>CM055893.1:24860928-27364678 GCA_029582165.1 Portulaca oleracea
GAATTACTAGAGTGGTTGTCTAGGAATTCTTATGAATTTGAGCAACAAAATGTTATTCCTAGCGGCCAACCTTCTTATTATGCACCACCCTCTGGGACTGTAGCTGAACAATTATGTGAATATCCCATGTATTTTGATGATCAATCTTATGGTAGGGATTATGTGGAAAATTCTTTTGATCTTCCCCAATGTGATGTTGTTGAGTCTCATCCTTTGTGCTCACATTGTGATTCTCCATACCATGATTCTGATTCTTGTTTTCAACCTAAAGTGGATGAATTCTGTGTGAAAATAACTGAGTGCATGCGTGAACTATTACATGAGATTAGTTCTAGGGTAGAAACTTTTTCTTCACCAGTGGTTGATTCGATAGTTGAAGTAGATCATTCATCATCTTTGAGTCCTGAAATGCATGTTGATTCTTCTCTGTATGATTATGATGACGATGATGACTACTATAATGGACCTGGTTTTGCATGCATATAGTTTAGGAAGTCCTTAGCTCTAGCCACTTCTAGGGAGCATGAGAAAATTGATGATTCTGTGTGTGATAATGTAGAACTTGATGAGAACATGCTTGATGATGAACCATTGTCCACACTATTATTCATGCTTTCATGTGAAGAGAAGGTTGAGTCCAGTGAATGCCATGATGCTTGTGATGCAACTGAACATGATCTTGTTGAGAGTGAAATTGAATCATTTGTGATTGAATGTGTGCTAGATATTGAATTATTCACTTTCATTAAGGATCATTGTATGAATGAGGCATAAGCTACCCTTTCATGCAAGTCCATTAATGTGAAATCTTGTGATGATGAACTTGAATCTTTGGGGATTGATCCTAAGTGTTTGAACTTAGTTTATGACAATGATATTTTTGATGGTGATATGCTTTATGAGTCGTTGTTTGCATCCAAGTATGTGCATGAGAAGGTTAAGGAGTGTATTGTATTGCCCCCTCCTGTCGAGTTGCATACCCAATCTCCATTTACAAGTCAATGGAAGGAATCATTTGTCACGTCTCCTTTTAGTGCCTAGGAAAGTTGTGTATATTCCTGCATTCCATCATTTCACGGACTTTTCTAAGGTTTTTGATAAATTGTTAAGAGCGCTAACGTTTACTAATGAAATTTTGAGATTGTGCTCTTATCTACACCATTATGAGATGCATTCACGGATGCATGACTTGTTACTACGGGCGTTGAATGGTTCTGACATGGTGCCCGATGTCTTGAGGTGAGATGGAGTGGCTGATGCTCCATAAATGGTTTTATTTTTCCGAGAGCTCATTTGGAGCGTGGCGCGGTGGGAGAATTGATGATTTTAGCTTGAGTTGTATCCTTGATTCATCAATCGAATAATACTTGAATAATAAAGGAAAGGATATGACCTTGAGCGAGGTATTCCACAACTCTAGGCCTAGCAATCCACAATGATTATCCAAGGTAATCCACTAAATAATCACAAGGAAAGACTTGCAAACACCACAATCCACAAATGGATAGGTAACCACAAGATTTTGGGAGGAAACTTAGGGAAACCCTATCACAAATGCATAAGCATATTCTTAATCTTCAAAAAGCTCTCGGTGTGTACTTTAAGCTCCCAAAATTTGAGACCCATCGGAGTTATATTGAAGGAGTTATAACCCAAAATGTGAAGGCATGCGCATTTCTAACCTTTAAACGCCTTCCCCATAGCAAGTTATTGACTTGGGTTACATCCGAGACTTGATACCTCCTTTCCTTCATCCCCGGGATGACCAAATCCGGTCCCGAGGCCTCCGAGGTCATTGACAAGTCCCAAGCCTCTCCTTACTCCAACAAGGATGGCTCGCCGAGGCCACGATAGTGTGATGCTCACCACCCCACCTTTTGTGAAGGTGTAACGATTCTTGAAAACGAGTGGGTGAGCGATTTTAGACCGGTGATGGCGGGCCGGGATTTCATCCACCTTATAGTTAACCACAATCCCGGCTATGAAAGCTTGGCACCGAACCCAATACGGTTCATCATTGTTTGGGTATGCTCAGTACCCAACAAGGTAATATCGTTCCGTTCTCTTGTTAATACAGTTAGTAAGTTGGCTTTCTTTTCTTCTTCTGTTTTCTTTTTGTGTGTTTCTTTTTCTTTTCTTGGTGCGCTTGCTTATCCTTATTTCTATTTCAATGAGGACATTGCTGGCCTTTTTGTGTGGGAGTGGGGGTGGCATGCATGCCGACTTGTGTTTTTCTCCTCATTTGCGAGTTTTTCTTTTGTGTGATCTTTGTTTTCTTTTGTGTGTGGTGTCACCTTAGTCACAATGAGGACATTATAGGGTTTTTGTGTAGGAGTGGGGTGGCACAAGTACCTGTACAATTTTTGGAAGAGAAACAACTTTTGTTGTCATTGAATTTAGGCGAAATTTTTTTAAATTTTTGTTAGCTAAAAGGTAGTTTGTATATATGGTTGTGTACTTCATTGCGAGAATAGTGCTTTTGTTTAGTTTGGAATAGTTGGTGAATGCTTGATTATTGCTTTTCCTAAACATAATAACCTCACCTGTATTTGCAACCATGTGGTATCCTTAGAAATTCACTTCTAGGCTAGTTGATGTGATGGTTTTGGGTTTAGGAGGAAAGTTTTAGCTTCTTGAATATCCATGCTCTAAGTAAAGAAAAGTTGAAAAACAACAAAAAGTTAATTAAAGTTAGTACACCTACATAGATCAGTGTGAGTGGTGCGGTGCTCACGCCCCTTAAGCGCCTTATTTGTGAATGGAAAACATCTATGTTGGGAGAGTAGACCCCTTTCAGGGCCGTGTAATTCTCGAACAAACCGACATCAAAGCAAAGTGTTAAATGTAATAAATGTGGAACTGATCTCTATGTAACCTGCGGCCCTCACCAAGCCAAGGGCGGCACCAAATAGGGAGAGGAACCGCCATTAATTAATTAAATAATAAGCATGGGTGTTTGAGTAGTTATTTCTAACCGATTAAACCTTGACGTGAACAAAAACAAGTCAGAAACACTACACTTGAGCACGAGGAACCCATCAAGCGATGCATGAGTGAGGTGAAAAATGTGAAGTTTAGTAACAATCTTGCTAGTTGCTTTGAAAGTGTTTGTTAACTGTTCTTGGTTATGCGAAAGCATTTTTTGAGTAGTTAGCTTCGCAACCGTGTGTGTGAATTCCCTTGGTGTCGACCTCCTTTCTCAATTTCGCATCTTTTATCTCACAAAGTGTTTCTCCTCCGTTCTTTTCTTTATTTTTGAGTTTTCTTTCTCTTCTTTCTTTTCTTTCTTTTCTTTTCTTCCTTATTCTTTTCTTTTCCTTTGGTTTTGTGCGTAGAGCGTCTATAAACCCTCACGAGACCTTCCTCGTCCATTTGGGCTTGATGTATTTGCTAAATGTATCCGCGATTCCTGCGAAAGTGAGTTAGGGTAGTTAGTTTCTTTTTCTTTTTCTTTGTTTTTAGGTTGTTCGGTCACGTTTCTAGCCGAATTGATATTATTGATAACGTGTTTTGCTTGTCTTTAATAATTATTTTAGTTATGTTTTTACTCATTTTGCAATTTTATTAGGTTTTATGTCATTTTATTATTTTTGCTATTATTATTGCTAAATATGAATCAAAAGATTAAAAATTGAAAATAAAATTTCAAACCTAAAACTAATTCCCAATTTCCAGCCCAATTTTCCCCTTCCTATTTCCCTCTTCGGCCCAACTAATCCCCAACCCAATTTAACTACCCAGAAACCCGTAACCCATCTACCCTGTCGATTTCCCTCTTTATTCTTCTCAGCTGAGTAATAAAACTCCCCCAACCCTAATTTTCCAATTCAATTCCCCCCCTTTTCTTTCTTTCTTTTTCCCATATCTCATCTTCTTCTCTTCCTCTCTGGTTTTTTGCCACGCACCCACACCCCACACCACACCTCCATAGCAACGAACTCCTTCATCATCTTCTCTCCTCTTCTCATCTCCTTCTCTCTTCTCCCTTCTCTTCTTCTCTTATCTCCTCTTCTCTTATCTCTTTTTATCGCGATATTTTCTCCATCTCATTCACTCACTCTCTTTCTCGTTGTGCAAATTTAGCTGAGTAACAGAAGAAGTACACGACCCAACATTGACACATACACTCTCTAACCATCTTTCGCATATGCATCGTCCAATTTGAAGAAGAATCGTAGGGCCAAGATCTGAAGAGGAGTCTCGATTTCGAGTATTTAAGGGGAAGAGATGCTGATTCAGAGGATACAATGGTTGGTTTTGGGAGTGACGCCCCAAAAGTCTCCATCTTAGGATTAGGTTAGATTTTAGGTTTATGTCTTTATTCATGCTTTGAATTCTGTTTTGAATCTCTATTTTTGGTTTTCCTTTTAATCGATTCTGGGTTTGTTCTTGATTGTTTGAGAGGTTGAATATGAGTTTTGGTTTGAATGTATTCGGTTTTAGGTTTGATTTTGTTTGAATATTAGTTTTTGGTTGAATTTTGTATCGATTGTTGGATGTTTGTGTATGAAATTGTGATTGATGTTTGCTTTCTTTCTCCCTTATTCTGTCTCGATCTTCTTCTTCCTTTCTTTGTTTCCTTTCTTTCTTTCTTTTCTCCTTGTTCTCGGGTTGTGGTAGTAAGGGTCAGTCCCTTTTTTTTCTTTGTTTTTCTTCCTTTCTCCTCTGTTTCGATCAGTAGCAACAGGGTTTTGATCTTCTTTCCTTTGATTTTGTTTTCCCTTGGTCAATAGAGTATTAGGCAGGGTTTTGGTCTTTTTATTTGTCGTATTTTCTTCTTTATGTTCTTGTTAGGTTGATTAGGGTATTTAGTGTTTAGGTAACATGATGTTAAGTCAAATTAGGGTTAGGCTTGTCTATGGTCAGTTTGTGTGTCTCAGGGTTTTCCTAAGGCTTTATGGACAGTCTTAGGGTTTCCTTAAATCAGTTTTCTTAGGGTTTATTTAGGTATAATTTTAGTTTTAGTCACAAAACAATCCGACTTTTAGTGAGGAGGAGTATTAAGAGTCACAAATTCTACTTTCAAGTGACAATTTGAGGATTCATAGTAATCCAATTCACACTTTCTTGTTTGTTCAGGGGAAAGTTCAAGGGAAGGATTCAAGTTGAAGGACTAGATTGATGATTAAATGCTTTGAAGGTATAATTCTTATTCTCAATTTCATCATTTAGTTTATTGTTTTCTCATTTATTGCTTTCTAATTGATTTCTTCTTTCGTGTTGATTAGTATTAGTTCATGTAGTAATTCATGCTTACTTGCTTATTGTTATTTTGAATCCATGCCTAGTATAGTTTAATTTGCTTTCCTTTACATTTATTTACCGCTTTCCGTATTGAAAACTCCTCAACCAAACCAATCTCCTTATTAAGCCTAACACCGATAGGAAGAAAGGCTCTTTTGTGGGATTTTGTGATGTTTATGTAGGGATAAGGGGAATGATGTGGAGATGAATATTTAGAGGTATCGGAAGGTGGAGAAATGGAGATTATGATGGTAGATAAGTGATGGAAAATGATTGGAGAATGATAGGGAAAAGGAGTTCTTTTTGTTCGTTTTTAGGATAGTTTTGTGATTTTTTGGGAGGCTTTATGAGAGATTTATGTGAGGATGGTGGGGGATAGTATGAAAATATGGATTAGAGGTTTAGGAGGATGGAGATATGGAGTTTATGGAGGTAAGAAAGTGGTGGAAAGATTATAGGAAAGATGGTAGAGTGAAGATATCATAATAGAGATGATGATAGAAATGGGAGAATGATAGAATTGAGAGTGTAGTAGGGAGAAGGGATGAATGAGTGAATGTTTGAGTGAGTTTAGCTTTGGCAAGAGGTAGTATTTATAGGTGAGGGAGAGTCTTCAAGATACATGAATATACATGCACGTACACTCCCCTTCAATCACATGCAACTCGTGGTGAAACTCGGCACAGATTGCTAGGAGCAAAGGGGATGTCTTTGAGTGGACGGTGGCTCATTTTGAATGAATCTGGGTGTGAACAAGATTAAGGCTAACCGGCCATGGGAAAGGGGAGACTTGACTCGATCGTAGTTCATGTATTCTTCGACGGTGAGGGTTTGAATGGAGTGCACTCGAAGTCAGCTTGTTCACACTTAGACGGTGAGAGCTTATTTGCAAACTTTATGCATGTTTTTGTGAGGTCTTGAACTTGATACCTCTTGGAGGCTTTTGCATGTGATCTTTACATAGTTTTTGCATGGCTTTCATGGATAAACGAAGCTTGATTGCTTAATGTCAAGATTGTGCATGCAATAAGCTAGGAAATTCACATGTAATGATGCATGCGTTTTTATCCGTACTTGTGCATGTAGAGTGCATGCGAGCAAGTGTCTTGGCTTGGAAATCCTTGGATAATAATTGAGGCTTGATCTTGGGACCTCTTGTAGCTCCTTGCATGTTACTTTTACATAGCCCATGCATGGCATGCATGGCTTGGATTTAATCATTTTTACGTAAAAGTTGTGCATGCCATTTCCCTCATAATCTTGAGCATGTAAAGTGCATGCATGCAAGACTTTTGGCTTCGGCTTTAGCTTCGGCCTCCCTTATTCTCCTAATTTTCTAGTTAAAATATAGAAAAAAATAATAAAAATTACATTTGAAAATATATACAATCTATGCTAAAACACGGTGTTTGAACTAGCTTATCGACCGACTTGTTCTCTTTTATTTATGCTTCGTTCATATAGGAATGCTATATATTTATGCACCAAATCCCGGTGTCTACAGAGAGCCCCCACTTTGATTGAGTCCTAAACAGGATGAAAATCAAAGTAGACTTGATTTGATAGACATCGGTCGGGATATGACTTTGGAGTGTAAAGCCTATAGATATGACTTTGGAGTGATCCTTGGACGCGGAGTCCTACATCTTGGTTATGGGCGGCATATGCCTCTGTTAGGGATGATCTCGAGCAAGAATGATGCTCTACTTGAAGTGGTCTCGGGCGTTGGATGACGTCCTACTTGAAATGATCTCGGGTGCTGAAGGCATCCCTACTTGAAGTTGTGGGCTGACACTTGGAAGCTGGGTCCTGTCTTGCGGTTAGCGAACTTGCGCCGATAGGTGTTCTCTGGCAAGAATGACGCCGTACTTTTTGGGGAGACTTCATCGATCGTGATGTCGATGGCTTTTGGATGTTGATGATGGCAATTTGATGCCGAAGGACTTCACCAGACGCGATGCTGATGGCCTTGGGGGTCGAGACTTCACCGGGCGCGATGTCGGTGGCTCAGGATTGGGACTTCATCGAAACTCTACCGATGACCTTGGGTGATGATGATGATGATGGTGGTGACAAATTGGACGCGGGGCCTGATGTCGAGACTAACCAGACACGAGGCTGGAAGCCGTTGATGATGATGATGATGGGTGATCTCAGGCGAGAATGACGCCCTACATGAAATGATCTCGGGCGCTTGAAAGCATCTTACTTGAAATGATCCCGGGAACTTGAAGGCGTCCTACTTGAAGGTATGGGCTGACATTTGGAAGCTACGTCATGTATCGCGGTTGGTGAACTTGCGCCGATAGGTGATATCAGGCGAGAATGACGCCTTACTTGTTCGAGAGACTTCATCGGACGCGATCCCTATGGCTCTTGGAGTTTGATGTTGATGGCATTTTCGATGCCGAGGGACTTCACCGAACGTGATGCCGATGGCCCTGGGGGTTGAGACTTCACTGGGCCCGATGTTAGTGGCTCGGATATTGAGACTTCATCGGGCGTGATGCCGATGGCTCGAAGGACTGCATCGATCACAATGCCAATGGCCCTGGTGGTTTGAGACTTCATCGGGCGCGATGCCGATGGCTCGGGATTGAGGACTTACGCCGATTGGCGACCCTGTTTTTGGTCTTTCTGACGATGATGGCATTTTTGATGCCGATGAGACGTCACTGGACGCGAAGCCAGTGGCTCTTATTCCCGAGATTCCATCGAACCCGATGTCGATGACTATTATTACTGAGACTATGTCGAGTTCCGTCGGCGGCTCTGGATTTTTTATTTTCAGTGGCAATTCAATGCCTGGAGACTTCATCGGACGTGATGCCGAAGGCTCTTATTGCTGAGACTGCACCAAACTTTGCCGGTGGCTCTGATTTTTATTTTTGGTGGCAACTCAATGCCTGGAGACTTCATCGAACACAATATCGATGGCTCTTATTTTTCCTCAGATTATGTTAACATGATCATTGGGAAAAAATGCTCTTATTTGGGAACTTGATGCTCCATTCTTGAGAAGACCACCCCTCCTTATTGGGAACACTTTAGTCGTACTCCTCCTTGAAAATGTACAAGCTTGAGCTCTTGGAAACAAGCATGGAGAAAAGACAAAGGCTCCTTCTTTTCCTAGGTCGGTCGGACACTAGAGAAAAGAGAGGAATCCTTGCATTCACTCGGGCCCTTAGCAACAAACATGGAGAAAAGACAAAGGCTCCTTCTTTCCCTAGGCCGACCGAACACTAGAGAAAAGAGAGGAATTTTTGCATTCACTCCAGCTTTTGCAAGCCATGCAGTAGACAAATCTGGTCACAATTATTTTAGATAGCCCCAGGCCCCCAAGGCAGATCAGGCCTGAGCTTTGGCAAATGAGGGAATGACACGTGGCTATGTGAACCGAACTCTTGTAATCACATATTGGACCTTGTTGCTACGACATTCTTCACCGCTTCTCATTCAAACTTCACTTGCTTCCTGTTAAGACCCAATTATGTGTCTAAATACCGCCTAAATCCTTAGGCTTTTAACTCATTTCGTGGTTTAATTTCATAGTTTTTAATGTGTTTTTTGGTTATTTTGTAGATTATGGAGCTTTCACCGAAAACGTAGCAAAACGGGCCTTTTTATAGCATTCTTGGTGATTTCCCGAGCCGAGCTGGACCGGAAACCGAGGCGGAGTCGACCCGGAACCACACTCCCAACCTTTGGTGCCAATTAGTGAAGTAACGCATGCTACGACCCTTGGATTGAGCGTTACATGCTTCGGAAAGAAGGAAGAACAAAGGGAAGGGAAGCCGAAGCGTAGCCCCCGCCACCCTGAGCGTAGCACGCGCTACCATAGGGGGTAGCGCCCGCCACCATAGAGGTAGCACCCGCGACCTGTGCTCAAAGTCAGCCACGGATTGTCATCTGAAGAAGGTAGCGCCCGCTACCATATGGGTCGCGCCCGCGACCTCCTGATCCCGAAGGAGACCGTACCTACGGTCTCCAGGACCGTACCTACGGTCTCTTGAAGCTCGAAATCGCCCGACCTTTTTCGCTGGACAGAACATGACCGTGGCCATGGTCTCCCTATGTTCTACGCGTGTTTTCGGCCTGAAGTGCTGCGTTTTGCCAACCAATTTTCACTTGTATTTATATATCTCTTTCACGATTTCTTAGGGGAGCTATCTAGGGATAGACTTAGGGAATTCCCAGCTTTGTAATTAGGGGTTTTAGAGAGAGATTAGAGGGAGATTAGAGAGAGATTTATTCTAGGGTTTGTGGTTATTGAATATTTGGGTATTCAAACAATTGAAAGATTGTTGGATCATCTTTTTATTGCTTTCCTTTGTTCATCTACAACATTTTGATAAGTATCCTCTTCCCTTAACTCTTTTATTAATTACTTTGCTAATTACTTTGCTTGTTCTTGATTTCTTTGCTTGTTATTTTGATTGTTTTGCTTGTTTATGGTTTTTTGATGTTAGAAATCATGTTTAGGGTTGGATTGGATGTTGTTAGCATAGTTAGTGTCATGATTAGTGGCTAGAAACCCTATGGGTTAGGGGGTAATTAAGGGTGTGAATGGGTGCGTAGGTTTGGGTTAGCAATTTCCTAATCCTATCCTTCCCTCAAGTGGGATGTATTTGGGTACGAAAGCATCCCGAATACATCCAACGCTTGTTGGAAGGTAGGAATTAGGATAGTTAGTATTCTAGTTCGCGAAAGCGAATAGAAACTAACTAGGAAATTCCGTTCCTTGAACTCCCCCGGGTCTGTCGATGGACTTTGGGGAAGTTAATCCGGACTATCCTTGAAAGAGGAAGCCCGGTGGGTATTTTGTAACGGAGTTATGATAAGTGCTTCTTGTATATATGAATACTTGGTTGTTTTCATTGGAATTTGGGAAATATTTGATTTGATTGTGTTATTTTATACCCGAATTTCCCATATTACACTTGGTTTGGAGTTTGGTGAGTTTTGTAGGGAATTTATGAAGAATCGATGTAAATCGAGCCCAAAAAGCAAGTGTAGATCCAAGTTATGAGCTTAAAGGACCAAGAAGTGAGGTGTTGGATCATCCAAGGCCCAAACAATGGCCAAAAGTACCCCTAGGCTCGAGAAAGCAGTGACACGGGTGCCCCCAGGAAGAGCACGGGTCGTGTCTATGGCCAGAGAGTGAGAAAATTCAAGAAGAAAGATGACACGGTCCGTGTCACAGGGAGCACGGTCCGTGCCTACCCTGGCACGGTCCGTGTCTCTCCTGTCTTTTCATTTTCGGCGGTTTTGAAGTGATGTTTGCCTATATTATGCGGATTTCTGGCCGAGTAGAGGAGAGAATCATCCATCATCATCCATTTTCATTCCCTAATCATATCATTCATCATCCATATTCCATTCCATCATTGAAGATTGAGAGAAGATTGAAGATCGAAGAGCAATTTGAGCATACTTTGAAGTGGAGGAGCAAAAGTCCTCCATTGTTGATTCCTAGCAAGTTTGTTCTTCACTTTGGTTTATTTCTCATTCTCTCATAGATTTTCATATGCTTTCTAGAATAGATTTCAATTGCTTTGTAGTTTCAAACATGAATTGTGAGTAGTTCTTTTAGTTTAGGGGATGAACCTTTGAAGTTGCTTGATGAATTGACTTTGTTGGATTGAATAATCATGAATTTAGTTTGTTTCAATCTATTTGGTCTTTGAATCGAATAGTTATTGCTTTTGCTTGATCACCAATTGCATGTTAATAGGTTGTTGGATGAAGTACCGAAAGGAGAAGTTTAATTACCCGAAAACCTAGATTAAACTAGTTAAAATTATCTAGACATAGAAGTTTTAACTAGGGTTCTTGAGATAATTTGATCTTTAACCTTGACTAAATCGAAATAACCACGAAAGTAGGTGCTTGGTTAGTCTTGGCAATTCGCTCTAGTGACAAAATCTCATTGCGAAGTGTTTTATGCTATTATCGAACCTTGATTGTGCAAATTAATGAAATGAAAGTTCAATCCACATCGTTGATTCGTTATTTGACTTAGGTTTCATCCCCTGAACACCTTTTTCCCTTGATTTCATCAGAATAGTTCAGTGAATATTCGTTTGTTTAGACCTTGTTTGTGATTAGAGTTAGATTTAGTTGATTCAAAGCAAAAACCCGATCGGCTTAGCGATCAACTAGGAGGCTAGTTCAGTGCGTTGAAAGGAAAAGTCCCTGTGGGATCGACCTTGATATTTGCTACACGTACACCCGTGCGCTTGCGGATTATCAAGTTACCATTTGATTTCCCCTTCTCGTTACTCTCTTGTTGCAAAACCCATTTCCTCATCCCCATTTGCATCCCGAAAAGCCTCCGAAGCCCATTTTCCATTCCTTGACCGACCTTAGCTTTGTTTCTTGCGTTGTGAACCCTTCAAACCGATATCCTTACCTTAGCAATCTCGTCCCGACCATTGAATTAGTTTCTATGACCAAGGCCGCCAGCTCCCTGAGAGAGAACGACAATACCGAGGTCTTACAAACCGCTGTACAACACTTCCCTTTCTTTTTCTCTCTCTTGAAGGTCTTTTGGGTATTTTCATGTTCTTCGCAAAAGATAATTTCTCGAGAAGAGGACAAAAACGTGCTTCTCTACAGCAGTCCAAGAAGACGATACAGAGGGAACATCCTAGTAGGGAATTCACGCTGGTACAATTGGTTTTCCGACAAGATGAGCATGTGTCGCCTTTTCGTTCCTACACCTCGGTATGCTTTATTTATTCGACAAGCTTATTCTTAATAGCATGTTTTTGTTGAGGCGACTTGCATGTTACTGCTTGTTTTAGCACTTTAAGTTGAATTTAAGGTAGAATGGTACTTTTAATATTGCTTCAAGCGCATATATGCTTCCTTTAGAACCTCGTTGGGGGAAAGGGATATTTGAATTGCGCTCGGTTGTTGATCCGTATCAGTCATTGATGAAGATTTTGTCCTTCGTGTCGGACAAGTACCATTCATGTCTCACAGAAGATGATCCAATCATTCGTGTCTGACAGGCACCATTCGTGTCTGGCTGATGATGATTTTTGTCCTTCGTGTCAGACAGTCGCCATTCTTGTCTGGCGGAAAAAGATTCATGACTTGGTTGGATGCTAACTTGACCTGCTAGAGTTGGATTAGAGGTTGCTCTAATCTTGCTCTTAATGATAAGAAACCATGTCGATCGGTCTGAATGAATGGCATACGGGCTTAACCAGCCCCCAGTGTTGCATTCTAGAACGATAAAGTGACACTTCTTTGGTTTTTATTTTATTTTTTTTTGTTTTTGTTTTTTTATTTTATTTTGATATGCAAGTATGCATGCAAATGATCTACTAGACTCTTGTACAAACAATGCATTTTTATGTTTTGACACAAATATTCATGCAATTATGCATTTATGCATGACTATGGACTTTATGCATGATAGACTGACACTATGCATGATAAACTTAACTCAATATGACTCTGACACAGTTTATAGATGCAATACAAACCTACTAAGCTTAGACAGGACATACGCATGATGCCATATGCTTCTATACATGTAACTGTATATGCTGATAACCCCCCGACTCTATACTTAGACAACAATTTTCTAAGATAACGCATTTCTAAGACAACGCTTTTCTAGGACGACTTCCTAAGATAATGACTTTCTAAGGGTCAAGGCCACTTGTGGGGAATTTCAGGAAAATTCAAGATGAGGAACATTCGATCCAGGGGATAGGGAATAATGGCGGAGGCGCTAGGCCTAAAGGATGTGCTTCTTGGATGCTCATGTAGATGACCTTGGACTGATTGCTTGCAAATCTATGTTGATGTACGACAAGCCCCCAGTTTGGCGTAGACTCTGGATTGCTTTGGAGGGCACCTTGGAGATTTGCAAGCCTTCACTTTCGTGAGAACCGACGATGCGATGCCCGAATACCATGGAACATAAGGAGGCATTATTTCCTTTGTTGTACTGATGGAGGTCCGGTATGTCCTTAGCTGTGAATCTCAATCTTTCCTTTTGCCTAACTTGCCCAAAGGGTTTTCAAGTTATCCTCTCTTTTTTTCTTTTTCTTTTTCTTTCCTTTTTTTCTTTTTTTTTCTTTTTTTGTCTCTCTCTCTTTTTTTTTTCTTTCTCTCTTTTTTTTTCCCCTCAAGAGACTACTAGGATGTTAATGAAAATGAAGATCCAGGACCTTGAAGAATAGGGAATAGGTGTCCCTCTTTGAAGCTATTTCCGAAAAATGTCTTGAACGATGTCACAGAAGTAGCGCGAGCCCCCAGTTTAGAGTAGCTTATCTTTGAGTCTGCTCATGATCATGTATGTTGCTGCCAGTTAGCCGTTGATTCGATATAGGCGACTTTTGCTCTTGTTGATAAGTGAGCCACACTCAAGTGTGTTGAGAGTGAGCATTAAGAACACAACCCCACACTTGTAGTAATGACCGAGCTCAAAAGTCCTCAAAGGATAGGATAGGATGAAAAGGCTTGGAAAGGTTGGTTAAGTGTTTGGTGAAAGAAATGGAAGACGATGGTTTATTAATGAATGGGCTAAAGATACTCTTAGGAATGCCCGTGTCTTGAAAGAGATGGTATATGAGGGTTTATTTATGAATGGGATAAAGTGACACTTAAGGATGATCGTGCCTTAAAAAGGGAGGAGAGATGGTCAAAAGGGATATACATCATCTCTTGGGAAAAGATGGAATATGGTTGATGGAATGATGTCCAAGTCTGACAAAAGAAAATGGAAACTTGATGGTAGTGATAGAATCCAGGGTTTCCTCTCCTTTTGCCTAGCCCGCCCAAGTGGGTTTTCGGACTAGCTTTTTATTCTCTCAAAAATCAACTTATTCAACGAAGAATGTTCTCTAAAGTGAAAAGGTATCGGGCCAGGCCTCGAAGAGGTTTTCCTACGTATCCAAGGTGGAATCAGGCCAGTCGTAGTTCTTTAAGCACAACTTTAATGGGTAGTTCCTCGAGGAAGGCTTAATGGTCCAAAAAGATCGCTATGAAGGCTTAAGGGCTCAAATGCAGGTTATGGATGGTTATGAAGGCGCATTATGAGGTGTATGGATGATGAAGTGAAGGTTTGAGATGGGAAAGGTTTATGGGATTTTTCTGGTGTGCATGAGTCTTATTTCCGCCTTCTAATTCTTATTCTCCCCTCTTTTCCTTTTCTTCTCTTTTTGTTTCTTCCTCTATGTTTTTTGCTCTTCTTTTTCCCCTTTTTTTTTGTTATCTCTCTCTACGCTTTTGCTATCCCTCTCAACTTTTTTCTTTTTCTTTTTTTGCTCTAACTTATTTTATCCCTTTCAACTTTTTTTTTTGTTCTAACTTCTCTTTTCTCCTCTTTTTTTCGAACTCCCTCATGGATTGCCTCTTATTCTCCTTCAGTCATAACACACCTTTTGGATTTGGTTTAATGAATGAAAGGGATTTGAAAAGGTTGAGGTTTTATGGAAAATGCTAGAAATGTAAATGATAGGTAGTAAGTGGTAGGTCGAGAAAAGACGAGGGTAATGTGGTTGGTGAAATGAAGGTTGGGCGAAAGCCCCCTATCCTAGGCACATTTGGTTAATCTACGACATTTCTAATGAGGAGTGTTCACTTTAGAGAGGTTATTGGACTTGGTCTTTCCTGACAACACTCTCTCCTTTTGCTCAGCCTACTGAATGGGAGGTGCAGGCTAACTTCTCTCTACAACTATATTCTCTCCTTTTGCCCGATTTGCCTCAATGAGGTTTTCAAACCAGCCACTCTATAGTTTTTCACTCTTTTTTTTGAATTCTATTCTATTTTATTTTTAATTTCTCTCTTTATCTCTCTAACCCTGAATTCAAGAAAATAAAGGGATGTGAATGAGGTATATGAAAAAGATGGAAAGATAAGAGAAGGTGAATTTGTCAGCCTTGGTTTGTAAGGATGGTGAATGGACGAGATCGAGAACTTTTTAACTCAAATTAGAAGTACAAGCATGAAATTCTATTTGAACAAATAACAACAAGAGCAATTGAATTTATAGAATGAATTAAGAACTGACTCTCAAATCTAACAGACTGCGAAATGAATGCTTGATAATCAAAACTATAGCTAATTTCTAAAGCCCCTTTGATGATGTGCCCCTCCTGTCTTCGCATGGGGAATCCATGTTCTATCTGACCCTGTGTGTTGGTTTTGGTGGGGGAAATTCCCTAACTGGATCATGTCCTCAATCTTATTCTTCAAAGTCCAAAAATTCTCTATGTCATGTCCCCGGATCTATTGTAGTTGCAGAATTTCACGTCATCCCAAAATTCCCTTTATTGCTAGCTCAGGCCTTGACCTTGACACTAGGGAAATGAAGAAAAACCCATCCCAATGCATGAATGTCCTAAACGACTTGTACATGACTTCCTAAAGAATGCAAAACACCTACATGCTGACTCATAAGACTCACCCAAAACATGGGTTTGAACGTGCTTATTGACCTACATGGGACTTCCTAAAAAAAACTAAAGACACTTTATGTTGACTCGAGAAAAGGCTTTACCTATGATATGGACTGATGTTAGACTCCCTAAAAATGAAATACACATGTTGATTCATGAAAAGACTCCTATAAGACATAGACCTTATATGAGATTTCCTAAAGTGCAAATGCCTATATGTTGACCCGGAAAGACTAACCTATGACACAGTTTACACTAGACTTCCTAAAAAAAGAAATGAAAGACACTTACATGATATTCCAACACGAAAAAAGACACAGCCATGACACGGGTTTACGCTGGACTTCTAAAAGAAACAGGTATTTACATGATGACTCTTGAGACAAACTTACCTATGACTTAGACCTTATACGAGAATTCTTAACAAATGAAAAAACACTTGCATGCTAACTCGAAATATGACCCAACGACTCACCCATGGCATGGGTTTGCATGACCTAGGCCCTATATGAGACTACTATAATGCAAGGAATTCATATGCTGACACTGGAAAAAGGACTCACCTATGACATGGGATTACATTGAACTTTCTAAGAATAAAAGACACATGCTTGCTGTCTCTAAAACGAAGCCTCTAAAGTAAAGACACTTACATGAAGACTCTGAAACAAAGGCACTTACATGCTGACTCTAAAATAAAGACACTTACATGCAGACTCTAAAACGATGACTCATCCATGACTTGGGTTTAAAAGGAACTTTCTAAAAGTGAAAGACACATGCATGTATGTGTTAACACAAAGACTCATCCTAGACCTTTATATGAAACTTTCTAAAGAATGCAAGACACTTTCGTGCAGACAGTGACACAAAGACTCATCCTAAACCTAGGTTTACATTTTAATAAAAAAAATGCAAGACAGAAATTGATCCCCAAAGACTCATCCATGACATGGGTTTACACAGACACATATTGACTCAAACAAAGAATCACTCATGACATGGATTTACATTAGACTCTAAAAAAAACACACAGATTGACTAAAAAAAAAAAGACTGACATGAGACACGATCTTGCTCGAAACATCTGAAAGACTGAAAGACATTTACACACTGACTCTAAAACAAAGACTTACCCATGACATGGGTTTACTAGACCATATATTATACCTCCTAACGTGTAAGACACCTATATACTGACTCAGGAAGTGACTAAATGTGACGCATGTTTGCGTGTCCTAACCTATATGAGACGTCCTAAAGAATGAAAGACACTTATTTACTGACTCAGGAACGCCTAACCTCTATACGACTCTAAGACAAACAACAACACTTTTTACAACAAGAGCATTATAAAGGCCGGATAAAGTAAAACATAGCGAGTCGTCATAAGTTGGAAAGCATAAGTGAGTGTTTCTCAATTCGGATGAGCTCAAACCACAAGCCGACCGTTTTAAGGAGAATCCTTCACTTGAACTAACAAACTTGTGTTAACAAGTTGCGTTGGCTATTATACAGACTAGAATAATGCTCGACACACTGACTACCAAACTTCTAGACATCTATTTACATACTTTTTTTTTTATTTAAGACCCAACACATTTATTTGTTTAACTCGAGGAAAGCGGATGTTGTAAAGGACCAAATAAAGCCATCAAAAGGTGAATTAAAACAGGCTTATAAACCTAGTCATTAATTCCACCATGGATGGGCCTAACAACGGGCCGATCATGGATTTTTTTAGACCTAATAATCAAGTTTATAAATTTATTTTCTCTAACCTTGAGACTATTACGCGGGCTAAAACAACACATACTGACTTTGTTTTATTATTAATAATTTTCTTTGGACCCAAAATAAGAGAATACTGAGAAGGGCCGAATAAAATCATCAAAGGTGAGTTAAAATGAACTGATTAACAAGGTTAATTAATCTGGTCGGCCATAAAATTTAAGGTTAATTAATCAAGTTTATAAATTCATTTCTTTTCGAACCCAATAATTATTACGCGGACTAAAATAGTATCTCAAAATTAGCTCCGACTCTAACGAAGAAACAACAAACACAAATACAAACACATATTAACACTTATCAAAGACTCAAAACATGTGTTAACAAAAACCTAACAAAGACTCAAATACGCATTTACACTTAACAAAGACTAAAAACACGTGTTAACAAAAACCTATCAAAGACTCAAACACGTATTTACACTTAACAAAGACTCAAAACACGTGTTAACAAAAACCTAGCAAAGACTCAAACATGTATTTACAGAAACACACATTTACACGTAACAAAGACTCAACAAACTCAAACACCTAACAAAGACCCAACAAACTCAAACACGTGGCAAAGACTCAACACTCTCAAACACGTGGTACAAGTTTTATTTATTTACTCAGAGAGAGCTGATAATGTAGAGGACTGAATAAAGTTAACGACAAGAGAGTTATAACTAATTTAGTCAATTGTCAAATCTAGTATGGTTGGGCCTAACCATGGGCCGACCATAAGTATGATGGATTTAATAATTAACTCAATAAATTAATTTACTCAAGCCTAGTGACTATTACGCAGTCTAAGACATTATTCGTTAACTTTGTTTGATTTATTAATCAGATTTTTTGGACCTAAGGACAACTAATCATTACAAGAGGGCGAATAAAGTCAATTGTGGCAAATCAAGCCTAAATCAAAGAGCACAAATCAGTGTTTCTCCATTCGGATAGGCCCCATCCACAGGCGACCGTTTTAAGGAGAATCCATAATTTAGGCTACGACCCAGACTTAATTCGAGCTATGTTGATTGCCATGCGGACTAAAATAACGATTAATAGGACCGACAACCCTTTTTTCTACTTCGTTTTTTTATTTATTTAATTACCAAAAAACAAGTATCATAAATGACTGAAAAAAATCAACAAAAGGCGAGTTATAATTGATTTATGGACTTAATTGCCGAATCTAAAATGGTTGGGCCTAACCACGGGCCGACCATAAATGTGACAGATTCGATAATTAACTCGATAAATTAATTTACTCTAGCCCAGTGATTATTATATAGTCTAAAAACTTTACCCACCAACTTTGTTTTGACTTTTAATCAGGTTTGTTGGACCTTCGTTAAAAAGATATCGCAAAGGGCCATATAGAATCATCAAAAGCGAGTTGAGTTTACTTTGTGAACCAAAGAATCAACCTTTATAGATAAATGGATCCAACCATTGGGTTAACCATAATTTTTGAGGTTAATTAACTTAGTTGGTAAACATGACTCTTCTCAGCCCAGTGACTACTATACGGACTAGAACAACACTCCTAAACTTGGGTCGACTCTTTACAACGAATTTAAACACGTAGCACATAGCATATATATGAACAAAGGGTATCCTAAACTAAGGCTCTATGTACAAAAAGGGATTATTGGCTGGATAGGCGTATCGGCTCATGTACTCGCCCCGGTGCATTCTCGTTATAAAGGCAACTTGAACATATGGGGTGTTGCTCTTCGTGGCTCGTGTGGAAACTTCGAAGAGTGATGCATGAGTGGATGTGGTGACTAAGGCTCCCTCGGTGTAAAGGCACCAACGGAGTATAGCCGTTCCTGCATCCCATGGGTATTTTTTGTAGTTTTAAGGGAAACCTAAACCACCGCTTTAAGTGCAACCCAGCCCATATACGTAGTCGAGAGGTAGCCCGATATATGCAATGCATTTATGCCTAAAAAAGAATGACTTAATACTATAAAGTAAAAATTTATCTTCCTTCCAAAATTTTTAAAGCACACTAAACTTTTTTCAAGTTTTACCCACTTTTAAAACTCCCCAGTGGAGTCGCCAAAAATCCCGTGGACATTTTTCCTCGCTATTCGGGCTTCCAAACGTCCACGCGGATTGGAGGTGTGATTTGATGATTTGTGATGGGGTTTGAACCTTTGAAAAAGACCCTTTAAAGAATTTTAACTACACATTTCAGGAATAATATTTGTAAAATTACTTTCCCTTTATGTGTGCATTTTATGAGTCATTGAATTAAACCTTTAAGAGTGAACATCCACTTGTTCCAAACTCTTCCAAATTCAATCTAATTTGCTCATTTAAATGTTAGGCTCGGAAGAAAGCAATTTATGCAAGCATTATTTAGAAATATATAAAGAAAAGACCTTAAAGTTGCATCGGCACGTTGTAAACCATGTTTTACCATAGTTTATGCAACCTGATGTGCTTTTAGTTCAAAATGGGAGTCACCACCCAACTTTTTAAGGGAAAAGCCAAGACAAACCGAAAAGAAAACAGGAAAGACTCCACCTACGAAACCCAAGAATGGATTCGGGGGTATTGCTACGCACTCGAAAAGTAGAAACTTTAGGAGTTCACCTCTCACAAAAGGAAAGACTCTACTAAAAGTTTTAAATGTGCTTTTGATAAAGTTTGGAAGAGAGATAAATAAGAACTTTAGAATTACTTCATTAAACATGCAACAAATAAGAATGAAAGAAAGTACAACATGTACACTTTATTTACATAAAAGGGAAACACTTAAAAGCTTACATTGTGACCTTTCTTTAGGGAATCCTTGCCTAGCCTTTGTAGAAGCCTCTTTGAATGCCTTGAATGACCTTCTTGAAGATGCCAAAATAGTGCCAAAAGTGGATGGTAAAGATGGATGAAAAAAGGATGAGAAAAGGGTGGGAAAAAGGCTATTTTTGTGGTGTTTTGAGTAGTAGAGAGGTTAGGCTTTTATTAAAGCTTTTAAGGATTTTATGGAAGATAGAATAAGAATGGAGATAAGAGTAGGAAGATGAAGATTATGATGGTAAGGATATGGTAGAGATTAGAGATGGAGATGATAGGAAAAAGGGTAGGAAATAAGGATAGGAAGAAAGACACTTTTGTGGGATGTTGTGGCGTTTATATAGGGATAAGGGGAATAATGTGGAGATGAATATTGAGAGGTTTGGGAAGGTGGGAAAATGGAGATTATGATGGTAAAAAAGTGATGGAAAAGGATAGAAGAATGATAGGGAAAAGGAGTTCTTTTTGTGGGTTTTTAGGATAGTTTTGTGATGTTTTTTAGAGGCTTTATGGGAGATTTATGTGAGGATGGTGGGGGATAGTATAAGAGTATGGATTAGAGGTTTAGGAGGATGGAGATATGGAGCTGATGGAGGTAAGAAAGTGGTGGAAAGATTATAGGAATAATGGTAGAGTGAAGATATTAGAATAGAGATGATGATCGAAATGGGAGAATGATAGAATTGAGAGTGTAGGAGGGAGAAGGGATGAATGAGTGAATGATTGAGTGAGTTTAGCTTTCAAAAGATGTAGTATTTATAGGTGAAGGAGAGGCTTCAAGATATATGAATATACATGCATGTACACTCCCCTTCTATCACATGCAACTCGTGGTCAAACTCGGCACAGATTGCTAGGAGCAAAGGGGATGTCTTTGAGTGGACGGTGGCTCCTGGTGAATGAATATGGGTATGAACAAGCTTAAGGCCGATCAGCATGGGAAAAGGGAGACTTGACTCGATCTTAGTTCATGTATTCTTGGACGGTGAGGGTTTGAATAGAGTGCACTCGAAATAAGCTTGTTCACACTTGAACGGTGGGAGCTTATTTGCAAACTTTATGCATGTTTTTGTGAGGTCTTGAACTTGATACCTTTGGAAGGGTTTTGCGTGTGATCTTTACATAGTTTTTGCATGGCTTTCATGGCCAAACGAAGCTTGATTGCTTACATAAAGATTGTGCATGCAATAAGCTAGGAAATTCACATGTAATGATGCATGCGTTTTTATCCGTAACTGTGCATGTAGAGTACATGCGAGCAGGTGTCTTGGCTTGGAAATCCTTGGATAATAATGGAGGTTTGATCTTGGGACCTCTCGTAGCTCCTTGCATGTTACTTTTACGTAGCCCATGCATGCCATGCATGGCTTGGATTTAATCATTTTTTACATAAAAGTTGTGCATGCCATTTCCCTCATAATCTTAGCATGTAAAGTGTATGCATGCAAGTCTTTTGGCTTTGAATTTGGCTTTGGCTTCCTTTATTTTCCTAATTTTCTAGCTAAAATACATAAAAAAATAATAAAAATTACATTTGAAAGTATATACAATCTACGCTAAAACATGGTGTTTAAACTAGCTTATCGACCGACTTCTTCTGCTCTATTTCTGCTTTGTTCATACTGGAATGCTATATATTTATGCACCAAATCCCGGTGTCTACACTCCCGGACTATAGCTACTCTCTCAATGTTGATGGCCACGTCTAGTTTCTCCTGGTACAATGTGAGCGTGCTGACATACGATCTTGAATATCAAAACTCAGGCCACACTCGAAACTATTTATCTTCAAAACATCATCAGCCACGTATGCCGAAGCGAAGCGGGACAATTCGGAGAACTTGGCAGCGTATTCCAACACGTTGTTCTTTCCTTGTTCCAATTATAGAAACTCTTTCTCCTTAGCCTTTTGGAGTGACACAGGGTAAAAGCGATTCTTCAGCATCTCCTTGAACCGGTTCCAGTTGAACCCAGGTTCATTCTATCATTCCTTCATACTTAACCACCATACGTCAGCCTCCCTTTTTAGGTGGTAGGTCGCAAATCCATCTATTCACTCCTCAGGGCAGGGAAGAGCGTCGAATTTCATTTCGATGTCATGTATCCACTCTTCAAACACCTTGGGGTCGGCTTCCCCATAATAGGTGGGAGGGTTGAGGCAGTTGAACTCCTTGAATAAAGAGGCGTTGTTATCCCTCCTCGGCTCGCCCATTTTCTCCGACATTCTTTGAATATGCTCGGTTTGCTGAGTCATCATCTCCATCATCATAAGTTGTTCCATATCGGGGGAAGTTGGCGGGGTGTCCTCTCCATTCGTGGAGGATCGAGCAGCCTGTGCTGCCCGTGCAGCTGCTGTCTCTTGGAGTTCTACAAACCGTTTTTTCAGCTCATCGCTAGTTGGGATATGTCTATCTTTAAGGCCACCAAATCTAGTCCCATCGTCTTGAGTCATCCTGAAGTCAGAAATGAGTTTCTATCCTAACAGTTCGAGCATAAAAAAACGTTTCACCGGGTTACTTGATAACAACAAGTTAAGTAAGCACTTAAAACTCATAAACAATTAGGGAGCAAAAATATATTCCATTTCCCATCCTACACTCACACTCCGAACGTAACATCCTAAGCTCTGACTAAAACCTAATAGACACTTAGGAGCTACCAGGCTGTAACCCATGGCTCTGACACCATTCTGTAACGCCCCAAAAATTCAATTATGAAAAAGTCATTGTCAAACTAACGTTAACAGCGGAAGACTCATTTTTTTTCTTTTTATTAACTTGGGCGTTACTGCCGTACCTCCGAACAGATACAAGGCGAGAGCAGAGATTAACAGAACAAACTACGAACTTTAATTTAATTAAACGAAAAGAACTTCGAATTCTAGAACAACATAAACTCAACATTAACTAAACTTCAAGTCTGCACATAAACTAAACTTTATTCTCAAAACGTCTAACTCCAACGTCCTCACTTCTAGAGCCCATTCCCATCACATAACTGATCTTCACTAGAAAACAAAACATTCACAACATGAGGGGAAACTTCAATAATGTCTACCCCTAACTGGAAAAATAGTTTAAAGATCATTTCAATTCATTTAGGGGAGGGGAACAAGTCAAACATTTTCGCATGCGACTCATTTGAATCCCAACTCAGAAATAACCAGAGTTCATAAATAACAGAACTTAGAAACAACAGTACAAACTTTCAACTCAGAAAAACACAACGTTCCAGAAACCTCAATTGACTTTTCCATCTCAGAATCAAACATCAGAAATCAGAAACAAAGTAATCCTTTCCTCAGAAAAAATCATAATTTTATTATGCGGGCGGGATTTGCCTATCCCCCAGAATATTTGAACTCAGAATTAGAATAGGATTTCAAATCCTCAGAATTAGAATATGGATGGCCAATCCCACAAATAGTTGCACAATCTCAGAAATATATCGGTACTACCCCGATCTCTTGATAACTCCCCTACAGGAACAAATCCTGATCTTTGGGTCGTTACCCGCAACCCACTTATGATTTCACTTTGATTATTAGTATCTTATGATGTTCAGACGTTAGACTTTAAACAAAAACCCAACCTAGTCTCCAAAACCGACAGAATAAAACTCAGAGTTTAAATAACTGTCACATTTTACACAACTTAGAAAAGAACTCACAGACATCCAAAATAGACTGTCCAATTTCACAGAAAATCCCTGTGCGGGATGCAAGCTTCATAAAAAAGATTAAAATCACAAAACAGATAAAAGAGAATCCCAAAGGGGATTAGGACATAGACATTACCTAAACAACTTCTCTTTACTTCAACACTTACACACGGGAGCTACTACTTCGTCGTCACGCTCGGGCCTAGGATTCGAATATAAACTTCTAAAATTAATACTTTCTACGATAATTAATTACGCAGGAATTCTACCATACCCCCAGCCTTATCACTCTCTCATTAGTTAGTAATACATGTGATGAGCATAACCTATCAAGATAACATGAATCATCACAACTCACCTATACTAAAGAAAATAATAAAGTCGAACACACATTTGAAACAATAACTTGATACCCATACTATACTAACATGACATGGTATTTTAATCATAACAAGTACTCACATAAAATCATGTCAACAATATTTCAACATTATTCGAATAATAGCTAAACTTTAAGGATAAGTATAACCCTAAACATATAAACTTGCATGATACTATTCACAAAAATTACGACTATGCCATTATTACATGCAAAAGTATGTTAAGTCACATAATCATATATTCTTATCTAAAACTACACTTCAGGGTTCCTAGCATGTTCCTAGGGTTCCAAGGCCAAACTAACACTTAAACACCTAAACTCTAACATGATATTTAAACCAACTCACATATATAAAGACATGTAAATTGTTTTAATGAAACGCTAAGAGGCATTGTCAAGACTTATTCAAACTAACCTAATAATTTGAAAACTTAATAATAAGAAACTTAATAAAGACAACATGAAACCTTAATAATAGTGATAATATGAAAACTTAATAATCATATGCAAACTTAATAATACCATGAAACTTAATATCAATAATATGAAACTTACTAATAGTAATAATATGAACACTTAATAATAACGTAGAAATTTGATAATAATAACAATATGAAAACCCACTAATAACATGAAATTTAATAATAATAGTAAGAAAACTTTATAATAATATGAAAACTAAGTAATAATAATATAGAACTTAATAATAATATGAAAACTTAATAATACTATGACCATACTCCACATAACATGTCACTACCCTTTTCATTTCAACAATATTCACAAGAACACACTAATAACTTCTAACATGCTTGTCTCAAGAAGATTTAAATCAAACAAATATTCCAACCCCAATACTAACTAAAAGTCACAGGTTAAACATCACTCTAACCATAAACTAATATATGGGTTTTTGAATCAACAATAATACTTAGTACATACACCATCCTAACTCAACCTAAACAAGGCTTTAGGCTACTAATCCCATTTTCAGATTATCTAATCATTTAAACAAGCACTTAATACTTCAACATTACACCCAAACTAATCATGTATATTCACAGAACATCAATTAAAGACAACAAAACTATACAAAACTGAGAGCAAGAGTTAGGGTTAATTTATACTAGCAAGGGTCAACACCCAAGGGTGGCTACACTGGGCAGTGGTGATGGTCGGCGACAGGCGGCGGCGACAGCACAGAGTGGTCGGGAAGTCTCCGGCGTCGGTTCGTCGGCTGTGACAGGCGGCAGCAGCAACATCAGTTCCAAGAAAAACACGGAGAGTGGGGCGAGCTGGGCGTCACTAACGGGTCATTGGAGTTGGGCGGAGGGTTATCGGAGTTGGTGGATTCGTCCTCGTCGGAGGTTGCCACTGATGACGTCAGAATAGGGCGGTATTGTGGTGGTTGGAGGTCACGGTTAGGGCAAAACAAAGGGGTTTGAAGAGGTGGTGTTTTGAGGTGTTCTGGATGGCGGTGATGGCAGTGCGGTGGTCGGAAATGGTGGAGGTGGGGGTTTCCGGTGAAATGAGGGTGGTCGGAGGTGGCTTTGATGGCGGTTTGATGATGGTGCGAGGTGGTGTGATGTGGAGATGCATAGTCTGAGTTGGAAAAGGAGGGGGAGGTTCGGGGTGGTCTCGACCGGCGGTGATGGGTCGACGGCGATCAGAAAATGGTAGGGTCGCGGTTAGTGGCAAGGAGCTAGTGGAAGGAGGTGGTTTGAGGTGGTTGCGTGGGTGGTGATATGGTGAGGTTGTGGTGTCGGGGAGGTTGAGCAGCAACAATAGCACAGTACTACAATATCAGGGAAGGAGAGAGAGAGAGAGAGGAGAGAGAGAGAGAGAGAGAGAGAGAGAGAGAGAGAAGAGAAGAGAATAAGAGGGAAGGACACGTGATTGGGGGCGGAGAAGGTAGTGGGTGCAACAAAAGTTTGTTATTTTGATTTCTTGGAGCACGGTTTTTTTTATTAATATAGAAAGGGGAGGAGAGGAAAGAAGATATGGATAAGGGTGGTGATGTCATACGTATGATGTCAGCAAATTAGCAAAACAAATTACCCCTAAGTGTTAGTAATTCTTTTCCCAAAATTTATTTTCTAAAACCACACCCATTTCCAGATAAAAATTTCATAAACTGATCCGAATGAAATCTACCGGAAGTCCAAAAATTCTCTAACTAATATTTTTAAGACTCTAAAAATTCCAACTAACTCTCTCGCGGTCCTAAAAGCTCCGTGTGAAAACATATAAATAAATAACGGGATAAAACGTACCTTAGGTAAAATAACAGTAACCACAGTAGAACTTTTCGAGGTTTTACATCATTACACCCTTAAAAGAAGTTTCGTCCTCGAAACTTAAACTCATACTTAACGATTCTTCAGACGGAACTAACAGTTAACGAAAACTTGGGATTTTACATAATTACCTTCTTTAAAAGAGTTTCTTCTTTGAAACTTAACATGCCACAAGCGTAGGATCCAAAACTTAATCATACTGTAACTTACGAGGGAAAGAGAGATGAGTACCAGTCACATTTTCGTCCAAATTATGTGCCTCCTTGCCCCGCATTACATACACTCGGCCTCCCTGGTTGCGCGGTGCGTGATATTGCTGACGAGGTGGCCTATCACGATTAGCTTGGTTGCCGTTGGAGTCATCCCGATTCAGGTGTTGTTGCCTTGGGTGGCCTCCTTATCCCTGATATGTTGAGGGTGGGGCCCCTTGATCGTTGGTCCTTCCATGGTAGGATTCTTCTGGTGCTGGAAGTGGGCAGTCTCTTACTATATGATGTGGGCTGCCACGCCGGTAGCAGCTTGCCCTCAGTTTAGTCCTGCACTCCTTGGCGATATGACTCAGCTTGCTACAAGTTCTATAAAACAACCCAGGCGGTGGTGCTTAGTTACTCTACCACTTGTTGTGGTGGCTTCTCTTGTCAAGGTATATTGGAGTATAATCAGAGCGGGAAGGTTCCTTCCTCTTGTTGCCTTGCTTGTTCAGATCGTGCCTCCTGGGCTATAACTACTCTCTCAATGTTGATGGCCACATCTAGTTTCTCCTGGTACGATGTGAATGTGCGTGTTGACATACGATCTTGAATGTCAAAACTCAGGCAACACTCGAAACGATTCATCTTCAAAACTTTATCAGCCACGTATGCCGAAGCGAAGTGGGACAATTCGGAGAACATGGCAGTGTATTCCAACACGTTGTTCTTTCCTTGTTCCAATTCTAGAAACTCTTTCTCCCTTTTAGAGAGATATAGGATAAAAGCGATTCTTCAGCATCTCCTAGAACCGGTTCCAGTTGAACCCAGGTTCATTCTGTCATTTCTTCACACTCATCCACCACAAGTCAACCTCTCCTTTTAGGTGGTAGGCCGCAAATCCAACTTTCCGCTCCTCAGGGCAGGGAAGAGCGTCAAATTTCTTTTTGATGTTGCGTATCCACTCTTCAAACACCTTAGGGTCGGCTTCCCTAGAATAGGTGGGAGGGTTGAGGCTGTTGAACTGCTTGAATAAAGAGGCATTATTATCCCTCCTCGGCTCGCCTATCTACTCCGACATTCGCTGAAGGTTCTCGGTCTACTGAGTCATCATCTCCATCATCATAAGTTGGGCCATATCGGGGGCAATCGGCGGGGTGTCCTCTCCATTTGTGGATGATCAAGCAGCCTGTGCTGCTCATGCAGCTGCTGTCTCTTAGAGTTCTACAAACCGTTGTCTTAGGTGATCGCTAGTTATGATAGGTCTACCTTGTGGCCCACTAAATCTAATCCCATCGTCTTGAGTCATCCTAGAGTCAGAAGAATCCGCCTTATCCAGCTCTTACAAATGAGTTTCTATCCTAACAGTTCGGGCATAACAAAACGTTTCACCAGGTTACTAGCTAATAACAAGTTAAGCACTTAAAACTCATAGACAATTAGGGAGCAAAAATATATCACAGTCCTCATCCTACATTCACACACCGAACGTAGCATCCTAAGCTCTAACTAAAACCTAATAGACACTTAGGAGCCACCAGGTCGTAACCGAAGGCTCCGATACCATTCTGTAACGCCCCAGAAATTCAATTATGAAAACGTCAAAGTCAAACTAACGTTAACAGGGGCAGACTCATTTTTTTTCTTTTTATTAACTTGGGCGTTACTACCGTACCTCCGAACAGATACAAGGCGAGAACAGAGATTAACATAACAAACTATGAACTTTAATTTAATTAAATGAAAAGAACTTCGAATTCTAGAACAACATAAACTCAACATTAACTAAACTTCAAGTCTGAACATAAACTAAACTTTATTCTCAAAACGTCTAACTCCAACGTCCTCACTTCTAGAGCCCGTTCCCATCACATAACTGATCTTCACAAGAAAACAAAACATTCACAACATGAGAGGAAACTTCAATAATGTCTACCCCTAACTGTAAAAATAGTTTAAAGATCATTTCAATTCATTTAGGGGAGGGGAACAAGTCAAACCTTTTCGTATGAGACTCATTTCAATCCCAACTCAGAAATAACCAGAGTTCATAAATAACAGAACTTAGAAACAACAGTACAAACTTTCAACTCAGAAAAACACAACGTTCAAGAAACCTCAATTGACTTTTCCATCTCAGAATCAAACATCATAAATCAGAAACAAAGTAATCCTTTCCTCAGAAAAAATCATAATTTTATTATGCGGGCGGGATTTGCCTATCTCCAGAATATTAGAACTCAGAATTAGAATAGGATTTCAAATCCTCAGAATTAGAATATGGATGGCCAGTCCCAGAAACAGAATCAGATGTGTGCACAATCTCAGAAATATATCGGTACTACCCCGATCTCTTGATAACTCCCCTGCAGGAACAAATCCTGATCTTTGGGTTGTTACCTGCAACCCACTTATGATTTCACTTTGATTATTAGTATCTTATGATGTTCAGACGTTAAACTTTAAACAAAAACCCAACCTAGTCTCCAAAACCGACAGAATAAAACTCACAGTTTAAATAACTGTCACATTTTACACAACTTAGAAAAGAACTCACAGACATCAAAAATAGACAGTCCAATTTCACAAAAAATCCTCGTGCGGGATGCAAGCTTCATAAAACAGATTAAATCACAAAACAGATAAAAGAGCATCATCCCAAAGGGGATTAGGACATACAAATTACCTGAATAGTTTCTCTTTACTTCAACACTTACACACGGGACCTACTACTTCGTCGTCTCACTCGGACCTAGGATTCAAATATAAACTTCTAAAATTAATACTTTCTACGATAATTAATTACGCACGAATTCTACCCTACCCCGACCTTATCACTCTCTCACTAGTTAGTAATACATGTAACGAGTATATCCAATCAAGATAAAATGAATAATCACAACTCACCTATACTAAAGAAAATCATAAAGTCGAATACACATTTGAAACAATAACTTGATACCCATACTATACTAACATGACATGGTATTTTAATCATAACAAGTACTCACATAGAATCATGTCAACAATATTTTAGCATTATTCAAATAATAACTAAACTTTAAGGATAAGTATAACCCTAAACATATAAACTTGCATGGTACTATTCACAAAAAATACAACTATGCCATTATTACATGTAAAAGTATGCTAGGTCACATAATCATATATTCTTATCTAAAACTACACTTCAGGGTTCCTAGCATGTTCCTAGGGTTCCAAGGCCAAACTAACACTTAAACACCTAAACTCTGACACGATATGTAAACCAACTCATATATATTGACATGTAAATTTTTTAATGAAATGCTAAGAGGCATAGTCAAGACTGATTCAAACAAACCTAATAATATGAAAACTTAATAATAAGAAACTTAATAATAACAACATGAAACCTTAATAATAGTGATAATATGAAAACTTAATAATAATATTCAAACTTAATTATATCATGAAACTTAATATCAATAATATGAAACTTACTAACAGTAATAATATTGTAGACATCGGGATTTGCACCCAATTTATCAATAAAAATTTGGACCGATACCAAAATGGATTATCGTTTCAATAAGCAAAGCAAGCAAAACAACAAAAAGAAGCGGCCCGGTCCAGGAAGAAAACCCGCACGGGTTTTATTTGAAGAGGGCGGCCCTGAACCAGGACAGGCCCCAAGGCGCGCCCCGGCCCAGGGTTCGAAACCCGCGCGGGTTATCTCTGCCAAAATGCACTGTTTTGGCTATGCCGACGTCAGCGATCCGCGTATACATGATGTAAAACCCGCGCGGGTTATAGATTTGATAATCCGGCGCCAAAAATCATTTTTGATCATTATCCCATGATATTAGCACCATGTGGGTTGACCCTCTTGGCTTGACTACGTGATTTGCATGGCATGATCATGGGGATGTGTCCCTTGATTTTCCCTCCATTTCCCTCCTAAACCTACCCTTCACCACCTATAAATACCCCCCTCCATTCCATTCATTCTTCACCAATTATCACCAACTTACACCATTATTCTACCCTTACTCTACTATTATCATAATCCTACATCCACCCTCTCAAAACTCTCTCTATTACATTCATATTCATATTACCATTCCCTAACTCTACCAAAATCATCACTCACATACTATCCTACTACCATTCTCATACTCATCCTTCCATTTCACCAAGTCAAGGCAAGGTCAAGATCTTCGAACGACGCATTCGGGCTCCTAAACCAACGAGGTTCGCCTTTACGTTTCTTTCATTATTGTTATCTTAATTATGTAATTCATATTTCATCTTCTTTACTTGTGCATATTTTGTAAATAAAAATCTTGTTTTATAATGCATGTTAAGAATATAAAGTTTCGAAATCAATTAAACTTCTCCTCGCTCTATTTCATTTAATGTCGATTTTAGTAGAGTCCGTTTTCTAACGGGCGAATTCAAGAATTCTTATAATTCTTGAGTTCGTAGCCTTATCCCCGAGCTTAGAATCGGGTTTCGTAGACCGGAGTTATTTTTATTATTTTTACGGTTTGTAGATTTCCTTAAATCGGCTGGCGACTCTTTTATTCTTTTTATAATCTGTTTAATTATTTAACATTTCAATTTACACTAAAAATAATTAAACATGACTTAACATTTCTCATTCATCACATTCAAGGTTTTAAACCGAGAGAAAATGGGCCATGAAACAGTAAAACCCGCACGGGTTTTATGGTTTCTGACCCACTTTCTCTGGCCCAGGAAAGCGGACGGCCCAGTCCAAGGATTGTCAAAACCCGCGCGGGTTTTGACAGCTCTTGGCGGTCCGGTTGCTTTCTTTTGGGCCCGAATTTGCTGTTTGGGCCAATTTTAAGTTATATTTAATATATTTTTGGTGTAATTTCAAGTGTTTAAATAATAAAAAAAAACGGATTTGTAAAATAAATAAAATTTCACCACCCCGAAAATGAATTTCGAAAATAAAAATATCCTTATTTAAGGATTAAGCAACCTTAAACGGCTCCCGATCATTAAGTAGCGCATCACGGAGAAAAGCGTTCGCTTTTCCGGGGGTCCTACAGATTGGCGACTCCACTGGGGACTTAAACTTAAAAAGAGGGTAAAACATGAAAAAATCGAATTAAATTAAAATTGTAAAAGGGAGAAGTTGAATAGTTTCACGATTTTATAATTCTTTTTAGGCATCCTTTGCATACCGGGCCACTAATCGCATCTTTTGACACGTTAGCACAAAGGCGATGGTTAAGTTAGACCTAGGTGATTCCCTCGAGAGCGGGTAGGCCACTACTTGTGTGATGCACTCTACATCGCCAAGCATTTGGTCTCTCCTCTCCCCGCGTTACACTCAAAGGGCTTCCTTGAAGTTCTTTGAGCAATACCTCACACTCCTTACCTAAAGGTATGGGGTACAGAGATGAAAACGTGCGGTAGGCCATGTAATCCAACCATAGAAAAATCCATGAACATAGAACGTTGGTTTAGGGTATTCCCTCATGTTGTATGCTATATGCTATATGCTACCCCTTCCCTTTTCTTTTTGTTTTAGAGTCTGCCCTAGTTTAGAGGTTTTGTTTTAGCCCATATAAAAGTTATCGGGTTGAGAAAATGATTATTTATTAATTAAAATAATTAACCCAAAAAGCAACATGGTTAGCCCAAGTGGAAGGACCCATTTATGCTTAAAAGGTGATTATTTTAATTAACAAATAAAAGTTGACTCACTTTTGATGACATTATATGGCCCTTTACAAATTTCTCTTAACAAAGGTCCAAAAAATTAATTAAAAGTCCAACAAAGTAAATGGATAGCATTTTAGATTGCATAATAGTCACTAGGCTTGAGTAAATTAACTTATTGATTTAATTAATAAATCCATCGCATTTTTGGCCCAACCATATTAGTTTTATTGGTTAGGCCCATAAATTAATTACGATTCGCTTATTGTTGACTTTGTTCAATCCTTTATAATATCCATTTTCCTCGATAAAAAAAAGCAATAAAAGATGTAAAAAAAAAGAGTTGGGTCGTCAGTTTTGTTGAAACATTATTCTAGTCCGCATAATAGTCATTATGGCTTGAGCTGTCTGAATTATTAGGCCGAGTTACGGATTCTCCTTAAAACGGTCGGCTTGTGGATTAGGCCCATCCGAATTGAGAAACACTGACTGGAGCCCATCGGTTTATGACCCGCTCGCTATGTTTGGCTTTGTGCGACCCTTTATAATGTTTTGTCCATAGCTCCATATAAAGTTAGGTCATGCACTCCCAAAAAGTGGGTGAGTCTCTTGTGTCAGCATATATGTGTCGAGCCAGTTAGGATCATATAGGTCTCCTAGGGCATGCGTGCATCGGGTAGTACGTGTCAGAGTATGTCATTGAGTGTTCTAACTTTGAATTTCCATGCAAGCATCATTGGAGATCAACTCCGAGCCCGCATTCGAGATCCGCGAACTGGTCGTTTGATCCTGAACCCACACTACGATCCATCTGCAACTAGCGACATCACCATGTCTGGAGAGCAATTCCAAGAGATCCCGGTCCAAAGCACTGAAGCTAACATCACGAAGCATTTGGACGAGCTCTACACCAAGATGCAGGGTCTGGTCTTCGCTAATTCCCTAGAGAAGGAACAGAAGTTGGGCAAAAGGCTGAATGAACAACAACAGGTGATGGATGGCATGCTGCAAGCCATCACTAAGATCAACACCAAGTTAGGGTTGAATGCTGAAGAAGATGATGAAGAAATGCATGGATATGAATCTGATCCTGAAATCATCAAGATATCCCCAGATTCTGCAGGAACGGGGATATCTAAGGCTAAGGTTAACACGCCTGAAAAGTCTACAAGGGATCCCGCTGTTAAAGTTCTTAAGCAGAAGTTAGAAAGCCTCATCAAGGCAATGAGCTCTGTTCCGGCTTTTGCTGACAAGTACTTAGAGGTTCTATACTTGTTCAGCCAACTTTGAAGATAGCTGACAAAGTTGAAGTGTCGAATATTAGGTTCAAACCTTCTGAGAACCCTATTCATCATGTGGAGGAGTTCATGAGGTTGGCACCCTTAAATCGAATTGATGCTGACCTATACTCTATTGTATTCCCATCCACCCTAGATAGAGAAGCGAAAGTATGGTATCACGCTCTGTCACCCCAAATCAAAGCCAACTGGACTGAATTGTTCAAGGCTTTCATCCACCACTACACACGCATCCAGAAGAAACAAGCTACAGTGGATGATCTAACCACCATGAAGCAGCGGGATGATGAGTCATTTATGGATTACTTTGAGAGGTGGCATATGAAATTGTCCCACATCAACGAGATAATTCCTCTTCGTCTACAGTTATCTACCTTTAAGCAAGGAATCAAGAGCAGCCTATCCAAGCACTTGGGGTATCATGTCATCAAAGATTTTGATTACTTGAAGGACATCTGTGTCCAATTAGAAGCCATGCACAATGAGACTTATACACTATTGGACGTTCCTTACTCTCAGGCTCTCGACAGGAGGGCTACTAGTGCAACGAGATAATTCCTTACTACGCCTGGATGGAAATGGTCCAGCTCCAACAGGAGGGCTACTAGTGCAGTTAGCCACCCTCCTAAAATCATGGAGACTAACTCTATCCAGCGCAAGGGGCCTTACGTACCAAAATATGAGACTTATACACTATTGGACGTTCCTTACTCTCAGGCTCTCGACCGTCTAGTTAAGAAGGGTATTTTAGTTTTGCCCTTACCGAAGGAAGAGCCAGAAATCAAGGGCAAAAATTGGGACGCCAACCAATTTTGTCGCTATCACCGTTGCCGAGGCCATGACACTGAGAAATGTTGGACTCTAAGGAACAAGATATAAGATATGATAAGGGCCGGGACGCTAACAATGCCGAAAGCCGCTAATCAAAGTAATCCTAAGCCAGAGCATGCAAATGCTATTTTATGTGGGGATTTCAGCTTCGACCCCTCTGCTTTGATTGTAGAAATGGGGCAACCTATCCCCGAGATAGTTGGGTTCCCTGAAGGTCTATTCATCCATGGTATTTGGGATAGAGATGAGGATGATGAGCACGAGCATTCTGAGACAGAATGGATGGAGAAAGACGAACCAGATGACGTAGCATTCCTTACTCGGTTTGGCCGTCACAACAATAACAGGAATACCACCATCCCAGTGGCCATTCCTAACCCTATACCAACAACTGGTTATGACAATCAGACCTCTCCTGAAGACCCTCTTCTTTCTCAACTCAAAAAGACTAGGGCTGAGGTCACCATATGGCAATTCATATGCACTTCACATGCTCATAGGAAGAAGATGTTGGATGCCCTTATAGCACTCACGGTATCACCTACAACAACTCCTGAAACTTTGGTTGCTCATGTGGCTATCCAGCAAGAGATGATCACCTTTGGGATTGAAGATCTACCTCAGGGAGGGGTATCTCACAACAAAGCCCTATACCTCACGGTGCAATGTTCCAACAAAACTATCCCACTGGTTTTGGTGGACAACGGTTCGGCTGTAAACGGGTGCCCTTGGAGGACGGCACAGAAATTGGGAGTACAACAACAACACTTGGCTCAAAATGGTGTACAACTCAAGGCTTATGACAATTCACCCTGGAAGTCTGTCGGATCTGTGGTGTTGCCCATTACTACCAGTAGCGTCACTCAGAATGTGGAGTTCGTGGTACTAGAGATTCCGGCCTCTTTTAATTTGCTACTAGGGAGGCCAAGTGATCACTATCTCAAGAGAATCTATCAATGTTGTTTTCACTCCTAAACAATCAACTCTTAAGGTGGAGCACAACTCGATGGACGAAGAACTCCATAATTTTGAGCTCGTGGCAATGATGAGCAAGGATGAAGCACCTTTTGACTTCGATCCCTACTCAAATCTCAAGGTACATGATATGCTCAAGAAACAAGGATATTTCCCTAGAATGCCACTAGGGAGGAATCCGAAGAATAAAATCCCCTCCTGTATTCAAGACCTTTAAGAAAAAGGGAAGATTTGGCTTAGGGTATAAACCAACCGAGAAGGAGGTCAGGTTCGCTAAAATGGCCATCGTTGAACAGAAGAGAATGGACAATCCTCCCACTTTATTCCAGATGAAGTCCTATGCACTCACTCTGAATGGACAGTTTGTTAGGAAAGGTGATGACTTCCCCTACTATGGGTTTTCTTGAGCCATTCTATCTGAAGAACAAAGGAGTTCAAGTCGTTGGATTAGAAGTCTTCAACGATTGCTCCATTAATATGGCTACTGTCTTTGTTCCCGCTCGGGACAAACAACCTCCATTGGAATGGACTCATCTTGCTAGGAGTAACATTTTTGGCATGTTGTTTGGACAAGAAGCTATCCCGGAGAAGTCTGAAGTTGATGTTGTTGTCGCTGTGTTGTCTAACCCAAGTTTTGATCCAAGTCTCATGATTGCTGAAGACGGAGGAGTTAAGGCTGTCTCGTGGGTCAACGCTGATGAGAATAATTTTGCTTTATTTGTAGGAGAGTATGTTCCTAAGGACATAGAGTCAGGTTTTAATGGTTTAGAGTTAAGTGAGTCTGGTCTTGAGTCTGCTGGCAATGTATTCCTTTCTGCATTTAATAAGATGAACCTTTCTGCTTAATCTGATTCTTCTTTCCCCTCTTCCCTGAGCTGTTGCGCCAATAATAATCTGGAATTTAATAAACCCTTAAAAGAATTTTCTAATGAACATGAGCATAAAATGGCGGTGTTGGAAGACACCATCACCATAGATGTGGGCACAGAAGAACAACCTCGGGAATTGAAGTTAGGTAGCTCGCTCACAGCAGAAGAACGGGTAGCATTCACGGAGCTTCTCAAGGAATTTGTGGATGTATTCGCATGGTCCTATGAGGACATGCCTGGGATTGACAGGGAAATTGCGGAACATACTATACCTTTGCTTCCTAAGGCGAAGCCGGTTCGACAAAAGGCTAGAAGGATCAAGCCTGAATGGGCCAAGAAGATCGAGGAAGAGGTGATCAAGCAACTTAACGCTATGTTCATCAAAGCAGTCCAATACCCCGAGTGGATTGCTAACATTGTCCCAGTACCCAAGAAAGATGGGAAGGTGCGCACGTGCGTAGATTTTTGAGACCTCAACAAAGCCAGTCCCAAGGATAGTTTCCCATTACCACATATCGACGTATTAGTGGATAACACTTGCGGACATGAGCTACTATCCTTTATGGATGCAGGTTATAACCAAATCAAAATGGCGGAAGAAGACATGGAGAAAACCTCATTCACTACACCATGGGGAACATACTGTTATGTGGTTATGCCTTTTGGTCTCAAAAATGCTGGGGAAACATACCAACGGACGACCAACACCCTACTTCATGATATGATGCATATAGAGGTAGAGGTTTATGTGGATGACATGATCGTAAAGTCCAAAACAAGGGAAGGGCACATTCCTAACCTTCACAAGTTTTTCCTCCGACTTCGCAGATACAAAATGCGGCTCAACCCAGCAAAGTGCACCGTCGGTGTCACCTCTGGAAGCTGCTAGGCTATGTGGTTAGCCAACGAGGCATTGAAGTTGACCCTTCGAAGATAAAGGCTATCCAAGAGTTGCAGCCACCTAGGACAGAAAAAGAGATAAGGGGTTTCCTAGGACGAGTCCAATATATCAGCAGGTTCATCTCAAAGCTCACCATGATGTATGAACCTTTGTTCAAGAAACTAAAGAAAGGAAGAAAAATAGAATGGGACGATCAAGTTCAAGCGGCCTTCGACAAAATCAAGGAATATTTGCAACATCCTCTAGTCCTCATGCTGCCAGTACCAGATGAGCCTCTACTCCTTTACCTTACCGTGACTAGCTCTGCAATGGGGGCTATGCTAGCTCAGAAGGTTAAAGGTCAAGAAAGCGCCATCTACTACTAGAGCAAGAAATTCTTGGACTACGAAAGTCGATATGCAGACATAGAGAAAATGGCTCTTGCGCTAGTATGGGCCACCAAGAAGTTAAGACATTACATGCTTTCACATACTGTACATGTCATAGCTGAGAATAATCCCATTAAGTTTATCATGGAACAACATACCATCAACAACCGCATTGCTCGATGGGTGGTCATGCTTTCAGAGTTCAGTCTCCTATACTTGCCTCAGAAGTCCATCAAGGGACGAGTTGTTTCAGATTTCCTGGCTACTTCACCATCACAGGAACCCCCAAGCACTCACTTGGAATTCCTAGATGAGGATGTATTTTTCACTGACGAAATAACATGGGAAATGTATTTCGACGGAGCTTCTAACCAAATGGGCTGCGGAGTGGGAGTTTTATTGATTTCTCCAAAAGGGGCACATGTCCCTGTATCAGTGAAGTTGGACTTTGATGCTACTAACAATGCTGCAAAATATGAAGCATGTATCCAGGGTTTCCAAGCCGCCTTGGCTTTAGGCATACGCCATGTAAAAGTCTTTGGGGATTCTAGGCTCATCATTAATCAGGCTTAAAATACATGGAAGGTCCGAAATGAATGTCTCATGGCCTATCAACAGAAGCTCTCGGGACTTGCTGCCCAATTTGAGCAAATCAGTTTCAAGTACCTCTCTAGGGATCACAATGAGTTAGCTGACGCCTTAGCCAAGTTGTCTTTGATGATATCCATACCATCAGGCACGCTTCAATTGCCAGTAGTAGTGGAAAAACGTGAAACAAAAAAAAAGAAGCAAAAAGAAAAAAACTGTTGGCCCAAATAAGCCGGCCCAGCAGAGCTAAAACCCGCACGGGTTTATGTTCTGCTAATGGGCCGCCCATCCAGGCCCAGTTTTTTTTTTCGGGGTTTATGGTCTAGAAAACCCGCGCAGGTTTTCACTGTTGAAGTGGGCCGTGTTCTTTTTTTTTTTTTTCCTTGGGCCGAAAATGCATAAAACCCATTCTATTTCCTTTGGGTCGGGTTTGGTCCATCTCTCAAAATGGGTCATCGTTGCGAATAAATAAAGGGACATCGTGCTGTAGACATCGGAATTTGTACCGGTATAAACCCGACTCATAAAAAATATACAAGACAGATGGGCCAAGTGAAACGTGTCATTGGGCCCAAAAGATCAATAAACCGAACCCAAAGAAAATAAATCAAGCTGGGAATAATTATTAAAACCCACAGGGGTTTTATTTTTATTTACAAGCCCGCAACAGAAGCAGGCCCGTCACGCGTCCCCGGCCCAGAGAGGATAAAACCCACCTAGGGTTTGATCAGGCCCAGAAAAAATCAAACCCCGTCTAGGCTTTGGGCGGAGCAGCGAACGACGCCGTTCAGCGCCACGTCACGGATCCGCGTGATGAAATTATCAAAGCCCGCCTAGGCTTTGGTGATTCTGGCGCCAAAAAAATATGAACGATCTGCATGCATGCAATCCCTTGAGTTTTGCCCACGTGTTTGACCTCCCTTGACCACCCCAAAACCCGCCTAGGCTTTGGCCTCTGATGGCATGATTTTTGGGGTATGTCCCCCACCTTTTCCCTCCAAAATCCATACTTCCTCACCTATAAATACCCCCTCCATTCCACCTTCATGGGACCAACAATCATCATCTACTATCACTTACACTACTCTCGTTTTCACCATACTTCCACTCTCAACTTCTCTTCATAATTCCATGTTTCTATTACCACCATAATCATATTCTTCAAAACCATATAACCATCCATACACCAATTTTCCTAAACCATCCACATTTCTCATCCGGGTTTCAAATCAAGGGGCAACTCAAGGGATCAAATTCGTCGTCACTACACCTTAAGCAAGGTTCGTTTTTTTGATTTAAATTATTGTATTTAATCATGTAATCCTTCATTTAATTCCGTGCTTGTACATATTTTGTAAAATAAAACCGCATTTGTTTTATATTGCATGATTTGAATAATAAATTCCAAGAAATTAATCAAACTTGTCCCCGCTCTTTTTTTTTTCAATGTTGATTTTAGTAGAGTCTGTTTTATAACAGGTGGATTCGAGACTTCTTATAACTCTCGAATTCGTAACCTTACCCCCGAATCTAGAAATCGGGTTTTGTAGACCGGAGTCTTTCTTTTATTTTTTGGATTGTCGATTTCCTTAAATCGGCTGGCGACTCTTTAAACAATTTTATAAATTCGTGTAATTATTTAAAGTATTCGACTTCTTACACAAAATTAATTTAAGAAAATAATTTAATTTTTGTCCAATGATAATGATAGGCTTCGTCCAAGGAGAAAAGGGTCAAAAATTAGTAAATCCTAGGCGGGTTTTACTAATTTCTACCCATTATCTCCCTGGGCCTAGAAGCGAGAGGTCCGGCCCAGGACTCACCAAAGCCTAGGCGGGTTTTGACGAAGTTCTGGCGGCCCGCTCGCTTCTTGGGCCCTGATTTATCAATTGGCCGGAATTAAGTTGTATAAGATTATTTTTGTGTAATTTTGGATAATTTAAATAATAAAAACGAGTTTGTAAATAAATAAAGTTTCATCACCACGAAAACGAATTTCGAAAATTAAAAACATCCTTATTTAAGGATTAAGAAACCTTAGTCGGCTCCCGATCACAAAAGTAGCGCACCACGCGGAAAAAGGTTCCATCCCTTTTTTTTCGGGGTCCTACAGATTGGCGACTCCACTGGGGATTTAAACTTTAAAAATAGGGTAAAACTTGAAAAAATCAAATTGATTTGAAAGTGTAAAAGGGAGAAGTTAATTTATTTCATGATTTTATTATTCTTTTAGGCATCCCTTGCATACTGGGCCACTAATTGGGTCTTTTGACACGTTAGCACAAGGCGACGGTTTAAGTTACCTAAGATTTCCCTTGAGAGCGGGAGGCCACTACTATGGGGATGAACTCTACATCTCTATGCATTTGGTCGCTCCTCTCCCGGTGTCACACTCCGAGAGCTTCCTTGAAGTTCTTCGAGAAATACCCCAACTGCTTACCTTATGGTATGAAGAACCGGGGCGAAGGCAAGTGGTAGGCTATATACCCAACCATAAAAGTCCATGAATTTAGAGCCTTAGTTTAGGGTATCCTTCCATGTGTATGCTATGTGCTATGTGTATCCCTCCCCTTTTCTTGTCTTTTGTAAAGAGTCGACCCTAGTTTGGGGGTTTTGTTCTAGTCCATATAAAAGTTATTAGGTTGAGAAAAGGATTATTTATTAATTAATATAATTAACTCAAAGGCATTTTGGTTAGCCCAAGTGGAAGGGCCCATTTATGTTCGAAAGTTGATTATCTTGATTAATAAATAAAAATTGACTCACCTTTGATGATATTATGTGGCCCTTTATGAAATTCTTTTAACAAAGGTCCAAAAAATTAATTAAAAGGCTAACAAAGTTAATGGATAGCGTCTTAGACTGCATAATAGTCACTAGGCTTGAGTAAATGAATTTATCGATTTAATTAATAAATCCATCATATTTATGGCCGACCCGTTGTTAGGCCCAACCATATTGAATTTGCCAATTAAGCACATAAATTGATTATGACTCGCTTATTGTTGACTTTATCCAGTCCTTTACAATACCCATTTTCCCAGAGTTAAAAAAAGAAGACTATAAAAAGGAAAAGGTTAAAAAAAAAGTGGGTTGTCGGTCTTGTTGAACATTATTTTAGTCCGCGTAATAACCAATATGGTTTGAGCTATCCGAGTTGGTTGGCCAAGTTACGGATTCTCCTTAAAACGGTTAGCCAGCGGATTGGGCCCATTCGAATTGAGAAACACTGACTATAGCCTGCCATCTTATGACCCGCTCGCTATGTTGACTTTATTCGGCCCTTTATAATGTTATGTTTTTAGGTCTATATAGAGTTAGGCCATGCATTCCCAAAAAGTGTGTGAGTGCTCTGTGTCAGCATATATGTGTCAAGATTGGTTAGGATCATATAGGTCATCTAGGTCATGCATGCATCGGGAAGAACGTGTCGGAGTATGTCATCGAGTGTCTTAACTTTGAATGTCCATGCAGGCATCATTGGTGATCGACTCCGAGCCCGCATTCGAGATCCACGAACAGGCCGTTTGATTCCGAACCCTTGCTACGATCCATCTGCAACCAGTGATAACATCATGTCTGGAGAACAATTCCAAGAGACCCTGGTCCAGAGCACTGAAGCCAACATCACAAAGCATTTGGATGACCTCTACACCAAAATGCAAGGTCTGGTATTTGCCAATACCTTAGAACAAGAACAGAAGGTGGGAAAAAGGCTGAATGAACAGCAACAAGTTATGGACGGTATAATGCAAGCCATTACCAAGATCAATACCAAAGTGGGGTTGAATGTTGAAGAAGATGGCGAAGAGGTACATGGATATGAGTCAGAACCTGAAATCATCAAGATATCCCCAAATTCTGGAGGGAGTGGGATATCCAAGACAGAAGCCGATACCCCTGAGGCATCTAAGTTCATGAAGGACCCTGCTGTTAAGGCCCTTAAACAGAAATTAGAAAGCCTTACCAAAGCAATGAGCACTGTGCCAGCCTTCGCCGACAAGTATCTGGAGTGCCGTTACCAGTCCAGCTGATTCTGAAGGTTGCTGATAAAGTGGAGGTACCAAACATCAGGTTCAAACCCTCTGAGAACCCAGTTCATCACATCGAAGAGTTCATGAGGCTAGCACCGTTAAATCGAATTGATGTCGGATTATACTCTACTGTTTTCCCATCCACTCTAGATAGCGAAGCCAAGGTATGGTATCACGCTTTACCACCCCAAATGAAGGATGATTGGAATGAACTGTTTAAAGCCTTCATCAATCACTACAGTCGCATTCAAAGGAAGCAGGCTACGGTGGATGACTTGACCACCATGAAGCAACGAGATGACGAATCCTTCCTGGATTACTTTGAGCGATGGCATACCAAGCTGTCTCACATCAATGAGACAATCCCTCTTCGCCTACAACTGTCTACTTTCAAGCAAGGGCTAAAAGGCAGTTTATCCAAACACTTGGGATACCACGTCATCAAAGACATTGACTACTTGAAGGAAATCTGTGTCCAATTAGAGGCAATGCATAATGAGAAGACCACTTCGCCTGGATGGAAAGGGTCTAGTTCCAACAGGAGGGCAACTAGTGCGTCTAGCCACCCTCCTAAGATCATGGAAACTAACTCTATCCAGCGCAAAGGCATACGAAAGTATGAGACTTACACACCATTGGACGTCTCTTACTCACAAGCTCTTGATCTATTGGTCAAGAAGGGTTTTTTGGTCCTACCTTTGCGAAGGGAAGAATCAGCAACAAGAGGAAAGAACTTGGATCAATTCTGCCGCTACCATCGTTGTCGAGGACATGATACTGAGAAATGCTGGTCTCTCAAGAACAAAATAGAAGACATGATAAGGGAAGACGCTACCCATGCCAAAAGCTGCCCAAAAGCCTAACAATAAAAGAAACTCGATGCCCGAGCATACAAATCTATCTTTTATGGAGTTTGTAGCTTTGATCCTTCTACTTTGATTGTTGAAACGGGTCAACCTATCCCCGAGGTGCTCGGCTTTCATGAAGACCTATCCATTCATGGTATCTGGGACAGTGATGATGATGAGCAACGTGAATACTCCAAGATGGAATGGATGGAGCCGAATGAGCCAACATCAGATGATGTAGCATTCCTCACTCGATCAGGCCTCCATAACAACAGGAACACCACCACCCTAGTGGCTGTTTCTAATCCTGCGCCAATGGCTACCAATGACGACCATGTCCCGCCTGAAGATCCTCTCCTTACATAACTCAAGAAGACCAGAGGTGAAGTTACCATCTAGCAGCTGATTTGCACCTCACAGACACATACACAAAAGATGATGGACGCTCTTACTGCATTAAAAGTATCTCCCACGACAACTCCTGAATCTCTAGTTGCTCATGTGACTACCCAGCAAGAGTCTATCACCTTTGGGATTGAAGATCTCCCTCAGGGAGGGGCATCCCACAACAAAGCACTATACCTCACAGTGCAATGTTCCAACAAGACTATCCCTCTAGTTTTAGTCGATAATGGCTCAGTTGTGAATGTGTGCCCTTGGAGGACGACACAGAAATTGGGAGTCCAACAACAACACTTGGCTCAAAATGGTGTACAACTTAGGGCTTATGACAATTTCCCTCGAAAGTCGGTTGGGTCCATAATATTGCCAATCACTACAGGCAATATCACTCGAAATGTGGAGTTTGTAGTCCTAGACATCCTAGCTTCCTTCAATCTGTTACTAGGGAGGCCGTGGCTTCATGAATGCAATGCTATAGCATATGCTTTACACCAGAAGATAAAGATGTTGGTCCAAGGTCAAGTTATCACCATCTCGGGAAAATCCATAAATGCCGTCTTCACTCCCAAACAAGTGACCCTTGAAGTAGAACACAGTTCCATGGATGAAGAACTTCACAACTTTGAACTTGTGGCGACTTTGAGTCAGGATGAAGCTTCCTTTGACTTCGATCCCTACTCAAATCCCAAAGTGCATGCTATACTCAGGAAACAGGGACACTTTCCTGAAATGCCGCTAGGAAAGAACCCGAAAAATAAGATTCCTCCTGTGTTCAAGACGTTTAAGCAGAAGGGAAGGTTTGGCTTAGGGTACAAGCCAACTGAGAAGGAAGTTAGGCTCGCGAAGATAGCCATAGCTGAGCAGAAGAGGATGGACAACCCACCTACCTTGTTCCAAATGAAGCCCTATCCACTCACCCTGAATGGATAGTTTATTAGGGAAGGTGATGACTTCCCTTACTATAGGTTCCCCGAACCATACTACCTAAAGAACAAGGGAGTTCAAGTTGCTGGATTAGAGGTTTTCAATGACTGTACCATTAATATGGCTACTATTTTTATCCCCGCTCGGGATAAACAGCCACCGTTGGAATGGACTCATCTTGTTGGGAGCAACATATTTGGCATGCTATTCGGACAAGAAGCTACTAAGGGAGAGTCTGAAGCTAATGTTGTTATTGCTGCATTATCTTACCCAAGCTTTGACCCAAGTCTCATGATCATTGAAGAAGAAGAAGTCAAGGCGGTCTCATGGGTCGATGCTGAGAAGAATAGCTTTGTTTTAACTGTAGGAGAGTCTGTTCCTATGGACATAGATTCTGGTCCTAAGAGTCAAGAGTCAAGTAAGTCTGGTCTTGAGTCTGCTGGCGATGTGCTCATTACTGTATTCAATAAAATGAACCTTTCTGCTTACTCTGATTCTTCTTTCCCCTCTTCCCTCAACTGCTGCGCTAATAATAATCTAGAATTTAATGAACCCTTAAAAGAATTTTCTAATGAACATGAGCATAAGATGGCGGTGTTGGAAGACACCATCACCATAAATGTGGGCACGGAAGAACAACCTCGGGAGTTGAAGTTAGGTAGTTCACTCACAGCAGAAGAACGGGTGTCGTTTACAGAGCTTCTCAAGGAGTTTGTGGATGTATTCGCATGGTCTTATGAGGATATGCCAAGGATTGACAGGGAAATTGCGGAGCACACCATACCTTTGCTCCTCGACGCAAAGCCGGTTCGACAAAAGGCTAGGAGGATCAAACCTGAATGGGCTAAGAAAATTGAAGAAGAGGTGATCAAGCAGCTCAACGCTAAGTTTATCAAAGCAGTCCAATATCCTGAATGGATTGCTAACATTGTCCCAGTACCCAAGAAAGACGGGAAAGTGCGTATGTGCGTGGACTTCCGAGATCTTAACAAAGCTAGTTCCAAAGATAGTTTCCCTCCACCTCACATCGATGTATTAGTGGATAACACTTACGGACATGAGCTTTTATCTTTTATGGACGGGTATGCCGGTTACAACCAAATAAAAATGACAGAAGAAGATATGGAGAAGACTTCCTTTACCACGCCATGGGGAACGTACTGTTATGTCATCATGCCTTTCGGTCTCAAAAATGTCGGAGCAACGTACCAGCGAACTGCCAATACCCTACTTCATGACATGATGCACGTCGAAGTAGAAGTTTATGTTGATGACATGATTGTTAAGTCCAAGACAAGGGAGGGTCATCTTCCTAACCTCCGCAAGTTCTTTCTACAACTTCGCAAATACAGGACGCGGCTCAACCCAGCAAAGTGCACCTTCGGTGTTACCTCTGGGAATCTACTAGGCTATGTGGTTAGCCAACGAGGCATCGAAGTTGATCCCTCAAAGATAAAGGTTGTCCAACAGTTACACCCACCTAAGGCAGAAAAGGAGATAAGAGGATTTTTGGGACGAATCCAGTACATCAGTAGGTTCATCTCAAAGCTCACGATGACTTGTGAACCATTGTTCAAGAAGCTAAAGAAAGGAAGCAAAGTAGAATGGGATGATCAATGTCAAGCTACTTTTGAGAAAATCAAGGAATATTTGCAACATCCTCCAGTTCTCATGCCTCCAGTACCATATGAGCCTTTACTCCTTTACCTTACAGTGACTAGCTCAGCAATGGGGGTGATGCTAGCTCAAAAGGTAAAAGGTCAAGAGAGTGCCATCTACTACTTGAGCAAGAAGTTCCTGGACTACGAAAGTCGATATGCAGACATAGAGAAAATGGCCCTCGCATTAGTTTGGGCCACCAAGAAGTTAAGGAACTACATTCTCTCACACACAGTGTATGTCATAGCTGAGAACAATCCCATCAAGTTCGTCATGGAGCAACCAACCATCAATAATCGCATTGCTTGATGGGTAGTCATGCTTTCTGAGTTCAATCTTCAATACTTACCCCAGAAATCTATTAAAGGGCGGGTTGTTTCAGATTTTCTGGTTGCTTCACCATCACAGGAACCTCCAAGCACTCACTTGGAATTCCCAGACGAAGACGTGTTCTTCATTGATGAAGTTACTTGGGAAATGTATTTTAATGGAGGTTCTAACAAAATGGGTTGTGGAATAGGAGTCCTGTTAATATCTCCAGAAGGTGCACATGTCCCTGTATCTGTAAAGTTGGATTTTGATGCTACTAACAATGCGGCGGAGTATGAAGCATGCATCAAAGGCCTACAAGCTGCCTTGGCTTTAGGAATACGCCACATAAAGGTCTTTGGAGACTCTAGCCTCATCATTAACCAGGCCAAGAATGCATGGAAAGTTCGAAGTGAGTGCTTTTTAGCTTATCAGAAGAAGCTTTTGGGACTGGCTGACCAATTTGAGAAGATTAACTTCCAATATCTTTATAGGGATCACAATGAACTGGACGATGCCTTGGCCAAGTTATCCTCAATGATATCAATCCCATCAGGCATGGTCCAGCTACCAGTAATTGTAGGGCGACAGTCTAAACCCACATATGTCTGTGCCATGGAAACACAAGAAGAGGAGATTGATGAATGGTTTCTTGACATATACAATTTCCTTCGGAAATGAGAATATCCAGCAGAGTTAGATGCTCGAGGACAACGAGCGATCAGGGCTTTAGCAGCACAATATTGCTTGATCCAAGATCGGTTGTACAAGAAGTCACCTACAGGCATCAATCTGTTGTGTATCGATGCAAAAAGTGCAAAAGAAATTATGGCTACTGTACACGGAGGAGAGTGTGGGCCTCACATGAATGGGCGCATGCTGGCGAAGAAGATTCAAAGAGCTGGTTATTATTGGACCACTATGGAAGTAGACTGCTTGAATTTTGTTCGAAAATCTCACAAATGTCAGGAGTATGCCAATCTGCAGCATCAACCTCCTTCATATCTGACAACACTGACCTTTCCATGACATTCTCGGTATGGGGTATTGACATCATTAGCAAAATACACCCAACCGGAACAGGAGGACATGAATACATCCTGGTCGCTATTGATTACTTCACTAAGTGGGTAGAGGCAGCCTCTTTTTCCAAACTCACATCCAGGCAAGTGGCCAAATTCATCCTTCAGAACATTATATGCCGATATGGAGTACCTCATGAGATCATCAGTGATATTGGGAGTCACTTTCGAAAGAAGGTGGAGGTTTTGCTCACCAATTACAAAATTTAGCATCATCGATCTTCACCTTACCGACCACAAACCAACGGAGTTGTAGAAGCGGCCAATAAAACGGTCGCGGGAATCATTAAGAAGATGGTCGTTACTTACAAGGATTGGCCTGACAAGTTAACATTTTCCTTATGGGGATACCGAACCTCAATTCGAACTGCCACAGGAGCAACACCCTATTCATTAGTGTATAAGATGGAAGCAGTCCTACCGATCGAGTTAGCGATCTCGTCATTACGAATAGTGGCAGAAAGCCAATTGCCAGAAGCAGAATGAGCTAGGGCAAGGTACGAGGAGTTAATCTTGATGGATGAAAGGCGATTAAGGGCGTTGTATAATGTTCAGGTATACCAGAATAGGATCACTCGCGCCTTTAATAAAAAGGTGAAAAGTCGTTCACTTCAAGAAGGTGATTTGGTGCTTAAGGAAATGAGGGCACCAATACAAGACCCAAGGGGAAAGTTTGCACCTAATTGGAAAGGTCCTTATATGGTCAAGTAAATATTGCCGGGAGGAGCAGCTCGACTTGCCACTATGGATGGAGAAGATGTGATTCAACCCACAAATTTGGATCAGCTCAAGAGATATTATGCTTAATATAGCCAAGCAACTGGAAAACCAATTTTCAGACACTTGGTTAATATTCAATCTATGCTCATAAAAAGAAGGAAAGATAAAGTTTGTAAGGACACAATGATTGTAAACAATAATTCTTCTTTTGTTAATGATTAAAATACAAGTACACTGCTTATAAATAAAAAATTCAAAAAGGTGTAATTAAATAAAAGTTTATTCTAGCAAAGCAGTTCGGTTCCTTCGCTTCCATCCATCTTCTAATCTTGTTTCACCTTCTCTACATCTCGAGTAGTCTCATATCTCCATGTCTTTAGGCTCATTTGGGTCCGTCTCTTTGTTTTTAGGCTTATAGGCTCGTTTATGTGATTTTCGTGTCTCCACCCTCGGACCAAGCCGGTCCTTTGTCGTCACCTTCACTCCGAGACGATCCTTTATCGTGGAACGAGGACCCAATCTCTACCTCATGGATGTTCGACTTCTTATCGCCTCTCCGGTACGGCGAGACTCGACAATCGCAATTAGCCATCCGTGATATCCAGCGTCAGCAATCTCTGATACATGTGCCTTTGATGGAGCCTTAAGGGTCGGCTTTCTCGCCCAATACTTCAACCAAGACTCTATCACCGAGCCACGAAGCTTCAATTGCTCGGGGGCTTCGCATAGCCGCTCGGGGATGGTCTGTTTGCGGCCTATCTGTCGCAATATCCGCTCCGGAAATTAGAAAGTCATGTGTGTCAAGCCGGCGATACACACATATTCAGGAACATGCCACCACTCGATCCACCACGCGATGTCATGAGGTTCCTTCAGAAAGGCAATCCATTCAGTTACCGATCGGAGCTCGGTATATTTTCGCCTCCTTTGACAATAATTTGCGAGCGCTGAGGGGTTACGAGGATCTTCAATAAGGCTTAAATGCTCTATCAGCCAGATCTGCCCAAGACAGTTAGCACGGGTCACAATTGCATGCCAATTATTCCCAAACTAACGAAAAAAAAACCTTAAAACCCGCCTAGGTTATGCAGACAGTAGGTGGTTTCTGACAAAATGAGGGAAGAAATGTACCTGAAGAAGTAGGGGCTCACGGCTCGTAATTCGGATCCGGATTATCCAAGCCCATCATGGTTTCCGCTAGCATCAATGGCACTGGATTAAAGCCTCGAGCCATGTCTTCAACAATCTGAATTAGGCCCGCCGGCCCGGTTCTTCGCCAGCCATGATAAAAGAAAAATTCTCCAAGAAGACATAATACGAGTGCTCGCACTCGTATCACGGGACCATATTCCAACGTGTTAGGCGATTGAAAGTATTCGACAATGGTTTGAAAATGTACCTTATCACCGAATAGTGCGCTTCCTATGACTCGGTTCGGAAGACATAGTAACTCTTTGTACTGTTGGGTGTTGTCGGCAGCAGTTGGAGGTGATGTCGGCCGTGCGAAATGATTGTCCCGAGAATAGACGACCACTCTTCGGGTAGTGGACATAGCTCCTTCAATGAAAAACGGAAAACATGTCTCTTCGGATCCCAAAAAGCTCATGCCGCTCGAATAAAGTCATGGTTGACTCTCGCTTGTCGGAGACTTAACAATCTCGTCAGACTATATCTCCCGAGCTCTTTCTTCTCGTCTCTGGACAAAGTGCTCATCCAAGTAGCGAGCTTCTTCTCGAAGGCCATGATAGGAGGGTTTTTGTGATTTTAGGAGGCTCTTTTAGATGGAAGATGCAATTGAAGATAATGAGTGATATTTATGGCAAAGGATGAGGTATTTATACACCTTTATCCATTATCAAAATGGAACAAATCGGCCAGCAAGTAGTCACATAGCCGTTGCCATCATATCCCATGATTCAAGCCTTTCTTCAACGGCTAGCGAAAAAAAAAAGAAAAAAAAGATATTATAACCCGCCTGGGTTATAATTTCGGCAGACCAACACGTGCGCGCGACAGCCAGCCCATGCCAGCTCTCGAGCCGCTTCAAACCCACCTAGGTTTTAAGCGGTCTAGTCCCAACGCCTCGCTTCCGTGGTCCATCAGCATGAAGGCCACTCTTGGGCCTCTCTGTTTTGGTTTCAACTAGCCCATTCATGTATTTTTGATGTTCGGGTTTCTGTTATCGACCCAATGATGTCCGGTTCTGAAATTTTTGCTCGAGTTATCTTCGACACTTAAGTTTTTGTTTTGTTTTTATTTTATTTTCTTTTTGGGCAAGCGGGATTAATTGGGATTAATCCCGTTTTGTAGAAAATAATTCGAAATTGCATTAAATAAAAGAGTCAAGTTGTGCATACACCAAGTTCGAGTCTTGCATAAAATAAAAATACATTACAAAGAGTCTCGCATAAAATTAAAAAAAAAAAGAGAGTCTTGCATTGCATAAAGGTGATCACCACAGGGAACCGGAATCGCCGCTGTCCTCCGCCAAGTTGCCCCCTGCATGTGAAGTTCCTGCGTTGGAAGTACCAGTTGTGCCAAAGTAGGTATCCTAGGAGTAATAGTCGGGTCCAGGAGCAGTCTGCAGAGGAGGCGATGGCCTGGTCAAGGGCATTTCCGAAGGATGCACACTCGACGGCGAAGACACAGAGTGTTCCTACGAAGCAGCCAGCCAGGAATGATCAGGAACCTGCCATTAAACAGATGGAGTAGGCCATACCGGACCAGTTCCATAATCAGGGACGGGCCAACCGGAAGAAGCAGATCCACCCAGCCAAGAGTGTTGAGGCACAGAACACTCTTGGGAACCCATGGGCCATGAAGGACCCATCTCAGGAGCAGGGTTAGGCCATCCCACAGAACCAGAACCAAAAGATGAAGCATCATAAGGTGCAGAACGTGAAGTAGCATCATCCGCTAGGGCCTGACCGCCAGGATACCCTACGGATGCACCTGAGGCACGGTCCCTCACTACCATTTTACGACCACGGCGAGAAGAGCACACTGAAGTCGGGGTATGACGAGAAGGAAGAGGCCGGTAGATGGCGCTCGATTCAGAAGCGTCCTCCACCCAGTAAGAATGGAGCTGAGTATCACCACCATATCCAGTGCTGTAATATGACCCTCCATGACCCAATGACTCCTCCAAGGACATTTGAGCTATGTCCTCGGCCATGCTCGGAGGGCGGCGACTTCTGCTACCAGACATGCTACGATGGGATCCAGTGGAGTGTTGACCCTCGATCAGAATGCCTTTGCCCCGACCCTCTGGTACAGCTGCTAGAGGAGGACGAGAAGACCCCCCAATTTCCTCCCGAGATTGACCTCGAGTGGAATATTCCCCAACTGAAAAGTGACGTGGGGGTTCTATGTGAGGAGCACCTGCAGTGGAGCGTCGAGGTGGTTCTCTAGGAACAGACTCTGCGTCGGCCTCCATATCGGCCCTTCTGGCAGCACCACCTTGATATCTCCCCGAACCAGTGAAGCCCCGATCAATGAACTTCCTCATGGTGCTCCACTCCTTAGTCAGTTGCTGGAGAAAAGCCCACCTCGGCTGGAAAATGACAAAACAAAGGGTCATTCACAAGTGGTACACAGGATAAAAAGGAGGCAACATAAAGCAGAGTCTTACAGGTTTATGGTCGAATTCTTGAAGCGCGGAGCACTCACTACTGTGCTCCACTTCCAGGAAGCCACCGATCTTTCGTCTCTCTTGAGGAGCCTCAACTTCGGCAGCTTTAGCGTAAGGTCCCAGCTGTAGATTTTCCGGTTAGAAAATGGCTAAAACATGACAAGGACGAAGAAGGAAGATACATACCACTCGAGGAGCCGAACGGCTAAGATAACGCTGGAACTCTTCATCGAATTGATCCTGGGGAACGTTGTGCACAAAGTCATCAAATGCTTGACCTCGAACTAGATCCTCAAAATGGTCGGATCAATCCGCCGTGGCTCAAACCTCTGCGCTGGAGGATCTAGGGGAATGAGACCAGGGTAACCTCCCAAAATCTGCCTCGAGGCCCTCTCCCCTAAATACCACACATAGCCATAAGGCCCTTCAACTAAGAGGCGAAGACGGGTGTCGTGTTCCACCCGATCCAGAGGTTGTGATAACCCTCTGATGGCGAAGTCGGCCCAAGGACACCAATTTATTTGATCCTGCAAGAAGAAGAATACATTTAAGTATGGCATGCACAGAAAAATAGAACAGGTGTCAGGAATAAGGAGATACCGGCCGTAAGTTATCCAAGATGCTGTGAATAAGGTCGAGACACCCCGACTTGTACTTCTTATCAAGTACGCCCTCGATGGTCCAAATGTTGGCGGTGCATCTTGTCCTTCTTCGAGCGAATTCCCAGGGCCAAGATATACTCATATGCCCACGACTGCATGCACAGCAGGTCAAACCAGGAACGAAAGATGAATAAGTACATTAAAAGAGAAGGATCGAGCACATACCTCGAGCACCTTCTACAAGGAAGGACCGTACTGGTAGCGAGCCAGGGCTGCATGGAGGTAAACCGCATCCACATCCCATGAAAGACGGACGCCACGACGGAGCCAATGGATGAAGTTGGCATATGCCGCCTTGCCCCAGTTCAGGTTTCGGATATTATCAAAATTGAGGAGGTTCCGAAACCAGGTCAAGGAAATATTATCCCCATGGTTGGCAAAGAGGGTAGCAGAGATGATATATGCCAAGAAAATGAAGCGGCGTTGCTCTAGAGGCAGGTTTTGGAAATTCGCATCGCGAACGGTCATCTCAAAGTGCTTATAGGCAAGGTTAGGGAGACCTTGACGACTCCCCAAACGCGCAGACACTGGAGCCAACCAATCCAGAACTACCGGAGGAACATCTGCGTCGAAGACCACGTCCTTCCCGCCCCAAGGAAGACCGGTGATCATGACAAAATCTTTAGGCGTGACTGTCATCTCACCCACGGGGAAGTGGAATGAGTTAGTGAAATCCCACAACCTCTCCGCCATTGCTCGACCAATAATTCGAAACGTCCTTTTCTTCCAAGCCTCCAAGCATTTCCAGAATGGCATGAAGCCCGCCGCGGTTAAAGTCTCTTGGACAAAATTTCCCGGAATTGATTTCGCTGCCTTAAGTCGCTCTTTTAAGGCACTAGGAGTTTCAGGTTATCCATCTAAGGGTAGAATTTCAAGGCATCATTTTAAAATGGGGGCTCTAAGCATAATTTCATGGACCCAAGCTGGACCCAGCACGAACACTGGGCTCACAGCCCCGGCCCATGAAGCAAACAAACAAAGCTCAAGTGCCACGGCCCAAGTCGGTTCAGCAATAAAATTGGGGAAATTTGAGTTCAAAACCCACCTAGGGTTTAACTCAAATAGGCCCACAGTCGCGCCCCACGAAGCGGCCCAGCAGAAAACAATAAAAAAAAAAGGAAAGGCGCGGGTCAAAACTCGTCTAGGGTTTGACCTCGCCTAACTCAGTTGGGCGGCCCAGAGCGTGCAACGACCCAGTGGGTCCGAAATTAAAACCCGCCTAGGTTTTATTCCGCTTAGTGGGCCATTACTCGGTTAATTACCCCATAACGCAGGCAAAATTTTTCGGTTAAAATGCAAAAAAAATGGGTCACTCTACATCCTAACATGCATACTTAAAATAGCTAAAAATCGACAAAGTATGAAAAATAAATTCATGCTTGCTCATTTTTACGCTAAACTAAGTACAAGAAGAAGGTTTAAAGGATTACCTTGCCATGAGAACGGTAAAACCAAGCATGCTTCCAAGATTCAACAACGAGATCAGAGGGAGCCACTTCCATACCGGGAAGAAAGTTGCGCCGCGAAGACTGCTCATGAGGCCAAGCCGCCGTATGAGGAAGAGGTGGATTTCTGTGACTTCGGGATTGCATCTTTTCAGACCCAAGAAATACTTCAAAAGAACAAAGGCTTCTTCTCTAGAGAGAAAAGGGATGAGCTAGAGAGATGAAGGAAATGAAGATGTGAAGAAGATGAAAGAAACCCTTTGAATTTATAGAAAGGGTGGGTGAGTGTGAGCAACTCGATTTTAATAACCGCCTCGAGATGCCAAACGCGTTTCATTGGTCGGAAATCCAAGAGGTTATCCTTTTGTCACCAAAAGGAGAGGCATGACGATGTGGCCTCTTTATGGCCGCAAGTGGGACGGACCCACTTTGATTCCCTCACGAGGCAGAAAAAAAAGAAGAAAAATACACAAAACCCGCCTAGGCTTTGTGTAGCCCAGAAGCGGCCCGAGCGCAATCCGACTGACACGGCCCAAGAAAACGCCAAACCCGCCTAGGTTTTGGGCGCCTCTGACCAACTTTTCACCTGATTGGAGCCCACACTCAGGCTTAGCGGCCCACAGGTGAAAATCGAATCTCCTTCATTTTATTTCAATAAAGTTGATGCTCGATTTTTTCTCATGATTTTCAGGTCGCCGACAAGGGACCACCATCACTCAGCTACCGAACAAGAGGTCGCTGCCATCATTATTCTAGACCATCGGCAGAATTTTGATGCAGTCCCGAGCCACCGGCATCACGTCCGGTGTAGTCTCAATCTCCGAGCCATCGGCATCGCGCCCGATGAAGTCTCGACCCCCAAGGCTATCAGCAACACGCCTGATGAAGTCCTTTGGCATAAAAAATGCCCACCATCATCAACATCGACACCGGGAAAGACTGGAGCCGACACCGGGAAAGACCGGAACCGACACCAGAAAAGACTAGAATCGACAACGGGAAAGACTGGAACAAATATGAACCGACACTGGGAAAGACTGGGACCGACACCGGGAAAGACTGGAACCAATATGAACCGACACCGGGAAAGACTGGAACCGACACTGGGAAAGACTGGGACCGACGCCGGGAAAGACTGGAATCGACACCGGGAAAGACTGGAAGACCGAAGCGACAAGGAAAGACCAGGCGACACTGGGAAAGAGTAGAAAATTCCATCAACCATCGGCATCGTGTCCGATAACAAGTAAGGCGTCATTCTCGCCCGAGATCAACATCGAATCATCGACAGTCAAATAGAGCATCATGCTTGCTCGAGATCATCTCAAAGGAGGCGCATGTCGCCCGCAACCGCGATGCAGGACTCAACTTCCAAGCAACAAATCAGGTTTTGCAAACCAAAGTCATATCTTCAGACTACTTTGACCTTCGTCCTATTCAGACTCGATCAAAGTGGGGGATCTCTGTAGACACCGGAATTTGTACCGGTATAAACCCGACTCATCAAAAATATACAAGACAGATGGGCCAAGTGAAACGGGTCATTGGGCCCAAAAGATCAATAAACCGAACCCAAAAAAAATAAATCAAGCTGGGAATAATTATTAAAACCCACAGGGGTTTTATTTTTATTTACAAGCCCGCAACAGAAGCAGGCCCGTCATGCGTCCCCGGCCCAGAGAGGATAAAACCCGCCTAGGGTTTGATCCGAACTAGAAAAAATCAAACCCCGCCTAGGCTTTGGGCGAAGCAGCAAACGACGCCGTTCAGCGCCACGTCACGGATCCACGTGATAAAATTATCAAAGCCCGCCTAGGCTTTGGTGATTCTGGCGCCAAAAAAATATGAACGATCTGCATGCATGCAATCCCTTGATTTTTGGCCATGTGTTTGAGCTCCCTTGACCATCCCAAAACCCGCCTAGGCTTTGGCCTTTGATGGCATGATTCTTGGGGTATGTCCCCCACCTTTTCCCTCCAAAATCCATACTCCCTCACCCATAAATACCCCCTCCATTCCACCTTCATGGGACCAACAATCATCATGTACTATCACTTACTCTACTCTCATTTTCGCTATACTTCCACTCTCAACTTCTCTTCATAATTCCATGTTTCTATTAACACCATAATCATATTCTTCACAACCATATAACCATCCATACACCAATTTTCCTAAACCATCCACATTTCTCATCCGGGTTTCAAATCAAGGGGCAACTCAAGGGATCAAATTCGTCGTCGCTACACATTAAGCAAGGTTCGTTTCTTTGATTTAAATTATTGGATTTAATCATGTAATCCTTCATTTAATTCCATGCTTGTACATATTTTGTAAAATGAAACCGCATTTGTTTTGTATTGCATGATTTGAATAATAAATTCCGCGAAATTAATCAAACTTCTCCCCGCTCTCTTTCTTTTCAATGTTGATTTTAGTAGAGTCTGTTTTATAACAGGCGGATTCAAGAGTTCTTATAACTCTCGAATTCGTAACCTTACCTCCGAATCTAGAAATCGGGTTTTGTAGACCGGAGTCTTTCTTTTATTTTATGGTTTGTGGATTTCTTTAAATCGGTTGGCGACTCTTTAAACAATTTTATAAATTCGTTTAATTATTTAAAGTATTCGACTTCTTACACAAAATTAATTTAAGAAAATAATTTGATTTTTGTCCAATGATAATGATAGGCTTGGTCCAAGGAGAAAAGCGTCAGAAATTAGTAAATCCTAGGCGAGTTTTACTAATTTCTACCCATTATCTCCCTGGGCCTAGAAGCGAGAGGTCCGGCCCAGGACTCGCCAAAGCCTAGGCGGGTTTTGACGAAGTTCTGGCGGCCCGCTCGCTTCTTGGGCCCTGATTTATCAATTGGGCCGGAATTAACTTGTATGAGATTATTTTTGTGTAATTTTTGATAATTTAAATAATAAAAATGAGTTTGTAAATAAATAAAGTTTCATCACTATGAAAACGAATTTCGAAAATTAAAAACATCCTTATTTAAGGATTAAGAAACCTTAGTCGGCTCCCGATCACAAAAGTAGCGCACCACGCTGAAAAAGGTTCCATCCCTTTTTTCCGGGGATCTACACGTGCGGAGATGCATATACATCAATTCAAGGCATGCTTAAAATAGTAAAAATCGACAGGACATGAAAAATAAAATTTGTGCTTGCTCATTTTTCATTATTAAATTAAGCATCAAAAGAGGAGTTTCGACAGTTACCTTACCATGGGAACGGTAGAACCAAGCATGCTTCCAAGATTGGATAGTGAGATCCGAAGGATTAGCATTTTCACCCGGAATAAAATTGCGCCTTGAAGACATCTCGTGAGGCCATGCCGCCGCATGACGAAGAGGAGTATTTCTGTGACCCCTGCGATGCATTTTTTTCAAGAACTTGAACTATCTCCAAAAAAGCGGTTTTTCTAGAGAGAGGGAGAGAAGCTAGGGAGTTGATGAAAGATGGAAGATGTGAATGAAAGAAATGAATGAGGCTGGTTATTTATAGAAATGATGAGTGAATATGAACCGCTCATTTCTAGGACCCGCCTCGAGATGCCAAATGCGTTTCATTGGCCAAAAATCCAAAGGTCATCCCTATGCCACCCAAAGAGAAGACAAGGCTGCGTGGCACGTTCTTGTCAACACAAATGCATGGCCCACGGTGATGCTCTTCACAAGGAGAAGAAAAAAAAATCAAAACCCGCGCGGGTTTTGAGTGTTCTATGGGCCCAGTTCTGGCGGGCTAGCGCTTTGTAGCAGCCCAGTGAAGATAACGAAACCCGCTTTATCGGCCCAAGAACATGCGGCCCAGCATCTCTCAATAGCCCAAGGGCCCCCAACATTCAGGTAAAAATCTGAACCCATTTGCATTTTTACGGAAACTAATACTTATTTTTCTGATAATTTTCAGGTTGCCACACAAAAGAACACCATCATCCGGTCGCCGCTGAAAGGGACCATCCATCGTCAGGTTGCCGTACAAAAGAGACCATCATCGGACCGCCGCTAAAAAGGGAGCATCTATCATCCAGTTGCCATACAAAAGAGCACCAACAGCGACAGTCGTCAAACGGTTGCCACCTAAAGGCCTCCACCGATGTCGTCAACGACAGTCGTCCAACGGTCGCCACCTAATTAAGGCCTCCAACAATGTCGTCAGCAGCAGTCGTTCAAACGGGTTCCACATAAAGGGCTCTAACGACATTCTCAGCATCAGTCGTCCAACGATTACCATCTAAAGGTTACCGACGACCTCTTCTTCAGCATCAGTCGTGCAACGGATTCCACTCAAAGGTCTCCAACGACATCTTCAGCAGCAGTCGTCCAACGGCTTCCACCTAAAGGTTACCAATGACATAGTCCCCAGCAACATCGGTCAGCCGCCATATAAAAGAGCACCGCCATCATTAGTACAGACGTCAAGTCTACTTTGACCTTCGTCCTATTCGGACCCGATCAAAGTGGGGGCTCTCTGTAGACACTGGGATTTGCACCCGGTTTATCAATAAAAATTTGGACCGATACCAAAATGGATTATTGTTTCAATAAGCAAAGCAAGCAAAATAACAAAAAGAAGCGGCCTAGTTCAGGAAGAAAACCGGCACGGGTTTTGTTTGAAGAAGGCGGCCCAGAACTAGGACAGGCCTCGAGGCGCGGGTTTTATATTTGAGAATCCGGCGCCAAAAATCATTTTTGATCATTATCCCAAGATATTAGCACCATGTGGGTTGACCCTCTTGGCTTGACTACGTGATTTGCATGGCATGATCATGGGGATGTGTTCCCTTGATTTCCCCTGCATTTCCCTCCTACACCTACCCTTCTCCACCTATAAATACCCCCCTCCATTCGATTCATTCTTCACCAATTATCACCAACTTACTCCATTATTCTACCCTTACTCTAGTATTATCATAATCCTACATCCATTCTCTCAAAACTCTCTATATTACATTCATATTCATCTTACCATTGCCTAACTCTACCAAAATCATCACTTACATACTATCCTACTACCATTCTCATACTCATCCTTCCATTTCACCAAGTCAAGGCAAGGTCAAGATCTTCGAACGGCGCATTCGGGCTCCTAAACCAACGAGGTTCACCTTTACGTTTCTTTCATTATTGTTATCTTAATTATGTAATTCATATTTCATCTTCTTTACTTGTGCATATTTTGTAAATAAAAATCTTGTGTTATAACGCATGTTAAGAATATAAAGTTTCGAAATCAATTAAACTTCTCCTCGCTCTTTTTCATTTAATGTCGATTTTAGTAGAGTCCGTTTTCTAACTGGCGAATTCAAGAATTCTTATAATTCTTGAGTTCGTAGCCTTACCCCCGAGCTTAGAATCGGGTTTCATAGACCGGAGTTATTTTTATTATTTTTACGGTTTGTCGATTTCCTTAAATCGGCTGGCGACTCTTTTATTATTTTTATAATCTGTTTAATTATTTAACATTTGAATTCACACTAAAAATAATTAAACATGACTTAACATTTCTCATTCATCACATTCAAAGTTTAAACCGAGAGAAAATGGGCCATGAAACGATAAAACCCGCACAGGTTTTATGGTTTCTGATCCACTTTCTCTGGCCCAAGAAAGCAAATTGCTTAGTCCAAGGATTGCCAAAACCCGCGCGGGTTTTGATAGCTCTTGGCGGTCCGGTTGCTTTCTTTTGGGCCTGAATTTGTTGTTTGGGCCAAATTTATGTTATATTTAATATATTTCTGGTGTAATTTCAAGTGTTTAAATAATTAAAAAAAACGGATTTGTGAAATAAATAAAATTTCACCACCCCGAAAATGAATTTCTAAAATAAAAATATCCTTATTTAAGTATTAAGCAACCTTAAACGGCTCCCGATCATTAAGTAGTGCATCACGGAGAAAAGCGTTCGCTTTTCCCGGGGTCCTACAAATATGAACACTTAATAATAACGTGAATACATAATAATAATAATAACATGAAAAACCAACTAATAACATGAAACTTAATAATAATAGTATGAAAACTTGATAATAATATGAAAACTTAGTAATAATAATATGAAACTTAATAATAATATGAAAACTTAATAATAATATGAGCATACTCCACATAACATGTCACTACCTTTTTCATTTCAACAATAATCACAATAACTTGTAACATGCTTGTCGCAAGAAGATTTAAATAAAACAAATATTCCAACCCCAATACTAACTAAAAGCCACAGTAAAAACATCACTCTAACCATAAACTAATATATGGGTTTTTGAATCAACAATACTTAGTACTTATACCTTTGTAACTCAACCTAAACAAGGCTTTAGGCTACTAATCCCATTTAAACAAGCACTTAATACATCAACATAACACCCAATCTAATCATGTATATTCACATAACAACAATTTAGGACAACAAAACTATACAAAACTGAGAGCAAGAGTTAGGGTTTATACTAGCAAGGGTCAACAACCAAGGGTGGCGACACTGGGCAGTGGTGACAGTCGGCGATAGGCGGCGACGGTAGCACAGAGTTATCGGGATGTCTTCGACGTCGGTTCGTCGGCGGTAACAGGCCGCAATAGCAACAATTGTTCCAAGAGAACATGGAGAGTGGGGCGAGCTGGGCGTCAGTGACGGGTCGTCGAAGTTGGGCGGAGGGTCGCCGGAGTTGGTGGAGTCGTCGTTGGAGGAGGTGGCCACTGGTGACGTCGGAATAGGACAACATTGCGATGGTTGGAGGTCACGGTTAGGGCAAAACAAAAGTATTTGAAGAGGTGGTGTTTTGAGGTGTTCTAGGCGGTGGTGATGGTAGTACGGTGGTCGGAAATGGTGAAGGTGGGGGTCGCTGGTGAAATGAGGGTGGTCGGAGGTCGCTTTGATGGCGATTTGATGATGGTGCAAGGTGGTGTGGTGTGGAGTTGCGTGGTATGAGCTGGGAAAGGAGGGGGAGGTTCGGGGTGGTCTCGGCCGGTGGTGATGGGTGGACGGCGATCGGAAAACGGTTGGGTGCTGGTTGGTGGCGAGGAGCTGGTGGCTGGAGGTGGTTTGAGATGGTTACGTGGGTGGGCATAGTGTCGGGGAGGTTGAGCAGCAGCAATAGCACAGTACTATGATATTAGGGAAGTGGAGAGAGAGAGAGAGAGAGAGAGAGAGAGAGACGTGATTGGGGGAGGAGAAGGTAGTGGATTCAACAAAAGTTTGTTATTTTGATTTCTTGGAGCAGGGTTTTTGATTAATAGAGAAAGGGGAGGAGAGGAAAGAAGATGTGGATGAGGGTGGTGATGTCATAAATATAATGTCAGCAAAACAATTTACCCCTAAGTGTTAGTAATTCTTTCCCCAAAATTTATTTTATAAAAACACACCCATTCCCTTATAAAAATTTCATAAACTGATCCGAATAAAATCTACCTGAAGTCCAAAAATTCTTTAACTGATATTTTTAAGATTCTAAAAATTTCAACTAACTCACTCGCGGCCCTAAAAGCTCCGTGTGAAAACAGACAAATAAATAACAGGATAAAACACAAGTTAGGTAAATTAACAGTAATCACATTAGAATTTTTCGGGGTTTTACAATTGGAGAATCCCTTTGACTTGCTCGGGATTAATCCACGGACATTGACCAATCACAACCGTTGATTACCTCTTTTAATCAAATCCAACGCTTAGATTTATATAGTTATTTGTGTATTTATTTCTACCCATCATTTGTAATTCTCAACTGATAAAATGCCAGTTTCTACATACATACTCCACTATTTGTTAACTTGCGTATTTTCATGTTTCAATATAAAAATCTTTAATTATCTCCATAATTAGCTTCCTTTTACCAAATACAAGGAAAAAAGTATTATATTGCACTAGGAAAATTCGACTTTGGTTAATATTAAAATTTGGATGAGAAATTGATGTCAAATTTTTTCGGGTAAATCTTGTTTGGACACTTCAAACGGAGCTAAATTCGGGTCAAAATCGGATTCGGTCAATAGAAAAAGAGCAATATTTTGTCCGACTGTTCGGTCAATGTAAAAACTAGGTTCAGACAAAACCGAGTTTTTTCTAGGTTAAACAAATTCGGATATTCGGGTTGGACAAAATTTTGCCTACATCATATAACACTATGCAAAATCTTCTACTTTCTTTATGTAATGCCCTGGAAATTCAATTATGAAAAAGTCAAACATTGACTAACGGTGACAGTGGAAATCTCCCTTTCTTTTTAATTGGGCGTTACTGCCGTATCGCCGAAGTAATACAAGGCAACAAAGGAAAAACTAACTAATTATTATTTACTTCAATTTAGCAACCATAAGAAACTTTCAAATTCTAAAGGCAACATAAACTAAACATTAACTAACTTCAATTCAAAACATAAGTAAACTTGATTCATAAAACGTCTAACTTCAACGTCCTAACTTCTAGACTCGTTCCCATCACATAACTCTGCACCTGAAAACAAAACGTTTAAACACATGAGGGGGGAAACCTCAATAATGTCTACCCCTAACAAATAAAAACATTACACAATTCATTTCAACACATTTTAAGGGAAAAGGGAAACAACTCAAACATTTCAAAATACTTTCACCAGACAACCTTTCCGTTTCCATATTTTAAAGTGGGTGGGGCTTCTGTATTACCCCTCCAAGTCAAAAGACTATCCAAACAACATTCCATAATCTTTCTCATCATTCTTTCCTCATCATCAATCCAATGTCAATATAACTCACGGATGGCCATCGCAAACATCTTTTCTCATCATTATAACTGATCACAACCACATCCCAGATGGCCATCGCAACATTCATTCCAAACTACCAGGCGTAACCTGATCTCTTGACAGCCTCCCTGCAGGAACTAAAAATTCATTCCAAACGTAATAATGTTAATAAAATTAACCGATAACTAAAAATTTCCTAACTGATATTTTTCAGTTACTAAAAACTTCAAATAATCTACTCGCGGTCCTAATAGCTGCATGTGATAACAAACATATCATTAATCACTAAGGTAACGCACGTCAGGATTTTAACGGTGCAATTAATAACATTTTTCGGGGTTTTACATCATTCCCCACTTAAAGATGTTTCGTCCCCGAAACATAAACCTAACGCTAACCACAACACTTTTAATCATGACATCCTACTCAAAAACTCATGGCTTTACATCATTCCCCACTTAAGGAAGTTTCGTCCTCGAAACTTAAACTCACCTCATTGTCGAACAAGTGAGGGTATTTCGCTCGCATCTTAATGTATGTGCAGGCTGTTTAGACCCAATTTTGTGTTTAAATAACGCTTTAATTCTTAGGCTTTTGACTCGTTTCGTGTTTATTTTCATGGTTTTTTTAGTATGTTTTTGGTTATTTTGTAGGTTTTGGAGTTTTTACTCAAAACGTGGTAAAAAGGGTCATTTTAGAGAATTTTTTTGGTGATTTCCCGAGCCGAGCCGGACCGAGAGTCAAGGAGGAGTTGACCCGGGACCACTTTCCCCACCTTTGGTGTCAATTAGTGAGGTAACACCCACTACGATCCTCGTAGCGGGCATTACATGCCTTGGAAAGAAGGAAGGAACAAGAGGAAGGAAGTCACAGGTAGCCCCCGCCACGCCAATGGTGACACCCGCTACCCCAATCTGGCCGAGCAAGATCGCACCTGCGGTATTGGGGACTGTACCTACGGTCTCTCGAAGATCAAAAATCGCCAAAGTAACTCTTCGCTGAGACTGTAGGTACACCGCACCTACGGTGTCCCAGGACCGTACCTACGATTTCTCGAAGGAAAAAATCTCCATGCAGATTTCGCTGGACAGAATGAGACCGTACCTATGGTGTCCCAGACCGTACCTACGGTCTCCTTATGTTCTGCGCGATGTTGTCGGCTTGAACTGCTGCGTTTTGCCCAACTAACTTGACTTGTTTATATACTCCCTTTGCTGCGATTTCTTGGAGGGAGTCTCCTAGAGGAAGAGTGAGTATAGGTTAGCTTTTAGGTAGTGATTAGGGTTTAATTAGTGAGTGATTAATGAGATTTCCATTGAAATTATTACTTTGATTTGGGTTTTGGATTGAAGATTGAAGTATTGTTGATTGAAACTCTTTTCTCTTGTTCATCCTTGCTCTTGGGTACCTTTGATAGGTGATTTCCTTCCTTAATCGCTCTTATTATTACTCGTTGATTTAACTGTTTTCCTTTAATTGCTTCCTTGTTGCTTTGATGTTCTTATTGTCATTTTAATAGTTTTGGTTGAGTTTTGCTTATTCCTTGCTAGATTCCATGTCTAGGGTTGGTTTTGTTGATGGTAGCTTAGTTGTTGTGATGAGTAGTGGTTAGAATCCTAATGGGTTAGGGGTTAATTAAGGGTGTGAATGGGTAACTAGGAATGGGTTAGTAATTTTAGTGATTAATTAGGTGAGAAATCACTTTTGCCACTCCAATCCTTCCCTCAAGTGGGATTTATTTGGGTCCGACAGTCCCCGAACACATCCAACACTTGAGTTGGAAGGTTGGAATTGGGATAGTTAGTACTCTACTCACGAAAGTGAATAGAGGCTAACGAGGGAATTCCGTTTCTTTAACCCTCCGGGTCCGTGGTGGACTTTGGGGAAGTTAATCCGGACTATTCACGGAAGTTGAAACCCGGTTGGTATTTTCTAACGGAATTGCCACTTGATTTCTCTCCTTGTTGCTCTCTAGTTGTAAAAACCCGTCCTTGTTCCCGTTTGCATCCCGAAAAGCCTCCGAAGCCCATTGTCTCACCTTAACCCGACCTTAGTTTCTTTGTTCCATCGTGGTTGCTTAGTTTAGTCACCTGAACCTCACCTTGTGCAACCTTACCAATCTAGACCTGTTCTTGACCAATACCTTTAGCTAAGGCCCCTAGCTCCCTGAGAGAGAACGACAAAACCGAGGTCCTACAAAAAGTGCTTTACACAAAATGGCGCCGTTGCCGGGGAGTAAGCACCCCTAGATTTAGGTTTCTTTGGTTAAGAGTAGTTTAGATTGCTTTCATGCTTGAAATCAGTTTGTTCCAATTCCAATGAATTTGATGCTTCTTCATTTCTTGTAGGAGGTTTTCAAGTTCTAATGGCTAAGGGTCAAGCAGGTTCACCCCGTACCCTCCTATCGTATTCCGTTCCATCATTGGGTACGGGAGGCAACCCTATCATCCTACCGCCACTACCACCCACCGCAACATTTGAGTTCAAACCATGCCTACTGGATGCTTTTGAGAGAAACCAATAATATAGAGATGGCTTTGAGGATCCTTTTGATCATATTAGAAGATTTGAAGATCGGATCGGCTAAAGCTTTTTCCTCTCACCTTGGGAGGAAAAGCTAAGATGTGGCTTGACATTTGTTCACCCGGCATTTATACTACTTGGGACGCATTGAGCCGGGAATTTCTTCACCATTTCTTTCCGGCCGATGAGACGCATAGGCTTCGACAAGCCATCTTGAACTTCAAGCAAGAGTCAGGATAAACTCTTTTCGATTTATGGGCAAGGTTCAAACGTCTTCAAAGGCGATGTCCACATCACAATCTTCCGGATTGGTTATTGTTACATTAGTTTTACCATGGGCTTCAAGATGATCTTAAAGAGTCGATTTATGGGGAGGAATGTTCCTTATGAAGACCGAGCATCAAGCAAATGTCTTCTTTCATGAATTATTTCAACATTCACCTTATTGGGGAAGCCGCCGGAGTTCAGGAAGTGGAGGCTATTGCTTGGAGATTGAACCTACTATCAAACTCCTTATGGGCGTCGTCCAAGACATGCAACAGAAGATGGTATCTAATGGAGCAACCAACCAATTGGGAATCATGCAAGAGACCCAACCCTCCACCCAAAACATCCAATATTTCTCACCCAATTACCAAAATCAAGAAGTTTGGCAACCCATTCATCACCAACCTACTCCTCATCTTCAAGAATCCCTACCAACTCAAGAGTCCAACATAGAGAAGTTGCTGAAGCAAATTGTTGAAAACCAGGAGAATGACAGGGCTCGCCTCGAGAACATTGAAAATCAATGGGCCCAAATGGCTCGGCAAGACCATATTACTCAAACCGTCCCCATCCAACCTCCACCTCAACCTACCCCAATGGTACCGGTGAATCTTATTACCCTCCAGAGTGAAGGGGGCGCCATAGTACCAAATTTTGTGGAGGAGGGATGTTTGAGAGAAGAAGAGAAAGAGAGTGAGTTGGAGATGAATGAAGCAAGGGAGGTGGTATTTGAAGAGGCCAAAATTGAGAATGAAGAAAAGTTGAGTGAGGGAGAATTCAATGAGGAAATATATGGGTGCTTAATAGAGCCTTATACTTTTGAGCTTTCATGTGAATGTCCTTTGGAAGAGATCCTTCTTGAGCCTATCCAAGTGGAGCCCGATGGTAGTGAGGTTGTTTTCCTCACTAATCTTATTGATGGGGCATATACTAAAGAGGTGGAGGATGTTCCCTTGGAGGAACCTTTATTAGAACGTATGGGGGTTCAAGATTTTATCGTCGACGATGCGGCATCTCTAAAGTTTTCTCTTTCCAAAGTGGAGTTTGAGTACTTCTCGATCACATTGAACTATGTTATTGAAGAAGAATTCAAGGAAAAGGTTGAGAAGAAAGCAGAATTTTTGAAAGAAGATGACCATCATCAACCCGTGCTTGTTCCCGAGGCTCCAAAACTCCGGGAACCAACTAAGGTGGAGTTTAAATTGCCTCCTCATCTATTTCACCCAATTCGACCCCTGGAGGAGCAACTTGCTTGGTTCACTATGGTGGTTGGGAGATGTTGGAAGAAGAAAAGAAAACGAAGGTGGAGGACGCATAAGAAGCCGTTGCCTCTCTTTTCCCCGAGGTCAACTACAAACTGGTTAGATCATTTTGACCTTCATGTTTGTAAAATGGGGAAATGTTGGAAAGGGAGGAAGAGGAAATGGTGGAAGAGATGGAAGATGTTTTTGTTTTGCACACCCCGACTTTCAAGGATCAAATGGGTATTAGGTCATGCTAGGGACCTAAAACAAGCACTGTATGGGAGGTAACCCATGCTTTGTTTTTGTTAATTTCATTTCCTTTCGTTATTAGTTTCTTTTTCTTGTTTCTAATCTAGCATGCCAAGGCTCAAGTATATAGGACGTTTAAATGTGCTTATCCTAACCCTATGCTTGGTTCTTTTGGATCGTGGATTGAGAGAGTTTCTATTTGAAGATCTCGAGGTAACCTCTTTCCACTCTCTTTTAGTCTGTTATATCTTTGATCCATGTTGCATGCTTGATTTTTGTTTTGGTGGCGAGCCCCTAAGTATGTGCTTGATGGGTTTATCTTGTTGTTGGAGCCTTGTGGGCTCGGGCCGCCACCACTTGCTTGCTAGTTGTTTTGTTTGCTAGCTTTTTGTAGGTTCTCTACCCTTTCTTGTGACACCCTTCCCACAATGAGGACATTGTGGCGTTTTAAGTGGGGGGGGGGGGGGAAGAGTTATTTTTGTTTCAAGGGTAGATCACCTAGCATTTTATATTCTTTTTGCTCTTTTTAGGCTAAAATCTGAAACTTTTTGTGTGAAAAAGGAGAAAAAAGGGAGTGAAAGCCTTAAAAGTTTTCTTTCGGTTTTCGTTTTCGCTTTGTTTTGCTTTGTTTCATGGATCTTGTTGTCGAAATTGAGAAGCCGTTCTTAATCTTCTTTAAAAGAAACCGGTCTGAGCATTTTCGACCCTGTCTCGGGTACTAGTCATGACTTACCTTCTTAGATTTCCTTCATTGAGTGTCTAGTGAAATCCCCGATTCCTTTCACGTTCTGGTTGAAACCGGGAGATTCTAGGAGATTGTGTCCGAGCTTGTTCTTCTTTCCCGTTTAGAAAAAGCAAAAGTAAAGTCAAAAAGAAAGAAAGAAAAAGAAAGCAAAGCTACAATAACTGGATTAAGTGGGGCATGTCGCTGAATGACATCAACCACCATTCACTTAGCCAACCTACACGGGCCCGGTTTTAGCGGTACGACGCTATTACCCCTTAAGCTCCTCCTATATCGAATTCTCGACGGAGATGTGTATGGAAAATACTGTGTTGGGAGGGTAAACCCTATATTTGGACCGTCCAATTCCCGAAAGTAAGGTTAATACCGACTATAAAAAAAAAGAGAAAAAGAAAAAGCAATTTCATTGGTGAAACCAACCAAAAAGTAAAAGAATGTTTGTGCTTCTAAAAGTGTGGGGCCTCTCCTTGCATCACCTACGGCCCTCATCAAGCTAAGGGCGACCAAATGCGAGGAAGGGCAACTCTTTCCTTGTTCGTTTCGTTGTTTTTTGAGCTCGGGCATGAGTCTTAGGAGTCTTTTGGATTCGGTTAGAACCCACTAGCACATTTGCACATGGGGTTTTGCTTGGCATGAGGTGTAGGGGGTTGAAAATCTTTAAGACTGACTTTTGCTTGGGATGGGTGCTTGTGAGATGCTCATAACGATTCCTTTTGGAGGCTTAATAACGTTTTCCTAATTGAGGTTGCATGATACTTTGAAGCGAAGCTGTTATTTTTCTTTTCCTTTGTTTTTCTTCGGTTTTGTTTTCACTTTCCTTCTCTCCTTTTTCTTTGGCTTTTGTGGGTACAGCCGCTACAAACCCTCACGAGTCCACCTCGTCCACCCGGGCTGTCGAGGGGTTCAAAGGGCTTGGTGCATACGCTAAATGCACTCGTTTCTCTCCAACGACAGAGGAGTTTGTTTTAGTTTAGGTAGTTTTTGTTTTGTTTTGCTCGGGACGAGCAAAAGTTTAAGTGTAAGGGGTGTTTAGACCCAATTTTATGTCTAAATAACGCCATAATTCTTAGCCTTTTGACTCGTTTCGTGTTTATTTTCATGGCTTTTTAGTATGTTTTTGGTTATTTTGTAGGTTTTGGAGTTTTTACTCAAAACATGGTAAAAAGGGCCATTTTAGAGCATTTTTTGGTGATTTCCCGAGCCGAGCCGGACCGAGAGTCGAGGTGGAGTTGACCGGGACCATTTTCCCCACCTTTGGTGTCAATTAGTGAGGTAACACCCACTACGATCCTTGTAGCGGGTGTTACATGCCTTGGAAAGAAGGAAGGAACAAGAGGAAGGAAGTCAGTGGTAGCCCCCGGCACGCCAATGGTGACACCCGCTACCCCAGGCTGGCCGAGCAAGACCGCACCTGTGGTATTGGGGACCGTACCTACGGTCTCTCGAAGATTAAAAATCGCCAAAGCAACTCTTCGCTGAGACAGCAGGTACACCGCACCAACGGTGTCCTAGGACCGTACCTACGGTCTCTCGAAGGAAAAAATCTCCATGCAGATTTCGCTGGACAGAACGAGACCGTACCTACGGTCTCCCAGACCGTACCTACGGTCTTCTTATGTTCTGCGCGATGTTGTCGGCTTGAAGTGCTGCGTTTTGCCCAACTAACTTGACTTGTTTATATACTCCCTTTGCTGCGATTTCTTGGAGGGAGTCTCCTAAAGGAAGAGTGAGTATAGATTAGCTTTTAGGTAGTGATTAGGGTTTAATTAGTGAGTGATTAATGAGATTTTCATTGAAATTATTACTTTGATTTGGGTTTTGGATTGAAGATTGAAGTATTGTTGATTGAAACTCTTTTCTCTTGTTCATCCTTGCTCTTGGGTACCTTTGATAGGTGATTTCCTTCCTTAATCTCTCTTATTATTACTCGTTGATTTAACTGTTTTCCTTTAATTGCTTCCTTGTTGCTTTGATGTTCTTGTTGTCATTTTAATAGTTTTGGTTGAGTTTTGCTTATTCCTTGCTAGATTCCATGTCTAGGGTTGGTTTTGTTGATAGTAGCTTAGTTGTTGTGATGAGTAGTGGTTAGAACCCTAATGGGTTAGGGGTTAATTAAGGGTGTGAATGGGTAATTAGGAATGAGTTAGCAATTTTAGTGAGTAATTAGGTGAGAAATCACTTTTCCCACTCCAATCCTTCCCTCAAGTTGGATGTATTTGGGTCCGACAGTCCCCGAACACATCCAACACTTGAGTTGGAAGGTTGGAATTGGGATAGTTAGTACTCTACTCACGAAAGTGAATAGAGGCTAACGAGGGAATTCCGTTTCTTTAACCCTCCGGGTCCGTGGTGGACTTTGGGGAAGTTAATCCGGACTATTCACGGAAGTTGAAACCCGGTTGGTATTTTCTAACGGAATTGCCACTTGATTTCTCTCCTTGTTGCTCTCTAGTTGCAAAAACTCGTCTCCTTGTTCCCGTTTGCATCCCGAAAAGCCTTCGAAGCGCATTGTCTCACCTTAACCCGACCTTAGTTTCTTTGTTCCATCGTGGTTGCTTAGTTTAGTTACCTAAAGCTTACCTTATGCAACCTTAGCAATCTAGACCCGTTCTTGATCAATACCTTTAGGTAAGGCCCCTAGCTCCCTGAGAGAGAACGACAAAACCGAGGTCCTACAAAAACTGCTTTACACAGGCAAACTTGATCATAGTGCACTTGCCTGGACAACACCAAAGGCCCTCCCTGACCTTGTTTGTTATAACCAAGCTTTTCCTAGGGAAGGAAAACCATCAAGGAGTGAAAAACAAATAAGGAAAGATAGAACCTGTGTATCCAACTGATACAGACCACACCTCAGCAGAAAACACAAGGGCAAAACTCTGCCTATGATCTGGATACAGGCCACACCACCAGAGCACAAACTAAGCCCTACTTAGCACCTTTTAAGCTTTCCAAAGCTTAGTTACAGACAAGTAGAAACAATGGAGAGTTTTTCGAGACACTCACAAACACAGGAGCAAGCTCGACTAGTTTCTCATTCATTCACTCAAAATTGAATGCTATTACAACAGGAGCTTTGCTTATATTTGCTACTTTGAGCAAGTAGCTGGATGTCTACTTGATTAAGGTTTCCTAAGCTGCAAGAAACCTCTAATCTATGTCTAAGCTAGCTTAAGATACATAAGTGAGCTGCTTAAAACTAATATAATACATAATTACATTAGTTTGTATTAAGAAAACAGCAAAAAGAAATAAAAATGGCTGGCTGAATCCTGAGCTGCCAGCAGCTACTTCCCCGAGCATTAATCATGCTTCCACTGAGCTTATTATAATTTTTCTTTGCTGCTGAAATTGCTGATTGTATTAGCAATTAAGGACATTTGATCACTAAGTGGTAAAATGACCAAATGACCTTATTAATGCTGAAAATGCCAACATTGTCCAGCTACTTGATGTCATGGCCCTGGCCTAAGGAATCACCTGCTGCAAATGTCTTGGAACAGCAGACATCTGCACATCTCGACGATAGCTTGTACTTGAGCCAAACATTACATAGAAGCCATTAAAAGCCACTGCCAAATACACTACAGCCCGTCATTGGCCTTGAAATAGACATGAACCCTGATTTATCAGGTAGGGGTTCTGCCAAGGTCCAATTGCTTCAATTAGACTTTTGTTCTAAGGCCAAAGCTGCCCTTTGCACAGGCTCCAGGGGTGAACATGTAGCCTCCATTCAGAACTTCAAAACTCCTCTAGGACCTGCCTTCTCATGCTCTTCTATGCTTGCTGTAGGAAGGACTTGATCCCTCCTGAGTTTCTAGCCAGATCAATATGTAAATAAGACCTACTGAAATCCTGAGGACAGAAACTTCTCCTTGGGTCACTTGGAATGTTCATGAGCAATGCTGATGTAGATGGACCTCCATCATCCCCCTCAGGTTCAGAAAAGTTTGACCTCAAACTTGGCAAACCTTCATCTTCTAGATAATAAGGTCTGAGATCTGCAACATTAAAGGTTGCACTTCCTCCATAGTCCTCTGTCAAGTCCAGTTTATAAGCATTCTCATTGACTTGCTCAAGCACTTCGAATGGACCTTCAGCCCTAGAAACAAGCTTCCCTTTTCTCCTGCTGAGAAACTTGTCTTTCCTGAGGTGTATCCAAACCAAATCACTTGGAACAAATACAACTCTCCTCCTCTTTTGATTTGCTACTGCTGCTACTTTCTATTGTGCTTCTCAATTTGTTGCTGCACTTGCTGATGGAATTCTTTAATTTGCTTAGCCCTTAGATTAGCATCATAGCTAATCTTGATCGAAGTAGCTTGGGGTACCAAATCCAAAGGAGTGATAGGATTCAGTCCATAAACCACTTGAAATGGTGAATGACCAGTAGCTTTACTCGGGGCTCTATTGAATGCAAACTCTGCCTGTGGTAGTAAAGTATCCCAACTTCCTTTATTCCTGGGTACTAGGCTTCTCAAAAGTGCACCTAAGGTTTTGTTTGTAACCTTAGTTTGGCTGTCTGTTTGAGGATGACAGGTGGTGCTAAATTTGAGCTGAGTTCTCATCTTCTTCCACAATGTGATCCAGAAATGGCTTAGAAACTTGGTATCCCTGTCTAAAACCATAGACCTAGGAATGCCATGTAACCTGACTACCTCTTGAAAGTATAAATTAGCAACTTTCACAACATCATAGGTAGTATTGCAAGGAATAAAATGAGCCATTTTTTAGAATCTATCAACAACAACCATAATAGAGTCTTTACCTCTCTGGGTTCTTGAGAGCCCCACAATGAAATCAAGACTTATATCTTCCCACGGACTTCTAGGAACAGGAAAAGGGTTATAAAGTCCTTGGGGTAGGCTTTGACTCTTGGATAGCTGACATATGCTACAACTCTTGACAAGGTGTTCTACATCTCTTCCCATCTTTGGCCAGAAATAGTGTTCTTTCAGCATAAGTAGGGTTTTTTCTATGCCAAAGTGTCCTGCTAATCCTCCTCCATCTACTTCTGATATTAATAATTCCCTTATACTGCTTCTGGGAATGCATAATCTGCTTCCTTTAAATAAAAATCCATGATCAGTATGATATAGACCCTGAGGATGCTGTTGACAAGCCAGAAACTTGTCTTTGAAATCATCATCTGTAGGATAAAGGACCTTCAGTTGCTCAAAGCCTAGGATTCTGAAATCCAGGATATGTAGTAGGAAAAACCTTCTTGAAAGGGCATCAACTCCCTTATTCATATTGCATGATTTGTGGTGGATCATGAAATGAAAAGATTTCATAAACTCAACCCATTTAGCATGCCTGGGATTAAGCTTGTGCTGTCCTTGAATATATTTCAGGGCTTCATGATCACTATGCAATATAAATTCTCCTCCAACCAAGTATGCCTCCAATGCTCAAGAGCTCTGATAATTGCATAAAACTCTTTGTCATAAGTGTTGTATTTCTTCTTTGCTTCATTTAATTTTTCACTGAAATAAGCTATTCGCCTGCCTTCTTGGGATAAGACAACTCCTATGCCAACTCTTGAGGCATCACATTCAACTTCAAAGACCTTAGAAAAGTTGGGCAATGCAAGTACTCATGTTGTAGTCAGCTACTCTTTGATCTGCTCAAAGGACTTCTGTGCTGCTGGAGTCCATTGAAAAGACTTTCCTTTGATAACTTCAGACATGGGTCCATAATAGTTCTGAAATTCCTCACAAATCTTCTATAGAATGAAGCTAACCCATGAAAACTTCTCACTTGCTGTACAGAACATGGTATAGGCGACTCTTGAATGGCCTTGATCTTCTCCTGATCAACTTGAATGCCATTAGCTAATACTATATAATCAAGAAAACTAACTTGGTCTGTAAAGAACTGGCACTTCTTTAGATTCCCATAAAGTTTCTCCTTAGACAGAATATCCATCACTTGCTTCAAATGTTGTTGATGATATGTTTTTGTCTTACTATAAACCAGAATATCATCAAAATAAACAACTACACAACTTCTAATTAAAGGCTTTAGTACTTGATTCATAAGCCTCATGAATGTAGAAGGAGCATTTGTAAGACCAAAGGGCATTACAAGCCATTCAAACAGACCTCCCTTTGTTTTAAATGTTGTCTTCCATTCATCATCTTCATAGATTCTGATTTGATAATAGCCACTTCTCAAATCTATTTTGAAAACACCTGTGACCCATGAGCTCATCAAGAAGATCTTCAAGTCTAGGTATAGGAAGTTTGTACTTGATTGTAATTTTATTTATAGCTCTGCAGTCAATACACATCCTTTGGCTACAATCTTTCTTTGGAACTAATAGAGCAGGTATTGCACAAGGACTCAGACTTTCCCTAATCATTCCCTTGCTAAGAAGATCATCTACTTGTCTCTGAATCTCAGCAGTTTCAGCTGGAGCCATCCTATAAGCAGGTTTATTGGGCAAAACTGATCTTGGGACTAGATCAATTTGGTGCTGGATGTCTCTCTTGGGGGTAATCCTAGGGGCATCTCATCTGGAAATAAATAGGCATATTCTTCCAAGAATGGGACAAGTAGGGGATGGTTATTTTGTGGGGTTTGTGGTTCATCAGGGGATAATAAGATAAGATCTTTACAAGCACTGAACTCATGATGCTCAGCAGCTCGTAAAAAATCAAGGGTAGGCTCAATGTATAGGTTCTTTGTGGGCTCGGTTTGTTGGAGTGGGGTCAAGGTTACTTTCTTATGATTTACCAGCAAAGTATAAGTGTTAGCCCTTCTATCATGCTGCACAGACCTGTCAAACATCCAATGCCTTCCCAGCAACAAATGACATGCATCCATAGGCAAGACATCACACCAAACAGAATCATGATATGATTTGCCTATTGAAAAACTCACTAAACACCTTTCTGTAATAGGAATGCATCTACTAGATTTCAACCATTGAATAGAATAGGGTGCTGGATGGGAGAAAGTCACCAGCTGCAACTTCTCCACCATATCTTGTGAAGCTTCATTTGTACAACTACCACCATCTACTATAACTGAGCAGACTTTTCCTTTCACATTTCACCTGGTATGAAATAAAGCTTCTCTTTGTTCCTGTCCTGTCTCAACAGAAGAACTGCTAAGAACTCTTCTGATCACCAATAGCTCTCCTTCATTAGGACCTTCCTCAACTTCATCATACGTAGGATCATGTAAGTCTCCCTCTAGATGGTTTTCCTATTCCTCCTCAACTTCAGGTTCAGCAAACCATGAAGCTTGATAATCAGCCAAGGTCACTACTCTCTTGTTGGGACATTCTGAGGCTATGTGCCCTAGTCCTTGACATAAAAAACACCTCCTGTTATCAGTAGGGATAGGATTTAGGCTTTTTTGAGGAGCTGGGGGTTGTTTTTGTGGGGGAGTAGGCTGTTTTGTGGGATATTTTGGGGTAAAAGGGGTTCTTTGGGCTGTGGAATAAGTTTTGGGATAGGTAAAAGGCTTGGTTTGAGGTTTGTAAGGAGTTTTAGCAACAGACTCATTCCCTTTAGACCTCTTTTGTAATTCTACCTTGTGAGCCAGAGAACTAAGCTCATCCAAGGTAGTATATGGATGCAGTTCCACCACATGCCTTGTATTCTCATTCAATCCTACCAAAAATCTCACCAGGACTTGAGTTTCATTCTCCTTAAGATCACACCTCCACAAAAGATGCTCAAATTCCTTTGTATATTCCTCCACAGATCTATTGCCTTGCATTAGCTATTGCAATTTGCCATAGTTCTCCCTAAGATAGTTCACAGGCAAGAACTTAGACTTCAGCTTTTCCCTCATCTGTTCCCAAGTCTTAACTTTCTCTTTTCCCTTCTCTACTCTCCTTTTCTGCAAATTAGACCACCTGATTGAAGCATGTTTCTTTAACTTTACAGCAATAAGCTTAACCTTCTTCCCTTCAGAGACCTCCTTCAGATCAAAAACCGTCTCCACTGTCTGCAACCAGTCCAAGAACACCTCAATGTCCAACTTACCTTCAAATTCAGGAATCTCCACCTTGAAATCTAATTTGTCGTCCATTCCAGCCTTCTTCTGTCTAGTCCTAACTCTTTTACTTCCACTAGGACCCTCTTCTTCAGCAAAAGGATTGTTGGAAAAAGTACTTTCTTCTTCTTCATATTCAGACTCATCCTTCAGCCTCTGCTTCTTCAAATACAGATAATTCTTGAGCTAATCAGTCAAATATTTAACATGTTTTTCCAACTCAGCTTTCTCCCTAAAAGCTTGTTCAGCAACTTCCTCGGCAGTCCTGCCAGCAGATATCTTGTAATCAGCAAGAAGTTCACCAAGAAAGTCACAAAGCTCTGATACCAAAGCTGATGTATGTGCAGGCTAACTTGATCAGAGTGCACTTGCCTGGACAATACCAAAGGCCCTCCTTGACCTTGTTTGTTATAACCAAGATTTTCCTAGGGAAGGAAAAGCATCATGGAGTGAAAAACCAATAAGGAAAGATAGAGAACATGTGTATCCAACTGATACAGAGCACACCTCAGCAGAAAACAGAGGGTCAAAACTTAGCCTATGATCTGGATACAGGCCACACCACCAGAGCTCAAACTAAGCCCTACTTAGCACCTTCTAAGCTTTCCAAAGCTTAGTTACAGACAAGTAGAAACAATGAAGAATTTTTAGAGACACTCACAAACACACAGGAGCAAGCTCGACTGGTTTCTCATTCATTCACTCAAAATTGAATGCTATTGTGTAACATCCCAATCTTAATCACAAGATTAAGACTACACTTAGAAACCCAAACCTGTGATTAGCGCAGCGGAACACCTTAGGTCGAGGCATTACCGCCGTCTCCCAAAAGAGACAAGGCAACAACACAAAAGAAACTTCCAAAACCACAAGATAACCTACTAACTTGAGAACCTTCACATATAAAACTTATACAACCCCTGGATAAAGTATATAAACCTAAACATAGCTTAAAAACTAGAACATCTTCCAAAAAAAAAACCAGCTCGCCCTTGCTGATCGATGAATTCCTTAGAAAACTACCTCAAGAGCCTTGAATTACTTTGGAACCGACTTGTCCTTGCCCTGGGAGCTCGAACCTCCTAAAACAAAACATTAAAACATTGCAAAAAGTGAGTGGGGAAACACTCAGTACGCAAACCTCCAGCACGTAAACCGTTCGAAAACGGTTTTGGTGCCGACATTAAAATTCATTTTGAAAATAAGTGAAGGGAATTAAAATAGGGCTTGCATGACATGAACATAAACATATGCATAACATAAATCAATGAAGATAGAAATTAGGTGGAACCCTTACGATCGGTGCAAGCACCTCACACACGCGTATGCCCAAGTTGATCTAAACTTGGAATGGGTGATCTATGCGATCGACCTTACCGCTTAGTCGAGGACTCGATCGAGTGCTAAAACATGAATGTAAGAATAAGCATAGAATGCGGGTCCACTGTTAAATATAAAGTCATTGTAAACCATAAAACTTGACATGGCATAAACTGAATGAATGGTGACTATAATTTAGATCGTAAAAGCTGGACAATTCGCGTACCTTGAGACGCTAGAGATCTTGGCGGCGCAGCTCGGCTTGGAGATGGCTTTTGAAACTTGTCAACCAAGTTAAGAATAAATAGAAACGAAGAACTGAATAAGGTTCTAAATTAGATTCACAAGTTTAGAAACTTAGTAATATTAATGAAATAACTTTAGGAATAAAATTTCAGGTTGTCTAGAAAATAGAGTTTATAGCATAACTTGCGTTAGGAAAATCGAAATGAAGTGAAAGAGTACATCCCGGAATAGGGAAAAACATAATCTACAACTTTGTTAACAACACCAGAAGCTAAAAACGAGTGGAAGGGCTCCAAAATGGGCCCGGACAGAAGCTGAGCATATAAAACCTTAAAATTTCCGGGTCGGAAAAACATGAGAATAATGATGTAGAAGGTGATTCGAATAAAAGGGCTTGAACTTAGGACAATTAGCTTGAATTGATGATGAATAGGGTAATTATAAATTGGAAGCTAGGATCCGAGATAACGAGTCCAAAATGGTTTGATGATGTGATAGCAAAAGATTGATGAAACGGAGTAAGACGTACACATCCGAATGTGGAAAAAAACAAGCTTGGATTAATGAATTATGGGATGAGGAATGAAATGAGGAATGAATTGAATTAGACATTGAATGCTACCAAGCTAGAAGGAACTCTTAAGTAGAGTAAAGATATTGAACATTATGCTAAAGAAAGATGGGGAAAAAGGTACTTTGCCAACTTACTAGCTTTTGGAAGCTATTTTTAAGACTCACTTAAGACTCCAAAATGGTACTCTTAGCCTTGAACCCATATCTCCGAAATGACAATCTATAACCATGACACATTTGTGCTTAGAACCCCTTATTGGGTTGATTTGAGGCCCAAAAGATATTAATTTACATAAGCTAAAAATGGGTAGAAACGTTGTTCTGGACAGCCCTACTTCCCGGGCTCGTAACTCATACTCCCGATATCGTATGACGACGAACCATACCTTTCCTAAAAGCTCGCAATGAGGCCTAAAACTTTCATGTTTACCATAAAAGCCAAAGAGGTCTCCAAAGGGACGAAAAACAGCCCTCAAAACACTGACTCAGAATTCGTATATAAAATTGTACCTTCACGGTTTTGGTCATAACTCGGGCTATACATGTCGGAAATTAGAAATTCCAAAGCCTATGGTTTGCTAACACCTTAAGCTATCAAAAGGAGTAGAAATCTGGGCAAAAATCCCACTTTTATACTGCTGTAAATTTCCAGAATCGAAACAGAGACTAACTTGCTCTTAATTTCAGCTCTAATGATACTTTTAGCCCTTAATTCATACTAATTCTCAACCAAACTTCACTTTGGCTATAATCCACTATATTTCCAGAATTAAACCTTGAAAGTTAACTCATCAAAGAGCCCAAATCCCACATGCAACCATGGATTAAACATAAACTCAACATAAAGGACTTGTTCTTGAACTCTTGCACCAAAACCTCACTAATTCACCCAAATTAAACATGACAACACTTAAATAATAATCTCAACATATATAACCAACCCTTAATACTCAGAAACTTATCAAGAAATTCACATGCATCAAGAATTTAACAAGAAAACCTCAAGAACTCATCCAATTACACATGCACATACTCCAAACTCAAACCCTAACTTAACCAATCCAATTATACACTTGAATTCTTGAATTTAGAGAATAAAAGAGATAGAATTTATAAAAGAAACATATATATAACATGTATTTTCAGATTAGGATTTAGAGAAATTGAAATTGGGGTTTGAGAGATTACCCTTGGAGTTAAAAATGGATGAAAACACAAGAGGGAGGAAGAAGAGGCGCGACGGCCACCACGGCTGGCGGTTTCCGGCGCCGGCTGGCCGGAAAAAGTGGCGGCAGGGGGGGTGGTTGCTGCTCGGCAGGTTGGAGGGAGAAGAAGGGAGGTGCAAGCTTTTGAGAGTTGTCTATTTTTGAATGAGAGAAAAAGACTTAAGCCCCCTATTACTAATACATATATATATCATCTACTTAAAACTAATACCACTAATAACTAAAATAAAACCTTAATTAAATAGTAATTGGATGATAACAATAGGATAAATATATTGTAATTGTTGTAATAAATTGAAGTATTGGGTTTTTGTAGGAATTTAAATATATTGATAATAATTTGGTAATATAAAAATAAAATATAATGGAATTTGGATAAGAAGATAATAAAATGGGAAAAGTTACTTCTTGAAATTATGTAAAGGAAATGAAATTAACTAAATTAAAGTTGGAACGGTAAAATATATATAGAAATCGGGGCGGATAAATACTAACCGTTTCTTGGTAAATAAATTTATAACGTAAAACATATAACCTGAAATACTTTAACTCATTGAATAAATGCGTAAAGTAAACTTTTAAGCCGATAGTTCGGCACCTTAGCCATCTCCTGCGCGAGACTTGACACCGATATCAATAAATAAATAAATAGATAAATAAAGGTAAACGCGAAAAATTTATAACGCGATTTGAATAATTACTGTGATTAATAGATAATTAAACATGATTTTGGGGTGGGTTATTACATCCTCCTCCTAAAAAAGTTCGTCCCGAAACTTGATGGTGAATTAAAAGCGTGATTGGTTACCTCAAAAGAGATGAGGGTATCGTTCTTTCATGCTCTCCTCGGTTTCCCAAGTGGCCTCCGAGGTATCTTGATTTGTCCACAGCACTTTGACTAATGGGACTTCTTTCGTGCGTAGCTGCTTGATTCGTCGATCCAAAATTCGAATCGGTCGCTGCTCGAAGGTTAGATCTTCGGCCAAAAGCGGCGGCTCTTCAACTAGAACATGCTTGGTCGGCACATACTTTCGGAGTTGCGATACGTGAAAAACGTCGTGGATCCTTCCTAAATTAGAAGGTAACTCTATTCGGTATGCTACCGGGTTGATCTTTTCTATCACCGGATATGGCCCAATAAAACGTGGGCTTAATTTCCCTTTGATGTTAAATCTTCGAACTCCTTTCGTTGGAGAAATCTTAAGAAAAACTTGATCACCCACTTGAAAATCGAGAGGTTTTCGCCTTACATCTGCATAACTCTTTTGCCGACTTTGGCGATCTTGATGTCTTTGGATGACTCGGATCTTATCGGTCGTGTCTTGGATTAGTTAGGACCTATGACTAACGCTTCATCTAATTCTCCCGGCCAAAGTGCGACATCTCCTGCCATAAAGTGCTTCAAAGCGGGGCCATTTTAATATTGGCACAGTAGCTATTATTATATGAAAATTCTACGAGTGGGAGAAACTCATCCCAATTCCCTTGAAAATCCGAACACATGCACGCAACATATCTTCTACAATCGATTAACCCTTCGGTTTGACCATCGCTCTCGGATGGTATGAGCTACTAAAATTGAGTCGTGTACGAAGGCTTTCGCGGCGCTCCAAAACCTCAATCGAACACAGTATCCCGGTCGGATACTATTTCTCTTGGAATTCCGTGCAAACGGACAACTTCTTGAATGTATATATCTGCTAGCTTATCTACCTTCCACCCTTCGTGGATAGGGACAAAATGTGCCGACTTGGTTAAGCGGTCCACAATCACCCAAATGGCATTCTTCCTGGACATGGTGAGGGGTAAACCCATGATGAAATCCATAGAAATTGATTCCCATTTCCACGTGGGAATTTCCAAAGGTCGGAGTTCTCCTGATGGTCGTTGATGTTCAGCCTTGATCCTTTGACAGGTTAGGCACCTATTCACATAATTGGCTATGTCCTTTTTCATGTTTGGCCACCAGAAATTTTCCATTAAATCCCTATACATTTTGGTACCTCCAGGGTGCACTGAATATAATGAGTTGTGGCTTTCTTCTATAAGCTTCAGCCTTAAATCTCCTCTGTTAGGCACACACAACCTATTCTGAAATCTTAAGGTTCCATCATCTTGAATTAGGAACCCCGGCATCCCTTTTTTGACAAGATTATCCATAATTCTCTTGAGTTCAGGATCATTCACTTGTTCTGTCTTGATTTCCTCAATAATAGATGGCTGTAGAGATAAGGTGGCTAACTTCCTTGTCACTTCTCCTTGCTTAACTAGCTCAATGTTTTCTTTCCATAGCTCTTGTTGCAGCTTTGGGCGAACCTCTAGACAGGTCGACTTTCCATGCCGAGTCTTCCTACTTAGGGCATCAGCCACTACATTTGCTTTGCCGGGATGATATTGGATATCTAAATCATAATCCTTGATAAGTTCTAGCCACCTTCGCTGCCTTAAATTTAACTCCTTCTGAGTGAATATGTACTTGAGACTTTTATGATCCGTAAAGATAGTCGTACGAACTCCATATAGGTAATGCCTCCAAATCTTCAAGGCAAACACCATTGCCGCGAGCTCTAGGTCATGAGTGGGGTAATTTTTCTCGTAAGGCTTTAACTGCCGTGATGCATATGCGATCACCTTATCATCCTGCATCAGCACACATCCTAATCCTTGATGGGACGCATCACTATATACCACATATTCTCTTCCTTCCTCGGGAAGGGATAACACCGGTGCGGTCATTAACTTCTCCTTGAGCACTTGGAAGGCTTCTTCACACTCGTCAGACCATTCGAAACGAGTCGATTTCTTGAGAAGGTTGGTCAATGGTAGAGCTAACTTAGAGAAATTCGGTACGAATCTCCTATAATATCCTGCCATGCCTAAGAAACTTCGCACTTCACTAACTGTAGAAGGTCTTGCCCAGCTTTGAACGACAGAAACTTTGCTAGGATCCACCTGGATCCCTTTATTGGTGATTATGTGACCCAAAAAGGCTACTTCTTTAAACCAAAACTCACATTTTGAAAACTTGGCGAACAGTTGTCGCTCTCTTAGAGTCTGAAGGACAATCCTCAAATGGTTCTCATGCTCCTCTTGACATTTCGAATAGACTAGAATATCATCTATAAATACTACTACAAACTTATCCAAATAGGGTTTGAATACCCTGTTCATCAGATCCATAAATACTGCCGGTGCATTGGTAAGCCCAAACGGCATCACTGTAAACTCATAATGCCCGTATCTTGTCCTGAAAGCGGTCTTAGGTATATTCTCAGCTCTAACTCTGAGCTGGTGGTATCCTGATCTCAAATCTATCTTAGAAAACATCCCGGCTCCTTGAAGCTGGTCAAACAGGTCATCAATCCTTGGTAGAGGATACTTGTTCTTGATGGTAACTTTGTTCAGCTCGCGGTAATCAATACATAGCCTTAAGCTACCGTCCTTCTTCCTTACAAACAACACTGGAGCTCCCCAGGGTGATGTGCTAGGTCTGATGAATCCTTTATTCAATAGATCATCCAATTGCTCTTTTAACTCCTTAAGCTCTGCAGGTGCCATTCTATACGGTGCCTTAGATATAGGTCTTGTTCCCGGAATTAGCTCAATCTCAAAATCAATTTCCCTCCTCGGGGGTAACTCCATAATTTCTTCTGGGAAGACATCTAGAAAATTACATACTACGGGGATTTCCTCTATCTTGAGCGGAGTCTTCAAATCTTCACTTACGAAACATAGATAACCCTCGCACCCATGATTAAGCATCCTTCGAGCCTTTACATAAGTTATGATGGGGCACGGGTTAGCTCCTAAGTCCCCAACGAAGTGGACTTCTGTGCCTGAGGCGTTCTTAAGGATGACTATCCCCTTAACACACTTGATTTGGGCTTGCGTCGAAATCAACCAATCCATACCCAGAATGATATCAAACTCTTTTAGGTCTAACTGGATAAGGTTAGCGGGAAATATCTCTGATTTCAACATGAGTGGGACACCCACAAAACTAGTCGTGCAAGGTATGGTTTGACCATTAGGTAAACTGATAGAATAATTTAATTTTCTGGCTAAATTTTGGAACTTTAACTTTGAGGCAACTTTGGTTGAAATAAAAGAGTGCGTCGCTCCAGAATCAAATAATGCAGTCAAAGGTTGCATATATATATAAACTGTGCCAGTAACAACCATACCAGATTTTACTGCCTCCTGCCTGCTCATGTCGTATGCTTGACTCACTGAGCCTTGTTGCGGTGCCTTCGTTGGCGGTGCTGGACGTGTGGTGCCTGGTTCTGATCTTCGGGCTCTCCTTGGGCATTCTGCAGCTTTATGATCCGGGGCTCCACACCATAAACAATTCCCCGTACCTACCCAACATTGGGAGGTAGTGTGATTGGCCCTGCCACATTTCCTGCAGGGTTCCTTGACATTGACAGGAGTTGCTTGATTCCTTGGGGCTGAAGGTACTGGCCTCTTGGCTGGACTATTCCCCACATTTGAGGCACTTGTCATCCCTTTGTCATTCCACTTCCTCTTGGTAGTCCCCTGGTTTCCGGGGTTTAGAGCTTTTAGCTCCTTCTTTACTCGTTCTACCTCCGCAGCCCTCTCATACATTTCTTGCATTGTTCGGAAGTCATGGGATGATAACTGACTACGGATATACGGCGCTAGGCCTCCCTCATATCGGGTTAACTTCAGCCTCTCCGTCTGACATACTCCGGGCGGCAGGACAGCTCATTAAACTTGGCGGTGTATTGTACTATTGAAATATCTTTGTTGAGCATACTCCACTCTAAAAACTCTTTCTCTTTCTGGCGCCTAAGGGAGGTAGGGTAAAACTGAGCTCGTAAATCACCTAGGAAGTCATTCCAAGACTTCGCGGTCCCTTGATATTTGTCCTTGATGGTCCTCCACCAAATATCCGCTTCTCCTTTCAAATAGTAGGTGCCTATGGCTAATTTCTTATCTTCTGGTACCTCGACCACTTCAAATATTTTCTCTATTTCACGAATCCAATCCTCTAGCACTACGGGGTCGTAGCCCCCTTTGTAAAAGGTTGGGTTCCTTCGGGCCACTCTATTTGCGAAATTTCCCTCTTTTGACTGACTTACCTGACCCGTAGATGGAAGGGGTATACGCCTAAACAATTCTTGCACTAGCATCCCAAAAGGGTCAGGGTATTGAGGTGGATCAAAAGGAACAGATCCTAAAGAAGATTCAGGAGGATTAACCATCCCCGGGTTAAGATGAGGTCCTTGCAATTCTAGTAGATTTCCCTCGGATGTCCCATTTCCAGGTTCTTCTTGCGATGGCGTGCTCCTTGAATTTTGCGACATACTACAATATTACAACAAAATATATTATTACCCACATAGCTTAACATTATTCCCTCATTTTATAGTCCCTTTTTCGTAAAACTCAGATTTTAGTCAAATGCTCCCGCATAGAACCTTGATTCCTTAGTCAAGTCTTAGGTATCATTCACATACATATATTTATACATAATTAAAATCTCAAAAGAATTTTCACAATCCCAATATATTTGCAATTTGCAGAATCCACAATACATATAATTATAAATCCACAATTTCCATAACATCCATCCATTTTTATAAATTAAGATAGCGATTCCCCTTTTGATTGTCATAGAGTTTTCATCTCCATTTCCAATCCCAATACATGAGAAAACCAAAACATCATGTTCTCCATCCCCCCCTTGAATTACAAACCCACACTCCCTTCCACAAAATAATCATAAGGGAGGTTACAAAAATAAGCATAGTCTGGCCAATTACATTGGTGACCCAAAAGCAAAAACCTAGTCACCCGAGATGTACTTGTAGTCATCTAGCCTACACTTATGGTCAACCTCTTGCTAACCTGCACAAAAGTCAAATACCGACGACTACTGCTAAACATGAGAGTTAGACCCTTCTTGTTCTTGATCCCTATCCTCTTCCACGCGTCGAAGTCGTAGAGGACCAACGCTCTTGCGTTTGGTGTACCGAATCCTGGGCCCCAAAGCGGTCCAATCAAAATCGTTCTCCACCGCAGGCGGACAGTGTAGCGTCCCTGCCTCGCACTCGTTGATTTGTTTTGGCTCGGGGCGCACCTCGTCTTGGTCTAGATCCATGCTAGGATCTTCTTCTTCTTTTCCAGCTATCCGAGCGGTAGGCGTAATCTCCCCATGAGACGATAGGTTCGGAACAATTGGACGTCCTGTGAGGTACGGTGAGAAGTGTAGACAGATTTCCTCTGCCGGGGGTGCGAACACGTGAGCCGGTGCTTTTCCCGCGTTGGCAGGCGCCGGTAATCCTAGCACCCCATGAAGATAGGGTCCTAACTTACTGACGTGAAGACCTAAAGATTGTGCAGCTTGAGTGATCATTACCTCCATCGTGATCTGGTTCCAAGCCCCCACATAGTTGAGGCACCATGCGTGGCGTCCGGGTTCTCCACGTATAAGTAGTTGACGATACCTGTCCCGGATATCATCCCACGGGCTCTCGTGGGGAAGAGTCGCTAGAAGGCATCGGGCTCGGCAAATGTCACCATGATATTCGGATTTGGGATTTGCAGCGCAATGTGCGTCGAGGACATCTTGTAAAGCCTTAAGATGGGCTTGAACGTTGGTGGAGGGGTCCATGAACATCGCGAACGGATTTGGGAGGGGGTTACCGTCGTTGTCCATCTATACCATACACAAAGTACAATGCAAGATTTTAAAAGCTTATCATGGCCAAAATGAACGAGCTATTTGCAATAAAAGAAACAAATTTGTGACGAGGTTCGAGACTCAACCAGGTTAACCTCTTATGAGCGATTTAACAATTCTAGACCTCATAATGTATTCCCTGTTTCGGGCTTCCTTAAAACTTTTAATCCACACTAACGTTTTAAAGCTCATTTCATCATATACCAATCCCGCTTGGGACTCGCTTTATAATCTATTAACTTTCAAAGACTTTTGATGAGGTGCTTTGGCAAACTTCATAATTTTTCCATTATACTTATTAACTTCACTTGCATAAATTACTAGACTTAACTCAATTCACCTAGATCCTCTCCTTAAAGATTTTAACTAAAACCTTTTTATACCCCTGGAAGAAATTCGGCAGCACTTCCCCTATAATTAGAGCTATTCCCAAATTTACATAATCTTGGAAACCTGCAAGGAAGAACAATTTACATACTAAACCAATATTTAGAGCTTCATGCTCATCAACAATTCCCAACATACCACTTGTCATACTTATACTTATCATAAAGAGGCTTGTACTCACATGCCTATCTTTCTCCCTAAATTAGGATCCATGACTTAAAAAAAAAATTCTATAATCTCCAAATACCTAATCAAACCTCTGCTTTGATACCACAACTGTAACACCCCAACCTTAATCACAAGATTAAGACTACACTTAGAAACCCAAACCTGTGATTAGCGCAGCGGAACACCTTAGGTCGAGGCATTATCGCCGTCTCCCAAAAGAGACAAGGCAACAACACAAAAGAAACTTCTAAAACCACAAGATAACCTACTAACTTGAGAACCTTCACATATAAAACTTATACAACCCCTGGATAAAGTATATAAACCTAAACATAGCTTAAAAACTAGAACATCTTCCAAAAAAACCGGCTAATTTCCTTGATGAATTCCTTAGAAAACTACCTCAAGAGCCTTGAATTACTTTGGAACCGACTTGTCCTTGCCCTGGGAGCTCGAACCTCCTAAAACAAAACATTAAAACATTGCAAAAAGTGAGTGGGGAAACACTCAGTACGCAAACCTCCAGCACGTAAACCATTCGAAAACGGTTTTGGTGCCGACATTAAAATTCATTTTGAAAATAAGTGAAGGGAATTAAAATAGGGCTTGCATGACATGAACATAAACATATGCATAACATAAATCAATGAAGATAGAAATTAGGTGGAACCCTTACAATCGGTGCAAGCACATCACACACGCGTATGCCCAAGTTGATCTAAACTTGGAATGGGTGACTGCTATGCAGTCGACACTGGCCAGGTCAAGGGACTCTGATCAGGAGTGCTAAAACATGAATGTAAGAATAAGCATAGAATGCGGGTCCACTGTTAAATATAAAGTCATTGTAAACCATAAAACTTGACATGGCATAAACTGAATGAATGGTGACTATAATTTAGATGGTAAAAGCCAGACAATTCGCGTACCTTGAGACGCTAGAGATCTTGGCGGCGCAGCTCGGCTTGGAGATGGCTTTTGAAACTTGTCAATTAAGTTAAGAATAAATAGAAACGAAGAACCGAATAAGGTTCTAAATTAGATTCACAAGTTTAGAAACTTAGTAATATTAATGAAATAACTTTAGGAATGAAATTTCAGGTTGTCTAGAAAATAGAGTTTATAGCATAACTTGCGTTAGGAAAATCGAAATGAAGTGAAAGAGTACATCCCGGAATAGGGAAAAACATAATCTACAACTTTGTTAACAACACCAGAAGCTAAAAACGAGTGGAAGGGCTCCAAAATGGGCCCGGACAGAAGCTGAGCATATAAAACCTTAAAATTTCCGGGTCGGAAAAACATGAGAATAATGACGTAGAAGGTGATTCGAATAAAAGGGCTTGAACTTAGGACAATTAGCTTGAATTGATGATGAATAGGGTAATTATAAATTGGAAGCTAGGATGCGAGATAACGAGTCCAAAATGGTTTGATGATGTGATAGCAAAAGATTGACGAAACGGAGTAAGACGTACACATCCGAATGTGGAAAAAAACAAGCTTGGATTAATGAATTATGGGATGAGGAATGAAATGAGGAATGAATTGAATTAGACATTGAATGCTACCAAGCTAGAAGGAACTCTTAAGTAGAGTAAAGATATTGAACATTATGCTAAAGAAAGATGGGGAAAAAGGTACTTTGCCTACTTACTAGCTTTTGGAAGCTATTTTTAAGACTCACTTAAGACTCCAAAATGGTACTCTTAGCCTTGAACCCATATCTCCGAAATGACAATCTATAACCATGACACATTTGTGCTTAGAACCCCTTATTGGGTTGATTTGAGGCCCAAAAGATATAAATTTACATAAGCTAAAAATGGGTAGAAACGTTGTTCTGGACAGCCCTACTTCCCGGGCTCGTAACTCATACTCCCGATATCGTATGACGACGAACCATACCTTTCCTAAAAGCTCGCAATGAGGCCTAAAACTTTCATGTTTACCATAAAAGCCAAAGAGGTCTCCAAAGGGACGAAAAACAGCCCTCAAAACACTGACTCAGAATTCGTATATAAAATTGTACCTTCACGGTTTTGGTCATAACTCGGGCTATACATGTCGGAAATTAGAAATTCCAAAGCCTATGGTTTGCTAACACCTTAAGCTATCAAAAGGAGTAGAAATCTGGGCAAAAATCCCACTTTTATACTGCTGTAAATTTCCAGAATTGAAACAGAGACTAACTTGCTCTTAATTTCAGCTCTAATGATACTTTTAGCCCTTAATTCATACTAATTCTCAACCAAACTTCACTTTGGCTATAATCCACTATATTTCCAGAATTAAACCTTGAAAGTTAACTCATCAAACAGCTCAAATCCCACATGCAACCATGGATTAAACATAAACTCAACATAAAGAACTTGTTCTTGAACTCTTGCACCAAAACATCACTAATTCACCCAAATTAAACATGACAACACTTAAATAATAATCTCAACATATATAACCAGCCCTTAATACTCTGAAACTTATCAAGAAATTCACATGCATCAAGAATTTAACAAGAAAACCTTAAGAACTCATCCAATTACACATGCACATACTCCAAACTCAAACCCTAACTTAACCAATCCAATTATACACTTGAATTCATGAATTTAAAGAATAAAAGAGATAGAATTTATAAAAGAAACATATATATAACTTGTATTTTCAGATTAGGATTTAGAGAAATTGAAATTGGGGTTTGAGAGATTACCCTTGGAGTTAAAAATGGATGAAAACACAAGAGGGAGGAAGAAGAGGCGCGACGGCCACCACGGCTGGCGGTTTCCCGTACTGGCCGGAAAAAGTGGCGACGGGGGTGGTTCTTTGCTCGGCAGGTTGGAGGGAGAAGAAGGGAGGTGCAAGCTTTTGAGAGTTGTCTATTTTTGAATGAGAGAAAAAGACTTAAGCCCCCTATTACTAATACATATATATATCATCTACTTAAAACTAATACCACTAATAACTAAAATAAAACCTTAATTAAATAGTAATAGGATGATAACAATAGGATAAATATATTGTAATTGTTGTAATAAATTGAAGTATTGGGTTTTTGTAGGATTTTAAATATATTGATGATAATTTGGTAATATAAAAATAAAATATAATGGAATTTGGATAAGAAGATAATAAAATGGGAAAAGTTACTTCTTGAAATTATGTAAAGGAAATGAAATTAACTAAATTAAAGTTGGAACGGTAAAATATATATAGAAATCGGGGCGGATAAATATTAACCGTTTCTCGGTAAATAAATTTATAACGTAAAACATATAACCTGAAATACTTTAACTCATTGAATAAATGCGTAAAGTAAACTTTTAAGCCGATAGTTCGGCACCTTAGCCATCTCCTGCGCGAGACTTGACACCGATATCAATAAATAAATAAATAGATAAATAAAGGTAAACGCGAAAAATTTATAACGCGATTTGAATAATTACTGTGATTAATAGATAATTAAACATGATTTTGGGGTGGGTTATTACATCCTCCCCCCCTAAAAAAAAGTTTCGTCCCCGAAACTTGATGGTGGTTAAAACGTGATTGGTTACCTCAAAAGAGATGAGGGTAACGTTCTTTCATGCTCTCCTCGGTTTCCCAAGTGGCCTCCGAGGTATCTTGATTTGTCCACAGCACTTTGACTAATGGGACTTCTTTCGTGCGTAGCTGCTTGATAACAAAAGATGTATATAAGACCTTCTGAAATCCTCAGGACAGAAAGTCCTCCTTGGGTCGCTTGGAATGTCCATGAGCAATGCTGATGTAGATGGACCTCCATCACATCTCCTCTTCAGTTTCTTAGGTGGCCTCAGTCGTGGTATGATTCTCCCATCGCACATTGACTAAAGGGACGGTCTTCCTGCGTAGCTGCTTCGCTCTGCGATCCAAGATTTCCAGTGGCTACTCCTCGTAAGTTAAATCTTCTCTCAGCTGCAATGGCTCCAGCTCGATCACATGCGCAGGGTCTGCAACATATTTTCTCAATTGAGAGACATTAAAGACATTGTGCACTCGAGGCAATTCTCCGGGTAGCTCCAATTTGTAAGCTACTTCTCCTATGCGTTCCAGGATAAGATATGGCCTGATGTTTCTTGGGGTCAATTTTCCCGTTTGACCAAACCTCATGACTTCTTTAGTAGGCGATACGCGTAGAAACACATAATCTCTCATTTCGAACTCTAAAGGTCTTTGTCTTCGATCAGCGTAACTCTTCTATCAACTTTGTATTGTCCTTATCCTATCTTGTATGATTCTCACCTTCTCCATTGTGAGTTGAATTAAATCAGGGCCAATGGTGAGGGCCTCATCTATGTTTTTCCAGCACAAAGGAGTTCTACATCACCTTCTATATAAGGCCTCGTATGGCGACATCCCAATGCTAGCGTGGAAGCTGTCATTATAGGAGAACTAGACCAAGGTTAGTTCGTCATCCCATGAATCCTTAAAATCCAAAGCACATGCTCTCAACGTATCTTCCAAGGTCTGAATCGTCCTTTCCGTTTGCCCATTTGTGGCTGGGTGAAAAGCAGTGCTAAAGTTAAGCTTGGTACCAAAAGCCTCTTCTAACTTCTTCCAAAATCCTGACTGATATCTCGTGTCCCTGTCCAAAACTATTGAACTAGGGACTCCATGCAATCGCACTATTTCACTCACATAAGCATGAGTTAATTGATCCTATGTCCAAGTGTTAGCCATGGCGAGAAAATGCGCAGACTTGGTTAACCAGTCCACAATCACCCAAATGGCATTATTCTTTCTCCTGGTCCTAGGAAGACCAATTACGAAATCCATTGCAATTGAATCCCACTTCCATTCTGGAATCTCTAGCGGATGTAATAATCCTGCAGGCCTTTGGTGTTCAGCTTTAACTCGTTCCCAAGTTAGACACCTAGACACATATTCAACCACTTCTTGTTTCATGTTGCTCCACCAAAACGTTTGCTTGGTGTCCCTCATCCAGGATTCTTCGCTTTAGTGCTTCCATATATGGTACAAAAATTCTATTATGAAAACTCAACGTTCCGGCTTCATGTACTACAAACCCCAGTGGCTTTCCCTGAGTCACCTCTTCTTATATCTTTGCTAACTGCTGGTCCAACTCTTGAGAGTTCTATATGTCCTCCAAAAGAGTCGGTTGAATCTCCATGGCGTTCAACACTGCATCTTTCCTTCGAATCACTATATTGAGTTCTAGCTTCCTGAACTCCTCACACAACTGTTAGGGTAGGGTTATTAAATGATTCGCAGCGGAATAAGGTCTTCGACTCAGAGCATCTGCTACCACATTAGCCTTTCCTGGGTGGTATTGGAAATTGACATCATAGTCTTTCAGGAATTCCAGCCATCTAGTTTGGCAAAGATTTAACTCCTTTTGAGTAAAAAGGTACTTCAAGCTTTGGTGATCAATAAAAACTTTACAATGCAGACTATAAAGGTAGTGCCTCCATATTTTGAGAGCAAAGACCACTGCTGCTAACTCCAAGTCATGAGTAGGGTAGTTCTTCTCATGAGCCTTCAACTACCTCGAAGCATACGCAATTACTTTTCCATTCTACATCAGAACACACCCTAAACCACCATGTGAAGCATCACTAAAAACCACGAAACCCTCGCTTTCTTGTGGCAAAGTAAGAATAGGTGCTAAGGTGAGTCTCTACTTCAACTCTTGGAATGCATTCTCACATTTGTCTGACTGTATAAACTTCACTAACTTCCTAGTCTGGTTGGAGAGAGAAGTTGCGATTTTGGAAAAATCTTGAACGAACTTCTGGTAGTACCAAGCCAATCCTAGGAAACTCCTCACTTTTGTGGCATTCTTCGGGGTAGGCCACTTACTAATAAATTCCACCTTTTGAGGATCTCCAACACATTCAAAATTCGCATTTGGAAAACTTGGCATACAGCTTGATGGTTCTCAAGGTCTCCAACACCCTTCTCATGTGTTGTGCATGGTCCTCCAACACACTCAAAATTCGAATAGATCAAGATGTCGTCGATGAACACCACAACAAACTTATCCAAGAAGAGCTTGAATACCCGATTCATCAAATCCATAAAAGCGGTTGGGGCGTTGGTGAGGCCAAAGGGCATAACCAAAAACTCATAATGGCCATATCGGGTGCGAAAAGTAGTCTTGTCAATCTTGCTGAAAGTTGTTGCTCCCTTCAAATGCTCAATAAGATCATTGATGCGCGGTAACGGGTAACGGTTCTTTACCGTAATCTTGTTCAACTCCTGGTAATCAATACATAACCTCAGGCTGCCATCTTTCTTTTTTCACAAAGAGGACCGGTGTGCCCCATGGAGAGGTTCTCGGCCGGATGTATCCTTTCACCAATAGCTCGTCGAGTTGGGCTTTAAGCTCTTTTAGCTCAGCGGGTACCATTCGATAGGGTGCCTTAGATATTGGAGCAGCTCCAAGCTCCAAGTCGATGTAGAAATCCACTTCTCATGGTGGGGTCGTCCCTGGAATCTCCTCGGGAAACACGTCTAGATATTCTTGCAGCACCGGGATGGTCTCGAGTGAGGTGTCTTCAGCTTTGGTGCCCATGACACTGCATAGGAATCTTTCGCAACCCTGTCCCATCAATCTCTGGGCCTTTAGGGCAGAAATAATTCTCACTCCTCGAAGGTCTTGATTATTGTAATGAACCACTTTTCTTCCATCAGGACCAACTAAGGTTACGTTCTGCTTTGCAGCAATTAATGTGAGTCGTGTACTTGGCTAACCAGTCTATTCCCATAATAACGTCGAACTTCATTAGGTCGAACTGGTATAGGTCAACGTCAAACTCCTGACTACCTATAACTATAGGGCATTTCTTGTATAACTTTTCGCACTGGACCGGTTCTCCTGTTGGTAAAGCTACCGACATGGGGATGCTATCTTTTGAACATATAACTTAGCCTTTTCTACTATTCCCGGAGAAATAAAAGAATGCCTCGCACTAGAATCGAGCAATACAAGATTTTTCTTTTCCATAACCTTTATCATACAATCAAGATATTTCCAATACCCATTTCTTCACCTCATAATCATACCATTTCCCACCATTAAATCCTGGATCTGCATATTCATAAAATATAAAATATAAACATGGCCATATAACTTTCAAAACAAATACCCACAAAATTATATTCACAGTCATTCATTCATGACATAACTAGAAGAGTTCTAGATCTTATATACAATTGTTTCTTGCAGAAACTCACCAAAAACCATCATAATAAAACAAGGCATGAAGTCTGAACATCACGTTTATGTGCAAACCAGGGTAATCCACCAACCTACTACAACACGTCAATACACCCTCCGATTCCTTTTGTTCTCGTGATCTCACTCTGGGGTCTCCTTCGGGATCTTCCTCGGGATCCTCCTCTGGATCCTTTTCCAGATCTTCTTCTAAGTCTTCTTCTGGTTCGAGGCCCTCCTCGGGGCTCTATTCCATACCCTCCTCGGGGTTTCAAAGTTTTCAGGGAAGCCGAGATAGTGATTCATGGGAAGGGCGGTGATTTGACATCTACCAGATGTCCACAAACAAATAAGCATGCACTTACAACCCAAAAATAAACAAAGAAACAAGCATCAACCACCTCATCCTGATTCAAAACAAACACCAGCAAATACATTTGTATATATATAACTTGGAATAAAAACTTAGTCTCCAAAACAAACATCCCATTCCACCTACACTCACACTCCGAACGTAGCTTCCTAAGCTCTAACTAAGAACCTAATAGACATTTGGGAGCTATCAGGTCGTAACCCAGAGCTCTGATACCATTCAGTAACGCCTTGGAAATTCAATTATGAAAAAGTAAAACATCGATTAATGGTAACAGCGGAAGTCTCCCTTTTTTTTTTAATTGGGCATTACTGCCATAGCCCCGAAGGAATACAAGACAAGAAAGGAAAAACTAACTACTAATCATTATTTACTTCAATTTAACAACCACAAGAAACTTTCAAATACTAAAGGCAACAAAAATTAAACATTAACTAACTTCAATTCCAAGCATGACTAAACTTGATTCATAAAACTACTAACTTCAACGTCCTCACTTCTAGATCTTTCCCATCACATAACTCTGCACTTGAAAATAAAACATTTAAACACATGAGGGGGGAAACCTCAATAATGTCTACCCCGAACAGTTAAAAACATTACACAATTCATTTCAACACATGTTAAGGGAAAACGGAAACAGTTCAAACATTTCAAAATACTTTCGCCAGACAACCTTACCGTTTCTATATTTTATAGCGGGCAGGGCTTCCGTATTGCCCCTCGAAGTCAAAAGACTTGCCAAATTCCATAATCTTCCTCATCATTCTTTTCTCATCATCATTCCAATCTCAATCTAACTCACGGATGGCCATCACAAACATCTTTCTCATCATCATAAGTAATCACAACCACATCCTGGATGGCCATCGCAACATTCATTCCAAACTATCAAGCGTAACCTGGTCTCTAGATAGAATTCATACCGTTTATTTAGTCAGCTTTCATATCTCAGTTCATTCCAGTATCAACCAACATTTCCAAATCCAACATTTCCAAAACCAACACTCATATTACATCATAACATCATGAAACTTCTCACTGACTTTAAGACACTTTTTAACCTTACATTAAAACCCAATTAGCAACAATTAGCATCATGAACTCTAGATATGAAATACCTAGCATGCCACTATTCACATTTCACAAAACAAACCATATTGATTCGAAGGGCTTACCGTAGGGTCCCATAATAATACTTTATCATTAAAACACTTCAACCAAGGTTCCTAATATGTTTAGTAGGGTCTCAAAGCAACCATAATCTTCACTCTTAACAATAAAACTCCAATATGAACATTTATGAACATAGTAATCCATACTAACTCAACTTGCTTAAAAAAACAACCAAAGCTCTACTTTTGTATTTCAAACATTTAAACCAACTCCTAACATGCTTCTTAGGTCTTGAACAACATCATTCATCATTTTTGAACATCAAACCCTATCATAACATTCATGAACATGACCTTCTAAAATAACCAATTGTAGATACCAGATTTTGGCACATGAATATATAGCATATCTATATAACGAAGCAAAAATGACGAAGAAGTCGATCGATAAGCTAGATTTTAGCATAGATTTTATATACTTTTAATGTAATTTTTATTACTTCCTTTTTATGTACTTTTAGCTAGAAAATAGAGAAATAAGAGTAGCCAGAGCTGAAGCCAAAAGACGCTTGATTGCATGCACTCTACATGCTTAAGATTATATCGGAATTGCATGCACAACTTTTACGTAATTAAAATTATAAGTTCAGTCATGCATGCCATGCATGAGCTACGTAAAAGTGACATACAAAGAAGCTGCAAGAGGTCTCAAGTTTAAACCTAACAAAAGCATCCAAAAGCACCTCAAAACAATTCACAAAGCTCACAAGGATTGCAATTACCATCCAGTGTGAAACACCACTTCCCAAGGTGGACACGTTCACACACCACCATCCAAGGTATGCATGGACGAGGGCAAATTCGTCTCCTAATGGAAGCCAAGAGATGCTTGATTGCATGCACTCTACATGCTTAAGATTATATCGGAATTGCATGCACAACTTTTACGTAATTAAATTTATAAATTCATCCATGCATGCCATGCATGAGCTACGTAAAAGTGACATACAAAGAAGGTCCAAGAGGTCTCAAGTTTGAAACCTAACAAAAGAATCCAAAAGCACCTCAAAACAATTCACAAAGCTCACAAGGATTTCAATTACCGTCTAATGTGAAACACCACTTCCCAAGGTGGACACGTTCGCACACCACCGTCCAAGGTATACATGGACGAGAGCAAATACGTCTCCCACTATTGTAGGCCTGTTGGCCTTGAGCTTTGACCACACATGGTTCATTCACTAATAGCCACCGTCCTCTCCAAGAACATCCCCCCTGGCCTAGTGTTCTATGCCAATCAACTGCGTGGATCAAAGAGCATGAATATGCATGTATGTGCATATGTATCCACTCCCACCAAAAGCTTATAAATACCACCCTCCTCTCAAGGCTAAAGACACTCAATCATTCACCGATTCTTCCCCCTACATTCTCATTCATCTACTCCTCTCGTTACTCCCTACTAATCCATATTCTAATATCATCATTCTACCACTCATTTTCTATCATCTTTCCACCATATTCTTAACATCCTAATCTCTATATCTCCACTCCCTTAAACCCATAATACCTACTCTTCTCCTATCCATCCTAAATCCCTACATAAACCTCCCACAAAAACATCCCAAAAACACCACTAAAAAGCCATAAAAAAGCCCTTTTCCTACACCTTCTCTATCATCTCTCTGCCATATTCGTAACATCATAATCTCCTTTCCTCCATCCTTTTCAATCCTTTAAATCCATACTCCTATCTCCATTCTCATGTTACCTATCATTATCCCTCCATAAATCTCATAAAACTCCACAAAAAGCCTAACCTTATATTACCCAAAAGCCTAACAAAAAGAGCCTTTTATCCCTTTTTTTACCCATTTTTCATCCATATTTTCCATCCACTTTTGGCACTAGATTGGCATCTTCAAGAGGGTGATTCAAGGCATTCAAAGGAGCTACAACAAAGGCTAGGCAAGGCTTCCCTAAAGAAAGGTCACAATGTAAGCTTCTAAGTATTTCCCTTTTATGTAAATAAATTGTTGTACATGATGTATCTTTCTTTCTTTTATTCTTTTGAATGTTCCATTAAATAATTCTATAAAGTTCTTATTTATCTCCCTTCCAAATATTATCAAAATCACATTTTAAACTTTTAGTAGAGTCTTTCCTTTTGTGAGAGGCGAACTCTTAAGGTTTACTTTTCGAGTTCGTAGCCTTACCCCCGGATCCATTCTTGGGTTTCGCAGGCGGAGTCTTTCCTTATTTTCTCTTTAGTTTTTCTTGATTTTTCTCTTTAAAAAGTCGGGTGACGACTGCCGTTTCGAACCAAAACACATCGGAGATTGCATAAACTATGGTAAACATGGTTTTACAATGTATTGATGCAACTTTAGGGCATTCTTCTTATATTTCTGAATACTATTTGCATCAATCGCTTTCTTCCGAGCCTAACATTCTAATGGGCAAATTGGATTAAATTTAGAAGAGTTTGGAACAAGTGGGTGTTCAATCTTAAAGGTTTGATTCAAGGACTCATAAAATTCTTAAGTAAAGGGAAAGTGACTTTACAAAGTATTATTCGTGAAATGTATGACTAATTCCTTAAAGAGTTTTCAAAGGTTAAACCCCAGCACGAACCACCAAATCACACGTTCCAATCCACGTGGACGTTCGGAAGCCCGAACGTCGAGGAAAAATGTCCACAGCATTTTTGGCGACTCCACTAGGAAGTTTTTCTAAAGTGGGTAAAACTTGAAAAAAGTTTAGTGTGCTTTAAAACTTTCGGAAGGAAAATAAATTTTTACTTTATATTATTAAGTCATTCTTTTTTTAGGCATAATGCATTGCATATACCGGGGTACTCCCTTGATATGTAATATGTCGTAGGAGCACGTAAATCGACGGTTTTGGTTTTTTTCTTTTTAACCAAAAAAATAACCCATGGGATGTCGGACCAGCTATACTCAATTGGTCCCTTTACACCTGAGATAGAATTAGTCACCACATCCACTCATGCATCACTCAACAAAGTTTTATCTAGAGCCTCCAAGAGCAACACCCCACACATTCAAGTTGCCTTTACAACAAGAATTCACCGGGGCGAATACATCAACAGCTAAGTCTTATCCAACCAATAAACCCTTTTGTACATAGAGCCTTGATTTAGGATACCCCTTATTCATGTGCATGCTATGTGCTACGTGTTTAAATTCGTTGTAAAGAGTCGACTGTTTAGACCCAATTTTGTGTCTAAATACCGCATAAATCATTAGGCTTTTGACTTGTTTTGTAGCTTAATTTAATAACTTTTAATGCGTTTTTGGGAATTGTGTAGATTTCAGAGTTTTTACTCAAAACGTGGTAAAAAGGGCCATTTTCGCACCTAATTTGGGAATCCCGAGATTCCCCGAGCCTTGGTCGAGTCAAAGGCAAAGGAAACGGAAAGGCCAGACATGTCAAAGATCTCAAAAGGGAGTAGACCTGCTCCGAGCAAGACCGTGGCCACGTTTAAGTTGACCGTAGCCACGGTGGGATCAAGCTAAGCTCAAGGGAAGAAGGAGTGGGAGCCAAGCGACACCGTGGCCACGGTCTGATTGACCGTAGCCATGGTGGGTTCATGACCTGCCTATGGGGGATTCTTGCCGAGCAAGACCGTGGCCACGGTCTCCCAAGATCGTAGCCACCACGGTGCGAAGGAGAGAAAAAGTTATCTACCCTAATCGCCAGACCGTTCCCACGGTCCAGGGGCACCGTGCCCACAGTGCTGCGAAGAGAAATGAGAAATCGTCTGAGCTACACAAGACTGTGGCCACGGTCTCATTGACCGTGCCCACGGTCCCCTTCAGACGTGTTTTCTCTGTTTAGTAAAATGACGAGTTTTGAGTAACAAACTTGGTTTCTATATATTGTATTTAGGTCTTTTAGCTGGGGGAGGATCCTGGATGATCTATTATCCTATCTTAGCACGTACTTTATGACACTTTTATGATATTTAAGCTTTGAATTAGAGTGATTAGTGGGGAGTTTTTACTGAGATTATTGTTCTTGCACTGGAATTTATTGGATTCCTCTTTGAAGTTTGAAGATTATTTCTTATCTTTGGAGCATTGGAGCTTTATTATTCTGGAGTATTTCATTTGACATCAAAATCAATGAGCATTTCTTAACTCTTCTCTCTTTAGTTCATCATTTACTTATTAATCTCTGTTTTTGTTATTTGGTGTTTGTGGATTGTCATTTTTGATTTGAATTTCTTTTTAAGCATGAATGAGGTCACTATTGTTGTTAGCATGTTAGATAGGATGATTAGAGGCTATAACCATAATGGGTTGGGGAGATTTTAAGGATGTGAATGGTGATTAGGTTTGGCTTCGCAATGTTAGTGAGTAATTAGTTGAGGAATCAGTTTCCCACTCCTATCTTTCCCTCAAGCAGGATGTATTTGGGTTCAAAAGCTCCCGAATACATCCAACACTTGTGTCGGAAGGTAGGAATTGGGATAGTTAGTATTCTATTCATGAAGGTGAATAGAAACTAACTAGGTAATTCCGTTTCATTAACCCTCCGGGTCTGTCGTTGGACCTTGGGGAAGTTAATCTGGACTATCCTCGGAAGAGGAAGCTCGGTGGGTATTTTCTAACGAAACTACCACTTGATTCTCCCTTCTTGTTACTCCCTTGTTGCAAAACCCATTTCCTCATCACCGTTTGCATCCCGAAGTCTCCCGACACCCATTGTTTCCCCTTTCTGACCAAACCTTAGTGTGTTTGAGCTGTTTTACCCTAAACCTATCATCATCTTTATGATCGTAAACCCTACCTAGACTCAAATAGTCACACCTAAGGCTGCCAGCTCCCTGAGAAAGAACGATAAAATTCGAGGTCTCACGAACCACGTTACACAAAATGGCGCCGTTGCCGGGGAGCAAGCGCACCTAACTTAGCTTTTGGCTTTAGGTTGTTTAAGATCATTTCACTTGCTAGATTTTGTTATCCTTGGTTATTGGGAATTTGACTCTTCTGTTTGTTCCTTTTGTGCATGCGGACTCGATCTCGACGAGGCCAAACTCCTATAACCCCACCGAATCCGAACCCGGAGAGCATTATTCGCCAAGCTAACGCCGGCTTGAGACGAAGAAGACAACAAAGGGAGCGAGAGACGATCGAAATTCCAATGTCTGACGGAGAGCAAGATCCATCCTGTACCTTAGCATCATATTCCTTACCATCGTCGGGTACGGGAGGCGATCCCATTATATTACCAGAATCACCACCGAACGCATCGTTCAAGTTCAAGCCATATTTGTTGGAGATATTTGAGAACACTCCGTACCATGGAGGAGAGCATGAAAATCCTATTGACCACATCAACAAGTTCCAGCAACGCATCGGCTTCGTACAAATGAATGGAGTCTCCGCCGAATACATGAAGCTAAAATTTTTCCCACTCACTTTGAAAGGGAAAGCACTATTATGGCTCAAACACGTGTCCGCCCGGAACCTATTCTACATGGGATGCCCTTAGCCGTGACTTTCTTCAAAGGTTTTTCCCTAATGATGAGACGTGTCGGTTGAGGCAAGCCATCATGAGTTTCAAGCAAGAATCCGATGAGTTGTTATTCCAAGCATGGGGGAGATTGAAGGGTCTGCAACGGAGGTTTCCACACAAGAATCTTGAGGATTGGCTATTATTGCATCATTTCTATTCCGGACTGAGTAGCTCTTTGCGAGAATCCATCGATCATGCCTCGGGGGGCATGTTCCTCAATAAGACGGCGGAGGAAGCAAACGTATTTCTTCACGAGTTATCTCAAAACTCTCCTCATTGGGGAGGCGGCCGTGGTCCAAGAGATGGTCCTCCTCTAGAAAGCAATCCTACTATTAAATTTCTTATGAATGCCGTTTTAGAGATGCAACAAAAGTCAGCTTTAGAGGAAACCACGAGGCAAGTAAAGGCAGCTCAAGAAGTACCTATGCTTATTCCGGATGCCCGAGTTCTTGTATGTGATTTTTGTGGAGGGCCACATTCTTTGAAGCGATGTGAAGAGTATCAAACCGAGCAAGTCCAAGCTATTTATCCCAACAATAACCTCTCCTATACCAATCAAACCCCCATTCGTCCTCGGGGGAATTACGCCTACAACCAACAAGCTCCAATAAACCAAAACCCGCCCCCCGGTTTCCCAAATCAAAATCGCCGCCAATACCACCAAAATCCCCACCAAGGTCAATCTTCCTAAGCACCCAAACCACCACAACCAGAAACCCTTGACCAAACCCTTCAAAAGTTAGCCTTATCTCAAGAGAAGATAGCCCTATCTCAAGAAAAGATGGCCTTAGATCGAGGAAAAGACCAAACTCGCATCAAGAACCTCAAGTTACTATTGGCTCAATTGGCACAACAATCTCAACCTATCCAATCCTTGCCTAGCCAACCCCAACCAAATCTGAAGGGACAACTTAATGCTATTACATTGAGGAGTAGTAGGGAGATTGATGGCCCTAGGATGGTGGGAGAGGAAGTCTTGGGTGACAAAGAGGGTGATGTGGTAGATGTCTCGGAGGAGGATGATTTGATGGAGAAGCGGGAAAGTGAGTTAGTCTTGGGTGAGGGAGTTGATGGAGTACATGCGGAGGAGTTCGAGGAATCTAGTAAGGAAAAAGAGGAGATGGAGAAGTTAAGGAAAAGGAAAGGAAAGATGGTGGAAGAAGATCCGATCCAAACCTTTGAGAAACCAAAGCTACCGCCGGTCCCTATTCCCGAGCGGTTAGCAAAGCCCAAGTCCGATGCGAAGTTTTCAAAGTTCATTGGGATGCTCAAAAAGCTCCAAGTAAACATTCTGTTTCTTGATGCTATTTCCGAGGTCCCATCTTTCAAGAAGCATTTGAAGGACCTTCTCACAAGCAAAAGAAGGATTCAAGAAGAATCTACAATCCATTTGACAACGGATTGTAGTGCAATTATTGATAACAAATCACCGGAGAAGTTAGCCGACCCCGGAAGTTTTTCTATTCCATGCACCATTGGTGATATGCGGATTGGCCGTGCCCTTTGCGATCTAGGAGCAAGTGTAAGCGTCATGCCTTATTCGATTTGCAAGAAGTTGAATCTTGACGAGCTAGCTCCTACAACAATTAACCTCCAATTGGCCGACCGTTCTGTGTGAAGACCTTTGGGAATATTGGAGGACATCCCGGTCCAAGTAGGGCGGTTTTTGATTCCGTGTGATTTTGTGATCTTGGAGATAGAGGAAGACAACAACATCCCCAATATTTTGGGAAGGTTGTTCCTTGCCACGGCGGGGGCAATAATTGATGTCAAGAATGGAAGCATGTCATTGAATGTTGGTAACGAAAGCATTATTTTTCAACTTGAGGGGTCATTGAAAGGTCCTTCGTATGGGGACTCATGCTATGCTATTGATATGATGGGGTTTCTTGTTGATGAGTATATGGAAGACTCCCATCTACTTGAGTCTATATGTGACGATCCCTTGGGGGCTTGCTTATTGGAATCTTTCCAATTTGAGACCGATGGCACCGATATTACTTTCTTCACCAACCTTCTTGACTCATCACCCATACATGAGGAGATTATTATTGACGAGCCTTATATGGAGAGCATGGAAATTCAAGATGCGATCTACGAAGGTAGGTCTTCCTCTCAAATTCAAGCTTCTATTCCTTTAGAGCTTAAACGTTTACGCCCTTCCCTCCAATATGCTTTCTTGGATGATGAGAAATCTTGCCCGGTCATTGTGAATGTAAAATTGAATGGTTCTGAATTGTCCAAATTGCTTGAGTTGCTTAGAAAACATAGAGGTGCACAAGGTTATAAGATAGAGGATTTGAAAGGTTTGTCCCCTTCTATATGCATGCATTCGATTGACTTACTAGAAGATGCAAAGCCTATTAGACAACCCCAGCGTCGATTAAATCCCAATATGCAAGAGGTGGTTAAAAAGGAAGTAGTAAAGTTGCTAGCTGCTGGGATCATCTTCCCCATTGCAAATAGCGAATGGGTAAGCCTGGTTCAGTGTGTACCCAAGAAGGGTGAAATGACTGTGATTGAAAATGACAAGAAAGAACTAGTTAGTACTCGGACCGTCACCGGTTGGCGGATGTGTATTGATTACCGCCAACTAAACAAAGTAACAAAGAAGGACCATTTCCCCCTTCCCTTTATTGACGAGATGTTAGAACGGCTGGCGGGTCATTCGTATTTTTGCTTTTTGGATGGGTACTCGGGGTTCTTTCAAATTCCAATCCACCCCTCACATCAAGAGAAAACTACCTTCACTTGCCCATACGGGACTTTTGCTTATCGTCGCATGCCTTTTGGGTTATGTAATGCACCAGGGACATTTCAACGTTGCATGATGACTCTCTTTAGTGATTTCACTAAAAAATTCATGGAAGTCTTTATGGATGATTTTGCTATCTATGGTAGTACCTTTGATGATTGTTTGCTGAATTTGGAGAAAGTTCTAACCCGTTGTGAGGAAGTTGACTTAGTGTTGAATTGGGAGAAATGCCACTTCATGGTGGAAGAAGGTATTGTGTTGGGTCATTTGATTTCTTCTAAGGGCATTGAAGTAGACAAGGCTAAAGGTGAGGTTATAGAGCGCCTACCACCCCCAGTTTCTGTTAAAGGGGTGCGTAGCTTCCTTGGCCATGCCGGCTTTTATCGCTGGTTCGTCAAGGATTTTTCCAAAATTGCTCGACCTCTAACTGACCTCTTGTGCAAAGATGCCCCTTTCTCTTTTACTGACGAGTGCCTTGAGTCATTTTATTGGTTGAAGCAGGCTTTGATTTCCGCCCCGGTAGTCCAACCTCCAGATTGGACACTACCCTTTGAGATCATGGCCGATGCGAGTGACTTCGCCGTGGGAGCGTATTTGGCTCAAACAATAGAGAAGAAACCAAGAGTCATTTACTATGCAAGCCATGCGCTTGATAGTGCGCAAAGGAACTACACGACCACGGAAAAGGAGCTTTTAGCAATCATTTTTACGCTCAACAAATTCCGACAATACCTCATGTTCTCCAAGGTGGTAGTTTACACGGATCATGCCGCGATTAAATATTTGATGGGGAAGAAAGAAACAAAGCTGAGACTCATCCGGTGGGTCTTGCTTATGCAAGAGTTTGATTTGGAAATCCTTGACAAGGCCGCCACGTAGAATGTAGTAGTCGATCACCTATCGAGAATCCTTGTTGACTTGGAGGATACCCAACCGATCGCGGATTCTTTCCCGGATGAGCGACTCATGGCCATCAAGCATTCTAGCCCGTGGTATGCCGACATCATAAACTACTTGTCTAGCGAGGTGATTCCTCCAAATTTGAACCCTCATCAAATGAAGAAGTTCTTTCACGATGTCAAACATTTCTTTTGGGACGATCCATTCCTATTTTGGTTATGTAACGACGGGATCTACAGAAGATGTCTACCCGAGAACGAGGTGAAATCCGTTTTGACACATTGCCATGAGTTCCTGGTTGGAGGTCATGGTGGATCGCAAAAGATGGCAGCGAGAGTCCTACAAGCCGGCTATTGGTGGCCGACACTCTTTCATGATGCCCATCTTCATGTCAAGCAATGCGATAAATGCCAAAGGTCTGGAAATATCTCCCGGAAGAATGAAGCACCTTTGAATTTCATCCTAGAGGTAGAGGTTTTCGATGTATGGGGGTTAGATTTCATGGGTCCTTTCCCATCATCACGAGGTTTTCAATATATCCTAGTGGCAGTGGATTATGTTTCCAAATGGGTCGAAGCTATCCCATGCATGAAGTGCGATGGCAAGTCCGTGTCAAGATTCTTGAAAAAGATTTTATTCCCAAGATTTGGAATTCCACGAGTTATCATTAGCGACAACATATCCCACTTCATCGAGAAGAAGTTTGAGTCCCTCTTGGCAAAGTATGGCATCAATCATAAGAAGGGACTCCCTTATCATCCACAAACACAAGGGCAAGTAGAAATCTCAAACCGTGCTATCAAAGAAATCTTGAAAAAGACGGTCAGCTCTTTACGGAAGGATTGGGCAGAGAGATTGGATGAAGTCTTGTGGCCATATCACACTGCCTACAAGACACCGATCGGTACTACTCCCTATCGTCTTGTCTATGGGAAAGCATGTCACTTTCCCGTAGAACTTGAGCATAAAACGATGTGGGCAATAAAGAAGTTGTATTTCGATCTAAAGGCGGCCGGAGCTAGTCGGTTATTTCAATTAGAAGAACTCGAGGAGTTGAGGCGTCATGCTTATGAAAATAACAAGATCTACAAGGAAAGAACCAAAGCTTGGCATGATAAGAGGTTGAACTGTCGTGAGTTTGCGGTTGGCGATAGAGTCCTCATCTTCAACTCAAGGCTGAAGTTATTCTCCGGGAAATTGAGATCTAGATGGTCCAGGCCATTTGAAATTGTGAGAATTCTTCTCGCCGGGGTGGTTGAATTGAAAAACGAAAAAGGAGATTATTTCAAGGTGAACTCATCAAAGCTTAAACCATACTTCATCGGTAAGGAATACGCGGGGACAATTGTGGTGTACCTCGCAAACTTTAAAGAATGAAAGCATCGGGGTAAGTCAAGCTAGGACCTAAAACAAGCACTTGGGAGAGGTATGAACTACTTCCCCTTCTTTTATTTCTCTTGTTTAGCATTTTCATTTTCTTTGTTTTTGTTAAATTTTGAACAAAGAAAAAAAAAGAAAAGAGTGAAAAAATGAAAAAAAAAAGTTGAAAAAAAAATTTCGAGAGTCAAAGGAGGTTCTACCAAGGACGTGATTCAAAGTGTGTTTAGAGTGTTGGGAAAGTGTCTTTGAATGATGATTGAGCGAGAAGGAATAGAGAGTGGATAATAAGAGGGTAGATTTTAGGACTTAACAATTTGTTCCAAATTTTTTAGCCTTGTAGGTGCAGGGGAGTGACCGAAGAGGACCGTGCCCACGGTGGTATTGACCATGGCCACGGTCCCTGTATGCATTCTTTTTGCCAAGTCTCTTCCCGAGTTATACCGTGCCCACGGTTGGTTTCACCGCACCCACGGTATCAACGCAGCATTTTTCTGAAAAAAAAAATTTCTATCTTGTTTCACCGTAGCCACGGTACCAAGGCAGCAATTTCTGGCCTTTTTCTTTTCCCTTCCCGAGTTAGACCGACCGTGGCCACGGTGAGTCGAATTCCTGCACATATTATCGAGGCTCAATTGCTTTCTCCCTCATTTCTCTTTCATTTCCACCATTTCCCTCTCACTCGAAAACCCCTCTTCCAACCTAAAACCCTAAATCCCTTGGCCAATTCAACAATTCCATCACAAAATCCTTCCCTTCTCTCCAATTTTCCCCCTCGTTTTTGCCCTAGCTGCGTTGTATTCCTCTTCTCCACCATTTTCAGGGTTCTTGAGGAGCAATTTCTGGGTTCTTGTTCTTGTTGGGGCTCGATTTTGGCAAAGCATCTCTTCAAAGTCTTCATCCCAGGTATTCCATGTTTGTTGGTGCATCAAATCTCGTTTTTTTTTTTTTGCACTTTTCGGTTGATTATTTGTGCGACTTTGTAGGGCTTGAGTGAATGCTTTTGGATGAGTTTGGGAATGCCAATTTGATTGTTAGCTCGGAGATTGGAGTGTCATTGGTGAGATTCTCGGTTGAGATTTTGTGGTTTCTCGGGATTTTGGGTTAGTGTCGTTGTTGTGCTTCGTTGTTGTGGTTGTTTTGCCTTCGGTTTCTTCAATGGAACGAGCAAAACGTGCCCGATCCGAGCCGGAACAGACCCCTGCCCCATCTACTTCTGCTGAACCCAGTAAGAACCGCTACAAGGGTCAACCCGCCTCCGTAATACAATGTGACCCGAAAGTAAAAGTCGGCTTCCGGGACGAAATGCATAAGGCAAGGTACGACAAGCTGAAAAAGCAAAAAATTGGTGCTCCGGACTTATACCACGAAGAGACGGCTCGGGATGTCTACTGTAAACCGAGCATGGACTTTTTCATCAAAGTTATGGGCTGGGAAGTTTTCGCCACAATCAACGAGCCCATTATCGAGCAGCCGGTGCTTGAGTTTATGAGTTCTTTAGTGGTAAAGGAAGACGGCACGTCCAATGCCACCTTCTCATACATTGTGGCCAAGAAGGAGATTGAGTGTATGGTCCAGGACCTTTGCAATGCTTAGGGCGTTCCTGAGGATGGTATCTTCTACGGGGAGTGTGTCAAATTTGATGAGTAAGAAGCCATGCGGGCCCTCACCTGTTGGAGGAGACGATATCCGAAGTTTCGAACCCGAAAATTGCAAGTTTATTGCCCGAGCAATTCTAAAGCCAGAGACTTTTGTAATCTGAGCGTCCGCATCTTTCACCGCATCATCTCAAACTCCGTCTTCGGCCACGACACCGGGTGTTCAAGCATCCGCAAAGACGACCTCTTCATCCTCTACAACGCCATCAATAGTCGCAGGGTCAACACTGGCTCGTGCATCCTCCACTGTCTTCAGGAAATAAGCCTCGAAACCCGGAACATAACCCTTGGCATGGGTCACATCATCTGCCATTTTCTAAGGAAGCAAGGGTTTGAGTCTTATCTAGGCAAGTGGACCCCACGGTACTTTCCTGATCCTATCGACGGTGTTCGTCTACGGAAATTGGAATTCTTGGAGAAAAACAAAAAGCGAACACTCTACCGCCATGGAAATGACACTCATAGCGTCGCGGTTCATTTGGCTGACGATCATGCTGAAGAGCGCTTAGATGTCTCCGATCGTCGAAATTGGTCTTGTGGCCAAGAATTCGGGGGGCGCTATGTGGTGGGTGGTCCTTGGGAGCCCGAAGAGGAAGGGGACGAGGAAGCAGAAGAGGATGAGAAAGGGGACGATGAAGAAGAACAAGGAGAAGAAGCGGGGCCGAGCAAAGCAAATAATGACACCTTAGAGCGCATTAGTGATCAACTCCAAGAGCTTCACGATGAATTTCAAGTGCAGCGATAACTCATCCAAAACCAACAACGCCTTATCGAGGATTTGCAAGGCATGCTCGAGGCCCAACAAGAGATTCTTGTTGTCATCCAATCACAGCTCCAACCCCGTCCTCCTCCGGGAGGATCCGCTTGAGGACTGTTTGTAAGCATTTCCCCCCCCCCAACCGAACTTATAACTGTTTTACTTACTTTATTTTGTAAAATATAAGTGTGGGGGGGGGGTTCTTCATCGTGGTTGGATGCAAAGGCTTTGTGGTTTTGGTGTGTAGGTGTCTGGGTGGTTTTGGCTTGTTTTGGTGTTGATCTCAAGGTCGGTGGCTTTTGGTTGTTGGTCTGTCGTATTTGGGATGTTTTTTTGTTTTTAGTTGGTCATTGGTTGTGTTTTGGCCGGTAATGGTTTTGTTTGTTTGTTGTTTGGTTGTATTTTTGGACGTGGTTGTTCTGGATGTAATGAACGGTTGTCTTCAATGAAATGAATCATGACCTTTTGGTCAGTTTGGGTTGAGTTTCACCCTTATTTCCCGCCTCAATGAGTGAGATTCAGGGATAAGGTATGTCATTGGCAATGTACATTCTTGTTTATAGTTCTGTTTTTCCCCTTTGTGGTTTTCTTTTAAAGTCTAGTTAGTTTCTCTTTTGTTTTCGTTTTCATTCTCGCATGAAAAGTTGTCTTTTGCTCTAATTTCGTTGTGATTCACTTGGAAGACGACGTCGGATCAAAGTTTCAACGCTTATGAAGAGTTTGAGGTAACATCTTTCCCCCTTGCTCTTTCTTATGTGAGTTCTCATCATGATCCGTCGCATGCTTGATTTTCTTTTGTGTGGCAAACCCCTTTGAGTGTTTGTGTTGGGATATATTGTTGTTGCTGCCGTGTGGGCTCGGGTCGCCACCATTTCTATTTGCTAGATGTTTGTGTTTGTTTGTTTTTGTAAGTTCTCTTCCCTTTCCATGTGACACCTTCCCACAATGAGGACATTGTGGCGTTTTAAGTGTGTGGGGGGGGGGGGAGGGGGGATATTCTGTTTCAAGGGTAGATCACCTAGTAGTTTTGATCTTTGTTCTCTTAGTTTTTGCCTAATTTTTGAAAAACTTTTCGTGTGAAAAAGGAGAAAAAAAGGAGTGAAAACCTTAAAAGTTTTTCTTTCAGTTTTGTTTTCGCTTTGTTTTGCTTTGTTTCTTGGATCTTGTTGTTAAAATCGAGGAGCCGTTCTTAACCTTCTTTAAAAGAAACCGGTCTGAGCATTTGGACCCTGTCTCGGGTACTAGTCATGACTCACCTTCTCTAGATGACCTTCACTGAGTGTCTAGCGAAACCCCTGATTCCTTTCACGTTCTGGTTGAAGTCGGGAGATTTTAGGGGTTTGTGTCCGAGCTTATTTTGTTTCCCATTTTAGAAATTGCAAAGTTGAAAAGAAAGAAAAAGAAAGAAAAGCTACAATAACCGGATTAAGTGGAGGTGTCGCTGAATGACATCAACCACAATACACTTAGCCAACCTACACGGGCCCGGTATTAGCGGTACGGCGCTATTACCCCTTAAGCTCCTCCCATATTGAATTCTCGGCGGAGGTGTGTATGGAAAAGACTATGTTGGGAGGGTAAACCCCATATTTGGGCCGTCCAATTCCCGAAAGTAAGGCTAATACCGACCTATAAAAAGAAGAAAAAAAGAAAAAAAAGAGAAAAAGAAAAAGCAATTTTGTTGGGATTACCCAACCCGAAAAGAAAAGTTTAAGCGTTAATAAAGTGTGGGGCCTTTCCTTGCATCACCTACGGCCCTCACCAAGCCAAGGGCGACCAAATGCGAGGAATGGCAACTCTTTCCTTGTTCGTTTCGTTGTTTTTGAGCTCAGGCATGAGTCATTGGAGTCTTTTGGATTCGGTTGGAACCCACTAGCACTGACGCACATGGGGTTTTGCTTGACACTAGGTGTAGGACATCGAAAATCTCAAAGACTGACTTTTACCTAAAATAGGTGTTTGTGAGATGCTTATAACGGTTGCTTTTGGAGGCTTAATAACATTTTCTTAGTTAGGTTGCGAGATCTTTTGATTCAAAGCCTTTGATTTCCTTTCCTTTTGTTTTCTTCGGTTTGGTTTTCACATTCCCTCTCCCCTTTTTCTTTGGCTTTTGTGGGTACAACCGCTACAAACCCTCACGAGTCCATCTCGTCCACCCGGGCTGCCGGGGGGTTCAAAGGGCTTGGTGCATACGCTAAATGCACCCGTTTCTCTCCCACGACAGAAGAGTTAGTGTTAGTTTAGTCAGGTTTTGTCTTGTTTTGCTCGGGGCGAGCAAAAGTTTAAGTGTGGGGGGTGTTTAGACTCAATTTTGTGTCTAAATACTGCCTAAATACTTAGGCTTTTGACTTGTTTCGTAGCTTAATTTAATAACTTTTAATGCGTTTTTGGGAATTTTGTAGATTTCAGAGTTTTTACTCAAAACGTGGTAAAAAGGGCCATTTTCGCACCTAATTTGGGAATCATGAGATTCCCCGACCCTTGGTAGAGTCAAAGGCAAACGAAACAGAAAGGCCGGACATGTCAAAGATCTCAAAAGGGAGTAGACCTGCTCCGAGCAAGACCGTGGCCTCGGTTAAGTTAACCGTAGCCACGGTGGGATCAAGCTAAACTCAAGGGAAGAAGGAGTGGGAGCCAAGCGAGACCGTGGCCACAGTCTCATTGACTGTAACCACAGTGGGTTCATGACCTGCCTAAGGGGGATTTTGGCCGAGCAAGACCGTGGCCACGGTCTCCTAAGACCGTAGCCACGACGGTGTGAAGGAGCAAAAAAGTCATCTACCCTAATCTCTAGACCGTTCCCACGGTCCAGGGGCACCGTGCCCACAATGCTGCGAAGAGAAATGAGAAATCGCCTGAGCTACGCAAGACGTGGCCACGGTCTCATTGACCGTGCCGACGGTCCCCTTCAGACGTTTTTTCTTAGTTTAGTAAAGTGACGAGTTTGAGTAATAAACTTGGTTTCTATATATTGTATTTAGGTCTTTTAGCTGGGGGAAGATCCTGGATGATCTATTATCCTATCTTAGCACATACTTTATGACACTTTTATGATATTAAAGCTTTGAATTAGAGTGATTAGTGGGGAGTTTTAATGAGATTATTGTTCTTGCACTGGAATTTATTGGATTCTTCTTTGAAGTTTGAAGATTATTTCTTATCTTTGGAGCATTGGAGCTTTATTATTCTGGAGTATTTCCTTTGACATCAAAATCAATGAGCATTTCTTAATTCTTCTTTCTTTAGTTCATCATTTACTTATTAATCTCTGTTTTTGTTATTTGGTTTATTTGGTGTTTGTGGATTGTTATTGTTGATTTGAATTTCTTTTTAAGCATGAATGAGGTCACTATTGTAGTTAGCATGTTAGATAGGATGATTAGAGGCTAGAACCATAATGGGTTAGGGAGATTTTAAGGATGTAAATGGCGATTAGGTTTGGGTTAGCAATGTTAGTGAGTAATTAGTTGAGGAATCAATTTCCCACTCCTATCCTTCCCTCAAGCAGGATGTATTTGGGTTCGAAAGCTCCCGAATACATCCAACACTTGTGTCAGAAGGTGGGAATGGGGATAGTTAGTATTCTATTCATGAAGGTGAATAGAAACTAACTAGGTAATTCCATTTTATTAACCCTCCGGGTCTGTCGATGGACCTTGGGGAAGTTAATCCGAACTATCCTCGGAAGAGGAAGCTCGGTGGGTATTTTCTAACTCCCTTATTGCAAAACCCATTTCCTCATCACCGTTTGCATCCCGAAGTCTCCCGACAACCATTGTTTCCCCTTTCTGACAAAACCTTAGTGTGTTTGAGCTGTTTTACCCTAAACCTATCATCATCTTTATGATTGTAAACCCTACCTAGACTCAAATAGTCATAGCTAAGGCCGCCAGCTCCCTGAGAAAGAACGATAAAAACAAAGGTCTCACGAACCACATTACATCGACCCAAGCTTAGAAGTGTTGTTCTAGTCCATATAGTAGTCATTGGGCTGAGACGAGTCATGTTTACCAGCTAAGTTAATTAACCTCAAAATTTATGGTTAATTTAGTGGTTGGGCCCATTTACCTATAAATGTTGATTCTCTTGGTTTATAAAATAAACTCAACTCGCCTTTGATGGTTCTCTATGGCCATTTTCAACATTTTCTAAACAAAATTTCAATAAACCTGATTAAAGTCAAAACAAAGTTGGTGGGTAAAGTCTTAGGCTGCATAATAATCACCGGGTTGGAGTAAATTAATTTATTGAGTTAATTATCAAATCTGTCACACATTTGGTCGGCCCGTGGTTAGGCCCAACCATATCAGATTTGGCAATTAAGTCCATAAATCAATTATAACTCGCCCGTTGTTGGCTTTATTCAGTACTTTATGATACCTGCTATCCGGTAACTAAATAAATGAAAAAAATGAAGTAGAAAGAAGGGTCGTCGGTCCTGTTAATCGTTCTTTCAGTCCGCATGGAAATCAACATGGCTTGAATTAAGTCTGAGTCGGTAACCCAAATTACGGATTCTCCTTAAAACGGTCGACCTGTGGATGGGGCCTACCCGAACTGAGAAACGTTGATTTGTGCTCCTTAACTTAGGCTTGATTCGCCATGCTTGAGTTTAATCAGCCTTTTGTAATGATTAGCTATCCTTAGGTCAAAAAAATCTAACTAATGTAACGTGGTTTGTATGAACTGGTATTTGTCGTTCTCTCTTAGGGAGCAAGGGGCCTAAGACTAAGGAACTTGGTCTAAGCTGGGTCTGAGATCGCTAAGGTAAGGCAATGTGTTGAAAAGGTGGTCACAAAGCAAGAAAACAACCTAAGGTCAGTAAAGGTGAAACAATGGGTTTCGGGAGCTTTTCGGGATGCAAACGGGAACAAGAGAATGGGTTTCACAACAAGAGAGTAATAAGGAAGAAAATCAAGTGGCAATTCCGTTAGAAAATACCCATCGGGCTTCCACTTTCGTGGATAGTCCGGATTAACTTCCTCAAAGTCCACCACGGACCCGAAGGGTTAACGAAACGAAATTCCCTAGTTAACCTCCTTCCACTTTCGTGGGTGAGCATTAACTATCCCAATTCTAACCTTCCAACCTAAGTGTTGGATGTATTTGGGAGCTTTCAAACCCAAATACACACTACTTGGGGGAAGGATAGGAGTGGGAAAGTGATTTCCCAACTAATTACTCACTAATATTGTTAACCCATACCTAATCACCCATTCACACCCTTAATTACCCCCTAACCCATTAGGATTCTAGCCACTACTTATCACAATTATGCTAACACCATCAACAAAACCAACCCTAAGCATGATTTCTATCATCAAATAACAATCAAAAGACAAACAACATAAATAAAAGACAATCAAAGCAATTAAAGAGCAAGGAAAGTAATTAGCAAAGTAAAGTAGAGTTTAGGGAAGAAGAAACTTATCAAATGCTGTAAAAGAGCAAGGAAGAACAAGGGAAAGGATGATCCAAAGCAATCTGTCAATTGTTCAATCCTCCAATCTTGATTACAAACCAAACTACACGAAAACCCTAAATTAATCTAAGCTAATCTCTCTCTAATCTCTCTCTAAAACTCCTAATACAAGGTTGAATGTAAAGTCTAAGAGGTAGAATCTCACCTAGTCGAATCCCCCTTAAAAAAATGCAGCATTGTTGCTATATATACAAGATAGAACGACTGCCCAAAACGCAGCGTAGAGAGGCGAAGAAACGCGCAGAAATAGGGAGGTCACGGGCGCGACCATCCCCATCGCGGGCGCGATCCAGCGAAAAGTGGTGAGGCGATTTTGGTGTTCGAGAGGTAGCGGCCGTCGTCCTCCAGATCGCAGGCGTGATCTCCGTCTAGCTGAGCAGATCGCGGGGGCGACATCTAAGATAGCGGCTGCGATCTCCGTCTGGAAATTTGAGGTGATCTAGGTCTAGTGCTGTGTAGCGCCCGCTACACTCCCTGTGGCGGGTGCTACGCCTGCAGCAAAGCCTTCCTCTCTTCTATCTAGGTTGTAGCACCCGTTACTGATTTTGTAGCGGGTGCTACGAACCTGATTCTGTCCAAACTTGAGGAAAATGATCCCGAGTCCACTCCGCCTCGATTCTCGACTCGGTTTGGCTTAGGAAATCACTCAGAATTCCCTAAAAAGCCTCATTTTAGCCCATATTCTAAGCATTTGCTCCAAAAGCGCAAAAACCTATAAAACAACTAAAACAGAAGTAAAAACGACGAAAAAGACTTGGAAACGACCATAAAGCGCAAGTAAAAAGTCGTTATTTAGGCCCAAAATCGAGACTAAACAACTAATAAATCAAACAAAGTTAGCAGATAATGTCTTAGACTGCGTAATAGTCACTATGCTTGAGTAAATTAATTTATCGAATTAATTCTTGAATCTATCACAAATTTATGGTCGGCTCGTAGTTAGGCCCAACCATATTGGATTTGGAAATTAAGTCTTCTAATTAGTTATAACTCGCATATTGTTGACTTTATTCAGTCCTCTACATTATCTGCTTTCCCTGAGTAAATAAACAAAACTTGTTGTACCACGTGTTTGAGGTTGTTGAGTCTTTGTTAGGTGTAATCCGTGTTTGAATTTGTTGAGTCTGTGTTTGTGTAAATATGTGTTTGTGTTTGTGTGTTGTGTCTTCGTTAGAGTCAGACCTAATTTTGAGAAGAAATGAGTATATAATCTCGATTAACCCTGAATTATAATGTCGATTATTTTAGTCCGCGTAATAATCGTTGGGTTTGAGAAGAAATGAGTTTATAATCTCGATTAATTAACCCTAAATTTTATGATCGGCCCGATTGTGAGGCTCGTTCATTTTAAAGGTTAATTATCCTTGTTTATCAATTCATTTTAACTCACCGTTGATAATTTTATTCGGCCCTTTTCAATATTCTCTTACATAAGGGTCCAAAAAAAATGATTAATAATAAAACAAAGTCAGTGTGTGTTGTTCTATCCCGCGTAATAATCTCAAGGTTAGAGAAAATTAAATTATAAACTTGATTATTAAGTCTAAAACAAAATCCATGGTCAGCCCGTTGGTAAGCCCACCCATGTTGGATTTAATAATTAAGTTTATATGTCTGTTTTAACTGACCTTTTGATGGCTTTATTCGGTCCTTTACGACATCCACTTTCCTTGAGTTGAATAAATAAATAGGTTGGATCTTAAAAAGAGTGTGTAAATAGAAGTTAGGCTGTCACTGGGTCGAGCATTATCCTTGTCCGTATAATAGCCAACGCAGCTTGAGTTAACACAAGTTTGTTAGTTCAAGTGACGAATTCTCCTTAAAACGGTCGGGTTGTGGTTTGAGCCCATTCGAATTGAGAAACACTCACTTGCGCTTTCCAACTTTTGTCGACTAGCTATGTTTGACTCTATCCGGCCTTTTATAATGCTCTTGTTGTAAAAAGTTTTGTTGTTTGTCTTCAGAGTCATATAGAAGATAGAACACATAAACCTGTGTCATAGTTGAGTCATTTCCTAAGTCAGTATATAGGTGTCTTACACGCTAGGAGGTATCATGTATGGTCTAGTAAACCCAAGTTATTGGTAAGTCTTTGTTATAGAGTCTGCATGTAAGTGTCTTGCATTCTTTAAGGGGTCTTATATAGGTGTATAAGGCATGCAAACTAGGTTATGGGTGTGGCTTGGTTCTAGGGTCAACATGTAAGTGTTTTGCATTTCAATAAGTGTCTTTATTTTAGAATATTCGTTGTAGAGTCAGCAAACATGTGTCTTTTTTTCCTTTTTTTTTTTTGAGGAGGTCATGCAAACCTAGGTCGTGGGTAAGCCTTTGTTTAGAGTCACCAAGTGTTTTCATTCTTTAAGAAGTCACATATAAGGTCTAGGTCCTAGGTGAGTCTTTTCCTAAGTCAATATGTGTCTTTCATTTCAAGGAAGTCCAATGTGAGTCTTTGTTTTAGAATCAATATGTGTCTTGCATTTTTAGTTAGTCAAATGTAAACCTAGTTCTAGGATGAGTCTTTGAACCATGTGGGATCGGTTCGCTTTTTGTTTCGCCTACGGTTCCGGATTTGCTACAAGTCACCCTCTCCTTTCCTCGAAACTAACCCGGTTTCAACATCCATTTCATGGTGGATACGGGTCCTTTGAGGGCCATTATGGCCACTAAGAGAGCGGTGTTTCATTCTACAAGACCCCGGGCCATAGGATGTCATCTAAGGTCTCAATAGGACCATTCCCGAGCCTTCTAAGGGGCTTCAGAACCATCGGCAAGAATAAACACATGGTGGTGAATGAATTTAAAAAGATTCAAATGGCGTGCCTTCACGCTTTTGATAACTCCTTCAATATAACTCTGATAGGTCTCAAATTTTGGGAGCTTAAAGAAAACACTAAGGGCAACAATATCTTATAGGCCTAAAACGGAGTCCGGATGAAGAAGTTATGCGCGTTTGAAGTCGGCAATGAAAAGCTGCCCAGAAGACTGACTCGCCCGAGCCAGCTGGTGGCTCGCCCGAGCCACCTTTTTTTCGTGCCCGCGACACCCTGGTCGCGCCCGCGACCCCTCTTGGACAGTGACAGACTATGGAAGACAGATAGCTGACTCGCCCTAGTCACCCATTTGCGACACGCGTGCTGTTTCGTTTTTTCCGCTGAATTTTGTTATTTTTTTCCATTTCCTATATATACCCCCTTAGCTTATTTCCAACATAGATTATGTTGATGAATGATTAGGAGCTAGACTCAAGAAAAATCCTCTCAATTGGAGAGTGTTGTAATTGTGGGTTTTCAAACCCTAATCAATGACGCTAATCCTTTGGGTGGAAATTGCTTGGTGATTTCTCTTCCTTGTGAGTGGGTTTCCTACTGGAGAGAATCGAGACCTAGGGTCTAAATAAGCATGTGGATGAGGGAAATCCACCCATAGAACTCAAAAACACAACAAACCAATTTTTTTGGGGTTTTTGGATTAAGGGAGAAAAAAAAATGAAATTAAAAGATATGAACAATTCTAGAGAGAGAAATTTCACCAAATTGAACTAAGATGTTCAATATCTAACACAAGGATCACCCACAAGCAAGAGTCTTGAATCACCAAAGAAATATCACTAAGAGTGGAGGTAGGTGGAGCGTGGCGCGGTGGGAGAATTGATGGTTGACTTTGAACCTTGAAACAACAATCGAACAAAACTTGAGCACCAAGTGAAGGAGAGCTCCTTGAGCTTGATGAGGTCCAAGGAGAGTTCTTAAAGGAGGAGGCGCCAATTCAAGAGCTTCCACAAGAGGAGGTCATGCACTATCAACCTAGCAAGGCAATCCTTGAGCCAAGATTGATTGAAAGTAAGGTCCATTATGATTACCTCAACATCAATCTTTCTTGTGATGAATATCTTGTTGTGTTCAACAAGATAATTAATGCTAGGATTAAAAGAAGAAGCTACCATGAAGAAGAGACAACCCCGGCCCTCTTCAAGAATCGCTACTCATTTAAAAAAGGAGGAGTTCTTAGTGTAGCCATGCATGGGTTTATAGGAAGTCTCTACATTGGAATACAAAGTCATGGGGGATGCATTGATTTTTACACCCATGAGTTGAGGGCAACTCTTCTTCAATAAGGGGAGTATGGACCATGTCAGGATCGGGTCCAAGCTTTCACGCTCGAGGATAAGCCAATGGGTCAGCAAGCGCCATTAGTTACACTCTCTTGTGATGCTTATATCGGGGATTTCGACGAGAACATGGATAGAGGTGCTAACCAGAAACATCGTGCTTAGTATGTTCATCCGCCTGTTCTCAGGAATCGCTATACCTTCAAGAAGAGCGGGGTTGATGAGCGTCACTCTGCTTCGGCTGTTGGAGTACATGCTCTTGGGTCTACATGGGTACCCGGTAATTTTGAACCCCCAAGAGTTAAGGACAACTCTTTTCAAAGAATAGGAGAATGAACTATGTGGGATCGGTTCGCTTTTTGTTTCGCCTACAGTTCCCGGTTTGCTACAAGTCACCCTCTCCTTTCCTTGAAACTAACCCGGTTTCAACATCCATTTCATGGTGGATACGGGTTCTTTGAGGGCCATTATGGCCACTAAGAAAGCAGTGTTTCATTCTACAAAGACCCCGGGCCATAGTATGTCATCTAGGGTCTCAATAGGACCATTCCCGAGCCTTCTAAGGGGCTTCAGAACCATTGGCAAGAATAAACACATGGCGGTGAATGAATTCAAAGACATTCAAATGGCATACCTTCACGCTTTTGATCATAACTCCTTCAATATAATCCGATAGGTCTCAAATTATGGGAGCTTAAAGTACACACTAAGAGCTTTCCAACGATATCTTACGGGCCTAAAATGGAGTCCGGATGAAGAAGTTATACGTGTTTGAAGTCGGCAGGGAAAAGCTGCCCAAAAGACTGACCCGCCCGAGCCAGCTTTCTGTTGCGCCCGCGACGCCCTAGTCGCACCCGCGACCCCTCTTGGACAGTGACAGGCTATGGCGGACAGAGAGCTGACTCGCCCGAGCCAGCCAGTGACTCGCCGAGTCACCCCTCTACGACACACGTGCTGTTTCTTTTTTTCCGCTGAGTTTTGTTATTTTTTTTTCCATTTCCTATATATACCCCCTTAGCTTATTTCCAACATAGATTATGTTGCTGAATGATTAGGAGCTAGACTAAAGAAAAATCCTCTCAATTGGAGAGTGTAGTAATTGTGGGTTTTCAAACCCTTATCAATAAGCTAATCCTTTGGGTGGAAATTGCTTGGTGATTTCTCTTCCTTATGAGTGGGTGTCCTACCTCTACTCTTAGTGAGATTTCTTTGGTGATTCAAGACTCTTGCTTGTGGGTGGTCCTTGTGCTAGATATTGAAGATCTTAGTTCAATTTGGTGAGATTTCTCTCTTTAGAATTGTTCATATCTTTTAATTTCATTTTTTTTTCTCCCTTAATCCAAAAACCCCAAAAAAATTGGTTTGTTGTGTTTATAAGTTCTATGGGTGGATTTCTATCATCCACATGCTTATTTAGACCCTAGATCCCGATTCTCTCCAGCCTTTGTGTTAATGTCTACATGCATGTGTCTTGCATTCTTTTGAAAGTTTCATATAAAGGTCTAGGATGAGTCTTTGTGTTAGCGTCTGCGTGTAAATGTCTTTTAGTCTTTAAGAAGTTTTCGTACGAGGTCTAGGTCATAGGTGAAACTTTTCTTAAGTCAATGTGAGCCTGTCTTTTTTTAGAAAGTCCAAAGTAAAACCCATGCCATGGGTAATTCGTTAGGTCGTTTCTTGAGTCAGCAGGTAAGTTTCTTCATTCCTTAGAAAGTCTCATATAGGGTCTAAGTCATGGGTATGTTCTTTCCTAAGTTAGCATGTGTCTTTCACTTTAAGGTTGTCAATTGCAAACCCATGTCATAGGTATGTCTTTGTCTAGAGTTAGCATGTATGTGTTTTTCTTTCAGTAGAAATTCTAGTATAAGGTCTAAGTCATAGGTAAGTATGTGTCTAAAGTCGTCATGTAGATACCTATCTTTTGTTTAGGAAGTCCAGTGTGCACCCATGTCATGGGTGAGTCTTTTCTCGTGTTGTTAAATCATGCAAGTGTCGTTCTTTTTTAAGAAGTCTAGTGTAAACCCATGTCATAGATTAGTCTTTAAGGGTTAACATACAGGCATTTGCATTTTAGGAAGTCTCATATAGATTTTAGGACATGTAGACCCATGTCGTGAGTAAGTCTTTTCTTTAAGTCAACATATATAGAAGTCTTGCATCCTAGAAAGTCTCATGTAGGTCAACAAGCACGTTCAAACCCATGTTCTGGGCGAGTCTCTCTCGAGTCAACATATAAGCATTTTTCATTTTTAGGAAATCCCATTTAGGTCATACATGCATTGGGATGGGTTTTTCTTCATTTTCCTAATGTCAAGATCAAGGCCTGAGCTAGCAATAAAGGGAATTTTGGGATGACCTCAAATTCTACAATTACAATAGATCCGGGAACATGACACAGAGAATTGTTGGACTTTGAAGATTGAGGACATGATCCAGTTAGGGAACTGCCCCTACCAAAAGCAGCACATAGGGAGGTCATCATCATAGGAGCTTTAGAGTTAGCTACATTCCTGGTTGCCAAGCATTTTGCTTCCAAAGTCTGTTAGAGTCGAGAGTCAGATCTTAATTCATTCCTTGAATTCAATTGCTCTTGTTGCTATTTGTTCAAATAGAATTTCGTGCTTGTATTTTTGATTTGAGTTAAAAAGTTCTCTGGTCCATTCACCGTCCTTATAAACCAAGTCTAGCAAATTCACCTTCTCTTATCTTTCCATTTTTGTCTTACACCTCGTTCCCATTTCTTTCTTTTCTTAAATCTAGGGTTAGAGAGATAAAGAGAGAGAGATTAAAAAAAATAGCATTAAAAAATAAAAGAGTGAAAAACTATAGAGTGGCCGGTTTGAAAACCTCATTGAGGCAAATCGAGCAAAAGGAGAGAATAAAATTGATGAGAGAAGTCAGCCTGCATTCCCATCCAACAGACTGAGCAAGAGGAGAGAGTGTTGCCAGGAAAGACCATGTCTAATAACCTCTCTAAAGTGAACACTCCTCATTAAAAAGGTCGCAGCTTAACCAAATGTGCCGAGGACAGGGGGCTTCCGCCTATCCTTCATTTCACTACCTAAATTACCTTCATCTTTTCATCCAATCTCAACATACCAGCTACCACTTACATTCTTGACCTTGCAGTCCAATCTCGACCTTTTCAAAACCCTTTCCTTCATTAAACTAACCATAAAAGGTGGGTTATGACTAATGGAGAACATGAGGCAACCTATGAAGGAGTTTGAAAAAAAGGAGATTCAAAAGAAAAGAGAAGTTAGAACAAAAAAGAGTTGAAAGGGATAGAGAAAGAAGAGAAAAAAAGAAAATAAAAAAAAAGTTGAAAGGGAAAGAAAGAAAAGAGGAAAAATAAGAAGCTAGAAGGCAGAAATAAGAGTCTTGCACACCAGAAAAATCCCATAAACCTTTCCCATCTCAAACCTTCACCTCATATGCATACACCTCATCATACCTTTCATCTTTCAATAACCTTCATAGCCATCCATAACCTGCATGTGAACCCTTCAAGCGTTCATAACCATCCTTTCAAACCTTTAAGCCTTCCTCGAGGCACTACCCTTTCAAAGTTGCACTTAAAGAACTACGACTGGCCTGATACCACCTTGGATACGTAGGAGAACCTCTTCGAGGCCCGGCCCGATACCTTTTTACTTTAGAGAGTGTTTGTTGTTGAATAAATTTGTCTTTGAGTGAATAAAAAAAAAGAGAGAATAAAAGCTTGTCCGAAAACCCACTTGGGCGGGCTAGGCAAACGGAGAGGAAACCCTGGGTTTCTATTACCACCATCATCCCTCCATTTTCTTTTCGTTCGTGAAACTCGGATATCACTCTAACACCCATGTCCTAGCCTTTTCCTAAGAGATGATGTCTATCCCATTTAACCATCTCTTCACCCTTTCAAGACACCATTATCCTTAAATGTCCCTTTATCCCTATGTTCCAACCTTTTCCCTAGAGATGATCTTAGTCCCATTTTGACCATCTCTCCTTCCATTTTAAGGCACGTCCATTCTTAAGTGTCTCCACATCTCATTCATTAATTAATAATACCTCTCCCATCATCTCTTTCACCAAACATTGTCTAACCAACCTTTTTAGCCTTTTCATCTCATCTCACCCTTTGAGGACTTTTTGAGCTCGGTCATTATTGCAAGTATGATGTTCTGTACTTAATTCCCACTCTTAGCATACATGAGTGTGTCTCACTTCTCAACAAGAACAAAAGCCGTCTACATCATATCAACAGCTAATTGGCGACGTACGCGATCATGAACAGACTCGGAGATAAGCTACTCTAAACTGGGGGCTTTCGCTACCTTTTGTGACATCATCCGAGTCATTTTTTTGAGAATGATTCAGAGGGACACTTACTCCCTATTCTACAAGGTCCTGGATCTTCATTGACATTCAAATAGTCTCAAAAAAAAAGAGAGGAAAAAAGAGAAAAAGAAAAGAGAAAAAAAGAGAAAAAAAGAGAAAAAAGAAAAGAAAAGAGGAAAAAAAAGAGGAAAAAAAGAGGAAAAAAAAGAGAAAAGAACAGAAAAGAAAAGAATGAAAAAAAAGAAAAAAAAAAGAAAAAAGCGAGGCTAACTTGAAAATCCTTTGGGCAAGTTAGGCAAAAGGAGAGATCGAGACTCACACCTAAGGACATACCTCTATCGGTGCAGTATAAGAAGCAATGCCTCCTTCCATCCCATAGTCTTTGTGCTTCATGTCGTCAATCCACATCGAAACTGGGGGCTTATAAACCCCTAATGTGTCCTCCAAAGTAGAGAAATGACATGAAGAGTCTACCAAACCGGGGGCTTGTCGTACATCAACATAGATTTGTGTTTAGACGCGATTTCGTGTCTAAATACCGCCTAAATCCTTAGGTTTGGACTTGTTTCGTAGTTTGTTTTAATAACTTTTAATGCGTTTTAATTTCTTTTGTAGTTTCCGAAGGGTTTCACTCAAACGATCCTAAATGGGCCAATTTTGCACCAATCTTGGGAATCCCGAAACTCCCCAAGATTCCCCGAGCCCTGGTCGTGTCAAAGGCAGAGGATTAGAAGAGTCGCTCATGTCGAAAGGCATTGGAAGCGGAGGCAACGGTTGAAGAGTACTCTGAAGGAAACAATGGCCGAGAGAGACCGTGGCCACAGTCATATTGGCCGTAGCCACGGTATGATGGAGCCAAGACCAAAGTGAAGAGGCCTTGCACCCGAACTAGACTGTGGTCACGGTAGCTTTGACCATGGTCACGGTAGGATCTTCACCATGCCTAAAGAAGAAGCTGACCGAACTAGACCGTGGCCACGGTCTCCCAAGACTGTAGCCACGGCGGTGCGAAGGAGCGAAAAGTTGTCAGCCCTAATCACCTATAAAGTGACCACGGTGCATGGGGACCGTACCCACGGTGGTGCGAAGCGAAGGGAAGAAATCACCTGCCTTACGCAGGACCGTGGACATGGTCACCCTGACCGTGCCCACGGTCCCCTACGGGCCAGTTTTGTCTATTGTGGAAAATGATGAGTTTTGAGTAACAACCTTGATTACTATTTAATGTATTTAGGTCATTTTAGCCAAAAGGGGGGGGGGGGGGACAACAGCTTTACTTATCTTTTAGGATACTTTTAGCACTCTTTATCAAATTTTGGGAAGTCTTAGATTAGGGGGATTAAGGAAGATCTTTGCTGAGACTATTAGTTCTTGTATTGGATTCTCTTGATTATTACTGGAAGTTTGAGATCTATTCTCGACTTTGGAGCATTGGAGCTTTATTATTCGGAAGTTTTCTCCCTTGTCATCACAATCAATGAGCATTTCTTAACCTTTCTCTCTCTAATTTATTGCTTATTTACTAATCTCTGTTTTGTTATTATTGATATTGTTGGTGTTATTGAATGTTTATTGTCATCTTGTTTACTCTTTTAAGCATGAATGAAGTTGTTGATGTTATTAACATGATAGTTAGGATGTTTAGTGGCTAGAACCATTGTCATGAATTTCCGGTGGGAGGTCACGGTGGCCCCCAAAAGACGGCGGCAAGGGTTTTGCAAACCGGCTATTGGTGGCCGACTCTTTTTCGTGACGCCCGTCTGCATGTCAAGCAATGTGACAGGTGTCAAAGGTCCGGTAACATCTCCCAGAAGAATGAAGCGCCATTGAACTATATTCTTGAGGTGGAAGCTTTCGATGTATGGGGATTGGACTTCATGGGTCCTTTCCCGTCATCAAGGGGTTTCCAATACATCCTAGTGGCGGTAGACTATGTCATAAAGTGGGTCGAGGCCATACCATGTGTAAGATGTGATGGGAAATCCATTTCGAAATTCTTGAAAAGACCCTATTCCCAAGATTTGGCATTCCACGGGTCATCATTAGTGACAACGGTTCCCATTTCATCGAAAAGAGATTCGAGTCTCTCTTGGAGAAGTACGGCATCAAGCATAAGAAGGGACTTCCTTACCATCCACAAACACAAGGTCAAGTGGAAATCTCCAACAGTGCCATCAAGGAGATCTTAGAGAAGACAGTTAACTCTTCAAGGAAAGATTGGGCAGAAAAATTGGATGAAGTTTTGTGGGCATACAGCACCGCTTTCAAGACACCGATCGGCACTACTCCTTACCGTCTTGTCTACGAGAAGGCATGTCACTTCCCCGTAGAACTTGAGCACAAAACCATGTGGGAAATCAAGAAGTTGAACTTCGATTTGAAGGCGGCCGGAGGTAGTCGGTTATTTCAATTAGAAGAGCTTGAGGAGTTGAGGGGTCATGCATATGAGAACAACAAGATCTAAAGGAGAGAACGAAGGCATGGCATGACAAGAGGTTGAACTGACGTGAGTTTGTGGTAGGCGATAGGGTTCTCATTTTCAATTCAAGGCTGAAGTTGTTATCTGGAAAATTGAGATCACGGTGGTCCGGACCATTCAAAATAGTGAGAATTCTTTCCGCCGGAGTAGTTGAGTTGAAAGATGCCCAAGGGAAGTGTTTCAAAGCAAACTCATCGAAACTCAAACCATACATCATGGGCGAGGAATATGTCGGGACAGTTGTGACATACCTCGCGGATTTTGGAAATTGAAAAGCATTGGAAAAGGTCGAGCTAGGACCTACAAAACAAACACCCGGGAGAGGTATGAACTACTTCCCCCTCTTTTAGTGTTTTTCTTTCAATTTTTAGTTCTTTCATTTTTATTTCCTTTATTTTAGTGCCTTTCTTCTTCTTTGTTTTATCTTATTAGAAAAGTTTAAAATGAAAAAAAAAGAGAAAAAAAAATTAAAAAATCGAGAGTGGTTCTATGAGAGTCGGGCTTTGAAAGTGTTTTTGAGCGATTGGAGAGTGTCCTTGAATGATAATTGAGCGAAAAAGAAAAGGGAATGGATGACAAGAGGGTAGATTTTAGGTTAACATTTTTTCTCCAAGTTTTGAGCCTTGTAGATGCTGGAGATGAACCGCAAGGGACCGTGCCCACGGTGGAAGTCACCGCAGCCACGGTCAGCATACTCAAATCTGCTCCTAGTTTAGCCAGGCCGAAGGTCACCGTGACCACGATGGAAGTCACCGCAACCACGGTCTCATCGCAGCATGATTCTTGGAAATTTTGGTCCCGAACATCACCGTGACCACGGTAAGGTTCACTGCAGCCACGGTATCCGCCCTGGTTTTTTTTTTCCCTTCTTTTTCTCTCACCCGAATCACACCGTGCCCACGGTCAAATAAACCGTGGTCACGATCTGTCGAAAACCTGCGATATGTCAGGGGTTCCATATCATTTCCCCCTCATTTCTCTGTCACTTTCTTCCTCACTCTCACCTTCGAAAACCCTCACCAAACCCTAAAACTCGAATTCTCTTCCAAAATTCGACAAACCCACCTCCAATTACTCCATTTCTCCCAAATTTCTTCTCCAATTCGAAACCTAGCTGTTGTTGCTCGACTCTTTTTGGGTCCTCCTCAAGCAAACTTCAGGCCTTGTTCCTTGTGGTGGCTCGAATCTCTCAAGGAAAGCTCTCAAAGTTTTCAATCCAGGTATTCCTTGATTGATTGGTGCTTGAATACTAAAATTCTTGTTTATTTGGGTTGAATTTGGTGAAATTGCTTGTTGGGTCTTGGTTGGGTGAGTAAGTAGAATTTGGGGTTGAAATTTTGATTGAAATTGACTGTTGAGAATGTTTTTGGTGAACTTGTGGTTGAATCTTATGTGAATTGTTTGTGGGTTTGGTTGGATAAATTGATTGAGTTTGGAGTTTGAATTTTTGGTTGATATTGCTGAGATTGGGAGTGTATTGCTTGTTTTTGGGATTGAATCTTGTGGTTGGTTGTGAATTCGTGTTGCTCGGGATTTGTGGGTATTGGTTGTGTTGCGTTTCGGTGTTTGGTGGTTGATTTTCTTGCAGAGTATCCAATGGGTCAAGCGAAACGTTCCCGAACCGAACCGGAATCAACCCCCGCCCCATCAACCTCGGCTGAGCCCGATAAAACTCGGTACAAGGGTCAACCGGCCTCGATTATTCAATGCGACACGAAAATTAAGGTCAATTTTCGGGACGATATGCACAAGGCCCGGTATGAGAGGCTAAAGAAGCGAAAAATTTGTGCTCCGGATCTCTATCATGAGGAGACGGCAAGGGACGTTTTCTGTAAACTGAGCGTGGACTTCTTCATGAAGGTCATGGGATGGGAAGTCTTCGCTACAATCAATGAACCGATCATTGAGCAACCGGTGCTCGAATTCCTCAGCTCTTTGGTGGTAAAGGAAGACGGCACATCCAACGCCTCCTTTTCATACATCGTGAACAAAAAGGAAGTTGAGTGTACGCTCAAGGACTTATGCAACTCTCTAGGCCTTCCCGAGGACGGCATTCCCTACGGCGAGTACGTCAAATTCGATGAACAAGAAGCTATGAAAGAGCTCACTTGCTGGAGGAGACGTTACCCGAGGGTTCGATCGCAACGAGCAAAGTACTATTGCCCAAGCAACTCTAAGGCTAGGGATTTCTGTAATCTGAGCGTTCGCATCTTCCATCGCATCATTTCGAACTCTGTTTTTGGCCGTGACGCCGGACGTTCAAGCATCCGGAAAGACGACCTCTTCGTCCTCTATAATGCGATCAACAGTCGCCGGGTCAACACCGGCTCATGTATCCTCCATTGCCTCCGGGAAATAAGCCTCGAAACCCGTAACATGACTATTGGTATGGGTCACATCATCACCCATTTCCTAAGAAAGCAAGGGTTCGAGTCCTATCTGAGCAAGTTGACTCCCCGCTATTTCCCTGATCCTATCGACGGTGTTCGCCTACGAAAGATGGAATTCCTGGAGAAACACAGGACGCGAACATTATACCATCACGGGAACGAACCCCACAGCGTCGTAATTCATTTGGGCGACGACAATGCCGAACAACTCCTAGATGTCTCCGACCAATGCAATTGGTCGTGTGGCCAAACCTTTGGGGATCTATTTGTGGTGGGTGTTCCCGGGGATCGAGCTGAGGAAGGTGAAGACGAGGATGAAGAAGAAGAGGATAAAGAGGAAGAAGAACAAGCACAAGGGGATAAAGCTGAGCCGATTCAACAACGGGACGCCGCTCTTGATGAGTTTCAAGTCCAACGGGAGCTCATCCAAAAACAGCAACTGTTGATCGAAAACTTACAAGGATTGCTTGAGATCCAACAGGAGACATTGGCTAGCATCCAGTCGCAGCTCCAACCCCGTTCTCCGCCGGGAGGGTCCGCTTGAGGACCGTTTGTAAGCACCCGCACCCGACCTTTATCTTTGTCTATTTACTTTATTTTTTGAATTATAAGTGTGGGGGAGTGCTTCTTCGGGGTTTTGGAGTTGCGATGTCTGGTGGTTTTGGATTGAAGGTCTCTCAATTTCTTTTGGCATGAGCTCACATATTTTAGGGATTGTTCGGCTAGGTTGCTCGGGTTTTTCCTTGTCTTGTTTGTCATTCATGTTTGTCGGGTTGTTGGACGGTTGTCTGATGGTTGTCTTAGGGTTGTTTGTTTATTGTTTTTGGTGGGTTGGACTGTTGTTTCAGCATTTCTCGTTGTGCTTTGGGTCATTGATGGGATGTAACCGAATGTTTTTTGTGATGAATGCAATGATTTAGTTGTTTCGATTAGTGTCTATCGAGTTTCACCCTTATTTCCCACCTCAACGAGTGAGATTCGGGGATAAGGTAAGTCACTGGCAATGTATATATTGTTAATATTTTTCGTTTTTCATCTTTTTAATTTCTTCTCATAATCGCTTAAGATTGTTTTTCCTTTCTTTTGCTTTTGGTCTCGCATGCGAATTCTATAATTGAAAAGTCGTCTTTTACTCTAACGTTAACCTGACTCTCTTGAACGACGTCTTCGGATCGCTATTTTCAACGCTTATGAAGAGATTGAGGTAATATCTTTCCACCTTACTCTTTGTATGTGAATCCTTATCATGATCCGTCGCATGCTTAGTTTTCTTTTGGGTAGCGAACCCCTATGAGTGTCTGTGTTGGGATTTCGTTTGCTGTTGGAGCCATGTGGGATTGGGTCGCCACCATTTTCTACCTGCTAGTTGTTTTCGTTTGTTTGTGTCTTGTAGGTTCTCTACCCTTTTTATGTGGCACCTTCCCACAATGAGGACATTGTGGAGTTTTAAGTGTGGGGGGGGGGGGGGAGAGATTCTATTTCAAGGGTAGATCACCTAGTCGTTTCGTTCTTTGTTTCCTAGTTTTTGCTTAAATTTTAAAATTTTTCTGTGAAAATGGAGAAAAAAAAGAGTGAAAACCTTTTCGTTTTTCTTTTCTTTTCGTTTTGTTTTTTGTTTTGCTTTGTTTCCTGGATCTCGTTATCGAAGTTGACAAGCCGTTCTTAAACTTCTTTCTAAAAGTAATCAGTTGGAGCATTTTCGACCCTAACTCGGGTTCTAGTGGAGACTTATCCTTAATAGACTCCCTTCATTAAGTGTCTTGTGAGACTCCCGTTCCTTTCTCGTTTTGTTGGGAACCCGGAGATTCTAAGGGCTTGTGTCTGAGTTTGTTTTGTCTCTCGTTTAGCAAAATCAAAAAGTGTAAAAAAAGGAAAAGAAAAGAAAGAAAAAAAGGAAACAGAAAGAAGAAAGCTTCCATAAGACATAATAACCTGAATAAGTGGAGCGTGTCGCTGAAGACATTAACCACCATGCACTTAGCCAACCTACACGGGCCAGGTATTCGTGGTACGGCACTAGATTCCCCTTAACCCTCCTCATATATCGCTTTGCGACGGAGAGGCGTATGGAAAAGACCGTGTTGGGAGGGTATACCCCTTATATGGGCCGTCCAATTCCCGAAAGTAAGGCTAATACCGACTTTTAAAAACCAAAAAAAAGAGAAAGAAAAAAAAAAGAAGAAAGAAAAGAAAAGTTTTGCTTCTAAAAAGAGAGCGGGGCCTCCCCTTGCATCACCTACGGCCCTCACCAAGCCAAGGGGGACCAAATGCGAGGGAGGGCAACACTCTTCTCGGTTGTTTCGTTGTTTTCAAATTCGGACGCGAGTTTTTAAAGTCTTTTGGTTCCCATTAAACCCTTGTTGTGCTTTTGCTGTGGGGTTTCGCTTGTTACAAGGTGTAGGGAGTTAAAAACCTTCAAGATCGACCTTTTTCTGAGTTTGGCGTTTGTGAGATGCTCCTAACGGTTACTTTGGGGGGTTTAATCGCATTTTCTTAGTTTGGATTGCGAGATCTTGTAATCGCGTTTTCTTAGTTAGGCAAAAGGAGAGATCGAGACTCACACCTAAGGACATACCTCTATCGGTGCAGTATAAGAAGCAATGCCCCCTTCCATCCCATAGTCTTTGTGCTTCATGTCCTCAATCCACATCGAAACTGGGGGCTTGTAAACCCCTAATGTGTCCTCCAAAGTAGAGAAATGTCATCAAGAGTCTACCAAACCGGGGGCTTGTCGTACATCAACATAGATTTGTGTTTAGACCCGATTTCGTGTCTAAATACCGCCTAAATCCTTAGGCTTTTGACTTGTTTCGTAGTTTGTTTTAATAACTTTTAATTTGTTTTAGTTACTTTTGTAGTTTCCGAAGGGTTTCACTCAAACGATCCTAAATGGGCCAATTTTGCACCAATCTTGGGAATCCCGAAACTCCCCAAGATTCCCCGAGCCCTGGTCGTGTCAAAGGCAGAGGATTAGAAGAGTCGGTCATGTCGAAAGGCATTGGAAGCGGAGGCAACGGTTGAAGAGTACTCTGAAGGAAACAATGGCCGAGAGAGACCGTGGCCACAGTCATATTGGCCGTAGCCACGGTATGATGGAGCCAAGACCAAAGTGAAGAGGCCTTGCACCCGAACTAGACCGTGGTCACGGTAGGATCTTCACCATGCCTAATGAAGAAGCTGAACGAACTAGACCGTGGCCACGGTCTCCCAAGACCGTAGTCACGGCCTTGCGAAGGAGCGAAAAGTTGTCAGCCCTAATTCCCTATACCGTGACCACGGTGCATGGGGACCGTACCCACGGTGGTGCGAAGCGAAGGGAAGAAATCACCTGCCTTACGCAGGACCGTGGCCATGGTCACCCTGACCGTGCCCACGGTCCCCTACGGGCCAGTTTTGTCTATTGTGGAAAATGATGAGTTTTGAGTAACAACCTTGATTACTATTTAATGTATTTAGGTCATTTTATCCAAAGGGGGGGGGGACAACAGCTTTACTTATCTTTTAGGATACTTTTAGCACTCTTTATCACATTTTGGGAAGTCTTAGATTAGGGGGATTAAGGAAGATCTTTGCTGAGACTATTAGTTCTTGTATTGGATTCTCTTGATTATTACTGGAAGTTTGAGAACTATTCTCGACTTTGGAGCATTGGAGCTTTATTATTCTGAAGTTTTCTCCCTTGTCATCACAATCAATGAGCATTTCTTAACCTTTGTCTCTCTAATTTATTGCTTATTTACTAATCTCTGTTTTGTTATTATTGATATTGTTGGTGTTATTGAATGTTTATTGTCATCTTGTTTACTCTTTTAAGCATGAATGAAGCTGTTGATGTTATTAACATGATAGTTAGGATGTTTAGTGGCTAGAACCTTAATGGGTAAGGGAGATATTAAGGGTGTGAATGGGTAATTAGGTTTTGGTTAGCAATTTTAGTGAGTAATTAGTTAGGAAATCAACTTCCTAATCCTATCCTTCCCTCAAGTGGGATGTATTTAGGTGCGAAAGCATCCCGAATACATCCAATGCTTGTTGGAAGGTAGGAATTAGGATAGTTAGTATTCTAGTTCGCGAAAGCGAATAGAAACTAATTAGGAAATTCCGTTCTTTTGACCTTCCCGGGTCTGTCTATGGATTTCAAGGAAGTTAATTCGGACTATCCTTGAAAGAGGAAGTCCGGTGGGTTTGTTTTCTAACAGAATTACCATTTGATTTCCCTTTCTCGTTACTCTCTTGCGAAACCCATTTCCTCATTCCCGTTTGCATCCCGAAAGTCTCCCGACACCCATTGTTTTGCCTTTTTGACTGAACATAGCGTGTTTGTGTTGTTTTCACCCTAAAGTCTTTCATCCATTCATGATCATAAACCATACCTAGAGTCAACTAGTTGCAGCTAAGGCCCCTAGCTCCCTGTGGAAGAACGATAAAACCGTGGTCTTACAAACCATTCAACTAACAATTTGCAAGCAATCAAGATCATCTATGTGAGCATTCAAGAAGCAAATCCCTCATGCCTAGCGCCTCCACCATCATTCCCTCTCCCATGGACTGAAATGTTACTGATCTTGGATTCTCCTAAAATTCCCCACAAGTGGCCTTGTCTTTAAAAAATCGTTGTCATTGTCTTAGGAAATCATTGACTTAGGGAAGCATTGTCCTAGAAAGTCATCGTCTAAATATAGAATCGGGGGGATGTCTGCATGCAGAGTTGCATGTATATAAGCATAAAGAATCATGTGTGTGTCCTGTCTAAGCATAATCGGTTTGCATTGCATCCATAACTCGTGTTAGAGTCTCACAGAGTCAGCTTGTCATGCATCGAGTCATTCTGTCATGCATTGGGTCAGTCTCTCATGTATTGAGTCAGTCTGTCTTGCACAAAGTTTATAGTCATGCATAAGTGCATAAATATTTGTTTCAAAAAAATATGCATTGTATGTAGAAGTCTAGTAGACTAATCGTATGCATCCCTGCACATCAGAAAAATAAGAAAAAAGGAAAAAAAAGGTAGAAAAGTGCCACATCATTTCAGGATGCAACACTGGGGGATGGTTAAGCCCATAAGACATTTCATTCAAGCAGAGTTTTCAATCACTAAGAGAAAGATTAGAGCTACCTCTAATCCAACTCTAGAAAGTTAAGTCAGCATCCAACGAAGTCATAAATCAATTGTCCGACACGAAGGACAACATCATCACCTGTAAGGCACGAATGACAGAATCATCATCTGCCAGACACGAATGGCGATTGTCCGACACGAAGGACAAAATCATCATCATCTGCCAGACACAAATGGCAATTGTACGACACGAAGGACAACATCATCACCTATCAGACACGAATGACAAAATCATCATCAGCCAAACATGAATGGCACCGGTCCGACACGAAGGACAAAATCATCATTCGCAAGACACGAACGGTGATTGTCCGACACGAAGGACATAATCCTCACAAATGACTTATATGGATCAACGACCCGGCAAAATTCAAGAATCCCTTCCTCCAGTGAAGTTTTGGCATCTATGTGCTTGAAGCAAAATTTGAAATATCACCTACTTTAAATTCAACTTAATGTGTTAAAACAAGCAGTAGCATGCAAGCCATTTCAATGGTAACATGCTATAAACATAAGCTTGTAAAAGCAATACAAGCGGAAGAAGCCATCACTTTTTAATAAAGGCAAAGAATACAAAAAAGAAAAAAATCTGGAAGCCAGAAGCCAAGAAGAAGCTCCAATTGATAATCACAAGAGCTCGGTTCACACAGCCACGTGTCCGGCTGTCATTTGCCAAGGCTCAAGCCTGATCGGCCTTGGGGCTATCTACAATAATTCTGATAAGATTTGTCTCCTGCATGGTGTGTAAAAGCTGGAGTAAATGCAAAGATTCCTCTCTTTTCTCTAGTGTCCAGTCGGCCTAGGGAAAGAAGAAGCCTTTGTCTTTTCTCCATGCTTATTGCCAAGGACTCGAGTGAATGCAAAGATTCCTCTCTTTTCTCTAGTGTCCGGCCGGCCTAGGGAAAGAAGGAGCCTTTGTCTTTCCTCCATGCTTGTTTCAAAGGGTTCAAACTTGTACATTTTCAAGGAGGAGCACGGCTAAGTGTGCCCAATAAGGAGGGGTGGTCTTCTCGAGACTGGAGCATCAAGTCCCCAAATAAAGAGCATTTTCCCAAAGATCATATCGGCATAAACTAAGGAAGATAAGAGCCGTTGACATCACGTCCGATGAAGTCGCCAAGTATTGAAATGCCACCATCATCACTGAAAACCAAAATCAGAGCCAACAGTAGAGTTCGAAGTAGTCTCAACAATAAGAGCCATCGACATCGATTTTGATGACATCTCAGGAATAAGAGCCACCGACATCATGTCCAGTGAAGTCTCATAGGCTTCAAAAGTGCCATCATCAAAACGAACAAAAATAGGGTCACAGGCAGAGAACGGTGTAAGTCCCCAATTCCTCAGCCATCGATATTGTGGCCGGTGAAGTCTCTACCCCAGGGGCGTCGACATCGCGATCGGTGAAGTCCCTCGGCATTGAATTGCCATCATCATCATCATCATCATCATCATCAACGACTTCCAACTTCGCGTCTGGTTAGTCTCGGCATCTGGCCTCACGACCATTTTGTCACCACTATAATCATCATCATTACCGAGGGCCACCGGTAGAGTTTCGATGCAGTCCCAGTTCCGAGCCACCCGCATCGCGCAGGGTGAAGTCTCAATCTCCAAGCCATCGGCAACGTGCCCTATGAAGTCTCGACCCCCAGGGATATCGACATCGTGATCGGTGAAGTCCCTTGTCATTGAACATACCAACAATCATCAACACCGACACCGGGAAAGACTAGAACCGACACTAGGAAAGACTGGAACCGACACCGGGAAAGACTAGAAACGACACCAGGAAAGACTGGAAACGACACTGGGAAAGACTATAAAATCAACATCAAGCTCCAAGAGCCATCGGCATCTTGTCCGATGAAGTCTCTCCAACAAGTATGGCGTCATTCTCGCCTCAGAACACCTATCGGCGCAAGTTCGCCAATCGCGACACAGGACTTAGCTTCCAAGTGTCAGCCCACACTTTCATGTTAGGACGCCTTTGATTCCCGAGACCATTTCGAGTTGGACGTCATCGGACGTTCGAGATAACTTCAAGTAGGGCGTCATTCTCGCTTGAGATCAGCGCACGATGCGCAAAAAACCATCAACAGTCAAGTAGAGCATCATACTCGCTCAAGATCATCCCCTACAAAGGCGCATGCCGCCCACAACTGCGATGCGGGACTCAGCTTCCATGCATCACTTTAGGCTTTGCACTCCAAAGTCATATCTACAAGCTTTGCAATCCAAAGTCATATCCCTAGGCATTGCATTCCAAAAGTCATATCCTCAACCGGTGTCCATCAAATCCGTTCTACTTTGATGTTCATCCTTTTCAGTATTCAATCAAAGTCGGGGCTATATGTAGACACCAGATTTTGGCACATGAATATATAACATATCTATATAACGAAGAAAAAATGACGAAGAAGAAGTCGGTCTATAAGCTAGATTTTAGCATAGATTTTATATACTTTTAATGTAATTGTTATTAATTCCTTTTTACGTATTTTTAGCTAGAAAATATAGAAATAAGGGAAGCCAGAGCCGAAGCCAAAAGACGCTTGATTGCATGCACTCTACATGCTCAAGATTTTGTCGAAATTGCATGCACAACTTTTACGTAATTAAAAATTATAAATTCAGCCATGCATTCCATGCATGAGCTACGTAAAAGTGACATACAAAGAAGCTCCAAGAGGTCTCAAGTTCGAAACCTAACAAAAGGATCCAAAAGCACCTCAAAACACATCACAAAGCTCACAAGGATTACAATTACCGTCTAGTATGAAACACCAGTTCCCAAGATGGACATGTTCACACACCACCGTCCAAGGGATGCATGGACGAGAGCAAATACATCTCCTACCGTTGTAGGCCTGTCGGCCTTGAGCTTTGACCTCACGTGGTTCATTCACCATGAGCCACCGTCTACTCCAAGAACATCCTCCCTTGCTTTTAGTGTTCTGTGCCAATCAATTGCGTGGATCAAAGAGCATGAATATGCATGTATGTGCATATGTATCCACTCCCACCAAAAGCTTATAAATACCACCCTCCTCTTAAGGTTAACGGCACTCAATCATTCACCCATTCTTCCCCCTACACTCTCATTCATTTATTCCTCTCATTACACCCTAATAATCTCTATTCTAATATCATCATTCTCCACTCCTTTTCTATCATCTTTCCACCATATTCTTAACATCCTAATCTCCATATCTCCACTTTCTTAAACCTATAATACCTACTCTTATCCTATCCATCCTAAATCCCTACATAAACCTCCCACAAAAACATCCCAAAAACACCACTAAAAAGCCATAAAAAAGCCATTTTCCTACACCTTCTCTATCATCTCTCTACCATATTCTTAACATCATAATCTCCTTTCCTCCATCTTCTTCAATCCTCTAAATCCCTACTCCTATCTCCATTCTCATTTTACCTATCATTATCCCTCCATAAATCTTATAAAACTCCACAAAAAGCCTAACCTTATATTACCCAAAAGCCCCACAAAAGAGCTTTTTATCCCTTTTTTCACCTCTTTTCATCCATATTTTCCATCCACTTTTGGCACTAGTTTGGTATCTTCAAGAGGGTGATTCAAGGCATTCAAAGGAGCTGCAACAATGGCTAGGCAAGGCTTCCCTAAAGAAAGGTAACAATGTAAGCTTCTAAGTATTTCTCTTTTATGTATATAAATTATTGTATATGATGTATCTTTCTTTTTTTTAATTCTTTTACATGTTGTGGACATTTTTCCTCGCTGTTCGGGCTTCTGAACATCCACGTTGGATTGGGGTGTGACTCGGTTATTTGTGCTGGGGTTTCAACCTTTGAAAAGAACCTTTAAGAAATTTTAATTATACATTTCGAGAATAATATTTGTAAAATCACTTTCCGTTCACTTATGGATTTTATGAGTTTATTGGAATTAAACCTTTAAGAGTGAACATCCACTTGTTCCATACTCTTCCAAATTTAATCCAATTTGCTCATATATTGGAATTAAACCTTTAAGAAATGTTGGTGTTGATTTTCTAGTCTTTTCCAGTGTCATTTCCAGTCTTTCCCGGTGTCGGTATTGATGATCGTTGGCATTTTGGATGCCGAAGGACTTCACCAGACGGGATGTTGATCGCCTTGGGGGTCAAGACTTCATCGGGCGCGATGCTAGTAGCTCGGATGTTGAGACTTCATCGGACGCGATGCCGATGGCTCAGGATAGGGATTGCATCGAAACTTTACCGATGTCCCTGCGTGATGATGATGATGATGATGGTGGTGGTGGCAATTCAATGCCGAGAGACTTAAGCGGTCCCGATGCTGATGGCTCTAATGTTGGGGACATACGCCGATTGGCGACCCTGTTTTTGGTCATTTGATGATGAAGGCATTTTTGATGCCGATGAAACTTCACTGGACGTGATGCCGGTGGCTCTTATTCCTGAGATTTCGTTGAACTCGATGTTGACGACTCTTATTGCTGAGACTGCACCAAACTTTGCTGGTGGCTCTGATTTTGATGTTCGGTGGCAATTCAATGCCTGGCTTTTTTTCTTCAGATTATGTTAGCATGATTATTGGGAAAATGCTCTTATTTGGGGACTTGACGCTCCATTCATGAGAAGACCACCCCTCTTTATTAGGTACATTTAGCCGTAAACCACCTTGAAAATGTACCAGCTTGAGCTCTTGGAAACAAGCATGGAGAAAAGGCAAAGGCTCCTTCTTTCCCTAGGTCGGCCGGACACTAGAGAAAAGAGAGGAATCTTTGCATTCACTCGGGCCCTTGGCAACAAGCATGGAAAAAAGACAAAGGCTCCTTCTTTCCCTAGGCCGGATGGACTCTAGGGAGAAGAGAGGAATCTTTGCATTCACACCAGCTTTTGCAGTCCATACAAGAGACATATATGGTCAAAATTATTGTAAATAGCCCCAAGGTCGATCAGACTTGAGCCTAGACAAATGAGGGCATGACACGAGTCTGTATGAACCGAACTCTTGTGATCATAAATTAGAGCTTCTAGCTACGACATTCTTCACCGCTTCTCATTCAAACATCACTTGTTTCCCTTTCTTATTCTCTCTCTCGAAGGTCTTTTGGGTATTTTCATGTTCATCGCAAAAACATGAATTTCCCGAGAAGAGGACGTAGACGTGCTTCTCTACCAGCAGTACAGGAAGACGATACAGAGGGAACATCCTAGTAGGGAATTCATGCCGGTACAATTGGTTTTCCGACAAGATGAGCATGCGTCGTCCCGTTGTTCTTGTATCTCGGTACGCTTTATTTCTTCACAACCTTATTTTTATAACATGTTTTTGTTGAGACGACTTGCATGCTATTGCTTGTTTTAACGCTTTAAGTTGAATTTAAAGCAAATGATACTTCAAATTTTGCTTTAAACGCATATATGCTGCCCTTAGAATCTCGCTGGGGAAAGGATTCTTTGAATTTCACCCGGTCATTGATCCGTATTAGTTACTGATGAAGATTTTGTCCTTAGTGCCGGACAACTGCCATTCATGTCTGGCTGATGAAGATTCTTTCCTTCGTGTTGGACAATCGCCATTTGGCACTGATGGATGAAGATTATGTCCTTCGTGTCGGACTGTCGCCATTCGTGTCTAGCGGATGATGACAATTTTGTCCTTCGGGCCGGACATTCGATTTGACTGGATGCTGACTTGACCTGCTAGAGTTGGATTAGAGGTTGCTCTTATCTTGCTCTTAGTGTTTGAAAACCCCTCCTAAATGAGATGACATATGGGCTTCTTGCCCCCAATATTGAATTCTGAAACGATGAAGTGACACTTCTTTGCCTTCTTTTATTTTGTTTATTTTTTTCTTTTGATATGCAAGTATGCATGCAAATGATCTACTAGACTCTTGCACAAACAATGCATTTTTATTCTCTTTTTTTTACACAATTATTTATGCATTTATCCATGACTATGGACTTTATGTATGATAAACTGACTCAAGGATTTTGACACGACTTATGGATGCCATGCAAACCTATTTTGCCTAGATGAGACGCGCACATGACGCTTTATGCTCCTATATATGCAACTCTATATGCAGGTAACCCCCGACTCTTTATTTAGACAATGACTTTCTGGGCAAATGCTTTCCTAAGACAATGTTTTCTAGGACAATGAACTCCTAAGACAATGACTCCTTTTTTTTCGGACAATGCTTTCCTATGACAATGACTTCCTAACGATCAAGGCCACTTGTTGGGAACTTCTGGAAAATTCAAGATGACGAACATTTCAGTCCAGGGGACAAGGAATAATGGCGGAGGTGCTAAACCTGAAGGATGTGCTTCTTGGATGCTCACGTAGATGACCTCGTTTTCTTGCAAATCTATGTACGACAAGCCCCCTGTTTGGCCTAGAACCTTGACGACGTTATCTTGCCCTGGGAAGACATATTAGGGGTTTGTAAACTCCTACTTTAATGTAGACTCTGGATGACATTATCCTGATTTGGGGGGCACCTTAGACATTTGCAAGCCCCTAGTTTGATGTGGATTAATGATATGATGTACAAAGACCATGAAATGGAAGGAGATATTACTTCTTATGCTGCACTGATGGAAGTATGTCCTTAGTCGTGAGTCTCGATCTCTCCTTTTGCCTAACTTGCCCAAGGGGTTTTCAAGTTAGCCTCTTTTTTTTTTTTCATTACTCTTTTTTTCTTTTCTTTTCTTTTCTTTTTTCTTCTTTTTTCTTTTTTCTTCTTTCTTCTTTTTTCTTTCTATTTTTTTCTTCTTTTCTTTTTATTTTTAGAACACTACTAGGACAACAATGAGAATGAAGATCCAGGACCTTGTAGAATAGGGAGTAGGTCCCTCTTAGAAGTTATCCCCGAAAAATGTCTTGAGTGATGTCACGAAAGTAGCGCGAGCCCCCCAGTTTAGAGTAGCTTGTCTCTGAGTCTGTTCATGATCATGTATGTTGCCAGTTAGCCGTTGATCTGATGTAGATGGCTTTTGCACTTGTTGAGAAGTGAAACTGTGGACATTTTTCCTCACTGTTCGGGCTTCCGAACGTCCACGTAGATTTGGGTGTGATTTGGTGGTTTGTGCTGGGGTTTAACCTTTGAAAACTCTTTAAAGAATTAATCGTACATTTAATGAATAATACATAGTAAAATCACTTTCCCTTTACTTATGCATTTTATGGGTCCTTGAATTAAACCTTTAAAAGTGAACATCCACTTATTCCAAACTCTTCTAAATTTAACCCAATTTGCTCATTTAAATGTTAGGCTTGGAAGAGAATGATTTATGCAAATATTATTTAGAAATATACAAAGAATGCCCTAAATGATGTATATTTGATAGCCATATACATCAAGTTCATCGAGGAAGACATGAAAAGCCTAATTATGAGAAGTTACTTGTTGCTTACTTAAGCTTACTTAAGCTTACATGGAGAAAGAGTAAGTCATTGATATATATTTGGTCCCAAATACACATCATGGGAACCAAATACAAGCTTATATGGAAGAAGAGCTTCAATCACTCTCATCACTCTCAATTATGGATGGCTTCATCAAGTGCAATTCGATATTTTGCTCTATAACTCAAGATCCATGAAGCTATTGGGAAAGTCATCTTGGAGCCAAATATAGCTCATTCTTTGTATATTTCTAAAGGAATGTTTAAGGGGCCTAGGAATACTATAAATAGACCCTTTGGGATGCCTTGTAAATACATCATTCAATATCAATCAAATACAAATCAAAACACATATGTTGTTTTTCTCTCTAGTTTCAAAACTAGAATTGTAGTTCTCTTGAGGGAGGAATACGCCCATCTCTACTCCTATTCTAGGGTTGGCATCCTTAGATGGTGAAAGGTAGAATTGGAGGAATCGTTGGAGTGGTGTGCCTATATCTCCATTGAAGAATCCAAAGCCATTATCAATCATTCTATCATAGTGAGTTTCAATCTTTTTTCGTTTGATCTTTCTTTTTAAATCTACATTGTTTCAATCACAATATCATTCGAATCTTAGACTAAACATCGAAGAAACTTGTGTTCCATTCATTCATTCATTCATTCGTTCATACATTCATTCATAAAGATCCTAGTCTTGTTGTGTGATTTGATTATTTTTGATCCTATCATACATCAATTCCTTTGAATCTTTTTGATTTCTATCTTCTTTCATTCATTCGCTTGATCCATAAGAACTTAGAGAGGGAGGATGCTTATCTTGGTTCTTAAAGATCCTGAGTTTGTGTGTAGTGTGATCTCTTTTGATCCCATTATACATCACTAATGTTGCATCGATACATTGTAAAACCATGTGAACCATAGTTTATGCAGTCTTCGATATGTTTTGGTTCGAAATGGGAGTCGCCACCCGACTTTTTAAGGGGAAAAGCCAATACAAAACCAAAAGGAAAACAGAGAGAAACACTCCGCCTGCGAAACCCAAGAATGGATTCAGGGGTAAGGCTACGAGCTCAAAAAGTCAACCTCAAGAATTCTCCTTTCACAAAAGGAAAGACTCTACTAAAAGTTTGAAGACGTGCTTTTGATAACATTTGGAAGGGAGATAAATAAGAACTTTATAGAATTACTTCATGGAACATGCAAAAAGAATAAAAGAAATAAAGATACATCATACACAACACTTTATTTACACAAAGAAGAAACACATAAGAGCTTACATTGTGCCTTTTGAAGGGAAGCCCTGCCTAGCCTTTGTTGTAGCTCCTTTGAATGCCTTTGAAAGCCTTGAATACTCCTCTTGAATATGCCAAAATGTTGCCAAAATTGAATGGAAGTGAATGTGGAAAAAGGCCAAAAGGGGTGAGAAAAGGGTAGGAAAAGGCTCCTTTTGTGGTGTTTTGGATAGTAGAAAGGTTAGGCTTTTTGTGAAGCTTTATGAGGTTGATGGAGGGACAATAAAAGGTAAGATGAGAGTAGAGATAAAGGGGCTTAAAGGAGTGGGTAAATGGGGATTATAATGGTAGGGAAATGATGGAGAAGGAGAGGAAAAAGGTAGGAAAAGGGAACTCTTTTTGTGGGTTTTTAGGATAGTTTTGTGATGTTTTTGGGAGGCTTTATGGGAGATTTATGTGGAGATGAGGGAGGATAGGATGAGAGTATGGATTAGGGGATTGAATAAGGTGGAGATTATGATGGTAAGAATATGATGGAAAGATGATAGAAAAGGTGTAGGAAGAAAGGGCTTTTTTATAGGTTTTTAGTGGTATTTTTGGATGCTTTTGTGAGGGTTTTATGTAAAAATGGTGGGGATAGTATCAGAGTATGGATGAGAGGTTTAAGAGGATGAAGATATAGATATTAGGATGATAAGAAAATGGTGGAGAAGTGATAGAGAAATGGTGGTAGAATGATAACTACTAGAATTGAGAGATTAGAGAGATGAGGGAATAGAAGTGTAGGGGGAAGAATGAATGAATGATTGAGTGAGTTTGGCTTCAAGAGAGATAGTATTTATAGGTTAAGGAGAGGCTTGACCATACATGTACATACATGCATTCTCCACATTCGTAGTCAACAGCTCCTAATTCTAAGATGACTAAGGGGGTGTATGTAGGTGGATGGTAGTGTGAAGAGATGACTTTGGGCGTGAAGAATTAAAGGCCGATCGGCCTATAGATAGGGGAAGGATATATTTTCTAGCATCCATGCACCTTTGGACGGTAGACATGTGAATAAAACACATGCTAAATTCCCTTATTCACACTTGGACGGTAGGAGCTTAATTGAGCTCAAATGAGTGCTTTTGTGATGATTTGAACTTGAGACTTCTTTGAAGCTTCCTTGCATGTGTCCTTTACATAATTTATGCATGGCATGCATGCTAGAGGAAGCTTGTTGCTTACTAAAGATCGTGTATGCAATAGGTGAGATCATCCGCATGAAATGATGCATGCGTTTTTATCCGAACTTATGCATGTAAAGTGCATGCGAGCAAGTGTCCCGGCTTATCCTTGGCTTGGCTTGGCTTCCCTAATTTCCTAATTCTAACTAAAGTACATAACTAAAGTACGTAAAAAGGAAATAATAAAAATTACATTAACGGTATACAAAAACTATGCTAAAATCTGATGTCTAAACTAGCTCATCGATCGGCTTCTTCTTCTTTATTTTTGCTTCACGTATATAGATATGCTATATATTTATGTGCCAAAATCCGGTGTCTACAGAAACACACTCAGATGTGTTGAGAGTGGGTACTAAGAACTGAGCCTCATACTTGTAATAATGACCGAATTGAAGAGATGAAAAGGCTGGTTAGAAAGTGTTTGGTGTAAGAGGTGATGGGAGAGGTATTATTAATGAATGGGATGTGGAGGCACTTAAGAATGAACATGCCTTAAAAAGGGAGGGGAGATGTCAAATGGGATTAACATAATCTCTTAGGAAAATGTTGGAACATGGGGAAAAAGAGACACTTAAGGATGATGGTGTCTTGAAAGGGTGAAGAGATGGTTGAATGGTGTAGACATCATTACTTGGGAAAAGGCTGGAATATGGGTGATGGAATGATGTTCAAGTCTGACAGAAGGAAAATGGAAAATGGAGGGTTAGCGATGGTGATGGAAATCCAGGGTTTCCTCTCCTTTTGCCTAGCCCGCCCAAGTGGGTTTTCGGACTAGCTTTTTATTCTCTCGTTTTTTATTCTCTCAAAGGTCAGTTTATTAAACGACAAAACTCTCCAAAGCGAAAATTATTGGGTCGGGCCTTGAAGAGGTTCTCCTACGTATCCAAGGTGGAATCAGGCCAGTCGTAGTTCTTTAAGCGCAGCTTTGATGGGTAGTGCCTCGAGGAAGGCTTAATGGAAAGATTGTTATGGAGGTACGTTATGGATGGTTATGAAGGCGTACGAAGGTTATTGAAGGGTAAGAGGTTTGATGAGGTGAATGGATAATGAGGTGAAGGTTTGGGATCAATGGATTTTTTCTGATATGCATGACACTTGTTTCTGCCTTCTAGGCTTCTTATTCTCGTTTTCTCTCTCCGTTTTGTTCTTCCTTTTGTCCTTTTTTTTTTTGCTATATATTTTTGTTGTCTCTCTCAACCTTTTGTTTCTCCTTTTTTCCTCTTTTTCCTTTGTTTTTTTGAACTCCTTTCTTTTTAACCTCCTTTCTTTTGTTCGAATTCCTTCATGGGTTACCTCTTGTTCTCCATTGGTCATACCACACCTTTTGGATTTGGTTTAATTAAGGAAAGGGTTTTGAAAAGGTTGAGGTTTGATGAAAAAGGTTAGAAATGTAAATGATAGGTACTAAGTGGTAAGTCGAGACTGAATGAAAAGACGAGGGTAATGTGGTTGGTGAAATGAAGGCTGGGCGGAAGCCCCTTGTCCTCGGCACATTTGGTTAAAATGCGACATTCCTAATGAAGAGTGTTCACTTTTAGAGAGGTTATTGGACTTGGATCTTTCTGGTGATGACATACTCTTTCTACTTAGCCTGCAGGATGAGGGTACAGGCTGACTTTTCTCATCAATTTTATTCTGTCCTTTTGCCCGATTTGCCACACTGAGGTTTTCAAACCGGCCACTCTATAGTTTTTCACTCTTTTTTTTTAATGCTATTTTTTTTTTTTGAATTTCTCTTCTCCTCTATAACACTAGATTCAAGAAGATGAAAGGAGTGGAATGAGATGTAAGACAAAAATGGAAAGATAAGAGAAGATGAGTTTGCTAGACTTGGTTTATAAGGATGGTGAATGGACGAGAGAACTTTTCAACTCCAATTAGAAGTACAAGTACGAAATTCTATTTGAACAAATAGCAACAAGAGCAATCGAGCTCAAGGAATGTATTAAGAACTGACTCTCAACTTCTAACAGACTTTGGAAGCAAAATGCTTGACAACCAAGAATGTACTAACTCTACCGCTCCTTTGATGATTGTTCCCTCCTTGTCTTCGTCTAGGGAACCCATGTTCTATCTGACCCTGTGTGTTGCTTTTGGTAGGGGCAGTTCCCAAACTGGATCATGCCCTCAAAGTCTAACAATTCTCCATGTAGTGCCCTTGAGACCTATGGTAGTTGCAAAATTTCCAGTCATCCCGAAGATTCCCTTTATTGTTGGCTCAGGCCTTGACCTTGACACTAGAAAAAAGAAGAAAAACTCATCCCCATGCATGCATGTCCTAAACGACCTATATGGGACTTCCTAAAAAATGCAAAACACCTACATACTGACTCATGCAACTCACCCAGGACATGGGTTTTAATGTGCTTATTGACCTACATGGGACTTCCTAGGATGCAAGACTTCTAAATGTCGGCTCAAGGAAATGACTCGCCCACGACATGGGGATATATTATCCTAAATTTTACATGAGACTTCCTAAAATGCAGATGCCTATGTGCTGACCAAGAAAGGCAACCTTATGGCATGGACCTACATTATTCTTCCTGGAAAAAGAAAGACACTCACATGATATGACAACACGAGAAAAGACTCAACGACTCACTCGTGACATGGGTTTACACTGGACTTCTTAAAAAACAGGTATTTACATGATGACTCTAGACACAAACTTACCTACGACTTAGACCTTTTATTAGAATTCCTACAAAAAGAAGAATACTTACATGCTAACTCTAGACACCTATGGCACGAGTTTACAATCGGCAACCTTAAAGTGAAAGGCACACGTTGACTTAGGAAACGACCTACCCATAACTTATACCCTATATGAGACTTTCTAAGGAATGAAGACACTTACCTGCTGACTGAAGAAATGACCTAACAATCCAGCCATGGCATGTGTTTTACTTTGGACTAAAAAAAGACAGACTCACATTGACTTAAGACAAGATTTACCTATGACCTAGACCTCGTATCAAAACTTCTTAAAGACTAAAAGACATGTACGCACAGACGTTAACACAAAGACTCATCCTAGACCTTATATGGGACTTCTTAAAGAATGCAACACACTTACATACAGACCTTAACACAAAGACTCATCCTAGACCTAGGTTTTCATTGAACTTCCTAAAAATTGGACACACATGTTGGCTCAAGAAAAGACTTACATACGACATGGACTTACATTGGACTTCCTAGAAATGAAAGACACATATTGACTTACCCTATGTTTGTATTAAGGTTATGAGAGGGGAGGGGAGGGAGGGGAGGGGAGGGGAGGGGAAGGGGAGGGAAGTATGTTAATTAACCCCCTTTCATCTTGTTTGGCAAAAGTAATAGGAGGGGAGGGAAGGGGAACCATTAACCTCAATTCCCATCCAGTAACCTTCTTTTCATTAACCCCCAATATGAGGGTTAATGGACGGGAGGGGAAGTCATTATGTTTTTTAAAAAAAAAAACTTTATTAATATAATAACTACTTCATTTTTCTTCCCTCCCCCTCCTTCCCTCCCTTTTCTAATCCAAACACAACAATTAACCCCTCTTCCCTTTCATTCCCCTCCACTTATAATCCAACCAAAATACAAATAAGGCCCCTCCCTTTGCCTCCCCTCCCCTCCCCTTCCTTCGCCTCTAATACCCTCCCCTCCCTTCCCCCTCTAACAACCAATCAGACTGTTAGGAAAAGACTCACCTAGGACCTAGACCTTATATAAGACTCCCTAAAGAATGAAAGACACCCATGCACTGACTCCAAAACAAAAACTTAACCCTGGCCTTGGTATACATCGGACTCCCAAAGCACACATATTGACTCAAGAAAAGACTCACATATGACATGAACTTGCATGAGACTTCTAAGGGAAAAGATATTTATATCCTGATGCTAAAACAAAGACTCAAGAATAAAGACAATTACATAAAAACACTGAAACAAAGACACTTACATGCAGACTCTAAAATAAAGACTCGCCCATGACTTGGATTTAGAAGGGACTTTCTAAAATTGGAAGATACATATTGACTCAAGAAAAGACTCGCATATGACCTAGACCTCGTATGAAAACATCTTGAAGACTGAAAGACATTTACATGCAGACGCTAATACAAAGACTCACCCATGATCTGGGTGTATAGGCCATACATGATACCTACTAACGTGTAAGACACCTATTTACTGACTTAGGAAACGACTCAACTATGACACATGTTTACGTGTTATAACCTCTATGAGACGTCCTAAAGAATGTAAGACACTTTTTTACAGAGTCAGGACGCCTACCCTCTATACAACTCTAAGCACACAACAACAACACTTTTTTTATTTTTTATTTTTTTTACAACAAGAGCATTATAAAGGGCCGGATAAAGTCAAACATAGCAAGTTGACATAAGTTGGAAATCGGAAGTGAGTGTTTCTCAATTCGGATGGGCTTAAACCACAAGCCGACCGTTTTAAGGAGGATATGTTACTTGAACTAGCAAACTTGTGTCAACTCAAGCCTATGTTGGCTATTATGCGAACTAGAATAATGCTCGATACACTGTTAGACTTGTCTTTACACACTCTTTTTTATTAAAGACCATACATATTTATTTATTTAACTCGAGGAAAGTGGATGTTGTAAAGGACCGAATAAAGCCATCAAAAGGCGAGTTAAAACAAGCTTATAAACCCAATTATTAATTCCACCATGGATTGGCTTACCAATGGGCCGACCATGGATTTTTTTAGACTTAATAATCAAATTTATAAATTTATTTTCTCTAACCTTGAGACTATTACGCGAGCTAGAACAAAACAAACTGACTTTGTTTTATTATTAATCATTTTCTCTGGACCCAAAATAAGAGAATACTGAGAAGGACCGAATAAAACCATCAAAGGTAAGTTAAAACGAATCGATAAACAAGGCCAATTAACCTTTAGAATGAACTGGCCTCACAACCAGGCCGGCAATAAAATTTAACGTTAATTAACCGAGTTTATAAATTCATTTCTTTCCGAACGCAACGATTATTACGCGGACTAAAACAGTATCTCAAAATTGGTTCTGACTCCAACGAAGACACAACAAACACAAACACATATTTACAATTAACAAAGACTCAAAACACGTGTTAACAAAAACCTAAGAAAGACTCAAATAGGTATTAACAAAAACCTAACAAAGATTTAAACACGTATTAACAAAAACCTAAGAAAGACTCAAAGCACGTATTAACAAAAACCTAAGAAAGACGCAAAGCACGTGTTAACAAAAACCTAACATCGACTTAAACACGTATTTACATAAACCTAGGAAAGACTCAAAGCACGTGTTAACCAAACCCTAACAAAGACTTAAACACGTGGTAAAGACTCGACAAACTCGAACACCTAACAAAGACCCAACAAACTCAAACGCGTGGCAAACACTCAACAATCTCAAATGCGTGGTACATACTCATACACATGCACATTCATATACACATGCACATACACATACACATACACATGCACATGCACAAACACAAATACATGCACTAACACATGCACAGACTCATACACATGCACATGCACATACACATACACAAACACAAACGCATACACATGCACAAATACATGCACAGACTCATACACATGCACAAACACATACACATGCACATGCACAGACACAGACACAAACACAAACGCATGCACAAACACATAGTCTACAACACACATTATCTACTTTACGGACCTAACATTATATGGACCCTAAAGACAGCTGATCATTATAAAGGGCCGATTAAAGTCAAGCATGGCAAATCAGGACCGAATAAGGAATCACGAGTCAGTGTTTCTCAATTCGAATGGGCCCCATCCACAGGCTGATCGTTTAAAGGAGAATCCGTAACTCGGAAAATTTATTAGTCCAAGTCAAGCCATACTCAATCCCAGTGGTTATTATGCAGTCTAAACTTTATCCACCAACTTAGTTTGGACTTTTAATAAGGTTTACTGGACCTAAGGCCAATTAATCATTACAAGAGGCCGAATAATGTCAAGAATGGCGAATCAAGCCTAAGTCAAGGAGCACAAATTAGTGTTTATCAATTCGGATTGGCCCCATCCATAGGCCGACCGTTTTAAGCATCCCCGGTCCTGATAATTTCGAGGCCCCGGGCGACATAATTATCAATTTCTAAATTGGGGCCCTTTAAAAAAAAATTACGTCACCGTTCATACTAAACAACGATAGTAAAAATTTAGTCAAAATGCGTACTTGCGAAAGCATAATTCTTTTTCCTATGAAATGATACCCAATGTGGCTCTTCTATGCCCGACAATGCATCGCAAAAGAAAATTTATTGTTCAACTCTGCTTCAATGAAAATATAGTCACAATATTAAATGAAAAGAATATCAAGCATTCACATAGCTTAAATTAAACGAAAAGAAAACAAGCAAATATTCACAAGTACAATGATACTACCAAAAAAAAAACATCATTTATCATTATGATAAATTGAGATATAACAATAACATCAAAACATTCACACTTGGAATAATTATGTACTACAATAACTATAAATCTCTAAAACATAAACTTGGACGACTCTTACACCATATCATTTAATATAAAAACTCAAAAAAAAAATCATAGAGGATGTGTTCTATGGGCATTTCGAGAAGCAAAATCATATTATCACAATGAAATTACATTATCACATTCAACAGAAATGAATATCACATCAACAATGATCCACTAATTCTTTTCTGATTCATTTTACCCAACTTTATTTCCACAATGAAATTATATTATCAAATACATATAATTATATTATATTATTTATATAGCCTTAAAAATATATACCAGAATGAAATTGGTTCTTTAATTACAAACAATTGGTTCTTTAATTCAAAAATATATACCATAATCAATAGGTGTCATGTTTGATTCACCCTTTTTTTTTATATCATCAATCATCTATCATCATCATGTATTCAAGGTACCATCCTCAAACAAATTAAGATCTATTCATTGATTCTATTGCTTAATTGATCAACAAATCCAACCGACAAAAGCACAAAGCCAAAGGCTCTAAGGTAATGGTTGTTTCACTTGTTTGATTCACCCTTTGTCCCTTTCATAATTTCAATTACTCTCATGCTATGTTACTGCAGCTAATGCTATTGCTCTGCTTTACACTCTAAAATCCTAATACTACTGCTATTGAATTGGGAGGGAAAAAGAGGCAAAGGTACAGATTATAGAAGCAAACTGGAATCTGGAAACAAATAAACAATCCAACTAAAATATCAAGCACAACTGCACAAGCCATTAAAATATCAAGCACAAGCTGAGAAGCAATACTAACTCGGGTCTGCCGCCACCGAACAGAAGTTGGTTGAAACCACAGTTAGCCGCTGCAAATCTTGCTACTGCAGTCCACCGTCGCTTCACACCGGCAGCCGGCAGCCTGTCAACCCCCAGCCCAGACCCAGTCAGACAATTACTTAAATCAAATTCGAAACAATGGAGCCTTTAGCAGTTGGGATTTGGGGTTTAGAGATTACTAACTCAATGTTGATTGTTATTCAACAGAACTGAATTTGCTAAATATAACAAGAAAAATTACTGTTACCAATTGATTTGAGACACAATGACTGAGGGTGAGGGAGAGGAAGAATGGAAGATGAATTCGAAGGGACCTTTGGACCGAGGGAGATGAGCAACGGATCGTTAGACCAGAGAAGGGAAGCTCGGTGGTCGAGAGGACTGAGGAGGACGAAGGGACGTGACCGAGAAGGAGAGCTCGGTGCGATGTTTGAGACTCGAGAAGACAGACTTAAGAGGATGAAGTGACGTGAAAACTTGACGTAGATCGAAATCTTTTTGGCGTTGGATTTTTGAAATTTGAAACCCTTGACAGTATCAGTATTTTCTTTGTCCAGTCCAGCATTAGGCCTCGGTTATTATTTGGGCCTAATACTATTTCTATAACTGCATGAGATTAGATAAAGTTTGGGGCCCTAAAAATTTAATCAACTTTTCTTTCACACATTGGGCCCTGAGCGGTCGCCCCTTGGGCCTACCCCCAGGGCCGGGCCTGGACTTTTAAGGAGGATCCGTAATTTGGGCTACCGACTCAGACTTAATTCGAGCCATGCTGACTGCCATGCGGACTAAAATAACGATTAAAAGGAGCGACAACCCTTCTTTCTACTTTTTTTTTTTATTTAATTACCTGAAAGCAGGTATCATAAAAGACTGAATAAAACCAACAACGGGCGAGTTATAATTAATTTATGGACTTAATTACCAAATCTGATATGGTTGGGCCTAACCACGGGCCGACCAAAAGTGTGATATATTCGATAGTTAACTCGGTAAATTAATTTACTCTAGCCCGGTGATTGTTATGCGGTCTAAGACTTTACCCACTAACTTTGTTTTGACATTAATCAGGTTTCACGGACCCTTGTTAGGAGAATGTCGTAAAGAGCCATGTAGAATCATCAAAGGCGAGTTATGTTTACTTTATGGACTAAGGTATTTTGAAAAGAAAGAGCTAGTTAGTACCCAAACCGTCACAGGGTGGCGGATGTGCATTGACTATCGCCAGTTGAACAAAGTGAACAAGAAAGACCATTTCCCTCTCCCCTTCATTGACTAAATGTTAGAGAGGTTGGCGGGTCATTCATACTTTTGTTTTTTAGATGGGTACTCAGGTTTTTTCCAGATTCCAATCCATCCCGCGCATCAAGAAAAGACTACTTTTACTTGTCCATATGGTACATTTGCTTATAGACGTATGCCATTTGGTTTATGCAATGCGCCTGGAACATTTCAACGATGCATGATGGCCATTTTTAGTGACTTCATTGGGCAATGTATGGAAGTTTTTATGGATGATTTTTCTGTCTATGGTAATACCTTTGATTGTTTGGCTAACTTGGAGAAAAATCTTATTCGTTGTGAGGAAGTCCACTTAGTTTTGAACTGGGAAAAATGCCATTTCATAGTAGAAGAAGGTATTTTTTTGGGGCACTTAATTTCTTCGAGGGGCATCAAAATTGACAAGGCAAAAGTTGAAGTGATAGAGCGCCTACCATCCCCGGTTTCCGTTAAAGAGGTGCGTAGTTTCCTTGGCCATGCCGGTTTTTACCACCGGTTCGTCAAGGATTTTTCTAAAATCGCTCGTCCTTTAACTGATCTCTTGTGCAAGGATGCCCCATTCTCTTTTACTGATGAATGTCTCGAGTCCTTTTTCAGGTTGAAGCAAGCTTTGATATCTGCGCCGGTTGTCCAACCTCCGGATTGGACATTACTTTTCGAGATTATAGGCGATGCGAGCGATTTCGCAATTGGAGCATGTTTGGCTCAAACCAAATAGAGGAAGCTGCGGGTCATCTACTATGCAAGCCATGCGCTTGATAGCGCACAGAAAAATTATACGACCACGGAAAGGGGGCACTTGGCCATTATCTTTGCTCTAAACAAATTTCGGCAATACCTCATGTTTTCCAAGGTTGTTGTGTACACGGATCATGCCGCAATCAAATTCTTAATGGGGATGAAAGAAACGAAGCCAAGACTCATTCGTTGGGTCTTGCTTATGCAAGAGTTCGACTTGGAGATTCGTGACAAGGCCGGGACTAAGAATGTTATAGCCGACCACCTGTCGAGGATCCTTGTTGATTTGGATGATACTCAATCCATTATGGACTCTTTTCCGGATGAACACCTTATGTCTATCAAGCAACCCATGGTACGCCGCTATCATCAACTACTTGTCTAGTGAGGTGATTCCTCAAAATTTGACCCCGCATCAAAGGAAAAAGTTCTTTCATGACGTGAAACATTTCTTTTGGGACGATCCATTCTTATTCCGTTTATGCAATGACGGAATGTATAGAAGATGCTTACCCGAGAGTGAAGTGAAGTCCTTGTTGACACATTGCCATGAGTTCCTGGTTGGAGGTCATGGTGGATGTCAAAAGACGGCCGCGAGAGTCCTACAAGCCGGATATTGGTGGCCGACCCTCTTTCGAGATGCTTATCTTCATGTCATGTCATGCGATAAATGCCCACGGTCTGGAAATATTTCTCTGAAAAATGAGACGCCACTGAATTTCATTCTCGAGGTGGAAGTTTTCGATGTGTGGGGGTTGGATTTTATGGGTCCTTTCCCGTCATCCAAGGGTCATCAATACATTCTTATGGCGGTAGACTATGAATCGAAATAGGTTGAAGCGATCCCATGCGTGAGATACGATGGAAAGTCCGTGTCAAGATTTTTGAAGAAAGTGATTTTTCCAAGATTTGGAATTCCGAGGGCCATTATTAGCGATAATGGATCTCACTTTATTGAGAACAAGTTTGAGTCCCTCTTAGCAAAGTATGGTATCAATCACAAAAGAGGACTCCCTTACCACCCCCAAATGCAAGGTCAAGTAGAGATTTCAAATCGTGCTATTAAGGAGATTTTGGAGAAGACAGTTAATTCCTCACGAAAAGATTGGGCGGAGAAATTAGATGATGTCTTGTAGGCATATCGCACAACTTTCAAGACGCCAATAGGGACTACACCGTACCACCTTGTCTACGGGAAAGCATGTCATTTTCCTGTAGAACTTGAACACTAGACGATGTGGGCAATCAAAAGGATGAACTATGATCTCAAGGCGGCCGGGGCAAGTCGTTTATTCCAATTGGAGGAGCTTGAGGAATTAAGACGTCACTCCTATGAAAACAGTAGGATTTACATGGAGCGAACTAAAGCATGGCACGACAAGAGATTGAACCATCGCGATTTTGTGGTTGGTGATAGAGTCCTCATCTTCAATTCGAGGCTTAAACTGTTTTCTGGAAAGCTTAGATCGAGATGGTCAGGGCCTTTTGAAATCGTAAATATTCTTCTCGCCGGAGTTGTTGAACTTAAGAATGCAAATGGAGATTGTTTCAAAGTCAATTCGTCAAAGATCAAGCCATACATCATGGGAGAAGAGTATGCGGGGACAGTTGTGGTGTTCCTCGCCGATTTCAATAGTTGAACGGATGGGTTACGTCGAGCTAGCACCTAAAACAAGCAACCGAAAGGAGGCACTAGTTACTTTCCTTTTCTTTTAGTGTTTTCTTTTATTTCTTGCATTTTGTTTTCCAATGTTCTTGTTCTATTTTTGTTTGAGTTTGAGGGAAAAGAAAGAAAAAAGAGTGAAACAAAAATCTTAGAAAAGAAGAAGGAAAAAAATTGAGAAAAACGAAAAATTCGAGTGTGAGAAAAAGATTTGTGAAGGAAGAGATTCATTGAGATTTCGAGCGTTGAAAGTCGTTCTTAAATGTTGTTGAGTGTGTAAGAAAAGAGGGTTGATAATGAGAAGAGTAGAATTTTAGGACTTAACAATATTTTCAAGTTTTTGAGTCTTGTAGATGCAGGGCATAGACAGGAGAAGACCGCACCTGCGGTGCGTAGGACCGCTGGTACGGTCCTGCTATGACAACCCGAGAATTTCAAGGGGTCTAGCAGGAGACCGTGCCTGCGGTGATTCTGACCGCACCTACGGTCTCAGGAAGACATTTTTCTACGTAGGAGGTTTCCAGCAGGAGACCGCACCTGCGGTCTATTGAAAAACTGCGAAATATATTGGGGCTTAAACCTTTCTCCCTCTCATTTTCTCTCATTCTCTTTCTTACTCACACACTTGGAAAACCTCTCTTCAACCCTAAAACCCAAAATCTTGTCCCAAATACTATAAATCCTTCACAAATTCCTTCTCCCCTCTCCATTTCCACGCGTTTTCTGTGCCCTAACTGCGTTGTTCACCCATTTCGCACCACTTGAGGAGCTTTTCAAGTGCGAAATCTGGGTTTTGTTCTTTGTGGGTTTCGAAAATGGCATGGAAAGCTTCCTAAGTCCTCAACTCAGGTATTCCTTGTTCTTTTCTGCATCAATGTTCATTATTTGCTAATTTTGGGTATTATGTGCACATTTCTCTGTCTAGACCTAGGGTTCTTGAGTGTTGTATACTAGAATGGTGAAACCAAAAAGGGCTCGACCTAGTAAGCCTTCTCCATCAACACCCCATATGTCATCTTCTCTTGAATTGAGAAGAGCCCAACCAGCTATATTAATCAGGAGTTACCCTCGTGTTAAGGTTATTTTTCATGGTAAGCCACATCAGACTCGCTACGATGAACTCCAAGAGCGAAAATCTACGCTCCGGAGATTTGCAATGATGAGACAATCATCTATTGTCGGTCTAGTTTTGATGTTCTCACTCATGTACTTGGTTGGGAAACACTTCTCAACATCAAGGAACCAATTGTAGACCAGTCCATGCTTGAGTTCATGAGTTCAATTGAAGTCTTTACCGATGGGTATCCTGAAGCCATTTTCAACTATAGAGTGGATGGTAGGGAGATAGATTGTTCCGTTTAAGAATTTTGTAAAGCCATGGAATTGCTAGAAGATGGGTTATATTTCTGGGAGTGTGAGGATTTCAATGAGCAGGAAGCGTGGAAGAGATTGACTTACTGGAGAAGAGCACCCGTTGACTCGCAAGAAGGATGTGTGAAAGTTCATTGCCCTAAGAATCTCGAGCACGAGATTTTTGCAATCTCGTTGTCCGGTTATTCCATTTGGTAATTGCTAATTCAATGTTTGGGCGAGATGAGGAACGCTCGAGTGTCCGTAAGGAAGATCTTTTCATAATTTACAATACTTTGAAGGGGCGCCGAGTGAACTTAGGGTCATGCAATCTACATTGGTTATGGGAGATGAGTAGGACGGATAAGTTCACCAACTTAGGAATGGGTCATGTCATATGTCATTTCCTCTGGAAACAAGGGTTTGGTGCCTACCTTCGGAAGTGGAAACCACGCTATGTACATATCCTCATTGATAGGGGATTGTTGATCCAAATGGAGATAATTTCTGAGCGCCAATCACGCTAAGGAGTGGCTTGATATTGCAGATACTGAAAATTGGTCATGCGGACAATTTTATGGTTGGCCGTGGTGCACCTATTCTTATTTCTAGTTTGTTGGAAGAGTTTGAGGAGAGTGATCATGAAGAGATGCCAAGGAGCTCATCACAAAATGGTAATCTGAACCAAGTTATTTCTTCAATCAAAAGCTTGAGTGTTGAGGTTCGTGAGCAGAACAAACTCCTCCGTTCCCAAGTAAAGATGCTCGAGGATCAAGAAAAGGAGATCGTGAACATCCGACAACATCTGCAGCGCCATGAAGAGTACCTCCGCCAACAAAATCACTTCATGCGAGATTGGGGTTTTCACCATTACACTGTTGAGGGTCATATTCCGGCACCTCCGGACTATGTAAATCCCTACTACCCATCCTTCTTTTCGTTCCAACCCCATCCTCCTCCGAGAGGATCCGCTTGAGGGACAAGTTGTAAGTGTCCCCACCCCCACTTGATCTTTTTCATTGTTTTTCATGTTTTACTTTGTAAAATGTAAGCGTGAGGGGGTGCCTCATCGGGGGGTTTTGACAGGAAGGCTTTGTGGTTTTGGCGTGTTGGTGTCTCGGGTCCTTTTGGCTTGTTTTGGTGTTGCTCTTAAAGTTGGTCGGACATGGATTGTGGTGGTCTCTTGATTGTATTTTGGTTGTCTTTTGGTTATAGTTAGGATGTCTTGGTTGGTTCTTTGTTGTTCTTTTGGCCGGTGGTGGTTTATTTCTCCTGGTGTCGATTGTATTTTGAGCATGTATGGTTGGAATGACATGTAATGAATGGTTGTTTTTAATGAAATGAAATGAATCAAGTTGGTTTGGTCAGTTAGAAATGAGTTTCACCCTTGTTTCCCGCCTCAATGAATGAGATTCGGGGATAAGGTTTGTCATTCGCAATGTACATATTGTTAATAGTTTTCTTCTATTCTTTTCAAGTTCTTCTTTGTTTCGTAATTTGGTTAGATAGCTTTCTTTTAATTTTGTTTTCGATCTCGCATGCGGATTTTGTCATGTATAAAGTCGTCCTTTTTCTTTAATATCATTATGATTCAATTGAACGACGACTTCGGATCACAGTTTGAACATTTATGAAGAGTCCGAGGTAACATCTTTCCACTTTGCTCTTTTCTATGTGAATTGTTATTTTGATCCATCACATGCTTGATTTTCTTTTGGGTGGCGAACCTCTTTGAATGTCTATGCTGGGAATATCTTGTTGTTGGAGCCGTGTGGGCTCGAGTCGCCACCATTTGTTGATTAGCTAGTTTGTTTGTTTGTTTCTCTAGGTCCTCTACCCTTTTTCAAGTGACACCTTCCCACAACGAGGACATTGTGGAGTTTCAAGTGGGGGGGGGGGAGGGAGATTTTTGCTCAAGGGTAGATCACCTAGTTCTTATGTTTGTTTTTCGGAGCTTTCGCCTAAAATCTGAAAAAAAAATTATGTGAAAAAGGAGAAAAAAAGGGAGTGAAAGGCTTTAAAAGTTTTCTTTTGTTTTCATTTTCGCTTTGTTTTGCTATGTTTCTTGGATCTTATCGTCAAAATTGAGAAGCCGTTCTTAAACTTCTTTAAAAGAAACTGGTTTGAGCGTTTTCGACCCATTCTCGGGTGCTAGTCATGACTTATCTCTTTAGATGTCCTTCATTGAGTGTCTAGTGAGATCCCCAATTCCTTTCACGTTCTGGTTGAAACCGGGAGATTCTAGGGGTTTGTGTCCGCGCTTGTTCTTTTTTTTCCTGTAAGCAAAAGAAAAAGCAAAGTTAAAAAGAAAGAAAGAAAGAGAAAGCAAAGCTAAATAACTGGAATAAGTGGGGCGTGTCGGCTGAACGACATCAACCACCATACACTTAGCCAACCTAAACGGGCCCGGTATTAGCGGTACGACGCTATTACCCCTTAAGCTCCTCCTATATCGAATTCTCGACGGAGGTGTGTATGGAAAAGACTGTGTTGGGAGGGTAAACCCCGAATTAAGGGTCGTCCAATCCCCGAAAGTAAGGCTAATACCGACCTTTAAAAAGCAAAAAAAAAAAAAAAAAAAAAGAGAATTATGTTGGGATTACACAACCCTCCCCCCCCAATAAAAAAAAAGAAGGGTTTAAGCGTTAGTAAATTGTGGGGCCTCTCCTTGCATCACCTACAACCCTCACCAAGCCAAGGGCAACCAAATGCGGGGAAGGGCAACTCTTTTCTTTCCTTGTTCGTTTCGTTGTTTTTGAGCTCGGGCATGAGTCTTTGGAGTCTTTTGGAATCGGTTAGAACCCACTAGCACTTATGCACATGGGGTTTTTGCTTGGCATTAGGTGTAGGACATCGAAAATCTCAAAGAATGACTTTTGCTTGAGATAGGTGCTCGTAAGACGCTCCTAACGGTTCCTTTTAGAGGTTTAATAACGTTTTCCTAATTTAGATTTCGAGATCCCTTGAAGCGAAGCTTTTGCTCTACTTTCCTTTTGTTTTCGTTGGTTTTGTTTTCACTTTTCCTATCTCCTTTTTCTTTGGCTTTTGTGGGTGCAGCCGCTACAAACCCTCACGAATCCATCTCGTCCACCCGGGCTGCCGGGGCGTTCAAAGGGCTTGGTGCATACGCTAAATGCACTCGTTTCTCTCCCACGACAGAGGAGTTTGTGTTAGCTTAGTTAGTTTCTTGTTTTGCTTTGCTCAGGACGAGCAAAAGTTTAAGTGTGGGGGAGTGTTTAGACCCAATTTTGTGTCTAAATAGCGCCTAATTCTTAGGCTTTTGACTCGTTTCATGTTTTAATTTCATAACTTTTAATACGTTTTTGGTAATTTTGTAGATTTTGAAGTTTTTTACTCAAAATGTGGTAAAAAGGGCCATTTCAAAGCCATGTTGGGAATCCCGAGGTTTCCCGGGTATTGACCGGGTCAAAGGCGAAGTGAAGAAGAAGATCCAAGCCAGCCGAGGAGGACCGCAGCTGCGGTGGTCGACCAAGGCTGGGGCAAAAAGCAAGTAACCGAGAGGGACCACACCTGCGGTCCCCTAGACCGCACCCGCGGTCTTGCGAAGGGAGAAATCAAGAATCGCCTGAGCTTCGGAGGATCACACCTGCGGTCCCCTAGACCACACATGCGGTCTCCTTCGGGAAACAGAAAAGTTGTTATACGAAGTGCTGTGTTTTGAGTAACTAACTTGAGTTGTATATATTCCTCCTGATCTATTAGGTTTTGGGAGGGCTTTTCTATTGTAATTTGAACATTTTAGCTTTCATATAGAGAGAGATTAGAGTGATTTCTTAGTGATTAGTGAGTAATTACACTTGGTTTATTGCATTTGCTGTGGATTTTATTGGAATTCCATTGATGTTCTGAAGATTTATCTTAATTTGTTGCTTGGATTACTTATTATTCAGGATCATCCTTCCATTGGCATCAAATCAATGAGCATTTCTTACCCTTACTCTCTTTAATTCATCTATTTACTCTACAATCTCTGTTTTTGTTGTTTGGTGTTTGTTGTTACTAGATTGTTGCTTTGATTATCTTTATTCTCTGTTTTAAGCATGAATAGTGAAGTTATAATTATTGTTAGCATGATAGTTAAGATGATTAGAGGCTAGAACCCTTATGGGTTAGGGAGAAACTAAGGATGTGAATGGTTGATTTGGATTGGGTTAGTAATTTTAGGAGCTAATTCACTGTGGAGTCAATTTCCTAATCCTATTCTTCCCTCAAGTGGGATGTATTCGAGATCGAAAGTTGTTGAATACATTCAACACTTGTTGGAAGGTGGGAATCGGGATAGTTAACGCTCGCCCACGAGAGTGGAAAGAGGTTAACTAGATAGTCCCGTTCCTTTTACCCTCGAGGACTTGTAGGAAGTTAATCCGGATTGCCTTGAAAAAGGGAATTTGGTGGGTTGTTTTAACGGGACTGTCATTTGATTCTATTGATTTATTGCTTCCTGATTGCGAAACCCTCGTTCTAATTGCCGTTTGCATCCCGAAATCTCCTGACACCCATAGTTTCCTTCTTGACTGAACTTTAGCCGTGTTTGTGTTTTGCGCAGTCCTTACCTGAAAGCCTCTTATCGTCTAGTGATCCTTAAACCTTACCTAAAGCCAGACTGCCATAGCCAAGGCCCCTAGCTCCTCGAGAAAGAACGATAAACAAAACCGGGGTACAAAAACCACATTACAGACCCGCCCCATTTAAGCGGGTCTAGGTACAAAAAAATTGGACCCATCGGGTCTCGGGGCGGGTCTGGGTCCAATAAAAATTTGGTGGGTCCGGTTCCAGGTCTAGACACGGACCCGTGGACCCTACCCATGGACCCGTCAAATTATATATATATAATGAAAACCTTAGTGTATTTGTATTCTTAGAGTTGTACAGTGTGATAATCATGAACTTCGTGATTTTTTTTTTAATTTTGTGCATTTTATGTTGTATAGTTACATTCTTAGAGTTGACGTATGGATGATTTTTGTAATGTGTTTTGTGTTGAATTTTTCTCATTGCCTTGTACAATGAACTAGATATTTTTATTGTGTTCAAAATTTTTGTATTTAATAGAATAGTCATTATTATACAATTGCAAACGTACAAAATTAACCCTAGAAATTAATAAATTTATTAAAAAAATACATAAGAGTGGTGGACCCAATAATGACCCACTAAGAACCCGCGGACCCCTTCGAGTCCGGGTCTGGGTCCAACTTTTTGGGACCCATCGAGTCTCGGGGTAGTGCAGGTCCAAAATTGACGGTCCGTCCGGTCCAATCGCACTCGCCTCTGCACTCGCTCATTGCCATCGCTAGTAACAGGTTAAACAGATGTTGATGTGAGTACTGAGATGGTATCCCCATAACCTAGGCACATTTTATTCAAGCTGCCGGTGTACGAGCATAGAGATAACTTTCAAGAGACTGATGGTTTTTGGTCTTCTATCATTTTGCCCAACCTTCTTATTGCATACAGACTGACATCCCTGTTCTTTTCTTTTTTTTTTTTTTGCTTCGTTTTTCTCTTTTTTTTTAAATTTTATTTTAAACCCTGGATTCAAACTTGATGAATGGAAAGGTATGTGAGGGTGATGATAGATGGATATTTCAGACATGGATGTTAAGGCTAATGAATGGGTGAAGGAGTTTTTCAACTCATGTTAAGAGTGCAAGCACGATATTCACAATTAAACAGATGTATCTTATTGACTTTAAAAGACAAGCATATATATCAAAGATCGACTCAATGCCACCTCTACTTGACTCGGAAATAGAATGCTCAAAGGAAAGTCCCCTTCGTGTGGTGTTTCTTATCCCTGTTGACTGCTCCTGGAGGGTCTTTGATTTAATTGGTCTTCTCTGCTGCTTTCGGTAGAGGCAATTTACCCGATTGGATCATACCCTCAATCTTATTCTTCAAGGCCCAACACTTCTCGGTGTCATGTCACTTATACCTATGATAATTGCATAATGCATTGTCATCCTAGCTTGGGTACTTCGTGTCTGGTTCTGGTCTCAGTAAAGACCACTAAATCAAGTTTTTTGTTCAGAAATTAGCCAAAGGATCGGCTTAGGTGGTCTCAAGTGGGGTGTAACGGTCGTACTTTGGTTGGATTCCTGACTGAATTAGATTAGTTTCAACGCTCTTAATGGGTGAACTAGTAGCCCTCCTATTAGAAATGAAATCCTTCCATCTTTGGATGGCGGCCTTCTCATTGTTCATGATCTGGAGTTGCACGAAAAAGTCCTTCAGGTAATCGAAGTCCTTGATCACATGGTATCCCAAGGAACAGGATAGGGGGCTCTTGAGTCCTTGCTTAAATGTTGGTAACTGTAAGCATGGTGGTATAGTCTCGTTGATGTGAGATAACTTCGTGTGCCACCTTTCAAAGTAATCCAGGAAGGGTTCGTCTTCCCTTTAATTCATGGTGGTTAGGTCATCCACTGTGGCGTGCTTCTTCTAGATACGACTATAGCGATTGATAAAGGCCTTATGCTGGTCATTCCAGTTAGCTTTGACTTGAGGTGATAGGGTATGGTACCATGCTTTTGCTTCTCCATCTAGGGTGGATGGGAAGAGTGTAGAGCATCAATCTTGTTAAGAGGTGTTAAGCGCATGAAATCCTCAATATGGTGGGTGGGATTTTCAGATGGCTAGAACTTGATGTTGGGTACGTCAACTTTGTCGATCACCTTCATGATTGGGTGGATAGGCAAATGTGTATCTGTGTACTTATCAGCAAACGCCAGAATAGTGCTCATCATCTTGGTAATACTCTCATGTTTTTGTTTTAAGGCCTTGACAACAGGGTTTTCATTAACTTCGGGAATCATCCACATCACTTTAAACTTCCCTTTAAATGATCCTGAGCCCCCTGACTTATCCTCTGCAAGTGTCTTGACAAGTTCGGGCTAAGATTCATACCCATGGACTTTTACTACATCATCATCTCCATTAGTGTTCAGGCCCAACTTCTCATTGATCTTGCTAATGGCTTGTAGCATGCCATCCATCACCTATTGTCGCTCATGGAATCTCTTCCCAATTTTCTGCTCCTATTTGAGGGAATTTGCAAAGACTAGATGCTAACTATCGTGCCTATATGGAAATTTATTAGAAACTCGATGATTAACAATGACACTTACTACCCGATGCGTGCATTTCCTAGGAGACCTATATGGGACTCTATTAGACTCCACACCTACATGCTAACACTCACAAGATGACTAACCCACTTTTGGGAGTGCATCACCTAACTCTATATGGATCTAACCACAGAACATTATAAAGGGCCGAATAAAGTCAAATATAGGGAGTTGATCATATGTTGGAAAGCAGAAGTCCGTGTTTCTCAATTCGGATGGCCCAATCCACAGGCTGACCGTTTTAAGGAGAATCCGTAACTTGGACCAATAAACTTATACAGCTTTGGGATAATGTTAAAAACAGACCGACAACCTATACTTTTTCTTGATTACTTACTCAAGGAAAATGGCTATTATGCGGACTAGGATAATGTTAAAAATAGACCGACAACCTATACTTTTTCTTGATTTTTTTCTTCATTTGATTACTTACTCAAGGAAAATGGATGTTAGAAAGGACTGCATAAAGCCAACAATAAGCGGGTTCTAATTAGTTTATAGTTTAATCGGTAAATCCAAATTGTTGGGCCTAACAACAGGCCGCCCATAAATGTGATGGATTTACTAATTAATCGTATAAATTAATTTACTAAAGCTTAGTGACTATTATGTAGTCTAAGGCGTTATCCATTAACTTTGTTGAGACTTTAGTCATATTTTTTTGAACAATTATTAAGATCGAGAACATCGTAAAGGGCTATATATTATCAGCAAAGGGTAGTCGAGTTTATTTTATTAATTAAGACTGTTCGGTTGCGTATTTTTGGGTTTTTGTCAAGTAAGGGTTGTCGAATCCACAGGGATGGGTGTTAGGCTTGACAAGGGAATTGGTTTGCGTAAGGGGTTTTTAAGTGCGGAAAGCGGTAAATCATGTAAAGAAAGCGATTAAACTAAGCTTGACATGGATTCAAAATAACAATCAACACTAGAAAGCATGAAATAAGAAAGCAATTAGAAAGCAATAAATGAGAAAACTAGAATGAACAATGAAATTGGGAACAAGAAATTATACCTTCAATAAACTAATCTTCACTCTAATCTTCAGCCTTCAATTGGAGTTTCCTTCGAACAAAAAAGAAAATTGTGAATTGGATTACTAAGAATCCCCAAATCTTCGCTTGAGAGTAGAATTTGTGACCCTTAGCCCGCCTCCTCACTAAAAGTTGGATTGGTGGTGAACTAGCACTAGAAAGCTTGCATTAAAACATCAATGGAAACCAAAGAGAGAGAGAGAGAGAGACAGAGACAGAGACAGAGACAGAGAGAGAGAGAGAGAAAGAAAGAGAGAGAGAGAGAGAGAGAGAGAGAGAGAGAGAGAGAGAGAGAGAGAGAGCAAAAACCTTATAAAAAGCTTCAATTGAAATTGCTTGGAAAGAAAGTTGAATACTAATTGCAAGAGAAATGAAAGAAAACTTGAAGAACAGTGAAATCTTAATGGGAAGTTAAAGCAAGATAAAAGAAAGCAATTAAAGCTAATTCTACTGTAATCCTACTCCTAACTAACATACTAAGATTGATAATAGTGCTGAATGTATGGTGGTATTTATAGAAGGAAAGAAAATACAGCCAAACCCTAAAACTAATCACAGCAGCTACGCGCAGTTTTCCGCAGCTTCCAATAGGTCGCAGGCGCGACACCTCTCTGGCGATCATTCGTCATTTTAATCATCTAACAGTCGCGAGTACGAGCCAACTGGTCGCAGGCGCGACCACTTACTGTCGCGGGTGCGATTCAACCACTCTCGGGCGCGACACTGCTCTGTCCTTAGGCACCGTCTCCTCTCCGTAGAACGTCGCGGGGGTGACAGTATCGTCGCGGGTGCGACGACTGTCAGGACCCTTGCATTGGCTGATACATTTGCGCAGCAGAAAGCTTTCACGGGCGCAACCCTTAGTCACTCGGGTGCGACGCCCGTTTGTCCTACCTGATGTGATGGAAAAAGAGTACCCGGTCTAGTTTCGCTTCGGGTCTTCAGCTCGGGTCGGCTCGGGGAATCACTAGGGACTCCCCAAAAAGCCTCAATTAACCCCAATTTCCTTCTAACTCTTTATTTTCATACAAAACATGAAATCATCATATCTAATATATAATTAAGGGGCTAGAACAATGAAAAATACCCTATAAATGATAAATATTCGGCTCGGAACGACACCGAACAAAGACAATCAACCTTTGTACATAAATGGGCCTGTTCACTGTGATATATCCCACTCAAAGGACCTCTAACTTAGCAAGCTAAGAAACACTATATGAACCAAGGACGTCACGTCAATTCCAATAATCAAAACAAAGAAGAGAACTGTAGCAAATGATGTGTTTAACTCAAGAAGGACGATAAGAACCAGGTTCAGTTACACCATATAACATCAAGAAACTCACGAGGGATTCAAGAACCCACTCAAATGGATTGAACTCAACAATAAGGAATGGAAATACAGAAAATAAAGGATATAACTAGAGATTGAGAAGGATACAAACACACCACGCTTCAATCACTAGTTTGAACAAGTGAATGGAGATCGATACAGACACACCATGATTCCAAACACAAGGGGAAAGCTAGCAAGCATAGTAAGTAGCTGAACCATCAAATCAAAGGTTTCGTAAGTATGAAGAAACCTCCTAATCAAGCTTAATTAAACTAATTACATCAGAATAAGCTAATACATAACATTAACATGAGGTTTTCATCCAATTGGATGGCAAGGAGGGTCAATCATATCACTCCACATGATACTTCCTCATTGGCTCCTCATACTTCACTTGGATTCAAATCCTTGGCTGCCAATTACTAAGTCGTGAGGTGTATTTCTTCCATCGTAGAAAACTTCCTTGAACGTCCAATGAAGAGAGAATAGCAATTAGCAAGTGAAAACACCAAAATAACCTTGTTGAAATACCAAAAAGACAAGTTGATCCCGAATGAATGTCCTTATCATAGGGTCTGACTGCATAGGCTGTATAAGACGCAAATGAACTCTAAATTGAATGATCTTGGACATCTTGGAAAGCTTATTCACCCATCTACAAAAGTCTCCAAGGGCAAAAGTGCTGGGGAAGTTTAAACTTTGTGATTTTGACACAAACAGAATAGGCATCATTGTGGATAAATGACATTCTATCTATTTGTGTTCTTGATTTAATGGTTGGGCTATGTAATGCCTTACACCCATTTTGCCCCAAAGAATCCTATAAGAACCTTGGTTCTCAAAACATGAGACTAATTCATCCTCCAAGGACCTTGGGTTCCCAAATATGAGATCTAGCCTGGGGGAATCTCCATCATGCTCCCCTTCCAAGAAAAGTTTGTCCTCAAACTTTGGGACTTTGGCAAAGATAAATATGAGGGCACATCAAAACTTTTCTTTTCTTCAAGAATTAAATGAAAACTTGCTGAATGAAAGTAGTTGAATTCCACCTCCGTTAAGGATGCTTTATGATTTTGTTTTAGCGCTAAACTTTTGAAAACATGCTAGACAGAACCAATATAATGGTAAGTACCTCCCGGATCAAAAACCTTAATTTTTTCTGAAATTTGAGGAGAAAAATAACTTGGTTTCCTTTTATGAAAATCATAAGGACCATGTACAAGATCGGTTTTCAAAGGCTGGATTAAAAGTTTATAAGACTCATGGCCACTTATTTGTAAATCATGAAATTAGAAATTTTTTTCTTGGTGTTGTGATTCTTCCTTGCAAAGAACAGTCACATCTCTGTTCACAATTGGAGTAGTTGGTAGCTTGGTTGAAACTTGCTGCTCCATTGAAGAGTAATTCATATCACTTCTAATCATCAAGAGCTCACCTTCATCTGAACTTTCTTCACTTTTATCATAATTGATTCTCCTTTGGCTTCTTCTTTCTCCTCTAACCCCTTATAGTCTTCATCATCTTCATAAACATCAAAAATAGGAGGGAGATCAAAATCAGCCTCTTGCTCATCCTCTTGAGATTGAACCTCAAAAGAATAAAAAAGGGTCTCGCCAACCTCTTCCACATCATCAAATTCTAGAGGTTCATTAAAATAAATCTCTGGTTCATCTTGAATTTGATGTTCCTCCTCTTGATCCAAAGGTAGTTTACAAGCCTTCTTTGAATCATAGATGAATTGATACCACGACATCTCTAACTGTAGCACCTTGAGGTAAATGAGTTTAAACTCATGTCTCAATCTCCTTAATCTCCTTTTCTTCTTCAAAATCTGATCATCACTTTGTAATGGAGCTTGGCTGGTTGACATGGATGAAGTTCTTTTGTTAACGGAAATGAAGAGGGAATTGTGTTTAGGATGAAAAGAAAAAATCAAAACTCGCTCACCCAAATGGTAGCTAGCTCTGATACCAAATTAGGATGTATCCCAGCTCAAAGGACCTCTAACTCAGCAAGCTAAGAAACACCATAAGAACCAAGGACCTCACGTTGATTCCAATAATCAAAACAAAGAAGAGAAAACTGTAGCAAATGATGTGCTTAACTCAAGAAGGACTATAAGAACCAGGTCCACTTACACCATATAACATCAAGAAACTCACGAGGGATTCAAGAACCCACTCAAATGGATTGAACTCAACAATAAGGAATGGAAATGCAGAAAATAAAGGATATAACTAGAGATTGAGAACGATACAAACACACCACGCTTCAATCATTAGTTTAAACAAGTGAATGGAGATCGATACAGAAACACCATGATTCCAAACACAAGGGCAACCTCAATATATTTCTTAGTTACGGATACATCTTATAAGGAACAAAATCGAGTCCTACCTATCACCACTTGATTGCCAATCAAGATACTGAAGTAAAATTTTGAGAGTTTTAGATACTCACAAACAAGAAGCTCAAAGCTTTCTCCATTTCTTGAACGTCATATTGAGGCTCAATGCTATTACAAGCTATATAAATTACACAGCTAAAAGACTAAAGGGGAAAGCTAGCAAGCATACTAAGTAGCTTAACCATCTAATCAAAGGTTTCGTAAGTATGAAGAAACCTCCTAATCAAGCTTAATTAAACTAATTATATCAGAATAAGCTAATACATAACATTAACATGATGTTTTCATCGAATTGGATGGCAAGGAGGGCCAATCAGATCACTCCACATGGTACTTCCTCATTGGCTCCTCATACTTCACTTGGATTCAAATCCTTGGCTGCTAATTGCTATGTCACGTGAGGTGTATTTCTTCCATCAGTAGAAAACTTCCTTGAATGTCCAAGGAAGAGATAATAGCAATTAGCAATTGAAAAGATCAAAATAACCTTGCTGAAATACCAAAAAGACAAGCTGATCCCGAACGAATGTCCTTATTGTAGGGTCTCATTGCATAGGCTGTGTAGGATGCAAATGAACTCCAAATTGGTTGATCTTGGACATTTTGGAAAGCTTATTCACCCATCTATAAAAGTCTCTAAGGGAAAAAGTGGACGAGAAGTTTAAACTTTGAGATATTGACATAAACAGAATAGGCATCATTGTAGATGAATGACATTTTATCTATTTGTGTTCTTGATTTAATAGTTGGGCTAAGAAATGTCCTTACACCCATTGGGCCCCAATGAATCTTCCAAGGACCTTGGGTCCCCAAAAATGAGACCTGGGCATGGCGAATCTCCATCACACTAGGCTAGCCATAATGTTTTGAGGTTAATTGTCCTAATTAATAAATAACCCTCTTCTCAACCCAATGAAGTTATTTGGACTAAAACAAAGCCTTTAAATTAAGGTCGACTCCAATAAAGAAAAGGGGGAGGGAAACACATATAATCACATAGCATACAACATGAAGGGTATCCTAAACTGAGGCTCTACATTCATGGATTACTATGGTTGGGACTGGATGACGTACAAGATGTTCTCCCCTCGGTGCACTTCACCCAAATAAGGTTTACAGGTAAAGTGTGTGAGGTGTTGCTTGTCCGACTTCAAGGAAGCCTCGGAGTTTAACATGGGTGAGAGGACAGACCATATGCTTGGCGATGTAGAGTGCATCACACAAGTAGTTGTCGCTCGCTCTTAGGGAAAATCCTAGGTTAAGCCTAAACCATCGCTTTTGTGCTCTTGTGGGAAAAGACCCGTGGAGTAGCCCGGTATGCAAAATTCCTAAAAGAATAATAAAATCGTGAAATAAAAAGAATTTCTCCCTTTTACAATTTCAGATCAACTCGATTTTTTTAAGTTTTACCCTTTTTTAAGTTTAAGTTCCCAGTGGAGTAGCCAATCTGTAGGACTGCCCCGGGACGAGGTTCCGACCTCTTGCCTCGGGCGTACTACTTGGTGATCGGGAGCCGACTAAGGTTGCTTAATCCTTAAATAAGGATATTTTTACTTTGTGAAAATCATTTTCGTGAGGAGGCTCTTATTTATTTAATAACCAATTTTTATTATTTACATGCTTGGAATTACATCGAATTAATTTATAAATAACTTTACATAAAATTCGATTCAAACCAGGGCCAAGGTGAAAGTACACGGCCCAACTGAAAATTCCTAGAAAATTCAAAGGCCATGTGGCTTTTGATAATTTCTATGGCAATTTCTTTTGGGTAGACTCCGGATCGGAATATGGGCATATGTAAATTATTGTTTATAAATTCTTTTACATAATAAACATGCATGTTGGATAATAAAAAGAGTTTATAAAGAAAGAGTCACCAGCCGATTTAAGGAAACCGACAAACCGAAAATAATATAAAAATGACTCCGGTCTACGAACCCGAATTCTTAGTCCGGGGGCAATGTTACGAATTCGATAATTAAATAATTCTCGAATATGCCTGTTTAAAAAGCACACTCTACTAAAATCGAATTTAAAATTAAATTGAGCAGGGAGAACTTTAATGAATTTCACGATATTAATATTCGGAACATGCAAAATTAAAGTATGAAGATTTTTACAAAATGAATGTTTAAATAAAAAGAAACTTAGGAATGAATTACATAATGAAATGTAACAAAAAAAAAACCACAAACCACGATTTAAGCTTTCCAAGATGGACCCTTTGGGATGAAAGCTTCAAAATCGACGCGCCATGGATAATAGAATGGAAGCTTAAGGATAACCAGCATGAGGATAGTATAGTAATGGTAGTGAGGATGGAATGGAAGATGATGATAGTATTTGGTGGAACCGTGGAAATAATAGAGATGGTGGAAGATTAGAGAATTGAGAGAGAATGATTATTAATGAAAGTTGTTGATGATGGTTGTTGGTGCAATGAGTGAGGATGAGGGGGGTATTTATAGGTGGAGGGTGGATGGATGGAGATAGAAGGAAGGCGACATGATTCCAAAGATCATACCCCTTAGACAAATAGGAAGGCCATACGGCCATGCTCAGAATCAGAGGTCAAACGTCAAAGGAGATGATCATGGGATTGCAATTGTGATATAGGGAAAAAGATGGCGCCAAAATCCGGATTAAAAAGTAAGGTCGCTTGGGCGTTGATTTATTTGCACACAGATTGCCAACGTGGCAATCATTTCCCGGTCCATAGAAATGAGGAAGGTCGCATGTCCTTCCCATTTCCATGGGCTGGGCACGCTTTGTTCGGCCCATCTGGAGGCCTCTGGGAAATAGGAAGGCCGCCTGACCTTCGTTTTTTCTTGGGCTGGGAGCGCGTTTATCCGGCCTGATTTCTGGGCTGGAAATTGAGCAAGGTTGTAACAACTCAACTTTTTATATATATTTTTAAACTAGATGTATTATCAATATAAAATACCAATAATAATAATCGAGTTGTTATGTCGCGTAGTGTAAAGACTACGCAAGGCCAATTTCAATATTAATATAAAACTAGCAATTATTATTTTTAACAAATTTCCAAAATAAAATAATTGTCTACTCATATGTCGACAAGTTCACAAATAAGTGAAAACTCTTGAACGTGAATCCCTAAGACTTATTTTTATTCAGGTCAAACTCTAGATGAGCGTCCCATGACATCAAAAATCTATACAAGCTACTGATCACCTGAAAAAAGAAAATATTTAAAAATACAAGAACGAAATCTCAATACAATAAACTCAATTATGTAAAAAGTAATTGAAATAACCCAAGAGGGGGTGAATAGGGTTATATGGTTAATTCTGCACTTAAATCAACACAACTAGGTTAATAGCACTTTTATATAATGAAATATACTTCTTTATTGATTAAATGAAAGTGCATAGACTGAAAGAGATTACAACTAAGCCTTAATGAAAACTGTAAGGTCCTCAAATGGCTTACTGGAACAGAAGACCTTGCAGTTGTCTTTTGCATTTGAGGCCTCACAGAAGAGGCGATTACAGACAGTAAAATAACTTTAATGCGAGACTCCTTCCTCACTTCAAACACTCGACCTTAGGGGTTCTCACCAGTACCCTCACTGGTTACAAAAACTCACCACACAAAGTGGCTACAAATCAGAATATTATTACTCAATATTCTTACACTCATAACTTTCTTAGCTAAAGCTCCTACTCAGATTTACTTGCTTGGAAATCCACACTTTGTATAAATGAAGCTCGATGATATTTATAGCCTTGAGAGCAATGACTTCTTTATCACACCAAGATTGTTTCCTTTTCTGAGATGATCCTCTATCTTCCACGGGATTCCCTTTCTATGCTATAGTTTCCTTCCTTTTCGTTTGATATCTGAAAAGGAAATAACACATTGTTATTATCTTATTTCAGAATTAGAAGGAAGGAATAAAATTGGGATATGATTGATACTTCCTTGAATTAGCTTTGATGCTCTTTCAAACAAAACGCTTGTACTGATGCTTGAGGTCCTATCTGCTGGTCGTACTGAGGTCCTCATAAGCAGCTGAGATTCTTCAGTCTCCTCCTTTTTGTTTGAAAGACAAAATTCCAGGGGAGTTCTATACAAGTGCTAAGAGTAGGAGTAATAGAGACAACAACACATGCATACAGAAGTAGAATAGTAGTGACCAAATTTCATAGCAACAGTTCAGCAGTTTCTTGCAATTACAAACCAAGAGCGTCTCCCCTTTTTTGTCTTTTAGACAAGAAGGAAACAGGAGAGTACAAAATGTTTGGCCAAAAGTTCACAAAATAAAACAATTTAGAGAATCAAAATTTGAAGGGGGAACGGGTGTTACTCCTGGGGAGGGGGTTTGACTTTGGGAGCATCATTAGTAGTGTCAACAGCGAGAGTAGAGGACAGAGTGCTAGGACCTAAAAGAGCTTGTGCCTGTTGCACCAAGTTGGTCAAGGCAGTGCAGACACTGGTACTGGCCAGGAGGTTCGCTTGGAGGGCGCGTTGGAGGTCCTTAAGGGATTGCACTTCAGTCTTCAGGGTTTGAATGTCAGCGTGGAGGACGTCCAGCTGAGACAACAGAGGATTAGAGGCTTCAGTAGTCGTTGGAGCGAAGGATGAGGCTTGGAGAGGTTGGAGATCATCGGAGTGCATCCAGTGACCTGAAGCATGAAGGTTATAACCAAGAGATTCTAGGACAGTAATGTTGATGGTGGAAAGGAAGATTGGGGTTTTGTCCTCATCAGGGAGAGGGACATGGAACTTTCGAAAGACATGATTGAGGAGGTTCGAGTATGGAAGGGGGCCTGAAGAACTAGAGCCTGCTTTGATGATGTGGTATAGAATGACTTCACCCATGTCAGGATGGCAATTGTTGAGAATGTTCAGCAGAAAGGTGGCACAGGGCTAATTGATAGTTTCTTTAATTTGGAAGTGCCTCGGGGAAGAATGGTACGAACCAGGATGAAGTAGAGGCATCTAGCTTCAGAGTGGAGGTTTGTTTACTGAGGATATTTGGTGGTGGATGGTTGGCCAAAAGATTTGAGGAGTTCAAGATGGGCGTCCTTAATGTCAGAGAGGGCAGGTCTGGAGACGTCGGGAGTGATGCCCATAATCCATTCAAGATTGAGAGGGGATAAGTGGATTTCTCTTCGAGAAACAGATGTTTTGTATGGGGTTTAGATGTTTTGGGAGAGATGTTCTCAAGATTGGCACAAAATTCAAAGAAGAGGTTGGGATAGCAATAGTCATCGGCATTGAAAAAGAGATCGCAGCCAAGTGAGGACAGAGTTGAAAGGAAAGCAAATTTTGTACCTTGGAGATTGATAAGATCGACTCTGTCACAATGAACGAGAGGGCGTTGTTTCATGGACTCCAATCGTTTCCGGAAGGCTTCTAGAGAACCAGCCGTGGCCGGTGTAGACACCGGATTTTGTCACATAAATATATAGCATGACTATATATAACGAAACAAAAATAAAGAAGGAGAGGTCGGTTGATACACTAGATTTTGACATAGTGTTCCATACACTTTTAATCCAATTTTTATTATTTCTTTTTATGTAGTTTTAGTTAGGAAATTATTAATTAGAAAAATGGGAACCAATCCATGCAAGCCATAAGAGCAAGTGCTAGAGATCGCAATATCGAAACCTCACAAAAACACTCCAAAAATACCTCATATTAGCTCACAAAAAAGGCTATCTCCGTCCAGTGTGAACCACCACTTCCCGAGGTGGGTGAGTTCACACAACACCGTCCACGGGTGCATGTACGATAGAAGGAACCTCCTCCATGGCGTAGTGGCCGACAGGCCTACACGAGGACCACACGTGGTTAATTAACCACGTGCCACTATCCACAGTAGCTCATCCCCCCTAGCTGCCTTACCTTTTGTGCCAGCTTGACTACGTGAATGCATGTACATGTATGTGCATGAATGTATGTCCTCTACCTAATCACCTCTACTCCTATAAATGCTCCCTCATGCCAAAGCCAAACTCACTCAATCATTCATTCATTCTTCCCCCTACACTTCTATTCTCTCATCTCTCTAATTTCTCCATTCTAGTAGTTATCATTTTACCACTATTTCTCTATCACTTTTCCACCATTTTCTTATCATCCTAATCCCCATATCTTCATCCTTTTAAACCTCTCATCCCTACTCTCATTCTATCCCAACCATTCTTACATAAAACCCTCACAAAAGCATCCTAAAACATCACTAAAAACCCACAAAAAAGCCTTTCTTCCTATCCTTTTCCCTACCTTTTTCCTATCCTTCTTCATCACTTTCCTACCATTATTATCTCCTTTTCTCCACTTGTTTAAGTCCTCTTATCTCCATTCTTATATTCCCTCCATTATCTTTCTACAAAACCCTGAAACTCCACAAAAAGTCTAACCTTTCTACTACTTAAAACACCACAAAAAGAGCCTTTTCCTATCCTTTTCTCACCCCTTTTCCAGACCTTTCTGCATCCACTTTTAGCACCATTTTGGCATATTCAAGAGGAGTTTTTCAAGGCTTTCAAAGGCATCCAAAGAGGCTTCTACAAAGGCTAGGCAAGGCTTCCCTAAAGAAAGGTCACAATGTAAGCTCTTAATTGTTTCCTTTTTATGTAAATAAAGTGTACATGTATATTCCTTTCATTCTTATTTGTTGCATGTTCAATCAACTAATTCTATAAAGTTCTTATTTATTTCCCTTCCAAACTTTATCGAAAGCACATTTTAAACTTTTAGTAGAGTCTTTCCTTTTGTCAGAGGCGAACTCTTAAAGTTTACTTTTTGAGTTTGATAAGTGTATTTTATATATATGTGATCTTGGGTAATTTAGAGTTAATTTGAGTGATAATTGTTATGAATGTATTATTTTTATACTCGAATTCTCTATTTTACGCTTGGTTGGAGTTTGATTTAATTTTGTAGGAAATTGGTGTTAAAGTGAAGAAATCAAGCTTAAAATCAAGTGTATGGAGTCCAAGAGGATCACAATTGAAGAATAAATCCACCCCAAGGCCCAAGCTCAAGCCCAAGAACTCATTGGATACCGGCAGATACCAACACGGGTGAGAAAAGACCCAAAACGGGTCGTTTCAGCCTCCAGAAAGTCCAGAATATGACTCCAGTGACCAACACGGTCCGTATCAGGCCAACACGACCCGTGTTGACCCCAGCACGGTCCCTGTTGACCTAGAACCACCCGTGTTGCTTCTGTTTAATGCAAAAATGGCGTTTCGGTTGCTCTTACTGCTATATAATTGATGTATCCGGTGGTTTTTGCTGGCATTGACTCCTACTCATCATCATCCTCATCATCATATTCATCCATCCTTTCATCCATATTTCCATCCACATTCATCCATTGTGAAGATAGAGAGATTGGTTGAGTTTTGGAAGATTGGTTCTCAAGAATTGGAGAGAAGTGGAGGAGCAAAAGTCCCCACGGATCTACATTCAAGCAAGGATTGAAATCCAACTCGGTTTATTTCTCTTTTCATAGTTTCCATGCTTTCTAGAGTAGAATTTGTTATGTTTAGTGAATCGAACATGAGTAGTGAGTAGTTTCATAAGTTTAGGGGATAAACCCTTATTTCTCTTTTCATAGTTTCCATGCATTTTATTTAACCTTTGATTATGTTTGTCATTGTTTTTGACTGGCCATCAAGAATATGGAATTAGATTGTTGAATGAAGTACCGAACGGAGAAATTCGATAATCGGAACCCTTAGGATTAAACTAGTTTATGAAGTGAACTAGAGATAAAATACTTTGTAACTAGGGGTCATTGGATAATTTGATATTTAACTTGGATAAAATTGACACAATAAAGAGTCCAATAGATCAATTTTACTAAGCAATCCGTTTCATTGCCAAAAGCTCGCTACGGAATACATTATGCAATTATCGACCCTAAAATGTACCAAATTAGTGACATACATGTTCAATCCACTTGTTTGATTCATAGAGTTACTTAGGTTTTATCCCCTGAACGCTTTTCTTATATTGATTAATCTAAGTTAATTGTGTGAATATTTGTTAGTTTTTGATCTTTTTAGCCATTATAAATAGAAATAGTTTTTCACAATCTAAACCCGGCCAATTTAGCAATCACATAGGAAACTAGTTTGGTGTGTAGTTAGCAAAGTCCTTGTGGGATCGACCTTGATATTTGCTACACGTACACCCGTGCACTTGCGGCGTATCAGAGTTCGTAGGCTTACCCCCAAATCCATTCTTGGGTTTCGCAGGCGGAGTCTTTCTTTCTTTTCTTTTTGGTTTGGCTTTTCCCTTAAAAAGTCGTGTGGCGACTCCCATTTCGAACTAAAACACATCGAGGATTGCATAAACTATGGTTTACATGATTTTACAATGTATCGATGCAACTTTAAGGTTTTCTTTCTTATATTTCTAAATAATAGTTGCATAAATCACTCTCTTCCGAGCCTAACATTTAAATGAGCAAATAGGATTAAATTTAGAAGAGTTGGGAACAATTGGATGTTTACTCTTAAAGGTTTAATGCAAGGACTCATAAAATGCCTAAATAAAGGGAAAGTGATTTTACAAAATATTATTCCTGAAATACTAGTTTGATTTCCTTAAAGAGTTTTTCAAAGGTTAAACCCTAGCACAAATCATCGAATCACACCCCAATCCTAACGTGGATGTTCGAAGCGCGAACGACGAGGAAAAATGTCCACAGGATTTTTGGTGACTCCACTGGGGAGTTTTTCTAAAGTGGGTAAAACTTGAAAAAATTTGTCTGCTTTAAATCTTTTGGAAAAAAAATTAATTTTTCTTTATATAATTAATTCATTCCTTTTAGGCATAATGCATTGCATATACCGGGGTACTCCCTTGACATGTAACATGTCATAGGTGCACATAAATCGGTGGTATTAGGTTTTTTTTTAACAACAAAAATAACCCATGGGATGTCGGACCGGCCATACTCAATTGGTGCACTTACACCGAGAGAGCATTGGTCACCACATCCACTCATGCATCACTCTACGAGGTCTCCACCCAAGCCTCCAAGAGCAACACCCCACACATTCAAGTTGCCTTTACAACAAGAATGCACCGGGGTGAGTACATGTGCTGTTAAGCCTTATCTAGCCAATAAACCCTTTTGTACATAGAGCCTTGGTTTAGGGTACCCCTTTGTTCATATATATGCTATGTGTTATGTGTTTAAATTCATTGTAAAGAGTCGACCCAAGTTTAGGAGTGTTGTTATAGTCCGTATATTAGTCATTGGGTTGAGAAGAGTCATGATTACCAACTAAGTTAATTAGCCTAAAAAATTATGGCTAAACCAGTGGTTGGGGCCATTTATCTATAAAGGTTAATTCTCTTGGTTCATAAAGTAAACTGAACTAGCCATTGATGATTCTATATGGCCCTTTACGACATCTTCTTAACAAAAGTCCAATAAACCTGATTAAAGTCAAAACAAAGTTAGTGGGTAAAGTCTTGGACTGCATGATAATCATCGGGCTAGAGTAAATTAATTTATCGACTTAATTATCGAATCTTTCACACTTATGGTTGGCCCGTGGTTAGGCCCAATCATATCAGATCTGACAATTATGTCCATAAAATAATTATAACTCCCCTGTTGGTTTTATTTAGTCCTTTATAATACTTGTTTTCCGGTAGTTAAATAAAAAAAAAAGGAATAGGAAGAAAGATCGTCAGTCTTGTTAATTATTATTCTCCATGGCAGTCAGCATGGCTCGAATTATGTCTGTGTCGGTAGCCCAAATTACGGATTCTCCTTAAAACGGTCGGCATGTGGATGGGACCCAACCGAATTGAGAAACACTAATTTGTGCTCCTTGACTTAGGCTTGATTCGCCATGCTTGACTTTATTCGGCCTATTGTAATGATTGGTTGTCCTTAGATCTAAAGAAATCTGACTAATAATCAAACAAAGTTAGTGGATAAAGTTTTAGACTGCATAACAATCATCGGCCTCGAGTAAATTAGTTTATCGAATTAATTATTGAATCCATCATACTTATGGTCGGCCCGTGGTTAGGCCTAACCATATTGGATTTGGTAATTAAGTCCACAAACTAATTACAACTCGCTTGTTATTGGTTTTATCCAGTCCTTTACGATATCCACTTTCGTAAACAAATAGAATAAAAAATGTATAGAAAGAGTAGTCTATCAGTCCCGTCAATGATTATTCTAGTCCGTATAATAGTCAGCATGGCTAGAGTTGGTCTGTGTAGGTAGTCCAATTACGGATTCTCCTTAAAACGGTCGGCCTGTGGATGCGGCCCATCCGAATCGAGAAACACTGACTTGTACTCCCATACTCGGTTCTGATTCGCCGTGTTTGGCTTTATTCGCCCTTTATAATGATCAAATGTCCTTGGGGTCCATATAGAGTTAGGTCCGTAAAGTAGTTAAAGTGTGTGCTAGGCTATATGTAAATATGTGTTTGTGCATGTGTATGTGTCTTTGCATGTGTATGCGTATGCGTTTGTGCTTGTGCGTGTTCATGTGTATGTGTTTGTGCTTGTGCGTGTGCATGTGTATGCGTATGTGTATGCGTTTGTGCTCGTGCATGTGCATGTGCTTGTTCCTGTGCGTGTGCATGTGTATGTGTATATATATGTGTTTGTGCATGTGCATGTGTTTGTGTTTGTGTTTGTGCTTGTTGTACCGCGTGTTTGAGTTTGTTAAGTCTTCGTTAGGTGTTAAGTTTGTTGAGTCTTGGCCACGTTTTTAAGTCTTTGTTAACACGTTTTTTGAGTCTTTGATAGGTCAAAATATTTGTTTTTGTTAACAAGTGTTTTAGCGTGTTGAGTGTTTGTTTGGTGTAAATATGTGTCTTGTCTGTTGAGTCTTCATTAGAGTCGGACCTACTTTCGAGATACTGTTTTAGTCCGCATATAATCATTGGGTTTGAGAAAAAAAACTGAGTTTATAAACTCGATTAATTATCCTTAAATTCTATGGTCGGCTTGGTTGTGAGGCTGATTCGTTTTAAAGGTTAATCGGCCTTGTTTATCGATTCATTTTGACTCACCTTTGATGGTTTTATTCGACCCTTATCAGTATTCCTTTTATTTTGGGTCCAAAGAAAATGATTAATAATAAAACAAAGTCAGTGTGTGTTGTTCTAGCCCGCGTAATAGTCTCAAAGTTAGAGAAAATGAATTTATAGATTTGATTATTAAGTGTAAAACAAAATCCATGGTCGGCCTGTTGGTAAGCCCATCCATGTTGGATTTAATAATTGAGTTTATAAGTCTGTTTTCACTCACCTTTTGATGGCTTTATTCGGTCCTTTACAACATCCACTTTCCATGAGTGTAAATATATAAATATGTCGAGTCTTAGATAAAAAAAGGTGTGTAAATAGAAGTACAGAAGTCAAGTCGTCAGTTCATCGAGCATTATTCCAGTCCATGTAATATCCAACTTAGCTTGAGTTAACGCAAGTTTGTTAGTCCAAGTGACGGATTCTCCTTAAAACGGTCAGCTTGTGGTATAAGCCCATCCGAATTGAGAAACACTCATTTGCGCTTTTCAACTTATGTCGACTCGCTATGTTCGACTTTATCCGGCCCTTTATAATGCTCTTGTTGTGAAAATGTGTTGTTCTGTGTCTCAGAGTCATAGAGGTTAGGCTTTCCTAAGTCAGTAAATAAGTGTCTTTCATTCTTTAGGACGTCTCATAGAGGTTAGGACTAGCGAACCAGTATCATAGCTGAGTTGTTTCTTGAGTCAGTATATAGGTGTATGGTTTAGCAAACCCAAGTTATAGGTGAGTCTTCGTTGTAGAGTTTGCATGTAAGTGTCTTGCATTCTTTAGGAGATCTTATATAGGTTCGTACGACATGTGAACCTAACTTATGGGTGAGTCATTCATTCAGAGCCTGCATGTAAGTGTCATGCACTTCAATGTCAGTAAATAAGTGTCTTTGTTTTAGAGTCACCATTAGTGTTTTTCAATCTTTAGGAAGTCGCAAATAAGGTCAGAGTCATGAGTGAGTCTTTTCCTAAGTCAACATGTGTCTTTCATCGCTAGGAAGTCCAATGCAAGTCCATGTCATGTGTGAGTCTTTCTTGAATCAACATGTGTGTTCCATTTGTAGGAAGTTCAATGTAAACCTAGGTCTAGAATGAGTCTTCGTGTTAGTGTTTGCATATAAGTGTCTTGCATTCTTTAGAAAGTTTTTATACGAGGTCTAGGTCATAGGCGAGTCTTTCCTTGAGTCAATAGGCATCTATCATTTTTAGAAAGTTCAATGTAAACCCAGATCATGGGTAAGTCCTTGAGTTATTGTGTAAGTGTATTTTATTCTTTAAGAAGCTACATATAGGGTTTAGGTCCTGGAAGTCATAAGTGAGTCGTTGAGTCGTTTCTCTGGTTAGCATGTAAGGGTCTTTCAGTCGTTAGAGAGAGTCGCATTTAAGGACCGTGTCATAGGTGAATCTCTTCTTAAATCAACGTGAGTCTTTTCATTTTTTTTTTTAGAAAGTCCAAAGTAAAACCCATGCCATGGGTGGGTCGTTAGGTCATTTATTGAGTTAGCAGGTAAGTGTCTTCATTCCTTAGAAGATCTCATATAGGTCTAAGTCATGGGTAGGTCCTTCCTTAAGTCAACATGTGTCTTTCACTTTAAGGTTGTTAATTGCAAACCCATGTCCCGGTTGTGTCGTTGTCTAGAGTTAGCTTATAAGTGTTTTTCTTTTTGTAGAAATTCTAGTATAAGGTCTAAGTCATCTGTAAGTATGTGTCTAGAGTCGTCATGTAGATACCTGTCTTTGTTATAGGAAGTCCAGTGTATACCCATGTCAGGGGTGAGTCTTTTCTCATGTTGGCATATCATGTGAGTGTCTCTCTCTTTTTTTTAGGGAGTCTAATGTAAACCCATGTCATGAGTTAGTCTTTTCGGGTCAGCATATAGGCATTTGCATTTTAGGAAGTCTCATATAGATTTTAGGGCATGTAGACCCATGTCGTGAGTAAGTCTTTTTCTTAAGTTAGCATACATAGAAGTCTTGCATCCTAGAAAGTCTCATGTAGGTCAATAAGCATGTTCAAACCCATGTCCTGGGTGAGTCTCTCTTGAGTCAGCGTATAAGCATTTTTAGGAAATCCATATAGGTCATTTAGGACATGCATGCATTGGGATTGGTTTCTCTTCATTTGTTTAGTGTCAAGATCAAGGCCTGAAACGGTAATAAAGGGAATTTTTGGGGCGACAGGAAACTCTGCAACTATAATAGATCTCGAGGACACCACATGGAGAATTGTTAGACTTGGAGGACATGATCCAGTCAGGGAAACTGCCGATACCAAACGCAACACAGAGGACCAGTTGAGGGATTCCCCTTACGAAGACAAGGAGGGCACACCAAAAGGAGCTTTAGAGTTAGCTACAGTCCTGGTTGACAACCATTTCATTTTCGAGGTATGTTAGAGTTAAGAGTCAGTTCTTAATTCATTCCTTGAATTTAAATGCTCTTGTTGCTATTTGTTCAAATAGAATTTCATGCTTGTACTTCTTATTTGAGTTGAAAAGTTCTCTTGTCCAGTCTAACAAATTCACGTTCTCTTATCTTTCCATCTTTGTCATATACCTCATTCTCATCCCTTCATTTCTTGAATCCAGGGTTAAAGAGAAATTCAGAAGAAAATAGAATTCGAAAAAAAAGAGTGAAAAACTATAGAGTGGCCGGTTTCAAAACCTCATTGAGGCAAATCGGGCAAAAGAAGAGAATAATATTGATAAGAGAAGTCAGTTTGTACCCTCATCCAGCAGGCTGAGTAGAAGGAGAGAACGTCATCAGGAAAGACTGATTCCTGTAATCTCTCTAAAGTGAATACTCCTCATTAGAAATGTCGCAGCTTAACCAAATGTGCCGAGGACAGGGGGCTTCCGCCTCACTTTCATTTCACCAACCACATTACCCTCGTCTTTTCATCCAATCTCGACCTACCTCTTATTACCTATCATTTCTTCCATCAAACCTCAACCTTTTCAAAACCCTTTAATTCATTAAACCAAATTCAAAAGGTGTGCTATGACCAATGGAGAACATGAGGCAACCCGTAAAGGAGTTCGAAAAAAAAGGAGGTTCAAAAGAAAGGAGTTCAAAAAAAAAAAACAACGACAAAAGTGAAAAAAAGGGAGAAACAAAAAAGGGTTGAGAGGGATAGCAAAAAAAATAGAGAAAGAAACAAAAAAGAGAAGAAGAAGAAAAGAGGGGAGAATAAGAAATTAGAAGGCAGAAATAAGAGTCATGCACACTTGAATAATCTCATTGATCCCAAACCTTCACCTCATCATTCATACATCTCATCATACCTTTCAGCCTTCAATAACCTTCATACGCCTACATAACCATCCATAACCTACATATGAACCCTTCAATCCTTCTCAGCCATCTTTCCGAACCCTTAAGCCATCCTCAAGGCACTACCCATCAAAATTGTGCTTAAAGAACTACGGCTGGCCTGATTCCACCTTGGATACGTAGGAGAACCTCTTCGAGGCCCTGCTCAATATTTTTCACTTTAGAGAGTTTCATCTTTTAATAAACTGGTCTTTCAGAGAATAAAAGAAGAGAGAGAATAAAAGCTAGTCCGAAAACCCATTTGGACGGGCTAGGTAAAAGGAGAGGAAACTCTGGATTTCTATAACTGTCATTAAACCTCCATTTTCCATTTTCCTTCTGTTAGACTTGAACATCATTCCATCAATCATGTTCCAGCCTTTTCCCAAGAGATGATGTTTATCCCATTTGACCACACTACATGAAAATATGCATCCTTCCACGCATATTTTCCCACGCTTATTTAAATGAGGGGAAAAAATCCTGCAAATTCCTACTATATACAATGGTCACGCTTACTAAGAGTGGCTAAATGGTAAGCACGCATATTAGCGTGCTAGCGCGTTGTAAGAGTTTGGCCACACTTATTAAGTGAGGTTATAACATTCTCCCAAACAAACCTATATTTCCACTTATAATATGCGTGACAGACAACAATTTTACATTATAATTATTTTTTGCAAAAAGGTATAATCTTTTAATTAGGCATCAGGTTTAATTAAGGAATTAATTTAGTCTTAAAAATAATTTCAAAAAAATTAAAAGAAACATTATGGAATATTGAATTTTGGGTACATTGATATTAGAAACCAAGTGGTATTTGTGTATATATAGTATTATATTAATTGCGAGAATATTTAAAAGATTATAATTATAATTTTTTTTAATATACCCATCTATTAGTTAAAGCTAAAATAGAAGATAAAAAAAGTCAAGTGATATTTGTGTATATATAGTATTAAATTAGTTATTAGAATCAAATAATCTTCAATACTCAAGCGGTAAGGGTTTGGTTAGTCACTCATTCTTATGTGTTATGGTCGGGGCTTCGAATCTACATTCAAAAGAAAAAATTATAATAGGTGGAGAGTTGCTCGTCCGTGCACGCTTAATAAGCGTGGCAAAGTTGCTCCATGCACGCTTATTATGCGTGGTGAATTTCTTCTTGCCATGCTTAATAAGCGTGGAAAAATTTTCCCCACACTTTCCCTTTCCACGCTTATTTATCCGTGGCAAGGATTCTCGGCCTCGCTTATAAGCGTGGCTAGAAGCTGTTTTAAGCGAGGAACGAGGACCATTTTTTGGTAGTGCCATCTCTTCACCCTTTCGAGACACCATGATCCTTAAGTGTCACTTTATCCCCATGCTCCAACCCTTTTCCCAAGAGATATGATGTCTACCCCATTTGGCGATCTCTTCACCCTTTCAAGACACCATCATCCCTAAGTGTCTCTTTATCCCCATGTTCTAACATTTTCCCAAAAGATGATGTTTATCCCATTTGACCATCTCTCATTCCTTTTTAAGGCATGTTCATTCTTAAGTGTCTCCACATCCCATTCATTAATAATACCACTCCCATCATCTCTTTCACCCAACACTTTCTAACCAACTTTTTAGCCTTTCCATTTGATCTCACCCTTTGAGGACTTTTTCAGCTTGATCATCAATGCAAGTATGAGGCTCTATGCCCACTCTTAGCACATCTGAGTGTGGCTCACTTCTCAGCAAGAGAAAAAGCCACCCACATCATATCGGTGACATACGCGATCATGAACAGACTCCAAGACAAGCTACTCTAAACTAGGGGCTCGCGCTACCTTTGTGACATCATCAGAGACGTTTATCGGAGATAGCTTCTAAGAGGGACACCTACTCCCTATTTTACAAGATCTTGCATCTTCATTCTCATTGACGTCCTAGTAGTCTCAAAAAAAAAGGAGAAGAAAAGAAAAAATAAAATAAAAAAAGGAAGAAAAGAAAAAAGAAAAAAAAGAAAAGAAAAGAAAAAAAGAAAAAGAAAAAAAAAGAGAAAAAGAAAAGAGAGGCTAACTTGAAAACCCTCTGGGCAAGTTAGGCAAAAGGAGAGATTGAGACTCACAGCTAAGGACGTACCAGATTTCCATCAGTGCAACAAAAGAAGCAATGTCTCCTTCCATTTCATGGTCTTCGTACATCATATCGTCAACTAGGGGCTTGCAAATTTCCAAGGTGCCCTCCAAAGGAAAACAATGTCATCAAGGTTCTACGCCAAACTGGGGGTTTATCGTACATCATCATAAGTTTGCAAACAATCAAGGTCATCTACGTGAGCATCCAAGAAGCACATCTTTCAAGCCTCGCACCTCCGCCATTATTATTTGTCCCCTGGACCAAAATGTGACTCACCCTGAATTTTCCTGAAATTTCCCACAAGTGGCCTTAATCCTTAGGAAGTCATTGTCTTAGGAAAGTATTGTCCAAAAAAAAAAAGAGTAATTGTCCTAGAAAAACTGTCTTAGGAAATCATTTTCCTAGAAAGTCATTGTCTAAATAAAGAGTCGGGGGGTTACCTGCATATAGAATTACATGTTTAGAATCATAAAGCGTCATGTGTGTCAGTGTGTGTCGTTCTAATCATAATAGGTTGCATCCATAAGGTGTGTGAAAATCACACGGAGTTAGTTTGTCTTGCATAGAGTCAGTCTGTCATGCATAAAGTCAATAATCATGCATAAATGCATAGTTGCATAAAAAAATGCATTGTTTGTGCAAGAGTCCAGTTGCATGTATACTTGCATATCAGGAAAAAAAAAGACAACAAAGAAGTGCCACATCGTTCCAGAATGCAACACTGGGGGCTGGTTGAGCCCATATGTCATATCATTCAGGAAGGGTTTCTTATCACTAAGAGCAAGATTAGAGCAACCTCTAATCCAACTCTGGCAAGTCAAGCTAGCATCCAATGAAGTCATAAATCGATTGCCCGACACGAAGGACAAAATATTCCTCAGCCAGACACGAATGGCGATTGTCCGACACGAAGGACAAATCTTCCTCAGCCAGACATGAATGGCGATTGTCCGAGACGAAGGACAAAATTCATCTTCATCCGCCAGACACGAATGGTGATTGTCCGACACGAAGGAAAAGTCTTCATCATCCGCCATACACGAATGGCGATTGTCCGACACGAAGGACGTATTCCTTATCAGCCAGTCTCAAATGGCACCTATTTGACACGAAGGACATATTCTTCACATGACTGATAAGGATCGGCGACCGGGCGAAATTCAAGAATCTATGTTCCCCTAGTGGTAATCCAAACTCATGCAACCATGAGCAAAGAAGATGTTGGCGTTTATGCGCTTAAAGCAAAATTTGAAGTATCACCTACTTTGAATTCAACTTAAAGTGTTGAAACAAGCAATTGCATGCAAGTCGTTTCAACAACAACATGCTATAAAAATAAGGTTGTAGAAGAAATAAAGCATACCGAGGAATGAGAGCGGAAGAAGCCATCACTTTGTAATAAAAGCCGAAAATACAAAAAACAAGAAAATCCAGAAAACAAGAAGAAGGCCAAGAAGAAGCTCTAGTTAATAAGCACGAGAGCTTGGTTCACACAGCTATGTGTCATGCCCTCATTTGCCTAAGCTCAATTCTGGTCGACCTTGGGGCTATCTGCAAATAATCGAGACTAGATTTGTCTCTTGCATGGCATGGAAAAGCTGGAGTGAATTCAAAGATTCCTCTCTTCTCTCTAGTGTCCGGCCGGCTTAGGGAAAGAAGGAGCCTTTGTCTTTTCTCCATGCTTATTGCCAAGGGCCCGAGTGAATGCAAAGATTCCTCTCTGATGTATGCTAGCTCACAAAGATCAGAGTATTGAGCTAGAATGCATCATACAACTCACATACACACCAGAATGACTGTAATAACAATCGCTAATTGGAAATAATTGGCTGGAATAGAAGACAACCCAATGAGGAAAATAAAGGATAGGCTTGCTTACAGTTGATACAAACACACCACAACTGCAATCAAGGGCAAAGGACTCTCACATTCATAGTCCTACAGACACACCAAAGCATGGATGATCAAGCACAGCTGACACTTGTTGGATTCTTGCCAATATCCAGTGACAGGAGCTGATTTAACCAAGATTGAGAGTTATAGGACACTCACAAACTTTCAAAGGTTCTAAGACACTCGAGAATACTATTGAATCAACACTGATATCCTTTCATTGCTGGAAACTTCAGAATATAAAGACTACCTACAGTTTGATTAGCAGTTGCTTAACATAAGCTAATCTGCTTAATCTCCCTGATTTAATGTAATCTACAAAGGTTTAAAACAAGTACAACTAACTACATCCTTATAATCTCGAGTACAATTTGAAGGAAAATTAAAAGGGAAAATGCTAGCTAAGCTCTGATTGGACCAAATGCCAAAAGAGTGGCAAAATGGACCAATGAGAGGCTTTCCTGCCTAAGGGGGTAAAAATAATGTTACTGAGGTAATTCCCGCGCAATTGAAACTTGCTGTTGCCATGCTCGAACATGCTCGGACTTGGTTTGGACTTGAAAATGGCATGACAAAGAACAAAAAAACCCCTAGGGAACCTTGGCTGAATCTTCCACAATCAATAGATATGACATTGAGAAAGACTGCTGCTTGGACTGTTGTTGCTGGGAACTGGATTTGGTCTAAATGACAAATGCTGCTGGGCTGGATGGCTGTAGGTGCCAAGACTTGCCTCACAAGTGTATAACAAGCTTGGATAGATGCTGTTGGTGGGTTGGTGGATGCTGGTCAAGTTGTGAACCTCCTACTGGGTAGCTGAACTGATGAGTGACATGCTGAATGACTTGCTGTCCTTGCTGGGATTGGGAAGCCTGTTGTTTCTGCTGGAATGCTTCCCTAGCTGCTGAGTTTGGTAATTCAACATGGTCTCCTCCTTGTCTTTCTTCTGTGAAAGTCTTTGGTGAAGCGCTATGGATGCCTCCTTTCGATGAAGTCGCCGCTTTGTCGTTGTTCATGATGGTCTCCATCATCCTCCCCAAGTTGAGGAAAGTTTGTCCTGAAACTTGGAAGGTCTTCATATGCTGGGTAGTATGGTCGAAGATCTGCTACATTGGATGTTGCTGAACCTCCATACTCTTCAGATAGGTCCAAACTATAGGCATTGTCTCCAATCTTCTCAAGCACTTCAAATGGTCCATCTGCTCTTAGTAGCAACTTTCCCTTTCTCTTGCTAGTGAACCTGTCCTTCCTCAAGTGGATCAAAACTAAGTAGGGCCGACAAAAATCTGACCGACCCGATAGTCCGAATTTACCGACCCGGAAAAATTGGGTTTTGGACATGGCGGCTTGACTGATTCTGAAAATTTGGTCATTCAGTAATTGACCGAATAAAATACGGGTCGGGTTCGGGTTTAGCAATACGGGTTCGGGTTGACCGAATTTTTGAAGAAAATCGAATTCGGTCAACTTCGGTCAATCATTTCCGGGTTGACCGAACCCGAATCGGTCAAGAATTAGTGAATCACAAGATATATTACTAAAAAGAGTAAAAATGTCATTTATGAAATTCGATTAATCGGACACATTCGGTCAACCGGGTTCGGGTTCGAGGTTGACAAATGTGTCCGAATTAAAATTCGAACAGGGTTAGTGTTTGAGGTTTTTGACCGAATACCGAATTGACCGAACCCGATAAGACCCGGACCCGATTTTTTGCCACCCCTAAAACTAAGTCTCCTGGTTGGAAAGTGACCTTCTTTCTGTGTTTGTTGGCTGATGCAGACACATGCTCAGTATACTTGGCAATTCTTTCCTTCACTTGCTAATGAAGCTCCCTGATTTGATCTGCTCGTTTACCTGCTTCAAAACTGAATTTGACGGAAGTAGTTAGTGGAACTAAATCCAAAGGGGAAATTGGAGTTTTACCATAGACTACTTGAAATGGAGAGTAGCCTATGGCCTTGGAGGGTGCCTTGTTGTAAGCAAACTCAGCATGCGGCAAAAGAGTGTCTCATCCTGCTTTATGTGTTTGAATTAGTGCTCTCAATAGGACTCCAAGTGTTCTATTAGTAACCTCTGTCTGCCCATCAGTCTGTGGATGGCAAGTGATGTCGTACATGAGCTGGGTGCCCAATTTCTTCCACAATGTAACCCAAAAATGGCTCAAAAACTTGGTATCCCTGTTAGACACCATTATTTTTTGGCACTGCATGCAATCTTACAATCTCCTGGAAGAATAATTCAGCAACTCTGGTGGCATCAAAACTGGTGTGGCATGGTATGAAATGTGCCATCTTTGAAAATCTATCAATCACCACCATCACTGAATCCTTGCCTCTTTGAGTTCTTGGCAAACCAACAATGAAATCAAGGCTGACATCTTCCCAAGGGCTACTTGGAACTGGCAAAGGTGTGTGTAAACCTTGAGGTAGGCTGTGTGACTTAGCCAACTGACAAATGTTACACCTCTTCAAAATAGATGCTCCACATCTCTTCTCATCTTTGGCCAACTGTAATGCTCTTTTAACATCACCATGGTCTTCTCAACTCCAAAGTGCCCTGCTAGACTCCCTCATACTAATTGACAACAAAATGAAGAATACAAACCCTAAAATAAGTATAATTGATAAACACAAGAGAAAGTAAAGGGAGGAATGATAAAACCTTAAACTTGAATTCAATTGCAATCAACAAACTTGAAATCTTGACTAATTAACAATGGAGAGTATTCAAAGTTCTCAAAGAAAACCATACATATAAACCTAGATGAATAATAGCGTCCCCCCTTAGAGTCCCTCGAATTAGAAATTAAGATGAGAAAAAAAACGAAACTGCCAAGCACACCCTATGCCGATCTTGGCACAGCCTGTGCTGACATGAAAAATAAACAGAAATGATTTCCAAGCAGCAGCACAGCCCGTGCTGACTTTGCACAACCTGTGCCGAACCCTTTTTCTCTCTTTTCTTCATTCTTCTACCTTCCATTGCTCTTTGCCCTGTTCCTTATCGCCATTAAAAGCATCGATCCTCGATAATAAGGGGTAAGAACACCTAAATACAAGGAAATTGACACACTTTAGTTATAAATGAAGGAAGTAAATGATTCTAACTTATAAATTAGGGAAAAAGAGCTCGAAAGGCGAAAACTAGCATAGAAAAGAAGGCTAAAAACTCGTAAAAAACTGGTTTATCAGTACCTCTTGAGCTGCCTTTACTTGCCTCGTAGTCTCTTCTAAGGCCTTCTTTTGTTGCATCTCCAATACGACATTCATAAGAAATTTAATTGTAGGGTTACACTATAAAGAGGGGCCTACATCTTTTGGACCACGACCACCTCCCCAATGGGGAGAGTTTTGAGATAACTCATGAAGAAATACGTTTGCATCATCCGCAGTCTTCTTGAGAAACATGCCACCGGAGGCATGTTCGATAGATTCTCGCAAAGACCTACATAATCCCGAGTAAAAATGTTGTAAAAGTAGCCAATCCTCCAGATTGTGGTGAGGACACCTCCGTTGGAGACCTTTGAATCTCCCCCATGCTTCGAATAATGACTCGTCGGACTCTTGTTGAAAACTCATAATGGCTTGCCTCAAATGACACGTCTCATCATTGGGAAAAAATCTTTGAAGAAAATCACGATTGAGGGCATCCCATGTAGAATAAGTACCCGGTGGACATGTGTTGAGCCACAATAGTGCTTTCCCTTTCAAAGTGAGAGGGAAAAACTTCAGCTTCATGTATTAGGCGGAAACTCCGTTCAGTTGCATGAAACCGATACGTTGCTCGAACCTATTGATGTGATCGATGGGATTTTCATGTTCTCCTCCATGGTATGGAGTGTTCTCGAATATCTCTAGCAAATATGGTTTAAACTCGAACGATGCATTTTGTGGCAATGTAGGTAATATTATGGGGTCGCCTGCCGTACCCGATGATGGTAATGAATATGAAGCCAAGGTACGGGGTGGATTTTGATCTCCGTCAGCCATTGGAATTTCACCTCTCTCTTGCTCCCTTTGCTGCCTTTCTTGTCTGGAGCTAGCATTTGCCTTGTGAATAATATTTTCCGGATTCGAAATCGGTGGAGTTTTAGGCGTTCGGCCTCGTCGAGATAGAGTCTGCATGCACAAAATGAACAAATAGAAAAATCAAATTCTTAACAACTAAGGATACCAAATCTCTAGCAAACGAAATGATCTTAAACAATTTAAAGACAAAGAGCTAAGCTAGGTGCGCTTGCTCCCCGACAACGACGCCATTTTGTGTAACATGGTTTTTGCACCCCGGTTTTTGTATCGTTCTTTCTCGAGGAGCAAGGGGCCTTAGCTAGGACAATCTGACTTTAGGTAAGGTTTAAGGATCACTAGACAATAAGAGGTTTTTTTTCAGGTAAAGGACAGCACAAACAGAACGCAAACACGGCTAAGGTTCGATCAAGAAGGAAACAATGGGTGTCGGGAGATTTCGGGATGCAAACGGTAATTAGGACGAGGGTTTCGCAATTAGGAAGCAACAAATCAGTAGAGTCAAGTGACAATCCCATTAGAATAAACCCACCGGATTTCCTTTTCCAAAGATAATCTGGATTAACTTCCTACAAGCTCACCACGGACCTGGAGGGTTAAAGAAACGGGACTCTTTAGTTAACCTCTTTCCAATTTCGTGAGCGAGTGTTAACTATCCCAATTCCCACCATCCAACACAAGTGTTGGATGTATTCAAAAGCTTTTGATCTCGAATACATCCCACTAGAGGGAAGGATAGGATTGGGAAATTGATTCCACTACGAATTACCTCCTAAAATTGTTAACCTAATCCAAATCAACCATTCACATCCTTAGCTTCTCCCTAACCCATAAGGGTTCTAGCCTCTAATCATCTTAATTAATGTTTAGACCTGATTTCGTGTCTAAATACCGCCTAAATCCTTAGGCTTTTGACTTGTTTCGTAGTTTGTTTTAATAACTTTTAATGCGTTTTAGTTACTTTTGTAGTTTCCGACGGGTTTCACTCAAAACGAATCTAAATGGGCCGATTTTGCACCAATCTTGGGAATCCCGAGATTCCCTAAGATTCCCCGAGCCCTGGTCGTGTCAAAGGCAGAGGATCAGAAGGGCCGGCCATGTCGAAAGGCAGCGGAAGCGGAGGTAACGACTGAAGAGTGCCCTGGAAGGAACTGTGGCCGAGAGAGACCGTGGCCACGGTCACATGGACCGTAGCCACGGTATGATGGAGCCAAGACCAAAGTGAAGAGGCATTGCACCCGAACTAGACCGTGGCCACGGTCAGTTTGACCGTGGCCACGGTCAGTTTGACCGTGACCACGGTGGGATCTTCACCATGCCTAAAGAAGAAGCTGACCAAACTAGACCGCGCCACTGGGCCCCATGACCGAGCTACTGCGCGAAGGAGCGAAAAGTTATCACTTTAATCGCTTATACCGTGACCACGGTGCATGGGGACCGTGCACGACGCGCGCGGTTAAGAGAAGAAATCGCTGCCTTATGCAGACCGAGGCCACGGTCACTCGATCGCCAGCGGTCCCAAGGGCCGCTTTGTCTGTTGTGTAAAATGATGAATTTTGAGTAACAACCTTGATTACTATTTAATGTATTTAGGTCATTTTAGCAAAGGGGAGATTAGACAGCAGCTTTACCTATCTTTTATGATACTTTAGCACTCTTTATCACATTTTTGAAGTCTTAGATTAGAGAGATTAAGGAAGATCTTTGCTGAGATTATTAGTTCTTCTATTGGATTCTCTTGATTATTATTGGAAGTTTGAAGATTATTCTCGACTTTGGAGCATTGGAGCTTTATTATTCTGAAGTTTTCTCCCTTGTCATCACAATCAATGAGCATTTCTTAACCTTTCTCTCTCTAATTTATTGCTTATTTACTAATCTCTGTTTTGTTATTATTGATATTGTTGGTGTTATTGAATGTTTATTGTCATCTTGTTTACTCTTTTAAGCATGAATGAAGTTGTTGATGTTATTAACATGATAGTTAGGATGTTTAGTGGCTAGAACCTTAATGGATTAGGGAGATATTAAGGTTGTGAATGGGTAATTAGGTTTGGGTTAGCAATTTTAGTGAGTAACTACTTAGGAAATCAACTTCCTAATCCTATCCTTCCCTCAAGTGGGATGTATTTAGGTGCGAAAGCATCCCGAATACATCCAATGCTTGTTGGAAGGTAGGAATTAGGATAGTATTCTAGATTGCGAAAGCGAATAGAAACTAACTAGGAAATTTCGTTCTATTGACCTTCCCGGGTCTGTCTATGGATTTCGGGGAAGTTAATCCAGACTATCCTTGAAAGAGGAAGTCTGGTGGGTATTTTTTCTAACGGAATCACCATTTGATTTCCCTTTCTCGTTACTCTCTTGTTGCGAAACCCATTTCATCATTCCCGTTTGCATCCCGAAAGTCTCCCGACACCCATTGTTTGACTGAACATAGCGTGTTTGTGTTGTTTTCACCTTAAAGTCTTTCATCCTTTCATGATCACAAACCATACCTAGAGTCAACTAGTTGCAGCTAAGGCCCCTAGCTCCCTGTAGAAGAACGATAAAACCGTGGTCTTACAAATCACTCGACTAACAATTAACATGCTAACAACAATAATAACTTCATCATTCATGCTTAAAACAGGGAATCTAGATAATCAAAGCAACAATCAAGTAACAACAAACACCAAACAATCTAATAACAAAAACAGAGTTTAAAACATAAATAGATGAATTAAAGAGAGTAAGGGTTGAGAAATGCTTATTAGTTTATGCCCATGGAAGGATTATCCAGAATAATAAGAAAACCAAGCTCCAAAATAAGATATAAATCTTCATAACTTCAATGAAATTCTAATAAAATCCACAGCAAATGCAATAAAACCAAGTGTAATTACTCACTAATCACTAAAAAATCCCACTAATCTCACTCTAGTTGAAAGCTAAAGTGTTGAAATTACAATAGATAGGTGCTTTCCTAACCTAATCGTTCAAGAGGTAATATATACAACTCAAGGTGGTTACTCAAAACACAGCACTTCGTATAACAAAATTTATGATTCCCGAAGGGGACCGCAGTTGCGGTCCTCTGAAGCTCAGGTGATTCTTCTATTCTCCCTTCGCAAGACCGCGGGTGTAGTCTAGGGGACCGCAGGTGCGGTCGACCACCGCACTGCTGTTGCCTATGGGACCGCAATCGCAGTCCTCCTACCGTCGAAATGTCCTTCTTCGCTTCGCCTTTGACCCGGTCAAGACCCGGGAAACTTCAGGATTCCCAAAATAGCTCCAAAATAGCCTTTTTTACTAAGTTTTGAGTAAAACCTCCAAAATTTACAAAATAACTAAAAACGTATTAATAGTTATGAAATTAAAACACGAGACGAGTTAAAAGCCTAAGAATTAAGGCGCTATTTAGACACAAAATTGGGTCTAAACACCCCCTGCCAACAGTTAAACTTTTACTCGCCCCGAGCAAAATAAAACACGAAACTACCTTGACTAACACAAACTCCTCTATTGTGGGAGAGAAACGAGTGCATTTAGCGTATGCACCAAGCCCTTTGAAACCCCCCGGCAGCCCGGGTGGACGAGATGGACTTGTGAGGGTTTGTAGCGGCTATACCCACAAAAGCCAAAGAAAAAGGAAAGAGGCAAAGTGAAAACAAAACCAACGAAAACAAAAGGAAAGAAAAACAAAAACTTCGCTTCAAAGGATCTCGAAATCTAAATTAGGATAACGTTATTAAACCTCCAAAAGGAGTCGTTATGAGCATCTCACAAGCACCTATCCTAAGTAAAAGTCAGTCTTTGAGATTTTCGATGTCCTACACCTAATGGCAAGCAAAACCCCATGTGTACATGTGCTAGTGGGTTCCAACCAATCCCGAAAGACTCCAAAGACTCATGCCCGAGCTCAAAAACAAACAAGACGAACAAGGAAAGAAAAAGTGTTTCCCTTCCTCCCATTTGGTCGCCCTTGGCTTGGTGAGGGCCGTAGGTGATGCAAGGAGAGGCCCCACGCTTTTACGAACACTGGAAGCTTTTCTTTTTGGGGATGGGATTTCCCAACGAATTTTTTATGGTCGAGGCTAGCTTTTCGGGAATTACAATGGCCCATAATGCGGGGTTTACCCTCCCAACTCGGCTTTTCCATACACTCCTCCGTCGAGAATTCGGTATAGGAGGAGCTTAAGGAGCAATAGCGCCGTACCGCTAATATCGGCTCCATGTAGGTCGTCTAGCTTTATAGTAGTTTGATGTTGTTCAGCCGACTCTCCCCACTTAATCAGGTTATTAATCAGGTTATTAAACAAGCTTGGACACAAACCCCTAGAACTTCCCGGTTTCAACAAAAACGTGAAAGGAATCGGGGGTCTCACTAGACACTCAATGCAGGACATCTAAAGAGATAAGTCATGACTAGCACCCGAGACAGGGTCGAAAATGCTCAGACCGGTTTTTTTTAAAGAAGTTTAAGAACGACTTTTCAATTTCGACAACAAGATCCAAGAAACAACGCAAAAACAAAGTGAAAACGAAAACCGAAAGAAAACTTTTAAGGTTTTCACTCCCTTTTTTCTCTTTTTTCACACAAATTTTTTTTTTCAAATTTTAGGCAAAAACTAAGAAAACAAAACAAAGAGCTAGGTGATCTACCCTTGAAACAGAATATCTCCCCCCCCCCCACACACATAGTGGGACATTGTGGGAAGGTGTCACATGAAAAAGGTGTCACAGAAACAAACAAACAAAACAACTATCAAACAAGTGGTGGCGACCCAAGCCCACACGACTCCAACAAGAAGATAAACCCAACACATACATTCAAAGGGGTTCGCCACCCAAAAGAAAACTAAGCATGCAACGGATTAAAATAACAATTCACATAAGAAAGAGCAATGGAAAGATACTACCTCAGAATCTTCATAAATGTTCAAACCGTGATCCAAAGTCGTCGTTCAATTGAATCGAAATGATGTTAGAGCAAAAGACGACTTTATACATGACAAAATCCGCATGCGAGATCGAAAACAAAATCAAAAAAGAAAACTATCTAACTAAGTTTCAAAGAAGAACTAAAAAGAAGAGAAGAAAACTATTAACAATATGTACATTGCCAATGACAAACCTTGTCCCTGAATCTCATTCATTGAGGCGGGAAATAAGGGTGAAACTGATCTCAAACTGACCAAATATACTTGATTCATTTCATTTCATTAAAACCAACCATTCATTACATGTCGTACCAACTATACATGCCCAAAATACAACCGACACAAGGCAGAATAAACCACCACCGGCCAAAAGAATAACCAACAACCAACCAAGACATCCCAACTACAACCAAAAGACAACCAAAATACAACCAAGAGATGGCAACCACAAGCCATGCCCAACCAATCTTGAGAGCAACACCAGAACAAACCAAAAGGACCCGAGACACCAACACGCCAAAACCACAAAGCCTTGCCTTCCCGTCCTAACCCTCCGAGGAGGCACCCCCCCACACTTACATTTTACGTAGTAAAGCATAAAAGCAATGAAAAGGACCAAGTGGGGGCGGGGACACTTACAACCTGTCCCTGAAGCGGATCTCTTCACAAGTAGGGATTTACATAGTCCGGAGGTGCCGGGATATGACCCTCAACAGTGTAGTGGTGAAAACCCCAATCTCGCATGAAGTGGTTTTTTTGGCGTAGGTACTCTTCATGACGCTATAGATGTTGTCGGATGTTCACGATCTCCTTTTGTTGATCCTCGAGCATCTTCACTTGGGAACGGAGGAGTTTGTTCTGCTCACGAACCGCAGCACTCAAGCTTTTAATTGAAGAAATAACTTCGCTCAGATTACCATGTTGTGCTGGGTTCCTGGGATTCTCTTTATGATCACTCTCCTCAAACTCTTCCAACAAACTAGAAACAGGAATAGGTGCACCGCCAATTTTCCTCGGCCAACCATAAAATTATCCGCACGACCAATTTTTGGTATTTGCAATATCAAGCCACTCCTCAGCATGAGTGGGGTCTAGAGGAATGTGGGTTCTCTTATCCATGATGGTAAACGGTGCGTGATTGGCGCTCAGAAATTATCTCCATTTGGATCAACAATCCCCTATCAATGGGGATAGGTACATAGCGTGGCTTCCACTTCCGAAGGTAGTCACCAAATCCTTGTTTCCGGAGAAAATGACATATGACATGTCCCATTCCCAAGTTGGTGGAGTTATCCATCCTACTCATCTCCCATAACCAATGCAGAATGCACGAGCCTAAGTTCACTCGGCGTCCCTTTAAAGTGTTGTAAATTGTGAAGAGTGCAAACACGGAATTAGCAATTAGCAAAAGGAATAATCGGACAGCTGGATTGCAAAAATCTCGTGCTCGAGATTCATCAGGGCAATGAAATTTCAAACAACCTTCTTCCAAGTCAACGGGTGCTCTTCTCTAGCAAGTCAAACTCTTCCACGCTTCTTGCTCGTTGATATCCTCACACTCCCAGAAACATAACCCATCTTCTGGCAATTCCAAGGCTTTGTAAAATTCTTGAACGGAACAATCTATCTCCCTACTATCCACTCTATAGTTGAAAATGGCCTTAGGATACCCATCGGTAAAGACTTGAATTGAACTCATGAACTCAAGCATGGGTTGGTCTACAATTGGTTCCTTGATGTTGAGAAGTGCTTCCCAACCAAGTGCATGAGTGAGAACGTCAAAGCTAGACTGACAATAGAGAGTATTGATTGTCTCATCATTGCAAATCTCCGGAGCATAGATTTCGCTCTTGGAGCTCATCGTAGCGAGTCTTATGTGGCTCACCACGAAAAATAACCTTAGCACGAGGGCAACTCCAGATGAATGTAGCTGGTTGGGCTCTTCTCAATTCAAGAGAAGATGACATAAGGGGTGTTGATGGAGAAGGCTTACTAGGTCAAGCCCTTTTTGGTTTCCCCATTCCAGCATACAACACTCAAGAACCCTAGATCTAAACAGAGAAATGTGCACACAACACCCAAAATTAGCAAATAATGAACTTTGATTCACCAACAAGCAAGGAGTACCTGATTTGAGGTCTTAGAAGCACTCCCTTGCCATTTTCGAACACCACAATGAACAAAACCCAGATTTTGAACTTGTAAAGCTCCCCAAATGGTGCGAAAATGGTGAAGGCACAGCTAGGGCACAAAAATCACGAGAAATTGGAGAGGGGAGAAGGAATTTGTGAAGGATTTGAAGCATTTTGGACAAGATTTAGGGTTTTAGGGTTGAACAGGGGTTTTTCGAGTGAGTGAGTGAGAAAAGAAATGAGAGAAAATGAGAGGGAGAAGGGTTTATGCCCCAACATATTTCGCAATTTTTCGATAGACCGCAGGTGCATTCTTCTCCTAGACTCCATAAAATTCTCGGGTTGCCGTAATAGGACCTCTTCCCGGTTGCAAGAAATAAAAGAAAACTAGAGCATGCTACAATAATATCTCGTCAAATTATCTAGAATTTTTTAGGGATTTTTCTAAGGCTTCTCTTCAAGAATTTTCTAAATTTTTTCAACACGTTTCAATCTCTCTCTCCACCATTCTCTCTTGTGCACTCTTTTTAATCTCTCTCTCTCTCTCTCTCTCTCTCTCTCTCTCTCTCTCTCCACCACTCTCTCACACACACGCATTTTAATCTCTATCTTCTTATTGTCAAACATGAGAAAATTGTTTTCCAAGAAAATCATTTTCTTGTATACCAAACACGAGAAAATAAATATCAAATGAAAATTCATTTTCTAAGAAAATCATTTTCCAAGGAAAACCATTTTCTTAGAAAACAGTTTTCCTTTGCACAAAACACACCATTAATGATTCAAAAAAATTGCTAACTTTTCTCTTTAGATGTCTTTATTTAAGGATTAAGCCACCTCATTTGACTTTCGATTTAAGTGGCACCAACGTAAATAAAATTTTCTGAAAGGAAATTTTTTGGGGTCTATAGATTGTGATTCCACTAGGAACTTAAACATAAAAAGAGCGTAAAACTTGAAAAACTCAATTTTGGTAAAATTGTAAATGGGAAAAATTAATTTATTTTCACGATTTTACTATCTTTTTAAGCATATTGCGTAGCAAGACTCTCGGGTCTTATGACATGGGAATACAAAAGCGTTAGTGTGTACGTGGACTTCCCCGGGGCTAACGGTCCACTGACCCCCCCCCCCCAAGGCTTCACCCTTGAATAGAACGAATTGCTGCAATCCCGCCGTTTCGATTTATTTTTGTTTTCGTTTTACTTTAGGGCGGAATTTCACGACCTTGCTAGTTTTTTTTTTATACTTTTTAAAGAAAATCTTTAGGAATTGGTTTGCACATTTTATGAATAGTATAATGGTAAAATTATCTTTCCTTTATCGTGAACACTTTGAGAATATTTGAACCAAATCTAAGGAGAGAGCCTCCACTTGTTTTTTTCCTTCCTCAAATTTGATTGTCCCATTTCCATAGTGCGGAGGCTTAGAGAAAGACAATTTAATTAGGCAATTTCAACTATTTCAAAATATACATTACATTCGATCCTCAAATTTAGGGAAAAACCATGGTCTAAACAACAAGAATAACACTTTTATTTTGAAAAGAGTCACCACTCAAATTGTAAGGAAAAAAGATGAGAAAACCTAAAAATAATTAGACTCCGCCTACGAACCAAATTATTGAGTTCGGGGGTAAGGTTACGGACTCGAAAGGTAAAAACTTTTGAGTCTTCCCCTCACTTATGGAAAGACTACTAAAAGTATTAAGTGTTTTTTTATAAGTTTTGGAATGGAAATAAAGTAAAAGATTACATTTCAAGTCATTCAACCATGCATATAAAATGAAAAAATGAATGAATACATTATATAAATCAATGAATGATTACATAAAAAAGAAAAAGTAAAGAAATTGTCTATAAACTGAGAGGAACCGGGAATTTTTACCTAGCCTTGAATGCCTCTTATCTTCCAAGTTCCAAATGATTATATGAGTGTTTTTTGTGGTTTCGTTTTGTGAAAGAAATGAGTGATGGAATATGTAGGAATAAAATGAGAAGTGTTTAGGTGATGATCGAGGATAATAGGAAAAGATGATGATAATTGTGTAAGATGATCAGAGTTGATAAAAGAATAATCTTCCAATTGCCAAATGATAATATGGGTGATTTTGTTTTGTGAAAGAAATGAGAGACGGAATAGGTAGGAATGAAATGAGATGAGTTTAGGTGATGGGGAGGATAAGGTAAGATGATGATAATTTTGGGTGTGGAGATCAAAATGGAAGAAGGAGAGGAAGAAAAGGTGGAAGAAAGGAGAGGAATTGAGAAAGGAAGCCAAAACGTTGCCAGCATTTTTGCCCCTGTCCCCCCCCCCCCTCCGCCAGCGCCTCGTACAGATGCGGGAAACCCCACACGCTGTCTGCGTTTGGGTTTGTGCCGCGGTAGTTTTGAGTTGGTGCCAGCTATGAAGATTTAGAAATTTTCGGGGAATATTTCTGAGATCTTTTTTGTTTCCCTTTCTGCAGACTGCAGTAGTTTCCTAATTTGCAGTTGTTTCGTTTTTGTTGTAGACTTCCATATTGTTTAGGCTATTGTCATATTGTAAACAAGGTTTTCCCTTGTAGTCCTAGTATATATAGGGGTTCAGGTTCTCCCTATTATGTATCCTTGAGAACAAGTGAAATAGAGAGAAAAACAACCTTGTATTATAATCCTCATATTACTACTGCATCGATTCCTTGGATTTTTTCCCACTTTGGGTTTTGAAAGAACCCTAGAGGGGGGTGAATAGGGTTATGAAAATTTCTGTACAAATACTCACTGGTAAAGGACGTTAGGATTTCTTAATCTTTTCAGATTAAGATTCAACTCAAGTTAAACCAAGTTAAGCTGAAATAAAGGACAATAAGAGATAACTGAATAACCTCCTTTATTTCGTTGGAACAATATATGCTTGAATGTGCCAACTGCCTAAGGTGAACGTCCTTAGGGTTGCAGCGAACAGCGAACAATGAAGCTTCGAACAAAGTTTCAGGGAAACACACACCAACCACAATTTTGGTGTAAACACTAATCGTTCCTAAGTCCTTCTAGGAATCGATTACAAGAGTATCAATCAAATCCTATTTCCGTTAAGGAATCGATTACACTCAAACACAAATTTCTCACCGGATACAAATTTTCTGCACGAAGAAAAGAACTCAAAACAGAGCACCCTCTGTTTTGGTAATACCCGATTACTTCACTTGGAATCGTTAATTTCTTCAGTCTTCAATTCATCTATTTATGGGCGCAACTTGTAGGTAGTAGTCGTTGGGGATCTATTTTTTCCTTCTAACCATCCTGCTTGTCTTTCCAGAATTGATGATGATTTTTTCCTTCTTTGCACTTTGCTTGTCTTTCCGGAATTGACGATTTTCCTTTCCTTCCTTTGGAAGATTTCTCCGTAAATCACGATCCTTGTTCCTTCTAATTTCTTCACGATTGTTTCCTATACAATAAAGTTTACAATCGTTTAGTTTGGTTAGAAATAAGAATGGAGGAATTGATGATGAAAATTTCTGTACAAATACTCACTGGTAAAGCACGTTAGGATTTCTTAATGTTTTCAGATTAAGATTCAAATTAAGACAAACCAAGGTAAGCTGAAATGAAGGACAATAAGAGATAACTGAATAACCTCCTTTATTTCATTGGAACAATATATGCTTGAATGTGAGAACTTCCTAAGGTGAACATCCTTAGGGTTGCACGAACAGTGAACAGCGAAGCTTCGAACAAAGTTTCTGGGAAACACACACCAACCACAAATTTGGTGTAAACACTAATCGTTCCTAAGTCCTTCTAGGAATCAATTACAAGAGTATCAATCAAATCCTAGTTCCGTTAAGGAATCGATTACACTCAAACACAAATTTCTCACCGAATACAACTTTTCTGCACGAAGAAAAGAACTCAAAACAGAGCACCCTCTGTTTTGGTAATACCCGATTACTTCACTTGGAATCGTTAATTTCTTGAGTCTTCAATTCATCTATTTATGGGCGCAACTTGTAGGTAGTAGTCTTTGGGGATCTATTCTTTCCTTCTACCCATCCTAGTTGTCTTTCCAGAATTGATGATGATTTTTTCCTTCTTTGCACTTTGCTTGTCTTTCCGGAATTGACGATTTTCCTTTCCTTCTTTTGGAAGATTTCTCCGTAAATCACGATCCTTGTTCCTTCTAATTTCTTCATGATTGTTTCCTATACAATAAGGTTTATAATCGGTTAGTCTGGTTAGAAATAAGAATGGAGGGATCGAGTAACTGGTTTCCAGAAATACTTCCCTGTTCCTTTCATCTTTCGTGCTTTTCATGAACGTCCTTGAGATGCTTGACGTAAATGTCCTTCAGCCTCTTGACGTAAATGTCCTTCAGCTTCTTTCGTATCACAACTTTTCTCGCTAAATGAATTTTTGCTTTTATTCCAAACTGATCCAGTCGCCAAGGCAACATCCTTAAGGGGTTCTAACAATCTCCCCCTTTTTGATGAAAGGCAAAATTCATTTACACAACTTCTCCCCCTTTTTGACTTTTATTAAAAAGTTTAGAGAGCTCCCCCTTAATATTGTAAGAATCTCTAATAATCTGCAAAACTGAATGAACTTGTTAGTCCTAAGACAGGCTTCTCCCCCTTTATATGTGCCATAAAAATAATCAATAATACTACTATTTGAGGAGGTCAATTTGTCAAGGTCCTTGATCCTAGGACTGACAAGGTCCTTGAGGGGTTTTTATTGCTGATGTAAGTAATGTCCTTGAGTGCTCCAAGCTCCTTTAAGTATCCACTCTCCTGGATGCTGAATATACCTTCAAAAACTTTAGACACCCTTCCTGAAGCCATAAATGACATTAAATTTAAGTTCTTGACTACTAGTACCAACCATGTTCGGAGGTCTTGTTCCTTTTGGAACCCAAACTTGTACAATTTTAGAATGATAATGGTTGAAGTAGTGAGGTTTACCATATTTGCTCTTTGCAAGAGATAAATGACCTTGGTATCTTGTCCTATGATAGTTGTGTCGTTCTTGGAGCCTAGAGTGAAATCTGTGGCCTTGGTACTGCTCATTAAGGTCCTTGTGTCGTCCTTGCTGCTTGGTTCTGATAGCTTGATCTTCCGAGACAGAATGTCCTTGATGACAGTTTCTTTCTTGTTGCTTGGTTGCCTCAGCCAGAGACTGGTGATAAACATTAAGGTTGGCCTTGAGGTATAGTATTTCAGCTTTGAGAATGTCGACCCTGGAGGTAAGCCCTTCACACAATTTCTCCAATTTCTCATTGAACTCCTTGAGGCCTTTGTTGGTTTCTTTTAGTGACCTAATCTTGTTTAAATGCTTGGTCTCCCGTCCAACAAACTTTAACAGACATTTTCCCAAGTACTTTTTACTGTAAGTGAGGAGATCATCAAATGTAACCTCCCTTGATTCATCCTCGTCACTGTGTTGGTAGTCATTACTGGCTGCACCAACTTCCTCTGTGTCGCTGGTGTCTTTTCTCATGATGCAATGACTAGTAGTCTCCTCATCATCACTCCAAGTGGCCATGAGGGCCATGTGATTTCTCTTTTCTTTGTTCTTTCTGTGGTAGGGGCAGTCCTTGATCAAGTGATCTGGGTCACCACAAAAAAAACTAGAGAATATGTTAGTTCTATTATTTGATGAGTCATTACCTCTTTGGTTGATTCGTTTGGATGAAGGTTCTCTAGAGGTATGACTTTTCTTGCATGATTTCTTGAGATCCTTGGCCATCAACCCAAGATCCGCTTCTTATCATTGTCTTTAGGACCATAGATGTAGACGCATATGGGCTATTTCTTCCTTTTCATTTTGCTCTTCCTGGAGACGCATTTCGTGAGCAAGAAGCTTTCCAATGAGGTCATCTAATTGGAGAGTTTCCACATTGTGAACTTTCTCTACTGTAGTGACCTTTGATTTCCATTTCATTCTTGTAAGACAACTGAGGACCTTGTGAACTTTTTCTTCATTAGAGTAGGTTTTCCCCAAGGACTTGAGTTTATTGACTATGACAGTGAATCGTTTGTATATGTCCTTGACGGATTCTCTATTCTTCATTTTGAAGGATTCATAGTGCTTGACATCATTGTCACGCCTTATTCATTGAACTTGGCTCGTTCCTTCATATATGGTCACTAAGGTATCCCGCACCTATTTAGCTGTATCACAACCAGAGATAAATTAAAACTCATTAGAATCAAGTCCGTAGTAAAGGATATGTAATGCTTTAACATTTTTATCCGCCTTTTCTGCTTCTCTGGCAGAATACTTGGATCTATCTTTGGGTTTTGTTATTTCTCTATCAGTGATCATGGGGACAAAGTTTCCAATTTCAATTATGTCCCAAAGGTCATAGTCTTGATCCATGATGAATGTCCCCATACGCTTCTTCCAGTGTGCAAAGTTTGATCCTCTGAATAAAGGAGGACTATTTAAATAACGTCCTTACCCTATATCACCATCTTCGATCCCATCAATGATATTTACCACAGAGCGGTTAGTCTCTGAATCTTCAGTGGACCAGGCTCTGATACCACTTTAAAGAACCCTAGTGGGGGATAAATAGGGTTATGAAAATTTCTGTACAAATACTCACTGGTAAAGGACGTTAGGATTTCTTAATGTTTTCAGATTAAGATTCAACTTTAGTTAAACCAAGTTAAGCTGATATAAAGGACAATAAGAGATAACTGAATAAACTCCTTTATTTCATTGGAACAATATATGCTTGAATGTGACAACTACCTAAGGTGAACGTCCTTAAGGTTGCAACGAACAGCGAACAACGAAGCTTCGAACAAAGTTTCTGGGAAACACACACCAACAACAAATTTGGTGTAAACACTAATCGTTCCCAAGTCCTTCAAGGAATCGATTACAAGAGTATCAATCAAATCCTAGTTCCGTTAAGGAATCGATTACACTCAAACAAAAATTTCTCACCGAATACAACTTTTCAACACGAAGAAAAGAACTCAAAACAGAGCACCCTCTTTTTTGGTAATGCCCGATTACTTCACTTGGAATCGTTAATTTCTTCAGTCTTCAATTCATCTATTTATGGGCGCAACTTGTAGGCAGTAGTCGTTGGGGATCTATTCTTTCCTTCTAACCATCCTGCTTGTCTTTCCAGAATTGATGATGATTTTTTCCTTCTTTGCACTTTGCTTGTCTATCCGGATTTGACGATTTTCCTTTCCTTCTTTTGGAAGATTTCTCCGTAAATCACGATCCTTGTTCCTTCTTTTTTCTTCCCGATTTTTTCCTATACAATAAGGTTTACAATCGTTTAGTTTGGTGAGAAATAAGAATGGAGGAATTGATGATGAAAATTTCTGTACAAATACTCACTGGTAAAGGACGTTAGGATTTCTTTATCTGTTCAGATTAAGATTCAAATTAAGATAAACCAAGGTAAGCTAAAATGAAGGACAATAAGAGATAACTGAATAACCTCCTTTATTTCATTGGAACAATATATGCTTGAATGTGAGAACTTCCTAAGGTGAACATCCTTAGGGTTGCACGAACAGTGAACAGCGAAGCTTCGAACAAAGTTTCTGGGAAACACACACCAACCATAAATTTGGTGTAAACACTAATCGTTCCTAAGTCCTTCTAGGAATCGATTACAAGAGTATCAATCAAATCCTAGTTCCGTTAAGGAATCGATTACACTCAAACACAAATTTCTCACCGAATACAACTTTTCTGCACGAAGAAAAGAACTCAAAACAGAGCACCCTCTGTTTTGGTAATACCCGATTACTTCACTTGGAATCGTTAATTTCTTCAGTCTTCAATTCATCTATTTATGGGCGCAACTTGTAGGTAGTAGTCGTTGGAGATCTATTCTTTCCTTCTACCCATCCTAGTTGTCTTTCCAGAATTGATGATCAATTTGTCAAGGTCCTTGATCCTAGGTCTGACAAGGTCCTTGAGGGGTTTTTATTGCTGATGTAAGTAATGTCTTTGAGTGCTCCAAGCTCCTTTAAGTATCCACTCTCCTGGATGCTGAATATACCTGCAAAAACTTTAGACACCCTTCCTGAAGCCATAAATGACATTAAATTTAAGTTCTTGACTACTAGTACCAACCATGTTCGGAGGTCTTGTTCCTTTTGGAACCCAAACTTGTACAATTTTAGAATGATAATGGTTGAAGTAGTGAGGTTTACCATATTTGCTCTTTGCAAGAGATAAATGACCTTGGTATCTTGTCCTATGATAGTTGTGTCGTTCTTGGAGCCTAGAGTGAAATCTGTGGCCTTGGTACTGCTCATTAAGGTCCTTGTGTCGTCCTTGCTGCCTGGTTCTGATAGCTTGATCTTCCGAGACAGAATGTCCTTGATGACAGTTTCTTTCTTGTTGCTTGGTTGCCTCAGCCAAAGACTGGTGATAAACATTAAGGTTGGCCTTGAGGTATAGTATTTCAGCTTTGAGAATGTCGACCCTGGAGGTAAGCCCTTCACACAATTTCTCCAATTTCTCATTGAACTCCTTGAGGCCTTTGTTGGTTTCTTTTAGTGACCTAATCTTGTTTAAATGCTTGGTCTCCCGTCCAACAAACTTTAACAGACATTTTCCCAAGTACTTTTTAGGGTAAGTGAGGAGATCATCAAATGTAACCTCCCTTGATTCATCCTCGTCACTGTGTTGGTAGTCATTACTGGCTGCACCAACTTCCTCTGTGTCGCTGGTGTCTTTTCTCATGATGCAATGACTAGTAGTCTCCTCATCATCACTCCAAGTGGCCATGAGGGCCATGTGATTTCTCTTTTCTTTGTTCTTTCTGTGGTAGGGGCAGTCCTTGATCAAGTGATCTGGGTCACCACAAAAAAAACAAGAGAATGTGTTAGTTCGATTATTTGATGAGTCATTACCTCTTTGGTTGATTCGTTTGGATGAAGGTCCTCTAGAGGTATGACTTTTCTTGCATGATTTCTTGAGATCCTTGGCCATCAACCCAAGATCCGCCTCTTATGATTGTCTTTAGGACCATAGATGTAGACGCATATGGGCTATGTCTTCCTTTTCATTTTGCTCTTCCTGGAGACGCATTTCGTGAGCAAGAAGCTTTCCAATGAGGTCATCTAATTGGAGAGTTTCCACATTGTGAACTTCCTCTACTGTAGTGACCTTTGATTTCCATTTCATTCTTGTAAGACAACTGAGGACCTTGTGAACTTTTTCTTCATTAGAGTAGGTTTTCCCCAAGGACTTGAGTTTATTGACTATGACAGTGAATCGTTTGTATATGTCCTTGACGGATTCTCTATTCTTCATTTTGAAGGATTCATAGTGCTTGACATCATTGTCACGCCTTATTCATTGAACTTGGCTCGTTCCTTCATATATGGTCACTAAGGTATCCCGCACCTGTTTAGCTGTATCACAACCAGAGATAAATTAAAACTCATTAGAATCAAGTCCATAGTAAAGGATATGTAATGCTTTAACATTTTTATCCGCCTTTTCTGCTTCTCTGGCAGATTACTTGGATCTATCTTTGGGTTTTGTTATTTCTCTATCAGTGATCATGGGGACAAAGTCTCCAATTTCAATTCTGTCCCAAAGGTCATAGTCTTGATCCATGATGAATGTCCTCAAACGCTTCTTCCAGTGTGCAAAGTTTGATCCTCTGAATAAAGGAGGACTATTTAAATAACGTCCTTACCCTATATCACCATCTTCGATCCCATCAATGATCTTTACCACAGAGCGGTTAGTCTCTGAATCTTCTGTGGACCAGGCTCTGATACCACTTGAAAGAACCTTAGTGGGGGGTGAATAGGGTTATGAAAATTTCTGTACATATACTCAATGGTAAAGGACGTTAGGATTTCTTAATCTTTTCAGATTAAGATTCAACTTAAGTTAAACCAAGTTAAGCTGAAATAAAGGACAATAAGAGATAACTGAATAAACTCCTTTATTTCGTTGGAACAATATATGCTTGAATGTGACAACTACCTAAGGTGAACGTCCTTAATGTTGCAACGAACAGCGAACAACGAAGCTTCGAATAAAGTTTCTGGGAAACACACACCAACCACAAATTTGGTGTAAACACTAATCGCTCCCAAGTCCTTCTAGGAATCGATTACAAGAGTATCAATCAAATCCTAGTTCCGTTAAGGAATCGATTACACTCAAACACAAATTTCTCACCGAATACAACTTTTCAACATGAAGAAAAGAACTCAAAACAGAGCACCCTCTGTTTTGGTAATGCCCGATTACTTCACTTGGAATCGTTAATTTCTTCAGTCTTCAATTCATCTATTTATGGGCGCAACTTGTAGGCAGTAGTCGTTGGGGATCTATTCTTTCCTTCTAACCATCCTGCTTGTCTTTCTAGAATTGATGATGATTTTTTCCTTCTTTGCACTTTGCTTGTGTATCCGGAATTGACGATTTTCCTTTCCTTCTTTTGGAAGATTTCTCCGTAAATCACGATCCTTGTTCCTTCTTTTTTCTTCACGATTGTTTCCTATACAATAAGGTTTACAATCGTTTAGTTTGGTTAGAAATAAGAATGGAGGAATTGATGATGAAAATTTCTGTACAAATACTCACTCGTAAAGGACGTTAGGATTTCTTTATCTGTTCAGATTAAGATTCAAATTAAGATAAACCAAGGTAAGCTAAAATGAAGGACAATAAGAGATAACTGAATAACCTCCTTTATTTCATTGGAACAATATATGCTTGAATGTGAGAACTTCCTAAGGTGAACATCCTTAGGGTTGCACGAACAGTGAACAGCGAAGCTTCGAACAAAGTTTCTGGGAAACACACACCAACCAGAAATTTGGTGTAAACACTAATCATTCCTAAGTCCTTCTAGGAATCGATTACAAGAGTATCAATCAAATCCTAGTTCCGTTAAGGAATCGATTACACTCAAACACAAATTTCTCACCGAATACAACTTTTCTGCACGAAGAAAAGAACTCAAAACAGAGCACCCTCTGTTTTGGTAACACCCGATTACTTCACTTGGAATCGTTAATATCTTCGGTCATCAATTCATTTATTTATGGGTGCAACTTGTAGGTAGTAGTCGTTGGGGATATATTCTTCCCTTTTACCCATCCTGCTTGTCTTTGTAGAATTGATGATGATTTTTTCCTTCTTTGCACTTTGCTTGTCTTTCCGGAATTGACGATTTTCCTTTCCTTCTTTCGGAAGATTTCTCTGTAAATTACGATCCTTGTTCCTTCTAATTTCTTCACAATTGTTTCCTATATACAAGGTTTACAATCGTATAGTTTGGTTAGAAATAAGAATGGAGGGATCGAGTAACTGGTTTCCAGAAATATTTCCCTGTTCCTTTTATCTTTCGTGCTTGACATGAACGTCCTTGAGATGCTTGACGTAAATGTCCTTCAGCCTCTTTCGTATCACAGCTTTTCTGGCTAAATGAATTTTGGTTTTTATTCAAAACTGATCCAGTCACCAAGGTAACATCCTTGAGGGGTTCTAACAGGTTTTTTCCACGTTAAAATCCTTGTGTCAAATTTCTGATTTCTTTTCCAGGTTTTTTACAGGAATGAGAAGAGGGTCAGTTTCGCCAAAACTGACAGGGAACCTGAGGAGGTATGGAGTGACTCAGGTGACAAGAAGCCAGTGGAAGTTGTGACTGTCAAGGTTTCTGGTAGGCTGGATGTGCCTAGGGAGGAAACGGACTCCACAGGTTGCAAATCAGGCTGCTGTAGGACCTGAACCACAGGAGCTAGGTGAAAGCTCCAGAACACCATCTACTATGAGGAGATCCAGGAGGGCTACCAGAGATGCTGGGGAGCCAAGGACCTCCGCCAGCGCCACGTATAGATACGGGAAACCCCACACGCTGCCAGCTATGAAGATTTGGAAATATTCGGGGAATATTCCCAAGATCTTTTTGTTTCCCATTCTGCAGTTGTTTCCTAATTCGCAGTTATTTCCTTTTTATTGTAGACTTCCATATTGTTTAGGTTACTGTCATATTGTAACCTAGGTTTTCCCATGTACTCCTAGTATATATAGGGGTTCGGGTTCTTCCTATTATGTATCCCTAAGATCAAGTGAGATAGAGAGAAACACAACCTTGTATTAAAATCCTCATATTACTAGTGCATCGATTCCGTGGTTTTTTTCCCGCTTTGGGTTTTTTTCTATGTTAAAATCTTGGTGTCAAATTTCTTATTTCTTTTCCGCTATTATTTCCTATTGTTTGTGGTTTGCTTGAGTACTCTTCGATCCTAACAGATTATGGTGTAAGATGAAAACAGGTGATCAAAGAATAATATGATGGATTTGAGAGAGGGTGATGAGATGATGAATCTCGTGATTTAGAGAATGAAGTAAGAGTTAGATAGTAACATTATAATTCGGTGTTGAACTAAGGCAGAAATGTACTTAATTTATAGGTTTTTCAACGCATGCATTCGTCCAAGCTTGAGCTTCAAAACTACATAGTAATCTTAGTTGTCAACGACGTCTGCACAGTGTAACACCCCAACACCCTTAACCACAAGATTAACTTAAACCATCAATTAAACTGTGATTAGCGCAGTGGAAAAGACAAGTATTGAGGCATTACCGTCGTCCCCACTCGGGACAAGGCACACGAACCGTCAAACTATACATGAATCACCCAAATGAACGCTACACTTAAACCCATACATAAACAATCACTAAAAACATATATATATTAAGCTTTACACATCCATCAAGAAATATATATATATTAAACTTCCTCACATATGAATCAATCTCTGGCACCAAGAAGACCACTGATGTTGGCCAAAACCGCCCTTTAAGACTACCTTGGTCGGGAAAACTCCTACTTTCGCTTATCCTTGCCTTTAACCGGAGAGCTCGGACCGCCTAAAACAAAACATTAAAACATACGCAAAAAATGAGTGGGGAAACACACAGTACGTAAACCTCCAACACGTCAAACCGTTCGAAAACGGTTTTAGTGCCGGCATTTAAATTCATTTTAAAAACGGGGAAAGGGATAATCAAGAATAAAATAACTTGATTCCTCAACGTAAAAGGTAAGGTACATGAAAGGTAAGATAGGTACTAAAAAATAAGTATTTGATCCCTTACGATCGATGCAATGCATCTCAAACACGCGCAAGCCCAAACCGATCGAAGTTTGGATTGGGTGACTACCGAGCAGTCGACACTGGCCAGGTATGGACACTCTGATCAGGAGTATCATGCATAAAAAGAGAGCTAGCACCTATAAGTAACTAGCACAAAGAAAACATAAAAAAAATGGTACCTTTTAAAACCGTAACATAAACATTAAAGCATAACTTAAAATAACCATGAAAACATTAAATGATGATAAGGAGTGAAAAGTTGGACAATTTGCGTACCTTGGGTAGTAGAAAGATCTAGCGACGTGCCTCGAGCTTGGGACGGTTTGGGCGACTTGGAAACTATAATGAGAGCATAAGAAAATTGAGAACTTTAATAAAGTCCTTGTTATTTACAAGCTGGGATTAAAATAATTAAAACTTGATAACTTAAAAGGGATGAGAAAAATAGAAATTTCAGTTTTTGATCAATCAAAGATTTGGTGATAACTTGAGCCAGGAAACTCAGATTTTTGCAAACGAGTACTTTTCGGAAAGGGAAAATCACGCCCTACAACTTTGTCAACTGGCCCGAAGGCTAAAAATGAAAGGAAGGGCTCGAAAAGTAGCCCGGACAGAAGCTGGTTTGTCGGCACATAAAAACAAATCCTATGGTTTGAACTTCCGATATGAAACTCATATAGAGGCTCGTAAATAATCGATGGAAAGCTTGTGAATTGAAGAGTAGACTTGGACAATAACATGGATGGAGTATGAAACTCAAGAAATGGAAGGCTAAAATGAGGATTAACGAGTTCTTTGACTTTATTTGGGAATGTCGTCAAGCGACAAGGAAGACAATTATGAGAATGAAATATTAATTTCGGGAGCATTTGAAACAATGAACTAGAGTTAAGTACTTGGAAGAAGATTATTTCTTGAGACTATTTAGAGATCAAAGAAGCCTTAGGCTAGACAAGCATCCCGAATTCTAAACCAAACATCAATCTGTGATAATAACTCTTTTAGTTCTTCACTAGTATAACCATTACTTACTAATGACAATTACACCTTTAGGAGAAAACCATCCTCACCAAATGATCATACTTGCAACCTAAAATACATATCTTGATTATCCTAACATTGACATACAATTCGCCCATTGATTAGAACTCCTTAATGATTGAATTATGGCCCCAAAGTCAGAAATTGGAAATAATATTCTGGGCAGAAAACTAAATTGACAGCCCTTAAACACGGCCTCATATCTTTCACACCCGATATCGTATGGGCGCAAATCTTATCTTTCCGGAAAGTTTAAAGAGTAACCTAAAACTTTAATGTTTATCACAAGAACCAACAAGGTCTCCAAATGGACGAAAAAGTAGCATTTAGCTACTGACTCCAGAAAACGTATATAACAGTACCCCTTCACGGTTTTGCTCGTATCACGGGCTATACATATCGGATTCTCGAAATTCCAAAACCTAGAGTTAGATAATCACTTGGGCTATCATTTCCAGTAAAAATCCGGGCAAAATTCACACTTTTCATCCTCTGTAAAAATCAAATTCCCAAACAGATACTTTAATGCCCTTAATCCCACTTCTAATGTTTGTTTAAGCTTCTAAATCATACCAATTCACAACTATACTTCAAATTAGCTAACATTCATCATATTTCCAGAAATGAACATTCAAAACTTACTCAAATAACATCATAAATCTCACATGCAACCATGGATTAAATCATGCTACTTGAAACAATGCTTGTACTAGCACTCCTTCCCCAAATTCTCACCAATTCATATCATTTAAGCACAAAATCACATAATTAACATAACCAATACTTACAATCAGTCCCAAAATTCAATATTCCTTCAACAAACTCACATGCACAAAGATAGAATCATCATCCACCATAAATCTATCAAGAACTCTTCAAGAACACCCAAAATTTACATGCATTCAGCCCAAAACTTAAACCCTAATTAACCTAACTTAACCACAACATAAATCCATGCTTAAAAACATAAAAGAGATGAAGAACAAAAAGAATTACACAAATTAGAAGTGAAATTTCAGATTAGAACATAAAGAATAGAGTTAGGGTTTTGAATATATACCACTTGAGAGAGAAATTGAAGAAGGAAACAAGAGAGGAGGGAAGGAGGGTGGCTCGGCCACCCCTGGGCCGCCGGCTGGTCGCCGGAAAACGCCCGGACAAGGCTGCCTGGGCTGGGCAGAGGAGAAAGAAGGAGGAGGGTTGAGGTGAGATGAATTTCTGATTTGTAAATAAAATGAAGTCGAAGGCCTTATTACTCCCCCCCCCTTTGTATATATAAATATACTCCCTTAATTAAATTAAAACACTACTTAAATCATTCTTCTAATTAGTAATTAGGCTAACAAAAATGTCATTAAAATTAGCTAGATAAGGTAATTGGTAATAAACTAGATAAAATTAATCAACATAAAACTTGATAAAATAGTTTAGCATAAATTAAATAAAATTACTTGGGAATAAATTGGGTAAAATTAACTAATACTAAACCACATAAAATAAATTGGTAGGACATATTAATAAAATGAATTGAGCAATAAAATGTACTTAGGAAGGTTGGGTAATATAAATCTTAAAAGAAACGGAAAATAAAATTAATATAACCTTCTTCGGTTACAAGCGTAAAATTGAGAACGATAAAATAAATTATAAAACTTATCGTAAATGTATTCATAAACTCGTAATAATAACTTTAAATTCGAGATAACATAAAATCAACCCGTTTAACCATCGCCTTGCTCGAGATCTGTCGCGCATAAAAATAAATAATAATAATAACAGTAATAACCATATTAACGTAAAAGAAAGAAAAATTTGAACAGCGTAATTTCGTTAATCACTGGGATTAAGGCCTTAATTAATACGGGTTTAGGGCGGGCCGTTACACCCTCTCCCCCTAAAATGAAGTTTCGTCCCCGAAACTTGCTGTTGGATTACTCGCGTTCGGAAAAACCTTAAAAGAGGTGCGGGTAGCTTTTCTTCATGTCTTCCTGGGCTTCCCAAGTGGCTTCCAAGGTGTCTCCATGATATCGTATGTCATCCTGAGGTTACGGTCCTCATCGTGATGAACACCTTACGCGGGTTATTCATAAAACCTTGAATTCATTTCTCTTTGCATCGCTTTCTAAGACAAGTCATTGTCAGGGGGCATTACTATCTCTCAAAAACCCCAAAACACTGGGTTTTACTTCTATTAATTATCTGAACACTCTCTTCCCTTCATAAATTATATGATAAGAATGTTTTCTTTCTCAGATATATCCATATGACTTTTATTCCTCTGGAAGAAGAGCTAATCTTTCTCCAAGCGTTCTATATTCTTGACTTTATGAACAACTTAATCGTAAAAAGTCTTGACTCGAAGGTCCCTAATATCTCCTTGAATAACTGTTTCTCTACACTTCCCACTTTACCTCAGGTATCTCGAAATTTCCATACAAACTAATACCTTTATACCTTGCTTTTCCTTACTTTATTAAACTTCCCTCCAGACATCTATTTCCTATAAAAGGTACTAACAGGCGAGGAGGAAAAACATGATAATAGGGAGATGCCATCGATAAGGGGTAGAAACATGAATTCTGAAGTCAACGACGAAGCAAAGGTTCACACTGATGGATTTAAAGCTTCATGGAGGAATATAGATATTATCTAGTCCAACGACACATGTATATACATTAAGAAAACGAGGATCAACAAAATACAGCACATTTGATAAAGATGATGATTACAATGATTACATGAACAAGGAAATTCGTAAGTACATCGAAATGAGCTTGATTTGAAAAGGAAAGATATTAGGATCAATTTTCTGATTTCTAAATTAAGGGAATTAATGTTTGGAATGCATGAATATTTTACAGTAACTTCCTGGAGTGATAGAGCATAAGTTATTGATCTTAAACCGAGTATGACTTTTATTGAAGCTGAGTTTTGGAAATAGTACGCAGATTCATGGTGGAACATGACAACCACTTGAAAAAGATAAATCTTAGCGAGTAAAAAGGGTCATATGAATCTAACGAAGTCTATCTCTGAAGAAATAGCGAGTTAATAGCAGTCAAGAGTAGATAATGGTCATGAAGGAATTGATCACGAATTGGTAACAAGTCGATAAAGGCAGGTTATTGAATGCCTTAACGTACTGGACTGATAATAATGACAGGATTTGATAAAGATTCTTGAGAATAAACAATGATAGGAAACGAGAAGCTTGGATTTGATATTGCAATGAGGGGGTGAACTTTACCATGAGGATGTACAATGAGAGCATGGAATAAAGGTTGAATTCGAGCAATGAACTTGAAATATAAAGGCCAAGCAGAAGAGGTTTGGTCCTCACAATGGTTGTTCCTTAATAGCTCCCCGCCAAGCTTTGCTTGTCCCTTGGTACCCTCCCTTAATAGTTTTCCCCCAAAAAAAATTAGCTTCTCCTTTCAAATAAGAGGTCCCTATTGTCAGCTTCTTATCTTATGTACCTTAACTACTTCAAATATCTTTCCCAAATCTCTAAATCATTCTCCTAGTATCGCGGGGTCAGAACTTCCCGCATAAGAGGTCGGGTTTCTCTTGGCTACCTTATTAGCGTAGTTCTCTTCCCTAGGCTGGCTTGCCTGTCTCACGGGCGGAAAAGGTATACGCCTGAGTAACTTTTTGAATTAAAACCCAAAGTAGTCAGGGACACCATTGTGATCCATCTATATTACATATATATAACATGAACGCGAGGTTTTAATAAACTTAGCAAATAAGAGCTCGTTAAAATTAATAAAAGAAAAATCAAGGCAAGATCCAAGACTTAACCAACTTGAACCTCATTTGATACTAATGGAACTCTTGTTCCCTCTTAAGATCCCTGTGACTTCACTTACTATACTTGGAGCGTACTACTCACTCATATCATTTAAACGCTTTTAAACATTTCACAACACACCATGATAAGGCACTTAACACTTCCTTTGCCTTCTACATCAATCCCACTTGGAATTGGATTTGTATACTTTTCTTTGAATGACTCAAATTCTCCTTTCGGGACTAATTCAACCTGCCTCGCATTCTCAAAAGCACTTAGCACGCTTCACTTGCACCTACTATTAGATTACTTGTAATTTGTACTTAAACTTCCTTAGATTTTTATACTAAAGCTCTCTAAATTCTGGAGAAATTTCGACAGCACTTCCCCGATAAATTGAGCTATCCCAAACTTTTACATAACTTGTATTCCTGTAAGAAAACAACTTACAGTTCATAAACACATCTAGAGCTTCAAGCTCAACATTCATCCCCAACATATTCACAATTTCCAAATCTCAATCCATAAAGGTGCATATATCACATATAACATACATATTGCTCAAATCCGTATCACAAATTCTTATGAAACTCTAAATCCTCAAGTTCTTCTTATAACTCCGCTCTGATACCACAACTGTAACACCCCAACACCCGTAACCACAAGATTAACTTAAACCATCAATTAAACTGTGATTAGCGCAGTGGAAAAGACAAGTATTGAGGCATTACCGCCGTCCCCACTCGGGACAAGGCACAGGAACCACCAAACTATACATGAATCACCCAAATGAACGCTACACTTAAACCCATACATAAACAATCACTAAAAACATATATATATTAAGCTTTATACATCCATCAAGAAATATATATATATTAAACTTCCTCCCATATGACTCAATCTCTGGCACCAAGAAGACCCCCGATGTTGGCCAAAACCGCCCTTTAAGACTACCTTGGTCGGGAAAACTCCTACTTTCGCTTATCCTTGCCTTTAACCGGAGAGCTCGGACCGCCTAAAACAAAACATTAAAACATACGCAAAAATTGAGTGGGGAAACACTCAGTACGTAAACCTCCAACACGTCAAACCGTTCGAAAACGGTTTTAGTGCCGGCATTTAAATTCATTTTAAAAACGGGGAAAGGGATAATCAAGAATAAAATAACTTGATTCATCAACGTAAAAGGTAAGGTACTTGAAAGGTAAGATAGGTACTAAAAGATAAGTATTTGATCCCTTACGATCGATGCAATGCATCTCACACACGCGCATGCCCAAACCGATCGAAGTTTGGATTGGGCGATCACAGCGCCATCGCCGTGTCCGACACTCTGATCAGGAGTATCATACATAAAAAGAGAGCTAGCACCTATAAGTAACTAGCACAAAGAAAACATAAAAAAAATGGGACCTTTAAAAACCGTAACATAAACATTAAAGCACAACTTAAAATAACCATGAAAACATTAAATGATGATAAGGAGCGAAAAGTTGGACAATTTACGTACCTTGGGTAGTAGAAAGATCTAGCGACGTGCCTCGAGCTTGGGACGGTTTGGGCGACTTGGAAACTATAATAAGAGCATAAGAAAATTGAGAACTTTAATAAAGTCCTTGATATTTACAAGCTGGGATTAAAATAATTAAAACTTGATAACGTAAAAGGGATGAGAAAAATAGAAATTTCAGTTTTTGATCAATCAAAGATTTGGTGATAACTTGAGCTAGGAAACTCAGATTTTTGCAAACGAGTACTTTTTGGAAAGGGAAAATCACGCCCTACAACTTTGTCAACTGGCCCGAAGGCTAAAAATGAAAGGAAGGGCTCGAAAAGTAGCCCGGACAGAAGCTGGTTTGTCGGCACATAAAAACAAATCCTATGGTTTGAACTTCCGATATGAAACTCATATAGAGGCTCGTAAATAATCGATGGAAAGCTTGTGAATTGAAGAGTAGACTTGGACAATAACATGGATGGAGTATGAAACTCAAGAAATGGAAGGCTAAAATGAGGATTAACGAGTTCTTTGACTTTATTTGGGAATGTCGCTGACAAGGAAGACAATTATGAGAATGAAATATTAATTTCGGGAGCATTTGAAACAATGAACTAGAGTTAAGTACTTAGAAGAAGATTATTTCTTGAGACTATTTAGAGATCAAAGAAGCCTTAGGCTAGACAAGCATCCCGAATTCTAAACCAAACATCAATCTGTGATAATAACTCTTTTAGTTCTTCACTAGTATAACCATTACTTACTAATGACAATTACACCTTTAGGAGAAAACCATCCTCACCAAATGATCATACTTGCAACCTAAAATACATATCTTGATTATCCTAACATTGACATACAATTCTCCCATTGATTAGAACTCCTTAATGATTGAATTATGGCCCCAAAGTCAGAAATCGGAAATAATATTCTGGGCAGAAAACTAAATTGACAGCCCTTAAGCACAGACTCATATCTTTTACTCCCGATATCGTATGGGCGCAAATCTTATCTTTCCGGAAAGCTTAAAGAGTAACCTAAAACTTTTATGTTTATCAAAAGAACCAACAAGGTCTCCAAATGGACGAAAAAGTAGCATTTAGCTACTGACTGCAGAAAACGTATATAACAGTACCCCTTCACGGTTTTGCTCGTATCTCGGGCTATACATATCGGATTCTCGAAATTCCAAAGCCTAGAGTTAGATAATCACTTGGGCTATCATTTCCAGTAAAAAGGTGGGCAAAATTCACACTTTTCATCTTCTGTAAAAATCAGATTCCCAAACAGAAACTTTAATGCCCTTAATCCCACTTCTAATGTTTGTTTAAGCTTCTAAATCATACCAATTCACAACTACACTTCAAATTAGCTAACATTCATCATATTTCCAGAAATGAACATTCAAAACTTACTCAAATAACATCATAAATCTCATATGCAACCATGGATTAAATCATGCTACTTGAAACAATGCTTGTACTAGCACTCCTTCCCCAAATTCTCACTAATTCATATCATTTAAGCACAAAATCACATAATTAACATAACCAATACTTACAATCAGTCCCAAAATTCAATATTCCTTCAAAAAACTCACATGCACAAAGATAGAATCATCATCCACCATAAATCTATCAAGAACTCTTCAAGAACACCCAATATTTACATGCATTCAACCCAAAACTTAAACCCTAATTAACCTAACTTAACCACAACATAAATTCATGCTTAAAAACATAAAAGAGATGAAGAACAACAAGAATTACACAAATTAGAAGTTAAATTTCAGATTAGAACATAAAGAATAGAGTTAGGGTTTTGAATATATACCACTTGAGAGAGAAATTGGAGAAGGAAACAAGAGTAGAGGGAAGGAGGGTGGCTCGGCCACCCCTGGGCCGCCGGCTTGCCGCTGGCCGGTCGCCGGAAAACGCCCGGATAGGGCTGCCTGGGCTGGGCAGAGGAGAAAGGGGGAGGAGGGTTGAGGTGAGATGAATTTCTGATTTGTAAATAAAATGAAGTAGAAGGCCTTATTACTCCCCCCCTAGTATATATAAATATAATCCCTTAATTAAATTAAAACACTACTTAAACCATTCTTCTAATTAGTAATTAGGCTAACAAAGGCGTCATTAAAATTAGCTAGATAAGGTAATTGGTAATAAACTACATAAAATTAATCAACATAAAACTTGATAAAATAGTTTAGCATAAATTAAATAAAATTACTTGGGAATAAATTTGGTAAAATTAACTAATACTAAACCACATAAAATAAATTGGTAGGACATATTAATAAAATGAATTGAGCAATAAAATGTACTTAGGAAGGTTGGGTAATATAAATCTTAAAAGAAACGGAAAATAAAATTAATATAACCTTCTTCGGTTACAAGCGTAAAATTGAGAACGATAAAATAAATTATAAAACTTATCGTAAAAGTATTCATAAACTCGTAATAATAACTTTAAATTCGAGATAACATAATATCAACCCGTTTAACCATCGTCTTGCTCAAGACCTGGCGCGCATAAAAATAAATAATAATAATAATAACAGTAATAACCATATTAACGTAAAAGAAAGAAAAATTTGAACAGCGTAATTTCGTTAATCACTGGGATTAAGGCCTTAATTAATACGGGTTTAGGGCGGGTCGTTACACACAGATTCCGAATGCAACATCTGGTTTGACTGAACAGTGCGGTCATAAGGGGGAATGATACAACATCGTGTAGGCCGTGTGGTCATCCGTGTAATAAATGCAGTTTTTGACCTTGGAAGGTGTTGAGATGTGACGTAAGGGATTAGGTGCCGCGATTTTTTTTTTGGGTTCGTGGACCGTCACACTGCCTTCCAGCTCTTCTTATGGCTTTGGGCTTTGTTTTGGGCTTTCTCCTGTACGATTTTGGATTTTATTCTTTTTTCTAGTTTTTCTCAAAGCCTTTATCACTTGTAGTCTTTGGCTTAGCTCGGTTTCCTTGCTCCACCATTTATTCTATCCATAAAAAGATGCATGTTAAACTAAGTAAAAATCTCGGTGTATACATTAGGTCTTTAAACCTAGGATTCACCCGAGAGCGGGCGGTCAATACTTATGGGTATGCCGGCAAGCATTTGATCTATCTCCCCTCTCCCATGTTACACTCTGAGGCTTCCTAGAAGTCCAAAGAGCAACACCTCACACAAGTTTCCTATAAATTTCATGTAGAGAAAGTGCATCAAGGTGGGAACATATGATACCCTATCTTATCCCAAACATAGAAAGTGCACGGGTGTAGGTGTAGTATGTATCAAGGTGATGGAGACCATCATGAAAAACAGCAAGCAGCAACAACTTCATCAGCAAAGGAGGCATCCATAGGAGCTTCACCAGCACTATCAGCAGCAGCACAAGGAGGAGACCATGTTGAATTACCAAACTCAGCAGCTAAGGAAACATTTCCAGCAGAAACAGTAGGCTTCCCAATCCTAGCAAGGACAGCAGGTCATTCAAAGATGTCACTCAAATAGCTCAAATACCCAACAGGAGGTTCACAACATCACCAGCATCCACCAACCCAGCAACAGCATCCATCCAAGCTTGTTACACACTTGTGAGGAAAGTCTTGGCACCTATAGTCATCCAAATCAACAAAGATTGGTCATTCACCAAATCCAGCTCCGAATAACAAATTCAAGCAGCAGTCTTTCTCAATGTCATATCTATTGATTGAGGAAGATTCAGCCAAGGTTCCTTAAGAGCTTTTTGTTCTTTGTCATGCCATTTTTAAGTCCAAACCAAGTCCCAGCATGTTCGAGCATGGCAACAGCAAGTTTCAAGTGCCAAAACAAACAATCCCAGCAGGGTTGTTTGTTATCGCTTTTCCAACCCCGCCTACGTGGCTAAGTCTTGTGCCTTTTGTCCATAGGGGTTATTTTGGTCCTTTCCAACCTAATTCTATCCTGTTGAGTTTACTTCCAGGTTACCAATTGCGCAGGAATTACCTCAGTAACATTATTTTTACCCCCTTAGGCAGGAAAGCCTCTCATTGGTCCATTGTACCACTCTTTTAGCATTTGGTCCAATTAGAGCTTAGCTAGCATTTTCCCTTTTATTTTCCTTTCAAATTGTACTCGAGATTATTAGGATGTAATCAGTTGTACTTGTTTTAAAGCTTTATAGATTAGATTAAATCAGGGAGATTAAGCAGATTAGCTTATGTTAAGCAACTGCTAATCAAATTGTAGGTAGTCTTTATATTCTGATGTTTCCAACAATGAAATGATATCAGTGTTTATTCAATAGTATACTCGAGTGTCTTAGAACCTCTGAAAGTTTGTGAGTGTCCTATAACTCTCAATCTTGGTTAAATCATCTCCTGTCACTGGATATTGGCAAGAATCCCGCAAGTGTCAACTGTGCTTGATCATCCATGCTATGGTGTATCTATAGGAGTATGAATGTGAGAGCCCTTTGCCCTTGTTTGCAGTTGTGGTGTGTCTGTATCAACTGTAAGCAAGCCTATCCTTTATTTTCCTCGTTCGGTTGTCTTCTATTCCAGCCAATTGTTTCCAATTAGCTATTATTATTACAGTCATTCTGGTGTGTATGTGAGTTGTATGATGCATTCTAGTTCAATACCCTGATCTTTGTGAACTAGCATACATCATCTTGGTATCAGAGCATTGTGCTCCATCTTGGAGTGTGTTGTTTGTATAGTTTGAAATGGACGGAACTAGCATAACACCAAAGGAAGTCTTAGAATAGACCTTAAAAGAAAAAGAAGTAGGGCAGAAAATGAAATTCTTGAGTGAGCAATTGCAATATTATATGAAATTACATAGAAATGAGTTAAATAGGTGTAACGTGGTTTTTGTACCCCGGTTTTGTTTATTATTCTTTCTCGAGGAGCTAGGGGCCTTGGCTATGGCAGTCTGACTTTAGATAGAGTTTAAGGATCACTAGGCGACAAGAGGTTTTTCAAGAAGGACTGCGCAAAATAGAACACAAACACGGCTAAGGTTCGGTCAAGAAGAAAATTATGGGTGTTGGAAGATTTCAGGATGTAAATGGTAATTAGGACGAGGATTTCGTAATAAGGAAGCAATAAATCGATGGAATCAAATGACAGTCTCGTTAGAACAACCCACCAAATTTCCTTTTTCAAGGAATTCAGATTAACTTCCTACAAGTCCTCCATGGACCCGGAGGGTAGAAGGAACGGGACTCTCTAGTTAACCTCTTTCCACTCTCGTGGGTGAGCGTTAACTATCCCAATTCCCACCTTCCAACAAGTGTTGGATGTTCTCGAGAGCTTTCGATCTCGAATACACCCCACTTGAGGGAAGAATTGGATTAGGAAATTGAGTCCACAGCGAATTACCTCTTAAAATTACTAACCCAATCCAAATCTACCATTCACGTCCTTAGTTTCTCCCTAACCCATAAGGGTTCTAGCCTCTAATCATCTTAACTATCATGCTAACAATAATAATAACTTCACTATTCATGCTTAAAACAGAGATTGTAAAGCAAATAGATGAATTAAAGAGAATAAGGGTAAGAAATGCTCATTGATTTGATGCCAAAAGAAGGATGATCCAGAATAATAAGAAATCCAAGCTCCAATAATAAGATAAGTGGGGCACAACAGGGTTTACTAGTGACAGAACTGTAGCAGCGATCACAACAGTAAAACTCAGTTTTGTACAGTCCCAAATTGTGCTAAAACCCGGTAGCAATAATAAACAATGGCACTTATACAATAGTCTACAAGTAGAAGCAGCTTCAAGGTTTAGGATTGTTGCACGCTGATCCCAACAAATCTCAGTAGCCACACCATGACAGATCAGAGGTTAGGGCAATGGGTTTTAGTGCAAGCTCCAATGCAGAAAGATGCAACAGAAAATTGATGACACTAGGTGCACGAACCCAACAGAATATCAAGGGAGTTTCAAGGCATCAAAACCTAGCTAAAAAAACCAGTAAAGAACTGCAAAATTAGCATAAAGATCAAGCAGTAGGTGCAGACCAACAGTAGTGGCAGCCTTGGCAACAGAACAACTAAGCAGCATATTAAAGCAGTAATAGGTTGAAATTCAGGTACACCAAAAATAAGCAGCAGGTAGCAACTAAGCCAAGCAACATGGTGAGTCATTCAGGTGCTAGGACAGTCATATTACATGCAAGAACTTAGCCAAAATGGCACAACAAGACAAAATGACAATGCAACAATAGAATCACCTCAAATCAAGTAAACAATTAGGAGTTGTGCTTCAGTAAGACTGTCTAGAAACATGAGGGCATATTTTGCTTCAAAATACTCTCCAAATCACCCACCAAATCAACTAATGATGCACCTTATAACTCCACTAATTGAAGACTCATCAAAGCCTTCGATTTCACTCCAAATGAGTCACAAAATAGCAACAAAACACAGATTAAGGCATATGGGCAGCAGTAGAGGTTTGCAACATACCAATGGCCGACAAGGATTAAGTAAACTCCCTTGTATAGTTGGATCTCCCTTAAATTCTAAGCTAGTGTGTACTAAACTATCTTCCATGACACCATTCTCTCTCATTCAGTGAAAGTGGTCTCATACACCAAAACTGATTCGGAGCTAAGCTATTGTATACTAAACTATCCCCCATGCCCCATTCAACACCTTACAAGAATGGCTCAAAACAATATTAAATACACCAAAACTAATTCAAGGCCAAACCTAATTGTCAAAGAATTAGGACCTTAAAAGATTTATGAGTTTCCTCCAAAACTTATTAGTTGCCTAGGTGAACGACAAGACAAACCAAGATGAACTACACACAAATGAGTGAGAAAGAATTACAAACAATATTAATGGGAACCAATTAATGAAAATTGCAAAAACTAAATTCTAATTAAGAAACAATGGGAAACTAACATGACTGGCAGATAACTACAAATAATATATACGATTTATGATGATTCATAAAAGCATAACCTAACCAAGGTATATTGAATTGAACCATAGTTTGTTTGAACCCTTGAATCAGATAACGTTTCTTGATAGGAAAATCAATTTAGAAATTAAAGGATAGAAAAAGGAGCAGAAGAGAAAGGAACAACTCTTACCTCGAAAGTTGCTAACGTCGTAGATCTAGACAACAGAGGATGGAGATAAGCGATGCAAAGAAAGGAGATAGACGACCGGATTGGCTTTCGATTTTCGTTTCTCCGGCGCCTGGAAATCGTTGCTATCGCGAATTCGTTTGCTCCGAGCTATGGAGGGTGAGAATTAGGGCATGCATTCTCTGTTGGGGGAGAAAGAGATACAGTTGGGGGAGAATGTAGAAGTAAAGAAAGAAAAGAAAAACGAAAGTGAGAATGGAGAAAGAAGGAGAATGGGAGGAGAAAGAGATGAAGCTAGGGGAACGAAAGAAGGAGAATGCAAAAGGCAAGATTTTGATAATAAAGTAAATGTGAAAAATAAATTAATGGGAGGGAATTTCTAATTTGACTTAAAAATTTCGGAGGGAATAATTATAATTGAAATTTTCAATTTCCCGCTCAAGGTCTTTTGTTGCATTTTATACTGCTTGCTACATGTCACGGGGTGACTTTAATTTGTACAACACCCGTGTGGCGCTAGCAAACTTTAACCCGATTTTATATTAGAAGTTTGCCAGTAAGCTTTTCACAAGCTTAACTTAGACTATGAGAGACTAAGAAAGCTTTGAAGACAAAGAAGAGAGAATAGAGTGTGTTTGGGAGAATGCTTTGAGTATTGCTTCCAGTTGTTGGATGGTTACAAATGAGACCCCAAGGGGGTATTTATATACTTCCACCTCCTCAATGGATGGTGGAGATTGATTTGATCTAACGGTCCACATTGTGCCTCTAGAACCTTCTATACAAGTATCTAATAATCTATATAAGTGTAGAGTACTCTAGAATATTCTAGGACATTCATGAGTAGTCTAGAGAACTCTAGTGAATTCTAGGGAATTCTAGAATAGTCTAGAGAATTCTAGAGACCTCATGAAAGATACGAAATATTCCGGATGTTTCTAGAATATTCCGGGCCATTCTAGATGGTTCCGTAAAATTCCATGACATTCTCCCCCACCTAATCCGGCGACGTCCTCGTTGCCTTCAAGTCCTCGTATGCTTGGATCTGCTTCTTGAATTGCCATAAGTTCTGGATAGGCTCCCAACTTGATTCACTATTAAGAAGGCCCTTCCACTTGACAAGTAACTCCGTGCTCGGAGGTTGACCTAGTTGGCGCACCACTCGGTTGGCAAGAATTGTCTCTGCTTGCTTATCATGTTGGACCTTGATACCTATCGGTGCCCGTTGAGATATGCCTCTTCTCGGATCATCTTTGTCCCCGTGGTAAGGTTTAAGTACGCTTACATGGAAGACAGGATGATACTTGATCTTGGGAGGCAACTCCACCTTATAAGCCTGTGCTCCAACTTTTTTGATAATGGGAAAGGGTCCTTCATACCTTCGAAGTAGGCCCCGATGTTGCCCTTCTAACCTCGCGTGGTTGTAGAGCTTAACGAGCACGAGATCACCAACTTGAAATTCCCTCGGGCGCCTCTTCTTATCAGCCCATTTCTTAATTTTCTCGGAAGCCTTTTCCAAGTTAGCTCGTGCCACCCCTAGTTGGTCATTCCAATTCTTGGCAAACTGAAATGCAGGTGGACTTGGGCCCTTATAGCCCGTAGCAATAGTGCTTGGTGTCAACGGTTGTTGTCTTTTGACAATCTCGAATGGACTTTGGCCCGTGGACTCGCTCTTCTGTAAGTTATAGGAGAATTAGGCTACATCAAGCAACTTTGCCCAATCCCTTTGATTGGCACTCACGAAATGTCGGAGGTACAACTCCAAAAGTGCATTCACCCTCTCGGTTTGTCTATCACTTTGAGGATGGAAGCTGGTGGAGAAGTTAAGCTAGGAACCCATGAGCTTGAACAACTCCGTCCAAAAACGCCCCGTAAAGAGAGTGTCTCGATCACTCACGATCGAGCGAGGCAAGCCCCAATACTTCACAACATGCTTGAAAAATAGTTGGGCGGCTTGCTCAGCGGTGCATTCCTTGGTGGTAGGAATAAAGGTGGCATACTTCGAGTATTAGTCCACCACCACAATGATCCAATTATATCCTTCACTCGTGGGTAATCCCACGATGAAGTACATGGAAATGCTTTCCAACGGTCTCTCAGGAATGGGAAGTGGATGGAGGAGTCCTGCGGGTACTCCTTGCTCAAGTTTGTCTTGTTGGCATACAAGATAAGTTTTTACATAGGCCTCAACATCATTCTTCAACTGAGGCCAATAGTAGGAATCGCCTACCAATGCTAGTGTACGGTGCGTACCTGGATGCCCGGCCCACTTGCTGTCGTGGCATTCCTTTAAGACTTCCCTTCTAAGGCCACCATATGAAGGAACATAGACTCGTCTACCCTTAGTGAGAATTAACCCATCTTCAACCCAAAATCTCCTTGTCTTACCATCCTTGATCAGGTTGGAGATGGTCTTCGCAAAAGAATCATGCTCGAATCCTTCCTTGATTTTATCACGTAGATTGCTTTGAGGTTGGCTAATGTCGGCAAGCTCTCCTTTGCGACTAAGAGCATCACTTACCAAGTTAGCACGACCCGGCTTATACTCCATTGTATAATCAAACTCCGCTAAGAAGTCTTGCCATCGAGCTTGCTTGGGAGTTAGTTTCTTTTGGGTTTGGAAGTAGCTTGTTGCAACGTTGTCTGTCTTGATAACGAACTTACTCCCTAGCAAGTAATGCCTCCAAGTTCGAAGGCAATGCACAACTGCGGTCATCTCCTTCTCTTGTACTGTATACCGCCTTTCGGTGTCATTGAGCTTCCGACTCTCATAGGCAATGGGATGACCATCTTGCATCAATACTCCACCAATAGCGAAGTCGGAAGCTTCAGTGTGTAGCTCGAATGGCTTTCCAAGATCAGGTTCTTCCGTGACAGCCTTCTTTAAAATCCCTTGATGAACCGCCGGTAGTAATTCACCAAACCTAGGAATGATCTTAGCTCAGTGACCTTGGTTGGTGGCTCCCAATCAAGGATCGCCTTGATCTTCCCCGGATCCATGCGTAGCTTGCCTTTTCCCACAATATGGCCCAAGAATGGTACTTCTTCTTGGGCAAAGGAACACTTCTCCTTCTTTACATAAAGCTCATTCTCCCGAAGTGTCTTGAACACTTGCCTCAAATGCCCCACATGATCTTCCATAGTCTTGCTACATATGACAATATCATCGAGATAAACCACCACAAAGTGATCAAGGAATGGAGCAAGTACCTTGTTCATGAGGGTACAAAATGTGGATGGGGCATTTGTGAGCCCAAACGGCATGACTAGGAACATATAGGATCCATAGCGGGTCATGCATGCCGTCTTCGCCTCATATCCTTCGGCTATGCGAACTTGGTAGTACCCACTCCTTAAGTCAAGTTTGGTGAAATACCTTGCTCCTCCAAGTTGATCGAATAGATCATCAATACGGGGAATAGGGTACTTATTTTTTATGGTTACCTTGTTTAGTGCTCTATAATCGATGCATAGCCGAAGTGACCCACCGTGCTTCTTTTGGAACAGGACTGGCGCACCATAAGGAGACTTTGAAGGGCGGATGTACCCGGCATCCAACAACTCCTTGAGTTGTCTCCTTAGCTCTTCTAACTCTGGTGGTGCCATTCGGTAGGGAGCAAACGCGGGTGGTTTAGCCCCTGACTCCAACTCGATCTCGTGATCTACTTCCCTTCTTGGGGGAAGTTTCTTGGGCAACTCTAGGGGCATGATGTCTTTGAACTCTTCAAGTACTTCTTGGACAGTCTCGGATACTTGAGCTTCCTTTTTATCACCCTCTTCCATCTTAAGAGTGGCTAAGTAGGTAGGCTCCTTCTTCTTCACTACCTTAGAGAGTTGAAGGGCGGATAACATCCTTCCCTCGTCAATGTCCGTCCTTACCGAGACGACACACGGTTGTTTTTCCTCCATGATGCACATAATGTTGGCGAAGGGAATGGGGAAGGCCTTTGCCTTGACAAAGAAATCAATTCCCAAGTAGAACTTCTTGTCATCTAACGGAGCGACAGTGATATCGGCCTTACCTTCCCATTGCCCGATGTGAATTGGTGTGTCCTTGGCAACTCCATAGATCGGGAGTTTTTCAGCATTTACCCCCTTGACAAAACCCTTGGTTTTGGTGTAGTAGAGGCCCACTTCATCGGCAAGCTCCTTGGCCATATAGACCGTATCCGCACCTGTGTCCAGCAACTCTTGGAGAGGCTTGCCGTTGATGTGTGTCTCTACGTATATGCGCCCATGGGATCCTTCCTCGACCTTAGCTTGGACGGCGCTAAGGAATTTTAGAGAACATATCATCTTCTCCTCTTCCTTCCTTTCTCCTTCGCTTACGAGGGAGGCAATCTTTCCCCTCATAGGACAGTCGACAACCCGATGTGGCCCATTGCATAAGAAGCATGAGTACCTCCTCGGAGCGTCATCCTTTTTGCCTTTACCCTTGTCCTTGTCGTGGCTTTTGAAGGGTCGATCCTTCTTGGGAGACTTGTCTCGATCTCCCCAACCTCTGCCATTGTTACTTGGCTTTTTACTTGGTCCCTTGGAGAACTCTCGCCTACGTTCGGGTAGGGTGTCAGCAACAGCAATTGCCGAATCAATATCATTCACCCCTTGTCGCTTCAGCTCCATCTTAACCTATGGTTGCAATCCTTCAAGGAACATAAATAACTTATCCTTTGCACTCATGTCGGTGATCTCCAACATGAGTTCTTGGAACTCCTTGACATACTCCCGAATACGTCCATCCATCTGTTGGAGGTGTCGAAGCCTAGTGCGGGCTTCGAATTCAGCATCCTCTGGATAGAATTGCCTCTTAAGTTCCCTCTTAAGTTGATCCCAAGTAGTGATGGGATCGGATGTGCCGGTGGTGGCATCTTCACACCAGCGCCGCCACCATATCAAGGCAACATCTTTGAAGTAGCGGGAAACGGTGTTTACCTTCTTCCTTTCGTCCAATATGTCTTTGGACTCAAAGTATGACTCCACATTCCAAATGAAGTCATCAATCTCTCGTGCATTCCTCGACCCTTTATAGAAAGGAGGAGGAGGAGTGCTATCCTTCTTAGAGACGAAAATCTCCCGAGCGCCTCCACCATTAACCAACACGGTCATGCAAGTCTTCAATTGCAACTCGAGTTCTTCCACCTTATTGGAAAGAGACTCGATGGTTGACATGCATTCAGCTACCTCCCTCCTAAGGGCTTTATTGGAATCCTTCAACTCCTTTTTGAGAGCATCATCCCCATGAACAAACTCCGCCTTGAGAGAATCAAAGGCGCTTTCCACATCATCTTGGAATTCCTTCATCTCCTCCTTAGAAGCGAATTCCTCCGTGTCTTCGGCCTTTCCCATCAAGGCCTCAACTTCCTTCACTAGGTGGGACATGGTGTCCTCCACCTCGTCCACCCTTTCATCAAGAGTGACATGTCCCGGGTTCTCCATGCTCTCCTCATTCCCCATGCCCTTCTTGGAGCCTTGCTCGGTCATACTCGACATGACTTCTCCCGCACATGAATTTCTCAATACCGTGGCTCTGATACCAAATGTCACGGGGTGACTTTAATTTGTACAACACCCGTGCGGCGCTAGCAAACTTTAACCCGATTTTATATTAGAAGTTTGCTAGTAAGCCTTTCACAAGCTTAACTTAGACTATGAGAGACTAAGAAAGCTTTGAAGACAAAGAAGAGAGAATAGAGTGTCTTTGGGAGAATGCTTTGAGTATTGCTTGCAATTGTTGGATGGTTACAAATGAGACCCCAAGGGGGTATTTATACACTTCCACCTCCTTAATGGACGGTGGAGATTGATTTGATCTAACGGTCCACATTATGCCTCTAGAACCTTCTATACAAGTATCTAATAATCTATACAAGTGTAGAGTACTCTAGAATATTCTAGGACATTCATGAGTAGTCTAAAGAACTCTAGGGAATTCTAGGGAATTCTAGAATAGTCTAGAGAATTCTAGAGACCTCATGAAAGATATGGAATATTCCGGATGTTTCTAGAATATTCCGGGACATTCTAGATGGTTCCGGAAAATTCCGTGACATACAATAGACACTCTTTTTGTGGCAAAATAATATATGCTACTATTGATCTATAACTTTCGTACATATTGTAGCATTTTAAAATTTGCTACTAATAAATTCCCACAAAATATCAATTTTCTTGTAGTTATGGATTATAAAAATAATAACCCTCAAAATGACAAACCTCTACAAAATCACGAGTATTCCAGATCAACCAATTTAGTACTATCCAAGCCTCATTATCATTTTTCATATTAAAACCAAAATTGTCTAGTAGATAACGAGTTATAAAATTTACTCCTTCATTAATAACAACCAGCACTTCCCGATCACTAAAATCATATCCAAGAGGAGCCCAATAAGCAAGATAATCTTCTAATCTATCATAATAATCACAAAATAATTCTTGTTCACCTTGGGGGAAGTCAAAACATGCCATTTCGTTATTCATAGTTTTAGATTTTTTTTAACAACCTAGAGGGAAAACTCAAGGAAAGAACTAAAAGGTTAAAAGGCGCAACTCCCTGGCAACGACCCCATTTTGTGTAACGTGGTTTGTATTAACCCAGTTTTGTCATTCTCTCAGAGAGTTAGGGCTTCTAAACCTAAAAGTCTATTCCGAATTCTCACCTACTAGGTTTGAGGTCCACATTCATTTAAGAGAGAAGTTGGTTTTCAAGCAAAAATAAGAAACACAAGCAAAAACACAAAAAGGAGGAAAAGGGGTATCGGGGAGCTTTAGGCAACCAAAGGATTCATGGTTATGTGAGTTTTGTGGTTAAGGGGCAAGAAAATAGGATAAATCATATGATAATCTTGTTAGAAAAATGGCCACGGGAGTCCCTCTTTAGAAGGTAATCCAGATTAACTTCCCCAAAATGCACCATGGATCCCCAGGTTTAATCGAACAAGATTCCCTAGTTAGCCTCTATCTCACTTTCATGAGAGAGTGACTAACTAACCCTTCCTTAGCATTCCATTAACAAGTGATTAGTAAATTTGAGAGCTTCGGATCTCTAATTCACCCCTCTTGAAGGAAGGACTAAGGTAGGAATTAGATTTTTCCCGCTAACTACCTCCTAATTCACTAACCCCAATAACTAATCATCCAAAGGAGCCTTAATCACTCCCTTAACCCTAAAGAACCCTAGCCACTAATCATATTATGCATCAGAAACATACTAAACAAAACATTAAATCCTAGAGACAACTTAACATCTCTTAAACAAAACCCTAGAAGTAAACCCTAAAACACATCTACTAACCCAAACAGAATTACGACAGAACCAAACAAAAACAAAACAAACCCTAGACAGTCCTAGAGAACCCTAGCAGGACCCAATTGAAACCCTAAAGAGAACCCTAATCAAGATCTAACCAGACCTTAATGAAACCCTAACCAAAACCCTGGACAAAACCCTAACAACCCCTAACAAAACCCTAACCCTATCAACCGACTCTAACAGAACTCACCCAAAAGAACCCTAAAAACCCAAAACACAAACCCACTGCCTAGTACTCATTTAACCGAGACAGAGCAAACCAACACAACACCAAAACATCAGGATCAATCTAAAGCAAGAACCAAAAACCAGATTCAAACCCATAAATTCCACTAAAAATTCGATCAATTACACTCCTAGATTCAAAGTTTTAACCATTCAAGAACCAAAACTACTAACAAGCGTATGAAATTAAACCTAAATCTACCCTAACCCTAAGAATGGAGGCCGAAACCAACCATAAAAGCTTCAATCGGCTCCCTTCATCCCTTTTATACTCGAACCGGCCCCTCAACCTTCGATCTCAACCCTTCATTCTTCTTCCATGTGGACGGTGTAGATACGATTTGTCAGTTAGAGCGAAGATCAAGATGGTGCGCGCACTTCTTCAACTGAATCTACAAAGAGGAAAGAGAAATTGAGTGAGAATTTGAGGCATCGTGCGATAATATGAGAAATAGAAAGAGATGAGAAGAGAGAAGAAGATGAGATGATTAGATGAGAGAAGAGAGAAGGAGATGAAGAAAGAGATGAAAGAGATCGAGAAGAGAGAAGGAGATGGAAGTTGGTTATGGTGTATGAGGGTGTTCGGTGGTCTGCGAATGAGAGAACCAGAGAGAAAGGGAAAAGGGACGAAGAGGAAGAAGGGGGAAAATGAAATGGGGAATTAGGGTTTGGGGGAGGGTTCTATTCGGCTGGGTTAAGAGGGAGGAAATGGGGCGATTCAGGTTTGTGTAATAGGGTTAATGGTGCTGGGTATGGAATCGAGGGTTTTGGGTCGGGTAAAGGAATTGGGTTGGGTTGTATTTAAGATTAGCTCTAGGTTTTTATTTTATTTTTCAAATTTAAACATTTTGATTCAATTTAGTACTAAAACAACTAAAAATGATAAAAAGACATAAAATTGCAAAAATGAGTAAAAACATAATAAAACGTCTAATTTAATTATTAAAAATAAGCAAAAAGTCATATAAAAGAGGGGAAAAGATCATGTTAAATCAGGACTAAACACTATGCTCAAATACTCAGTATCTACATCTATTCCCCACTTTGATTGATTCTTGAATAGGATAAGAGTCAAAGTAACACTGATTTGTTGGACGCCGGTTGTGGATATAACTTTTTAGTGTAAATCCTGGGCGGTGCTTGGAAGCTGGAGTCCTTCGCCTAATTGTTTAAGACTAGCGGCTTTCGCGGGTGACTTCAAGTAAGGATGATGCCTTATTAAAAACTAGAGGGTGCGATTTATCACTAATCTCAAGCAAGAATGACGTCCTACTCGAAATTATGGATTTGATCTCAAGCGATACTGACACCCTACTCAAAATTATGGATTAATCTCAGGGCGAGAATGACACCTTACTTGAAGCGATGGATAGATATTAGGCAAGAATGATGCCCTAGTCGAAGTTATGCATTTGATCTCGGATGATAATGACGCTCTACTCGAACTTATAGATTTGATCTAAGGCGAGAATGACGTCCTATTCGAAATATGGATTTCATGTTTAGTTGCAATTTGATGTCGGGAGACTTCACTAGCACGATGTCAATGGCTCTGGTTTTGAAACTTCACCAAACATAGTGTCGATGTCTCTGGTTTTTATTTTGGGGTGGCAATTTAATGCCGAGAGACTTCACTAGGCGCGATGCCGATGGCTCTGATGCTGAGACTTCACTGAACGTGATGTTGATGGCTGTGATTTTGGTTTTGGGTGACAATTTTATGCCAGGAGACATCACCGAACGATATGCCGATGGCTGTTATTTCTTGCAAATCACAACCATTTTTTGTCAGTTTTAAGAATTTAATTTTAATCTGGATAGCTTACCTCGGGTTTCACGTGTATGGGCATTGAGATTCCTATTTCTTTGGACCTTAATCCTTCAACTTTTGGAAAGACCACCCATATCTTATTGGGTGCACAATGGCCGAATTTCTCCTTGAAAACAGGCACACTTGGCTCGGTAATGTGCATGAGAAAGAAGACAAAGGTTTCTCTCTTCTAGGCCGATCTGCCTCAAAGAAAGAGATAATCTTTTCTTTTGTACAATGCAACTTTTGCAGGGCATGCAGAAGACCGTTGAATGCAATTATTATGGATTTTCTTCATGATTGATGGACCTTTATTTCTTGACCAATCTGCTACACGCACGTAGCTACGTGGGCCAGCTTATTTTGCATATAAATGGTGAGCTAAACTCGGGGTTCACTCAATCACATTCTCGAGCTTCTTCTTGCTTTTTTCATTGAATCTTATTCTCTCTCTAGAGTTCTTCTGTTTTTATTGGAAGAAAATGGCTTCTTTGTGGAGAGGATGTAGTCGTGCTACTTAGCTAGCTGTGCAAGAGCATCCTTATGCAAGGACGGTGCAAAGGGAATATCCTACTAGAGAATCCCCACCAGTGCAGTTTGTAATTCGTCAAGATGAGTACACTTGGTTCTTTCGCTCACATACCTCAATAAGCTTTGTTTCATTTTTACAAGCTTGTTTTTTTTTTTACACCATGTTATCATTGAATTGACTTACATGCTGCTTCTTGTTTGAGCACTTTAAGATGAATTTAAAGTCAGGTGGTCCTCTAAATTTTGCTTTAAGCGCATATGTACCGGTTTTAGAATCTCACTGGCCAAACTTGAACTTTCCTTCTTTTGTCTACCTTACCATAGGATGACCTTTTCGAGACATGGAGCTTTCAAAGTGTAGTACACTTGTGAAGGGATCCTCAAGTAGGATGTTTCTATGGGTCAACTATAGTGAATGTAGGGTTTAGACCCTTGTTTGTTTGTTTGGAGACCTTGAGAACTGCCAGTAGGAGAACTTTTCGCCGGGTCATGGTGGAACGGTTTTGGGACACCAAAAATTTCACCTTGGTGACGACGTCCAACGGATTTTCCCGAGGCAGATCAGATTTTCCCGATGTTGGTGACGACCAACGGATTTTCTTGAGGCGGATCGGATGATGCCTGACGGATTTTCCCGAGGCGAAGCAATTAACGATGCCCAACGGATTTTCCCGAGGCGAAGCTGTAGACGATGCCCAACGGATTTTCCCGAGGCTGATCGGATTTTCATGATGTTGGTGACGCTAAATGGATTTTCCCGAGGCGGATCGGATTTTCCTGATGTTGATGATGCCCAACGGATTTTCCCAAGGCAGATGACGCCCAACGGATTTTGCCAAGGCGGTTCTGATTTTCCCGTTGTTGATGGTGCCACACAGATATTTTCGAGGCGGATTGGATTTCCTCGATGTTGATGATGTCGAACGAATTTTCCTGAGGCAAATGATTGTGCTGATGGTGTCCAGGAAACTTTTGTTGCTTTGGCAAACTAGAAGATCGCCATGAGGAGGAGCTTTGGACAATAGTCTACTTGAACTTGAAAGAACTCATCCAGAGTGTGATTAGAACTTCCTCTAATCTTTTTGTTGATGATTAGTAGTTGAGTTTGAGCCTCTGTGTGAGATGAATTTCCTCTTTTCTCGATAAGTATGCATGAACTTGGTCTTTTAGACTCTAGATTCCTATGCACTTATGCATGACTGTTGACTTTATGCATGACCTTCTGATGCAATGCAATGACTAGGAGAATATGTACATGAACGGTATTTACAATGCATGTGACTCAATATGCAAACAACCCCCAATTCCAAGACTAGAATGATCATTCCCTAAGTGTTAGAGCAACTCGACATGCAATTTCAGGGACATGGCATGATAGGTGAGGTTCAAGCATTGATGAGGCCTGATGATGAAGGCATTGTTCTGGATGACTTGTCTTGTCCTCTTACTTCCTCGGATCACTATGGAGATAGGTAGACCCCCGTTGCAGGTTATGTGAGGGTTAGAGGAACCCCCAGTTCAATTGAACTCTTTGAGTCGTATGTTATTTGGAATTCGCCATTGATGTGGATGATTTCTTGTCCTTGACGAATGGGCCTTGCTCAGGTGTGTTGAGAACGGGCGTCCAAATGTTGAATCTCGCACATGCACCAATGACCAAGTCAAAAAGCTCTAGCGGTTTGGGAGAATGAAAAAGGTTGGCAAAATACGGTAAGTCTGTTGATGGCCAGACGGGTTCATGGAGGTTCTTGGTTAAAAAGGAGATGACAGTGGGTTGATGGTCGAATCTAGCTATGTCATGATTGACAAATGACCATGTTTCAGCTAAGGTTAGACAGTCGGCAAGGGTTAAGTTACCTCAAAGGAGAAGAGGTGATGGAATGGATTCGTGTCATGGGAGGAGAGGTGGTTGGCTATTCGGATATGTAGGTAGTCCAAGTCTGAGCGCGAAGGAAGATTGGGGATTTATGATGACGGGGATACAAAAGAACTTCAAAATCTAGGAGTTGCTCTCCTTTTTCCTAACTTGCCTTGTTCGATTGTGTATTTTGTGGTTATAAGTCGGGATTGTTGGTCCACAGAGGTGGGTGTCTGGTCGTTTTTAGGTTTTCGGTTTGTCTAAGGTTTTCAAATTCGGAAAGCAATAAATAAATCAAAGGAAAGCAATCAAACTACACCTAACATGAATAATAACAATCACACTAAGTAAAGCAATTTAAAGCAAGAAATAAGAAAGCAATAAAAACATGAAATCAAATAAGCACTTAAAGCAATCAATGAAAACTAGAGTCAACAATGATATTAAGAGCAAGGAATTATACCTTCAATGACCAAAATCTTCTAATCTTCAACTTCTACTTGATTTTCCCCCGAACAAACGAGAAAATGTGGATTGGATTACTAAGAATCCCAAAATCCCCACTTGAGATTGGAATTTGTGACCTTAGCCCTCCTCCTCACTAAAAGTGGATTTGATTGTGGCCAACTTAATCATCAAAACAAACAAAACTCAAATGAAAGCATAAAGGAGCAAGGAAATGAATAAAAACTTCTAAAATTACTTGATCGAAGTTGATTACAAACTAAGCTTGGAGAACAAGGAACATTGAAACCCTAAGAGAGAGAAAGAGATGACAAACTTAAAAGGTAAATTGCAATGAAAACTAAGTAAAAACAATAAAACTAAAAAGCTGCTGATGAATTCGTTGCTGAAAGTATTTATATTGAGCCAATTCTGTTACACAAAACGCAGCATTTTAGCCAAAGATTATGCGCGTAAAAGCAAGGTGACTCAGGCGAGTCACCCACTAACTCGGGCGAGTCAGTGTTCTGGCCTCAGAAGAATCCTTGGTTCGGCAGCTTGTCACGGTCACTCAGGAAGACGTCACGGTCGAGTCATCCAAGTGACTCGGGCGAGTCACTCTTCTGTTCTTTCCTTGCCTTGGCCGTTTTCTTGGATTTAATGTTGGTTTGCATAGGCTGGTCACGACCGAGTCGTTAGGTGACTCGGTCGAGTCAGCTGGGTCTTCCTTGCCTTGGCCAAATTTGGCAAGTCTGCAAACTCCCTGGCCCATGTCACAGGCGAGTCATGCTCTGACTCGGGCGAGTCAACTTGTTGCTCAACATTCTTCTACTTTTCTCCATACTTGGTGAAATTTTGCTCCGTTTTGGCTCGATTTTGGCTCAACACCTTATTTTCCTACAAAACTAAGAAAACAACTTAACTAACAGATAAATCGGGGTTAGAACAAATAAAAACACCTTATAAAAGAGAAGAATTCGGCTTGGAACGAGACCGAACATGCCCTGATGGGTTTTCAAGCTAGCCTCTCTTATTCTCTCGCTCTACTTTTGCCTAGCTTGGGGTTCCGAGCAAGCCTCTCTTATTGTCTTTCTCTCCTTTTACCTAGCTCGGGGTTCCATGCGAGCCTCTTTATTCTCTTTCTCTCCTTTTACCTAGCTCGGAGCCCCTCTAATTTTCTCTCAAAGACCAAATTCTGTGACAAAGGATGCTCCTTTAAGGTGAATTGTAGCGGTCGGGCCTCAAAGAAGGGCTTGGTAAGGTAGGCTTGAGGATGGTCATGGATGCAAAGGTGTGATGATGATGTGAAGGCTTAGGGTGTAAGCTGGCTTGAGAACAATTTGGAAGGTTTGTGAATGGTATTGCGGTATGAGTGACTATCAGCTCCATCTCCGGTTTCTTACCCTCCTTTTTTTCTCTTTCTTTTTCTTCTCTCTTTTTTTCGCTTGCTTTTTCCTTTTTTTTATTGGTATGCTTCGAGATATGGACGGCCCAAAAGGGGTTTACACTCCCAACACAGGTTTTTCCATACGCAAATAAAGTGTTTAAGGGACATGAGTTTCGTACCACTTCTCTCAACTCATGTTGGTGAACCAACTAGAAACTCTCTTTTTTTTTCTTGTTCTTTTTGCTTTCTACTCTCTCTTTTTTTTTTCTTTTCTTTTCTTTCTTTTTCTTGTTGCTTTTCTACTCTCTCTTTTTTTTTGTCCTTTCTTCACCATGGGATAAACTCATGTTCGCCCTTATGATGACAATAGCCACAACACACCTTTTGGCTTAGGGATAGATAGGAAGTGGTCATGAAAACAATGACCTGGCTAAGGGGTTTCTAACGGTGATTGTTATTAGTGATGAAATGATGAATGACTTGGTGAAGAGAAACTTAGGATAAAGATGTAGATGATAAGTAGGGACAATTGTTGTGGGGCGAATGAGAAGGTAAAGGTGATATGGGTTGTAAGGTGGTAACCCCCTTTCCTAGGCACTTTTTGTTCAAGCTGCTGATCTAGGAGCATAGAGATGTCCACTTTCAAAAGACTGGTGGATTTGGTCTTCTCTCCTTTTGCTCAGCCTGCTTGATGAATGTAGACTGACTTCCCTCTTTTTTCTTTTTTTTCTATCTTTTTTTTTTCTTCTTTTTTTTCTCTTTTCTTTAATTTTATTTTAAACCCTGGATTTGTAGGATGACAAATGTGATGAATGGAAGGGTATGTGAGGGTGATGATAGATGGATATGTTAGACTTGGACATTATGGATAATGAATGGATGAAGGAGCTTTTCAATTCAAGTTAAGAGTGCAAGCACGAGATTCTCAAACAATCGCAATCAAATAGATGGATCTTATCAGATTCAAAAGACAAGCATATCACAAATCGACTCAGTGCCTCCTCTAACTGACTCTGAAATAGAATGCTCAAAGGAACTAAGCCCCCAACTAACTTCAAAGTCATCATCATATGTTGCCTTTTCCTGTTGCTTGCTCCTGGAGGGTTGTTGCTCTAGCGGGCTGTTTTTGCTGCTTTTGGTAGGGGCAATTTACCTGACCTTATCATTCCTCAATCTTATTCTTCAAGGTCCAACGCTTCTCAATGTCATGCCCTTTACACCTGTGATAGTTGTAGAATGCATTATCATCCCAGCTCGGGTTCTTCATTTCTGGCTCAGGTCTTAGTAAAGGCAACTCAATCAGGCTTTTCCTTAAGAGATGAGCCAAAGCATGGACGTTGGTGGTGTCGAGTGGGGTGTAATGGTCGTACTTTGGTTGGATTCCTGACTGAATTACATTAGTCTCAGCGCTCTTAGAAGGGTGGATAGGTGAACCAGTAGCCCTTCTATTAGGACTGGAATTCTTCCACCCTTGGGCGGCGACCTTGTCACTATTCATGGTCTCGACTGGGACGCAAAGGTCCTTCAAGTAGTCCAAGTCCTTAATCACATGGTATCCCAATGCCAAGTCAGGCTACTTTGAAACTTTGTTTGAAGGTGGATACCTGTAAGTGTAGAGGTATAGTCTCATTGATGTGAGACAACTTGCTGTGCCACCTTTCTATGTAATCAAGGAAGGACACGTCTTCCTTTTGCTTCATGGTTGTTAGGTCGTCCGCTGTGGCATGCTTCCTTTGGACATGGCTATAGTGATTGATAAAGGCCTTAAACAGCTCGTTCCAATCAGCCATGACTTGAGGTGATAAGGCATGGTACAATACTTTGGCTTCTCTATCTAGGGTGGATGGAAAGACTCTAGAGTACAAGTCAACATCAATCCTATTGAGAGGTGCCAATCGCATGAACTCCTCGATGTGGTGAGTAGGATTTTCAAATGACCTGAATTTAATGTTGGGCACTTCAATTTTGTCAACAACCATCATGACTGGGTTGATAGGCAAAAGCGCATCTGTATACTTGTCAGCAAAGGCCGGAACAGTGCTCATTATCTGGGTAAGACTCTCCATGTTTTGTTCTAAGGCCTTCATAGCATGATCCTTTGCGACTTTGAAAATCTCTGAAGCAGCTTTGTACTTCCCTTTGAATGATCCTAAGCCCTTAGACTTATCTCTTATAGGTGTCTTGACAAGTTCGGGATCAGATTTGTACCCATGGATTTCCATATCATCATCATCTCCTTCAGCATTTAGACCCAACTTCTCATTGATCTTTGTGATGGCCTACAACATGCCATCCATCATCTATTTTTGCTCATGGAACCTCTTCCGAATCTTCTGCTCTTGTTCAATGGAATTCACGAAGACTAAGCCTTACATCTTGGTGTATAGTTCCTCGAGCTGCTTTAAGATATCAGTTTCAGCATTTTGGACAAGGACCTCTTGAAATCGTTCTTTAGAAATAATGCAAGCTTTGGGTTGAATGGCAGATGAGTCGCAACTTGAAACCAACCGGTCGGTACGTGGGTCTTTGATGTGGGCTCGGAAGCAATCTCCTATCTTGCCTGTATGGAAATTTGTTATTGACTCGATAATTGACTCTGATATTTCTACCCGATGCATGCATGTCTTAAAAGACTATATGAGACCCTAACAGACTCGACACATTCATTCTGACACTCAAATGACTCACCCACTTTTTGGGAGTGCATGAACTACTCTATATGGACCTAATAGTAGAACATTATAAAGGGCCGAATAAAGTCAAGTATAGCGGATTGATCATAAGTCAGAGAGCACAGGTCAGTGTTCTCAATTCGGATGGCCCTTATCCACAGGCCGACCGTTTTAAGGAGAATCCGTAACTTGCGCCAACGAACTCTGATAGCTTGGGCTATAATGGCTATTATGTGGACTAGGATATCGTTTGACAGGACTGACGACATATGCCTTTTGATACACTTCCTCTTTTTTATTTATTTACTCAAGGAAAGTAAATATTTTAAAAGACTGAAAAAAGACAACTATAAGCGGGTTATAATTAGTTTATAGGCTTAATTGGTACATCCAATATGGTTGGCCGTAACAACGGGCCAACCATAAATACAGTGGATTCAATAATTGAATCTATAAATTAATTTACTCAAGCTTAGTGACTATTATGCAGTCTAAGACATTATCCACTAACTTTTTTAGGACTTTAGTCAGATTTTGAACTTTCATTAAGAGAGTATCATAAAGGGTCATTTAAGATCATCAAAGGCGAGTTAAATTTTGCTTTATAAATTAGGGTATTCAACCTTGGTACATAAATCGGTCCAACCACACTAGGTTAACCGTAATGCTTGAGGTTGATCGTCCTAATTGATAAACAAGCCTCTTCTCAGCCCAATGAACCTTACACTACTAGAACAATACCTCTAAACTAGGGTCGACTCATTCCAACAAAGAAAGGAAAAGGGAAACACATATATATTCGCATAACATACAACATGAGAGGTATCCTAAACCAAGGCTCTATATTCATGGATTACTAAGGTTGGGATTGGATGAGGTACTACATGTTCTCGCCTCGGTGCACTTCACATATATAAGGTTTATAGGTAAACTGTGTAAGGTTTTGCTCATCGGACTTCAAGGAAGCCTTGGAGTATAACATGGGGGAGAGGAGAGACTAAATGCTTGGTGATGTAGAATATATCACACAAGTAGTGGTCGCCCGCTCTCGGGTAAGATCGTAGGTTAAACCTAAACCATCACTTTTGTGCTCCCGTGTCAAAAGACCCGGAGACTAGCTTGGTATCCAAAATGCCTAAAAGAATAATAAAATCGTGAAATAAATCAACTTTCTCCCTTTTACAATTTCAAATCAACTTGTGTTCTTCAAGTTTTACCCTCTTTTTAAGTTTAAGTCTCTAGTGGAGTCGCCAATCTGTAGGTCCTTGGGAAAAGCTCAACTTTTCCTCGAGTGGGCTACTTAGTGATTGGGAGCCGACTAAGGTTGCTTAATCCTTAAATAAGGATATTTTTTACATTATGAAAATCATTTTCGAGGAGGGGGCTTTTATTCATTTCAGAGCCAATTTTTATTAATTACACACTTGAAATTACACTGATTTAATCTACAAATGACTCAATACAAATTCCAATTCAAACCCGAGCCAAGAAGAGAGCACATGGGTCAACTGGGGCAATCACTAGGCGCGTGGCCTGCGATGTTGCCACTGTTAGGCTGGTGCCTCTTTGGCCCAACAGAAAATACTTAAAAATATTCAAAGGCCACATGGCCTATGATAATTTCTTTGACCCTTTCTCTTGAGCTAGCTTCGGACTAGAATATGGGAGTATGTAAATCATTTTATAAATTTTCGATGTAATAAATATGTGTGTTTAATACTAAAAAAGGGATCAAGTAACAATCGCTGGTCGATTTAAGGAAAATGACAAACCAAAAAAAGTAGAAAATAACTCCGGTCTACGACTCGAATTCTGAATCCGGGGGCAAGGTTTCGAATTCGAGAATTAAATAATTCTCGAATCTGCCTGTTTTAAAAAAATAAACTCTACTAAAATCGAACTTTGAAATGAAAAAGAGCGTGGAGAAGTTTAATAAATTTCACGATATTATATTCCGAATCATGCAAGAATAAAATACGAAGGTTTTTTTATAAAACTAATGTAAAAATAGAGTGACACATGAAAATAAATTACATTATTGAAACCAAAGATAGACGAATCTCACTTTAAGCTTCGATAATGGAAGGAAGATCGAGATCCTTATGATGAACACTTGAATATGGCTTAGTTGAGGCTCTTAGACTAATGGCTATTTGAGGGTGGTGGAGAATGTAGTTTATGGTGGGATATGGATGATGATTCGTGGAAGAGAATGAATTATAGTAGAATAGAGAGTGATGATGGATGTTTTTGAGAATTGTTGGTGAAAGTACTTGATGAAATAAGTGAGGATGGGTAGCTATTTAAAGGTGGAGGAGAGTTAATGAAGGAAGGAGTACGGGAGGCATGATCCAAAGATCATGCCCTCCATGCAATTAGGATGGTCGCATGGCCTTTCTTAGGTAAAAGGTTAATCTGTCAAGGGTTGTGATCATGGGATCACAGTTACTTGGAGGAGAAAAATAGCGCCAAAATCTGAATGTTCGAGCAAGGCCAAACAGCCAGTGATGTTGATGCACACGGATTGCCAGCGTGGAAATTGCAATGTTGGGTCGTGGTAATGAGGAAGGTCGCGTGACCTTCCTATTTCCATTGGGCTGGGCGCATTTTTTCGGCCCATCTGGAAGCTGGTTATGAGACTGTGATATCGAGGAAGGGCGGGTGACCTTCCTATTTCCACTGGGCTGGGCGTGCATTCTAGGCCTGTCTTGAAAGTGAGCAAGGCTCCGTGGCCTTCTAATTTCTTGGTTATGGTCCGGCTATGTTGGCCCAATCTTCTCGGGTGAGATTTACCGGTTAAAAATTTGGTATTTACAATGGGCGCATCAATATCTTGTCATTCTATCCCCTTGGCTATAGTCTGGATTATCCCGATTGCGGCTCATACGGTACGCCTTCATCTTAATTCTTGCCCAGGCCTTCTAGTACACAAGAGTAGTCGCAACCCAACTCCTTTGCAAACACGACGTTTAGAAGCATTTTTAGTGGTCCCGGGGCCGGTGGCAGCTCTAGCGGAAACTGTTAGGCATCACTGGCAGGGCTCTCTTTGTTTTATTTTGTGGTTTAATTTATGCAATGTACGTACAAACAACTTTATGCAACGATGAATGCAAACAAGCAAACCTTTTAATTATTGTAGACAAGTGACTACAATGCAAAGTATATGTCAGCCCCTAGTTTATCATTATAGAGGTTAATGTCAGGCTGCAACAAATAATGATACAAAAAGGAATTAAAAATTACAACATTACAAAACACTTTTACTAAAGTAAGTTTTATTAAACTCTATTGTGTTTTACCATCTAAACAAACCGTGTCATCACACTCGTGCATCCCCTATGCACACATAGAGTATGATCATCGGAAAAACATTGAAACCCCCCTGAAGGTCCATCGACCTTTGACATTGGTGGCGCATTTGAATGCGTGTTCTGCAATAGCTGGCACCGTTGTAGTCCGATCGGACTTCACACTTAAGGAGTGAAATTTGGCCACAATTCCATGGCATTAGTGAGCATTATTTAAACACAACTTCGACACGTTCTGCCACATTTTGCCTTCTCTTCTCTTTTTCAACCATGACCTTTGAAAGGAAATTAAATACTTGGATGAACACCCTTACCAAAACTGAGAAACAACTCCTTGCATATTACTATCTCACTCTTATCCTAAGCCTCAAACAAGTCAAGATCAGTTGGGATTTCCTTAAAGTCGTTCTCACATTTTGGGATCCTAAGTTTCATGTCTTTTTCTTTTCAATGAACGAACTTTGTCCTCTTCCTGAAGTGGGTATGCATCTTCACAATTGATCTCTATGTCTGTCCTACAACTCTTTCTCTCGACCACAATCTCCGGGAGAGGTTTGACGAATTGACAAACTTCAACCACCGGGCACTAGGGCAAAACCTTGTTGAAAACATGGTCGACCTACGATGGTTGAATTATTCCAATCTCCCGAAGCACTCTGCCTACGGCTGGCTGCACGAATTCAAGGTTTCGGTATTTTGCATTCTCGTTGAATTTTTGTTTTAACACGGAGGTTCAAGATTTGCTCCTCTTTCTCTTATTCATATCATAGATAAAATGGCCTGAAGTTACAACCCCGCTCCTATGATGATTGCGAAGACTCTTCTTGGCCTAGAGTCATTGAACTCCAAACAAGTCTTGCGAGGAAGTCTTCTTACTCTTCAAGTGAGTATCACATTCTATCTTTTTTTAATTTTTAATTTTCTTTTTCTTTCTTTCATTTTTTTTCTTCTTTTTTTCATGATTTGCCATGGAATCATCAATTGATCCATGTGGAATCATATGTCGATAATTATCTGGTTGTATTTTCTCTTTTTTTCGTGCAACCAGGATTTTAATTCTTCTTCTCGTTTTCTTTTGTACGTCTGACTCATGGAGCATCTCAGCATGATTTATTCCCCTATCATGGCTTTGGAGTTGGTGAACTTTTGCTAGCGCAAAAGGAAGTATGATACTCGCCGTAGCTTCGAAGAATGGGTCACTTTCTTAAAGAACCACAAGGAGATCCAATGGTGGATCCAATGGTGGAAGGTCCCATGTTTTTCTCATCATTCTTGCAAGGCAGCCTATGTCACTTTCTTGGGCCTTACAGAGCTATCTTATCATTTCCCTGACTAGGTCATGAGTGAAACGGGTCATCTTCAGGACATCCGTCTCTCTCCTTGTGGGATTCCCGATCTCACTCGCCTACGAGCGTCCGTCATCGAGTCCTAGCTGAAGTATTGGAAGAAATGCTCTGGAGTAGAGGAACCTCCATCTCATTGCATCATTACTTCCTCCACGGATGCATACCGGAGTTGGGTAACCACAACTATAGTGACTGGCCATTGGCTTAACAGGAAGCAACCTCACTCTTCTTCTCAAGAAGCGCCATACAATATGTGCTTCCGGACATCGCCATTTAAGAGCCAGGGTCTAAGTGTAACCAGCAAAAAATTACTATCCCTAGGGGAAAGGGAAAGAAGCCAATTATAGTGCTAGAAGAGCCTAAAAAATACATGTGCCGACGAGTTAAGAGAACTAGTGAATCCAAGGATCCTGACTCAAGCAAGGACCGACTCGACATGACTGGAGAAGAAAATGGAGGGAAAGAGAGGATAAAAAGATAAAGGAATGGGATGTTTATGTTATGTATTTTAATTATTCGATGTTTTACCTTTTGAAATTAGTAGAATAAAATGTAACAAAAGAATGCACTCTTTTTATTAAAGCAAGATGCAATATATTTTGCATTTTATCTTACAAGAATTGCACAAGCTATGATCTTCTTTTCCATCTTCTCGGATCTTTACCATCTTATAGAGCATCTTCTAAAAGGACTCTTATTCTGTCCTTTTAGCTAACTTGCCCCGAGGAGTTTTCAAATTAGTCTGTCTCATTTTTTTCTTTTCTTTTTTGTCGTTTTTTACTTCCATTTTTTTGTACTCTCCTTTTGCCCGGTTTGCCTCAAAGTGATTTTCAAACCGACCCCTCTATACTGTTTCACTCTTTTTTTTTTTTTCTTTTTTTTTCAGAAGCAAGTGGCATGTTGGCAGTTCAGTTGGTTACTTTTATTAGATAACTAGGACATAGACTCGTGCGTCGCACGCGGCGCAAGTAAACCACACAGATTATTGAAATATTATCGATGTTATATTTAAAATAATAAAAAAAAACAATGAAAAAATAAAAAGAATAGTGCATATAAAAAAACAACCATGCAAACATACACACATTAATGCTACACATTAATATTACATGATTTTCATAAAAAAAATTAAATAGAATTAGTAATTCATTTCCCCAAATGCCCTCATTAGTCTCTAGGGGTGGGCGTGAAAAACTGAAACCGCGAATTGAACCACAAAACGGTAAAAACCAAACCAATAAAACTGGTGAACCATTTGGGATTTTTGAAAAATGCGGTTTAGGTTAGCGAAACCGGTTTACCGGTTTAGGTTTAGGTTTTGCATTTTCATGAAGCGATTAACCACGTTTAACCGGTTATGATTACTTTAATATAAAAATGTAAAATTTCAAAGTAGAATGTTAATTCTTTTCCATAGTTAATGCTTTAAATCTCCAAAAATCGCTGGTTAACCGCGATTAACCGCAAATCAAATCCAAAAGCGGTTAGTCGTGTTCTCAATACGGTTAACCGGCGGTTTCGAATTGGTTTCGGTTTCCATGTTTCACTTACGGTTAACCGCATAAAGTGGTTTAGGTTTAGGTTTACAAAATCTATAAACAACAAAAGCGGTTAACCGGTTATGCTCACCCATAGCTATGACCCTGTTGTTGATCAAGTCATGGTTATCTTTTTCCAAGGTCGGGTTTCCTCGGGAAGTCTCGGCTCCACTGCTTTAAGCCCTAATTGGCCTCGTTTAGCGCACTTTAGCTGCACAAGTACCTCAAGCCTTAAGAATCTGCAGAAGAAAGAAAAAGAAGTAAAAACACTAAAAAACAACTGTGGAAACGAGAAAAAACCTTAGGTAAAAGGAACGCATTTAGGCTCAAAACTTAGCCTAAACAAGCTGCAACAAGATAGGAAGAAGTATGGCTAAGGAATCTACTAATGGATATTAAGTTGTGGCCATAACATATGTCAGTCATTTCCTTACATTGCGATAGCCAGGCTACCATGTCTCGAGCTTACAGTAAAATCAATGATGTGAAGTCTAGACACATTAGCTTTAGACATGCTTATGTGAGGTAGTTGATTCAAGATGGAGTCATAACTATCATCTATGTCAAATACACTCTTAATCTTGTAGACTTATTAACTAAAGGTTCGCCAAGGGATTTGGTGAAGAGTACCATTGCTAGAATGGGTTTAAAATCCTTTAATGTGTGATATGTTGTAATGAGAACACTACCTTACTCTAGTGAAAACTAGTTATACGGTTTAAATGGTAATAACGAGTTATGACAAGGTCAATGAAGCACAATAGATAGGATACAATGCTGTATTTATTAACGAGGATGAGTCTACTCTTAACGGAATCCAGATAGGTATGCAGTCCACCTATGAGAATATTGGAGTGTCGTCGCTCTTAGAAAGAGTTTTATTAAATTTTAACTCTTGTACGTATTCACGAAACAAGGATAAACTCAAAGCCATAACAGTGTTGCAATAATAAGGCTTCTTCTGGAATAGGGATAAGGTGTGGTACATTGTGCAGTGCCTCCGGTCTTAATATTAAATGATCTGGTTTAAGTTACCTAACCACCAAATACCTTTTAAGATTGAGTCACTTACACTAACTGAAGGTTTAATCCTACGATATCTTCCAATAGGATTGGCTACGTTTAACAACTTTCACTAACTAGAGGGGGATTGTGAATAGTTCGCAAAAGTTAATAAGGTAATAAATGTATTCATTCTATCAATCTCCCAGATGAATAGAATAATGTTGTCTTTAGCTCCTAGAAAATATAAATAGGTTTTCCTTATTAATGTCCCTCATGGACGAAGTAAGGTAAGTTATAACTCTCTATAAGTTGAAGAGTTAGATGGATTTATAAATAAATAAACAGTGGATTGGGCTAACATGTGTCTGGGTTAAGGTTTGATGTTTCGCATTAACTGAGTACGCACGCAACGTGGTTTGTAGGGTGCTAGAGGCGCTTTTCGCTCTTATTAGGCGCACTTGGAACTTAACACGTGAGTTCGGAGCAAAGGAGCAACTATAATAATGAAGCTGTTTCGTTTTATTTATAACTAGTCTGGTCGACGCGTGCTTCGCACGTGCTGACCCGACTTTCCTAATTTTTAATTAAATACAGATTCCTCCCTCCGTGCCAAATTAATCGATATTTTGAGTAAATTTTGAGCGTTAGTTACACATAAATTAAAATGAATTTACTGTCATTAGAAAGATACTTTACTAAAATTTACGAAAAATTATAATGGGTTCAGTAAAAACAAGTCACATCATAAGCAAGAAGAAATTTCATCATCAACTTCTGATATTTTGCTAATCATGGAAACAACATAAGAAGACATGAGTTCAGTAAAAGTCTTACCTGATAAGCATTCAATTCTACTTAAAAGGAACACATTGAGTTGAAAAAACCAAAGGCACATATGGAGTTCCATTTAAAACAGGAACAGACTATGGTCCTATAGTAGATTTTGAAGCATTAGATGATAAAATATGTCCTCAAAGGGCACATATGGAGGACTTCCATTTAAAACAGAAGATCGCAGACCATTCTCATGTAGCAAGGCCATTCCTTTTTTACTTGGGAAGAAAGAAACAAATATAAACCACAAAAATATGGAGCAAATGATAGCAAAATTAAGCTAGCGTGTATGATTGTAGACTAAGACAAAAGTCACTAATAATAATTTAAAAAAAAGATGTTAAATAAACATTTTTAGTGAGAGGGTAAGACCGGAAAAGGAACCCAGGCTTTAATGAATGTAGTACGTAGTAGAGGACGAACAAGAGAAGAGTCCCAAAAATTCTTCACATTAGGTCCCTTATGGAACAGTCAATGACAAAAAACACAAAGAAATTGCAAGCTCCTAACCAATACAGAAGTGATGGAAACAAAAACATTATAAAAGATAGACAAGTGTAGAAGAGAATACACATAAAGGTACAAAAAGATGAAGGAATTGACACCGTATGGGAGTTATATAACTGTTCCTCTTGTTCATATCACTTGAAATATCTAAGTTGGATTCTTAACACGAATTAGACATGGAGCATCATAATGAAATATGACACTTCTTTTGTCATAAATGGCCAAAAATATCAAACTTACTTAGCTATAGCCAATAGTGACGGAAAATGCTGAAAAACATATGCCAGTGGGTGTCATAAGTTGTATTTGTGATGATGAAGTTTGGGTTCCATGCATTTAAACTGCACCAACCACTGGCTCAGCAGGATGCAGAACTCATTGAGTACATAAATCCATCTCATGCAAAATTAGAAAATAGAACACTAATGTCAGTATGCAAAATTAGAATATAAACCATAATTTCAATTTAATATTCTTCAATCAAGAGAAATCAAAGCCTGTAGATATTAGACATAGAGAGAAGTAATGAAGACATATGTTCATAATTCTGTTCTTGTGGTTTACATGTCTTCATTCCTTCAATGTGTGCTTTCGGTGTACAACTGAATTACAAATAGGTAGTGCCAGCCCTTAATTTGAATATAAGAGATTGCCTAAGGGTAATTTACATTTACCCTACCTGAGATTTGCGGTAATAATTTTTACACACCCCACATTTGTGAAATAATTTTTACCTTACCTCACAATAACTCTAAGTGTTTTATATCCTACCTGACATTTGACGTAATAATTATTACACACCTTACTTTTGTTAAATAATTTTTACCTTACCTCACATAAATTGTAAGTGATTTTTACCCTACTTGAGGTTTGTTGTAAGTATTATTGCAACACTACAACATAACAAGGATGTCAAGACTTAATAAATGACTAGCTATGAGTAGGAGTATAATGAAGCGTTTAGCTAGGAGTAGGAGTATTCTTTATCTATCATTTTTTAATTTTTTTTACTATGAATAACTTGAATCATGATGTATGAATCAATGACTAGCTATGTATGGGTAGATTCACATTTTGGTAGAAATCGACAACTGCGAAAGGGTTTAGGATTGATCTACATGATCGGCAATGCAGAGGGTAGTAAGGGAGGAATGAGAGGTTAGGGAAACTTTAATGGAGCATAGATGATGGAGACTTAGATTTCATTGTATATTACTTCCTGTTTAGTTCCTAGGATGACATTTCATGGCATTCAAATGTTGTTTGGATTATAGATTTTCAGTGGTAAAGGTGGGAATCAAAGATCTAGATTTTTAGTAACATTTACTGTCATAACAAGTTAAGTTAAAATCACTTACAACTATTGTAAGGTAGGGTAAAAATTATTTCACAAAGGTGGTTTGTATAATAATTATTACGACAAACCCCGGGTAGGATAAAAAACACTCAGAGTTTATGTGAGGTAAGGTAAAATTTATTTCACAAATGTGGAGTATGGAAAAATTATTACAGCAAATCTCAAGTACGGTAAATGTAATTGACTCGATTGCCTACTATATAAGAAATGAAGCAAAAACAGTTCCGTCCGACATTTAGCTAGGAGTCTTCTATCAAAAATCAAGAAACCCACTTATTAACGTTTTGTAATCTGTTTCCAAGTGGAAACCCTGAAATTGGACTAAAGACATGTCCATCCAAGAGGCACATCCAACCTAAAAGCAAGTATAATTCATAAAAAAGATAAATCCTTTGTATGTTCTAGGGCAAACATGACCAATCACATTTGCAACCAAGCTGTTAAAGTCAAATACTGAAGCAAAAGAAATTACAGTACCATAAATTATTCTAAGAGAAATAAGCCATGACGTCAATTTTTAACAAACCACAGATATATATAAAGCACATTGTTTAAATTGAATGAGCCTTCAAGCCATAAAGATAGAAATTTGTAATAGCGATTTTTGGCACAAAGCAGTGTAAAAGCAGCACAATTGCAAGGTTCGGGAAAATTAGAGTTCAGTCAAGTACAAGTGTCATCCCAAAAAGATTTCTTTATTCCTTCAAAGGGGGAGGGAGATTTTCAATTTTTACTAATAGTATGTGACAATATTTTTACTGAAAAAACAAGAAAAAAGATAGAGATACATGTAACTCAGTCACCACATTAAAATTGAACTCATCTATTTAGACACTGTCATGTAATGGATGAATCATACTGAATAATTTAAATCAAATTGAGCAGAAATATAATCTTCATATCAAACTTCATCATCCAACGTATGAACCTAAGATTATGTGACCAAAATATAATCTCCCATCATATTATGTCAAGGATAGCAATTCTACACAGACTAACTCACTTCTCAAACATAGAAGCAAGCCCCCAATATTCACAATTCTTTTTTACAAGTGTAATAAACTAACAAATTGAATGGTAACCACACACCTGTTGTCCCTTGGTGGCCATTTTTGGACAACACTTTATGGCATGCATCTTTGCTAAATTGATCATTTAGTACTTTACATTCTGAGAGTGACTTCGCAGCTTGACAAGCAAATGAAAGTGAATTTCAACTTTGAACTACTCATTGGACTAATTCAAGAAGTGAGAAGTATTCAAATGCAATACAAAATCAATACTCTGGAATCCCACATAAGGCAAAGTAAGGAGGGTGAGAAGAAATAGTCTGACCCGTACATTTTTACAATTTAGATAAACGATACCCATAAAATAGAAATGTTACTTCAATCACAACACTTACAAGCAAAAATGCATACATGATGGTTTTGTGCAGCAGAGGTGTCGTGCTCATGAGAAGGCTAGCACTTGGAGACAACTTTCCCAAGACAGCATTAGACTCACCATTCTCATCAAGAGAATCAAAATTCTTACAGCCGGTCGGAAGACCTTAAAGATACCATGATGAACCTAAAAAGATAACAAAAAATGAGAGTTATTTATAAATATTTTATGGCGGAGTATCAAACTATCAATAGTTGTGAATTAGTGATCCAATGCTTATAATGAATACAATTCTATCCACAAATAAATAAATAAAAAAAGAGCAACAACAAAAGTATTGTAACCGAGTAAAAATTGATTAAACAAAGATGGAACAACTTTGATAAAAGGGATGGGAAAACAAAATAATAAAATAAAATTAATTGCTAAAAGAAATTAATGAGTGTATTAGGAAAGAAAAACTATGGAATTACCAAACAGACAAAAGTCGTTCGCTAGTGTCGGGAAACAGTTTGAGGGGAAACAATAAGAGATTCAAGGTTGACAAATTCCACTATTGAAAAAGAGAAACTACATTTTTTTGTGTAATTGCTAATAACTATATATGTTTATTATTGGTATGCAAGAGAGTGTTGAATCAAACTAAAACACCAAATTCATATATTCATGGGATAATCGAATAAAGGCATTATTACATTCCAGGTTTTTGTATGGTTGCATTTCGACGAATATTGCTCTAGTTGGTGATGGGGTGCTTATGAAGAGGTAAAATAGAGTCAGAGAGATGAATACCAATCTCAATGTGATTTTTAATCATGTAGGGGTTGCTCTTTTCAATCCCTTAAGAACTGGGTTGATCCAGGCATTTCCTCAGCGATGTGCATCAATCACAGGCTACCTAGACATCGAGATTGGTCTGTTCCACTGAATCCTTGGAAAAACTTTCAATTCATCAATTACAAACTGCCTAGACATTATAAAAAAATGTTAATATTATTTGATTAAAAGATTTCAGAAAAGATCCTACTTAGCAACTACATATGATGGAAATCAGCCCAAACTTATTCCCCTAAGTCCAATCAAGAAGGCCCAATGGAAGATCCAAGCTACAGATAGGGCCCTTCATCAGAGGACTTCATCCAGTACAGGCCCAATAAGGAAGATTTGGTTCATTTACACCAAGTGGACCAAAGAAGGAAAATACAAAGTAGAAGTACAAATCCCATTCACATGGTGTGCTTCTTATTTCAAGAGGATGTCCAAACATCCTAGGAGAAGCCCAATATCACACCAAGAAGCCCAAGACACACGTCCAAGATCAATTCAAGATTCTAAGCCTTGAACTTTACGTTTGATCTTTTGGATGTAACTTTATTATTTTTAGCTTTTAATTATTTTGGTGTAATTTAAATTATATTTATAGTTTTTAGAATAATGTAAGATGCCAAGTAAGATATAAACTTGAGCATCAAGACATAGGTGTGTGTTTGTGTCACGTGTGGTAGGCTATTTAGGCACCAAGATTAGTTAGTTATCCTAGATTAGGTTGGCTTATTTTGTAACTAATCCATATTAGATTAGGAAACCAATTCCAATTAGGATAAGGTTGTTGGAACCAACTCCCCTTTGGATAGGAGTCCTAATCCAACAGGAGGTTGGAGTAGTTACGCGTCTAGTATTAGTATTCCTTCGCTTGCACGCCAAGTAGGAGAATCCTAGTCATATTAGTTGGTTTGCATGCTAAGTCAAGGTAGTCTAGTCCATATAGGACTCTATTATTATAAATAGTTAGGTTTGTAGCCTCTCAAAGGCAATCCCCTTTGAATCATGAATACAGTTAAGCTTTTAGTTTACCCCCTGAGTGTTTCGTGAGAACCTCGATAATCTCTTCTATTTTATCTTGGTATGGCAACCAAGTGGTTAGGAAGAGCTTGATCCTAGGTTGCGGTCAAAGGTCAAGTTAGCCCTAGGGTTTCTTTCTTGTGGATTCAAGTTAGATTCCTAGTCCGTTTTTATCTTTATGCTAATACAGTTAAGATAATCACACCTTTTGCCTTTCTATCAATATAGTTAAGACAAAAACCTTAGCTATTTTCCCCCTCCACAAAACGCCACCTTCACTTCTCTCCCTCTCTCAAATTGTCCACCCCTCTCTCTTTGTCTCTCCATAACAAACTCCCAACAAACTCCCTCTCTTTCATCCCAACAAACTTCTACTCTTTCCCTTCTCTCAAACCTAATGTCAACCCCTCTTCTCCCCTCCATTCTCACGTCAATTCTCTCTCTCTTCCCATTCAAGATTCAATCTTCTTGATTCTTGAAATCACAAAAGTCCTCACGACAAAAAAGCCTCCATTAAACCCTATTCACGAGAACCCCTCCCCTTTCTTTCCACCAAATCTCGTGAACCTTCCCCACTTTCTGATTAAGGTTTCACGTGTATTGTGTATTACAGGATTAAGAGTCTTTCTTTGTCCCGTAATACATCAACATAGTTCTTCATAATACTTTCCTTGCCTTACTTGCACCTCATATGAGAACTTCTAAATTAATAACTCCATGCCCCCTTCATTTAAGCTCGCTAAGCACTTTTCTAGCTTAGGCAATTTATGGTTTGACATCATCATTGATATTCTATTAAATGCAAAAACATTGTGTCACCTTTCCTAGCCACTAATATATCCCGAAATTTTGACATACAACAACCAAATTAGATAATATCATATTCATCAACTTGAAAGAGGCATGAAGTGCATTTTCTAAGCTGAAAATGCTTCCTCATCAGAAAGTTGAAATGGACAATAAAGACCACCTAATCTAACCAAAATTAAAAACACAAAGTAAACTAATTTACATTTGGAAGGGCCAGTAAACCCAAGATTTGACAAACAACAAAAAAAAAGGCAATGAACGACATATATCCATGCCTTAGGAAATAAGGTCAAAGGAAAACTGAATTGGCCACAAAAAATGCAAATAATGAATTTTGATTATGCAACATAGATTAAGAACTCCTACCTGTTTAGGTTGTTGATTAAGCGCTTGAGTAAACCACCGAAATAAATGGACCCGCTAAAGATATCAAGGGCTCGAGGAATTCAGAAAAGATTGACTTAAATTCAAAAGCTTGGAGAGAATAGTGAAGTCCTTGAATGAGGTTGGACGTCGGTGGCGCGTGGAGGATCTAGACTGCAAGAGTGATTGGAGCGGGAAAGGCGAACAGAGAATGATCGAAGTTGGAAGGACACCAAGGAGACTCAATAGACTCAGCTCGTTGGATAAATTACACATTAAGCCAGTTGTTCTATTTATCTAAACAAGGAAAAAATAAATACTTAATGACATCACCAAGAGCAATAACGCCAATCAAAAGATGTACAAGTAAACTCCCTGATTTGCTTTTTATTATTGTATAGAATAATCATTTTATTATTACAATTGACAAGAGGTGGTTGGTTGTTGACAATTTATAATTATCATTAATAGTTTTTAACAATTGTTTCTTATCAATATTCTATCAATTGGATAGAGATCAATAGATAACCATTTAAGGGGATTGATGATTATATATATTTGTCAATCCAAGAAGCTTTGTTGTATCCTGGAGACACAAATTTTCATAAGGGGCAAATCTTGTCTTAAAGCAAGTGATTTCATTCACGCCTCAATGCATCAATCAATCCCTGAATTTCTAACACCTACAAACCTCATAAAAGGTACGTGTGTTCAGTTACTAGCATTAAGATACATGATAGAGAGGTAAGTTTATGTAAACAATCCCAATTACATGTGGAAAAATATGGAAAACCCTATATCTAGATTTGAAGAACAGGAGCAAAAAAGGAGAGGGGGTGGAGAAGAATAATGAAAGTTGAATAAAATGGTATTTGGGAGAAAGATGAATCTTAATGATGATGGTGGACTTTTGGGGTTGATGATAACGATGAGGATGAGTCTAAGAAGAAACAGAGCATATGAGGAACTATTGGAAATATTTCAAGAGTTTAAGATAAGTATATAGCCAAAAGAATTATATATTACAAGTACAAGGATCATATATAAGTAAAAGGTAAGGAATATGATCAACACGGGAGAAACTGGGACCAACACGAGTCGTGTTGGTCTCCAGAGAGCAAAGGAAACATTCCTGGGCTCAACAGGGGTCGTGTTGCACCCAACACGGGCCGTGTTTATCCAACACGGATTGTGTTGGAACCCAGAATTGTTTTAAATGCTAACGGCTATATGATTTCGGGTATTTAGTGTTTGATATTATAATTAAGCACAATTATAATGATATTCCAACAGCTATATGACTTGACTTGGTCAAAGTCATATTAAGGTTATGATCCTCCATTAAAGACCCTTGATTGTCCTTTGACTAGGGTATCATAAGGGGGTTGGAAGTCTCCTATAAATAGGAGACATTACCAAGCTACTTGATACATCATTCTAAGCAATCACATCTTCATTCTTGTCTAGACTGCAACTAAACTTGAGTGATTCAAGTGAGAAACTATTATTCTTGAGTGTTACAAGTGCTAAGCTTTATCCCTTTGAACATTTACGGTATAGTAAATAGTTTTTAAGAAAAGTGAGTATTAAGCCATGACTCTTAGCGTTATCCAAGCGAGTTTCCAAAAGCTATTTACTAATCCGTTTATATACCGTTTACTCCCTTTCCTCCAACAATCTTAAGAAATATTTACTAATGGCCTCGCTTCGTGATATGTCTAGCAATTTCCAAAAGCTAGAGCGCTTTGAAGGAGTGGATTTCCGACGTTGGCAAAGCAAGATGCATTTCTTGCTAACGACTTTCAACATGGCATTTGTGCTTAACATTGAGATTTCTCCCAAGGTGAATCAATAACCTTCGGCCGAGAAGGTGACAACCGAGGAGTCTCCAAAAGAGGATGCAACCGGCAAGATTTCTACGGGTGATGGAGGCAAGGAACAAGGAAAGCACAAGGTTCCCGTGGAAGATGCGGAGGCTACTCGGCAAAGGCTAAACATGGAGAATGACGACTACATTTGTAGATGATGCATTCTCAATGGGATGAGCGATACCCTCTTCGATGTCTATCAACATGTGGCGACGGCAAAGAAGCTTTTGAAGATGCTTGAAGCTAAGTACATGTCGGAAGATGGAAAGTAAGAATTTTCTTGTTAGTCAATTCATAAAATTTAAGATGGATGATAATAGGAAAATTCTAGATCAATTTCATGAGATTCAACGTATTTTGAGTAACTTCAAGCAACACAATTTGAACATAGATGAATCTATAATCGTATCCTCTATTATTGGGAAGCTACCTTCTTCTTGGAATGAGACTAAAAGAACTCTCATGCATCGGAAAGAGGCTATGTCACTTGAAAGTTTGGCTAACCATCTTCGGATTGAAGAGGAGTTACGCCTACAAGATGGTTCCAAAGAGCAATCTAAGGTCCATATGGTGCAAGACAGTAAAGGAAACAAGAATAAGAACAAGAGCCACAACAAATCTAGCAAGGGAATTCAAAAGCCTATGTAAGTTTATTGGGAATATGGCAAACCGGGGTACACAAAGAGAGAGTGTTACCAATGGAAAATGAAGCATGGTCTTTTGGACAAAGATACATCTAAGGGAAAAAGTAAGGAGAAGGAATCCAATTCCTTTATAGCCATGATTAAGGATCATATTAACATGGTATCCATTGGTTGTAATGATTGGTTTATAGACTCGGGTACGTCAAGACATGTTTGCATTGACAAGAGTTTATTCAAGACTCTCAAACCGGTGGATGATGGTGTGAAACTCTACATGGGAACAACCATCCGGTCAAAGTTAAAGGCATTGGGCAAGTGGAACTTGTTTTCACTTCGGGTAAATCTTTGCTTTTAAATGATGTGTATCTACCTACGAAAGTTTGTAAGAATCTTGTATCCGATTATCTCCTTAGCATGTTTGGTTTTATGCAAGTATATGATGGAGATAACTATGTACTTTCCAAGGGTGGGACTTTTGTAGGGAAAGGATATGCTTATGGAGAGATGTTTAAATTGAATGCGAAAAGTAATAAAGATGGCATGATTTCTGCTTATATGCATGTGTCTATTTTGAATAAGTCTTTTCTATGGCATGCTAGATTAGGACATGTGAACTTTTCAAAGTGGAAGGAAATGTCTAAGCTTGATTTGATTCCTAAGTTGAATGATGACATCGAAAAATATAAGACATGCATGATTAATAAAATCACCAAAAGTTCATTCTCAAGTATAAAAAGAACTTCTAAATTGCTTGATTTAATTCATAGTGATTCAGGAGATTTTCATAGTACACCTTCTATAGGTGGTAAGAAGTATTATGTGACATTCATTGATGATTATTCTAGATATTGTCAAGTTTATCTTTGGAGTTCTAAAGATGAAACACTTGAAAAGTTTAGAGTTTACAAAACTAGAAGTGAACTTCAATGTGAGACCTTGATTAAAACATTAAGATCCGATAGGGGAGGGGAATTTTAGGATCCAAAGTTTTTCCAAGAAACGGGCATTGTTCATGAGACAACCGCCCCGTATACACCACAACAAAATGGGGATGCGGAAAGGAAAAATAGAAGTTTAAAAGAAATGGTGAATTCTATGTTGTCTAACTCCGGTTTAAGTAATGGATTTTTGGGTGAAGCCATGTTAACGGCTTGTTATATTTTGAATAGAGTTCCATTCAAAGGGAATTCTAGTACCCCGTATGAGTTATAGAACTAAAGAAAGCTAAGTCTAAAGTATTTTAAGATTTGGGGCTGTAGGGCCATTGTAAGGGTCCCGGAACCTAAGAAAAGAAACTTAGGTGAAAGAGGAATTGAGTGCATCTTTATAGGCTATGCTCAAGATCGCAAAGCTTATAGGTTTTTGGTGGTTGAGCCAAATGAGTACATTTCGGTGAATACCGTTATGGAATCAATAGATGCAATTTTTGATGAGACTAGGTTCTCTTCGATTCCTAGACCTAATGATATAACTCAAGACATTGTTCCTCTAATAGAGCCTCAAGATGAAAATCAGGAGGGTATATCCATACAAGATGATCTTTTAAGTCATTATCTTACTCATGATGAAGAAGATGAAAGTATTGAATTAAGGAGTAAAAGATCAAGGAAACCAAAGGATATTGGTTCAGACTTCTATGTTTATTTAGTAGAAGTTTCAAGGGACACAATTGAAAGTGAGACCCTATGTATGTACAATATAGATAAGGATCCTAAAACTTATAAAGAAGCTATGCAATCTCATGATGCTTCTTTGTGGAAAGAAGCGGTACAAGATGAGATTGATTCAATAATAGAAAACAATGTTTGGATATTGGTTGACCTTCCTCCGGAAGTAAACCAATTACCTCTAAGTGGATTTCTAAAAGCAAAAGAAAAGTAGATGGTACCGTTGAGAGGTATAAAGCTCGGTTGGTTGTAAGGGGCTTTACTCAAAAGTATGGTATTGACTACTTTGATACATATGCACCGATGGCTAGGATAGCCTCAATACGTGTATTGTTGGCTTTAGCTACTATCCATAAGTTAGTTATCCATCAAATGGATGTCAAAACGACATTCTTGAATGGTAAGCTAGAAGAGGAGGTGTATATGGAACAACCCGAATGGTTTGTTGTTGAAGGTCAAGAAAAGAAAGTTTGTAAACTTATAAGGTCCTTAGATGGACTTAAGCAAGCACCTAAGCAATGACATCAAAAGTTTGATGAAGTAGTGCTTTCAAGTGGATATAAGATCAATGAATCGGATAAGTGCATATACTCCAAGTTTGAGAATGGAAAAAGGGGTGATTATATGCCTATACGTTGATGACATGTTGATCTTTGGGACAGACATGGAACAAGTTAATAAGACCAAAGAAATTCTATCCTCAAAGTTCTCTATGAAGGACATGGGTGAAGCGGATGTAATTCTTGGTATTAAGATCATTAGAAATAATGATAGAATAAGTTTATCTCAAGAGCATTACATTGAGAAAATATTGAATAAGTTTGGAGGTGATAAGATATATCCGGTAATGAGACCTTATGATTCAAATAAGAAACTAGAGAAAAATTTGGGTTCTCCGGTTAATTAACTTGAGTATGCTAAGCTGATAGGAAGTCTCATGTATGCTATGACAAGTACAAGGCCAGACATTGCTTATGCAATTGGCATGTTAAGTAGGTTTACAAGTAATCTGATTAATATGCATTGGTTTGTAATTCGGAGAGTATTACGATATTTAGCTGGTACTAAAAGTTATCAACTCACCTATACTTCAGTATTAGAAGGATACTCGGATGCGAGTTGGAAAAATAAAGGGGATTTCTCCTCTACTAGTGCATGGGTGTTCCTTTTAGGAGGTGGAGCGGTTTCTTGGGGTTCTAAGAAACAAATATAGCGGACTCCACTATGTCTTCGGAATTAGTAGCGTTATACGCTGCTTGTAAGGAAGCGGAATGGTTAAGGAACTTATTGTTGGAAATACCGGTTCGGTATAAGCCAATGGCCCCAATCACAATTCATTGTGATAGCAAAACTACTCTTGATTTTGTGTATAGTCATGTTTACAATGGCAAGTCAAGGCACATTGGTTTGAGGCATGCTTATATACATCAACTTATAAGGGATGGAGTAGTGACTTCAAGATATATCAAATGAAAGGAAAACTTAGCCGATCCTTTAACCAAAGGGTTGTCTAGAGATTTGATAAAAAGCACTTCAAAGGGATGGGTTTAAGTGTAGCTCAAATATCTACTAATCATAACAAAGACTCAACTTTACGAATTGGAATACCACCAATTTTTAAAGTTCAAATGAGTATAGAGTTGTCTTAATTAGTAGGAAGCATCATTTTTAACCCAACGTCAAGTGATGCTTAGAAAATCTGTAATGATTAGAAGTTGAGTAGTAGTACTCTTAATGGACTTTGTGGAAAACCTAATTACAGGGGTGGTATAAATACAAAGTCTACCTATGTAAGTGTAATGTGTGGCCGCATAAAGGAACTATGAGCTAAAGTTCTGAAACACTTATGAAGGATAAGGACACAAGGCCGGATAATAGTGTCATGGTATTTACACTCAAGATTTAAAAATGTATGTGTGTTATGGGTGTAGTAGGTCTATATAAATCCATAGTTCAAAGCTATGTCTACTTTGTGATTTGGATTCAATTTTGGCTTATATACACTAAATGAGAAGTTCAAAAAGCAATCCACTTTTCATCAAGCATATGTTTTTGTGAGTTTCTCTGGTGATTACAGATTAAGGTATATCTCAAATAGCAGGGGTATAAGCTCCTTAAGTAAAATTATTTCAGGGGTTTTTAATACTCATGAAATAGCTGGGGATTGTTAGAAATATTTCAAGAGTATAAGATAAGTATATAGCCAAAAGAATTATATATTACAAGTACAAGGATTATGTATAAGTAAAACGTCAAGAATATGATCAACACGGGTGAAACTGGGGCCAACACGAGTTGTGTTGGTCTACCGAGAGCAAAGGAAACATTCTTGGGCTCAACACAGGTAGTGTTAGAACAACACGGGTCGTGTTGCACCCAACACGGACCTTGTTGGAACCCAGAATTGTTTTAAATGCTAACGACTATATGATTTCGTGTATTTAGTGTTTGATATTATAACTAAGCACGATTATAATGATATTCCAACAACTATATGACTTGACTTGGTCAAGGTAATATTAAGGTTATGATCCTATATTAAAGACTCTTGATTGTCCTTTGACTAGGGTATCCTAAGGGGGTTGGAAGTCTCCTATAAATAGGAGACATTGCCAAGCTATTTGATACACCATTCTAAGCAGTCACATCTTCATTCTTGTCTAGATTGCAGCTAATCTTGAGTGATTCAAGTGAGAAACAATTATTCTTGAGTGTTACAAGTGCTAAGTTTTATCTTTTTGAACATTTACGGTATAGTAAATAGTTCTTAAGGAAAGTGAGTACTAAGCCACGACTCTTAGCGTTATCCAAGTTAGTTTCCATTGTTTTATATACCATTTACTCCCTTTCCTTCAACAGGAACAAGATGAGGGTGATGAAACGCGGAGAAGAAAGCCATTGTCCAGATGGTAAGTTTTGGGGCATAATGTAGGGAAATTGAAGGAAAACAAGAAAAAGAAGCACCCCTCATCCTCCCCTCCCCCCCCCCCCCCCACCCAAAAAAAGAAAACAAAATTGCGGCTTCTTGATTCATAAAGAAAGGAGATGGTGATCCAATGGAGTGTGAGTGAGATTAAGTCATGAGTAATGAAGGAGGAGGATGGATAATTTTTTTTTTTTATTAACTGAGGGAGGGTGATATTAACTGGGGGTAGGTGGTGATTTATGCCAAAAAAAAAATTAACTACCTAACCAAATTTTCAGAAAGAACCATCAATACTTGTTGCAATCGATCCTTTCCTAATAGGGGGTATTTCGGTACCATTCACAAGTAGTATGTCAATGGGTATAGATTTTTCTCTTGGATGACAAGTTTGCAACTTTCACTACTCAATGGCATTTTTGTCCAAACACTCTTTAAGAAGCCCAAACACAAAAATCTATCATATAAATTACTGATAGATGTTAGGAGGGCGATGTTAGTAGCGTAGAATCAAGTAAAGGCTAAAACATGAAGAAATATTAGGAATGATTTTCTAGTGTGGAAAGCCTAAATATGAAAAAAAACCATGAACGATGCATTATCAAATGATTACACTGCCCAAAGATTCTACAATCTCTCCCAATGAGTTATAACTCAAGATCTCAGCACTCATAGTTCATTTCTCGAGTAAAATACATTTACCCTACCTGATATTTGTGATAATAATTTTTACATACCCGACATTTGTGAAATAATCTTTACCTTACGTGACATTAAATGTTCATATATTTTTTAAACCTCCTAAGATATTTTATATTTTATTTTTGTTGGATTTTCCGGCGAACATTAAAAAGATAAATATGAACTGACATTTTTACCCTTGATATTAACTTTTTTTTTCATTTTTAATTTTCATTATAAGATATATCTTTCCATTATAATTGATTTTCAGCCTTGATATTTTATAATTGAGTTTTCCTTTTCAAAGTGGGGAGGAATTGAGTTTTTAAAGAAATAAAGTAGAGTAAAGGATGGGGTGTAAATGTCATATGAATTAATATCAAAGGTAAAAATATCAATTCATGTTTATTTGAAAGTCATATGAATTAGTATCAAGGGTAAAAGAGTCAATTCATATTTATCTTTTTAATATTCGCTGTAAAGTCAACAAAAATCAAATATAAAATATCCTAAGAGGTTGAAATATATGAACATTTAATGTCAGATATGGTAAAAATTATTTCACAAATGTCGGGTGCGTAAAAATTATTACCACAAATGTCATGTAGGGTAAATGTAATTTACTCTTCATTTGCCTCACACAAAGACACATATATTGGTACAAAGGAATCTCACATTGATACAATAAATAAAACCTTGCACCCGAAGACTCTATTTATAACATAACGACTACAACAATTCGGTAAAAAAATTGCTTCAAATGAACCGAATTAAGAAAACAATAACCTCCACAATTCGCATCACTTGTATCAATACAGGGACATGACTGATGTTAAGTCTCTGAGGGAGATTCGCCTAGCCTTGGTCACCCTTTTGGGGACCCAAGGTTCATGGAGGGTGATGGTGATTTGCCTAGCCTTGGTCTCCCTGGACATTTTTCCTAGCCGTTGGTTATTTCTGTTGGGGTTTAACCTTTGAAAAATCTTTAAGGAATTAATCGTACATTTCATGAATAATATCTTGTAAAATCACTTTCCCTTTACTTATGCATTTTATGAGTCCTTGAATTAAACCTTTAAGAGTGAACATCCACTTGTTCCAAAATCTTCTAAATTTAACCCAATTTGCGCATTTAAATGTTAGGCTCGGAAGAAGGTGATTTACGCAAATATTATTTAGAAATATACAAAGAATGTCCTAAAGTTGCATCGATACATTGTAAAACCATACTAACCATAGTTTATGCAATCTTCGATGTGTTTTGGTTCGAAATGGGAGTCGCCACCCGACTTTTTAAGGGAAAAGCCAAGACAAAACCAAAAAGAAAAGAAAGAAAGACTTCGCCTGCGAAACCCAACAATGGATTCGGGGGTAAGGCTACGAACTCGAAAAGTAAACTTTAAGAGTTCACCTCTCACAAAAGGAAAGACTCTACTAAAAGTTTAAAATGTGCTCTTAATAACATTTGGAAGAAAAATAAATAAGAACTTTATAGAATTACTTCATTGAACATGCAACAAATAAGAATGAAAGAAAATACAACATGTACACTTTATTTACATAAAAAGGAAGCAATTAAAAGCTTACATTATGCCTTTTGAAGGGAAGCCTTGCCTAGCCTTTGTTGTAGTATCCTTTTGACGCCTTGAATACTCCTCTTGAATATGCCAAAATGGTACCAAAAGTGGTTGGAGAAAATTATGAAAAGGGATAAGAAAAGGGGTAGGAAAAGGCTCTTTTTGTGGTGTTTTGGGTAGTAGAAAGGTTAGGCTTTTTGTGGAGTTTTGGGTAGTAGAAAGGTTAGGCTTTTTGTGGAGTTTTTGGGGTTTATGGAAGGATAATGAAAGGAAGATGAGAATGGAAATAAGAGGGCTTAAAGTAGTGGAGAAAAGGAGATAATAATGGTAGGAAAGTGATAAAGAAGAATAGGAAAAAGGTAGGAAAAAGGATAGGAAGAAAGGCTCTTTTTGTGATATTTTAGGATAGTTTTGTGATGTTTTTGGAAGGTTTTATGGGAGATTTATGTAGGAATAAGGAAAGGTAGGATAAGGGTATGGATTAGGGAATTGAAGAAGGTGGAGGAAGGGAGATTATTATGGTAAGAATATGGTGGAAAGATGATAGAAAAGGTGTTGGAAGGAAAGAAGGGTTTTTTGTGGGTTTTTAATGGTGTTTTAGGATGCTTTTGTGAGGGTTTTATGTAAGACTGGTGGGGATAGTATGAGAGTATGGATTAAGGGGTTTAAGAGGATGAAGATAGGGAGAGTAGGATAATAAGAGAATGGTGGAAAGGTGATGGGAAAAGAGTTTTAGAATGATGATATTAGAATAGAGATTAGTAGAGAGCAATGAGAGAAATGAGAGAATGGATGAATGAGAGTTTAGGGGGAAGGATGAGTGAATGATTGAGTGAGTTTGGATTTAAGAGAGGTAGTATTTATAAGTGAAGGAGAGGCTTGAACATACATGCTTGCACACCTCGTAATCTCCGGATAGTCAACACAGATTACAAGGTAGCCAAGGGGGGTGTCTTGGAGTAGACGTCAGCTCTTGGTTGACTGAACGACGTGTGGATGAGCTGAAGGCCGATCGGCCTTGGGAAAGGGGAGCGTTGACTTGGGCTTGGTTCATGTATTCTTGGATGGTGAGGGTATGAATGGAGCGCACTCGAAGTCAGCCTGTTCACACTGGATGGTGGGAGCTTAATTTAGCTCAAATAAGTGTGTTTGTGAGGTCTTGAACTTGAGACCTCTTGGAAGCTTTTTGCGTGTGATCTTTACTTAGATTTTGCATGGCTTGCATGGCTCAATGAAGCTTGATTTCTTACGTAAATATTATGCATGCAATAGGCTCAGAAATTTACATGTAATGGTGCATGCTCGTCTGAACTTAGGCATGTTGAGTGCATGCGAGGAATTGTCATAGCTTATCTTTGGCTTGGCTCCGGGTTGGCTTTGACTTCCCTTATTTTCTTATTTCCTAACTAAAATACATAACTAAAAGTACATAAAGAGGAAATAATAAAAATGACACTAACGATATATAAAACTATGCTAAAATCAAGAAGTCTTGAACTGACTGATCGATCGGGTTCTCCTTCTTTATTTTTGCTTTGTTTATATAGATTTTCTATATATTTATGTCCCAAAATTCGGTGTCTACAGAGAGCCCCCACTTTGATTGAGTTCGAGGATAGGACAAAAATTAAAGTAGTCATAATTTGATGGACACCGATCAAGAAATGACTTTGGAGTGCAAAGCCTGGACATATGACTTTGGAGTGCAAAGCCTGGAGATATGACTTTGGAGTGCAAAGCTTGGGGTGATGCTTGGATGTTGTGTCCTGCATCGTTGTTGTGGGCGGCATGGGCTTCTGTCGGGGATGATCTCGAGCAGTTATAATGCTCTACTTGATTGTTGATGAGTTTTGCGGATCGTGCGCTGATCTCAGGCGAGAATGACGCCCTACTTTAAGTGATCTCGGGCGTCTGATGATGTCCTACTCGAAATGAACTCGGGTGCTGAAGGCATCCTACTTGAAGGTGTGGGCTGACACTTAGAAGCTAAGTCCTGTATCCCGGTTGGCGAACTTGTACCGATAAGTGATCTTACGCGAGAATGATTCCTTACTTCTTGGAGAGACTTCATTGGACACGTCGCCGATGGCTCTTGGAGTTGATTTTCTAGTCTTTCCCAGTGTCATTTCTAGTCTTTCCTGGTGTCGGTTCTAGTCTTTCCCGGTGTCGGTTTCAGTCGTTCCCAGTGTCAAAGTTGATGATTATTGGCATGTTCACTACCGAGGGACTTCACCGATCGCGATGTCGATGGCCTTGGGGGTCAAGACTTCATCGGGCACGATGCCGATGGCTTGGAGATTGAGAATTCACCGGGCGCAATGCCGGTGGCTCAGGATTGGGGCTGCATCGAAACTCTGCTGATGGCATTGGTTGTTGAGACTTCACCGAAACCCTGCCGGTGGCTCTGATGCTGTTATGGACTTACGCTGATGGGCTACCCTGTTTTTTAGATTTTTTTACGATGATGATGGCAAACTAGATGCGAGGCCAGATGCCAGACTAACCAGACGTGAGGCTGGAAGCCGACCAACCAGATGCAATGCTGGACGCCAAAGGGATTGCATCGAAACTCCGCCGATGACCCTGATGTTGAAACTTCACCGAAACTCTGCTAGTGGCTCTGATGCTGATGGGGACTTACGCCTATGGGCTACCCTGGTTTTTGGTCTTTCTGACGATTGATGGCATTTTTGATGCTGATGAGACTTCACTAGATGCGATGTTAGTGTAATGATGATAGAAAAGGTGTAGGAAGGAAGGTTTTTTTGTTGGTTTTTAATGGTGTTTTAGGATGCTTTTGTGAGGGTTTTATGTAAGAATGGTAGGGATAGTATGAGAGTGTGGATTAAGGGGTTTAAGAGAATGAAGATAGGGAGAGTAGGATAGTAAGAGAATGGTGGAAAGGTGATCGGAAAAGAGTGATAGAATGATGATAATAGAATAGAGATTAGTAGAGACTGATGAGAGGAATGAGAGAATGGATGAATGAGAGTTTAGGGGGAAGGATGAGTGAATGATTGTGTGAGTTTGGCTTCAAGTGAGGTAGTATTTATAGGTGAAAGAGAGGCTTGAACATATAAGACTGTTCATATTTCGGTCCGGACCGGTTAACCCAAAAAAACCGGACCAAAAACTCAGACCAAACCCGGACCGGATGGTAACCGGTCCGGTCTTCGGTCCAACGATTTTTGGTTTTCGGGTTTCGGTCCGGGTCGGTCAAAACCCAGAAAAACCCGGACCCGGACCGGGAACCCAATTATTATAAAATATAATTTTTTTTAGAAAAATCAATAATCACATATTCACAGTGAATGTGATTCCCGTAATATATATTTCAACTTAAAAAGTAATATTCTATTTCCTAATCTAATGATCTTATGTATCTTAATTTTGTATCATACGCACGCTAAATAGAAAACAGTGATTTAAGTTTTAGTAAACTTTAATATTATTATATGATATTTTAAATTTTAATAATTCATTATTTTCTAAAATTTTCCAACATAAACAATAACACACAATATTAAAAAAATGTGTTTTCTAACAATAGACATACATAATTATTTAATTAGTCGTTTTACAAATTTTTACAGAAAAATTTCAAAAAAGATCTCAATCGGTCCAAATCGGTCTAGGTTGGTCCGGTCCAAATGCACATCGGGTTGGTCTGGGTGGGGACCGGTTGTTTTCGGTCCGGTCTTTGGTCCAACTTTTTTGCTATTTCGGGTTTCTGGTCCGGGTTGGTCCGGGTTTGACCCAATGAACACCCCTATGAACATACATGCTTGCACACCTCGTAATCTCCGGTCAGTTAGAGATGGCAACGGGGCGGATCGGGGATGGGGGAGTATACCCCCGTCCCCATCCCCACTCCCAAAACTCATCCCCATCCCTATCCCCATCCCCGCTTCGGGGAATGATTCTTGCCCCGTCCCCATCCCCGCGGATTCCCCATCCCCAACGGGGATTTTTTTAAAACTATCCTAAATTTAACTAAATTTTAATCGGATTCGGTTTTTAATCGAACCCAGTTTTTAATATGTTCAAAATACAACATATTTAACTTGTTCAAGTAATAATACATCAAAATCAAATAATAATACATCAACAAGTGAGAATAAATTGGAAAATTACTACTTTGTCCTGCCCATTAATATATATATTAAATTTGAATAAATGTTATTTGGTAATTTTAACATTTTCGGGGATGGGGATTCGAGGATGAGGACGGGGAATTCACCCCGGCGGGGAAAATGGGGACGGGGATGGGGAAAATTTTGTCCCCATCCCCGCCCTGTCCCCGAGCGGATTTTGGAAAATCGTCCCCGTCCCCATCCCCATCCCCAATGGGGGTGGGGATTTTTCCTAGAGCGGGGCGTGGCCCCGGCGGGTTCGGGGATTCCCCGCCCCATTGCCATCCCTACGGTCAGCCAACACAAAGTGCAAGGTGGCCAGAGGGGGTGTCTTGTAGTGGACGACAGTTCGTGATTGAATGAACTACGTGTGGATGAGCTGAAGGCCGACCGACCTTGGGAAAGGGGAGCTTTGACTCGGGCTTGGTTCATGTATTCTTGGACGGTGAGGGTATGAATGGAGTGTACTCGAAGTCAGCCTGTTCACACTGGACGGTAGGAGCTTAATTGAGCTCAAATAAGTGTGTTTGTGAGGTCTTTAACTTAAGACCTCTTAGAAGCTTTTTGCATGTGATCTATACTTAGATTTTTCATGGCTTGCATGGCTAAATGATGCTTGATTGCTTATGTAAAGAACATACATGCAATAGGCTCGGAAATTCACATGTAATGATGCGTGTGTGCTCGTCCGAACATGGGCATGTAGAGTGCATGTGAGGAACTGTCTTGGCTTATCTTTGGCTTGGCTCCGGCTTGGCTTTGGATTTCCTTATTTTCTTATTTCCTAACTAAAATACATAACTAAAAGTACATAAAGAGAAAATAATAAAAATTACACTAACGGTATATAAAACTATGCTAAAATCCAGAAGTCTTGAACTGACTTATCGATCGCCTTCTCCTTCTTTATTTTTGCTTTGTTTATATTGATTTGCTACATATTTATGTGCCAAAATCTGGTGTCTACAGTCTCACATTTGGGGACCCAAGATTCATGGAGCGTGATGGAGATCAACCCAGCTTACCCCTTAAGGAGGCCTAATTCATACGCATTGAAGAGAAGAAGGCCTTAGAAGAGCAATCCATTAAAACCCAACGACCAACCATGTATTGAGCCCTACATCTCAAGATCACGTCCAAGCCCAAAAGAGAACGTCCAAGTCAAGCCAACTAATGGGGACGTCTAAGTCACGTGAAAGAGACAAGCTTTAGGAGTATTTGTGTTTTTCCTTATTATTAGATAAGTTTGTTATAGTAGTATTTGTATTTTCCTTATTATTTGTAGTAGTTAAGTTTGTTATAAGGCATAATGCCAAAGTAGACGTTAGTGTCTGTAGACGTCAATTAAGAGGGAATCCTAGTCTTGGATGGCTAATTTTGTAACTAATCCAATTAGGATTAGGAAAGCCAAATCCTAGATGGATTTAGGCTACTTGGATGGCAAGTTAAGTGGTCCTAGTAGGATTAGGGCTTAGTCACGTATAAATAAGGAGGCTTGTAGTCATTTGAGACACACAGTTTTTTTAAAGATGAATACAAAACGAGCTTTTGCTCATCCTGAGAGTTTACCACTTTCCTTTTCTACTATTGTATCTTGAATTGGCTATTCAAGTGGTGAGGTAGAGCTTATTCTAATACTTAGAGGGTGTTTCTGTAACTAAGTAGAAGATTAAGAAGCCCTAGGGATTCTACTTGTGGTGTCTCTGTATCAAGTTTGATTCCCTTGAACTATCCCAAATTATCCATCTTTATTAAGTTTTTTCATTAGTAAACCCCAGCCTATTCGTTAACTACCCTATACCCTAGGCTTCTTCACATCCCCTCCCCCCCCCCCCCCCGACTTTCTTGTATAATTGATCAAACCCTAGCTTTGCATCAGTTATACATCAAAATTTATATCAGAGCTAGCCTACCCTCCTAGTGGGCATTCCTGGATTCCATTTCAGCCCAAACACAATCCTTTTTATTTCCCCCACAAAATAACCTTAGCCATGCTGTCCAACAAGAAGGAAAGGAGATTGAGGAGATTGAGAGGTGAGTTTAAGCTCCTTAAACTCACGGTGCTACAATTCGAGATGGCTTGGTATGAATATTCCATGAAGTCAGGTGAACCACCCTTGGTTCATGAGGAGGAACATCAAGTTCAAGAGGAACCAAAGATTAATCTTAATCTCCTCGTAGAAGTTGATGATGTTGCAGAAGTTAGTAATGTCCCTTTTGAGCCTTTTGAAGATAAATGTTTAAAAGATGAGCCTGAGGTCGATTTTTATCTCCCTCCAATCTTTGATGAGTATGATGACGAAGAAAATCTAATGGAGTTAGGAGAACAACAAGAAGATCCAAGAGAGGCCATTGTTCATCAAAGCGAGGGCATTCAAGTGACCAGAAGATGTTTGGTGCAATCTCCTATAGGTAACATGTATCATGATTCAATCTGCAGTGAAATTGTACCTATAGATGTTTACAATGTCTTACATGATAGACCATGGAAATTTGATAAATTCATCCAACCGAGTTTGAGGGAAAACTCTTTATAACAAGGGAGAATGATGGAGATCAGCCCCACACACCTAATAAGGAGGTCCAATTCATTCAACCAAGTTTGAGGATAAACTCTTTACAACAAGGGGAAAATGAGTGAGATTCGCTTAGCCGCCATGGTCTCACTTTGGGGACCCAAGGTTCATGAAGGGTGATTGAGATTTGCCTAGCCTTGGGCTCACATTTGGGGACCCAAGATTCATGGAGGGTGATGGAGATCCACCCAGCTCACCCCATAAGGAGGCCCAATTCATACACATTGAAGAGGAGAAGGCTTTAGAAGAGTAATCTATTAAGGCCCAACGACTAGCCATGTATTGAGCCCTACATCTCAAGATCATGTCCAAGCCCAAAAGTGAACGTCCAAGCCAAGCCAACTAAAGGGAATGTCCAAGTTACGTGAAAGAGACAAGCTTTAAGAGTATTTGTGTTTTTCCTTATTATTAGATAAGTTTGTTATAGCAATATTTGTATTTTCCTTATTATTATTCGTAGTTAAGTTTCTTATAAGGCATAATGCCAAAGTAGGAGTTAGTGTGTGTAGACGTCAATTAGGAGGGAATCCTAGTATTGGATGGCTAATTTGTTTGTAACTAATCCAATAAGGATTAGGAAAGCCAAATCCTAGAAGGGTTCATCCAATTGTAACTAATCCAATTAGGATTAGGAAAGCCAAATCCTAGACGGATTTAGGCTACTTGGATGGCAAGTTAAGTAGTCTTAGTAGGATTAGGACTTAGTCTAGTACAAATAAGGATGCTTGTTGTCGTTTGAGACACACAGTTTTTTTAATGACGAATACAAAACGAGCTTTTGCTCATCCTAACAGTTTCCCGCTTTCCTTTTCTAAAATTCTATCTTGAATTGGCTACTCAAGTGGTGAGGTAGAGCTTATTCTAATACTTAGAAGGTGTTTCTGTAACTAAGTAGAAGAATAAGAAGCCCTAGGGATTCTACTTGTAATGTACCTGTATCAAGTTTGATTCCCTTGAACTATCCCAAATTATCGATCTTTATTAAGTTTTTCCATTAGTAAACCCTAGCCTATTCGTATTCAAAACCCAATTTTTGCGGGTCGGGTTTCCGGGTCGGGTCGAGAATTGCCAGGTCTAGTAACATGTATCATGATTCAATCTGTAGTGAAGTTGTACCTATAGACGTTTGCAACGTCTTACATGACAGACCATGGATGTTTGATCAATTCATCTAACCGAGTTTGAGGGCAATCTCTTTTCAACAAGGAGAGAATGATGGAGATCAGCCCCACTCACCCAATAAGGAGGCTTATTCTAATACTTAGAGAGTGTTTCTGTAACTAAGTAGAAGAATATGAAGCCCTAGGGATTCTACTTGTGGTGTCTCTGTATCAAGTTTGATTCCCTTGAACTATCCCAAAATATCCATCTTTATTGAGTTTTCCATTAGTAAACCCTATCCTTTTCGTGAACAACCCTATACCCTAGGCTTGTTCACGTTCCCCCCACTTTAAAGTGTAATTGTTCAAACCCTAGCTTTGCATCTGTTATTCATCAGTCTCCACTTCAAATTCTCCCATTTGGAGATTAATAATGCAAACTAACATTCGACTTCTCTCTCGAGTAAATTTTGAAAAAAAAAGAAGAAAAACATCCTTAGTTTTTCTTTACACGCAACAATCGTTCCAAAAAAAAAGCATATATTAGGTCATCTGTCTTTAATTACTGGACTTAGATTTTGAATTCTATCAAAAAGATAAATAAATCTTTTCTGATTGACCTATAAACCTTTTTTATGTTTAAACACAGCTAGGTCTTCTTTCTAATCAACCTCCTCTTTCAGTATTTTGAGAATGGGTATGCGATTAGCGCCGAGGTTAGGCCTAAGGTCAATTTTCTCAAACGTGAGGCCAAAGAAGAAGGGGCATAACTGCAAACACACGAAAGATGTATGACTCTCGATAAAATCGGATTGCACCTATCCTAATAAGCAAACAGCGATCTGTGGATATTTTTTCTATCTTCCAAACTATGAATATCAGTGGGATTGAGAATTTGTTGGGGTTTACTTTCAAAAACGCTTTTACGATTATTTGGACATTTTATGAATAGTACATTGTAATATCATCCTCCCTTACTATATGCATTTCATGAATGATTAAACAAAACTCACAAGAAGAAAAATTACTTTGGGCAACAAAAAAGTTTGTTGTCTTAATCCAATTTTTGTTGCCCTTTAACATTAGGCTACAAAAAAAATTGTCACGATTTGGTAGTTTTATCCTCGAAGTACAAAGTCTAGGCTACAAACTAATAAAAATGGTAGCACAATGTAGTTGTGGTGGGCAACAAAATTTTTTTGATGCCTTTGTAGCCTTGAGCAACCATTTTACTTTAAATTGTCGCCCTATCTATATCAATTGCAACAAAAACAAGTTTTGTTGCCACATATAGTGTATTTAACTACAAAATTATTTTGTTATCCTATATTAAACTAATGCAATAATAATTTTTTTGTAACCTAAACTACTCTAAATTTGTTGCCCAAACATATTTTGCTAGTTGTGACTTTTAGACTGAACAACCACTTGTTCCAACTCCTTAGGATTAGTCCAATTTGCTCACAATATGTTAAGCTCGAAAGAAGGTAATTTATGCAATGACTTTTTAAAAATGTACAAAGGCACTTAAAGTTGCATCGGTTCATTAAAAAATCATGATAAACATGATTTAGGCAAGCCTGATATGTTTTAGTTTGAAAGGAGTCACCACGCAACTTTTTTAAGGGGAAAAGTCAATATAAAACCAAAAAGAAAACAAAGAAAAACTTCGCCTACGAACCAAGAAGCGAATTCGGGGGTAAGATTACGAACTCGAAAAGTAAAGACTTTTGAGTCTTCCTCTCACTTATATAGAATGACTCTACTATAAGTTTTAAAATGTATTTTTTGATTATTTCATTAACATGCAAATGGAATGAATAAACTACAACAGGTACAAGCACTTTACATTAGGAAATAAACACGACAGAAGTACCTGCACGATGTTTTAAGGGATCCTCACCTAACATTACTTGAATACTTGATTTTCACTCTTGATGAAGCTTTCCTGAAGACTTGAACACTTCCTTTTTTGATGTAAAAATGGAACCAAAATTTTGGTAGGAAAAAGGGTAAGAAAAGAGGGTTTTGATGAGTTTTTTGTGGGTGTTTGGATTGTATGCGTTTAGGCTTTTTTAGTGGAGTTTTGGATGCTTTAGCTAGATATATGTTTTATGCTTTGGAACAGAGTTAAGAAAAGAGGAGAATGAATATAGGGATGTTGTATGAAACTAGGGAGAAAATGTAAGAAAGATGAGAGTAGAGTTTTGGTATGAAGATGCTCTGTGTTTCAAGTGTTCTGCTTCGAGCTATTTATAGGCCTGTGGGTGTTTCATGGGATGATGTACATGCATGAAGTTGCTAGCCTTGGATTCATCGAGCTATAGTCCGATCAGACTTGAGACATTAAACATGTGCTTTTGTAGTCAGAAGCATGTACGTAGTTGAGATTTGGGTGTGAATGGAGTTAAGGACAACAGGACTTGGGGGAGAAGAAATGGATGAATCTGCCCTAGTCAATGTATCACGTGGTCGGAGAGGTATGAATGGGAGAGGTGTGAATGCATTAAAGTCTGATCAGACTTAGGGCTACCCTATACACGTACTTGAGCTCAATGCATATTTGGACGGTGTGTGTGTGTATTCATTGAAGACTTGTACATGTTTTTGGCTTAAAATATTAGACAATAATGTTTGCATGAAGGCTTGAACTGGGGACCTCTTGGAAGGTTTTGGAGGTCAACTTTACGTAGCATATGCATGGCATGCATGCCTAGGGTTTTTATCACTTTTATTATGAACATTTGTGCATGCTTGGCTAGGCATGTGATGTTGCATGTAATTTTCCTCGTAAACTTGTGCAAGATTGCATGCATGCAAGTCTTGTTGGGATAAGGGTAAATGTCCTTTACCTGCGTGTCCACGAAGGACCTTATACGAGGTTTTAACGAAAGACAAAACAAGCCGTTAAAAAAGGGAAGTCAGCTTGACTGATCAAGTGTAATCATTATCTTCAAATGTCTCTATAAATAATCTGACATTGTTGATATATCTTGCAGGATCAATATCATCAATGGAAGGCAACTCCAAGAAAGGAAAAGATTGCAAGATTAAGACAAGGAAAAAATATCTCAAGCCAAGCAAGGAAATATTATCTCCAACGGCTTTCATGTTGCCTATAAATTAGAGAGACTCAAAAGCTAAGAGAAGAAGCGATTCCATGGAAGTAATTGTAGGGTAGGAAATCCGCGAGATTTCTGAGTGTGTAGCCAATGGTTCCTTGGTGAATGTAGCCAGTAAAAAACTTCTGGCGAGGGGTAGCCGAGGACCTTCGTAAGTATTCCTTGTAGCCATATGTGATGGTGAGAAATTGTGTAAGAAAGTCTTGAAGGACTAAGACTTTATTAGTTTGAGCTTCAATGTAATCCATCATGTTCCAAATCGCCGCTAGGGTTTTGCGTACGACGATCCTTATCTATAGCTGACTTAAGGAACTTCAGTCTTGGTCAGTGAACCTATCAGTAACTGGCTTCAGACTGTTACTTCCTGCTTTGTTTCCTAAGTGTGACTTATTCTTTTATTGATATAAATTTAAAGAGGTATTTCAGTAACACTTTTTTTGATCCTTGGTTTGAAACCAAGGAAGTTTGTTCTAACGTCCTTACCTAGTGTGTAGATTTTATTTGTCAAATTCACCCCCTCTTGGGTTCCTAGAAGTGGTATCAGAGCAGGTCCACTCAAGAAGAGACTAACCGCTCTATGGAAAAGATCACGAGGGATATTGAAAGCAATAAGGTAAGTCACGGATGTTGATGCATTCATCCATAAGGACATTGATAAGAAAAAATTTCAACCATAATCCTTATGTCCTTCATCTGGCACAAACCTTGAGGTATGTCATTTGTAAACCATTCATTGATCTAATTTACTTGTGGCATAAAATGAGGAGGAGGACACTCTCTTAATTAGAACTGACAAGTTTATGAAGCGCTACAGGTTTCTAGACAACCTCTAAAATATACTAGATTCGCTTATGACTTTTTGACAATCCAAAGAGGGAAAAATGAATTATTGTTGCTGAATTTTGTCTTTCATAAAAAAGGGGGAGATTGTTAGGACAAGGGTCAAGGTCCTTTACCTGTGTATCAACGAAGGACCTTATATGAGATTTTGATGAAAGACAAAACAAGCCGTCAAAAAAGGGAAGTCAGCTTGACTGATCAAGTATGATTATTATCATAAAATCTCTCTATAAATAAACTGATACTGTTGATATATCTTGCAGGATCAATATCTTCAATGGAAGGCAACTCCAAGAAAGGAAAAGATTGCAAGATCAAGATAAGGAAAAAATATCTCAAGCGAAGCAACGAAAGATTATTTCCAACCTGCCTATAAATTTGAGAGACTCAAAAGATAAGAGAAGAAGCGATTCAACAGAAGTAATCACAGAGTAGGAAATCCGTGAGATTTCTAAGTGTGTAACCAATGGTTCCTTAGTGAATGTAGCCAGTAAACGACTTCTGGTAAGGGGTAGCCGAGGTCCTTGGTGACTGTTCCTTGTAACCATATGTGATGGTGAGAGATTGTGTAGCAAAGTCTTGAAGGACTAAGAATTTGTGAGTTTGAGCTTCAATGTAATCCATCATGTTCCAAATCATCGCTAGGGTTTTTCCTACGATAATCCTTATCTGTAGCTGATTCAAGGACCTTCGGTCTTGGTCAGTGAACCTATGAGTAACTGCCTTCAGGCTGTTACTTCTTGCTTTGTTTCCTAAGTGTAACTTATTCTTTGATTGATATAAACTTAAAGAGGTATTTCAGTTACACTTTGTTTTGATCCTTGGTTTGAAACCAAGGAAGTTTGTTCTAACGTCCTTACCTAGTGTGTAGATCTTATTTGTCAAATTCACCCCCCTCTTGGGTTCCTACAAGTCTTTTGGCTTCGACTCCCTTTATTTCCTTATTTCCTAACTAAAGTACATAAAAGAATGATAAAATTTCATTTTAAGAGTGCATGCATGCAATTTTCCACGAAGACTTGTGCATGTGATGTTGCATACAATTTTTCATGTAAACTTGTTCTTATAGAGTGCATGCATGCAAGTCTTTACGTTAAAATACCTAGTGTCTGTACCAGTTCACTAGTGTGAAAGTCTTTACGTTAGTACGCACATTCATTTCTTTGATCATTCACTAATCATCATAACTCACCATGCAAAGTACATCCCCAGAATCCTCTAGTATATCCAACCAAATCCTATGCAACATAGATCAACACTGGTTTCAGCAATTTTTTATCAACTACTCTTCTATCAACATTTTCCCACATGAACTGATTATGTCCCTACGACTTTGACATATGCATCATCATCAACAACATTAGCTATGGGGAATTTCAGAGTGATCCTTTGCTTCTTTTTGAACATGTAGATTTCCTAAACAGGTTAACTTCACTGTTTCTTTGATCGTCTGTTTCTGAAGCATCAATCGAAGCCAACTATTCTTGTACTATCCTCTCATTAAATAAAGTAACATGCCTTTAACGAGAATTAATAGATTTATTAGAATAATCAATAGCACAATATAATCTCCCCTCCACCCTTCCTACGGACCTATTATCAATCACTAGAGATCCCTCCGTAACCTTACAAATAGCATGCCCCAAACTTATTTATGTAACCTTAGAAGTTTTGATGTCAACATCGCCTGTTCTTACCACCTTTAGATTGTTACTGTTTAGAACCGTCACTATGCCAAAACTCATCTCACTAAACTACAAAAGGACTCCCTATTAGACGGAGAATGAAAACAAACACTTGAATCTATTACCAAGTTCATATCTATTTCATCAACACTTGGAGTCAAGGCATCACCCAAATCCTCAATAAACTTTTTTTAATCACGCTCATTGGCAATGTTTTTCCCTTTGTCCTTGGAGTTAGGGAAATCTCTTATAAAGTGACCCCTATCACTATAATCCCAACACTATACATGTCTAGGGTTCAACCTCTAGATTTAGACCAACTCCAACTAGATGACCTCCTATTGTTCCTTCCATTATTGACAAATTAAAACAAAGCACTACCACCTGAAGGATAATCTTAATCCAACCTATCAATGCTTTCGCCCATGAAACTATCATTCATCTCATTAAATTTCATAGTACCCTTCCCATTAGACATACATGTAGTGGTTCAGAATATATCCGAAGACTTAGGTTGGGTAGCTAATAAGATATAGACTCTAGTCTCCACATCAAAAACTAAATCCCACAAAGTTCAACTTAGACAAAATCATAGTAATCTCATGAATAAATCATGCATATCATCAGACTCTTGCATCCTAAATTTGAACAAACGAAGGGATACATATACCTTATTCACAACCATACACTTCTCATATATGTTCCTCTACTACTTGAGCAACGATTTCTATTCCGACACGTTGGCAGTCGCGTTTATTTCTAACGTCAACCTTACCATACTAAGCACCTTGGGATCAAGAAGCTACCACTCTGTAAAATCCATCTCTTTCGGCTTCTCATCCAATCCTAGATGGTAATTTTGCTGGTAGAACATATCCTGAATTTGCATCCTCCACAATGCATAGTCTTTCCCATTAAAAACTTCATTATTTCAACTTATATTGTTTAACAGTCGGCCTATACATCAACATGGCGCCCAACATATCCTTAATTTGCATCCTCCACACTGAACATATCCTGAATCTTATACTAGTTGTTAGGATCACAAGGTATTGTTAGCAGCACAAACAATAATAAAGGCTAAAATAGAAATAATGATGGACACAAAAATTTTCACATGGAAAAACCCAAATAGGGGAAAAAAACACGAATTGTGCGCTATCAGATGATTATGCCATGTTTAATTTGACATCCTTGATCTCTTACAATCTCTCTCCATCTCTCTCAATGAATTACAACACAAGCACTCCAGACTCACAACTGATTCACCAAATACACTCACACAAGAACACATAGATTAGGGACGCAATCTCTTACGGTACCGATGAATGTCACACTGAGATAATACAATACAACCATGCATGTAAGGCTCTATTTAGTATAAAACGACTATACACTTGTGTGGCCTTAAGAAAACACTCGGCGCAATGGCTGACTAATTCTGCGTTTGTACGATGACACGATTTTTGTACGTATAGTGACACAGTCCACGTCAAGGCCTTGCTTCGAATCGACAAATTGTGGACACCTATACACTTGTGTGGCCTTAAAAACTACCCTTATCACCTATTTTCACCCTTAGTTGACTTAATTAAGCTGCACACATCAACTATAGATACATAGCAACAGAATCCAAAACAATAAAAAACTTAGCTCAATGATTTTAAATCATGGATTGAAACCATATCAAGGAGCTTTTTCTCCCCCACTTCCCAGATGTTATCCTCCTGTTTTGCTGCGGTTGGTGGTTGCCTCCTCCATTAGTATCATTGCGTCGTAGCCTTTCAAAACATGCTCTCCTACTTCCTCCTCTTACAGCGCATTCTTTTTCTGGGAACTACATACTACATAATCTAAGCTCCCAGCCTCGAGTGCACTAGTACAGCGGTAACTGTGTTAACCTTGGTGGAATGAAGGACGTAGCAAATTCACATCGTGGTCTTCCCGAATTGTTTTTCAAGGTAGTGATTTCATCTATGACATAGTGTCATTCTTTCCTTTACAACCATTGTGTTCCTTCTTTAATACCTACAAATAGATCTTAAAATGAGTTGTTCCGTGATTCTTTAGCTGTATGATGTAAATCCATCCGCACCAAGCCCAACAAAGGAGATCCAATTCATCTACAAGGAAGTAGAATATGCCATAGAGGAAGGATCTATTGTGGAGGCCCAAAGGCCAACCCATATGGTGTGCAAATTGTTCAAAGAGGACGTCCGAACGTCCTAAGAACTCAAAAGTCCACGTCAATAGGCCCAAGTACATAGTCCAAGATGAATTTCACAGTTTTAGCATTTCCAAGATGAAGTTCACAATTTTGGCCTTTTCAAGTTGAAGTTCACATTTTTAGTGTTTTCATTTTTAGTAGCAAGTTATTTGATGTAATTTTATAATTTTTATTGTGTGAGATGCCAAGTAATATCTAATAGCTTGGACATCAAGTTAGAAGAGTCTAGAATAGTCTAGAAGGGTCTAGAAGTCGCCCAGTGTGTTGCTTGGACACCAAGTTTAGGAGTCCTAGTCTTGGATGGCTAATTTTGTAACTAATCCATCTTGGATTAGGAAAGCTAAGCCCTAGAACGATTCATACTATTGTAACTAATCCCTTTATGATTAGAAAACCAATTCCAAGGAGGATTTGGTTGCTTAGGCGTCAAGTTAGTTAGTCCTAGTAGGAGAAGGACTTAGTCTAGTATAAATAGCATAGGGTTGTACTCGTTCAAACAACCAACTTTAAATTATGAATACAAACAAGCTTTTTCGTATCCCTGAGTGTTTCCCAACATCTCATTTGATATCTTCTATTGTATCTTGAATGTTGCAATTCAAGTGGTGAGGAAGAGCTTGTTTTCTACTGTTAGAAGGTGTTTCTGTAAGTAAGAGGAAGAGCAAGTAGCCCTAGTGTTTCAACTTGTGGTGTTTCTGTATCAAGTTTTATTCTCTTGAACTATCCAGTTCTCCTATCTATCTTGTTGATTTCCTAAGGCTATTTCAAATCTCAAACATCACCATATTCACATCAACCTCCCCCCAAACCCAAATCCATAGTCTCTCTCAAAACTCTCTCAAAATCTTCCTATATTCACGTGAATCCTCTCAGCCCTAGTTATTCCCGTGAGTAACCCTAGTCCTAAGATTGGTTGCACGTCACCCCCTTGATGTGTAATTGATCAAACCCTCTTCTTTGATCCAGTAATACATCAAAATTGGTATCAGAGCTTAGGTTTCTTCCTAGTGCAACCCCAAACAAAATCCCAAACGCTCCAAACACATTCCCCAAAGCACGATTCCCACACCCATCCCAACCCTTTCATGGCTCACAAGATCCTAATTATGAGGAGAATTCTTAGTAGCTCTCCTATTCTAGAAGATCAACAACAACGAGAGGCCATCTTTCATTCTCGTTGCACTTTCAAGGGAAAGGTCTGTGCTTTAATTGTTGACGGAGGAAGTTGCACTAATGTAGCTTCACTTACTATGGTGAACAAGCTAAAGGTGGAAATGAGCCCTCACCCCAGGCCATACACCATCCAGTGGCTCAATCAAGGCAAAGGTTTACAAGTGGATCAACGATGTTTGGTAAGATTTTCTATTGGCAAATCTAATCAAGATACTTTATGGTGTGACGTTTTACCTATGGATGCTTGTCATATTCTGCTTGGGAGACCATGGTTATTTGATAGGAGTGTGATGCATGATGGAAGAGCTAATACCTACACTCTTGTGATAAAAAATAAGAAGATAACCCTAGTGCTCCACCAAAAGCATCCAAACCGTCCCAACCCAAGGAGATTGATCCAAATCTCATCACTTTTATGACCACTGAACATCATGAGTTTAGTGAGCATAAGGAGATCATTCTCTTGGACCAAAACACAATTCGTAGCCACAAAAAGTCTACCAACAATGACGAGCCTAGCATCAAAATCACCCTCTCGTTACCCCTCTTTTGGGGAAATACTCTCATGTGTTTCCAGAGGAGATGCCCATAGGTTTGCCCCCAAGCGAGATATTCAGCATAAGATTGATCTCATCCCTAGATTGATCTTATCTAACAAGCCTGCATACCGAATGAACCCTAGTGACACTCAAGAGGTTCAAACACAAGTTGATGAGCTCCTAGCGAAGGGTATGATCAGAGAAAGTCTCAGTCCATGCGCTGTCGCTGCATTATTGGTCCCTAAGAAGGATGAAAGTCAACGGATGTGTATTGATTGTAGACTTGTCAACAAGATTACAATCAAGTACAGGTTTCCTATTCCTTGACTTGAAGATTTATTGGATGAGCTCTATGGTGTCCAATTCTTTTAAAAGATTGATCTACGAAGTGGGTATTATCATATTCGAATCCAAGAAGGGGATGAATGGAAGACAACCTTCAAAACCAAGGGAGGTCTCTATGAATGGTTAGTCATGCCTTTTGGTCTAACTAATGTTCCCTCTACTTTTATGAGATTAATGAACCAGGTTTTGAAGCCCCTTATTGGTAAGTGTGTTGTCGTCTACTTTGATGACATACTTGTATCTAGAAAGAGTGAGGAAGATCATGTTTTTCACCTCCAATCTGTTTTGGAGATCTTCGCTCACGAGAAATTATTCAGCAATCTATCTAAGTGTCACTTCTTCACCAACAAATTAGTCTTTCTTGGCTATGTATTCTCGATTGATGGGATACAAGTTGATGAAGAGAAGATCAAAGCTATCAAAGAGTGGCTTACTCCAACTAGTATTCATGATGTTCGAAGTTTCCACGGCTTGGCCTCTTTCTATGGCAGGTTTGTGAAGAATTTGAGTACTATCATATCCCATATGACCGAGCTATTGAAATCTAAGGAGCTCTCATGGACTCCAGCTTCTCAACAAGCGTTCGACATCATCAAAGAACGGCTATGCACCGCCCATGTATTAGCCCTACCTAGTTTTGATAAGAAGTTTGAAGTAGAGTGTGATGCTTCTAGAGTTGGAATTGGAGTTGTCCTATCTCAAGAGGGTCGTCCCTTAGCTTATTACAATGAGAAGCTCAGTGATGCAAGGAAGAAGTATAACACCTATAATAAAGAGTTCTATGCAATCATTCGTGCACTAGAACATTGGAGGCACTATCTTATTGGCAACGAGTTCATCTTGTATAGTGATCATGAAGCTTTGAAATATATTCAAGGGCAGAACAAGTTAAACCCACGCCATGCTAAGTGGGTTGAATTCATGCAAGCTTATCACTTTGTTATCTAATAAAAAACTGGCCACTTGAACAAGGGAGCTGATTCCCTATCATGAAGGTACTTATTGTTGCATCTTCTTGATTCACGTGTAATAGCGCTTGAACAAATCAAAGATCTATATGAGGAAGATGAAGATTTCAAAGAGATCTTTGAAGCATGCAAGAAGTACCCCAACGATTATTATCACGTGGAAAAGGGCTTCTTATTCCATGGGAGTCAGTTGTGTATTCCCAAGAGCAGTCTTAGAGAGCTTCTTATCTTAGAAGTTCATGGTGGAAATCTAGCAGGTCACATTGCTATTCGCCTCACATGGTCAAGGACGTCGAGCATATGGTGAAACGATGTTCTATTTGTAACTTGTCCAAAAGTCACGTGCTACCCCAAGGGTTATACACGCCCTTACCTATTCTAAGAGGTCCTTGGGAAGATGTTAGTCTCGATTTCATCGTGGGACTACCTAGGACTCAACGTTGGAAGGACTCCATCATGGTGGTTGTTGATCGATTCTCAAAGATGGCTCACTTTATTCCATGTCACACCACTTATGATGTTGTTAGAGTTGTAGAGTTATACTTCCAAGAGGTTGTTAAGTTTCATGATATACCAAGGACTATGGTCTCTGATAGGGATACAAAGTTCCTTAGTCACTTTTGGGTTACTCTATGGAAGAAGATGGAGACCAAGCTCAAGTTCAGTACTGCATGTCATCCGCAAACTAATGGGCAGACTGAGGTCACCAACCGGACCCTTGGTCCATAACTAAGGTCCTCCGTGAATAAAGATAAGAAGGGATGGGATACTCTAATCCCACATGCTGAGTTCGCCTTGAACCGTGCCCCAAGCAAGGCTACAGGTCATTCACCCTTCTAGGTGGTCTATGCAAGGAACCCTATTACTCCTATGGACCTCACGCCAATCACCAACTCTATGAGGTTCAACCATGAAGCAAACAAACGAGCCCAAGAGATCCAAAAGCTTCATGAGGAAGCAAGAGGAAGGATAGCTAAGTATACTCAATAAGTTTCAGACTTAGCCAGCAAGAAGAGAAATAAGGTTATATTCCAGCCAGGAGACCTAGTATGGGATCACTGTAAGAAGGAGAGATTTCCCTCTAAGAGGAAAGGAAAGCTAGTTCCTAGGACTGATGGTCCGTTTGAAGTTCTAGAAAGGGTGGGAGATAATGCTTATAAGCTTTCATTGAGTGATGACTATGGCGGAAGTGCAACATTCAACGTAGCTGACTTGAAACCCTATTATGATGAAGAAGAAGACTTTCCATTTTTGAGGACTAACTCTTCTCAACAAGGGGGGAATAATGTAAATCCATCAACACCAAGCCGAACAAAGGAGATCCAATTCATCTACAAGGGAGTAAAACGAGCCATAATGGAAGGATCTATTGTGGAGGCCAAAAGGCCAACCCAAATGGTGTGCAGATTGTTCCAAGAGGACGTCCAAACATCCTAAGAGCTCAAAAGTCCACGTCAAAAGGCCCAACTACAAAGCCCAAGATGAATTTCACAGTTTTGGCATTTCCAAGATGAAGTTCACAGTTTTGGCCTTTTCAAGTTGAAGTTCACATTTTTAGTGTTTTCTTTATTAGTGGCAAGTTATTTGATGTAATTTTATTATTTTTAGTTGTGTGAGATGCAATGTAATATCTAATCGCTTGGACATCAATTTAGAAGAGTCTAGAATAGTATAGAACGGTCTAGAAGTCGTCTAGTGTGGTGCTTGGACACCAAGCTTAGGAGTCCTAGTCTTGGATAGCTAATTTTGTAACTAATCCATCTTGGATTAGGAAAGCCAAGTCTTAGAAGGATTCATAGTATTGTAACTATTCCCCTTAGGATTAGGAAACCAATTCCTAGGAGGATTTCGTTGCTTAGGCGTCAAGTTAGTTAGTCCTAGTAGGAGAAGGACTTAGTCTAGTATAAATAGCATAAGCTTGTACTCGTTCAAACAACCAACTTTGAATTATGAATACAATCAAGCTTTTGCCTATCCCTGAGTGTTTCCCAACATCTCATTTGATCTCTTCTATTGTATCTTAAATGTGGCAAATGAAGTGGTGAGGAAGAGCTTGTTTCCTACTCATAGAAGGTGTTTCTGTAACTAAGAGGAAGAGCAAGTAGCCCTAGGGCTTCAACTTGTGGTGTTTCTGTATCAAGTTTGATTCTCTTGAACTATCCAATTCTCTGATCTATCTTGTTGATTTCCTAAGGCTATTTCAAATCTCTCAAACATCCACATATTTGTTGGAGTATTACAAGAGTTAAGAGGCATAAAGTATAAATTATAAGCATCGGATCGACCGGAAAAGTCGAATATAAGCTTAACAAGGAAAAGGGACTCAACACAAATCGTGCTCAATATGACACGACTCGTGTTGACGTCTAGAAAGCACATAAAATGTGCACAGGATCAACACAGATCGTGTTGATCCAACACAGGTCGTGTTGGCTGCCAATAGACCGTGTTGATCTAACACGATCCGTGTTGATCACAGTCGGGATTGATTTCGAAATCCCTTGATTTATAACTCGTGCTCAAATGTATTTAGGCATGTTTTTGGATGATATTGGCTGAGAAATCCGTCTTGATTTCTTATCAATATTATTCAACTCAAATCCCTTGGATTATGCCTAATGTCTATGGAAAGGTTTGACTCCTTTTGACTCCAAAAGTTCTCTATATATGGTGGATGGATTCCACATTCATTCACACCCTCAATCCTCTTCTTCCTTTTTAGAGAGCATTCAACACGTTATTAATGTGTTGACTGCAGCAACTCTTTGAGTTCCTTCGAGAAATCTTGTAACTTTTCTTACAAGAAGTAAGGTTTTACCCTTGAGTCTTTTCACAGTCTAGTGAATAAGTCTTAAGGGGAGCCGGTTTATCGGTCGACTCCTGGCCACCCAAGTGATCCCTCATCTTCTGTGGTTACTCTATTCCATCTCTTTGTTATTTCCAACAATCTTAAGACTTATCCATAATGTGTCACTCCTTGAAAGACATGACCAACTTAACAACTTTCAAAAGTTGGATAAGTTTGAGAGGATCGATTTTCGTAGATGGAAAAAGAAGATGCACTTCATGCTCACCACTCTCAAAGTGGTGTATATGCTCACCCAAACGGGATGACGGAGGGTGAAGACAAGACGGTGGAACAAACGAGGCGTCGGCTCAAGATGGAGAACGACAACTACATTTGTGTAGGCCATATTCTCAACGGGATGACGGATGCTATTTTCTACGTCTATCAAATCGTCGTATCCGCCAAGGAGCTTTGGGAGATGCTCGATGCTAAATATATGTCGGAGGATTCTACAAGTAAGAACTTACTCGTTCGCCAATTTAATAATTTTAAAATGATTGAAGGTAGAAAAGTTGTTGACCAATTTCATGAAATTCAACATATATTAAGCAATTTTGTTCAACATAAGATCCACATACATGAGGCCTATATTGTATCCTCAATAATAGGCAAGCTCCCCCCTTCATGGAAAGAACCTAAGAGAACCTTAATGCATTCTAAAGAACCCATATCTCTTGAAAGTTTGGCTAACCATCTCCGTATTGAGGAGGAATTGAGAATGCAAGATGATACCAAGGAGAATCCCTCCAAGGTTCACGTGGTTCAAGAGAACACAAGAGGAACAAAGAACAAGAATAAGTTTGAGAACAAGAGCAACAAGAAACTAAAAATGGTTTGTTGGGAATGCGGCAAGCCGGGTCTCCCCAAGAGGGTATGTCCGGTTTGCAGGAAAAAGCACCGGCTTTTGAACAACAACACTAAGAATCATGGTGGTAAGAAGGAGTCCAACGGACCCTTCGTAGCCATTATAAAAGACCATGTTAATGTCATTTCGAGCGACGATATTTGGTGGGTTGATTCGGGTGCAGCAAGGCACGTGTGCATTGAACATTCTCTCTTTATGGGCAACAACTCCCCGGTCAAGGTGGAAGGAATAGGACAAGTTGAACTTGTATTTACATCCGAGAAGACATTGCTCTTAAACGATATGTATTTAGTTCCGGAAATAAAGAATCTTGTTTTGGGTTTTCTCTTAGGTAAGTTTGGGTTTAAGCAAGTGTATGAAGGGGACAACTATGTTTTGTCTAAGGGACGGGTCTTTGTAGGCAAAGGCTATGCATGTTGTGAATGTTTAAGCTTAACGCTACAAGTGGCAATAAGAATGATGTTTCCATTTACTTGCTTGGTTCTTGTTTGAAATTTGCTCTTTGGCATTTGAGACTTGGACATGTTAATTACAATAACATTAAGCACAGGTCTAATCGTGACCTAATTCCAACTTTGGATGATGAGATTGAGAAGTGTAGAACATGCATGTTAACTAAGATCACCAAAGTTCCTTTCCAACTATTATGAGAAATTCTAAATTGCTTGAATTGATTCATATTGATTTAGGAGATTTCCATAGCACTCCTTCTATAGGAGGCAAAAGATACTATGTGACTTTCATTGATGATTTTTCTAAGTATTGCCAAGTATTTCTTTTGCATTCAAAAGATGAAACTTTAGACAAATTTAAAATTTACAAAGCTAAAAGTGAGTTGCATTGTGAGACCCAAATAAAAACACTAAGATCCGATAGGGGTGGTGAATACTATGATCTAATTTACTTTCAAGATTGTGGTGTGGTGCATAAGACATCGACACCTTATACACCTCAAAAAAATGGTGTGGCCGAAAGGAAAAATAGGACTTTAAAACAAATGGTTAATTTCATGCTATCTTACTCCGGTTTAAGTGAAGGATTTTGGGGTGAAGCCTTATTAACGGCTTGTTATGTTTTAAATAGAGTTCCTCTAAAAGGCAACCCTAAAACCCCATATGAACTTTGGAATAAAAGAAAGCCAACTTTAAAATACTTTAAAGTATGGGGGTGTCGGGCCATTGTAAGGGTCCCGGAACCAAAGAAAAGGAAATTGGGTGAAAGAGGAATTGAATGCATCTTTATAGGCTATGCCTTCAAAAGCAAAACCTCTAGGTTTATGGTCATCGAACCAAATGACTACATAACGGTAAATACCGTAATAGAGTCAATAGATGCAATTTTTGATGAGACTCGATTGTCTTCAATTCCTAGACCCAAGGATGTCATTCATGACATGATTCCAAAGGATGCTGCTATTCAAGAAACTCAACAAGATGTTGAGGAAATAAGGAGGAGTAAGAGGACAAGGAAATCCAAGGATTATGGCTCTGATTTCTTTGTCTATTTAGTAGAGGGAAATAGGAACTCTATTAAATATGAGACTCCCTACATCTACAATGTAGAGGAAGATCCTAAAACTTTCAAAGAGGCCATAGAGTCACAAGATGCTTCCTTTTGGAAGGAAGCGTACAAGATGAGACAGACCCAATTAAAGAAAATAATGTTTGGATCTTAGTAGACTTACCACCGGGATGTAAACCTATTACATCAAAATGGATGTTTAAGCGCAAAAAGAAAGTTGATGGTACTATAGAAAGGTTTAAAGCCTGGTTAGTAGTAAGGGGCTTTACCAAAAGATATGGTATCGATTACTTTGATACTTATGCACCCGTGGCTGGGATTGCAACTATAAGAGTACTTTTAGCTTTAGCCACTATCCATAAACTAGTAATCCATAAAATGGATGTCAAGACGACATTCTTAAATGGAGAACTAGAAGAGGAGGTGAATATGGAACAACCCGAGTGGTTTGTTAAAAAGGGTCATGAGAATAAAGTATGTAAACTCATAAAATCTTTGTATGGTCTAAAGCAAGTGTTCGGTTTCGTCCCAAGCCGAATTTTATCTCCTTTATAGGGTGTTTGTGTTCATTTTAGCCCTTTTTATATATTAGATGTGATGATTTCATGTTTTGTAGGAAAATAAGGAGTTAGAACAAGTTTGGGCTTAATTGAGGATTTTTAGGGAATTCCGAGCTATTTCCCGAGTCAAACCAAGTCAACCCGAGCCGAGACCCGAGGCGAAACCGAAGCCGAAAATTCCATGTCAAGACTGGCGCAAAACAGGGGAACGGTACAGACTCAATTCACGCCTCGCACGCTCGAGTCAAGCCACTGACCAAAAGGGTCGCGCCCGAGACCCTAGATGTTGTGCCCGCGACGTGCTGCGGAGAGAAGGAAAGGGCTGTGGACAGACTGCCGACTCGCCCGTGAATAGCATTGACTCGCCCGAGTGACTAGCAGGTCGCGCCTGTTACCATTTGGGTAACACCGGCTACCTATGCTGGGCAGCGACAATTGACGGTCGACCAGAGGCTGGACTCGCATGCGCCAATATCTGACTCGCACGAGTCACGTTGCTCTGTGGAAATGCTGCGCGGGTGCTGCGATTAAAATCCTAGGGTTTGGGTTGTATTTTTCCTTCTTCTATAAATACCCACTTGTATTCAACACTTTTATCAAGTAGCCTAAGTAGGTTAGGAGTAGAATTAGATTAGATTAGATTTATTGCTTTCCTTTAATTGGTTTAATCTCTCTTTAATTGTTCTTCAAGTTTTCAATTGTTCTTCATTGTTCTTCAAAGTTTTCTTGCAATTTCAATTCTCAATCTCTTTCAAGCTTTCTCTAGTCTCTATTGAAGTGTTTTACAAGCTTTCTCTCTCTCTCTCTCTCTCTCTCTCTCTCTCTCTCTCTCTTTCTCTTTCCTTTCAAATGCCATTGTCGACTTGTTTTCCAAGCTTTCTAGTGTTAGCCACAATCAACTCCATTTTTAGTGAGGAGGAGGGCTAAGGGTCACAAATTCCACTGTCAAGTGGGAATTCGGGGATTCTTAGTAATCCAATTCACGATTTTCTTGTTTGTTTGGGGGAAAATCCAAGTTCGATTGAAGAGTAGTGCAGATTGTTCATTTAAAGGTATAATTTCTTGTCTTAAGTTCATTGTTCATGCTTTTTATTGCTTTCCTTTTATTGCTTTCCTATAATTGCTTTCATGCTTTCATTTCTTTCTTTGATTCATGCCTAGGTTAGATTTAATTGCTTTCCTTTATATAATTTATCTTTTTCCGCACATGAGAAAAACCCCAATGCAAACCGATTACCTTAATCAAGCCTAACACCCATCCCTGTGGACCGACAACCTTAACACTTAAAATCACAAAATACGCAACCGAACAGCAAGCACCTAAGAAGTGGCATCATAAATTTGATGAAGTAGTGCTTGGATTTGGTTTTAAAATCAATGAGTCGGATAAATGTGTCTATTCTAAGTTTGAGAATGGAAAGGGGGTGATTATATGCCTATATGTTGATGACATGTTGATATTTTGTACCAACATAGAACAAGTTGAGAAAACTAAAAGTTTTCTACCCGCCAAGTTCTCTATGAAGGACTTGGGAGAAGCGGATGTGATACTTGGTATCAAGATAATTAGAAATAATGACAAAATAAGTTTAACACAATCACATTATGTGGAAAAGTTGTTAGGAAAGTTTCACAAGGGTTCCTACGTGGCAACTAACCTATTTGATCCAAGCATCAAGCTAAGCAAAAACGATGGGAGACCGTATGCCCAATTGGAGTATGCTAAAGTCATAGGTAGCTTAATGTATGCTATGACTTGTACAAGACCGGATATAGCCTTTGCGGTACGGAAGCTTAGTAGATTTACTAGCAACCCAAGCATAGAGCATTGGCAAGCGCTTAAGAGGGTTTTGGGATATCTAAAACTTACCCAAAACTACAACTTGTGGTTTAAGGGAGAACCTTCGGTTTTAGAAGGATACTCCGATGCAAGTTGGATAAGTGACAAGGATGATTACACCTCAACTTCCGGTTGGGTGTTTCTACTTGGTGGAGCTCCTGTTTCATGGGGTTCTAAGAAACAAGCATGTATTTCGGATTCCACCATGGCTTCTGAGTTTGTAGCGTTGCCCACCGCATGTAAAGAGGTGGAATGACTATGGAATTTGTTGTTGGAAATTCCTCTATCGAAGAAGCCTATGCCTCCAACAACACTTAACTGTGACAACAATCCAACAATTGCAAGTGTTTATAATCGTGTCTACAATAGCAAGTCAAGGCAAATTCGGTTACGACACGCTTATGTCATCAACTCATCAAGGATGGAGTTGTGGCGGTGACTTATGTCAAGACAAGTGAGAATTTGGCCGATCCTTTGTAACGTGGTTTGCGTGATCCGGTATTTGTCGTTCTCTCGTAGGGAGCAAAGGGCCTTGAATGAAAGCAACTGAGTCTAGGTAGATTTAAGGTCACTAGATATCAAAAGTCTTTGGGTGATAAACAGCGAAAACAGGTCACAGAAACAGACTAAGGTTCAGTCAAGATAGGAAAATGAGTTTCAGGAGATTTCGGGATGCAAACGGCAATAAGAACATGGGTTTTACAATTAGGGAGTAGCAAGAGGAGGAATCAAGTGGCAATCCCACTAGAGAAAACCCACCGGATTTCTGCTTTCGAGGATAATCCGGATTAACTTCCTCAAAGCCCACCACAGACCCGGAGGGTTAATGAAACGGGATCCCTAGTTAACCTCCTTCCACTTTCGTGGGTGAGCATTAACTATCCCATCTCCTATCTTCCAACACTAGTGTCGGAGGTATTCGAGAGCTTTCGATCCCAAATACATATCACTTAAGGGAAGAATAGGAGTGGGAAATTGATTCTCCTACTAATTACCACCTAAACTAGCTAACCCAAGCCTACTTAACCATTCACGTCCTTAATTTCTCCCTAACCCATGGGGTTCTAGCCTCTAATCATCCTAATTAACATGCTAACAACATCAACAACTCCAACAATCATGATAAAAACAGAGGAAATAATTAGCATATGCAATAACCCAAGTATCACAAACACAAAGTAATCTAATAACAAAATAGAGATTGAAATATTATTAATGCAAATTAAAAGAGAGTATAGATTAAGAAATGCTCAACAAAATGGCGATAATCGAATGGATGATCAAGAACAATTAAGAACTCCAAGCTTCAATGTAGAAAAATATACTTCAATCTTCAATAGAACTTCAACAAAATCCAATACAATTGTACTAATCTTCCACTAATCACTCACTAACTAATATGGAATTTCTCTAATCCTTACTCTAATGGTGCTTTTCTCGCTAATGAACCAGCTCTCTGGATTAATCGAGCAAAGGGGTATTTATACATAGCAAAAGAAATTAGACAAAACGCAACACTTCAAGCAACTAATACGTGTGAAGCCTAGGAGACCGCAGGTGCGGTCTTGCGAAAGCACTTGGTGATTTCTCTCTTCTACGCAGGACAGCGGGCGCTGTCTTTCTACATCGCAGGCGCTCTCTTCTTCTGGGCAGAAATTCTGTTCAGGCCTTCTCAACTTCTGCGGGCGTTGTCTTTGGGACAGCGGCTGCGGTCTTCTTCTGGGCAAAAACTCCCTAAGGCGTAGCGCCTGCCACAAGAGGTGTAGCGGGTGCTACGGCTTTGGAAAGTGAATGCTAGCCTTGTAGCGCTCGCTACACTAACTGTAATTGGTGCTACTCTTACTGAATTCATTCCTTTGAAGTCTTTTGCATCCGGCCTTTCTTCCCACTTAGTCGTGACTCGGCTTGGCCCGGGGAATCTCTCGGGATTCCCAAAAATGCTTCAAAACAGCCCCTTTTGCTACGTTTTCATGTAAAAACACCGAAACCTACAAAATAACCAAAAATATAGTAAAAGACACGAAAATAAACTAGAAACGAGTCAAAAGATTAAGTATAAAGGCGTTATTTAGGCCTAAAAATGGGCCAAAACACCCCCAACACTTGAACTTCGTCTAGTCCCGAGCAAAACAAAACAAAAACTACCTAAACTAACACAAACTCCTCTGTCGTGGGAGGAAACGAGTGCATTTAGCGTATGCACCAAGCCCTTTAAACCCCCCGGCAGCCCGGGTGGACGAGGTGGGTCTCGTGAGGGTTCGTAGCGACTCTTCCCACAAAAGCCAAAGAAAAATGAGAAAGGGAAAGTGAAAAACAAAACAAAAGAACGAAAAAGAAAAGAGAAAACAACTTGCTTCAAGGAATCATGCTATCGCAATCAAGAAAACGATATAATCATCCAAAAGGAATCGTTGTGTGCACCACGAAAACACCTAACTCAAGCCATTGCCAATCTTAAAGATTTTCAACTCCCGACATTTCATGCAAAGCTAAATCCCATGTGCACAAGTTCTTAGTGGGTTCTACCTGATTCTGATCGATCCCCAAGAAAAGCTCACACCCGAGCTCGAATCAAAGCGAAAAGGACATAAATAAGCAATGTCTTTTTCCTTGTTTACGTTGCCCTTGGCTTGGTGAGGGCCGCAGGAAACGCAAGGTGAGACTTTTATTAAAGATTCATTAATTACCGTTGGCTTGAGAAAGCTCAACGAGATTGGTGTTAGTTTATTCGGGAGTTGAACGGCCCATAACGCGGTTTACCCTCCCAACACGGGCTACTCCATACGCCTCATCGTTGTAAAAACGAAGTGCTTAAGGGGTAATAGCGTCGCGGCGCTAATACCGGACCCGTGTAGGTAGACTAACTTCACTACGGTCAAATTTAATTAATTTAACTAGCTTTCACTTTTTCAACAAGCTCGGATGTGGCCAATTAGAGTCTCACAGTTTCAACCAGAACGTGAAATAAAACAGGGATCTTGCTAGACACTCAATGAAAGGAATCTAGATAGATGAGTCATGACAATGCTCAAGCTAGGGTCGAAAAATGCTCAAACCAGTTTCTTTCAAGAAGATTAAGAAAGTCTTCCTAATATTGACGAACACTATCCAAGAAACGAAGCAAAAACAAAAGCAAAACGAAAAACTTTTAAGGTTTTTCACTCCCTTTTTTCTCCTTTTTCACACAAAATTTTTCAAATTTTAGGCAAAACTAAGGAAAACAGAATAAAAGATCTCGGTTGTCTTCCCTTGAGCATGAAATGTCTCCCCCTCCCCCCCTCCCCAGACTTAAAACTTCACAATGTCTTCATTGTGGGAAGGGTGTCACAAGAAAAGGGTAGAAAAGCTAGACAAAAACACGCAAAACATCTAGCATGTAAGTGGTGGCGACCTGAGCCCACACGGCTCCATCAACAAAATATGCCCAACACATTCACACTAGGGGCATGCTACCAAAAATAAAGATCAAGCATGCAACGGATCATGATATTCATCAAGTAAAGAGAAGGGTAGAAAGATATTACTTCAACCTCTTCTAAAATATACGCACAATCCGCGATCCGAAGTCGTCAATCATTAAGAGCACGATATTAAATAGAAAAACGACTTAAACTCGACAATGATGCATGCAAGATGTGAAAATAGAAAAAAACAACTAACCTAGCACTAAAAGAAACTAAACATATGAACAATATGTACATTGTCAATGATAAACTTTATCCCCGAATCTGACTCTCTTGAGGCAGGAAATAAGGGTGAGGTACTCGCCACAACCCGGTCCTACATCCGATTAAATCGAATGCAAACCAAACCAACCCATCCAAATAAACTCAACAAAGTGCATTGACACAAATGCGAAGGACACATCAACACAAGAGCAACTGAACAATCTTGGAGCCAACCATCACTCAAGCCAAAAACCAAGCAACACATGCGAGATCCACAATTTCTTTCCTCCCCACCATGTCCCTGATGAAGCATCCCCCCACACTTAGATTACATGCAGAAAAACATGCAAAAACAATTAAAGAGATCAACTGGGGGCGGGGACGATTACAAACAATTCAGCGATCAGATCCTCCCGGAGGAGGATGGGGTTAGTACGGAAAGAATGCTGGGTAGTATGGATTTTCATAATCAGGATGTGTTGGGATATGGCCCGCAATAGAGTAATGGTGGAATCCCCAATCCCGCATGTAACGGTTTTGTTGCCGGTAATATTCCTCATGGCATTGCAGATGATGACGCAAATTCGCAATTTCCTTTTGTTGGTTCTTGAGCAACTTCATCTCAGAATGAAGAAGTTTGTTTTGTTCTCGAATATCGCCACTCATATTCTTGATTGTAGAAATAGCTCGGCCCCAGTTAGCATATTGTGCCCGGTTTCCGGGAACCTCTTCTTGATCACTCTCTTCAAATTCTTCCAACAAATGTGAAACGTATATCGGTGCACCACCGATTTTCCGCGGCCATCCTTGGAATTGTCCGTATGACCAGTTATCAGGATTAATGACATCGAACCACTCTTTGGCAGGAGTTGGATCCAGACTAATTAAGGTCCTTTTGTTGTCATATCCATGATAGTAAACGATATGCGATTGACACTCGGCAATGATATCCATCTTTACCAACAAATTTTTGTCAATAGGATTGGGCACATAACGCGGCTTCCACTTATGAAGGTAGTCACCAAAGCCTTGTTTCCCGAGAAAATGACAAATTATGTGACCCATCCCTATAGTGGTGGGATTGTCTATCATGCTCATCTCTCGTAGGTAGTGCAAGATGCATGAGCCGGTGTTGATCCAATGCCCTTTCAATGTGTTAAGGATTAAGAAAAGATCTTCCTTGCGAACACTTGTGCATTCCTCATCTCGTCCGAATACCGAATTTACAATCACCAAATGGAGCAGTCGGATAGCGAGACTACAAAAATCCTGCGCTTTAAAGTCCTTAGGGCAATCAAGCTTCTTACAACCATATTCTGAGTCAACAGACACCCTTCTCCAACAAGTTAGAACCTTCCATGCTTCTTTCTCATCAAAATCTTCGCACTCCTTAAAATATAATCCATCGCCTGGCAACTCAAGAGCTTGAGAAAATTCTTTGACGGAACAATCTATCTCCTTGTTGGCAACTCTATAGTTCAATGTGGTCTCTGAATATCCATCAGTGAAGATTTGCAATGAACTTAGAAACTCCAAAACCGGCTAGTCTACGATTGGCTCTTTGATGTTGATAAATGATTCCCAACCTAGTGTTTGGATGAAAAGAGTAAAACTTGACTGGCAAAATAGGGCATCGATGGTTTCAGCATCATAAATGTCTGGAGCATAGATTTTCCGCTCTCGAAACCTGTCAAAACGGGGTTAGTGTACCCTCCATGGAAAGTGCCCTTGGCGCGTGTGCATCGTCTGATAAAAGTAGCTGTTGAGCTTTGCTCTTCTCTGGGATGACGGCTCAGGAAGGGGTGAAGGAGAAGACTTGCTAGCAAGAGTCCTATTTGAGCTCCCCATCTCAATAAGCAAGAACTAAGAACCCTAGATCTAAACAAGAAAAACTCACAAGCAACACCCAAAAATCAAAGAAAAAATGAGATTGACACACAAGGATTCGAAAAATACATGAGGTAGAGACTTAGAGATGTTGCAATGCCAGAGCCGACCCCCAAGGAAGAAAAACCAACCAAAAATCGCACTAGGTGAACTTCAAAAGAGGCGAAAATGGCTAAGGGTGGCGTGGCTAAGGTATGGTTTGGCGAATTGAGAGAGTGTAGAAGGAAGATTTGTGAGAGATTGAGAGTTAGGGCATGAGTATTAGGGTTTTAGAGAAAGAAAGTGTTGTTTGAGAGTGTAGAATGAAAAGCAAATGAATTAAAATGAGGGAGAAAAGAGTTAAGAAGCCCCGATAAAAAGTGCAGCTCGACAGACCGCGGCCACGAAGCAGGTAGACAGCGTGGACGGTCCCCGTCTGGAGGAAAAACTGGAAATTTCAGCTCATTTAGACCGCGACCGTTGAGGGAAAGGACAACGCCTACGACCTCATTCTAGCGGAAAACTAGGAAATGGTCGCGGGCATTAAGACTTCTGTGACGGGCGCGAGGGAGCTGAGAATTCTGACGCTTGAAGCTTTCCAGGTAGACCTAGCAGGCGCTACACGGCTCGTCGCGCCTGCTACCTTGTTCTGGCTCAAAACCTGAAAAACTCACTTTTTCGAAAATAAAACTAAGCCCTGAGACTCCTACTCCTCTCATCATTAAGCTCTCTATTCTTCACACTCTTAAACACTCAAAAACATATTTCAACACTCAACAACTTCATTGAATTATTCTCTTCACAGACTCTACTTCCCACTCTCATTTTTACTCTCAAATTTTTTATTTTCTTAAATGTTTTTCAATTTTCTCTTTTTCTCATCTTTTTGTTCCTTTCTCTCCTCTAGGACTAAGACATGAAAAATAACAAAAGAAACATTAGTACAAAAAGGAAATAAGAATGCAAGAGTAAATGAAAACACTAAAGAAGCGGAAAGTAGTATGTACCTCCCCGATTGTTGCTTGTTTTAGCTCTCTAGCTCGACCTAATTCTTCTTTCAACCATCAAAATCAGCGAGGAAGACCACTACAGTCCCCGCATACTCTTCTCCCATAGCATAAGGCTTGATCTTTGAGGAATTGACCTTGAAACACTCTCCTTTGTCGTTCTTGAGTTCCACAACCCCAGCAGGAAGGAATTTTACAATCTCAAAAGGTCCCCACCATCTTGACCTCAACTTCCCAGAGAAGAATTTAAGCCTTGAGTTGAAAATAAGAACCCGGGCACCAACCATAAACTCCCTACGATTTAACCTCTTGTCATGGCAAGCCTTGGTGCGCTCTTTATAGATTCTACTGTTTTCATAGGAGTGTCGCCTCAACTCTTCAAGCTCTTCTAATTGGAATAGATGATTTACACCCGTCGCTTTAAGATCATAATTCATCTTCTTGATAGCCCACATCGTTTTGTGCTCAAGATCTACGGGTGATGCATAATGAATCAAAACAATTCATCATACACGAAATGAAAAATGGATCGTTCACAAGATGGAACTTGTGATTGTTGATTTCTCAATGAAACACACGTAATGTAGGAATTTGGAATGAAATGGATGGCTAAAGACGAGAGTTCTAAGACTTATGACTAAAATGACAATCAAGAGAAACAAAACAAAGCCAAGATCATACCAACAATGTAGAACCACTCGTCCAACGTGAAAAACAATGATAGATTTGAGCAACGAAGCCTTTCCAATTGCTACAGCCACACCACAATCTTCAAGAGCTCCTACTCCTCCTTTACACCACCCAAGAATGCTCAATCTTGGATTAGAAGAGGAGATTCCTCTCGAAAACCCCAAGGGAATTCGAACTCTAGCCAAAACTAGAGAGAAAACTAAAGCATATCAACTTTAGAGAGATTTGTGTTTATTTCAATATGAATGAGATGTCTTACAAGAGGCCTAAGGGGGTCTATTTATAGTAGAGGCCCTCCCTTTAGGCGTCACCTAGCTTCAAGATTAGGCCCCTTAAGGGCTTACATCATCCCACTCACATATTACATCATTTTAAAGAAAATACAATATCTCCTAAAATACAACTCCAATACTAAAGATTCAAAAGCCAAAATTTACACAATGAATAGCTCTATCACATGGCTAAATGAGAACTTCAAGACTCTTGAGATAAGGAGCTCAAAAATCTCTTAGTGTAGGAGACACCCATGATGTCATGTGAGAAATCACTTGAAATGAGTTGTAGCATGTTTGTGATGTCTTTAAGAGCTTCTTCTTGATGCATAGAAGTATGATATGCATCATTCACCCCTTCTTGAGAAAAGTTTGCCCTCAAACTTGGAATCTCTTCACCTTCTTGATAATAAGGTTTAAGATCACTTACATTGAAGGTACAACTTCCCTCATAATCATCATCTAACTTTAACTTGTAGGCATTATCTCCGATCTTCTCAATAACCTCGAATGGACCATCACTTCTCGGTTTCAATTTCCCTTTTCTTCTACTTGGAAACCTTTCTTTCTTGAGGTGAATCCATACCAAGTCTCCAGGTTTGAAAATAACTTTCTTCCTCTTTTGATTGACCTTCTCTTCAACCCTTTGAGTGTATCTCATGATCTTTTCACGAACTTCCTCATGTAACTTCTTAATCTCCTCAACTCTCTTATTAGCTTCAAAACTGAACTTAGTTGATGTAGATATAGGAGATAAATCCATGGGTTTGAGAGGGTTCTTACCATACACAACTTCAAATGGAGATAACTTTGTAGCTCGATTTGGACTACGATTATAAGCAAACTCAACATGACTTAACAAAGTATCCCAACTTTTCTTATCCTTACTCACCAAAGCTCGTAATAAGGCTCCCAATGTACGGTTGACAACTTCAGTTTGTCCATCCGTTTGGGGATGACATGCCGTACTAAATTTGAGCTTTGTTCCCATCTTCTTCCAAAGAGTAACCCAAAAGTGACTTAGAAACTTAGAGTCTCTATCACTCACCATAGTCTTGGGTATACCATGCAACTTAACAATCTCATCAAAATATAAAGTAGCAACTCGTAGCATCATATGTAGTGTTGCAAGGTACAAAATGTGCCATCTTTGAAAATCGATCTACAACCACCATAATAGAATCTTTACCTCTTTGAGTTGGGTAGACCCACAACGAAGTCTAAACTCACATCTTCCCAAGGATGATATGGGATAGGTAGAGGTGTATATAAACCTTGTGGTAACACATGTGACTTGGCAAGGTTGCACGTTACAAATCTGTTAACAATATGTTCAACATCTTTGACCATTCTAGGCGAAGTAATAATCTCTCAACATCAAATAAGTCTTCTCTATACCAAAATGACCTGCCAAAGCACCTCCATGGACCTCTTGAATCAACAATTCACGCAAGGAAGTCTTTGGTATGCATAATTGATTCCCTTTGAATAAGAAACCATCTTCAATATGAAACATTTCATGGGGATGTCTCTTTGCCAAAACATACACTTCTTTGAAATCTTGATCATCTTGATACAAATCCTTAATATGCTCAAATCCAGCAACATTAGAATCAAGAATATATGTAAGTAAGTACCTTCTTGAAAGAGCATCGGCACCCTTATTCAAGTTCCCGGCTTTGTGTTTGATCACGAATTGAAAGGCTTGCATAAATTCAACCCATTTGGCATGGCGTGGGTTAAGCTTGTGTTGGCCTTGGATGAATTTGAGAGCTTCATGATCACTGTGAAGGATGAACTCTCCACTTAGCAAATAATGTCTCCAATGCTCAAGAGCTCTTATAATGGCATAGAACTCTTTATCACATGTACTATACTTCCTCTTAGCCTCGTTCAACTTCTCACTAAAGTAGGCTATTGGCCTTCCCTCTTGTGTAAGGACAGCACCAATGCCAACTCCACTAGCATACACTTCTACTTCAAATACTTTGTCAAAACATGGCAAGACTAGAAGCGGTGCGTTACACAACTCTTCTTTGATGCTCTCAAATGCTAATTGAGCGCTTTTACTCCAAGAATACTCCTTTTGCTTCAACAACTCGGTCATAGGAGCCATAATAGTAGAGAAATTCTTGATAAATCTTCTATAGAAGGAAGCTAAACCATGAAATGATCGTACCTCATGTATACTCGTTGGTGTTGGCCATTCTTGGATAGCCTTGATCTTTTCTTGGTCGACATGGATTCCATCTTTGGAGAGCACATATCCAAGGAAGACAACCTTGGGTGAGAAGAAAGAGCACTTCTCCAAGTTGGCGTAGAGTTTTTCTTTCTCCAAGATATACAAAACTAGCTCTATATGCTTTACATGATCATTCTCACTTCTACTATATACAAGTATGTCATCAAAGTATACAACAACACACTTTCCAATCAAAGGTTTCAATACATGATTCATTAACCTCATGAAAGTAGAAGGAGCATTTGTTAGACCAAAAGGCATCACTAACCATTCATATAAGCCTTCTTTGGTTTTGAAAGCCGTTTTCCATTCATCTCCTTCACATATGCGAATTTGATGATATCCACTCTTCAAATCGATCTTTGAAAACACAACACTTCCATAAAGTTCATCTAGGAGATCCTCCAAACGTGGAATGGGAAAACGATATTTGATGGTGATTTTGTTGATGGACCTACAATCCATGCACATACGTTGAGTACCATCTTTCTTTGGAACCCGATAACACCGGAACGGCGCATGGGCTCATACTTGGACGAATCAAACCCTTTTGGAGTAGCTCATCAACTTGCTTTTGAACTTCTTGAGATTCTTTGGGGTTCATTCGGTATGCTTGCTTGTTGGGTAATGTAGCTCCCGGAATTAGATCAATCTTATGCTCGATGTCCCTCCTTGGTGGCAAGCCGTGGGGCATGTCTTTTGGAAACAAATGACCAAATCTCCTCATCAAGGGGGTAAGCCGTGGGTGTTCAATAGTTGGGGAAGCTTGTTCCTCTTGCAAATTTGCCAAAATCAACTCCTTTTGCTCATGAAACTCATGTTGTTCCGCTTTTAGCAAGGAAACAATATTGGACTCCTTTTCTTGCTCCTTTTGTTGGAGTGGCCGAATAATAGAAGAAGGTGGCAATGGGGCCAATGTGATCTTCTTCTTGTTGATGGTGAAGGAATAAGTGTTCATTCTTCCATCATGTGTGACGTACCTATCAAAAAGCCAAGGTCTCCCAAGCAAAATATGACAAGCATCCATAGGTACTACATCACACCATATTTGATCTTTATAACTCTTCCCAATGGATAAAGATATAAGCACACGTTTATCAATCTTTATACCCTTCCCATGACTCAACCATTGTATGTTGTAAGGAGAGGATGAGAACTTACTTCAACTTCAATTTTTCAACCATTATAGTAGAAGAAGCCGCATTAGTACAACTACCACCATCAATAATGAGTGAACATACCTTCCCTTGAACCGTACATCTAGTATGGAAGATAGTTTCACGTTGCTCCAATTCGTTTGGTGTAGAAGCCACGCTTAATGCCCTTCTCAACACAAGTAATTCTCCATCATCCGCTTCTTCTACATTTTCCTCTTCGCAAACGTCATCCTCCTCAAGTTGCTCTTCTTCATACTCACTTTCATGGCAACTTGGTTCAACATATAAAGCACTTTGATATTCAACAAGAGAGACTACACGTTTGTTAGGACATTCGGATGCAATATGACCCAACCCTTGGCACCTAAAACATCTTCTTGGAGGTAATGTCCTTGATTCTTGGACGTGGGATTTAGGTGGGGGATTTTGTGGCTGATTTTGTGGGGTTTTGCCGTAGGGTTTTTGGGAGGTTGGGGGCTGATTTTGTGGAGTTTTGTATTGTGTTTGGGTAGGTGGACGTGAGGTATAAGGTTTGGATTGTGTAGGGTACGTTCTCATGGTATCTTTTCCTCTTTCTTTCCTTTGCCTTTCTACTTTCAAGGCCAAAGTACTTAATTCATCCAACGATTGATAAGAATGTAACTCAACAACATTACGTATCCAATCATTCAAACCAATTAGGAAACGTACCAATACTTGTGGCTCATTCTCCTTTAAATCGCAACGCCAAAGGAGATGTTCAAACTCCTTAGTATATTCTTCCACCGATTTGGACCCTTGAACTAGCTTTTGAAGCTTGACATAGTTGTCTTGGACGTAGCTTTGAGGTAGAAATTTGCCTTGCAATTTGGACTTCATCTTTTCCCATGAACGAATCTTATCCTTCCCCTTTGCTTGGCGTTTCTTTTGAAGGTTAGTCCACCAAATACTAGCATGCTTTCTCAACTTCAAGGCTACATACTTCACTTTTAGCTCATCATTAACTTCTTTCAAATCAAACACACGTTCAACCGTTTGAATCCAATCAAGAAATACCTCCGGGTCTAAACTACCATCAAATTCAGGTATTTCAACTTTAAAATCAAAACGTTCACCTCTTCTTGAGAATGGGCTAGGCGTGCCATATGAAGCATCTTGATCAACATTTAAAGACTCCTTTTGTAAAGCTCGATTCAAATCCATATAGGTCTTTAATTGTTTTTGCAACATCTCAATTTGCATCCTCATGGCGTCGGCATTCTTAGGTGAACTAGATTGAGACTCGTCCATTTGATTCAATCTTGATGTCAAATTAGAACTCTCGTGGGTAAGGGATGGATTTGGGTAGGTTTGTGTTTGGTTTTAGGGTTCTTTGTGGAGTTTGGGGTTCTTTATGAATTCTTGATGAATTCTTGATGGGTTCTTTATGAGTTCTTGGAAGAACTCTAGGGTGGCGTGAATGTGATGGGATAAGGGACGGATTTGGCTAGTTTTTGTGGAGCTTAAGGTTCTTTATGAATTCTTGATGAATTCTTGATGAGTTCTTGGAAGAACTCAACAATGGCGTGTGATTTGTGATGAAAACAAGGTAAAAATGATGCAAGACACAGGAGATATCAACAACCTAAGCTCTGATACCACTTTTGATGCATAATGAATCAAAACAATTCATCATACACGAAATGAAAAATGGATCGTTCACAAGATGGAACTTGTGATTGTTGATTTCTCAATGAAACACACGTAATGTAGGAATTTGGAATGAAATGGATGGCTAAAGACGAGAGTTCTAAGACTTATGACTAAAATGACAATCAAGAGAAACAAAACAAAGCCAAGATCATACCAACAATGTAGAACCACTCGTCCAACGTGAAAAACAATGATAGATTTGAGCAACGAAGCCTTTCCAATTGCTACAGCGACACCACAATCTTCAAGAGCTCCTACTCCTCCTTTACACCACCCAAGAATGCTCAATCTTGGATTAGAAGAGGAGATTCCTCTCGAAAACCCCAAGGGAATTCGAACTCTAGCCAAAACTAGAGAAAAAACTAAAGCATATCAACTTTAGAGAGATTTGTGTTTATTTCAATATGAATGAGATGTCTTACAAGAGGCCTAAGGGGGTCTATTTATAGTAGAGGCCCTCCCTTTAGGCGTCATCTAGCTTCAAGATTAGGCCCCTTAAGGGCTTACATCATCCCACTCACATATTACATCATTTTAAAGAAAATACAATATCTCCTAAAATACAACTCCAATACTAAAGATTCAAAAGCCAAAATTTACACAATGAATAGCTCTATCACATGGCTAAATGAGAACTTCAAGACTCTTGAGATAAGGAGCTCAAAAATCTCTTAGTGTAGGAGACACCCATGATGTCATGTGAGAAATCACTTGAAATGAGTTGTAGCATGTTTGTGATGTCTTTAAGAGCTTCTTCTTGATGCATACAAGTATGATATGCATCAACGGGAAAATGACATGCCTTCCCATAAACTAGGCGGAATGGTGTAGTCCCTATGGGTGTCTTGTAAGCAATGCGATAAGCCCATAAAACATCATCAATCTTGTCTACCCAATCTTTTCGCGAAGAAGCTACAGTTTTCTCCAAAATCTCCTTGATAGCGCAATTTGATATCTAAACTTGGCCATGAGTTTGAGGATGATAAGGAAGTCCTCTCTTATGATTGATACCATATTTTGACAGCAAGGACTCAAACCTCTTCTCAATGAAATGAGAACCATTATCGCTAATAATCACTCTTGGAACTCCAAATCTGGGAAAGATTACCTTCTTCAAGAACATAGATACGGATCTTCCATCGCATCTAATACATGGGATTGCTTCTATCCACTTTGACACATAATCAACCGCTACTAGAATGTATTGGTGACCCCGCGAAGAAGGAAATAGACCCATGAAGTCCAACCCCTATACATCGAAAACTTCCACTTCAAGGATGTAGTTTAGTGGCTCCTCATTCCGGCAAGAAATATTCCCGGACCTTTGGCACTTGTCACAAGCTTGAACATGTATATATGCGTCTCAAAACAGGGTTGGCCACCAATAACCCTCTTGCAAAACTCTAGTGCTGTCTTTTTGGAACCTTCGTGGCCTCCACATGGAAATTCATGACAATGAGATAACACGGATTTCACTTCACTTTCAGCTAGACATCGTCTTTACATCCTTTCATTGCACAAACGAAACAAGAATGAATCATCCCAATGGAAATGCTTCACATCATGAAAGAACTTCTTCTTTTGGTGTGGAATGAGGTTTTGAAGAACTACCTCACTTGCCAAGTAGTTAATGATGTCCGCATACCATGGGTGAGTATGTTTGATGGGCAAAAGTTGTTTATTCGGCAAAGAATCTTCGATGGGTTGAGATTCCTCCAAATCAATAAGAGTTTTTGACAAATGATCGGCCTCTACATTCTTGGTTCCGGCCTTGTCTCGGATTTCCAAATCAAATTCTTGCATGAGTAAAACCCAACGAATAAGCCTCGACTTTGTCTCCTTCTTCCCCATCAAATACTTGATCGCCGCATGATCCGTATAAACGATGACTCGGGAGAACATGACGTATTGTCGGAATTTGTTTAAGGCAAAGATGATGGCTAAGAGCTCCTTCTCCGTTGTTGTGTAATTCTTTTGAGCACTATCAAGCGCATGGCTCGAATAATAGATAACCTGTGGCTTCCTATCCTTAGTTTGAGCTAAACAAGCTCCAACAGCGAAGTCACTTGCATCGGCCATAATCTCGAACGGTAGAGTCCAATCCGGAGGTTTGACTACCGGAGCTGATATTAGCCCTTGCTTCAACCTGTAGAAGGCCTCAAGACACTCATCAGTAAAGGAGAATGGGGCATCTTTGAACAAGAGGTCGGTTAAAGGACGAGTGATTTTCGAAAAATCCTTGACAAACCGTCGGTAAAAACCAGCGTGGCCAAGGAAACTACGTACCCCTTTAACCGAAACCGGGGGTGGTAAGCGCTCAATCACTTCAACTTTAGCCATGTCAACTTCGATGCCCCTAGATGAAATCAAATGACCTAAAACAATTCCTTCTTCTACCATGAAATGACATTTCTCCCAATTCAAAACTAAATCAACTTCTTTACAACGGATGAGAATTTTCTCAAAATTATCCAAGCAATCATCAAACGTATGACCATAAACAGAAAAATCATCCATAAAAACTGTAACGCCCCGGCCCCCTCCCGGGCCGCAGACATTACTGATAACTGCTTCAAGGAACGCTGATTGGCCCCACAAATTACCATGAGTCTTTCCAGCGTGCTTCGTCCTCGCTCACACGCTGCCTGGGAAAACATCCCAGGAGGTCAACCATCCTGAGACTACTCCCAGCCAAGCACGCTTAACTGAGGAGTTCCCAGCGGATGAGCTACCATAAAAGACGGTGCACCTTGGAGATATAAGTAGTCATTTCAATCCTCTTAAGCCACACTTTTAACCATATACCCGGGGTGTTACAGTCACCCCCACTTAAGCGCACAACGTCCTTGTTGTGCCACAATCCACTCCAGAATCTTTGCCCCGCTAGGTGACTGCCCATGGATCTCCCGTCCACTAGCGCAGCTCATGGTCGCAGGTCGACTCTGATACCATCTGTAACGCCCCGGCCCCCTCCCGGGCCGCAGACATTACTGATAACTGCTTCAGGGATTGCTGATTGGCCCCTCAAATCACCATGAGTCTTTCCAGCGTGTTTTGTTCTCGCTCACATGCTGCCTGGGAAATCTTCCCTGGAGGTCACCCATCCTGAGACTATTCCCAGCCAAGCACGCTTAACTGAGGAGTTCCCAACGGATGAGCTACAATACAAGAAGGTGCACCTTGGAGATATAAGTAGTCATTTCAATCCTCTTAAGCCACACTTTTAACCATATACTCGGGGTGTTACAAAAACTTCCATGCAATGTTCGATGTAATCGCTAAAAATGGCCATCATGCATCTTTGAAATGTACCGGGTGCATTGCACAAACCAAAAGGCATTCTCTTATATGTGAAAGTACCGTATGGACAAGTAAAAGTGGTCTTTTCTTGATGTGCAAGATGAATTGGAATTTGGAAGAATCCCGAGTACCCATCTAAGAAACAAAAGTAAGAATGACCCGCTAACTACTCTAACATTTGGTCTATGAAGGGGAGGGGAAAATGGTCTTTCTTTGTAATTTTGTTCAAGTGGCGATAGTCTATGCACATCCGCCATCCCGTCACGGTTCGGGTACTTACAAGCTCATTCTTTTCATTTTCAACAACTGTCATCCCACCTTTCTTGAGCACACAATGAACCGGGCTTACCCATTCGCTATTTGCGATCGGGAAGATGATTCCAGCAGCCAAAAGTTTGACTACTTCTTTCTTAACCACTTATTGCATATTGGGGTTTAACCTACGTTGTGGTTGCCTAGTTGTTTTGCATCATCTAAAAAATCAATGGAATACATGCAAATAGATGGAGAAATACCCTTCAAGTCCTCTATTTTATACCCTAATGCACCCCTATGCTTCCTCAACAAATCAAGCAACTTAGACAATTCAGATTCATCTAATTTAGCATTCACAAAAACAGGGCAAGACTTTTCCTCATCTAAGAAAGCATATTGTAAAGAAAGGGGTAAGGGTTTAAGTTCTAATTGAGGGGGAGAGGGTTTAGCTTGAGAAGAAGACATACCTGTGCATTGAACTTCTTGAATTTCCATACACTCAAAATAAGGCTCATCAATAGTAATTTCCTCATGAGTAGGTGACGAATTGAGAAGGTTGGTGAGAAATGTGATATCGGTACCTTCAGGCTCAAATTGGAAAGATTCAAGGAGACTTGCTCCCAAAGGATCATCACATGTGGACTCAAGCATATGAGATTCTTCTATATATTCGTCGACTAGTACCTCCATGATATCGATGGCATAACACGAATCCTCATATACCAGATTCTTCAAATACCCCTAAAGGTTAAAAATAATACTCTCATCACCGACATGTAGTGACATATGACCATTCTTGACATCTATCATCGCTCTGGCCGTGGCAAGAAATGGACATCCCAAAATAATAGGAATGTTGGCGTCCTCGTCCATTTCCAGAATAACGAAATCACATGGTATCAAAAATCTGCCCACTTGGACAGGAATATGCTCTAATATACCCGACAGTCTATGCACGGAACGATCGGTGAGTTGAAGATTGATTGTTGTGGGAGTCAAATCATCAAGAACATCTGGCATACAGAATAGGGCATTACACTTACACTAGCCCCCTAATCACATAAAGCATGACCAATTCTCATGTCCCCGATAGTACATGGAATAGAAAAACTACCGGGATCAGCAAGTTTTTCTGGGGTTTTGTTCTCAATAATGGCACTACAATTGGCCGTCAAGTGAATAATAAACTTCACTTGGATTCTCCGCTTGCTAGTGAGAAGTTCCTTTAAATGCTTCATGAATGAGGGAACCTCAGAAATAGCATCTAAGAATGGGATATTCACTTGAAGTTTCTTGAGCATTTCTATGAACTTCGAAAATTTAGCATCCAACTTCGGTTTGGCTAACCGCTCAGGAAAAGGCACTGGCGGTGGTTGGGTCTTTGGTTTCTCAATGACTTGAATTGGTTCTTCATCTATCATAACTCCCTTTCCCTTTCTTATTTTCTCCATCTCTTCTCTTTCTTTCTTAATCAACTATTTTTTAAAAATGGGCTCTCCTTGCTCCTCACAAACCTCCTTGCTTCCCTCCACAAACTCACTCTCTTCCTTCTCTTCCAAATCCTCCTCCTCCGTAATATCCACCACATCACCTTCTCTTTCTTCGAAGACACTCCCATCCACCATTTTAGGACCCTCGATCTCTCTACCACTCCTCAATGTAATTGCATTAAGTTGCCCTTTGGGGTTGGGTTGAGGTTGGCTTGGGAGAGATTGGAGTTTTTTTTGCTTGTTGTGCCATTTGAGCCAATTGCAATTCAAGGTTCTTAATACGGGCTTGATCTCTATCTTGGGTCAACGAAATCTTTTGCAACAATTGCTCAATGGAAATCTCTTGGGGTGGTTTGGATGTATGGGATGATTGACCATGGTGAGTGTTTTGTTGGTATGAACGACGAGTTTGGTTTTGAAATCTGGGAGGTAGGTTTCGGTTTTGTGGGGGTTGGTTATAAGCATAGTTTCCACGAGGACGAACTGGATGTTGAGTGGAATAGGAGAGGTTATTGTTAGGATAAACAGCTTGCACTTGCTCGGATTGGCATTAACAACATCGTTGTAGAGAATGTGGTCCTCCACAATAATCTCAAATCACAACTCTAGCATCCGGAGTAGGAATAAGCAACGGTATCTCTTAAGCGGCTTTGACTTGCCTTGTGGTCTCCTCAAGGGCTTTCTTTTGTTGCATCTCCAACATGACATTCGTGAGAAATTTTATTGTGGGGTTACTCTCCAAAGAGGTACCTCCATCTCTTGAACCATGGCCTCCTCCCTAATGTGGAGAGTTTTGAGATAACTCATGTATAAATACATTTGCTTCCTCCGCCGTCTTTTTGAGAAACATGCCATCGGAGGCATAATCAATAGATTCTCGCAAAGAACTACATAATCCCGAGTAGAAATGATGTAAAATGAGCCAATCTTCCTGATTGTGGTGAGGACATCTCCGTTGGAGGCCTTTGAACCACCCCCATGCTTCAAATAAGGTTTCACCGGGCTCTTGTTTGAAACTCATAAAAGGTTGCCTCAATCTACACGTCTCATCATTGGGAAAGAACCTTTGAAGAAAATCACGACTGAGGGTGTCCCATGAAGAATAGGTACCCGGTGGACAAGTATTGAGCCATAATAATGCCTTCCCCTTCAAGGTGAGAGGGAAGAACTTCAATTTCATGTATTCAGCAGAAACACCGTTCATTTGCACAAACCCAATACGTTGGTCGAACCTGTTGATATGGTCGATGGGCTTCTCATGTTCACCTCCATGGTATGAAGCGTTCTCAAATATTTCAAGAAAATATGGTTCAAACTCGAATGACGCATTTGTAGGTAATTTTGGTAATATGATGGGGTCGCCTCCCTTACCCAAGGATGGTAATGAATACGAGGCAAAGGTACGGGGTGGATCTGGTACTCCGTCAGCCATTGGAATTTCACTTGTCCCTTGCTCTCTTTTGCGCCTCTCTCGTCTCGAGCTAGCGTTCGCTTGGCGAATAATATTCTCCAGGTTCGAATTCGGTGGAGTAGAAGGCGGTTGGCTATGTCGAGATCGAGTCTGCATACACAAAGGAACAATGGAAGAATTAAATTCTTAACAACTAAAGGTACCAAATCTCTAGCAAAGGAAATGATCTTAAACAACCTAAAATCTAGAAGCTAAGCTAGGTACGCTTGCTCTCCTGCAACGGCGCCATTTTGTGTAACGTGGTTTGCGTGATCCGGTACTTGTCGTTCTCTCTCAAGAAGCAAAGGGCCTAGAACGAAAGCAACTGAGTCTAGGAAGATTTAAGGTCACTAGATATCAAAAGTCTTTGGGTGATAAACAGACTAAGGTTCAGTCAAGATAGGAAAATGGGTTTCGGGAGATTTCGGGATGCAAACGACAATAAGAACATGGGTTTTGCAAATAGGGAGTAGCAAGAGGGGGAATCAAGTGGAAATCCCGTTAGAGAAAACCCAACGGATTTCCTCTTTCGAGGATAATCCGGATTAACTTCTTCAAAGCCCACCATGGACCCGAAGGGTTAATGAAACGAGATTCCCTTGTTAACCTCCTTCCACTTTCGTGGGTGAGCATTAACTATCCCATGTCCTTTCTTCCAACACTGTTGTCGGAGGTATTCGGGAGCTTTCAATCCCAAATACATATCACTTGAGGGAAGAAGAGGAGTGGGAAATTGATTCTCCTACTAATTACCACCTAAACTAGCTAACCCAAGCCTAATTAACCATTCACATCCTTAATTTTTCCCTAACCGATGGGGTTCTAGCCTCTAATCATCCTAATTAACATGCTAACAACATCAACAACTCCAACAATCATGATCAAAACACAGGAAATAATAAGCAAATGCAATAATCCAAGTATCACAAACACAAAGTAATCTAATCACAAAACAGAATTGAAAATACTATTAAAGCAAATTAAAAGAGAGTAGAGATTAAGAAATGCTTATCAAGAACTCCAAGCTACAATGTAGAAAAATATACTTCAATCTTCAATAGAACTTCAATAAAATCCTATACAATTGTACTAATCTTCCTCTAATCACTCACTAATTACTATGGAATTTCTCTAATCCTTACTCTAATGGTGCTTTTCTCCCTAATGAACCAGCTCTCTAGATTAATCGAGCAAAGGGGTATTTATACATAGCAAAAGAAGTTAGACAAAACGCAGCACTTCAAGCAACTACTACGCGTGAAGCCCAGGAGACCGCGGGTGCGGTCTTGTGAAAGCACTTGGCGATTTCTCTCTTCTACGAAAGACAGTGGGCATTGTCTTCCTACATCGTGGGCGCTGTCTTCTTCTGGGCACAAAATTCTGTTTAGGCCTTCTCAGCTTCCGCGGGCGTTGTCTTTGGGACAGCGGCTGCGGTCTTCGTCTGGGAAAAAACTCCCTTGAGCCTTGTAGCGCCCGCTACACTGACTGTAACAGGTGCTACTCTTGCTGAATTCTTTTTTTGAAGTCTTTTGCATCTGGCCTTTCTTCCAACTTAGTCTTTGACTCGGCTTGGCCCGGGGAATCTCTCAGAATTCCCAAAAATGCTTCAAAACAACCCCTTTTGCTACGTTTTCATGTAAAAACACCGAAACCTACAAAATAAACTAGAAACGAGTCAAAAGATTAAGTATAAACGCGTTATTTAGGCCTATAAATGGGCCTAAACATCCTCTCATAAAAGGATTGACCAAGGAGTTGGTGTTAAAAACATCAAAGGGGATGGGAGTTGGCCCAATCAAATGATTATCATCAAAGGAGCTCCAACTCACGCTTAAACCTCTTGTCAAGCCTTGAGTTCAATGGTCGACGACGTTGAATGATAATGGGAGCATCAAAATTTTCTAGTTAAATCATCCCAAGGACAAGGTGATTCACAAGAACCGTAATGTTCAAGAGGTTTGAGTCTATGACTCATTAACAGACTTTGATTCGATGAGATGGGGAGCTCTACTATGGGGCGTAAAAGTCTACCTATGCGAGGACGTGAAGTAGGCAGCTTCGGATAACCTAGGGCTGGGCTTGGTGGTTCTCGTGGAGGGTATGGGACACATGGCCAGTTGTAAAATAGTGTCTTTATTTTATGAAAGGTTTTCGGTTGTGTGTGTGATATGTATCCAATTAGTTAAATAAGGATGTAAAGTTCAAGGACTTGTCTACTTATACATTCAATCTAATTGAAATTATATAAACTAAGTGGAAGTTCAAGTCGAAAGGCACTTTCATGACGCATAACAACTCCTCAATTTCTCGGGTGTTGAATATTTCAAGAAGTCGCCATGTATGACGGGGGTATTTTTACCCAAGTGAGGGATCCCGGGCAATTTCAAGTGGTACTCTTGAAATGACAGGGGATTGTTGGAGTATTTCAAGAGTTAAAAGGCATAAATTATAAGTTATAAGCATAGGATCGACCGGAAAGGTCGAATATAAGCTTAACAAGGAAAAGGGACTCAACATGGATCGTGCTCAGTATCACACGACTTGTGTTGATGTCCAGAGAGCACAGAAAATGTGCACAGGATCAACACGGATCGTGTTGATCCAACACGGGTCGTGTTGGCCGTGTTGATCCAACACGGATCGTGTTAGCTGCAACACGGACCATGTTGATCTAACACGATCCGTGTTGATCACAGTCGGGATTGATTTTGAAATCCCTTGATTTATGCCTCATGGTCAAATGTATTTAGACATGTTTATGGATGATATTGTTCAAGAAATCACTCATGATTTCTCATCAATATTATTCAATTCAAATCCCTTGGATTATGCCTAATGTCTATGGAAAGGTTTGACTCCTTTTGGCTCCAAAAGTTCTCCATATAAGGTGGATGAATTCCACATTCATCCACACCCTCAATCCTCTTCTTCTTCCTTTCTAGAGAGCATTCAACACGTTCTTATGGTGTTGATTGCAGCAACTCTTTGAGTTTCTCTGAGAAATCATGTAACTTTTCTTACAAGAAGTTAGGTTTTACCCTTGAATCTTTTCACGGTCTAGTGAATAAGTCTCAAGGGGAGTCGGTTTATGAGTCGACTCCTAGTCACCCAAGTGTTCCCACATCTTCCGTGGTTACTCTATTCCATCTCATTGTTATTTCCAACAATATTCACGTCAACCTCCCCCCAAACTTTAATCCATATTCTCTCTCAAAACTCTCTCAAAATCTTCCCGTATTCACGTGAATCCTCTCAACCCTAACTATTCCCGTGAGTAATCCTAGTCCTAAGATTGGTTGCACGTCACCCCCTTGATGTCTAATTGATCAAACCCTCTTCTTTTATCTAGTTATACATCACCATATGTATGAGTGAATCTATTGTTTCTATGCATACTCCCCATTTGGTCACACAACATAAAAAGAGAGATCAAAAAGGCCAAGCAAAGATGATGAAAATTTAAGCTGTTTGAACCTCATTTGTCAACGGGTGCTGCCCTAATGTATTTCAGAACATAATTTGGGTAGTTAGTGAATTGATGAGGTGATGAATAACTGATCCAATATTTAAATGGACGACTATAATTATTTTGTTATCAAATTAACAATAATTATTTGTGAAAGAAGCACGCAAGCAATTACGCAATTGGTTAATAGAAAATCACTACTGCTAAAGAAATGGAGTTGTAGGTAAAGTTGACAGGAATACATACATTGAATTGAAAGGTGAAATGTTATATTAGTTTTGTTGCTTCCTTAATTAAATACTAAACCACCTTCTTTAATGAATAAATATGTGATTATATTAGTATAAGCCACATGCTCCCACAAAGATGGAGAGTAATACTGAAGTGGTTGGATTCTAACAATTCTGTGTTATTGTCTTAGTATTGAATAAATTACTAATTTTTTGGTTAACATTAGATTAGTAATTAATTAATCAGCCCTTTATAGTCTAATTATTTGTCGTGTTTTTGGTCACACCTTTTTTGAAGAGAATCTTTCTAGACTCTAGTCAATCACTAATACGGGAGAAATAAAAAAAATAAAATAAAAGAAGGAAATGTTATAATTAAGTAGAGTGTTGAAATTGAAGAACACAGGAAATGAGTTTTTATTTTAATGGAAAGTAAATACGTTGAATTGTAGGCAAATCTACTCAACCCTAAACCATGTTCCTCCCCATTTCCTCTGGAAGCGTGCTTTTGTTGACAAAACATGTTTTTTATCCCTATTTGATTGGTTTAATAAAAAAATTAATTTTTCAATATATATAATGATTCTTCATTATATGAATTTAATTATCATTAAATTTATAGTAAAATTTTTTTTAAAAACATATAATATTGTTACTTGTGTATATGTTGGTGAAAAAGTTTTTTTAATTTGATTGGTTTGATAATGAAATTACTTTTATCAACATATATAATGATCCATTATGAAATTATTATTATATTTATAGTTAAATTGTGTTTATGAATATATTATGTTGTAAATTTTCTATAAATACTACATTAAGAATTTATGATCAAAGTAATATATTGGAAAATGCAAAAACATATGAGAAAATACTGCGAAGTAAAGGAAGTAACTTGATTTTTAATTAATTATTGCGGTCCATTCTAGAATAGAATGACATTAGCCTGATAGACAGTGCACCGATTAAGCAACTATCTTATTATGGTAATTTTTAACCTTTTTGACATTGTTAAATTTTTATCAAAGTCAAAAAGGTACCTGAAATATTTGGTTAATTACTTTTGATATTAACTTTTAAGATTCAATTAGCTGTTTTTCAATAAATTAATTGAACTAACTTTTTTTTGAATTAAAGATAACGATTCCATTAATAGCATATCATACATTACTTACAATGAAAATCGTAATTAAACTAAATTTTTGAAATAACTTTTGTAAATAACTATTTTATCAAATAATCTTTTTATAATAAGGTAATTTAAATAGTTAAGTTAAACGGCGAATCTAAATAACTATAAGTTAATAGATATCACGTGGTTTCCAAAGAGGCCTAATATCAATTGAAATACTAATATAATCAAGGATGATCTGGTAACTCCACTATCCAAAATAAATAAAAAAAAAAGGGTTAGTAGTCCACTAGAATTGCTTTGAGCACTAGAAAATAAACTAGCAAAAACGACGCAACCGAGTTTGCACGAAAAGGCGAAAAGTGCGCATTTCAAACACGGTGAGATTTGAGATGGGATCCCCTCCCTTGATCGCCTTTATTAGAAAATAGAAACCATAGCCACTTCCAGAACCGTTCATAGGGTACGTTTAAGGGGCGACTGTCCAGGGTCCATGACAGTGGTGGAACTAAAGCAGTTAAAGGACGATTCGTGAAACGACTAGGGAAGTAAGATAAATACCCAAGGATCACAAATACTCTAAGGTTTATGAAAACATCAAATTAGGAATCAAGAACAAACTCAATTTTTAGGGTTTTGGAGATGAACAACAAATACAACAAGAATTAAAATGGATATGGACAATTATAAAGAGTAATCATTCACTTAATTGAACTAAGATGTTCAATCACTTGCACAAAGACCTTCCACAATCAAAGAGTCTTGAAACACCCAAGAAATCTCACAAACAGTGAAGGAAGAACACTCACTCACTCACAAAGAAGAGAAATCACCAAGTCATTTCCACCCAAAGGATTAGTTTTCATTGATTAGGGTTTGAAAACCCACAATAACAAACACTCCAAGTGGGAGGAGTTTTTGAGTCTAACCTAAAACCTTCATAAACTAACTCTAATGGAGGGGAAAACATGTATATATAAAGAAAATGGGTAAAAGAACAACAAAAAACGTGTGTCTGCTAGAGAAAAGGAGGAGCTGCTGGTGGTGACTTTTTGACGCTGCCAGCGTCTCTTTATTACAAAGGAAAACGGCGCTACTGGGAGAGGCGTTGGTGTCGTCCATGAAACGCTAGCAGCGTTTCTGGGCAGCTTTTTTTGCCGACTTCTAACTCGCGTAACTTCTTCATTCAGAATTCGTTTTAAGCCCATAATATATCGATGGAATGTTCTCGGTGTTCACTTTAAGCTCCCAAAATTTTAAATACATCAGAGTTGTATTGAAGGAGTTATAACCCAAACAGTGAAGATATGTCTTTTCTTGTTGTCCAATTATGCCCAAAAACATGGCATTCTTCAACTTGCTTCTCTTGGCTTGGATTTATTCCCTCATGACTTCTTCTTTAGCCTCCTCGGGGTTTCTTTTTGGGGCTTGACTTGACCATCCATGGTTCCATCCTGATCCTTATGTAATGACCAAAACACCCCTACACTTCGTAGACAGTCAATTTGGGGCTTCAAAAGCGATCCGAGCTTGACTTGAAGGAAAACTAGCTTTGACCCACTTTTGTTATTTTTCCTATGCTAAGTACCCTCGGGAAATATGGATCAGACTTCCCTTGTTGGAGAAGAGTTTCCGTCAACTCTTGGTATTTTAAATCCAACCGACCGCTCGCGTAAAATCGACTCAACCAAATCCATTAGCTGGATCAAAGTAATACTCATCAACCCCTTCTTCGTAAAAGTGTAGCAATTTCGGAAGGAAGAAGTAACCAACTGGCCATCCAGAGGGACCATCACATGCCTAGTGCTCATCATTTTGGTGAATGCCACAAGGTAGTCACCACAAGAGATGTCAAGGTCAAGGTCGGTAGAAGATGCCTCTTCCTTGGGCGATCTCGATGCGGGAGAAAGCAAGCTAGGTTGTGAGGTTATGGACTTTCCGACACGCAATTCTTCTCCGAGTTGTGGTTCAGGAAAGGTTGGACATTGCTAAACGCTTGAAATCATTGTATGGAGCTCGATATAAGGCTTATTGGGTGAAGGTGGGCGATAAGGGAGGGAGATAGGAAAATTTTGAGGAGTTATGGATCTCTCAACCTCACTAGGATTGCCTCTTCGCAAAACTAAAGTCAAATGTGGCTTCCTTCGGCTCAAAACACTCTCACCCCTTGTTTCACTCATGTGGAAGAGGCCTCTCTTCTCACTTCCCATTCCGGTTTGATTTTCATAGAGTTGGATAGGTGAGAGGGGTGTGAGCACAATCTGTCGTTTTCCCATCAAGAAAGAGTAAGTTTGTCATGACCATCATGGATGGCATGCCTATCATATTGCTAAGGTCTTCCAAAGAGCAAATGACAAGCATCCATGGGACCGATATCACAAAGAAAACTATCTATGTAAGAACCAATGGAAAAAGATATCAAGGCTCATTGAGATACCTGAAGATGACCACCATCTTTAAGCCCTTACAAGCTATAAGGTTGGCAATGAGCTAGAACTTGCAATTGAAGCTTCTCCACCAAAGTAGTAGATGCTACATTCGTACAACTCCCACTATCGATGATCATCTTAAACACTCTACCGTTGATGGTGCATCGGGTATGGAAGTACATTTCCCGTTGAGAATCATCCTAGGGATCCTTGGTCATGACTAGGGATTGCCAAGGAGCCAAGACCTCTTCCTTTTGAACTTGAGTCTCAACAATAGTCGTAGAGGATTCTGAACCATCCATCACACTTGCTTAGGGTGATTCAACCATCTTGGTAGGGCATTGCGATTGGTAGTGGCCATACTCCCTACACTTGAAGCATTTTCTACCCTTGAGCTTTCTAAAGTATTCTTCCTTATCCTCGCGAGCTTCAACAGATGGTTTGGATGACTTCGAAGATCGACTTCCTTTGGACAGAACCTCATACCGAGGGTAAGCACCACCCTTGCTAGAAGACCATGATTGAGCCTTCTTCTCCTTCCTCCAATCATGAGAATCACCAACTCTAGGCCCATGAGTAGAAATACCACGACGGTGTTCAACGTAGGACGTTCGATATTCGCCATAAGATCTCCCATTATCATCACGAACCTTTCTCGATTAACCGATTTACAATTTTGTCATGACATAGCTCAAAGCGCTCACTTGACGTTGTATCACTTCCTGGCTATCTATGATATGTTGAAGAGCCATGTCAAGTGCGGTTTTGGAAAGGGAGTTGGGTTGAGGAGGGAATTTTCGATCGCCCATTTGACTAGACGATGAGGACATTTGAGGAGTTTGAGGGGATTGATGGGCTAAGGAAAATACATTTGGCTGAGGCTTCGGGGTTCTTTTGTGGCTAAGAAAATTTTGTGGAGTTTTTGCGAGGCTAGCTATTTTTTTGTGGGGGAAGATGGGGCGAATCCGACAAAAGGAATGCACCACAATTAATCAAACCAATGATAATCCGCAGTGCGAATAGCAAGCATCGAGTGACCACCTCATTCACAAATAACCAACAACAAATTATCCAACAAAACACCCAAATCAACCATTTTTATCCATGGAAGAAGTATGAACAAACACCAAACCCCAAAATATTCAATCTCCAAACTTACTCTAAGTGCTCTCCAAAATAGCAACCCAAATCAACTCCAAACAATGAATTTCTCAACAAATCACTTCCAACAATAAGAGGGCTTGTATAGCATTCACTTGGGAACCAAAAAACACAACAAGTTCAACCCAAACATGCCAATATCCAACAAAAACTCAAAATAGAACACAAAATTCTTAGCAAGTTCAACTTCAAAAATCAACTCAATACTCAACAAATACTTGGACCCAAATGATAAAAAATATATCCCAACACTCCTAACACATCAAGGGACCAATATCATTCATCAAGCATCAATTTTCCATCCAAAATCAACAAGAACAAAGCCAAAACTTCAAGAACTTAATCCCAAAAAAATCTGGAAATTTTCTCCCTGAACATGAGTTCTAATCCTTGCTCTGATACCAAATGATCCGTGAAACGACTAGGGAAGCAAGATAAATACCCAAGGATCACAAATACTCTAAGGTTTAAGAAAACTTCAAATTAGAACTCAAGAACAAACTCTATTTTTAGGGGTTTGGAGATGAAGAACAAATACAACAAGAATTAAAAGGGATATGGACAATTATAAAGAGTAATCACTCACCTAATTGAACTAAGATGTTCAATACTCGCACAAAGATCTTCCACAAGCATAGAGTCAGGAAACACCCAATAAATGTTACAAAGAGTGGAGAAAGAACACTCACTCATGTACAAAGAAGAGAAATCACCAAGCCATTTCCACACAAAGGATTAGCTTTTATTGATTCGGGTTTGAAAACCCACAATAACAAACTCTCCAAGTGATAAGTGATTTTTATATAGTGTTTTTAGGGCTCAAAAAACATTTATTTCATTCTTTTTATACCCAAAATACCATATTTTTATATCAATTCCTGTGATTTCTTCACTTGGTTACGAGATTGGTACATTTTGTAGGAAATATAGGAAATACATCAAAAAGCATGGAAAATCAATGAAAAAGGGGAGAAAAATACAAAAAGAATAAAAAGAAAGCTGAAGAGAAGAGAAATTGAAGGAGATTCGCCGGCCCAAGCTCAAGGCTCGGCCCAACTTTGGGCGGAATGAAGAGACGCTGCCAGCGCCCATCAAGCGCTGTCAGCGCCTCTTCCAGGGATCTCAAGGCACGAAAAAATTGCCAGGCGCTACCAGCATTTTCCGGACGCTGCCAGCGCCTAGAAACGGTGAACTAGTCCCTTGTGCCAGACGCTGCCAGCGCCAAGAGGAACGATGCCAGCGTTTTGTGCCCTAATGCTGCCATATAAAAAGAAACTCTGCCTACCATTTGGAGGGGATCGAAAAACATCGGATACCATCGAGAGTTTTTAGAGAGCATTTAGAATAGTTTTCTTAGATAGTTTCTTTCTAGTTTAATTCCACAATATTATTAGCTTTTAGGATATGAAAGAGATCGATTCGGGTGACACAAAGAGATCGATTCCGCCACTTCGAACACCGGTTATTTCTATTTTTCTCTAAGTTTTCCAGTTTACATTCAGTTTATGTGATGTTTGTTTCTTGCATTATGAGTAGCTAAATTCCCTTGTTTGGAGGATAAACTCGATGTGTCTTTGTTGATTTTGAATGCAGTCTCGGTGTTAAGTTATCCCTTTATTCATTTAATCTGCGTAATTTGCATGTCATAGTAAAATCTTGCTTACCGCCTTTTACTTTGTATTAAATTCTTGATAACATGACAAAAGTTTGAATCTGTAATTGGAAAGACGTAGATTGAATAGGCGTAGAAAATAGTTCGAAATAATGATTCTTGCCTAGGGTCGTTTATAATAAGTTCTTTATCTTCGATTAGATTAAATAGTTAGAAATAAAGTTTAGTTTAATCACTGTAACTCACTTCGAATCAAAAGATTGTTGTGAAAGGGCCTAGATAGATTATAGACCCCGAATTATCTTGTTACTTTACATCGGGATTTTCGATAAATTGACTGATTGATTAGAGTGGACTCCCCTGAACGCCTTTAATTACTTGCTTAAAACCCTAAAAAATTTCTACTTTCTTAGTTTAATTTTATAAACCCTTACCACAAACCATGATCGACCTAGCATTCTTTGTAGTGAACTAGTTCAGTGCGTAGTTGAACACAAATCCCTGAGAGAGAACGACATTTATTACTACACAGACCCGTACACTTGCGGTACACAGACACCTTATCAGTTTAGGGCCTGTCAAGTTTTTGGTGCCGTTGCCGGGGATTTGTTCCCCCAACCGCCATTGAACGAACGCACTCTGGGTGACTTGGTTATTTGTTTTTATTTTTCTTTACCTCTTTTGATTACGCTTGGTGTTCTTGTTTTTGTCTTTTTCATGTTTATGCAAAAAGAGTTCTCTTTCGAGTACGATCCTGAGATCGAGCTCACGCATCGAGAGAGAAGGAAAAGAGCGAGACTAAAGAAGGAATAGCAAAAAAATCAAGAAACGGACGAAGAGGAGCAAGAGTCAGAAGAAGAAGAAGAAGAGATCAGCGAACGACCACGGACATTCGGGCAGTATCTGACTCCCAATGTCACTAGCCCACAGTCAGCTATCAACGTTCCCACCATCCAAGCGAACGATTTCAAGATATGCCAGTCACTAATAAACTTGGTGTCAAAGGCACCGTTCCATAGGCAGGTAAGCGAAGATCCAAACCGACATCTGCGACTTTTCCCTCAAGCTTGTGACACTTACAAGGCCAACAACGTATCGGAAGACGCCAGCGACTCTTCCTGTTCCCGTTGGAAGGCAAGGTGATAAGTGCTTCTTGTATATATGAAAACTTGGTTGTTTTGATGAGAAGTTTGGGGAATATTTGATTTGATTATATTATTTTATACCCGAATTTCCCATATTACGCTTGGTTTGGAGTTTGGTGAGTTTTTGTAGGGAATTTGTGAAGAATCGATGTAAACCAAGCCAAAAATCAAGTGTAGATCCAAGTTGTGTGCGTAAAGGACCAAGAAGTGTGATGTTGGATCACCCAAGGCCCAAACAATAGCCGGAAGAGCTCCTAGGCCTGAAAAAGCAGCGGCACGGGTGGTGCCAGAGGAGGCACGGGTAGTGCCTATGACCAGAACATGAGAAAAATTGAAGCAGTGCACTGACACGGGTAGTGCCTAGGAGGCACGGTCCGTGTCAGCAGGGGCACGGTCCGTGTCACCTGTGCCTCTTCATTTTTCGGCGGTTTTGAGTTGCTATTTGCCTATATTATGCTTGTTTCCGGTTGTTCATAGGGAGGAGGATTCTACCATCTTCCATTCCATAACCTAACCCTAATCCATATCCTTCCATACCATCCATCTCCATCTCTACCATCATCCATCCCTTCCTCCACACATCCATCCACATTCATCCTTAGTTGAAGATTGAGGGTTTATTGGAGTTTGAAGATCGATTCTCAAGAAATCCATTGAAGTGGAGGAGCAAAAGTCCCCACCGATCATCATTCAAGCGAGGAACGATTTCCATATCGGTTTACTTCTCTTTCTTTTAGATTTCATGCTTTCTAGAATAGATTTTGATATGTTTTGTGTTTTGAACATGAGTAGTGAGTAGTTTATTTTAGTTTGGGGGATAAACTCTAATTAGTTGCTTTCATGGATTGAATTTTGTTGGATTGAATAAGTTGTTATCTAGTTTGAATGCATTTCATTTATCCTTTGATTATGTATGTCATTGTTTTTGACTGGCCATCAAGAATATGGAATTAGATTGTTGAATGAAGTACCAAACGGAGAAATTCGATAATCGGAACCCTTAGGATTAAACTAGTTATGAAGTGAACTAGACATAGAAGACTTTATAATTAGGGGTCATTGGATAATTTGATCTTTAACTTAGTTAAAATTGAAATAACCACGACAGTAGGTGATTGATTTTGCTAAGCAATCCGTTTCATTGCCAAAAGCTCGCTACGGAATAATTTATGCGATTATCGACCCTAAAATGTACCAAATTGGTGACATACATGTTCAATCCACTTGTTTAATTCATAGAGTGACTTAAGTTTTATCCCTGAACGTCTTTTTATATTGATTAATTCAGAAAAGTTTGTGTGAATATTTGTTTTATTTGACCTTTTTTAGCGAATAGAAATAGTTTTAGTTTGATCAAAACAAAACCCGACCGGTTTAGCAATCACTTTGGAGGCTAGTTTGGTGCGTAGTTAGCAAAGTCCCTGTGGGATCGACCTTGATAATTACTACACGAGCACCCGTGCACTTGCGGCTTATAAAATGTACCAAATTGGTGACATACATGTTCAATCCACTTGTTTGATTCATAGAGTGACTTAAGTTTTATCCCCTGAACGTCTTTTTATATTGATTAATTCAGAAAAGTTTGTGTGAATATTTGTTTTATTTGACCTTTTTTAGCGAATAGAAATAGTTTTAGTTTGATCAAAACAAAACCCGACCGGTTTAGCAATCACTTTGGAGGCTAGTTTGGTGCGTAGTTAGCAAAGTCCCTGTGGGATCGACCTTGATACTTGCTACACGAGCACCCGTGCACTTGCGGCTTATCATGTTTTTGGCGCCGTTGACGGGGACTTTGTCCCTAGCCGCCACCGAACGAATATCCTTAGATTGACTAGATCATTTCCCTTTTGTTTTTCCCGTTTTTATTGTTTTTTTTTTCACAAAAAAAAGAATAAAAAAAAATGGCAATTATCTATTTCCCCCAATTTGAGCAGGAATTATTTTGGCGCTATTTTGAGCGATTACTTGCTTGTCCTGTTCCATGTGGTATTATTCCTGGGAAATCAGATATTCTTGATATTGTTGTGGAGGGGGTGAATATAGAGACCCGTACTCTATTAGAGTATTTTGGTTTCTATGATATTCAAACTGTTGATGAAGCTTGGAGTTTGCTTGAGTGGCTTGCACGTGATACTCGTGATTTTGAAAATTATTATGGTGCATCTTCTATCCCCAATCTTTCTACATCTCATGCTAGATTATGTACTCGACCCCATTGTTTGCCTCATTGTCGTTTGTGTAATTCTTTTGACCATGATGAATCTACATGCCCAGGCTTAGCTAGTCTTCAGATTTTGATGAGGGCAGTGCAAGAGCAACAAGATAAGTTGGAAGCTAGTCTAGAGGAAATAGTTTACTCTTCTGAGTCATCTTTGCCAACTGTTGCTCCTTCTCATTCTAGCTTACCTAGAGACACTACTGATGGTGTCTTGGATTTTCCTAATGCATCCTTACCTTTTTCTCAGTCGACGGGGTTTGAGGTGAGTGATTCCCATAGGTTTGATGCTAGGTATGATGATGATGTTTGTCATGAGTCAATTGATGCTATTGATGAGGAGTCTTGTGAGGGGTTTGTGGGTGGATTGGGTCCTTCAAGCGAGGAATCTGATGATGTACTCCATGCTTCTGTACTTTGTTCACTAACTTCTGTTGCCCCTAAGAACCTTGAGGAGCCCATTCCCTGTGAAAAGACCATTGATGTTCATGTTGATGTGGAATGTGTGGTTAACTCTTGTGATGTGACTGTGATTGAGGGGACCAACAATGTCTTTGACTTGTCCCTAGGCACTTTAGAAGGGTTTCATCTCTATCTTGATCCATATTGTGAATGCCTAGAGGACTCAGCTAGAAAAATCATGTGGACGACTTATTTTAATTCTTTTGATTTTTCTAAGGCCTTTGATCTATTTAAGAGAGCGATACTTACATTTTCTGCTATAACTCTTTTGTTGCTCTCTTATTTGCAAGCTTATAAACCGCATGCTGAAGAGTTTGACAAGCTTCTTAGGGCATTGACATCATCTGCGGTAATGTCCCTAGTCTTGAGTTCTTGATGGAGTGACTGATGCTCCATTCGCCCCATTCTTGAAGAGGCGATAGTTTAGGTGCATCTAGCACCTAACCTGGTGAGATCTTTCCTTATTTCCCCTTTTGCAATTTATTTGATTGTGCTTGCATTGAGGACAATGCTTTGTCCAAGCATGGGGGGATTTGTGTGAAAATTTTGATATTTGTAGTCTTTGTCCATTATGGTATATATGTGTAGTAGTGTCTTGAGTGTGTTTTTTTGTTTGTTTTTCTTAGTTTTTCTAGTTTAGTTTCACTTGTATAAATTGCATCCACCTAGGTGCATTAGTTAGATTTGCTTGTAGTTTTTCTTTTCTTCTTTTCGTAGTTTGGTTTAGTTTCATATTTTCTTGTTTTCATTTTGAGTCTTGTAAAAAAATTTCAGAAAAAATTAGAAAATCTGAAAAAATTAGAAAATCTAAAAAATAAAGATAGTTTTCTTTTAACTTGATTTGATCTTGTATAGCCCGTTTGTGAAAGATTGTGAATTGACATGAGTTGTGAAGCTAATTGTTGTGAGAATTGTGCTAGGATAGTAAGGCCGATTGCCTTTATTTCTATTGTAAGAGTGAGTTGTGCATATGCATATCTTTTTAAACTAGGTAATGATTGTTGAGCGCTACCCGTGAGTCCACATAAGCCTAAAAGAAAAGACTAATCATTTTTATTAGTCTTATATCCATGAGTGACTCACCATTGTTGCATCCTCCTTCATTTGCTTTGCATCTCCTTGAAATTGCTATGCATTGTACATTGACAAGATGACAGAGGCATTAGGAATTGAACCCGCAAGCCTTGGCCACCCGTTTACATCAGAATATCCATAGTTAGCCCCTTCTTGCCTTGACTATTTCTTTTCTTGAACCAACATTATAAGCCCTGGCCAATTATATAATTCCTACCCTTAAGTCATAGCTTGAAATGTTTTGAGTATGAAGTTGGGTTGATTGTGGTTACTTTTGTGGTTTGGTTTGTGATGGAGATTGGTTTGAGTTGTAAATATTAATTTGATTCCCCAATTGTGTACATTGAGGTTGTTGGTTGGAATTGGAAACTTGCCTAGTAATTTGTATATAAGTGTGTTGTTTGTAAGTGTGTGTGTTTGTATCGAAGAAAACAAGAAAAAAAAACAGAAAATATAGAAAAAGTGTTCAAAAAAAAAAAGAGAAAAATCGGAGAATTCCGGAAAATATGAAAAGAAAAAGAGAATAAAGTGTTTGACATTCTGTTTCTTTTGTTTTGTTTTGAGGCGAGTTTCCAATTGATTGTGGGGTTGATTTGAATTGATTATAAGTGGTGAGAGTGAATGTATGTTGAATTGGTGTGGAATAATTTCAAGCTTTGGCTTTTAGCTCCACAATTCCCAAATATTATCCACACCTTACCCTTAACCCTAGCCTCGTTACAACCCTTGAAAGTCCTCTTGATTGTCATTGGTGCATTGCATATTCGCGGTGGAGAGTTGAGATTTTTAGCAAATACGTGGTTGATTGTAGCTTTGGTTAGAGTATTGAGAGAACCAGCATATTTATATGATCAAACACATGAGCAGAGTGTTTACCGTGTGAGGTTTGCTCTCAATCTTACCTAGTTTCATGCTTAACATGTGCATACTTATCTCATCGGTGAATAACGGTGATTGGTTGAACTTGATGAGTGTCATTCTTGTATAATTTGTCTTCATCTACTCGTGTAACTCGGCTTTTTCTTCATTCTTGGGCTGTACTTTAGATTAGATTAGGTTGATTGAATGTCCTATCAATGCCATCTTGAGGAGTTGTAATTAAATAAATATTTTCGTTTTCTTTTTACTTTTGAGTCTTTTTAATTTTACTTTCAGTTCTTTGAGTCTTTTTGTCCCGGTTTATTTTATTTTATTTTCTTTTCTTTCTTGCCTTTTCTTTTGAGTCTTGACTTGCTTAGGGACAAGCAAGGACTAAGCATGGGGGATTTTGATAAGTGCTTCTTGTATATATGAAAACTTGGTTGTTTTGATGAGAAGTTTGGGGAATATTTGATTTGATTATATTATTTTATACCCGAATTTCCCATATTACGCTTGGTTTGGAGTTTGGTGAGTTTTGTAGGGAATTTGTGAAGAATCGATGTAAACCAAGCCAAAAATCAAGTGTAGATCCAAGTTGTGTGCGTAAAGGACCAAGAAGTGTGAAGTTGGATCACCCAAGGCCCAAACAATGGCCCGAAGAGCTCCTAGGCCTGAAAAAGCAGCGGCACGGGTGGTGCCAGAGGAGGCACGGGTAGTGCCTATGACCAGAACATGAGAAAAATTGAAGCAGTGCACTGACATGGGTAGTGCCTAGGAGGCACGGTCCGTGTCACCCCTGGCACGGTCCGTGTCACCTGTGTCTCTTCATTTTCGGCGGTTTTGAGTTGCTATTTGCCTATATTATGCTTGTTTCCGGTTGTTCATAGGCAATCATAATTCTACCATCTTCCATTCCATAACCTAACCCTAATCCATATCCTTCCATACCATCCATCTCCATCTCTACCATCATCCATCCCTTCCTCCACACATCCATCCACATTCATCCTTAGTTGATGTTTGAGGGTTTATTGGAGTTTGAAGATCGATTCTCAAGAAATCCATTGAAGTGGAGGAGCAAAAGTCCCCACCGATCATCATACAAGCGAGGAACGATTTCCATCTCGGTTTACTTCTCTTTCTTTTAGATTTCATGCTTTCTAGAATAGATTTTGATATGTTTTGTGTTTTGAACATGAGTAGTGAGTAGTTTATTTTAGTTTGGGGGATAAACTCTAATTAGTTGCTTTCATGGATTGAATTTTGTTGGATTGAATAAGTTGTTATCTAGTTTGAATGCATTTCATTTATCCTTTGATTATGTATGTCATTGTTTTTGACTGGCCATCAAGAATATGGAATTAGATTGTTGAATGAAGTACCGAACGGAGAAATTCGATAATCGGAACCCTTAGGATTAAACTAGTTATGAAGTGAACTAGACATAGAAGACTTTATAATTAGGGGTCATTGGATAATTTGATCTTTAACTTAGTTAAAATTGAAATAACCACGACAGTAGGTGATTGATTTTGCTAAGCAATCCGTTTCATTGCCAAAAGCTCGCTACGGAATAATTTATGCGATTATCGACCCTAAAATGTACCAAATTGGTGACATACATGTTCAATCCACTTGTTTGATTCATAGAGTGACTTAAGTTTTATCCCCTGAACGTCTTTTTATATTGATTAATTCAGAAAAGTTTGTGTGAATATTTGTTTTATTTGACCTTTTTTAGCGAATAGAAATAGTTTTAGTTTGATCAAAACAAAACCCGACTGGTTTAGCAATCACTTTGGAGGCTAGTTTGGTGCGTAGTTAGCAAAGTCCCTGTGGGATCGACCTTGATACTTGCTACACGAGCACCCGTGCACTTGCGGCTTATCACAAGGCTTGGGAGTGGCTCGACTCACTTCCACCAAATTCAAACACAACATTCGATAAACTCTCTACCACTTTCTTGGCGAAATAATTTCCACCAAGCAAGCTCACCAGTTCAAGGAATCAGATCTCAACTTTTACGCAAGAGTCCGATGAGCCGTTGTACGATGCTTGGGAAAGATTCAAGGACATTCTTCGACAATGTCCTCGGCATGGATTCGAACCATGGGTTCTAGTCCAATCATTTTTCAATGGAGCAAACGAGTCGACGAGAGGAAGCATCCTCTCTGTAGCCGGAGATGATCTTATGGACAAGACTGTGCCTCAAATTACAAATCTGATTGAACATCTAGCAAACAACTCATATTAGTGGTCCAAACCCCGCCAAAGAGCGGGAGGTAAGCTTAATGTTGGTGCAATTTCTTTATTGTCATCTAAACTTGATTCTTTAACGCAAAAGATAGACCGATTGAGTTCACCTTCTAACCCTCCAGCATGCAATGTCTATCTAGTCGACCGAACATGAAACTTTTACTTGTCCCCCAGGGGGAATTAATAGTGAGCAAGTCTAGCAAGCCAACTATGTTGGCAACCAAAGACAAAACTATGATATGAATTCCAACACTTATCACCATGGACTTAGAAATCACCCGAACTTTTCTTATAGAAACAATCACCCCACTAGTCCTCTTCAAGGACAAGGTCAGAAAAAGTATGTACCCCCACCTCGGAGACCACCTCAACAAGGCCCTCCTCAAAAGTCTAACTTAGAAACTATGATGGAAAGCCTTATAGCCGGACAACAAAAACAGGAAGGGGTAATAAGGGATTTAATGCAAAAAGTAGAGGCCTTAGCAACACATAATAAAATTTTGGAAAATCAGATTGCTAATTCAGCAACTCCCTCTACTAGCTTACCACCTCAGCCTATCCCTGATCCGGGCGCTCAATGCAATGCTATAACTTGTGAGGAAGTGGACCTTCGGTGTGAATCTTTAGAAGAACCAATTACACGTGGGGTAGCCAAGACTGATCCTGAACCTGACCTATTGGAGGGAACCATAGCACCCTCAGTTATGCCTGAAATGGAAGACCTGGGTAGTTTTAACATCCCTGTTCAGTTGGATTGTAGACCCATAAAATATGCCTTATGTGGCACAGGGTCTGGGGTAAATGTCTTACCGAAGTCTTACTTGAGGAAGTATGACCATAAGGAGTTATGGGTAACTAATATGATGTTTCGTTTAGCAGACAAGACCCTTTGGAAACCTCTAGGGATCTTACATGACACCCCCCTTAAGATATGAGAGCACTTTGTTCCTGTTGATTTCATGGTTATAGACACAGGTGAAGATCTTGCACCAGAGATTATTCTAAGGAGATCCTTCCTTTCAACTGTAAATTGCAAGTTGGATATGAGGAAAGGAACGATGGTCATCGAGCTTGGAAAGTCGGTGACAGCGTATGAGGTACAAGAAGGCAAGTTAGTTCCGAAGTATGTTCCAAAAATAATTCAAGATGATGGAGATCCAGTTCCGAAGCGGATCAAGGACCCCGATGATTAGGGGTCCATAACGTTGAGTTAACGATGTTAAACAAAGCACCACGGGGAGGTACATCACTTTCTAATATTCATTCCTCCCCACTTTTTATTTTATTTTAGTTATTTCTTTCAGTTTTTATGTCTTAGTAATGTTTAATTTTGTCATTCACTAATTTTTCTTATTAGTGTGTAGAGAGAAAGAAGAGATTTAGAAGAATTTTGGTTATTTATCGAAATTATTATCTCTAACCTAATAATTTTTGAGTTGTTAGATGTTTGTAGGGATTTTTGGTATGTCAAATTATAGGGAAAGCAAGAAGGAAATAAAGAAAAGGGAGAAAACAAGGCAAAAAAGGGCTGAAAATCAAAATCTCATCGTCAGGTAAAAAAACGCTTTCAGCGCCTCTTACAACGACGAGCAGGTGAGTGCAAACTGAAAAACGCTGGCAGCGCATCGGGGTTGAGACGAAAATTTTTGCTCACCTTCTAACTTTTAGTCGGCCCTATCCTTTTATTTTCAATTGAAAACTTTTGCTTCTTTCTTCCCCAAACCCTCGAAGGAAAACGCTGCCATCTTTCCCCCTCTCCCTGAAGCTCACCTCCTTCTTCCTCTTGCTCGCCGTCATACACACCACCACATCTCCACCTTCTTCTCCTTTCTTCTTCCTCTCACCCGCACTCTCTCACTCAAACACTTCAAGTTTCACTCTTGTCACTCCAACTTCAAAGGTATGAATTTCTCTCTCTTTCTCATGTTCATTGATTATCTCTTTTGATTGTTGTATAATTTTGGTTGAATTCTTGAATTTCTTGAGTAATTGTTGATTTTATACCATATACCACATCCATGATTCAAATTTCTTGTTTGAGTTTGATTCTTGAGTTGTTTCTTGATTAGGGCATGTACTGATTTAGTGAATTTGATCCTTTTTATTCCAGACTTGATAAATTTATTAAGTTGAATGTGTTTTGGGAGTAACGTGATGATAAATTTGAGAAATTTAGGTTTAGTTTGGGATGATGAATATACAATGGTGTTATGCTCTATTTTTCGGTATGTTTGTAGGTTAGAATAATTTCAATCTCAATTCTTAGCATCCAATAAGCATGGGGGAGTTTTAGTCTTGATGATTTACATTGTGATCATGCTTCTTCGATGCTTAGAACTTATGTTGGTGGTTATATTAACTTTTGAATCATTTTTAGGATGGTGAGGACAAAGAACTCGTTCTCCGGACCTCCATCAGGTGATGACAATGGAACTGGGGGGAGCCAAAAAAGTAAAGCCATGGCCGCTGAGAAAGGGAAGCAAAAGGCTACCCCGTCCCGCGACTCTAGGAGCTCAAACCCCTTCAAATTAGAAGGGGATATCAAGGCGAGGTGCGACTCTCTTACTCAATGTTGGTGGTTATATTAACTTTTGAATCATTTTTAGGATGGTGAGGACAAAGAACCCGTTCTCCGGACCTCCATCGGGTGATGACAATGGAGCCGGGGGGAGTCAAAAAAGGAAGGCCATGGCCGCTGAGAAAGGGAAGCAAAAGGCTACCTCGTCCCGCAACTCTAGGAGCTCAAACCCCTTCAATTTCGAAGGGGATATCAAGGCGAGGTACGACTCTCTTACTCATAGAGCTCTTATTCTTACTAAATATTTGTGTGACGGCTTCTTGAGGAAATGTGGCATGCTTGATGATGTTTTGTGGCCTTTGGGACGTGGACAAATGACACATGTAGCTAGGCTTAATGAACCGACCTTTAAGGGGCTTACTTTAGAGTTTTTGTCTATTCTTGAGGTGAACCTCCATAGGAGGGATGGGTGCATTCGTTTTAAACTTCTTGGTCTTGTTAGGGAGATAACTGTGTCTGAGTTTGCTCGTGCCTATGGTTTGCCTGAACGTACATGTAGAGACTCACAACTCATTCGTATAAACTGGAATGGGAAGGGCTTCTACCGTAGGATAGCTGGCGTGGATAACTGGGATCCCAGCAACTCCCCTTCGTCCCTTATTAGGAACCCCGCGTTGAGGTATGCACACCGCTTCCTCTCATGCGGCATATTTAGGAGACCCGGTAGCTCAAAAAAAGCTACTAGAGCCGACTACTACATGTTGCATGTCATGCTTGACGCTGACACCCACGCTGACCCTACTGTCATGTTTGTTTCACACCTTTCACGCATTGCTACCTCATCCAACAAGGGGATAGCCATAGGAGGTTATGTTACACACTTAGCACGTCAGTTTGGTTTTAGACCAACCCAAAACACCCCCGATCATGTCCCAGGTAGTATGTTTTTGGATGGAGAGTAATGTTGTTCTTTCAATATATGCAAATTGGACAGTGACTTGCGTTGTCTTTGAATTTACCCTAACAATGTTAGGTTTCATTTGCCTCACCCTAATCTCTCCCCTCAGAACGAAGAAAACCTTCTTTGGTTGCCCCCTCTCCTTGACTTTGAGCCCCATCAGCAACCCATGCCCGAGCTTAAACCCCAACCTGACCCCTAACCCCAACAACCTCCTGTAGACTATGAGGCACGTTATCGCGACCTCCAGATATCTATTGACCGGACTGAGAGCCGTGTGAGTGACTTGCAGGAGTATCTAGTTGAGTCAAGGAGTCAGTTTGACATGCATTTTACCCGTCTAGATGAGCCAGTTTGACATGCATTTTACCCGTCTAGATGAGTCAGTTGCCAACCTTGTCGGCCTTATTCACGCCATGTTTGATTGATCTTTACCACCACCACCTCCAAACCAGATTAACCCTTCCCCATCGAGCGAGGATGACTGATCCTTTGCTCTGACTTTACCCTCTTCACCATTGTCTTCTGCATTGACGACAATGCAGTGTTTAAGCATTGGGGGGGGGGGGTTACATATCACTTTGTGAATATTTCTTCTTTACTTCTCTGATTTTTCTTTTATTTTTCGTTTTTCTTTTTCTTGTTTCTTGCTTATTTTTCAATTTTTAGTGTGATTTTATCGCTTTTAGTGTGTTTCTTTTGTTTAATTGTTCTTATTTTAGTGTGCTTTCTTTTATTTGAGTTTTTAGTTGTGTGATTTTCTTTGATTGTTCCTAGTTTTCTTTCCTTAGTTTTTCTTCTAGTTTTAGAATTACATTCACTTAGATTGCATTAGTTAGAGCATGTTCGAGTTTTCTTTTCTTTCTTTTCTTAGTTTGTTTTTATTTTCTTTTGCATTCACTTTACTCAAAAATAAAAAAAAATCAGAAAATTAGAAAAGCCAAAAAAATTAAAAAAGACTAGAAAAACAAAAAAAAAACATAGGATAGGATTAGGATTAAAATCCGAAACACCTTTAGTGATGTTTTGTAAACCAATCGTACTTTCAGTTTTACCTTGCTTCACTTAGAAAAATCTGGATGAGAACTTAAAAGCTTTTTAAACCTTTTTCTTTAAATCTTCTGATTTTGAGTCAAGTTATGAATAGTGTGCTTAACTGTTTTGACTATCTTAGTTAGTATAAATATGCCGCAAATCTTTGGACGAAGTTTGGTTCATTGAGCTCCATCCAGTGAGTCCACATAGCCTAAATTATGAATTGATCACTTTTATCGATTCTTTTATTTCCTGAGTTACTCCGCCATTAGTTGCATCTCTAGAACTTGTTTGGCATCTTGTTTGAGACTATATATTTGCATTGCACGTTGTGACAAAGTAATTGAGGCATTCGTTTTTATTTTGTTAAACTACATAGCCAAACAACCTCCCTGATATTATATTTATCGTTCTTTTTGCCCCGCCTAGCCTTTGATTACGCTTCTTTTATGATTGAACACTAACAATACAAGCCTTAGCCCATAAAAATTCCTATCTTTTGCCCTGCTTGGTTGAGTGAGAGTTTATTACTTTTGGAGGGAAGAATTGGTTTGGTGTATTTTGAATGAAATATGGAGTTTGGGAGAGATTGTGCTCATTGTTTCGATTTGGGAAAAATTGAAGTTCCATTCTTTTGGATAGTCAGTCATTGGTTATGTTGTTGTTTATATATCATATTGAGGTCAAAGCTACATTTTTATGTTCTTCTTCTCCCTTGATCACCCACCAAAAAGAGAAGCAATATATATATATATATATATATATATATATATATATATATATATATATATATATATATATATATATATATATATGAAAGAGAGAGTTCCAAAAAGAAAAGGGTGACTAGAAGTACCACGACGGAGTTCAACATAGGTTGTTCGATATTCGCCATAAGATCTCCCATAATCATCCAAACTTTTCTCGAGGAACCGATTTGTAATTTTGTCACGACATAGGTCAAATTGCTCATTTGACGTTGTATCACTTCCTGGCTATCTATGATATGTTGAAGAGCCATATCAAGAGTGGTTTTGGAAGGAGAGTTGGGAAGAGAAGGGAATTTTCGATAGATCATTTTACTAGACGATGAGGCCATTTGAGGAGTTTGAGGGGATTCATGGGCTAAGGAAAATAAATTTGGCTGAGGCTTCGGGGTTCTATTGTGGCTAAGAAAATTTTGTGGGGTTTTTGCGAGGCTAGCTATTTTTTTGTGGCGGAAGATGGGGTGAATCCGGCAAAAGGAATGCACCATAATTTATCAAACCAATGGTAATCCGCAGTGCAAATAGCAAGCACCAAGTGACCACCTCATTCACAAATAACCAACAAATTATCCAACAAAACCCCCAAATTAACCATTTTCATCCATGAAAGAAGTATGAACAAACACCAAACCCCAAAATATTCAATCTCCAAACTTACTCTAAATGCTCTCCAAAATAGCAACCCAAATCAACTCCAAACAATGAAATTTCTGAACAAATCACTTCCAACAACAAAAGGGCTTTTATAGCATTCACTTGGGAACCAAAAAACATAACAAATTCAACCCAAACATGCCTAAATCCAATAAAAACTCAATATAGAACACAACATTCTTGGCAAGTTCAACTTCAAAAATCATTTCAATACTTAACAAATACTTGGACCCTAATGATAAAAAAATCATATCCCAACATTTCTAACACATCAAGGGACCAATACCATTAATCAAGCATCAATTTTACATCCAAAATCAACAAGAACAAAGCCATAACTTCAAGAACTTAAACCCAAAAAAATCTGGAAATTTTCTCCCTAACCAAGAGTTCTAATCCTTACTCTCATACCAAATGATCCGTGAAACGACTATGAAAGCAAGATAAATACCCAAGGATCACAAATACTCTAAGGTTTAAGAAAACCTCAAACTAGAACTCAAGAACAAACTCTATTTTTAGGGTTTTGGAGATGAACAAAAAATACAACAAGAATTAAAAGGGATATGGACAATTGTAAAGAGTAATCACTCATCCAATTGAACTAAGATGTTCAATCACTTGCACAAGGACCTTCTACAAGCAAACAGTCTTGAAACACCCAAAAAATCTCACAAAGAGTGGAGGAAGAACACTCACTCACATAGAAGAAAAATCACCAAGCCATTTCCACCTAAAGGATTAGCTTTCATTTATTAGGGTTTGTAAACCCACAATTACAAACTCTTCAAATGAGAGGATTATTGGAGTCTAACCTAAAACCTTCATAAACTAACTTTAACGGAGAGGAAAACATGTATATATAAAGGAAAGGGGCAAAAGAACAGCGAAAAACGTGTATCTGCTAGAGAAAAGGAGGAGGTGCTGGTGGTGTATTTTTGATGCTGCCAGCGTCTCTTTATAACAAAGGAAAACGACGCTGCTGGGGGAGGCGTTGGTGGCGTCCATGAGATGCTGCCAGCGTTTCTGAGCAGCTTTTTCTACCGACTACTAACTCGCGTAACTTCTTCATCAGAAATCCGTTTTAGACCTATAAAATATCGATGGAAAGCTCTCGGTGTCTAATTTAAGCTCCCAAAATTTTAAGTACATCAGAGTTGTATTGAAGGAGTTCTGACCAAAACAATAAAGATCTGTCTTTTCTTATTGTCCAATTTGCCCAAAACATGATATTCTTTAACTTGCTTCTCTTGGCTTAGCTTTGTTCCCTCGTGACTTCTTCTTAGCCTCCTTGGGGTTTATTTTTGGGGCTTGACTTGACCCTCCATGGTTCCATCCCGATCCTTGTGTAATGACTAAAACACCCCTACACTTCAAAAGCGATCTGAGCTTGACTTGAAGGAAAACTAGCTTTGACCCACTTTTGTTATTTTTCTAATGCTAAGGACCCTCGGAAATATGGATCAGAGGGGCCTCGACCACCCCCTAACTACTATGAAATTATTGTAATGCAAATTGTATAGTGTTAGATAATTTATCATAGTGGTTGTTATAGGTATTTGTTCTAATTAAATTGATGATGTCAAGGGTTTGTTCTAAAAATATCAGGACCATGTCTGACCACTTCCTCAAATGTTTCTCCAATAACTACTCAAATTTTGCCTCACATGAAACCACTATCATTAGCTTTTTCAAAGTCAACTTGAGCTATACTTTGTTTGTTTATGCATCCAAATTCTCAATTAAAAAGCATGCATTCAAGTTTTTTAAATAGCTTTTCCGGGAGAATACTAATGTATGTACTCAGGGAAGTACCGTTCTCACGTGCTCTCCCAGCAGCAGTCTTTTTTTTTTTTTTAATACTACATCCGTCCCTAAATAAGTGTCAAATTTCCAAACTATCTTGTCCCTTTTTAATTATCAAATTATCTAACTTTACATTTCCAACAACAATAATACCAATTCTACCAATAATAAATACATTCTTTACCTCATTTCAAGAATATTATAAGGGTATTTTTGACAATTAAGAAATTGTTCACACCATTCCCCATGTTTATTGGTTTTGATGAGTTAGTTTTTTTGACATACAATTAGGGACGGAGGTAGTATTATATAGCTTAGTCCATTTATACTTATTTATGGCTTTTTAAATTTATTTAGGGTTTTTAAAGTTCTCTTCATATATGTTATTGTTGTTTTTTTTAATATCCTTTCCTTATATAGATGCAAAGTTGGTGAGTATACATGTATTGGCTTATAAGCAGTCAAGTTTTTTTTTTCCAACAACGACAGAACACAACACACACAAAACAAAACAACAAAGCAAAATAAAACAACCAGGGAATACCTAAGGATTGTAGCCGGTGCTACGAATGGCCTGCTTGGCCTCCTGGTGAGCTGGATAAACCATCTGTCTTGGTACCTTGACAATCTTGCATGCCTCGAACTTCCGAATCGCATTCTTGCAACTCCAAACCAGAGCTCTGCAGTCAACCGGAGCTCTATTCTCATTTGAAAGTGCTTCCACCGCTACAGCGGAATTCGTCCACACCAAAATACGATTCATTCCCATGTGTCTACCCTCTCGAAGCTCCAAGAAAATGGCCCATAGCTCACAAAAAAGAGTCGACTCACCCAGCCCCCTTTGGACCCCTTTGGCCACTCTAAAATACTGTTTCTTAAACACCCAAGCAGTCGCACAAATCCCCAACTATTTTTCAAAAGCGCCATCCACCATGCAAATTCCCTCCGCCTTTAGCCCCTCCACATCCCCCCAACAAACACAAGGCTTCTTTCCTACAATTTCCCCCTTCCTTTTGATATTCATTTGCCACCACCCTAACTCTTTCTCCACGTTCTTAATTAAGGACTTCCTCTAACCCTATGGCAGACACCACCTTCTGATTAAGGCAGACCTCATTCCTGGCCTTCCAGATAGCCCACATGGTACTAAAGAAATCACCAACCAGAGACCTCCTCTCCTCCTTCCACCTTGAGAAGTAGGATATCCAGCCTTTCAACCAATCCCACCACTCAACATGTTGATTTGTCTCGGAGCATATACCAAGCTTCGACCCCTTCCAGAGATGCCTAGCAATTGTGCATCCTCTAAACAAGTGGCCCACATCTTCTTGACAACTCCCACACCAACACTCTCCCTCTCCACCAACTTCCTCTTCCATCTGTTCACCCCAGTCGACAAAGCATCCATAGCACTCCGCCAAGCAAAGGTCTTTATTTTAGGGGACCCCTCACAATGCCCTGCATCAGGAAAACAAAATACCCATCTTTAACCGTGTACAAGGAATGAGACTTACCCGGCCAGAGAAGGGTATCATGGGAATCCTGTTGGGGAGGAACTACCTTGGCAATCTTCTCAACAGACTCCCTAGTGAACATCTGATGCAAGAAATTCCAATGCCAAAGTCCCCTCCCATTTGCCTCCCAAGACGCTAAATCCTCCACCTTTAGATAAGCCAGCACAGCCGGATCACACCCTTCTTTACACTGAAGGCCCTCCCCCTCCCCCCCCCCCCAGGGACCCATCTTCCATCCAAAACTCTTGCCTGCGTCTAATCCCCTATACTCCAACGCAACCTAGAGGTTACTTCAGTAACCACTCTACTCAAACCCTTCCAGGTAGTAGAAGCAGTTGCAGGGACTTTAACACCCTTTGATTGGGCAATCAGAGAAGCAGCTCTATACCTTGCTTTCCAGATCCTTGCAACCAACAACTCCTGGTTATTATACGTCCTCCAAGCTTGTTTTAGCAAAAGCGCTTTATTATAAGCTCCAACATGCCTTACACCTAATCCCCCTGCACCTTTGGGCTTGAAAACAATTTTCTTATCCTTCCAATGGATGGATCTGCTCCCATCCACTTTACCCAAAAGAAAACCAATAATGATAGAGTTGATTTGATCAACAACCCCCTTAGGAACCAAGTACACACTAAGGATATGCTGATGGAGCGCTACCAGGACCGCATTAATCAGCACCAACTTCCCCGCCATCGACAACATTTGAAACTTCCAAGAATCCAGTCTTTGTCACACCTCATCCACCACAAAGCCAAAATGATCAATCTGCTTCCGACGAATTTTCGTAGGTACAGCCAAATAAGTTTGGAAAAACCCACTCTCCGGGTGCCCAAATATAACCTTCAGGCCTTCTTTATCTTCCTCAGCAGCCCCTTTAGAAAAACACATGGACGACTTTTGAACGTTGATAATCTGCCCTGAAGCAAGACTAAACTTGTCAATAGTATTCTTCAGGGCTAAGTAGGACCCAGCCTCCATCTCAGTGAAAAATAAGACATCGTCTGCGAAAAAAAGGTGAGTAACTTGAGGCGCACCTCTTGCCACCTTAATCCCCTATACCTTCTCATTCCTCACATCATCATCAATTAGGGCCGATAACACCTCCATGCATAGCAAGAACAAATAAGGATCCCCTTATCTCAACCTAGTCGTAGGTTCAATAGACTTGGATTGGATTCCATTGACCAAAATAGTATAATGAACGTTAGACACACATCGTATTAGGATTTGAACCCATCTCTCCGGGAACCCCATTTTCTTGAGCACAACCTCCAGAAAATCCCATTGGATTCGGTCATAGGCTTTACTCATGCCAACATTGAGAGCAGTGAACTGTTTGCCAGTGAGCTTGATTGTCATATAATGGAGGATTTCATGGACCACAAGAATGTTGTCTTCTTTCAACCGTCCTGGGACAAACGCCGCTTAAGATTCCGACACGAGAGACCCCATAACCTTCCTCAGTCTCCCAATAAGACATTTTACAATGATTCGATACACCACATTACACAGGCTTATTAGCCTGAAATCACTCAACCTCTATGCCTCCGGCGTCTTCTTCAAAAGCAACAAATTAGAATTATTCAATTCCCCCACAAAACTTCCATTCTTAACAGCTTGCAACATGGTCTCTACAACCTGGTCTTCAATCAGACTCCAACAGTTTTGGAAGAACTCCGGCGGAATGCCATCTGGCCCCGGGGTTTTCCCAGGTTTTAGAGACCAAACCACCTTCTCCACATCGGCTCTGGAAAAAGGTTGTAAGAGAAACTCTCGTTCCTCCCCTGAAAGGGATTTTGGAAGGACCCCCACAACCTGTTCCAAACTCTTGTTCTAACCCGGGTCATCTGTTGCTGGGGCCGAAAAAGCCGAGAATACTCATGTTAAAATTCTTCCACAAAGTCTTCCTCTTTAAAAGAGTCCAGTCCACTACTCAAATGCAAACAATGAATCCGATTGAAAGCCTGCCTACGTTTATACTTCTAAAGAAGAAGGAAGTAGTTTGGTCCCCCAGCCCGGCCCACTGGACTTTGCTCCTTGTGACCTAAAACTCATGGTCCGCCTGAATCATGCTCTCCACATCCTTTTCTTTTTGCATCGCCCTCACAAATGCCGAATCCGTCATACCAAATGTGGCTAAGGACTCCTGAATACTCTGAAGCTCCTCCATGGCAGAGACAGTAGGTTGGAACCTTTCCTTCTTTAACTCAAATAACAGGTTCTTGCCCAATTGTCTGATCAATTTCAACTAAGTCATGCATTTGAAGGATGCGCTCCTCTGCACAGGAACTATCTGGAGAAGATTCTCCACCCCCTTCATAAAACAGCCCACTCTAGTAACCCAGGGCTCAAGTCAAAAAAACGCTCTTCTCGACGCACTAACCCCTTTGATATGTTAGGCTAAGAGAGAATGATCAGAGAACACAATAGGGAAATTATGGACGAAGGAATGGGGAAAAGTATCGAGCCATCCTGACGACGCATAAGCTCTATCCAGCCTTTCCCAAATGCCACCCTCCTCACCCCTTTTGTTCGTCCATGTGAAAGGTACCCCCAAGAAAGGAACATCATGTAAATCCATATTAGCCTTCCATTCCCAAAATTGATGCTCCCCCTAATTGTGGAAAAGCCCCCTATTTTTTGTGACCCATCCTAAACCTGGTTAAAATCACCAAGAACAACACAGGGTCCTTGCAACCCACTTATAGCATTAGATAATCGATCCCACACCTCCTGTCTCCGCTGATAGTAGGGACAACCATACACAAACACAATATACCAACAACCAACATTCATTCCACTAGATTTTAGGATTACAAAGTTCAAATCCCCAAAAACCACAGAAAACAAGGATTCCTTCTTCCACCCCAAAATAACACCCCTGCCCTGCCAACAGAATCCACCCCGAAAACAAAAGGGAAACCCATTTTCTTAACAGCCACACTGGCTTCATCAACCGACATCTTAGACTCAAATAAACAAATAACATCAAGCTGCAGAAAGGAAGACACCTAGCGGACATAAGGAATTACAGAGAGGTCCGCCTGCCCTAAACCCCTGCAATTCCATGCAACAACAATCATGGCGAAGGAGGAGGCACTTCCTGGGCTGCCTCCGCCACCCTTTCAGCAAGAAACTCAAACCATTGACAACTTCGCTTCTTCTCCTTGACTTTCAAAAAAGCTTCAAACTCCTTCTGATGAATTGTTACCATTTGCTGCTTCCTCTGCCGCTTGATTCTAGCCAGGCAAATTTCCTCTACAAAAACTGAAATGGCTTCATCCCCCTGATCTTCTCCATCCATCTCCTCACTCCTTGTCTGTCGTTACCGTTTCTTGGAAAGAAGTTCCATCCTGCTCACAAATGGAATCAAGCGAACTGGTTTTTGAGGAAGTAGATTTTTGAAAATGCACACTCTTTGTTAAACCCACATACGTCTCCTCTTCACCTCCGACTTTGGATCCCTCCTGCTCACCGGACCTTCCATACACTAGGGGCCATGAAAAAATGTCCTCTGCCACATGTGTCCCGTCACCCCCTCCCATACTCAAAGTGTCCTCCGACGACGGATAGTTTGGTGTATACTCAAAGGGTCGGTCAGGTTCAGAGTCCGATACATGAAACAAACTCTGGGAATATCCCTGAAAAGGCTCCCAAGGATTAACAACGCGTTCTAAAACCCCAGATACAAAACTTGACTCCCCCTGCTCATATATATACGGTTCCCCTCCACCCATCTGACTAAGAGGCATGTGGGGATTCGTATAAATTGACCCCAATAAATGCACTGTTTCACCACCCCCTAAAGGCGACAAGTCCGATCTAGAGGTCTCCCTAACTTCCCCAGGCGAAAACGACCCATCCCCATGTGAAAAAGCAACAAAATAGTAGTGGGGAAAGTTGCTATCCAAATTATTGAAAGAAAGGACAGAATTACCCTCAACCGGGATACTTGGAGATGGTCCCGCCGAATTCAAGCGACGAATTGCCGCACGAATAATTTGACCTTGGTCTTCAAGAGGTCCAGATGGGGAAAAAGGTCCCCTTGGCATGTGACTTGGAGAGAACTCCATTGGGCCCCCACTTCTTTCCAATAATTCACTCAGCGTACTCGTAGTACGCGACTGCATGCTGATATTAGAACTTGCAATGCACACGTTCTGGAAATCTTCAACTTGATTCCTTACTTCCCCAGGACTTCCAGCCGCAAAATTACTCCCAGACCCACCATCTTGGGCTCTAGTCCCCTGCTCTTGCCTCTGCTCTCCCTCCTCCATAGTGCTCTCACCCTCCACATTCCCCCCAGCTGCCCCACTCCCATTCCCATCCTCATTCCCCCCATCATCTCCTTCATCACTTGACCTGTCAATATCATCGCCTTGCTGATCACCCTCATCTCCCTCATTGCCCTCATCATCCCCCTCCCCTTCCCCCTCATTTTCTCCTTTCTCCTCCATTGGGGTATCTGGTTGTCCTCCCCCTTCCCTTCCCTAACTTTCCTCAGCACCCTCTTCTTCTCCCTGTTCCCATCAACTTCCATTAAAACGTCCGTCTCCGTCCCCTCACTGGACTCCCCCCCCCCAGCATCTCCCATCCTAACTGAAGGACCACCCTCCTCTCTCCTTCGAACCCACCTTGCTCTAATATGCTCCTCCCTCCCATGACTCCCATCCGGGCCCCCACGTAGCACCACTAGATTCCCCCCTTTCTTTAGATGAGATATCAATAACCGGGCCAAAAACTTTCCCCACAAACTCTTCAACTTCAAAAATTCTGGGTAATGAAGTTCCGGTTCGTTCACCGGTGGGTGTTGGCATTGACCCAACCGCAAACGAGTAGTCAAATAGCCTCTCTTAGTAGGAAAGGCTCTGATCTTCCCAGAATAGGAAGCCCCTTCCCCAGGAATAATAGTATGGCCTATATCAATTGCTTCTAAGATTCTGGTCTTCACCTCCACTCTTGCAACAACTGTCGGCAGCACACATTCAAACCCATGGTGCCCTATTCGTCCACATTTTTTACAGAAGATAAAAACATTCTCGTAACGAAAGAAAACCCAGAATACATAATTACCATAATCATCTCGCGCGTAGGCTTTTGGCACCAAAGGCTTCGACAGCTCCATACGCATAAGCACACGAACATTATTCAAGGAGATGTCAGCAACTCCATGAATATCCACGTCTAGAACATCGTCAACAATCCGAGCTAGTTTTATAGCAGTACTAGCCCACTTCTGACGAAACGGTAGCCCCTCGATCTGTACCCATAAGCACACAGATCGGAAGGACACTTGTTGAGGCCGCATATCCGCCGTGATTTTCTGTAACGCCATGAGTGAACCATCAAAGTTCACCGATCTTGTATGTCCAAGCAATCCTTCGGATGTATGAACCAAAACGAGAATTTCCTATCCCCCACTTTCCGCACACTAACCGAACTCCGGAGCACCCAATTAGCATCAACTAGTCGTTGCAAGGCTCCTTCATCCCACTCCTTTCCATCAGTAACAAACCCAACAAAAGTATTATCCAACCTGATTTCAACGCCCAGAGGGGGAGGACTCAGATCCACACGAGCCCCCATTCTCGATCCCCCCCCCCCCCGAAAACTCACTGTGTTTCTCCTACGAGATTCTCCCTCCATATGATTTTTTTGGTAAGAACACCTTCTACTATGAGCCCTCTCATAAAACCCTACCTTACTCCACCCCCCTCGAGAATAAAATTGATGCTCACGAAACCCCTTTCCAGTACCCTTCCTTTTATAGCAAAATTCCCCTTAGTCAAAACTTTTAAATGGCTCTTGAGCTTCTCTCCTAAAGGGTGGTACATACAGGGGCATATTTGTCTTTAAGCCGCGTTGTTGCGATCCAACAGAGTTCCCCCTCTCCCCCACCTACTTGCATTAACTCCGTACAACCACATCATGCGCAGATGAAGTAGAAAAACCCTCATCCATGCCTGCAGAAAATCTCCCTGTCAGTCCTCACAATAACTCTTCTAGCCACCCCTATTTCTGTCACCTACCAACGACTTGAGTCTTCCCACTACACTTCCCGTCTTCAATATGCTAGAAGTCACTCCTAATAGAGCGTGCTCACCTTAAACTCCCTCAACCCCAGCATTAAACAAAACAACCCAAATCTCACAGGCCCCTCCTCGCATCCCCAACACCCCTTTCTAGAACAGCCCATGACTTACCACTGTCCCAAGCCCAACCCAAGTATATGCACCCAGAACAACAATATTCCATTGATTCTCGAAGCTTCCCTTCTCGGATACCTTCCAACAAAATGCACCACAACCACCCACTCAACCAGACCACACAGGAACTTTTCCGATTGGATCTCCGACTACCTGCACCTGTGATACCCAAAGCCCTTCCAAGACACCAATTATTGCATAACCTGCCTTTCAGATATCCCTCCCCCCCCCCCCCACCAAAACACAGATGAGAACACACCAGCAACCTTAACAACAGACCCGGCCAGTCCCCACCATACACAAACCTAACCACAATTCAATCACACACCTTAAACTGGTGGTTTTGCACAACCCTTTCTTTGAGAACTCCCACCCACCAAACACAAGAAACACCACGACGTCAGCCTTAACAACAGACCCAACAAGTCCCTTACAGACATAGACCTAAGCACACTTCAATCCCACACCTTGCTGAGAACGTAGCAACTTAACCAGACTATAGCAGCTCGCAACAATCACACACCAGACAAAACTTTTCCACGCTACTAGAAAGGATCAAACACAGAGATTTTAGAAGAGTGCGACGGAGCTTAGGAAAACCTAGAGAGAATGGGCTTATGAGAATTTAAGTTTCGTTTTATGAGCATTCCAATTCAGATTTATGAGCGTTCAAGTTTAAGTTTTTAAGAGTTCTTATTCAAGTTGTTAAACTTAAATTCTCGTAAGCCAATATACGTATGCTCGTAAACATTAAACATGCATGCTCATAAATACTGAATGGTCATACACCTACACATGAATGCTCATAAATATTGAATGCTCATACACCTAAACATGAATGTTTATCAAATTAAACTTGAATGCTCATACGTATCTTGGCTTATGAGAATTTAAGTTTAACAACTTGAACAAGAATTCTTAAAAACTTAAACTTGAACGCTCATAAATCTGAATTGGAATGCTCATAAAACGAAACTTAAATGCTCATAAACCCATAATTTATACATAGAATTGTTTTTTCATGAACCTGTTGGAGGAAAGGGAGTATGGTATAGATCACAGTGGTAAATCACTTAGGATACTACTAAGAGTCGTGGACGAACTCACTTTCGTTTAAGAACTATTTACTATACCGTAAATGTTCAAAGAGATAAAAACATAGCACTTAACATACTCAAGAATATTGTTTCTCACTTAAAACACTCTAGTATTGTTGCAATCTAGCCAAGAGTGGAAGGTTGTGATTATAGGTCGTGATTATAATACAATTTTCTCATATATATATATATATATATATATATATATATATATATATATATATATATATATATATGTGTGTGTGTGTGTGTGTGTGTTAGGGTTTTAATAAAAGCGACATAATCAGCGGAAGCGGAAAATAAGATGACTACTTGATGTCGAGAAAAATTAATTTAGTGCAAGATAAAGGGGACACAATGACTTTTTACGTGGAAACCCAAATCGGGAAAAAACCACGGGCGACACAAGCACAAACGAATCCACTATTGGTTGAGATTACAACGAACGATCTCACCCCGAGATCAATAGAAAGAGAGTATAACAACTCACATAAACTCTCACAACTTCTCTCACCAATGGGAATACGAAATCTCAGAATATCTGAATACACCTCCTCCCACAATAGGTGCCCCCGAAATTGGCCATACCAAACAAGGCGAACAAGACCCACTATTTATTGGGAAAACTCCCTATAAACCTATCTTGACTGCCACTCCAATTAGATTTAGAATCTAATACAACTAGGAAACCTAATATGATAATGAAACCTAAATAATATCCTAATACAATTAGGAAACAAATAATTGTGGGATCAAGAGACTGAGTGATTTTAGCACACTTTCCTAACAATATATAAATATATATATATATATATATATATATATATATATATATATATATATATATATATATATATATATATATATATATATGTGTGTGTGTGTATATATGTGTGTGTGTGTGTATATATATACACTAGTTCTTTAACCCGTACATTGCACGGGACGAAAATGAATCACACACAATTAAAAACATGCCTAAACTGAATCTCAATTCCGTGTACATAATGATTACTCCATAAAAAGTATTGTTTTTGTGTTTACACTCAAAATACTTTAAAAAAATAATTTTATAAAAGTGCACAATATATAGATTTTGTTTTTTCTTACGTAGAGTTTTTATTTTAAATTTTATATTTATCTTTATAAGTGTACATTCATATAATAACATAAAGATTTCAATAATGGATATAAAAAAATATTATAAGATTACTCTTGTACATATGCAATGAGTATAATATTTAAAACGTTAAGTTATACTAGACCTAGAAAGAAATGGTATATCATAAACTTAAACACTAATTAATTTGTCTCTAAAGAATTGTAAGTATATAATTTTCTTATTATGTTATTTTATTCTTGGATAGAAAAAGGCGTATATCAGTATATATATTACAAAGGAAATGCTATAATGCCTTTAAGAAAAGGGATATGAATAAACAGATTCATATGAAAATATGTGTATACGGGCATATATATATGAAGTCAATATCTACATAAATATATATATATATATATATATGTATATATATATATATATATATATATGTATATATATATATATATATATGTATATATATATATATATATATATATATGCTTCACTTGCATATATAATTGTATTTCATTTTTTTTAAAAAAAAGGAAAAGGAGGTTAAAGAAGAGTTGAGTTGGATTGAAACATCTTAGTATTTCATTAAACCAAAAAAAACACTTCTACTACTTGGGTCATCTTTTTATAAATTAGGGTTATTCATCAATCACAATATGTCTCTCTACTGAAATAATTTGGATACAATCATGTAAAAGATAAATAAACAAATCTAGCCTACTATTTTATGCAAGATAAACTCAAAAACGTATTATTAAAGAATATATAAACTAAATAATAAACTACAAATAAAGAAATGAGATTTCATAATATATGTGGTACACTCTTACTCTTCTTGCTCTCTTTACTGATGTCTATAATTTTCAAAGCACCTTCAACCATGTTTCATTGCTTTACACTTGAAAAAGGGCAAAAACTCAAACAAAATGATTTTTAGTTAATTATTAATTCCGAACATAATTTGCTCATTGCACAATATATGGTCTCGATCTCAATGGACATATATATTTATATCACCAAATTAATTATATGCATCCTTAATATTTATGTCTAATTGGTAAGGTCAAACTTTAAATAGAGACAATGAGACACTACGAATTATAACTTTTAATACAGAATAACATATCTTACAATTTACAAATATATTGAGGTTTGTTATTGTAATAACATAAGTTTAAAATATCAAATATTAATGAATAATATTATTAAATTAATTATAAAATTATCGGCTATCATAATCAAACAAAACAAACATGTGCTCTCCTAGTTAATTATCCGTTTTTCACTTTATTTTTATCGTACTTCGTTTTAAAATGTTAAAACTCTCACCATTTTTATTTTATCACATACTAAAATTATTCTATCTTAAAAATAACAAAAAACATAATTTTTTTGACACCAAAAAACATAATTTGTAGTATGTATTTATTTTAAATTTTTAATAAATCTTGAATCAAGTTGTACAAAGTAAGTAAATATGCTAGGCAAAAAGTATACTATACTGATTACATAAAAATAGTGTAACAAATGGTGGATTGAGGCTTGCCGCTTGGTGCTTGCCATCGAAAATATGGATTTTAGCATCAAATAATGAGATTTGTCTAAAAATGCTATAGCTATGATCTCTTTCTATGAGGGAGTGTAGAAGTATAAGCAGAAAGTAACCTTAAAAAATCATGAAGAGTATATTTGATTATATATCTAGATAGACAAAACATATGTGTACCCAACTTACCAACTATTTGGTGCATATAAAGTGCGTAAATCCCTTGAAGTTGTGTAAACAAATCATGGACAATATAGTTGCTTCAGGCTGTGTTTCGAAAAATTGACAACACTCCATTTTTAAAGCTTTTAGGATATGAAAATATGCATAAATATATTTTAATTTTATTCCTATTAAAATAATTCATAAATTTAAATTTGAATAGGAAAACCTTTTTTAGGAGTCGATAATATTTAGACTATACGAATGGTTGTAATTAAACATGAAGAATAAAATAAAAATGAATAATAATGAAAATTGAGTTTAATTTAGATGGTGATATACAATTGTAAAGTGAATAAATAAAAAATTCAACCTAATTTATACAATAGAATAATAAAAACTTGTAATTTATCATAACAACATACCTTTTTTGAGTCATGATATGAATCATTCTTCAAAAGTCAAAAGTCAAAATACAACTTGTGCACTCAAAATTCCTTTGAATATGTACAAAAATACTAATTATGATAAATAAATTAACAGTTGCTAAACAACGAAAGTGAACAAAAAGTTTCTCATTCAAGAAAAGAAAATGAACAAAAAAATTTCATTAGAACGTAAAAAAGAAGAAACTTACAACAAAGATGATACCCATCATTTTGATGGGTTACAACTTATATAGCAAATTAGCAATAAGCAACAATAATACTCAACTAATGGAACATTAATTAAAGAGAGTCAACTAAATAAATTTTAGAGTAAACACAAATGCCGTTACAATGATAAATGTTTTTGGAGGTTACAATCTTGAAATAATAACTTTAATTGAGAGTTTATGACATTGTAATTATGATTGATATTTTTTAACCTAATTATAATTGGTTTTTTTTTATTTAATCATGTTCAAATTCTATCCCAAAAAGTGATGAATATATATATATATATATATATATATATATATATATATATAAACCCAAAATTGATTTTTGGTGCAAGTAATAATTGTAAATTATTAATTGCTCATATTAATAATTGTAATTGAATTCAAATCTCTTTCGCAACGGTGAAAGTACCTATGTACGATTAAAAAAAAGGGTACGTGTGATCAAGTGTAATTGTTTTCTTTCAAAGAATTTGGTCAGACAATTGTATAAGATTAAAAGGAATTACATACCCAACATAATATGTTGTACCCAAAAAATATATGTATATATAACCTAACGCAACTTAAGAAATCACCTTGGATTTTTTTTCTTATTAGAAATTATTTTATATGAAATTTAAATGGTTATTAATTTCTGTTTATATTTTATAATGGGTCAATGTCATTAATTTTGTGAATAATAAAGCACCCTATGTATTAATATGTATGAAGGTTTATTTTTATAAGATAAAGTAAAAGTCAACAATTATAGTTTTCCAATAATACCCTCATTAAAATTCACATATTCTAACCTCACCCTTTGTATCCAGTTTTATAAATATATATATATATATATATATATATGTATATATATATATATATATATATATATATATATGTGTGTGTGTGTGTAAATATATATATATATATATATATATATATATATATATATATATATATATGTATATATATATATATATATACATATTTACACACACACACACACACATATATATATATATATATATATATATATATATATATATATATTGTTTGGTCTCGTTTCGAGCCGAATTCTTCTCTTTTATAGGGTATTTTCGCTTGTTCTAACCCCGTAATTATATATTATATATGATGATTTTGTGTTTTGTAGGAAAATAAAGAGTTAGAAGGAAATTAGGTTTAATTGAGGCTTTTTAGGGAATCCCGAGTGTTTTCCCAAGCCGACCCAAGTCAACCCGAGCCAACCCGAACTGAGAATTGAGGCGAGACCAACCTGTGAACCCCTTGTCAAGTTTTGGTGCAAAACAGGGGCGTAGCACCCGCTACAACCCTAGTAGCGGGCGCTATATTCCAAGGGAGGACGACAAGGCAAGAGGGCAGACTATTGTCACGCCCGTTACACAAGACGTCGCGCCCGCAACCAGCTACGGCAAGAAGAAGAGGAGTTGCGGACATAGATCGGTCGCGCCTGCTACCGATGAGTCGCACCCGCGACAGGATCGAGTCGCGCCCGCGATAGATTGACTCACGCCCGCGACGCTGAGAAAACATGGACGGATGGAAGACGCCAGAGACCCGTCGCGCCCGCGACCTGCCGGAAATGCTGCGAAAACGCGCGTGTCTGCTATAACTAATTCTAGGGTTTGGCTTGTGTTTTCTTTCCTTCTATAAATTCCCATGTAATTCAGCACTCTAATAAATCAATTAGCTAGTTTTAGGAGTAGGATTAGAGTAGAATTAGGTTTAATTGCTTTCTTTAATCTTGCTCTAATCCTTTAATTGTTCTTCAAGTTTCCTTCATTGATCTTCAACTTTTCTTCATTTCTCTTGCAATTTGTATTCAACTCTTCTCTCTTTCAAGCAATTTTCATTGAAGTCTTTTACAAAGCTTTTGCTCTCTCTCTCTCTCTCTCTCTCTCTCTCTCTCTCTGGTCACCATTAATGTTTGATTTCAAAGCTTTTTAGTGCTAATCACATCCAATCTAACTTTTAGTGAGGAGGAGGGCTAAGGGTCACAAATTCTACTCTTAAGTGAGGATTTGGGGATCCTTAGTAATCCAATTCACAATTTTCCTGTTTGTTCGGCGGAAAGTCAATTCGAATTTGAAGATTCAAGTCAAGATTAGTCATCGAAGGTATAATTTCTTGTACCTAATTTCATTGTTTATTCTAGTTTTTCATTAATTGTTTTTCATTGCTTATTTGATTTCATGCTTTTATTGCTTTCTTTGAATCCATGTCTAGATTAGTTTAATAGCTTTATTTACATAATTTATCGCTTTCCGCACTTGAAAACCCAAACGCAAACCGATTTCCTTGTTAAGCCTAACACCCATCCCTTTGGATTCGACAACCCTTACCTCACAAAAACCGAAAAATACGTAATCGAATACATATATATATATATATATATATATATATGTATATATATATATATATATATATGTATATATATATATATATATGATGGAGCGTATCGGGTTGGGGCCCGAACCCCAAAATTCATGGCCTTCAAGTCTATCCGCACCCCCTCCCGAGAACATGAGCGAAACAACTCCAAGATCGGGTGTTGAGTCCATTTCAATGTGGATCCGGGGCCTTGGAGTCGTAGTTTGGGTCATCACCGGGTGTGGTATCAACTTCAAATGGGACCCTGGACCATGGGGCTGGAGCTACAGGTCCTCATCGGGACCTACTTCGGGCCTTTAAAAGGGTTCGAAGTCCTTCGGCAAGAATAAGCGCAAACGGGTCAACGTAGGTTGTTGGAATGGATGTACCTTCATTCTTTGGGTCATAACTCCTTCAATACAACTCTAATGGGTCTCAAATTATGGGAACTTAAAGTACACATCGAGAGCTTTCCATCGATATCTTGTGGGCCTAAAATGGAGTCCGGATGAAGAAGTTATGTGCGTTTGAAGTCAGCAGGGAAAAGCAGCCCAGAACACCGTCGCGCCCGCGACGCTTTACTTCCCCTGGTTGTCGCGCCCAAGATAGGATTCGGACAGAACGTCGTTGCACCCGCGACGCCCCGCTGCCTGGTTGCTGAAGCCGCACCAGTCGCCGTCCCAAACGCCCGTCGCGCCCGCGAACTACCTCCTCGCACCTGCAACCTCCTGCCTTGCTGCCGAGATTTTGGAGTTTTACCCCCATTTTGTATAAATACCCCCCCCCCAATTATTTTTCACAGTTTTTTCATATTTGAATGTAATGCTTGGTATTGTAGGGTTTTTCCGAACTTCCTCAAAAATCTTATTTACTTTATCTTTCCTTTAGTGATTATTTATTGGATTACCTATGACAAACATGGTGGGGTATTAGGCCTAGAGTTGTGAACTCTTCTTGCTCAAGGTCATATCCTTCCTCTGGGTGTACAAGGCCCTTGTTCATGAGAGTATTCATCATCTATCTTCACTCAAGCTAATCTTCACCAATCCACGCGTACGGTAATGCTCCATTTGGTATCAAAGCTGAAGGTTTGCATTAGCTTGAGTTTTATTCATTGTTCTTGCTAGTGTGTTCTCTAGTGTTGGTTTTTGTGGATTGTATGCAAATATTGGTGATCCTCATTCCCTTTGCAATCAAAGATTTTTGGAATACATTGTATTATGTTTATATTTGTTGGATTTGAAGTCATTTGGAGCTTTGAGAAGAAGTTGGAAAATAGTGCACGCAAGGTGTTCGATGAAATGTCCAAGTGAGAAAAACACAAAGGACCCTTAGCCAAACACTATTGAACTATAAAAGAACCCCCGAACTCCACAAAACAACCCAAACACAATCTCCCTCACCCATGCTCTTGTTATGGCCCTCATGCCGAGACTTGAGAGTCGATTCACGAACATTCAAAATACTCTTGATGGCCTCTTGACTCAAGTAAACAACATTACCATCAACCATCAGTATCGAACCTGTGACGAACGAAGAAGGTCCACTAGAAGCCATATCCGTCCTCCTCCTACCTATGAGCCAAGTGACGATGATAGAGGCTCATTTCGACACCATCATCGACGCGAAGCGGTTGAGAAGTTCCCACGGAATGAATTCTATGATATCAAGATCAAAATTCCTGAATTCAATGGCAACACCGACCCCGAAGATTATCTTGAATGGGTCCAAATCTTCGATACGATTTTTGAAGCTGAGGATTATAGTGATGAACAAGCCTTCAAGATTGGTAGTTTGAAACTCATCAAGGTTGCATCGTTTTGGTTTGAGAATGTTAAGGCACAAAGAGCTAAGGAAGGTCGAGCAAAAGTCACCTCATGGACAAAACTAAAGCGATTGATGAATCGATGATTCTTGCCTAGTACTTACAAGCGAGAGGTTAACCATGAACCCATTTCATCACTTGATGGGCAAAGAAGAGAGGATTCCTCCCGGAAGAAGTCATTCCACTGTTCCCCACTAACGGCCTTTACGTCCCAAAAATGTGTCAAAAGTAGACATGTGGGGCAAGATGCTTTGTAATGTCCGACAATGGCTATGGTTGAAGCTTGGATTGAGGAATCTTTTGGTGTGGAGGAGCATACCAGTGACATGGTAGAAGAAGTTATCGAGCAAAACCTCCCTTCCACCCTTGAAAATTTTAAAAAGGTTGAGAAAGAGAAAAGTTCAATGAATGGGGTTATTGTCCTTGAGGCCGCTGAAGGGAAACCTCTTGAGCTACTTGAAGTACATAGTGAGCTTGATAAAGCTCCATGCCATGAGGAGGATGAGAACATAGATCTTGCCCTTCCTCTCGTCCCTATTGAAGAATCCCAACAAGAAGCTCCAATGATCATCTCGACATCGCTTTTTGAGGAGTCAAGCAACAATGAAGTTGTCACAAACACCTCTCAAGGCCTAGTTATTTATGATCTCCCATATCAGAAAAATGAGGTAACTTTAAACTCACCTATGAAATTCATTGAGAATTGCTTGGATGTTGGATATTGCGACATAAAGTCTTTGGGTGAGTCGTGCATGACCTTTGGGAGATATTGGTTGTTTGAGAATATTTGTTGGCGTGATAAGTTGTATAATGAGCATGTGATATCCTCAGTCGAAAGTTCTCTATGCTTGGATTTGAATGCTAAGAATCTTGGTGTTCGTTTTGTGTTTAGTGGCGAATTTGGGATTGGTAATGCCATGATTCTAGTTCAACCTAAGTTTCTGAGCTCTTCATTTGTGTTGTGCTTTGATGAAAATTGCTTGCATGTTGTCCGTTGTGATGTGAACTATTTGAGTATGCCATACATGATATTTGGGCATCATTGGTTATTCGAGAACGTGTTTTAGATCGGGTGCTATTGGAAATTTGGTATGCAATATTTGTGGGAGTGTTTGTTGAAAGAAGGTCACTTGCTGGAATGTGGTTATTTGAATTCCTTAGCCCCACATCAAATCAAACCTTGGGTGGGAAGTGATTTGAGGAACCTCCTATCGAGCGAAACACGGGATGAGTGTGCTCTTGGTGATGACAAGCGATCCATTGCTTTGTCTTTACCGAGTGGCAAACTTATTTGAATTTCCTCCTTCCGTCCTTTGTCCTTCACCCCCCTCATCCAGAATTCCTACTTCTTCAAGCAGGGGGGAGTTCACAGTGTGATCACGATCGGTTTGTTGGAGGGTTCAAGTAACGGGTGGCCGAACAATGGAAAGTGTCTTCATTGTAACTCCCAAGAGTTGAGGGCAACTCTTTTTCAAGAAAGGGAGTATGGAGAGTATCGGGCTTGGGCCCGAACCCCAAAATTCATGGCCTTCAAGTCTATCTGCACCCCCTCCCGAGAACACAAGCGAAACAACTCCAAGATCGGGTATGAAGTCCATTTCAAGGTGGACTCGGGGCCTTGGAGTCGTAGTCGGGTCATCACCGGGTGTGGTATCCACGACAAATGGGACCCCGGACCATAGAGTTGGAGCTACGGGTTCTCATCAGGACCTACTTCGGGCCTTTAAGAGGGTTTGATGTCCTTTGGCAAGAATAAGCGCAAACTGGTCAACGTAGGTTGTTTGAATGGATGTGCCTTCATTCATTGGGTCATAACTCCTGCAATACAACTCTGATGGGTCTCAAATTTTGGGAGATTAAAGTACACACCGAGAGCTTTTCATCGATATCTTATGAGCCTAAAGTGAAGTCCGGATGAAGAAGTTATGCCCGTTTGAAATGGGTAGGGTAAAGCTACCCAAAACACCATAGCGCAAACGACGCTTTACTGGCCCCGGTAAAGCTACACAAGCACGTCTCGCTCGTGACCCCATGCTGCCCAGGTTGTCGCGCCCAAGACAGGATTCAAACAGAACGTCGTGGCACCCGTGACGCCCCGCTGCCCGGTTGCTGAAGCCGCACCAGTCGCTGTCCCAGACGCCCGTCGTGCCCGCGAACTACCTCGTCGCACCCGCGACCTCCTGCCTTGCTGCCGAGATTTTGGAGATTTACTGTTTTACCCCCATTTTGTATAAATACCCCCATTAACTTGTTTTTCACATTTTTTTTTTTTTTGCAGATTTGAATGTAATGCTTGGTATTGTAGGGTTTTTCCCAACTTCCTCAAAAACTTTGTTTACTTTATCCAAGTAATTTGGTGGTGTTTCAAGTCATTCCTTTAGTGATTATTTAGTGGATTACCTATGATAATCATGGTGGGGTATTAGGCCTAGAGTTGTGGACTCTCCTTGCTCAAGGTCATACCCTTACTTTGGGAGTTCAAGGCCCTTGTTCATGAGAGTATTCATCATCCATCTTTACTCAAGCTAATCTTCACCCATCCACGCGTACGGTAATGCTTATATATATATATATATATATATATATATATATATATATATATATATATATATATCCTCCCTTGAGGAGATTGTACTTGTGGGTTTGAAACCCCTATAAGTACCTGGATCCTCCTTTAAACGGATCATATGGCCGAGATTCAATTGTGTAGAGGGAGGGGTGGCTTTAAGCAAGCCGACAACCAAAACAAGACCAACCCCGAGGAGATGTTAGAGGTGGTCACTAACCCGAAGAGGAGAGCTAACATCCTGGAGGAGCATCCGAGTAGGCAAAGTTACAAAAGGGTGGAATCTCACCGTTCTAACCCCGCACCCTTTTAGCTTGACAAGAGACTATGCCCGAGCAACTAGTGGGGCAATCACGGACAAGGACCGCCAAAGATTGTGACCTATAGGGCATGTGGGAAACCTGAGTATTATGCGAGGGACTGTTGGACGCTAGTGTGAACCGGCTGCTACAAGTGCGGTAGCCCTCAACATCAGGTGCGACAGTGCCCTCACCCCCTCCCCCCCAACACCAAGAGGGATTCAACAATGAGGGCACCAGGAACAAAGGAGCCCTGTCCTAGGGTAAACAGAATAGGGGAGGGTACAATGGGAACCTTGGAACGAAGCAGCAGAATCAAGGTGGCCCCAGCGGAAACCAGCTAAGCCAAGGGAGAGCCCCTAACCCACCACCACATCCTCAAAAGCACCAGGCACAACGTAACCCAAGAGGGCGAGTGTACGTGATGAGAAGAGAGTGAGGCTGATGTTGTGACTGGTACCATCTCTCTCTACTTATATCATGCTTATGTGTTGTTTGTGCAAAGCCCCTAAAAAATTAATTAGTTTCATGTGATGTTCTAGTCGGATAACTATTTCCATTGACTTAATTACAATTGTGTTATTAATTCTGTTTATCACATTTGAACACTTAGGCCCGTAGGTTGGCGGAGTATTAATGAGTCATAATGTCAGGGGAAACATTAGTTGGTCTAATTATTGTTTATCATGTGTCTTATCTTATTTAGTATTGTACGTTAATTATTTATGGAAATGATACAACCCTCCAAGGTATTATTAAACTTTTTTTTCTTCTTTCAAATTAACTAGTTTCAAATTCGAAAGTAAATCTTTTATTTTATACCTAAAGGAATTTTTTTACAAGATAAAGACCAAAAAAAATGACAAATTTAATTTGTATGGATTTCAAAGAATCTAGGGCAATCTCTATCAATATTTGTTACAAGATGAACAATAAAAATCATCTAATTCAGTCTCTGTTCTTGAAGGAGGGCTGGTGCAACTTGAATCTCAATCAAATTTATTTTTTAATCTTTAGAACAAACGACACATAAGTGTTTGTTGTTTAATTCAAGATAGTCTTCTTGAGAGTTAATTTTGTTAGAACCCCTCAAGGATGTTGCCTTGGCGACTGGATCAGTTTTGAATAAAAACCAAAATTCATTTAGCCAGAAAATCTGTGATACAAAAGAGGCTGAAAGACATTTACGTCAAGAAGCTGAAGGACATTTACGTGAAGCATCTCAAGGACGTTCATGTCAAGCACGAAAGATAAAAGGAACAGGGAAGTATTTCTGGAAACCAGCTACTCGATCCGTCCATTCTTATTTCTAACCAGACTAACCGATTGTAAACCTTGTTGTATAGGAAACAATTGTGAAGATATTAGAAGGATCAAGGATCGTGATTTACGGAGAAATCTTCCAAAAGAAGGAAAGGAAAATCGTCAATTCCGGAAAGACAAGCAAAGTGCAACGAAGGAAAAAATCATAAGCAATTCTGGAAAGACAAGCAGGATGCGTAGAAGGACTGAATAGATCCCCAACGAATACTACCTACAAGTTGCGCCCATAAATAGATGAATTGAAGAACGAAGAAATTAACGATTGCTAATGAAGTAATCGGGTGTTACCAAAACAGAGGGTGCTTTGTTTTGAGCTCTTTTCTTCGTGGAGAAAAGTTGTATTCGGTGAGAAATTTGTGTTTGAGTGTAATCGATTCCTTAACGGAACTAGGATTTGATTGATACTCTTGTAATCGATTCCTAGAAGGACTTAGGATCGATGAGTGTTTACACCAAATTTGTGGCTGGTGTGTGTTTCCCAGAAACTCTGTTCGAAGCTTCGTTGTTCGCTGTTCGCTGCAACCCTAAGGATGTTCACCTTAGGCAGTTGTCACATTCAAGCATATATTGTTCCAACGAAATAAAGAAGGTTATTCAGTTATCTCTTATTGTCCTTTATTTCAGCTTACCTTGGTTTATCTTAAGTTGAATCTTAATCTGAAAAGATTAAGAAACCCTAACGTCCTTTACCAGTGAGTATTTGTGCAGAGATTTTCATAATCCTATTCACCCCCCCTCTGGGGTTCTTTTAAGTGGTATCAGAGCCTGGTCCAATGAAGATTCAGAGACTAACTGCTCTGTGGTAAAGATCATGGCTGGGATCGAAGATGGTGATATAGGGCAAGGACGTTGCTGAAACAGTCATCCTTTATTCAGAGGATCAAACTTTGCACACTGGAAGAAGCATATGAGGACATTCATCATGGATCAAGACTATGACCTTTGGGACAAAATTGAGAATGGAGACTTTGTCCCCATGATCATTGATAGAGAAATCATGAAACCCAAACATAGATCCAAGTATTCTGCTAGAGAAGCAGAAAAGGCGGATAAAAATGCTAAAGCATTACATATCCTTTAATGTGGACTTGATTCTAATGAGTTTGAATTTATCTCTTGTTGTGATACAGCTAAACAGGTGTGGGATACCTTAGTGACCACATATGAAGGAACGAGCCAAGTTCAAAGAATAAGGCGTGACAATTATGTTAAGCACTATGATCTCAAGTCCTTGGGGAATCCGTCAAGGACATGTACAAACGATTCACTGTCATAGTCAATAATCTCAAGTCCTTGGGGAAAACCAACTCCAATGAAAAAAAAGTTCACAAGGTCCTCATTTGTCTTACAAGAAAGAAATGGGAATCAAAGGTCACTACAATAGAGGAAGTTCACAATGTGAAAAATCTCCAATTAGATGACCTCATTGGAAAGCTTCTTGCTCATGAAATGCGTCTCCAGGAAGAGCAAAATGAAAAGGAAGACGTAGCCCATAAGGACATCTATGGTCCTAAAGACAATGATAAAAATTGGATCTTGGCGTTGATGGCCAAGGATCTCAAGAAATCATGCAAGAAAAGTCATACCTCTAGAGGACCTTCATCCAAACAAATCAACCAAAGAGGTAATGACTCATCAAATAATAGAACTAACACATTCTCTTATTTTTTTTTGTGGTAACCCAGATCACTTGATCAAGGACTGCCACTACCACAGAAAGAACAAAGAAAAGAGAAATCACATGGCCCTCATGGCCACTTGGAGTGATGATGAGGAGACTACTAGTCATTGCATCATGAGAAAAGACACCAGCGACACAGAGGAAGTTGGTGTAGCCAGTGATGACTACCAAGATAGTAACGAGGATGAATCAAGGGAAGTTACATTTGATGATCTCCTCACTTACCCTAAAAAGTACTTGGGAAAATCTCTGTTAAAGTTTACTGGACGGGAGACCAAGCATTTAAACAAGATTAGGTTACTAAAAGAAACCAACAAAGGCCTCAAGGAGTTCAATGAGAAAATGGAGAAATTGTGTGAAGGGCTTACCTCCAAGGTCGACATTCTCAAAGCTGAAATACTAGACCTCAAGGCCAACCTTGATGTTTGTCACAAATCTCTGGCTGAGGCAACCAAGCAACAAGAAAGAAATTGTCATCAAGGACATTCTGTCTCGCAAGATCAAGCTATCAGAACCAGGCAGCAAGGACGACACAAGGACCTTAATGAGCAGTACCAAGGCCACGGATTTCACTCTAGACACCAAGAACGACACAACTATCTTGGGACAAGATATCAAGGTCATTTATCTCTTCCCAAGAGCAAATATGGTAAACCTCACTACTTCAACCATTATCGTTCTAAAATTGTACAAGTTTGGGTTCCAAAAGGAACAAGACCTCTGAACACTGTTGGTACTAGTAGTCAAGAACCTAAATTTAATGTTATTTATGGATTGAGGAAGGGTGTCTAAAGTTTTTGTAGGTATATTTAGCATCCAGGAGAGTGGATACTTAATGGAGCTTGGAGCACTCAAGGACATTACATCAGCAATAAAAACCCCTTAAGGACCTTGTCAGACCTAGGATCAAGGACCTTGACAAATGGATCTCCTTAAATAGCAATGTTATTGATTATTTTAATCGCACATATTGAGGGGGAGAAGCCTCTCTTAGGACTAACAAGTTCATTAAGTTTTGCAGATTATTGGAGATGATTACAATATTAAGACGGAGTTCTCTAGACTTTTTTATAAAAGTCAAAAAGGGGGAGAAGTGGTGTAAATGAATTTTGCCTTTCATAAAAAAAGGGGAGATTGTTAGAACCCCTCAAGGATGTTGCCTTGGCGACTGGATCAGTTTTGAATAAAAGTCAAAATTCATTTAGCCAGAAAATCTGTGATACGAAAGAGGCTGAAGGACATTTACGTCAAGAAGCTGAAGGACATTTACGTCAAGCATCTCAAGGACGTTCATGTCAAGCACGAAAGATAAAAGGAACAGGGAAGTATTTCTGGAAACCAGCTACTCGATCCCTCCATTGTTATTTCTAACAAGACTAACCGATTGTAAACCTTGTTGTATAGGAAACAATTGTGAAGATATTAGAAGGAACAAGGATCGTGATTTACGGAGAAATCTTCCAAAAGAAGGAAAGGAAAATCGTCAATTCCGGAAAGACAAGCAAAGTGCCAAGAAGGAAAAAATCACCATCAATTCTAGAAAGACAAGCAGGATGCGTAGAAGGAAAGAATAGATCCCCAATAACTACTACCTACAAGTTGCGCCCATAAATAGATGAATTGAAGACTGAAGAAATTAACGATTCCAAGTGAAGTAATCGGGTGTTACCAAAATAGAGGGTGCTCTGTTTTGAGCTCTTTTCTTCATGTAGAAAAGTTGTATTCGGTGAGAAATTTGTGTTTGAGTGTAATCGATTCCTTAACGGAACTAGGATTTGATTGATACTCTTGTAATCGATTCCTAGAAGGACTTAGGATCGATTAGTGTTTACACCAAATTTGTGGCTGGTGTGTGTTTCCCAGAAACTCTGTTCGAAGCTTCGTTGTTCGATGTTCGCTGCAACCCTAAGGACGTTCACCTTAGGCAGTTGTCACATTCAAGCATATATTGTTCCAACGAAATAAAGGAGGTTATTCAGTTATCTCTTATTGTCCTTTATTTCAACTTACCTTGGTTTATCTTAAGTTGAATCTTAATCTGAAATGATTAAGAAACCCTAACGTCCTTTACTAGTGAGTATTTGTGCAGAAATTTTCATAACCCTATTCACCTCTCCCCTCTAGGGTTCTTTTAAATTTTTTTTAGGGTCTGGCAGGGTCGCAAGCACACGGTGTACGGTGTAACACATCAAGGTTGATCCCACAGGGACTCAATCTAGCAACGCATTTAACTAGCCCTCTACTTGATTGCTAAGCTAGCAGAGTTTTTGCAAAGCTTTTAGAAAGTAATTAGAACTAATAATGCAGAGAAATTTATCTAGGATTCAATCAAGGAAGAAAGACTTCTAGGGAAATGCTAACCTAGCAACGAGTTTGACTATTAGAACCTAGTTCGCAATCATTCATTCAGTCGAATCAAGAATCGATAACCATATGAATCCTACCACTCTTTCAATGCTTAATAGAATTACTCTACTCAACCTAACAAACAACTTTCGTATACTTTTCAAGTTAATCAAAGTTGAATGTCTCAAATTATCCAGTTATCAAAGTGATTCCCTAGTTTGCTATTCTTTTCTCAAATTTCACAAAACTAGGTAGAAAGGTTGGTAGTCGGATTATTCTAATTCACCTTTCAGTACTTCTCAGGTTAATCTCAAATCATAAGCATTCAAGGCCTTACAAAATACTCATGAACATGAAGAACATAACCTTCTATTGATTTAAAACGAGAATTTAAGCACAAACCAAGTACATCCTACCAAACTACATTGTTTCTGGTTGCAAAACCCTAGAATTCAAAGAATCTACTGACTCATGTTCAATGAAAGCATGAAACAAGTTTCAATCATCATAATCAAACCTCAAAACAATGAAAGAATATGAAAAGAAAGAATCGAACGGCGAAGACACGACCCGTTGAGTCATTCGATCTCGGGGTGGAACTTTCTCCGCATATGCTGCTACTTTCTCCTCGAATTTTGGTTCTTGCCTCTCTTGGTTTGATTCAATATTGAATCTTGATTGAGGATGGTGAGAGTAAGTAATCGAAGGATTAAAACTCTCTTTTTCCCCCTTGGGATGAATAATGAACGAACCTCTTGAAAAACTGCCTTTTCTCTTGTTTAATAGTGAACGAAAATGGCCGTCGCAGGATCCAGCAAGCCACCACGGTTCGTGGCAGCCTACCACGGTCTATAGAGCATGCCATGGTCTGTACATAGTCAGTGCTGGTTGTGTCGTTTCTTCTCTTGGCTACTGCGCATGATATAGAACCACCACGATCCGTGGTCTTCACCACGGTCTGACCGTGGTAAGCATTGCCCAACTGGTTCCTGCTCCGTTTCCCGTTAAACTCGTGCCACGGTTTGGTAGTCAGCAGTGGAGGCCCGAGGTGCGTTTGACTTTGCTAAAAGTTGAGGAAATGCTGGTATTTTTGCCCCAAACCTATAAGTTTTCATCAAAAACAACAACACCGAGCGTAATAGGGAAATTGGGATATAAATCAATTTTCGCAATTAAGATTACCCCTAAATCACTATTGAAATCCCCTAAAAATCTCGTCACAATAAGAACTTATCACGGTCATAACTTGTTAGCATTTGTGGGTCATTGACCAGACCTTGGGTTTGGGCTAATCTGACATTCCATTTGACTTGGTAGTCACCTTAACTTGAACTTGGTGGCCACTTAGGTTTGATTTAATGGTCAATTTGGCTTTGACTTGACACTCGTCCGAGCTTTGACTTGGTAGTCAGCTTGAGACAATCTCAGTTAAATAAATCAGATTAACTAATTTGGATCGACAAAAATACCAAACTGAATTTATTCTATAACTTGGCACTACTTTGATTTTTTTTAGTGCCTAAAATCCAAAAATATCCAAATTTGAAACTCATATGATTCTCGGATTTAGTGATTTAGTCCGAATTGTCAGAACTTGAATTAACCTTAACCCAAATTTTTATCACTGCTAAAACTAATCATAAATGACAAAAAAAGTTACACTGCTTTAATACCCATATAAGGACATTCAACAAGTTCAAATTATGACCTTTTATGAGTTGGACTATAATATCTAATCTAACATTTAGAAAAGGGTAAACAAAATCCATTGTACGACCATAATATCCTTATGTTTCTTGGGGCATAGTAAGTTATGACATTCGAGACAGAATCATGGGAATATTTTGCAATCATCCGCAATGTGGTCATATATAGCTCGCTAGGCAGGTTTGGTATAAGTTGGAAATTAGCGTACATTGATTATGGGACTTAATTAGGTTTTATGAGTTATTTATTGGACAAGATTGACAATCAATTCGGGATTGCATGTTCTAAATCAGTGACTAATTGACGACATGTGTAGTAATAGGTGATTAGGTATATGCATGTTGAAGCTACAGGTATTAGGTAGTGACCTGATTAATAATAATGGAAATTAACGGTGCCAATTTAAGATTAAGTTGCTGATATATTTTTGTCGGTAGAATTAGATATAATGCTGTTGGTGAAGGAAATCACGAGCATGACTGCATGCCTAATGATTCTTCCACAATATTAATGTGCCATGTCCTTTTAGTTTTTGCATCATCCGTTTCCAATAACCACAGACCATTACACTATCCTGGCTATATTCGGATTCGGTACCTTAACATAAAGTATAACCTTTTTCTTTATTTACCACAATGTATGTAGAATGATCGACAGGATAAATGTTATTCATTTTTTTTTATGTACGCTGTGATGCCTTATATGGTGAGTATTTCATATATGTACACATGCTATTTTATTTAATAAGGAACACTGAATTATAGTAAATTTAATTATTAGGATAGAAAAAAAAAGATAAACTGAATTTTAGAAATGTAATACCATAGGTTAAAGCATTGAATCTTTGAATTTCCATACATTACCACGCATCAAGTGGGTCTAATCTTAATTAACAATATTTTAAACTACTATAATCCAATATACTATAGTGTACGAGTCTAATCTTAATTAACAATATTTTAAACTACTCTAATCTTTTCTTTTTTTTTTATCAGAGAACTACTATAATCCAATATACTATAATGTACATTATTAAATATTAATACTTAGGGCAGAAATGAATTAAACCAAGCCTAAGCTCATAAAGTCTTGAGGTGTGACTTTTATTTTAGGGTTGTTGGACATCAATAATACCAACTTTGGGGTATTGGATATTAATAATACAAACTATTTCCTTGGACATTAGCAGTACGAACTATTAACCTATTTTCCTCTAACAGTACACCGTCGAATTGTTATGGTTCAAACTCATCGAAAAGATGATATGGCTCCATAATATGTGACATGGAAGGCATGTTAGTGTCCACATCAACATTTTCTATTCAACCTCTGCCTTCCACGTCACACATCATGGAGCCACGTCATCTTTTCGACGAGTTAAAACTACGGCAACTCGGTCGTGTACTATTAGAGGAAAATAAGTCGATAGTTGATACTACTAGCGTCCAAGAAAATAATTTGGTTTATTTATCTCCAATACCCCCAAAAGTTGGTATTATTGGCGTCCAATAATCCTTTATTTTATGGAAAATTCGCACATACCTTCCTTCAGATTTATGACAATAAAAAATTCAACCCTCACCGTTTTACATTACAACTTAACTTCCCTCACCTTTATTCCTCATTTAATTTTATCCCTTTTCCAGTGAAGACTAAGGATCATTTCGTGGACATGACTATTAATAGACCCTTGCCCCTTTATCATGTAAACTATTATGAAATTTATAAGATCGAAATTAAAATAAATATTAGTAATCTTTGACAAAAAGGAATAAATGATTAAAGTTAGGTCATCGATCTCTAATTTGTGTATTTTATGTAATTTTAATTATTAAGAAATTTTATTCTAAAAAAAATTATTATGAAACTTTAAAATTGTTGTAAATTTTTAAGATTAAAAAAGACTGAAATGTTTCCTATACGAATCTTAATTATTATAAAAAGATCGATTGTTGTGTGTTTTTAAAATGCGAACAACTCTTTTTTTAACTATTTTTTTTAATGAGATTTCTACTGTCCTGTGGCATAAATGATTGGGTCATATTTTCAAGAAGAGAATAGAGAGACTCGTGTCTGATGGAATTTTTGAGCCCTTAACTTTCACAGACATGCATGGACTTGTAGGGCTGTCCATAATCCAGTTCGGACCGAATGAAGGACTGGACTAGACTGGACCAAGAACTAGATCAAAATGACCGAAGATAGTTCGGTCCAATCCTCGGTCGAAATAATACTGAGTTTCCATTTTTGGTCCAGGGACTCGACCGAATTAGATAATTGAGAACCAAACTACAAACCAACTGTTTTTCTTGGTTTTCAACTTTTCATCACTATTGACTAATGTTTCTGAGTTTATCAATCTCAAACCCTCGACATTCCCCAGTCCCCACTCACCCTCCGCCTTCCACCACCTGCCGTCACTGAGCGCCATCGCTAGCGCCATGAAGGTCGTTAGAGCCACCGCCCTCCCTCCGCACTCAACCACTTCACAAGCGCCCCCCACCCCCTACTCCCTTGGTCTGTTGTTTTCTCCTCCTTAGCACAATCCATTACTTCACTAGATCAGGAAAAGTTTATTAATAAATATTTGATATTTGATTATGGGAAAAAATTTATTAATAAATATTTAATTAATAAACACACACAACGCAGGAAAAATTTAATACCGAGTTTCCATTTTTGGTCAAGGGACTGGACCGAATATTAAGAACTTTTTTTTCCATGCAGAGCAGCTAGCACACCCACGAAATGGAATCCAGCGTTGTGTGTGTTTTCTTCTTTTAGTTTATTAATAAATATTTAATTAATTAATAATGTAGGGAAAAAAATTTAATTATGTAAATACCTATTATATATATCTACCTCACTTAACCTTTCCCCATACTTAATGTTTACAATGAAAGGTTAATGATTAATTAGGGCATATTTAAGTGTGGGGACAATAAAATCTAGTGATTTAAGGTGTCATACTTAATTATGTGTAGGTAGATAAGTGTAGGGAAAAACACATTTTCTTGTAGTGGCCCATGAGCGATGAAGAACCCCTCCAGCAGAATCAGACCTCACGACCGTGACACGCATTGTCACGACCATGACATAGAGAGATTGCCTCTCACCAGAAGGCACCTTGTTCGGACTCGTTCCGAGCCGAATTCTTTTCATTTATAGGGTATTTTGATTGTTCTAGTCCCTTAATTATATATTAGATATGATGATTTTGAGTTTCGTAGGATAATAATGTGTTAGAGCCAAAACCAAAGCAATAGTGGTAAAATTGAGCAAAAATCCAAGAGGGTTGCATTACACTAGTCAAACCACGGGTCGGACGGGCGTCGCACCCACGACCTCATGGGTCACGCCCATAACCCTGTTCTGTGGCACCATTACATCAGCCAAGGGAAAGTGTCCAGAATTGCGTCGCACCCGAGTCGTTTCTGGTTGCACCCGTGACGGACATTGATTCAAGCCTGGGGGAATGTTTGATGGGAAGAATCCCTAAAGAGCGTCGCACCCATGTCATATATTGTCACACCCGCGATGTGCTGCGTAGAAGGAAATTTGCCGGCGGTCAGAACCCTGTCGCACTTGCGACAGGAAGCGTCGCACCCGCGACGACCTGAAATTCTGCGCAATTTTCTTGGCAAAACGACTGAGTTTTGTGTAATTGTTTTGGCTTGTATATATATACCCTAAGTGACGAATTCAGCCATAGCTAGTTTTTCTTAGTTTTCTCTTCATTTTACCTTAGGCTTTTATCATTATGCTCTTCTCTTGATTAGATTGACTTAGGGTTTTAAGCTTTTGATTATTCCTTAAGTTCCTCTAGTTCTTATTGCTTGTGATCAACTCTTTATTGCTATTAATTTCAGAAATCTTTCCCCATTCTCTTGTTCTTTCTTGCTTTCATTATAGATTGTCATTGCTAGTTCATTAGATTAGCCACAAAACTCAAATCAAACTTTTAGTGAGGAGGAGGATTAAGAATAACAAATTCTACTTCCTAGTGAGAATTTGGGGGTTCTTGATAATCCAAGTCACGCTTCTTGATTGTTCGGGAGAAGTCCAAGAAGAAGATTAGAGATGAAGGTTAGAGGTTAGAGAGAAGACTTAGTGCTTCAAGGGTATGATCTCTCTTTTAGTTCTTAATTCCATTTAGTAGGATAGTTTAATTGTTTCCCTATTTCTTGCTATTGATTGCATTCTTAGTGTTAGTTCTCTATTTTGTTCAATTAGATCAATCCATCTTTTATTCATGTTTTGCTTAATTGTTGATGTGATGATTTCATGATTATTATAGTTTAATTTGCTTTCCTTTACATAATTTACTACTTTCTGCATTTGAAAACCCCAAACCAAACCAATTTTCTCATCAAGTCTAACACCCATTCCTGTGGATTCGACATCCTTACTTTAGAAACAAAAATACACATCGAACACACCTCACGGCCGTAACCCTCACATGTCATGCCTGTAAGGGATGCGAATCCAGCGAAGTTCTTCAGAATTCCCCAGGGGTCACGGCCGTGACGACTTGTGTTACGCCCGTGACGCCCCTGTTCTGCCGATTATTTTCGGCCAAAACGATTGTATTTTGGGAACTTTTCTCCCAAGTATATAATGTAAAATTGTTGATTTTGACAGGACACTTTCTTTCCTAGTTTTTATACTTTATAGTTCTAAGTTTTAGTTCTCTTTTACTCATAGATTACTGTGTTAATTACTCTCCAATCAAGGTTTAATGTAATTTGTAGTTGATTCTCGGAAGTTCATCATTGCAATCTGATTTATTTCTATTGCTTTTCCTCTCCAACCCCAAATTGAGATTACTCTTGCCTCCCTTTCTTAGATTTTCATCTTTTACTTGTTGTTATTGCTTTGATTTGTGTCCTTAATTGCTTTATTTTGTTGTTTTTTGTAGTTCTTGATTATCATCATAGAATTATGTTGACATTAGCTTCAATCATTGAGTCTTCATCCATCATTAATATGAGTATAGCTAAATACCTTAGGGTTAAGGGGTGATTAGGGTCCCTAATGTGGGATTAGGTATGGATTAGTGGGATTAGGGTGATTAACAAGGTAATTAGTGTTCCACCCTAATTTTCCACTCGATGATTGAGTAATGGGTGTTTTGTTGTGTTTTAGGAAATGTACAAGGAAATTACACTAGGAAACGTTGAAATTTATAGGGAGATTCTGGCGAATTTGGTTCAACATTATATGCCTCCTCTTCTTGTTTTATGTTTATGTATAGGATTGTTGGACGATAATAGACTGGACTTTAGGGGTATTGGACAATAATGCAATGAACTTTTTTTTTTTGGATTCTAATACTCTGAACTTTGAGGGTATTGGACAATAATGCTAACAATTCAGTTGGTGGTTGACGCGGTGGCGGTCCTACTTTGAGGCGTTTTTCTTAATTCTTTTTTAATAAATTTTTGTTAGCATGTAAGAAACTAACCTAAGTTGAATGACCAATATATATTTTCTGAAAAAAGAAGAAAAATGACACCTCAAAGTAGGAGAGTCACCGCGTCAACCACCAACAGAATTGTTCCGGGTGCATTATTGTCCAATACCCTCAAAGTTCAGTATATTAGAGTTAAAATAAAAAAAAAAAAAGTTTAGTGCATTATTGTCCAATACCCCTAATGTTCAGTGTATTATCCTCCAATAATCTTTATGTATATTAAGTTAGTTTATATTTTGCTAACAACTTTTATATTTTTTGTTATCGGGAAAACTTTAAGAGCGAGCTCGATAAGGAAAAACCGGAAGATCCAAATTTATTGTGGGTGCATCAAATTAAATTTAAACAAAAAGAATCTTGTTTATAGGATTGGAGATTACACTTTTGTAACACCCCAGGTAACTACCACTAGATTAAGTTAATGATTCACCTAACCCAATGATTAGCAGCGAATAAACACCTGAGGGCATTACCGCCGTCCACGGTGGTAGACAAGGCTAAGACTAAACCCAACAAAAGGAATCAACCATAACCCAACTTCAAACATGCATCATCAGCATAACTTAACTCAAATCACCTCAAAAACAACATAATACAACCCAAAAGAAAATATATAAGTCATTAAATCACAATTTCTTTTAAGTCCTTCATGGAGAGCCTCTAACCACCTTTAGATTCCTTAAGGTGCACTAGGGTTTTTTCCTCTCGGGGCTTTTTCATTCTCCTTTGCCGAGGTTCCTAAAATGAAAACAAAACTTCGAAATGTGAGTTAAACCCCGTACATATACCCTTAACATGTAGGAAAAATTTTCGTAATTCATTATACTTATTTAGCGCGGTTCCAAAATTATATATATAAAAAAAACAACGTAATAACAGTTTAAGAAAAAGAGTAGCATAACTTACATAGCTTGACCATAACTTAACCTGAACATGAAGAAATATAACTGAACCTGTACTTAAATCACAACTTAAATGAAAATATTTATGAGTTCTTCCTTTTAAGAGTAACTGGATAACCATAAACTTGTTTGAAATCAAATAAAATCATGCATAAATTGACATAGACACACACATTAAAACATGACTTTGAACATCCATAACAAAACTTATGATCCTTGGAAGTAACCGAAGCAGCTTCACTTTGATCCCAATAATTTGGAAAATTTAAGGTACACAAAACTTGGTATATCACACCACTTAATGCGTGACACAAACCGTACTTGGAACACATGACTTAGAAAGGGTGTTCGGTCTCTTTCCGAGCCGAATTTTATCTCCTTTATAGGGTGTTTGTGTTTATTTTAGCCCTTTGTATATATTAGATATAGTGATTTATTGTTTTGTAGGAAAATAAGGAGTTAGAAGAGGTTTGGGCTTAATTGAAGGTTTTAAGGGAATCCCGAGCGATTTCCCGAATCAAACCAAGTCAATCCGAGTCGATAACTAAGTCAACCCGAGTCGAGAGCCGAGGCGAAACCGAAGCCAGAAATTCCATGTCAAGATTGGCGCAAAACAGGGGAACGATACAGACTCAAAGGTTTGAAATACGTGTGCCTTTACTCTTTGGGTCATAACTCCTTCGTTACAACTCCGATTGGTATGATATTTTGGGAGCTTAAAGTACACACCGAGAGCTATCCATCATATCTTACGGGTCTAAAACGGAGTTCGGATGAAGAAGTTATGTGCGTTTGAAGTCGGCAGGGAAAAGCTGCCCAGAACTGTGACTCGCCCGCGCCCATTTCTGACTCGCCCGAGTCAACCTTCTGGAGCAGCAAAGACATAGACCAAAGGAAGCAGGACAGTAGGCCGACTCGCCCGCGCCCATTGCCGACTTGCCCGCGCCCAGTGGCGACTCGCCCGAGCCAATTTTCTGCGGAAAAACCGACGCACGTGCTGCGATTTATTTCAAGGGTTTTGGGTTGTATTTTTCCTTCTTCTATAAATACCCACTTGTATTCAGCTTATTGAAGAGGGAGCCTAGGTAGTTTAGGAGTAGAATTAGATTAGATTTAATTGCTTTCTTTAATTGCTTTCTTAAATTGTTCTTCATGTTTTCTCCATTGTTCTTCAAGCTTTCTTCAAGTTTTCTTGCAATTGTTATTTAACTCTTCTTTCAAGCAAATTTCCATTGAAGTATTTACAAGCTTTCTCTCTCTTTCTCTTTTTCTCTCTCTCTCTCTCTAATCTCCATTGTTGATTTGATTTCAAAGCTTTCTAGTGAAAATCTCACCTAATCCATTTTTAGTGAGGAGGAGGGCTAAGGGTCACAAATTCCACTCTCAAGTGGGGATTTGGGGATTCTTAGTAATCCAATTCATGATTTTCTTGTTTGTTCGGGGAAAATCCAAGTTTGATTGAAGATTAGTGCAGATTGTTCATCAAAGGTATAATTTCTTTTCCCTAATTTCATTGTTCATGCTTTTTATTGCTTTCCTATTTATAGCTTTTTAATTGCTTTCATCTTAATTGCTTTCTTTGATTCATGCCTAGGTTAGATTTAATTGCTTTCATTTATATAATTTATCGCTTTCTGTATTGGGAAAAACCTTAATAAACCACAAATCCTAAGAATACCAGACACCCATCCCTGAGATCGACATCCCTTACTTAAAACCGCAATTTACACAACCGAACAATGGCGCCGTTGCCAGGGATGGCGTTATTTGGTAGATTAGGTTATTGGTTTGTGTGTACATAGTTATTGCTTTCTTGATTATGCTAGAAAAATGTAGTTAAAAAAATTGAATATCGAAAAAAAAGAGAGAAAAGAAATGAAAAGAAAAAAAAATAGAAAATTAGAAAAATAGAGAAAAGAGAGTTATGGAAAGTCCCCAATTCCCCCAATTTGACCATGAGATATTTTGGAGGTATTTTGCTAGATTACATGATTATCGTGCTCAATGTGAATTGTATGGCATTTTTTATGATACATTGAATTTGTTGGGAATTGTTAGTGATGGTGTGAATTATGAGACCCGAAACCTTTTAGATTATTACGGGTTTTCCAGTTTAGGTGAAGAACCAGCATGGGAGTTACTTGAATGGTTGTCTAGGGATTCCTATCAGTTTGAACAACGAAATGTTAGTCCTAGCTTCCAACCTCCTTATGCACCACCATTTGGGACCGAAACTGAACAATCATGTGAATCCCTCGTGTATGTTGATGATCAATCTTATGATGGGGGATATGTGGAAAACTGTTGTGATCTTTCCCAAAATGCCGATGTTGAGTCTCCTTCCATGTGCTCCTTGTGTGATTCGCCATATCATAGTTCAATTTCTTGTTTGCAAGCTACAATGGCTTCCTTCGAGGCGGAAGTAGAAAAATTATGTGCGAACATGAATTAGTATATGCGTGAATTTGTCCATGAGAGTAATCATAGGGTAGAAACTCGTTCTTCACAAATGGTTGATTCGAATGTTGAAGTAGGTCATTCATCGTCTTTTAGTCCTGAAATGCAAATTGATTCTGCTGTGTATGATGAAGATGATGACTATTATAACCAACCATGCATGCTTAGTGATTCCTTAGCTCTTGTCCCACCTAGTGAGCATGAGGAACATGATGATTTTGCGTGTGATGATGTAGAATTAGTTGAAAACATGCTAGATGACTAACCATTGTCCACACCCTTGTCCATGCCTTTGTGTGAAGAAAAAGTTGAGATTGATGAATGCCATGATGCTTGTGATATAATTGAGCATGATCTTGTTGAGGGTGAAATTGAATCTGTTGTGATTGAATGTGTGCTTGATACCGATTTGTTCACTTTCATTGAGGATCATTGCATTAGTGAGGCATTAGCTACCCTTGTATGTGAGTCCATTGATGTGTATATTTGTGATGATGAGCATAATTCTTTGGGGATTGATCATGATTGTTTGAACTTGGTTGTTGACAATGATGCTTTTGATGATAACATGCTTTATGAGTCATTCACGATGAGTTATGACCCTGAACCTTCCACTTTCACTTTTGATGTTGCTTTGGATGATGGACCCTTGTCTTTTGATGTTGATAGTTCTTCTTGTGAGTTTGATATTGAAAAAGATGAAGATGTGCTTGTTTGTGATGTTGGGAGTGTTATGATGTGGTCTAACCCTCTGTTTTCCTTATCACCTATTAACGATTATGATGATTATGTGGACGAGAGTGGTGATTTGGAATTTGTGAGTAATGAAAATTGCATGGAAATTGAGTTTGATCCATTGTTTGCATCTAAGTCTTCGCATGAGCATGTTCATGATTGTGTTGTATTTCCTCCTCATGTTGATTTGTATACCCAATCTCCATTAACGAGTCAATGGGATGATCCTTTTGTCATGTCTCACTTCACCATGCCTAGGAAAGTCTTGTATATTCATGCATTTCATCATTTCTATGACTTTTCTAAGGCATTTGATAAACTGTTAAGAGCACTAATATTTTTTGATGTGCCATTGCGAGTGTGCTCTTACCACTACCATTCTGAGATGCATGAGAGGATGCATGATTTGTTACTCCGGGCGTTGAATGGTTCTGACATGATGCCCGATATCTTGAGGTGAGAAGGAGTGATTTTCTTGATAAGATGCCTTTGAGGTAATATCCTTCCTCACCTTTTGTGTTTAATTAGTGAGTCGATTTTCTTTTCTTCTTTTATTTTCTTTTTGTGTGAGTCTTTTTCTGTTATTTTGGGGTGCTTGCTTATCTACTTCTGTTTCCATTTTGAGGACATGACAACCTTTTGTGATGGAGTGGGAGGGTAGTTTGCATTCCGGTTTTTGAGTCCAAAGAAAATAAAAAAGAGTGAAAGTTGTAATGTAAATATTTTAGTTTGTTTTCTTAGTTCATTAGTCCTTAGTGTCTTGTGTAGTTTGTTTTTCTTTTTGATCTTGCATGTGAACCATCACACATAGTATGCTTTTCTTGTTTATTTCTAACCTATGTGTGATGTTCTTTGGATCGTGGATTGAATACGCTTGATTGAAGACTTCGAGGTAACCTTTTTCCACTCTCTTTATGTGAATATATCATTGATCCATGTTGCATGCTTGATTTCTCCTTTCTGGTGGCGAACCCCTTGAGTGTGATTGTTGGGAATATTTTGGTTGTTGGAGCCGTGTGGGCTCGGGTCGCCACCGCTTTTTATGTGATAAGTGTTTTGTTTATATATGTTTTTCTTGGTTTTCTACCTTACTTGTGAACCCTTTTCATGATGGAGACATTGTGATATCTTGTGTTGGAGTGGGGGTGCTATTTTCCATTTGTCATGGGTAGATCACCTAGTTTTTTGAGTCTCTTGTTTTTGTTTTTTTAGTTTGTGTCTAGAAGTTTGAAAAGTGTTTGTGTGAAAGAAAAAAAGAGGGGAGAAATTTTGTGAAAAACCCAAAAGTTTCTTTTTCTTTTTGAAGATGTTTCCGTTCACAGTTGTGTAGATAGTTGTCTAATCGGTTAATTCAATCACTTAGAAGCGGCCGGTATGAATAATGATAGGCCTTAGGAAGGATTTTTGCCATAACTTATCTCTATTAGACCTCTACATGGAATGGGAAAGCGGATTCCTCAAATCTTACACGCTTCAATTGTGAATTCTTACCTAAGTTAGACGGTTTTAGTTGTTCAATTGCTTAAACTCTTAATTAATGCATTAAATAATTATTGTCGGGCTTACCGTCATGGGTTGGTTTGGGTGGATCGGCATCCTATGTCCCTTAAGTGCAATGACTCACGTATGGAGAAACCCAGCAGGGAGGGTAACCCTTTGCGAAGGCCGGTGCTTAAATCCCGCAAAACTCGACACAAACGCTCTAAAAGACACAAAACGAATTGAGTGGAAATACAAGAGCGTAAGAGCGAAGCAAGGACAAAGAAAAAAAGAGTTGAGCAAAAGAATGGTAAGAAAGAGCGAGAAAAAGAAAGAAAAGAGCGAAGTAAGAAAAAGAAAGAAAAGAGAGTTTGAAAGAAAAACCAAGAGTGAAGTAGGATAGATAATCCCGAGCTTGAGCATGAGAACAACTCTGATTGTCTCGCTTAGGATAGGAAGGACCGACTAGAGCCCACTTGCACATATGCACGAGGTGTTTTGCTCATCAGGAAGTGTTTTGGTTCAAAATCTCAAAGATTGGCAGTTTTCCAACCTTCGTGTCTTAATTTGTTTATACTTGCTTCTTCCAATTGATTGTTGAGGCGAGTTGGGGAACTAGGTGCATGATTGGGGACGAGAATATTTTCTTTGCTTTTGTTTTGTTTCGTTTTTCGGTTTTCACTTCTTTTTCTTTCCCCTTTTTCTTTTCTAGGGCTTTTGTGGGTATAGTTGCTATAAACCCTCACGAGACCTACCTCGTCACCACTCTGCACGGGGTTTAAAGGGCTTGATGCATGTGCCAAATGCATTCGTGATTCCTGCGAAAGTGAGTTAGGGTTTTAGTTTTCTTTTTCTAGTCATTTTCTTTGTTTTTAGTTTGCACGGGGCGAGCAAACCCTTGTGTTGGAGTGGTGTTCGGTCTCGTTCCGAGCCGAATTTTATCTCCTTTATAGGGTGTTTGTGTTTATTTTAGCCCTTTGTATATATTAGATATAGTGATTTAGTGTTTTGTAGGAAAATAAGGAGTTAGAAGAAGTTTGGGCTTAATTGAAGGTTTTTAGGGAATCCCGAGCGATTTCCCGAGTCAAACCAAGTCAATCCGAGCCGAGAACTAAGTCAACCCGAGTCGAGAGCCGAGGCGAAACCGAAGCCGGAAATTCCATGTCAAGATTGGCGCAAAACAGGGGAACGATACAGACTCAAAGGTTTGAAATACGTGTGCCTTTACTCTTTGGGTCATAACTCCTTCTTTACAACTCCGATTGGTATGATATTTTGGGAGCTTAAAGTACACACCGAGAGCTTTCCATCGATATCTTACGGGTCTAAAACGGAGTTCGGATGAAGAAGTTATGTGCATTTGAAGTCGGCAGGGAAAAGCTGCCTAGAACTGTGACTCGCCCGCGCCAATTTCTGACTCGCCCGAGTCAACCTTCTGGAGCAGCAAAGACATAGACCAAAGGAAGTAGGACAGTAGGCCGACTCGCCCGCGCCCATTGCCGACTCGCCCGCGCCCATTGGCGACTCGCCCGAGCCAATTTTCTGCGGAAAAACTGACGCACGTGCTGCGATTTATTTCTAGGGTTTTGGGTTGTATTTTTCCTTCTTCTATAAATACCCACTTGTATTAGCTTATTGAAGAGGGAGCCTAGGTAGTTTAGGAGTAGAATTAGATTAGATTTAATTGCTTTCTTTAATTGCTTTCTTAAATTGTTCTTCAAGTTTTCTCCATTGTTCTTCAAGCTTTCTTCAAGTTTTCTTGCAATTGTTATTTAACTCTTCTTTCAAGCGAATTTCCATTGAAGTATTTACAAGCTTTCTCTCTCTTTCTCTCTTTTTCTCTCTCTCTCTCTAGTCTCCATTGTTGATTTGATTTCAAAGCTTTCTAGTGAAAATCTCACCCAATCCATTTTTAGTGAGGAGGAGGGCTAAGGGTCACAAATTCCACTCTCAAGTGGGGATTTGGGGATTCTTAGTAATCCAATTCATGATTTTCTTGTTTGTTCGGGGAAAATCCAAGTTTGATTGAAGATTAGTGCAGATTGTTCATCAAAGGTATAATTTCTTTTCCCTAATTTCATTGTTCATGCTTTTTATTGCTTTCCTATTTATAGCTTTTTAATTGCTTTCATCTTAATTGCTTTATTTAATTCATGCCTAGGTTAGATTTAATTGCTTTCATTTATATAATTTATCGCTTTCTGTATTGGGAAAAACCTTAACAAACCACAAATCCTAAGAATACCAGACACCCATCCCTGAGATTGACATCCCTTACTTAAAACCGCAATTTACACAACCGAACAAAGTGGCATGTAAATTACGTCATAAAAGATGAGTTAAAACGTATACCCAACACATAGCATAAACTATTACTTCAAACCAATCATAAGGTATGACTTATAACATGTTGTAAAATATATTTAAAAACCATGAACAAGTCCTATAAGACTTAAACCCTTAACTTAAACCCTTGCAGTACTTAGTTACTTAAAACTTAGCTGTCGTATTATTATCCTGAACGTCCCCTGCTTGCGATGATCGGTTAAGCCTCCGTATGTGCATACCCGGACCGATCGGGAGATCCGAATGGTGGATAATTATCCTATACTGGCCAGGTTTCCATGATGTGCAACTAAAGCACTTCAACTATCTTTTCCTTGGGTGCACTAAGGCACGTATATAATTAACTTGGGGTGCACAAAGGCACATAAACATGTTTCCTTGGTGTGCACTAAGACACCATAAACGTGGTGTGCTCCAGGGCACCATAAACATGGGCGGGGCCTTGATTAACTTCTAAAACTTGGAAATTTAAACTACCCTTTTCCAATCATAACTTAAACATATATCTACGTAAACTCCTCGAATAAGACTTGTACGTATAAAATGGAATTTATTCATGAAATAACTCATCCATCCAAAGCATAGAATTATCGTAAAAGTTTCGAATATAAAGGGTACGCAACATAGATACTTAGAAATAACTGTGAAATTATCCTGATAAATCGACCTGAATTACTTAAAAAAATCCCTGAAAACTTACATATATTTTGAACATAAATCATGATACTTTGCATATAAACATGGATAATTATAAAATAAATTTAGAACTTAACGTAAATTATTAATTTATGACATTATTCATAAAAAGTCAGGCAGTATACGTACCTGAAGACTTAAGAACACGTACGGAACGAGCAAGGACTTGAACAGTGGTGCAACGATCTCTTGGAGGGACTTTAAAAGAAAAGAAATCATGAATTAGGACCTAACTTAGGAGGAATAACATAGTGAATTTTTTTTGGGGAATAATAATAATAACTCGGTTCTAAGGCATACTCATAAGATCATAACTTCTCGTACAAGCATCGGATCATGGCATAAGAAGACTTTCCGGAAAGTTCAGATTACACACTCAAACTTTGGAGTTGACCATGAAATCTAGAAACGTGGCTAAGGAAGCTAAAAATTAACATCTTTATAAGCTGCCGAGAATAATAATCATTTAAACTTCAATTAATCGGAAAATGGTAACTCGAGCTCTAGTTATCGGTTCGGAACGTGTAAGCTGTCTATGGAAAGCTCGTAACACATACTCCAACTTTCATTTTAACCGTAAGTTGAGTTGAACATGGGAAAGGGTCGGATTTTAATCAACAAAACAGGCAGCCACCAAAAATACATTCTGGAAAACTCACATTTTTGTCTTCCATATAAAAGCTCATAACTCTCTCTCCCGATATCCTATGAACATCTACCATACATTTCTAAAAAGCCCATGGTGTACCCTACAACATTCATTTAGAGAACCAATTGATTTGGATATGGAAAAGGGGTCGGAATTCAGCCATGAGCATCATATCATGGAACTGATTTTCTGGGTAGCTCAGATTATTGCCCCATACTCGAAAACTCATAACTTTCATTCCCGACATTCGATAGCTACAAACTTTACCATGCTGGAAAGCTTAAATAATGGTCTAAAACTTTCATGTTGAACATTTAGATCAAAAAGGTTCTAAATAGACGAACAACATGCATTTAAGTACTGACCTCAGAACACGTATATAATTGCCACACTTTACGGTTTTGGTCATAACTCAAGTTATACACCTCGAAATCTCGAGATTCAAAAACCAGGTGTTAGCTAACATCATAGGCTACCATTTTATATAAAAACATAGGTCAAAATCATATCCTACACCCTCTGGGAAGAATCAGATTACAACCAGGAACATCCTAGGCCGTTTATTTAGCTTTGCATGTAAGTTGTACTTGACTAACTCATACTAATCAAACCCTAAATACACCTCTTAAGCAAGAACATAATTTGCAGAGTTCATCCCTCAGAAAGTACCCATCCATGGCCCCAAAATCCACATGCAACACATAATTTCAATATAATTCAATCCTCCAAGTGAATTCCTTCACATAATCAACATCAAAATTAAATAAAATTCAATCATTTGCTACTCCAAATCTGTTCTAAGTTCATGCATCCATTCCTAATTATAATCCCACTCTTCACAGCAAATTACACTACCAAATCATCATGCATGTTCAGATTTTATAACCATTCATACTTATTCTTAGATAAAAACACAAAATTCATCACACTTACCCAATTCCTCCTCTAGTAATCTTATATCTTCAATCACCACCACTTGACCCCAAGGAAAAACTTGATTAACCTTCTGTAAAACATAAAAAGAGAACCAATAACTCAGATTACAACTAGGATTTACATTTGAAAGGGAGTAGGAGAGTGATGGAGTAGATTACCACTTAAATTGGAGAGAAAGAGTAAGAAAAGAAGAGGAACGATGGTGATGATGGGCGACTGTGACGGGTAGCCGCCGGTGGCCGGCGAGAGGACGGCGGCAGCGGCAGTGGTTGGCAGGCAGTGGTGGGTGGTGGGTGGCGTGGATGAGAGGTGAAGCCAAAGAGACACACAAGGGAGATTGAGAGCAAGTGTTGTATTTGAATTAGTAAAATACTACTCCCTCCTTAATAATATATACATTTTAATAAGATTAAGGCCCAAACTCCATCCCCCTCTCTTTCTTTGATTCGGCCAAATGGCCCAAATAACCCAAAATTTTATCAATTTATTTCCTTCTCTTATACTTATATCTCCCACCTTCCCCAAACTATCGAGATTTCTTAAACCGTAAACATATTCTTGGTATCCCAAATAAATATATTCCTACACCTCCGTAAAATTTCTCATAATTATAAACCGAAATTGACTTGCATAAAAGAAAGACCCAATGTATTGGTCTCGGAAAAAGAATTCATATACGATCAGGACCACTATAAAAATTGTCGAAAGGTAATTCTTAAAAAAGAAAATTAAACTAGTGCGTTGACGATCATTGCACTGTTCAAGCCCTGCAAAACATACACTGGGTTAGAAAAAAAAATGGAACACGCGCTTGTAATTACTCGTGATTTATTATTAACCTTGATTAATTAAACTAATTAACACGGACTAAGGGAGGGATATTCTTCGGGTTATTACATCTTACTTCCCTTAAAAGAAGTTTCGTCCCCGAAATTTGAAAATACTACCCCCTTATCTTCGGTGTCTTACCTTAAAACAGATGGGAGTACTTGTTTCACATGTCCTTTTCGGTTTCCTGTGTAGCTTTCGACGTGGAGTGATTAATCCGAAGGACTTTCACTAGGGGGATTTCCTTGGAGCGTAAAAGCTTGACTCTCCGGTCCAGAATCTGAACCGACACTTCTTCATAAGATAGATTCTCCGCGATAGCCATTGGCTCGGGTTCACTACATGGCTCGGTCCGGTATATATTTTCGCAACTAATAAACGCGAAATACGTCATGGAAATGCTCTAACTATGCAGGTAATTCAAGCCTATACACGATTGGGTTAATCTTCCCAATAATCTCATAAAGCCCAAATACCGAGGGTTTAGCTTCCCTTTCACCTTGAATCTATACACTCCTTTAGTGGGTGAAACCTTGAGAAATACTTTATCTCCTGGCTGAAACTCTAAAGGTTTCTCTCTTCGATCAGCATAACTTTTCTGCCGACTTTGAGTGGCCTTGATATGCTGCTGGATGACCCATACTTTATCCATCATGTCCTGTATCATGTCGGGACCCACTAATAATGTTTCATCTAGTTCATTCCAACATAAAGGGGATCTGCATCTCCGTCCGTAAAGAGCCTCAAAAGGCGTCATCTGAATCCTAGCTTGGTAGCTATTGTGGTTGGAGAATTCCATTAATGGTATGAAATCTTCCCAAAATCCTTGAAAGTCTAAGATGCATGCCCGAAGCATATCTTCTACTATTTGATTTGCCCTTCTTGTCTGACCGTCTGTTTCTGGATGATACGAGCTATTAAAGCTCAGCGTGGTGCCCAAGGCCATCTATAGAGCTACCCAAAATTGTGATTGGGACCAGGTGTCTCGATCAGAGACTATGTCCTTGGGGATGCCATGTAGCCTTACTATTCCCTTCATATGAATATCTGCTAACCTATCAACCTTCCAACTCTCATTAATTAGAACGAAATGGGCAGATTTAGTCAATCGATCCACGATCACCCATATCACATTCTTCTGGGTAACCATAAAGGGCAATTCCCTGATAAAATCCATAGATATTGAATCCCATTTCCATGTAGGGATCTCTTATGGCCTTAATTATCCTGCAAGTCGTTGGTGCTCTATCTTCACCTTTTGACATGTGAGACACTTACCCACAAAATTAGCGATGTCCTTCTTCATGTTAGGCCACCAAAACTTCTCTTTCCTGTCTCGGTACATCTTAGTATCTCCTGGGTGGACTTAGTATGGGGCGTTGTGCCCTTCGTGCAGAATCCTCTCTCGTAGATCTCGGCTTGCAGGCACACATAGACGATTTTGGAATCTTAAGGTTCCATCCTCGTGAACCAAAAACCCTGGCAGTTTTCCTTGTTTTATTCTTGCACGGATATACCTCAAATGATCATCATTCATTTTTTTCCTCTTTGATTTCATCCAAGATGGAGGGTCGAACCTAAAGTTCTGCCAACTGTGTTTTCACCTAATCCAGCGGGACTACTTCAATCCATGCTTCCTGAATTTCTTGGATGAGTTTTGATTTGGCCATCTTCGGCGCATCTGAGTCATGCTGATTCTTTCTACTTAGGGCACCAGCTACTAAATTTGCCTTTCCTGGATGGTAGTGAATGTCTAAGTCATACTCTTTGATGAGCTCCAACCATCTTTGTTTCCTTCAGTTTAACTCTTTCTGAATAAATACGTTTTTGAGACTCCGATGATTTGTGAAACTTTGGTGGAAACACCGTATAAATAATGCCTCTGGATCTTTTAAAACAAAATTACCGCGGCTAACTCCAACTCATGAGTAGGGTGATTCAACTTGTAAGGCTTTAACTGTCGAGAGGCGTAAGCTATGACCTTGTCACCTTGCATCAAGACGCATCCTAACCCTCGTTTGGACGCATCACTATACACGACGTATTCTTTCCCTCCTACTGGCAAGGCCAAGATTGGGCCAGATGTGAGTCTCATTTTGAGTTCTTAATGTGCTTGCTCACACTTTTCTGACCATTCAGACTTGGTAGTCTTTCTTCACAGACTCGTCAACGGTAAGGCAATCCTAGAAAAATCTTTTATGAAACACCTGTAATAGCTTGCCACACCTAGAATACCTCTTACTTCGGTAATGGTGGTAGTCTAGCCCAGTTCATGAATGCTTCAACCTTTTTGCGGGTCGACTTTGATCCCTTCTTTGGTCATTATATGCCTTAAAAAAAAAAGAAACTACTTCTTCTAGCCAAAATTCACACTTCTCCAGCTTAGCTATAACTGTTGTTCTCTTAAAGTTTGTAGCACTATTCTCAAGTGCGGTTCATGCTCTTCTCGAGTCCTTGAGTAAATCAAAATATCATAAATGAAGAACACCACAAACTTATCCAGATAGGATCTAAAAATTCTGTTCATGAGATTCATAAAAACTGTCGGTGCATTGGTAAGTCCAAAAGGCATCACAATAAGCTCGTAGTGCCCATAACAGGTCCTAAAAGTTGTATTGGGTACATCTTCCGGCCTTAGCCTCAACTGGTGATATCCAGACCTTAGGTCAATTTTGGAAAACACGGATGCCCCTTGCAACTGGTCACATAAGTCATCAATACGGGGCAGGGGGTACTTGTTCTTGATAATAACCTTGTTTAACTCTCGGTAATCCATACATAGCCTCGGGCTCCCATCCTTTTCCTTAACGAACAAACTGGCGCTCCCCAAGGAGAAACACTAGGTCTTATAAACCTTAATTAATTCAACTTATCCAGCTGGGTCTTGAGCTCTTTGAACTCAGTGGGTGCCATTCGATAAGGCGCCTTTGGTATTGATTGCGTACCTGGTACTAGCTCTATTTCAAAATCGATTTCCCTCTTCGGGGGTAGGCTAGTTAGCTCTTCAGGAAAAACATCTGGAAAAAATCCCTTACTACGGGAATATCTTCCACTTTCAGCTCCTCTGGCTTACTTTCCATCACATAACATACATATCCTTCAGCTCCTTGGCGTATGAGCCTTCTTTCCTTCTTCAAAGAGGCAATCTTACAATTGAGCTTTCCTGATTCACCGTGGAAATGAACTTTACCTCCTAACTGACTTTTCAAAAGAACAATCCCTTCCTCTCATTTTATCTTGGCTCCATACTTGGCTAACCAATCCGTGGCTAAGATAACATCAAATTCAGCTATATCTATGACAATAAGGTCTACTGGAAAGATTCCTTCAGATATGTTGAGCGGCACATTCAGGAGTGCCCTTTCCCATGCTATAACCTGGCCATTTAGTAGCCGTATTTGCTATGCTGCTGCCTTTTCATGATTCTGTAAGCCTAGCTCATAATTAACACGCACAGAAATAAATGAATACGATGCACCAGAATCAAATAAAGCATAAACAGATCTTGCATTTATTAACAGAGTTCCAGTGATCACCATACCCAAAGTGGCCACTTCCTTAACCAAATAGAAGGTTCCGATGGTTACCCATTTCTCTTTCGGTACCTCAAGGACCTCAAATATCTTTTCCATATCCCACATCCAATCTTCTAATTCTACAGGGTTAAACCCTTCTGCATAGGTTCTAGGGTTCCTCTTGGCTACCTTATTAGCATGGTCATCATTCTTAACTGTAACGCCCCAACCTAGGGTGGCTAGGCACGTCACTGCCGTGGGGTCCTCCTTGGACACCCACAAGGCTACCGAAACTCCAAACCATAGTTATTCCCAAAAATCGTAGCGCAGCGGACGCTTTTCCCTATAACAAAACTCAACTTAGGTCATTGGAGTCAAACTAGCACATGCAAATCCATACATACTTACATCAACAAAGTGTACACACCAAATACATCAATATTAAACTTAACAACATATTCCGAATCAAACATATAACTCCAAGCCTCCTTCTTAGCCATAACTTAAAAAGACTTCAAGACCTAGTCGCTTAAGGTACCTTCCTGCCTTTCAGCTTTGAAAACCCTGTAAAAGAGGTGAGGTCATGAGCTCCCCGAGCCCAGCGAATAATCCTTATCTCCCCCGTTGTTACACTTTGCACATTAACAGGTTAGCACATAAGAATATTATCCTGTACACATACCATTACTTTCTAAAAAGCAACAACATAGGGAAGTGACAAAGGGATCTATATCAAAGAATCACCATAAGCTCATATAACTCATACATACATATCGCATAATTTAACTAAAATATCACATTCTTATCAAAGTCACACCATACTTCGTAATCAAAGTCACACCTAGTCACAATCTTCCAATTTTAGAAAGCTTAACACAAATCACAACATAACACAGTTTTCCCAATTAATCAAAGTAACTTGTTGTAGGGGAACTCAACTTATAACTCACTGGACTAGCACCTATATATCACAAGGGTCACAAACACATCCTGGTGAACCAGGGACCCATCGTTCTAGAGTACAGATATTCTTAATTAACAAACTATGTGGTCACATTCACATCCTAGCGGACTGGGAAGAGCCCACTCAAGGTACCAACTAGGGACTCACATAGATCCAAAACAAACAGGCCGAAAATCACATCCTGGTACCTACCAGGCGACCTGACACAAAGACGCTACTACTATGGCCATAGTCCTAGAACGACACATAAGCAATAGCCCAAAGTAAGACACAAATCTCATTCCCCAACTTTAGCTTAATTATGCCATTAACACGAACAAACACAAGCCATTTCATCTCTTGAAGCTAAGTAAATCATACAAGTCAACAAGATAAACATCCAACAAGGCATAATATATGTCATACATCATAATATTTTCCATACTTACTGATTTCAAGACCTAATACACATTATTTTCACAATTGACAACTCCACTTAGCACACGAACAAGCCCAATTTACACCAATTAAACATATATATACAAAACTCCATAACTCTCAAAATAAACATCATAAATTCTTGAAATCTTAAACACACATGATATATACCATAAAGAATTTACAGTAAAATTTATAGACATAAAAGCTAAACACATAATTCACGAAAATTCACACAATTTCATCAAATTTGAACTGAAAAACAGGGCAGTTTCACTCTAAAAATTATATCTCACAGAATAAAACTCCACATTTCATGAAAAGTTACCACAAGCTGTTTAATAGCATCTCGAATATACAGTAAAAATTTTGTTCAATTTGGATAAGCCAATAATTCACAATAAATCAAACAGTAACCCAATCCCTGTGTATACGAATTTTCTAATAGTTTTCATCCATAATTCTTGTTCTTCAAACCCTAAAATTCAAGCAACAACCACAATCTAATACATGCAAACTCAGATTCACAACCAAAACATCAAGTCTCATCAAAATCATATACTTTAACAATCCAACACATGCAAGCCAAAGGTTGGTTTCTAACAACTCCAATTAGAGTTTTCTAATCTTTTAAACCCTAAAAACAACTCAAATTCATGCAATTCAATTCCAAATTTGAGTATAAATCATAATCAAAATCTTTCTCTATCAATTTTATCAAAGAAAGAGAAGAATTACTCACCAAAATTAGTGAAACAACACAATCCGTAAGTCTCTGATTCTGGGCTATAACTCGAGCTAGAGAGGTCAAAACGACAATCACACCGTTGGATAGGAAGAAGAATGTGTCAGGAACAACATACTAAAATTTGAATTCGATCACAGGTCGTTTGGGTGTCGATCGGAACCAAAAACCGGACTGCCAGATCTTCTTCTTCTTCCTCTTCTTCTTGTTCTTATTCTCTCTCAACCCCTCTCTTTTTCTATCTGAAAGTGTGTGTTTAACGTGATAACCCCCCTCCCCTAATGTTTTTATTTTCTTTTCTTTTCTCCTTTTCACTTCATTTTCTTATTCCTTTTTCTTATTCACTCTTTTTTTTCTTTTCTCAACATCTAATTAGTAACCAGTAAACTAATTAATACTACAAGAACTAACACAAATTAAAAATAAAATAACACATTAAAATATCACACAGATATAATTTAAACACTTAAAATAAACCACTATATCAAAGTTAGTCAGTTAAAAAAAAAAGCGGGGTGTTACATCCTTCCCCCCTTAAAATAAGTTTCGTCCTCGAAACTTACCTTGTTCCTTAAACGAACCACCTTAATTCTTCTCCGTTGACTTCATGAGATAAATCCTCCCTACAGAACTTTTGCCTCTGTCGCAGTCCACCTTCTTGTTATGCAGCTGAGGTGTGCTTCCTTCTTCAACCCATGGTCTGTTTGACCCTCCAAGGGCTCTCTTACAAGTGGCTCGATAACATTCAGGTCCACCATGCACCTTCTTGCAGTAATCACAATATTTCTTGTCAGTAATAGTGTCCCTTTGCGGGTCTTGGACGATGTTCTTTTGTTTTCCAAAGCTTGAATTTCCTCCACTGAGCTTCTTTGTTGTCGATGCATTCTTAGCTTTGCCTTCATCGTGAATCTTTTCAAACCGTATAGCTCTTTGATATAAGTCTTGATACTTTGTGAATGTCTGTGATGCCAACCCCATACGTATGTTAAAGCTCAGACCATCTTCAAAGCGATCCACCTTCCTTTGCTCTGTATCCACCATATGCTTACCAAAGCGACTCAGTTCAATAAACTTGGCACCGTACTCCATCACCGACATTTCACCTTGCTCTATATTAGCAAATTCTAACTCCTTAGCCCTTTGTATATCTCTAGGATAGTATTGTTCGTTCATCTTCTCCTTCAATTTTTCCCAAGTGAGTGTGTTTGCTTTCTCTTCCTCTAGGCTTGGCTTAACCAAGTCCCACAAATGATCTACTTCTCCAACAAACAAGTGTGTAGCCAAACCCACTTTATACTCCTCAGGACACATCATAGTCTTAAAGATCTTATCAATTTCTCTCATCCATTCATCCAACTCAGAAGGATTCGCGGTTCCCCTAAACTTTGATGGTTGCAACTTAAGAAATTTGTTTAGCAGGGTAATTCCTATCATAGGGTCAGCTTTGCTTGCTTGCCCATCAGGTCCACCTCCTCCTCCCTCAGCAGACATCTTTAAGACTCGACTAAGGGTAGGTTAACACATCGAAAGTTAGACCAAATCAACATCAAGTAATCCACATAACAAGTAGGAAACACATCATTACACATAATCAAGCACATGCGCAGATAAGTCCTATTGTCACAGGATTATTGCTCTGATACCACTTCTGTAACGCCCCAACCTAGGGTGGCTAGGCACGTCACTGTCGTGGGGTCCTCCTTGGACACCCACAAGGCTACCTAAACTCCAAACCATAGTTATTCCCAAAAATCGTAGCGCAGCGGAAGCTTTTCCCCATAACAAAACTCAACTTAGGTCATTGGAGTCAAACTAGCACATGCAAATCCATACATACTTACATCAACAAAGTGTACACACCAAATACATCCATATTAAACTTAACAACATATTCGGAATCAAACATATAACTCCAAGCCTCCTTCTTAGCCATAACTTCAAAAGACTTCAAGACCTAGTCGCTTAAGGTACCTTCCTGCCTTTCAGCTTTGAAAACCCTGTAAAAGAGGTGAGGTCATGAGCTCCCCGAACCCAGCGAATAATCCTTATCTCTCCCGTTGTTACACTTTGCACATTAACAGGTTAGCACATAAGAATATTATCCTGTACACATACCATTACTTTCTAAAATGCAACAACATAGGGAAGTGACAAAGGGATCTATATCAAAGAATCATCATAAGCTCATATAACTCATACATACTTATCGCATAATTTAACTAAAATATCACATTCTTATCAAAGTCACACCATACTTCGTAATCAAAGTCACACCTAGTCACAATCTTCCAATTTTAGAAAGCTTAACACAAATCACAACATAACACAGTTTTCCCAATTAATCAAAGTAACTTGTTGTAGGGGAACTCAACTTATAACTCACTGGACTAGCACTTATATATCACAAGGGTCACAAACACATCCTGGTGAACCAGGGACCCATCGTTCTAGAGTACAGATATTCTTAATTCACAAACTATGTGGTCACATTCACATCCTAGCGGACTGGGAAGAGCCCACTCAAGGTACCAACTAGGGACTCACATAGATCCAAAACAAACAGGCCGAAAATCACATCCTGGTACCTACCAGGCGACCTGACACAAAGACGCTACTACTATGGCCATAGTCCTAGAATGACACATAAGCAATAGCCCAAAGTAAGACACAAATCTCATTCCCCAACTTTAGCTTAATTATGCCATTAACACAAACAAACACAAGCCATTTCATCTCTTGAAGCTAAGTAAATCATACAAGTCAACAAGATAAACATCCAACAAGGCATAATATATGTCATACACCATAATATTTTCCATACTTACTGATTTGAAGACCTAATACACATTATTTTCACAATTGACAACTCCACTTAGCACACGAACAAGCCCAATTTACACCAATTAAACATATATATACAAAACTCCATAACTCTCAAAATAAACATCCTAAATTCTTGAAATCTTAAACACACATGATATATACCATAAAGAATTTACAGTAAAATTTATAGACATGAAAGGTAAACACATAATTCACGAAAATTCACACAATTTCATCAAATTTGAACTGAAAAACAGGGTAGTTTCACTCTAAAAATTATATCTCACAGAATACAACTCCAAAATTCATGAAAATTTGCCACAAGCTGTATAATAGCAGCTCGCACCTACAGTAAAAATGTTGTTCAATTTGGATAAGCCAATAATTCACAATAAATTAAACAGTAACCCAATCCTTGTGCATACGAATTTTCTAATAGTTTTCATCCATAATTCTTGTTCTTCAAACCCTAAAATTCAAGAAACAACCACAATCTAATACATGCAAACTCAGATTCACAACCAAAACATCAAGTCTCATCAAAATCATATACTTTAACAATCCAACACATGCAAACCAAAGGTTGGTTTCTAACAACTCCAATTAGAGTTTTCTAATCTTTTAAACCCTAAAAACAACTCAAATTCATGCAATTCAATTCCAAATTTGAGTATAAATCATAATCAAAATCTTTCCCTATCAATTTTATCAAAGAAAGAGAAGAATTACTCACCAAAATTAGTGAAACAACACAATCCGTAAGTCTCTGATTCTGGGCTATAACTCGAGCTAGAGAGGTCAAAACGATAATCACACCGTTGGATATGAAGAGGAATGTGTCAGGAACAACATACTAAAATTTGAAGTCGATCGGAGGTCGTTTGTGCGTCGATCAGAACCAAAAACCGGACTGCCAGATCTTCTTCTTCTTCTTCCTCTTCTTCTTGTTCTTATTCTCTCTCAACCCCTCTCTTTTTCTATCTGAAAGTGTGTGTTTAACGTGATAACCCCCGTCCCCTAATGTTTTTATTTTCTTTTCTTTTCTCCTTTTCCCTTCATTTTCTTATTCCTTTTTCTTATTCACTCTTTTTTTTCTTTTCTCAACATCTAATTAGTAACCAGTAAACTAATTAATACTACAAGAACTAACACAAATTAAAATAAAATAACACATTAAAATATCACACAGATATAATTTAAACACTTAAAATAAACCACTATATCAAAGTTAGTCAGTTAAAAAAAAAGTGGGGTGTTACATTAACAATATTACTTCCTTCCACACTGGAATTTGGAATTTTCTGTAAAAGATCCCGCATCACTTGTCTAAAACTCGAGATGGTAAGGATTAGGTGGGGGCATCATTTTCGGTGAGGACCCTAACACAGGATTGACTTGGGGAGCCCCTTGGGATCCTTGCAACTGTAAGTCCTGCCCTCGGGAATCGACAGTTTCTTCCCCATGTTAGAAGGGTGGTCGTTGTTCAATTCGTACGACATGCTACATTATAACCATAAAATTTTAGCTTAAATCTCAATCATTCCACCTCCTTTACACTTCATGCATTTAAGAAAATAAAACTCAAGTAATCCTTACGTAACCATACCCCTTTGTCCCTTGTTATCCTAGCATTATTTAATCACAATCCACGCTCCCAAAACTTATTAATCCCTGTATCCATGGTTAACTGGAACATTAAGTGCATACATAATTTCCCCTCAAGTCGATAAACATAAAAATACTTCCTTTTTCTCACTTCTTGAAACATCAGGTTTTAAACACATGTAACCTTGAGACGTTAAACGCTAACTCCCAACTATATTATATGAGAGCCAAATTTGTTCTCATAACATCAACCACCATACGCATGAATATCAAGAGATAATTGTTCCATGATTACACCATTGTTGTCAACATAATACGCAACAACATGCTACTTCTCATTCTTCGTCCCTTCTTCTTGTTCATACAGAGCCTGAACTCCCTAAGAAGGGGTATAGTCGTCATCATCATTATCATCTTCATCTTCCTCAGTACCGTCATTCTCATCAACCTTAAACTGAATGGTATGCTGGGGCCTAACAAATCTATGAAATAATAGGTGATTTCCCATGGTTACATCTTCCAGCATTCGGCATATTCTTAGACCTTCAACTCAAAATTCACCACGGACCATGTTCCTAAAATCTGAAATCGTTCTTCGTGGGCGCCTTACTCGAAAGTATAGGTACAATTGCGGTACTTGTGCTGGAACCAAGTCCAGGGATGCGCGTGCGGTAGAAACGCTAACAGACAGTGAGTTTTCCTCACCAAATCTTGATATTGAGAGTTCGGGTTCTCTTAAAATGCGGAATACTTCCATGAACCTCATGACGTGTGCGAAAACACTATCTTTAATCTTCATTAACATAGCGCGCATAGGGGTTCGGGGTTTCGGGTTCAGCCATCTATCATATCATATAAAATTTTAACAACTTAATAAAATAAAACAAACATTCTACTGGCATAAACTTGGGTCCTTAACTTGCCTGGACGAAACCCATAACTATATCAAGTCTTAAACAGCTTCATGTATCATAATGGACCTCACAATTATAACATCACATCAACGTAGAACTTAACATTTCTCATAGGCACGCGTAACATCATCATTTTCCAAACCCTTTTAAACTTATAGACTTGTAGCAATTCTTGAACCTAAAATTTGAACCTTTTACTCAACTTTCCCCATATTCAATCATAACTCTTTATTCCCTAGGTTTTTTCATACCACCACGCACATAGTTAGACCTTTTTCGTACCCCAATTTCTGCAAGTGTCTTATGTACATACATTCTAAAAGATCACCTGTATAGTAACTCTTATCCCATCCTTTATATTGCGTAATGTCCGATAAATTTATCATATACTTTTTCCTCAACACCTAAAGATATCCCAAAGGTGGTTCTTCCAATTTGTTTTGCCCTGATACCACAACTGTAACACCCCCAGGTTAGTAACCACTAGATTAAGTTAATGATTCACCTAACCCAATGATTAGAAGCGGATAAACACCTGAGAGCATTACCGTCGTCCACGGTGGTAGACAAGGCTTAGACTAAACCAACAAAAGCAATCAACCATAACCCAACTTCAAACATGCAACATCAGTATAACTTAAGTCAAACCACCTCAAAACAACATAATACAACCCAAAACAAAATATACAAGCCATTAAATCACAATTTCTTTTAAGTCCTTCATGGAGAGCCTCTAACCATCTTCAGATTCCTGAAGGTGCTCTACGGTTTCGTCCTCCCGGGGTTTTTTCATTCTCCTTTTCCGAGATTCCTAAAACGAAAACAAAACTTCGAAATGTGAGTTAAACCCAGAACGTATACCCCTAACATGTAGGAAAAATTTTCGTAATTCGTTATAGTATTTAGCGCGGTTCCAAAATTATAAAAAAAAAACAACGTAATAACAGTTTAAGGAAAAGAGTAGCATAACTTACATAGCTTGACCATAACTTAACCTGAACATGAAGAAATATAACTGAACTTGTACTTAAATCATAACTTAAATGAAAATATTTATGAGTTCTTCCTTTTAAGAGTAGCTGGATAACCATAAACTTGTTTGAATCAAATAAAATCATGCATGAATTGACATAGACACACGCATGAAAACATGACTTTAAACATTCATAACAAAACTTATGATCATTGGTAAGTAACCGAAGCAGCTTCACTTTGATCCTTGTAATTTGGAAAACTTAAGGTACACAAAACTTGGTATATCACACCACTTAATGTGTGACACAAACCGTACTTGGAACACATGACTTAGAAAGTGGCATGTAAATTACGTCATAAAAGATTAGTTAAAACGTATACCCAACCCATAGCATAAACTTTTACTTCAAACCAATCATAAGGTGTGACTTATAACATGTTGTAAAATATACATAAAAACCATAAACAAGTCCTATAAGACTTAAACTCTTAACTTAAACCCTTGCAGCACTTAGTTACTTAAAACTTAGTTGCCGTATTATTATCTTGAAGGTCCCCTGCTTGCGATCATCGGCTAAGCCTCCGTATGCGCATACCTGAACCGATCGGGAGATCCGGATGGTGGATAATTATCCTATACTGGCCAGGTTTCCATGATGTGCAACGAAAGCACTTCAACTATCTTTTCCTTGGGTGCACTAAGGCACGTATATAATTAACTTGGGGTGCACAAAGGCACATAAACATTTTTCCTTGGTGTGCACCAAGGCACCATAAACGTGGTGTGCTCTAAGGCACCATAAACATGGGCGAGGCCTTGATTAACTTCTAAAACTTGGAAACTTAAACTAACCCTTTCCAATCATAACTTAAACATATATCTATGTAAACTCCTCGAATACGACTTGTACGTATAAAAGGTAATTTATTCATGAAATGACTCATCCATCCAAAGCATAGAATTATCGTAAAAGTTTTGAATATAAAGGGTACGCAACATAGATACTTAGAAATAATTGTGAAATTATCCTGATAAATCGACCTGGATTACTTAAAAAAAATCCCTGAAAACTTGCATATATTTTGAACATAAATCATGATACTTTGCATATAAGCATGCATAATTATAAAATAAATTTAGAACTTAACGTAAATTATTAATTTATGACATTATTCATAAAAGGTCAGGTAGTATACGTATCTGAAGACTTAAGAACACATACGGAACGAGCAAGGACTTGAACAGTGGTGCAACGATCACTTGGAGGGACTTAAAAGAAAAGAAATCATGAATTAGGACGTAACTTGGGAGGAATAACTTAGTGAATTTTTCGGGGAATAATAATAATAACTCGGTTTCTAAGGCGTACTCATAAGATCATAACTTCTCGTACAAGCATCAGATCATGGCATAAGAGGATTTTCCGGAAATCTCATATTACAAACTCAAACTTTGGAGTTGACCATGAAAGCTAGAAACATGGCAAAGGAAGGCAAAAATTAACATCTTTACAAGCTGACTAGAATAATAATCATTTAAACTTCAATTAATTGGAAAATCGTAACTCGAGCTCTACTTATCGGTTCAGAACGTGTAAGTTGTCTATGGAAAGCTCGTAACACATACTCCAACTTTCATTTTAACCTTAAGTTGAGATGAACATGGGAAAGGGTCGAATTTTAATCAACAAAACAGGCAGCCACCAAAAATACATTATGGAAAACTCACATTTTTGTCTTCCATATAAAAGCTCATAACTCTCTCTCTCGATATCCTATGAACATCTACTATACATTTCTAAACAACCCATGGTGTACCCTACAACTTTCATTTAAACCACCAATTGATTTGGATATGGAAAAGGGGTCGGAATTCAGCCATGAGCATCATATAATGGAACTGATTTTCTGGGTAACTCAGATTATTGCCCCATACTCGAAAACTCATAACTTTCATTCCCGATATCTGATAGCTACAAACTTTACCATTCTGGAAAGCTTAAATAATGGTCTAAAACTTTCATGTTGAACATTAGATCAAAAGGGTTCTAAATAGACGAACAACATGCATTTAGGTACTGACCTCAGAATACGTATATAATTGCCACACTTTACGGTTTTGGTCATAACTTAAGTTATACACCTCGAAATCCCGAGATTCAAAAACCGAGTGTTAGCTAACATCTTAGGCTACCATTTTATATAAAAATATAGGTCAAAATCATATCCTACACCCTCTGGGAAAAATCAGATTACAACCAGGAACATCCTAGGCCGTTTATTTAGCTTTGCATGTAAGTTGTACTTGACTAACTCATATTAATCACACCCTAAATACACCTCTTAAGCATGAACATAATTTGCAGAATTAATCCCTCAGAAAGTACCCATCCATGACCCCAAAATCCACATGGAACACATAATTTCAACATAATTCTATCATCCAAGTGAATTCCTTCACATAATCAACATCAAAATTTCATAAAATTCAATCATTTGCTACTCCGAACCTATTCTAAGTTCATGCATCCATTCCTAATTATAATCCCACTCTTCACAGCGAATTACACTACCAAATCATCATGCATGTCCAGATTTTATCATCATTCATACTTATTCTTACATAAAAACACAAAATTCATCACACTTACCCAATTCCTCCACTAGTAATCTTATATCTTCAATCACAACCACTTGACCCCAAGGAAAACTTGATTAACCTTCTGTAAAACATAAAAAGAGAACTAATAACTCATATTACAACTAGGATTTACATTTGAAAGGGAGTAGGAGAGTGATGGAGTAGATTACCATTTAATTTGGAGAGAAAGAGTAAGAAAAGAAGAGGAACGATGGTGGTGATGGTAATGTGGCATGACGCGTGAGAAGGGCGGCAGCAACAATGGTTGGCCGGCAGTGGTGGGTGGTGGCTAGCGTGGATGAGAGGGGAAGCCAAAGAGACACACAAGGGAGATTGAGAGCAAGTGTTGTATATGAATTAGTAAAATACTACTCCCTCCTTACTATTATATACATTTTAATAAGATTAAGGCCCAAACTCCATCCCCCTCTCTTTCTTTGATTCGGCCAAATGGCCCAAATAACCCAAAATTTTATCAATTTATTTCCTTCTCTTACACTTATATCTCCCAACTTCCGTAAACTATCGAGATTTATTAAACCGTAAACATATTCTTGGTATCTCAAATAAATATATTCCTACACCTCCATAAAATTTCTCATAATTATAAACCCAAATTAACTTGCATAAAAGAAAGACCCAATGTATCGGTCTCGAAAAAAGAATTCATAAACGATTAGGACCACTATAAAAATTGTCGGAAGGTAATTCTTAAGAAAAGAAAATTAAACTGGTTCGTTGACGATCGTTGTACTATTCAAGCTGTAACAACCCACCCCAAAATCATGTTTAATTATCTATAAGTCACCGTAATTAACCAAATCGCGTTATAAATTTTTCGCGTTTACCTTTATTTATTTGTTAATTTACTTATTTATTTGTTGTTATCGGTGTCGAGTCTCATGCAGGAGATGGCTAAGGTGCCGAAGTATCGGCTTAAAAATTTTACTTTACATATCCATTCAAAGAGTTAAATTAGTTCAGGTTATACGTTTTACGTTATAAATTTATTTACCGAGAATCGGCTAATATTTATACGCCCCGATTTATATATATATATTTTACCGTCCCAATTTTAATTTATTACATTTTATTCCTTTGCATAAATTCAAGAGGTAATTTTTCCACTTATTATTTTAATTCAATTACCATTGTATTTTATTTTATGTTACCCAAATTATTACCAATATATTTAATTTCCTACAAAAAAAAACCAATACTTCAATTTATTACAACAATTACAATATATTTACTCCTATTGTTATCATCTTGCTACTACTTAATTAAAATTGTATTTTTTTAATTGTTATTAGTATTAGTTTAAGTTAGATGATAGCCATATGTATTAGTTAGTAAAGGGGAGGGCCTAAGTCTTTTAGTTCATTTTAATTCAAACCCAACACAACACCTCTCTTTCTCTCTACCACCCTCTTCCTCCTCTGCTGGCCGTCCACCCCCAGCTTTTCCGGTCATTTTCCGACCAATTTCCGCCAGCCAGCCACGGCCACCACGCACCACCCCTTCCTCTCTTGTGTTTTCATCCAATTTTAACTCCAAGGGTAATCTCTCAAACCCCAATTTCAATTTCTTTCAAACCTACTATGAAATTCTATGTTTAATATATGTTTCTTTGGTGAATTCCATCTCTTTTACTCTCTTTATTCATGAATTCAAGTATATAATTGTTGTGGTTAAGTTAGGTTTGAGTTTCAAGTTTGTGCATGTGTGTTTGGATGAGTTCTTGAGATTTTCTTGTTGAATTCATGGTGGATGATGAATTAATGTTGATGCATGTGGATTTCTTGTGAGTTTTTAAGTGTTTAAGGGCTGAGATTATGTTGTGAGTTTAGGAATTAAGAGTTATCATGCTTAATTTGGGTGAATTAGTGAGTTTTGGAGCAAGAATTCAAGAATATGTTTATTATGTGAAGTTTATGTTTAATCCATGGTTGCATGTGGTTTTAAAGCCTTTGATGAAGTGATTATCATGGTTTATATTCTGGAAATATAGTGGATTAAAGTTAGATGAAGTTTGGTTATGTTTTAATATGATTAAGAGTGGAAAATCCAATTAAAAGATGAGTTTTAGGTGTTTTAAGCTACTGTTTCGGTTCTGGAAATTTACAGAATTATAAAAGTGGGATTTTTGCCCAGATTTCTACTCCATTGGATAGCTTAAAGTGTTAGCAAACCATAGGCTTTGGAATTTCAATTTCCGACATGTATAGCCCGAGTTACGACCAAAACCGTAACCTCACGATTTTATATACGAATTCTGAGTCAGTGTGTTGAGGGCTGTTTTTCGTCCCTTTGAGACCTCTTTGGTTTTTATGGTAAACATGAAAGTTTTAGGCCATGTTGCAAGCTTTCCGGAAAGGTATGGTTCATAGTCAACCGATATCGGGAGTGTGAGTTACGATCCGGGAAACCGGGCTGTCCAGAATAGTGTTCCGCCCAATATAATCTTTGTGAATTAATGTCTTTTGGGCCTCAAACCAACCCAATAAGGGATTCTAGGTATAAATGTGTCATGGTTATATATTATAATTATAGAGTTATGTGTTTAAGGCTAAGAGTACCATTTTGGAGTCCTAAGTATGTCTTAAGAACATCTTTCAAGAACTAGTGTGTTTAAGTTTCGTATCGTGACTCCCATGTTTCTTTAAGTATCATGTTCAATATCTTTGCTCTATCTAAGATTCCTTCTAGCTTGATAACCTCCAATGTCTAATTGAATTCATTCCTCATATCATTCCTCATTTCATAAATTCGTTAATCCAAGCTTGCTTTGATTCACATTTGGATATGTATATCTTGCTCCATTATGCCATTTCATTCGATATCGTATTATCAAACCATATTTGATTTCATCTTTTCATACTCTAACTTTCAAGTTATACTTACCCTATTCATCATTGATTCAAGCTTATTCTCTTGTATTCAAGTCCTTTTATTTGAATCACCTTTTACATCATACTTCTCATGTATTTTCGACCCGAAAAGCTTAAAGTTTCATATATTCAGCTTCTGTCCGGGCCCATTTTGGGGCCCTTCCACTCATTTTTAGCTTCTGGTTCTGTTGACAAAGTTGTAGATTATGATTTTCTCTATTCCGAGATGTACTCTTTTACTTCGTTTCGATTTTCCTAACTCAAGTTATGCTAGAAACTCTATTTTACTATAACCTGAAATTTTACTCCTAAAGTTATTTCATTTATATTACTAAGTTTCTAAACTTATGAAGCTAATTTAGAACCTTATTCGGTTCTTCATTTCTATGACAAGTTCCAAAAGCCATCTCCAAGCCGAACCGCGCCGCCAAGGTCTTTAGCATCTCAAGGTACGCGAATTGTCCAACTCTTCGCTCCCTTATGTTTACGATTTATGCTTTATATTTACGATTTATGTTTTATGTTTACGATTTATGCTTTATGTTTACGATTTATGTTTTATGTTTACGATTTATGTTAAATGTTTACGGTTTATGCTAAAGGTTTATGGTTTATGTTAAAAGTTTACGGTTTAGGTTAAAGGTTTACGGGTTTTGTTAAATGTTTACGGTTTATGATAAATGTTTATGGTTTATGCTAAATGGTTACAGTTTATGCTAAGTTATGCTTTTATGATTATTGCTCCTTTATGATTACGATTTATGCTAATTTATGCTTTTATGTTATTCATGGTTTTAAGCGGTCCCATTTTATGGATTCTATGTTCTATGTTCTAGCTAGTTACGAGAAGTGCTAGCCTTTTATGTTTTAGATGCTCCTGATCAGAGTGTCCTAGATCTGGCCAGTGTCTGACTGCATAGCAGTCACTCATTCCAAACTTAGATCGGTTTGGGCATGCGCGTGTGTGAGATGCATTGCATCGATCGTAAGGGACCCAAAACTCTTAAATTTATGTATTTACTTCTAAATTCATGTGACGTGTTGGAGGTTTACGTACTGAGTGTTTCCCCACTCACTTTTCGCAATGTTTTTAATGTTTTGTTTTAGGGGGTCCGAGCACCCAAGGTAAAGGTAAAGGCAAGCAGGGGTAATCACGTGTTGCAAGCAAGGTAGGTAGGGCTGGAGTATCCTCGTCGACTTGAGGGTCGCGTGTTTTGAAGCACCCATGTTTATGGAAGAAGCGTTGTACTTTGTTTCCTTTAATGTTGTTTAAAAGTTTGATGGTTATGCTCTGGAGATTCATCTTTAAGTATGAAGTTATGTTTTGGAAGTATAGTATGTAATGTTTATATGTTTTAATGATGTTCTTTTGGGTTGTTGCCTTGTCTCTTTTGGGAGACGGCGGTAATGCCTCGACCTAAGGTGTTCCGCTGTGCTAATCACAGGTTTGGGATTTCTAAGTATAGTCTTACTCTTGTGATTAAGGTTGGGGCGTTACACAAGCCCTGCAAAACATACATCGGGTTAGGAAAAAAAATGGAGCATGAGCTTGTAATTATACGTGATTTATTATTAACCTTGATTAATTAAACTAATTAACACGTATTAAGGGAGGAATTTTCTTCGGATTATTATAACTTTCATAAGGGAAACTTCATGTTTTTCAGTTTAAATGTGTTTCTGTTTTTTTATGTTTGTTTTATTCAATTGAATGAATGAACAATGTATGAATAACTTCAATTGAGACATTATGCCTTCAAATTTATGACTTTAACTTTTAGAATGTATGAATAATTCGGACATGTATTTTTATTTACATATTTAAATAGAATTGTTTCAAATTAATAGCTACACATATGTGCATAATATAATATAATATAATATAATATAATATAATATAATATAATATAATATAATATAATATAATATAATATAATATAATATAATATAATATAATATAATATAATATAATATAATATAATATAATATAATATAATACAATACAGTACAATACAATATAATATAATGTAGCTAGGTTTTATAATCAAAAGTTACATTGTAATAGAAAAAACCTCTAAAAAAAATGCAAGGACCATCATTTTAAATAATAAAACAAATTTGGAAAAACAAATTTAAAAACACAATTCTTATGATGGAAAAATTTTGTCACAAGTTTTGTCGCAAGACCTATTTTTCTTTGTTAAAATATTTTTTAAAAATTTTACGAAACCTTGCGACGGAAAAAAATCCATCGCAAGCTCCCTCACTCGGTCCTAAAATTCGATCACTGCTTTGTTAATTTCCGTCGCAATATAACAAGCTTTTAGTCTTGCCAGCAATGATATGGGCTTATTGCACAAAATTCAAGATATTTCTGTCAAATAACTTTGAGATGAAAGATCTTGAGACGCCTATTTTGTATTACATATCAAGATACATCTAGATCGCTTTCGAGGTATTCTTAGATTGTCACAAAAGAGCTATATCGAAAAGGTACTTATACCTGCCTGCATAATTGTAAACTAAGAGACACCCATATTGCTAAGGGAGATAAATTTAATCTCACACATTGCCCAAAGAATGGTTTTGAGAAATGGGAAATGGAAAAAGTTTCCTATGCTTCAGCAGTAAGAAGCCTAATGTATGCACAAGTCTACACTAGTCTAGACATTGTATACATTGCAAGAATGTCGGGGCGATACTTAAGTAATTAAGGGATGGAGCATTGGAAATAGGGATAGCAATGGGTAGGGTCTGGGGCGGGTCCGCCAATTTATTTTAGACCCAGACCCGCGCCCAAGACCCAGTAGGTCCCAAAAACTTGGACCCAGACCCGGACTCGCCGGGTCCATAGTGGGTACTTATTGGGTTCAACACTCCCATGTATTTTTTTACTAGATTTATCAATGTTTTGCGTTAATTTTATACGTGCGTAATTGTATTATAATAACTATTCTATTTAATTGCACATATTTTCAACATAATGAAAACATCTAGTTCAATGTACGTGGTATGAGCAAAATTTAACATAAAAACATTACAAAAATCATCCATGCATCAACTCTAAGAATGCAAGTATACAACTTAAAATGCAAAAAAAAAAAAAAAAAAAACACACACACACAAAGTTCGTGATTAGCGCACTATACAACTTTAAGAATACAAATACACTAGGGTTTTTATTATATAAATATATAATTTGACAGGTCCATAGGTCGGGTCTACGGGTTCATGCCTAGACCCAGACCCGGACCCGCCATTTTTAGTGGACCCAGACCTGACCCTCCGGGTCCAATTTTTTTTGGACCCAGACCCGCCTAAATGAGGCGGGTCCGAACGGGTCTTGGCAGGTCCAGGACCCATTGCCATCCCGAACTGAAAGGTAGTCAAAAGGTGTTCCGGTACCTACAGAGAACAAAGGAGTACATTCTCACATATCGGAGGTCAAATTAGCTTGAGGTCATTAGTTACACTAACTTCGACTTTGCTGGATGTATGGTTAACATGAAGTCAACCTTCAGACACATTTATCTGTTTGGTGGAGGAGATGTCTCTTGGAAGAGTTCCCACAACAAGAAAAATATGTTTGGCCAACAAATTTAGATTATTATGGGCAACATAAAAATTATTATTGCATTAATTTAAAATAGGGCAACCAAATAATTTTGTGGTTAAACACATTATATGTGGAAGTAAAACTTCTTTTGTTGCAATCGATATAGATTGGGCAACAATTTAAAGGAAAATGGTTGCCAAAAGTTATTAAGGCAACAAAAATGTTTGGTTGCCCATTACAACCACCTTGTGCTATTATTTTTATTAATTTGTAGCCCAAATATTTTGCTTCGAGGATAAAACTACCAAATCGTGACAATTTTTTTATAGCCCCAAGTTAAAGGGCAACAGAAATTGGACTAGGGCAACAAATCTTTTTATTGCCCAAAGTAACTTTTCTTCTTCTGTCCAAACAGTCCATTACGACATCTTCCACTATGGCAACAGAGTTTATCGCTTAATATGAGGCATCAAATCATAGGATATGATTGCGTAATTTTATCACTGAACTGCATGTAGTGGCCATGGAAACTGTTAAGGGACTACTTAAGATATTTTGTGACAGTAAGTCTACAACGGTGTTTTCCAACAACAGCAAGAGTTCGAAAATGTCAAAATTTGTGGCCCTTAAATTCTTAGTTTTTAAGGAAAGAGTTCGAAGTGGGGAATTGTCGAATGAACATATTGGTTCAAATTCTATAGTTGTGGATCCACTTACTAAGTGGTTACCACCCATCAAGTTCCATGAGCATGTTGCTCATATGAGTTGGGTGTTACATCATCTTTTGAAGAAGTTCAATTTTAGTGGGAGTTTGTAATTTAGATGCTTATTTTGACATTAGTTTTTGGTTCGTCTTAGTTGTGATCATGTTTTATGCAGAAAAAAAAGTTATTTTAAAGTTTCTTTTTACACTCTATTTATTTCGGATATATGATGATCTCAATGAAGTTTAAGTTGGACCAGTTAGAAACAATCATGTTAAGATCACATTACATGATATTTCTATGCTACACATCTGCATCTTGATCCATTTCATTTCTTAGTGTTATTGTATGTGATTATTGAAGGGTAGAATTACGGTAATTGTAATGAAGGTCACTATGAGCCTATATTGACATTATTGATGGACGAAGTTGTATAGATATATCATGATGATGATAGTAAAGTTGAGCTCAATACTTTGGATTTACTGTGTAAATATATTCATAAGGTTTCACATATAGCTCAAGTGGAGATTGTTGAGCTTATATGTAAACGAATGTACATTATAAAAACTGTCTAGTTTATGGCCCGACTAAAAGTGATCCAACAAGTGTATATTGGGCTTTAATGTATCAGGTAAGATGTGAGCTCTAATGTGAAGAGGAGACCGGTGACTTATTATTATTCCATAATCGGCAGAATAGTGATATCAAACATCTAAAGGGGTCTACTATTATATATATATGGTTATGGTACCTAAATCGCCCACATAGGTTATTTTCTCCTTGATATCCCATCTCAGTGAGAGAAAGTTTTCTTTATGAGTTTTTTTGTTCTAAGTGGGTCTCGATCTAGAATGCCTAACCACGTCAACTGAAAGAGGACTAACAACTGCAATGATTTAGGTATTCATGTTTATGTTTACGTTCTGTTGATTCGACATATTGGATTATGGGTTTATGATGATTGTTATCATTAAGTTTAATCCCAACAATTCCAATACAATATTATGTGATAGGTTCCCTCCTCTAGGTTTTTTTTAATGTTTTTATCTATTTCATTGGTCTCCATGATTAAATATGTAAATATATACAAGTTAACCTAAAAATGCTACATAAATCGTAATATTAGAATACACATACACAAGCTTAATTATTAGGTTTGTCAACTATAACGAGTCAAGCTACTACTGGCTTGACTTGTATAGTTCATAAGCTTGTGCTCGAGCTCGAGCCAAACAGAGCTGATATCGATTCGAGCTATACGAGCTTCCTGCTGAGCCGACTTGGCTCATTTCCACCCTAATTAATTATTGCAATCCAATGTATTAACATTACACTCTATAAATCAAAGTATGATAGTTTAATTGGACCATTACAATCCAATAAATTAAGTTTCGAGATTATTATAACATAGGTGTCATGTACGGAAAGTCAAAATCAACTGTCTTGTGGTACGACAGTGTACAAAAATTTGCGTGTTCAATAATTCAATTTTTTGTGGTACTTTTCTAAAATTGACGTACCATTGTCCCAACACCTACAGTTTGGCAACTATAATTCAATTTCCTACTAGTAAAAAGCATACTAATTTCATTTCACATCATTTATTAATTTTTACCTTAAACATATATATCTTCTATACAATAAAAAAGGCCGGAACAAAAAATTTGTTTGAGCAGCCTGTTTGGTTACTTGCCTACTCAGTTGTGTTACTATTTTACCTTTGAATTTAATAATTAATAATTAATATAATAATTTGTTTGAGCAACATGTCTGGTTACCTGCCTGCTAGCTTGAGCTCATACATAAATTTACTGTTTTACCATTGAATATAAAAAACAAGGATCATAACATCAAATGAAAATTAAATACCTAAACTTACATATAAATTAAGATAGGAGGGTTAAATATAGGTCATGCAAATTTGACATCAAAACGCGAGTAAGGTGTATTTTGAATCCAGGTAAATATTTATACTTTTTGTTAACGAACAAATTTAATTTCATGCTCGAATACAATAACCTATCAATTTAGACGCACATGTTGAATTTAGTTGGAAAGTATATTTGGTTATGATAAATATAGGGTGAGTGTATTTTAGGTTTATGTAAATTTGATGTTAGAAACACGAATGTGTGGGTTTTATATACAGATCAATTTTATTTAACCCGTATGGATGCGCGGGTCAGTTACCTTAATCACTAATTGTGATCCCTGGTGCATAAAGCACCGTGTGCCCTATTTCCTTGGGGGCGGCCACTCCACAGTCACCACTTGTTTTTTTTCTTTTTTGTTCCATCAATAGCTATTTTACTATTTGAATTTAGATATAATGAAATTTTTGTTAATTAAATTTTAAATATCATTTTTAAGTTGATTGAATATAAATATTATTTTTAAATTCATTATTTCTGAATTCAACCGTTATCAAATGCTCATAAAAATATAATGAAACAATGTTCGTAATTAAGCAGATCATGCAACATATTTTTTATTCAACTATAATTCTTTTATATTATCTCTCTTTTTAAATTCATGTCAATAATTATTTTTTAATTTCATGTGTGATTTTTTTACCATTTTTAAATTGATTAAATTACAGTTATTATTTTTGTATCTATCCATATTTTTAAATTGAACTAACTATAACTATAATTATTATTTATGAGCTTTCATATACTGATTTATGAACATTATATTGTAGTTTTATTTATGAGAATTGTAGTTTAGATTTATGAGCTTGATAATTCAAGTACTTTATGAGCACTCATATAATGATTGATATACATTGTAGTTTAGGTTTATGAGCATGATAGTTTAGGTTTATCAGCACTCATATAATGGTTGATAAGTATTGTAGTTTAGATTTCTGAGCATCCACATATTGGCATATGAGCATTATAGTGAAAACGTCAGGTCATAAGCGCATTCGTGTTAGAGATTATGAACATTCACCTACTAATTGTGAGTATTCATATAGTGGTTTATGAGGAATGTAGTTTTGATTTATTAGCATGATAGTTTAAGTTTATGAACATTTATATACTGATTTATGAGTATAGTAAATAAGTCAGGTTATGAAATTAATGAGATCAATTTTATACGATGAATCACCATAGAAATTTATACTACAGTGCTCATAAATTTATATTACAATACTCAAAAACTATAACCACAATACTAATAACATTTCTCTAGTAATGTTTATAATTTGTTAAGTGAATGCTCATAAATCTATACTACAATGTTCATAAACTATTTTTATTGAAAATTTACCTAGAGTTACAGAAAAAAGTTATAAAATAATAAAAATAACAAAAAAAAATTAAAAATAAAATAAATAAATAGTAAAATTAAATTAGACCAAAAAATCAAAGTATATTGAAATATTCGACGCAAAAAAAAAGCTCATTATATTTATTCAAAAAAAGTTTTAAAAGAAACAAAAAAAAGAAAGAAAGCAAATGGCATGTATGTGGGAGCCCGGGCGCATTGAGCATTCAAAGCCCGGACTAATAATTGTTTTTCTATTGTTACCTAGTTTGATTTTCACGATCAGAGAAAGTAATAACCTGAAAGACGTATAGGTCTTTATCCACCAACAAAAATTCCAAATCAAAAAGCTTTTCTGTAATTTATTATTAAAAAATTACCCAGTGCAATACAGATTGGGAATTAATCGACACAAATTGAATCATATACGGTATAAGTTGTGTGGAAAATTTTGATTTTTCTTGATGAGGCAATGCAACTTACATTCAAAGATATTTTCTACCATGTTATGATATAAATGAAAAAGTGTACGTACGCTGAGCACATTGATCTTCAACTACTATGAAAATGATGTAATTCATCCACATGCTATAAGTTGGTAGCTTCATAAATGAATTAGAATATAGAAAACATGAAACCATTGAATTAATTATGTAAAACGTCTTCTGGTTGATGATGATGAGAAGCTGTTGAATCCGTCTTGACAAGGTTTGAAACCATGACTCTCCAGATCTTTATCTCCCCATCTAAGCTCCCACTGCACACTGATACGACACCGTTTTGGGACGCCACAACTGCCAACGATCTCACAGGCCTGCGATGTCCTTCCATTACGGCCAAACAACAAAACGATCCCCACCCTCCAGTTTCTCCTCTCCCCCAAACCCTGACCGTCCGATCGGCCGATCCACTTACAAACAAATCATGACCGTCCAAACTTATCAAGCACAACACAGGTCCATCATGGCCTCCTACAATCCCTCTCTCCAGCATCCGATCGCTCCCACTGTCCTCCCATGCCACGATGATGCCATCACTGCCGCCCGATAGCAACACTTTTCCATCTCTCGACAACCCCAAAGCATTAACGGTGGATGAGTGCTTCCCTAGGATATCCACGATGGTGTGCCGACCCACCTGATTTTCTCTCTCCCAAACCCGGATCGACCCATCCGCTGACCCCGTGTAGACCCGACCTGTAATGGAAACCGTGACGGCGTTCACCGCGTCGTCATGGGCCGTTACGGACTCAATACATTTAAAATCCGAACCTCTCCAAATCTTGAGGGTTTTATCCCATGAAACGGAGTATATAAGGCCGTTATTGACAGCCAAGTCAGAAACGGCGTCGTTATGCTGGATCCAAAGCTTCCGTTTATGTCTTCTGACCTGGACGTAACTTTTAGGAGAGAGAAAACGGCGGAGCATGTCTTTGAAAGTGGGAAGAGTAGCAACCAAACGATGTCGTTTCCATACCCTTATTCTGCTATCCTGATGAGCGGTCAGGATTTTGTCGTTGTAGAAAGCGATAGACTTGATGAAACCAGCTGAGGAGGAATGAGAGGCGGTGAATCTGTCCTTGATGGGTTTAAGAGATGTGAGATCAAACACGGTTATGTCATTACCAGAGGCCGCGTACAAGAGGTCACCACGTGTGGCCAAGTACGTGATGTGGTGGTGTTTTGGGGTCTTTAAGGTGGCCACACACTCGTAATCCTGGTGAGAGAAGCACGGGATAATCACTCTTTCCGAGCTACCCTTGTTGGATTTAAATGAAGATGTACTTCTGAAACTCTTCCACTCATCAGATCTACTAGTCAGTGAAGAGGAGGAGGATGAACTTCTGCTACTATCACATTGATAATAATAGTGCGCCATCATAGATAATCATATATGCTAATAATTTTGATGGGATTATTTATTTGGAGTTCCAGGAAGAAGGAATGTTGGGGGTATATATAGATTATAGATCTAGGGTGACTTCGTCAACCACATGTCAGCAGATTACAGGATCCGGTATGCTCCTGATTTGTTCATATATTTATATGACACGTGGCCGGGTGTGGAAGGGTACAGCTGATTTTGCTGTAGGTCGCAACATGAACACCAATATGTGAAAATCGCATATTGTAACAGTAACCAAGTGACTCTAAAGTTATTTGTAATAATAAGTTGTTTAAAGAGTAAAGGCAAGACATTCCTGATAATGTTATGGACCATCATCTGACTAGTCGAGGAGGGGTAGAGACGTAGAGTGTGGTTGTTTTTTACTCAGCCAAAAAAAAAGGGTAATTTCAATACTTCATTTATGATAGAAGGTTTGATTTGGGTGAGTGTTGCTACTTGCTTAGTAAGTTGTAATTCAAAATATTAATCTAGTAATCATTTAAAGTAATTTTGTTTGACTAATACTAGTAGAATTGGGGTCATTAAGCGTCTGTATAATGACGTCTGTTAATTGGTCAGTCGCTAAATCCTAGAAACAGAATTTTAAAAAAAAATAAATTTTAAATCGGCGTCTGTTTGTGTGTAACAGACGCCAAAATAAGTAAAATTTAATTTATTGTTTTTCGTTTTCTGCTAACGGCACTTTCCGAAGTTTTTGTTTTATTTATTGACCAGAATGGCGTCTGTTTCCAGCCTAAACAGACGCCTTTTTATTTTGGCGTCTGTTTAGGCTGCAAACAGACGTCATTTTGGTCAATATATTTAAAAAATAAAATAAATTAACACGCCTCTGAATAACTGTGCGCTTCAACTGTCGGGTTAATAAATAAGGGAAATTTGGCATCTGTTATTTCCCTAAACAGACACCATTTTGGTTTAAATTGGGAAAAAAATTACAGAGTTCATTCCGCCATTGTCGTCGTCGAAGGAGAAAGAGAGAAACGGAGTGGATATTGAAAAAAGCGCATATACACGCCGCCTGTTCAAGCAAATCAGGTAATTTTTTCAGTTTATTTTGTTTAAGATCTGTTATAGTATAATTAATATTATGAAAAGTGATTAAATTATAAATTTTATTTGATGAAAAACGAATTATATGAATATTTGTATGTTTGTTTTGGTTTTGTTGAGTTCAATTATAGTTTATGAATATAAGTTGAAAAATTGAGTTGTTTTAGTTAATTTCTATGAATTGTAATATATTTTGGATGTTGAATTAGAATTTTAAGTGTGAAATTAGGGTTTGTAATGTAGATTTGTTCAATTTAAATATTATTTTTATGTTTTATAGTAGCTTAACTAATTGCATGTATGTTTTTGTAAAACCTCAAGTTTTAGGAAGAACAAAACCGTTAGGAGTGTTACCGAACCGTTAGGTCTGAGCTTAAGTTTCGAGGACGAAACTTCTTTTAAGGAGGTAATGATGTAAAACCCCGAAAAATCCAAAGATGTTGACCGTGACGTCGTTAGTAAATTAGGGTTGACTTCGTTATTTACTACTATTTGTTTGTGTTTAATTTTTTTTTTCTTAACGCTTGAGCTCGTAGGACCGTTGAGGGGCTAACAAGGGTAGAATAGTAATTTCCGTTGGTTAATATTATTATGTGATTAATTACGTGAATATTATTTGCTATGTGATTATATGATTATTAGTATTAATATTATTATTACTATTATTATTATTAGTTGTTTTTAGAAAAGAAAAATCAGATTTTCTTATTGGGTTGGATTAGGAGTGGGATTAGTATAGTTGGGCCTTTATTAGACTAATATAAAAACCCCTCTCTCTCTTCCTCAAACCCTAATCTAAACCCAAACCCTAACCCTAGCCTTCACCCCCTCTCTCTCTGCCGTGAACCTGCACCGGCCACCAGGGAGCCGGAGCGCCGCCGCCTGCATCGCCGGCAACCACCGCAACCACCATCACCATCTTCTTTCTCTCCCTCGTCCTTCTCTCTCACCATCTGATTTCCGTCGCTGTGCACCACCACCAACCGCCACCCAGGCCGTCGCCATCGACTCCCGACCACCAGACGACCGCCGCGCAACCCTCGCCAGCACCGAAAACCGCCCCGACGCGAAGAAGCAGCCACCGTTGCTTGAAGTCGCTGCTGAGTTCGACCCCAACCACCACCGTCCACGCCGACACCAGTCGACCACCTCCGACGAACCCCGACGCCAACCACCCAAAGCCGCCATCACGGTCCACCGCTTCGACACGCCCAATCGCGGAAAACCCGCAGCCTAAACCCTACGTAAACCCTAAATCTATTTTAATATTTTTCTTTCTTTACTTCTTTTTTTTCTGTTTTATTATTATTATTATTATTGTTATTCTTTTACCAAATCTTGTAATATGAGGGTGTAATTTATTAAGTTATAAATTGTAATTATTCTTGTTCTTGTGTAGTAATATTTAATTAAATTCTTGATTAAATTATTATGTGTAAATTATTAATTGTTATGTGTAATTTTATGTTGTAAATTGTAATTAGATTAGGTTGTAATAGTTGGTTATTAGGTTTAAAAGTGGTTCTTTAATATTCTTTATATTCTTTATATGAACCTTTTTAGACCACAATATTATTGTATGTACGAATTTGGAAATTTATTACCTAGGTTAAATTCTTGAATTCTTGATTAGTAGATACATGTACTATGTACTTTATTTTACTTGTTCTTTAAGCCTTTCTTGATTCTTGATTAAAGAAACCGCATGTTTAACCACCTTTGTTTTACTTCGTGAAATTCTTGTTGTAATGTTATAATCTTATAACTAATTCATGTTTTAAAGTCTTTAAAACTTTGTTTACGTGGTTATTGTTCTAAGAATTTTTTTTATTTCCTTGTACGACTTAGGTTTTTTTTAATTAAAGTGTTATTAAAGTGTCTTTCATGTTTTCTAAATTAAGTTTACTTCTACAAGTTTAATTGTTGGACCTAAGTTAAGTTGGACCTTATATCTTAGACCCTAAGTATCGTTTTGAGCCCAAATTAGAACCCCAAGGCCGTTTGGTAAAGGTTAGAACCAAAATAACAAATTAAATTAATAACCGTTATCGGGACAGTTTCGTTAGTGTCTAAAGATCGAGTCACCACGGCTAGTGTAGTTACCTTTTTATCGAGCCCTTTTAACTGGAGGTTCCCTTAGATGGTAGGAACCAAAGGAATTTTACGGATCGAACGTTCGTTTTGTATAGCCCGAGTTATAACCGTTTTACCAGAAACCTGTCAGAACTGGACCAATTGTGAAGAGGGGTGTTTTTAGAGTCCTTCGCGACTGATTTGGGCTTAGCCATCAACATAGAAATTTTAGTAGACATCCTGAGGTTTCTGAAAAGTCCAGAATCAGACCCATAGGATGTCAGGAAGTCGAGTTGTGACCCATTTTATGTGAACGTTATAATCTGTCCTCTGTTTGCTTTTATTTATGAAAATGTTTGAGTAAATTTTATGTGTGAACTTGTTCCTTGAATGTGTTAAGTGTAAACCATAAATGATAGGAACCTAAGTGTTCCTAAGGGATGGGTTAGGTAGTTGATAGTTAATACTAACTTCGTTAGAACGCGTTTTGATTAGATAATTATTCTTATTCTAGGCCCGAGTTAGTGCGAGACGTTAGCGAGCTCAAGTGTGTTCTTCTTTTTGCTGTGCTGTGAAGTATATCAGGTAATGTCTATGCTCTAATCCCCACCGGGATGCTCTTTAAATGTGTTTTAATGTTTTCTAATCTGTTTTGAGAATTGACTCCCGAATGGGACTTTTGTGGAAATGTGACCATCTGCTTTGGATAACTGATTGTTTTTGTTTGTGCTTTGATTTTATTGAGTTGGGAAATTGGATGGTCTTTTATCAACGGTTTTATTATTGGTTTTGATAATCTGGGTTGGGTTTGACTTGAGAGTTGCGAGATGAGTGTGAATAATGAATTAGTAATTCAAAGTGGAAACATAAAGCGGATTGTTGTTTTGATGCCTTTGAGAGGCTAATATTCATGCGGGTGATAACCCCGAGATCAGGATTCGATGCCTGTATGGGTTATGTGCCAGGAGATCAGGGTTTCATCCCTGATATAGGATAGAGGTTATGATGCCCTTGATGGGCGACTGTTTGATGCCTTTGAGAGGCTAATATTCATGCGTGTGATAACCCAGAGATCCGGAATCGATGCCTGTATGGGTTATGTGCAAGGAGATCATGGTTGCATCACGATATAGGATAGTTGTTATGATGCCTTTGGCAGGCGATGTTCTTTTTGGATTTGATCTCCCGCCCGCGACTTAAAATATGGATTGAATGGGTTGAGGAAAACAGTTAAGGGTTAAAGGTTTGAGAAATGGTTTGACTTGTTCCCTCTCCACAAAATGAATTGAAATGAGCTTAAACTGTTTTAAACGTTAGGGGTAGACATTATTGAGATTTCCCCCTCATTTTTGAAATGTTTTGTTTTCAGGTGAAGATCTATATGTTGAGGACGGGAATTAGAAGTGAGGACGTCATCGTTAATTACGTTGTTTTATGAGAAACTTGAAGTTAGTTTGAGGTTTATTTTATAAGTATGAGTTTGTTAGTTTGTTTTATCGTTATCAGACAGTTGTAGTTTCCTTCTCGCCTTGTATTCCTTCGGGGATACGGCAGTGACGCTCCATAAGAATTATGAGTCTTCCGCTAATTTTGTCTGTTAACGTTAGTTTGACTTTGACTATTCTATAATTGAATTTTCGGGGCGTTAAAAAATGGTATCAGAGCTCTGGGTTGCGACCTGGTAGCTCCTAAGAGTCCCTTAGGTTTAGTTAGACCTTAGGATGCTACGTTCGGAGTGATGAGTGTAGGATGGGAGTATGGTATGTTTGTCTGTTTCTTGGATTTCGTATATGTTGCAAGTGCGTGCTTGATTATTTTATTTTTCATATGTTGAGTTGCATCGACTTGATTGTTTCTTCATGTTTCGATTAATGTGTTTAATTTTTAATTTTTTGTTTCGATTTATTATTTCTCGGACCAAGAGGTGTTATGCGTTAAGTTAATATTATTGATGGAGTATGATATTGAATATTTGGGAATATTATGTTCGATTGAATCTCTCGAGTATCTCTATTAAACACTTTGGATTTAGTTAAGGTTTCAAATTGTATTTATGGGTTTTTGGTGTATGGACTATGATGATTGGGGATGAATTTTGACTTATGGAGCTGGGGAATACTTGAAAATTCCTATGGAAGTTGGCCTTTGATTTTAATTTTGGTTTTGGGGTTAAATTCATGTTTGTGATCTAACGCGATTCATCCTAAGACGAGGTCTTGGGTTAGAGGAATCTTTGTAAGAAAAGTGTAGGTTAATGCTTGAGTTGAGGGGTATAGTTGGAGTGAACGTTTTGTGCTTAATCTCGTGGTTGATTTGATTTTAGGTGGTACGGTAAGTTGGAGACTTTCTGTATGTTTGAATGAACATTGTTTCATTGAAGTATTGAGAGAAGATGAAGGGCTTCAGAATAATATTGGGATTATGATTGGTTTTGATCAGGATATGGAGTTTCAAGGACCACTTTAAAGGAAAAAAAAAAGAACTTGATTTTGAGATAAAGGTTGAGATGAACATTTTGTTGATAATCGTACTTTTAAACTAGACTTTTGGATGTCGATTCTGAGGCTTCGAGCTAAGGATTAAAATTAATTTTGGTTCCTAGAGTATTGGAGTAAGTGAATACTTTTAAGGTAATGTTGAGCTAAACATCTTTCAAGGTTGTTGTAATTATAGGGATCTTAAGTTGTATTAAGGTCATGAATCAAGGATGTGAGGAAACGTGTGGTGGAAAAAAAAGGGGTTTCTTTTTCTAGTTATGTAATGGTTGAGGGCGATGTTATTGAAGTGGAATGGTGCAATTACTATTATTATGTTATCTACAAGTTTGGAAGTTGTCTGGGTGATTAGATCTTTAAGAAAAACAAAGTGATACTTTGAAAGGGTCTTATTCACTGTGGGATGGAGATGTACTGGGGCTGTAACTATTTGATTTTAATATTTCTCCCTTGAATGTTTAAAGTGAGTTTCTGTTGTACATCACGATTCAGGGTCTTATATACTTACTAGCATCCATATATATGCAAACATGTGAGTCTATGTACGTAACTGTCTATTCCCTATTGCGAGCCTTTTATTTATGATTGTGTACATAAAGTGAGTCGATCGTCTGAGAAGTGCGCATAACCCATGATGAAAGCTGCAGGTATTTGATGCCCACAATACTGTTTGAATCCCACCTGGTTAAGTTCGGTATGAATATCATTTGATTGGCCTGTCTGAATGTTTTTTGGGATAATCTATTTACATTTGATGAATCTGTGGAAATATTATTTGATCGAATCTATTGAGTACCATCCAACTGAGTTCGTTTGATTATCGCATGTTTATTGGAGCAATTTCTTTCTTTGATTTATCAATATCTGTTGATGATGATGTCTATTATCCAGAACTATTAGGGAAGAAATTAGACGTAATGAGTATGTAGTGCTTAAGATATTGGAGGAGCTGAGTGAAGTGTTGGATCATGTCTGGTTACTTATATTAGGTTAGGGAGATTACCGTTAATGGAAGATAAATGATGAGACGTACGAAGTAGGTTATTGTCTAACACAGGTCCCTATACTTTTTGTGCTTGAAACACGTGGTGGATTTGATAATTACCATTACTAGTGGTTCTCAAATAGAAGTGGTGATTAAGAATGATTTTGATGGTTTAAGTACATGAAAGCTCTTAAGTTACAGTTGAGTATAACTTGAAATAGCAATATTTGGAGTCAAATAGATACTATAAAGGTTTATCAGGATAAGCTCGATTCTTGTTGGAGGCATTGGTTGGTGTAACATTATTCGAGTTTCGAGGACGAAACTCATTTTGAATGGGTTGAGAGGGTAATGATTGGCAAGTGCTAGTTCTTATTAGGCATATGTAAGATAAGGGAAAAGTCTCATTTGGCGTGGTTAAGCGTTTTGGAGTTAAATGGTGGTTTGGTAAATTAATTACAGTGTTAATCATGTCTTGGGTTGTCAATCTTAGCTTTTGGTCTTTCTATTAGATCAAAACATAAGGTTTATGTGTCATTTGAGGCGCTAGGTTAGTGATCCGACATTATTAATGTGAATTTCTCTTTCTCTTACGAATAATAAGGTTGTCTCGAGGAAGTTATGTCGTATGGTTATATATTATTAAATAGTCTTGTGGTGGTTGACATAATGGGGATCTCGTCATTGGAAGGGAAGAGAATTGTACAGTCGCATTAGAGGAAAACTAAAAATTTTGGTCTTACTTGAGTTATCAAGGGAAACTATTGAAAACTATCGTTATTTTATGTTACCCTAGCACAGAAGCAAAAGACTTGTTTTGAGAGGTGACTATTGGGATCTTATAACATTTTGGGTGTTGGTAATTATCAGTTTGGTGTGTTCTAAAGATCTTATTCCATGATTTTAGAAGATCAATATTGGGAAGATTAGGGTAAAGTTGGATTTAGACTTGGTTATAAGTTGTTGAGTCTACTAGGGACGTTCATTGTGAGAGCGACTATAAGCAATACCTCTGGGGAATGGGATGTGTTTCTTTTCCTTGTTTCGTTATGTGTTGCAAGTGCATGCATTTTGTTTTGACATATGGTATATGCCATATCACCACCTTTGCTATGAACACGAGACTTTAGCTCCTCTAAAAGACTTGCAAACCCGAGGTGGGTACGGAATACAACCCCAAGGAGGGCCTGACACAAGAACAAGACCTCTGATGAGAGTTCGGAAGCCGAAAGAGGACTTGATCTACGAGGAGCAGCCGCAAGAGATTTTAGATTTTTGAGAGAAGTCGCTTCACAGAAAAACCGTCCTTCTAATACCATGGTATGCGCCACAACTAAAGCAATTTAGGAAGCCACGGAAGATATGGGATTGAAGCAATCCACACATATTCAACACATAAGATGCATCAAGTTTCGAGGACGAAACTTCTTTTAAGGAGGTAATGATGTAAAACCTCAAGTTTTAGGAAGAACGGAACCGTTAAGATTGTTACCGAACCGTTAGGTCTGAGCTTAAGTTTCAAGGACGAAACTTCTTTTAAGGAGGTAATGATGTAAAACCCCGAAAAATCCAAAGATGTTGACCGTGACGTCGTTAGTAAATTAGCGTTGACTTCGTTATTTACTACTATTTGTTTGTGTTTAATTTTTTTTTCTTAACGCTTGAGCTCGTAGGACCGTTGAGGGGCTAACAAGGGTAGAATAGTAATTTCCGCTGGTTAATATTATTATGTGATTAATTACGTGAATATTATTTGCTATGTGATTATATGATTATTAGTATTAATATTATTATTACTATTATTATTATTATTAGTTGTTTTTAGAAAAGAAAAATCAGATTTTCTTATTGGGTTGGATTAGGAGTGGGATTAGTATAGTTGGGCCTTTATTAGACTAATATAAAAACCCCTCTCTCTCTCCCTCAAACCCTAATCTAAACCCAAACCCTAACCCTAGCCTTCACCCTCTCTCCAAGCTCTCTCTCTGCCGTGAACCTGAACCGGCCACCAGGGAGCCGGAGCGCCGCCGCCTCCATCGCCGGCAACCACCGCAACCACCGGGATGCTCTTTAAATGTGTTTTAATGTTTTCTAACTGCTTTGAGAATTGCATCCCGAATGGGACTTTTGTGGAAATGTGACCATCCGCTTTGGATAAGATTGTTTTTGTTTGTGCTTTGATTTTATTGAGTTGGGAAATTGGATGGTCTTTTATCAACGGTTTTATTATTGGTTTTGATAATCTGGGTTGGGTTTGACTTGAGAGTCGCGAGATGAGTGTGAATAATGAATTAGTAATTCAAAGTGGAAACATAAAGCGGGTTGTTGTTTAGATGCCTTTGAGAGGCTAATATTCATGCGGGTGATAACCCCGAGATCAGGATTCGATGCCTGTATGGGTTATGTGCCAGGAGATCAGGGTTTCATCCCTGATATAGGATAGAGGTTATGATGCCCTTGATGGGCGATCGCTTGATGCCTTTGAGAGGCTAATATTCATGCGTGATAACCCCAGATCGATCGATGCTGTATGGGTTATGTTCGGAGATCGTGGTTGCATCCCCGATATAGGATAGTTGTTATGATGCCTTTGGCGGCGATGTTCTTTTGGATTTGATCTCCCGCCCGCGACTTAAAATATGGATTGAATGGGTTGAGGAAAACAGTTAAGGGTTAAAGGTTTGAGAAATGGTTTGACTTGTTCCCTCTCCCCAAAATGAATTGAAATGAACTTAAACTGTTTTAAACGTTAGGGGTAGACATTATTGAGATTTCCCCCTCATTTTTGAAATGTTTTGTTTTCAGGTGAAGATCTATATGTTGGGGACGGGAATTAGAAGTGAGGACGTCATCGTTAATTACGTTGTTTTATGAGAAACTTGAAGTTAGTTTGAGGTTTATTTTATAAGTATGAGTTTGTTAGTTTGTTTTATCGTTATCAGGCAGTTGTAGTTTCCTTCTCGCCTTGTATTCTTTCGGGGATACGGCAGTGACGCCCCATAAGAATTATGAGTCTTCCGCTAATTTTGTCTGTTAACGTTAGTTTGACTTTGACTTTTCTATAATTGAATTTTCGGGGCGTTAAAAAATGGTATCAGAGCTCTGGGTTGCGACCTGGTAGCTCCTAAGAGTCCCTTAGGTTTAGTTAGACCTTAGGATGCTACGTTCGGAGTGATGAGTGTAGGATGGGAGTATGGTATGTTTGTCTGTTTCTTGGATTTCGTATATGTTGCAAGTGCGTGCTTGATTATTTTATTTTTCATATGTTGAGTTGCATCGACTTGATTGTTTCTTCATGTTTCGATTAATGTGTTTAATTTTTAATTTTTAATTTTTTGTTTCGATTTATTATTTCTCGGACCAAGAGGTGTCATGCGTTAAGTTAATATTATTGATGGAGTATGATATTGAATATTTGGGAATATTATGTTCGATTGAATCTCTCGAGTATCTCTATTAAACACTTTGGATTTAGTTAAGGTTTCAAATTGTATTTATGGGTTTTTGGTGTATGGACTATGATTATTGGGGATGAATTTTGACTTATGGAGCTGGGGAATACTTGAAAATTCCTATGCGAAGTTGGCCTTTGATTTTAATTTTGGTTTTGGGGTTAAATTCATGTTTGTGATCTAACGCGATTCATCCTAAGACGAGGTCTTGGGTTAGAGGAATCTTTGTAAGAAAAGTGTAGGTTAATGCTTGAGTTGAGGGGTATAGTTGGAGTGAAGGTTTTGTGCTTAATCTCGTGGTTGATTTGATTTTAGGTGGTACGGTAAGTTGGAGACTTTCTGTATGTTTGAATGAACATTGTTTCATTGAAGTATTGAGAGAAGATGAAGGGCTTCAGAATAATATTGGGATTATGATTGGTTTTGATCAGGATATGGAGTTTCAAGGACCACTTTAAAGGGAAAAAAAAGAACTTGATTTTGAGATAAAGGTTGAGATGAACATTTTGTTGATAATCGTACTTTTAAACTAGACTTTTGGATGTCGATTCTGAGGCTTCGAGCTAAGGATTAAATTTAATTTTGGTTCCTAGAGTATTGGAGTAAGTGAATACTTTTAAGGTAATGTTGAGCTAAACATCTTTCAAGGTTATTGTAATTATAGGGATCTTAAGTTTTATTAAGGTCATGAATCAAGGATGTGAGGAAACGTGTGGTGGAAAACAAAAAGGGGTTTCTTTTTCTAGTTATGTAATGGTTGAGGGCGATGTTATTGAAGTGGAATGGTGCAATTACTATTATTATGTTACCTACAAGTTTGGAAGTTGTCTGGGTGATTAGATCTTTAAGAAAAACAAAGTGATACTTTGAAAGGGTCTTATTCACTGTGGGATGGAGATGTACTGGGGTTGTAACTATTTGATTTTAATATTTCTCCCTTAAATGTTTAAAGTGAGTTTCTGTTGTACATCACGATTCAGGGTCTTATATGCTTACTAGCATCCATATATATGCAAACATGTGAGTCTATGTACGTAACTGTCTATTCCCTATTGCGAGCCTTTTATTTATGATTGTGTACATAAAGTGAGTCGATCGTCTGAGAAGTGCGCATAACCCATGATGAAAGCTGCAGGTATTTGATGCCCACAATACTGTTTGAATCCCACCTGGTTAAGTTCGGTATGAATATCATTTGATTGGCCTGTCTGAATGTTTTCTGGGATAATCTATTTACATTTGATGAATCTGTGGAAATATTATTTGATCGAATCTATTGAGTACCATCTAACTGAGTTCGTTTGATTATCGCATGTTTATTGGAGCATTTTCTTTCTTTGATTTGTCAATATCTGTTGATGATGATGTCTATTATCCAGAACTATTAGGGAAGAAATTAGACGTAATGAGTATGTAGTGCTTAAGATATTGGAGGAGCTGAGTGAAGTGTTGGATCATGTCTGGTTACTTATATTAGGTTAGGGAGATTACCGTTAATGGAAGATAAATGATGAGACGTACGAAGTAGGTTATTGTCTAACACAGGTCCCTATACTTTTTGTGCTTGAAACACGTGGTGGATTTGATAATTACCATTACTAGTGGTTCTCAAATAGAAGTGGTGATTAAGAATGATTTTGATGGTTTAAGTACATGAAAGCTCTTAAGTTACAGTTGAGTATAACTTGAAATAGCAATATTTGGAGTTAAATAGATACTATAAAGGTTTATCAGGATAAGCTCGATTCTTGTTGGAGGCATTGGTTGGTGTAACATTATTCGAGTTTCGAGGACGAAACTCATTTTGAATGGGTTGAGAGGGTAATGATTGGCAAGTGCTAGTTCTTATTAGGCATATGGAAGATAAGGGAAAAGTCTCATTTGGCGTGGTTAAGCGTTTTGGAGTTAAATGGTGGTTTGGTAAATTAATTACAGTGTTAATCATGTCTTGGGTTGTCAATCTTAGCTTTTGGTCTTTCTATTAGATGAAAACATAAGGTTTATGTGTCATTTGAGGCGCCAGGTTAGTGATCCGACATTATTAATGTGAATTTCTCTTTCTCTTACGAATAATAAGGTTGTCTCGAGGAAGTTATGTCGTATGGTTATATATTATTAAATAGTCTTGTGGTGGTTGACATAATGGGGATCTCGTCATTGGAAGGGAAGACTTGTTTTGAGAGGTGACTATTGGGATCTTATAACATTTTGGGTGTTGGTAATTATCAGTTTGGTGTGTTCTAAAGATCTTATTACATGATTTTAGAAGATCAATATTGGGAAGATTAGGGTAAAGTTGGATTTAGACTTGGTTATAAGTTGTTGAGTCTACTAGGGACGTTCATTGTGAGAGCGACTATAAGCAATACCTCTGGGGAATGGGATGTGTTTCTTTTCCTTGTTTCGTTATGTGTTGCAAGTGCATGCATTTTGTTTTGACATATGGTATATGCCATATCACCACCTTTGCTATGAACACGAGACTTTAGCTCCTCTAAAAGACTTGCAAACCCGAGGTGGGTACAGAATACAACCCCAAGGAGGGCCTGACACAAGAACAAGACCTCTGATGAGAGTTCGGAAGCCGAAAGAGGACTTTATCTACGAGGAGCAGCCGCAAGAGATTTTAGATTTTTGAGAGAAGTCGCTTCACAGAAAAACCGTCCTTCTAATACCATGGTATGCGCCACAACTAAAGCAATTTAGGAAGCCACGGAAGATATGGGATTGAAGCAATCCGCACATATTCAACACATAAGATGCATCAAGTTTCGAGGACGAAACTTCTTTTAAGGAGGTAATGATGTAAAACCTCAAGTTTTAGGAAGAACGGAACCGTTAAGATTGTTATCGAACCGTTAGGTCTGAGCTTAAGTTTCGAGGACGAAACTTCTTTTAAGGAGGTAATGATGTAAAACCCCGAAAAATCCAAAGATGTTGACCGTGACGTCGTTAGTAAATTAGCGTTGACTTCGTTATTTACTACTATTTGTTTGTGTTTAATTTTTTTTTCTTAACGCTTGAGCTCGTAGGACCGTTGAGGGGCTAACAAGGGTAGAATAGTAATTTCCGCTGGTTAATATTATTATGTGATTAATTACGTGAATATTATTTGCTATGTGATTATATGATTATTACTATTAATATTATTATTACTATTATTATTATTATTAGTTGTTTTTAGAAAAGAAAAATCAGATTTTCTTATTGGGTTGGATTAGGAGTGGGATTAGTATAGTTGGGCCTTTATTAGACTAATATAAAAACCCCTCTCTCTCTCCCCCAAACCCTAATCTAAACCCAAACCCTAACCCTAGCCTTCACCCCCTCTCCAAGCTCTCTCTCTGCCGTGAACCTGAACCGGCCACCAGGGAGCCGGAGCGCCGCCGCCTCCATCGCCGGCAACCACCGCAACCACCGGGATGCTCTTTAAATGTGTTTTAATGTTTTCTAATCTGTTTTGAGAATTGCATCCCGAATGGGACTTTTGTGGAAATGTGACCATCTGCTTTGGATAACTGATTGTTTTTGTTTGTGCTTTGATTTTATTGAGTTGGGAAATTGGATGGTCTTTTATCAACGGTTTTATTATTGGTTTTGATAATCTGGGTTGGGTTTGACTTGAGAGTCGCGAGATGAGTGTGAATAATGAATTAGTAATTCAAAGTGGAAACATAAAGCGGGTTGTTGTTTAGATGCCTTTGAGAGGCTAATATTCATGCGGGTGATAACCCCGAGATCAGGATTCGATGCCTGTATGGGTTATGTGCCAGGAGATCAGGGTTTCATCCCTGATATAGGATAGAGGTTATGATGCCCTTGATGGGCGACTGTTTGATGCCTTTGAGAGGCTAATATTCATGCGGGTGATAACCCCGAGATCAGGATTCGATGCCTGTATGGGTTATGTGCCAGGAGATCAGGGTTGCATCCCTGATATAGGATAGTTGTTATGATGCCTTTGGCAGGCGATGTTCTTTTTGGATTTGATCTCCCGCCCGCGACTTAAAATATGGATTGAATGGGTTGAGGAAAACAGTTAAGGGTTAAAGGTTTGAGAAATGGTTTGACTTGTTCCCTCTCCCCAAAATGAATTGAAATGAACTTAAACTGTTTTAAACGTTAGGGGTAGACATTATTGAGATTTCCCCCTCATTTTTGAAATGTTTTGTTTTCAGGTGAAGATCTATATGTTGGGGACGGGAATTAGAAGTGAGGACGTCATCGTTAATTACGTTGTTTTATGAGAAACTTGAAGTTAGTTTGAGGTTTATTTTATAAGTATGAGTTTGTTAGTTTGTTTTATCGTTATCGCCTTGTATTCTTTCGGGATCTGCGGTGGCCTTATAAGAATTATGAGTCTTCCGCTAATTTTGTCTGTTAACGTTAGTTTGACTTTGACTTTTCTATAATTGAATTTTCGGGGCGTTAAAAAATGGTATCAGAGCTCTGGGTTGCGACCTGGTAGCTCCTAAGAGTCCCTTAGGTTTAGTTAGACCTTAGGATGCTACGTTCGGAGTGATGAGTGTAGGATGGGAGTATGGTATGTTTGTCTGTTTCTTGGATTTCGTATATGTTGCAAGTGCTTGATTATTTTATTTTTCATATGTTGAGTTGCATCGACTTGATTGTTTCTTCATGTTTCGATTAATGTGTTTAATTTTTAATTTTTTGTTTCGATTTATTATTTCTCGGACCAAGAGGTGTTATGCGTTAAGTTAATATTATTGATGGAGTATGATATTGAATATTTGGGAATATTATGTTCGATTGAATCTCTCGAGTATCTCTATTAAACACTTTGGATTTAGTTAAGGTTTCAAATTGTATTTATGGGTTTTTGGTGTATGGACTATGATGATTGGGGATGAATTTTGACTTATGGAGCTGGGGAATACTTGAAAATTCATATGTGAAGTTGGCCTTTGATTTTAATTTTGGTTTTGGGGTTAAATTCATGTTTGTGATCTAACGCGATTCATCCTAAGACGAGGTCTTGGGTTAGAGGAATCTTTGTAAGAAAAGTGTAGGTTAATGCTTGAGTTGAGGAGTATAGTTGGAGTGAAGGTTTTGTGCTTATTCTCGTGGTTGATTTGATTTTAGGTGGTACGGTAAGTTGGAGACTTTCTGTATGTTTGAATGAACATTGTTTCATTGAAGTATTGAGAGCAGATGAAGGGCTTCAGAATAATATTGGGATTATGATTGGTTTTGATCAGGATATGGAGTTTCAAGGACCACTTTAAAGGAAAAAAAAAGAACTTGATTTTGAGATAAAGGTTGAGATGAACATTTTGTTGATAATCGTACTTTTAAACTAGACTTTTGGATGTCGATTCTGAGGCTTCGAGCTAAGGATTAAATTTAATTTTGGTTCCTAGAGTATTGGAGTAAGTGAATACTTTTAAGGTAATGTTGAGCTAAACATCTTTCAAGGTTATTGTAATTATAGGGATTTTAAGTTGTATTAAGGTCATGAATCACGGATGTGAGGAAACGTGTGGTGGAAAAAAAGTGGTTTCTTTTTCTAGTTATGTAATGGTTGAGGGCGATGTTATTGAAGTGGAATGGTGCAATTACTATTATTATGTTATCTACAAGTTTGGAAGTTGTCTGGGTGATTAGATCTTTAAGAAAAACAAAGTGATACTTTGAAAGGGTCTTATTCACTGTGGGATGGAGATGTCTTTGAAATTGTAACTATTTGATTTTAATATTTCTCCCTTGAATGTTTAAAGTGAGTTTCTGTTGTACATCACGATTCAGGGTCTTATATGCTTACTAGCATCCATATATATGCAAACATGTGAGTCTATGTACGTAACTGTCTATTCCCTATTGCGAGCCTTTTATTTATGATTGTGTACATAAAGTGAGTCGATTGTCTGAGAAGTGCGCATAACCCATGATGAAAGCTGCAGGTATTTGATGCCCACAATACTGTTTGAATCCCACCTGGTTAAGTTCGGTATGAATATCATTTGATTGGCCTGTCTGAATGTTTTCTGGGATAATCTATTTACATTTGATGAATCTGTGGAAATATTATTTGATCGAATCTATTGAGTACCATCCAACTGAGTTCGTTTGATTATCGCATGTTTATTGGAGCATTTTCTTTCTTTGATTTGTCAATATCTGTTGATGATGATGTCTATTATCCAGAACTATTAGGGAAGAAATTAGACGTAATGAGTATGTAGTTCTTAAGATATTGGAGGAGCTGAGTGAAGTGTTGGATCATGTCTGGTTACTTATATTAGGTTAGGGAGATTACCGTTAATGGAAGATAAATGATGAGACGTAAGAGGTAGGTTATTCTCTAACACAGGTCCCTATACTTTTTGTGCTTGAAACACGTGGTGGATTTGATAATTACCATTACTAGTGGTTCTCAAATAGAAGTGGTGATTAAGAATGATTTTGATGGTTTAAGTACATGAAAGCTCTTAAGTTACAATTGAGTATAACTTGAAATAGCAATATTTGGAGTCAAATAGATACTATAAAGGTTTATCAGGATAAGCTCAATTCTTGTTTGAGGCATTGGTTGGTGTAACATTATTCGAGTTTAGAGGACGAAACTCATTTTGAATGGGTTGAGAGGGTAATGATTGGCAAGTGCTAGTTCTTATTAGGCATATGTAAGATAAGGGAAAAGTCTCATTTGGCGTGGTTAAGCGTTTTGGAGTTAAATGGTGGTTTGGTAAATTAATTACAGTGTTAATCATGTCTTGGGTTGTCAATCTTAGCTTTTGGTCTTTCTATTAGATGAAAACATAAGGTTTATGTGTCATTTGAGGCGCCAGGTTAGTGATCCGACATTATTAATGTGAATTTCTCTTTCTCTTACGAATAATAAGGTTGTCTCGAGGAAGTTATGTCGTATGGTTATATATTATTAAATAGTCTTGTGGTGGTTGACATAATGGGGATCTCGTCATTGGAAGGGAAGAGAATTGTACAGTCGCATCAGAGGAAAATTAAAAATTTTGGTCTTACTTGAGTTATCAAGGGAAACTATTGAAAACTATCGTTATTTTATGTTACCCTAGCACAGAAGCAAAAGACTTGTTTTGAGAGGTGACTATTGGGATCTTATAACATTTTGGGTGTTGGTAATTATCAGTTTGGTGTGTTCTAAAGATCTTATTTCATGATTTTAGAAGATCAATATTGGGAAGATTAGGGTAAAGTTGGATTTAGACTTGGTTATAAGTTGTTGAGTCTACTAGGGACGTTCATTGTGAGAGCGACTATAAGCAATACCTCTGGGGAATGGGATGTGTTTCTTTTCCTTGTTTCGTTATGTGTTGCAAGTGCATGCATTTTATTTTGACATATGGTATATGCCATATCACCACCTTTGCTATGAACACGAGACTTTAGCTCCTCTAAAAGACTTGCAAACCCGAGGTGGGTACGGAATACAACCCCAAGGAGGGCCTGACACAAGAACAAGACCTCTGATGAGAGTTCGGAAGCCGAAAGAGGGCTTGATCTACGAGGAGCAGCCGCAAGAGATTTTAGATTTTTGAGAGAAGTCGCTTCACAGAAAAACCGTCCTTCTAATACCATGGTATGCGCCACAACTAAAGCAATTTAGGAAGCCACGGAAGATATGGGATTGAAGCAATCCACACATATTCAACACATAAGATGCATCAAGTTTCGAGGACGAAACTTCTTTTAGGGAGGTAATGAGGTAAAACCTCAAGTTTTAGGAAGAACGGAACCGTTAAGATTGTTACCGAACCGTTAGGTCTGAGCTTAAGTTTCGAGGACGAAACTTCTTTTAAGGAGGTAATGATGTAAAACCCCGAAAAATCCAAAGATGTTGACCGTGACGTCGTTAGTAAATTAGCGTTGACTTCGTTATTTACTACTATTTGTTTGTGTTTAATTTTTTTTTTCTTAACGCTTGAGCTCGTAGGACCGTTGAGGGGCTAACAAGGGTAGAATAGTAATTTCCGCTGGTTAATATTATTATGTGATTAATTACGTGAATATTATTTGCTATGTGATTATATGATTATTAGTATTAATATTATTATTACTATTATTATTATTATTAGTTGTTTTTAGAAAAGAAAAATCAGATTTTCTTATTGGGTTGGATTAGGAGTGGGATTAGTATAGTTGGGCCTTTATTAGACTAATATAAAAACCCCTCTCTCTCTCCCTCAAACCCTAATCTAAACCCAAACCCTAACCCTAGCCTTCACCCCCTCTCCATGCTCTCTCTCTGCCGTGAACCTGCACCGGCCACCAGGGAGCCGGAGCGCCGCCGCCTGCATCGCCGGCAACCACCGCAACCACCGGGATGCTCTTTAAATGTGTTTTAATGTTTTCTAATCTGTTTTGAGAATTGCATCCCGAATGGGACTTTTATGGAAATGTGACCATCTACTTTGGATAACTGATTGTTTTTGTTTGTGCTTTGATTTTATTGAGTTGGGAAATTGGATGGTCTTTTATCAACGGTTTTATTATTGGTTTTGATAATCTGGGTTGGGTTTCACTTGAGAGTTGCGAGATGAGTGTGAATAATGAATTAGTAATTCAAAGTGGAAACATAAAGCGGGTTGTTGTTTTGATGCCTTTGAGAGGCTAATATTCATGCGGGTGATAACCCCGAGATCAGGATTCGATGTCTGTATGGGTTATGTGCCAGGAGATCAGGGTTTCATCCCTGATATAGGATAGAGGTTATGATGCCCTTGATGGGCGACTGTTTGATGCCTTTGAGAGGCTAATATTCATGCGGGTGATAACCCCGAGATCAGGATTCGATGCCTGTATGGATTATGTGCCAGGAGATCAGGGTTGCATCCCTGATATAGGATAGTTGTTATAATGCCTTTGGCAGGCGATATTCTTTTTGGATTTGATCTCTCGCCCGCGACTTAAAATATGGATTGAATGGGTTGAGGAAAACAGTTAAGGGTTAAAGGTTTGAGAAATTGTTTGACTTGTTCCCTCTCCCCAAAATGAATTGAAATGAACTTAAACTGTTTTAAACGTTAGGGGTAGACATTATTGAGATTTCCCCCTCATTTTTGAAATGTTTTGTTTTCAGGTGAAGATCTATATGTTGGGGACGGGAATTAGAAGTGAGGACGTCATCGTTAATTACGTTGTTTTATGAGAAACTTGAAGTTAGTTTGAGGTTTATTTTATAAGTATGAGTTTGTTAGTTTGTTTTATCGTTATCAGACAGTTGTAGTTTCCTTCTCGCCTTGTATTCCTTCGGGGATACGGCAGTGACGCCCCATAAGAATTATGAGTCTTCCGCTAATTTTGTCTGTTAACGTTAGTTTGACTTTGACTTTTCTATAATTGACTTTTCGGGGCGTTACAGTTTTAGTTTAGGTTTTAGGTATCGATTTAATTTTAGTTTTAATTTATAATGTTGAGAAGTATAATTATGTTTAGGTTGAGCACAATATTGAATTTTATATGTTTTATGGTAAATTTAAATATGAGTAATTATATATAGTGATGTGCAAAAAAAAATATATGTAACAATGCATGTAAAATATGTTTAAGTTAATTAGTATGTGTGAAATATGTTATGTAACGTGGGAAATTATAATGTGCTTCGATTGAGTGCAAATGTGTTATATTTTAGGATGATTTTTAGGAATTGCATTAACGATTTAATTAATTAGGTAATGTGTATATACGTAACATGATTTCAATTATGAATACATTTAGGTTAATTTTATTTTTTGAATTTATAATTTAAGTTGTTTAGTTAATAATTAAGTTAAAACTATACAAAAATTACTATACATAGCCAATTATTAATTTATACGTACGTAGTGAATAATTAATTTATACGTACGTAGTGAATAATTAAGTATGTTATTGAATAACACAATGTTGATTGTTAATTAAGTTCATGGTGGGCTTGAATAATAGATTCACGTACATTATGGATGGGCCCCCACATTGTCGTTGGATGTACTAGAGGTTTGAACCGAATAGGAGGGTTATCAGGGCACAATGGGCTGCGGGGGTAGAAATGTTTGATCAATTTGCAAAGAGTAATTCCTATGAGTATCCGAGGACTGGAAAGTATCAGTGTCCATGTGTGAAGTGTAAGAATAAGAGCGGATATAGTCCCGATGAAGTTAAAGAACATTTGTATAGGCGAGGGTTTATGGAACAGTATTGGTGTTGGACAAGCCATGGTGAAGAATGGGGTGACGATGATGATGAGGATGACAGTGGTGACGATGTGGAAGGTGAGGGGGAACCGACAAACGAGGGACCGAATCAACCACCATTCATCGACAGAACGGAAGAGATGATGAACGATTTCATCATGGCGAACGAAGCGCCTAATGCAGAAGCTCGACAATTTTATGATATGCTTCAATATGCTCAACAGCCTCTGTGGGAAGGGTGTGCAACTCATACTGAGTTGTCCGCTACCGTGAGACTGATCAGTCAGAAATCGAAGCACAATTTGTCGGAGCAGGCAATGAACGATATCATGGAACTGATGAGCGAGAGTTGTCCCCAGCCGAACCTAGTCCCTAGAAACTACGATGAGTTGAAAAAGAAGGTTAAGAAGTTGGGGATGGGCTATGAAACAATTGATTGTTGCCTTAGTGGATGTATGATATACTATAAGGACGATGCACATCTCACTGAATGTAAATTTTGTGCCCATCCTAGGTATAAGCCACAGAAATCATCAACCAAGACAAAGAAAGGGGTCACGTACAAGAAAATGTTTTACTTCCCCTTGACCCCTAGGTTGCAGCGTCTATACGCCTCGAAGAATACGGCCGGGCATATGAGATGGCACGTAGAGAACAAGCGCGAGGAAGGTGTACTTTGCCATCCGTCGGACGGAGCCTCATGGAAAATGTTCGACATCATGCATCCGGACTTTGCGAGCGAATCGCGAAATGTAAGGTTGGGCTTGTGTGCGGATGGGTTTAGCCCGTTACACATGACAGGGAGATCTTATTCGATATGGCCGGTTGTAGTAACTCCTTACAACTTGCCACCTGAATTGTGCATGACAACGCCGTACATGGTCCTCACATGTATTATTCCCGGTCCGAAGAACCCTGGAAACAAAATTGATGTCTTCCTCCAAGCTTTAGTGGACGAGCTGCAATGCTTATGGGTGGTTGATGAAACATACGACATCTCCAAGAGATAAAATTTTAACATGAGGGCATCATTGATGTGGACGGTGAATGATTTTCCGGCGCTTGGCATGCTTTCCGGGTGGAGCACGCACGGTGCCATGTCTTGTCCTGTTTGCATGGATGGTTTGAAAGCAATTCATCTGAAGTATGGGAGGAAAGCCTCTTGGTTTGACTGTCACCGACAATTTCTTGCTAAGGGGCACGCTTTGAGAAGAAATCGAAAGGCATTTCGAAAGGGGCACACTTGCTCAGATAGAACTAACCCACCGTTTAGGAAAAACGGTTATGGAATCTATGAAGAGATGAAGCACTTCCCCAAGGTGACTACCCATGGCGACTTTGTAGTCCCGGGATTCAGAGAGAATTCTCATAATTGGAAGAAACAAAGTATCTTTTGGGAGTTGCCTTATTGGAAGGATCACATGGTTCAACACAACTTAGATGTGATGCACATTGAGAAGAACTCTGTGGACAACATCGTAAACACGGTGATGGGGGTGGACGGCAAAACAAAGGATGATGGAAATGCAAGGAGGGACGTGGAGGACATATGTGACAAGCCGGAACTCCATCTATTTCCAGGTCCTAACGGTAAACCCCTACAGCCAAGAGCCAAATATGTTCTTCCCGAGGATAAGCGAACAGACGTTTGTAACTGGGCACAACAGCTTCGTTTGCCGGACGCTTATGCTTCGAACTTCACTAACTATGTCGATGCATTAGGTAAAAAGTTTCAAAACTTTAAAAGCCATGACTGTCATGTGTTCATGCAGACATTGTTACCTGTTGCGTTCCGGGCACTTCCAGATGATGTGTTGGAGCCACTGGTTCAGTTAAACCAATGGTTCAAGAGCCTCTGCTCCACAACATTGAAGCACAGTGACTTAGTCCGGCTTGATAAAGAAATTCCCATAATAATATGCAAGCTGGAGACCATATTTCCACCCGGCTTCTTCAACGTAATGGAACACTTGCCCATTCACCTGGTCCATGAGGCATTCTTTGGTGGTCCTGTTCAATATCGTTGGATGTATCCCTTTGAGAGGTATTTCGGGTGGTTGAAGAAGAAAATAAAGAACAAGGCACACCCTGAAGGATCTATGGCCCAAGCGTACCTCATGTTTGAGATTTCCCAATTCGCATCTACATACTTTGGGACGGATAATGTATCGTCTTCTACATCAACAAGTATGCGTAACGAGGACGAAGGGGATGATCCTATGTTATTGTCGGTTTTTAAGGACAGTGGGAGCCCTGTGGGAGGTGTAAACACGAGGTGGCTCAGTGATCAAGAGTATAGAGCAGCACACCTTCATGTTCTACTGAACTGCAAAGAAGTCAACCCCTACTTAGAGTAAGCAATAATGCTCACTAACGACTTCATTAAATTGATATGTATTATAGGTGTAATTAATGAGCTTGTTTCCCTCGCATCTTGTTTAAGAATTACAAGTTGACTTCATTTCCCAACACCACGGACACTCAATTGGATCAGATGATTGAAGCGCAGTTTGCTCAATGGTTTTATCAGCTATCTGTAAGTAAAACAATCATTTACAGAATTTCAATTTTGACCATATGTAACCAAAACTTAAACCATTCAACATCTAACGGGTACTCCAAATGTAGGAAAATTGGGATGTCTTTCGGTTTTACGAAGATGAGCGTCATGAACACCTTTATCAGTTAGCCCGAATGCCTTCCCCTAAAGTGACCACCTGGAGTGCTTACCGAATCAACGGGTTCTTATTTCACACACAAGCAAGGAGTAACTTAGTGGCTTCGTATAGTGTAGGGGTGTGTGTCAAAGGCACGGGTGGCGGTGGATTTGTCGATGACTTCTATGGTGTTCTCCAAGAAGTCATTGCACTGGAATGTGTTGGGCCTATCAACAAGAAAAGCATACTGTTTAAATGTGATTGGTTTGACAATACCCCGGTACGAGGTGTACGTTCACCAAGGTTATGCCCGTTTGTTGAATTACACAAGGACAGACGGTACTGGAAGTACGATCCATTCATCTTGGCAGGGTGCGCAACCCAAGTGTTGTTCATGAAATACCCGACAGGCATACGAGACAAAGCGAACTGGTAGGTTGTGGTTCCAAACAAACCATCTTATGCACAGTACAAGCAGTTCACCCTTCCGTTGCCCATCCAAGATGACCAACCAAGAGTTGTTGTCCCGATCAACCCCAATGACGGTACCGTATCACAAGTACTCGCTATTGAAGGGGTATTCCATGAGGTTGCGGACATGGACAACGCACAATTAATAGTGGGTGGTAATACGTCCGATGTAGCCAATGAAGACGATGGAGACACCGAGAATGACGATGATGATGATGGTGACGATGATGAGGTGGATGAGGACGATGAAGACAACGAAGACTATTAAATAACAATATATTAAACGAATTTTGATTGTGTTACAATTGTCTTCAACGAACACATATTATGTATTCTATTTTCTAAGTGAAACGAATTGATTGTGTGCCTAAGTGAAACTAATTCAATGTTTATTCTACTTTTATTTTACTTGCTATTTTATATTACTTGCTATTTATTTTGTGCAAGCTGATACTAATTCAATGTTTATTCTACTTTTATTTTGCAGTTACATTATGTCAGGAAGAGACGGATCACGCAGACCTCCGACCCGTGGTGGGTCTAGACCCAATGCGAGGGTTGGTTCTTCATCGGCCCCACAGACTCCATAGATTCCCCAGTTTGATCCTGGCCATGAAGCTGCTTCTCAACCCGAGGGGAGCAACTACGACTTCTTTTCACAGCTAGACCCATCCACTCTGGAGCTCATGCCGTTCTTTGCGAGTAGTACTGTGCCAGTAGGGAACGAGTCGATGGGTGGGTTTTATGCTCAGAGGCATCAGGGGGGCCTAAACTGATGATGTGGGTGACCAAACTGATGTTGGGGATACCCAAACTGATGTTGGGGGTACCAAAACTGAAGGGGATGGAACCAAGGTCGAACAGGGCTGGCCGCAGACTGAAGGGGAGGGCGACACTACCCAAAGTCAGGAAACGATATCACCGAACGATATCGAATTCAACTGGACATTCGGGTGGACGCTCAAAAAACGTTGGATGGGAAGTTCATCATTAGAACTTGTAATGGCGCGTGAGTATCAATCTGAACTTTGATAATGCATTTATAACTTAATTTGCGTTTAAATATATATAATTTTGTATGCCCTCAATCTAATCGATGTTTCATTTCAAATTTATTTAAGTGTGGCCCCATATGGGGCACACGCAACCAGGGCCATCATTGATATAGTAAAGCAGAATTTCCGAGGCTTCTGGCCGGTATGGAGCAAAGTGCCGAAGAGGACGTGGGAGTTGATATACGACGAGTTCAGGGTAAAACTCTCACATTTTTCCCTCTTTAAATTTTCTTGGTTTATTAATTCAAAGTTATAATATATATGGTTTAATTTATTTGCATGTTTAATTCTTCATGTATGGTTTAAATGCAGAAAAAATATTGGTGGGAGGACCAACACGAGCCCTATATACATGATTGGTTCTTTAGGAGGGCCCAAAAACAGTACGCCGACGCCATCGACAAATCCAAAAAACGATGGTTGGCGGGGAGAGGCAAACCCAAATGGATTGTCGACGACGAGATTTGGGAGAAATTCATTACTCATTGGCAAGACCCCAAATTCGTTGAAAAAAGCAAGAATATGAGTAAGGCAAGGAAGATGAACCAAGATAAGGGCCCACCATTGCACAAAAGGGGCCCAGTTTCCTTCGGTATCGTCAGAGAGAAGTAGGTAAGTTAATTATGAGTTTAATTATGACTTTAATTATAGTTTAATTTAGCGTTTAATTTATATACGCACTTACGTACAGAAAGAAAAAAACGATGGAAAAGACCCTGACATATGGGAACAATTCGAAGCGACCCATATGAAGCAGGGCACCAATCAGTGGGTGCACGACAGGTTCCAGTAGCTTGGGGTATGTACCTTCATCATCCAATATTTAAGTTATTATAATCGTACGTACACGTAGGAACATTAACTTTGATTCGCTTATTCCAACTACTCTTTCTTTGTATCGACCAGGAGACGATGCATAGTGATTATGAATCGTACAGAAAAGAGATGAAGGCAAAGCAACGGGAGGACGGTCAACCAGAAACTCCCATTATGTCTGGAGACGAGTTCTGGTTGGACAAACAACTGCAGAGTCGGGGACACGTCATGGGCATGGGGGTTGTGGGGGAAGCTATGAAGACGCAGTTCCCCCACATCTCATCGAGGAGACGTCCACGACGTCGTAATAACACCGATAGCGTCGACGTCCGAGCCTCTATTACGGAGATGAACAGAGAGCATCAGCGTCAACTCGAGGAAGAGAGGCAACAGCGCGAACAAGATAAGCGCATGCTGCAGGAACAATTCTAGAGACAATTAGAGGAACAACAGCGTCGATCTGACGCAGCCATTGAGGAAAAGGTGAGGCAACAAGTAATGCAACAAATGTTGCAAATGCAAAGAATGTTCCAGCAGCAAGCAAGTCAGAGCTGGCAAGCCCCTTTCATCGCTGGATCTTCCTCTGGAAGTCAAGTGCCACACACTGGACAGCCTCCTCCACCGCCGCCCCGCCGCCGCAGTACTTCTCGTCAGACCCCCGTCTCTCAAACCCCACAACCTTAGCCCACCGTTCCTCCCGAGGACTCGTTATATGCTTACCCAGGTAAGCATATTTTTTCCATAAACACAAAATTAAATTACTAATTACACGTTCCAATAATTACTTAATTCATTTTGATTGTATTTCATACCTTTCCAAATTGTCATTGTATCCTAGGAGGCTAATACCTATTCCATAGCCTCGAAGAATTGACACAACGCCAGAATCAGGGTGATGATGGCAACGATGAGGAGGAGAGCGAAAGCAATGATGACGATGCCGCCGTGTGACAAACCCTAAACATTTAAAATCTTTCTTAATTACATTCGTACTTATTAGCTAGTACATTATTTAATCCAAACATCGAAATTGTTTTCATTATGTTTGCGCACATAGGTACAAATTAATTAACTTAATTAACATATATATATATATATATAATAACACGTACGTACACATGAGATTAATTGTAATTAACAACATAATCAACAATGAAACATATATATATAAATTAAATTATCTACCTAGAAAAAATTAGAATATAATTAACAATAATAATTATTAATAATTAACTATACCTAAAAAATATATACATATATACATCATAATTAGTTATAACTAAAATTAAGAATATATAATAGTAATAATATCAATAATAATAATAATAATAGTAATAACAATAAATTAGCCCGCTATGCCACCAGGCATCGAAAATTTTCAAAAAATTTAGCCAAATTAGGCGTCTGTTTTCCCGCCTAACAGACGCCCAAATTACTGAAAGTGAAAATGGCGTCTGTTTGGCGGGAAAACAGACGCCATTTTTGACAGCCTATATAAACCAAAGCCCTCAAACTTCCCTTCCGAATTTTTTCCTCCTATCTCCATTTTATTTCTCTTATCTTCTCTCATCAATTCTCTCATTTCCTCTAACCTTCAAAACACCACAAATCCATCCAAGATTGATGAATTGAAAATTTTAAAATTGAAGATTGAACATTGGAGAGTGAAGATTGAAGATACAAGATTGAAGATTGAAATATCAAGATTCAAAAATATTGAAGTCATATATTAATTGTAATTTAGGTTTTTATTTTGTTTGTATCATTTAAGTTAGTAAAAATCACCATGAATAAAGTTGTATTATATATTTTTTTATTTGTTAAAATATATATTCATTATCATTTTATTGTTGTTATTTCTATAAAATGTAAATATATATATATGTAAATATGAAATTGTACAATCATGAATTGCAAATATATATCATTTATTATTATATAAAATGTATTTATTTTCATTATTATTTTCATTATTAATGTCTCCACAATTCTTATTAAACAATTTAATTACAAATACAAAAATTTAATTTTTACGCTTTATTTTATAATTAGAACACTCAAAATATACTATTTATTCTAATTATTTTCATTAATGAAATTCACGTTTTTTTAATTTCTGTAACCCAAAATCGGCGTCTGTTTGGGATGAAACAGACGTCGTTTCTCCATAAAAAAACGGCGTCTGTTTTATGCCAGACATACGCCGATTTTGGTATGACACAGGCCTCGTAGTCTGCAATAATTTTGGCGTTTGATTCAAACAGACGCTAATTACAGACGCTTTCTTAAAAAAGGCGTACTAGGTTTTGGCGTCCGTTTTAATCAGACGCCAAAACCATTTTGGCTTCTGTCTACACCCTTATCAGACACCAATTCCAGACGTTTTTGGGCACCAATTCTACTAGTGTAAATATACGTAATATCTCATCCTTATCCAAACATTCTAACGATATATTCAGATTCGATGGCAAGTTGACATGATTATCAGGGATGTTGAAAATCTCTTTGATCGTAGATAAATGCACTATCAACCATATATATTGATCATGAATCAAACATGACGACCGATTGGATGACAAATCATGATCATTTCACAAATATTTTTGATATTTGGAACGTTATATTTTCACTTCAAACATTTCTTTAATTTTATATGAGGACAACTTAGGAAACATCTTGATCAAAGGTTTCCTAAGTAACTTTGTAATTCTAACATTTGTTAGGAATATTATGGCCCTATTCGTTTGTGCGGTTTCACAATGCACCTGCCATATTTTTCCACAATTACCAGAATCTTTCTATATGATACGATATCATTCCATACTTTACCACAACAATTATAACTTTCTCCGTCATTATTTTTCTCTCACTTTTCTCTTCTATTTTGCACATTCTCTTTTTTCACCTACCACATCAATCATTCTTACAACAAAATTGACCATATCTTACTATACTATACCATACCACACTTTCCACAAAGATTGTTATACTATATCATTTACCGCACCCATTTTGTCGCACAAAAGAACAGAACCTATGTCCTAAAATCACCCGGATTAACAACATGATTCGTTTCCTAATAATGTTAGGAAATTATTTAGATTTCTTATTATGTCTTGTTTTCTAATTGTATTACATTTGTTAAATCTATTTGGAATACTCGTCTAAGGTATGTTTGTAGGTTGGTGACAAATACTTTCTTGGATAGCTAGGGAGGCGCGATTATTCTTCCTTTATATACATAGGCATAGACAAAATCATAGTTAGGTGTAATTTCTTAGCCTCAAGTATAATGTGCCATAAATGGGCTTTGTTGGTCCTTATAGATTTCATTCCCCAATTAGCCCTTTCAAACGACCTCCGACTAGTTCCCATGAATTTGGGTTCTCGCAAATTTCAATACAATTGGCCTTTTGCGAATCACTTCACTTGGGTTCTCATGGATTTTGCTCTAGATGGGTCCCTATGCACGGATGTCATGCTTGGCCGAGTGAAGTATCTTGGGGTCCATATTCCATCGTCGTCATTCGACCTAAGTTTGTCGCCTCCTAAGTGTTCGTTGAGCTCCATTTTCTTTTTGATGTGGACCTGGGAAGGATGATCATGGTCAATGGATGAACCGGGAGTCCCTCTAGGGGCGAGCGCGCGCGAGGGGTGGGGGGAGGAGGAAGGGGAGGGCTTTTTTCTAATCAACATGAATAAAGAAGGGAACCGAGGTGGTGGAAAAGTGTCTTTTGGCTAAAGTTAAACAAAAGGTCGTGGCCGTGACCCAGCTGGTCACGACTGTGACCTTCGCCTGTTGGTTTGACGAGCTAGAGACTCAAGAGTCATGTGTGTGGCCACCCAGGTCATGGTTGTGTCCCTGTTTACCTTTTTTTCCATGCGTTAGCCATTTTTCATGCTCATGAAGGGTCCCGACGCCAGTCATGGGCGTGACTCAAACTTTACCTAATGTCAGTCGTGCCCTAGTCGTTCTTCGTCCCCTTCATATCTCAGATCCCGAGATCAGGGTCACACCTGTAATGCAACTGGTCACGCCTTGACCAAGAGAAGAATTGGAGATCGCACATTTCTAAATCACTCTATCACACTCGCGACATCGTGGTGTCACTCCAATGACCGATAATTAGGCGTTGCCACTTGTGGAAGACAACCAGTCATGGTCGTGACCTTCCAAGGTCACACTCGTGACCCACCTACTTTATACGGTTATTGTAATTATTTTTAGGGGTAACTTTGTCTTTACTCTTATAGTTACTCTAACTAATTTTAACGAGCTTTAGTCCACTCCTTGTTAAAGATTAATTTTTCCTTTAAGTTGTAGTTAATTTTGGGTTATCCTTTCCCTCTTAGTTAACTTCTCCTGGAGTTTTAATCGCTTTCCTCACCTATAACTGGGTAATTGGAAAAGAGAGAGGATTTATTAACTCTTGATGATTAACGAATGATATTTTTGAGTTAGCCCGAATGCCTTCCCCTAAAGTGACCACCTGGAGTGCTTACCGAATCAACGGGTTCTTATTTCACACACAAGCAAGGAGTAACTCAGTGGCTTCGTATAGTGTAGGGGTGTGTGTCAAAGGCACGGGTGGCGGTGGATTTGTCGATGACTTCTATGGTGTTCTCCAAGAATTCATTGCACTGGAATATGTTGGGCCTATCAACAAGAAAAGCATACTGTTTAAATGTGATTGGTTTGACAATACCCCGGTACGAGGTGTACGTTCACCAAGGTTATGCCCGTTTGTTGAATTACACAAGGACAGACGGTACTGGAAGTACGATCCATTCATCTTGGCAGGGTGCGCAACCCAAGTGTTGTTCATGAAATACCCGACAGGCATACGAGACAAAGCGAACTGGTAGGTTGTGGTTCCAAACAAACCATCTTATGCACAGTACAAGCAGTTCACCCTTCCGTTGGCCATCCAAGATGACCAACCAAGAGTTGTTGTCCCGATCAACCCCAATGACGGTACCGTATCACAAGTACTCGCTATTTAAGGGGTATTCGATGAGGTTGCGGACATGGACAACGCACAATTAATAGTGGGTGGTAATACGTCCGATGTAGCCAATGAAGACGATGGAGACACCGAGAATGACGATGATGATGATGGTGACGATGATGAGGTGGATGAGGACGATGAAGACAACGAAGACTATTAAATAACAATATATTAAACGAATTATGATTGTGTTACAATTGTCTTCAACGAACACATATTATGTATTCTATTTTCTAAGTGAAACGAATTGATTGTGTGCCTAAGTGAAACTAATTCAATGTTTATTCTACTTTTATTTTACTTGCTATTTTATATTACTTGCTATTTATTTTGTGCAAGCTGATACTAATTCAATGTTTATTCTACTTTTATTTTGTAGTTACATTATGTCAGGAAGAGACGGATCACGCAGACCTCCGACCCGTGGTGGGTCTAGACCCAATGCGAGGGTTGGTTCTTCATCGGCCCCACAGACTCCATAGATTCCCCAGTTTGATCCTGGCCATGAAGCTGCTTCTCAACCCGAGGGGAGCAACTACGACTTCTTTTCACAGCTAGACCCATCCACTCTGGAGCTCATGCCGTTCTTTGCGGGTAGTACTGTGCCAGTAGGGAACGAGACGATGGGTGGGTTTTATGCTCAGAGGCATCAGGGGGGCCTAAACTGATGATGTGGGTGACCAAACTGATGTTGGGGATACCCAAACTGATGTTGGGGGTACCAAAACTGAAGGGGATGGAACCAAGGTCGAACAGGGCGGGCCGCAGACTGAAGGGGACGGCGACACTACCCAAACGTCAGGAAACGATATCACCGAACGATATCGAATTCAACTGGACATTCGGGCGGACGCTCAAAAAACGTTGGATGGGAAGTTCATCATTAGACCTTGTAATGGCGCGTGAGTATCAATCTGAACTTTGATAATGCATTTATAACTTAATTTGCGTTTAAATATATATAATTTTGTATGCCCTCAATCTAATCGATGTTTCATTTCAAATTTATTTAAGTGTGTTCCCATATGGGGCACACGCAACCAGGGCCATCATGGATATAGTAAAGCAGAATTTCCGAGGCTTTTGGCCGGTATGGAGCAAAGTGCCGAAGAGGACGCGGGAGTTGATATACGACGAGTTCAGGGTAAAACTCTCACATTTTTCCCTCTTTAAATTTTCTTGGTTTATTAATTCAAAGTTATAATATATATGGTTTAATTTATTTGCATGTTTAATTCTTCATGTGTGGTTTAAATGCAGAAAAAATATTGGTGGGAGGACCAACACGAGCCCTATATACATGATTGGTTCTTTAGGAGGGCCCAAAAACAGTACGCCGACGCCATCGACAAATCCAAAAAACGATGGTTGGCGGGGAGAGGCAAACCCAAATGGATTGTCGACGACGAGATTTGGGAGAAATTCATTACTCATTGGCAAGACCCCAAATTCGTTGAAAAAAGCAAGAATATGAGTAAGGCAAGGAAGATGAACCAAGATTAGGGCCCACCATCGCACACAAGGGGCCCAGTTTCCTTCGGTATCGTCAGAGAGAAGTAGGTAAGTTAATTATGACTTTAATTATAGTTTAATTTAGCGTTTAATTTATATACGCACTTACGTACAGAAAGAAAAAAACGATGGAAAAGACCCTGACATATGGGAACAATTCGAAGCGACCCATATGAAGCAGGGCACCAATCAGTGGGTGCACGACAGGTTCCAGTAGCTTGGGGTATGTACCTTCATCATCCAATATTTAAGTTATTATAATCGTACGTACACGTAGGAACATTAACTTTGATTCGCTTATTCCAACTACTCTTTCTTTGTATCGACCAGGAGACGATGCATAGTGATTATGAATCGTACAGAAAAGAGATGAAGGCAAAGCAACGGCAGGACGATCAACCAGAAACTCCCATTATGTCTGGAGACGAGTTCTGGTTGGACAAACAACTGCAGAGTCGGGGACACGTCATGGGCATGGGGGTTGTGGGGGAAGCTATGAAGACGCAGTTCCCCCACATCTCATCGAGGAGACGTCCACGACGTCGTAATAACACCGATAGCGTCGACGTCCGAGCCTCTATTACGGAGATGAACAGAGAGCTTCAGCGTCAACTCGAGGAAGAGAGGCAACAGTGCGAACAAGATAAGCGCATGCTGCAGGAACAATTCTAGAGACAATTAGAGGAACAACAGCGTCGATCTGACGCAGCCATTGAGGAAAAGGTGAGGCAACAAGTAATGCAACAAATGTTGCAAATGCAAAGAATGTTCCAGCAGCAGGCAAGTTAGAGCTGGCAAGCCCCTTTCATCGCTGGATCTTCCTCTGGAAGTCAAGTGCCACACACTGGACAGCCTCCTCTACCTCCGCCCCGCCGCCGCAGTACTTCTCGTCAGACCCCCGTCTCTCAAACCCCACAACCTTAGCCCACCGTTCCTCCCGAGGACTCGTTATATGCTTACCCAGGTAAGCATATTTTTTCCATAAACACAAAATTAAATTACTAATTACACGTTCCAATAATTACTTAATTCATTTTGATTGTATTTCATACCTTTCCAAATTGTCATTGTATCCTAGGAGGCCAATACCTATTCCATAGCCTCGAAGAATTGACACAACGCCAGAATCAGGGTGATGATGGCAACGATGAGGAGGAGAGCGAAAGCAATGATGACGATGCCGCCGTGTGACAAACCCTAAACATTTAAAATCTTTCTTAATTACATTCGTACTTATTAGCTAGTACATTATTTAATCCAAACATCGAAATTGTTTTCATTATGTTTGCGCACATAGGTACAAATTAATTAACTTAATTAACATATATATATATATATATATATATAATAACACGTACGTACACATGAGATTAATTGTAATTAACAACATAATCAACAATGAAACATATATATATAAATTAAATTATCTACCTAGAAAAAATTAGAATATAATTAACAATAATAATTATTAATAATTAACTATACCTAAAAAATATATACATATATACATCATAATTAGTTATAACTAAAATTAAGAATATATAATAGTAATAATATCAATAATAATAATAATAATAATAGTAATAACAATAAATTAGCCCGCTATGCCACCAGGCATCGAAAATTTTCAAAAAATTTAGCCAAATTAGGCGTCCGTTTTCCCGCCTAACAGACGCCCAAATTACTGAAAGTGAAAATGGCGTCTGTTTGGCGGGAAAACAGACGCCATTTTTGACAGCCTATATAAACCAAAGCCCTCAAACATCCCTTCCGAATTTTTTCCTCCTATCTCCATTTTATTTCTCTTATCTTCTCTCATCAATTCTCTCATTTCCCCTAACCTTCAAAACACCACAAATCCATCCAAGATTGATGAATTGAAAATTTTAAAATTGAAGATTGAACATTGGAGAGTGAAGATTGAAGATACAAGATTGAAGATTGAAATATCAAGATTCAAAAATATTGAAGTCATATATTAATTGTAATTTAGGTTTTTATTTTGTTTGTATCATTTAAGTTAGTAAAAATCATCATGAATAAAGTTGTATTATATATTTTTTTATTTGTTAAAATATATATTCATTATCATTTTATTGTTGTTATTTCTATAAAATGTAAATATATATATATATGTAAATATGAAATTGTACAATCATGAATTGCAAATATATATCATTTATTATTATATAAAATGTATTTATTTTCATTATTATTTTCATTATTAATGTCTCCACAATTCTTATTAAACAATTTAATTACAAATACAAAAATTTAATTTTTACGCTTTATTTTATAATTAGAACACTCATAATATACTATTTATTCTAATTATTTTCATTAATGAAATTCACGTTTTTTTAATTTCAGAACAAAATCAAGGCGTCATTTGGGATGAAACAGACGTCGTTTCTGCATAAAAAACGGCGTCTGTTTTATGCCAGACATACGCCGATTTTGGTATGACACAGGCCTCGTAGTCTGCAATAATTTTGGCGTTTGATTCAAACAGACGCTAATTACAGACGCTTTCTTAAAAAAGGCGTACTAGGTTTTGGCGTCCGTTTTAATCAGACGCCAAAACCATTTTGGCTTCTGTCTACACCCTTATCAGACACCAATTCCAGACGTTTTTGGGCACCAATTCTACTAGTGTAAATATACGTAATATCTCATCCTTATCCAAACATTCTAACGATATATTCAGATTCGATGGCAAGTTGACATGATTATCAGGGATGTTGAAAATCTCTTTGATCGTAGATAAATGCACTATCAACCATATATATTGATCATGAATCAAACATGACGATCGATTGGATGACAAATCATGATCATTTCACAAATATTTTTGATATTTGGAACGTTATATTTTCACTTCAAACATTTCTTTAATTTTATATGAGGACAACTTAGGAAACATCTTGAGCAAAGGTTTCCTAAGTAACTTTGTAATTCTAACATTTGTTAGGAATATTATGGCCCTATTCATTTGTGCGGTTTCACAATGCACCTGCCATATTTTTCCACAATTACCAGAATCTTTCTATATGATACGATATCATTCCATACTTTACCACAACAATTATAACTTTCTCCGTCATTATTTTTCTCTCTCCTCACTTTTCTCTTCTATTTTGCACATTCTCTTTTTTCACCTACCACATCAATCATTCTTACAACAAAATTGACCATATCTTACTATACTATACCATACCACACTTTCCACAAAGATTGTTATACTATATCATTTACCGCACCCATTTTGTCGCACAAAAGAACAGAACCTATGTCCTAAAATCACCCGGATTAACAACATGATTCGTTTCCTAATAATGTTAGGAAATTATTTAGATTTCTTATTATGTCTTGTTTTCTAATTGTATTACATTTGTTAAATCTATTTGGAATACTCGTCTAAGGTATGTTTGTAGGTTGGTGACAAATACTTTCTTGGATAGCTAGGGAGGCGCGATTATTCTTCCTTTATATACATAGGCATAGACACAATCATAGTTAGGTGTAATTTCTTAGCCTTAAGTATAATGTGCCATAAATGGGCTTTGTTGGTCCTTATAGATTTCATTCCCTAATTAGCCCTTTCAAACGACCTCCGACTAGTTCCCATGAATTTGGGTTCTCGCAAATTTCAATACAATTGGCCTCTTGCGAATCACTTCACTTGGGTTCTCATGGATTTTGCTCTAGATGGGTCCCCATGCACGGATGTCATGCTTGGCCGAGTGAAGTATCTTGGGGTCCATATTCCATCGTCGTCATTCGACCTAAGTTTGTCGCCTCCTAAGTGTTCGTTGAGCTCCATTTTCTTTTTGATGTGGACCTGGGAAGGATGATCATGGTCAATGGATGAACCGGGAGTCCCTCTAGGGGCGCGCGCGCGCGAGGGGTGGGGGGAGGAGGGGGGGATGGTGGAGGGGGAGGGAAGGGGAGGGCTTTTTTCTAATCAACATGAATAAAGAAGGGAACCGAGGTGGTGGAAAAGTGTCTTTTGGCTAAAGTTAAACAAAAGGTCGTGGCCGTGACCCAGCTGGTCACGACTGTGACCTTCGCCTGTTGGTTTGGCGAGCTAGAGACTCAAGAGTCATGTGTGTGGCCACCCAGGTCATGGTTGTGTCCCTGTTTACCTTTTTTTCCATGCGTTAGCCATTTTTCATGCTCATGAAGGGTCCCGACGCCAGTCATGGGCGTGACTCAAACTTTACCTAATGTCAGTCGTGCCCTAGTCGTTCTTCGTCCCCTTCATATCTCAGATCCCGAGATCAGGGTCACACCTGTAATGCAACTGGTCACGCCTTGACCAAGAGAAGAATTGGAGATCGCGCATTTCTAAATCACTCTATCACACTCGCGACATCGTGGTGTCACTCCCATGACCGATAATTAGGCGTTGCCACTTGTGGAAGACAACCAGTCATGGTCGTGACCTTCCAAGGTCACACTCGTGACCCACCTACTTTATACGGTTATTGTAATTATTTTTAAGGGTAACTTTGTCTTTACTCTAACTAATTTTAACGAGCTTTAGTCCACTCCTTGTTAAAGATTAATTTTGCCTTTAAGTTGTAGTTAATTTTGGGTTATCCTTTCCCTCTTAGTTAACTTCTCCTGGAGTTTTAATCGCTTTCCTCACCTATAACTGGGTAATTGGAAAAGAGAGAGGATTTATTAACTCTTGATGATTAACGAATGATATTTTTGAGACCAAATCATAACACTCTCTAAAGTCTTGTGCTCTTTATCTAAATTATTCATTTCATTATGAAATTAAGTCTTCCATTTATTGATCTCCTTTAGAAAATCATGTTAGGTACTCAAATCTTGGTGGTGATCATCTTTAACGAAGATTATATTGGGTCCAAGGTTTTCTCCTTTCGAGTGTTCTTCGAGCCTTTTCGGTGTTTCGATTATTGTTGTTGCAAGATTATTATCCTTTAGTATCAAACTCAAGCAATGTACTATTTCTCCCATCATGGCACGCTACACTAAGACAATAGTCAAGTTACTATAATCCAACTGCTAGTCAATAGTCAACCCAGCAAAAACCTCAACTACCTATATAAAAAAAAAAATTGCCAGTTATTGAGGTCCTTACCGGTTTGGTAAGCCAAGGATCAATAGTCAATAACTACAGGTCATCGCCAAGTCAGCCGTCACTTTGCTCACTCCCACCATGGTGGTCCTCACGGATTCCATAGGAGCATGGTCATCCTTAAGGATAACAATAAAATCCAAACCCGCAGGTACCCACCTTTACCCGATATGGTATGGGTGATAAAATTTTAGAAAAAACGGGTATGGGTACTTGTATCTACCCGATGGGTACCTGATCTGACCCAACCCGAATACATAAAAAACGTAAAGTCGTTTACACATTATTGAGCATCGATATATGTTAATATTTGGGCTTATGGCTAATCTGTTGAGTTTTGCATATCAAACGTCGAATACTTCAGAAAAAGAAACACACTGACATTGTTGGGGTTCTTATTTGTTAAAAAGAAGTGAAAATTATATATAGTTGTTTTAATGTGTTCGGTCTCATTTCGAGTCGAATTGATACCTTTAATAAGGTGATTTTCTTGTTTTAATTCCAAAATTGTAAGTTAGTTATGATAATTTTGTGATTTTGTAGGTTGATCAAGAGATAAAAGGAAAAGAAAGCCAAAAAGTAAAATTTAGCCAAAACCAGCTGGTAGCGCCCGCTACCCTATAACGTAACGCCCGTGACCAAAGTCGAAAAAATCAAAGCTTTCCGCCAAGGTCGTAGCGCCGGTTACAAGGGGGCATAGCGCCCGCGACTACTGAACCCAGAGAAAAATAAAGAAAATGCCTAGCGAGGTCACGGCCGTTACCCTTAAGGGTAGTGCCCGCGACTAACATGGTAGCGCCTGCTACACCTTGTGGTAACACCCATGACCTGGCTTGGCAAATCAGCAGGAAATATCTGCCGAACTTGTAGCGCCCACGACAACCTGTCGTAACGCTAGCGACCACTTTGCAGCAGCAAAAACAAAAAGTTTAGGCGGCAGGTTAGGGTTTTGAAATTTAGTTTTATTTCTTTTCCTTGGTTTCTTTATAAAAACATATATACATTGTTATTAAAAGGACACTAAGACTTAGTTTTGTTTTATTAGTCTTTACTTAGGATTAACTCAAGCTCTTCTAGTTTTCTAGCAATTCATCAAATTGTAAGTTACTCCTCTGAATTTTAATTCAAGTCAATTCAAGTTCTTGTTCTTTCTCGCATTTACTTTTCTGTCTTGCACTTTTCGATTTCGTTAGTATTAGTTCCCACAAATTCCACCTTTTTAGTGAAGAGCAGGATTAAGGTTCCTCGAATTCTACCTTCCGGTGAGGATTCAGGCAGTCTTAGTTATCCAAATCACACTTTTCTTGTTTGTTCGGGAGAAAGATTCGTAATTCAAGATTGAAGATTCAAGATTAGAGTAAAAACTTTCAGGTTAATGTTTTCTACCTTAATTTCAGCATTCAATTCAGTTCTTATATTCGTGCTATTATTTACTATCTTGAATATGAATTCTCTTTTTAATTTTAATTTCCAGTTCATGTTAGATTAGATTAGAAGTTTTATTTCTTTGTTCATGCTTTCGTTTAGTTATTCTTTGCAATTGTTTAAATAGATTTTAGTTTTTGTCATGTCATTAATACTTGCTGTTTTTAGGTTAGTTTCTTGCTTTATTTCATGATTTATTGCCTTAGTTTAATTTATTGTTTCCGAATTTGAAACCTCACCAAACCAATTACCTAAACCTGACACACCATCCCGCTAGATACGATACCCTTACTTTTTAACCCTAAATAACACAATCGAACAATGGTGCCATTGTCGGGTATGACGTTATTTGGTAGATTAGGTTATTGGTTTGTGTGTGAATAGTTTACTGCTTTCTTAAACTAGATATAAAACCAAAAACAAAACCAAAAAAAAAAAAAAATTGAGAAACCATGAAAAAAATGTAGAACACAACAACCTGAGGTTTGGGTTCATAGTCTTGTTAGTAATAGATTGGTTAGGAAAGTGTAACCCTTAGTAGAACCACCTAAAATGGCTGAGGAAGCACGTAGGGTGACTCTGAATGACCAACTGTACTCATCATATGACCCACCACCTTCATGTTTTTGTACTACCCAACCTGCCTACTGGAGTGACCTTTGGCCCTATGCAGCACCACACCCAGAACCTTCCACTCTTCACTGGTACTAGGTTAGCTTTAATATGGACCGTAGAGTACAAGGAATACCTGAGCATGGTGATTTCCCCCGGAGTCCCATTAGACTATGTACTTCTAAAATACCTACATTTTGCTCTAAGGGACGCCGCTAAGCGGTGGATGTATAGCATCAAATCCCAGTCCATAACTTCTTGGGATGGTTTTCTTAAGGTTTTAATGAAAAAGTATTTTCCTAATTCCTTAGTTGTCTAATTAAGGAATTCCATTTTGAAATTTAGACAAGACGTAGGAGAACAATACTGGAAAGCTTTTGTAAGATTTAAAAAGTTACTGTCCCAATTCCTTCACCATGGTTTTGACTTGGTACGACTGTGTCAAATTGTGTACGAGGGTGTCGACCAGAACACTAGGGTCAAAATAGAGTCAATGTGTCAGGGGGGTTTCATGGATAAAACTACCGACGAGGCTTGGGATTTCCAAGGGGCATGGCTGAGAGAACAATGCAATGGGGAACAACTAGAGATGAGTCATTAGGTGCCCAACTGTCTAATGCTAGGGGTGTGTACATGTTGTAGTTGAGAGTACAAGTTACGAGGCTAGGTTCACATCGCTTGAAAACATAATAAAAACCTTAGCCTAACAACAATTGCTTGCTCCATAATCCCAAAGCTGTGCTCAGGTTAACTCTTGGGATCAAACTGTTGGCCATACTTTCCCATCGCCTGTGTCATGTGTGTTGTGCCAGAGTGTTGACCATATTTATTCTACCTGCCCTATTTACCTTCAACAAATGGCCACCAGTACTGAAAATGTGAATGTTATGCATCATAACTATAGGCCTGACCAGTACCAGCCTTACCAACACCGGGGGTATCGCAAGAACCCCTTACTCCCTTATGGTCCCGAGAACTAGAATGTGTTGAGACCACCTAGTCAAGGTAGGGGTTTCCAAGGAAATCACCCTCCTCGAGCTCGACCACCACCCTAGGGAGCTTATCAAGCTCCTCGAGGGCCACCTGTCAAACCCAATGTTGCACAAAACCAACCTCCACCAGGATACACCAATGAGGATAGGCATGAGAGATAGATTAGGGAGTTGAAGAATGGTATGAAAGAAGTAGAGAAAAACATGAACAGTAACCTAGAAAAGATGATGAAACAGGTGAATGAAAATTTTTCTTAGTTGCTGTTAGCAAATAGAGATAGAGGTTCCTTTCCTGGACAGCCTGAGTGATGTATAATGGGATCAAAGATTGGATATTGATCAATTACACATCAAGGGTGACGTGCAACCAATCTGAATGTGGGATACTTCACGTGAACTAGGGCAAAGAGAGGGTGATTCACGTGAGAAAGGTGAGGTCTTTGAGAGGGTTGAATGATTTGTGAGGGATTATGGATTAGGGTTTGAGAAAGATGGAATCTTTGTGGAGTTTGAGAGAGGGAGAAGGAAGAAACTAGGGAAGCTATTTGGGAATTGGCGTGAGGCGTTTGTGGAGGGGAGGTTTGATTTGAGAGGGATTTCACAGGGATTTCAGAGAAAAGAGGGAGGGACGTTTGATTTGGGAGATTGAGAGGAGTTGACGTGAGTTAGGGTTTGGAGAGAGGGGTTGGACGTTTGAGAGAGAGATTTGAGAGTATTGATAGCCTTAGGGTTTATCTAACTAAGATAGATAGATAAAAGTAACCAGGATAATTCAAGGAATCTATCTTGATACATAAACACCACAAGAAGAAATGGCTACTTGAGCTTTAACCTAGTTACATAAACATCTTCTAGGTTCAGGGTTCAAGCTCTTACTCACCACTTGGTTGCCAAACCAAGATACAATAGAAGAGATCAATGAGGTTCTCACGAAACACTCAAGGGATAACCTAAAAGCTTGATTGTATTCATAATTCAAAGTTGGATGTCCTTGAAAGGCTACAAGCCTAGCTATTTATACTAACTAAGTCCTACACATATTATGACTCTACTACTTGGCGTGCAAGCCAACGATTACTAATCCTAAACGTCATCTACTCCATCTCCTCCTTGGATTACGACTCCTTATCCTAAGGGGAGTTGGTTACAACAATCTTATCCTAATAGGAATTGGCTTTCCCAATACAAGATGGATTAGTTACAAAATAAGCCAACCTTATCTAGGAAATAACAAACTTGGCGCCAAAGCTAGCTATATTACACGCCACACACATGACTCTCACACCTTTTAGAACATTCTAGACTAATCTAGACTCCTATGACTTGATGTCCAAGTTTATATATATGACTTGGCATCTTACATGACTAGAAATAATAAAAATACAATATAAAACTCACAAATACTAACTAAATGCTAAAAATATGAAGTTTACATCCAAAAGGCCAAAACTTTGAAATTCAAACTTAAATGGTCAAAACTGTGAAATTCACTTTGGGCTTTGGAACTGGGCCTTAGACGTGTACTTAGACTTTTCCCTAGGATGTTTGGACATCCTCTTGCCATAAGGAGCACACAATATGGAAGAGCCTTTGGGCCTCTATACTCAATCTTTCCTCCATAACTCGCTCTTGTTCATTGAAACTGTAATGGGCCTCCCTCGATGTATTTGGCGTGGGCCAAAATACATCACTGAGGCAAACCCCAGTGAGCAAGCTTTAGGTTCGTCCTCTTGTGACCCTAACCAAGTTAGAGGTCTGAATGCTGTCATTACTCTTCGTTCTAGGAAAGAGGTTGATAATAAGGTACAACTGAATTCTCCTACTGTGTCTAATGAAAGAAATATAACTGCTGAACCTACTGATGAGATTGTTTCTGCCGAGAATGAGTCAAAGGAAATGAGGCCAAATGCTACAGTTGAGCCTCCTCGTACCAAAACCTTGCCCAAACCCAACCCTTGGACTAATCCACCACCTCAAGGGGCCTTTAAGCCCCTTCCACCCTATCCTCAGAGGTTAAGGGGGAGTAAAGACCAAAACTTTTTAGACAAAATTAGGGAGACCTTTTCTCATGATAAGGTGAACATTCCTCTTTTAGATGTCATTCAGCAAATTCCTCCATATGCCCGCTTCCTTAAGGAGCTCTGTACCACAAAGAGAGCCACTCAAGTGCCCAAAAAGGCTTTCTTAGCCTTTAATGTGAGTTCCATCTTGTCGAACCAAATGCCTGTTAAGTACAAAGACCCTAGATGCCCCACTATTTCTATTACCATAGGTGATAGTTTGATGGAAAGGGCATTGCTAGTGTGAATTTGTTGCCTTTGCATGTGTATGAGATGCTTGGATTAGGTGAACTAAAACTCACTAGAATGGTGTTGTAATTGGCTGACCGATCAACTAGGGTACCTAAGGGTGCAGTTGTGGAGGATGTTCTGATTAAGGTTAGAGATTTTTTGTTTCCTGTTGACTTTGTAGAGACTGCTAGGGTCCAGAGTACTAGAGATGAGATTCCTGTAATCCTAGGTCGTCCTTTCCTTGCCACTTCGAATGGTTGGATTAACTTTAAGGATGAGAGAATGAGACTGACCTTTGCAAACTTGACCATGGAGTTGAACATTTTTAACCTGCAGAAATCAACCTTAGGTTTTGATGAACATGAGCAGAACACCCTTAATTGGGTAAGTGATTTTATTGAGGAGAATGAGAACTATGATTGTGTAGGGATGGATACAACTGTGTCTTATGCTGATGAGTTAGTTGCGATAGGAATTAATCCTGATTGTGTGAATTCTTTGTGTGATGCTGATGTGCTTGATGGTAATATGCTGTATGAATCCTTGTTTGCATCCCAAACTGAACCTGAGAGAGTAGAGCCTAAACCACCTTCATCTACTACTCTTGAGATGAAACCCCTTCCTGCTGAGCTAAAATATGCTTTTCTTGGCCCCAATGTGACCTACCCAGTAATCATTGATGCTGACTTAGGTAAGGAATAAGAAAACCAATTGATTGAGATTCTTAGAAAGAACAAGGGAGCCTTGGGGTGGACTTTGGGTGACATTAAGGGGATTAGCCCTTCCATTGTTCAACATCGAATCTTCTTAGAGGATGAGAATGTTGTTAATAGAGATTCTCTTAGGAGACTGAACCCATAGATGAAGGAGGTAGTTAAGAAGGAAATCCTTAAGTGGCTAGATCATGATGTCATTCATCCCATCTCTGATAGCAAGTGGGTGAACCCCATCCATGTAGTCCCTAAGAAAGCTGGTTTGACTATTGTTAAGAATGAACAGGGAGAGTTAGTTCCTACCCATGTGCCTTCAGGTTGGTGAGTTTGCATAGATTATAGAAAACTGAACAAAGCCGCTAGGAAGGACCATTTTCCCCTCCCTTTCATGGATCGGATGCTTGAGAAACTTGTTGGGCATAAGTATTATTGTTTTTTTTATTTTTTTATGGTTATTCTGGTTATACCCAAGTCTTTATTGCCCCTTGTGACCAAGAAAATACCACCTTCACTTATCCTTTTGGTACCTTTGCTTTTCGAAGGATGCCATTTGGTTTGTGTAATTCCCCTGCAACCTTTCAGAGATGCATGATCCCTATTTTTTTGACTTAGTGGAGGACTGTGTTGAGATTTTCATGGATGATTTTTCTGTGTTTGGTACTTTTTTTGATGCATGCTTAGCTAACCTGAATCGCATACTGAGTCGATGTAGGGAAAAGAGTCTGACCCTTAATTGGGAAAAATGTCATTTCCTGGTGAAAATGGGTATTGTACTAGGACATGTGATTTCTAAGGAAGGGATAGAAGTAGACAAGGCCAAGATTGACCTAGTTAAGAATTTGTCCCCTCCAACTTCTGTGAAGGAGGTTCGTTCATTCCTAAAGCACGCCGGTTTTTACCGGCAATTCATAAAAGACTTTAGTAAGATTGCTAAACCCTGGTCTTCACTGCTAGTTAAGGAGGTACCTTTCCACTTTTCTGATGACTGTATGAGGGCCTTTAATCAACTCAAAGATGCGCTAATTTCTCCTCCTATTCTCAAACCTCCCACCTGGGGAGAGTCTTTTGAGATCATGTGTGATGTATCTGATTATGCTATAGATGTTGTGCTAGGACAAAGAATTGATAAGAAAGTTGTTGTTATTCGGTATGCTAGCCATACCTTGAATGATGCTCAACTGAATTACATTGTGATTGAGAAAGAGTTTTTAGTTGTTATGTATGCTTTTGAGAAATTCATACCTTACTTGCTTAGTTCTCTTGTCATAGTTTACAATAATCATTCAACCTTGAGATATTTGATGGAGAAGAAAGATTCCAAACCTAAGTTAGTTAGGTGGGTGTTGTTGTTATAAGAGTTTGACTGTGAGATTAGAGACAAGAGAGTAGTTGAGAATCTAATTACTGACCACCTATCTGGGATTGTGCCTGAGACTGTGAACACCACCACTATTGATGCTTAATTTCCTGATGAGCAACTTTTTATTGTGGGAGTGGAACCTTGGTTTGCTGATATTGTGAATTTTAAGGTAACTGGAGAGATGCCTGGTGATTGGAATAAGCATGACAGGGACAGGTTTCTTCACATAGTGAGTAACTTTGTGTGGGATGACATACCCTTATCTGTTTGAATACTGCCCTGACCAGATACTTGGAAGATGTGTACTTGATGAGTCCATTATGGATATCCTCTCTTTCTGCCATGACCAACCTTGTGGGGGGCACTATAGTGGGAAGAAAACTTCTTATAAAGTCCTTTAAAGTGGTTTCTACTGGCCCACTATCTTTAGATATGCCCATGACTATGCCCAGCGGTGCCCGAGGTGCCAAAGTTTGGGAAAGATCACTAGGAGAGACATGATGCCCTTACAGCCTGAGATTTTCGTCGATGCGTTTGATGTGTGGGGTATTGATTTCATGGGACAATTCCCGAACTCTTTTGGGAATGAATATATTCTCCTTGCTATTGATTATGTGTCTAAGTGGATAGAGGTCATCCCTACTAAAAAGAATGATGCTCAGATAATTACTAAATTCCTTAGGGAATACATTTTTTCTAGATTTGGAGTGCCTAGAGCCATTATTAGTAATCAAGGAACTCACTTTAATAACACATCTTTCGAGGACTTTTTGAAGAGGTACTCAGTTGTGCACAAGCTTACTACCGCCTACCATCCACAATCTAATGGTCAGGCGGAGGTCTCCAACAGGAAAATTAAACAAATCTTGGAGAAAACTGTGTCTAGGAATAGGAAGGACTGGTTTATTCAGCTGATTGATGCCCTGTGGGCCTACCGAACGACCCATAAGACCCCCATTGGTATGTTACCCTATAGAGTTGTGTTTGGGAAGCCCTGTCACTTGCCTATAAAACTTGAACATAGGGCTTGGTGGGCTTTGAAGGCCCTTAACCTTGATCTGTCAGTAGCTGGTGAGGAGACGAGACACACTTTGTGAGCTTGAGGAGTTGAAGAGAGAAGCTTATGAGAATGGGCGATTGAGTAAGGAGAGGTCAAAAATCTTACATGATAGGATCATACATAGAAAGACCTTCCCCCCGGGACAGAACGTACTCCTTTATGACTCCTGGTTGCATCTGTTTGCTGGAAAGTTGAGATCTAGATGGACTGGACCCTTTATTGTGACTCAGGTGTTCCCTTCAAGTGTGATTGAGATTATGGACTTATCTAATAACTCTGTGTAGGAAGTGAACAGGTATAGATTGAAGCCCTTCTTAGAATATGCTGAAACTGCTGATGTGGAGTGTGTTACATTCTACGATCCATCCAATGCTTGAAAGAAGGTAAGTCGAGATTCTTGTATACACTATAAATCTGATTTTTCTTTTCTTGATTTTTTTTATTGCTTCTCCTAACCATGCATTGTCTAATAAGGAGTGAGTCAATTAACAAGCAGCCATGCAGGTAATATCCTTCTTTTCTACTTCTAATATGGTTAGTGAGTTAGATTCATTTGTTTCCTTCTTTTGGAATGTTTCTTTTTCTTTTTCTTTCTTTCCTTTCGGGTGCCTACTTCCTTCTATCTCCAACGAGGACATTGTTAGCCTTTTTATGTGGGAGTGGGGGTGGCATGCATGCCGACTTGTGTTTTATTTTCTTTTGTGAGCTTTTCTTTTGTGTGATCTTTATTTTCTTTTGTGTGGTGTCACTTTATTTCCAATGAGGACATTATAAAGTTTTTGTGTGGGAGTAGGGTGGCACAAGTGCCTGAAAAATGTAGGAATTAAGAGAAAGAATTTTTGGTTACCACTGAGAAAAAGGGCAAATTTTTAAATTTTTCTTAGCTAGAGGTAGTTTGTATGCATGGTTGTGTCGATGACTGCTAGAATACTGCAATTGCTTAGTTAGGAATAGTTAGTGAGTGCTTGATAGGCTTCAAGCTTGGTTTTTGCCTAACCTAAACATAATAACCTCACATCTATTTGCAACCATGTGGTTTCCTTAGAATTTTTACTTTTGACTTGTTAATGTGATGGTCTTAGTTTAGGAGGGAAGTTTTGGCTTGTATATCCATGCGCTAGTTAAGAGAAAAAAAATAATTTGGTACACCTACACGGGTTGGTGTGTGGTGTTGCACTCTTACCCCTTAAGCACTTTGTTGCGTATGGAGTAACCTGTGTTGGGAGGGTAAACCCCATTTGTGGACCGTTCTTATTCCCGAAAAATACTAACGCAAAAACATTGAGAAAAAGAAAAGCTGAAAATGTTGGTTCACCTGCATAGATCGGTATGAGTGGTGCGGCACTCATATCCCTTAAGCACCTTGCTTGTGTATTGAAAGGATCTATGTTGGAAGATTAAACCCCTTTTAGTGTTGTTCAATTCTCGAACAAACCAACACCGAAAAAAGAATTGAAAGAAATAATTGTAGAATCTTTCCTTAAGTAACTTGCGGCCCTCACGAAGCCAAGGGCGACACCAAATAGGGAAGGGAACCATCATAATTCACTAAGTATTGAGCATGGGTATGTGAGTAGCTAGATCTAACCAACTAAACCTTGACTTTAGCAAAAAATAAGCTAGAAACACTACACTTGAGCACAAGGAACCCGTCAAGCATATGCATGAGTGAAGTGAAAATGTGAAGTTTGGTGACGAACTTGCAAGTAGCCTTGAATGTTCTTGTTAGCTGTTCTAAATTGAGTAAAAGCATTGTTTAGGTGGTTAGATTCGCGACCGTGTGTGTAGAGCTCCTTCTGCGCTTATCTTGTTAAGTTTGCCTCGTATTCTCGTGATTTTAATTCTCTTCCTTTTCTTTGCTTTTGTGGGTATTGCTTCTATAAACTCTTGAGACCTTCCTCGTCCACTTGGGCTGGCCAAGGGTTTTAAAGCGCTTGTTGCATACGCTAAATGCAACCGTGATTCCTACGAAAATCAGTTAGGGTATTTAGTTTTCTTTTTACTTTGTTATAGTTTGCTCGGGGCGAGCAAAGCCTTGTGTGGGAGTGTTGTTCGATGTCATTTTAAGTTGAATTGATACCTTTAATAAGGTGATTTGCTTGTTTTAATTCCTAAATTGTAAGTTAGTTTTGATAGTTTTGTGATTTTGTATGTTGATCAAGAGATAAAAGGAAAAGAAGGCCAAAAAGTAAAATTTAGCCAAAACCAGGTGGTAGCGCCCACTATCCTATAGCATAGCATCCTCCACCAAATTCAAGAAAATCAAAGCTTTCCACGGAGATTGTAGCGCCCGTTACAAAGGGGCGTAGCGGCCGCGACCACTGAACCCAGAGAAAAATAAAGAAAAAGTCGAGCGAGGTCACGGTCGTTACCCTTGAGGGTAGCACCCGCGACCAACTTGGTAGCGCCCACTACACCTTGTGGTAATACCCGTGACCTGGCTTGGCAAATTGGCGGAAAATTTCCGCCGAACTAGTAGCACCCGCGACAACCTATCGCAAAGCCCGCAACGACTCTACAAAAGCATAAATAAAAAGTTTAGGCGGTGGGTTAGGGTTTTGAAATTTAGTTTTATTTGTTTTCCTTGGCTTCTTTATAAATACCTATATACATTTTTATTAAAAGGATACTGAGACTTAGTTTTATTTTATTAGTCTTTACTTAGGTTTAATTCAAGCTCTTCTAGTTTTCTTGCAATTCATCAAATTGTAAGTTACTCCTCTGAATTTTAATTCAAGTCAATTCAAGTTCTTGTTCTTTCTCGCATTTACTTTTTTGTCTTGCTCTTTTCGATTTCGTTTGTATTAGTTCCCACAAATTCAACCTTTTTAGTGAAGAGGAGGATTAGGGTTCCTTGAATTCTCCCTTCAAGTGAGGATTCGAGCAGTCTTAGTAATCCAAATCACACTTTTCTTTATGTTCGGGAGAAAGATTCATAATTCAAGATTCAAGATTCAAGATTAGAGTAAAATTTTCAGGTTAATGTTTTCTACCTTAATTTCAGTATTCAATTCAGTTTTTATATTTGTGCTATTATTTACTTTCTTGAATATGAATTCTCTTTTTAGTTTCAATTTCCAGTTCACGTTAGATTACATTAGAAGTTTTATTTCTTTGTTCATGCTTTCGTTTAATTATTCTTTGCTATTGTTTAGATAGATTTTAGTTTTAATCATGTCATTAATTCGCGAAAATAATCCATTAAATAAAACATGTTATATAATTTAATCATCAAGTATACCTTAATTATACTCGTTATACCCACAATACCCAACGAGTAAGGGTACTCATATTTAGTGCCCGCTAAATATGGGTAGTGTAAGGGTAGGACACTGCATGCCCCGAACCTGACCCATTGTGTCCCTAGTCATCCCTTCAATCGCAGGTAAATTTCTCCTAGGCAGGCCATAAAAGGGTGTCATTTTGCAGTTTTAGGGACGATTTTGACCTAGGAAATCTCAGCCTCTAGCAAAGTACAAAAGAAGTTTGGCATAAAATCTGGGATTCATTTTTACTACAGCCTAGCGAATTCCATTGACAAGGTATCCTTGCAATTTCATTTTGTTGGTACCTCACGGGTTCCGTTGAAAAGGGGTTCCACATGGATCTTTGTTTTATTAATGCCTCATAGATTTCATTTGACGAGGTGAGTGAGTTTCAGGTTTAGTTTTCAAACTTTACCATTTGCTTTGTTCTCGCTACATGTTTGGGTTCAATAAAAATCCCTTGTTATTTGCAAATTCTGATTGTAATAATGGAGCATGTAGTCTTTGCTCATTGTAAATTTTTTTAAAATTTTGCTTGGTGAACTTTGCTTGCTTTTACCTAGGCATGCATGCACAATAAAGGTTTGTGACAACTTCGGTATAGTAGAAAGGATGCTGTGGTGATGGTGTAAGGACACCCCCTTATACCGGTAGCTTTAAGCCCCAAACTTAGTTTCCAGTTAGTATTTCATGTGGTTCTGTTTTGTGTGTTTTTGTTAGGTATTTTCAAAACTAGCTAGTGACTCCTCAACCAAAGGTTGCTTCGAGCATGCTCGAATCCCAATTTAGGCAATCTTTAATTTGGACCATCTAGATTATGCGATGCCTCAAGTTTAGGTACCATGATCTTATTCATTTAAACGGACAAGATATAGTCCTAGGGTCATGACGGATTTCTATCAGTAGAATTGGTGCGGACACGATTATGATTCATAAGTTGGACCCTTGGAAGTAACTTGAGTGAGCATCACTTGCATGTTGATCTTGGCGGATTCGATGGTCTATGGGTTCCAGCGAATCTTTAGACCTCTGGTTCTTAGAGTATGCCATGTTGGTGAGCCTAGTCGGGAAAACTGTTTGGGTGATCGAGTATCATTACAAGCTAGAGGTTCAAAAATGACTTGGTTTGTGTTTTGGGTTACATGAAGTATACATAAAATAACTGTCCATTGTCTATAGACTAATCAATGTTATCCCTAGGAATCAATAAGCAACCTTACACATGCTCAACATTCCATGGGGGATTGTAATCTCCAGGTCGTGGGCCCTCCAACAAGCTGATGAGGTGTGTCCCTGAGAGAAATGGCCGAGAGGCTGGGGTAAATCCTCTAGCTGCCTCCCTTAAGGGGAGCTGAAGAGATGCGAGCAAATTATGCAAGTATCTAAGTATGAGACCTTATGTGGTTATTATATTCACTAGGGTAGAGATTGAGTTGTATTAGTGAGAGTTTTGAGGAAGATTAACTCTTCTCATGTTATAGGATCTATTGTGGTAGAATTGTACCTAATTTCTTATTGATCTCGTGTGGGAGTTAAGATTCGTTGTTGTGCTCTGACCTATGTAGTGGATTTTGTCATGCCCGTAATGTCATGGTTTTCGAAGATTTGCATTTTTGACATTAATCTTGTCTCTCTTTGTTACTATTATTCTTGCATTATTATTCTCGATGACTGTATCAGACCCATATGATATATTGTTTTTGTTACGTACAATTATGTCATAATGTTGTTCATCACAACAAACAACCTTCCATTTGTGTTAAAAAGAAGGAAGCATTTATAGCGATCTCCAGCTTTTAGGAATTACGGTCGTTATGGTAATTCCCACAATATCGACCTTACACGTGTCAAGATAAAATCTCATGCGTCGATTTTCTTTTTTTAAAAAATTAAAATTAAAATTTTTAAAATTGTGAAAAGTATGTAAAATTTATTAAAACAATATTATTTTAAGGGTATGTTTGTAAACTCTATCTAAAGAGGGAATAACAGGTGTTCCTCGACAAAAACACCCACTGACGCCCACTGACACCCACTAACGTTCATGGCTACCGGCAATCCACCGACCTCCATAGTTTCCGGCGGAAGGTCACTCACTGTGGGGTGGATTCCGTCAACATCGTCACTGCCAGATGAACACCGTGAGATAGAAATGATCGGGAAAGAAATGAAATGAATTGGTTTACGTAATCATCCACCACATAGAATCCATCCCCGAAAAACAGAGTATCCGAAAACCCAATTCCATAACAGAGTATCCGAAAACCCAATTGCGTAATCATCCACCACATAGCCCTCCCTACGACACAACAGTGTCCAAGATTCATCCCCAAGTTTGAAGAACGCAGCGATGCATACCCTATAGAGGATCAAAACGATGCACTCCGAGTCGCCCGAAGGAGATGAAGAAAGAATTGCCTTGTCAACATTCCTCGCTAAAATGCCATCCGATTTGGGAAGAAAAACACATTCTCCATCTAGCAGTGGCGATGTTGACAGAATCCATCTAGCAGTGGCGATGTTGACGGACCATGTCAGTGACATTTCCCTTTTTTAGCAAAAAATTACTTAGAGGTACCCTAACTTTTGAAGAAACAATTTTTTGGTACCCTAACTTTTCAAAACTAATTTTGGGGTACCCTAACTTTTAGGATTAGAAATTACTAGGTGAATTTCTGGCGAAACTCCAATTGATTCAAATCATTTTCGTCCACGAAAACAAAGGGCATTTTCATCCACAAAAACACTTAATCAATTTCCCGCCTAAAACTCACCGTTGAATTCAAATAATTGGCCAAAAATTCACCTAATTATTTCTAATTCTAAAAGTTAGGGTATCCCAAAATTAGTTTTTAAAAGTTGGGGTACCAGAAAAACATTTCACCAAAAGTTAGGGTACCCCTAAGTAATTTTTTGCTTTCTTAGATGGAGTTTACAAACATACCCTTAAAACAATATTTTTTAATTAATTTTACATACTTTTCACAATTTTAAAAATTTTAATTTAAATATTAAAAATTAAAATAAAATCAACGAATGAGATTTTATCTTGACATGTGTACGACCGATATTGTGAAAATTACCATAACTACCGTAATTTCCAAAAGTTGGAAATTACCTTACCTTTTTGGTAAAAAGAATTAGTAGAATTAGTAGAATGAAAAAAATAATAACAGTTAGTATGTGTAACTTTTCAAATTTCATCTAATATAAATTATTTATTGCATTAAATATATGTCAATAACTACTGGTAATATAATTATTTGTGTAATAAAATCTTGACAAAATTACTGTCAGTTGATGTCGTGATACATAACCAGTTAAATATGAAACATTTATTTCTTAGGTTTTGCAAGCAAATCCAGAACTATCCTTGAATTTATAGTTTCGGATGACTATCAAAATAATATAAATTTTGCAATAAATTACTGAAAATTACCCTGTATTTTGCAGTATCTATTTTTAGGAGACCATATTATTGAAAATTATTTCTAGGTACCTTGTGTTCCTTAGTACCTATTTTTGGTGACAAATTATATTTTATATTTATTACAAGATCTCCAATACTATCTAAAACTATCAAAATATCTCTATCTTAATAAAAGCTTGTCAATTTATATTTTCGACTGCATTAATATTTGTTTTAAAGAATTACTCTCACCATTGACATTTTGACTAAATTTGAACTGTTAATTATTCACAAATTACAATGAGTTATAACATGAAATTATCTCAATTGTAATTTTTAGTAAAGTATCTTTCTAATAATGGTAATTTCACATTATAACTCATTGTAATTTATAAGTAATTAACGGTCAAAATTTAATCAAAGTGTCAATTAATATGAATGGGAAGAAATAACTTAGATCTCTTTTTCATTGGTTTAATTGTTTTTCCTAAGCATGGTGGACCGTGGGCCAATTACCGCAAAAATATAATATCTCAGATGTAAGTAGTAGAATTAGTACCATTAAAGTTATTATATTGAGTTAAGAGTTTTTATTTAACTTGTTTGCATAAAACCTCAACAGGTCAGATTATTATAGGAAGGTGTCTGCTTAAGGCCCTTCTCTATAAATTTTGAACTAAGTTTTTAAGAAAAAATCACCTAAAAATAGTTTCCAAATAAAATTTATCACCGAAAAATAGTTTACAAAAAATAGAAGGTACTTGAAAATCATTTCTAAAAACATTGTCCCCAAAAAATATTTTATATAGAATAGAAGGTACCTATAATTCATTATTGGTAAATTTTGCTATATTCATGATCAATAATAGTATCAAAAATTTTCTTGAATACGAGTATATTATACTTTTGGGTATTTTCCATTCGTAGTAAGTCACCAAATCCATACACTATTAAAACTGTGTGTATTATCAACCATTTTTTTAATTAATTTAAAGTGGTTGGAAAAACAAACAATTTTAGTCACAATTTCATTTTTAAAATTTTTCAACTATTTTTCTAATTTTAGGTGTGAAAAATGCTTGAAAATTCCAAATACTTTCGCTAAAATGGTGAGAAATTTCTCCTACCAACATTTTTCTGACTGTTTGAAAATGATTGGAAAAATGGTTGGTGTATTTTTCCAACCATTTTCATATAGTAAGAAAAATGTTGATAAGAAAATTTTCCCACCATTTTGGCGAAAGTAGTTGGAATTTCCAAATATTTTTCGCACCTAAAATTAGAAAAATATGAAATGATTACTAAATGGTTGACTTTTCCTACCATTTCGAATTGGTTAGAAAAAATGGTCGCTAATAGGGACATTTTTAGTACTGATAAGACAGACACTCGATTTAACGATGACGTGAAGGCCAGTGATTGCTTATTAAGCCTTTGTCACAAATTTTTTTCGCACAAGTTGACAATGTTTTTTTGTTAAGATCCTCCATCAGTTTACTATTTTGTTTAATACATACAAAGTCCAACGTGAAGTCAATTTTTTAAGTCAACAATTTACATCACCTAACTACATTGCCAACGTATGCAAAAAAAAAAAATAGTGACAAATGGTCCAGGGACAAGCACGACCCGACCTCCACGTCATTATTTAAAGAATTTTCTACCTCATGGACTCAGTGGCAACTATTGTCACAAAATACAACAAAGTTGGTATTACTCACATCATCCAAGAAAATTACTTATACTATTATTCCCTAGTGCCTCAAAATTTGTATTATTTTGATCCAATTTTTTCATAATTTGATTATTGTTACTAATTACATTCTATCTGCTTATGAAAGTCTTAGAAGCAAGAAGCTTTGGCAAACACATTTTCATATTTGGAGTAGATAAATGGAAGTCCACGTTCGTGAAAAGATACATTAATGTATTTTAATTACTTATATATTCTCAACTAATAAAGTCATATTTCCTTATAAAGGCCAAGTAAGGACCACATTTTAGTTTTGACTACAAGAACAGCATGCCAATAATTCGAATTCTTTACAACATTATTTATGTAATTGTATCAAATTGAATGTGGTTATAATGGTCATTGATGCAATAAAAAGAAGCATGCTGGAGTTGCACTCGTAAATAATGCTTCCACGTGAAAGGAGTTGGCCAAATAGAATTTGTGTGATTGTACGTAGGGACAGAGAGAAAACCAACGAACCATGGATTAAAAATAACACTAGTAGGGTAGCAGTGCTAGTTAGTGGCTTAATTACTATTATGAAGATTAAGAACATGGAGTAGGGGGCAAAAAGTAGAAAGATCTCAATATTGAATTGGAAATTAGGAATTGATTGTTTATTACAAAAATAAACGAAAGATGTGCAAGAAACGTTGTACCAACCACGATACATACCAAGGCCAGTTCTATATGTCCATCGCACCCAATTAATTAATTAATTAAACTAATAATAATGTTAATATGTTATTCTGCCGTCAACAGTCACAAACGACGACCAATATCATTTTGTATACTTTCTATTTAATAATTTATTCATCAACCGTCGTTAATCGCGTGATTTTGTTCTTTTTTCCTTAACAATTATAATATGGTATTGGTATTTGTAAAAGAGGCTTCATTTGAAGGCTTACCAAGAGTAACCGTATGTTTGGCCCAAATTTTTAAAAACTATTTTTGCTTCTTAAAATCAATTTTCACAAAAGCTACTTTCAGAGAATTAATGAAGTGTTTGGTCTAAAATATTTGGCAAACCCAAAACCCGAAACTTGTGATGTATGTGCTTTTATTAAATTTTGTTGGAACCCAAGAGGGGGGTGAAGTTCACAATTAAGATCTACACACTAGGTAAGGACGTTAGAGCAAACTTCCTTGGTTTCAAGCCAAGGATCAAAACACAGTGTAACTGAAATACCTCATTAGATTTATAACAATCAAAGAACAAGTTACACTTACAAAACAAAATAAGAAGTAACAGCCCGAAGGCAGTTACTGATAGGATCACTAACCAAGACTGAATATCCTTGAATCAGCTACAGATAAGGATCGTCGTACGAAAAACCCTAGCGGCGATTTGGAACACGATGGATTACATTGAAGCACAAACACACACAGCCTTAGTCCGTCAAGGCTCTGCTACACACCATCTCTCCACCGCATGTGGACACAATGAATGCTCACCAAGGTCCTTGGCTATACCTTCACCAGAGATCCTTTACTGCCTACCTTCACCACCGAACCATTGGTTACACACTCGGAGAAATCCCACCGGATTTCTTACTCCGCGATTACTTCCGTGGAATCGCCTATCTTCTCAATTCTTCTATCGTCCTTTTTATAGATGCCTTTGGATGCTTGGACTTGAGACCTTCCAACGGTAACTTGCCTTGTGTGTTGATTTCTTCCCTTTTGTTGCTACAATAATCATGATTGATTTCCCTTGATTTGTTTCCTTTTGTTTCCTTTTTATATCTATAAGAACCATGCCCATAATAAGAATATATAATATATAATCAAAATATATATATTATATACACATAATCAGAGTATATAATCAGAATATATAATATATACTCAGAATATATAATCAGATTATATAAGGCAACTTCCCTTTTCCGGATTTTCACTTTCATCAAAACCGAAGGTCCTTCGCGGATGCGCGGTGAAGGACCTTGACCTTGTCTTCAACAAATTTAATTATTAACCTAACTTTTCAAAATTATCATGTGCTTTTTTTAAGTAAAATTATCATGTGATTATCTATATTTTTCTCTTTTTTATTAATTTTTAAATAGATTATCCTATTAAAAATACCTTGAATACTCCTCTTGAATATATGCCAAAATGGTGTCAAAAGTGGATGGAAGTGAATTTGGAAAAAGGGGTGAGAAAAGGGTAGGAAAAAAGACTCTTTTTGTGGTGTTTTGGATAGTAGAAAGATTAGGCTTTTTGTGGAGTTTTATGAGGTTTATGGAGAGATAATGAAAGGTAAGATGAGGGTAGAGATAAAGGGGCTTAAAGGAGTGGAGAAATGGGGATTATAATGGTAGGGAAGTGATGGAGAAGGATAGGAAAAAGGTAGGAAAAAGAAACTCTTTTTATGGGTTTTTAGGATAGTTTTGTGATGTTTTTGGGAGGCTTTATGGGAAATTTATGTGGAGATGAGGGATGGTAGGATGAGAGTATGGATTAGGGGATTGAAGAAGGTGGAGATTATGATGGTAAGAATATGATGAAAGATGATAGAAAAGGTGTAGGAAGAAAGTGCTTTTTTGTGGGTTTTTAGTGGTATTTTAGGATGCTTTTGTGAGGGTTTTATGTAAAAATGGTGGGGATAGTATGAGAGTATGGATGAGAGGTTTAAGAGGATGAAGATATGGAGATTAGGATGATAAGAAAATGGTGGAGAAGTGATAGAGAAATGGGGGTAGAATGATAACTACTAGAATGTAGAGATTAGAGAGATGTGAGAATAGAAGTGTAGGGGGAAGAATGAATGAATGATTGAGTGCGTTTGGCTTCAAGAGAGGTAGTATTTATAGGTGAAGGAGAGGCTTGAACATACATGCACATACATGCATTCTCCACAGTCGTAGTCAACTGCTCCTAATTCCAAGATGACTAAGGGGGTGTATATAGGTGGACGGTAGTGTGAAGAGGTGACTTTGGGTGTGAATGAATTAAAGGCCGATCGACCTATAGAGAGGGGAGGGATGTATTTGCCAGCATCCATCCACCATTGGACGGTAGACATGTGAATAAAACACATGCTAAATTCCCTTATTCACACTTGGACGGTAGTAGTTTTATTTGATGCTTTTGGATGCTTTTGCTAGGCTTTGAACTTGAGACCTCTTGGCACGTGGCTTGCTTAATTTTCTAATTTCCTAATTTTCTAACTAAAAATGCACAAAAAAGGAAGTAACAAAAATTACATTAAAAAGTATATAAAATTTATGATAAAATCTAGCTTATCTACTGACTTCTCCTTCTTTATTTTTGCTTCATTATATATAGTTATACTATATATTTATGTGCCAAAATCCGGTGTCTACAGACAGCCCTCACTTTGATTGAGTCCGAGGATAGGATGAAAATCAAAGTAGTCTTGATTTGATGGACACCGGTCGAGATATGACTTTAGAGTGCAAAGTTTGGAGATATGACTTTGTCGAGTGCAAAGACTAAGGATATGACTTTGTGGAGTGCAAAGCCTGGGGTGATGCTTGGAAGTGGGGTCCTGCATCGCGGTTGTGGGTGGCGTGTGCCTTTGTCGAGGGTGATCTCGAGCAAGAATGATGCTCTACTTGAAGTGATCTCGGACGTTCGGTGGCGTCCTACTCGAAATGGTCTCGGGCGCCGAAGGCGTCCTACTTGAAGGTGTGGGCTGACACTTGGAAGCTAAGTCCTGTGTCACGGTTCGCGAACTTGCGCCGCTAGGTGATCTCCGGCGAGAATGACGCCTTACTTGTTGGAGAGACTTCACCGGATACGATGCTGATGGCTCTTGGAGATGTTGATTTTCTAGTCTTTCCCCGTGTCGTTTCCAGTCTATCCCGGTGTCGGTGTTGATCATTGTTGGCATGTTCGTTGCCAGGGGAATTCACCGATCGCGATGTCGATGGCCGTGAGGGTTGAGACTTCATCGGGCACACTGCCGATGGCTCAAGATTGGGACTGCATCGAAACTCTGCCGATGGCCCTGGTAGTTGAGACTTCATCGAAACTCTGCCGGTGGCTCTGATGCTGATGCGGACTTACGCCAATGGGCTATCTTGTTTTTGGAATTTTTTTTTTTTTTTTTACGATTACGATGACAAACTGGACGCGAGGCCAGATGCCAGACTAAATAGATGCGAGGCTGGAAGCCGCTGATGATGGTGATGATGATGGAAATTCAATGCCGAGGGACTTCACCGATCGCGATGTAGATGGCCCTGGGGTAGAGACTTCACTGGTTACGATACCGGTAGCTCGTGAATTGCGGACTTACATCGATCTCTGCCGGCAACTCTGTTTTTGGTCTTTTTGATGATGATGCCACTTTTGATGTCTGTGAGACTTCATTGGACGTGATGTCGGTGGCTCTTATTCTTGGGATTTCATTGAACTTGATGTTGACGACTCTTATTGCTGAGAATGCACCGAACTCTGCCGGTGGCTCTGACTTTTGATTTTTGGTGACAATTCAATGCCTAGAGACTTCATCGATCGCGATGTTGATGGCTCTTATTTTCCTCAAATTATGTCAGCATGATCATTGGGAGAATGCTCTTATTTTGGAACTTGATGCTCTATTCTTGAGAAGACCGCCGCTCCTTATTGAGCACACTTAGCCATGCTCCTCCTTGAAAATGTACAAGCTTGAGCCCTTCGAAACAAGCTTGGAGGAAAGACAAATACTTCTTCTTTCCCTATGCCGGTCAGACACTAGAAAAGAGAGGAATCCTTGCATTCACTCGAGCCCTTAACAATAAGCATGGAGAAAAGACAAAGGCTCCTTCTTTCCCTAGGCCGGCCGGACACTAGAGAGAAGAGAGGAATCTTTGCATTCCCTCCAGCTTTTGTAGGCCATGCAAGAGACAAATCTGGTCACAATTATCGTAGATAGCCCCAGGGCCGATCAGACTGGAGCCTGGGCCAATGAGGGCCTGGCACGTGGCTGTGTGAACCGAGCCCTTGTTGTTATAAATTGGAGCTTCTTCTTGGCCTTCTTCTTGTTTTCTGGATTTTCTTCTTTTTTGGTATTTTCGGCTTCTATTGAAAAGCAATGGCTTCTTCTACTCTCACACCTCAGTATGCTTTATTTCTTCTACTAGCTTATTTTTATAGCATGTTATCATTGAAATGACTTGCATGCTACTGCTTGTTTTAACACTTTAAGTTGAATTTAAAGTAGGTGATACTTCAAATTTTGCTTTAAGCGCATAGATGCCAACATTATCTTTGCTCATGGCTGCATGAGTTTGGAATTCCACTCAAGGAACATAGATTCTTGAATATCGCCCGGTCGTCGATCAGTGTTAGTTATGTGAAGAATCTGTCCTTCGTGTCGGACAGGTGCCATTCGAGTCTGGCAGATAAGGAATATGTCCTTCGTGTCGGACAATCGCCATTCATGTCTGGCGGATGAAGATGAATTTTGTCCTTCGTGTCGGACAATCGCCATTCGTGTCTAGCGGATGAAGATGAATTGTGTCCTTCGTGTCAGACAATCGCCATTCATGTCTGGCGGATGAAGATGAATTGTGTCCTTCGTGTCGGACAATCACAATTCGTGTCTAGCGGATGATGAAGATTCTGTCCTTCGTGTCGGACAATCACCGTTCGGGTCTGGCGGATGAAGATTCTGTCCTTCATGTTGGATAGTCGCCATTCGTGTCTAGCAAATGATGAAGTATTTGTCCTTCGTGTTGGACAATCGCCATTCGTGTCTGGTGGATGAAGATTCTGACCTTCATGTTGGACAGACGCCATTCGTGTCTGGCTCAAGATGATCCGGTCATTCGTGTCTGACAGGAGATTCTTGATTGGATGCTAGCTTGACCTACTAGAGTTGGATTAGAGATTGCTCTTAATCTTGCTGTTAATGATTGGGAACCACGTCGACCGGTCTGAATGAGATGGGTTTTGAGCTTAACCAGCCCCTAGTGTTGCACACTGGAGTGACGATGTGGCACTTTTTGCTTCTTTCTCCTTTTTTCTGTTTTTTTTTTAAATTTATTTTCCTGATGTATAGGTATGCATGCAACTAACCTACTAGACTCTTACACAAACAATGCATTTTTTTTTTGACACAAATATTTATGCACTTATGAATTTATGCATGACTATGGACCTTATGCATGTTAAACTGACTCAATGTATGCGACTCTGACATGACTTATGGATGCAATGCAAATCTATTATGCTTAGGAAGGATGCATACATGATGCTTTATGCTCCTATACATGCAACTCTATATGCAGGTAACCCCCCTCCGACTCTTTATTTAAACAACGACTTTCTAGGACAATGTTTTCCTAAGACAATGGCTTTCTAAGAGGGAATGATGGTTGAGGCACTAGGCATGACAGATTTGCTTCTTGAATGCTCACATAGATGATCTTGATTGCTTGCACATCTATGTACGACAAGCCCTCGGTTTGGTAGACTCTTGATGACATTACTTTGCTTTGGAGGGCACCTTGGAGATTTGCAAGCCCTCGGTTTGGTGTGGATTAATGACAACATGAGGCTTGGAGACCATGGACGGAAGGACGCATTGCTTCCTATGTTGCACTGATCGAAGTCGAGGATGTCCTTAGTTGTGGGTCTCGATCTCTCCTTTTGCCTAACTTGCCCAAAGGGTTTTCAAGTTAGCCTCTCGTTTTTGTATCTTTTCTTTTTTTTCTCTTTTCTTTTATTTTCTTTTCTCTTTTTTTTCTTTTTTTTCTTTTTTTTTTGAGACCACTATTAGGACACCAATGAGAATGAAGATCCAGGACCTTGTAGATTAGGGAGTAGGTGCCCCTCTTAAAAGCTATCCTCGAAAAATGTCTTAAATGATGTCACAGAAGTAGCGCGAGCCCCCAGTTTAGAGTAGCTTGTCTCTAAGTCCATTCATGATCATGTGGTTGCTAGTTAGCGTTGATCTGATGTGGACGACTTTTGCTCTTGCTGAGAAGTGAGCCACACTCATGTATGCTGAGAGTAGGTATTAATAACAGAACCTCATCTTGTAGAAATGATCGAGTTGAAAAGTCCTCAAAGGGTGAGATAGGATGAAAAGGCTTGAAAAGGTTGGTTAGAAAGTGTTAGGTGTAAGAGATGGTGGACCAGTGTTTATTAACGAATGGGATAAAGAGAAACTTAAGAAGGCTTGTGTCATGAAAGAGATGGTCTATGAGGGTTTATTTATGAATAGGATAAAGAGACACTTAAGCATGATCGTGTCTTACAAAGGGACGAGAGATAGTAAAAAAGGTTAAACATCATCTCTTGGGAAAATGTTGGATCACGGGTATTGGAATGGTGTCCAAGTCTGACGAAAGAAAAGTCAATGGAGGGTTGATGGTAGTGATAGAAATCCAGGGTTTTCTCTCCTTTTCCTAGCCCGCGCAAGTGGGGATTTCAGACTAGCTCTTTTATTCTCTTTTTTTTTTATTCTCTCAAGGACCAATTTATTTAGTGATGAACACTCTCTAAAGTGAAAAGGTATTGGTCGGGCCTCGAAGAGGTTCTCCTACGTATTCGAGGTGGAATCAGACTAGCCGTAAATCTTTAAGCGCAGCTTTGATGGGTAGCGCCTTGAGGAAGGCTTAATGGTTCGGAAAGATGGTTACGAAGGCAGGTTATGGATGGTTATGAAGGCGTATGAAGGTTATTGAAGGGTAAAAGTTTTGATGAAGTGTATGGATGATGAAGTGAAGGTTTGAGATTAATGGGATTATTCTGGTGCGCATGACTTATTTCTGCCTTCTAGCTTCTTATGCTCCCCTCTTTCCTTCTTATTCTCTTTTTCCCTCTCTGTTTTTTTTTTATTCTTCCTTTTCTTCCTTTTTTTTTTTTGCGATCTCTCTCTATTTTTTCACCATCCCCCTCAAATTTTTTTTGTTTTCTCTTTTTTCTTTTTGAACTCATTTCTTTTGAACCTCCTTTTTTGGAACTCCTTCACGGGTTGCCTCCTGTTCTCCCTTGGTCATAACGTACCTTTTGGATTTGGTTTAATGAATGAAAGGGTTTTGAAAAGGTTGAGGTTTGATGGAAAAGGCTAGAAATGTAAATGATAGGTAGTAAGTGGTTGGTCGAGATTGGATGAAAAGACGAGGGTAATGTGGTTGGTAAAATGAAGGCTGGGCGGAAGCCCCCTGTCCTCGACACATTTGGTTAAGTTGCGACATTTCGGATGAGGAGTGTTCACTTTGGAGAGGTTATGAGACTTGGTCTTTTCTGACAACACTCTCTACTTTGCTCAGCCTGCTGGATGGCAGGTGCAGGCTGACTTCTCTCATCAATCTTATTCTCTCCTTTTGCCCGATTTGCCTCAATGAGGTTTTCAAACCGGCCACTCTATAGTTTTTCACTCTTTTTTTATCACTCTTTTTTTTGAATTTCTCTTTTTTCTTTTTTTTCCCTCTCTAACCCTGGATTCAAGAAACTAAAGATAAGAATAAAGCGTAAGACAAAAATGAAAGGATAAGAGAAGATGAATTTGCTAGACTTGGATTATAAGGATGGTGAATGGACGAGAGAACTTTTCAACTCAAGTAAAAAATACAAGCACGAAATTTCGTTCGAACAAAAATAGCAACAAGAGCAACTGAATACAAGAAATGAATTATGAACCAACTCTTTACTCTAACAGACTCCGGAAAGAAATTAATGCTTGACAACTAAGACTGTAGCTAAGTCTAGAGCTCCATTGATGATATGCCCTCCCCGTCTTTGCATGGGGAATCCATGTTGTATCTGGTCCTTTGTACTGCTTTTGGTAGGCAGTTTCTTTGACTGGATCATGTCCTTAATCTGTTCTTCAGAGTCTAACAATTCACCATGTCGTGTCCCCGGATCTATTTTTAGTTGCAGAATTTTCTGTCGCCCCAATACTCCTTTCATTGTTGGCTCAGCCTTGACCTTGACACTAGATAAAAGAAGAAAGAACCCATCCCAATGCATGCATGTCCTAAATGACCTATATGATACTTCCAAAAATGAAAAATGCCTATATGCTGACTCGAGAGTGACTCACCCAGGGCATGAGTTTGAATGTGCTAATTGACCTACATAGGACTTCCCAGGATGCAACACTTCTATATCAAAGACTTCTATATGCCGACTAGTGAAGAAGACTTAGCACGACATGGGTCTACATGTCCTAAAATCTACACGAGACTTTCTACAGTGCAAATGCCTATATGTTCACTCGGAAAGACTAACCTATGATACGATTTACATTAAACTTCCTAAAAAAATCGAAAACACTCATATGATATGCGAACACAAAAAAAAGACCCACCAACGACACGGGTTTACGCTAGACTTCTAAAAAAACAAATATTTACATGATAACTCTAGACACAACCTTACCTATGACTTGGACCTTAACAAAATAAAAAGAAACACTTACATGCTAACTAAAAAAAAACGGCTCAACGACTCACCTATGACATGAGTTTGCATGACCTAGACCCTATATGAGACTACTATAATGCAAGGCATTCATATATTGATAAAGGAATAGGACTCGCCCATGACATGGGCCTACTTTGGACTTCCTAAAGACACATGCTTGCTGAATCTTAAAACGATGACTCTAAAATAAAGACACTTACATGCAGACTCTGAAATAAAGACACTTACATGCATACTCTAAAACAAAGACCATAAAATATAGACACTTACATGCTGACTCCGAAATAAAGACACTTACATGCAGACTCTAAAACAAAGACTCTCCCCTGACTTGGGTTTAAAAAGGACTTTTTAGAAATGGAAGACACATGCATGCAGATGTTAACACAAAGACTCATCCTAGACCTTTATATATGGAACTTTTCTAAAGAATGCAAGACACATGCATGTAGACACTAACACAAAAACTCACCTTGACCTAGGTTTACATAAAACTTTCTAAAAATGACAGATTCATATTGACTCAAGAAAAAACTCGCCTATGACCTGGGTTTACTAGACCATATATGATACCTCCTAACGTGTAAGATACCTATACACTGACTTAGGAAACGACTCAACTATGACACAGATTTATGTGTTCTAACTTCTATATGACTATAGACAACAACACTTTTTACAACGAGAGCATTATAAAGGGCTGGATAAAGTCAAACATAGCGAGTTGACATAAGTTGGAAAGCGCAAATGAGTGTTTCTCAATTCGGATGTGCTTAAACCACAAGCCGACCGTTTTAAGGAGAATTTGTCACTTGAACTAACAAACTTGTGTCAACTCAAGCTATGTTGGCTATTATGCAGACTAGAATAATTCTCGACACATTGACAGCCTAACTTCTAGACTTCTATTTGCACACTTCTTATTTAAGACTCGACATATTTATTTATTTACACTCATGGAAAGTGGATGTTATAAAGGACCGAACAAAGCCATCAAAAGGTGAGTTAAAACAGACTTATAAACTCAATTATTAAATCGAACATGGATGGGCTTACCAACAGGCCGACCATGGATTTTGTTTTAGACTTAATAATCATGCTTATAAATTTATTTTCTCTAACCTTGAGAACAACACACACTGACTTTGTTTAATTATTAATTAATTTTCTTTGGACCCTAAGTAAGAGAATACTGAAAATGGCCGAATAAAATCATCAAAGGTGAGTTAAAATAAATCGGTAAACAAGGTTAATTAACCTTTAAAATGAATGGGTCTCACAACCGGGCCGATCATAAAATTTAAGGTTAATTAATCGAGTTTATAAACTCATTTCTTCTCAAACCCAATGATTATTACACGGACTAAAATAGTATCTCTAAATTAGTTCCGACTCTAATGAAGACTCAACAAACACAAACACATATTAACACTTAACAAAGACTCAAAATACGTGTTAACAACAACCTAAAAAAGACTCAAACATGTATTAACAAAAACCTAAGAAAGACTCAAAACACATGTTGACAAAACTCTAACAAAGACTTATACATGTGGCAAAGACGCGACAAACTCAAACTCGTGGCAAAGACTCAACACTCTCAAACACGTGGTACAGACTCAACAAACTCAAACACCTGATTACATAAACAAATGCACAAACACATGCACATGCACATGCACAGACACATACACATGCACATGCACACACACATACACATGCACATGCACATGCACAGATGCATACGCATACACATGCACAAACATATGCACAGACACAAACACAAACACATGCACATGCACAGACGCATACGCATACACATACACATGTATAGACTCATACACATGCACATGCATAGACACATATTTACACATAGTCTACAACACACTTTATCTGCTTGACGGACTTAACTCTATATGGACCTCTAGGACAACTGATCATTATAAAGGGCCGAATAAAGCCAGACATGGCGAATCAGGACCGAGTATGGGAGTACAAGTCAGTGTTTCTCTATTCGGATGGGCCCCATCCATAGGCTCACTGTTTTAAGGAGAATCCGTAACTTGGACCACCTACGCAGACCAAATCGAGCCATGCTGACTATTACACGGACTAGAATAATGATCGACAGGACTAACAGTCCGACACTTTCCTATACATTTTTTATTCTATTTGTTTAGGAAAGCGGATATCGTAAAGGACTGGATAAAACCAACAACAGGCGAGTTGTAATTAGTTTATGGACTTAATTGCCAAATCCAATATTGTTGGGCCTAACCACGGGCTGACCATAAGTATGATGGATTCAATAATTAATTTGATAAATTAATTTACTCGTGGCCGGTAATTGTTATGCAGTCTAAAACTTTATCCACTAACTTTTTTTGATTTATTAGTCAGATTGGACCCAAGGATAACTAATCATTACAAGAGGCCGAATAAAGTCAAGCATCGCGAATCAAGCCTAAGTCAAGGAGCACAAATCAGTGTTTCTCAATTCGGACGGGCCCCATCCACAGGTCGACCGTTTTAAGGAGAATCCGTAATTTGGGTTACTGACTCAGACTTAATTCGAGCCATGTTGACTACCATACGGACTAAAATAACGATTGACAGGACCGACGACCCTTCTTTCTACTTCATTTTTTGTTTATTTAATTACCGGAAAGTAGGTATCATAAAGGACGAATAAAACCAACAACGAGCGAGTTATAATTGATTTATGGACTTGATTACCAAATCTGATATGGTTGGGCCTAACCACGAGCCGGCCAAAAGCATGATAGATTCGATAATTAACTCGATAAATTAATTTACTCTAGCCTGGTGACTATTATGCAATCCAAGACATTACCCACTAACTTTGTTTTGACTTTAAACAGGTTTATTGAACCTTTGTTAAGAAGATGTCGTAAAGGGCCATATAGAATTATCAAAGGCGAGTTGAGTTTACTTTATGAACCAAGAAAATTAACCTTTATAAATAAATGGGCCAAACAACTGAGTTAACCATAATTTTTGAGGTTAATTAACTTAGTTGGTAAACATGACTCTTCTCAGCCCAATGACTACTATATGGACTAGAACGATACTCTTAAACTTGGGTCGACTCTTTACAACGAATTTAAACACATAGCACATAGCATACATATGAACAAGGGGTATCCTAAACCAAGGCTCTATGTACAAAAGGGTTTATTGGATAGATAAGGCTTAGCGGCTCATGTACTCACCCCAGTGCATTCTTGTTGTAAAGGAAACTTCAATGTATGGGGTGTTGCTCTTGGAGGCTCGAGTGGAGACCTAGTAGAGTGATGCATGAATGGACGTGGTGACTAATGCTCTCTCAGTGTGAAGGCACCAATTGTATAGCTGATCCGGCATCCCATGGGTTATTTTTTGTGGTTAGAAAGAAAAAAAAACTAGACCGTCGATTTACGTGCGCCTATGACATATTACATGTCAAGGGAGTGCCCCGGTATATGCAATGTTTTTATGCCTAAAAAGAATGACTTAATAGTATAAAGTAAAAATTTATTTTCCTTCAAACATTTTAAAGCACACTAAACTTTTTTCATGTTTTACCCACTTTAGAAAAACTCCACAGTGCAGTCGCGAAAAAATCCTCTGGACATTTTTCCTCGCCGTTCGGGCTTCCGAACGTCCACATTTGGATTGGGGTGTGATTTGTGCTGGGGTTTAACCTTTGAAAACACTTTAAGGAAATCAACCTTACATTTCATGAAAAATATTTTGTAAAATCACTTTCCCTTCACTTGTGCATTTTATGAGTCATCGAATTAAATCTTTAAGAGTGAACATCCACTTGTTCCCAACTCTTCTAAATTTAATCCAAGTTGCTCATTTAAATGTTAGGCTCGGAAGAGAGTGATTTATGCAAGTATTATTTAGAAATATAAGAAAGAAAACCCTAAATTTGCATCGATACATTGTAAAACCATGTTAACCATAGTTTATGCAATCTCCGATGTATTTTAGTTCGAAATGGGAGTCGCCACCCGACTTTTTAAGGGGAAAAGCCAAGACAAAACCAAAAGGAAAAGAAAAAAAGACTTTGCCTGCGAAACCCAAGAATGGGGATTCGAGGGTAAGGCTACGAACTCAAAAAGAAAACCTTTAGAGTTCGCCTTTCACAAAAGGAAAGGCTCTACTAAAAGTTTAAAGATGTGCTTTTGATAACATTTGGAAAGGAGATAAATAAGAACTTTATAGAATTACTTCATGGAACATGCAAAAAGAATAAAAGAAAGAAAGAAACATCATATACAAGACTTTATTTACATAAAGAAGAAACACATAAGAGCTTACATTGTGCCTTTTGAAGGGAAGCCCTGCCTAGCCTTTGTGGTAGCTCCTTTGAATGCCTTTGAAAGCCTTGAATACTTCTCTTGAATATTCCCAAATGGTGTCAAATTGGATGGAAGTGAATGTGGCAAAAGGGGTGAGAAAAGGGTAGGAAAAAAGGCTCTTTTTGTAGTATTTTGGATAGTAGAAAGGTTAGGCTTTTTGTGGAGTTTTATGAGGTTTATGGAGGGATAATGAAAGGTAAGATGAGAGTAGAGAGAAAGGGGCTTAAAGGAGTGGAGAAATGTGGATTATAATGGTAGGGAAGTGATGGAGAAGGATACGGAAAAGGTAGGAAAAGGGAACTCTTTTTGTGGGTTTTTAGGATAGTTTTGTGATGTTTTTAGGTGGCTTTATGGGAGATTTATGTGGAGATGAGGGAGGATAGGATGAGAGTATGGATTAGGGGATTGAAGAAGGTGGAGATTATGATGGTAAGAATATGATGGAAAGATGATAGAAAAGATGTAGGAAGAAAGGGCTTTTTTGTGGGTTTTTAGTGGTATTTTAGGATGCTTTTGTGACAAAAAATTACTTAGAGGTACCCTAACTTTTGAAGAAACAATTTTTTTGTACCCTAATTTTTCAAAACTAATTTTGGGGTACCCTAACTTTTAGGATTAGAAATTACTAGGTGAATTTCCGGCGAAACTCCGATTGATTCAAATCCTTTTCGTCCACGAAAACAAATGGCATTTTCATCCACAAAAACACTTAATCAATTTCCCGCCTAAAACTCACCGTTGAATTCAAATAATTGGCCGAAAATTCACCTAATTATTTCTAATTCTAAAAGTTAGGGTACCCCAAAATTAGTTTTCAAAAGTTGGGGTACCAGAAAAACATTTCACCAAAAGTTAGGGTACCCCTAAGTACTTTTTTGCTTTTGTTAGGGTTTTATATAAAAATGGTGAGGATAGTATGAGAGTATGGATGAGAGGTTTAAGAGGATGAAGATATGGAGATTAGGATTATAAGAAAATGGTGGACAAGTGTTTAGACCCAATTTTGTGTCTAAATACCGCCTTAATTCTTGGGCTTTTGACTTGTTTCGTGGTTTAATTTCGTATCTTTTAATACGTTTTTGGTTATTTTGTAGATTTTGGAGTTTTTACTCAAAACGTAGCAAAATGGGCTATTTTAGAGCATTTTTGGTGATTTCCCGAGCCTAGCCGGACCGAAAGCCAAGGCGGAGTTGACCCGGGATCACTTTCCCTACCTTTGGTGCCAATTAGTAAGGTAACACCCGTCCGGATCCTTGAAACGGGCGTTACATGCCTTGGAAAGAAGGAAGGAACAAGAGGAAGGAAGTCAGAGGCTGGCCGAGTGAGACCGTGCCCACGGTCTCCCAGACCATACCCACGGTCTCTCGAAGGAAAAAATCGCCATACAAATTTCGCTGGACAAATTGAGACCGTACCCACGGTCTCCCTATGCCCTGCGCGTGTTTTCGGCTTGAAGTGCTGCGTTTTGGCCAATGATTTTCACTTGTATATATACTCCTTGTGGACAATTTCTAAGGGGGCATCTAGGGAGAGACAGACATTTTCCAACCTTGTAATTAGTGGATTTTAGAGAGAGACTAGTGAGAGATTAATCTAGGGTTTTGGAGATTTGTGTTTATTATTGAAGATTTGGGTATTCAAACAATTGAGAGATTGTTGGATCATCTTTTTATTGCTTTCCTTTGTTCATCTACAACTCTTTTATAAGTATTCTCTTCCCTTAACTCTTTTATTAATTGCTTTGCTAATTACTTTGCTTGTTCTTTAATTTCCTTGCTTGCTATTTGATTTTCTTGCGTGTTTATGGTTGTTTGATGCTAGAAATCATATTTAGGTTTTGATTTGGATGTTGTTAGCTTAGATTTTATCATGATTAGTGGCTAGAAACCATATGGGTTAGGGGGTAATTAACAGTGTAAATGGGTAATTAGGTTTGGGTTAGCAATATTAGTGAGTAATTAGTTGGGAAATCAATTTCCCACTCCTGTCCTTCCCTCAAGTAGGATGTATTTGGGTTCAAAAGCTCCCGAATACATCCAACACTTCTGTTGGAAGGTGGGAATTGGGATAGTTAGTATTCTATTCACGAAAGCGAATAGAAGCTAACTAGGGAATTCCGTTTCATTAATCCTCAGGGTCTGTCGATGGACTTTGGGGAAGTTAATCCGGACTATCCTCGGAAGAGGAAGCTCGGTGGGTATCTTCTAACGGAATTGCCACTTGATTCTCCCTCCTTGTTATTCCCTTGTTGCAAAACCCATTTCCTCATCCCCGTTTGCATCCCGAAAAGCCTCCGAAGCCCATTTTCTATTCCTTGACCGACCTTAGCTTTGTTTCTTGCGTTGTGATCCCTTCAAACCGATATCCTTACCTTAGCAACCTCATCCTGACCGTTGACCTAGATTCTATGACCAAGGCCGCCAGCTCCCTGAGAAAGAACGATAAAACCGAGGTCTCACAAACCACGTTACAAGAAGTGATAGAGAAATGGTGGTAGAATGATAACTACTAGAATGGAGAGATTAGAGAGATGAGAGAATAGAAGTGTAAGGGGAAGAATGAATGAATGATTGAGTGAGTTTGGCTTCAAGAGAGGTAGTATTTATAGGTGAAGGAGAGGCTTAACATACATGCACATACATGCATTCTCCACATTCGTAGTCAACAGCTCCTAATTCCAAGATGACTAAGGGGGTGTATGTAGGTGGATAGTAGTGTGAAGAGGTGACTTTGGGTATGAATCAATTAAAGGCCGATCGGCCTATAGAGAGGGGTGGGATGTATTTGCTAGCATCCATGCACCTTTGGACGGTAGACATGTGAATAAAACACATGCTAAATTCCCTTATTCACACTTGGACGGTAGGAGCTTTATTTGATGTTTTTGGATGCTTTTGCTAGGCTTTGAACTTGAGACCTATTGGCACGTGTCTTGCATGGCTTGGCTTCCCTTATTTTCTAATTTCCTAATTTTCTAACTAAAAATACATAAAAAAGGAAGTAATAAAAATTACATTAAAAAGTATATAAAATTTATGCTAAAATCTAGCTTATCGACTGACTTCTCCTTCTTCATTTATGCTTCATTATATATATTTATGCTATATATTTATGTGCCGAAATCCGGTGTCTACAGGCTAACAAATGCTCCAGCCAAGTTTATGGACCTTATACAGCGGGTTCTCAAACCATATCTTGACAACTTTGTGACTGTGTTTATAGATGATATCCTAGTGTACTCGAAAGATGAGCAAGAACATGAAGATCACTTAAGAAAGGTTCTAAGATTATTAAAGGACCATAAGTTGTATGGTAAGCTCAAGAAGTGTGAATTTTGGTTGAAAGAGGTGACATTTTTGGGGCATGTGATTTTTAAGGAAGGGGTTATGGTGGATCCTCAAAAGATTAAGGCAATTATAGATTGGCCCACACCCACCAACGTTATAGAAGTTCGAAGTTTTTTGGGTTTAGTTGGGTACTACCGTCGATTTGTTGAGAATTTTTCACGTGTAGCAAGCCCACTCAATAACCTAATGAAGAAAACCACCAAATTTGAGTGGAGCCCTGTTTGTGAATCAGCTTTCTCCGAATTAAAGAAATGCCTTACAACTGCCCCTATTTTGGACTCACCTTGTAGTGGTGAGGGTTTTACTATATACAGTGATGCTTCAAAGAAGGGTCTGGGTTGTGTACTCATGCAGAATGATCGAGTCATAGCATACGCCTCATGAAAATTAAAGCCTTATGAGGTCAACTACCCGACCCTGACCTTGAACTGGCTGTTGTTGTGTTTGCTCTTAAATATGGAGACATTATTTTTATGGTGTCCCATGTAAGATTTATACCAACCACAAAAGCTTGAAATATCTTTTCACTCAACGTGAGTTGAATATGAGGCAAAGTCGGTGGTTGGAATTCATTAAAAACTATCATTTCGATATTCAATATTAGCCTGGAAAGGCAAATGTAGTGGCTAATGCGTTAAGTAGAAAATCTTTCCATGGCCTAAATTCCCTCACTAGTGTCCTAATAGCCATTCAAAAGGATCTTGAAAGACTAGAAGTGAAATTGTTGATGAGAGATGTTAAAGCAAGACTTATGGTAATGGAAGTACATTCCACTTTGATAGATGATATTGTTCAAGCTCAAGACTCAGACTCTATGCTAGTAAAGTTTAAGGAAGATGTGAAAAATGGAAAAACTCCAGGCTTTGTGGTACACGAAGATGGGTCATTGGGATTTCAAAGGCGCTTCTGTGTTCCTAACGACAATTATTTAAAGGAGAAAATCTTAATTAAAGTGCACGAAACCCTATATTCAGTTTATCCAAGAGGGAATAAAATGTATAAGGATCTTCAACAGAGATTTTGGTGGAGCAATATTTAAAGAAAAGGAATCGACTTCGTGTCCAAGTGCTCAACCTGTCAGCAAGTCAACTTTGACAATCGACGACCAGCAGGGGAGATAAGGTCATTGGAAGTTCTAGTTGCGAAATGGGATTCAATATCCATGGATTTTGTTATGGCGTTGCCTCGAACTCAAAAGGGAAATGACTCAATATGGGTGATTGTTGATCGGTTAACGAAGTCAGCTCACATCTTAGTCATTAAGGAAACATAGATGGTCGAGAAGTTAGCTATGATGTACATTAAGGAAATGGTTAAATTACATGGGGTTCCTAAGGATATAGTTTCCGATCGTGGTTCTCGATTTTTATCACGAGTATAGAATTCTCTTCGAAAGGCACTAGGTACAAAGAATAACCTTAGCACAACTTATCATCCCGAAACGGATGGATAAACAGAAAGGCCTAATCAAACATTGGAGGATATGCTTCGTGCTTGTGTGCTAGATTTTCAAGGTACTTGGGAAGAAAATTCAATTTGCCCCTAGTGGAATTCTCTTACAATAATAGCTACCATGAGAGTATCAAAATGGCACCCTTTCAGGCAGTGTATGGGCGTAAGTGTAGTGTCCCCACTTTGTTGGAGGGGCATTGACGAAGCTCTAGGTGTTGGTCCTGAGTTGATTCAAGATGCCATTGACAAGGTTAGGATAATTCAAAATCATATGAAAGCTGCTCAGCATAGGCAACGAAGTTATGCTCAGAAAAGGCGTGGGCCATTAGAGTTTACAGTTGGTAGCAAGGTGTTTTTAATGGTATCCCCTTTACGAGGTATTGTATGATTTGGAAAAGTGCGAAAGTTAAGTCCTTGATTCATTGGGCCATTCGAAATGTTGGAGCAAGTAGGCCCAGTGGCCTACCATCTAGCATTACTACCTGCACTCTCCAAAATTCACAATGTTTTGCATGTGTCCTAACTACAGGAGTATATTCCTGATCCTACCCATGTGGTTCGTCAACACAACGTCTCACTGTCTGAGAACTTAATTTATGAAGAACAACCCCTTAAGATTTTGGACCATCGAGAAATACAATTAAGGAATAAATCAATACCCTCGGTCAAAGTCTTATGGGCCAATCACACCATGCAAAAAACTACGTCGGAAATGGAGGCTCATATGGAGGCAAAATATTCTCACAATTTCTCATAAGGTAAACTTATGGGAGAGTTTCGAGGACGAAAATTTTCTTAATAAAGGGGGACTGTAACATCCCAAAAATTATTATTATTATTATTGCTATTATTATTATTATTATTATTATTATTATTATTATTATTATTATTATTATTATTATTATTATCATCATTGTTATTTCCATTACTATGATTTCATTACTATTATTTTATTATTGTTATTATTATTATTATTATTATTATTATTATTATTATTACTACTACTACTACAGTAGTTGTTGTGGTTAACTTTAATATTAATATTATCATGGTTTGATTAATATTATTTTATTACTGTTATTAATATTATTATTATTAATATTATTATTATTAAAATTATTTATTACTATCACCCTAAAAAAATGGAAGTAACGTACATATTATTTGTATATGATATTAATTAACATCCTTAATTGGTGACTTTTGTTTAGAGTACACAAGATTTACTTTATGTAATTGTTGCTTGCGTTTTTGTTAGAATTAACATAAATGACGTGGGAGTTATATTTTAATTGTAACTTGTTGGTAATAAGTAAGAGTTGAGGGAACGCTTGATTTTTAATACCACCATTATATGTCAAATCGTTCTTGGGATTGTTTTCCACGTTTTCATATTCCAATGCGTTTTTTGTTTTAATGCCATAACGTAAATAATATGAATTTTCAATGTTCTAGATTAATAAAGGTCAAGTCTCAATCATCTATAAATATCCCACTATGTTACAACCATGGACAAAAAGAAAACACAATGTAACAACCTCAGCCCTTCTTAGTGTATTTGTACTACACTTTCAAAGACCATTAGATCATAATAGCACTTCTAAATTGTTGGAGAAGTTAACCTGTAGTTGACTAAAGTATCACTACCTTGGTTAAATAAATAGTTACTCAAGTTGTGTCCAAGACTTTCTCTATTAAAGTACAGTAAATGTCAATTCCTCAAATTGTTTATTCATCAAATATTGAAAGAAAAGTATTTTCAATTGTTTTAAATTATTTTATCGGATGCCCTAATCATTGTTCTTTGTTCATTGTTCATCGTTATCATTCAAGTGACCACCTTGGCCATCATACGCGTGCTCATTCTTTATTGTCCCTTAAAGGGAATCATTGTTCATTGTCCCTTAAAGGGACTTATCGTTCATTGTCCCATTTAAGGGAATTATCGTATAGGCTATCCACTTATTATTCCCTCTCCCTCATTTCAGAAATAAAATGATTTCATAAATTACTGAAGAATCTCAAATGCTTATGAGGACCTTAGCACGACCAGTAGAGAGGACCTCAAGCATTAGTACAAGCGTTTTGTTTGAAAGAGCATCAAAGCTAATTCAAGGAAGTATCAATCATATCCCAATCTTATTCCTTCCTTCTAATTATCAGATAAGATTATAACAATGTGTTATTCCTTTTCAGATATCAAACTAAAAGGAAGGAAACTATAACATAAAAAGGGAATCCCGTAGAAGATGGAGGATCATCTCAGAAAAGGAAACAATCTTGGTGTGATAAAGAAGTTGTTGCTCTCAAGGCTATAAATATCATCGAGCTTCATTCATACAAAGTGTGGATTTCCAAGCAAGTAAATATGAGTAGGAGCTTTAGCTAAGAAAGTTCTGAGTGTAGGAATATTGAGTAATAATATTCTGAGTTGTAGCCACTTTGTATGGTGAGTTTTTGTAACCAGTGAGGGCACTAGTCAGGACCCCTAAGGTCGAGTGTTTGAAGTGAGGAAGGAGTCTCGCTTTGAAGTTATTTTACTGTCTGTAATAGCCTCTTCTGTAAGGTCTCAAATACAGAAGACAACTGCAAGGTCCTCTGTTCCAGTAAGCCATTTGAGGACTCATGGTTTTCATTTATGCTGAGTTGTAATCTCTTTCATTCTATGCACTTTCATTTAATTAATAAAGAAGTATATTTAGTTATATAAAAGTGCTATTAACCTAGTTGTGTTGATTTAAGTGCAGAATTAACCATATAACCCTATTCATCCCCCTCTAGGGTTATTTCAATTGGTATCAAAGTAGGTCAACAGATCTCAAGAGTCTAACAACTCGTGGTAAAGATCATGGCCGGCCTCAAAGATGAGGACCTCTGCGTCATAGTCACTGAAGGAAATTTCCCCACTCCCACAAACAAGAACACTACAAACCAAGATGTCCCAAAAGGGAGATATGAAATGACAGCTGAAGAGCTCACAACTTTGGGAAAAAATATTCGTGCTTTAAATTTGATATATTGATAATCGCGTTTCATGACTATGTTTTTGGGGGTTTTCAATAGTGAATTAGGGATAATTTTGTGTATGAACCTTGATTTTTATTCCAATTTCCCTACTACACTTGGTGGTGTTGTTTTTGATGTGAATTTGTAGGTTTTGAGGCCAAAACACCAACTTTCTCTTAACTTCAGGCAAGAGTGAATGTACCACGGACCTCTACATGTCAAACCTAAACCGTGGTACAAATTTGGGACGGAAAGGATCAAGGAATAGCTAGGAAGCAGCCACCACGGGCAGCCCGTGGTGGTGGCCACGGTCCGTGGCGGTTCAGCTTCTTGTGCCCAGCTCATTTTGGCAACGGAAACAAGAAAGAAGCGGGGCAGCAGCCACCACGGCCAACCCGTGGTGATCACCACGGTCCATGTATGGACTGTACAGACCGAGGCGGACTGCCTATGTAGATCGGTTGCTTTCGCGAGTAGAAAAGGGAGAAAGCGACGGTCTTTCAAGGGGGAGTCATATTCTATCAGTTTTCCTTCATTCTTTGGCCGTCAAGGGGAGAAACCAAGATCAAGATTCAAGACCGAATCGATTCAAGAGAAACCAAGATCAAGATTCGCAAAGGAAAGGAGCGACGTTCACGGAGAAGGTTTCTACCCCGGGATCGAAAGACTCGATGGGTTGTATTCTTCACAATTCTATTCTTTCTTTTCGATTTCCTTCTTAGTTTTGAGATTCGATTATGATGTTTGGAACTTGTTTTGTGTTTTCATTGAATATGAGTGAGTAGATTTCTTGAATTCTAGGGTTTGCAACCCGAAGCAATGTAGTTTGATTGAATGTTATTAGTTTGTTCATGAATTCTTGATTAGAATCAATAGAAGGTTTTATTTTCCATGTTTATGAGTATTCTTAAGGCCTTGGATATTTGTAAGTTTGAGATTAATCTGAGAAGTACTGAAAGGTAAATTAGGGGAATTCCACCACCAATCCTTCTACCTAGGCCTACGAAAGTTGAAAAAGGAGTAGTAAACTAGGGAATCATTAGATAACCTGACTTTTTGAGACCTTCAGTTATGTTTAACCTAAAAGGAAGACGAAAGTTATTGATTAGGTTGTTTAGAATAATTCTATTTAGCATCGAAAGGGCGATAGGATTCAGAAGTTTTCGATTCTTGATGCGTTCTTGAATGTATGATTGTGCAGGCTAGGTTTTTAGTAATGGAACTCGTTGTTAGGTTAGCATCACCCTAGATATCTTTCTCTCTTGATAGACTCTTTGATTGAGTTTTCCTGCTTTATTAATTTTAATTAGCTTTTAAAGTCTTCCAAAATCAAAACCTGATTAGCTTAGCAATCGTGATAGAGATTAGTTTTCTGTGCTGCTAATTGAGTCCCTGTGGGATCGACCTTGACGTGCTACTACGTACACCGTGCGCTTGCGGCCTTGTCAAGTTTTTGGCGCCGTTGCCGGAGACTCTGTCCCTAGCAACCGGTGAACGAACCCTCTTAGGTTGACTAAGCTATTTTCTGTTTTCTTTCTTTTTCTTTTCATCTTTTATCTTTAAAAAAAACCAAAAAAAATATGGCAATTCTTGATTCTCCCCAATTTGAGAAGGAATTATTTTGGCACTATTTTGAGCGATTACGTGCATGTCCTGTTCCATGTGGTGTTGTGCCTGGGAAATAAGATATCCTTGACATTGTTGCCGAGGGGGTGAATAGTGAGACTCATAATCTATTAGAGTATTTTGGTTTCTATGCTAAAACTGTCGATGAAGCATGGAGTTTGCTTGAGTGGCTTGAACGTGATACACTTGATTTTGAAAATTATTATTGTGCATCATCTTTCCCCAATCCTTGTGCATCTCATGCTAGATTATATACTCAACCCCATTGTTTGCCTCATTGTCGTTTGTGTAATTCTTTTGACCATGATGAATCTGCATGCCCTGTTTTAGCCAAACTTGATTTTTTGATGAGGGCAATGCAAGAGCAACAAGATTAGGTTGAAGCTTGTCTAGAGAAAATAGATGAAATAGTTGACCCTTCTAAGTCATCTTTGCCAACTGTTGCTCCTTCTCATCCTAGCTTACCTAGAGACACTACTGATGGTGTCTTTGCTTTTCGTAATACATCCTTACCTTTTTCTCAGTCGACGGGGTTTGAGGCGAGTGATTCCCATGTGTTTGATGCTAGGTATGATGATGACGTTTGTCATGAGTCAATTGATGCTATTGATGAGGAGTCTTGTGAGGGGTTTGTCGGTGGATTGGATCCTTCAAGCGAGGAATCTGTTGATGTACTCCATGTTTCTACACCTTGTTCACCACCTTCCCTTGCCCCTAAGAACCTTGAGGAGCCCATTCCCTGCGAAAAAACCATTGATGTTCATGTTGATATGGGATGTGTGCCTAACTCTTGTGATGTGACTGTGATTGAGGGGACCAACAATGTTTTTGACTTATCCTTAGGCACTTTAGAAGGGTTTCATCCCTATCTTGATCCATATTGTATATGCCTAGAGGACTCAGCTAGAAAAATCATGTGGACTACTTATTTTGATTCTATTGATTTTTCTAGTACTTTTGATCTATTTAAGAGAACGCAACTAATATTCTTTGCCATGAGTATTTTGTTGTTGTCTTATATGCAGGCTTGTGAACCACATGCTGCGGAGTTTGACAAGCTTCTAAGAGCGTTGACTGCATCTGAGGTGAGTTTCGTCTAGCTAAAGACGTTAAACTAGTGCTTCTTGGAAGGCAACCCAAGAGTTTAATTGCTTTATTAGGTTTTATTTCGTTCCTTTAATTTTCTCCGTTTTTTTTAGAGTGTGATGCATTATGTCGTTTCCCTTTTATGCATGCTACCCTTATTCAAAATGCATTACGGACACTGCTTTGTCCAAGCATGGGGGGGGGGGTTCGGGTTGATTATCTTGAAATCATGTGCTTGAGTGAGACTGACGTTTATAGTTGCATATTGGTTAGTTTCTTTTTGTGTTTTCTAGGCTTTGAATTTGCGTCTAGGTTGCATATAGGGATAGTTTTCTTGCTTTCTTGTTAAAAGTTTTTGTTAGGAAAGTGTCCTAAAATCACCAAATCTCTTGATCTCACAATTATTTGTTTCCTAATTGTATTAGGATATTATTTAGGTTTCCTTATTGTGTTGGGTTTCCTAATTGTATTAGATTCTAAATCTATTTGGAGTGGGAGTCAAGTTATGTTATAGGGAGTTCTCCCTATAAATAGGGTGCATGTTTCTCAACCAGAAACACATCGATAAACACAGAGAGCTAGAGAGAGAGAAAATATTGAGAGAGAAAGGGGTGTCACCAATATTTTCCACAGTGTATCCTGAGAGATTGTGAGTTGAGTGTTGAGAGATTGTTATTATAATCTCCTTTGTGGATCGCATCACACCCTGTGATAGTGATCAGGTTGTACTCCTCCTTTCTCACAGTGGATTATTTTCTGGTTGTCGCCGTCCGTGGGTTTTTCTCCGAGTTCTTCGGTTTCCCACGTAATTCTGGTGTTTGATTTTATCGTTTATTTTTCGTTCCTAAATTTTGTCGTAATACCCGTCATCTCGTTTTCGATTGTATTATTCGCTTCCGCTGTTACTTTGCTACTCACTTTTCTCTAACAATAGTATCAGAGCAAGGTGGAGATGACTTCAATTATGAAGTGCGATATTCCAAAATTTGATGGAACGAGGAGTTTACTATGTGGAGACTGCAGATGAAGGCGGTCCTGATTCAGCACGGGTTATGGGATGTGATTGAGTATCCCGACACGAAGACTGATGCGACAATGAGCGATGATGAATTCAAAAAACTCCAGAAGGATATCAAGGGGAATCTGAATCCAGGGAGTGGAAGAAGCTTGAAGATAAGACTCTGGCAGGGATTCAACTATCCTTGGCGGAGCACATTCAGAGAGAGGTGATGCATATCGAGAAACCTTGGGAGCTCTGGACCAAACTGGAAGAGCTGTACATGTCGAAGAGTCGTGCAAACAAGTACCGAATGAAGGAGAAATTCTACAGGCTGAAGATGCCCCAAGGCACTTCTATTTAGGCACATCTTAGTGAATTTGATTCTATTATTACTGAATTGGAATCAATGGATATAAAACACACTGATGAGGATAAGGCTTTTCATTTAACTATGTCCCTACCTGCATCACATAAACAATTTAAGGAAATCATGTTGTATGGGAATCGTGGCGACCTTAACCTTAGTGAAGTGAAGGCTAGTTTACTGTCTAAGGAGAAACTTGATACCGATGGTGATGACCAGGGTGGTGATGCTATGGTTGTAAGGGGTAAAAATACTGAACGTAAGGGAAACGGGTCTAGAGGGAGGTCTAAACACCGTTCAAAGTCTAGGAATCCTCACAAGAATAAGAAGTGTAACTACTGTAGTAAGATGGGGCATATAGAGAGAGACTGTTGGGAAAAACAGAGAGACCAGAAGCAGGAGAGTAAGGATAATCACACCAAACCTAGTACCTCAAACTGCATAGAGTCCGAGTTAGATGGTGATGGGTTTGTAGTTACGGATGATGCCTTGGCTACCACATCGAGTAGGATAGCTAGAGATGAGTGGGTTCTTGACACGCGGTGCACTTATCATATGTGTCCTCATAAGGACTGGTTCGAGTCTTATGAGAGTGTTGACACCGGGGTCGTAGTCATGGGTAACGACACAGCCTGCAAGGTTGCAGGAATCGATAGCATCAAAATCAAGACTCATGATGGCATCGTTAGAACTCTCAAGGAGGTTCGTCATATCCCTAACATGACTCGAAATTTAATTTCTTTAGGTACTCTTGAAGCTAACGGCTGCAGGTACAAAGGAAAAGATGGTGTTTTGAAAGTGTGCAGGGGTTCCATGGTTCTTATGAAGGGAATCAGGAAGGGCAGTCTATAAATCCTGCAGGGGTCTACATGATGTGGATCTGCGTGGCGATCCTAATTCTTGATGAGTCCGACAACACAAAACTGTGGCACATGAGACTAGGCCATATGGGCGAGAAGAGGATGTCAATGTTGAGCAAGAAGGGATACCTTGAAGGCACAAAGATCGGCAAATTGGAGTTTTGCGATCACTGTGTCTACGGGAAATAGAAGAGGGTTAGCTTTTCAAGGGCTAAACATATAACAACAAGGATCCTTGATTATATTCATTCAGATTTGTGAGGTCCTGCTAGAGTGTCATCACTGGGTGGCAAGCGCTACATGTTGACATTTCTGGATGACTTCTCGAGGAAGACTTGGGTTTATTTCCTGCGGCACAAGAATGAGACATTCTCATATTTCAAGAAGTTCAAAGCTTTGGTGGAGAACCAGACAGGCAGGAAAATCAAGAAACTCAGGACTGACAATGGGTTGGAGTTTGTTGATTCTGAATTTACTGAATTCTGCGAGGAGCATGGGATTGCGAGGCATCGAACCTTGGTGGGTAAGCCTCAGCAAAACGGGGTAACCGAGAGAATCAACATGACACTCCTGGAGAAAGCCCGCTGCATGCTCTCGAATGCAGGGCTTTGGAAGAACAAATCATTCTGGGCAGAGGTGATATCTATCACGCTACTGTGAGCTCACCTCATGCCTCTATCGAATACCAGATTCCAGAGGAAGTATGGACAGGTAATCCAGTTAATTATTCTAATTTGAGAATTTTTAGATGTCCTGTATATGTCCATGTGAATGATGGGAAGCTGTCTCCCAGGGCTGTTAAATGCATGTTTCTAGGTTACGGGCCTGAGTCTAAGGGATATAGAATGTGGTGTCCTGATTTGATGAAAGTTATTCAGTCTAGAGATGTAACCTTTGATGAAACTGCTATGTTATCTAGAATGGGATTTACCGTACTTCTGATGATGGAGGAAATCAGGAGAAGGATGCAGGAAGAATGGTGTTCGAGGTGGAGCAGGCTCAAGGTGGAGCTGCTGGAACCCGCAATCAGGAGCAAACTACTGATGCTCCTGAACCAACTCAGGTTGATGAGCCTGAGATTGAGACGAATGTTCCTCTGGTGAAGGAACAACCATGCATTGCTAGAGATCGTCCCAAGAGGGAGATCAGGAGACCAGCGCGATATACTGAAGAAGATGATGCTATGATTGCTTTTGCGCTGAGTGTTGTAGAGGAGACTCCTGAAGGTGCTGAAACTTCTACCTATTAGGAGGCCATCTCTTGTCCGAATGCCTCAAATTGGATAGGAGCTATGCAAGAGAAGATGAAGAGTTTGCAGAAAAATCATACATGGGAGCTATGTGAGTTGCCTAAAGGGCGACGAGCTCTTACTGCGAAGTGGGTGTACAAAAGAAAGGAAGGTATCCCTGGTGTAGAAAGTGCAAGGTGGAAGGCCAGATTAGTGGTAAGGGGTTGCAACAAGAAAGAAGGAATTGACTACAACGAAGTATTCTCGCCAGTCGTGAGGCATACATCAATCCGCACCTTGCTTGCCTTTGTGGCTCTATTTGATTTGGAGTTGGAGCAACTTGATATTAAGACAGCTTTCCTCCATGGCGAGTTGGAGGAGGAAATATATATGAGGCAGCCAGAGGGTTTCATCGTTCCTAGTAAATTAGAACAGGTATGCAGATTAAGGAAGTCCTTGTATGGACTTAAACAGGCACCCAGGCAGTGGTACTAAAGGTTTGATACCTTTATGGTAGGGCAAGGGTACACAAGAAGTCACTATGATAATTGTGTGTACTACAGGCAATTTGAAGAAAGGTCTTTCATTTATTTATTATTGTATGTGGATGACATGTTGATTGCCTCCAGGGACATGTCACTAATAAAGAAGCTGAAATCTCAACTTAACCAGGAGTTTGAGATAAAAGACCTCGAAGCGGTGAAGAAGATTTTGGGTATGGAGATCCAAAGGGATAGAAAGGCAGGGAAGTTGTTCCTGTCTCAGAAGAAATATCTGGAGAAGGTGTTGGACAGATTCAACATGAGAAACTGTAAAACAGTTTCAACTCCTTTAGCTGCACACTTCAAGTTGTATGGTGAGAACTGTCCTAAATCTAATTTGGAGGTAAGGAGGATGTCTAATATTCCCTATGCTAGTGCAGTTGGTAGTTTGATGTATGCTATGGTGTGTACTAGACTTGACCTATCCCACGCAGTTAGTGTGGTGACTAGATATATGCAGAATCTAGGGAAGGAGTGAAGTGGATCCTTCGCTATGTGAAGGGTACTTTAGAGAAGGGCATCCTGTATGATAGAGGTAGTGCTGCAACGTCTGATGTTGCAGGTTATGTTGATGCTGATTATGGTTGAGATCTGGATAGGAGACGCTCAATTACAGGGTATGTGTTCATCATGTGTGGAGGAGCAATATTTTGGAAAGCTTCACTTCAATCTATAGCAGCCCTGTCTACTACAGAGGCTGAATATATTGTTGCAACGGAAGGAGTGAAGGAGGCCATCTGGTTGAGGGGATTGGTCGTGGAGCTTGGAGTATCACAGGGCGAGACTGTGGTTTATTCAGACAGTCAGAGTGTTATACATCTGACAAAGAATGACACTTATCCTTCGAAGACCAAGCATATAAGCATATAAGCGTCAGGTATCACTTCGAAGACCAAGCAGGAGAGATCGTGGTGAAGAAGGTTCATACTTCTGATAATCCTGCAGACATGTTAACCAAGCCTCTATCTATAGCTAAGTTCGAACATTGTTTGGACTTAGTTGGTGTTCTATGCATGTGAGAGCCCTGCGGGGCCACGCCCTGTGGAGGGGCGTGTTGATGGCGACAGTCAAGATGTTTATCAGGACCGATGATTCGTTGATTTTAGTCCAAGGTGGAGCTTGTTAGGAAAGTGTCCTAAAATCACCAAATCTATTGATCTCACAATTATTTGTTTCCTAATTGTATTAGGATATTATTTAGGTTTCCTTATTGTGTTGGGTTTCCTAATTGTATTAGATTCTAAATCTAATTGTATTAGAAAGAGAAAATATTGAGAGAGAAAGGGGTCTCACGAATATTTTCCCTAGTGTATCCTGAGAGATTGTGAGTTGACTGTTGAGAAATTGTTATTGTAATCTCCTTTGTAGATCGCATCATTCCCTGTGATAGTGATCAGGTTGTACTCCTCCTTTCTCATAGTGGATTATTTTCTGGTTGTCCCTGTCCGTGCGTTTTTCTCCGAGTTCTTCGGTTTCCCACGTAATTCTGGTGTTTGATTTTATCACTTATTTTTTGTTCCTAAATTTTGTCGTAATATCCGTCATCTCGTTTTCGATTCTATTATTCGCTTCCGCTGTTACCTTGCTACTCACTTTTCTCTAATAGTTTAAAAATAAAAAAATTAGGACAGTCTTTCGCCTTTAAGAGGTGTGTGTTTGGATTGTCATTGCAAGCGTATACTTAGGAATTTTTGGCTTGATGTGGATGATAGGAGAGACTTGGTTACTTGTTTGACTTAGGTAGCTCGTCTTGTTTGTGATTCATCTAGTCTTGATCGATTCTTGTGTATGATAATGAAGTTTCTATGTTTGGTACATCAAATGAACTAGTTGTTTGTGATTGTGGTAGGTTAACCCGTGAGACTTCTTGATCCTAAAAGACTATCATTTTCATAGTCTCATTTCTTTTTGAGTGTGACCTTACCATGTTTGCATCTCTAGAAATTGATTTGACTCTCTTCGAAACTGCATTCGACTTGTGCATTATGTTAATATGATTGAGGCCCATTTTAAAGACACATAGCCAAAAAGCCACCTAACAATATGACCTCTTTTTGCTAAGACCTTTACTAACCTTTTTTCCTGTCTTGTTGTTACCCTATAAGTGAGCACCATTGGCCTGTTCTTAATCCTATTTCCCTTTTGCCAAGTTAGTGGAGCAACAATTCAGTTGGGGGCAGTTTTGCAGTCTGATTATTGGTGACTTTATTGGTTAGTTTGCTTGATGAGAGAAGCATTCCTCATAAACATTATTTATCCCCTGTTTTCATTTGAGGTTGAAATTGGGTTGAAAGGAAATGAGTCCATCTTTATCACTACTAGAAAACAGCTCATTTCCCACTGTAATTTTCCCACTAAACAACAGCAGTGGGAAATTTCCCACTATTTTCCCACTGTTTGATATTTCCCACCGTTTTCCCATGGTTCGAATTGTGGTTGGAAATTTCCCACTATTTTCCCACTAATTTCCCACAAACCAATTATTTTAATTAATAATTATTTTTAATATTTAATTTCCCACTAATTTCCCACTAATTTAAAATTTAACACTTCGACCATCTCCCATAGAAAAATTTCATCCCACCAACAATAATTTCATTTCCCTCTAACCTTATTTTACCAAAATTTAAACAAAAAATTAACTCCCACCAACAATATTTTCATTTCCCTCTACTTTATTTCATTCAAAATTTAAAGAAAAATAAAAAAAATTAGGGGAATTTGTTTCCCACCGGCCATCGTTTCTGAATCCTAATTTTCCCCCACCCTCAACCCATCCTTACTCCCTTCGCCCTGCTACCACTGGAACCACACCAGACGGCTGCAATCTGCTACCACTACCACTCCCACTCCCACCTACAACTAGCTACCACTGCCGCCCCAACCAGACTCAGAAGCTGCCAGTGCCGTCGCCATCACCCTCACCTTCACCATCTGTGCGCGCTGCTCCGGCAAGTTATCGTGGGTTGCCACCGTTTGCGAAATTCGTAAGTCTCCTGCCCAATTATACTATATACACACAGTATACTATATACACACATTATAGTTTTCATCTTAGTTGGTCTTTCCCTATATTTAGTTTCTTTCGTTTTTCAAAGTGAATTCAACTCAATTTGTTTCTTATTCCCCCTTCCTCCTTGTTCAATTCAGGGGACCATCTCTTGAATCTTTCCTTCGGTCTGGGTTCGATTTTATCGGATATTTGCCCTTGAATTTCTCAGGTTAGTTTTTCAATCTGGCTTTTCTCTTATTTCTTTGTCTCTGTGTTGATTTTTTTATGTCTTTTAAATAATTGGGTGAATCTGTGGTTTGATTTTGATGTTTATAATGTCTAATCAAGATGGGTTGGTTTAGTTTCTTTGATTGAATTGATTTTTGTGTCATTATTTGTGTTAATCTTGAACTGGTATGATGGATGAATTGATAATAATGAACTGATAATGGCAGGAGGAATGTATTTGAAATTTACCTAGGACTAAAATCATGCATAATCAGGAGGGTGCAAAAATAGGAAAAACAGGGGGGGCCAGAAGCATTTTCTACTGTGTTTATGTTAGACCAGAAAGTATCAAATGGAAGGAAGAATAATCATTTGTCATTAAACCCAATCTCAAAATATTCCCCTTTTTCATTCCAAAGTAAAGCATAAGGTCACAAGATGTGCAGATGATAGTGATTCCATCCAGCCTGTAATACAAGCCAAATACATAGACTATTAGATGATACATACTAGTGATATAGTACAAGTGCAATTCACTCAACATAAGCACTAGTTTCATATTTATTAGGTACATGTCAGACCTCAAAACATAATACTAGAATCTGTTGAATCTTACATTGTAGTTGGATCATTCTGTACTTGAATAGATTCCTCTATAATAAAGTTTCAAGAGAAAGTGGGGTGAATTTGGGATACGTACCATGAAAGAGGCATACAGTGAAGTTTATGAAAGAGAAGGTAGAGGTTGGCAAATTAAAAAAGAAATCAAATTCTATTATAGTAACATGATACTTCTCTTATTTGTTGTAGATTCAACTTTATTTTTCTATTGAAAACCAAATATTGACAGTAGATATGGTACTTTTAAGAATTCATTAAACTTTTAAAATCATAGTTAGAGATTTCAGTTAACAGTATGAGTTCAGAAAATTAATTTGAAATTAAATTGAAATGACCCAAAATTACCGTCCTTAAAAAGATACATTACAAAAATTACAATGAAGGTAATTTCAAATTGTAACCTATTCTAATTTATGAATAATTAACGATCAAAATTTAGTTAAAATTTAGTCAAATTGTCAATTAATTTGGGACGGGGGAGTAAAAATTATTGGGTTCTTTATATATATATATACACACACACACACACATATATATATATATATATATATATATATGGGCAGAGTCACTGATGGGGAATATTGATCTTACATACATCAATGTCCTTTTGATTTAGGTGGTAGCATGTGTGTAGATATGGGACTAGAAGTGGGCTTTGATGCCCTTGTATTTTTTTTTTTTATTTTTTCACTATCATTATTTTGGAATATGGTCCTTATTTTTGGTAATTACTCAGGCAGAAAACATTTTTTTTCTTTTTAAAAAAGATAAAATTTACTCAGAAGTCATAAGTTAATTACCTCATCAAATACACTACAGAAATCAATATTTTGTTTGCAAATTGAATCATGATTTGATAATTATTCCTTGTACTTTCTTTGCATGTAAATAATTAGGAATTGATCCTATATATGACACAGGCCATGGAAATCCCCACACATCGTAAGTGGATGGCTAACCGGCTTATTCAGGGTCGTAAAGGGTGTACCCATGAATTTATTAGAGGGGTAAATGAATTTGATGCTTTTGCAAGGCGTCAACCTGTGTATGAGAGGGAGGGTAAATATAGATGTCCTTGTCTTAAATTTAAGAATAAAAAGTTTCTGACTCCTGAAGATGTCAAAGTTCATCTTTATAAAAAGGGTTTTATGCAAGCTTATTGGTATTGGACTTCACACGGTGAGGTTCTACCAAATGTGGGGGCAAACATGCATCATAATTCTTCTAGCACCCATATAGATAGTGATGAGTACAATGTGGTTGATAGTTTCCAAACCATGGTCAATGACATTATGGGAGAACGTCATTTAGATGAGAGTGAGCCTCCAAATCCAACGGCTCAACGATTTTATGATAAGCTTAATGCATCCCAACGACCCTTGTGGCCTGGATGCAATAATCATACAGAGTTGTCCATTGCTCTTAGACTGATGAGTATCAAATCAGATCATAATATGTCTCAAAGTTGTTTTGATGAAGTTGCTCAACTTATGAAAGAGGCATGCCCCCCAAACAATTGTGTTCCTTTCAATTTCTCAGAGGCGAAGAAGTTTGTGAAAAAACTTGGTCTAAGTGTCATGAAAATAGATTCTTGTCGTCATGGTTGCATGCTATACTACAAGGATGATGAATCTTTGGAGAAATGTAAATTTTGTGATAGCCCTAGATGGAAATTAGGGAAGTCAAGCAAGGGAACACGTAAGAAGGTTCCCTTTGCAAGGATGCACTACTTTCCCCTTATTCCAAGGCTGCAAAGATTGTATGCATCTCGTAGTTCTGCTGAACATATGAGGTGGCATCATCTCAATCGACGGGAAGAAGGGGTTATGTGTCATCCTTCCGATGGTGAAGCGTGGAAGCAACTTGATCAGGTTAATCCTACCTTTGCTTCTGACCCTCGTAATGTCAGATTGGGGTTGTGTGCTGATGGTTTCACTCCTTTTGGACAAACCTCAAAGACTTATTCATGTTGGCCAGTCATCATCACTCCGTATAATCTTCCCCCTGAAATGTGTATGACGACGCCTTACATGTTTTTGAGTTGTATCATCCCAGGTCCAAAAAACCCAACTCGCAATATTGATATATATTTGCAACCTTTGATTGATGAATTTAAAACTTTGTGGGATGGTGTGTTAACATATGACATATCAAAAGAGAAAAACTTTCAAATGAGGGCTGCATTGCTTTGGACAATTAATGATTTCCTTGCATATGGTATGCTATTTGGGTGGAGCACGCATGATAAGCTGGCATGTCCAATATGCATGCATAAAACAAAAGCTTTTTGGTTTGGGAAGGGAGAGAAAGCATCATGGTTCGATTGCCATCGTTTCTTTTTGCCTATGCATCATTCATTTAGAGGGAACAAGGATGACTTTAAAAGAGACAAAGTGGATAGAAGTGGACCTCCTAGATGCTTGAAAAGTGAAGAAATATGGCAAGATGTGTCACAATTGCCTAGTGTCGTAGAGGACAATAAGTTTGTAGTGGAGGGGTTTGGTGAAAAACATAATTGGACAAAAAGGAGCATATTTTGGGAGTTGCCATATTGGAAGACCAATTTGTTACGCCATAACCTCGATGTCATGCATATTGAGAAAAATTTCTTTGACAACATATTTTATACGGTTATGGGTGTTAAAGGCAAAACAAAAGACAACGACAAAGCAAGGATGGACTTAGCAGAGCATTGTAAGCGACCAGAGCTTGAGCTTCGTGTTGGACCCAATGGCAAGGTTCTTAAACCAAAAGCAAACTTCACCTTTACACCAGAGCAGAAAAAAGCTTTGTGTGAATGGGTAAAAGAGTTAAGAATGCCAGATGGGTATGCTTCGCGCTTGTCTAATTGTGTTGATATGAGCAATGTTACACTATCGGGAACGAAAAGTCATGATTGCCATGTTTTTATGGAGTCATTACTTCCAGTTGCATTTAATGACTTACCCGAGTATGTGCGGAAGGCTTTGGCCGAATTGAGTCAATTCTTCAGAGATTTATGCTCAACTGTTCTAAAAGAGGACAAGTTGCTTGAAATGGAGCGAAATATTCCTAAAATCTTGTGCCAATTGGAACGTATATTTCCTCCGGGATTTTTTAATGTCATGGAGCATTTGCCCATACATTTGCCAAAAGAGACACTTGACGGTGGTCCCGTTCAATATAGATGGATGTACACTTTTGAGAGGTAACTATGTATGTAATTTTTATCTTTTTAGTAATTAATTTAAAATTTATCCAATGCTAACTCAATCTCTAACAGATTTCTTGGAAAACTTAAGAAAATGGTGAAAAATAAGGCTCGTGTGGAAGGCTCCATTTGTGAGGCGTATTTGTACATGGAAACTACTTACTTCTGTTCATATTACTTTGAGTCCCATGTACTATCTATGAGAACAAGAAGCAAGCGAAATGAGTACGAACTCCATGATGAAGCATTTCAACCCACACTATCTGTCTTTGAGTTGAAAGGTCGCTCTGCTGGTAAACCAGGCAAACGATATTTCAATGAACAAGAATATAAGGCAGCTCACTTGCACATCTTGTTGAATTGCGTTGAGGTTGAGCCTTATATAGAGTAAGTAATACACAATGTAGAAGTAACTTTTAGAAAATTGTTCATTTTGGTTTTACACCAAGGTACATTGATTAATCATTTTTAAATGTAGGTTCTTTAAACAGGGAAAACATGAATGTGCAAGATCATTCATTTCAGATGAGCTATTAGATGAGATGATTGCAAATGAGTTTATATCATGGTTTAGGGATAATGTAAGTTTCAACACTATTAATTGATAGAGGTGCTTCGATTTTAATTATCGACTAGTACATTAACCTTATGGTCATCTTGGTTTAGGTTAATGAACTTCAACTAGGAGATGCGAAGTATTATCCTTACTTACGCCAAATTGCTCAGGGCCCTAATCGAGTGGTGACTACATATAACATTTATTTCATCAATGGTTACAAATATCATACTCAAGAATGGAGTAAGGGCGGGTCCACAATGAATTTTGGAGTTTGTGTCATGGGAACTGGAGAAGGGGACTATGAAAATGAATATTATGGCGTTATTAAAGAGGTGATTGAAGTTGAATATCCAGGAGAACCCATTAAAAGATGTGTATTGTTTCGTTGTGACTGGTTTGATACGACTCTAAATCGTGGTATGAGGGTGGACAAGCGTTGTGGAATAGTTGAGATTCGACATGATAGGCGATATAGAAAATATGATCCATTTGTACTAGCAGATGCTACAACCCAAGTGTATTACATGCCTTATCCACAAAAAACAAGAGATAAATTACCTTGGTGGGTTATCATCAAAACCAGACCAAGATCTAGAGTGGATAATAAATATATGTTGCCTCTTGCACATCAAGAGGAAACCATGTCCAATGTGGGTGTGGAGGTAGAGTATGAAGAATTGGTTCAAAACATGCGAGATCATGTTGGTTACATGGAAGAAGTTGATATGAACATTCTTAATGTGAGTAATATAGGAGAGGAGGAGGAGGAGGAGGAGGAGGCGGAGGGAAGAGGAGGAAGAAGAAGAGGAAGACGAAGAGGGAGAATTTGAGGATTTTGTTAGTGACGAAGATGTTGAATTAGAGGGTGGTGACATTTGTTCAGATGATAGTAGTGAAGATGAAGAAGATAACGAAGATGAAGATGATGATTAATATTGAGTTAACAATTTCTATTTGTGTATTTTATAATATGTTGGACTTTGATTGTCATTTTATTGTCTTGTAAGACATTGTTTAAATTTATTATGTTCGTATTTTGTTTTATATGTATGTGTTATGGTACTAGTAGTCTAATATATGTACATTTAATGTTGTTCTTTTTACTATGGACTTTGTGTTTTTTTTTTCTCTTCAAAGTGAGGATGGCAGGTACGAGTTCAGAAAAAGGTCCACAAAAAGGAGGTCGTAAGCATATTCGCTTGGTCAGAAGGAACACCCCTTCCATTACTACACCTCCTATTGCTACACCAAACCCACCTCCAATTCCTAGTGTAACTCCAACTCCTAATCACTCATCTTCTATTCTTAACTCACATGATGCCTCATTTTCCTCCCCTATAGTCCAAACTCCAGTTTTTAGCTCTAATGAAACACCACAACCTAATGTAAGCGGCCCTCGTAACCCTTCTTCATCCCAAAATCCAAATGATGATATCTCCCGCAACGCTCATTCATCCGGGCACTCAGAGTTGAACGTTACTTCTTCTAGTGAGTTGAACATCGCAAGACGAGGAAAAACTGAGATTTGGCCCGAGGAGAAAGGGTATGATCCCTATCTATGACTACTTGTATAGTTTACATTTACTTTTTCTATTTGTTTTGTTTTAGATTGAATGCACATGTCAAATTTCTTTCTGTGTAGGTTGTTTTGTGCACAACATCATCCGAAAATAGTTCGAAAAATCACTGATATATATCGTGGAAAGTTTGAGGGTGCCTATCCTTCATGGGGTAAGGTTCCTCGAGGGGTTCGTGATATGTGGTTTGATGAATTCAAGGCAAGTGTTTCACACATATTTATATATATCTTACTCAATTTATGATTCTAACTTGATAACTTATCGCGTTTACGTGTGTGAATAATCTTGTATAGAAATTTTATTGGTGGGAGGAACATGACGACAAGGCCATCAGAGAAAGATTTGAATATCATGGTCGGGAGTCATTAAAAGACACTTTTAGAGAAGTTCGAATGAAACCTGATACTTGCCCACAATGGCTTGATGAAGCTATCTGGAAGGGTCTTTGGGATTATTGGAATTCTGAAGTGTTTAAAAACAAGAGCAATGCTGCTACAACGGCTCGTGCATCAACAGATGGTGTTGGTTCTTCCGTTCATACTGGTGGTTCCATCCCAGTTAATGTGCATAAGAAGAATATGGTAACTTTCTAATATTCTACTCCAAATTTCATTTTTTGAATGCATAAGATACTATTGCTTTATTATCTTGTGTTCATAATTTGTGACTATTCTTGTCAAGGCGTGTGGCCTGTAGTGTTGTGTTTGGATGTGATTCTTCGGCGTGTGGCCGTTGAGACTAGTATTGATTTTATATTTGTTTTCAGGATAAAATATGAGACGATAAGTCTAGGTAATGGTCCAATTTTAGGGGAAGTTCTGCCGGATTTTTTTCAGATTTTTTAGTATCAATTTTTAATATACGGTAGTTAGAGTCAAACATCCCTTGAGTTTAGTATAAGTGTATGCTCCAGTAGGTTCCCTCAACTTAACCCAAAATTTGGTCAATGTGTTGTTAAAATTAACAATTGCTATAAGGGGTGGTTACTTTCCTCATTACCTTTGTACCTTCAGATACACAACTATTGGTCTCCCAACTGTTGTTGCTTAGGCTCACAGTTCATTACTAAAAGGTTCCTAAAGTTAACTGGCTTACAAATTTAATCCAAAGAAGAAAAAAGATTCCGAAAGTAAGTTTCCCAATTTGTTGCTTAGGCTTACAGGCGTTACAACTGATTACTTGAAGCCAACAATTATGCACGCTTTGTATGTATGTATGTATGTATGTATGTATGTATGTATGTATGTATGTATGTATGTATCTTTTTACAATATTGATGGAGGAATATTTTACAATATTGATGTGGGAATATTTTAATGTACTTATGATGTTGAAACTTTGGATAAGTTGAGGTTTTTTTTTCATATTTGTTTTATTTTAGATTGATAAAGGTGAAGTACCTACTGTGAGTCGTGTGTATCTTCGTCTACATCAAAAGAAAGGTCACGAATGGGTGGAGGATAAATGTGAGACAGCTCATGTAAGTTTTGGAGATCTTATATTTTATGTTTATATGTCCTTTATATAATATGTTTATAAACTTACTAGTGTAAAATTCATTCTAGGAAAAATATTTGAAAAAGCTTGATGAGACTCTTGCCAGTCAATCGACTGAAGCCTTGGCTGAAGGCTCCAATCAACCAACTGAACCTCAACTTACTTATGAAGAGCAAATGAAGATTTCGATTGATGAAAATAATGTGACAGATCGAGGCCATGTTTGTGGTTTTGGACCACAAGGAGATTCATACCGAAACACCACAAGCCAATCTAGCCGTAAAAACCATGCTAAAGATGATACAAACACTATTGCAGCTGTAGTTGAGGAAAATCAAAAGCTAAAGAGAACCGTAGAAGATATGCAATCACAACTGGCAGTGGAGTCACAGAAACGTAAGAAATCTACCCAAGCAAACCAAGCAATGAAAACTACTTTAGTTAATTGGTTTGATCAATTCAAGACCCTCAACCCTACTATTGCTTTACCTAACTTGGTGCTAGATTCAATTAGTAAGGGTGTGGACGATGGAGAAGATGATGTGGGCTCACATGATTGAGATTCAGCGGTTTCTTTGGCAAGGTTAATGGACATCTTCATTAGATGTATTTTTTTTACTATTGTGATTGACACTAGTAGAATGTGTTGAATGGCCTATCTATGACTTGGGCTTATTTTGCTTTATTTTATGGCTTAATACATGATTTCTGACTTAGACTTGATTTTGCTTGTGCAAACAACAATCAATGAATATGTATCTCACAGATGGTTTTTTGCTTAAAGTGCGTATCATTGGTATTTATGGTGAATATATGGTTTTCTAGGTGTATATGTATGTATTTTTATATATTAGTACATTTAATTGTTTAGGGTTTGAATCATGATTTTTATGATGTCACCGATTCCCCACCAGTGGGAAAGTTCCCACTGAAGTGAATTTGGTGGGAAATTTCCTTCGGGCATATACAGTGGGAAATTTCCCACCGATGTATCCAGTGGGAAATTTCCCACTGAATTGGAAACGGTGGGAAAGTTTCCCACAGATATGTAGTGGCACATACGGTGGGTAAACAGTGGGAAATTTCCCACTGAAATTTGTCGAGGTGGGAAATAGGGGTTTCCTACCTCACTTTCACCCACTGTTTCATTCAGTGGGAAAACGGTGGGAAATGTCCATTTCCCACCGAATTTGGCCCATTTCCCACTGAATTTTCAGTGGGAAATGAGTTGTTTTCTAGTAGTGTATGTATCTATGCTATTCACCACAAAAAAAAAAAAGAATGAAAAGTATAAAAAAAAAAGAAAAAAAAGAGAGAAGTTTGGAGGAATAAGGTGAATAACATGGTGATTTTTTTTTGCTTATATTGACTCTTCCATCATTTTGCTTCGATGGGGAAGGTATTTATGCTTCATTGCGGTGTGACGTAAGAGGGGTTGTGCTATATGTATTGGGAATGTTGCTCTTTAGGTTCTTGGCTTTTAGCTTCACATTTCCTAAATGATTTCCCTCCTTACCCTACACCTAAGCCTCGTTAAAACCTTTGAAAAGTCCTCATGATTTACATTTGTGCATGATGACTATAGCGGTAGAGAATCGAGAGTCTTGTCAAGCTTATGGTTGTTTGCTTACATTGGTTGAAGGTTTTGAGTGAACCATCATATCTATTTAAAACACACGAGGGGCGTTATTTACATACCCTAAAGTGAGGTCCTACTAATCCCAACTACTTCGCCAAACATGTGAATGAATTTTGATTGCATTTGTGTTGTGATGGATTGGTGGTGTTGCTTCATGACTTGTGATTCTATTTCGAACAACAATTTTTGTTTCAATTTGATTCTTAATCTCGCTAGGGAGTCTCTTTGTGTATGCTTGTTTTGACTTTCTCTTATGCCCCTTTCATTAGAGGAGGTGTGAGAAGATTTCTTTTCCTTTTCAAGTCTTTTCATCTTGTTTTGAGTCTTGTACTTGCTTGGGGACAAGCAAGGAGTAAACATGGGGGGACTTGATAACCGCGTTTCATGACTATGTTTTAGGGGGTTTTCAATAGTGAATTAGGGATAATTTTGTGTGTGAACCTTGATTTTTATTCCAATTTCCCTACTACACTTGGTGTTGTTGTTTTTTATGTGAATTTGTAGGTTTTGAGGCCAGAACACCAACTTTCTCTCAACTTCAGGCAAGAGTGAATATACCACGGACCTTTACATGTCAAACCCAAACCGTGGTACAAATTTGGGACGGAAATGATTAAGGAATAGCCGGGCAACAGCCACCACGGGCAACCGTGGTGATCAGCACGGTCCATGTATGGACTGTACAGACCGAGGCCGACTGCCTATATAATCGGTTGTTTTCGCGAGTAGAAAAGGGAGGAAGCGACGGTTTTTCAAGGGGGAGTTATATTCTATCAGTTTTCCTTCATTCTTTGGCCGTCAAGGGGAGAAAAGAGAGCCCTAACACTTCCATTCTACTCCTCTTCCCCACCATCAAGATTCAAGACCGAATCGATTCAAGAGAAACCAAGATCAAGATTCGCAAAGGAAAGGAGCAACGTTCACGGAGAAGGTTTCTACCCCGGGATCGAAAGACTCGACGGGTTGTATTCTTCACAATTCTATTCTTTCTTTTCGATTTCCTTCTTAGTTTTGAGATTCAATTATGATGTTTGGAACTTGTTTTGTGTTTTCATTGAATATGAGTGAGTAAATTTCTTGAATTCTATGGTTTGCAACCCGAAGCAATGTAGTTTGATTGAATGTTATTAGTTTGTTCATGAATTCTTGATTAGAATCAATAGAAGGTTGTGTTTCCCATGTTTATAAGTATTCTTAAGGCCTTGGATATTTGTAAGTTTGAGATTAACTTGAGAAGTACTGAAAGGTGAATTAGGGGAATTCGACAACCAATCCTTCTACCTAGGCCTACGAAAGTTGAAAAAGGAGTAGTAAACTGGGGAATCATTAGATAACCTGACTTTTTGAGACCTTCAATTCTGTTTAACCTAAAATGCAGACGAAAGTTGTTGATTAGGTTGTTTAGAATAATTCTATTTAGCATCGAAAGGGCGATAGGATTCAGAGGCTGTCGATTCTTGATGCGTTATTGAATGTATGATTGTGCAGGCTAGGTTTTTAGTAATCGAACTCGTTGTTAGGTTAGCATCACCCTAGATATCTTTCTCTCTTGATAGACTCTTTGATTGAATTTTCCTGCTTTATTAGTTTTAATTAGCTTTTAAAGTCTTCCAAAACCAAAACCTAATTAGCTTAGCAATCGCGATAGAGATTAGTTTTCTGTGCTGCTAATTGAGTCCCGCTGGGATCGACCTTGACGTGCTACTACGTACACCGTGCGCTTGCGGCCCTGTCATATATTGCATTTTGAACCCAAATGATTTTGAACGTGTTTCTAACTGTGAAAATGCCAAACAGGTTAAGGAATATTTGGTCACCTCATACGAGGGTACAACTCAAGTTAAAGACATCAAACTGGACATACTCGTCCAGAAGTATGAGGTTTTCAAAATTGAAGAAAATGAATCCATTGAGGAGATTTATAAGAGATTTAGCAGCATTGCTAACCACCTCAAGTCTCTTGGAAAAAATTATTCCAATGAGGAACAAGTCAGAAAAACCCTAAGATGTCTGCGAAGAAGAAAGTGGGGTCCAAAAGTTACAGCCATTGAAGAAGCGCAAGATCTTAAGGTCCTCAAATTGGAAGAACTCATTGGGAAACTGCTGGCCCATGAGATCCAACTAAGTGACCTCACAGAGCCCAAGGGAATTGCCCTCAAAGCAATTCGGGAATCTGATGATAAATCAGATGAGGACGAGGAAGAAACAATGGCTATGTTAACAAAAGGGTTCAGAAGACTGTACAAGAAAAATCTAACCTTTCGAGGTCACATCAAACATGGGCAGCACAGGAAACCAAAAGGTAAGGCCCCTATGAGAGAAGAATCTGACTCCTTTACTTGTTATAGTTGTGGCAGCACAGAATACTTGGTCAAAGACTGTCCTCATGTAAGAAAGAACAAGGATAGAAGAAACATGAGACCCAAATAACAACAACATAGGGCAATGCTTGCAACTTGGAGTGACAGTAACTCAAGTGAGGATAACAGTGATGTTGATGAGGTTGCAAATGTCTGTCTGATGACTCAACTGAATGTGGAACCAGAAACATCCTCACCCCAAGATGAGGTATACATTGATGACCTCCTCAATCTTTCACCATTACATCTTGCTCATAAATGTTTACATCTGTTCAAACATTCAAAGTCCTTCATAGAGAGGATCAAATACCTTACCAAGCATGTTCAAAGTCTTAGTGAGGCCGTGGAAAATCTGAACTCTGAAAATGACCTCCTATCACAGAAAGCATAAACTATCTCTTGAGGTAAAATACTGATATAAAACCATCACATAATTATCCAATGAGGCAGTCACTGCTTCTCATCCCTACAATAATAAATTGGCCTTCACAAGTCCTCCCTTTCAACCTCGGCCTAAACATCCCATAAATCAGCCCCCTAGAGGACCTCTTCTTCCGACTCCTAAACTGACACCTCAAAGAAAGCAACATCACAAAAACAGTCCAATGGCTCATACTCCAAAGACCTCTCGAGGCAACTCTCCCAAGTCTCCTATGTCCTCAAGGTTCTTTCAAGTTGGTGAAATCTTGATCCCCAGACCCAATGTTACAACTTGTCTGTCAAAATCCAAGAAAGGTACAATGCCGTCTGATGCAGGTATGCGTCAAAACTCACATCGACTTATGATATTTGGACAGCGGTTGCTCTCGCCACATTACCGGAGATCCAACCAAGTTATGCGAGTTGAAAACCAGCAAAACAGGGAAAGTTACATTTGGAGACAAAAGCCAAGGCAACATCCTCGGCATTGGGAAAGTTGGTAAGGACCTCAACAATTCTCTTCATGATGTATATCTAGTGGAGGGTCTAGAGTACAATTTGCTTAGCATTTCTCAGTTTTATGATAAAGGTAATAGAATCAGTTTTAATAAAAATGCATGTGTAGTGTCTACCGAGTTGCATCAAATCATTTTGCATGGTCATCGTATGAATAATGTTTATGTTATAGATCTAAGTGAGTCTTTTGAGGACATCTCCTGTCTTAAGGCGGGAACCGAGGAAACATGGCTTTGGCATCGCCGCTTGGGTCATGTTAGCATGAAAACATTACAAAAATTGCATAAGTCATACCTAGTCCGAGGTCTCCCCCCTCATAATTATGAGAAAAATCGGGTTTGTGATGCATGTGCAAAAGGTAAACAGACAAGGTCTTCTTTAAAACCTTTCAAATCTGTGACCACCTCAAAATGCCTTGACCTCCTCCACATGGACCTTTGTGGTCTCATTCCTTACAAAAGTCTCGGAGGTAGTTCATATATTCTTGTTGTAATAGATGATTTTTCAAGATTTACTTGGGTGTTATTTTTAAAAAGCAAAATAGAAGCTTTTGGGCACTTCTCAAAACTCTACAAGCAACTGAAGATCCTCACTGGAAACTCTGTCAAGGCTATAAGGACAGATCATGGAAGGGAGTTCGACAACAAAGATATGTTTGGAACATACTGTTCAGAAATGGGAATAACTCACAATTTCTCCGCACCAAGAACCCCTCAACAAAATGGAGTTGTTGAAAGGAAGAATCGCACCATGGAGGACATGATAAGAACAATTATATGTGCCAACAATCTTCCAAAGTGCTGTGGGCAGAGATCATCAATGGATCTAACAACATTCTGAACCGGTGCACTATCCGATCCATTCTGAAAGACCCCCTATGAGTTATTCAAAGGGAAGACACCAAATATCAGTCACCTTAAGGTCCTCAGCTGCAAATGCTTTGTACACATCAATAGAAAGAGGCCAACTAGGAAGTTTGATGCTCGAAGTGAAGAAGGAATTCTTGTCGGCTATTCTTCTACAAGCAAAGCCTATAGAATCTACTTCAAATCTTCAAAATCTTTAGATGAAAACGTCCATGTAATCTTTGATGAGGCTGCCTCTATGGAACAGACAATTGTGCCTCTTCATGTGAGTGACAGTGACGATGAGCCTGCTCCCAAGCTCTCTCCTGGACCTCCCTTTCAAACTGTTCCACAAGCTCCATCACCTCCTAAGGCTCCATCTTCACCTCTGACCTCAACATCACGTCAGGCCTCATCATCACAGGAGCCCGCACCTCAAGCTCCTCTAGAACCGAATATCACTTACAAGTTTAAAGCAGCTCACCCAGCTGATAACTTTCTCACAGATATCAACTCAGGTATCCGTACTAGGACCTCATTTAGAAAATTTTGGGCTTTTAACGCCTTTGCCTCGCAGATTGAGCCAAAGCATCATAATGAGGCATTACTAGATGCTAGCTTTAATGACATGCAAGAGGAATTGAACCAGTTCAAAAGAAGTAAAGTCTGGTCTTTAGTTCCCAAACCTCACCATCATCCAATCATTGGCGTCAAATGGGTGTTTCGCAACAAACTGGACGAAAATGGTGCCATCACCAGGAATAAAGCCAGATTGGTAGCAAAAGGCTACAACCAAGAAGAAGGCATCAACTATGATGAAACCTTTGCTCCGGTTGCTCGCTTGGAGGCCATCAGGATCTTCCTCGCTTTTGCATCATCCAAAATATCAAACTACATCAAATGGATGTCAAAAGTGCCTTTCTCAATGGAGACCTAGTTGAAGAAGTCTGTGTTGAACAACCACCAGGCTTTGAGGACATCACACATCAGAATCATGTCTTCCGCCTGCATAAGGCCCTCTATGGGTTAAAACAAGCTCCAAGAACCTGGTATGAGCGCCTCAGCAAGTTCCTCCTTCAAAATGATTTCAAAAGAGGCATAGTAGACAAGACTCTCTTTATCAAGGAAAAGAATGGTGATTTCATCATTGCACAAATCTATGTTGATGACAGCATCTTTGGTGCCTCATATTCCTCTCTGGTTGAAGAATTCTCTCACCTCATAAGTGCTGAATTCGAGATGAGCCTCGTGGGTGAATTAACATTCTTTCTTGGTCTTCAAATCAAATAATCACAAGACCACATCTTTCTGAATCAAAGCAAGTACATTTCGGAGCTCCTCAAAAAGTATCAGCTTGACTACCTCAAGCACCCATCCACTCCGATGTCCTCCACTCTCAAACTTGATTGGCTCTCTCCTCTATCTTACAGCAAGCCGTCCTGATATTATGTTTAGTGTTTGCTTATGTGCGCGCTTTCAAAGCGCCCCAAAAGAATCTCACCTCTCCACTGTCAAGAGAATTCTGCGTTATCTTGTAGGAACCAAAAGTTTAGGCCTTTGGTACCCTCGACAGCCTTACCTCCATCTCTGTGGTTACACCGATGCTGACTTTGCCGGATACAAAGTTGATAGAAAAGCACCACAGAAGGATGTCAATTGCTCCGAGCCTCACTTGTCTCTTAGCAATCCAAGAAACAGACCTCAGTGGCTCCCTCCACTGCTGAGGCTGAATATGTGGCAGCCGGATCATGTTGTGCTCAAATACTATGAATCACACATCAACTGGAGGACCTCGGTCTACACTTTACTAATGTCCCCATCAAGTGTGACAACATCAGCGCCATTCAGATCACAAAGAGTCCCGGGCAGCATTCACGGACTAAACACATTGAAATACGTCATCATTTTATCCGTGATCATGTTGAAGAAGGTCACGTCAGGTTAGAATTTGTTCCCACTCAACATCAACTGGCTGATATCTTTACCAAACCACTGCCACAGGATCAGTTCTCCTACATTCGTCGTGAGCTCGGATTGCTTCATCTCGATCCTTAACCCTTGAGGCATATGTTGAGGGGGAGCCATTCCTCTGAAGGACCTCTTCTCTCCTTGTACCATCAGAGGGGGAACGTCCATCTAAGGCCCTCACATTTCTTAGGTATAATTCCTATCTCTCTCTGAACGATTGATGTCCTCTGTTGGGAATGTCCCGAAAATGTTCGATATACATAGAGATTAAACCAAAGTAATATAGTAATTATATGTGTTGCTAAAGACCTCTATAATTAGTAAATAAATATGTTTAAATTACAACTATATTATTTGGTCCTACTAGGTCACAAAAGTCAGTGCCCTGGAACAATGTATGTAACCTAAGTAATACTGTATCACGTTTAGAAAAGTTAGAAACTGATTTCTGTGAGAAATCAGCCAAACACGGACCGAATTGGGTTCAACACGGACCGTGTTGACCCAACACGGTCCGTGTTGAGACACCACGGTCCATGGTGTCTATGGGCCGAATTAATGGACTTTCTGGAGGCCAACACGGACCGTGTTGTTTCAACACGGACCCAACACGGTCCGTGTTGAGACGTTCGTGGTGTCTATGGGCCGAATTAATGGACTTTCTGGAGGCCAATACGGACCGTGTTGTTTCAACACAGACCGTGTTGGGCCTGAAAATTCCGGTGTTGCGTTAAGTCGGCCCTTTAGGGTTTTGAATCCGCTCCCTAGGTTAAAGGGATCTCTGTGAGAGATTATTTCATACCAATTGCCTGAGACTATTAGAGAGATACCAAGGTGATTTCCTGAGTTCCTCTCTCTTTTAGTTTTGCAGTTCCAGTTTCAGGAAACATTATTTGTTTCCGAAACAATCTCACATACATCTTAGATTGAGATTCGTCTCGATCGAACGATCTAGCAGTCGGGTTCCGGGAGTGCTGCGTGGACTTTCAGTACAGGATTTCAGCATTGGAATCTCGAAGGTCAACCTCTTCATCACCCGGATTAGCGATCAGGTATAATTACTAAAGCCTCTGCAATTGTTGTGATTAATTGTTTTATAATTGTTATGAATATTCAGCCAATTAATATGTATCTATTTAGGAAATAGATAACCTAAAACCTAACAGTGGTATCAGAGTCACCAATTACATGCTAAAATACTGTACTTGTGTTCATAAGTAATTTTGTCAATAGTTGAATTATATTATGAATATGCTAGAGTAAATTTATGCCTAAAATTTTGAATCTTTATGAAAGTTTTAATCTTTGCTGTTCATGATAGTAAATCTGGAATTTTATTGTAAAATTTCATGCTTTGTTATTATTTATTTCTAATATTGCCTTTATTTAATCGATTTTATGTTTGTTTAATCGTTAAATATGACATAAACTTGATTCAATTTTGAATTTTTTAGAAACAATCTTGTTTAATATTGTTAAACAGTAGGCAATACATGAAATAGGTCAAAATTCGCAAAATAGGGTTTTGTAGAATTATTTTCTGTTTTAGTTTATTTACGCTAAATATGAAAAATAGAAATAAATTCTCAAACGAATTCGAACATTTCCGAAAAATTTACTGGAGGTGTCTGGAAGTGTTCTGGACTTTCCATAGTTTTTGTAGAGTTTTCCCAATTAAAATGGATTTTTAATTGAGTTTTCAATTCTGATGAGAATTAAAAATCGTTTAATTCTCTGAATTTTATAAATTTGTAGAAATTTGTAAAACTTTTGAAAATTTTACAGTAGGTTACTCGGTAACCTTACTTTTAGGGAAAAGTTTTCCGTTAATTTATCCGTTCAAATTATATTTTTTAATTTGGATTTTCAGATCTGAGAGAAATAAATTTGTTGCTTCTCTGAATTTTGTAAATTTATAGAAATTTGCAAATTTTCTGATACTTTTACAGTAGGTTACTGAGTAACAATTCTGTTATGGATAACATTTTCGTGAATTTTTGAAATAACTAATTTTCCTTTAATTTATAGATTAACAAAAAGTAAAATTGTTTATTTCTCTGATTTTTATTCTAATTTTAGAAATTTGATAAAAATCTGAAACTTTTACAGTAGCATATTGGATGAATCTAATGTATGGGAAAATTATAAAATTTGATTTTTAAACTTATCGAATTGTTATTATTTATTTTTCTCTTAATCGGAGAATTAAAATGTTTAATTCCCTAAAATTTTACAATCTTTTGAAAATTGTTAAAATTCTGGAAAATGTTCATAATGGGTTATTAGATAACAGTATAATATGAAATTATTAAATTCGATAAGTTATGATAATTTTATTTAAGTTTTTCATTCATGAAATTAACCGAAACTGGAAAGCAACACGGACCGTGTATATCCAACACGGACCGTGTTGCCAGCAGTTTTGGTGAATTCGTGTGTTTTAGGGTTTGTAATTAATTTTAGAAATTAATTTTTTAATCCTATTACTACTAAATCAGTTAATGGGCATAAAATCTATTAGTTTGTAAAGTTTAGGAAACTTACAATATCTTTAAAAGATATAGTATCTTTTAGCCTTCTTGATTTTAGGAAAGTCAAGTATTTTATATGTATGGGTATAAAATCCTAAATCTGTTTAGGTAATTAAGATAAATTTGGAATTTTATTTATTTATTAACCATGCAAACTTTTAGGAAACCTATTTAGTATTTGTTTCCTTATATGTGTTGTGTTGCAATTATGTATGCCTTTATAATTTGTTATGCATGTGCTTCTAGTATGGCCATAGATAGTCGGTTTTAGCGGTCTGCGTACAGGGTTGGGTGAAATACAGCCTGCGTGCCGTCGTTGAATTAATTTAAATTTAAATTTTCAGTTAGGTTTATTTTAATTCATGTAAGGCCTCAATTGTGAGGTCCACTTTGTAAATTTATTGTATTTGGAGACATCAAGTTGAGTGGGAGCCCAACAGCAATGGAGGTGGTGATTCGAGTGGGAGCCCATCCAAGGAAGTTGCAAAGCCCAAGAAGATTTTCTTGAAGACTGTCAAGGTTTAGTTAAATTAGTTTGATTAAGTCTAGGTGGCCATACTAGGGGTTTCATTTTATGCTTTAATTTGTTATAGCATGTTGTTTTATTATTCCTTTTATGTTTTCGAAAGAGTTCACCTAGAATTGCATGCATAAGATAATAAAACATACTCTCAAAATTGAATTATTGCTCAACCTATCGAAACACCACTTGGATAAATAAAGAAAGCCAAAGCGAATTATTTCTCCATCATAAATAAGTAGGGTGGGAGCTAGGTCAATTCAAATTGGTATCAAAATAGTTTTGGGCCAAGAGCAGAGGAAGAGAAATATTGTATTTGATACAAATTTCTTGCCAAGAGTCATTTTGAATGATCGATCATAAGATGATCCACCAAAGATAACATGAGATTGAGTTTCGTTGGGCCAAAGTCCACTTGAGCTCATGAGTCTTGTGGGTCTTGGTAAATTAAAACACTAAATGAGAGTTGATAAAGTGTTTTGATTTGAAATTCAAATTAGTTTAATTTCTTTGATGAATAATAACTAAAATGAACCAATTTTGTCTCGTAGAATTATTTATGTCTTTTCACTCAAACATCCACCACAAATAAAATATTGTTTTCTCATTGAGAAAGAGAAAAACAATTACATTCATTCCTTAATTGGCATCGCTATCACAAGATTGTCTTGGGCGAATTAAAAGAAACATGTCTTTGATATAAAATTGAGCTAGGCATCAATATTAAGAGGTCAATCAAGCCAAATGAATACATGTAATGTCATAGAATTCATACAACTTTAACATCAAAATGTTTGAAGGTTAGAGGAAGGTTTTCAATATTTCCAAACTCATAACCAAGTTCTTCGAACTAGTTAGAGTTGATAAATATGAAACGAATAACTAGATAGTCTCGGTTAAGCTAGATCAAGGGTAATTGATGACACTCATGTACTGAAATAATTTGTCTATTTTGAAACATGAGAAACCTCAGATCCCCCTTTAGCCAAAAGGTTGGCGACTAAAGATAGTCTTTTAGTAAAAAGGAAAATAAGATTTAAGAAATCTATGAAGGACAAGAAGTCAAAGGAAAGGTAAGGACAAACAGTTGTACATACCCAAGCAATGACAGCAACTGGTTAACAACCAGATCATGTATGACACTGGGAGTGTGAATAACTATAAGGAAGACTTGAGATATGATTTCAATTCTAGGCAAATGCGTATATGATACACACTACACTTATTAAACCCATTTTGGGTATAAGATATCGTCTGTGAAACTCGCATTTATGCAAATGTGCAGGATCTACAGCAATGTAGATGTGTTTTGAAGGATGAAAGTCAGCCTACAAATAAGAACATGCAATTAGTTGTAGTTCCTTATGAAGAGTTGGTTGGTTATCCATTTCCTCAAGACTTATGAGAGAAATTTATAGGTGATTCTATGTTCTCATTATAAGTATTTCTTACTCTCAATTACAGAGAGAGAGAGGTTCTCGAATAAACACACCCAACACATCGAAACCAAAAGGTTTAATAGGAATAACTCATGTTCAAACATAAATCTTGTATCTATTTATTAAGTCATGCAAATCAGAGCGCATTCGGAAGCGTCACAGTGATAGACTTTTCAATAATAGGACTTTGAAACATGTGATTTTTGCAAAGCATGACTGTACCTTTTACAAGAAAGGGTGAACGTGCCAACAAACACTCATGCATATGGATGTATGTAGTCCAATTGAGCACAAGTACAAGAGATGAATTACTTCAAATCTTCAAAGATGAATAAAATAACACATGGTGATTCATGTCTATGATATTTATCTGAAGCTGGAATGTTAAAATAGTTTAAAGATTTCCAAAATGAAGTAGTCTTGGCGAAACAATGAGAGAACCTAGATACGATCGAAAGAATGCTAATAGTTGAGCCAAGAGTTTGAACAAATGACTCAAATGAAACATAATTCTGGCACCATAGGCTTATGTCATATTAATCAAAAATGCATTCAGAAAACTGCATAGTGCAGGATTTGGGAAAACATAAACTTTGAAAAGTTCAATGTTTGTAAAAGCATGTCTGATGGGTAAGATGACTAAAATCACCTCTTATTGGAATCGGTCAACAAGCTAATGACTTATTAGGATGCAAACATATTGATGTATGTGGGCCTATGAGCACTAGTGCTAGAAGAAGGTTTACTATACTATTTCATCACTTTAGTGATGATTTTAGTAGATATGGGTATATCTACTTAACACGCCACAAGTCCAAATTCTTTGAAACGTTCAAAGATTTTCAAAGTGAAGTACAAAAACCAACTTGGCAAGAAAATCAAAATCCTTCAATTAGATTGAGGAGGTGAGTATTTGAGCCAAGATTTCACTGACCATTCTAGAGAATGTGGAATTGTTTCATAACTCTCTCCTCTAGGAATACGACATCTCAATGACGTATCTAAGAGGAGGAATCACACCTTATTAGATATGGTGCGATCAATGATGGTTGAGTCAACATTGCCTGTTACATTTTCGGGATACACGCAGTTAACCATAGCTCTAATTACTGAATAAAGATTATCTAAAGCACTAGAGAAAAGAGGTTCTTGAACCATTTTCTGAAAGAAAGGAGTACACTTCCATAAACTGTTGTAGAGGAAAGAGTTTGTGTCTCAAAATGCTTTCTTCTTAGAGAATATGTTATTCTTTAAAAGAAAGAGTGGGAGAGTTCTTGAACTTACCGAAGTTCAAGAGACACAAAACACTATAATCATCACCTAAAACTCCACTACTTGATCCTAGTTTAAGTTTTCCTGTTGGTCAGGAAATTAAGAACGAGGTTGAGGCAGTAGAAGTGCCTCAAAACGTTGAGGAGGAGGTGTCATGAAGGTTACTCCAAGCAAGGTCAGGTAAACAACTCCGCCATCCACAAAGATATCGATCTTCTATAGATGAGCGTGAGATGTTACTTTTAGGAAGTAATGACTCTACCTACATCAAAGAAGCTTTAGCAAAACAAGATTCCATAAAGTCTAAAATAGACTCCATGTACGCAACCAAGTTTAGAACTCAGTTGATTTGTCTGAAGGTGTAAACCATCAGGCATAGGAGGGTGGGTTCATTAAGATAGACATCAAGACTGACTTCAAAATTAGATTTTGAAGAAAGATGTGTACTTGACACAACTGAGTGGTCTTTTGTTGGAATACTTGTAAACTTCAAGAGACCATTTGTGGTCTTAAGGAAGCTTCTAGGAGTTTGAATCATTGACCTTGTTGACCAGGATATAAAAAAGGTTTGACATACTAGGAAGTGCCAAAGATAATATTGTATTTATAAGAAGTTCAGTGGGAGCAATGCGTTTTCTGTTATTGTATGTGATTGACATACTGCCTACTGAGAAGAATATTCCAATATTGCTTCTACTGAGGTTGACTTTGAAATAATTTTCAAAGTGAAGGATTGGTGGGGCTATGAATTTTCTTGGAGACAAGATCTATAATGATAGATTAAAGATTTTGATTGTTTGAATCAAAGTTGACTAGGTGTTGTATAGTTCAACCCACTTCGAGAGTGGATTAACTTCCATAAATCATGGCATATCCTTTGGGAATCTAGTTGTCTCAAAACAATAAGAAAATCTAACAAGGATGAGACATATAACTCATGCTTCAGGCGTGAGATTAATGTATGCCACGAAATATTCAAAGCCCAACATAACATATACATTGTGTATATGTGTAAACAAAACTAAGGATATATCCTTAGTTTTGAGTAGTTGATAAGAGCTAAGTATAGAGAGTTGTACTAATGCTACACTTATGTCAGGAGATATGATTCTCTGAAAGGTCAAAGAAATTATATGAACTGGAAGATGTTCCTTACATGACATGCGTTTAATTCTACAAATAAGACAAGCTTGGCACGACTTTAGAAGTTGTAGCAGAAACTGTTAGGATTGTGAAGTTCGTTTTTGAACTCGGTGATGTTTCTAGCCTTGCGAGAGAAATGGAGCCTCAATCATAGGAGTCATCACTCAAGCAAGGGACTGAATCTCAATGTGAATCAAATATGAGTTCCGGAACTATCTTCCTGTATGAAAGGTCATTAGTGAGATGGAATATGTGCGAGGTTCATTGCAAGTATTGTGTACTAAACCCCTGTTGTAATTATAGCATGATAGTCATGCATGGGCAATAGGTTATTGAACACATTCCGGAATATTAACAAGTCAAGTTTACATGAATTGTTCATGAATTATGACCTTGTTTGATTCATCATTAAGAATAAGATTCCAAAACTTACATTAATTGTGGTTTAGAATTATGTAAATGTCCAAAAAGGTTAGCGCATTCAAAATGGGAAATTGGATGAGGTCCGATTTCTGAAACCCCATTAGTGAACTTGATAACGCTAGTCTTGGTCGATAGTCGACCTGGTTCCTAATTGTATTATCACGTAGGAACAGTGATAATATCAACACAATTAGCATGTAGGATTGAGGTGATGATCAAGTTTCGTGATCATAGTGATGTGATGACATCATAAATCAATGACATGAGTATTTTTGAGAACAACTACAGAACAGACCCGCAATGGGAGCTCTTTAAGTTAGGAATGTCATAAGAGCTCTCACTACTCAAAATTCCTAAATCCTGAGTTCAGTACACAGATTGCACGATCTGCTCTGACTTTGGAGCGCGTCAAAAGCCTTTCGTAACAGTAGGCTATAAAGGCGGTGTCTGGGTTACAGTTGGATCATGTGAGAATGTGTGTCTGAATAAGATGGCATTGTCCTCCCTTTTAGGGACAATTGTCTTATTGGCCACTCGGTGAGATTGGACTGAAAATGCTTGGCCGAGCTCAGTTGAATCAATAGTTGATCATCTGCTTTTCAAAGTCTAAACTCGGAGATCGAGGAACATTACGGGTCTTACATAAGGATGACATCAGCTTATCTTATCCGAATATGAGACAGTAAATGACAAGGGAATTCAAGGAATCGAACACTTGTGGGACAAGTGGGAGATTGTTGGGAATGTCCCGACAATGTTCGATATACATAGAGATTAAACCAAAGTAATATAGTAATTATATGTCTTGCTAGAGACCTCTATAATTACTAAATAAATATGTTTAAATTACAATTATATTATTTGGTCCTACAGGGTCACACAAGTCAGTGCCCTGGAACAATGTATGTAACCTAAGTAATACTGTATTAGGTTTAGAAAAATTGGAAACTGATTTCTGTGAGAAATCAGCCAAACACGGACCGAATTGGGTTCAACACGGACCGTGTTGACCCAACACGGTCCGTGTTGAGACACCACGGTCCATGGTGTCTATGGGCCGAATTAATGGACTTTCTGGAGGCCAACACGGACAGTGTTGTTTCAACACGGACCCAACACGGTCCGTGTTGAGACGTTCGTGGTGTCTATGGGCCGAATTAATGGACTTTCTGGAGGCCAATACGGACCGTGTTGTTTCAACACAGACCGTGTTGGGCCTGAAAATTCCGATGTTGCGTTAAGTCGGCCCTTTAGGGTTTTGAATCCGCTCCCTAGGTTTTCTAAACACTATATAAAGGGATCTCTGTGAGAGATTATTTCATACCAATTGCCTGAGACTATTAGAGAGATACCAAGGTGATTTCCTGAGTTCCTCTCTCTTTTAGTTTTGCAGTTCCAGTTTCAGAAACATTATTTGTTTCCGAAACAATCTCACATACATCTTAGATTGAGATTCGTCTCGATCGGGTCGATCTAGCAGTCGGATTCCCGGAGTGCTGCGTGGACTTTCAGTAGAGGATTTCAATATTGGAATCTCGAAGGTCAACCTCTTCATCAGCCGGATTAGCGATCAGATATAATTACTAAAGCCTATGCCATTGTTGTGATTAATTATTTTTTAATTGTTATGAATATTCCACCAATTAATCTGTATCTGTTTGGGAAATAGATAACCTAAAACCTAACATCCTCATCAGTTAGCTCAATCTCTCAACTGTTACACATTAGACATGGCCGCATCAATGGTCTGATCACATCTCCCATATGTGCCTCAACCGTTGTTTTTTTCTTTTTAAATATTCTTTCAAAACTGATTTCAAATCCTTTCGTTTTCTTTTTCTTTCCCTCTTTCCCTCTTTCATGTCTTTTCAAAACAGATTTCCAATCTTTTTTTCAAATTTCATTTACCTTCCCAAGGTTTCTCCCCCTTCCTTATTTACTTCCTCTCCATAACTAACCGTCCCATCCTATCACAACTTCCCCACCTACTTCCATCGGTCTATCTCTCTCCTCGCCCTTCCTTAGTCGTCCCTATTTAATCCCTTTTTCACCTTTTACCTTTTTACCATATCTCCTTCCACCCTCTCCTCTCTCTTCTTCCAGAACCCTCTTCCTTCCTCTCCCACCATCTCTCACCATGATGAAACGATCTGCAAAACCCGCCGCTCCTTCCAGTGTTGCCAAAAGACTCCGGTCAAGCAAACCACCCACTTCTCCTGACACTGCCTCCACCGACTCCTTTACAGACGAGTTAGCAATCATTCCTCGACCTTCTCCGGCTGTGGACATTTTTCCTCGCCGTTCGGGCTTCCGAACATTCATGTTAGGATTGGGGTGTGATTCGGTGATTTGTGCTGGGGTTGAACCTTTGAAAAACTCTTTAAGGAAATCAAACTTCTATTTCAGGAATAATATTTTGTAAAATCACTTTCCCTTTACTTGGGCATTTTATGAGTCCTTGCATTAAACCCTTACGAGTGAACATCCAGTTATTCCCAACTCTTCTAAATTTAATCCAATTTGCTCATTTTCATGTTAGGCTCGGAAGAGAGTGATTTATGCAACTATTATTTAGAAATATCAGAAAGAAAACCTTAAAGTTGCATCGATACATTGTAAAACCTTGTTAACCATAGTTTATGCAATCCTCGATGTGTTTTAGTTCGAAATGGGAGTCGCCACCCGACTTTTTAAGGGAAAAGCCAAGACAAAACCAACAAGAAAAGAAAGAAAGACTCCGCCTGCGAAACCCAAGAATGGATTCGGGGGTAAGACTACGAACTCGAAAAGTAAACTTTAAGAGTTCGCCTCTCACAAAAGGAAAGACTCTACTAAAAGTTTAAAATGTGCTTTCGATAAAGTTTGTAAGAGAAATAAATAAGAACTTTATAGAATTACTTCATTGAACATGCAACAAATAAGAATGAAAGGAATATACATGTACACTTTATTTACATAAAAAGGAAATAATTAAGAGCTTACATTGTGACCTTTCATTAGGGAAACCTTGCCTAGCCTTTGTAGAAGCCTCTTTGGATGCCTTTGAAAGCCTTGAAGAACTCCTCTTGAATATGCCAAAATGGCGCTAAAAGTGGATGGAGAAAGGTATGGAAAAGGGGTGAGAAAAGGATAGGAAAATGCTCTTTTTGTGGTGTTTTAAGTAGTAGAAAGGTTAGGCTTTTTGTGAAGTTTTAGGGTTTTGTAGAAAGATAATGGAAGGAAGATGAGAATGGAGATAAGAGGGCTTAAACAAGTGGAGAAAAGGAGATAATAATAGTAGGAAAGTGATGAAGAAGGATAGGAAAAAGGTAGGGAAAAGGATAGGAAGAAAGGGCTTTTTTGTGGGTTTTTAGTGATGTTTTAGGATGCTTTTGTGAGGGTCTTATGTAAGAATGGTTGGGATAGAATGAGAGTAGGGATGAGAGGTTTAAAAGGATGAAGATATGGGGATTAGGATGATAGGAAAATGGTGGAGAAGTGATAGAGAAATAGTGGTAAAATGATAACTACTAGAATGGAGAGATGAGAGAATAGAAGTGTAGGGGGAAGAATAAATGAATGATTGAGTGAGTTTGGCTTTGGCATGAGGGAGTATTTATAGGAGTAGAGGTGAGTAGGTAGAGGACATACATTCATGCACATACATGTACATGCATTCACGTAGTCAAGCCGTACGTATGCAAGGCACTAGGGGATGAGCTATCATGACGCGGTGGCACGTGGTTTATTAATCACGTGTGGTCTTCGTGTAGACCTGTTGGCCACTACGCCAGGGGGGAGGTTCCTGCTATCGTCCATGCACCCGTGGACGGTGTTGTGTGAACTCACCCACCTCTGGAAGTGGTGGTTGACACTGGACGAAGATAGCCTTTGTTGTGAGCTAATATGAGGTATTTTTGGAGTGTTTTTGTGAGGTTTCGATCCTGCGACCTCTGGCACTTGCTCTTATGGCTTGCATGGCTTGGCTTCCCGTTTTTCTAATTATTAATTTCCTAACTAAAAATACATAAAAAGAAATAATAAAAATTACACTAAAAGTGTATGGAAGACTATGCTAAAATCTAGTGTATCAATCGACTTCTCCTTCTTTATTTTTGCTTCGTTATATATAGTGATGCTATATATTTATGTGACAAAATCCGGTGTATACAGATAGCCCCCACTTTGTTTGAGTGTTGTATAGGATGAAAATCAAAGTAGTCTTGATTTGATGGACACTGGTTGAGATATGACTTTAGAATGCAAAGTCTGAGATATGACTATGGAGTGCAAAGCCTTAAGTGATGCTTGGATGCTGAGTCCTGCATCGCGGTTGGCGAACTTCCGCCGATCGGTGATCTTGAGCCAGAATCATGTTCTACTTGAGGTGATCTCGGATGTTTGATGACATCCTACTTGACATGATCTCGGACGTTTGATGACATCCTACTTAAAGATATGGGCTGACACTTGGAAGCTGAGTCCTGTGTCGCAGTTTGCGAACTTGCGCCGATAGGTTATCTCAAGCAAGAATGACGCCTTACTTATTGGAGAGATTTTGTCGAACTTGATGCCGATGGCTCGTGGATGTTGATGTCGATTTTCTAGTCTTTCCCAGTGTCGTTTCCAGTCTTTCCCAGTGTCGTCTCACTATTTCCCAGTGTCGTCCCAGTCTTTCCCGATGTCGATGTTGATGATTGTTGACATGTTCAATGCCGAGGGACTTCACCGATCGCAATGTCGATGGCCCTTGGGGTAGAGACTTCACCGAAACTCTGCCAGTGGCTTAGGGTTTGGACTGCATCGAAACTCTGCCGATGGCCCTAGTTGTTGAGACTTCACCGAAACTCTGTCGGTGACTCTGATGATGATGGGGACTTACGCCGATGGGCTACCCTGTTTTTTGGATTTTTGATGATGATGATGATGATGATGGCAATTCAATGCCGAAACTAAACAAACGCGAGGCTAGAAGTCGTTGATGATGATGACGGTAATTCAATGCCGAGACTAACCAGACGCGAGGCTAGAAGCCGTAGCTAATGATGATGGCAATTCAATGCCGAGACTAACCAGACGCGAGGCTAGAAGCCGTTGATGATGATGACGGCAATTCAATGCCGAGACTAACCAGACGTGAGGCTGGAAGCCATTGATGATAATGACGGTAATTCAATGCCGAGAATAACCAGACGCGAGGCTGGAAGCTGTTGATGATAATGATGGCAATTCAATGCCGAGACTAATCAGACGCGAGGCTGGAAGCCGTTGATGATGTTGATGGCAATTCAATGCCGAGACTAACCAGACGCGAGGCTAGAAGCCGTTGATGATGATGATGGAAATTCAATGCCGATGAGACTTCTCTGGACACCATGTCTGTGGCTCTTATTCCTAAGATTTCGTCGAATCTGATGTGACAACTCTTATTGTAAGACTACACCGATCTGTGCCGGTGGCTTTGATTTTGATTTTCGGTGGCAATTCAATGCCTGGAGACTTCATCGATCGCGATGTCGATGGCTCTTATATCAGGATGATCATTGGGAGAATGCTCTTATTTTAGAACTTGGTGCTCTATTCTTGAGAAGACCACTGCTCCTTATTGGGCACACTTAGCCAAGCTCCTCCTTGAAAATGTGTAAGCTTGAACTCTTGGAAACAAACATGGAGAAAAGACAAAGGCTCCTTCTTTCCCTAGGCCAGTCGGACGCTAGAGAGAAGAGAGTGATGGAGACCATCATGAAGAACAACAAGTAGCAGCAACTTCATCATCAAAGGAGGCATCCATAGGAGCTTCACCAGCACTTTCAGTAGCAGCACAAGGAGGAGACCATGTTGAATTACCAAACTCAGCAGCTAAGGAAGCATTTCCAACAGAAACAGCAGGCTTCCCAATCCCAACAAGGACAACAGGTCATTCAGCATGTCACTCAGCAGTTCAGCTACCCAGCAGGAGGTTCACAACTTCACCAGCATCCACCAACCCACCAAAAACATCCATCCAAGCTTGTTACATACTTGTGAGGCAAGTATTGGCACCTACACCCATCCAGCCCAGCACCATTGGTCATTCAGACCAAATCCAGTTCCCAGCAACAACAATCCAAGCAGTAGTCTTTCTCAATGTCATATCTGTTGATTGAGGAAGATTCAGCCAAGTTTTAGGAGTTTTTTGTTCTTTGCCACGCCATTTTCAAGTCCAAACCAAGTCCCAGCATGTTTGAGCATGGCAACAGCAAGTTCCAAGTGCCAAAACAAACAATCCCAGCAGGGTTGTTTGTTATCAGTTTTTCCAGAACACCAGTTCTGTGGCTAGGTCTTGTGCCTTCTGTCCATAGGGGTTATTTTGGTCCTTTCCAGCCTAATTATATCCTGTTCAGATTACTTCCAGGTTAGCAATTGTACGGGAATTACCTCAGTAACATTATTTTTACCCCCTAGGCAAGAAAGCCTCTCATTGGTCCATTTTGCCACTCTTTTGGCATTTGGTCCAATCAGATCTTAGCTAGCATTTTCCCTTTTATTTTTCCTTCAAATTGTACTCGAGATTATTAGGATGTAATCAGTTGTACTTGTTTTAAAGCTTTGTAGATTAGATTAAATAAGGGAGATTAAGAAGATTAGCTTATGTTAAGCAACAACTAATCAAACTGTAGGTAGTCTTTATATTCTGAAGTTTCCAGCAATGAAAGGATATCAGTGTTTATTCAATAGTATTCTCGAGTGTTTTAGAACCCTCTGAAAGTTGTGAGTGTCCTATAACTCTCAATCTTGGTTAAATCGGCTCCTATATTGGCAAGAATCCAGCAAGTGTCAGTTGTGCTTGATCATCCATGCTTTGGTGTGTCTCTAGGAGTATGAATGTGAGAGTCCTTTGCCCTTGATTGCAGTTGTGGTGTGTCTGTATCAACTGTAAGCAAGCCTATCCTCTATTTTCCTCATTGGGTTGTCTTCTATTCTAGCCAAGTGTTTCCAGTTAGCTATTGTTATTACAGTCATTCTGGTGTGTATGTGAGTTGTATGATGCATTCTAGCTCAATACTCTAATCTTTGTGAGCTAGCATACATCATCCTTGTATCAGAGCATTGTGTTCCATCTTGGAGTGTGTGATTTCTATAGTTTGAAATGGCCGGAACTAGCAAAACACCACAGGAAGTCTTAGAATAGACTTTAAAAGAAAAAGAAGAAGTAGAGTCGAAAATGAAATTCTTAAGTGAGCAATTGCAGTATTATATGAGATTGCATAGAAATGAGTTAAATAGGAAGACTGATGAAGAGATGGATGAAAGAGAAGGTGAGAATCCTTTTAGTAGGACAGGGATAGGAGGTCGAGGTCCTAGGCCCACACACAGAAGAAGGAGAAGAGTTAGAAAATCACCCAGGATTAGTGAACCAGAAGAAAACAGTGAAATGGAATAAAGGAGGAAAGACAGGAGGATAGAGAAGTTAGATTTCAAGATTGATATACCTGAGTATGCAGAGGAGTTAGATCCTGATGTTTTCCTAGATTGGTTGCAGATAGTAGAAAGGGTTTTTGACCTAAAGGAGGTTTCAGAAGAGAATAAGGTAAAGCTAAAACTAAAAAAAATATGCTTCTACTTGGTGGACTAATCTGCAGAGAAGGAGAATGGAGATTGGAGAGGACAGGGTGAGCACTTGGAATGAGATGAGGCAGAAATTGAAAGAAAAGTTCCTTCCAGATAACTATATGAAGGAAAACTACTTCAAGCTACAACATTTAGTGCAGGGAAGCAAATCTGTGGAAGACTATACTAAGGAGTTTGAGCACTTGCTTTGGAAGTGTAATATGCAAGAGAATGAAGTGCAAACTTATATCAGATATCTTGCAGGTTTAAATGAAAGTATCAAGAATCTTGTTGAGCTGCAGGTTTATGATTCACTTGATGAGTTAAGCTCTTTAGCTCATAAAGTGGAGCAACGGAAGAAGGCTAGAGTGAAAGGGTACAGCAGCAGATACCCAGCCAAACCTTATGCCCCAGCTAAGCTAAATCCTTACAAACCCTACAATCCCCTACAAAGATCCTATCCACCCCCACCCCCACCTCAAGCCAGACATCCAACCCCAAGACCCCGATAAAATCAGCCACAAAATTCTCCACAAAGAACCCTAGCACCTATCAGCATAACCTACCCAGAGAGAAGGTGTTTCAGGTGTCAAGGACTAGGGCACGTTGCCTCAGAATTTCTAAACAAGAGAATGGTTACTCTTGCTGAGTACCAAGCAGCTTTGTTTATTGATCCTGAACATATGCAGGGAGATGAACAGGATTATGAAAAGCCTGAACATGATCTAGTTTATGATGATGATGCTATAGAAGAAGGTCTAGATGAGGGAGAAATACTTATGATCAGGAGAGTTCTGAGTAACTCAGTAGTAGAAGAAGTAGAAGAGCAGAGGGAGAATATCTTTCATACAAGGTGTACCATTGGAGAAAAGGTATGCTCTATGATTGTAGACAGTGGGAGCTGTACCAATGCAGCCTCCAGCACCATGGTGAAGAAGCTAAATCTGGAAACCAAGCCCCAGCCAGCTCCATACACCATCTAGTGGCTCAGCTCAGGGAAAGGTATCCAAATCTCTACTAGATGCCTTGTTAGTTTTTCAATTGGGCAGTCATACAAAGATGAGGTCTGGTGTGATGTTTTGCCAATGGATGCATGTCATTTGCTTTTGGGTCGACCTTGGTCGTATGATAGATCAGTGAGTCATTGTGGTAGAGCCAATACATATACCCTTACCATGAACCATAGAAAGATCATTCTTACCCCCATGAAACCCTCACAAATAGCGAAGAAATCCAAGAACCTGTGTCTTGAACCTAGTCTTGATGTGTTGGTTTTATCTGATCATCATGAGTTTAGCACACAAAGAGACTTAATCCTTCTAGACCTTGAAGAAACCCCAACCCCACAAAATAACCACCCCTTATTCCTACCCTTACTTCAACAGTTTCAGCATGTGTTTCCTGATGAAATGCCACCTGGTTTGCCACCAAAAAGGGATATCCAGCACAAAATTGACCTAGTGCCTGGATCAGTGTTGCCTAATAAGCCAGCTTATAGGATGACACCAGTAGATACCAATGAGATACAGAGGCAGGTGGATGAGTTGTTGGAAAAGGGAATGATTAGGGAAAGTCTGAGTCCATGTGTAGTACCAACCTTGTTAGTGCCTAAAAAGGATGGAAGTCAGAGGATGTGCATAGATTACAGGGCTATTAACAAGATCACAATCAAGTATAGGTACCCCATACCTAGGCTTGAAGATATGTTGGATGAGTTATATGGGTCAGCAGTCTTTTCTAAGATAGATTTGAGGAGTGGATATTATCAAATAAGGATCTATGAGGGAGATGAGTGGAAAACAACATTCAAGACCAAGGGAGGTTTGTTTGAGTGGTTGGTCATGCCTTTTGGCCTGACTAATGCCCCGTCTACATTCATGAGACACATGAATCAGGTCCTGAAACCACTCATAGGCAAGAGTGTTTTTGTGTACTTTGATGATATTCTTGTCTATAGCAGGTCTGAGCAAGAGCATGTCAAGCATTTGTAAGAAGTTTTAGAAATTCTGAGCAAGGAGTAGTTGTTTGGAAATATCAAGAAGTGTTACTTCTTTACATCCCAAGTGAACTTCGTAGGGTACATTGTCACAGCAGTAGGTATCGATGTTGATGAGGAAAAGATCAAGGTAATTAGGGAGTGGCCTGTGCCCACTTCTATTTAGCAAGTCAGGAGCTTTCATGGCCTGGCTCCATTTTATAGAAGATTTGTCAAAAATTTCAACACCATTTTGGCCTCAATGACTGAAGTGGTGAAAAGGAAGTCCATTATTTGGACAACAGCAGCCCAGAAAGCCTTTGATGAAGTGAAGGAGAGGCTTACTTCAGCCCCAGTTCTAGCACTACCCAGCTTCAGTAAAATTTTTGAAGTAGAATGTGATGCTTCAGGTGTTGGCATAGGAGCAGTATTGACCCAGGAGGGCAAGCCAGTTGCCTATTTCAGTGAGAAGTTGAATGATGCATAGAGGAAGTACAACACCTATGACAAAGAGTTCTATGCTATCATTAGAGCTCTTCAGCACTGGAGACACTACCTTATTGTAGCAGAGTTCATTCTACACAGTGATCATGAGGCCTTGCAGTTCATTCAAGGACAGCACAAGCTCAACACCAGGCATGCTGCTTGGGTCGAGTTCATGCAGTAGTTTCACTTCATGATCCACCACAAATTAGGAGTGCTGAACAAAGGAGCAGCTGCATTGAGTAGGAGGTATATGTTGCTTCATATACTTGATTCTAGAACTGTTGGTTTTGAGCATTTGAAAGATTTGTATCAGGAGGATGATGACTTTAAGCAGGTGTACCAGAAGTGCCAGCAGCAACCTTAGGGTCTGTATCACATAGACCAAGGTTATTTGTTCAAGGGAAACAGACTGTGTGTTCCCAAGAGTAGCTTCAAGGAGTTGTTGATCTTAGAAATTCATGATGTGTGGCTAGATCCCAAACTTAGTTTAGGGATTTGCCTCTAATATGTTAGTTTGATTGTGATTAGTGCTTTATTTACTATCTTTGCAATTGCATGATGAATTTCCATCTTTTGCCACAAGATTGAATTGATGTGAGATTTGAGAGAATCCCATCTCTATGTTTATTGGGAATTAAGTAGACTTTGAGAGAAGAGGCTTAATTCTAGTGTGATTGGTGGATTTTACAATCTGGGTACGAGAGTATTTTAGGTTGTAATTAGGGGAGACATCGATGAAATCGCAATTCTACTTATGCCTAAACGCCACACAAGAAGCACAAGACTCATGGTACGTAGAGAGGGGTTGTTGCAACCATATGACGGGAAATTGAGAATCCCTCGTGGAGCTGAATGAAGACATAAAATCCAACATCACGCTTAGCGATGGGAGAACACGTGAAGCCGCCGGCAAGGGAACAATCACAGTAAAGGCAAAAAACGGCTCGACCAAGTATATTCAAGACATCCTATACGTAGCTGGGCTAGCTCATAATATCCTAATTGTGGGCCAACTCCTTCAAAAAGGGTATCAGGTCATGTATGCAAGCTCACAAAGATCAGAGTAGTGCACTTATAATACACCACACAGGAACATATACACACTGCAGTTGAATTTAAACAAAGCTAATTGGATGCAATTAGCTGGACTAGATGACAAACCGATGGAAATTGAAAAGGATAAACTTGTATTCACTCTGATACAGAGACACCACAGAATAAACACAAGGGCAAAGGACTTAGCTACCTCAGCAGATACAGACACACCACTACTGAAGCAATCAAGCTCTACACACACCACTAGGAATGCCAGCTCCTAGATACTGAAGTAGATTTAACCCAAATGAGAGTTTGTTGACACTCACAAACGAGAGGCTCAACTAAGGCACTCAGAATGCTATTGAAAATATCACTGATTAGTTTGCAAGCTGCTGAATACATCCTTATATATAGCTAATCCTAAAACAGTTTGATTAGAGGTACTTAATTGAAGTAACCTGCTATCCTCCCTGATAACCTAGTTGTTGAACTAAACTAGATACATTACATTAAAATTTATACTAACTAATACAATCCGGCAGTAACTAAAAATACAAAGGAAAGTAAAGCTGGTTTCTGATTGGACCAAAATCCCAAAGGATGGCAATTCTGGCCAATCAAGACCTTTTCTAGCTTGGAGGCTAATTTTAAGTTACCTCAGTAACTTTCTTGGGCGTTTCTTAAACTATATGTAATCTCAATATTTAAGGAAGGCTTGGAAAGACTTAAATAACCCTCATTGTAGCTGAACAACATAACTTGGCCTCAGAACTGAGGTTCTGGAAAAACTGATAACAAACAACCACGGCAGGGTTGCTTGTTCTGGTGCTTGTAACTTAGTGTCTTCTTGCTTGAACATGCTGAGACTTGCTTGGGACTTGAAAATTGCATGTCAAGGAATAAAAATATCCTAGGGACCTTTGGCTGAATCTCGCTCAATCCATAGTTATAGAATTGAGAAAGATGCATGCTTGGACTGATTCTGCTGGGAACTGTATTTGACCTAAATGGCCAATGCTAGTGGAATGGATGGTTGTGCTGTCAAGGACTTGCTTGATTAATGTGTAACAAGCCTGGATGGATGATGTTGGTGGACTGGTGGCTGCTGAAGAACCCTTGGTCTGCTGCTGAGAATGGAAGCCTGCTATTTCTGCTTGAATTGCTCCAACAGCTACTGAGTTTGGCACAGCAAGGCTTGTTGCTGACAATGCTGGTGCTGAAGTTACTGGTATAGCCTCCTTCGGTGATGAAGATGATGAAGAAGTTGCTCGATCTGCTAGTATTGTTGAATCATCTCCCATTCCTTGGTGTGGTTCTGCTGATGATGCTTGATCTGCATCTCGACTTGCTGGATGGTCTCCATCATCCTCCCCAGGTTGAGGAAAGTTTGTCTTCAAACTTGGAAGGTCTTCATGCTCTGAAATATAGGGCCTTAAATTTGTAATGTTGAAAGTGGAACTCCCTCCATAATCCTCCAAAGATCTAACTTATAGGCATTGTCTCCTATTTTCTCCAGGACTTCAAATAGGCCATCTGCTCTGGAACTAACTTGCCTCTCCTCTTTGCTGGAAACATGTCCTTCCTTAGATGTATCCACACAAGATCTCCTGGTTGGAAAATCACCTTTTTCCTGTGCTTATTGGCTGAAGTAGCTGCCTGCTCAGAATACTTAGTGATTTTCTCTCTAACCTGCTGGTGAAGCTTCTTGATCATCTCTGTATGTGTACCTGCTTCATAACTGAACTTTACAGAATTGGTTAGAGGAGATAAATCCAAAGGAGAGATAGGATTTCTCCCATGTACCACCTGAAATGGAGAAAGGCGAGTTGCCTTTGAAAGGGCTCTATTGAATGCAAGTTCCAAGACATCAGGATCTAGTTCCCCTGCATATTCAAGTATATCAATCTTAAAATCTAACTTCTCTATCCTCTTGTCTTCACTCCTTTCCTCCTTTTCACTCTCACTATTTTCTTCTTGCTCACTGATCCTAGGTGACCTCCTAACATATCTTCTTCTTCTGTGTGTAGGCCTAGGACCTCAACCTCCTCTCCCTGTCCTACTAAAAGGATTCTCACCTTCTCTTTCCTCATACTCTTCATTAGTCTCCTTATTAAGCTCGGTTCTATACAATCTCATATAATACTATAGTTGTTCACTCAAGAATTTAATTTTTTGCTCCATTTCCTCTTTTTCTTTTAAGGTCTGTTCTAAGACTTCCTGAGGTGTTCTACTAGCTCCGGCCATCTCAATTAATCACAAACAACACACTCCAAGATAGAACACAACTCTGGTACCAAGATGATGTATGCAAGCTCACAAAGATCAGAGTATTGAACTTACAATACACCACACAGGAACACACACACACTGTAGTTGAATTTAAACAAAGCTAATTGGATACAATTAGCTGGACTAGATGACAAACCGATGGAAACTGAAAACGGTAGACATGTATTCACTCTGATATAGACACACTACAGAATAAACACAAGGGCAAAGGACTTAGTTACCTCAGCAGATATAGACACACCACTATTGAAGTAATCAAGCTCTACACACACCACTAGGAATACCAGCTCCTAGATACTGAAGTAGATTCAACCCAAATGAGAGTTTGCTGACACTCACAAACGAGAGGCTCAACTAAGGCACTCAGAATGGTATTGAAAATATCATTTATTAGATTGCAAGCTGCTGAATACATCCCTATATTTAGCTAATCCTAAAACAATTTGATTAGAGGTACTTAATTTAACTAACCTGCTAACCTCCCTGATAATCTAGTTATTGAACTAAACTAAATACATTACATTACAGTTTATACTAACTAATACAATCCAGGAATAATTGAAAATACAAAGGAAAGCAAAGTTGGTTTCTGATTGGACCAAAATCCCAAAGGGTGGCAATTCTAGCCAATCAAGACCTTTCCTGGCTGGGAGGGTAATTTTAAGTTACCTTAGTAACTTTCCTGGGCTTTTCGTAAACTAGATGTAATCTCGATAGTTTAAGGAAGGCTGGGAAAGACTTAAATAACCCTCATTGTAGCTGAACAAAATAGCTTGGCCTCAGAACTGAGGTTCTGGAAAAACTGATAACAAACAACCACGACAGGGTTGCTTGTTCTGGTGCTTGTAACATAGGGCCTTCTTGCTTGAACATGCTGAAACTTGCTTGGGACTTGAAAATTGCATGTCAAGGAACAAAAATCTCCTAGGGACCTTTGGCTGAATCTTACTCAATCCATAGTTACAGAATTGAGAAAGATGCATGCTTGGACTGATTTTGGTGGGAACTGTATTTTACCTGAATGGCCAATGCTGGTGGAATGGATGTGTGTGTGCTGGCCAAGACTTGCTTGATTAATGTGTAACAAGCCTGGATGGATGATGTTGGTGGACTGGTGGCTGCTGAAGAACCCTTGGTCTGCTGCTGAGAATGGAAGTCTGTTGTTTCTGCTGGAATTGCTCCAACAGTTGCTGAGTTTGGCACAACAAGGCTTGTTGCTGACAATGTTGGTGCTGAAGTTGCTGTGTAGCCTCCTTGGGTGATGAAGATGATGAAGAAGCTGCTCGAGCTGCTGCTATTGCTGAATCATCTCCCATTCCTTGGTCTGGGTCTGTTGATGATGTTTCATCTATTGTTGGACTTGCTGGATGGTCTCCATCATCAGGTGAACTTTGATGAAGATAGATGTATCATAATTGACAAAAATTGAAGATGCACCAAGTGATAGCATCGATCACAATGGAGCCCAACAGGATTTTCCCCTTATCAATGCCAACGAAGGAGAAGGTGGCCCTCAGCTCCATCACGGATGCCACAACCTTATGGCATCAAAGGTATGACCATCTAAACCTTGATAGTCTTAAAGTCTTGAAGCGAAAGAACATGGTTATTGGTTTGTCCATAATAGAAAACAAAAGGAATATATGTGAGGGCTACATAATGGGAAAAATGCATAGATTACCATTTACTAAAACCACGTGGAAAGCTAAAGCCCCCCTACAGCTGGTACATGCCGATATTTGGAGTCCAGCACGTAATCCTAGCTTGGGTGGCAAAAGATACTTCTTATTGTTCGTGGATAACTACACTCGCATGATGTGGGTGTCCTTCCTCAAACAACAGTCAGAAGCATTCTCATATTTCCAACAATTTAAGGCCCTTACGGAAAAACAAAGTGGGTACAATATCAAAACATTGAGGACGGACTGTGGGAGATAATTCCATTAGAATGAGTTCGATGATTACGGTCGAAAACATGGCATCAAAAGGGAACTCACAATAAGACGCACTCCACAACAAAATGGAGTTGCAGAGAGGAAGAACAGAACAATAGTTGAGATGGCCCGCAGCATGTTGCAAAGAAAAATGTTCCAAAGAACTTTTGGGCGGAAGCAGTAAATACAACCGTCTAAATTCTCAACCTGTCTCCCACAAAGGTAGTTTCAAGTAGTAAACTCAAGGGGTAAACAGATAGTGATTGGGTCGGGTCTATTGATGATCGAAAAAGTACAAGTGCATATTTGTTCCAACTCGGTTCCAATGCTATCTGTTGGACATCCAAGAAGCAGCCAACCATAGCATTGTCAAGTGCAGAAGTGGAGTACATTTCACCTACAGGTGCAACATGTGAAGCATTATGGTTGGGAAGATTATTGCGGGATCTACAACAAGGCAATGAAGAACCAACGCCACTCTCTGTGACAACATGTCAACAATAGCAATAACGAAGAATCCAGTTTTCCACAGTCGCACGAAGCACATTGAGATTAGACATCACTTCATTCACGAACTCGTGGACAAAGGTGAAATCAAGCTAGAGTTTTGCAGAACGGGTGAACAACTGGCAGTCATATTCACAAAAGCGTTTCCAAGTGAGAAGTTCAATAGATCGGAGTTCGAGATTTTTCTAAATTAAGGGATAGTGTTAAAAATCAAAAATAATCTAGAAAAATCTTGAAAAGAAGCCTTAGAAAAATCCCTAGAAAGTTCTAGATAATTTGAGGAGATATTATTGTAGCATACTCTAGATTCTTCCTTTCTAGATTTTTCTTTTCTAGATTTTTCCTACCACCACCTCCTTTCTACAAGCATAAATAATAGGGTGTGGGGCTTTCATTTGCATCAATCATCAACAAGAGTTGTAAGCAATTCTCCCTCCATCAATAAGAAAAGTTTCTCCTTGATACAATCCTTCCTCCATTTCCACAAAACACTTTTACCTTCAAACACTCAAAAACCTAACAGAACAGATGTAAGATAGAGTGGTGGGGGAGAGAAACAGAGAGAGAGAGAGAGAGAGAGAGAGAGAGAGAGAGAGATCAAAACGGGTGCAATGGAGAGAGTGGTGGAGAGCCTGGTTCATTTTTTTCTACCAAAAAAGTCGTGGAAGAGAGAGAAATGAGAGAGAGAGTAAGGAGTATTCAAATCGGTGCGTAAGAGAGAATGGTAGAGGGAGAGAAAGAAGGGAGAAAGAATGAAAGAAGAGAGAGAGAGAGAGAGAGAGAGAGAGAGAGAGAAAGAGAGAGGGAGAAAATGATTTTCTTTATGATGGAGTCAAAAAATAGTTTACAAAGGGGTGGGGGGAAATCATTTTTTTGTAAATGATTTTCTCCATTTTTTGATCACCAAACACCGGAACATAGGAAAATCATTCTCCAGAAAATGATTTTCATCCCAACCGAACACACCTAATTGTAAATTTAATTCTTGAAATTAGATAGCACAAATAAATAGTTATAACCTGAATTAGGATAAATATCTGCGAAAAGACGTGGCCCGAATTGGGCAACCCCCTGGATTCACATCCAAGGCCATGCGCCCTTCAAGTGATAAGCCAGTGGCCTTTCGTGGATCGAGATGAGGAAAAGGGTCCAAACCACAGTAAGGTCATGTGGCCTTACTCGGTTGAACTCTATTTTCTCTCACTTTTCTCGTACAATAAATTGATATCATATTAGTAATATTACAATTTCTAACTATATTTTGTTTTTTTACAAATGGTACAATTTTTTCAAGAGGCAAAGAACTAACAAAAACTGATATAAAAATCTATAGAAACTTTAATTTCCACCAGCCTAATGTAGTATACAAAGATAATTTTATAATAAAAAAATAGGTTTTCTTTATGTAATTGAATTTTGCATGATTAAGCAAACTCTTTGTTGAATATCAATAAATACTCTGCATAGTATGAGCTTGTTGTATTTATGTGGGAAGCAATGTGATGGAAGTATGAATGAATTAAGGGGGGGGGGGGGAAAAACATTTCAATTATATTAAAGATAGATAGATAGATATGGACTATTAGGAAAATACATAAAAAATTACGAGCAAACACTGGATGAAAATGTTCCGAGCACAAAAGAGTGATTTCATGATATGCAACTTGATTCAGACAAATCAGTAAAAAGGCTCAAGAAGAATTAAGAAAAAGAAAAATCCAAGGATAAAAGAACTAATCCTTATATTACAACTGGAAGAATCTATTAAATCCAACATTGAAGACTAGGATCCCATCAAATACGTAGACAATTATGAAAAGAAGTAAATAAGAGATTAAATAGTGAAGAAAAATGATGAATATAATGAGCTGGAAAGGAAAGAAAGGAAAAGAAGAAAGGGACGCAAATAAATGAATAGACTCAATCAGTGCAGCAGCGATACATGAAGAACTTCTCCATAGGCCTACTGCACTCAGCACAGATGACACGTTCAGGAATTCCTCCTTCAATCCCAGGAAGAATGAGCCTATTGCAATGCTGGGGTGTATGAAGCTGCTGAAGGAACTCCCTGAGAGCAATAACAAAGCCCTTAACCCTAATAGTCTCCTCCCACTCTTGTATCCTTGTGAAACTCTCCTGGATTAGATCACCTTTAGCCCTTGCTACTTCCACAGACCCAAACCACATTGTTGCCCATCCTTGGTCACTCCCATCAAAGCTCAATATTGTCATCACTTCCTGCATTATGCGGTCGTTGTCTACACCTTTCCCTTGCTGCATCTTTGAGTAAAGCATGCACTCCAGCCTCGTCCAGAAGTACCAGTAGAGTGTTAGGTCACTCAAGCAGTGGCTCAGTTGCTCCTCTTGTATCATTCCTACCATCTTTCTTGTTCTCTCTTTCGCTTTGCTTTTCCCTACGTACACTAGCTCTAGTGGTATTCCTGCTGCTGTTGCTATTTCTCTTGCACGATGGGTGAACCCACGGATCCATTCTATGTCCTCCCCTCCATACAAACATATCGTCTTTCCTTGCTCCATCTGACCAAATTAAACACATTAGTATGCAACTAGCTAGGGGTGATCAACGTGCCTAGCTAGCTAGGTTCAGCCCATGGGCCACCTGTTTATTAGGCAGGCCTGATCTGCTTCACCTTGTTGGAAGCAGACTCATTGTCCACAGTCCACACCATATACAAGTGCATTGAAGAAATGGGAAAACAAGAAAAAAGCTAGATAAAATTGAAAGTACCCATTCTAGTATGCTGTGATCAATGTCATCAACAAGTAGCTCGAGCCTCCATGTCTCTTCCCTCCAAAGGGCCTCCTCCTTCATAGCGGTAAATGGGAATGCGAGATTCCCCCAAATCAAGATCATATAAAGGGCATTTGCACAAGCCACTTTCCCTTGAGGGTCAAGCACAACAAGGACCATCTTCTTTACAAAATGCCACACTTCCTTGATGTACCTAATAACTGCTGGCTCAATCAACTTTGGCTGTTGCAAAGTATACCAAGGCATTATTGATTGGAGCTGCTCGAATCTCTGCTGCTCTACTTCAGTCCAAGGGGCTGACTTGTCCACTATTGGGAGCCATACAATTTCATACTGGAATTCAGGCCTTTCTCTTGATTGTCTGTAGATTCTATCAAGGATCATCAACTCTTCATGGGACACATCCAGGTCTGATATCAGTAACAGTACTGTTTTTCTCTTTAGCACCTCAACATGAACCTGTTTAATTTTTGTTGGTAAACTTCAGTAGATTCAGGTTTGATTTTTGGGGGACTGAAATTGATATAGGAGGAAGAAGTTAAGGAATAAGGGTTAAACCTTTGATTTGGTAGTGCCATCGATGAGAGGCATTATATCATCCCTCATGTATATTAGATGCCTTAGTATCCTGATATTGTCGAGTTGTGGCAGTTCAAAGAGGCGGACAAGATTGTGGTAGGACTCCAATTGTTTCTTTTCATCTGTATCATGATGTTAACAAAATTTAAGCAAATGTTTTCATAATCAACAGCTCTGGACATCTAACGTTGACCCATTAGGTAGGCGAGAAAGGTGACTGGCCATGTGGAGAAAAAAAAATAATAAAATTAAGTCTCTAGGAGAGCTGCTTACCAATATGCTGATAGCAAAGGGCTAGCTGTTGCATAAGATGCTCATGAATGTTCCTCTCTTTATGGGCGAGGCTTGATAACTCCCATGCCTCAGTGGTGGATGTAAGATATCTACATATATCATAAAAAATAAATTAAGCCATAAATTAACAGTAATGAGAGAATACAATCCATACATATTTTTAAGAACAAACTGGCTTACTCATAGCTGATGCCAATAAGGCTGGTAATCTGAGAAGCACTGGCCACAACGCTCCTAATAGTCCAATAAGCTGCAGTAGGAATATGAGTCATGGCAACTGACAAAGGTGGTTGCTCAGGGGAGATGTACTGGTGGGGCAGCTGTCTGAACTCGACAATGGTTTTGGTGACATCGAGCATTGCCTTGATGAGGTTGTTAAGAGCTTCAAACCGAGACTTGAGGGCATTGGCATGCTCGATCAGATCAGGTAGTTGCTTGAGCACAGCAACAGACTTGGCCAGAGGATGACTGGCATTTAGCTGAAGAACCAGCCAGAATTCCCCGTAGGCAATAGCCAAAGCGGCAAGAGCTATCACCACTTTTGCATCCCATGAGTAGTTTGACAGCATGTGGAGAAGTGTCATCGTTGTTGCATGTGCATCACCTCCTCCTTGGCATTTGCATTCTATCTGCACCCCCCGGCCCCATGTTGAATACATGTCAATATATTTCCTAAGTTATATATTTGCTGTCTTTGTCTATTGGTGGAACTTGCAATGCAATCTCACTGGCGAAATATTAGGACGACATTCTGGAAAATGGGTCATTTTGGTTGAGTTTATTTAGAAATGGGTCATCTTCAGTCATAGAAGTTGTGGATTTGGATCAAGATTTTAGGGGGCTTTGAATTGGGTTTTGATGTTTTATTCAGGTCCACTTTTGGTTGTTCCAATTTGTTTGCAAAGACAACAAAGATTGGCAGAGAAACTTTCCAGGCCAAGGCTAGATCATTCTGTTGGTTTACTTTATTTAATCAAATCATGTGATCGATCTTAACCTGAGCTTTCTTTCTAATCAACCTTTTAAAACTCAATGATAAGGATACATGTTAGTTTCGAATTTTGACATGAATACAGAATACACTCAAGTCTTGATCTCTGTAAACCTCACTACAAATAAACAGATGGACATATGTTCGGGGTTTGTTGAGGAAAAACAAAGATTTCAAAATGGAATCACATATATGTAATACCTCACATGAAACCTTTTGAATGATGAAAGCTAAAGCTTCAAGCATCCCATTTGCTTCAAGAACAGCTCCAGTGGTCTTGTCTTCGAAGGATTCAGGAGCATGTTGTCCCTGCATTAATATGTTGTTTTAGCACAATAAATCTCAAGTACCATACCCTAGCTAGCATTAAACACATAAATAAAGCCGTGAGTTGTAGGCAGTAACGTAACATATATAGAATGAAATAAGAACATACAGTAATAGCAGTATCAAGGCTGGATGCAGCACGACGAAAGACATCCTCAACGATGTCAAGAATGGGTCTGACATCCACATCACGGCCATCAGGAGCATGGGTCCCTTGGATCTGCTTCATCATGGTACTATCATCAGATGCTGAGAACATCCGACGATCACCCCTAAACCTAGCTGGTGGAGAAGCAGGTACACTTGCCATTTTCCTACTCCACTCTAGCTTTAGCTAACTGAAACTGTAAGTATTAAACTAGGAAAGGGGACTTGCACCATAACGCTGTTACTTGAAGGTTATATATAGTGAAGAGAAACTGAGAAAAATTAAAGGAGTCATCTTAGAATCAAGTTCCTTACTTGTAAGGAAGCACAAGCCTAAATTAAAGGCATGCAATTCATGCAGGGTTTTAAGATAAGGATATGTGTAGCTAGCTTTGGTGGTCCCTAGCTTCAACTCTCTTTTACAGAAACCACCTCCTCCTAAGAGTTCCATAGCAGCTCCATTCTTTAATAAAATCATACTGGTATTTGTTGATTAGCATCGTGAAACAACAAGGGAGTTGGACACTATGGATATTGAAATTTACACCTCATATCTCAAAAACATTCATTCAATAACTTGTTGTGAGACGCTACCTATGATAAGCTAGCTGGTAGGTATCTAGCCCACAATGGCATTTATATACCCTGCTTCCGACTGACTCCAGTGTCCCAGGCCTTACAGACATCTGCATGCATGGAACCCAAAAAGAAAATGTACAAAGGAAGACACACACACATACATATAGATCTTGCTGCGTTAAGGAACCTGTTGTATAAGGTTTTAAGGTTCCTTCTTCTGCGCAGTTGATTGGTTGTGGATCCACACCGCTTCACACTTTTCAAATTCGATAATGATAAATGTCTTGGGCAAAATACATATTAAATATCTTGTTATTATATAAAACCTATATATTTAAAAATTAAATTCAAAATAAAATACATGAGTCACTTCTATAACTATAATAATATATATAAATGGTACAAAATCACACATTTATCTATATTTTTTAAAATTTACAAAAAAACGTCTAAAATATGCCCAATGGATGGGTTCATTCGTTAGGGTGTCAATTTTAATTGTCGACGTAGTCAACACATTCCAAGCTCCTTATAATTGATAATTATATCTGTCAAAAAAATTAGAATTAAAAATGATAATAAGTATTACTGTCTTGCCTCAAGACACTTAAGTAGTGTCTTGCCTCAAGACACATATCATCACTCTTTAAAATTTCTACGACAATTCACCACAACCTACCATTTCTCTTTTTATTAAAATTTAAAACTTTTTACCACAACCTACATATTATAATTTATTTTTTCCAATTACAAATTAAAATATCATCTCTCTTTCCTAATTTTTTAACTTAAAAATACAAATCTATTTTTTCCAATTTCTCATTAAAAGATACTAATTCACCTACCATAATTTTCACCATAATCAACCATAATCCACCATACTTTTCAAAATTTGATCACCAGACCACACTGCAACCAACCGCATAAAAGCCTTAAAACCATAACCAAAAATTTTTGTTCTAAAAGAAAGTAAAAGAAAGATTCATTCCATTCAACTTGGAAATTAGAGTGTATGTATCGTCGTCGCTAGTTAATCATCCTGTCAGGAATTTTCAACTGTAATAAACTTTCTGAGCAGTGTTGTTGGTGCACGTACAACTGAGTGCCATGCTGTCATTATTACATGCACTTGTTCGTCCAACTCTTTTGATTTTTTTTTTTTTACTGTGTCTGCATGAATCATTGCTGCAAAAGTATATGTGAAGTAATCATATTACTCTCATTTTAGCTTGATTGGTCAGATCATGCCGATTTCTGTTATTTTAGAAGGGCTGCTTTAGAATGAGATTGAAGCGCAAATTTTCGGGTTTTTATTGCATTTTAAACTTCGGTGTATAGGATAATTAATTTTCTGTACATTTGATTTTCATGGTTAATTTTTGCATCTTAAAATTTGTGGATTAAATAAAAAAAGATCTTAAAGTTTGCAGACTGAAAGAAGGCTTATTTATGAATTTTATTTTTTTTTTCATGTTTAAATTTTTCTTCCTATTAACGTCAAATATTAGGAATAAGATTAAACTGATATTGAACATATAATACACATCTCTTATTCATGTCAGAGCTACTTAGACTCCTAAATATCCGGGATCTAAGTAGCTTCGATATGAATAAAAAAATGTATATTTTGGGGTGGCTAAGTTTTGGATTCGGGTGTTATCGGGTCGGTCAATTCGGCTATTCGGTCAAAAAAATCCAAACTCGGACCCTGACCGAATGTTAATTCGGACAAAATGACCAAACTTGTACCCGAATGAGCGAATTTGACCGAATGACCGAATTTAAGTTTTTGTCAAAACTAAACACTAGATTTTTTGACCATATATGACCAGTTGATAAAATTTAACCGAATGACCGAACTTGACTAAATACGAAATTTGAGCCTTTTTACGTTATTAACACTATGTTCATATTCGGATTCGGTCAATCCAAACTCGGATTGACCGAATCTAAATTAATTCTAATCGAAATTCAGTCAACTCGAATATGAATATCAATACCCAAACCCAACCCGAATATACATTCGGTCATGACCAAATGACCGAATTTTAAATTGGTCAGAAAACCATGTTTATAACCCGCTTTTTTCGGGTCGGTCAAATTTTTGCCACCCCTAGCACTACTAAAAATGTGTCTATTACCAACCATTTTTTCAAAATTGGTTGCAATTTCGGACCCTTTTTCAATTCCCACTAAATTTTTTTAAAAATAGTTGGATTATGAAATGGTTGCTAAAATGATTGATTTTTCCAATCATTTTAAATTGGTTGGAAAAAAGTGGTTGGTAATACACATATTTTTAGTTGTGTGGGTATATTATAGCTTCAATTTCAATTTTAACCTTAGTCCTGAAGTTTAGTGTTGTCAATCGGAAGAAAAGTTCGAACATGGGAAGAAAAACATTACGGGACACGGACAGTTTTTCTCAGCCCACAAACTTTAAAGTTCTTTTGTATTTAGCCAACAAATTTTAAGGTTCAATAAATTAACATTGAAAACCACGAATTCAAAAAATTAATTATTCTATAATTCACGGTCCAAAATGCAAATAATCCACAAAATTTTGTCATGTCCGATTCTTGAAAGGAAAAATAAGATATATATATATATATATATATATATATATATATATATATATATATATATATATATATATATATATATATATATATGTATAATGATCTGAGGACTGTGAGTTTGGAAAGAAAAATTAGTTTGGAAGATTGAGGTTAATTGAGTGGCAACAAAAGGATAAGATCCATGTATTGAACCATGTTTAAATTTGTGTTTACAGAGTTTCTAATTTTAGATATTGTTTTTTAAACTTCTACAAATTTACTTTGTTAATTGCATACAGATGCATCTCGTAACTTCAAAATCAAGGCGACTTACAAATGGGCAACTTTAGATGGGTACCTTTACTCCTGTAAAAACTAAGGCACATTTCTGGTACCTTCAAAATCAAGGCAACTTACAAGTTGGCAACTTTAATATAATTAGGATGGATACTTTTTACTCCTTTAGAAACTGAGGCAAATTTTCGGCCCATTCGTTAATTTTATTTTCCTCACATGGCAATAATTGGGTACTAGGTAAGTGATGTTGATTGGTGCACAATAGTTATCATGATTTGGTCTCGTTTTTGCTGAGAAAAGCAAAAGCAAGAAAAGGTGAAATAAAAAAAGAATTGCACCAAAATATGTATTTTAAATGAAAATTTTGATTTGTTTTAAATTTATGCTTTTATGATACTAAATAATGTATTGCTTTTAAGTAATTATACTAATTATACTAGTTCATGATGTATAAGAGTATCACAATCATTAATTATGTAAAAACGTGGTGATGATAATTACCAAATAATATCAATCATTATAAGGAATGCATTTTCTATGTGTAATTTTATATTATGAAAAAATACAAACTAATAATAGATTTTATGTAATTTATGAGTTGTAGACCAATAAGAACAATGAAATATATATTTGTAATAATTTAAAAATGCATCATGTTGTAACCCCTCAATGTCTTTGGCGGACCCAAACCCAAAGACCTTAGCAACTGGAGCTTTAATTAAAGACTGATAACGGGAACGATTTTGATTGAAAGTCAAAATTCGAATATTATTGTCAAATAACCTAGATATTGTAGAGTGATACTTTTCGAATTATTTTTGATAAATTTGTTACCTCCTTCCATAATATTTAAATCCAATATTATACATAATAAATAATTCTTGTTTCTCTTGGAAGGTATCCAACTATTTATGGAAGACTTGATTGATGTAATTCTATCAACTATCACGTGGCAAAGAAGATCAAGTGGAGCAATTCAAGGGAAGAATCTGTTTATTGAAGTAAATCTCATTAATAGAAATATAGTCGTTGAATAGCTACAATTATGGAAGTCGATAATCAATCAAAGAGAATGCACTACTAGATTTTTTATCATTTACGAAGGGAAATCCCGTCACAAACGAACTATAAACCCGTCGTAAAAGGATATTTACGACAGGATTCACTCCCGTCACAAGCCGTCACAAAAGGCTTCGCCGTATAAAGTTATTTACGACCATCCCGTCGTAAAAGGTCTTCTGTCATTTACGACGGGTTTTATAGGTCCGTCCTAAATAGTTCCGCTATCTACGGTGGGATTTTATACTATCTTAATTAACTCACACTTTTTGTGACGGGAAACACTGACCGTCATAATTATTTGCTCCCCATTACCGACGGGTTTTTGACTTATTAGTGACCACGTAGATTTCTTTCACTGATTCATTATGTTCAATATTTACGACGAGATTATTTTCCAAACGGTAACAAATTATCCCTACTGACCCAAAATAGTATGTATTTGTATCCTACTAAAATATCCTAAAAAGTTTAAATAACATTCCATATTATCATATATTTCCCTGTCAACCAACACACATAATTAAGAAAACATTCTCTATGTTATAGTATATAGTACATATGAAAGACTAAATCACAAGTCATTCATAATAGATAAGACGGTAAATGTAACATTTACAGCGCCAAGTTTGCATTGTAACATAACCAAAACACATGCAAAAACCATTACATCCATTACCCCAATGACACATCCTCTTAGTTGATGTACTTGATAATATCCATAACGCATCATGTTAGTTGATAATATACACCAAGTCAAAGCCTTACGTACCCCAAGGCTCTGCTTGGAAGGAGAGTTAAAAATGGAGAGTAGGAGTTCACAAGAGTAAAGGATGGTGAGAGTATTGGAGGGTTCATAAGGGTAAACTGCTTACCCCTGCTTAAGAGAATGATTTGGAGAGTTCATAAAAGTAAAATGTTAATTGACATATTTACCCTCTCATCTAGAGAGAGAATGAACAGTGTTGCTGAAAAATTGAAATTAGGGTTAGGGGCATAACAGTCATTCTCTATGTTATGTATAATATACACTTGTTTACATCCCAAATTGGGGTGTTAAAAAAATATGAGTTAAGAGGGGTAAAGGCGGGTAAACTCCACTCCCTCTTACTCTCACTTACCCTCCCTCACTCTCTTCCCAAGTAGGAGTAAGGAGGAGTAGGTACCCTCCTAACCCCCCCCCCCTTACCCTCCTCCCAAGCAATGCCCAAAAGTTCTGTATTAGATTGTACTCAGCAACCAAAATGTCCATATATACTCTTCATATACCTGAAGAGATGAAAGCAAATAGAGTTTATAATGAGAAAAGTTGATGTAAAAGTATCTTCGAAGTTTAAGTTCTTTCCATTTTTGTTTCATAGTTGACAGATGAGAGATTAGTTAATTAAGAACACTGGATAACAAAATTTAAGCATAAATAACTAATAATCTATAGATCATGCGTAATGGAGTCCACCATCCAAAACATTTCCTATTGTTGACACAAAAAGGTACATGAACAGAACAGAAAATTGTGCCAAACCACAAAAAACAAAAGCAATTACAAAGAAAAAGGAACACCCATGAATCACAATGGCTGCAATAAGAAATCTGAACAAATTGACGTAACCAAAAGCACAAAGGCAAGGGTGCAAGTGTGAAAATGGATCATAAATAAGAAAACTCATAAATGGATCAACCAAACAGATTTGAATCACTAAACTAGTCACTCAAGCACACCCCAATTCAACCAAATATATACCATAATCGACCCAAACAGTCAATCACATATATAGTAGCAAACAGGTTGACAAGAACAATGAGCTAGAAAGGAAAAAACAAGCATAAAACATCCAAGTAACTATGATCCTTCAAGTTTCATATCCAAGGGCATTATAACTCCAACTCAATGTAAAATTCACAACACTAAAAGAAGAGAGAAGTTGCGCTTTCCTAATTTATCACCAAAACACAAAAGTCGGGTTATGAAGATGGTGACCCGGTTCATTGGATGTGACTGATAATGTTTTTTAGCTTCTGGATTTCATCGAAAAGCAATCCATATTTTTTTTTCCGTGAGATGTTTGAATATTAGCAATCTTTTTTTGATGTTCTTCTTCACGACCCTCAATGTTTGCTAGTCGATCTTTCATCTCAGCAATAACTTGGTCTTTTTGTTGAAGCTCAGCTCTTAATTCAGCCTTACTTGGTAGAGGCCCCTTAAAGTCCTGAGGAGTCACCCCTTCTCCGAAGTAAATGACGCGACCCTTTGTTTGAAGGCCAAAACACTTCTCCACTATATCAATAGTCGAAGCTGTCGGGTTCTTTTCAGATTCTTTCTGAATGTCACCCTATATTCAAAGTTCAATATACAAACTTAGATAAGTAAATGAAAATTCAATGCTTCGATAAATACAAAATCGTTAGAAAATGACAAAATTTAAATAATACATGTTTTGCTTCTACCTCTTCGGTCAATGTACCATCTTTCCTTCTTCATGTTCTTTTGAAGATATCAGCAATGCTTGGTACCTTCCCCTCTTTTTTCCCCCTAATGTAAAGATATGAAAGACGTTAAAAGAATGCTTCAAAAACACATTAGAGTACAAAAAATACCAAATCATTTAATGAAGATGGTGGTACATATACCAGCTCGTCGTATATAATTTGCCGAATCGGCTTGCTACCGGTGCGAGTAAGGTTGATCAAGTTAGCTCTATTCTCAGAGTTTCTAACACTCTTTATCTACATTCACACAATTTGATGAGTTAAACAAGATGGTATAATAGACACTGACCACTTCCACCAAACATAAAAAAGGGAGAGAAACAAAAGAATTTACAATATTAATAAGTTGTCAAATTATCGAGTACGTACAATAAATTCCAGATCTGTGTAATGCTCCATCACCAACCATTCCCAATCTTCTTTAAGTAAACGTTTAGGAATGTTGTCTGGTGCAATAACTTTTTCAAGGGTGGGCATATTTTTCAGGTGTTGTTCACTCATTTCCTCGCGCCATTTGTTCCATGTATTCCTAGCCTTACTCATGATGCTTGTGTGATGCTTTTCAAGACCACCTTCTACTTCAAACTTATCATGTTGCACATATATAATATGAATCCTAAACCCACATAATAGTATACGAACATGGCAAGCTATCACTTAAACATTTATTTATCATATTATAAGGAGATCGAGAGAAGAATATTGGTCTATTACCGCGTTAGCTTTCCATAATTTTTCTTTATCCGCAAAAGATATTGCACTTCAGTTACGCACTTTGATTGGTAGCATGTTTCGATCACGAACGAGTTTGTCGATATGCCTTGAAAGTTGGCATTGGTTGTCACCTACTGGGCCATTATTGTAGAAACCTACTTCAAGTTTTTGGCCGTGCTTAAGGGTTGCCACTTGCCGAACCTTGTTCCTACCCCTTCCTTTGGAATTCCGTTTTCTTTTTCTTGTTTCACCAGTACTAGTACCACCATCTTGAATCATATCTACACTCAATTTAAAGAGGGTGAGTGGTATTTTGTGTTCAAATGAAATAAAGAAACAATTAGATCCCTATTAATTGGTTAAGTATATGTAAGTTAAACATCCCTATTAATTTTGGTCACTCTTAATTGTTTTGTAATATTTCTCACTGTTGGAGCTTCTAATTTAGATTAATTATTTCATTGTCATATCGTCAGTATAAGGCACTGTAAGTGCCCATTAATTTGTCACAGATTGTCTTTGCGGGGTTCAAGAATTTGTGTCTACGTTGGAGTGTAGTGGTATATGTAAAATCTATCTTTTTTGTGGTTCATATTATTATGGACAGATAGAGTTTTGCATTTAGCAATGAAATGATAGATTTGGTCAGTATCAACAACTGTCTTTGTAACCAGCTACTGTATCAAAAAGAGTAACATATGTTAAAGAAACAAATGGTTATCAAACCTTCAGTCATTTGACAAGATTGAGCAGCATCCCCAGTAGCTATTACTTCACCATCTCCATTCAAACAATGTTCCTCTGTCTCATTCTAATGCCAAAAGAAAATAAGTAAACACATGGAATATCATTATGAAGGCATACAAAACAACCTAAATAATTAATGTTCGAGGGAGAAACTCACCCCATTCTCCTTGTAGATAGCATGTCCACCATTCACCTCTTGTGACGTTTCCCAATTCTTCATCTTAAGAAGTTCTATAACATCACGTATGATCCTATTTCACAATTACAAAAGCCTTATCATTTGTACAACTTTCCTAACAAAGGATTACACTTGAGAAATCAAGTTAATCTTGATACCATTCTAGAATTTCCATTTGCCCATCTCTATTGACACCATGTTCATTCGATCCATTCTAATGCGAAAAAAAGTTAAGAGCACAGATAGTTATCGATATATAAGCATACAAAGTCAACCCTACAACTCAACTAAATAACTTGATGGTAAAGGAATACTTACCACATTTTTCTCATGGATGGCATGTCCACCATTCACCTCTTGTGACTTTTCCCCATTCTTTAAATTAAAAGGTTCAATAACATCACGTATGACCCTGTTTGACAATTACAAAAGCGTTATCATTTGTACAACTTTAATTTCCTGACAAAGTATTGCCCTTGAAAAGGCAAGTAAATCTTGATTACCATTCTCGAATTTCCATTTGTCCATCTCTATTGACACCATGTTCGTTCGATCCATTCTAATGGGGAAAAAAGTTAAGTACACATATGATTATCGATATATAAGCGTACAAAGTCAACCCTACAATTCAACCAAATAACTTAATGGTGAGGGAAACACTTACAACATTTTTCTCATGGATAGCATGTCTACCTTTCACCTCTTGTGACTTTTCCCCATTATTTTTCATAAGAGGTCCTATAACATCACGTATGACCCTAGTTCACAATTACAAAAGCCTTATCATTTGTACAACTTTCCTGACAAAGGATTACCCTTGAGAAGGCAAGTAAATCTTGATTACCATTCTGGAATTTCCATTTGTCCATCTCTATTGACACCATGTTCGTTCGATCCATTCTAATGTGAAAAAAAGTTAAGTGCACAAATGGTTATCGATATATAATCATACAAAGTCAACCCTACAATTCAACCAAATATCTTAATGGTAAGGGAAACACTTACCACATTTTTCTCATGGATAGCATGTCCACCATTTATCTCTTGTGACATTTCCCCATTCGTTGCCTTAAGAACTTTCTTATGTGGTGCATCTATCAGGGGAAACTTTTTGAGTCCATTTCCCCCATCATGCAATGTTAAGTCCTCAACATTCATTGACTTTGTTGGTTTTAAGCCCGAGACTCGCCCTCGAGAGAGTGAACCAGGAGCCAGAAATCTCAATTTTGTTGAACATTTCCCTTGGGGTGCCATAATCCCTATTTGGGGGAAAAAATACAAAACATAAACCAAAACATCTCACCATATAAATCAGGATATAAAAAGCAACAACAACAAATAAGGAAATGAAAAACATAAAGTAACGTCCTACATAATGACATTCACCCCAAAATATAAAAGAAAATTAAAAGGCAGAGCACACAAGCCAAAACAATAACATCATAAGTAAGTCTTGTTACAAACCATAAGGTTTTTGGAACTCATTTCCGCCTAGATCTATTGGATTTTCTAGCCAATGAAGATACATCAACAACATCTGCTTCAGCATCAACAGGAGGGCAAACATTTGTATATTCGAGGTCATCATTTGAGGCATGTGTGCCAAGTTGGGTAGTAAATGAAACATTCTCTTGATTAGCTTCATTATCATCTTCATTTGCTTGACCCTCTACTCTATCGAGAGCTGGCTCATAGGAATCTCGAGGTTGCACCTTCACCACAACACGCCAACCCTTTTGACTAATATCATTCACATAAAAAACTTGTGATGATTGAGCTACCAGCACAAAAGGATCATCAATATTGAGAAGGTGTTGAGAATTTACACTCACAAAGCCCAACTAGTCGACCTTAACTCCCCTTTTTGGTTCTATGTCCCACCAATTACACCGAAAGAATACAACCTCATTGCCCCCTGTGTACTCCAAAGTAAACACTCTGTGAGTACCCCATAGTAGTCTATATTAGCTCCTCTATCCCCATCATTACAAACCACTAAAACTCCACTGTTTTCGGTCTTTGCACCAGTATCTCTACTCAGTGTGTGAAATTTATAGCCATTAGTAACACATCCGCTATAACTCTTCACATATGGAGTACGCCCTTGAGCCAATGATAATAATTCCTTTCCATGGGGACATGCTCCTTTTTGGTCCAACTCCTCTACCTATATGATTACAAAGGAAAAATATATATAAGACATCCAATAGTTCACACCAAAAGGAAATAAAACACTTTATATCCAGTAATTGGCAACTCACTTTGGCCTTAAACCACTTGACAAAGTGATCATTCTTTTCATCTTGGGTCATTTCCATCGAATCGTTCTCCAACATAAAATCATGTTCTCTAAGGAATTAAAAACATTAGTATTTCATTTTGTTACTTGTAATATGTATGAAATACATATAAAGATGTAACTTACTCTATAAAAGGTAGAACATTGGGGAAATTCATCAAAGCATACATATGGGATTTATATTTTTCACGCTCATCCATGTCCAACAGTTTCGGAGCTCCAAGTAACCTACAAGGATGTGAAAAAATATTAGAACTTTATTATATTGTACACCACCGTCATTATATCGCCCGAATGCTTCTCATTGTCATGTAAATATCTTGCACAAAAAGTCATACACTAATTTGCAACATTGCATTCAGCCATTAAACTGTCGGGACATTCTCTATTACCAACACGTAACTTTTGGTCATAGAGGCGTTGCTCCCCAGAATACATCCCATTAAATGTTACCGGCCCACCTATAATAGCCTCATCTGCCAAATCTATTGGCAAATGTAGCATGACATTAAAACAAGCCAAAGGAAATCACCTTTCTAACTTGCACAAAATTAGTGGCCTTTGGGCCTTGATCATTTTCAAGTCTTCAATCTTTAATGTCTTAGCACATAGGACATTGAAAAACATAGACATTTCAATGATTGCCTCACTAACTTCTTTAATGGGCATGCATGTGTGAATGACTAAGGGAAGTAGTCTCTATAGAACAATGTGGTGATCATGACTCTTCAATCCTAAGATCTTACATTCTTTCACATTTACACAGCTTGATATATTTGAGCAAACTCCATCTAGGACCTTTACTTCCTTTAGAAATTTGCACAACTCTTGTTTTTTCTTTAAGGATAATACATAAGGAGCTGGCGGTAACTCAAGCTTGGTACCCTTTTGACGAGGATGTAAGTCAGCCCTAATATTAAATGCTTGCAAATCTAATCTAGATTTGTCATTATCTTTTGTCTTCCCCTTCATGTTCATCAAAGTTCCAAGAAGGATATCAGACACGTTCTTCTCAATGTGCATGACATCCAAATTATGCCTGACCAAATTGGCTTCCCAATAAGGTAGCTCAAAAAAGATACTTCTCTTATTCCAATTATCCCCCCTCTTTTGATGCTCAATTTTTACCTTTACACGGGGATCATTGCTAAGGGGAATGCCCTTAAGATCGCGTACATGTTTCTCCACATCCTTCCCTCGGTTGCCCTTAACATTATGTTGTAATCTAAGAGAGTGATTGTATTTGTGACAAACATGACATGCGAGCTTTCTTTTCGTACTCCAGCCAGATAAAATTTCATAAGCTGGAAATTCATTTATCGTCCACAATAATGACACAAACAACTCGAAATTTCGCCTCAAAGATGCATAATATGTCTCATCCTCTATCTCCCATAACTCCTTCAATTCTTCTATCAAGGGTTGTAAGTAAACATCTATCACGTCGCCAGGACCATCAGGGCCAGGAATGATTAGGGACAAGATAAAATTGTTCTATTTCATACAATTCCATGGAGCCACATTGTATGGAATAAGCATCACAGGCCAAACAATGTAAGGAGTCGATGTATTGGAAAATGGTTGAAACCCATCACTCATCAACCCAAATCTCACATTACATGGTTCTGAAGCAAAATCCTTGTGAAGCTTATCAAAATGTTTCCAAGCTTTTGAATCAGCAAGGTGTCTCATTACCCCATCTTTAACAAGTTCTTCATGATACCACCTCATTTCAGATGTAGTTTTAGAGCACATGAAGAGACATTGCATACGTGGCTTCAGCGGAAAATGGCGTAATACTTTCACTGGTATTTTTTTTTACCACTTTTCCCTATTTTTTTTTCTCCGCTATGCTTCTCATCTTGCCACCTTGACGCATGACACAATTTACAAGCATCAAGATTTGCATCTTCTTTCCAAAATAGCATGCAATCATTACTACATGCATCAATCTTGTTGTACGAGAGACCTAGATTCTTAATTGTTTTCTTGGCCTCATAATACGAACTTGCTAATGTAGACCCAGAGGGCAACAACTCCTTCAAAAATTCCAACAACATTGTAATGGATTCATTAATCCACCAACCCAAAGATTTAATATGCAACAGTTTGACCATTGTGGATAACTTAGAACACTTAGATCCTGCATAAGCAGATTGGTCCAAGTCCTTTAGTAACATAAAAAACTTCTTTGCGTCATCATTAGGTTCCTCAAAACTATGGGCAGTGCTAGAAGCTCCCACCTCGACGCCCTTTTCAATTAATCCATAGTAAATTGGGAATAAGTCTCTCACCATTGCATCCATTTCGTCATCACTTTGTGAATTCGAATCATTCTCCGATTCTTGTTGACCATGTGTAACACCCCGAGTTGTATGGTTAAGTGTGGCTTAATAGGATTGAAATGACTACTTAAATCACCAAGGTGCACCTTCTTTTATGGTAGCTCATCCGTTGGGAACTCCTCAGTTATGCAAGCTTGGCTGGGAGTAGTCTCAGGATGGGTGACCTCTTGGGAAGTTCCAAGGCAGCGTGTGAACGACGACGAAGCATGCTGGAAAGATGTGATTTGTGGGGCCAGTCAACGATCTTTAAAGCAGTTATTGGTAATGCCCGCGTCCCGAGAGGGGTCGGAGCGTTACAGATGGTATCATAGCCGACCCGCAACTGTGAGCTGCATTAGTGGACGGGAGATCCATGGGCAGTCACCAAGCAGGGCAAAGATTCTGGAGGGAATTGTTGCACAACGAGGACGTTGTGCGCTTAAATGGGGGTAACTGTAACACCCCGAGTTGTATGGTTAAGTGTGGCTTAATAGGATTGAAATGACTACTTATATCACCAAGCTAGGTGCACCTTCTTTTATGGTAGCTCATCCGTTGGGAACTCCTCAGTTAAGCGTGCTTGGCTGGGAGTAGTCTCACGATGGGTGACCTCCTGGGAAGTTTTCCCAGGCAGCGTGTGAGCGAGGACGAAGCACGCTGGAAAGACTCTTGGTGATTTGTGGGACCAGTCAACGATCTTTAAAGCAGTTATTGGTAATGCCCGCGGCCCGAGAGATGTCGGGGCATTACACCATGAAATTCTTCTTCCATATCATGATCGTCACAATCAAGATCATTGGGCCCTTCCCCGTGATGATACCAAAATGTGTATCCCTCAAGTATCCCATATGCTATAAGATGCATTTCAACAACATCTCTTCTATGCTCATTTGAATTACAACACCTAACACAAGGACACTTGATTATATCTATCCCTTCTCCTAATCGATTGAAAGCAAAAGAAATGAACTCCTTGACTCCTTGGCTATATTCATCACCAAGATGATCAATAGAGGACAAAGTCATCCAACTCTTATTTGGTGCCATGATTGTGCAAAGAAATTGATTATAAGCACCTATTTGTCACTAATGAAATTGGAATAAACTATGTTTTAGTGTAAATTGCATGGAGATAGTACTTTCAAACAATGCATATTAGGATATAACAATGACAGCAAAAATTCGGACTATATGCATGTGACTAAATCCATCAATTTGCAATGTTTATGTCTACTATCAAAGAAAACACATGACAAAGTAAACCAAATCAACTCAAAACTAAGGAAAAAATCCCACAAAATAAACAATTTAAGTGCACAAGTACATATCTATATGTGTTTGGATTTTTGTTACCATCCACACCTTTAGCAGTTCATGATAGACCTCCGTTTTGGGTTGAAATCAACGTGCTTTGGGTAACTTGTTTCCTTGGTGGTAATGACTCTATATGTGTCTTGGACACATATTCTAGGGTTGCGGTAGGTGGAACTTTAGAACTATGATGGTCAAGGGTTATGGCATCACTTTCATCAACAAAGTTACGAGTAATCAAATGCAAAGCAAGGCCTTGAACTGGCTCATCTACTGCATATATATGAACTACTCTGCATTTTTTAAGCTTAGGTGTCATATCTATAATGCATTTCGAACCAATTATCCTCCTCACTTCACTACCCTTATTGGAACACCTCCACCAAATTTCGCTCACATTACCCTTGTAATTGCAATCTTCCTTGAAAAGAGAATTCAACTCATTCAAAGACAACTTGTCATAATCATAGTCAAGTGTTTTCGAACCTAACTCCCCCACATAATGAACTTTATTTTTTCTTTCCTCAAATTTACCCCCATAATGGAGCTGCAATGTGATGATATAATCTATAGACATCTGCAATTTCAAAAACCGGATCATTAGCTTCTTTAGGACATCATAAACAACCAAAAAGTAACAATTAACAATTAGCAATGAGCAAAAAAAATATTTACAAACTATTACAACAATTAGAAATTCTTTAACATCATAAACAGCCAAAAAAAGAACATAAAACAGATGATTGATTTCATTAAACATTAAATTGACCATAGAGTCTAAGTTTGAGTTTTTTTTTTTTTTTATTTCCAATTCATGAATCGCAAACTATTAAAGGATAACTGGGTCTCATTTTTTTAATGAACCATTGTTGGTCCCCACTTAGGAGTATGCTAATTTTTCAAAGACTAAACATAAGTAGCCATCACGAGATTAGTACAGATGGTTTGATAGCAACATTGACAATTCCCTAACAGAAAACAAACCCCCAAAGTGTAACTCAGAACAACGTCATTATTCTTTCACATTTAACAAGAGAACATCCCAAAATTGCACCTAAATGCACGTACCAAAATCATCTTGTTATGAAATAGACATAGAATGAAATAACAGTGAAGTTATTGAATTGCACTTTTTTTAGGTATTACATGAGAGAGAAGCTGGAAGAATGCAGAAGCGAGCCGGATCGGATACGGACGAAGCGACAGTGAGGAACTGCAGATAAATCGCCGACGAGGAGGTTGGGACCATATTTCACTATGAAAGATTTCAACCAGAAACTGTTAGCAAATGATGAAAATATGTTGAATAATTTGAATAAATGTTGAGGTTTAAGGACCAAACCCTAAATGCAAAAGATGGAGATGAAGATGGAGGGGTGAAGGAAGGAAGGAGGACGTCAACGACGGCGGTGCCCGATGACCTCGTGAGCAGCAACGGTGGGGTAACTGGTGACGTCCTTCAGCTCACTGGTCTCCTTCAGTGAAATCAGAAGGGAGTTAACTAGGTTTAATTACTTTTGATGGGGGAGAAAAGAGTATGTAGGGTTTTGATTTTTGAAAAAAAAATCTCTTTTTTAATTAACTTTAAGCCAATAAAATATCTACTCTAGTTTTAGACGTCTGGCATTCAATTTTCAGTGAAAAAAAGCCCGCTCAATTTTGTTGGTAATTGTTTGGGTAAAAAAGTTACTAGAATTTACCCAAATTTACCGAAATTTATCAAAATTTACCAAAATTTACAAGAATTTACCAAAAAATCTATAATAAAATAAAAATTTTTATTTTTTAATATATTGCGGACCCTTGCTTTTTTGTTTCTGTTTCACATTCAAGTTCCCAGCTAACGCTGAGCCCTCTCCTCCAAATGCCCAGCAAAAGCCCAACCATCTCCGTCGTCGTCGTCGCTGAAGGACAGCCGGAGTCGCCGTCGTCGTTCGCCGTAAGTCCTCGCCAGCGGTCATCTTCATCGACACCCAGACGTTGTTGCTCAGACAATCGACGGTGGTGGTGGACGCTGTAATATGCTCAAAACGTCTCCGGAAGATCTGCTCAAAGCTTCTGCCGTCGCTCATAAGGTCTACACGACACTGATGGTGGACGCTCGGTCGTCCGTCGCTCCGATCTCAAACCGACATTGTCGCGTTGCTAGGGTTTGTTGCTTGAAAAATTAGGGCTCACAGTCAACTACTACATGTACTACATGTATGATTTCTGAGACTTTTTAGTTGTTGAATTAGTGGGAGAATTTTTAGGGTTTGCAAAGCATGTTTATTGCCTGAAAAATTAGAGTATTTGATGAACTGATCCTAGTTTGCAAAGCATGTTGTGTTGTTGTTTTGTACAAATTTAGAACAATTCAACAATATTCTAATGTCTTTTGCTAATTTATAACAATTCAACAACAAATTTACTACTACTGTTCTACTTGTGCAGGTATTTTGTCAACTATACAAGTTTAATTGGAATTGTCATTCTGTTTAGTCTATTTTTAACATTCTATTTATTGATTATGCTATGAACTTGCAGGTGCAATGACTTCTAGATATTCAAATTATGGAGGGGGTGCAAAGTTATGGTTGAGACCGCAAAATTGCACCAAATGCGGAAAGAAGGCTGAATTGAAGATATCTAAATTAGAGGCAAAGCCGAACGGAGTATATTTTCTATGTCGAGATTGTTACTGCTTCAAATGTGCTGGTGAGGAACACATAATTTATAATGGAAAAGACAATGGGATATGTGAATGGTATGGTGAGGCTTCATGTGTTCAAGGCCCCATTGATGGGGACATTGGCATCTTGAAGAAGATGGTTGCAAGATAGACCAAGTATGTGAAGTCAGTAGTGAAAGTGGTAGCTGTGATGTATCTTGTGTTGGTCCTTGTCATTGTAGGCATGAAGAACTACTAAGATGATGTACTTTGTGTTGCTATTGTTTCCAGTAGATTAACTCTAGTTTCCTTAGTAATTTCACTTTCTCTACCTTGTCAAAACCAGTGACATAGTTACAAAGGAATCAGTTATGTGTTCATATGCCTTAGCAACAATACAGTTGAAATGATGGGTGTTAATTATATAGTACATTTGGAACCTCAAATGAGGCACTGATGGGATGTGACTATGTTAGTGAAAGGGGAATCTTTACCTTTAATGAACGCCTAAATGGATTCTATATAAACAAAAGCATACTTTAGCTTGAGGATACAATAGTTCAGAACATTGGTAGATCCACCAAACATGCAGGGAGTTACAAGGATGCCATTGTTTGTCGCGTATTTTGTCCCAATCCTTTCTCTAACATTTTCGATGACTCCTTTCATTTTTGCTGGCTAATTAAGTAGCTAATAAATTTGAGTTTTTGACCCAATCCTTCTCTAGCATAATAACATTAGTTTCTTGAAATTATAACGAAATTTGAGCTCCTGTTGCTGGGAAATTTGATGCCTATCATATGAATACTTGCAAAAATTTGGCATCATATTTCTTGGTATGTAGCATCCCTGTATTAATTCAACTGAAATTTGAGCTCCTGTTGGTGGGAAATTCTCTACCATAGTAAAAACCATATGAAGCCTTACCCAAACTGCACACAAGAAATGTACTAATCAAATGGTTGTATAAATTTATAACAGGCATCACTTGCAACCCCTGCATTCATATAACATCCCTTCATCATTTGGAATCATATTAGCATCCATGTATTAATTCTCCTGGACAACCATCATATAAATACTTGCAACAGAAATAAATTTACATTGCTTCTTCAAATTGCAACCAACATAAATTGCAATGGACAGTACATTACATTGATTCATCACATTACCTACAAGTGAAAACCATGTCCTACAACGAAAAGCGACATACTAGCGTAAAATTGAGAAACAAGTCAAACAAGCCATCAGTATGGATTTTCCCCGTGTCGTTGAGTTGGTGTTGTAGCAACCCTCGTAACTATCCTATTACAGAATAAGTCCATTTGTTGTTCGACATTATCATCGAGTAATCGTGGTGGAGCCATAGCCGGAAGTTGAGGGGCAGGGGTTATAAGTGTACCTTTTCTATGTAAAATTCGGAAATTGTGGAGTGTACAACAAGCGATGATTATCCTCATCTGAAATTTCTTGTCACGGGATGAAATTCGGTTAAGTACTTTCCACATTCCTTTCATAACTCCAAAGGCACGCTCAACATGACTCTGAATCACCGAGTGACGGTAAATGAACTCCTGGCATATCCTCATCCTCTTCGCCCCCGCTCTTCGGAGGGACTTGAAATTAGGGAGGTGGTACATCTCCCCATCCCCCTACGGGGCTAAGTACCCAGCGGTATTCAGGTACGCTGAGTCTACCAAATAAAACTTACCTGCAACAAAACATGTCTCAACTTTGACTTCCAATGTACAAACAACATATTAGCGCCAACTAGCATAGTACAACCATTTCCATAGCTTCATCTAGGTAACACAAACATATTTGCTCACCAACACAACCATCATTTTCCAATACTATAGGAACATAGGATAACACAAGCTCATTTGCTCACCAACACAACCATCACTTTCCAATAGTATAGAAACATAGGACAACACAAACTCATTACAAAAATAGTGATGAATATCTGGAGGAGGGTGAGGGTATTTGAATTTCGGTCGTTGCACGCAAACACTAAACACATTATAGTCGTGGGCACTGCCTTCCCACCCACAACATATGAAAGTGAAGAGCAAGTCCAACGAAACAATTGCCATCACATTCCATGTCTTGTTCCCCTTTCTGTTTCGATATGATTTTCCTTCTTCGTCATTGAAAATACATTGGACGTGGGTCCCATCCAAGGCGCCAACCGCGTCCTGCAAAATTTGACAACACATTTAATTGTATAGAAATAAGATGCATACAAATAACCTGAAGAAAAAATCACATTGGAACTCAGTATTAGGTAATCATTTGCCTAAATTTTTTTTAAAAAAAAAACAGATGACAAAACCTGTATTAAAAAGTAGATTACAAATAACCTACAAAATTTGTCAATCAAGTTCTGCAACCAGAGAACGTTAATAGTGAAACCAGAGATCATTAATAATGAACAACAACTTCATACAAACAACACTTTTATCAAACAGTTGGGTAACCAGAGAACATTAATAGGCAGCTCTGTGTATGGGCAACCGAAAACCATCCACACCTGTATAGACCAACCACCAAACTGTTTAATTGTATGAAACATGAAAGACAACTATGTTTTGGAAAACAGATGGGAAACCTTCAACCAAAAGGCAAACAAACTTGACAACAAAACTATTATATCACAATTAAACACTAGCACACAATGTGAAAATAGTAGCGCACAATGTATCTCAACAAATCTATCAACAAAACTATTAAACTTGCAACTTCATATCAGTTAAACAGTAGCACACAATATCAAACTCAGAGATTTTGTGATTAGAGATTACCTTATAGTTGACAAGGTAGTAGTTGTCAGGATCGTAGAAAAAATCTTGAACGTCTTCCAAGGAATTATGATAGGGTCGTATTGCATCACATGACAAAACACTGAGGGCGTTAATTACCATGATATGGTACGCTGCCACAGTTTGGTGAGACCTGTTTGAAATACATGAAACATCCCTGCAACTTGAACCAATTGCCAACATATGGAATGAAAACATAACAATCTCCATGCATTTGACATTTCTACCTTCCTTAATTAGGTTTCTCTCGTTAAGCAAAGTGACGAGAGATAAGAATGCATCCAGAGTCAATCTACAGAACCACCGACATTTCACAACGTCAACATACACAAGGTGATGAACGAAGACATCCCCTTTTGGCACCCACCACGGAGTGCATCTGGGGGCGTACTGCCTTCGATCCCGGTGTATATATGCCCAGATGTCGTCCGCAATCTTGTCTATCATTACGTCGTACATCTGTTCATCAATTTCACTCATGCTACAACACATATAATCAAAGAACAACAAACGATAAAGACAATAGCAAACACGAATATAATGCAACACATCATAACACATTAAAAATTATTGCAAATTAAAGGATGTCCCACGCACACACAACATAACAAATAACATCAAGTCAAAGCAAGTCCTTAAAAGTTGTCCATCAAACCAACCAGAGACACACATAACAAAATAAGAAATGTTCACTACATAAAGAAAATTTAACAGAAAATAGCCTGAAACAAATCACCGTCCAACAGATCTCAACCGTTGCTCAATTCGTCAATAAGCTTCTTAAAATAACCAATACGGTGATTTGCAGGGATGCTCAAGAAATAACCCAACAAGTTCTCCTGAATGTGGTCCATGATCCTATACACGTATGAGTCACCAACACTCAGTACGCACGGGTCATTGGACACAATGTCCCACATTTGCGACCACTGCTCCTGTTGGTGTCTAAGGGACCTTCCTTGGAGAGTAGTACAGAATGATGAAAACTGCTTCTGGGAGTACTTCCCCTTAACCCTTCTTGAACTAGCCCCCCCATCGTTCGCTTGTTGCCGTTTTTCAGCCGATGCAGGGGTCATTCTTATAGGGGACCTACTCAAACTTGGTGCACTACAAGACATTGGGTTATACTCAAAGTATGAGTCTTGGCTATCACCTGAGCCTTCATTATCATTGGGAGTGATGTCATCATCTTCCTCATCTTTGTCCATGATGCTAGCAGATGAACAAGCATTCCGACCCGTGGCGAATGTCCCCCGATAGGCAACCTCAAGCAGTTCCAAGTTAGATGGTGGGCCGTTGAGGAACTTCAAGTAGTTGCGTTTGCATTTTTGTAATTTAAACAATATGTATTCAATGATCAATATATTTCAATTGAAATTAATAAATCAAAGTAAAAAAAATGTTAAACATTGAACATACCACTATGAATTCCTGCCAGCAAAATGGTGCTGGGTCCACTGTCTGTTCTTTTGCATTCCATCCTCCACCTGTATGGTGTTTTAGCCAATCCCAAGCCATGTATTTTTTCTTAAGATCAATATACTTATTGATGATTGAGTCCTCATCCTTGTAAACATTGGCCATGCTCAAAACCTGTTGAATCTTACCCCAACAAGGGTGACTACTCCCCTTCATTTTGTCATCTTTTATAGTCTCCAACATAATTCGGTCCTCATTATCTGACCAATTTTTCCCCTCCTTCCTGATTTCTTCTTCCCCTTTCCGCTTGGTGATGGGGCCATATCTCTACCAAATACAAGGTTTTCGAATGTTGCAACCACTCACATAAACTGGACTTTGAACGCTCAACAACAATCCACAAAATACAATAAATTAACATAATAGGGTGGTCATCACATTAAAGATCAAGGGAGCAACATGTCGACGAAATAACCCATATTTTGTCACCTACTGACCATGTATACACATACATAAAATGAATATCAAGAGCTGCGACCGATCGGATAGTATATCAAGAGCTAAGTAAAATTATTTGACATTATGATTTGTCACTCGGTATGAATTTTAACACAAACACTCACGAACCCATACATAAATTCGTTAGAGAAAAAATAAAGAATAACAGTATGCACTAGTTCATGAGAAGAAGTTCACAACAGCTTATGACAATAGGTACGAGCATTCAAAGCAACAACCAGCACAACCTGTAGGATTATCACCAGAACAAACATTCACGAACCCAAACACAATACTTACACCCATCTCCAAATACTTTCACCAATACAATGCCAAATACTATCATAAAGAAGCATGTAAAAAATATTGTTGAAAGCTTCAAAATCAGTGCACATTATAGATAACATGTCAAACATTTCATATCCTCACTCTTTCAAAGTCGCCCGAAAATCATCAACATGAAAGACATATGAATAAATTTTTTTTTATATATATATAATACATCTAATCTTCGACCATTGCACATCGACTTCAGATCAAAAACTGCCGGACATTGTAAAAAAAAGTTAATCAAAATACCAGACAAATGCTTCGAAATCGGCCAACAAATCAACAAGATTCAATTTATTTTTTTAAGAAAAACAAATAACTTTCAATTCATCATACTACTTCTGGTCAAATCAAACAACATCCAATTTTAACAAATATGGCAATTATACGCATCGGAAAAAAAACAAGAGGCCGGAGACAAACCTTAGTGCACTGTAATGAAGCTTCGATTTGGATCTGCACATGCAAACGATTGCACAAACCTTAATTTTTTCACTTCAAAAACGATGGAAGAGGTGAATCTGTATCATAAAACATGATTGAAGATCGGTACATGCATTACCTGGTTAAGATGATTCTGCAGCTCGCGATTTTCACCTTCGTCGTCTCTAATTTTCGCCTTTCAGATCTACTTCGAGCAAGAGCAGATGGGGATTTAAGAGAAGTTATGGTGGTGAATCCACCTTCCCAACCTCTGCTTTTATCATCTTCATCACCAGCTAGCTATAGCAGCTCTACTCTACTGTGCGTGGATGAGATGGGATGAACAGGCCCGGGATTCATCAGTAACAGCTTTTTTTTTTCAATGGTCTCTGACAACAACTATAGAAGAAGATAAAATTTGGGGCAAAGATTTCATCTCAACCGCACATCAAATATAATAACACTTACCTTTTTACCAATTTACATTTTTAGCTTTTACCAAGAAGAGAGTGTGCCAATTTGTGTTAACAGTGACGGGCCATAAATGCATTTTATGACGGGTTTTCTCCCCTGTTCTTAATATTTTTCATTAACAACGGATAGAAAAAACCATTGTAAATAACCTACTACTTACGACGAAAAATTCACACCCGTCGGATACAGTGGTCGTAAATAAACGAATTTTTAGTAGTGATGAAAGTAGATTATAAATTATCTCACTATGTTGTCAAAGTGAATTATCAATTTGAAGGGAAAAAAAATGAGATTTGTAGGAACTCGTTTAAGCCAATAAGGTCATCAGTGAGTCTTATAGCCAATAAAGCGATTCTGGTGAGTGAGTAGCCAACGGGTCGGGGTTGGTGAGTGAAACCTTGTAATAGAGACAGTGTGTCAAGTCTCTATAAGTGAGACAACGCCAACGTGGTTGGTAGAAACCTTTTATTGTAATCGTTCAAGTCTCTATGAGTGAGATAGCACCAACGTGGTTGGTAAAAACCTTTTGTTGTAATTGTTCCTAATCACTACAATTGGCAAAACTATTCCTCTATGACTGCTCTGAGGACACCAGCCCTGGGCAGTGAGACCATTTGTAATTTTTCTTCTAGTAACATTTTGAGCTTAATTCAATAACATCAATTACCTTTTCATTACATTGTGTGTAAAATCTTGACCAATATCAAGATTAGTCATTAACGTCCTAGTGAAGTGTGCAGAAATTTCTATCAACTCTATTCAAACCCTCCCCCCCCCCCTCCCCAACCCACCTCTAGGGTTCTTTCAAGTGATACCAAAGCAGGTCCATGGTTGAAGGCTTAATTGACTTGTGGGAAAGATCAACGGAAGAATAGACAAGCAACAAGATAATATATAATAACGATCCTTGAGCATACCCCCATTATTCGAAGAATCAAATTTTTCCCATTGGAAGAAGCTCATGCAAATGTTCACCATGGAGAAATACGATGATATATAGGACAAAATTGAGAATGGAGACTTTGTCCCTATGATCACCAAGGGAGGAATTCGATCCTAAGCCTAAAAATAAATCAAAACATACGACCAAAGAAGATGAAAGGGTAAAGAAAAATGTTAAATCCTTACACCTTCTCTATATATAGTGGACTTGATTATAATGAGTTTTAATATGTTTCTGCCAGTGATTTATCCAATAAGGTGTGGGATGCCTTTGTGACCACATTGTCGGGGCATTCCCAACATGTAGAGCCTTGGTTTAGGATACCGTTCATGTTGAATGCTATGTGAATATATATGTTCCCTCTCCCCTTTCTTTTTGTAAAGAGTCGACCCTAGTTTAGAGGCTTCGGTCTAGTCTATATAAAATTAATTGGGTTGAGAAGATGATTATTTATTAATTGGGGAATCAACCTCAAAACATTATGGTTAACCCAATGGTCGGGCCCATTTTTGTACAAGGGTTGATTATTCTAATTAACAAAGCAAAACTTATCTCGCCTTTGATGATATTATGTGACCCTTTACGATGCTCTCTTGATAAAGGTCCAAAGTCTGATTAAAGTCCAACAAAGTTAATGGATAACGTCTTAGACTGCATAATAGTCACTAAGCTTGAGTAAATTGATTTATTGAATTAATTATTGAATCCATCACATTTATGGGCGGCTCATTGTTAGGCCCAACCATATTGGATTTACCAATTAAGTCTATAAACTAATTATAACCCGCTTATTGTTGGCTTTATTTAGTCCTTTACAATCTCTATTTTCCTTGAAAAAAAGAGAATAATAAACAAAAAGAAAAAAAATATAGGATGTCAGTCTTGTAGAGCATTATTCTAGTCCGTATAATAGCCAATATACCTAGAGTGGTCTGAGTTGGCTAGGCCAAGTTACAGATTCTCTTTAAAATGGTCGACCTGTGGATTGGGCCCATCCGAATTGAGAAACACTGATTTGTGCTTTCTGACCTATGATCAACTTGCTATATTTGACTTTATTCAGCCCTTTATAATGTTCCGTTGTTAGGTCCATATAGAGTTAGGTCATGCATTCCCAAAAAGTGGGTGAGTCATCTTGTGAGTTTCAGCATATAGGCGTTGAGTCAATAGGGTCTCATACAGGTCTTTTACGTCATGCATGCATCGGGTGGTAAGTGTCAGAGTTAATCATCGAGTTTTTAACAAATTTCCATACAGGAAAGATAGGAGATCGACACCGGGCCCACATCAGAGATCTCTGTACCAGCCGAATGGTTCCTAATCTGAACTACGATCTGTTTGTCACTCAAGACCGCATCATGGCTAACATTTCTAAGCAGCATGAGGAGCTATACACTAAGATCCAAGCCTTGGTCTTTGCAAATTCTCTTGAGCAGGAGCAAAAGATCGAGAAGAGGTTCCATGAGCAACAACAACTGATCGATGACATGCTGCAAGCCATAACCAAGATCGATGAGAAGCTGGGCCTAAAGACTAAGGGAGATGATGATGTCATAAAAGTCCATGGGTATGAATTTGAGCCCGAACTTGTCAAGACACCTGCAAAGGAAATGTTAGGGGGCTCAAGGTCGTTCAAAGGGACGTCCAAGGCAGCCTTAGAAGTTCTCAAAATCACTGAAAATCCTACCATCAAGTCCTTGGAACAAAAACTTAAGAGTCTTACCAGGATGATGAGCACTATTCCAGACTTTGCTGACAAGTACAAAGATGTACCTTTGCCTATCCACCCGGTCATGAAGGAGGCTGACAAAGTTGAAGTACCCAACATCAAGTTCAAGCCATCTGAAAATCCTACTCACCACATTGAGGAGTTCATGCGACTAGCACCTCTCAATAGGATTGATGTTGACTTGTACTCTATAGTATTCCTATCACCTCAAGTCAAGGCTGGCTGGAATGAACTGTTTAAGACCTTTATCAATCACTACAGCCGTATCTAGAAGAAGCAAGCCACATTGGATGACCTAACGACCATGAAGTAGGGGGAAGACGTGTCCTTTCTGGGTTATTTTGAATGATGGGTCACCAAGTTGTCTCACATCAATGAGATTGTACCTTTACGACTGCAGCTGACTACTTTTATTAAACAAGGTCTCAAAAGCAGCCTACCCCGTCATTTGGGATACCATGTGACAAAGGACTTTGACTACTTAAAGGACCATTGTATCTAACTTGTGACTATAATTAATAAGAAGGTCGCCGCCTAAGAGTGGAAGGATTCCAGTTCTGATTGGAGGGCTAATGGTTCGCCCAACCACCCTTCTAAGAGCGTTGAGACTAATGTAATTCAATCAGGAATCCAAAGTATGACTTTTACACCCCACTTGACAGCACCTACATCGATGCTTTGGCTCACCTCTTAAGGAAAAACTTGATTGAGTTACTTGTACCGAGACTAGAGCCACAAAATGAAGTATCCAAGTTGGGATGACAAGGCATTCTGCAACTACCACAGGTGTAAGGGACACGACATCGAGAAGAGTTGGACCTTGAAGAATAAGATGGAGGGTATGATCCGGTCGGGTAAATTGCCTTTACCAAAAGCAGCACAAAAAGCCAACTAGAGCAACGACACTCTAAGAGCAATCAATAAGGCAAGGCATTACTGCAGGAAGAGGACTTTGAAGTTAGCTAGGGTCACAATTCTTTGGGCATTCTATTTTAGAGTCAGCATTGAGTTGATCTTTAATATGCTTGTCTTTTGAATCCAATAAGATGCATCTGCTTGATTATGATTGTTTGAGAATCTCGTGGTTGCACTCTTAACTTGAGTTGAAAAGCTCCTTCACTCATTCATTAGCCTTCATATACTCTTCCGTTCATCATGTTTGTCATCCTATGAATCCAGGGTTTAAAAGAAAGAAAAAAAAATAAAGAGAAAAAACAAGAAGAGAGAAGCCAGTTTGCATTCATCAAGTAGGTTGGGCAAAAGGAGAGAAGACCAAAATCATCAGTCTCTTGAAAGTGGATATCTCTATGCTCCTAGACGAGTAGCTGAAATAAAATGTGTCTGGGATAGGGGGCTACCATGTCACCACCCACATCAACACCTGTACCACTTGTTACATTCCCATTCGCCCACAACATCTATCCCTACGTATCACCTATAGGTCCATCCCAAATTCCTCTTTACCAAATCATCCCTCTTTTCATAGCTCGTAACAGTCATTGTTAGAATCCTTAGCCTTGACCAATCCGGTCATTCTCTTCAAGACCACTCCCTATCTACCCCAAAGCCAAAAGGTGTGTTGTGACTAATATCATCAGAAAGGTGACATGACTCAATCCCAGGAAGAAGAAAGTCGAAAAAAGAGAAAACAAAGAGAGAATTCCTAGTTGGTTCACTAATATGGGTCGGCATGAGTGGTAGGACACTCATGTTCCTTAACCACTTTGTGTGCGTATGGAAAAACCTGTGCTAGGAGAGTAAACCCCTTTTGGGTCGTCCAAATCTCGAAGCATGCCAACTAAGAAAAAAAAGAGAAATGAGAAAGCGAAAAAAAGAGAGAAAAAAAAGGAGGGTGAGAAACCGGAGACAGAGCTAATAGTCACGCACATCGAAAAACCATTCAGAAACCTTTCAAATTGTTCTCAAGCCTTGCGCCCCAAGTCATCGCTTTGTCATCACACCTTTACATGCATAACCTTTGAGCCTTCATAGCCGTCCTCAAGCCCATCTCACCAAGCCCTCCTCGAGGCACCAATCCTTTGAAGTTGCACCTGATGAACTACGTCTGACCTGATTCCACATCGGATACGTAGGAGAACCTCTTTGAGGCCCGACTGCTACAATTCGTGGAGCATCCTTTGTCACAAAATTTTGGTCTTTGAGGAAAACAATATTAGAGAGACTAGCTCAGAACCTCAATCTAGGTAAAAGGAGAGAAAGATAACAGGAAAGGCTAGCTCGAAACCCTTAGCTAGGCAAAAGGAGAGTGAGAGAACAAGAGAGGCTAGCTTGGAATTCAGGGCTAGACAAAAGGAGAGTGAGAGAATAAGAGAGGCTTGCCTGAAAACCCATCAGGGCAGGTTAGGCAAAAGGAGAGTAAACCCTAGATTTCAAAGTTCTTTCAAATCCCAGCCATCATAATTCCCTAACCTTCCATCTGTCAGTCTTAGACTATCTTCACATCCGAATAGCCAACCAACTTTCCTCCTATGATACAAATTCATCTCGAGTATTCCATCACCTCTTCTCCTATGAGGTGACCTAACCTTTGCCGACCATCTAGCTTTCGCTGAAACATAGTCATTTGTCAATCATGACATACCCATATTCTACCTTCAACCCTACATTTTATCATCTCACTTTTCACCAAGTGCCTCATGAACCCCTGTGGCCATCATCTGACTTACCTTCTTTTGCCAACCATTTTCATCCTCCCATACCGCTAGTGCTTTTTTGACTTGGTCATTGGGGCAAGTGCCAAATTCGATATTTTGAAGTTCGTTCTCAGCACATCTGAGTGAGGCCCATTCGTCAAGGACAAGAAATTCAGCCGCATCAATGGCTAATTGCAAATAGCTGATAAGTCGTTTTTAGGAAAAATTACAATTTGGTACCCCATGTTTTCTGGCAATAATTTTTTGGTACCAAACTTTTCTGTAATAATTTTAAGGTACCCTATGTTTTTATGTAATAATTTATAGGACCCTACTCCGTCGGACATCATTGAATCATTGAACTGACCGATTTGCCCTTAGCTTTTAGCGCGCATATTACTTGCAATTGCTGTATCCAAACTCTGCAATTTTTCTCTCTCCATCCAAACTCTCTGCATCTAAAATCGTATTCCCTAACACTCACTCTCTAAATCCCTAAATTCCAAAATCTGAAAGCGTTCGTGAATAGTGGAAGCATTTGTTCGAGTAGAACCACAAAATCAAGCCGTGGAGATGACTAATAAGTCGACGGATTATCAGTGTTGGTAAGTGTTTCGAATTTGAATCACCAAATTGTAAACCCTAATTGTGTTATATTAGTTAGAAAATTTTGTTGATTTTTGAACTTCAAAAATGAGTTTGGTTTCGTATTTGTAGGGTTTATTTAGCACAATCGATGTTGAATTGAGTTCGAGGTTAATCTGATGTAAATTTGAAATCCATTCAGGGTAAGTTGAATGTCGTGGCGAATTTGGTGGTACACTACAAGGACCGCATGTACACGTTGCAGGATGTGTATTTGCATAAGTACGACCAGATCCTGGTTAGGGATGTCGGGAAGAAGCAAGGAAATCGGGGCCCATTTCGAAAAATGTGAGTTTTATATGGCATCCCCCAGGTAAAGAAAACCAGAGGTGGCCTTTGGGAGGGATTGTTGATTGGGTTACTTTGGTGTTGCTCTGGAAGGATGTTAGGCAGAGATGCATTCCATTGTACATTTGTGATTCAACTGACACGGATGTACAAAGGGATGCATCTAGAGATAATCGTGCTATGTCAGTTAAGGTTGAAAAGGGAGTGAAGATACAAGAAGCAGGGGGTCAACTGAAGGGGGTAAAAAAGAGGGTAAAGAAGGAGGTGAAGAAGGTAAAGAAGGAGGTTAGGAGACCATTCACTAGGTCACAAGGGAGGAGCTTGGCAGATGCCATTTGTTTTATTGATGAAGATGAAACAGATGTCAGGGAAGAAGGAAGGAGTCAAGAAGTCAATTTGAGTGCAGCTGAAGAATGGGTTGACACTTTGATTGTTACCCCTCCACAACCCCAGACAAGGCCACCAAAAATGATTCCTAGAAGACCTGTCACAAGGTCTCATGTTGTCAGCACACTGGCCAAGCCCATTGGAAGTGTTGAGGTGGGAGTCCATGCTTCTAGCCCAAGGAAGTCCCACGCGTTTGAAGGCCTATTCAAGCCCAAAGTCAAGCCCACAATCGTAAGGAGGGGTCAAAGTCAAAGTCAAAGTCAAAGGATATTGGTTGTGGTCCCCCATCACCAACAGCATGCCAACAAATGCTACCTACCCAATGTTCCCAAACCCACAAAGATTCTCCAGTCATTAATCCAGCTGAAGAGAATGCATCACCTAAACCCACCAGTGAATCCAATCCACATATAATTTCCAATAGAAGCAAAACCTTGTTCTACACCTTGCCTCCAAGCTCTTCCAAACCACCCAAGGTTCCACATTCAACTACAAAACCATCCCCATCCAAATCTAAGCCTTCAACCAGCAAGAGATCCACTGCTACTGGAGCTCAGAAACCAAGCTCATCACAACCTGATTGGGAAGATATTGATGTGTGCCTTTCTGACATAGGCATTTCTGATTGGGGATATTTGGATGTAAGCTCACTGTTGAAACCTAGAGCTGAGTGTGAGGATAAGCGTGACTGGGAATTAGAACCTGATGAAGTAGCTAATGAAGGGGCCCTGTTTGTTCTACTCAAGAGAATCTTTGTCAGTGAGGAGGATAACAGTGAGGATGATGACTTTGAGGCAGGTGACCAAGTAAGTGAAGATGATGATGAAACATCTTTGGAGGAGGAAACTTTCAGCACTGATGAAGATGATGATGGGGTAGATCTAGAAGCTCAGAGACAAAGAAGGCAAAGGCTAAGTGCAGAGATCATTGATGAAGAACAGGATAGCAACCTTCTGGTCAACAAGTTTGCTAGGGCATACAGCAAGGGAACTGTATGGATTAGAGATAGGGATAAGAAGGTGAGTTTGAAGCCTGGGCACATTTTCAGTTCCAAAGAGGAGTTGCTAGATGTGTTTAGGGAGTACTGTTTGCAGGAGGGTTTTGCAGTAAAGAAGGTTAAGCATGAGAAGACTAGATACACAGTGGAATGCAAGGATGACTCTTGCTTTTGGAGGTTTCATGCAAGCCAGTATGCTTGTAGAAACACATGGATTGTAAGGTCAATCAAAAGAGGGCATTGTTGTGAAAGGCTAGAGCACAATCCAATGGCTACATCTACTTGGGTTGCTAAATATTTGTTGCCATATTTTATATAGAGTTTTTAGGGCTCAAAACATATCAGTTTCATGCTTTTTGTATCCGATATCTCATATTTTTATGTCAATTTTCGTGATTTATACACTTGTTCGCGAGTTTGGTATGTTTTACAGGAATTGGTGGAATTATATCAAAAAGCATGAAGAATTGGAGAAGAAATTGCAAAAATCATGGAAAATAAAAAAAGATGTTGAAGAGAAAGAAATGAAGGATGGAGAACGGCCCAAAATCACACGACCCAAACCCAATTAGGGCGGAAGAACAAGGCACAGGCAGCGTTTTAGAAACGCAGCCCGCGCCTCGTCCAGAAGCATAAAAAAGCGAGCATAACCAAAATGCAGGCCGCGTTTTTCAAGCGCAGCCAGCGCCCTCTCACGGAGATTTGCACTTTTGGGCAAAACGTAACCAGCGTTTCCAAAATGCAGGCCGCGTTTTGTGCCCTAATCGCGCATTATAAAAGCACTAGTTCGCCGTTCAATTGGAATGATGAACTATTGAGAGTTTTATTTCCGCCGTTTAGCCTTAGCGTTTTCACTGTAATTCCTCCCTTCGGGGAGTCGTTGTAGTAGATTAGGAACGAAAGAGGAGGAGAAGGAGATCGAATCGAGTGACACGAAGAGATCGAATTCGACGACTCGAACGTTCGGTTTAATTTCTATTTACTTTATGTTTCGTTATTTAGATTTTATTATTGTTTTCCTAGTTTTTATTATTATGAGTGCTTAGATTCCTTGTTTAGGGGATAAACTCGATGTTCTTAAATTAATTTATAGTGTGTAATTTCAGTTTTAGGTTTTAATACAGTCATTTAATATGGGTGTATTGTATGTCATGGTAATTTGGCAACAGAAAGACAGTTTGAGCATGTACTTGGTTTTAGATTCTCGACAACAGAACGACAGCTTGAGTCTTGAATTGGATTGCGTAGATTGAATAGGTTTAGAAAATAGTTAGACATAATGATTCTTGCCTAGGGTCAATTTATAATCAGTTCTTATCTTTGATTAGATTAAATAGTTAGAAATAATGATAGTTTAATCACTGTAACTCACCTAGGATCGAAAGATCGAAGTGATAAGGCTTAGAAAGATTATAGACCCCGACACTACTAAAATTCCCTAGAACTAGAATCACCGCTTAATTTGATTGATTGACTAGAGTGGAGTCCCCTGAACGCTTTTAATTACTTGGTTAAATCCTTTAATTTCCTACTTCCTTAGTTAATTATCTGAACCGTTACCAAAACCTTTTGATCAACCTAGAATCATTTGTAGTGAACTAGTTTAGTGCGTAGTTGAACACAAGTCCCTGAGAGAGAACGATATTTTTATTACTACACAGACCCGTACACTTGCAGTACACAGACACCTATTAGTTTTAGGTCTGTCAATAGCATCTGACTCAAGAGAAGAGTTCATTTGAACTGGGGGCTCCCCTAACCCTCACATAACCTGCAGCAACGCTCAAGCTATCTCCGCAATGATTCGAGAAAGCAAGAGGACAAAACAAGTCATCCAGGACAACGCCTTCAAGATCAGGCCTCGTCATAAGCCTTACCTATCTTGCCTTGTCTTGAAATTGCTTGTTGAATTGCTCTGACACTTAGGGAGTGGTCGTTCTAGTCCTGGTACAGGGGGTTCTTATATTGAGTCACATGCATTGTAAATACTGTCCATGTATAGATTCTCCTATTCATTACATTGCATTAAGAGGTCATGAATATAGTCAACAATCGTGCATAAGTACATCTATGTGTAAATATTATGTTTATATTCTGGTTATAATTAAGTTTGTTCTTGTAGTAGTTTTACTTATTAATTCTTTCTAATAAGTGATTTATGTAGTATTGTACACTAAATCATGCTTAGGGTTCTTGTTAATATTATTTTATGCATGAATTAGGATGTTTAATTATCAAGATTAATTCTTGTTTGATTAGTTAAGTATTTACATGTTTTCTTTGATTCTTTGATGTGTTTGTCTTGTTTAATATTGTGTGTAATCATGCTAAATTGATTTAGATGGGTTAATTATTAAAGTATGATTCTTGATTATTAGTTTAAGTGTTTATATATTCTTTATGATAATTCGGATGTCATTTTGTTCATTCTTGTTGCACATATATGATCTAGAAGGAGTATAAAGAATGTTGGGGGTGTAGACACCGGGATTTACACCGATATAATCCTGACTTATTAGAAGTTGAATAAAATGTTTGGGCCTGATGCCGAGATGGATCAGTGGGCCATGTAAATAATAGATCAGACATTACAATAGAGCGGCCCACTACCAATGTCAAAACCCGCACGGGTTTTAAAGTAAAGAAGGCGGCTCAGAATCAAGACAGGCCCAAGGCGCGCCCCGGCCCCAAACGTCAAACCCCGCGCGAGTTATCATGTGGCCAAAACGTGTCGTTCAGCGTCCACGTCAGTGATCCGTGTCGAGGTATTACAAAACCCGCCGGGTTTTATCTTAAAAAATCCGGCGCCAAAATCACCTTGATCACCCTCCCTTGATATTAGCCCCATATGTTTTTTACCCTAACCTTGAATACGTGATTGCATGTCATGATCATGGGGATGTGCCCCCATGATTTTCCCTCCATTTCCCTCCAAATCCCTCACCTCTTCACCTATAAATACCCCCTCCATTCTTCCATTCATATCATCAACTACCACCATCATTATCATCTAAATTCTCCCAAAACCCCATCAAACTATCCCTCACAACCCTCATACTCTACTTAAATCTCCCCTCAAAATTCCATACTTCCATCCATTTCATCAACAACTCTCATAAACTACCACCATCATACTCTCATTCTCACCAACTATCACCATAATTCTACCCTTATTCCATAAACTCTCATCACACTTCTATCATTCTCATTACTCTCATTACCACAACTCCACCAAAACTATCATCCACATACTACCATCCTAATCCTCTTGCAATCATCCTTCATCCATCAAGTCACCAAGTCAAGGCGAGGTCAAGATCTTCAAACGGCGCATTCGGACTCCAAAATCAAAGAGGTTCGCTTTTATGTTTTCTTTAATTATTGTTATTTCAATCATGTAACTTGTACTTTAATTTCGATTATATGTCCATATTTTATAAACCAAAAATTCCATTTTATCTTGCATGTTAAGAATTTAAACATGCGAAATGTATTAAACTTCTCCCCGCTTTATTTCACTTTAATATCGATTTTAGTAAAGTCCGCTTTCTAACGGGCAAATTCAAGAACTTTTATAATTCTTGAATTCTTAACCTTACCCCTGAGCTTAGAATCGGGTTTCGTGGACCGGAGTTATTTTTATTATTTTTACGGTTTGTGGGTTACCTTAAATCGACTGGCGACTCTTTATTCTTTTTATAATCCGTTTAAATATTTAAAATTAGAATTTATACTAAAATAATTAAGAAATAATTTAAGATCCACCCCTTACCCAATTCAAAATAAAAACGGAGAGATCATGTGTTGGGCTTAATAAAACCCGCACGGGTTTCATTATTTCCAACTCATGTTCTCTAGCCCAAGGGAAATGGGCGGCCCGGCCAGGAATTGTCAAAACCCACACGGGTTTTGACAGTTCTACCAGCCCGCCTACTTCTTTTTGGGCCTGAATTGGATGTGGGCTGATTTTAAATTACTATTAATATATTTTGGTGTAATTTCAAATATTTAAACAAAAAAAACGGATTTGTAAAATAAATAAAATTTCACCATCCCGAAAATGAATTTCATAAAATAAAAATATCCTTATTTAAGGATTCAGCAACCTTAGTCGGCTCCCAATCACTTAAGTAGCGCATCACGGAGAAAAGCGGTCTCGCTTCCCCAGGATCCTACAGATTGGCGACTCCACTGGGGACTTAAACTTAAAAAGAGGGTAAAACTTGAAAAAATCGAATTAAATTGAAATTTTAAAAGGGAGAAGTTGATTTGTTTCGCGATTTTATAATTCTTTTTAGACATTCTTTGCATACCGGGCCACTAATCGCGTCTTTTGACACGTTAGCACAAAGGCGACGGTTAAGTTATACCTACGTGATTCCCTCGAGAGCGGGTAGGCCACTACTTGTGTGATGCACTCTACATCGCCAAGCATTTGGTCTCTCCTCTCCCCGCGTTACACTCAAAGGGCTTCCTTGAAGTTCTATGAGCAATATCTCGCACTCCTTACCTAAATGTATGGGGTATGGAGAGGAAAACGTGCGGTAGGCCATGTAATCCAACCATAGAAAAATCCATGAACATAGAACCTTGGTTTAGGGTATCCCTTCATGATGTGTGCTATGAGCTATGTGCTACCCCTTCCCTTTTCTTTTTATTTTTAGAGTCGACCCTAGTTTAGAGGTTTTGTTTTAGTCCATCTAAAATTCATCGGGTTGAGAAAATGATTATTTAATATTTAAAATAATTAACCCAAAAAGCATCATGGTTAGCCCAAGTGGAAGGGCCCATTTATGCTTAAAAGGTGATTATTTTAATTAACAAATGAAAATTGACTCGCCTTTGATGATACTATATGACCCTTTTGTTAGTCGAGTGGTTTGTAAGACCACGGTTTTATCGTTCTTCCAGAGGGAGCTAGGGGCCTTAGCTGCAACTAGTTGACTCTAGGTATGGTTTATGATCATGAAAGGATGAAAGACATTAGGGTGAAAACAACACAAACACGCTATGTTCAGTCAAAAAGGTAAAACAATAGGTATCGGGAGACTTTCGGGATGCAAGCGGGAATGAGGAAATGGGTTTCGTAACAAGTGAGTAACGAGAAAGGGAAATCAAAGGGTATTTCCGTTAGAAAATACCCACCGGGCTTCCTCTTTCAAGGATAATCCGGATTAACTTCCCCAAAATCAATCGACAGACCCGGGAAAGTTAATGGAACGAAATTTCCTAGTTAGTTTCTATTCGCTTTCGCGAACTAGAATACTAACTATCCTAATTCCTACCTTCCAACAAGTATTGAAAGTATTCGGGATGCTTTCACACCTAAATACATCCCACTTGAGGGAAGGATAGGATTTGGAAATTGATTTCCTAACTAGTTACTCACTAATATTGCTAACCCAAACCTAATCACCCATTCACACCCTTAATATCTCCCTAACCCATTAAGGTTCTAGCTACTAAACATCCTAACTATAATGATAATAACATCAACAACTTCATTCATGCTTAATCGAGTAAACAAGATGACAATAAACATTCAACAACAACAACAATATCAAAAACAGAGATTAATAAATAAGCAATAAATTAGAGAGAGAGAGATTAAGAAATGCTCATGGATTGTGATGACAAGAGAGAAAACATCATAATAATAAAGCTCCAATGCTCCAAAGTTGAGAATAATCTTCAAACTTCCAATAATAATCAAGAGAATCCAATACAAGAACCAATAATCTCAGCAAAAGATCTTCCTTAATCTCACTAATCTAAGACTTAAAAATGTGTTAAAGAGTGCTAAAGTATCATAAAAGATAGATAAAAACTACTTTCTCCTCCCCTTAATCTAAAATGACCTAAATATATTAAATAGTAATCAAGGTTGTTACTCAAAACTCATCATTTTACACAACAGACAAATCTGGCCCGCAGGGGACCGTGGGCACGGTCAGGGTGACCGTGGCCACGGTCCTGCGTAAGGCAGGCGATTTCTCCTCTTCGCTTCGCACCACCGTGGGTACGGTCCCCAAGAACCGTAGTCACGGTCTAGGCGATTAGGGCTGACAACTTTTCACTCCTTCGCACCGCCGTGGCTATGGTCATGGGATACCGTGGCCACGGTCTAGTTCGGCCAGCTTCTTCCTTGGGCAGGGTAGGATCCCACCGTGGCTACGGTCAGAGTAACCGTGACCACGGTCTATCTCGGGTGCAAGGCTTCTTCCTTAGGTCATGGCTCCATCATACCGTCGCTACGGTCTCTATGACCGTGACCACGGTCTCTCTCGGCCACAATTCCTTCCAGGGTGCTCTTCAGCCGTTGTCTCCGCTTCCGCTGCCTTTCGACATGGCCGGCCCTTCTAATCCTCTGCCTTTGACACGACCAGGGCTCGTGGAATCTTAGGGAATCTCAGGATTCCCAAGATTGGTGCAAAATTGGCCCATTTAGAATCGTTTTGAGTGAAACCCTTCGGAAATACAAAAGTAACTAAAACGCATTAAAAGTTATTAAAACAACTACGAAACAAGTCAAAAGCCTAAGGATTTAGGCGGTATTTAGACACGAAATCGGGTCTAAACACCCCCCCACACTTAAACCTTTGCTCGTCCGAGCAAAACGAAACAAAACAAAACAAACTAGCACAAACTCCTCTGCCGTTGGAGAGAAACGAGTGCATTTAGCGTATGCACCAAGACCTTTGAACCCCCCGGCAGCCCGAGTGGACGAGATGGACTCGTGAGGATTTGTAGCGGCTGTACCCACAAAAGCCAAACAAAAAGGAGAGAGGGAAAGTGAAAACAAAACCGAAGAAAACAAAAAGAACGAAAAACAAGGGTTTTGATTCACAAGATCTCGCAATCCAAACTAAGAAAACGTGATTAAACCTCCCAAAGTAATCGTTAGGAGCATCTCATAAACACCAAACTCAAAAAAAGGTCGATCTTGAAGATTTTTAACTCCCTACACCTTGTAACAAGCGAAACCCCGCAGCAAAAATATAACAAGGGTTTAACGGGAACCAAAACACTTTAAAAACTTGCGTCCGAATTTGAAAACAACGAACAACCGAGAGGAGTGTTGCCCTCCCTCGCATTTGGTCGCCCTTGGCTTTGTGAGGGCCGTAGGTGATGCAAGGGGAGGCCCCGCTCTTTTTAGAAGCAAAATTTTTCTTTTCTTTCTTCCTTTTCTCATTTTTCTTTCTTTTTGGTTTTTAAAAGTCGGTATTAGCCTTACTTTCGGGACTTGGACGACCCATATAAGGGGTATACCCTCCCAACATGGTCTTTTCCATACGCCTCTCCGTCGCAAAGCGATGTAGGAGGAGGGTTAAGGGGTATCCAGTGCCGTACCACGAATACCGGGCTCGTGTAGGTTGGCTAAGTGCATGGTGGTTAATGTCTTCATGACACGCCCACTTATTCAGGTTATTATCTCTTATTAAAACTTTCTTCTTTTATTATTTTCTTTTTCCTTTTCTTTTCTTTTCTTTTTGCACTTTTTGCTTTTGCTAAATGAGAAACAAAAACAAACTCAGACACAAGCCCTTAGAATCTCCGGGTTCCCAACAAAACGAGAAAGGAACGGGAGTCGCACAAGACACTTAGCGAAGGGAGTCTATTAAGGGTAAGTCTCGACTAGAACCCGAGTTAGGGTCGAAAATGCTCCAACCGATTACTTTTAGAAAGAAGTTTAAGAACGGCTTCTCAACTTCGATAACGAGATCCAGGAAACAAAGCAAAACAAAACGAAAAGAAAAACGAAAAGGTTTTCACTCCCTTTTTTCTCCATTTTCACACAAAAATTTTAAAAAATTAAGCAAAAACTAGCAAAACTAGGAAACAAAGAACGAGACGACTAGGTGATCTACCCTTGAAACAGAATATCTCCCCCCCTCCCCCCACACTTAAAACTCCACAATCTCCTCATTGTGGGAAGGTGTCGCATGAAAAGGGTAGAGAACTTACAAAAACACAAACAAACAGAACAACTAGCAGGTAGAAATGGTGGCGACCCGAGCCCACACGGCTCCAACAACAATAGATATCCCAACACAGACACTCGTAGGGGTTCGCTACCCAAAAGAAAATCAAGCATGCGACCGATCATGATAAGGATTCAGAAACAAAGAGTAAGGTGGAAAGATATTACCTCAGTCTTTTCATAAGCGTTGAAAATAGCGATCCGAAGTCGTCGTTCAAGAGAGTCAGATCAATGTTAGAGTAAAAGACTTTTCAATTATAGAATTCGCATACGAGACCAAAAGCAAAAGAAAGGAAAAACTATCTTAAGCGATTATGAAAAGAAATTAAAAAGATGAAAAATTGAAAATATGAACAATATATACATTGCCACTGACTTACCTTATCCCCGAATCTCACTCATTGAGGCGGGAAATAAGGGTGAAACTTGATACGCACTAACCGAAATAACTAAATCATTGCATTCATCACAAAATAACATTCGAATACATCCATCCATGACCAAAATACAAGTGAGAAATGCTTAAACACAGTCCAGCCCACCAAAAACAACCGACAAACAACCATAAGACAACAATCCAACAACCCGACAAACATGAATGATAAACAAAGCAAGGAAAAACCCGAGCAACCTAGCCGAACAATCACTAAAATATGCGAGCTCATGCCAAAAGAAATTGAGAGACCAACAATCCAAAACCACCAGACATCGCAACTCCAAAACCCCGAAGAAGCACTTCCCCACACTTATACTTCACAAAATAAAGTAAATAGACAATGATAAAGGTCGGGTGGGGGTGGGGTGGTTACAAACGGTCCTCAAGCGGACCCTCCTGGCGGAGGACGGGGTTGGAGCTGCATTTGGATGCCAGCCAGCGTCTCCTGTTGGATCTCAAGCAATCCTTGTAAGTTTTCGATCTATAGTTGCTGGTTTTGGATGAGCTCCCGTTGGATCTGAAACTCATCATGAAGCTCCTGGAGTTGCTCGCTGATACGCTCAAGAGCAGTGTCCCGTTGTTGACTCGGCTCGGCTTCATCCCTTTGTACTTGTTCTTCTTCCTCCTCATCCTCTTCTTCCTCCTCTTCTTCATCTTCATCCTCACCTTCCTCCGCTCGATCCCCGGGACCACCCACCACAAAACGATCCCCAAAAGTTTGGCCACACGACCAATTGCGTCGGTCGGAGACATCTAGATGTTGTTCGGCATTGTCGTCCCCCAAATGAATTACGACGTTGTGGGGTTCGTTCCCGTGACGGTATAATGTTCGCGTCCTGTGTTTCTCCAGGAATTCCATCTTTCGTAGGCGAACACCGTCGATAGGATTGGGGAAATAGCGGGGAGTCCACTTCGTTAGATAGGACTCGAACCCTTGCTTTCTTAGGAAATGGGTGATGATGTGACCCATACCAATAGTCATGTTCCGGGTTTTGAGGCTTATTTCTCGGAGGCAATGGAGGATACAAGAGCCGGTGTTGACCCGGCGACCGTTTTATAGAGGACGAAGATGTCGTCTTTCCGGATGCTTGAACGTCCGGCGTCACGGCCAAAAACAGAGTTCGAAAAGAGGCGGTGGAAGATGCGGACGCTCAGATTACAGAAATCCCTAGCCTTAAAGTTGCTTGGGCAATAGTACTTTGCTCGTTGCGATCGAACCCTCGGGTAACGTCTCCTCCAGCAAGTGAGCTCTTTCATAGCTTCTTGTTCATCGAATTTGACGCACTCACCGTAGGGTATGCCGTCCTCGGGAAGGCCTAGAGCGTTGCATAAGTCTTTGAGCGTACACTCAACTTCCTTTTTGTTCACGATGTATGAAAAGGAGGCGTTGGATGTGCCGTCTTCCTTTACCACCAAAGAGTTGAGGAATTCGAGCACCGGTTGCTCGATGATCGGTTCGTTGATTGTGGCGAAGACTTTCCATCCCATGACTTTGATGAAGAAGTCCATGCTTGGTTTACAGAAAATATCCCTTGCCGGGCCTTGTGCATATCGTCGCGAAAATTGACCTTAATTTTCGGGTCGCATTGAATAATCGAGGGCGGTTGACCCTTGTACCGAGTTTTATCGGGCTCAACCGAGGTTGATGGGGCGGGGGTTGATTCCGGTTCGGTTCGGGAACGTTTCGCTCGACCCATTGGATACTCTGTAAGAAAATCAACCACCAAACACCGAAATGCAACACAACCAATACCCACAAATCCCGAGCAACACGAATTCACAACCAACCACAAGATTCAATCCCAAGAACAAGCAATACACTCCCAATCTCAGCAATATCAACCAAAAACTCAAACGCCAAACTCAATCAATTCATCCAACCAAACACACAAGCAATTCACATAAGTGTCAACCACAAGTTCACCAAAAACATTCCCAACAGTCAATTTCAATAAAAATTTCAACCCCAAATTCTACTTACTCACCCAACCAAGACCCAACAAGCAATTTCATCAAATTCAACCCAAATAAACAATAATTTTAGTATCTAAGCACCAATAAATCAAGGAATACCTGGATTGAGGTGATGGGGAACTCCTCTTGTTAATTTCGAGCCCCACAAGGAACAAAGAGCCAAGAATCTTGCTTGAATAGAACCGGAAATGGCGAACTTCAGCAGCTAGGGCACGAACTGGAGAAGAAAGCTGGGAGAGATGGAGTAATTGGAGGTGGGTTTGTCGAATTTTGGAAGAGAATTCGAGTTTTAGGGTTTTAGGGAGGTTTTCGAGTGTGAGGGTGAGGAAGAAAGTGAAATAGAAATGAGGGGGAATGAGAGTGAAGCCCCGACATATCGCAGTTTTTCGACAGACCGTGGCCACGGTCCATTTGACCGTGGGCACGGTGTGATTCGGGTGAGGGAAAAAAGAAGGGAAAAAGCAGGGCGGAGACCGTGGCTGCGGTGAACCTCACCGTGGTCACGGTGATGTTCGGGACCAAAATTTCCAAGAATCATGCTGCGATGAGACCGTGGCCACGGTGACTTCCACCGTGGTCACGGTGATGTTCACAGCTAAACCGGAGAACTTTGAGTATGCTGACCATGGCTGCGGTGACTTCTACCGTGGGCACGGTCCCTTTCGGTTCATCTCCAGCACCTACAAGACTCAAAAACTTCGAGAAATAATGTTAAGTCCTAAAATCTACCCTCTTGTCATCAATTCCCTTGTCTTTCTCGCTCAATTATCATTCAAGGACATTCTCTCAATACTCGAAGACACTTTCAAACTCCGACTCTCATTGAACCACTCACGATTTTTTTTTTCTTTTCAAACTTTTTTGATTTTTTTTTCGCATTTTTATCTCTAAATTTTTTTCTAATAAGATAAAACAAAGGAAGACGAAAGGCACTAAAATAAAGGAAATAAAAATGAAAGAACTAAAAATTGAAAGAAAACACTAAAAAAGGGGGAAGTAGTTCATACCTCTCCCGGGTGCCTGTTTTGTAGGTCCTAGCTCGACCTTTTCCAATGCTTTTCAATTTCCAAAATCCGCGAGGTATGTCACAACTGTCCCGACATATTCCTCGCCCATGATGTATGGTTTGAGTTTCGATGAGTTTGCTTTGAAACACTTCCCTTGGGCATCTTTCAACTCAACTACTCCGGCGGAAAGAATTCTTACTATTTCGAATGGTCCGGACCACCGTGATCTCAATTTCCTAGAGAACAACTTCAGCCTTGAATTGAAAATGAGAACCCTATCGCCTACCATAAACTCACGTCGGTTCAACCTCTTGTCATGCCATGCCTTCGTTCTCTCCTTGTAGATCTTGTTGTTCTCATATGCATGATGCCTCAACTCCTCAAGTTCTTCTAATTGAAATAACCGACTACCTCCAGCCGTCTTGAGATCGAAGTTCAACTTCGTGATTGCCCACATGGTTTTGTGCTCAAGTTCTACGGGGAAGTGACATGCCTTCCCGTAGACAAGACGGTAAGGAGTAGTGCCGATCGGTGTCTTGAAAGCGGCGCGGTATGCCCACAAAACTTCATCCAATTTTTCTGTCCAATCTTTCCTTGAAGAGTTAACCGTCTTCTCTAAGATCTCCTTGATGGCACGGTTGGAGATTTCCACTTGACCTTGTGTTTGTGGATGGTAAGGAAGTCCCTTCTTATGCTTGATGCCATACTTCTCCAAGAGAGACTCGAATCTCTTTTCGATGAAATGGGAATCGTTGTCACTAATTTAATGATGACACGTGGATTGCCAAATCTTGGGAATAGGGTCTTTTTCAAGAATTTCGAAGCGAATTTCCCATCACATCTTACACATGGGATGGCCTCGACCCACTTTGTGACTTAGTCTACCGCCACTAGGATGTATTGGAAACCCCTTGACGATGGGAAAGGACCCATAAAGTCCAATCCCCATACGTCGAAAGCTTCCACCTCAAGAATATAGTTCAACGGCGCTTCATTCTTCCGGGAGATGTTACCAGACCTTTGACACCTGTCACATTGCTTGACATGCAGTTGGGCATCACGAAAAAGAGTCGCCACCAATAGTGGTTTGCAAAACCCTTGCGCTCTTTGGGGCCACCGTGACCTCCCACCGGAAATTCATGACAATGGGTCAAAATAGATTGCACTTCACTCTCGGGAATACATCGCTGGTACATCACGTCATTTCCAAGACGGAAGAGGAAAGGATCATCCCAAAAGTAATGCTTCATGTCGTGGAGGAATTTCTTCCTTTGATGATGGTTCAAGTGTTGAGGGATCACTTCGCTCGCCAAATAATTCACAATATCCGCATACCAAGGATACGAGTTGATAGCCAAGAGTCGCTCGTCCAGGAAAGCGTCTACAATCGGTTGGATGTCTTCCAAGTCGACAATAATCCTCGAAAGGTGATCGGCTACGACATTCTTCGTGCCCGCCTTATCGCGGATTTCAAAATCAAATTCTTGCATAAGCAAGACCCACCGTATAAGTCTCGGTTTTGTCTCCTTCTTTCCCATCGAGTATTTGATAGCGGCATGATCCGTGTAGACTACCACCTTAGAGAACATGAGGTATTGCTGGAATTTGTTGAGCGCAAAAACGATCGCCAAAAGCTCCTTTTCCGTGGTAGTGTAGTTCCTTTGGGCGCTATCAAGCGCATGGCGTGCGTAATAGATGACGCTTGGCTTCTTGTCTACTGTTTGGGTCAAACACGCTCCTATGGCGAAGTCGCTCGCGTCGGCCATAATCTCAAAGGGTAGCGTCCAATCCGGAGGTTGAACAACCGGAGCGGAAATCAAAGCCTGCTTCAACCTATAAAACGACTCAAGGCACTCATCAGTGAAAATGAAAGGGGCATCTTTGAAAGGGGCATCTTTGGGTTTTTGAGTAAAGTGAATGTAAAACAAAGAAAAAGAAACAAACTAAGAAAAGAAGCAAAGGAAAAATTACATGCTCTAACTAATGCAATCTAGGTGGATGCAATTTTGAAAGAAAAACTTAGAAAGAAAAGTTTAAGAAAACTAGAAAATAAAAGAAAAACACACTAGAACTCAAATAAAAGAAAACAAACAAGCTAAAAACTAACAAGACATGCTAAACTATGAATAAGAAAATAAAAGAAGCACACAAAATCAAGAAAAATCACACTAAAAACTCAAAAATAAGCATGAAACAAGAAAAAGAGAGACGAAATTACTAGAACAATAAACGAAAAACAGAGAAATAAGAAAAATATTCACAGAATATTCAACCCCCCCATGCTTAAACGTTGCATTGTCCTCAATGCAGAAGACAACGACGAAGGGTAAGGTCAAGTAAAGGATCAAGGATCCTCAGTCAGTGGGGGAGGGCTAGTATGGCTTGGTCCTGGTGGTGGAGATGGTCGATCGAACATGGCCTGAATAAGGCCAGCAAGGTTAGCAATCGACTCGTCGAGGTGGTCGAAACGAAGGTCAATCTGAGCCATATACTCAACAAAACTATCTCTCAACTCATTGACTCGGTGCTCGGTCCGGTCAATCGAGGGTTGGAGGTCACGAAAGCGCGCCTCATAGTCTGATTGGGGTTGTTCGGGTTGAGGGTCAGGGTGAATTTTAGGTTCAGGTTCAGGGTCAAACTCGGGGAAAGGAGGCATGCACATCAAGTTCTCAGCGACTTGGGGTGAGGTGTGGGGGTTAGGCACAGGGAATCTAGCGTTGTTGGGATAGATCCAAAGGCAATGCGAGTCCTTATCAAACTTGCACAAGCCAAAGTAATTACACTGGTCCCCATGCAAGAATAAACTACCCTAGACTAGGTCAGTGGTATTCCTAGGTGGCCTAAAGCCAAACTGGCGTGCAAGGTGAGTAATATAACCCCCTATGGCAATGCCCTCGTTGGTTGAGGTGGCGACGCTAGAAAGATGGTGAGCTAACATAGCTGCGGGGTCGGCACGAGCGTCGGCATCCAACATGGAGTATAACATATAGCAATCAGCCCGGATAGCTTTGTTTGAGCTACCGGGCCTTCCGAAAATGCCGCATGAGAGTATGCGGTGGACATACCTCATCACGGGGTTTTTAATTTTGGTCGCAGGGGTGTTTCTTGGGTCCCAATCATCGAACCTTGAGATTCTAAAAAAGAAGCCCTTACCATCCCAATCTACGGGTATAAGGAATGAACTCCTGCATGTTCATTCAGGAAGGCCAAAGCCACGGGCAAACTCGGACACGGTCATGGTCCTCTCTACCCCCAAAAGTCGGAAACGAATAACCCGGTCCCTTCCCTGAAGGTTCACAACTAGGGTCGATAGAAACTCAAGGGTGATCCCCCTATAGGTCGGTTCACCTAACTTAGCAATGTTGGTCATGTGACAACGACTTAACATCCCATCAACATCATCCAGCATACCACAACTATGCAGGAAAGGTTCATGCATGTATTTAGTAGGGACGATGGCTCTTTGGGAAAGAGATTGATACCTTTTCTTGGATTCCCCTTCAAAGTTGAAGGGGTTTGGGTTATCAGAATCCTTTGAGCGTGCGACCTTTTGCTTTCCCTTCTCCGCCACCGTAGCTTTGCGCTTAGCACAAACTAGCACAAACTCCTCTGCCGTTGGAGAGAAACGAGTGCATTTAGCGTATGCACCAAGACCTTTGAACCCCCCGGCAGCCCGAGTGGACGAGATGGACTCGTGAGGATTTGTAGCGGCTGTACCCACAAAAGCCAAAGAAAAAGGAGAGAGGGAAAGTGAAAACAAAACCGAAGAAAACAAAAAGAACGAAAAACAAGGGTTTTGATTCACAAGATCTCGCAATCCAAACTAAGAAAACGTGATTAAACCTCCCAAAGTAATCGTTAGGAGCATCTCATAAACACCAAACTCAAAAAAAGGTCGATCTTGAAGATTTTTAACTCCCTACACCTTGTAACAAGCGAAACCCCGCAGCAAAAATATAACAAGGGTTTAACGGGAACCAAAACACTTTAAAAACTTGCGTCCGAATTTGAAAACAACGAACAACCGAGAGGAGTGTTGCCCTCCCTCGCATTTGGTCGCCCTTGGCTTTGTGAGGGCCGTAGGTGATGCAAGGGGAGGCCCCGCTCTTTTTAGAAGCAAAATTTTTCTTTTCTTTCTTCCTTTTCTCATTTTTCTTTCTTTTTGGTTTTTAAAAGTCGGTATTAGCCTTACTTTCGGGACTTGGACGACCCATATAAGGGGTATACCCTCCCAACATGGTCTTTTCCATACGCCTCTCCGTCGCAAAGCGATGTAGGAGGAGGGTTAAGGGGTATCCAGTGCCGTACCACGAATACCGGGCTCGTGTAGGTTGGCTAAGTGCATGGTGGTTAATGTCTTCAGCGACACGCTCCACTTATTCAGGTTATTATCTCTTATTAAAACTTTCTTCTTTTATTATTTTCTTTTTCCTTTTCTTTTCTTTTCTTTTTGCACTTTTTGCTTTTGCTAAATGAGAAACAAAAACAAACTCAGACACAAGCCCTTAGAATCTCCGGGTTCCCAACAAAACGAGAAAGGAACGGGAGTCGCACAAGACACTTAGCGAAGGGAGTCTATTAAGGGTAAGTCTCGACTAGAACCCGAGTTAGGGTCGAAAATGCTCCAACCGATTACTTTTAGAAAGAAGTTTAAGAACGGCTTCTCAACTTCGATAACGAGATCCAGGAAACAAAGCAAAACAAAACGAAAAGAAAAACGAAAAGGTTTTCACTCCCTTTTTTCTCCATTTTCACACAAAAATTTTAAAAAATTAAGCAAAAACTAGCAAAACTAGGAAACAAAGAACGAGACGACTAGGTGATCTACCCTTGAAACAGAATATCTCCCCCCCTCCCCCCACACTTAAAACTCCACAATCTCCTCATTGTGGGAAGGTGTCGCATGAAAAGGGTAGAGAACTTACAAAAACACAAACAAACAGAACAACTAGCAGGTAGAAATGGTGGCGACCCGAGCCCACACGGCTCCAACAACAATAGATATCCCAACACAGACACTCGTAGGGGTTCGCTACCCAAAAGAAAATCAAGCATGCGACCGATCATGATAAGGATTCAGAAACAAAGAGTAAGGTGGAAAGATATTACCTCAGTCTTTTCATAAGCGTTGAAAATAGCGATCCGAAGTCGTCGTTCAAGAGAGTCAGATCAATGTTAGAGTAAAAGACGACTTTTCAATTATAGAATTCGCATACGAGACCAAAAGCAAAAGAAAGGAAAAACTATCTTAAGCGATTATGAAAAGAAATTAAAAAGATGAAAAATTGAAAATATGAACAATATATACATTGCCACTGACTTACCTTATCCCCGAATCTCACTCATTGAGGCGGGAAATAAGGGTGAAACTTGATACGCACTAACCGAAATAACTAAATCATTGCATTCATCACAAAATAACATTCGAATACATCCATCCATGACCAAAATACAAGTGAGAAATGCTTAAACACAGTCCAGCCCACCAAAAACAACCGACAAACAACCATAAGACAACAATCCAACAACCAGACAAACATGAATGATAAACAAAGCAAGGAAAAACCCGAGCAACCTAGCCGAACAATCACTAAAATATGCGAGCTCATGCCAAAAGAAATTGAGAGACCAACAATCCAAAACCACCAGACATCGCAACTCCAAAACCCCGAAGAAGCACTTCCCCACACTTATACTTCACAAAATAAAGTAAATAGACAATGATAAAGGTCGGGTGGGGGTGGGGTGGTTACAAACGGTCCTCAAGCGGACCCTCCTGGCGGAGGACGGGGTTGGAGCTGCATTTGGATGCCAGCCAGCGTCTCCTGTTGGATCTCAAGCAATCCTTGTATGTTTTCGATCTATAGTTGCTGGTTTTGGATGAGCTCCCGTTGGATCTGAAACTCATCATGAAGCTCCTGGAGTTGCTCGCTGATACGCTCAAGAGCAGTGTCCCGTTGTTGACTCGGCTCGGCTTCATCCCTTTGTACTTGTTCTTCTTCCTCCTCATCCTCTTCTTCCTCCTCTTCTTCATCTTCATCCTCACCTTCCTCCGCTCGATCCCCGGGACCACCCACCACAAAACGATCCCCAAAAGTTTGGCCACACGACCAATTGCGTCGGTCGGAGACATCTAGATGTTGTTCGGCATTTTCGTCCCCCAAATGAATTACGACGTTGTGGGGTTCGTTCCCGTGACGGTATAATGTTCGCGTCCTGTGTTTCTCCAGGAATTCCATCTTTCGTAGGCGAACACCGTCGATAGGATTGGGGAAATAGCGGGGAGTCCACTTCCTTAGATAGGACTCGAACCCTTGCTTTCTTAGGAAATGGGTGATGATGTGACCCATACCAATAGTCATGTTCCGGGTTTTGAGGCTTATTTCTCGGAGGCAATGGAGGATACAAGAGCCGGTGTTGACCCGGCGACCGTTTTATAGAGGACGAAGATGTCGTCTTTCCGGATGCTTGAACGTCCGGCGTCACGGCCAAAAACAGAGTTCGAAAAGAGGCGGTGGAAGATGCGGACGCTCAGATTACAGAATTCCCTAGCCTTAAAGTTGCTTGGGCAATAGTACTTTGCTCGTTGCGATCGAACCCTCGGGTAACGTCTCCTCCAGCAAGTGAGCTCTTTCATAGCTTCTTGTTCATCGAATTTGACGCACTCACCATAGGGTATGCCGTCCTCGGGAAGGCCTAAAGCGTTGCATAAGTCTTTGAGCGTACACTCAACTTCCTTTTTGTTCACGATGTATGAAAAGGAGGCGTTGGATGTGCCGTCTTCCTTTACCACCAAAGAGTTGAGGAATTCGAGCACCGGTTGCTCGATGATCGGTTCGTTGATTGTGGCGAAGACTTTCCATCCCATGACTTTGATGAAGAAGTCCATGCTTGGTTTACAGAAAACATCCCTTGCCGGGCCTTGTGCATATCGTCGCGAAAATTGACCTTAATTTTCGGGTCGCATTGAATAATCGAGGGCGGTTGACCCTTGTACCGAGTTTTATCGGGCTCAACCGAGGTTGATGGGGCGGGGGTTGATTCCGGTTCGGTTCGGGAACGTTTCGCTCGACCCATTGGATACTCTGTAAGAAAATCAACCACCAAACACCGAAATGCAACACAACCAATACCCACAAATCCCGAGCAACACGAATTCACAACCAACCACAAGATTCAATCCCAAGAACAAGCAATACACTCCCAATCTCAGCAATATCAACCAAAAACTCAAACGCCAAACTCAATCAATTCATCCAACCAAACCCACAAGCAATTCACATAAGTGTCAACCATAAGTTCACCAAAAACATTCCCAACAGTCAATTTCAATCAAAATTTCAACCCCAAATTCTACTTACTCACCCAACCAAGACCCAACAAGCAATTTCATCAAATTCAACCCAAATAAACAAGAATTTTAGTATCTAAGCACCAATAAATCAAGGAATACCTGGATTGAGGTGATGGGGAACTCCTCTTGTTAATTTCGAGCCCCACAAGGAACAAAGAGCCAAGAATCTTGCTTGAATAGAACCGGAAATGGCGAACTTCAGCAGCTAGGGCACGAATTGGAGAAGAAAGCTGGGAGAGATGGAGTAATTGGAGGTGGGTTTGTCGAATTTTGGAAGAGAATTCGAGTTTTAGGATTTTAGGGAGGTTTTCGAGTGTGAGGGTGAGGAAGAAAGTGAAATAGAAATGAGGGGGGATGAGAGTGAAGCCCCAACATATCGCAATTTTTCGACAGACCGTGGCCATGGTCCATTTGACCGTGGGCACGGTGTGATTCGGGTGAGGGAAAAAAGAAGGGAAAAAGCAAGGCGGAGACCGTGGCTGCGGTGAACCTCACCGTGGTCACGGTGATGTTCTGGACCAAAATTTCCAAGAATCATGCTGCGATGAGACCGTGGCCACGGTGACTTCCACCGTGGTCACGGTGATGTTCGGCTTGGCTAAACTGGGAGAACTTTGAGTATGCTGACCATGGCTGCGGTGACTTCTACCGTGGGCACGGTCCCTTTCGGTTCATCTCCAGCACCTACAAGACTCAAAAACTTCGAGAAATAATGTTAAGTCCTAAAATCTACCCTCTTGTCATCAATTCCCTTGTCTTTCTCGCTCAATTATCATTCAAGGACATTCTCTCAATACTCGAAGACACTTTCAAACTCCGACTCTCATTGAACCACTCACGATTTTTTTTTTCTTTTCAAACTTTTTTGATTTTTTTTTCGCATTTTTATCTCTAAATTTTTTTCTAATAAGATAAAACAAAGGAAGACGAAAGGCACTAAAATAAAGGAAATAAAAATGAAAGAACTAAAAATTGAAAGAAAACACTAAAAAAGGGGGAAGTAGTTCATACCTCTCCCGGGTGCCTGTTTGTAGGTCCTAGCTCGACCTTTTCCAATGCTTTTCAATTTCCAAAATCCAGAGGTATGTCACAACCGTCCTGACATATTCCTCGCTCATGATGTATGGTTTGAGTTTCGATGAGTTTGCTTTGAAACACTTCCCTTGGGCATCTTTCAACTCAACTACTCCGGCGAAAAGAATTCTTACTATTTCGAATGGTCCGACCACCGTGATCTCAATTTCTAGAGAACAACTTCAGCCTTGAATTGAAAATGAGAACCCTATCGCCTACCATAAACTCACGTCGGTTCAACCTCTTGTCATGCCATGCCTTCGTTCTCTCCTTGTAGATCTTGTTGTTCTCATATGCATGATGCCTCAACTCCTCAAGTTCTTCTAATTGAAATAACCGACTACCTCCAGCCGTCTTGAGATCGAAGTTCAACTTCGTGATTGCCCACATGGTTTTGTGCTCAAGTTCTACGGGGAAGTGACATGCCTTCCCGTAGACAAGACGGTAAGGAGTAGTGCCGATCGGTGTCTTGAAAGCGGCGCGGTATGCCCACAAAACTTCATCCAATTTTTCTGTCCAATCTTTCCTTGAAGAGTTAACCGTCTTCTCTAAGATCTCCTTGATGGCACGGTTGGAGATTTCCACTTGACCTTGTGTTTGTGGATGGTAAGGAAGTCCCTTCTTATGCTTGATGCCATACTTCTCCAAGAGAGACTCGAATCTCTTTTCGATGAAATGGGAATCGTTGTCACTAATTTAATGATGACACGTGGATTGCCAAATCTTGGGAATAGGGTCTTTTTCAAGAATTTCGAAGCGAATTTCCCATCACATCTTACACATGGGATGGCCTCGACCCACTTTGTGACTTAGTCTACCGCCACTAGGATGTATTGGAAACCCCTTGACGATGGGAAAGGACCCATAAAGTCCAATCCCCATACGTCGAAAGCTTCCACCTCAAGAATATAGTTCAACGGCGCTTCATTCTTCCGGGAGATGTTACCAGACCTTTGACACCTGTCACATTGCTTGACATGCAGTTGGGCATCACGAAAAAGAGTCGGCCACCAATAGCTGGTTTGCAAAACCCTTGCCGCCGTCTTTTGGGGGCCACCGTGACCTCCCACCGGAAATTCATGACAATGGGTCAAAATAGATTGCACTTCACTCTCGGGAATACATCGCTGGTACATCACGTCATTTCCAAGACGGAAGAGGAAAGGATCATCCCAAAAGTAATGCTTCATGTCGTGGAGGAATTTCTTCCTTTGATGATGGTTCAAGTGTTGAGGGATCACTTCGCTCGCCAAATAATTCACAATATCCGCATACCAAGGATACGAGTTGATAGCCACGAGTCGCTCGTCCAGGAAAGCGTCTACAATCGGTTGGATGTCTTCCAAGTCGACAATAATCCTCGAAAGGTGATCGGCTACGACATTCTTCATGCCCGCCTTATCGCGGATTTCAAAATCAAATTCTTGCATAAGCAAGACCCACCGTATAAGTCTCGGTTTTGTCTCCTTCTTTCCCATCGAGTATTTGATAGCGGCATGATCCGTGTAAACTACCACCTTAGAGAACATGAGGTATTGCCGGAATTTGTTGAGCGCAAAAACGATCGCCAAAAGCTCCTTTTCCGTGGTAGTGTAGTTCCTTTGGGCGCTATCAAGCGCATGGCGTGCGTAATAGATGACGCTTGGCTTCTTGTCTACTGTTTGGGTCAAACACGCTCCTATGGCGAAGTCGCTCGCGTCGGCCATAATCTCAAAGGGTAGCGTCAATCGGAGGTTGAACAATCGGAGCGGAAATCAAAGCTCGCTTCAACCTATAAAAGCGACTCAAGGCACTCATCGGTGAAAATGAAAGGCATCTTTGCACAAGAGGTCGATTAGAGGTCGAGCAATTTTGAAAAATCTTTGTGAACCGTGATAAAAGCCGGCATGGCCAAGGAAACTACGCACCCCCTTAACGGAAACTGGGGGTGGTAGGCGCTCTATAACCTCAACTTTGGCCTTATCTACTTCGATGCCCTTAGAAGAAATTAAATGACCCAGAACGATACCTTGTTCCACCATGAAGTGGCATTTCTCCCAATTCAGAACTAGATCCACTTCCTCACAACGAGTTAACACTTTCTCCAAATTTAGCAAATAGTCATCGAAAGAATTACCGTACATCGAAAAATCATCCATAAAGACTTCCATGCATTTTTCAATAAAATCACTAAAAATAGCCATCATACAACGTTGAAAAGTCCCAGGGGCATTATATAAACCAAATGGCATACGACGATAAGCAAATGTCCCATATGGGCAAGTGAAGGTGGTTTTTTCTTGATGTGAGGGGTGGATTGGAATTTGAAAGAAACTCGAGTACCAATCCAAAAAGCAAAAATGCGAATGACCCGCCAACCGTTCTAACATCTCGTCAATAAAGGGAAGGGGGAAATGGTCCTTCTTTGTTACTTTGTTTAATTGGGGGTAATCGATACACATCCGCTAACCAGTGACGGTCCGGGTACTAACTAGTTCTTTCTTGTCATTTTCAATTACGGTCAATCCACCCTTCTTGGGCACACGCTGAACCGGGCTTACCCATTCGCTATTTGCGATGGGGAAGATGATCCCAGCAGCTAGCAACTTTATTACCTCCTTTTTAACCACTTCTTGCATGTTGGGATTTAAGCGACGTTGGGGTTGCCTTGTTGGCTTGGCATCTTCTAGCAAATCAATCGAATGCATGCATATGGAAGGGGATAAACCTTTCAAGTCTTCTATCCAATAACCCAATGCACCCTTATGTTTTCTAAGCAAATCAAGCAACTTGGACAATTCGAAATCATTCAAATTCGCATTCACAATGAGAGGATAAGATTTCTCATCATCCAAGAAAGCATATTGGAGGGAAGGGGGTAAGGCTTTAAGCTCTAAAGGAGTAGAAGATTGAATTTGAGAAGAATACATACCGTTGAAGATCGCATCTTGAATCTCCATACACTCCATATAAGGCTCATCAATAATAATCTCCTTATGCATGGGTGAAGAGTCAAGAAGGTTGGTGAAGAAAGTAATATCGGTGCCGTCGGTCTCAAATTGGAAAGATACCAATAAGCAAGCTCCCAAGGGATCATCGCAAATAGATTCAAGGAGATGGGAGTCCTCAATATACTCATCAACAAGGAACTCCATCATGTCAATGGCATAGCATGAATCCCCATATGAAGGACCCTTCAATGACCCCTCAAGTTGAAAAATTATGCTTTCCTTCCCGACATTCAACGACATGCTTCCATTCTTCACATCGATAATGGCTCCCGCCGTAGCAAGGAATGGCCTTCCCAAAATAATAGGGATGTTGTTATCTTCCTCTATCTCAAAAATCACAAAATCACAAAGAATTAAAAATCGCCCCACTTGGACCGGGATGTCTTCCAATATTCCCAACGGTCTTCGCACGGAACGGTCGGCCAATTGAAGATTAATTGTTGTGGGAGCAAGATCGTCGAGATTTAACTTCTTGCAAATCGAATAAGGCATGACACTTACACTTGCTCCTAGATCACAAAGGGCACGACCAATCCGTATATCACCAATGGTGCATGGAATAGAAAAACTTCCGGGGTCGGCTAATTTCTCCGGTGATTTGTTATCGATGATTGCACTACAATCCGCCATCAAATGGATCGTAGATTTCTCTTGAATTCTTCTCTTGCTCGTGAGAAGTTCCTTCAAATGCTTCTTGAAGGACGGAACTTCAGAGATGGCATCAAGAAATGGAATGTTCACTTGAAGCTTCTTGAGCATCTCAAAGAATTTTGAAAACTTTGCATCGGATTTTGGCTTTGCTAACCGATCGGGAAAAGGAACCGGTGGTAGCTTTGGCTTCTCAATAGTCTGGATTGGTTCTTCTTCCACCATTTTTCCTTTCCCTTTCCTTAACTTCTCTATCTCCTCTTGTTCTTTACTAGACTCTCCCAATTCATCCTCATGTGCTCTCTCAACTTCCTCACCTAATACTAACTCACTTTCCCGCTTCTCCAACAAATCTTCCTCGTCCGAGATATCCACCACGTTACCTTCTTTGTCACCTAAAACCTCCTGTCCTACCATTCTAGGTCCAGCAATCTCCTTGCCACTCCTCAAAGTAATCGCATTAAGTTGCCCCTTTGGGTTAGGTTGGGATTAGCTAAGCAAAGATTGGATAGGTTGAGATTGTTGTGCCAATTGGGCCAATAGTAACTCAAGGTTCTTCATGCGAGTTTGGTCTTTTTCTCGGTCTAAGGCCATCTTTTCTTGAGATAAGGCTATCTTTTCTTGAGCTAAGGCCAACTTTTGGAGGGTTTGGTCAAGGGTTTCTTGTTGTGATGGTTTGGGCATTTGGGAAGGTTGACCTTGGTGGGGATTTTGGTGGTGGTTTTGGTGGTATTGGCGGCGATTTTGATTTGGAAAATCGGGGGGTGGGTTTTGGTTTAGGGAAGCTTGTTGGTTATAGGCGTAATTCCCACAGGGACGAATGGGGGTTTGATTGGTATAGGATAGGTTATTGTTGGGATAGATGGCTTGGACTTGCTCGGTTTGATACTCTTCACATCGTTTCGAAGAATGTGACCCTCTTCAAAAATCACATACTAAGACTCGGGCATCCGGAATAAGCATAGGTACTTCTTGGGCCGCCTTTACTTGCCTTGTGGTTTCCTCCAAAGCTGCCTTTTGTTGCATCTCAAGAACGGCATTCATGAGAAATTTAATGGTAGGGTTGCTTACTAGAGGAGGACCATCTCTTGGACTACGGCCGCCTCCCCAATGAGGAGAGTTTTGAGATATCTCGTGAAGAAATACGTTTGCTTCCTCCGCCGTCATCTTGAGGAACATGCCCCCCGAGGCATGATCGATGGATTCTCGCAAAGAGCTACTCAATCCGGAATAGAAGTGATGCAATAATAACCAATCTTCCGTTGGACACCCTTGAATCTCCCCCACGCTTCGAATAACGACTCATCGGGCTCTTGCTTGAAGCTCATGATGGCTTGCCTCAACCGACACATCTCATCATTAGGAAAAAACCTTTGAAGAAAGTCGCGGCTAAGGGCATCCCATGTTGAATAAGTTCTGGGCGGACACGTATTTAGCCATAATAATTCTTTCCCCTTCAAGGTAAGAGGGAAAAACTTCAGCTTCATGTATTCGGCGGAAACTCCATTCATTTGTACGAAGCCGATGCGTTGCTCGAATTTGTTGATTTGGTCAATAGGATTTTCATGCTCTCCTCCATGGTACGGGGTGTTCTCAAATATTTCCAATAGATCTGGCTTGAACTCGAACGATGCATTCGGTGGTAATTCTGGTAATGTGAATCGCCTCCCGTACCCGACGATGGTAAGGAATATGATGCTAAGTTACGGGGTGGAATTTGCTCTCCGTCAGCCATTGAAATTTCGATCGTCCCTCGCTCCCTTTGTTGTCTAGCTCGTCTCGAACCGGCGTTAGCTTGTCGAATAATACTCTCCGGATTCGGGTTCGGTGGAGTTACAGAAGTTTGGCCTCGTCGACAGCGAGTCCGCATGCACAAAAGGAACAAACAGAAGAATCAAATTTCCAGTAACTAAGGAAAACAAAATCTCTAGCAGTGAAATGATCTTAAACAACCTAAAGAAAAATAGCTAAGCTAGGTGCGGTTGCTCCCCGGCAACGGCGCCATTTTGTTAGTTGGAGTGGTTTGTAAAACTACGATTTTATCGTTCTTCCACAGGGAGCTAGGGGCCTTAGCTGCAACTAGCTGACTCTAGGTATGGTTTATGATCATGAAAGGATGAAAGACTTTAGGGTGAAAACAACACAAACACGCTATGTTCAGTCAAAAAGGTAAAACAATGGGTGTCGGGAGACTTTCGGGATGCAAGCGGGAATGAGGAAATGGGTTTCGAACAAGAGAGTAACGAGAAAGGGAAATCAAAGGGTAATTCCGTTAGAAAATACCCACCGGGCTTCCTCTTTCAAGGATAATCTGGATTAACTTCCCCAAAATCCATCGACAGACCCAGGAAAGTTAATGGATTGGAATTTCCTAGTTAGTTTCTATTCGCTTTCGCGAACTAGAATACTAACTATCCTAATTCCTACCTTCCAACAAGTATTGGAAGTATTCGGGATGCTTTCACACCTAAATACATCCCACTTGAGGGAAGGATAGGATTAGGAAATTGATTTCCTAACTAGTTACTCACTAATATTCCTAACCCAAACCTAATCACCTATTCACACCCTTAATATATCCCTAACCCATTAAGGTTCTAGCCACTAAACATCCTAACTATCATGATAATAACATCAACAACTTCATTCATGCTTAATCGAGTAAACAAGATGACAATAAACATTCAACAACAACAACAATATCAAAAACAGAGATTAATAAATAAGCAATAAATTAGAGAGAGAGAGATTAAGCAATGCTCGTGGATTGTGATGACAAGAGAGAAAATTTCAGAATAATAAAGCTCCAATGCTCCAAAGTTGAGAATAATCTTCAAACTTCCAATAATAATCAAGATAATCCAATACAAGAACCAATAATCTCAGCAAAAGATCTTCCTTAATCTCCCTAATCTAAGACTTAAAAATGTGATAAAGAGTGCTAAAGTATCATAAAAGATAGATAAAAACTATTGTCTCCTCCCCTTAATCTAAAATGACCTAAATATATTAAATAGTAATCAAGGTTGTTACTCAAAACTCGTCATTTTACACAACAGACAAAACTGGCCCGCAGGGGACCGTGGGCACGGTCAGGGTGATCAGGCACGGTCTGCGTAAGGCGCGATTCGCTCTTCGCTTCGCACCACCGTGGGTACAGTCCCCAAGCACCGTGGTCACGGTCTAGGCGACAGGGTCGACAACTTTTCGCTCCTTCGCCGCCGTTTGGCCACGGGAGACCGCGCCACGGCCTAGTTCTCGCCTTCTTCCTTGGGCAGGGTAGGATCCCACCGTGGCTACGGTCAGAGTGACCGTGACCACGGTCTATCTCGGGTGCAAGGCTTCTTCCTTAGGTCATGGCTCCATCATACCATGGCTACGGTCTCTGTGACCGTGACTACGGTCTCTCTCGGCCACAATTCCTTCCAGGGTACTCTTCAGCCGTTGTCTCCGCTTCCGCTGCCTTTCGACATGGCCGACCCTTCTCATCCTCTCCCTTGGACACGACAAGGGCTCGTGGAATCTTAGGGAATCTCGGGATTCCCAAGATTGGTGCAAAATTGGCCCATTTAAAATCGTCTTGAGTGAAACCCTTCGGAAACTACAAAAGTAACTAAAACGCATTAAAAGTTATTAAAACAACTACGAAACAAGTCAAAAGCCTAAGGATTTAGGCGGTATTTAGACACGAAATCGGGTCTAAACACCTTTACAAAATTCTCTTAACAAAGGTCCAAGAATTAAATATAAGTCCAACAAAGTAAATGGATAGCATTTTAGATTGCATAATAGTCACTAGGCTCGAGAAAATTAATTTGTCGATTTAATTAATAAATTCACCGCATTTATGGCCGGCCCGGTGATAGGCCCAACCATAGTGGATTTGTTGATTTAGCCCATAAATTAATTACGACTCGCTTATTGTTGACTTTATTCAATCTTTTATAATATCCATTTTCCTCGACTAAAAAAATGCAATAAAAAAAGAGGTAAAAAAAATTGGGTCGTCAGTTTTGTTGAAATATTATTCCTCTCCGCATAATAGTCATTATGGCTTGAGCTGTCTGAATTATTCTGCCGAGTTATGGATTCTCCTTAAAACGGTCGACCTATGGATTTTGGCCCATCCGACTTGAGAAACACTGACTTGAACCTATTGATTTGTGACCCGCTCGCTATGTTTGGCTTTCTGCGGCCCTTTATAATGTTTTGTCCATAGGTTCATATAGAATTAGGTCATGCACTCCCAAAAAATGGGTGAGTCCCTTGTGTCAGCATATATGTGTCGAGTCAGTCAGGATCATATAGGTCTTTTAGGGCATGCATGCATCGGGTAGTATGTGTCAGAGTATGTCATTGAGTGTTCTAACTTTGAATTTCCATGCAGGCATCATTGGTGATCAACTCCGAGCCCGCATTCGAGATCCGCGAACTGGTCGTTTGATTCCGAACCCACATTACGATCCATCTGCAACTAGCGACAACACCATGTCTGGAGAGCAATTCCAAGAGATCCCGGTCCAAAGCACTGAAGCTAACATCACGAAGCATTTAGACGAGCTCTACACCAAGATGCAGGGTCTAGTCTTCGCTAATTCCCTAGAGTAGGAACAGAAGATGGGCAAAAGGCTGAATGAACAACAACATGTGATGGATGGCGTGCTGCAAGCCATCACTAAGATCAACACCAAGTTAGGGTTGAATGCTGAAGAAGATGATGAAGAAATGCATGGATATGAATCTGATCCTGAAATCATCAAGATATCCCCAGATTCTAGTGGAACAGGGATATCTAAGGCTAAGGTTAACACGCCTGAAAAGTCTACAAGGGATCTCGCTGTTAAAGCTCTTGACAGACCTAAAACTAATAGGTGTCTGTGTTCCGGCTTTTGCAGACAAGTACTTAGAGGTTCCTGACAGACCTAAAACTAATAGGTGTCTGTTTACCGCAAGTGTACGGGTCTGTATAGTAATAAAATATCATTCTCTCTCAGGGATTTGCGTTCAACCACGCACTGAACTAGTTTACTACAAAGAATGCTAGGTCTATCCAAAAGGTATAGTAAGGTTTTCTAAACTAAACTAGGAAAACTGAAAATTTTAGGGTTTAACCAGATAGTAAAAAAGCGTTCAGGGGAGTCCACTCTAGTCAATCAATCGAATCGTCTACAATTCCGATGCAGGTAATAAGATAATTCGGGGTCTATAATCTTTCTAGGCCTTATCACTTCGATATTTCGATCCTAGGTGAGTTACAGTAATTTAACTAAATATTATTTCTAACTATTTAGTCAAATTAAAGATAAAAACTGATTATAAATTGACCCTAGGCAAGAATCATTATGTCTAACTATTTTCTAAACCTATTTAATCTACGCAATCCAATTCAAGACTCAAACTGTCGTTCTGTTGTCAAGAATCACGACCAGGTAAAGACTCAAACTGTCATTCTATTGTCTAATTACCATGACATACATCGCACGTAGATAAAACGAATAAAAAGATAACCTAACACCGAAACTGTATTCAAATTCAATCAAAAGACATTGAGTTTATACCCCAAACTAAAGAAATTAGCTACTCATGATACTAGAAATAAACATTGTGAAATCTAAACAAGAACAAGAAAACATAAAAGCAAAATAGAGATAATCGTGTTCGAATTGGCGGAATCGATCTCTTCGTGTCACCCGAATCGATCTCTTTCGTGTTCTTCGATCACAAGTAACAACCTAATCTAATAACAATGTTTTAGAATTAATCCTAGAAAAATTATCTAAATCTACTCTAAAATTTCTTCTCAAAGCTCTCAAAAACGTCGGGTAAAAATCTTCCAATTTGCCCAATTAGTGAGACTTCCGCGAAAAAGCGCTGGCTGCGCCCCAAAAACGCGGGTAGCGTTTTCTCTTCTTCCGTTTTCTGAAGTTTCTGGACGAGACGCGAGCTGCGTTTATAGAACGCAGGCTGCGTCTTATCCCTCCGCCTTGAGGTGGGCTGGGCCTTGGTTTCTGGGCTATTTTCCTTCTTCTCCTTCTCTTCTTCTTCAATTCCCTTTTTTACTTCTTTTAATTTTATGCTATTTCTTCTCCAATTCTTCATGTTTTTGATATAATTCCATCAATTCCTGTAAAACATACCGAACTCACAAACAAGTGTATAAATTACGGAAATTGACATAAAAATACTACATTTTGGATACAAAAAGCATGAAACTGATATGTTTTGAGCCCTAAAAACTCTATATAAAACGTCTTATCAAATCCCCCCCCCCCCATGCTTAGCTCTTGCTTGTCCCCAAGCAAGTAAAAATTGAAAATAGGAGGATTAGGGCTCAAATAGGAGAAACAAAAGCTAAGAAGAAAAAGTAGTGGAAAGAGTTTTTGATAGGATTACAAAAACAAAATCTTAACACCCCCTCAGGCTAACCATTCTAACACATCTATTCAACAAGCAAGCACAAAGATTAGTTTGGACAAGATCAAAACTCAGTTCGAAGTAGATAGGAAGAAATTTTCGAAACCAAAAGGAGAGAACAAGTACTTAAGAAGCATAAACCCGCCAACAGACTTAAGAATAATGCAAATGTGAGCGGTTGGTTATGGACGTAAGTCAGTCAAAAAGAGCAAGCCTCACATAGGAAGGAATAAACACTCAACCACTCAATTATGAATATGTATGTAGGTTTTCTCATACTCAAACCAATAGAAACAAACTACCATAAGCTTGGTAAGAACCTCGCTCTCCACTACTGGAATGCAATGCACAAGTGAATATCAAAAGGACTTTTTCGAGTTGTAACGGGGCTTAGGTTAAGGGTAAGGAGCGGTAAAATTTGGGAATGAGGAGTTAAGAGCCATGCTTGGATTGATTTTCAATGAATAAAACACTCTAAACTCTCCTTCTTGCTTAATGTATGCAAGGAATTTCACCTTTCTCCCTCAACAATATGAAACATCTCAACTGAATACAACCAAGTCAAAGTTTTCAGAACTTTAAATTGAAGCTCCCTAATCACCCTTTTCTTTTTGGAACTCTTTTTCTCTTTTTTTTTTACTTCTTTTTTTTTTTCTTTTTTGTGAGTGATCGGGGAGAAGAAAACTGTGAAACTATAACTTCGACCTTGATATAATAAATGAATAACATAACCAAACACCATCATTCAAAATACGGGACTTTCAGATTTTCCCAATTCGAAACAATAAGCACAATTCCTCCATACTTCATATTTTGCTCACAAACACACCGAACCAACTGTTTCTTCCAAAAAAAATGATAAACTCTCATCCAACCAAGCAAGGCAGAGGGACACTGGATATCAGAGGCCAAGCCTTGTATTGTCAGGGTTAAATCATGAAAGAAGGGTAAACAAAGGCTAGGCGGGGCAAAAAGAACGTTAAATATAATGTAGGGTAGGCTATTTGGCAATGTAGCTTAACAAAATAAAATGAATGCCTTAATCACTTTGTCACAGCGTGCAATGCAAATATGTAGTCTCAAGCAATATGCAAAGCAAGTTCTAGAGATGCAACTAATGGTGGAGTCACTCAGGGAATCATGGAATTGTTAAAAGTGATCAATTCAAAAGTTAAGGCAATGTGGACTCACGGGACGAGGCTCATTCAACTAAACTTAGCCCAAAGATTTGCGGCACGCACATTTATACTTTCTAAGCTAGTCAATGCAGTCAAATGCAGCTTTCATAACTTGTCTCAAAATCATAAGAGTTGAAGGAAAAGGTTTCAAAAACTTTTTAGAACTCATCCAGACTTTTCTAAACGAAGCAAGTTAAAATGAAAGTAAGAAGGATTTACAAATCATCACCAAAGGTGTTTCCGGTTTTAATTGTAGTCCTATCCTATATTTTTTTGGTTTTTTGTCTTTTCTAATTTTTTTGGTCTTTTTTCTCTAATTTTCCGATTTTTTGGGTTTTTGAGTAAAGTGAATGTAAAACAAAGAAAAAGAAACAAACTAAGAAAAGAAGCAAAGGAAAAATTACATGCTCTAACTAATGCAATCTAGGTGGATGCAATTTTGAAAGAAAAACTTAGAAAGAAAAGTTTAAGAAAACTAGAAAATAAAAGAAAAACACACTAGAACTCAAATAAAAGAAAACAAACAAGCTAAAAACTAACAAGACATGCTAAACTATGAATAAGAAAATAAAAGAAGCACACAAAATCAAGAAAAATCACACTAAAAACTCAAAAATAAGCATGAAACAAGAAAAAGAGAGACGAAATTACTAGAACAATAAACGAAAAACAGAGAAATAAGAAAAATATTCACAGAATATTCAACCCCCCCATGCTTAAACGTTGCATTGTCCTCAATGTAGAAGACAACGACGAAGGGTAAGGTCAAGTAAAGGATCAAGGATCCTCAGTCAGTGGGGGAGGGCTAGTATGGCTTGGTCCTGGTGGTGGAGATGGTCGATCGAACATGGCCTGAATAAGGCCAGCAAGGTTAGCAATCGACTCGTCGAGGTGGTCGAAACGAAGGTCAATCTGAGCCCTACACTCAACAAAACTATCTCTCAACTCATTGACTCGGTGCTCGGTCCGGTCAATCGAGGGTTGGAGGTCACGAAAGCGCGCCTCATAGTCTGATTGGGGTTGTTCGGGTTGAGGGTCAGGGTGAATTTTAGGTTCAGGTTCAGGGTCAAACTCGGGGAAAGGAGGCATGCACATCAAGTTCTCAGCGACTTGGGGTGAGGTGTGGGGGTTAGGCACAGGGAATCTAGCGTTGTTGGGATAGATCCAAAGGCAATGCGAGTCCTTATCAAACTTGCACAAGCCAAAGTAATTACACTGGTCCCCATGCAAGAATAAACTACCCTAGACTAGGTCAGTGGTATTCCTAGGTGGCCTAAAGCCAAACTGGCGTGCAAGGTGAGTAATATAACCCCCTATGGCAATGCCCTCGTTGGTTGAGGTGGCGGCTAGAAAGATGGTGAGCTAACATAGGCTGGCCTGCACGAGCGCCGTCGGCATCCAACATGGAGTATAACATATAGCAATCAGCCGGATAGCTTTGTTTGAGCTCTGGGCCTTCCGAAAATGCCGCATGAGAGTATGCGGTGGACATACCTCATCACGGGGTTTTTAATTTTGGTCGCAGGGGTGTTTCTTGGGTCCCAATCATCGAACCTTGAGATTCTAAAAAAGAAGCCCTTACCATCCCAATCTACGGGTATAAGGAATGAACTCCTGCATGTTCATTCAGGAAGGCCAAAGCCACGGGCAAACTCGGACACGGTCATGGTCCTCTCTACCCCCAAAAGTCGGAAACGAATAACCCGGTCCCTTCCCTGAAGGTTCACAACTAGGGTCGATAGAAACTCAAGGGTGATCCCCCTATAGGTCGGTTCACCTAACTTAGCTATGTTGGTCATGTGACAACGACTTAACATCCCATCAACATCATCCAGCATACCACAACTATGCAGGAAAGGTTCATGCATGTATTTAGTAGGGACGATGGCTCTTTGGGAAAGAGATTGATACCTTTTCTTGGATTCCCCTTCAAAGTTGAAGGGGTTTGGGTTATCAGAATCCTTTGAGCGTGCGACCTTTTGCTTTCCCTTCTCCGCCACCGTAGCTTTGCGCTTCCGGCTTCCTCCGGCTTCATTGTTATCACACGGTGATCCGGAGAAGCTAGGATTCTTAGTTCTAACCATCTAAAATACTTCACAAATCAGTAAAATAACCAAGATAAATCCTAGGTATCAAATAAGCATGATCATAATGCAAAGATTAGTACTATCAATCCCCCCATGCTTATTTGATACTAAGGATTGAAATCAAGATAAATTTAACCTAAATTCTCATAAAAAACAGAGCATAACACCACAAGTTAATACAACCAAAACCTTGACCTAAATTTCTCAATTTGAACATCACATTGCACTCTTAACGCATCGAACAACACAACCCTCTCAATTCTGGAACAAAAAGATCAAAGATCAAACAACTCTACCAAGCCCTAATCAAGAGTTCATTCAAAAATCAAATCTAAATCAAGAAATCCTAGTCTAGGGCATGATACATGATATAATTTGAACAAATTACTCTATAATCTCAAGCATTCAACCAAATTAATACCAAGAATGAAGTATATAATCAAAGAATCAAGAGAAAGAGTTGAAAATTCCATACCTTGAGTTGAAGAGGGAAGAGGGATGGAAGTTGAAAATTCAAAGTTTGAGAGTGCAAGTGAGAGGAAGTGAGAGAGAAAAGAGAGGTGAGGGTCATGGTGGCCGGCGCCGACGAGAAGGTCGGCGGGAGTGGTGGTGGCGCGAGGCGCGGGTTGCGTTTGGTAGAGAGAGGTCGTCGGGTGTGTTAGGGCAAATAGGTGGGAGTATTATGTTTGAAAGGAAAAAGGAGAAGCCGAACAATTAAGAGGCAGGCAAAATTTTCTGGAAAAATTGAAAAACGCGGCCTGCGTTTTCAAAACGCAACCTGCATTTTGTAAAAATCAGGCGGCCAACGCTGGCTGCATTTTCCTACCTGATGCTGCTATTCCTGTTTTTGCAACTTTTTGACTTGTTTTCTCCTCTTTTCTTTGTTTGCTCCTTATTTTCCCTACAATTTTACATACCAAAAATCCCAACAAATATCTACCAACATAAAATTCGTTAGGTTAAAAGTAATAATTTTTATAAAAGCCATAAATTCCTTGAATTTTCATCTTTTTCTCTACACACTAAAAGAAAAACATTAGTAAACTTCAAAATTAAAAATTACGCTAAAAAGTAAAAATTTAAAATAAAAATGCTGAATAATTAAAAATGTGGGGAGGAGTAAATTTCAGATAACAGTGTACCTCCCCGAAGTTGCTTTGTTTAACGTCATTAGCTCGACGTTACGGATCCTACTCGTCAGGGTCCTCTAGTAGTCTTTTTGCTGATTGGAGATCGGGGTCTCTAGCTAAGTATGGCTTCAAACGCTGCCCATTTACCTTAACTGAATCAGTATTCTCATGCCAAATCTCCACCGCTCCATGAGGGAATGCGCGTATTACTTTGTAGGGTCCCGTCCACCTTGATTTTAATTTTCCGGGAAAGAGTCTTAGCCTTGAATTGAACATGAGTCCCATGTTGCCTTCCTGAAATCTTCTTCTCATAATATGCTTATCGTGCCAAGTTTTGGTTCTTTCCTTGTAGATTTGGGAATTTTCATATGCCTCTTGTCGTAGTTCATCAAGTTCTTGAAGTTGCACAATTCCTTTTTCCTTCGCAATCTTAGGGTCGAAATTAAGAGTTTTAATGGCCCAGAAAGCCTTATGCTCGATTTCAACCGGGAGATGACAAGCTTTTCCGAATATTAACCTATAGGGTGTTGTGCCTAGAGGAGTTTTGTAAGTAATTCTGTAGGCCCACAACGCATCATCGAGTTTTAGGGACCAATCTTTCCTTGATCTATTAACTGTTTTCTCGAGAATGCTCTTTATTTCCTTATTCGAGAGTTCGACTTGACATCTAGTTTGGGGATGATAAGGTGTCGCCACCTTATGTTTGACTCCATATTTGGCTAGTAGGGACTCTAGTGGTCGGTTACAGAAGTGGGTTCCATTGTCGCTAAGGAGCGCTCTAGGAGTCCCAAATCTAGAAAAGATATTCTTTTTGAGGAACTTGATGACTGTTTTTGTTTCATTAGTTGGGGATGCTATAGCTTCTACCCATTTAGAGACATAATCTACCGCAATAGAATGTAGAGATTCTTATGGGACGGTGGGAATGGTCCCATGAAATCTATTCCCCATACGTCGAATAATTCAACTTCTAGCATTCCAGTTTGAGGCATCTCATTTCTTCGAGATATGTTCCCCGTTCTTTGGAATCTGTCGTAACATATAACGTAGCGCCGGACATCTCTCGTAATAGTAGGCTAATAGAAACCTACTTGAAGAACCTTGGCTACCGTCTTGTCGGGTCCGAAGTGTCCACCGAAAGGAGTAGCATGGAGATGGAATAGCACGTCTCGCACTTCCTCTTCGGGTATACACCGCCTCTAAATCACATCACCACAAAGTTTATATAACAGCGGTTCTTCCCAAACATACCTTTTAACATCAGAGAGGAATTTCTTTTTCTGTTGACAAGTCAGGTCAGGTGGAAGAGCTCCGCAAACCAAGTAATTCACATAATCTGCGAACCACGGAGCTGAATGGCGATTTATGACTAAGAGTTGTTCATGAGGAAACCACTCAGTGATAGGTAGGTCATCCTTGACTGGAGAGTCAGATTGAAGCCTTGAAAGATGGTCGGCCACCACATTTTGTAATCCAGGCTTGTCTCGAATCTCAATGTCAAATTCCTGGAGTAATAATACCCAGCGAATAAGACGTGGTTTCGAATCAGCCTTCGTCATTATATGCTTGATGGCTGCATAATCTGTATAGACTATAACCTAGGAGTTAATTAGATATGGCGTAAATTTGTCTAGGGCATACACCACAGCTAGAAATTCTTTTTCAGTAGTAGTATAATTCATCTGAGCTCCATCAAGAGATTTGCTAGCGTAGTAGATGGCATAAGGTTTTCCATCAATTCTTTGTCCTAGCACTGCCCCAATCCGGTGCTTGCATTATCGGTGCAGATACCAAAGCCTGTTTCAATTTCAGGAAAGCAGCTAAGCATTACTCATTGAATTCGAACGCAACATCCTTGGCAAGTAAGTTTGTGAGAGGCTTTGCTATTTTAGAAAAGTCTTTGATAAATCGTCGATAATACCCCACATGACCTAGGAAGCTTCTAATACCCTTCACTGATACTGGCGGAGGAAATTTTTCGATTACTTTAACCTGGGCTTTGTCTACTGAAATTCCCTTGCAAGAGATCACATGTCCTAAGACTACTCCTTCTTGTACCATAAAATGACATTTCTCCCAATTTAGCACTAGGTTCACCTCTTCACACCTTTGAAGTACCCGTTTTAGATTTTGCAGGCAAAGGTCAAATGAGGTCCCGTAAACTGAGAAATCTTCCATGAATACCTCTACAATATCATCAATAAACTCGGCAAAGATTGCCATCATACACCTCTCAAAGGTGGCAGGTGCATTGAACAGTCCAAAAGACATTCTTCTGTAGGCAAAGGTCCCATAAGGGCAAGTGAAGGTTGTCTTTTCTTGATCCTTAGGGTGAATCTGAATTTGAAAGAATCCTGAATATCCGTCCAAATAGCAAAAACAGGAATTCTTTGCTAGACGCTCCAACATTTGATCTACAAATGGTAGCGGAAAATGATCTTTTCTGGTAGCCTTGTTCAGCTTCCTGTAGTCGATACACATCCTCCACCCAGTAACAGTCCTGGTGGGAATTAACTCATTTTTCTCATTCTTGACTACAGTCATTCCTCCTTTCTTGGGGACTACATGAACATGACTAACCCACTCGCTATCTGAGATAGGATAAATTATCCCTGCCTTGAGTAGTTTCAATGTCTCCTTCTTTACTACTTCCTTCATGTTTGGGTTGAGTCTCCTTTGATGTTCAACTGAAGGTTTATGGTGTTTTTCAAGGAGAATTCTATGCATGTAGAAAGATGGATGTATTCCCTTTAAATCATCGATGACATAACCAATCGCCTTTCGGTGAGCTCGCAAAACTTCCAATAATGAGGATGTTTCCTCTTTTGTCAAAGTTGAACTCACAATCACAGGATAAGTGGAGTCTGGCCCTAGGAACTCATATCGTAGTGTGTCTGGTAACGGTTTCAGTTCTACTTCTGGGGCTTTAGGCTCCACGCTGTCAGGATTGTCAGTTAACTTATATTCCTTTTTAGGCTCACTTGTTACCTCATGTGCCTCATCTAATAGCTTTGTGTAGGCTGCTATAGCATCTTCTTCATCCTGCACCGAGCAATCATTGAGCAGACATAGTTCAAGTGGATCACTTGACTGGCCGTTAGTAGATGCACAGTGACAATTCCCTCAATAGAGTCTATTAGATTACAATCATCAGAAAAAGAGGGAAATTTCGCAACATGCTTTAGATTGAATTCAATCTTGTCCGATCCTACATTAAAAGTCATCTTCCCATTTTTAACATCAACACGACATCCCGAAGTTGCTAAGAATGGTCTACCAAGGATGATTGGTGTTCGCGAATCTTCGTCCATTTCTAAAATAATAAAATCTACTGGAACGAAGATTTCCCCTATGTTAATGGGTATGTCTTCTAAAACACCTACCGGGTATTTGATGGAACGATCGGCTAATTGCAGTGCAATCGTTGTAGGTTTTAATTTGCCTATTCCTAATTTCTTATACATAGAGTCAGGCATTAAGTTAATGCTAGATCCTAAGTCACATAGTGCTCGGTCAATGTGAAGGCTACCTATTTCACAAGGAATAGTGAAACTTCCGGGATCCTTAAGTTTGGTTGGCAACTTGTTTTGTATTGCCGCACTACAATAGTCGTTTAAGGCCATAATCTCATGTTCTTCTAATTTCCTTTTGTTACTAAGTATTTCTTTGAGAAATTTCGCATAAATAGGCATTTGCGTGATCACGTCATTGAATGGAATAGTAACCTGAAGTTGTTTTATTATTTCCATAAATTTCCCAAAATGTTTATCATGTTTCGTACTAACTAACCTCTGAGGGTAAGGTGGTACTGGTACATAGACTCTCTGTTTAACTACCGGAGGCTCCTCTTCCTTCTTTTTCCTCCCCTTATCGGTTTCATCTAAAGGTGATTCTTTTTCTGACACAGGGTCCTTATTAGGAGTGTTATCATTTGAAATTGGTTCAGTCGAAGTATTTTCAGGAATTCTTCGCTTGGGTTCTTCTAAATGTTTTCCGCTCCTAAGGGTTAGGACACTACAGTCTCTTGATACACTATCGGTGGAGGAGGTAGAAGCGTCATTCGAGTAAGTCACTTGGGAAGTCAACTTTTCATTCAGGATAGTTAAGGTTTCAATTTTTTCTAGAAGGCATTTAATTGTCCCTTCTTGTTCTTGCTGGGTTGATAGAAGATTTTTCACTAGAGCTTCTAGGTTTGGCCCTTGGCCAACATGGTGACCCTGTTGAGTTTGGTCGTTATGGTCTAATTCTTTAGGACAAGCAAGTGTCGCATGATCGGTCGAATGACAAAAATTACATGATAAAAGTAGGGGTGCCGGCGAGTCTTGGTGGTCTATTCTTTTCAGTAACGAATCAAGTTTAGCAGTTAATAGCGAAATAGCATCAAAATCATGCTTACCTCCCACTCTAGGGCGGGGTTCTGACCACTGCCGAGAGTTGTTCGCCAGATTCTCGATCAAAGTCCAGATTTCCGACACTGTTTTGCCCAAGATATTTCCTCCGGCTGCCGAGAGGATGCTTCCTCTTGTTGTCTCGCTTGCTCCATTGTAAATACTTTGCCAAAAAGGTGCTGGCGAGTTCGTCGAATGTCCTGATCAAATTTGGTGGAAGTGTATCGAGCCATCCCACGCCTTGCCTTCCAACAAAAATGGAATCGACACGTTATTGGCCTTGTAAGTGTCACAAGCTTGACGAAAAATTCGAAGATGTAAGTTCGAGTCTTCATTGGACAATCCATGGAATGGTGATTTGGATACTAAGTTGAACAAGGATTGTCGTAATTCGAAGTCGTTTGCTTGGATGGTCGGAACGTTGATTGCTAACTGCGTATTAGTGACATTGGGAGTCAGATACTGCCCGAATGTCATCTGTCGCTGTTCTCCCATCCCTTCTTCCTTTTCCGATTCCGATTTCTGCCCCAAACTAACACCGAAACTGCATTCAAATTCAATCAAAATACATTGAGTTTATACCCCAAACTAAAGAAATTAGCTACTCATGATACTAGAAATAAACATTGTGAAATTTAAACAAGAACAAGAAAACATAAAAGCAAAATAGAGATAACTGTGTTCGAATTGGCGGAATCGATCTCTTCGTGTCACCGAATCGATCTCTTTCGTGTTCTTCGATCACAAGTAACAACCTAATCTAATAACAATGCTTTGGAATTAATCCTAGAAAAAGTATCTAAATCTACTCTAAAATTTCTTCTGAAAGCTCTCAAAAACGTCGGGTAAAAAAATGATTATAAGTTCTCCAAAACATCGCAGAAAAAACCCTTTTATACGCCTGGATTAGGGCATAAAACGCGGGCAGCGTTTAAAAAACGCAGGCTGCGTTTTGCCCAATTATTGAGACTTCCGCGAAAAAGCGCTGGCTGCGCCCCAAAAACGCGGGTAGCGTTTTCTCTTCTTCTATTTTCAGAAGTTTCTGGACGAGACGCGGGCTGCGTTTTGTCCCTCCGCCTTGTGTTGGGCTGGGTCGTGGTTTCTGGGCTATTTTCCTTCTTCTCCTTTTCTTCTTCTTCAATTCCCTTTTTTATTTCTTTGAATTTTATGCTATTTCTTCTCCAATTCTTCATGCTTTTTGATATAATTCAATCAATTCCTGTAAAACATTCCGAACTCACGAACAAGTGTATAAATGACAGAAATTGACATAAAAATACTACATTTTGGATACAAAAAGCATGAAACTGATATGTTTTGAGCCCTACAAACTTTCTATAAAAACGACTTATCAGTTCCATTATCTGTTCAGCCAACTTTGAAGATAGCTGACAAAGTTGAAGTGCCGAATATTAGGTTAGGTTCAAACCTTCTGAGAACCCTATTCATCATGTGGAGGAGTTCATGAGGTTGGCACCCTTAAATCGAAATGATGCTGACCTATACTCTACTGTCTTCCCATCCACTCTAGATGGAGAACCAAAGGTGTGGTATCACGCACTCACCCTAAATCAAGGCCAACTGGACTGAATTGTTCAAGGCTTTCATCCACCACTACACACGCATCCAGAAGAAACAAGCTACAGTGGATGATCTAACCGCCATGAAGCAACGGGATGATGAGTCCTTTATGGATTACTTTGAGAGGTGGCATACGAAATTGTCCCACATCAATGAGACGATTCCTCTTCGTCTACAGTTATCTACCTTTAAGCAAGGACTCAAGAGCAGCCTATCCAAGCACTTGGGGTATCATGTTGTCAAAGATTTTGATTACTTGAAGGACATCTGTGTCCAATTAGAAGCCATGCACAATGATAAGACAACTTCGCCTGGATGGAAAGGGTCCAGCTCCAACAGGAGGGCTACTAGTGCAGCTAGCCACCCTCCTAAAATCATGGAGACTAACTCTATCCAGCGCAAGCGGCCTTATGTACCGAAGTATGAGACTTATACCCCATTGGATGTTCCTTACTCTCAAGTTCTCGACCGTCTAGTCAAGAAGGGTATTCTTGTTTTGCCTTTACCAAAGGAAGAGCCAGAAATCAAGGGCAGAAATTGGGACACCAACCAATTTTGCCGCTATCACCGTTGCCGAGGCCATGACACTGAGAAATGTTGGACTCTAAGGAACAAGATAGAAGATATGATAAGGGTCGGGACGCTACCCATGCTGAAAGCCGCTAAGAAACCAAACTATCAAAGTAATCCTATGCCAGAGCATGCAAATGCTATTTTATGTGGGGATTTCAGCTTCGACCCCTCTGCTTTGATTGTAGAAACAGGGCAACCTGTCCCCGAGATAGTTGGGTTCCCCGAAGGTCTATTCATCCATGGTATTTGGGACAGTGATGAGGATGATGAGCACGAGCATTCTGAGACAGTATGGACGGAGAAAGACGAACCTGATGAGATAGCATTCCTTACTTGGTCTGGCCGTCACAATAATAATAGGAACACCACCACACCGATGGATCGCTCCTAACCCAACACCAACAATGCAGAATGACAATCGTGTCTCTCACAAGATCCTCTACTGTCTCAACTCAAGAAGACCAGAGCAGCGGTTACCATATGGAAACTCATATGCACGTCACATGCTCATAGACAGAAGATGTTGGATTCTCTTATAGCACTAACTGTATCCCCTACGACAACTCCTGAAACGTTGGTTGCTCATGTTACTACCCAACAGGAGATGATTACTTTTCGGATTGAAGATCTACCTCAGGGAGGGGCATCTCACAACAAAGCCCTATACCTCACGGTGCAATGTTCCAACAAAACTATCCCACTTGTTCTGGTGGACAACGATTCGACTGTAAACGTGTGCCCTTGGAGAACGGCACAGAAATTGGGAGTACAACAACAACACTTGGCTCAAAATGGTGTACAACTCAGGGCCTATGACAATTCACCTCGGAAATCGGTCGGATCCATAGTGTTGCCAATCACTACTGGCAGCGTCACTCGGAATGTGGAATTTGTGGTGCTAGACATCCCAACCTCTTTCAATTTACTGTTAGGGAGGCCATGGCTTTATGAGTGCAACGCAATAGCATCTACTCTACATCAAAAGGTGAAAATGCTGGTTCAAGGACAAGTGATCACTATCTCGGGAGAGTCTATCGACGCTATTTTCACTCCTAAACAGTTAACTCTTGAAGTGGAGCACAATTCAATGGATGAAGAACTCCACAACTTTGAACTTGTGGCGATGATGTGCAAGGATGAAGCACCTTTTTACTTCGATCCCTACTCAAATCCCAAGGTACATGCTATGCTTAAGAAACAAGGTTATTTCCCTGGAATGCCGCTAGGGAAGAATCCGAAGAACAAAATTCCGCCCGTGTTCAAGACCTTCAAACAGCAGGGAAGGTTTGGCTTATGCTACAAGCCAACTGAGAAGGAGGTCAGGCTCGCAAAGATGGCTATCGTTAAACAAAAGTGGATGGACAATCCTCCTACTTTATCCTAGATGAAACCCTATCAACTCACTCTGAATGGACAGTTTGTTAGGGAGGGTGATGACTTCCCCTACTATGGATTCCCTGAACCCTTTTAGCTGAAGAATAAAGGAATTCAAGTTGCTGGATTAGAAGTCTTCGATGATTGCTCCATTAATATCGCTACTGTCTTTGTTCCCGCTCAGGACAAACAGCCTCCATTAGAATGGATTCATATGTCTGGGAGCAACATTTTATGCATGTTGTTTGGACAAGAAGCTACCCCGGAGAAGTCAGAAGTTGATGTTGTCGTTGCTGCGCTGTCTAACCCAAGCTTTGATCCAAGTCTCATGATTGCTGAAGACGGAGGAGTTAAGGCGGTCTCGTGGGTCGATGTTGAGGAGAATAACATTGCGTTATCTATAGGAGAGTTTGTTCCTAAGGACATAGAGCCAGGTTTTAATGGTCAAGTGAGTCTGGTCTTGAGTCTGCTGGCGATGTATTCCTTTTTGCATTCAATAAGATGAACCTTTCTGCTTACTCTAATTCTTCTTTCCCCTCTTCCCTGAGCTACTGCGCCAATAATAATCTTGAATTTAATGAACCCTTAAAAGAATTTTCTAATGAACATGAGCATAAAATGGCGGTGTTGGAAGACACCATCACCATAAATGTGGGCAAAGAAGAACAACCTCAGGAGTTGAAGTTAGGTAGCTCGCTCACGGTAGAAGAACGGGTAGCATTCACACAGCTTCTGAAGGAATTTGTGGATGTATTCGCATGGTCCTATGAGGACATGCCTGGGATTGACAGGGAAATTGCGGAACATACTATACCCTTGCTTGCTTCCTAATGCGAAGCCAGTTCGACAAAAGGCTAAAAGGATCAAACCTAAATGGGCTAAGAAGATCGAGGAAGAGGTGATCAAGCAGCTTAACGCTAAGTTCATCAAAGCAGTCCTATACCCCGAGTGGATTGCTAACATTGTCCCAGTACCCAAGAAAGATGTGAAGGTGTGCATGTGCGTAGATTTTCGAGACCTCAACAAAGCCAGTCCTAAGGATAGTTTCCCTTTACCTCACATCGATGTATTAGTGGGTAACACTTGCGGGCATGAACTACTATCCTTTGTGGATGGATATGCGGGTTATAACCAAATCAAAATGGCGGAGGAAGACATAGAGAAAACCTCATTCACTATACCATGGGGAACATACTATTATGTGGTTATGCCTTTTGGTCACAAAAATGTTGGGGCAACATACCAACGGACAGCCAACACCCTACTTCATGATATGATGCATATAGAGGTAGAGGTTTATGTGGATGACATGATCGTAAAGTCCAAAACAAGGGAAGGGCACATTCCTAACCTTCGCAAGTTTTTCCTCCGGCTTCGCAAATACAAAATGCGGCTCAACCCAGCAAAGTGCACCTTCGGTGTCACCTCTAGGAAGCTGCTAGGCTATGTGGTTAGCCAACGAGGCATTGAAGTAAACCCTTCGAAGATAAAGGCTATCCAAGAGTTGCAACCACCTAGGATAGAAAAAGAGATAAGGGGTTTCCTAGGACGAGTCCAATATATCAGCAGGTTCATCTTGAAGCTTACCATGACGTCTGAACCTTTGTTCAAGAAACTAAAGAAAGGAAGCAAAATAGAATGGGACGATCAATGTCCAGCGGCCCTCGACAAAAACAAGGAATATTTGTAACATCCTCCAGTCCTCATGCCGTCGGTACCAGATGAGCCTCTACTCCTTGACCTTACCGTGACTAGATCTGCAATGGGGGCTATGCTAGCTCAGAAGGATAAAGGTCAAGAGAGCGCCATCTACCACTTGAGCAAGAAATTCTTGCACTACGAAAGTCGATATGCAGACATAGAGAAAATGGCTCTTGCGCTAGTATGGGCCACCAAGAAGTTAAGACATTACATGCTTTCACATACTGTATATGTCATAGCTGAGAATAATCCCATCAAGTTTATCATGGAGCAACCTACCATCAACAACCGCATTGCTCAATGGGTGGTGATGCTTTCAGAGTTCAATCTTCTGTACTTGCCTCAGAAGTCCATCAAGGGACGAGTTGTTTCATATTTCCTGGCTGCCTCACCATCACAAGAACCTCCAAGCACTCACTTGGAATTCCCAGATGAGGATGTATTTTTCACTGACGAAATAACATGGGAAATGTATTTCGACGGAGCTTCTAACCAAATGGGTTGCGGAGTGGGAGTTTTATTAATCTCTCCAAAAGGGACACATGTCCCTGTATAAGTGAAGTTGGACTTTGATTCTACTAACAATGCCGCAGAATATGAGGCATGTATTAAGGGTTTGCAAGCCGCCTTGGCCTTACACCATGTAAAGGTCTTTGGGGATTCTATCCTCATCATTAATCAGGCTAAAAATACATGGAAGGTCTGGAATGAATGTCTCATGGCCTATCAACAAAAGCTCTTGGGGCTTGCTGACCAATTTGAGCAAATCAGTTTCCAGTACCTCTCCAGGGATCACAACGAGTTAGTTGACGCCTTAGTCAAGTTGTCTTCAATGATATCCATACCATCAGGCAAGCTTCAATTGCCAGTAGTAGTGGAACGGTACTTTAAACCGGCATATGTTTGCTACCTGGAAGCACAAGAGGAAGAAACTGAGGAATGGTTCAATGACATATACAACTTTCTGCGAAAAGGAGAATATCTAGCTGAGTTGGATGCTCGAGGACAGCGAGCGGTCAGGTCCCTAGCAGCACAATACAGCTTGATCCAAGATCGACTCTACAAGAAATCACCTACGGGCATTAATTTGCTATGCATCGATGCTAAGAGTGCCAAGGAGATCATGACTACTGTACATGGAGGAGAGTGCGGCCCCCACATGAATGGACGAATGTTAGCAAAGAAGATCCAAAGGGCTGGTTACTATTTGTCCACTATGGAGGCAGATTGCTTAGAGTTCGTTCGAAAGTGTTGTAAATGCCAAGAATATGCTAATCTACAGCATCAACCCTCGTCAAACCTGACTACTTTGACATCTCCATGGCCATTCTCGGTATGGGGTATTGACATCATTGGCAAGATACACCTAACCGTAATGGGAGGACATGAGTACATATTGGCCCCCATCGATTATTTCACTAAATGGGTAGAGGCAGCCTCGTTTGCCAAACTCACATCCAAACACGTGGCCAAATTTATCCTTCAAAACATCATATGTCGATATGGAGTGCCTCATGAGATCATTAGTGATAATGGAAGCCATTTTCGGAAGGAGGTAGAAGCTTTGCTCGCCACTTACAAAATCCAGCATCATCGGTCTTCGCCGTACCGACCTCAAGCCAATGGAGCTGTGGAAGCGGCCAATAAGACAATGTCGGGGATTATCAAGAAGATAGTTGTCACTTACAAGGATTGGCCAGATAAATTTGCATTTACCCTATGGGGATGCCGAACCTCTATACGAACTGCTACGGGGGCAACACCGTATTCCTTGGTATATGGAATGGAAGCTGTCTTACCAATGGAAGTAGCGATCCCTTCGTTACGGATAGTGGCTGAAAGTCAGTTGCTAGAAGCAGAATGGGCTAGGGCAAGGTTCGAGGAGCTAATGTTGATGGATGAAAGGCGATTGAGAGCATTAATTACATAATGTGCAAGTATACCAAAGTAGGATCACTCGAGCTTTTAATAAGAGGGTAAAAAGTCGTTCGCTTCAAGTAGGCGTTTGGTGCTTAAGGAGATGAGGGCACCTATACAGGACCCAAGGGGAAAATTTGCACCTAATTGGAAGGGTCCTTATATGATTAAGGATATTTTACCGGGGGAGCAGCTCGGCTCGCTACCATGGATGGAGAAGATATAATTCAGCCCACGAATTTGGATCAACTCAAGCGATACTATGCTTAACATAACCAAGCAATTGGATACTAATTTTCAGACACTTGGGATATTTAATAAATGCTCATGTGCTTAAGGAAAATAAAGTTTGCAAGAACACAATATTTGTGAACAAATATTTCTCCTTTATTAAGTGAAAATGCGAGTACATTATTTGTAACATAAGAAAATTCGAAAGGCATAATTAAATAAAAGATTATTCTGGCAAAGCAGTTTCAGTTCCTTCACTCCATCCATCTTCTAATCTTGCTTCACTTTCTCTACTTCGCCAGTTGTCTCATGGTCACTCTCCATGTCTCTAGGTCCGTTAGGAGCTTTCTCTTTGTCCTTGGGTTTATAGGCCCGCCTACTTGGTTTTCGTGCCTCCACTCTCGGACCAAGTCGTTCTTTTACTGAGTCTCTTGCGCCAAGGGGGTCCTTTATCGATGTATGAGGACCCAACCTTTCCTTCGCAGGTGCTTACCTTTGTCTCGCTTCCCCAACACGGCGAGATTCAACAGCAAAAATCAACCACCCATGATAACCAGCGTCGGCAATGTGAGACACACGTACCTTTGGCGGAGATTTGAGAGTTGGTCTTCTTTCCCAATACTTCAGGCATGACTCAATCATCGAACTTCGAAGCTTCAATTGATCAGGAGTGTCACAGAGAAGTTCAGGAATATCTTGCTTGCGACCCATCTGGCGCTTCACTCGCGCCGGAAAATAAAAAGTCATGTGCGTAAGGCCGGCAAGACACACGTAAGCATTGCGGAAGTCATGGGTCACATATTCAGAAATGTGCCACCATTCGATCCACCATGAGATCTCCCGAGGCTCCTTTAAGAAAGTAATCCATTCCGTTACCGAATGGAGGTCGGTGTACTTTCTCTTTCTCTGACAATAGTTCGCTGTTGCCGATGCAGTTCGAGGTTCTTCATGAGACCCAAGTGTTCCATTAACCAGATCTGTCCACAAATTAGCCAGAGTCAGATTGCATGACAATTATCTCCAACTAACGAAACAAAAAAAAAAACAAAAGGTGTAAAACCCATGGTTTTATGCATGAGAGGCCAAATCGCGTAAGAAGAGAGAAGGGGAAAAATACCTGAAATAGCAGGGGGCTTCCTTGGAAATCATGTTCTGGATTCGGATCATCCAAACCCATCATGTTCTCCGCTAAAATTAAACGCACAGGATTGTAGCCTCGGAAAATGTCTTCAACGATTTGGATCAAGTTCGCCGGTCCAGTTCTCTTACCGCCATGGTAGAAGCAAAACTCGCCGAGAAGACACAATATGAGCACTCGCACTCGTATCACGGGGCCATACTCTAAGGTATCAAGCGATTGAAAATATTCGACTATGGTTTGGAAGTGTACCTTTTCGCCGAATATTGCACTCCCGATGACCCGAGACGGAAGACGTAAGAGCTCCTTGTATTGCTTAGGGATGTCCATTGGTGTTGGAGGCGACGTCGGCCGAGCAAAGTGATTTGTCCGTATGATTGAGGACCATTCCTCCGAAAGCGGAAATAATTCCTTCCACGTGAAGCGAATTCAGATTCCAAAAAGTTTCCGCCGCACGAAGAAAATTGTAGTTGATCCTCACTTGTCGAAGACTCAACAAGCTTGTCAGTTTGTATCTTTCGAGCTCTTTCTTTTCTTTCTTGGACAAGGTGCTCATCCAAGTTGCAAGTTTCTTCTCGAAAGCCATGAGAATAGGGAGGATTTTCTTTGTGTTTTAAGAGAATATGCGGTGAAGGGTTAGAAGTAGAGATGTGGAGTGATGATTCCATGCATAACATGGGGTATTTATACACCTCCATTCAAGCTGAAAAATGGAGAAATGCAGTCAGCAAGTGATCATGGAGCTGTTGCATTCATATCCCATGATTTTAGCCATTTTGAAATGACTAGCAACAAAAAAAAAAGGGAAAAATAAATCAAAACCCGCGCGGGTTTTGATCTGCCAAGGTCTACGCACGCGCTTGCTCAATCCAGGCCCAGGGCCTGCTGAAGAGAAAGCCCGCGCGGGCTTTCTATCGCCATGGGCCGCCTCTCCGACGCTCGGCCCACCCGCTTCTAAATATATTTGGGCCATGGAATTAAACTGGCCCGTTTGTGTATTTTTAATGTTTCGGATCCAACCCAATGATGCTCGGTTCTGAACTTTTTGATCGATGATTACTCTAACACTTAAGTTTTCGTTTTCTTTTATTTTCTTTTCTTTTTGGGGAAGCGGGATTAAGTTGGGATTAATCCCGTGATGTAGAGAGTTGTTCAATGCATTAATAAAATAAAGTCGTGCATTCACCAAGTCTTGCATATAAAACAAGAAATAAAATGCATTAAAGTCATGCATTAAAATAAAAGAAAAGTAGTACATAATAAGCCTTGTATAACAAAAGTCTAAAAATGCATAGAGTCTTTGCTTGTCATCGGTTTGATCACCACAGGTAGCCCGAATCGCCATTGTCTTCAACCAGGTCGGCACCAGCATGAGAAGTCCCAACATTAGAGTCACCAGCTGTACCGAAATAAGTGTCCCAGGAATAGTAGTCAGAACAAGGATCCGTCTGCTGTGGCCAAGACAAGGGAACTTCGGAAGGATGTACGCTCAACGGTGATAATATGGAATGATCTTGTGAACCAGCTAACCATGAATGATCAGGAACACGCCACTCAACAGAAGGGGTAGGCCACACGGGACGAGTTTTGTAACCGGGGCTGCCCAACCAGAAGAGTTAGATCCTCCTAGCCAAGAGTGTTGGGGTGCAGACCACTCTTGCGTACCCGAAGGCCATGAAGGACCCATTCCAGGAGCCGGGACTGGCCATCCAGTAGAGTAAGAGCTAGAACCAAAGGAGGAGGCGTCATATGGTGCAAGACGTGAGGAAGCGTCATCTGCTAGCGCCTGACTGCCAGGGTATCCAACGGATGCACCTGAGTCATTGTCCTTCACCATAATCTCTCGACCACGACGAGCAGAACGCACTGAAGCTGGAGTACGATGAGAATGAGAAGGCTGGTTGGTAGCACTCGACTCTAAAGCATCCTCCACCCAATAAGAATGAGGCTGGGTATCGCCACCATACCCAACACTATGATGTGACCTTCCTTGGCCAAGATGCTCCTCTAATGACATCTGAGCCATGTGTTCATCCATAGAGCGACGGCCTCTACTACCAAATCCACTACGATGGGACCCAGTTGAATGATGACCCTCAACCATGATGCCTTTAACACGACCCTCCAGCACAACTGCTAGGGGAGTACGAGAGGACCCACCAACCTCCTCCTGTGATCGGCCCCGGGATGATTTATTATTCCCCTGTCGAAGAACGACGTGGGGGCTCAGTACGAGGAACTCCCGCAGTAGACCGTCGAGGTGGTTCCCGAGGAACAGACTCCGCATCGGCCTCCATGTCAGCTCTTCCGGCGGTATTCCCGCGATATCTGCCTGAGCCAGTGAATGACCGGTTGACATGCTTCAACGTAGTACTCCACTCTTTAGTCATTTGCCTGAAGACAGACCATCGTGGCTGAAAGGTAATGAGAACAAAGGTTACACATGTATAAGTGGCATATGAGATAAAAGGAAGCAACAAGAAATGAGGAATTACTGGTTTCCGATCAAACTCTAGGAGTGCAGAGCACTGACTGCTAGTCTCAACATCCAAGAAACCGCCGATCTTTCTTCTCGCTGGTTGGGCCTCCACCTCAGCAGCCTTAGCATAGGGCCCCAGCTGCAGACTTTATGGTTAAGAATTGGTCAAAAGCACAACATAGGAAAAGTGGAAGATACATACCACTCGGGGCGCTAAACGACTCAAGTAGCGTTGGAATTCCTCATTAAACTGCTCCTGTGGGACGTTATGCACGAAGTTGTCGAAGTCTCAACCACGAATCCAATCTCCCAAGACATCCGGAGCGACGCGCCAAGGCTCGAATATGTGCTCTGGAGGATCCTGGGGTATGAGGCCGGGATATCCCCCTAGGGTCTGCCTCGTGGTTCTCTCCCCCAAGTACCATATGAAACCCGAAGGTCCCTCCATCAGGATACGAAGGCGAGTATCGTACTCAACTTAATGCAAAGGGGTGGGCAATCCACTCAAGTCAAACTCAGCCCATGGACGCCAGTTCAGATGGTCCTGTGAAAGAAAAAGAGTCATTTCAAGAATGGAGGTAAAAATAAAGATGTCAAGCACAAAGAAATACCGGGGTGAGATCATCCAGAGCGCGACGGATACGGTCAAGGCTACTTGGCTTGAATTTCTTCCCTCGAATACCCTTAGTAGTCCAGTGTTCAGCAGCTAGGACCATCCTATTTGTCTTAGAGCGAATGCCCAAGGACAGGATATACTCATATGCCCATGAACGCATGAATATAAAGTCAAAGAAATAGCAAAAGAGTAGCAAAACTACAAAGAGAAGAGTCTTGGGTGTATACCTCGAGCACCTTCCATAAAGAAGGACCATACGAAAGCGGGTGTGAGACTCGTGGAGGTAAACTGGATCATCATCCAGCGTCAGTCTGACACCGAGACGAAGCCAGAGGAGGAAATACGCATACGCAACTTTACCCCAATTCAAGTTCCGGACCTCGTTCAAGTCCAGAAGATTCCGGAACCAGGTCAATGTAATGTTATCTCCCCGGTTGGCAAAAAGAGTGGCAGAAATAACATAAGCCAAGAAGATAAAGCGGCGTCGATCCCTGGGCAAATTTTCAAAGTTGGCATCACGGATGGCCGCCTCGAAGTGCGCATAGGCGAGGTTGGACAGGCCCTTACCTGGGCCTAAACGCGCTGACACTGGACCCAGCAAGTCCAAAACCATTGGAGGGATCTCAGCATTGAAGACTATGTCACGCCCGCCCTAAGGAAGACCAGTGATCATAACAAAATCTGTGGGGGTAATCGTCATCTCACCCACAGGTAGATGGAAGGAGTTGGTCGTATCCCAAAACCTTTCCGCTATAGCGCGGCCCATCACACGAAATGTACGACCTTTCCAGGCCACCAGGCATTTCCAGAACGGCATGAGTCTTGCAGCAGTAAGGGTGTTGCTAACGAAATCCCCGGGAATCGAATCGGCTACCTTAAGGAGATCCTTTAGGACGCCGGGAGTTTTCAAGTTCTCGTCCTAGTGGCAAAACGGGAAAAGGCAAAATTAAAATCCGGGGCTCACCTAATGCATTGACCAAGGCATAGTCCTTCAGGCCCTAGTTGGACCCAGCACCAACACTAGGCCCACAGCCATGGCCCGCAAGATAAAGGAATTCGAAAAAGTGAAACAAAAAAAAAGTGTAAAAAAAAAAACTGCCGGCCTAAATAAGCCGGCCCAGCAGAGCTGAAACCAGCACGGGTTTTGGTCCTGCTAATGGGTCGCACATCTAGGTTCAGTTTTCTTTTTGGTTGGGGTTTATGGCCTAGAAAACCCGCGCGGGTTTTCCCTATTTTAGTTGGCCGTTTTCTTTGTTTCCTTTGGGCCGAGCATATTTGTAACCCACTCAGTATTCTTTGGGTCGAGTTCAGTCCGTCTCTCAAAATGTGTCGTCATTGCGAATAAATAAAGGGACATCGTGCAGACATGCATATACATCAATTCAAGGCATGCTTAAAATAATAAAAATCGAAAAGACATGAAAAATAAAATTCGTGTTTGCTCATTATCATTATTAAACTAAGCATCAAAAGAGGGGTTTCAAAAATTATCTTGCCATGGGAACGGTAGAACCAAGCATGCTTCCAAGAATGGATGGTAAGATCCGAAGGGTCAGCATTTGCACCCGGAATAAAATTGCGCCTTGAAGACATCTCATGAGGCCATGCTGCCGCATGAGGAAGAGGAGTATTTCTGCGACCTCTGCGATGCATTTTCTCAAGAACCTGAATTATCTCCAAAAAAGCTGATTTCCAGAGAGAGAAAGAGAAGCTAGGGAGGTAATGAAGGGTTGAAGATGGAAGATGTGAATGAAAGAGGTGAATGAGGCTTGGTATTTATAGAAATGTTGAGTGAATATGAACCGCTCGTTTCTAGGACCCACCTCGAGATGCCAAAGGCGTTTCATTGGCTGAAAATCCAAAGGTCATCCCTTTGCCACCCAAAGAGGAGACCGAGTTGTGTGGCACCCTCTCGTCCACACAAATGCATGGCCCACCATTGATTCCCTTCACGAAAAAAAAAAAGGAAAAAGGGGCCAAAACCCGCGCGGGTTTTGGACGCTCTACGGGCCCAACTCTGGCGGCCCAGCGCCTTTTAATGGCCCAGTGACGGATATAAAACCCGCACGGGTTTTATACCAACAAAGCCCAAATTCAGCGGCCCAAGTTCCTGCGACCCAAGAGTCCCCAACATTCAGGTAAAAATCTGAACCCGTGTCATATGGTGCAATATATGAATGCCTTGCATTACAGAAGTCTCAGATAGGGTCTAGGTCATGTTAAACACATGCCATGGGTGAGTTGTTGAATCATTTTTGGAGTTAGCATGTAAGTGTTTTTCATTTGTTATGAATTCTCGTATAAGGTTTAAAGTCATAGGTAAGTTTGTGTCTAAAGTGATCATGTCAATACCTGTTTTTTTTCTAGAAGTCCAGCGTAAACCCGTGTCATTGGTGTGTCTTTTTTTCGTGTTGGCATATCATATAAGTGTCTTTCTTTAGGGAGTTTAATGTAAACCCATGTCATAGGTTAGTCCTCCCAGGTCAACATATAGGCATTTGCACTTTAGGAAATCTCATATAAGGTCTATGTCATATAGGAGTATTTTCGTGAATCAACATGCGTATTTCACTTTAGGGAGTCCGATATCAGTCCATATCATAGGTAAAGTCTTTTCTTGAGTCAGCATAAAGTGTCTTTCATTTTTTTTAGGAAGTCTTATGTAGATCAATAAGCACGTTCAAACCCAATTCCTGAGTGAGACTCATGAGTCAGCATATAGAAGTCATACATCATAGGAAGTCCCATGTAGGTCAATTAGCATATTCAAACCTGTGTCCTGGGTGAGTCTCTCTCGAGTCAGCATATAAGCATTTTTCATTTTTAAGAAGTCCTATAGGTCATTTAGGTCATACATGCATTGGGATGGGTTTTTCTTCATTTGCCAAGTGTCAAGGTCAAGGCTTAAGCCAACAATAAAGGGAATTTTGGGATGACGTGAAATTCTGCAATTACAATAAATCCGGGGACATAACACAAAGAATTGTTGGACTTTGAAGAATAAGATTGACGACATGATCTATTCAGGGAAAACTACTTCTACCAAAAGCAGCACAAAGGACCAGAAAGAACATGGATTCCGCACACAAAGACAGGGAGGGCACATCATCAAGGGAACCTTAGAGTTAGCTACATTCCTGGTTGTCAAGCATTTTGCTTTCGGAGTATGTTAGAGTTCAGAGTCAGTTCCTAATCCATGTCTTGAATTTAGTTGCTCTTGTTGTTATTTCAAATAGAATTTCATGCTTGAACTTCTGATTTGAGTTGAAAAGTTCTCTCCTCCAATCACCATCCTTACGAACCAAGTCTGCCAAATTCACATTCTCTTATCTTACATTTTTGTCGTACATATCGTTCCCATACTTTATTTCTTGAATCCAGGGTTAAAGAGATAAGAAGAGAGATTTTTTTTAAAAAAAAATAAAAGAGTGATTAGAGAAAAAAAAAAGTGAAAAACTATAGAGTGGTCGGTTTGAAAAACCTCATTGAGGCAAATCAGGCAAAAGGAGAGAATAAAATTGATGAGAGAAGTCAACCTGCATTCCAATCCAGCAGGCTGAGCAAGAGGAGAGAGTGTTGTCAAGAAAGACCAAGTCTAATAACCTCTCTAAAGTGAACACCCCTCATTAGAAATGTCGCAGCTTAACCAAATGTGCCGAGGACAGGGGGCTTCCGCCTAACCTTCATTTCACCAACTATGTTACCCTCGTCTTTTCATCTAATATCGACCTACCACTGACTACTTATCATTTACATTTCCAGCCTTTTCCATCAAATATCAACCTTTTCAAAACTCTTTCATTTAGTAAACCAACCCCGAAAGGTGTGTTATGACCAATGGAGAATAGGAGGCAGCCTGTGAAGGAGTTCGAAGAAAAAAAGGAGGTTCAAAAGAATGGAGTAGAAAAAAAATAAAGAAAAAAGTTAAAGGAAAAGGGGAGAAACAAGAAAAAGTTGACAGGGATAGCCAAAAAGATAGATAGCAAAAAAAAGGGAAAAAGAAGAACAGAAAAAACAGAGAAAGAAACAAAAAGAAGAGATGAAAAGAAAAAAAAAACGAAAGAGAACGAAGAGAAAGAAAAGAGGGGAGAAAAAGAAGTTTGAAGGCGGAAATAATGGTCATGCACACCAGAGAAATAATCTCATCCCAAACTTTCACCTCATCATCCATACACCTTTAAGCCTTCAATAACCTTCATACGCCTTCGTAACCGTCCATAACCTGCCTTCATAACCATCTTTCTGAACCATTAAGCCTTCCTCGAGGCACTACCCGTCAATGTTGCGCTTAGAGAACTACGACTGGCCTGATTCCACCTTGGATACGTAGGAAAACCTCTTCGAGGCCCGGCGAAGACCTTTTTTGCTTTAGAGAGTGCTTATCATTGAATAAACTGGTCTTTGAGAGAATAAAAAAAGAGAGAGAATAAAAAGCTAGTCCGAAAACCCGCTTGGGCGAGCAAGGCAAAAGGAGAGGAAACCCTGGATTTTTATCATCAACCCTCTATTTTTCTTTTCTTCCGTCAAACTTGGATATCATTCCAACACCTATGTTCCAGCCTTTTTCCAAGAGATGATGTCTACCCCATTTGACCATCTCTTCACCCTTTCAAGACACCATCATCCTTAAGTGTCTCTTTTCCCCATGTGTTAACATTTTCCCAAGAGATGATGTTTATCCCATTTCTCCTTCCTTTCTAAGTGTCTTCATTCACTAACCGACCATTGTCCATCATCTCTTTCACCAAACATCATCTTCCAACCTTTTTGAGCATTTTCATCCCATCTCACCCTTTGAGGACTTTTGAGCTCGGTCATTATTGCAAGTATGATGTTTTGATCTTAATGCCCACTCTTAGCATACATGAGTGTGTCTCACTTCTCAACAAGAGCAAAAGCCATCTACATCAGAACATCGGCTAACTGGCGACGTATGCGATCATGAATAGACTCGGAGATAAGCTACTCTAAACTGAGGGTTTGCGCTACCTTTTGTGACATCATTCGGGAGATTTTTTTGAGAAAGCTTCAGAGTGACACTTACTCCCTATTCTACAAGGTCTTGGATCTTCATTGACGTCCGAGTAGTCTAAAAAAAAGGAAAGAGAAAAGAAAGAAAAAAGAAAGAAAAAAGAGAAAAGAAAAGAAAAAAGAGAACGAAAAAAAGGAAAAAATAGAAGAAAAAGACAAAAGAGAGGCTAACTTGAAAATCCTTTGGGCAAGTTAGGTAAAAGGAGAGATCGAGACTCACACCTAAGGACATACCTTCAATGGTGCAGCATAGGAATCAATGCCTCCTTCTATTCCATGGTCTCTATACATCGCATTGTCAATCCTCACAAAATCGGGGGCTTGCAAATCTCTAAGGTGCCCTCCAAAGCAATCAAGAGTCTACACCAAACCAGGGGCTTGTCGTACATCAACAAAGATTCACAAGCAATCAGGGTCATCTACATGAGCATTCAAGAAGCACATCCTGCCAGCCGAGCGCCTCCATCACCATTCCCTGTCACATGGACCGAAGTGTTACGTATCCTGAATCTTCCTGAAATTCCCTACAAGTGGCCTTGACCCTTAAGAAAATCATTGTCTTAGAAAGTCATTGTCTTAGGAAAACATTGTCCTAGAAAGTTGTTATCTAAATAAAGAGACAGGGGGTTACCTGCATATAGAGTTGCATGTGTAGTAGCATAAAATGTCATATGTGAGTCCCGTCTAAGCATGATAGGTTTGCATTACATCCACAAGTCGTGTCAAAGTCATAGAGTCAGTTGCCATGCATAAAGTCAATAGTCGTGCATAAGTGCATAAATTCTTGTGTAAAAAAAAATGCTTTGTTTGTGCAAAAGTCTAGTAGACTAGTTGCATGCATAGCTACACATAAAAAAAATTTAAAAAAAAAAGAGCAAAGAGGTGCCACATCGTTGCTCCAGAACGCAACATTGGAGGATAGTTAAAGCCTGTATGCCATCTCATTCAGACCAACCGACATGGTTTGTTATCACTAAGAGCAAGATTAGAGCAACCTCTAATCCAACTCTAGCAGGCCAAGCAAGCATCCAATCAAGTCATAAAGTGACTGTCCAACACGAAGGACAAAATTATCTCGATCCGCCAGACACGAATGGTGACTGTCCGACACGAAGGACAAAATCATCTCCATCTGCCAGACAGGAATGGCGATTGTCCGATACGAAGGATAGAATCATCATCATCCGCCAGACATGAATAGCGACTGTCCGACACGAAGGACAAAATTATCTCCATCTTCCAGACACGAATGGAGATTGCCCGACATGAAGAACATAATCCTCTTCATCCACCAGAAACAAATGGCGACTGTCAGACACAAATGACAGACTCATCATCCACCAGACATGAATGGCGATTGTCCGACACGAAGGACAAAATCTTCATCCGCCAAACACGAATGGCGATTGTCCGACATGAAGGACAAAATCTTCATCTGCCAGACACGAATGGCGACTGTCACACACGAAGGACGGAATTATCTCCATTCGCCAGACACGAAAGGCGATTGTCCGACACGAAGGACAAACTTTTCCTCAGCTAGACACGAATGGCAGCTGTTAGACACGAATGACAGAATCATCATCTGCCATACACGAATGGCGTATATCCGACACGAAGGACAAAATCTTTTTTAGCTAGACACGAATGGCACCTTTCCGACACGAAGGACATAATCTTTTTCAGCCAGGCACGAATGGCACCTTTCCGACACGAAGGACATAATCTTTTTCAGACAGGCACGAATGGCGCCTGTCAGAAACGAATGACAGGATTTTCACATGATTTATACGGATCAACGACCAAAATTCAAGAATCCTTTCCCCCAATGAAATTCTAAAAATCAACATATATGCGCTTAAAGCAAAATTTGAAGTATTATTTACTTTAAATTCAACTTAAAGTGTTGAAACAAGCAGTAGCATGCAAGTCGTCTCAACAACAACATGCTATAAAAATAAGCTTGTAGAAGAAATAAAGCATATCGAGGTTCAAGGACGACGCACGTTCATCTTGTCGGAAAACCAATGGTACCGGCGTGAATTCCCTACTGTGATGTTCCTTCTATATAGTCTTCCTGGACTGTTGGCAGAATAGAACATCTGCATCCTCTTCTCGGAAAAATTCATCTTTTCGCACGCGATGAAAATGAAAATACCCAAAAGACCTTCTAGAGAGAGAAAGGGGAGCAAGTGAAGTTTGAATGAGAAGTGGTGAAGAATGTTGTAGCTAGAAGCTCCAATTTGCGATCACAAGAGCTCAGTTCACATAGCTACGTGTCAGGCCCTAATTTGCCCATGCTCAAAGTCTGATTAGCCTCGAGGCTATCTACAATAATTGTGATCAGATTTGTCTCCTGCATGGCCTGCAAAAGCTGGAGTGAATGCAAAGATTCCTCTCTTTTCTCTAGTGTCCAGCCGGCCTAGGAAAAAAAGGGGCCTTTGTCTTTCCCTCATGCTTGTTGCTAAGGGCTCGAGTGAATGCAAAGATTCCTCTCTTTTCTCTAGTGTCCGGCCGGCTGGCCTAGGGAAAGAAGGAACCATTGACTTTCCTCCATGCTTGTTTCGAAGGGCTCGAGCTTGTACATTCTCAAAGAGGAGCACGACCAAGTGTTCCCAATAAGGAGGGGTGGTCTTCTCAAGAATGGAGCATCAAGTTCCCCAATAAGAGCATTTTCCCAATGAACGTGCTAGCATAATATGAGGAAAATAAGAACCATCGACATCACGTCTTATGAAGTCCTTAGGCCTTGAATTGCCACTGAAAACCAAAATCAAAGCCACCGGAAGAGTTCGGAGTAGTGTCAACAATAAGAGTCATCGACATCGGGTTCGACGAAATCTCTGGAATAAGAGCCACCGACATCGCGTCTAGTGAGGTCTCGTCGGCATCAAAATGGCACCATCATCAAAACATCATCATCATCAGAAAAGACCAAAAATAGGGTCACCAATCAGCGTAAGTCCCCATCATACGAGCCATCGGCAGCATGCCCGATGAAGTCTCGACCCCCAGGGTTGGCGACATCGCGATCGATGAAGTCCCTCGGCATTAAACATGCCAACAATCATCAACATCGACATCGGGAAAAAACTGGAACCGACACCGGGAAAGACTGAACCGACACCGAGAAAGACTGGAAAATCAACTCCTTAAGTCACCGGCATCGTGTCCGATGAAGTCTCTCCAACAAGGCGTCATTGTCGCCTGATATCACCTATCGGCGCAAGTTCGCCAACCGCGACACAAGACATAGCTTCCAAGTGTCAGCCCACACTTTTGAGTAGGATGCCTTCAGCGCTCGAGACCATTTCGAGTAGGACGTCATCAAATATTAGAGATCACTTCAAGAAGGGCGTCATTCTCGCTTGAGATTAGCGCACGATACGCAAAACTCATCCACAATCAAGTAGAGCATCATACTTGCTTGAGATCATCCCTGACAGAGGCGCATGCCACCCACGACTGTGATGCAGGACTCAGCTTCCAAAGTCATATCTCCAGGCTTTGCACTCCAAATCATATCTCGACAGGTGTCCATCAAATCAAGACTACTTTGATTTTCGTCCTATCCTTGGACTCAATCAAAGTGGGGGCTCTATGTAGACACCGGATTTTGGCACATAAATATATTTAACATTCCTATATAAAAATAAAGCATAAATAAAGAAGAAGAAGTCGATCGATGAGCTAGTTCAGACATCGGATTTTAGCATAGTTTTGTATACTTGTAATATAATTTTTTATATGTATTTTTAGTTAGAAAATTAGGAAATAAGGGAAGCCAAACCCGAAGCCAAAAGACTTGCATGCATGCACTCTATATGCTCAAGATTATGAGGGAAATTGCACAACTTTTACGTAAAAATATTTAAATCCAAGCCATGCACGCCATGTGTGAGCTACGTAAAAGTAACATGCAAGGTATCGGAAGATTGGAAATATTCAATTATGGTTTGGAAGTATACCTTTTCGCCAAATATTGCACTTCCGACGCCCGATATGGAAGACACAACAGCTCTTTGTATTGTTTGTGGACGTCGGTTGATGTTGGAGGCGATGTCAGTCGGGAAAAATGATTCGTCCCTATGATTGAGGACCACTCCTCTGGAAGAGGACATAACTCTTTCAAAGTGAATCAAAAAACGTGCATCTTCGGGTCTTAAAAAGTCTCCGCCGCTCGGAGAAAGTCATGGTTGACCCTCACTTGTCGAAGGCTCAACAAGCTTGTCAACTTGTACCTTCCGAGCTCTTTCTTCTCTTCCTTGGACAAGGTGCTCATCTAAGTAGCAAGCTTCTTCTCAAAATCCATGAGAATTGGGAGGATTTTTGTGTTTTTTGGAGAATATTTGATGTAGACTTTAAAGTGAAGATGAGGAGTAATTATCATATGCACAAGATGAGTTATTTATACACCTTCATCCATGATCAAAATGGAGAAAAGCTGCCGGTAAGTGATCATATAGTCATTGCATTCAAATCCCATGATTTATGCCATCTACAACGGCTAGAAAAAAAAAGAGAAAAAAATCAAAATCTGCGGAGGTTGTGATGTTCCTGCACCACGCGCTACCGCCAAACCTGTGCCCAACGTCTGCTGAAGAGAAAAATCGCGGGGGTTCTATGGCGAATTGGGCCCGCCTTCAATGATCAGCCCATCCGCCTTCTGATTTACTTTGGGCCTTGTTTCTTGTGAATTAAATCGGCTCATTCATGTATCTTTTATGTTTTGGGTCTTGTTGTTGGCCCAATGACGCTCGGTTCTAAAATTTTTGCTCGAGTTTACTCTGACACTTAAGTTTTATGTTTTCTTTTATTTTCTTTTCTTTTTGGGGAAGCAGGATTAATTCAGGGTTAATCCCGTCATTTAGAAAATCATTCAAACATGCATTAATAAAAGTGAAGTCGTACATTCACCGAGTCTTGCATAATAAATAAAAATAAAATTCATAAAGAGTCTTGCTTTAACAATAAAAAAAAAGGAACAAAAATAGTCTGGCATACAAAAAAATAAAATGCATGGAGTCTTGCTTGGCATCAGTTCGGTTAGCACAAGGAGCCCGAATCGCCGCTATCTTCAACCGGGTTGTTACCAGCATGTGAAGTCCCAATGTTGGAGGTGGCAGCCATGCCAAAATATGTGTCCCAAGAATAGTAATCGCGAGCAGGAGCAGTCTGCACAGGAGGCGATGGTTCGAACAAGGGGACTCCAGAAGGATGTACGCTCGATGGGGACGATATGGAATGCTCCTGTGAAGCGGCTAGCCATGAATGGTCAGGAACATGCCACTCAACATAGGGGGTAGGCCATACAGGACCAGTTCCATAACCAGGGGCTAGCCAACCAGAAGAAGCGGATCCTCCCAGCCAAGAGTGTTGAGGTGCAGACCACTCTTGCATACCCGTAGGCCATGAACGACCTATCCCAGGAGCCGGAATAGGCCATCCAGCAGAATGAGAACCAGAACCAAAAGAGGAAGCATCGTATGGTGCAGGACGTGAAGTAGCATCATTCTCTAGGGCCTGACTGCTAGGATACCCTACGGATGCACCTAAGTAGGGGTGGGCACCATAAACCTAAACCGCAAATTGAACCGCAAAACCACATAAACCAAACCGCAAAATGCGGTTAATCGAATTGATTTTTGCATAAAAGCGGTTTAGGTTAACCAAACCGCAAAATGTGGTCTAGGTTTAGGTTTTGGATTTTCATGAAACGGTTAACCGCGGTTAACCGCTCTCAATTAAGTTGAAAAAAAACTTGTATGGAAGTGTGGAAACTTGGATGTTTGGTTGATTACTTGTTGGTCATTTGTTTTTTCAAAGGCAGAGGCAGATCGCTGCATCGCAAAAGTATCGGCGGTGTGCCGCATACGCGTATCGTCACATCGGAATATGAATTTATTAGTAATATGATTGCATTTATTTGCATAAATGTTATTGTAAATTTCCAGGAAATCAGTTAATCATAAACCATGTATGTTAACTGGGTAAATTTCAAATTTTAAAAGCCGTTAACCGGCACCGCTTCTAAATTGCGGTTTTGAGGTTTGGTTTAGGTTTTCATATTTCAAAAGCGGTTAGCCGCATATTGCGGTTGCGGTTTAGGTTTTCAAAATCCAAAAACCTCAAATGCGGTTAATCAAGATATGCATTAACCGCAAATGCGTTAACTCGTTATGCCCCTACACCTAAGTCATGGTCCCTTTGTAATAACCCGAAGAAAATCCCTCCATTAATACGTATTAATTAGTTTAAATAATCAAGGTTAACAATAAATCACGAATAATTAAAGCGCGTGTTCCATTTTACTGATCCAGTGTATGTTTTGCAGGACTTGAACAGTGCAACGATCGTCAACAAATTAGTTTAATTTTCTTTTCTTTTGAATTCTCTTCCGATAATTTTTTATAGTGATTCTGATCGTTTATGAATTCTTTTTCCGAGACCGATATATCAGGTCCCTCTTTTATTCATGGCAATTTAGGATTATAATTATGAGGAATTTTATGGAGGTGTTGGATATATTTATTTGGGTTCCAATAATCTTTTCCGGGTTAATAAATTTAGGTAATTTAGGAATTTGGGGGATATGAGTGTATAAGGAATAAATCAAGTGGAGGAAGTTGGGGTTCTATTTTGGGCCACCTAGGCCGAGTAAAAAGGGAAAAGGAGGAGGAAGTTGGGCCTTTTTTTTGAAGTATTATGTATATATTAAGGGAGGGAGTAGCAATTAGTTTAATTCAAACTCAAAGGATATCACTCTTGCTTTCACTCTCCCTTATGACTCCTTGGCTCCCCTCACTCCACACCACCCACCCAGCCCTTCACCGCTGTCACTTTGCCCACTAACGGCCACCACGCCACGCCACGCTTTTTCCGGCCACTTTTCCGGCCACCACCGCACCAATTCCACCCTCCTTTCTCACTTCTCTTCACCTCTCTTGCAAGTGTAACTCTCTCCACTTTGTTTCTCTTATTTTTCTTTCAAGTAAATCAAGTTGGAATCTGACAATGTATGGATTTTATGTTGGTTTCTTAGGTGATTTTGTGGCTTTAGTAATTAGCCAAAGGAAGGTGAAGGATCCAAGTCTCAAAGGAAGAAAGTTGGGTAAGTAACACTCATTTCTTGCTATCTTAGCCTAAATTAAGGGAACGTAGTGCAAATTATGGGCATGCATGTATGTTTAGTGGCTAAATTCTCTGTGGAAGTTTGGATACTTGTCTTAAATGAAGTGCATGTTTATAGATAAGTTATAGAGTGAGTAGATTGAAGGATTTTAAGTGATGCATGTTGGATTGAATGATGGGTTGTGGAAATGAATGAGACAAGGGTGTTGCCACTGATTAGAGTATGTTTAGTTGATGATTTTCGGGGCATTTCAAATCATATTTTGGGGTTTATGGAAGCTAAAATATGTTTTGGGAGGGATATATGCTAGATTATAAGAGTTTAAGCATGCATGTCAATGAGTTATCAAGAATGTTACAATCTGGTTCGTAAATGGATTTTTCAGGAAATGAGGAATGTGATTTTGGCCTACTTTATGGCATGAATAGATAGAGTAAAGTGTTAGCTAACACCCGGCTTTTGAATCTCGGGATTTCGATGTGTATAACATGAGTTATGACCAAAACCGTAAAGTGTTGCAATTATATACGTGTTCTGAGGTCACTACTTAAATGCATGTTGCTCGTCTATTTAGAGACTTTTTTGATCCAAATGTTCAACATGAAATTTTTAGACCATTCTTAAAGCTTTCCAGAAAGGTATGGTATACATTCATAGGATACCGGGAGAGAGAGTTATGAGCTTTTACATGGAAGGCAAAAATCTGAGTTTTCCAGAATGTATTTTTGGGACTGCCTGTATTGTTGGTCAAAATCCAACCCTTTCCCACGCTCAAATCAATTTGGAATTAAAATGAAAGTTAAAGTATGAACCACGAGCTTTCCGTGGACAGCTTATGGGCCCCAAACCGATTGGTATAACCCAAGTTATGGTATTCTGAAAAAGCTTGGTCGACATGTTTATTTTTCTGGACAGATTAGAGAAACAAGAGTTTTGACCTTCTTAGCCACGTTTCTAGTTTTTATGGTCAACTACAAAGTTGGAGTACCTGTTCTAAACTTTCCAAAAAGTCCTTTTATGCCCATGTTTCGATGCTTTTACGAGGCCTTATGATCTTATTAGTACTTCTTAGAAACCGAGATATTATTATTATTATAATTATTATTCCCCGAAAAATTCACTAAGTTCTTCCTCCTAAGTTAGGACGTAATTCATGATTTCCTTTCTATTAAGTCCCTTCAAGAGATCGTTGTGCTACTGTTCAAGTCTCTGCTGGACCAATTTGTGTTCTTAAGTTTTCAGGTACGTATATCGCCTGATGTTTATGCATAATTGCATGATTTATTCTTTTTATGCCAAGTTTATATGTCTATTTAATCGTTCATACTTGCATGAAATCTCTTATAATTGTGTTCAAAGGTTACGCAAGTTTTATGAATCTTAAATATCAGGATCAACTATCCAGTTAACTTACGATTTACTTTAAGATCCTAAACTACTCATCTCTTATGCTAAAACGCCTTACGTTAAGTTAATACTTTTATACTATGGATAATTCATGAGTTATGATCCATTACAGGAGCGATATATATCCAAGAGATTTTAGAGATATCTTCAAAGTTGTGAATAAGATTGGTTAAGGGTCTAAGGGAATCAAATTTTTAAGGTTTAAGTTCTAAGTGTCTAAAATATTAATAAAGGCCCCGCCCATGCATAATCATGCCGAAGAGCACCCCATGTTTGATGGTGCCTTGCGCACACCCGGGAAAATATGACTATGGTGCCTAAAGTGCACCCCATGTAAATCATGTATGTGCCTTAGTGCACCCAAAGGATTATAGTTAGTGCCTTAGATGCACGTCATGAAAATCTGGCCAGTAGGATATTTATCCACCATCTGGATCTCCCGATCGGTCCGGGTATGCGCATACGGAGGCTTAGCCAATGATTGCAAGTAGAGGACCTTCAGGATAATAATAGGATAACCAAGTTTAAGTTTCTTAAGTTACTCAAATCGTTTGAACCAAAGTAAAGTATTATGACTTGCATGTCAAAATTTTTATAAGTCTTGGTTTATAAGGGTTAAGGTCAAATGTTTGTGTTATGGCTTTGTTTGTTATATTACTTTTATTCTAAGGTTATGGTTATGTATGTTACCTTTAAAAGAACGAACTCAAATTATTTTCGTTTAAGTTGTGATTTAAGTATAGGTTAAGTTATATTTCCCCATGTACATGTTAAGTATGGTCAAGCTATATAAGTTATGCTACCTTTTATTGTTTGATTATTTATTTATATTGTTTTTAATGTTTTGGAACCGCGCTAAAAAACTAAAAGGAATTATGAAAAGATTCTTACGTTATTAGGGGGATATACGTACTGAGTTTAACTCACTTTTCGAAGTTTTATGTTTTCATTTTAGGAATCTCGGCGAAGGAGAAGGAAATGCCCTGGGACGACGAAACCCTAGAGCTTCTTAAGGAGATTGAAGGTGGTTAAAGATTCTTGATGATAGATTTAAGAGAAATTTGTGATATTTTGGCTGTATAAATTTTATTGGGATTGTGTTATGTTGTTTGGAGGTGGTTTAGTTTAAGTTAAGTCTTGATAATGCAGGTTTGAAGCTAGTTCATGTTTTGGTTGTTTTGTTGGATTTATTCTTAGCCTTGTTCACCTCCATGAACGGCGGTAATACTCCCAAGTGTTTATCTGATGCTAATCATTGGGTTAGGTATAACATTAGCTTAATCTAGTAATTAGTAACCTGGGGGCATTACACCCTCACCACTATCTCCCGACCACGGCGAGCGGAGCGCACTAAAGCTGGAGTACGACGAGAACGAAAGGGTCGGTAGGTGGCGCTTGACTCTCAAACATCCTTCACCCAATAGGAATGGGGTTGAGTATCAGCACCATACCCAGCACTATGATGCGACCCCCCTGACCAAGTGGCTCCTCCAAGGACATCTCAGCCATGTCCTCTTCCATATTCGGAGGACGACGATCTCTACTACCGGACCTGCTATGGTGAGACCCAGTTGAGTGTTGACCCTCGACCATAATGCCTTTGCCGCGACCCTCTCGTACAGCTGCTAGAGGAGGACGAGAAGATCCACAAATTTCTTCCCGAGATAGGCCTCGAGAAGAATATTCCCCTACCGAAGAACGACGTGGGGGCTCGGTGCGAGGGGCTCCTGCAGTAGAACGTCGAGGTGGCTCCCTGGGAACAGACTCCGCATCAGCCTCCATGTCAGCCCTTCTGTCGGTATTGCCGCGATATCTATCTAAGCCGGTGAATGCCCGATCAATATGTGTTCGGTTGCAATTTTTGTGGTTTTAAGTTAGGGTTGTCGGTCTCAGGGATGGGTATCTGGTATTCTTAGGGTTATGGTATGTCAAGAGTTTTCCAATGCAATAAGCAATAAATCAAGTAAAGTAAGCAATTAAAACTAATCCTAGATATGCATCAAACCAATCAACTATCAAAAGCAATTAAAGCAAGTAATATAAAGCATAAAAGCACTAAGCAAAGCAAGTAGTACTAAAACAATCAAGCAACCTATAATAACCAAGCAAATGAAAACAAAAATTATACCTTTGTTGACTAAAACTTCTCTTGAATCCTTGTACTTGGGCTTCCTCCCGAACAAATAGTTCGCCAACGCCGAAGATGTTCGGGGTTCTTCGATGAGGCCCAAATGTTCCATCAACCAGATCTGTCCGTAAAGTTAGCTAGGGTAAGATTGCATGCCAATTATCCCAAACTAACGAAAAAAAAGATGTAAAACCCGCGGGGGTTTTACGGTCAGTAGGGACAGAAAATAAAAAAGAGGAAGAAAGAGAGGAAAACCTGAAGTAGCAAGGGGCCTCCTCGAAATTCATGTTCTCGATCTGGGTCGTCTAAGCCCATCATCGTCTCCGCAAGCATTAGTGGTACAGGGTTGTAGCCCTGGGACATGTCTTCAACAATTTGAATCAAGTTTGCCGGTCCGGTTCTTTTGCCACCGTGATAGAAGCAAAACTCACCATGGAGACATAATACGAGCGCTCGCACTGGTATCACTGGGCCATATTCCAAGGTATCGGAAGATTGGAAATATTCAATTATGGTTTGGAAGTATACCTTTTCGCCAAATATTGCACTTCCGACGCCCGATATGGAAGACACAACCGCTCTTTGTATTGTTTGTGGACGTCGGTTGATGTTGGAGGCGACGTCGGTCGGGAAAAATGATTCGTCCCTATGATTGAGGACAACTCCTCTGGAAGAGGACATAACTCTTTCAAAGTGAATCAAAAAACGTGCATCTTCGGGTCTTAAAAAGTCTCCGCCGCTCGGAGAAAGTCATGGTTGACCCTCACTTGTCGAAGGCTCAACAAGCTTGTCAAATTGTACCTTCCGAGCTCTTTCTTCTCTTCCTTGGACAAGGTGCTCATCTAAGTAGCAAGCTTCTTCTCAAAATCCATGAGAATTGGGATGATTTTTGTGTTTTTTGGAGAATATTTGATGTAGACTTTAAAGTGAAGATGAGGAGTAATTATCATATGCACAAGATGAGGTATTTATACACCTTCATCCATAATCAAAATGGAGAAAAGCAGCCGGTAAGTGATCATATAGTCGTTGCATTCAAATCCCATGATTTATGCCATCTACAACTGCTAGAAAAAAAAAAAGAGAAAAAAATCAAAATCTGCGGGGGTTATGATGTTCCCAGACCCACGCGCGCGCCTGGCCAAACCCAGGCCCAACGTCTGCTGAAGAGAAAAATCGCGGGGGTTCTATGGCGAATTGGGCCCGCCTTCAATGATCAGCCCATCCGCCTTCTGATTTTATTTGGGCCTTGTTTCTTGTGAATTAAATCAGCTCATTCATGTATCTTTTATGTTTTGGGTCTTGTTGTTGGCCCAATGACGCTCGGTTCTTAAATTTTTGCTCGAGTTTACTCTAACACCTAAGTTTTATGTTTTCTTTTATTTTCTTTTCTTTTTGGGGAAGCAGGATTAATTCAGGGTTAATCCCGTCATTTAGAAAATCATTCAAACATGCATTAATAAAAGTGAAGTCGTACATTCACCGAGTCTTGCATAATAAATAAAAATAAAATTCATAAAGAGTCTTGCTTTAAAAATAAAAAAAAGGAACAAAAATAGTCTTGCATACAAAAAAATAAAATGCATGGAGTTTGCTTGGCATCAGTTCGGTTAGCACAAGGAGCCCGAATCGCCGCTATCTTCAACCGGGTTGTTACCAGCATGTGAAGTCCCAATGTTGGAGGTGGCAGCCATGCCAAAATAGGTGTCCCAAGAATAGTAATCGCGACCAGGAGCAGTCTGCATAGGAGGCGATGGTTCGAACAAGGGGACTCCAGAAGGATGTACGCTCGATGGGGACGATATGGAATGCTCCTGTGAAGCGGCTAGCCATGAATGGTCAGGAACATGCCACTCAACATAGGGGGTAGGCCATACAGGACCAGTTCCATAACCAGGGGCTAGCCAACCAGAAGAAGCGGATCCTCCCAGCCAAGAGTGTTGAGGTGCAGACCACTCTTGCATACCCGTAGGCCATGAACGACCTATCCCAGGAGCCGGAATAGGCCATCCAGCAGAATGAGAACCAGAACCAAAAGAGGAAGCATCGTATGGTGCAGGACGTGAAGTAGCATCATTCTCTAGGGCCTGACTGCTAGGATACCCTACGGATGCACCTAAGTAGGGGTGGGCACCATAAACCTAAACCGCAAATTGAACCGCAAAACCACATAAACCAAACCGCAAAATGCGGTTAATCGAATTGATTTTTGCATAAAAGCGGTTTAGGTTAACCAAACCGCAAAATGTGGTCTAGGTTTAGGTTTTGGATTTTCATGAAACGGTTAACCGCGGTTAACTGCTCTCAATTAAGTTGAAAAAAAACTTGTATGGAAGTGTGGAAACTTGGATGTTTGGTTGATTACATGTTGGTCATTTGTTTTTTCAAAGGCAGGGGCAGCAGACTGCCAGACTGGGCAGCAAGTACCGGCGGCCGGTGTGCCGGCACATGCGTATCGTCACATCGGAATATGAATTTATTAGTAATATGATTGCATTTATTTTCATAAATGTTATTGTAAATTTCCAGGAAATCAGTTAATCATAAACCATGTATGTTAACTGGGTAAATTTTCAAATTTTAAAAGTCGTTAACCGGCACCGCTTCTAAATTGCGGTTTTGAGGTTTGGTTTACGTTTTCATATTTCAAAAGCGGTTAGCCTCATATTGCGGTTGCGGTTTAGGTTTTCAAAATCCAAAAACCTCAAATGCGGTTAACCGCATATGCAGTTAACCGCAAATGCGGTTAACCTGTTATGCCCACCCCTACACCTAAGTCATGGTCCCTTTGTAATAACCCGAAGAAAATCCCTCCATTAATACGTATTAATTAGTTTAAATAATCAAGGTTAACAATAAATCACGAATAATTAAAGCGCGTGTTCCATTTTACTGATCCAGTGTATGTTTTGCAGGACTTGAACAGTGCAACGATCGTCAACAAATTAGTTTAATTTTCTTTTCTTTTGAATTCTCTTCCGATAATTTTTTATAGTGATTCTGATCGTTTATGAATTCTTTTTCCGAGACCGATATATCAGGTCCCTCTTTTATTCATGGCAATTTAGGATTATAATTATGAGGAATTTTATGGAGGTGTTGGATATATTTATTTGGGTTCCAATAATCTTTTCCGGGTTAATAAATTTAGGTAATTTAGGAATTTGGGGGATATGAGTGTATAAGGAATAAATCAAGTGGAGGAAGTTGGGGTTCTATTTTGGGCCACCTGGGCCAAGTAAAAAGGGAAGAGGAGGAGGAAGTTGGGCCTTTTTTTTGAAGTATTATGTATATATTAAGGGAGGGAGTAGCAATTAGTTTAATTCAAACTCAAAGGATATCACTCTTGCTTTCACTCTCCCTTATGACTCCTTGGCTCCCCTCACTCCACACCACCCACCCAGCCCCTTCCTGCTTGCCGCCTGCCCAGCCGACGGCCACCGCCAGCAGCCACGCCGGCCGTTTTCCGGCCACTTTTCCGGCCACCACCGCACCAATTCCACCCTCCTTTCTCACTTCTCTTCACCTCTCTTGCAAGTGTAACTCTCTCCACTTTGTTTCTCTTATTTTTCTTTCAAGTAAATCAAGTTGGAATCTGACAATGTATGGATTTTATGTTGGTTTCTTAGGTGATTTTGTGGCTTTAGTAATTAGCCAAAGGAAGGTGAAGGATCCAAGTCTCAAAGGAAGAAAGTTGGGTAAGTAACACTCATTTCTTGCTATCTTAGCCTAAATTAAGGGAACGTAGTGCAAATTATGGGCATGCATGTATGTTTAGTGGCTAAATTCTCTGTGGAAGTTTGGATACTTGTCTTAAATGAAGTGCATGTTTATAGATAAGTTATAGAGTGAGTAGATTGAAGGATTTTAAGTGATGCATGTTGGATTGAATGATGAGTTGTGGAAATGAATGAGACAAGGGTGTTGCCACTGATTAGAGTATGTTTAGATGATGATTTTCGGGGCATTTCAAATCTTATTTTGGGGTTTATGGAAGCTAAAATATGTTTTGGGAGGGATATATGCTAGATTATAAGAGTTTAAGCATGCATGTCAACGAGTTATCAAGAATGTTACAATCTGGTTCGTAAATGGATTTTCCAGGAAATGAGGAATGTGATTTTGGCCTACTTTATGGCATGAATAGATAGAGTAAAGTGTTAGCTAACACCCGGCTTTTGAATCTCGGGATTTCGATGTGTATAACATGAGTTATGACCAAAACCGTAAAGTGTTGCAATTATATACGTGTTCTGAGGTCAGTACTTAAATGCATGTTGCTCGTCTATTTAGAGACTTTTTTGATCCAAATGTTCAACATGAAATTTTTAGACCATTCTTAAAGCTTTCCAGAAAGGTATGGTATACATTCATAGGATACCGGGAGAGAGAGTTATGAGCTTTTACATGGAAGGCAAAAATCTGAGTTTTCCAGAATGTATTTTTGGGACTGCCTGTATTGTTGGTCAAAATCCAACCCTTTCCCACGCTCAAATCAATTTGGAATTAAAATGAAAGTTAAAGTATAAACCACGAGCTTTCCGTGGACAGCTTACGGGCCCCAAACCGATTGGTATAACCCAAGTTATGGTATTCTGAAAAAGTTTGGTCGACATGTTTATTTTTCTGGACAGATTAGAGAAACAAGAGTTTTGACCTTCTCAGCCACGTTTCTAGTTTTTATGGTCAACTACAAAGTTGGAGTACATGTTCTAAACTTTCCAAAAAGTCCTTTTATGCCCATGTTTCGATGCTTTTACGAGGCCTTATGATCTTATTAGTACTTCTTAGAAACCGAGATATTATTATTATTATAATTATTATTCCCCGAAAAATTCACTAAGTTCTTCCTCCTAAGTTAGGACGTAATTCATGATTTCCTTTCTTTTAAGTCCCTTCAAGAGATCGTTGTGCTATTGTTCAAGTCTCAGCTGGACCAATTTGTGTTCTTAAGTTTTCAGGTACGTATATCGCCTGATGTTTATGCATAATTGCATGATTTATTCTTTTTATGCCAAGTTTATATGTCTATTTAATCATTCATGCTTGCATGAAATCTCTTATAATTGAGTTCAAAGGTTACGCAAGTTTTATGAATCTTAAATATCAGGATCAAACTATCCAGTTAACTTATGATTTACTTTAAGATCCTAAACTACTCATCTCTTATGCTAAAACGCCTTACGTTAAGTTAATACTTTTATACTATGGATAATTCATGAGTTATGATCCATTACAGGAGCGATATATATCCAAGAGATTTTAGAGATATCTTCAAAGTTGTGAATAAGATTGGTTAAGGGTCTAAGGGAATCAAATTTTTAAGGTTTAAGTTCTAAGTGTCTAAAATATTAATAAAGGTCCCGCCCATGCATAATCATGCCGAAGAGCACCCCATGTTTGATGGTGCCTTGCGCACACCCGGGAAAATATGACTATGGTGCGTAAAGTGCACCCCATGTAAATCATGTATGTGCCTTAGTGCACCCAAAGGATTATAGTTAGTGCCTTAGATGCACGTCATGAAAATCTGGCCAGTAGGATATTTATCCACCATCTGGATCTCCCGATCGGTCCGGGTATGCGAATACGGAGGCTTAGCCAATGATTGCAAGTAGAGGACCTTCAGGATAATAATAGGATAACCAAGTTTAAGTTTCTTAAGTTACTCAAGTCGTTTGAACCAAAGTAAAGCATTATGACTTGCATGTCAAAATTTTTATAAGTCTTGGTTTATAAGGGTTAAGGTCAAATGTTTGTGTTATGGCTTTGTGTGTTATATTACTTTTATTCTAAGGTTATGGTTATGTATGTTACCTTTAAAAAACGAACTCAAATTATTTTCCTTTAAGTTGTGATTTAAGTATAGGTTAAGTTATATTTCCCCATGTACATGTTAAGTATGGTCAAGCTATGTAAGTTATGCTCCCTTTTATTGTTTGATTATTTATTTATATTGTTTTTAATGTTTTGGAACCGCGCTAAATAACTAAAATGAATTATGAAAAGATTCTTACGTTATTAGGGGGATATACGTACTGAGTTTAACTCACTTTTCGAAGTTTTATGTTTTCGTTTTAGGAATCTCGGCGAAGGAGAAGGAAATGCCCTGGGAGGACGAAACCCTAGAGCTTCTTAAGGAGATTGAAGGTGGTTAAAGATTCTTGATGATAGATTTAAGAGAAATTTGTGATATTTTGGCTGTATAAATTTTATTGGGATTGTGTTATGTTGTTTGGAGGTGGTTTAGTTTAAGTTAAGTCTTGATAATGCAGGTTTGAAGCTAGTTCATGTTTTGGTTGTTTTGTTGGATTTATTCTTAGCCTTGTTCACCTCCATGAACGGCGGTAATACTCCCAAGTGTTTATCTGATGCTAATCATTGGGTTAGGTATAACATTAGCGTAATCTAGTAATTAGTAACCTGGGGGCATTACACCCTCACCACTATCTCCCGACCACGCGGCGAGCGAGCGCAAGGCCGAGTACGACGAGAACGAGAGGGTCGGTAGGTGGCGCTTGACTCTCAAACATCCTTCACCCAATAGGAATGGGGTTGAGTATCAGCACCATACCCAGCACTATGATGCGACCCCCCTGACCAAGTGGCTCCTCCAAGGACATCTCAGCCATGTCCTCTTCCATATTCGGAGGACGACGATCTCTACTACCGGACCTGCTATGGTGAGACCCAGTTGAGTGTTGACCCTCGACCATAATGCCTTTACCGCGACCCTCTGGTACAGCTGCTAGAGGAGGACGAGAAGATCCACAAATTTCTTCCCGAGATAGGCCTCGAGAAGAATATTCCCCTACCGAAGAACGGCGTGGGGGCTCGGTGCGAGGGGCTCCTGCAGTAGAACGTCGAGGTGGCTCCCTTGGAACAGACTCCGCATCAGCCTCCATGTCAGCCCTTCTGTCGGTATTGCCGCGATATCTACCTAAGCCGGTGAATGCCCGGTCAATATGTGTTCGGTTGCAATTTTTGTGGTTTTAAGTTAGGGTTGTCGGTCTCAGGGATGGGTATCTGGTATTCTTAGGATTATGGTATGTCAAGAGTTTCCCAATGCAAAAAGCAATAAATCAAGTAAAGTAAGCAATTAAAACTAATCCTAGATATGCATCAAACCAATCAACTACCAAAAGCAATTAAAGCAAGTAATATAAAGCATAAAAGCACTAAGCAAAGCAAGTAGTACTAAAACAATCAAGTAACCTATAATAACCAAGCAAATGAAAACAAGAAATTATACCTTTGTTGACTAAAACTTCTCTTGAATCCTTGTACTTGGGCTTCCTCCCGAACAAATAAGAAAGCGTGAATTGGATTACTAAGAATCCTCAAATTCCCACTTGAGAGTGGAATTTGTGATCCTTAATCCTCCTCCTCACTAAAAGTTGGATTGGACATTTTTGTGGCTAAACTAGAATAATCAAAACAAGTAATGCTAAAAATGAAAGTATAAAATGAAAGAGACAATGAAGAAAACTCTGAAAATGGATTGATTGAAAGTTGATTACAAAGTAGCTTGAAGAACAAGACAATGAAAACCTAAGAGAGAGAAAGAGATTACAACTAGAAAAGCATTGAAAGCTAATTAATCAACAACTAAAGCTAGGTTAAAAGACTACTATTGCTAAAACCGCAGCTGAGAGTATATATAATAAGCCCAACTTGTTACACAAAACGCATCATTTCAATCCTGAATTAGACACAGAAAAGCTGGGTGGCTCGAGCGAGTCACCCCCCTGACTCGCCCTCTGGCCCACTGGGTGATGTCTTCTTGGCTGTTCTTCTTCAGCTGTACAGGCAGTCGACTCGGTCGAGTCGTGCAAATGGCTCGGTCGAGCCATCGTTCTGGTCACACCTTAACTTAGCCAAATTTCTTGAGTTTCATGACAGCCCGCAGAAACTTGACTCGCTCGAGCTAGAGGGTGACTCGGGCGAGTCAGCCATCTGACTCTCACTTCTCCTTGGCTCAACTGAATTTTGCAAGTTACATTCCTCAAGGCTTCCAGATGGTGGACTCGGGCGAGCCAGGATATGACTCGGGCAAGTCATCCTGATGCCCCTCCTACTGCTCTTCCTCTGTTTGATGAGTTCAGCTCCATTTTGGCTCAATATTGGCTCAATCTCTCATTTTTCCTGTAAAACTAGAAAAACCTCATAACTAACATGATATACGGGGTTAGAACATGTAAAAATACCCTAACAAAGAGAAGAATTCGGCTCGGAACGAGACCGAACAATATGTTTCCTCATGGTGCTCCACTCCTTAGTCAATTGACAGAGGAAAGCCCATCTTGGCTGAGAAATAGCAAGACCAAGATTATATATATATAAGTGATATGTGGGATAAAAAGGAAGCAACATAAAATGAGGAATTACCGGTTTCCGCTCGAATGCTTGGAGTGTACAACACTCGCTGCTGTTCTCCACATCCAAGAAGCCGCCAATCTTTTTCCTCTCTAGTGGGATCTCCACCTCACCGGCCTTGGCATAAGGGCCCAGCTGTAAACTTTATGGTTAGGGATTAACCAAAACATGATAGAGATAAGGGAAGAAGATACATACCACTCGGGGAGCCAAACGACTCAGATAACGCTGGAACTCTTCATTGAATTGCTCCTGCAGAACGTCATGCACGAAGTTCTCAAAATCATGACCACGAATCAGATCCCTCAAAACACCCAAGTCAACGCGTCATGGCTCGAACATATGCTCCGGAGGATCCCGGGGAATAAGGCCGGGATATCCCCCCAGGATTTTCCTCGAAGCTCTCTTCCCCAAGTACCGCACGAAGCCCGAGGGTCCCTCCATCAGAATGCGGAGGCGAGTATCATATTCCACTGGTTGCAAAGGGGTTGGCAATCCACCCATGTTGAATTCAACCAAAGGATGCCAATTCACTTGATCCTACGAAAGGAAGAGAGTTATTTCAAGGATGGAGGAAAAATAAAAGAAAGATGTCAGGCATAAAGGAATACCGGTGCAAGGTCATCCAACACACGACAAATATGGTCGAGACTGCCTGGCTGGAATTTCTTCCCACGAATGGCCTCAACAGTCCGGCGTTCAGCAGCCGAGACTGTCTTATCCTTCTTTGAGCGAATACCCAAAGGCAGAATGTACTCATACACCCACGACTGCATAAACATAAAGTCAAAGAAAGAGCAAAAGACTAGCAGTAGTACAAAGAGAAGAGTCTCGGGTACATACCTCAAGCACCTTCCGTAGAGCGCTAGCATGGCCATAATGGTAGCGAGTCTGAGTCGCATGGAGATAGACTGGATCATCATCCAGTGAAAGTCTGACACTGCGGCGAAGCCAGAGAATGAAGTTCGCATAAGCCGCTTTACCCCAGTTCAGGTTCCGAACATTATTAAGGTCTAGAAGATTCCGAAACCAAGTCAGGGTAATATTGTCCCCATAGTTGGCGAAAAAGGTGGCGGAAATAATGTACACCGGGAAAATAAAGCGACGTTGCTCCCCAGGAAAATCTTGGAAGCTTGCATCACGAATAGCTCCCTCAAAGTGCATATAGGAAATGTTCGAAAGACCTTGCCCCTGGCCTAAGCGCGCTAACACTGGACCCAATCTATCCAAGACCATCGGCGGAATCTCAGTGTTGAAGATTACGTTATGCCCACCCCAAGGAAGGTCGGTGATCATAACGAAATCAGTGGGAGTGACAGTCATCTCACCCATAGGCAAGTGAAAGGAATTGGTAGTGTCCCAAAACCTTTCAGTCATAGCACGGCCAATAACGCGGAATGTTCGACCTCTCCAGGCCACCAAACATTTCCAAAATGGCATAAGACCTGCCGCGGTCAATGTGTTATTGACAAAGTCTCCAGGAATTGACTCCGCTACTATAAGGGGATCTTTTAGGGCACCGGGAGTCTTCAAATTATCCCCCTAAAGGCAAACGAATTTTCAGGATGCTATTCAAAATGGGGGTTAATCTAAAACTTTGGGCTTAAAGAAAATTTTTTGGGCCCAAGCTAGACCCGGCATAAGCAGTGGGCTCACAGCCACGACCCGTAAAATAAACAAATAGCCCAAACAACACGGCCCAACAGAATTAAAACCCGCATGGGGTTTTTATCCAGTAAACGGGTCGCGCCTCTGGCCCGCAGCAGTTTGGGACGGCCCATGTGGCAAATAAAAACCCGCGTGGGTTATTTTATGTTCAAAGCAGGCCGCCTCCTTTGTCAGATGGGCCGAACACACGTAGGTCCAATAAAAGAAAACCCGCGGGGGGTTTTATCTAGACTATGGGCCGGAATTGGTCATTTCAGATCCATTTTTACAAATTGGGTTCTCGGTCGGAATGCATAAATGAAAAGGGCCATCATGAAGCCATATATATGCATCAATTCAAAGCATGCTTAAAATAATAAAAATCGACAAGACATGAATAATAAATTCGTGCTTTCTCATTTTTACATTAATCTAAGCACAAAAAGAGGGTTCGGAAATTACCTTGCCATGGGATCGGTAGAACCAAGCATGGTTCCAAGATTGAATGGTGAGATCTGAAGGGTCAGCATTCGCACCAGGGATGAAGTTGCGCCGTGAAGACATATCATGGGGCCATGCCGCCGCATGAGGAAGAGGAGGATTTCTATGGCCTCGGGGATGCATTTTCTAAAAAACCCAAACTTTCTCCAAAGAGCAAATTTTTCTAGAGAGAAAAAGAAGCTAGAGAGATGTGGAGGAGTTGAAGATATGAATGAATGAAATGAATGAAAGGCATGGTATTTATAGAAATGTTGAATGAATGAGTCGCTCGTTTCTAGGACCCGCCTCGAGATGCCAAATGCGTTTCATTGGTCGAAAATCCAAAGTTCATCACTTTGCCACCCAAAGAAGAGACATGGCTGCGTAGCACGTCCTCATCCACACAAGAACCGGACCCACCAAGATTCTCTTCACGAGGAAGAAGAAAAAAAAAAGAAAGAAAAAAAAAAGAGAAAGAGAAAAACCACGGGGGTTTTGTGCCGCCTATGGCCCAGTTTCGCTGGCCAACCCTTCATCAGCCCAGGAAAGGTCATAAAATCCGCGGGGGTTTTATTGTTTCCAAGGCTCAATTCCGCGGTCCAAGCTCCCTTCAGCCCATTCGAATTAAATCATGTAACCCAAAATGATGGCCCAAAGACTACGGCCCAAGAGTTCCAAAAATTCAGGTAAAAATCTGAACCCATTGGCGTTTCCGAAAAAATTAACACTGTTTTTCTCTGTGATTTTCAGGTCAGCGCTAAAAAGGGACCATACATCATCCGGTTGCCACATAAAAGAGCACCGTCATCAGCACCAGTCGTCCAACGGATGCCACTTACAGGTCTCCGACGACATCATCAACAGTAGTCGTCTACCGGATGCCACTTAAAGGTCTCCGACGACATCATCAGCAGCAGTCATCCAACGGATGCCACTTAAAGGTCTCCGATGACATCATCAGCAGCGGTCGTCCAACAGATGCTACTTAAAGGTCTCCGACGAATCATCAATAGCAGTCGTCCAACGGATGCCACTTAAAGGTCTCCGACGACATGATCAGTAGCAGTCGCCCAATGGATGCCACTTAAAGGTTTCCGACGATATCATCAGCAGCAGTCGTCCAACGGATGCCACTTAAAGGTCTCCCACGACATCATCAGCAATAGTCGTTCAACGGATGCCACTTGAAGGTTTCCGACAACATCATCAGTATCAATCGTCCAACGGTTGCCACCTAAAGTTTACCGATGACATCATCATCACCGAAACATCAGCATAAGTCATCCAATAGTTGCCACATGAAGGCCTCCGATGACAGCGCCAACATCACCAACATCATTTGGTTGCCATATAAAAGAGCACCGCCAGCATCAAGTCAGACATCAAGCAGGCATCATCTCAGGCTACTTTGACCTTCGTCCTATACAGACTCGATCAAAGTGGGGGCTCTCTATAGACACCGGGATTTGCACCGACATAATCCCGACCCGTCAAAAATCTGATAAATAATTTGGGTCAGATACCAAAATGGGTCATTGGGCCCATGTGATTGGCGAAGCAAGCACAACAGTGCAAAATAGCCCACTATCCGGAATAAAAACCCGCGTGGGTTTTAATAAATAAAGGCGGCCCAGAATAAAGGTGGCCCAGAAACAGATCCGGCCCAGCGACTACAAAACCCGCGGGGGATTTCTATTACGTAAGGCACGTCGTTTCACTCCGCCCACGTCAGCGATCCGTGCGAGGTCATTTCAAACCCTCGTGGGTTTTCTACTCAAACTCTAGCACCAAAATCTTGATCACTCTCCCCTGATTTTAGCCCACATGCCTTTGACCTTCTGCCTTGACTTTTGAAAACCCGCATGGGGTTTGATTTTGCATTGATTGGAGGCATGATCTTAGGGGTATGTTCCCCTCTATTTCCCTCCAAATCACTACCTCCTCACCTATAAATACCCCCCTTCCATTCCATTCATTTCATCAACTATCATCATGATCCTACCTACACTATCTTAAAACTCTCTCTACTATATCCATTCTCATATTATCATCACCCTTACTCTACCAAACTTTCATCAATGACCACTCATATATTATCTTACCACCATGCTCACACTCACCCTTCCAATCTTCAAGTCAATGCAAAGTCAAGATTTTTGATCGGCGCATTCGGGCTCCTAAATCAAAAGAGGTTCGCTTTCATTATCATTATTGTTGTTTAATCATGTAATTTGCACATTAATTCCGTTACTTGTGCATATTTTGTAAACCAAAAATCCCATTGTATATTGTATGATGAGAATATAATTTCGTGAAATAAATTAAACTTCTCCCCGCTCTTTTTCATTTTAATATCGATTTTAGTAGAGTCTGTTTTCTAACATGCAAATTCGAGAGTTCTTATAATTCTCGAATTCGTAACCTTACCCCCGAATTTAAAATCGGGTTTCGGGTAGACCGGAGTCACTTTTTATTTTTTTATGGTTTGTCGATTTCCTTAAATCGGCTGGCGACTCTTTAGCACCTTTTTTACAAATCTTTTTGATTATTTAAAATAAACGATATTGCACAAAAATAATAATAAATGATTTAATACCACTTTTTCTAATTAATCTAAGGCCTCACGAGAGAAAACGGGCCAGAAGATTAATAAAACCCTCACAGGTTTTATTGATTTTCACCCCTTTGCTCTGGGTTGAAGATGCACAGGGCCCAGCCCATGGCACCATAAAACCCACACGGGTTTTAGTGTCCCATGGCGGTCCCTTTGTTCCTTCTTAGACCCGGATGAAATAGTGGGTCAGTATTAAAGTTATTAATAAACCATTTTAGTGTAATTTCGGATATTTTAATAATATAAAAAGAATTTGTTAATAAATAAAGTTTCATCACACCGAAAATGAATTTCGAAAATAAAAATATCCTTATTTAAGGATTAAGTAACCTTAGTCGGCTCCCGATCACTTAAGTAGCACATCCGATAACCGACATCCCTAAACGGGGGCGATTTTTCGGGTCCTACATCCAAAAAAAATAAAATTGTATTTGAGTGAGACACCGGCGAGTGGAGCGGCGGTGACTCAGTGGTTTTCTAACATAGTACATTGATCATGTGGTTGACCGGATTGACTTTGCCACGTCACTAAAACAACACATGTCAATTGCTTTTCCTTTTTTTTATGTGTCCAGCATGGAATTGAAATTAACCCCCTCCTTTTTCCCTTTTTTTCTCTCTCCATTCTTTTTATCTTTCCCTTTCAGTTTGGCATTGTTGTAAAAAACATCCCCAACCTCGAATTGTTTTTCCTCTGTATTAGACGACTGCCTTTTTTCTTCCTTCTTCTCCCATCTTCTCTTTCTTCCTTTTCAGTTTTCCCTATTTGTAAAAATCATCCCGCACCCATAATTTTTTTCCTCTGTAACCACTACCGTGTTCTTCCTTCTTCTCCCATCTTCTCTTTCTTCACCCAGAAAACTTTGTGGCTCTCCTTGGAATCGCTAAGCACCTAGAAAATTCTGTGGCTCTCCTTCCAATCCACAAGCACCCAGAAAATTTCATGTCTCTCTTTCAAACCCAGAAATGTTTTCTCCCTAATTCGTGTTGAAGAACCCTAATTGAGAGTCTTCTTTTTCTAAACCCAAAATTCTGTCAAACACGGTGAGAAATGAGCAAGGGGAAAATATCGAGTTCTTCATCAAACACAGTGAGCTGGCCAAATTGTGGCCATGGTATACCAGCCACTATTCAGATCTGTAGGAAAAAAAGAAGCTAATGACAGTATCTCAGGTGTAGACATGTATAACGGTCTTGTTTATGTATGGTCAAGATAAACAGATGAGGTGTCGACACTTCGAATAGGCAGACAAAGGCCAATCCGGTTCCGAGGACAAAAAAGTTACAATTGAGATTAATGTAGCTAATCAAATTCATGAAAATGAAATTCTTAAGGAAGATGTTGAAAGGCTGAGGAAAAAGATAGAGAAAGAGAAGATGAAGAAGACAACAGTTAAGGAAGAGCTAAATATTATGAAGGAGGAGTTGTTTTGCTTGAAAATGAGGGCATATGGGAAGTGGGGTTGGGAGAAGATGATGTTGTATATTGTATTGGTTTTGGTAGGTATTGCATTAGGTAGGAGCATTTCAGGTGTTGCTTGAATGGTAATGAATGGTGGGGACTCTGTTGTTTGGTGAACCTAATTGTATCTTGTTTATGAAAGAATCTTATTATTTATGAAAGATTGTTGTCAATTGTTGCATTGAATGAATGGTATTTGTTGTTGTCATGTATGTTGTGTAGATGAAATGAATGATTAATCAACATTGTCGAATATACTATAAATTATCTAAGTTGTCCTTCAAAATATTGTATTTCAATAGTATATATTTTATTTCAATTGGATTTTAGTGGTATAGATTATATTTTAACTGGACTCTAGTGGTATCGATTATATTTTAATTGGATTTTAATAGTGTAGATTATATTTTAATTGGATTCTAGTGGTCCCAAAATTGATCGGATTGGATTGCAAAAGTCCTTTATATCATGTATTGTATTTTAGTGGACCCATATTGTAAGGATGTGGATTTCAGTGGACCAAAAAAGAGTAATACATATTGAAATGTAAGTTGTATTAAAGTGGAATATAAACAAGATGCATTCAACAATTCAATCAATTAGAAAACAAGATAAGGTCAATGTCATGACAAGGATACCATTCATAGACAAATATCCACCAAACCTAATCCCCAAAAGTATTGCAAACGACAGCCCCTAATGTTCAATAATAAGGCCCCAAAATATTACACAACTCGAATGAATATATTCACTGTCCAAAACACATATACTTGACAGGAATCTATGACACTGTCCAAAATCATGAGCTGGCCCAAACTTGAAGTGTCCTACTCTGGTCCCCCATGTGGTTGGCTGCAACTAGCAACTGATGCTTGGGACCACAAAAGAGGTTGTTGTGCCACTTGTTGGGAAATGCCATGTGAAATTTCCTGCATTAAATCATGTATCAATTAGTTGCCACTTTACCGTAGGTGAGTGCTTTTAGGATAGTGTTCAACAGTCCAAGCTGGAAAAAAAAATTAGGGTTTCCTAACAAAAAGTGGATCCAATGGAATAAAAAGGTGAGAATCATACCAATTGAGCTGCTGCAGCTGATTTGGTTTGCACTCCACCCCCTGTTGCACTCCTTCCAGCCCCTGTACCTCCAGCCCTGCCTCTTCCCCTACCTCGTCCCCTGCCTCTTCCAAATGAACCAGCTCCACTTGCACCTAGAGTGGCAGCTGGTGATGCATTCCAATTGTTAGGGTCATTAGCTTCCTTTAACTTAAATTCACAAAAAAAAGTACATTCCATAACTGGCAACCATAGAGTTTTCTCCCTTCATTCAGACCCTTTTTCCTACAGATCTAAAGAGTGGCTGGTATATCATGGCCACAATTTGGCCAGCTCACTGTGTTCGATGAAGAACTCGATATTTTCCCCTTGCACATTTCTCACCGTGTTTGACAGATTTTTAGGTTTGGAAAATGAAGACTCTCAATTAGGGTTCTTCAACACGAATTAGGGAAATAATTTTTTGGGTGAAGAAGGAGAAGATGGGAGAAGAAGGAAGAAGACGGCAGTGGTTACAGAGGAAAAACACTTTTGTGTGGGGGATGAGTTTTACAGAAAGGGCAAATTGAAAGGGAAGAAGGAAGAAGAAAGGCAGTTGTCTGGTGTTCGGTCGTAATATTTTTGGGTTTTTCTAAGAGTATGGATGTCGGTCCACAGGGATGGGTGTTACGCTTGATAAGGAGATTGGTTTGCTTGAGGAGTTTTCAATTGCGGAAAGCAGTAAATAACGTAAAGCAATTAACTAATCTAGGCATGGATTCAAAATAACAATAAGCAAGTAAGCATGAAGAGATGAACTAATCTAACTTCAACAAGAAAGCAAATTAAACTAAGAATGCGATTAAAAGCAATTAATGTAAAAACTTGAATAATGAAACTAGGACAAAGAAATTATACCTAGCATGCTCAAATCTTCACACTAATTGTTTAGACCCGATTTCGTGTCTAAATACCGCCTAAATCCTTAGGCTTTTAACTTGTTTCGTAGCTTATTTTAATAACTTTTAATGCGTTTTGGTTACTTTTGTAGTTTCCGAAGGGTTTCACTCAAAACGAATCTGAACGGGCTAATTTTGCACCAATCTTGGGAATCCCGAGATTCCCTAAGATTCCACGAGCCCTGAACGTGTCAAAGGCAGCGGATTAGAAGGGTCGGTCATGTAGAAAGGCAGCGGAAGCGGAAGCAATGGTTGAAGAGCCTCCTGAAGAAAACAGTGGCTGAGAGACCCCGTGGCCACGGTCACCTTGACCATAGCCACGGTGTGATTGAGCCATGACCTAAGGAAGAAGCCTTGCACCCGAGATAGACCGTGGTCACGGTCACTCTGACCGTAGCCGCGGTGGGATCCTACCTTGCCCAAGGAAGAAGTCGGCGAGACTAGGCCGTGGCGGCCTCCCATGACAAGAACGCGGTGCGAAGGAGCGAAAAGTTGTCACCCTAATCGCCTAGACCGCGACGGTGCACGCATAGGACCGTACGCGGCGCGGTGCGAAGAGAAGAAATCTCTTGCCTTACGTAGGACCGTGGCCACGGTCACCCTGACCGTGCCCACGGTCCCCTGCGGGCCAGTTTTGTCTGTTGTGTAAAATGATGAGTTTTGAGTAACAACCTTGATTACTATTTAATGTATTTTAGGTCATTTTACTAGGGGAGATTAGACAACAGTTTTTATCTATCTTTTATGATACTTTAGCCTCTTTATCACATTTTTAAGTCTTAGATTAGGGGGATTAAGGAAGATCTTTACTGAGATTATTGGTTCTTGTATTTGATCCTCTTGAGTATTATTGGAAGTTTGAAGATTATTCTCAACTTTGGAGCATTCGAGCTTTATTATTCTGAAGTTTTCTCCCTTGTCATCACAATCCATGAGCATTTCTTAATCTCTCTCTGTCTAATTTATTGCTTATTTATTAATCTCTGTTTTTGATATTGTTGGTGTTGTTGAATGTTTATTGTCATCTTAAGCATGAATGAAGTTGTTGATGTTATTATCATGATAGTTAGGATGTTTAGTGACTAGAACCTTAATGGGTTAGGGAGATATTAATGGTGTGAATGGGTGATTAGGTTTGGGTTAGCAATATTAGTAAGTAACTAGTTAGGAAATCAATTTTCTAATCCTATCCTTCCCTCAAGTGGGATGTATTTAGGTGTGAAAGCATCCCGAATACTTCCAATACTTGTTGGAAGGTAGGAATTAGGATAGTTAGTATTCTAGTTCGCGAAAGCGAATAGAAACTAACTAGGAAATTTCGTTCCATTAACTTTCCCGGGTCTGTCGATGGATTTTGGGGAAGTTAATCCAGATTATCCTTGAAAGAGGAAGCCCGGTGGGTATTTTCTAACGGAATTACCCTTTGATTTCCCTTTCTCGTTACTCTCTTGTTGCGAAACCCATTTCCTCATTCCCGCTTACATCCCGAAAGTCTCCCGACACCCATTGTTTTACCTTTTTGACTGAACATAGCGTGTTTGTGTTGTTTTCACCCTAAAGTCTTTCATCCTTTCATGATCATAAACCATACCTAGAGTCAACTAGCTGCAGCTAAGGCCCCTAGCTCCCTGTGGAAAAACGATAAATCCGTGGTCTTACAAACCACTCGGCTAACAAAATGGCGCCGTTGCCGGGGAGCAAGCGCACCTAGTTTAGCTCTTTGTCTTTAGGTTGGTTAAGATCATTTCACTGCTAGAGATTTTGTTATCCTTAGTTACTGGAAATTTGATTCTTCTGTTTGTTCCTTTTGTGCATGCGGACTCGCTGTCGACGAGGCCAAACTCCTGTAACTCCACCGGACTCGAATCCGGAGAGTATTATTCGACAAGCTAACGCCGGTTCGAGACGAGCTAGACAACAAAGGGAGCGAGAGACGATCGAAATTCCAATGGCTGAAGGAGAGCAAATTCCACCCCGTACCTTAGCATCATATTCCTTACCATCATCGGGTACGGGAGGCGATCCCATCACATTACCAGAATTACCACCGAATGCATCTTTCGATTTCAAGCCATATTTATTGGAAATTTTTGAGAACACCCCGTACCATGGAGGAGAGCATGAAAATCCTATTGACCACATCAACATATTCGAGCAACGCATCGGCTTCGTACAAATGAATTGAGTTTCCGCCGAATACATGAAGCTGAAATTTTTCCCTCTTACCTTGAAAGGGAAAGCATTATTATGGCTCAACACGTGTCCGCCCGAAACTTATTCAACATGGGATGCCCTTAGCCGCGACTTTCTTCAAAGGTTTTTCCCCAATGATGAGACGTGTCGGTTGAGGCAAGCCATCATGAGCTTCAAGCAAGAGCCCGATGAGTCATTATTCGAAGCATGGGGGAGATTCAAAGGTCTCCAACGGAGGTGTCCACATCATAATCTTGAGGATTGGTTATTATTGCATCACTTCTATTCCGGATTCAGTAGCTCTTTGCGAGAATCCATCGATCATGCCTCGGGGGGTATGTTCCTCAAGAAGACGGCGGAGGAAGCAACCCTACCATTAAATTTCTCATGAATGCGGTTCTTGAGATGCAACAAAAGGCATCTTTGGAGGAAACCACAAGGCAAGTAAAGGCGGCCCAAGAAGTACCTATGCTTATTCCGGATGCCCGAGTCTTGGTCTGTGATTTTTATGGTGGGTCACATTCTTCGCAGCGATGTGAAGAGTATCAAACCGAGCAAGTCCAAGCCATCTATCCCAACAATAACCTCTCCTATACCAATCAAACCCCCATTTGTCCCCGTGGGAATTACGCCTACAACCAACAAGCTCCCCTAAACCAAAACCCACCCCCCGGTTTCCCTAATCAAAATCGCCGCCAATACCACCAAAACCACCACCAAAATCCCCACCTAGGTCAATCTTCCCAAGTGCCCAAACAATCACAACAAGAAACCCTTGACCAAACCTTCCAAAAGTTGGCCTTAACTCAAGAAAAGATAGCCTTATCTCAAGAAAAGATGGCCTTAGACCGAGAAAAAGACCAAACTCGCATTAAGAACCTCGAGTTATTGTTGGCCCAATTGGCACAACAATCTCAACCTATCCAATCTTTGCCTAGCCAATCCGAACCTAACCCAAAGGAGCAACTTAATGCGATTACTTTGAGGAGTGGCAAGGAGATTGCTGGACCTAGAATGGTGGGAGAGGAGGTCTTGGGTGACAAAGAAAGTGACGTGGTGGATATCTCGGACGAGGAAGATTTGTTGGAGAAGCGGGAAAGTGAGTTAGTATTAGGTGAGGAAGTTGAGAGAGCACATGAGGATGAATTGGGAGAGTCTAGTAAAGAACAAGAGGAGATAGAGAAGTTAAGGAAAGGGAAAGGAAAAAGGGTGGAAGAAAAACCAATCCAAACTATTGAGAAGCCAAAGCTACAACCGGTTCCTTTTCCCGATCGGTTAGCAAAGCTAAAATCCGATGAAAAGTTTTCAAAATTCATTGAGATGCTCAAGAAGCTTCAAGTGAACATTCCATTTCTTGATGCCATCTCTGAAGTTCCGTCCTTCAAGAAGCATTTAAAGGAGCTTCTCACGAGCAAGAGGAGAATTCAAGAGAAATCTACGATCCATTTGACAGCGGATTGTAGTGCAATCATCGATAACAAATCACCGGAGAAATTAGCCGACCGCGGAAGTTTTTCTATTCCATGCACCATTGGTGATATGCGGATTGGCCGTGCCCTTTGTGATCTAGGAGCAAGTGTAAGTGTCATGCATTATTCGATTTGCAAGAAGTTAAATCTCGACGATCTTGCTCCTACAACAATTAATCTTCAATTGGCCGCCAAGACCGTTGGGAATATTGGAAGACATCCCGGTCCAAGTGGGGCGGTTTTTGATTCCTTGTGATTTTGTGATCTTGGAGATAGAGGAAGATAACAACATCCCTATTATTTTGGGAAGGCCATTCCTTGCTACGACGGGAGCCATTATCGATGTGAAGAATGGAAGCATGTCGTTGAATGTCGGGAATGAAAGCATAATTTTTCAACTTGAGGGGTCATTGAAGGGTCCTTCGTATGGGAATCATGTTATGCCATTGACATGATGGAGTTCCTTGTTGATGAGTATATTGAGGACCCCCATCTCCTTGAATCTATTTGCGATGATCCCTTGGGAGCTTGCTTATTGGAGTCTTTCCAATTTGAGACCAACGGCACCGATATTACTTTCTTCACCAACCTTCTTGACTCTTCACCCATACATAAGGAGATTATTATTGATGAGCCTTATATGGAGTGTATGGAGATTCAAGATGCGATCTTCAAAGGTATGTATTCTTTTCAAATTCAATCTTCTACTCCTTTAGAGCTTAAAGCCTTACCCCCTTCCCTCTAATATGCTTTCTTGGATGATGAGAAATCTTATCCTGTCATTGTGAATGCGAATTTGAATGATTTCGAATTGTCCAAGTTGTTTGATTTTCATAGAAAACATAGGGGTGCATTGGGTTATAAGATAGAAGACTTGAAAGGTTTATCCCCTTCCTTATGCATGCATTCGATTGATTTGCTAGAAGATTCCAAGCCTACCAGGCAACCCCAACGTCGTTTAAATCCGAACATGCAAGAAGTGGTTAAAAAGGAGGTAGTAAAGTTGCTAGTTGCTGGGATCATCTTCCCCATCACAAATAGCGAATGGGTAAGCCCGGTTCAGTGTGTGCCCAAGAAGGGTGGATTGACCGTAATTGAAAATGACAAGAAAGAACTAGTTAGTACCCGGACCGTCACCGGTTGGCGGATGTGTATCGATTACCTCCAATTAAACAAAGTAACAAAGAAGGACGATTTCCCCTTCCCTTTATTGACCAGATGTTAGAACGGTTGGCGGGTCATTCGCATTTTTTCTTTTGGGATGGGTACTCAGGTTTCTTTCAAATTCCAATCCACCCCTCACATCAAGAAAAAACCACCTTCACTTGCCCATATGGGACATTTGCTTATCGTCGCATGCCATTTGGTTTATGTAATGCCCCTGGGACTTTTCAACGTTGTATGATGGCTATTTTTAGTGATTTTATTGAAAAATGCATGGAAGTCTTTATGGATGATTTTTTTGTGTACGGTAATTCTTTCGATGACTGTTTGCTAAATTTGGAGAAAGTGTTAACTCGTTGTGAGGAAGTAGATCTAGTTCTGAATTGGGAGAAATGCCACTTCATGGTGGAACAAGGTATCGTTCTGGGTCACTTAATTTCTTCTAAGGGCATCGAAGTAGATAAGGCCAAAGTTGAGGTTATAGAGCGCCTACCACCCCCAGTGTCCGTTAAGGGGGTGCGTAGTTTTCTTGGCCATGCCGGCTTTTATCGCCGGTTCGTCAAAGATTTTTCAAAAATTGCTCGACCTCTAACTGACCACTTGTGCAAAGATGCCCCTTTCATTTTCATTGATGAGTGCCTTGAGTCGTTTTATATGTTGAAGCAGGCTTTGATTTCCGCTCCGGTAGTTCAACCTCTGGATTGGACGCCACCCTTTGAGATTATGGCCGACGCAAGCGACTTCGCCGTAGGAGCGTGTTTGACCCAAACACTAGACAAGAAGCCAAGGGTCATCTATTACGCAAGCCATGCGCTTGATAGCGCCCAAAGGAACTACACTACCACGAAAAAGGAGCTTTTGGCGATCGTTTTTGCGCTCAACAAATTCCGGCAATACCTCATGTTCTCTAAGGTGGTAGTCTACACGGATCATGCCGCTATCAAATACTTGATGGGAAAGAAGGAGACAAAACCGAGACTTATACAGTGGGTCTTGCTTATGCAAGAATTTGATTTGGAAATCCGCGATAAGGCGGGCACAAAGAATGTCGTAGCCGATCACCTTTCGAGGATTCTTGTCGACTCGGAAGACATCCAACCGATTGTAGACGCTTTCCCGGACGAGCAACTCTTGGCTATCAACTCGCATCCTTGGTATGCGGATATTGTGAATTATTTGGCGAGCGGAGTGATCCCTCAACACTTGAACCATCATCAAAGGAAGAAATTCCTCCACGACATGAAGCATTACTTTTGGGATGATCCTTTCCTTTTCCGTCTTGGAAATGACGGGATGTACCGGCGGTGTATTCCCGAGAGTGAAGTACAATCTATTTTGACCCATTGTCATGAATTTCCGGTGGCAGGTCACGGTGGCCCCAAAAGACGGCGGCAAGGGTTTTGCAAACCGGCTATTGGTGGCCGACTCTTTTTTGTGACGCCATCTGCATGTCAAGCAATGTGACAGGTGTCAAAGGTCCGGTAACATCTCCCGGAAGAATGAAGCGCCGTTGAACTATATTCTTGAGGTGGAAGCTTTCGACGTATGGGGATTGGACTTTATGGGTCCTTTCCCGTCGTCAAGGGGTTTCCAATACATCCTAGTGGCGGTAGACTATGTCACAAAGTGGGTCGAGGCCATCCCATGTGTAAGATGTGATGGGAAATCTGTTTCGAAATTCTTGAAAAAGACCTTATTCCCAAGATTTGGCATTCCATAGGTCATCATTAGTGACAACGGTTCCCATTTCATCGAAAAGAGATTCGAGTCTCTCTTGGAGAAGTATGGCATCGAGCATAAGAAGGGACTTCCTTACCATCCACAAACACAAGGTCAAGTGGAAATCTCCAACTGTGCCATCAAGGAGATCTTAGAGAAGACAGTTAACTCTTCAAGGAAAGATTGGGCAGAAAAATTGGATGAAGTTTTGTGGGCATACCGCACCGCTTTCAAGACACCGATCGGCACTACTCCCTACCGTCTTGTCTACGGGAAGGCGTGTCACTTCCCCGTAGAACTTGAGCATAAAACCATGTGGGCAATCAACAAGTTGAACTTCGATCTCAAGGCGGCTGGAGGTAGTCGATTATTTCAATTAGAAGAACTTGAGGAGTTGAGGCGTCAAGCTTATGAGAATAACAAGATCTACACGGAGAGAACGAAGGCATGGCATGACAAGAGGTTGAACCGACGTGAGTTTGTGGTAGGCGATAGGGTTCTCATTTTTAATTCAAGGCTGAAGTTGTTCTCTGGGAAATTGAGATCACGGTGGTCCGGACCATTCGAAATAGTGAGAATTCTTTCCGCCGGAGTAGTTGAGTTGAAAGATGCCCAAGGGAAGTGTTTCAAAGCAAACTCATCGAAACTCAAACCATACATCATGGGCGAGGAATATGTCGGGATGGTTGTGACATACCTCGCGGATTTTGGAAATTAAAAAGCATTGGAAAAGGTCGAGCTAGGACCTACAAAACAAGCACCCGGGAGAGGTATGAACTACTTCCCCCTCTTTTAGTGTTTTCTTTCAATTTTTAGTTCTTTCATTTTTATTTCCTTTATTTTAGTGCCTTTCGTCTTCCTTTGTTTTATCTTATTAGAAAAAAAAATTTAGAGATAAAAATGCGAAAAAAAATCAGAAAAGTTTGAAAAGAAGGAAAAAAAAAATCGTGGGTGGTTCTATGAGAATCGGAGTTTGAAAGTGTCTTTGAGTATTGAGAGAATGTCCTTGAATGATAATTGAGCGAGAAAGACAAGGGAGTGGATGACAAGAGGGTAGATTTTAGGACTTAACATTTTTTCTCCAAGTTTTTGAGTCTTGTAGGTGCTAGAGATGAATCGAAAGGGACCGTGCCCATGGTAGAAGTCACCGCAGCCACGGTCAGCATACTCAAAGTTCTCCCAGTTTAGCCAAGCCGAAGATCACCGTGACCAAGGTGGAAGTCACCGCAGCCACGGTCTCATCGCAGCATGATTCTTGGAAATTTTGGTCCCGAACATCACCGTGACCACGGTGAGGTTCACCGCAGCCACGGTCTCCGCCCTGCTTTTTCCCTTCTTTTTCCCTCACCCGAATCACACCGTGCCCACGGTCAAATGGACCGTGGCCACGGTCTGTCCAAAAACTGCGATATGTCGGGGCTTCACTCTCATTCCCCCTCATTTCTATCTCACTTTCTTCCTCACTCTCACCTTCGAAAACCCTCACCAAACCCTAAAACTCGAATTCTCTTCCGAAATTCGACAAACCCACCTCCAATTACTCCATTTCTCCCAACTTTCTTCTCCAATTCGTGCCTTAGCTGCTGAAGTTCGCCATTTCCAGTTCTATTCAAGCAAGATTCTTGGCTCTTGTTCTTTGTAGGGCTCGAATCTCTTAAGGCAAGTCTCCAACGTCTTCATCTCAGCTATTCCTTGTTTGTTGATGCATCCAAATTCGATTTCCTAGTTGGTTTTGGTTGTTGTGTGCATTTTTCTCCTCCTAGATCTAGGGTTTTTGAGTGTTGAACATTAGAATGATGAAACCAAAGAGGGGTCGACCTAGGAAGCTTCCTCCATCACCACCACAGTTGCCATCTTCTCTCGAATTGAGAAGGGCTCAACCAGCTACGTTCATCAAAAGTTGTCCCCGTGCCAAGGTTAATTTTCGTGATGAATCGCACAAGACTCGCTATGCTGAACTCCAGGAGCGACACATCTACGCTCCAGAGATTCTCTGTGATGAGACAATCAACACTCTTTACTGTCGGTCCAGTTTCGACACTCTCGCTCAAGTACTTGGCTGGGAAGCACTTCTCAATATCAAGGAACCAATTATAGACCAGGCCGTATTGAATTCATGAGTTCACTTCAAGTCTTTAGTGATGGGTACCCTGAGGCCATTTTCAGCTATAGAGTGGGTGACAAGGAGCTAGAATGTTCTTTTCAAGAGTTTTGCCAAGCTTTGGAACTACCAGAGGATGGGGTATACTTCTGGGAGTGTGAGGAATTCGATGAACAAGAAGCGTGAAAGCGGTTAACTTGTTGGAGAAGAGCACCTGTTGACTCCGAAGAAGGTCAGGCGCAGTTTTACTGCCTTAAGGAATCTCGAGCACAAGATTTCTGTAATCCTGCTGTCCTGTTATTCCATTTGGTGATTGCTAATTCAGTGTTTGGGCAAGATGAGGAACGATCACATGTTCGTCCGGACGATCTCTTCATAATTTACAATACTTTAAAGGGGAAACGAGTGAACTTAAGCTCTTGCATCCTACATTGGCTAGGGGAGATGAGTATATCTGATGACTTCACCAACCTTGGAATGGGCCATATAATATGTCACTTCCTCTAGAAGCAAGGGTTGGGTGATTACTTGGGATTATAGAAGCCACGGTATGTCCCTATCGCCATTGATAAAGAGCTGTTGATCGAAATGGAGATAATCTCTGAGCGTCATTCACGCACCGTCTATCATCATGGTTTTGGCGATTGGAAAATCCGCATTCCTCTCGACCCAACTCATGCCGAAGAATGGCTCGATATTGCAAATAATGAAAATTGGTCGTGCGGGCAATTTTATTGTTGGCCGCGGATAATTGGCGGTGCACCTATCCCCATTTCTAGTTTATTGCAAGAGTTTGAGGAGAATACCCATGAGAAGATGCCAGAGAGTTCGGCACATCATGGCGATCTGGACCAAATCACTTCTGAAATCAAGGGCTTCAGTATCGAGATTCGTGAGCAGAACAAACTTCTCCGTTCCCATGTGAAGTTGCTCGAGGATCAACAAAAGCAGCTTGCGAACATCCAACGACACCTGCAGCACCACGAAGAGTACCTCCGCCAACAAAACTGCTTCATGTGTGATTGGAGTTTCCATCATTACACTGTTGAGGGCCGTTTCCCAGCACCTCCTGACTATGTGAATCCCTATTACCCATCCTTCTTTCCACCACAACCCCATTCTCCGCCGGGAGGGTCCGCTTGAGGACCGTTTGTAAGCACCCCACCCCCACCCGACCTTAATTATTGTCTATTTGCTTTATTTTGTGAAGTATAAGTGTGGGGGAGTGCTTCTTCGGGGTTTTGGAGTTGCGATGTCTGGTGGTTTTGGATTGTTGGTCTCTCAATTTCTTTTGGCATAAGCTCGCATATTTTGGGGATTGTTCGGCTGGGATGCTCGGGTTTTTCCTTGTCTTGTTTGTTTGTCATGTATGGTTGTCTTAGGGTTGTTGGTTGGTTGTTTGATGGTTGTCTTATGGTTGTTGTCGGTTGTTTTTGGTGGGCTGGACTGTGTTTAAGCATTTCTCGCTTGTATTCTGGTCATGGATGGATGTATTCGAATGTTATTTTCTGATGAATGCAATGATTTAGTTATTTCGGTTAGTGCGTATCGAGTTTCACCATTATTTCCCGCCTCAACGAGTGAGATTCGGGGATAAGGTAAGTTACTGGCAATGTATATATTGTTCATATTTTCAGTTTTTCATCTTTTTAATTTCTTTTCGTAATCTTTTAAGTTAGATTTTCCTTTCTTTTGCTTTTGGTCTCGCATGCGAATTCTATAATTGCAAAGTCGTATTTTACTCTAACGTTGACCTGATTCTCTTGAACGACGACTTCGGATCGCTATTTTCAAAGCTTATGAAGAGATTGAGGTAATATGTTTCCACCTTACTCTTTGTATCTGAATCCCTATCATGATCCGTCGCATGCTTAATTTTCTTTTGGGTGGCGAACCCCTATGAGTGTCTGTGTTGGGATTTCGTTTCCTGTTGGAGTCGTGTGGGCTCGAGTCACCACCATTTTCTACCTGCTAGTTGTTTTCGTTTGTTTTTGTCTTGTAGGTTCTCTACCCTTTTTATGTGCCACCTTCCCACAATGAGGACATTGTGGAGTTTTAAGTGTGGGGGGGGGGAGATATTTTGTCTCAAGGGTAGATCACCTAGTAGTTTTGATCTTTGTTATCTTTGTTTTTGCTTAAAATTTGATTTTTTTTTGTGTGAAAATGGAGAAAAAAGGGAGTGAAAACCTTTTCGCTTTTCTTTTCGTTTTGTTTTTTTTTGTTTTGCTTTGTTTCTTGGATCTCGTTATCGAAGTTGAGAAGTCGTTCTTAAACTTCTTTCTAAAAGTAATCGGTTGGAGCATTTTTTACCCTAATTCGGATTCTAGTCGAGACTTTTCCTTAATAGACTCCCTTCATTAAGTGTCTTGTGAGACTCTCGTTCCTTTCTCGTTTTGTTGGTAACCCGGAGATGCTAAGGGCTTGTGTCTGAGTTTGTTTTTGTTTCTCGTTTAGCAAAAGCAAAAAGCGCAAAAAGAAAAGAAAAGAAAAGAACGAAAGAAGAAAGCTTTCATAAGACATAATAACATGAATAAGTGGAGCGTGTCGCTGAAGCCATTAACCACCATACACTTAGCAAACCTACACGGGCCCGGTATTCGTGGTACGGCACTGGATACCCCTTAACCCTCCTCTTATATCGCTTTGCGACGGAGAGGCGTATGGAAAATACCGTGTTGGGAGGGTATACCCCTTATATGGGCCGTCCAATTCCCGAAAGTAAGGCTAATACCGACTTTTAAAAAAACCAAAAAGAAAGAAAAAAGAGAAAAAGAAGAAAGAAAAGAAAAGATTTGCTTCTAAAAAGAGCGGGGCCTCCCCTTGCATCACCTACTACCTCACTGCCAAGGGCGACCAAATGCGAGAGAGGGCAACACTCCTCTCGGTTGTTTCGTTGTTTTCAAATTTGGACGCGAGTTTTTAAAGTCTTTTGGTTCCCGTTAAACTCTTGTTGTGCTTTTGCTGTGGGGTTTCGCTTGTTACAAGGTGTAGGGAGTCAAAAATCTTCAAGATCGACCTTTTTCTGAGTTTGGTGTTTGTGAGATGCTCCTAACGGTTACATTGGGAGGTTTAATCGCGTTTTCTTAGTTTGGATTGCGAGATCTTGTGAATCAAAACCCTTGTTTTTCATTCTTTTTGTTTTCTTCGGTTCTGTTTTCACTTTCCCTCTCTTCTTTTTCTTTAGCTTTTGTGGGTACAGCCGCTACAAACCCTCACGAGTCCATCCCGTCCACCCGGGCTGCCGGGGGGTTCAAAGGGCTTGGTGCATACGTTAAATGCACTCGTTTCTCTCCCACGACAGAGGAGTTTGTGTTAGTTAGTTTGTTTTGTTTTGTTTTGCTCGGGATGAGCAAAGGTTTAAGTGTGGGGGGTGTTTAGACCCGATTTCGTGTCTAAATACCGCCTAAATCCTTAGGCTTTTGACTTGTTTCGTAGCTTATTTTAATAACTTTTAATGCGTTTTGGTTACTTTTGTAGTTTCCGAAGGGTTTCACTCAAAATGAATCTAAACGAGTCAATTTTGCACCAATCTTGGGAATCCCGAAATTCCCTAAGATTCCACGAGCCGTGGACGTGTCAAAGGCAGCGGATTAGAAGGACCGGTCATATAGAAAGGCAGCGGAAGCGGAAGCAATGGTTGAAGAGCCTCCTGAAGAAAACTGTGGCCGAGAGACACCGTGGCCACGGTCACCTTGACCATAGCCACAGTGTGATTGAGCCATGACCTAAGGAAGAAGCCTTGCACCAGAGATAGACCGTGGTCACGGTCACTCTGACTATAGCCACGGTGGGATCCTACCCTGCCCAAGGAAGAAGCTGGCCGAACTAGACCGTGGCTACGGTCTCCCATGACCGTAGCCACGGCGGTGCGAAGGAGCGAAAAGTTGTCAGCCCTAATCGCCTAGACCGTGACCACGGTGCATTGGGACCGTACCCACGGCGATGCAAAACGAAGAGAAGAAATCGCTTGCCTTACGCAGGACCGTGGCCACGGTCACCCTGACCGTGCCCACGGTCTCCTGCGGGCCAGCTTTGTCTGTTGTGTAAAATGATGAGTTTTGAGTAACAACCTTGATTACTATTTAATGTATTTTAGGTCATTTTACTAGGGGAGATTAGACAGTAGTTTTAATCTATCTTTTATGATACTTTAGCACTCTTTATCACATTTTTAAGTCTTAGATTAGGGGGATTAAGGAAGATCTTTACTGAGATTATTGGTTCTTGTATTTGATCCTCTTGATTATTATTGGAAGTTTGAAGATTATTCTCAACTTTGGAGCATTGGAGCTTTATTATTCTGAAGTTTTCTCCCTTGTCATCACAATCCATGAGCATTTCTTAATCTCTCTCTCTCTAATTTATTGCTTATTTATTAATCTCTGTTTTTGATATTGTTCGTGTTGTTGAATGTTTATTGTCATCTTAAGCATGAATGAAGTTGTTGATGTTATTATCATGATAGTTAGGATGTTTAGTGGCTAGAACCTTAATGGGTTAGGGAGTTATTAATGGTGTGAATGGGTGATTAGGTTTGGGTTAGCAATATTAGTGAGTAACTAGTTAGGAAATCAATTTTCTAATCCTATCCTTCCCTCAAGTGGGATGTATTTAGGTGTGAAAGCATCCCGAATACTTCCAATACTTGTTGGAAGGTAGGAATTAGGATAGTTAGTATTCTAGTTCGCGAAAGCGAATAGAAACTAACTAGGAAATTCCGTTCCATTAACTTTCCCAGGTCTGTCGATGGATTTTGGGGAAGTTAATCCGGATTATCCTTGAAAGAGGAAGCCCGGTGGGTATTTTCTAACGGAATTACCCTTTGATTTCCCTTTCTCGTTACTCTCTTGTTGCAAAACCCATTTCCTCATTCCCGCTTGTATCCCGAAAGTCTCCCGACACCCATTGTTTTACCTTTTTGACTGAACATAGCGTGTTTGTGTTGTTTTCACCCTAAAGTCTTTCATCCTTTCATGATCATAAACCATACCTAGAGTCAACTAGCTGCAGCTAAGGCCCCTAGCTCCCTGTGGAAGAACGATAAAACCGTGGTCTTACAAACCACTCGACTAACACTAATCTTCAACCTTCACTTGGAATTTTCTCCCGAACAAACAAGAAAATTGTGATTTGGATTAATAAGAATCCCCAAATTCTCACTTGAAAGTAGAATTTATTACTCTTAATCCTCCTCCTCACTAAAAGTGGGATTGGTGGTGAACTACCACTAGAAAGCTTTAATGCAAATCAACAATGAAAACTTAGAGAGAGAGAGAGAGAGAGAGAGAGAGAGAGCAAAAACTTGGAAATTGCTTGAATTGAAAGAGCTTGAAAGAAAGTTGATTACAATGAAAGAAAACTTGAAGAACAATTAAAGCTTAATGAAAGAAAAATGCAATAGAACCTAATTCTATTCTAATCCTAAGTAATCAAAGATAAAAAAAAAAAGACTAGATAATTCTAATGTTGAAAGTATGTGGGTATTTATAAAAGGAAAGAAAATATCCCAAACCCTAAATTGAAATCCAGCCGCTGCGCGTAATTTCCGCAAAACTGTCGATGGTCGGGGGTGCGACCAACAATGTCGCGGGCGTGACACCACTCTGGAGCATTTTCATCCGAGGTTCACCCGAGTTTGGTCACGGATGTCACCGAGGTGGTCGCAGGTGCAACACCTTGGTCGTGGGTGCGACAAAACAGGTCGTGGGTGCGAAACCATTCTGTCTTAGGTGTGACAGAGTTTGTTACGGGTGTGACACCATTTTGCCTCCTTCCCCGTCATTCGCTCAACAATCGTCGCAATGTGACAGAGTTGGTCGCGGGTGTGACACCATCCTGTCGCGAGTGTGACAGTGTTTGTCTCGGGTGTGACACCATTCTGCCCGACTGTCTCGGGTGTGACACCATTCTGCCTCATTCCCCGTCATTCCCTCAACAACCATCGCGGGTGTGACAGAGTTGGTCGTGGGTGTGAAACCATCTTGTCGCGATTGTTACAATGTTTATCTCGGGTGTGACACCATTCTTGCCAACTGTCTCGGGTGTGATACCATTCTACCTGATTACCTCGAGTGTGACCTTATTCTCCCCATCTTCCCTTCTTCCTTCTTCCTTGGGTTGTAGCGCCTGCTACAAGGAATGTAGTGGGTGCTACGCCCCTGTTTTGCACCAAAAATGGGGAAAGAGTTTCCGAGTCGGTTCCGCTTCGCTTCCCGGCTTGGCTTGGCTCGGAATATCGCTCGGGATTCCCTTAAAAGCCTCGATTTAGCTCATTTTCCTTCTAACTCCTTATTATCCTACAAAAACACAAAATCATCATAACTAATATATAATCAAGGGGCTAAAACAAGCAAAACACCTTAGAAATGATATAAACTCGGCTCGAAACGAGACCGAACAACACTCCCACACAAGGGTTTGCTCGCCCCGAGCAAACTAAAAACATAGAAAAAGAAAAAGAAACTAGCTACCCTAACTCACTTTCGCAGAAATCGCGAATGCATTTAGCACATACATCAAGCCCTTTAAACCCCTTGGCAACCCAAGTGGACGAGGAAGGTCTCATGAGGGTTTATAGACGCTATACCCACAAAAGCAAAAGGAAAGAAAAAGAAAGAAAAAAAAAAAGTAAGAAGGGAAAGAAAACTCAAAAATTAAAAAAAACGAAGGAGAAACACTTTATGAGATAGAGAGGCGAAATTGAGGAAGGAGGTCGCCACCAAGGATATTCACACACACAGTCGCGAAGCTAACTACTCAAACAATGCATTCACTCAACTAAGAATAATTAATAACCACTATCAAGGCAACTAGCAGGAATGTTACTCGACTTCGCATTTTTCACCTCACTCATGCATAGCTTGATGGGTTCCTCGTGCTCAAGTGCAATGTTTCCTGCTTGTTTTTGTTCAAGTCAAGGTTCAATTGGATAGAAATAACTACTCAAACACCCATGCTCATTATTTAGTTAGTTAATGGCGGTTCCCCTCTCTATTTTGTGTCGCCCTTTGCTTGGTGAGGGTCGCAGGTTACAAGATCAAGGTTCCACACTTATTGCATTTAACTTCCCTTTTTTTTTATGTCGGTTTGTTCGAGAATTGAGCGGCCCTAAAAGGGGTCTACTCTCCAAACATAGATCCTTTCTATTCACATATGAGGTGCTTAAGGGGCGTGAGCGCCACACCACTCACACCAATCTATGTAGGTGAACCAACATTTTCACTTAATTCACTATTTTTGGTGTTAGTCTTTTCGGGAATTGCACGGCCCATATATGGGGTCTACCCTCCCAACACGGGCTACTCCATACACAAACGAAGTGCTTAAGGGGTAAGAGCGTCGTACCACTCATACCAACTCGTGTAGGTGTACTAACTTTCAATAACTTTCCATTGTTTTTCAGCTTTTCTTACTTAAAGCATGGATATTCAAGAAGCTAAAATCTTCCTCTTAAACCAAAATCATCACATTAACTATCCTAGAAGTGAATTTCTAAGGATACCACATGGTTGCAATACAGGTGAGGTTATTATGTTTAGGAAAAGCAACACTCAAGTTTGAAACCTATCAAGCATTCACTAACTATTCCTAATCAAGCAATCGCACTATTCTCGCAATCAACTACTCGACCATATGTACAAACTACCCTTAGCCACCGATAAAATTTTAAAAATTTCGCCTAAACTCATGATACTAAAGATGTTTCTTTTCTAAAAATTGGAAAGGCACTAGTGTCACCCCACTCCCACATAAAAACTCTACAATGTCCTTATTGTGACAAAGGTGACACTATACACAAAAGAAAACAAAGATCACACAAAAGGAAAACTAACAAAAGAAAAACACAAGCCGACATACATGCCATCCCTACTCCCACACAAAATGGCCAACAATGTCCTCATTGGAATAGAAATAGAGATAAGCAAGCATCCCAAAGAAAAGAAAAAGAAACACACCAAAAGAAAAAAAAAGAAGAAAAGAAAGATAAGGAAGGATATTACCTGGTTGGGTACGGAGTATACCCAAATAATGAAGTATCAGAATTATAAAACCATCTATGGAGCCTCAGCCATTCCATCTCACCTCAAAATGTCGGGCACCATGTTAGAATCATTCAACGCCCGTAGTAACAAGTCATGCATTCGTGAATGCATCTCAAAATGGTGAATATAAGAGCACAATCTCAAAATTACATCAGCAAACATTAGTGCTCTCAACAGTTTATCATAAGCCTTAGAAAAGTCAGTGAAATGATGGAATGCAGGAATGTACCCAGCTTTCCTAGGCACTTAAAAGGAGATATGACAAATGATTCCTCCAATTGACTTGTAAATGGAGATTGGGTATGCAAATCAATGGGAGGGGCAATACAACACATTCCTTAACTTGCTCATGCACAGACTTGGACGCAAACAATGACTCAAACTCAATCTCTATGTAATTTTCATCAAACATTGATTCCAAATCACAACTTTCATCCAATTCATCATAATCATCAATGGGTGATAAGGAAAAAATAGGGTTAGACCACATGAAAACACTCTCGACATTACAAGAAGGTACATCTTCATCTTCATCAGTTTCAAACTCATCAGAAGAACTATCAGCATCAGAAGACAAAGATGCATCATTCAAAACAACATCAAAAGTGAAAGTGGAAGGTTCATGGTCATAACCCAATGTGAATGACTCATAAAACATATCACCAACAAAAACATCATTATCACAAACCAAGTTCAAACACTTAGGATCAATCCCCAAAGACTCAAGTTCATTATCACAAAATTCTACACAATTCTCAATAGACTTGCAAGAAAGGGTAGCTAATGCCTCATTAAAACATTGATTCTTAATGAAAGTGAATAATTTGGTATCAAGCACACATTCAATCACAAAAGATTCAATTTTAGTCTCAACAAGATCATGCTCATTTGCATCACAAACACCATGCCATTCATTGGACTCAACCTTCTCTTCAAATACAAGCATGGATAACGGTGTGGACAATGGTTCATCATCAATAATGTTTTCATCAAGTTCTACATCATCACACACAAAATCAACAGTTTTCTCACGCTCACTAGATGCAGCTAGAGCTAAGGATTTCCTAAACTCGATGCATGCAAAACTAGGTCTGTTATAGTAGTCATCATCCTCATCATAATCATACACAGAAGAATCAACATGCATTTCAGGGCTCAAAGATGATGAATGATCTACTTCAACTATTGAATTAACCACTTATGAAGAAAACGTTTCTACCCCAGTTTTAATCATGTGTAAAAATTCTTACATGTACTCATTCATTTTCGCACAAATGTCAGCTCGAAAATCATCCACTTGAGCACGAAAATTATCTATCTCAGCACGGAAACAAGAGTCAGAATCATGATACAAAGATTCACAATGCAAGCACAAAGGATGAGACTCAACAACATCACATTAGGAAGGATCATAAGAGTTCTCTACATAATCCCTACCATAAGATTGATCATCAAAATACAGGGAATATTCACATGATTGCTCAGTTAAGGTCTCAGAAAAATTTTCCACATTCACCCCACTACTAGATTGACCATTCAGATTTTGGGGGTATTCATGATATGGTATGGCTAAAGTCTCAAAGGGTGGTGCATGATAAGAAGGTTGGAAGCTAGGAATAACATTTTTATGCTCATATTCATAAGAATCCCTAGACAACCACTCAAGTAATTCCCATGCTTTATCTTCCCCTAAATCAGAAAACCCGTAATATTCTAAGAGATTTCGGGTCTCATAATTCACACCCTCATTCACAATTCCCAAAAGATCTAATGTATCATAAAAGATACCATACAATTCACATTGAGCACGATAATCATGTAGTCTAGCAAAATATCTCCAAAATATTTCCTGCTCAAATTGGGGAAATTGGGACTAGCCATAACTCTCTTTCTCTTTTCTTTTTTCTTCGATGTTCAATTTTTTTTTTTTTTTTGTAACTACATTTTTCTTGGATGAATCTAGAAAACAATAAACTATTTACATACAAACCCATAACCTAATCTACCAAATAACGTCATTCCTGACAACGGCGCCATTGTTCGGTTGTAGTATTTTGGGGTTTTTCTAAGAGTAGGAATGTCGGTCCACATGGATGGGTGTTAGGCTTGATAAGGAGATTGGTTTGATTGAGGAGTTTTCAATTGCGGAAAGCAGTAAATAATGTAACGAAATTAAACTAATCTAGGCATGGATTCAAAATAATAATAAGAAAGTAAGCATGAAAAGATGAACTAATCTAATTTCAACAAGAAAGCAAATTAAACTAAGAATGCGATTAAAAGCAATTACTGTAAAAACTTGAATAATGAATTTAGGACAAAGAAATTATACCTAGCATGCTCAAATCTTCACTCTAATCTTCAACCTTCACTTGGAATTTTCTCCCGAACAAACAAGAAAATTGTTAATTGGATTACTAAGAATCCCCAAATTCTCACTTGAAAGTAGAATTTGTGACTCTTAATCCTCCTCCTCACTAAAAGTTTGATAGGTGGTGGTGAACTAGCACTAGAAAGCTTGAATGCAAATCAACAATGAAAACTTAGAGAGAGAGAGAGAGAGAGAGAGACCAAAACAATGGAAATTGCTTGAATTGAAAGAGCTTGAAAGAAAGTTAATTACAATGAAAGAAAACTTGAAGAACAATTAAAGCTTAATGAACGAAAAAAGCAATAAAACCTAATTCTATTCTAATCCTAAGCTATCTAAGATAAAACAAACTAGATAATTCTAACGCTGAAAGTATGTGGGTATTTACAGAAGGAAAGAAAATATCCCAAAACCCTAAATTGAAACCCAGCCGCTGCACGTAATTTCCGCAAAACTGCTGATCATCGCGGGTGTGACGAATAGTGTCAAGGGCGCGACACCACTCTGGAGCATTTTGATCCGAGGTTCTCCAAAGTTTGGTCGCGGGTGTCACCGAGGTGGTCGCCGATGCCACACCTTGGTCACGGGTGCGACAAAAACAGGTCGCGGGTGCGAAACCATTCTGTCTCGGGTGTGACAGAGTTTGTCATGGGTGTGACACCATGCATTCTGCATCCTTCCCCGTCATTCGCTCCATAACCGTCGCGGGTCTGACAGAGTTGGTCGCGGGTATGACACCATCCTGTCGCGGGTGTGATAGTGTTTTTCTCGGGTGTTACATGCACCATTCTGCCCGACTGTCTCGGGTGTGACCAAGCTAATCTTGAGTGTGACCTCATTCTGCCCATCTTCCCTTCTTCCTTGGGCTGTAGCGCCCGCTACAAGGAATGTAGCGGGTGCTACGCCCCTGTTTTGCACCAAAAATGGGGAAAGAGTTTCTGGGTCGGTTCTGCTTCGTTTACCGGCTTGGCTTTGCTCGGGATTCCCTTAAAATCCTCAATTTAGCTCATTTACCTTCTAACTCCTTATTATCCTACAAAAACACAAAATCATCATAAATAATATATAATCAAGGGGCTAAAACAAGCAAAACACCTTAGAAATGATATAAATTCGACTCGAAACGAGACCGAACATCTGGTACAAAGGAAAAAAATTTGGGTTGGCGATGTTTTTTACAGTAAGGCCAAACTGAAAGGGAAGGGTAAAAAGAATAGAGAGGGAAAGAAGGGGAAAAAAGGAGGGGGTTAATTTTAATTCCATGTTGGACACATAAGAAAAGGGAAAAGCAATTGGCATGTGTTTTTTTAGTGGCGGGACAAAGTCAACCCGGTCAACCATATGGTCAATGTGCTATGTCAGAAAACCACCGAGTCACCGTCACTCAACTCGCTGACGTCCCACTCAAATATAATTTTATTTTTATTTTTTTGGACCACCAATTTGCAAAAGTAGGGATTATTAGATTTCAATTTCCCTAAATATATATATATATATATATATATATATATATATATAGAGAGAGAGAGAGAGAGAGAGAGAGAGAGAGAGAGAGAAATTGGATTCTAATAATCCCTACTTTTGTAAATTGGATGGCAATAATCTCTACTTTCAATTTGTATTTTGGTGGTTAAAAAAATAAAAATAAAATTGTATTCTAGTGATACTGGTACCAAATCGATCATCACATTCTTTTTATTTTTTCATGTCTACCCCATATTGTTTTTGTTTTTTCGTTTCTGCCCCCAGATAGGTAATGAAATGTAGTTGTTAAAACATTTTTTAAATTATTTTTTTAGATTTCGAGCAATTATTATGATTTGTTAAAACGAATAAAATTGAAAAAATCATAAAAAATTGAAAAAAAAATTGAAAAAAGTTGGGAGAAATGCTCTAAATTCATTAAAAATCGTGGTAAAGTGTTATACAAAGTTTTGAATCAAATGCAGCACAAAATCTAAGATATTTAGTAGGGGTGGCCATCTCAAACCTAAATCGAAATGTGAACCACAAAATCGGTAAATCCATACCGGTAAAAGCGGTTAACCAAATTGCTTTTTGTGTAAAAGCAGTTTAGGTTAAGCAAACCGCTTTGACCGGTTTAGGTTTAGGTTTTGGATTTTTCAAAAACGGTTAACCGCGGTTAACCAGTTTTAAGCTTTAAAAAAAAATTTGTGAGACTGTGAGTCACTGTTTTTTTTTTGGGTAGAACTTACATTGTTTTTTTTTTAACAAGTTAATTTACACTGTTTCTATATTAATTTCTGGATAGATTTTTTTTAACCAAAATATATATATATATATATATTTATTTATATTAATGGTTCGGTGCCGGTTCCCCGTCGGTTTGAATATCCCAAACCGGAACCGCCCGTTTAGCATCCGGTTTTTCCGGTGCGGTGCACCGGAATTTTATGCCAATTCAGTGTTGCCTGTTTCCGGTTTTTTTTATCCGGTTTCCGGTTCGGTGTGCCAGTTCCGGATTTTTCTTCCACCCCTAACTGTGACCGACTTCAAATAGAATTTGTGAATTTAATTTTTTTATTTTTTTTAGTAATTTTAAGCAGGAAATTGAAAAAACCCTAATTCTCCATCCCGATTTGTTAGAAACTTGGAATTTATGGACTAAGTATGTGATGGTTTGATGTTGGTTGACTGTTGATGGATATTCACAATTTCAAAGGCGGGGGCCAGTAGGGGCGTATCGAGATGTGAATTTATTAGCAATATGGTTACATTTACTTCCATAAATGTTATTGTAAATTTTCATTGAAGCCTAAACCGTGTATAGAATGCGGACCGAACCGTGTAAATTTCGGTTTGGTTTAAGTTTCTTGATTTTAAATGCGGTTAACTTTTTTCAAATTGCGGTTTCGAGGTATGGTCTAGGTTTTCTGATTTCAAAAGGGGTTAATGCGGTTTCGGTTTAGGTTTCCGAAATCCAAAAACCTCCAAAGTGGTTAACCTCATTGCGGTTAACCGCGGTTGAGGTTAACCGGTTTTAGCCACCCCTAATATTTAGGGTATACTCTCGATTATGTCCCACTACAATACAATTTATTTTTTGGACCACCAGAATACAAATTGAAAGAAGGGATAATTGTCATCCAATTTGTAAAAGTAGGGATTATTAGAATCCAATTTCCATATATATATATATATATATATATATATATATATATATATATATATGGAAATTGGATTCTAATAATCTCATGTTTTGCAAATTGGATGGCGATAATCCCTACTTTCACTTTGTATTCTGATGGTAAAAAAAAATAATAATAAAATTGAATTTGAGTGGGACGTCGCCGAGTTGGGTGGCGGTGACTCGGTGGTTTTCTGACATGGCACATTGACTATGTGGTTAACCGGGTTGACCGTGCCACGTCAATAATAAAACATATGTCAAAGTTTTCCCCTTTTTTTTGAGTCCAACATGGAATTTTTTTTACCCCTTTTCTCCTTTTTTTTCTCTCTTCTTTTTACCCTTCCCTCTCACTTTTCTCTTTCTGTAAAAATTATCACCTCCCACAATTATGTTTTTAAATAATGATAAATATATGTCCATTTTATTTGAAAATTTTAAAAAGTTGAAGAAAATAATGTTTCATTTGCACTTAATGAGGGGACTATGGAACAACAACAAGAACAAGAACAAGAACATAATCTTGACAGCAGCAGCTGTGTACATCGTCAGAACTGCAAATATCTGCAGCATTGTGCAACCATCCCATCGAACTTCATTAGGAATTCATCAGATGCTTCCAACTCTTTTATCTACTCAGTATGTCAAATTTCAAAAATGATCAAATTCTTAAAACATCAACAAGTGAATCACCTTGCCCAACTAATCTATCACATATGCTGAAGTAGTATGCTTCCAACGCTTTCCCTTCTCTTTCCTTTGATCAATTTTTTGATTGATTCCTCCGTTTCTGAAGTCTAGCGTAATTAACTGATTTGCAGTTCTGTGGCGACAAGTCAATCTAATGTTTATGCAAAAAAAAAGGATTGGGCATCATTCAGTTCGTAATATCTGATTGACAACACAAAATTCTCACAATTTGTCCAACTCTGCCCTTACACAGCTATTAGCACATATAATTGCTAAACAATTGTTCAAGCAATCACTTTTAAAAAAAGGGGGGGGGGGGGGGAGTTGTATCCAAGAAAATTGTGAAATACATGCCGAGGATCAGAAAAAGAGCGTTGCGAAAGTGTTCATGCTTTCACTTTTTCCCTTTTGCAGATTAGCACCTGATCTATTCCCAATTGCCATTTCTTCTAAAGGGCGAGAACTTGGCAGCTCGCTCAGCAAACCGAGGGTCACCATTGAAATAAGCAAAACTTGAAGGATTAACTTGGAGGATTGTGGGGAGTTTATTCTACTTGGTTAATCCTCGATTTCCAATATTAGAGTCCGCCTCCACCGCATCGGCTCACCCCCACAGTCCCCTTCGCTTTTCTCTCTACAATTGGTGTTGCTTATCTCACTATTTTGCTGCTCATGCTGGCCTTCCATACGAATGGGTCTGCCTAGAGAGAGAGAGAGTTAATATTGAGTGAATGAACCTGAAATTTTATACATTTTCTTCAACTTTTTAAAATTTTCGAATAAATTTGAGATATATTTAAAATTATTTAAAAACATAATTTTGGGTGGTGATAATTTTTACAGAAAGAGAAAAGTGAGAGGAAAGGGTAAAAAGAAGAGAGATAAAAGGGGCAAAAGGTGGTGAAAAAAAATTCCATGTTGGACTCAAAAAAAAAAGGAAAGCTTTGACATGTGTTTTATTAATGATGTGGCACGGTCAACCGGCCAACTACACGATGTATCGTAAAAACCACCATATCACCACTCAACCTTGCCGTCTGTCAAGTCCAATTTTATTTTTTTATCACAAGAATACGAAGTGAAAGTAGGGATTATCGTCATCCAATTCGCAAAAAATGAGATTATTAGAATTCAATTTTTATATATATATAAATATATATATATATATAGGAGAATTGGATTTTAATAATCCCTACTTTCACGATTGGTTAGCAATAATCCATACTATCAATTTGGATTCTGGTGGTCCAAAAAAAAAAATTGGATTGTAGTGGGACATTATCGAAAGTATACCCTAAATATCATAGATTTTGTGTTGCATTTGGTTCAAAATTTAGTATAACACTTTACCACGATTTTTAATGAATTTACAACATTTCTTAGAATCCCACGAGGAACGATTTCTTAAGTATATATATATATATATATATATATATATATATATATATATATATATATATATATATATATATATATATAAATTCAATTGTAGAAAAAAAAAACTCTAGAAAATAATTTAGGAGGATTTTTTTTAAAAATTGGAAAAGAAATTTTTTAAAAAAAATTGGAAAATAATTTGTGACGGAAAAATTCCTTTGTAAGGCATATTTTCATTTTTTAAAATTTTTCAAAAAGTTTTGCAGGGCTTTGCGACATAATCAAATTCTGTCGCAAGGTCCGTCGCAAGATCCATCGCTCAGTCCAAAAATTTCGTCGCAACTTTGACAAACTCCGTCGCAATTTCCATTGCAATATGACAAGTTTTTAATAGTGGTATTGCATAATGTCGGAAACGTATGTCACTTAATCTAAGATGACTTGAGAAGTTATCTTAGTTAAACATGGAGTTATTTTGCATATGGCAATGCAAACCATTAGAATGTATACCTGATTTCGAATTTTTATGACTTATGATTAAAATTACTTACTATGTGTAAGCATAACTGATGAGTATACTCTTGTTCAAAACTGATAACACAAAGGAAACCCTCAATATCACCTAACACACTATGGATGAGTTCCTCGAAAGTTGAAGCTGAAAGAATTCATGGTCGTATATGGTACGCCATCTATCTCTCGGTGAGTGGGAGGATTTATTCACTTCCTAAGACATTGAGGATAGAAATTATATGTTTCTACAACTTTACAAATATAGTAGGAGCAATTCCACATATTGAAGACAGTGGGAGGTATTCTCACATGTTAAAGACAGTGGGAGGTATTCCGTAGTCTCTAGTAGTGGAAACTTGTCTAATCAAAAGAACATGACTTATGGAATGAGAACTGTCTCAATCTCGACGTCCAAATTATAAAGGTTGCCTTTATAATAAGGAACTCCAAGGGTGGGTCTATATACATGGGAGTGGTGTCAATTGACACCATTAAATTTTTTTAAAAAAAATCAGTTTAGAAAAAAAAAGAAAAATATACAGAATATATAAAGTTTGATACCATAGAGAAGTAGAAAGAATGGTGCAGCCTGCTGGTAAATGCGCATGAAAGAGATGGGTATTTGTTGTTAGTTGGTCGCGGGTTTCAAACCCCAGCGCCTTTTTTCAGCTATTGCGAATAATTTTTAAATTTACATAGGCGCCGCCTTGTGTGTGCAAGGAATAGGAACTTACCTGTTAAGTTGGTTGAGGGTTCAATTCCTAGCATTGCCCCTTTTACCTATTTCGGTTTTTTTTTTTTTAATTTACATAGGCGGCAGACATAATAGCTAGCCAACTGTTGACAGTTTTGCAGGCCCTTTTTTTCACTCATGCCTACAAAGCAATCCCTTCAATCTCTCTAACTTTAACTCTATTATTGAATTGCAATTTATGTAAGTCACTATATTATTCTTTTCTCAAGTTACTCTTTCCTCTTTATTGAATTTTGAAGATGATGTGTTGGGAAAAGTATTCAATGAAGCTATCATGAATCGTTTTCAGAAGATGCATGCACGTCGATCGGAAGTGTAGGCATGTATTAGTTATTTAATATTATTGTTAGCTCTTACTTTGACGTTCATGCATCAGGCTATCATGAATTGGTTATATTTTGACGTCTATTTTAGCGTTTATTTGTGTTCAATTTTTTTAGATATTATCTGACACCACTTACTTTGGATCCTGGATCCGCTACTACCTATTATAAGTGATAATTGGAGTAGTTATTCTTGGATTCTCAATATAACGATAAATTGCCCCAATACTATGCTCATCAAACTCTTATGTACATGTAGGTTGAGTTCTACGGAAGAATATGTTCTTCACACGTTATTAGCTAGAAGTATGATCACCAATTGATGTCCTTGTCTTGAGATCAAGACATTGGTGAAGCTAGTTATGTCATAGATGTGGAAGTATTTGGAAATAGTCCTGTGATATTCCCAAACTATGTTAGAGGGCAAATTTGAGTAATATCATAATTTTCAAATATAAAACTTTAAACTTATTAAGTACGAGCTATACATGATATGTGGAAGGTGGAAATTGAGTAATGTCCCAACGCAAATGTTATAAAGTTCTATACTATAACATTAGTTCAAGTAAGATTAGTAGATAACCTGCGAATTTTCCATCTTAAAAGCATGAAGAATCTTACTACACTGTCTTTGTGATGAAGTAATATTCACATTCTTGATGCACAAAGACAATACCTTTGGGTTTGAGTGGTTGTTACGTGGATATGTCTAAGTCTTGCTCAAACAAGTGCTTTTCTCCAAACCTATGTGGAGAAAACATGTCATCGATCAGTGTATGTAACCAATAACTGCTATTGATTAATGAAACACATGTTGAAATACATTAGAACTCATTTTTGAGATATGTTCTCAACTCATAAGGTACGTCATTTAAAGAGGGTTGAAGTAGTTGTATGTATGTATAACATATTAAATGGACATGTTTTAAATGAAATGCACTCTTTTGAAATAAAGCACAATGGTTCTTTTTCCTTAAAGTGTTAATAACCTTTTTATGGTTCTCTAGATTAGGCACATTAATTGTCACTAGGCTTCTGGTTATCTAGTGACATAGATAATCATTGAGTAGCGGATAGGAAGAGGCTGAATCAATTTGGTATTAAGGTGTACAATATTGATTATATTTATACTTAGCAAGTATGAAAAATAGCCGCCGTGGTAAATCAAAGATGAGATTTTAATTGGTAATCAAATATAATGCAACCTTATATTGAAGCCTTAAACCAGATTTAAGAGTGACTAGATTATGTTGTGGATGTTGATCTAGTTAAATGAGTTAGTTTTTAAAGTAAAGCTAGACTCTTGATCCGCATGGCATAAAGGAAAGTGATGAACTTACCTTAGTAGGAGTTATGCCATGACACACATTTCATATGTTGTGTGCTAAAAGTCGATCAGGTGGAGCGACAAGTTATTCTCTTCGTTGTCACTATGTGATCTCCGTAGACTTAGTTATCTACCTATACAATTCTCTTAGAGTTAGTGCTATAGCATGAAATCTAGGTTGGATGACGCTACTTTAGTGTGCACTCCAAGGGCTACAGATGTATCTAGTGCAGCAGAACACATTAGGAAAGTAGTGCTACTGAGATGTAATACCTTGAGTAGCAAAGGAAAATCATCCCATATTCACCATATCAGCCCGGGCGACTATATTGAGAGTATAATCATTTAATATATTAAGCATATATAGGCTTTGTATGCCACTGGTGATGTCTTGAATGGTTAAGGGCAATGTCAGTTTCTTTAAAAGTGTTATATTGGTAAGATGGTGATTCGATATAACACTACCTCTTACTGTTGATCGCACACCGCATTCCTTGTATGAGACGACATAAGAACTATGAGATTAGAATTTCTCTGTTCGGCTCACGGGCCGAGTGGGAGTTGTTGCTAAAATTAATGGCCACTTAGTTAATTATTAGTTAATTAATTAAACAAGCTCAATTAATACAATTTCTATATAATAAGTAATCATAAACATATTAGAAATAAGACTTCTTATCTGATTAGTATTCCTACTAGGTGTTTGGGTATGTCTCTAGACTAACCTATAAATATATACTTATGTGGTATATATCACGGCACAAGAAACAACAAATCTGATCTATTCTCTCTCGGATAGACCACCATCAGAGGTTAGGAGATTAGGGGTGTGATATTCTCGTGCCTCCATAATTGGTAGCCACCGTTCCGAGACGTTTCCTTGAAGGATTCAAGAAATGAGATTGCAGTATCCGTGAGACAAGATTAACCAATACAATCCTAATTGCTTCCGCTCTAAAGTATTTCGACCCCACTCTACACCAATCATCATGTTTTGTTCGAAAAACAGGTTATTCAACCTATGGCTTCCGAAGCCTTTGAACTTGTTGCATTACTTGTGTTGTAGTCGAGTGCAGTTGCTGTTAGCTAACCATGATTTTGACCAATAATCCCAGTCGCGCACACAATGACTTTTTAAATTTTTAATTTTTTTTGGAAGCATATTTGATAAATAGAACTTACAGTTTCCCTTTTTCTCTTAAGAGACATTGAATTCCAACATTATTTTCTTAATTTTTCAATATTTTTTTGCCAAAAAAAATATAATGATTAATTTTGCAAAACTTCCCTTCGTTTACTAAAAATTACCAAAACTTAAAGTTTACCTTACACCCACATACTAAGGCCACTCTACATAGTTCAGTTTAATGTAATAAATTTCTAAACTCTGGCTTATTATTATCCCAACTACTGTAATTTAACTTACTACAATCCAACTTTCAAATTATATATTATAAAATGTAAATTTCTTAAGAATAGAGTAGGCCACAGCCGTCTTTGCGTCCCCATACAGTCGTACTCGTGCAGTGTCCGAGTATCATAGATTAGGAACAATGGAATAACCCATTAAAAAAATAAACCAATAATAATATTTATTAATATATAAAAGTAGTATTTTGAAATTTTGAAATCGTGAGTTGTGACTGAATTTTGATCTTTCTAGCCAATAAGAATTTAGAAAAATAAAAATCATTAACCACTTTTCTTGCCCATAAAAAATATAGTACAATTTTACCTAAAATCAAACTCTAAACATATGCAGTTATAATCCCTTGATTTTTGCAGTTATAACCACCTTCAATATTTGATTTTATCGTTTGATTTTTGCAGTTATAACAACCTTCAATATTTGATGTTTTTTCAATTATAACTCTTTATATTTATCCCCATCAACAGAGATAGAGTTCCGGGAAATTTTAGAATCGTTTCCCCATCTATGTCCTTTCACGCCCTCTTTGTCTCACTCCTCTTTTCAGACTTGCCGAAACGCCCAGCTCGAAAACAATCCCTCCCATGCCTGTTCGTGGCCATTAACGACAATCCATGAAATATAAAGTCATCATCATCTGATTGTCGGTGCTTATTCGCGTTCTGCATCATCATTGTCTGATGACACGATGGGGTTCGATGAGGCGATAACGACGACTTCCCAAATACAACTCTCAAATTATAAGTGTTGAAATTAAAGTCGTAAACTACTTCCATTTTGTTGGTTAATCGTGAAGACAATTGGTCCAGCTTAATAGAATGTCAAGCATCAGTAGTGTTTTGAATGGGTCTTGACAAACAGAATTTTGTAAGATTTTGGTGCTTACACTTGGTTTTATTTTTATTTTATTTTTGATATTTTTTTTTCGCGATTTTCCTTTTAATTCATGTATGTCTCATGCATTTTGATAGTGGGTATATATGCTTTTATAGTTCACAAATTCGTGCTTTCAACCCCATGTTATAGGATATATTACTACTTATTAAAGATAGCAATGGTATTACTGTATTATGTTATAGCCTCGAGTTTCTTACAATAAATTCTTGTTTAGTATTTGAAGCAAATTCTCCATTATCACTTGATGAATTTTTGAACATTAAGCACTTCAATTGATTTAAGATTTGTTCATTCCGGGCATTTATATGGTAATTGGCCTAAGATTGGGAGGAAAAACAGTTTCACAAAGAGATATATAACTTTCACACATTAAATTCAATATATATAATTTGTTTCATGTAATTGTATAACTGAATAAATGATAAATTTTAATTGTAGGTGCAAGAAGTATGACATGATTCATCATTGACGCCACTTTATGCTACTACGTATAATTTTCATTAGAATATTTTATTATGTCACTCTTTTATGTGATGATATTATTTTTGCCTTTCTCCCTCAAAATTTATACATAGATGATATGTAACCCATGTCTAATGATATTATTTGTGTATTTTAACTATATAATCTTCATGAATATTTATATTGTTGTTGTCTTTTTATTATTAAATTTGTACTTTTTAATACACCCGTGAATCACGAGTATTGTTACACTTATTGCGAGTAATTATATATTGTACGATTTACACTTATGAGTTTCTATTATAATTTTTGTATGCATTTAATTATATTATAATTGTCTTTTTAATTATTAGACATTTACTTTTAAATACACCCGTGCACGGGTTTAATAATAATAATAATAATAATAATAATAATAATAATTATAATGAGGGGAGGGGGGGGGAGAGAGAGAGAGAGAGAGAGAGAGAATCATTTCTATGTATAATGATTGATCAAAGACTATTATACTACCTCTAAAGAATTCAAGGGTGGGGACTAATTAGAATGATGGCCATATGGATTCTTAGCATTTTAGTTGAGGAAGATAAATTTAATTGGGTAAGCCTTATGACAACACCATAACATTACTCATTGAATACTAAGAAATGGAAGCCTAAATGTTGCGAATTGAGGGAGAGTAAGCACTAAGACAATTATTGCATGTGGGGCATGCATAACAGGGCTGGACTGCAAACGCATGTGAATGGAGATGAGAACCCAATTAAGTAGTAATCCTACTCCTACTCTAAGTCTTGCCGTTGCTAACACTTCCTTTAAACACATACAAATAATCCCCATTCTGAACCCCATGCCAACGAAGGGTACAATTGTGGCGCATAATCCTCTGTTTGTGGATGAATATGTAGTCATCCATGGGAAGGATGTTTCTTCCCAACAGTAACTCCCTCACTTGATTGACTGTGTTGGAGTCCTTCATTTCCAAGGGTATTGTTGCACCATTAAGCAAGCTAGAGGATGTCTGAACCACTAGGCTTAGCCTCCTTGAAGGTGGCTCACTCTTGATCTTGCTCATGCTCTTTAGAAACACCACAATCTCAGAGTAGTCACACACCCCATACTCCCCCAAGTACCGAAACTCGTCCTCCATCTCCACCCCTGATAAGTACAAACACATCCTCTTTATGGGAGTGCCGTCAATTATGTGGATTTTCTCCTTTAGGCTTCTCACGGTTTCTGTTGTGTCTACTTCAAGGTTAAGTTGTTTGGATGACAACTTGATGGTGATAGGTATCCGAGTATGGACTGAGTTGAGGGTGAGTTCAACTCTTGTACCCTCATCAATGATGGGGTAGTCCTCCATGTCTAGTCCATCGATTAGCTCCAGGCCAAGGACAGAAAGCCTCACTGAGGATGCTGGGATCCCTAGAATGTTTTCGATCCTCTGTTTGATCTCCAGGATAGCTTCTTGTGGGCTCACTTCAATGGTGAATTCCTCAGAGCTGAACGCTATGCCTATCGTCAGTTTCATTGTTTTCTGAGGGAAAGACATCAATGGATCGGAGTTGAATATGTTTGTTGTAGGGGTACTCAAAGTTTGATGAACCTTCTTAATTGGAAACACTATGATGGAATCTCAACAAGATTATTGTTTGCAGTCAATGTGGGAAAGAATTTAATGGGGAAGATTCATGTTCATGGGATGAGTATCTGCTTAGTGTCTGTTTATTCATTCTCATTTTGTGCCTTCATGTTTCCACAATAAGCTATCATGCAATCTGCTTTATTTTCTTCAATGCAAATTTACTCAACAATCCGTATCATCCACTTTACATGAGGGTTTTCGTGTGTTTGTGTGTCCGGGCGCTGGGATATTATTCATTCGTTATTTTGTTGGTATATTTCCGTTGTAAATTTACAAAAAATTAGTCGAATTCTAATATTTTGAGAACTATTTTCTGATTCTGATTTTAAAACTATTTTGAGACTTACTTTTTGGTTTAATAGTTATTTGCTGCTTTTCCGGCCATTAATTTTATTAAGTCACCGAAATATCCTTATTTTTCTTCTTCTTCAAGGGTGTTTCTTCAAGAAAGGAAGAATAAGGGCATTTTGGTCACTTAATAAAATTAATGGCCGGAAAAGCACCAAATAATTACTAACTCAAAAAGTAAGGGTACCTCAAAATTAGTATTGAAAAGTTTGAGTACCAAAAAAACATTTCACCAAAAATTAAGTTACCTCATAGTAATTTTTTGGTAAATTTATAACTCTAAAAGAAGTTTACTTAATTGTCACTTGTAACTGTAAGTTAATTAGACTGGGAAATTGTGAATGAATATAATTATTGATAGTATCTAAATATTTATGCTACAGAAGTTGCAGGTTGTCCAGTTGATTATGTGACTTCTAGAGTTCTCTACTAATCAGAAACTATTATCCGCATGAATCAAAAATAATAAGTGTCAAACATAAAAATAGCTAGAAATGAGAAGGTGATCATGAGAAGCATTATAAAACATAAAATTGATATGCTTCTGGACTTAACATGAAAATGATATGACATCATATCATCCACATAAGCATAATTATTTTGTTATATTTACCAAATTGTAGGGCCCTTCTCATAAAAATGAGGAGAGATAATTAGTTTTTTTAAAAAAAAAATTGAATTTATAAAATTAACTAACACGTAGAAGATAGTAAAAATATATTTTGCAACTATTTAATAGAAAAATAAGAACTAAAAAAGATTTTTGGCACCACATATTCGATAACATAGGTCTTGCAACTAAAAATAATTCAAATTGATTTTTTGGTCAGCAATAGGCTGAACTTTTATCATATTTTCTCACGCTAAGCTATCATTAAATTTCGGTAACAAAAAGCTAATGTGACATTGATACCATGTGCTTCGCACCAATGAGACGGCATCATTTTATCATTACAAAGCACGTGATACTGATGCCACTATAGTTTTCGTTGTGGGAATTTGATGATTGCTTAATCTGAAAAATTTGATAAAAGATCAACCAATTGGTGACAGTTTGGATTATTTTGAATCACAAGGCCTACAATACATATTATTTGGTGCCCAAAATCTAATAAAATGTAGTCTTTAAATAAGATATGTCAAACTTATTAAACACCTTAGTATTTTCATAAAAAATATTTTATTTGAAAGTAAAACATTATATAAAAACTATCTTAAAAAATGTAAATAAAATATTATTTTTAAAAAAATGATGAAAACGTAGCAATTCAAGAATATAATATAACTAGTAGTTAGACCCGTGCGTTGCACGGGGCGCAAGTAAACCATCCATATTGTTGAAAATATTAACGATTTTGTATTTAAAAGAATAAAGGTAATGAAAAATAAAAAGAATAGTCTTCTTATTGAAAAGAATAGAGAAAAAAGAATATTGCATAAGAAAAAAAAGGGAAGAGAAATATGAGTCATCAATGCAACTATACACATTAATATTACATTATTTTTTTTTAAAAAAATGAATAGAATCAATATAGTTTCCCAAAATGCCCTCACTAAAATTCATATATTTCGATTCTGACCCTTTGTACCTAGAAATATATATATACTAGTCTTCGGACCCGTGCGTTGTACGGGACATTATTAGATCACATACTTTATTTTTTTATGTTAAAAATATATTAAAACCTTAGAATACTACATATAAATTATAAGAAATGATTGAGTGTATCTTACATATAAAATTAAAAATAGAAGAAAACATACTTTATAAAATAAGGTAATGTATATTAGAAATTAAATAGTTGTTTAATTGGATAAACTCCTCTAAAAAAATTAAATTAGGTGAATACGGGAGTTAAAAAGAAAGTGCACTAATCTTTTTCTTTTCCAAAAAACACACTAATCAGTAAAATCAATAGTTGAATTCTTGCATACTTGCATGTAATCTTTACAAAGTACGACCTTGATCCTAAAATATTTGTCATTTTACCTAATTTTTTGTCCCAAAACATATTTGTCTGTTTTACAATTTGAACAATTGTCATTCCTTTTTTACCTATAATTAATAAATTTATTTACCACTTTTTACAATTCCAACAATTATTATTCTCAATTAAAATATAGGTAATTTAATTGGGTAAATTACAAACTTTCACCCCGATTCCTAATATGCATTGACCTTCTCAAATTAGATAAATGGACAAATATAATGATACAAATGTAGTAAATATTAATCTTAAATAAAATGATAGTCTGTGCACGATACAAAAATAAGATTGGATAGTTAATAATTAACATTCAACTCTAATTTATTTTTTTTGAAGTGCATTCAATTCTTAATTTTTACCCTTATTTTAATTTTTGAGAGCCTAAACTTTTATCGATGACAATTTGTATGAGGAGAAAGAAGATAAAAAGATAAAAACATGTAAGATTATATAATAAATTGTGTATTTCTAACTATTTAATTTGTCTTTGTCATTAGCATACAGTGTAACTTTTTTTCATATATTAAATTGAATGTGATCAAATGCTAAATTTATAAAATACTACAATGTTAAGTGTTTAATGATCATAACACTCATATTACATATGCTTCCAACTAATGTACATAGAATATTTTGTATTTTGATCATGGTGTCGAATATTACACTAATATAACAGTAATTAATTTTAGGAAACAATTAATAAAAAAAAGTAGTTTAAGAAAATTAGTTTTTTTCAAATTTTTATTAAGATATATACATTGATTTAGTTAACCATTTGTTATGAGTAATTTTAAAAATAATTACTATGACTAATACAATTTAAGAAAAAGTTAAAAAATGGATCAGTATAATTAAATTACCAACTGATCATAACTAATGACATTTAGGATGACACATTTATGATTTTCAATTCTTAAACTAACTTATTTTTAAAGGCAAATATGATCAATTATAGATTACCTAAAATACCCTCATTAGACCTTACATTTTCCTAACCCTCGCCCTTTGTACCCAGAAATATATATATATATATATATATATATATATATATATATATATATATATATATATATGTTTATTTCTTTTTCAGAAATGCATATAATATTTTTTTTTGATCGAAAAAATGCATATAATATTAACACAAAACTATTGTGCCACTTCCTTAAAACACACGAGATTTAATCTATTGCGCCACTTCCTTAAATGGATTAAATCTCGTGTGTTTTAAGGAAGTGGCGCAATAGTTTTGTGTTAATATTATATGAAATGCATATAATATTAACACAAAACTATTGCGCCACTTCCTTAAAACACACAAGATTTAATGCATTTTATTCAACAAATAAAAGAGCATCATCTGCAAAAAGGAAATGCGACATAGGTGAATTTTGCCTAGGTATCTTAATCCCCTTCAATGATTCATCTTCCCGTACTCGATGAAGCAGAGCAGAAAAAGCCTCCACACAAAGAACGAATATATAAGGAGAGAGAGGATCTCATTGCCTGATGCTCGAAAGGAGCAAATTTTCATGATGGTGATGCAGGGTTTCGGTAAGTTTGATTCCTAAAGACCACATATAATCAGGGCGGAAGAAAATCTGACCAATATATTAGAGTCCTTTTCTAATTGTGATAGGAATCTAAATCCTTGAATGTGTTTACGCTAAGAAGCATTTTATAATTGTGATAGGAATCTAAGTCCTCAAATGTGTTTTAGTATGATTCTTTCTTTTTAGCATATTAACGCTCACCATCAATGTATGAATAGGGTGACTTTTACATCTTTTCAAGAAATAAGAAAACAAAGAGAATAATATATTTCCTCCAATGTCTTTTTCTTCTAATTCTTTTGGTTCATGGTATCAGAACTAGTTTGAAGGAGAGGTTATGGCCGAAACTATTAGTGGCGAGATACAACACCTGGAACAAGTAGTAAGTTCTCTTCAATGGACAATGAAAGATCGAAAAAAAATGAAAACCTCAATGGTTGATTGATAGAGGCGTTTCTGATGCTCACATGATTTAAGATGGAACAATATTAAGAGAAATTGAGAGTATTCAGCCCATGTTAGTTGATTTACCCAATAGTGCGAAAACAGTTACCGACAAACAGGGAAAAGTTTCTTTGTCAAAAAAGTTTACAGCTGCGTCGAACACTTTTAGTTCCCTCTTTGAATTGCAACCTTGTCTCTATTTATCATTTATATAAGGATTTAAACTGCACAGCCACATTGGATGAAAATTTTTATTGTATTCCACAGGACCGCACCTCGAAGATTCTAATTGGTACAAGCAAACAGGAGTTAATTACATTTACCGTACCTGACATATGTGGTAATAATTTTTGCACACCCAACATTTGGGAAATAATTTTCACCCTACCTGACATTTAGTGATCGACAGTGATTTTTAGTGTTAGAATCTGGCAACTTGTCATCGAAAATGAAAAAATACATTAATACCCCTATATCTCTATGTGAAATTACGATGCTGCCCTTTAATTTGAGAAGGAAAAGACTATGTCGGAGAGTAGAAGACAGACATGGTGGTATGGGAGGGGTTAGGTTTTCATTTTCTGTATGGGTGGGGGGGGGGGGGGCGGGGAGAGGAATCAATGGAGTGATTGGGTTTTAAAATGCCATAACAATTAATACTAAGGGTACAAAAGTCATTTGACATTTAATTGAATGTCAAAGGAAATAATAACAAGGGTATAAAGGTTACTTCATATTTATTTTTTTACAGTTCACCGAAAAAGTCAATAAAATATCAATTATAACATACCTGAGGGGCTTTAAATTTATGACCACTTAAATGTTAGGTAGGGTGAAAATTATTTCTCAAATGTCGGGTGCGCAAAAATTATTACCACATAAATCAGGTAGGGTAAATGTAAGTAACTCCAAACAGTGTGACGAGGTCGACTTCTACAACAACCATCAAGGAGGTACCATTGTTAATGTTGTCCCTGCAGGCATACTATGCCATCAAAGATTGCGGCATCCTTCAAAGGAAATATTGAATCTTCATTCGGGAGAAGTATTAAAGTTATAAGAAGTGACAATGTGTAAAAGCCCGAAAAATTCAAAGATGTTGATCGTGACGTCGTTAGTAAATTAGGTTTGACTTCGTTTTTTATTGTTATTCGTTTGTGTTTATTTTCGCTAACACTTGAGCTCGTAGGATCGTTGAGGGACTAACAAGGGTATATCGGTAATTTCGTGGGTTTAGTATTATTAGTTTTACTCTAATTATTATTAATATTATCATTAATATTATTGTGTTTATTAAAATTTGTCATATGAATAATTATGTGAATAGTATTTGTTATGTGATTACTATTAATATTATTATTATTTGTATTATTATTATTATTATTATTATTATTATTATTTTGTTATTAGTTATTTTCCAGAAAATCAGTTTTTTAATTATGATAGTATTGGGTTGAGTTAGGATTAGGAGTAATATTAGTTGGGCCTTAATTATTAGATTAGTATAAAAGCTGCCCTCCCTCTCAAAACCCTAATTAAAAACCCTAACCCTACCCTTTCTCCCTTCTCCCTCTACTGTCTCCTGTAGCAGCCACCGTCCAAACCCAGTCAAGCCACCGCCGTCGCCGGCAACCGCCCAGATCACCGGTAGCCACTAGCAACCACCGCCTTCTCTCTCTCTCCCTTCTTCCCTGTCTTTTTCTTTCTCGATTTCACTATCCCTCCTCTTCACCGTCGTCCTCCACGCAGCCGATCACTGAGCTACCGCCTCCTGCCGCCGTGGTAACCGCCGTTGACCACCCGCACCCACCGTCCGCCTGTTTCCCTCTCCGAATCTGTCTCTCTTCTTCTCTCTCTCTCTCTCTCTCTCTCTCTCTGCCTGCCACCAACCACCACCTCGCCGCCCTCCTGGACACCGCCACATTGCAGGATCGCCGCCAGATCTGCACATGGAAAGTTTGTTTGTTGCTGCGATCCGCTCGAACCCTACTGCCGCGACTCAAACCGCGCCACCAACACCACACAGTCTGCCGCCTGAAACGCCGGACTCCGCCCTGACCGTGCTGTTGTCGAACTCACCGGAAACCACCAAGGACTGCCCGAGCACCACCCCTTTGCCCTTGCGTGAACCCTAGGTCTTTTTCTAAGTTTCTTTTATGGTATGTTTGTTTATAATTTTGTTGTTGTATTATTAGTGGATTTGTGTATATTATTGTTTAATTATTATTATTATCAAGGCTATAATCCTGGAAATTGATGTATATTGTGAATCACAAAGTTTCATTCTTGGTTCTTGGAATTAGGTGTTTATGTTCTTTATAATTCTTTCACATGTTCCTTTTGGTTCTTTCTTGTTGTTTATATGATCTAGTAGTAAATCATGTTTAGGATGTGTATTATACATATTTCATACATATTCTTGATTAGTTGAATGTGATTAAAAGTTTTTAGGTGTAATTTTATTAAGTTGATTATTTGTAATTTTTATTCTTGTGTTGTATTATTTACGTGTAATTTGTCTAAATTATTTTATGTAACTTTTATGTTTTAATTTGATGTTTTAGGGTTGTAATAGTTGTAGTAAAATTATTATTATTGTTCAATTGTTTAAGGTACTTGTTTCTTGTGAATCATGTTAGAGTTTTAGATAACACTATTATTGTATGCACAAATTAAAAGTTTAATTACCTAGATTAATTCTTGAATCGTTAGTTAAGTATTCGTATGTTCTTTAATTCTCTTAGGTTTCAATCATGTTTAATTTTATCTTGTTTAATAAGTTAGACGATTGAATTAGTTAAGTTCGATTCTTGTTTACTAATTTGTGATTCTTGATTGAATCTTGTATAAAGAAACTAATTGTTGGAATTCTTGATTGGTAGTTTAAATGTTTATATGTTCTTTATATTTTATTCACATGTTCTTTAAGATCCTTCTTGATTATTGATTAAGAAATTCATGTTTTATACCTTCCCATGTTGTTATTATAGGACCTTGAATAAGTTTATTTTAGAATTCATGTTTAGGATAATGTTTTTATTATTTCATGCATGCTTTTAAGGTTAGTGGAAATATTAAAGTTGATTTCATGTTTTACATTTTGGTTTTAATGATAGGAGGTTTGATGTTTGGACCTTAGTTGGATTAGGTTGATTACTTTGGATCTTAGTTACTGTTCTAAGCCCTAATTAGGACCCCGGGATCGATTGGTGGAAGTTAGAACCGAATTTGCAAATTAAATGTAAACCGGTAACGGAACAGTTTTGATGGGGTCTAAAGATAGGGTCACCACGATTAGTATAGTTGTCCTTTAATTGAACCCTTTGGACTAGAGGTTTCCCTAGATGTTAGATTTCATAGGAATTTTGCGGAACAGACTTTGGAGTTGTATAGGTCCAGTTATACCCCGAATACCAGACCTAGGTCAGATATGGATAGTTTGGTTTAATGATCATTTTTGGGGACCATATGAGGTGTTTTTGGCCTCGAACAACATGAAAGTTTTAGTAGACGTCCCGAGGTTTCCGAAAAGTCCAAAACCAGTCCCATAGATTGTCGGGAAGTTAAGTTTTGACCCTTTTTATGCGGATGCTGTAATCTGTTTTGTTGATGTTTTTTTAATAATGAAGGTGTTGCTGAATGAAAGCGTTGTTATGATCTTGTTATGTGATTACTTGGAATGTGTTAGGTAATTTAAAGTGTAAATTCATGAATGATGGGAACCTACGGTGTTCCTAGGGGAGGGTTAGGTATAAGGTAGTTAATACTAACTTCAGAGGGCGCGTTTTGATTAGAATAATTACTCTTATTTTAGGCCCGAGCTAATTCGCGTCGTTAGTGAGCTCAAGTGTGTTCGTCTTAACTAACTTCAGAGGGCGCGTTTTGATTAGAATAATTACTCTTATTTTAGGCCCGAGCTAATTCGCGTCGTTAGTGAGCTCAAGTGTGTTCGTCTTAGCTGTGAAGTGAAGTTAACCAGATAATGTCTATGCTCTAATCCCCACTGGGATGCTCTTTAAATGTGTTTTAATGTTTTCTAATTTGTTTTGAGAATTGCATCCCGAAAGGGGACTTTTGTGGAAATGTGGCCATCTGCTTTTGGTATCTGTTTGTAGTTGTTGATTTATGAGTTATTGAAATTGAGATGGTCTTTTATAAGTAGTTTTGTTATTGGTTTTGATAACCTGGGTTGGGTTTGACCTGAGAGCTGTGAGTTGAGTTTTGCATAAGATACTAATATTCAAAGTGAAACATTAAGCGGGTTTCGGGGCATAACCCGAAGTACAGGATTTGGTATCCTGTCAGGTTATAGACCAGGAGATCGGGGCTTCTTCCCTGATATAGGATAGTGGATATTTTGATGCCTGTGGTAGGCGAATATTTTGATGCCTGTGGTAGGTGAATATTTGGATGCCTGTGGTAGGCGAACTTTGATGCCTGTGGTAGGCGAATATCTTTGATGCCTGTGGTAGGCAAACTCTCTTGATGCCTGTGGTAAGCGATGTTACTCTAAGGGATGTGGTATCCCGCCCGCATAATAAAATATAGATTGGTCGGGTTGAGGAAAACTGTTAGAAGGGTTAAAGGTTTGTGAAAGGTTTTGACTTGATCCCTCTCCCTCAAATGAATTGAAATGAACTTAACTTGTTTTTAACGTTAGGGGTAGACATTATTGAGATTTCCCCCTCATTTTTGAAATGTTTTGTTTTCAGGTGAAGATCTATATGCTGGGGACGGGAATTAGAAGTGAGGACGTCATGTTTAGAAGTCGTTGATTATGTTGCCTTTCTTTTGTGAGAAACTTGAAGTTAGTTTGAAGATTACTCCTAAGTATGAGTTTGTTAGTTTGGTTTACCGTTATCAGACAGTTGTAGTTTTTCCTTCTCGCCTTGTACTCCTTCGGGGATACGGCAGTGACGCCCCATAAAATTATGAGTCTTCCGCTAATTTTGTCTGTTAACGTTAGTTTGACTTGACTTTTCTATATTTGAATTTCCGGGGCGTTACACAATGGTTTAAAGTTTAAGTCAAGAACCATGGAAGAATTTTATGCTAAAAAGGGGATTTTGCACCAAACTAGTTGAGTAAAGACACCTCAACAAAACAGTAGAATTGATAGAAAGCATAGACATGCCTTAAAAGTTGCTCGAGCTCTATGTTTTCAAGCCAACCAACCAATAGATTTTTGGGGTGAATGTGTTAAAACTGCGCCCTACTTAATAAATCGAACACTAAGGAAACTGTTGAAAGAGAAATCCTGGTATGAGCTTATATTTGGTGTAAAACCCAACTATGATCACATTAAGGTGTTTGGATGCTTGTGTTATGCTCAAACTAGAGTAACTAATAATTTTTCTCCTCGTAGCCACAAGTGTATTTTTGTTGGATACCCTCTTGAATGAAAAGGTTGAACTTTATATGATCTTGAGAATCATGAATCCTTTATAAGTAGGGATGTGAAATTCATTGAAGAGATTTTTCCTTTTAATGAGACACCAATCAGAACCAAGGCAAAAATCAGAGGGTACCTATTTGGAGTGAAAACAAATTTTTTGAAGATGATGTAGGTAACCAAGCAGCAAACAAAAATGATTTGGCCCAACCAGAAAACACAATCATCAAAACGGATCAGGACGGAGAAAATGTTGTTGATCTTATATTGGGCTTAGGGGAAGATGTGCCTCACGAGCTTACACCATCAATTTCAGAAAGTTATGAACAACGTGATGGAGGTAGTCCTGTATTTATACTCGAATCTAGGCCCAATTAAGAAGAAAATCAAGGAGTGGACCTGACAATTGACAACATGCAACCCTCTTCCGACAGCATCAACAGGGTTCAATAGAAAAAAATCTTAACCAAACCCCGCAACATTAGCTCACTCCCCCAGATACTAGGTGTTATGAAAGGATCATACGTCTGGCGACCAAGCTGAACGATTACATTTGCTAAAACGCCATTATTATCGCCTCGCCAAAAGGTATCCCCAAGTATGCCCTATCCTTTACATCATTATGTCATTTGTGTTAATTTTTCTCCTTCACATAAAAATTATTTGACAAGAATTATGTAGGACGATGAACCTAAATTTTTTCATGAAGTCGTCAAAGATAGTAGGTGGAAAGATGCTACGACCGAAGAGGTGTAAGCTTTACATAAAATCGATACTTGGGATATTGTTGATCTCCCTGCTGGAAAGAAACCGATTGGATGTAAATGTTCTTGCTCTTGATAATGTTCAAGAATGAAAAACGTTCAAGACTTATTTGGATGAGTGCTTTAGCATTAAGGATCTTGTCCCTCTAAAGTATTTGGATGAGTGCTTAAAGACAATGAAGCATCTTCCTTTGGCAGCGTAAGTACGCTTTGGAGATAGAATGTGTCTTCGTAGGTGCCAAACCTGTAAGTTTTCTTATAGAGAAGAATCATAAGCTTTCCCTTACTCAAGAAAATTCTCTACAAGATCTAACCTCATATAGAAGACTTGAAGGAAGATTAATCTATTTGACTATAACCAACCTACACCTCACATATGCAGTTCATATCCTTTCGCAGTTCATACAGAATCCAAAGGATGAACGTATGGAAGCAACAAGAGGATGGCCAACTACAAGGAGATATCTCATAGGATACTTCATTACATTAGGAGGAGCCCCTTGATAAGTGTATATTTTATAGTCTTTATTTGGTTGCTAATTAACTTGTATATTTTAGCTGATTTTGCAATGTAAATCTTGTCTTTTTATATGAAATTCCTTGATTTCTTCACTTGGTTTAGAGATTAGTAAGTTTTGCCGATTTGAAGGAAAAGTCCATCAAAAATCAACAGAAATGGAGAAAGGAAAAGAAAAAGAAAAAGGAAAGAGAAGCAGAAGAAAGGAAGAAGAGTGGCCCATGACTGATGCCACAACCCTAGCCCAAAGAAGCATTAGGCTGGGCGCTGGATGCGCCCTTACAAGCGCAATCCGCGCCTCGGTCAGGAGGAGAAGCCGCGGAGAAATAAAGAGGTGCGGGTCGCGTCTCAACGCTATTTTGATAATAAAAGAAAGGGTCACCAATAACTTTAGGGAGAACTTCATCAGCATTAGATTTTCCTTAGGTTTTCTCCCTTCGGGGATTTAACTCCTTCCATCGTTTTTATAGTTTTAGGAAGAGAAGAGGGGAAGAACAAGATCGACTTGGGTGACACAAGGCGTAATGCCCTGGCCCCTCCTAGGTCACGGACATTACCGATAACTACTTCAAGGATCACTGACTGGCCCCACAAATCTCCACAAGTCTTTCCAGCGTGCTTCGTCCTCGCTCACACGCTACTTGGGAAAACTTCCTAGGAGGTCACCGATCCTTTGAATACTCCCAGCCAAGTACACTTAACTGAGGAGCTTCCGACGGATGGTCTACCATAAAAGAAGGTGCACCTTAGTGAAATATAGATAGTCATTTCAATCCTCTTAAACAACACTTTAACCATATATTCGGGGTGTTACAATCACCAACAATTAAACACACAACGTCCTCGTTGTGCGTCAATCCACTCAAGAATCTTTGCCCGCTAGGTGGCTGCCCATGGATATCCCATCCACTGGCGCAGCTCACGGTTGCGGGTCAGCTCTGATACATTCTGTAACGCCCCGGCCCCCTCCCGGGCCGTGGACATTACCGATAACTGCTTCAAGTATCGCTGAATGGCCCCACAAATCACCACAAGTCTTTCTAGCATGCTTCATCATCGCTCACACGCTACCTGGGAAAACTTCCTAGGAGGTCACCCATCCTTTGACTACTACCATCCAAGCACGCTTAATTGAGGAGTTTCCAACGGATGAGCTACCATAAAAGAAGGTGCACCTTAATGATATAGGTAGTCATTTCAATCCTCTGAAAACACACTTTAACTATATATCCGGGGTGTTACACAAGGAAATCAAATTCGACATTTTTGGTATTCAGTTTAATTCTCTATCTTCATTATGCTTTGTAGTTCATATTTTGTTTATGTTCTTTTAGTGTTTATCAAGTATGAGTAGTTAATTTTATTATTTAGGGGTTAAACTCAATGTTATTTGTTTGAATTATGGTGTTTGATTTTAGTATGAGGTTTTAATCTCGTTGTTTAATCTTCGTGTTTTGTTTGTCATAGTAATTGATTTATCACATTTTACTTGGTTTAGATTCTTACTATCGGTTCGAAAGATTAATTATTATTTTGAATTGGATTAACAAAGATTAAATAGGCATAGAACACAATTAGAAATAATGGGTTCATGGTTAGGGTCACTTTATAATCTACTCTTATCTTTGATTGAATTAAATAGCCATGAGAATAGGTGTCTAGTTTAATCACTGCAGCTCATCTCGATCGAGAGATTATTGTGATAGACCCTAGAATGATTATAGACCCCAACATTATCAATATTGCCAGTATTGGAATTCACACCTATTCAATTAGTTAACTAGAGTGGACTCCCCTAAACTCCCTTAATAATTAGTTAAAACCCACGCTTTTCTAGTTTTAGTTCAGAGAATCACAAAAACTACAACCCTTTGGACGACCTAGCATATTTTGTAGTGAGATAATCTAGTGCGTAGACTGAGCAAGTCCTCGAATACTACATTGTACATCGTGCACTTGCGGACGTATGCACCCAAACGTCCTGGAAGACCAAGAAGTAAACTATCGTATCTCGCTCGTCCCCAGAAGCGGAACATCAGTCAAACATAGTTGCTAATTGTGAGCTTATTTGGCTAAAAACTTTCTTAGCTGCCTTAGGCTTTTCTCCCTTACAACCCACGAAACTATTTTGTGGCAATCAAGCAGCCTTCCATATTGCTACTAATCCAGTCTATCATGAGCGAACTTAACATATAGGGATTGATTATCATTTTGTACAGGAGAAAGTTGAAGACGAACAACTTCTTCTATTCAAGATAAACACCAAGCACCAACCTGTAGACATTTTCACAAAAGATCTTGGCAGAGACTAGTTCCAGTATTTAGTTCCAAGTTGGGCATTATCAACCCCCATGCTCCAACTTGAGGGGGAGCATTACAGTCCTTTTGTGTTTATGCTAGGAATCATATTCTAATTGTCATAGGAATCTAGTCCTTGAATCTGTTTTACTAGAATTCTTCCTTTTTAACATATTAATGCTCACTATCAATATATTAATAGGGCCTCTTTCACATCTTTTCAAGAAACAAGAAATTAGAGAGAATAATTTATTTCCTCCAATGTCTTTTTCTTCTAATTATTTTTCTTCACATTAGAATTTTACCTAATCTACCCAACCTAGAAAAGAGAGAAAGCGTAGACTAAGAATGTACCTGCCAACACTCTAACTATTTATTGTAGGGTGTCTGAGATCTCAAAGTAGAGATCCTCCACTGAGGTCCATGCAATTCACTGAAGAATAGGTCGCTAGGTCGCTCGATCATCATTCGTTTGGGATTGGGAGAGTGTGTATGTTAACTTTGTGATCGTATCAAAGGATGGACTTTTTTGGCTCCTCAAATTGTCTCTTAAATAAGGGACTCTTTATGGCTCAAAGGCTTGGGTACGTTAAGAATGAGGTCCCTCCCACCCCCCTCCGTATTTATAAAAAAATGGGTGGCTCGACAAAGGGGTCAAGGGTACTAAGACAATCAAGCAAAAGCTGACCGGGGACCGAGCCCCGTGGTACATTTAAGACTTCCCGGTCATTCTCAAACGACAACAAGAACATTCAAGGAAGATCATGTTTTGACGTGAAAGACTAAAAAGAGCAAAAAACAAACATGGAAGTTTGAGGAAGATATTCTGGAAGATTTACATCTATTTTTCTATCCTTTTCTAACCAGACTAATTGATTGGTAACTGTTTTTATTACAGGAAGCAATTGATCAAAAATTTGGAAAGAATATATGATTGCAAATTTCCGGAAATAAGGCAAGAATGAAGCACGCAAATTTTGAAGAATAGAAAATAAAAATGAAGGAAAGTATTCAGCAGAAATAAACCACAAACGACTCCATTCTACTGGAGTATCTCGATTATAAGTAGAAGACCTCAAGAACGAAGAAACTCAATGATTCCACAGAAGAAATCGGGTACCCAAAAACAGAGAGTTGTTTTTGTAATTCTTGGTGTTCTTTCTTCGAGTAGAAAGAAGAGAATTTGTGAGTGTTGCAACAGTGTTTGAATCGAATCCTAGACGGACTTAGGTTCGATTAAGTATTAGCATCAATCTAGTGTTTGGTGCGTGTTGCTCAGAAACCGTTTGTAAAGTGCCCTCTGCAAGGCACGTAGTTCGCTGTTGCCTTAAGGACGTTCAGCCTAGGGAACATTCATTTCTTATTCTGTAATATGTTCTAAACGAATAAAGTAAGTTATTCATTCATCACTTGCTTATCCTTTATCTCTGTTTACTTCAGTTTATATAAAGTTAAATCTTAATCTGAGAAGGTTAAGATCCTAACGTCCTTTATCAGTGAGTTTTTGCGCAAAAAAATTCAATAACCCTATTTACCCTCCCTCTAGGGTTCTTTCAATTGGTATCAGAGCCTGGTGCACTGAAAACTCAGAGACTAACCGCTCTATGGCAAAGATCATGGGAGATCATAACATGGGTGATTTAAGTCAAGGACATTTATGAAACATATCACCTTTGCTGACAGATGATAACTACAGAATTTGGAAACGCCAAATGGAAATCTTCTTGAGAAATCAAGATGAGGACATTTGGGACATCGTCAATAAAGGAAACTATCCTACCCCTGAAAAGACTGCCAATGATGGGACAAAAAGTGACAAAGAAAGATCCGAGAATACAAATGATGAAAAAGAGAAAGCAAAGAAAAATACTCATGCGCATTATCTTTTAATATGCAGTCTTAACTCTAACGAGTCACAACCTATGAAGGATTACTTGGTCACAACCTATGAAGGAACGAATCAAGTGAAGAAGACCAAGATCAACATACTCGTTCAGAAGTATGAAGGCTTCAAGATGGAACAGAATGAATCTATTGAGTCAATGTTCAAAAGATTCAGTGCAATAATAAACCACCTCAAGTCTCTTGGGAAAACCTATACCTATGAAGAATAGGTAAACAAGGTCCTTCAGTGTCTGCCCAGACAGAAATGGGGACTAAAGGTGACTGCTATAATCTAGAGACTTTAAAGCTTGTAGAGTTGATAGGCAAACTCCTTGCACACGAGACACGATTATCTGAAAGCAGCCAAACAAAGGAGATTGCTCTCAAAAGTACAAAAGAAGAATCAGAGGATGATGATGAAGAAAACTATGGCCATGCTAGCCAGAGGGTTCAGACGCCTCTATAGAAGAAATCCAAGATTCCGAGGCTACCTAAAAGAATCGTCATCCAAAAGATCATCACCCAAAGGTAAACCATAAATTAAAGATGAAAATGATTCCTCTAGATGTTTTGCTTGTGGTGCAACAAATCATTTGGTAAGAGAATGTCCTAACCGTAAAGAAGGCGGGAACAAAGTGAATCCAAAAGGGAAGAGATTTGACAGAAAAGCTATGGTTGCTACTTGGAGTGATAGCGAATGTAGTGAAAGTGAAAGTGACTCCGAAGAAATTGCAAATCTTTGTCTCATGGCAAAGGACCTTGATGAAGCAGAAATAAATGATGATGATGAGGTATTTATTAGCGTCTTTCTTAAATGCAATGAAAAAACTCAAAAACAAAGATTACTTACTCTGCTTGATTATATTGCAACCTTTACCAACAAAATTCGCTATCTCACTAGAATTGCTGAAACCAACACCGAAACCATGGCAACTCAACATGAGATAATCCTAAACCTCACAACAGATAATATATGTTTAAGAGATGAAGTGCATCAAAACCGAAAGGAACTAAACCTCATTCTCAATCAAGAGATGAACCAAGTTCACTCTATCCTTCATCCTGACAACAAAACTTCTACAGACAAACCTGGTTCACCAAAAGTTAAACCAGAAACCTTGCCATGTCATAAACCTACCAGTACACCAAAGGTTAAACCAAAAAACCAAAACCAAGTGGATACCAAAAAGATTAGACAAACAACCTACCACTTAAAACACAGAACCTTTGTTTAAAAGGCCTAGTCCAAAGAAAGGTATAATGTCCTTCAGTGCAGGTATGTCTCAGGGCTCACATCGACCTCTGGTATTTGGACAGCGGATGCTCAAGACATATGATTGGAGATCCAACCAAATTCAGAGAAATTAAGGACAACAAGAGTAGAAAGGTAACATTTGGAGACAAAAGCCAAGGGAGGATCCTTGGAGTCAGCAAGGTCGGTAAGGACTCAACAAATTGTATAAATGATCTATATTTTGTAGAAGGTTTAGAGTACCATCTTTTAAGTATTTCTTAGTTTTGTGACAAAGAATACAGAGTCTGGTTCAATAAAAATTCCTCTTTGGTAGAAAATGAGTCACATGAGATAGTTCTTAAAGGACATCAGATGAATAATGTGTATGTTATTGACCTCAGTGATCCTATGACGAACGACCTTACCTATCTTAGAGCTGCATCAGATGAGTCATGGCTGTGGCATCGTAGATTAGGGTATGTCAACATGAAAACCCTCAAAAAACTTGATCACCTAGGGTTGGTTAGAGGACTACCTTCACACAACTTCATTCGTGACAAATTATGTGAAGCATACACCAAAGGTAAACAGACCAGAACCTCCTTCAAGCCACTGACACAAGTTGTCAACTCTAGAAGTCTAGAACTGTTGCATATGGACCTTTATGGACCAATACCATACAAGAGTCTAGGAGGACGTTTATACATACTAGTTGTTGTTGATGACTTTTCAAGATTTACCTGGGTTTTATTCTTGAAGGATAAGACAGAAGCCTTTCCCGAATTTAAAAAGCTATACAAACAGCTCAAGGTCCTTACAGGTCTAACCTTAGTATCAATAAGGACAGATCATGGAAAAGAATTCGACAATCAAGATCAATTTGGAAGATTATGTGATCAATAAGGTGTTATCCATAACTTTTCTGCCCCAAGAACACCTCAGCAAAACTGTCTAGTCGAAAGGAAGAATCGGACACTTGAGAACATGACAAGAACAATCATTTGTTAGAATAATTTGCCCCTATTCCTTTGGGCTAAGATCATCAATGCATCAAATTATATTCTCAACAGATGCACTATAAGGACCTTCATAAAGAAAACACCATACGAGCTATTCAAGGGTAAGATTCCCAACATAGCTCACCTCAAGGCCATTGGATGCAAGTGCTTCATACACAACAATGGTAAGAAGGCTCTAAGCAAATTTGAACCAAGCAGTGAAGAAGGAATCCTAGTAGGATACTCTTTATCTAGCAAGGGTTACAGAGTCTACATAAAAGCATCCATAAAGGTGGAAGAAACCATTCATGTCATCTTTGATGAATCTCCCACCTCCTCACCAGAAAGGTCCTCCATAAAGTTTCAAATTCATCAAGAATATAAGGATGAGGACACTACTCGCATCTTTCAGCAAGGTCCTTCCCCACAAAATAAAGAACCTCCTCCAGGAAATGAACCAGAAACTTCTGCACAACCAGATTCAGAACAGGAGGAAGTAGACAATGAAGATCAAGGACCTTCACAAGAAGAAAATCCTCCAAATGTTGTTGGAGCAATCCCAACTAACTCTGAGGATACCTCAAGGACCTTCAGGTTCAAGCCTACCCATCCAGCCGAAAACCTTCTATCCGGTCTGGACACATGTATTAGAACTCGATCCTCTCTTAGAAACTTTTGTGTCTTCCATGCATTTATTTCACATATGAACCTAGAGGATCTGAAGAAGCCCTGAAGCATAGCAACTGGATCCTTGCCATGCAAGAAGAACTAATCAGTTTGAGAGAAATACAGTATGGAAGCTTGTCCCAAGACCAAAGCACCATCCCGTCATTGGTGTAAAATGGGTCCACCGTAACAAATTCGATGAACATGGCACTGTCACAAGAAACAAGGCCAGACTAGTCACCAAAGGATACAACCAAGAAGAGGGCATTGACTATGAAGAAACCTTTGCTCCAGTTGCAAGACTAGAGGCCATTCGGATACTTCTAGATGCCTCATTAGTGCACAAGATGTTGTATCAAATGGATGTCAAGAGTGCCTTCCTAAATGGACATCTAAAGGAAGAAGTCTATGTTGAACAACTTCAAGGATTTAAACAAAAAGATCCAGACACTCATGTCTACAAGCTTCAGAAGGCCCTTTATGGGCTCAAGCAAGCTCCTAGAGCTTGGTATGAAAGACAAAGCTCATTTCTCATGAGGAATGGATTCAAAAAAGGTCTCATAGACAAAACACTGTTCATCAAAACCTCAGGTCAGGATTCTATTATAATTCAAGTTTATGTAGATGACATTATTTTTGGTGCTACTATAATGAAAATCTAGTGAAGGACTTCTCTGATATTCTAAGCAAGGAATTTGAGATGAGCCTAGTATGAGAACTTAACTTTTTTCATGGTTTACAAATCAAACAAAATGAAGATGGCATCTTTGTCAATTAGAGTAAGTATGTGAAAGAGCTCCTAAAGAAATATGATCTTGAAAATGCCAAGCACTGCAACACCCCAATGTCCTCCACCCTAAAACTTGATCATGATCAAAATGGTAAAGCCATTCCTGATAAACACTAAAGAGGTATGACTGGATCTTTACTCTACCTAACTACCAGTCGTCTTGATATCATGTTTAGTGTGTGCTTGTGTGCTCGATTTCAAAGTGCTCCTAAAGAATCTTACTTGGTCGTTCTCAAAAGGATTTTGAGATATCTTGCAGGTACCAAGGACCTTGGACTATGGTACCCCAACAACAACTCCCTTCATCTCATTGGGTATACAGATGCAAACTTTGTTGGATTTAGAACTGACCGAAGAAGCACCTCTGGAGGTTGCCAAATGCTAGGTTTATCATTGATATCCTGGCAATTAAAGAAGCAAAATGCAGTTGCCCTTTCCATGGCAGAAGCTGAGTACATAAGAGCTGGCGCCTGCTGTGCACAACTTCTGTGGATCAAACAACAGATAAAGGACCTCGGCATAGAGTCCTCAAATATTCTAATCAAGTGTGATAATCAGAGTGCCATTCAAATCACTAAAAATCCAGTTCTACACTCCCGCACCAAACACATTGAAGTACGACATCACTTCATTAGAGATCATGTAGACAAAGGCCACAATACTATGGACTTTGTTCCCACTCATCAACAACTAGCAGACATTTTCACCAAGGCCCTTCCCACTGAGCAATTCATCACAAACAGAAGGAACTTGGCATGTTGCAACCTGATGACCAGTTCAGGGGGAGCTAGTATTCTCCCTTCCAGGGGGAGCTAAGGACCTCCACCTCCAGGTACGTATCTAACTCTAAAAATTGCTCATAAAGGTCCTTGACATTCTTGTCCTGAAACCACGTTGAGCACTCTAAAATCAAATCCTGGCACATGGCTATGCTGACAGTTTCCTTCATAACTATCCAGTATAACCTCTTTTTTTAAAAATTTTCAAAATCTTTTTTTCCTTTCAAACATTCACTATCAAGGTTATCAAACCGAGTAAAGGTCCTTGACCCCATAGTCATGGCACCCTTTCCAACATGATCAAATCAAAATCCTTGTTCTCCATTTTTTTTTGGTTTATTCACAAATATCTGAGGAAATATTTTCCTTCTTTAAAAAAATTCGAACTTTAAATTTTGAAATCTTTTTTATTCTAGTCCCTCTATTTCCTCTTTCCCGCCTCTCCTCCCTCTTACGTCACCCCTGATTGACGTGCTCAATCAAATCACCTCCTCCGTCATCAATTCTCCCTCAAAAATCTCTCTTCCATCTCCATTTCCCCACACTTCTCGATCCTTCCACATTTAACCCATCACCTTCCTTCTTCAACCACTCACCAACTATCTTTAAAAACATCAGACCCCACTCAACTCTTCCCTCATCCACTCACCCATCTCTTTCAACCCACTAAAACTCTCCAACGTCACTATCATCACCATGGGAAAGCGAGCAGCCCATAAACCCGCTGCCAAATGAACTCGCTCCAGCAAAATGTCTCCCATCCCCCCTGACTCCACCCACTCTCATAGTTCCTCCTCCGACATACTTCTGAAGAACGATTGACAACCCATGTCCTTGAGGTCATCTCTACAACTCTTAGGGATGGATAGATGTTGTGGTCGCATTTGAAGAACGATTGACAACCCATGTCCTTGAGGGTGGTTTTGAAAGTGACATAAATTGTTTGGCAACATGACTTTCATTTCTAGGTTCAAATCACAGAATGAAGGGGAAAAAAGGTTTAAAAAAAAATAGATACAAAAGGCGCTGTGTTACTTAATTGTACTGCGAATTTCAAAGACAAATAGCTATGAGCTTGAAACATACCGCAACTAAATAGAAACACTTGATTACATTTCTATCAGGTCCAACACATTGTCTTTTTATTGTCTCGAACTCTTGTCACACAAAGAATGAAGGTCCTAATGTTTAACAACAGTCACAAAGAAGGCTACATTTAATACGAAAAGAAGCCATTACCCATTAATTAGGCTGGCCAAGTTATCCATCAAACACAATAGATATTAAATGCTCGGTTGATCATAGAAGATAAAGAGAAGGCTGATATTAAGACAACATCATGCACACAATACAGGTAGTAAGAAATAAGACAGTATTACTTGGAGGAAAAATTGTCACTACAGGCTCACTAATCCAATCCTATTTTATAGATTAAGTTGATTTGTTGGATAACTGTTAATGGAAGATAAAAAGAAGACTGATGATAAAATAACAACATCAACACAATTAATTAGGAGCACATTATCGGGTTTCAATGCATAGTTTCCTATATTATATAAGAAATTACCAAATAGGATTATATAAGAGGATGAGATACGAAAAAGAAGGTCATCGTCAAATCTTTGGCTCATTTTCAACTTAGTGATTGCATGGCCATTAATGAAGTCATCTCAACCTTTCTCTTTGCCACAAGTTATTAGGTGGAAATAGTATTGCGAAATAACAAATTTATCTTTTAACCCGAAACTTCACTTGTCTTTCTAACAAGCTTTATTAATTACTACCAGGAAATAGCATGTAAAAGAAAACCAACTTCAATTGAAAGTTAAGATTGTGCACAAATGCCCTTAGTTCTAGATTGATGCACCTGGTAAGCGTATATCCATTCAGATTCAAAATGTGCCTGAAAAAATGGGAACTAAACACAATTTCAAGAAACGTACTAAAATGATCCATACCATCTTGCAATTTCAAGAAACCAATAAAATGGTACCAGATTATTGTAGACTTAACTAACCTTAGTGGCCTAGATTCCCAAAGGGATTCAGTGAGGAGCCATGCTGCTGCCTGCCACAGATTGAGGAAAAGAATGCATACATGGAAGTACCATAATAAGGCCATGTAGACTGTCACATATAAAAAATGGTTGTGAGAAATAGAAACAAACTAACCCAGTGTTCTACGGCTTTGTTCGGCAATAGCGTTTAGAATAGCGTTTAGTGTTTTGACTGGTCAAAACTCTATTTTACAAAATTTTAAGTGTTAAGTTAAGTAGCTTTTTGAACTAGCGAATAGCATTTGACACAAAAACTTCAAACGTTACCCATTGTAACATCAAACACAACAATCAACATTTGTGATTTAGATTTCCAAAACAACCCTCCAAAAATGAGTTGCAAATTTGTATTTTATTAACCATTCATGTTTGGACAACATAGATACTTTACAAAAGGAATACTAATGGGGGTGCGCATTTGGTTAGGCAAGATCAATTTGTGATCACTCATTTTTATTTTCATGCAAATAAGGTATTTGAAAGGGGGTTATATTTTTATTTGTGATGGATGATGATGACAAATTTTGGATGTAAATATACTATATTTTGGAGTATTAGACAATAATGCATTATATAATTTTTTTGTATGATAATACACTATAGTTTGGATGTTAGTTTTTCAGTATAACTTTATGCTAAATTTTGGTGGATAGTTGTCTAAAAAAAATTGTATTAACTTTTTGCACCAAATTACAGTATACTAGTGTCCAAAAATCCTAATAATAATAATAATAATATAATAATAATAATAATAATAATAATAATAATAGAAAACAATAATAAGGTGATAATCATATCCTTTTTGGTAATTTTACATCTATCCATTAATCTATCTGCTGATTTTACCGAACACACACTTCACAAATAGCTACATAAACAGCTATCAGCTATCCGTTAAAATGTTACAGCTATCGGCTTCTCAAACAGCTATCTACTACTGAATCCGCTATTTTTGCCGAACAGGGCCTACATCAGATATAGCTTCACGACAAATATACAGGGAAAACTCATGTATTAGCATCCCATTGTGGTCCTCGTCAGTTGTCTGCAACCTGTTAAAAGACAGCTCTCGAAACCTCTCATATTAACCACTTGTTATAATAACAGGTTGCAACACTTTTTGACCTTTATTGAAGCGGACTTCTAGAAGTTTCATTATTGATGTTGAATTAAGGAGATTTTCTCTGCAAGGAAATGGATCATAAATATATCAAACCAAGAAGCTCACAAGTAGATTATCAAGACCCTAATCCGTAGTTATTCGACACTTAGGCAGACCAATTCGATGTTAGATCTAAATTATGAAGACAAAAAAATAAATTATAAATGGGTGAATTCAGATGAAGTTGTTCATTAAATTGTAGGATCTATAACCTCCTCAAATTGACAAGTAACCCGTATACTGCCAATTCGGATCATAGACAGAAACAACATATATAAACAAAGTTAACGACATAAGTACCATATACCTATTCAATTCATCAACACACCAAAAAATTTATACAAAGAACATGAATTTTTTTCCCCCGTTATTAAGCCTTACACTCTACTTAGGAGGAGAGTTAAAATGGAGAGTAGGGGTTCATAGGAGTAAAGGAAGGTTAGAGTATCGGAGGGTTCATAAGGGTAAACTACTTACCCCTGCTTGGGAGAACAATTTGAAGAGATCATGATAGTAAAATGTTAATGGACATATTTGCTCTTTCATATTATATGTAATTCAATATAATACCATTTCTCTTTCTACCCTCCCTACTCTCTCCCCCACCCCACCCCACCCCACCCCTCCCCTCCCCTCCTCTCCCCTCTCCCTCTCCCTCTCCCTCCCCAATCTCTCTCTCTCTATACTCTCTGAAAAACACTTTTCTCTCTCTCCATACTCTCTCTCTACCCTCTCTCTCTCTCTCTCTCTCTCCCCCTACCCTTTAAGTCTACTCTCTCTACTCTCTCTCAAGATATATATATATATATATATATATATATATATATATAGAGAGAGAGAGAGAGAGAGAGAGAGAGAGAGAGAGAGAGAGAGAGAGAGAGAGAGAGAGAGAGAGAGAGAGAGAGAGAGAGAGATGAGAGAGATGTGTGTAAGAGAGAGAAAGAAAGATGAGAGAAAGAGAGAGAGTGATGTGTGTGTATGTGTGTGTGGGCGAGAGAGAGAGTTGGAGAGAGAGATGGATGTGTGTTATGATTCAATTAGGGTTAAGGATAATATGATCATTTTCTATTTTATATATGTTATAATTTAATTAAACTCTTCCTTACGCCTCAAATTGAGGTGTAAGAAAAATAAGAGTTAGAGGGGGTAAAGGGGAGTAAATTAAATCTCACTCCTCACTCCCCTTTACTCTCCCTCCTCTCTCACTCCCCTCCCAACTAGGGGTAAGGAGGGGTAAACACCCTCCTTAACCCCCCTAACCCCCTTTACTCTCCTCCCAAGCAGACCATTAAATTTAGCTAAGTATATACTACTTCCAAAATTTCAACATTCCGAAGATAGAGGTATCCAAGCAAGAAAAAAAAAAGAAAACTGCAAATTTCTCAACGATTTACAAACGTGACATGCATTTCATTGTAGAACATTTGCAGTAGTTGAACACAAAGAAATCAAAGAAAAGGAGCAAGAATTTGAGCATCAACATTTGATAGTAATTCAACCAAGTATGCAAGTAACGATCAATACGTAAGCAACGATCAATCAATCACCATACAATCTCTGTATGATTCCGCAAAAACTACTTCCAAGAATTTCAACATCTGAAGATACGGTTTAAAACTGTAAAATGCATTCCATTGAAGTCAGGCGGAGTTAAGGTGGGTTCACGTGGGGTCAAGCGACCCCGTTTTTTGGAAAAAAGAAAGTATATATTGATGTTTTCGTAGTAAAATAAATTTATATAATATTTGTCATAATTCATAAAAAGTTATGAAATATCAATTACTAGTCAGTTCAATATTGTTATTATCTAAAATACTTTATTATATTCTATTTAATTTTAATTTTGTGAAGTGTTAAACATAACTAAAGATATTTTTATTTTTAAGAAAATACAATTTATATATTTTTATTTTTATTTTTATTTTTTATTTGTCAACTTCTATAGCATTTGTCGGTGTTTGCTTGTGTTTGTGATGATTTGTGGTTACTATTGTTGACTTTTGAGCCTATGAAGAATATTTTATGCTTATACAGTTCAAATATTACGAAACATTGATGAAATATCACGAAACATTGATCATATGTTAATGTCATGCTAATTACTTGAATTTTGGTTAGTTAGGTGTAACTGTTGAATCATTATAAATAAGTTGATAGCAACTTTTATGTATTTTTTAAGTATAAAATGTAAAATTGAAGAAAAAATTGTGTACATTATGTATACAATTTATCATATATCATACAATACTTGTGTATTTAATTTTAAATATTTATTTTTAATTTTACTAATTAAATATAAAATTTTCAATTACTTAACTTTAAATTTAAACCCTCTAAATTTGGTTCCTGTATTCACCCTGATTGAAGAAAATTTGCAGCAGCAGAATCACAAACAAATCGAAAGAGTTTGAAGAACATTTGAATAACTCAGCCAAATATGCAAGCAACGATCAATCGATCACCATTCAAAATCCGCATGATTACGCATACTACTTTCAAGAATTTCAAAGTTCCAATGCTAGAGATAAACCCGAGTAAGAAAAGAACAAGAAAATCGTAAATTTTTCAGACAATTAACAATCACAACATGCATATCATTGAAGAAAATTTGCAACAGCAGAATCACAAACAAATAAAAAAAAAGGAGCAAGAGTTTGAACCATAAACATACTAGAAAGTTGAAGATAAGCACAAAGAAAATCTGACTAAATGAGTGATTTCAATTCGTAACATTGCTCTACAATTATGCGCGCTTGCATTTTTTCTGCGTTGTGTGTCACTCTTTCTCTCTCTAGTGGGAAGCTTTCTCTCTCTTCAACTCCAAAATCAAAGGATTTGTGTCATTTCTTCGCCATTGATACATTTAAGTTCAGGTGTCGAGTAAAGGGCAAATTGGGGATAAATTGTGGGGATAATATTGATTCAATTCAAATTTTGATTTGTTTTTTTCTTTTCACTGAATACTTTATGTTTTAGAATAATATTATATACTAATTACAGTCCAATTTTGTGGTTGATTTGATAATTACATGGGAAAATTTTCATAGAAAAAAATTGGGAATGACTTTATTTTAGATCTTGCTTGAGAAAATATTTATTGAGTTTAGGAATAAAAGCATGAATCTCATAGTAAAAATATACGTAGAGGTCTAAAAAATTTAGAATGCAAGTAAACTAATAATTGATAGTGTTTTTTTTTTTTTGAAAAATACTCTCTCTGTTCCATGTAATTGTCATCCTTAAAAACTATGCAGTCAAATTTTAAAATTTTAATCATAAGTTTCTCATTATATACAATGAATTGTTATATAAAGTTACTAGTGCTAGATTCATAATGAAAAATACTATCCTAACTATTAAGAGTCCTAGTTGGTATGAAAAGTTTGTTTTGTTAGAGTCGTAATTACAATGAAAAGTTTGTTTTTGGTAGGAGTCTTTTTCGTTAATTCAGTTTGCATTGTATTGGGAGTCTGTTTAAGGGTGTTTGAGTAGGATTAGTCTTATCTCCCCACCATGACATTATGTATACATATAGCCGTGTACAAGATTGAAAGTCTTCTTTATTTCTCAATTTTACTAATTTATGAATAAATTCTTCATCGTATTAGAGCTTAGGTTATTGATCTAAAATCATGAGTGACAGTAAAGACCTCGAAAACAAGGAAGTACGCAACAATGGCGAGGAGAAAATCCAACCAAAACCCTTTGTTATCACCCCAGATTCACCTTATTATCTTCATCCTTCAGAGAGCTCGGGAGCAACAATTACTTATATTATCATTAATATAAGTAATTTTGAAACATGGAAAAGACCTGTACAAATCGCCTTAAATACCAAAAATAAGATCAAGTCCATCGATGGAAGGATCAACAGGCCAACTGAAAAAGGTGATGAATTGAATGCTTGGGAACGTGTAAACTCTGTGTTATACATGTGGATGCAGAACTCAATAGATCCCAAGTTGTATTCTTCACTTCCCTATACTGATTCGACTATGATTTTGTGGGACGACCTCAACAGGAGATATCCACAGCCAATACTCCAAGAATCCATAAGCTCAAGGAACGAATTACATCTTGCAAGCAAGGAACCCTAGATGTGGGCGAGTTTTATGCCAAATTACGAAGTATGTGGATGGAGTTGGGTAATTATGAGGACATACCAAAGTGTGATTGCGGCAAGTGCAAATGTAATCTCAAATCTCGATTGACTGATCTGCTGGAAAAGGTGCGAATTCATCAATTCCTTACGAGACTGAACGATGCAAAATATTCAGGTCTGAGAAGCCAAATCCTTGCCATGGAGTTGCTTCCCACTTTGGATAAGATATTCAATTTTGTGAAGCAAGAAGAAGAACATCAGAAAATACTTGGAGGACGTGAAGAAAAAGAAGTTGCGACTGCATTTTCTGTGGGTGCACTAAGAGATTCGTGGAACGGAGAATGACTGACCTGTATTCATTGTGACAAGATCGGGCATAAAGCAACAGGGTGTTTTGAATTAATATGATAACCACCTAATTGGGGTGATCGCGGAGATGCAAGAGGAGGTAGATCCCAAAATGGATAAGGCCGAGGTAGAAAAGCAAGAGGAGGACGGGGCTTTGGGAGAAACTTTCAACAGCCAGAAACAGTGGCGGCTGTCACCAGTGGTTTCACTTCCTCCGACGGTGGCATATCAACCAGGGCCTCTGCTACAGATGGTGGTTTTCTGGTGAATCAAAACGGTAGAAATAGGAATGACTATCGTGATGTCCCTGAGTCCTCAAACATAAGACCTATTGGTCCTGGTCAAATTGGGCCGCCTAATAACAATCTTTTTGCTCCAGATCATGTGCAAAGAATTATGATTAGTATGATTGAGCAGTCGAAACAGGAGATACTTTAACAGGTAACCCGAAACCACCTTGGTTGATTGATAGTGACACCTATACTCATATGACTAGTGATGAAAGGCTCTTGAAAGACGTTGAAAATATTCATCCTATGGTGGTTTATTTGCCTAATGGGGAAAAAGCAGTTACTAGAAAACAGGGAACAGTTGCTTTGATAGACAAACTGCAACTTGATAGAACACTCCTCGTCCCATCCTTGAGTTGTAATCTCATTTCGATTTATCGATTATGTAAGGATTTAAATTACACAACATTATTTGACGAAAACTCATGTATTTTGCAGGACCGCACCTCGAGGACTTCGATTGGTAAACAACATAACAGAGTCTATTTCTATAATCAACATTAAGGAGGAACCGGGGTTCATGCTGTTCGCACTGATGTACTTTGGAATCAGAGATTAGGGAACCTTTCAAAGGAGATTATGCAATTTTTAGATGAGCATGTACGAGGTAATAGTCTAGTTATCGAAAGCCATGAAGTATGTGAGATATGTCTTAGAGCAAAACAAACAAGGAATTTTTTGGTTACTAGCGAGAATAAAGCAAAAGGTTTGTTCGATACTATTCATGTTGATATATGGGGTCCCTATGGAGCTTCTACCTCGTCTTGTGCTCGTTATTTTCTTACCATTGCGGATGATTATAGTAGAAGTCTTTGGATTTATTTGATGATTGAAAAAGGTGAAACTGAAGAGTCCTTGAGAAACTTTTTGTTTTAGTGGAAAATCAATTTGGACGTAATGTTAAAGTGGTTAGAAGTGACGATGGTTTCGACTTTAAATTAAGGGTAATGTAAGATTTTTATACCAAAAGGGAAATTTTGCATGAAACTAGTTGTGTAGGCACACCATAACAGAATGGTAGGGTCGAAAGAAAGCACAGATATATCTTGAATGTTGCTAGAGCCTTAAGATTTCAAGTGGATCTACCAATTGAATTTTGGGGCAAATGTATTAGAACTGTTGCCTACTTAATTAATCGAAAACCAAGCAAGATGTTGAAAGGAAAAACTCCTTATGAGTTGGTTTTTTACCAAAAAAACCCAATTATGAATATATTAAGGTTTTTGGGTGCTTGTGTTATGCTCAAAGTAGAACAAATGAAAAATTTGCCCCGCTTGTTCGTTGGATACCCGTTTGGTAAAAAGGGATGGAGATTGTATGATTTAGAGGACCAAGTACTTTTATTGAAAGTGGGGATGTGAGGTTTGTAGAAAATGTTTTTCCTTTTGCAAAGGAACACATGCACAAGTAGGGACAAAATCACACCCCACCAAAAAATAGTGAGCATTACAATGGGAATTTGAATTGGGTGAATTCATGAGTGGAACAAGTGAATCAACCCACTCAAACCGCTTGCAACGTGGAGAGGGCGAGGGGGAGAATTGTCCAATATGGACTAGGCCTCAGATGGAAAAAGCCTCAATACTTGAACATGGATCAAAATGTGTAGAGGGTGTTAGTGGAGCTGGGAAAAATGAGAACCCCACCTCTAAAGAAACTGTTGGGTTTTAGGTGATCTATTTCCTAAACAGATATAGATTAATTGGCGGAATATTCATAACAATTATAAAACAATTAATCACTCAGGAAAGAATACAATTGCAGAAGCTTAGTATTATACTCGATCGCTAATCCGGCTGATGAAGAGGTTGACCTTCGAGATTCCAATGGAGAAATCCTCTACTGTAAGTCCACGCAGCACTCCGGGAACTTGATTGCTAGATCAACCCGATCGAGACTAATCTCAATCTAAGATGTATGTGTTTACGATATATTGTGAATTGTTTCAGAAAACAATAGCTGTAAACTTCATAGGGAGAATATCTCAGGAAATCACGATGGAGTCTCTCTAGAAGTCTCAGACAGTTCAATAATAAATCTCTTAGAAAGACTCTGTTTTATAGTGTTGGGTGGCTTGGGGAAACGGTTAACTAAAACCCTAATAACTGACTTACTCAAAAAGCACCGTCTGAGGCCCAACACGGTCCATGTTAGCATCCAGAATATGTTTTAGGTCGGTTGGACTCAACACGGTCCATGTCAAGCTCACCAAGGTCCGTTGTTACCCCAACACGGTCCGTGGTGAGTTCATTTCTCCAAGAAATCAACTCCCAACACTCTTAAATGTAATACGATATTATTTTAGGCTACATACATTGTTCCAGGGTACTGACTTGTGTAACTCAGTAGGACCAAATATATAGCTGTAATTAAACAGATTCAATTACTGAATATAGAGGTGTCTAGCAAGACATATAATCAGTATATTATTTTGGCTCAAACTCTAAGTATATTGAACATTGTCGGGACATTTCCAACAATCTGCCACTTGTCCCACAAGCGTTCGGTTACGTAAATTCTCCCGTCACTTACTGTCTCATGTTCGGATAAGGTAAGCTAAAGTCATCCTTATGTATAACCTAAATGTTCCTCAATCTCCGAGTTAGACTCCGAAAAACAGATGATCATCTAACAATTCATTTGAGCTCGGCCAAGCATTTTCAATCTAAGCTCACCGAGTGGCCAACGAGACAACTGTCCCAAATAGGGAGGACAATGCCATCTTAATCAACTACACATTCTTACATGATCTAACTGTAACCCAGACACCGTCTTTATGGTCTCCTATTACGAAAGGCGTTGGACGCGCTCCAAAGTTACAACAGACCTTGTAGTTTATATAATGAACTCAGGATTTAAGAATTTTCCTTGAGTAGCGAGAGCTCTTATGACATTCATGACTTAAAGAGCTCCCACTGCGGGTCAGTTCGGTAGTTGTTCTCAACATTACCCATGTGATTGATTTATGATGTCTCTACATCATCATGATCACGAAACTTGATCATCACCTCAACACTACATGCTCATTGTTATGATATGATCACTGTCCATGTGCGATAATACAATTAGGAACTAGGTCGACTAGGATTAGCGTTATCAAGTTCACTTAATGGGGTTTTAGAAATTAGACCTCATCCAATTTCCCATTTTGAATTCGCTAACCCTTTTGGACATTTACATAATTCTAAACCACAATTCATGTAAAGCTTGAACCTTATTCTTATTGATGAATCAACAAGGTCATAATTCATGAACAATTCATGTAAACTTAACTTGTTCACATTCCGGAATGTGTTTAATACTTATTGTCCATATATGACTATCATGCTCTAACTACAATAGAGGTTTAGTCCACAATACTTGCAATGAACCTTGCATATTTTTTATATCATCTCCACAAACGACCTTTCATGTGGGGTGATATCTCCGGAGCTCATGTTTGGATTCGTAGTGAGCTTCAGTTCCTTTGCTTGAGTGATGGGTCCTATCAACAAAGGTTCATTCCTCTTGCAATGCTAGAAACAACACCCAGTTCTAAACGAACTTCGCAATCCTAACAGTTTTGGTCGCAACTTCTAAAATCATGCCACACTTGTCTTAATTGTAGAACTAAATTCATGTCATGTTAGGAACTTCTTCCAACTCACCTCAAAACTGCTCAGACAGATTGTATAATTTTCTCTGTACTTTTAGATAATCATACCTTTCTGACATAGACGTAGCATCAATGTAACTCTTCATACTTAGCTTTTACCAACTACTGTAGACTGAGGACATATCCTTAGTTTTGTTCATACATATAGACAATGTATATGCTATGTTAGGCTTTGAACATCTCGTGGCATACATTAATCCCATGCCTGAAGCACGAATTATATGTCTCATCCTTTTTAGATCTCCTGATTGTTTCAAGATAATCATATTCGCCTAAGGATATGCCATGATTCATGAAAGTAATCTATTCTTGAAGCTGGTTGAACTATTCAACACTTTATCAACTTTGATAAAACCAATCAAAATCTTTAATCTATCATTATAGATCTTGTCTCCAAGAAAATTCTTAGCCCCAACTGTTAGAATTGAAGGTGGCTAATTATTGTTTTCCTTTTAATCTTTCAGGTAGTTATAGGTAGTTGAACAAGAAAGTTTTGTTTTCTTCTTTTTCTTATTCGGTTGGTGAGCTGTATAAATACAGCTTTATGCTTCCTTTGTTTCTTAAGTTGTATCTTGGCAGAAGTTTTTCTCTCTCAATGAAATCAGATCTACCTTCTTTTCTTCTATTCTCCAGTTTCATAAAAATTGGAATTTTACATGGCATTAGAGCCTTTACAGGCTAAGATCCTTCTTCTTCCTTCATCCGGGTATCTCTTGTCGCCATGGGTGAATCTTCTAAAACCTCCTTCGTCCCAGACCCTTGTGACCCCCTCTACATACATCCGTCTGACCAGCCAGGGATGTCTCTTGTGCCTGAACCCTTCTCAGGCGATGATTTTGACACCTGGAAGAGGACAGCCATGGTTGCTTTCTCTGCCAAGAACAAAGTAGCTTTTGTTGATGGATCTCTTCCAAAACCAAGAACTGATGATCTTCGTCTTCCTTATTGGAAAAGGGGGAATGATATGGTTCTCTCTTAGATTTTGAATTCATTGCAAAAGAGCATTCGAGATAGCGTTCTATACTCCACAATAGCACAAGATCTCTGGAACAAATTGGTGGAAAGAGCATTCGGGCTGCTACAAACTTTCCAGTTCACCAATGTGGCAAATGTACCTGCAAACCCCAAATCAATAAGCAATTTGAGTTACATTTTGAAGAACAAAAGCTTCTACAATTCTTGATGGGCCTGAACAATAGCTATACGAGCATAAGAGGGAATATCCTATTGATGAGCCCCTTGCCATCGCTGAGTCAGGTATACGCCATTTTGTCACAAGAGGAAAGACAAAGACAAGTGAAAGATCACACAAATTTTCTTAATGACTCAGCCTCTTTCTATGCCAACAAAGGTCCTCCACCCTCAAGGACATGGGTTATCAATCGTTCTTCAACTGCGACCACAACATCTATCCATCCCTCATCCACCAATTCTTGGCCAACCTCGTGACTAATCCAGCAAAAACTTTTCTCCATTCGAAAGTCTCAGGTATTGACATCTTTCTCTCAGCAAACCAAGTTGAAAAGATTTTGCATCTCAATACCAGCATATCAAAACCACCTCTTCCCTTACCTTCTGACCCGAAGCAAGAGCTTCGCAACCTGTATGGCCGACCTTCTGAAAACAAGAACACACAGTACAAGACCTTAACCTCTGAAGCCCGTTTTCTGTACTACACAATTGTTCGCACTATTCTACTTAGGGGAACAAACAAAGAGACCTTGAACGAAGCCTGTGCCTATTTTATTCTGAACATCATGAATGACCGCCACCCTGAGATAGGCGAAATTGTGGTAAATCATCTTATAAGGGCTACATCCTCCGTGTTTGGACCACTACGTTACTGCAACCTCCTCACGAAAGTCTTCCAAGCCCATAAGGTCCCCCTAAACGCCTCCGAACAAGTGTCTGTCAACATCTCTACCATAGGAATTCCTCTCCTCACAAGCCTGGGATATCAACAACAAGAGGATGGAACATGGCTTCACACAGATGAGCTAAAGGTTGTTCAGGAAATCACCTCAATTGCTGCTGCAAAGGACGTTCAGGATACTCTACAAGTGCAAGTATCCAACGTTCGTACTGAGGTTCATGCTCTACAAAAAGAAGTTCAAAGCCTCCATGCAGCGAATGTCTCTCTCCATCGAGCAATCACTTCTCTGCTGGAAGCAATCTCATCCATGCCCACTCCTGCCCAGCGCATTCAACCTGCTCCCTGCTCCTCCCCTGCTACTGAAGCCACCCTCAATCCTAATGAAACCACACCCCTTCCCTGAAAGTCATTTTAGTTTCTGGATTTCTTAAACATGTTTTTTTGTTATGTTCCAAACATGCCTCCTGGTTCCTTTTCTGGTGAAAGCCAAAAAGGGGGAGATGAATTGTGTCTGTCGTTTCTTTTGCTCTACTGGATCTGTTTTTTTTTTTTTTGCTTTGTTAGATCTATCTCCCTTGGGTCTGTAATTAAACTATTATCTACTACTATGCATGACTACTAGTCAATTACTCCTACATCTATGTTATATAATTGCCTGACTTAGTCATTGCCCCATGGAGTTTTGTCTTTCACTCAAAAAGGGGGAGATTGTAGAGACCCCCTCTGTACAAAAGGACATTGGCCAATACAGGATCAAGGACATTTACTCCAACGACAGCAAGGACATTCAAGAAAGATCATGTTTTGACGTGAAAGACAAAAAAAAGCAAAAAACAAACAGGGAAGTTTGAGGAAGATATTCTGGAAAGATTTACATCTATTTTTCTATCATTTTTCAAACTAATTGATTAGTAACTGTTTTTATTACGGGAAGCAATTGATCAAGAATTTGGAAAGAAGATATAATTGGAGATTTCTGGAAATAAGGCAAGAATGAAGCACGCAAATTTGGAAGAATAGCAAATCACAATGAAGGAAAGTATCCGACAGAAATCAACCACAAACGACTCTATTCTACTGGAGTATCTCGATTATAAGTAGAAGACCTCAAGAACGAAGAAACTCAACGATTCCACGGAAGAAATCGGGTACCCAAAAATAGAGAGTTGTTTTTGTAATTCTTGGTGTTCTTTCTTCGAGTAGAAAGAAGAGAATTTGCGAGTGTTGCAACTGTGTTTATATCGAATCCTAAACGGACTTAGGTTCGATTAAGTATTAGCATCAATCCGGTGTTTGGTGCGTGTTGCTCAGAAACCGTTTGTAAAGTGCCCTCTGCAAGGCATGTAGTTCGCTGTTGCCCTAAGGACGTTCAGCCTAGGGAACATTCATCTCTTGTTCTGTAATCTGTTCTAAATGAATAAAGGAAGTTATTCAGCCATCACTTGCTTATCCTTTATCTTTGTTTACTTAAGTTTCTATAAAGTTAAATCTTAATCTGAGAAGGTTAAGATCCTAATGTCCTTTATCAGTGAGTTTTTGTGTAGAAAACTTCAATAACCCTATTCAACCCCCCTCTAGGGTTCTTTCAGGAGCGACCAAATGCTTAGCGATGTGGAGTGCATCCCTATAGTAGTGGCCTCCTGCTTCGGGTATCACCCTAATTTACCTAATCGTCACCTTTGTGCTCACGTGTCATAAGACTCGATGACTGGCCCGGTATGCAAAGAATGCCTAAAAGAATAATAAAATTGTGAAATAAATCAACTTCTCCGTTTTACGATTTCAAATCAATTCGATTTGTTCAAGTTTTACCCTCTTTTTAAGTTTTAAGTCCCCAGTGGAATCGCCAATCTGTAGGACCCGGAAAATCGTCCCCCGTTTAGCGGAATCGGTTTCGGATGTGCTACTTAATGATCAGGAGCCGACTAAGGTTGCTTAATCCTTAAGTAAGGATATTTTTATTTTCGAAATTCATTTTCGGGGTGATGAAACTTTATTTATTTACAAATCCCTTTATATCATATAAATACTCGAAATTGCACCAAAATATTTTATTAACGATTTATTACCGGCCCATTACCGAATTCGGGCAAAAAAAAGAAATAAATGGGCCACTAGAAATCATCAAAAGCCACATAGCTTTTGATATTTCTAGGTTGGGCCATTTATTCCTTCGGCCCAAAAGAAATGGAAGGAAACTAGCAAAAGTTGCATAGCTTTTGCTAATTTCTGTGTCCGTTTCTTTTGGGTTAGCCGTAGATTAGTAACAAGTGATATTAAATTATTTTTAATTATTTTAATGCAAAGACGTATATTTTAAATAATTAAAAGGATTGTAAAATGAAGAAAGAGTCGCTAGTCGATTTAAGGGAATCGAAAAACCGTAAAATGAAGAAAATAACTTCAGTCTACGAAACCCAATTTCTAAGATCCGGGGGGGGGGGGGTAAGGTTACGAATTTGAGAATTATAGGAACACTCGAATCCGCCTATTAGAAAACAAACTCTACTAAAGTCAAACTTGAAATGAAAAGTGTGGGTAGAAGTTTAATAAATTTCACAATATCATATTTTTGATCATACACTATAAAAAACGATGAGGTTTTATTTTACAAAATACAAAGATGTACAAGTAAGGAGATGAAAGCATAAATTACATGATTAAAACAATGGTAATGAAAAACAAACCTCACTAGATATTGGATGGCCAAAAGTGAAGTTCGATCCCTTGACTTTAACTCCGATTTGAAGCTTGGATAGAAGGACGTATATGATGATGGTTAGAGGGGAAATGGTATGATGATGTTGTTGTTAGGATTCTCAGGGCGTAGTTAGCAGACAAACAATAATAAGGGCGAAAAATAAATAAAGATTCGACACAAGAAATTAACGTGGAAAAACCCAAACCGGGAAAAAACCACGAACGATGCACTATCAGAGGATTACAACAGTGTTTCAGAGATTCCCAGACCTCCACAATCTCTCACAACCTCCCTAGAGTTACAACCTGAGAACTCAACACTCACAGTTGAGCCTCACACAACTCCCTCAGGAACACAGAGATTACAGGTCAATCTCTTTTGGTATAAGATGAAACACTCTCAATTGCTGTACAAATAAACCTAGCACCTAGGCTCTATTTATAGTACAAGGCTGACACAATTTTAGGATTAATAGAGTCCCTACAGCAAAGGAATTACAAAAAAAAGAAGTGGAACAAATCAACAATCTGATTCCCACTCAAACTCTTCTACCTTGCTCCCCAAGAGATAGAGACCAACCCAAAATTGGTCTCCACATTCAACCCAACAATCTCCCACTTGGAGACCAATTGTAAGCGCAACCTTCGTCGATTATCATCAATCACCACTTCAACACCTTCTCGAATCCTTTAGTGCATCCATCTCGATCTTGTTCAGCAAAGATCAACAGAGGTCCCAGTTGACGTCGCATCAACTCCTCTTTTAGCAACAGGCTCCCACTTGAACTGATCATGCCCCTGCAACTTCGACATACGCATCATCGTCAACAACTTAGGGGAATTTTGGATTGGGACTTTACCTCGTGTTGAAATTGTCGAATTCTCGTGCAGGTTAGATGCGTTCCTCGGTTGACCATCCGTTCCCGTAGCCTCGACTGGAAACCTCCTCATTTCTGGTACCCTTCTCTCATCAGAGAAGCTAACACGCCTTTGACGAGCATGAACCGGCATGTTAGAGTTATCAATTACAGAATATAGCTTCCCCTTTTTCCTACCATTTGCAATTATCAGAGATCCTTTCGTTACCCTCCAATGACCATCTTCAAATCTCGTCGTGAACCCCTCCTCATCCAGTTGACTCACAGATACAAGGTTCTTGGTCAGACCCGGGACATACCGAACATTCTTCAACCTCCAAGTTCCACCCTTAGAAGTTTTAATGTTCACATCACCTCTTCCTAGCACCTTTAGGTTGTGACCGTTTGCAAGCCTAACCCTGCCAAACCTCCCACTCACAAAATTGCTAAAGGCCTCTCTGCTAGAAGAGGAGTGAAACGAAGCGCCCGAATCTATCACCCAACTCCCTTCTGACTTGTCAACACTAACAGTTAGGGCATCACCAAAATCCTCAACAGAATATACTGAGTCCTGGTCATTATGGCTGCTCTTCTTGGGTTTGGGACAATCCCTACGAAAATGACCTCTATCACCACAGTTCCAACACAACACTTGCTCCATGTTTCGACCTCTAGATTTTGATCGACCCCGACCCGAACTCCCACTATTTCTCCTACCCCTGACAGTCAAAGCATCCCCCGAAGACCCAGACACATCGGAATTTTTCCTGCGAATACTTTCATTCAGGACAAAGTCTCTAATTTCCTCAAACTTCAATTTCTCATCCTTCTTAGTTGAAGAAGTTACAGAAGTCACGAAATTTTCCCAAGACTTAGGTAGGGTAGCCAATAGTATGTTAGCGTTCATCTCATCGTCGAAGTTAAATCCCACAAAGGTTAACTTTGATAGTATTATATTCAACTCATTCATACTATCATGCATATCACCAGACTCTTGCATCTTAAATTCAAACAAACGACGTAATACATATACCTTGTTCACCATCGAAGGTTTCTCATATGTGTTTTGCAAGGCCTCGAGCAGGTCGTTTGTCGTTTTCTGATCTTTGACGTTGAAAGCCACGTTCCGAGCTAGCGTCAGCCTAACCATACTGAATGCCTGACCATCAAGCTCTTCCCAATCCTTCTGTTCCATCTTTTTTGGCTTATCACCCATCGCAAGATGCAACCTTTGCTGGCGGAGCACATCCTCAACGCGCATCCTCCACCATGCGTAGTCTTTCCCATCGAATTCTGGAATCTTCATAATAGCGCCCGCCATTGCTTCTCAGTCTGCAGATCAACCACGCTCCAACCAAGGCTCTGATACCACTTGTTAGGATTCTCAGGGCGTAGTTAGCAGACAAACAATAATAAGGGCGAAAAATAAATAAAGATTCGACACAAGAAATTAACGTGGAAAAACCCAAACCGGGAAAAAACCACGAACGATGCACTATCAGAGGATTACAACAGTGTTTTAGAGATTCCTAGACCTCCACAATCTCTCACAACCTCCCTAGAGTTACAACATGAGAACTCAACACTCACAGTTGAGCCTCACACAACTCCCTCAGGTACATAGAGATTACAGGTCAATCTCTTTTGGTATAAGATGAAACACTCTCAATTGCTGTACAAATAAACCTAGCAACTAGGCTCTATTTATAGTACAAGGCTGACACAATTTTAGGATTAATAGAGTCCCTACAACAAAGGAATTACAAAAAAAAGAAGTGGAACAAATCAACAATCTGATTCCCACTCAAACTCTTCTACCTTGCTCCCCAAGAGATAGAGACCAACCCAAAATTGGTCTCCACATTCAACCCAACAGTTGTGATGATGGAGGTGACTACAAGTGGTTTAGAAGAGCATGAATATAGTAGAGAGAATTTTGAGGGAGTTTAATTAGAATAATGGGGATAGTTGATGATGAATGAGTGAAATGGGTGGGGTATTTATAGGTGGAGGATGGGTGTTTTGGAGGGAAATGGAGGGAGACATATCCTACCAATCAAGCTCTTTCACCATGTAAGAATAAAACCCCAGCGGGTTTTGATCAAAGTCAGACGAAGTCAAATACGTGGGATAATATCATGGGGATTGCACGGGGGATGATTATTGGCGCCAAAATCAAAGAAATCCTTAAAACCCCGGCGGCTTATATTATTTAAAGGCACGGATCGATGACGTGGAGGGCGGTGGCGGGCCGCTTCTGAATATAAAACCCCAGTGGGTTTTATTGGTTTTCTTGGCCGGATCCGCGTCTTGGGCCTGCTTGTGGTCTTCTAAAACCTTTGCGGCTTTTATTGTTTTTACGCGGGTCGCTTTGCTCTGTTGAGCCCACCTTGCTGATTCCATGGGCCTAATGACCCATTTTGGTGTTCGGCCCAAATGATTTGTTGAGTTTTGTCGGGTCGAAATTTTGTCGGTGCAGAATCCGGTGTCTACAGTTCTTCTACAATAATATTGCTCATTGATCAAGGTTATTATCACTATCTCAAGCATGGATGTTTGAAACTACTTCACCCTTCTTCTCCATTGCTATAGGTAAGCAAGAAATCTTTTCACTCTTGTTAATCTAAACATCCCAACTCAAGCTATCATTACTCCACCATACCCATACGCTCCATTTGGTATCTGAGCTTTCTGCATTTCGCTCCATAAACGAATTTAATTGCATAAAGGGAAACGATAAAGATATTCATAATAACGCCATAGCATGTAATAACAATCTAGTAGCATGATTAACATAACAAGTTCATTTCTTTACTAACAAAATTTAAACTTATAAAGTCCTAAGCATGCTTTCAAGATTAACCTAGCAAGAATCCTACTAATGCTTTAATTATCAAAAATTACAACAACTAATTCTTTTCCTAAGATTCATTCAAGAATATGAACTTAGTGAAACAAATAACACAACTTTATTATAGTTCAACATAATTAATAAACCAAAATTTAGCAATTCTACTAACTCTACTTCATTTTATTATTTCATGCATCCAATTCTAACAAACACAACACTAATCAAACAACACCAACACTAATGATTTAATAACTAATGAATTCTAAACCTTAGTTCTTATTTTATTTATTTCATGCATACACACAACTCCTTAGTAAAACATTAAACAAAGAACATACTTAATTACTCAAATCAACATACATCATAACTCAATTCTCAACAATGAACTTAGATTGAACTAACTCTAATTCACAAATAAACCGTAAATATAATTACATAACTTAATTCACTATATAAACACATGAATGAACCCTAAGCATGATTTAATAAAAATTCTCCAAGTACATCACATATTGTATGAAATATGGGGTAACACGGTCACCTGCACAAGTTGAGGGATCACATGGGCAGCCAAGAGTCATTGGTCAATCCCTCTCTCCTTAAGACTTATTCACAAGACCGTGAATAGATTCAAGGGTAAAGTCTAACCTCTTGTAAGCGAAGTACAAGATCTCTCAAGAACTCTCAAGAAAGTTGCTGCAATTCAACACCTTAGGAGTGTGTTGAAGGTCTCTAAGAAAGATAGATAGAAGAGATTGAGGTGGTGTGGATGAATGAAATTCAACCACTATTTATAGAGGTCTTTGGAGTATTCAAACTTGCCAAATCATGAAGCATGATCTTAGAGATGTGTCTAATGGTCCTTAAGGATTAATATTGACTGATTTCTCAGTCAATAACAATCCCTAATAATGCTCAAGACAATCAATATTCGTGCATGAATCAAGGGATTTCAAAAATAAATCTGACTGGGCATCAACATAGTCCGTGGTGATCAGGCACGGTCTGCGTTGACCAAGTGCAGACTTCGTTTGCTTTTTGGACGCCAACACGACCCGTATCATACCTGACACGGTCCATGTTGTGTCCCTTTTGCTTATTAGGCTATCTTTTGACCTTCCAGTCAATCCTATGCTTATATTTCAGACCCTTATGCCTCTTAACTCTTGAAATACACCAACAATCCCCTGCCATTTTGAGAATTTCACTTGAAATAGCCCGAGATCCCTCATTTGGGTAAAAATAGCCCCCACCAAACATGGCACTCCTAAACAACTTAAACACCCAAGAGATCAACGAGTTAGTATGTGTCATGAAAGTGTTTTTCAACTTGAACTCTCACTTAGTGTACATAAATTCAACTAGTCTGAATGCAAAAATGACACTATTTATAAATCCTTGCTTACAAAATGACATTATTTATAAAACCGACTATGTGTCCATTATCCTTTGCGATGATAATCAAGCCCAGCCCTAAGCTATCTGAAGCGACCCACTTCACGTCCTCGCATAGGCAGACTTTTACGCTCCCATAATAGAGCTCCCCATCTTATAGATTTCAAAGTCTATTAATGAGCCATACACTCAAACCTCCTTATCATTAAGGTCCTTGAGTATCACTTGACCTTGGGATGAATCATAGATTTGATGCTCCAATTGTCATACAACATCATCGACCATTGAACTCAAGACTTGACCACATATGTCAAGTGTGAGTTTGGAGCTTCGTTGTTGACAATTTATGAGTGGGCTTTACTCCCATCTCCCTTATCACGGATCACTAGATAATCTTGTGACCTTGTAAGAATTTGACCATGTTACTTTTGAGCGCATTCTGTTAACCTAAGATCACTAGATATATACATATCTTACCATGATCTTACTTATCATGATCATATATTAAATTTAACGTTTCTTCCCTTAATCACAGTTGTGATTACACCACCACACTATAGGGTCAGGTAAGTGTAGACATTGGATTTTGTACTGGATATTTTGGATAAATTGTATATATGCAATAAATTAGCATGCAAAAGTCAAAAGCCAAGAATACAAAAAAAAAAACCCAAAAATACAAAAAAATCCCTTCCATGTCATCAATCCGTGTGAGCATTCAAACACATCCATGTATCCATCTCATGTCATCATTCAGTGTGAGATAGCATTCAAACACATCCCCTAATCCATGCATCCATGCAATCCATACATTCCCCACAATCATGCACTCCCCTAATCTTCTCTTATCCCATAATTAAATAACTTTAATGGGGAGTCTATGATATTAAAGGAGGATGATTGGTGGATCATGTTTATTCTCTTCGTTTCCATCACCTCTCTTCCGCACCTATAAATACCCCCACATACATCCACCCATTCCATCAACAATCATCATCAACACTCATCATCTATCATTTTCATCTGCTCTCTCAAATTCTCCCATCAAATTGTCTTTATCATCCATAAATTTCACCCTTCCCCTCCTTCAAATAACCCTCACTCCATCCAAGCCAAGGTTCTCAACCAACATCATATTCAAATTGTTCGCTATAAGGAGCCCGATCATCCTTCCATCACTTTGAGACTTAAAGTGAGGTTTGTTCATCTTTTATGTTTTAATCATGTAATTTATTTTTGAATCATCTTACTTGTACATTATTTTGTAAATACATCATATTTTAACCTTGCATGTTCAGAATATAATATTGTGAAATTTATTAAACTTCTCCCCGCTCATTTCATTCCAAATTCGATTTTCGTAGAGTCTGCTTTTAAACAGGCAGATTCGAGAATTTTTTAGTTCTCGAGTTCGTAACCTTGCCCCCGGATTTGGAATTCGGGTTCGCAGACTGGAGCCTCCTTTCTTTCTTTTTTTGGTTCGTCAATTTCCTTAAATCGACTAGCGACTCTTCTTTTATAACCTGTTTTATTATATAAAATATCATTTCGTTGTATAAAAATATTTCGAGATGAACCAATAATTTTACTCCAACTCTTGGCCGTCCCAACAGAAAAATGAACATAGAATCCATCATAGGCCCAAGGGCCTATGCTGGGTTTTATTCATTTTTCTGTAGGCTCAATACACGTAGGCCCAATAGTAAGTTCGTCATTGGCCCAGCGGCCTATGACAGGTTCTGGTGGCCCACGTGACTTTCATTTGGCCCGGATTTAAATGTGAATCGCTATTGGTTCATCGTTAAAATAATCTTGTGCAACTGCGAATATATTAATAATAAAATTAGGTTTGTAAATGAATAAAAGTCTCTCACCTCAAAAATGTTTTATAAAATAAAAATATCTTTATTTAAGGATTAAGCAACCTTAATTGGCTCCCAATCACAACATAAGTAGCACGTTCAAAACTATTCCCTGGGCGGGGATTTTTCGGGGTCCTTATATTGGCGACTCCACTAGGGACATAAATTTAAAAATAGGGTAAAACTTGAAAAAATCGAGTTGTTTTGAAATTGTAAAAGGGAGAAACTTGATTTATTTCACGATATTATTATTCTTTTAGACATTTGGCATACCAAGCTACTCTCCATGTCTTTTGATACAGGAGCACAAACGCGATGGTTTAGGGAACCTAGGATTTTACCCGAGAGAGCGCTCTCGATTCTTGTGTGATGCACTCTACATCGCTAAGCATTCGGTCTCTCCTCTCACCCATGTTACACTCCAAGGCTTCCTTGAAGTCCGATGAGCAACACCTCACACATTTTACCTATAAACCTTATATGGGTATAATGCACCGAGGCGATAACATGTGGTACCTCATCCAATCCCAAACTTAGTAATCCATGAATATAGAGCCTTGGTTTAGGATACCTCTCATGTTGTATGCTATGTGAATATATGTGTTTTTCCCTTTACCTTTCTTTGTTACAAAGAGTCGAGCCTAGTTTAGAGGTATTGTTCTAGTCCATGTAAGGTTCGTTGGGCTGAGAAAGAGGCTTGTTTATTAATTAGGGCAATCAACCTCAAACATCATGGTTAACCTAGTGGTTGGGCCCATTCATGTACAAAGGTTGATTACCCTAATTCATAAAACAAACTTGACTCGCCGTTGATGATCCTATATGGCCCTTTACGATGCTCTCTTAACAAAGGTCCAAAATCTGACTAAAGTCTCAACCAAGTTAGTGGATAACATCTTAGACTGCATAATAGTCACTAAGCTTGTCTAAATTAATTTTTAGATTATTTATTGAATCCATCACATTTATGGTCGGTTCTATTTTTGGCCCCACCATATTGGATTTACCAATTAAGCTTATAAACTAATTATAAACCGCTTATTGTTGGCTTTATTCAGTCCTTTACAATCTGTTTTTTTGAGTAAATAAATAAAAAAGAGTAATGTGTTGGAAAAGCATGGGGTCGTCAATCTCGTTGAACATTATCCTAGTCCGCATAATAGCCAGTATAGCCCAAGTTATCCGAGTTCGTTGGCCCAAGTTATGGATTCTCCTTAAAACGGTCCGCCTATGGATTGGGACCATCCGAATTGAGAAACACTAACTTGTGCTTCCTAACTTATAATCATCTCACTATATTTGACTTTATTCGGCCCTTTATAATGTTCCGTTGCTAGGCCCATATAGAGATAGGTCATGCACTCCCAAGAAGTGGGTGAGTCATCTTTTGGTCAACATGAAGGCGTCGAGTCTATTAGGGTCTCATATAGGTCTTCTATGACATGCATGCATCAGGTAGAAAGTGACAGAGTCAATATTATCGAGTCACTAACAAATTTCCATACAGGTAAGATAGGAGATTGCCTCCAGGTCTGCATTAGAGATCCGCGCACTAGTCGACTGGTTCCTAATCCAAGATACAATTCGTTCGCCGCTCAAGATCGCATCATGGCTGAGGAACGATTCCAGGAGATCCCTGTCCAAGGTGCCGAAGCTAACTTTTCCAAGCAGCTAGAAGATCTTTACACGAAGATGCGAGACCTAGTCTTTGTAAATTCCCTGGAACAAGAGCAGAAATTTTGGGAAAGGTTCCATGAGCAACAACAAGTGATGGATGGTATGCTGCAGGCCATCACAAAGATCAATGAGAAGTTGGGTCTAAATACTAAAGGAGATGATGATGATGTGCAAATCCATTGGTACGAATCTGAGCCCATGCTCGTCAAGACATCTACAGGAGATAAGTCTGGGGGCTTAGGATCATTCAAAGGGAAGTCCAAAGTTGCTCCGGAGATTCCCAAAGTCGCAGAGGATCATGCTATGAAGGTCATAGAACAGAAATTGGAGAACCTCACCAAGATGATGAGCACTATTTTGGCCTTCGCTGACAAGTACACGAATGTGCCCTTACTCATCCAGCCTATCAAGAAAATCGTTGATAAGATTGAGGTGTCCAACATTAAATTCAGGCCATCTGAGAACCCTACTAACCATATCGAGGAGTTCATGTGACTAGCACCTCTCAACAGAATTGATGCTAACCTATACTCTACAGTCTTCCCATCCACCCTAGATGGTGAAGCCAAAGTATGGTACCATACCCTGTCACCTCAGGTCAAGACAGACGGGAACGAGATGTTTAAGGCCTTTATCAATCACTACAACGGTATCCAAAAGAAGCAGGCCACATCAGATGACTTAATAACCATGAAGCAAAGGGAAGATGGGTCCTTCCTAGATTACTTCGAAAGGTTGCACTTTAAGTTATCTCATATCAATGAGACGATACCCTTGCGCTTACAGTTATTCACCTTTAAACAAAGACTCAAGAGTAGCCTGAATCGGCACTTGGGATACCATGTGATCAAGGACTTCAACTACTTAAAGGACGTTTGCGTCCAACTCGAGACCATGAACAATGAGAAGGCCACCGCCCAAGGGTGGAAGAATTCCAGTCTAATAGGAGGGTTACTGGTTCACCCAACCACCCTTCTAAGAGCGCTGAGACTAATGTAATTTAGTCAGGAACCCAACCAAAGTACGGCCATTAAACCCCACTCGATACCACCTACGTCGATGCTTTGGCTTATCTCTTAAGGAAAAACGTGATTGAGTTTCCTTTACCGAGACCAGAGCCTGAAACGAAGTACCCAAGCTGGGATGACAATGTATTCTGTAACTATCACAAGTGTAAGGGACATAACACCAAGAAGTGTTGGACCTTGAAGAACAAGATTGTGGGTATGATCCGGTCGGGTTCATTGCCTCTACCAAAAGCAGCACAGAAACCCAACTACAGCAACGACCCTCCAGGAGCAGGAAGGGGACTTTGAAGTTAGCTAGGATCACAATTCTTTGAGCATTCTGTTTCAAAGTTAGTTAGGGGAGACATTGAATAGGTCTTTGATATGCCTGTCATTTGAATTCAATAAGATGCATCAGCTTGATTGCGATTGTTTGAGTATCTTGTGCTTGTACTCTTCACTTGAGTTGAAAAGCTCCTTCATCCATTCATTGGCCTTAGCATCCAAGTGTGATATGTGAATCTATCTTCACCTTCATATACCCTTCCATTCATCAAGTTTATCATGCTTCAAAACCAGGGTTTTAAATAAAAAATAAGAGAAAATAAAAAAAACAGAAAAAGAGAGAAAAAAAAGAAAAAAAAAGGAGAGAAGCCAATCTACATTCATCAAGCAGGTTGGGCAAAAGAAGAGCAGACCAAAACCACTAGTCTTTCAAAAATGGACATCTCTATGCTCCGAGACCTGCAGCTTACACAAAATGTGCCTAGGACAGGGAGCTACCATCTCACCACCCATATCGGCATCCATATCACCTATTACCTTCCCATTCGCCCACAACATTTGTCCTTATTTGTCACCTACAACTCCATCCCAAGTTCCTCTTCCCTAAAATATCCCTTTTTCATAGCTGGTAACAGTCACTGTTCGAAAACCTTTAGCCTTGGCCAACCCGGTCATTCTCCTCATGACCACTCCATACCCACCCCAAATCCAAAAGTTGTGTTGTGACTAATATCATCAACAAGGCAAACAAGAGTCTATACCAGGAAGAAGAAAGTCAAAAAAACGTGATGAAAGAAAACAGAAAAGAAAAGAAAAGAGAGAGTTCCTAGTTGGTTCACCAACATGGGTTGTCATGAGTGGTGCGTCACTCATGTCCCTTAAGCACTTTGTTTACGTACTGAAAAACCTGTGCTGGGAGAGTAAACCCCTTTTTGGGTCGTCCATATCTTGAAGTATACTAACCAAAAAAAGCAATAAGAGAGAAAAAAAAAGAAAAAAGGAGGGTGAGAAACCGAAGACGAAGCTAATAGTCGGACACACCGAAAAACCTCATAAACCTTCTAAATTGTTCTCAAGCCTTGCGCCCCAAACCTTCACATCGTCATCACACCTTTGCGTCCATAACCATCCTCAACCCCGCCTCATCAAGCCCTCCTCGAGGCACCAATCCTTTGATGTTGCACCACATGAACTACGACAAGCCTAATTCCACATTGGATACGTAGGAGAACCTCTTTGAGGCCCGGCCACTACAATTCGCCTTAATGGAGCATCCTTTGAGAGAAAATTAGAGGGGCTAGCTTAGAACCTCGAGCTAGGAAAAAGGAGAGAAAAAGAACAAGAGAGGTTAGCTCGGAACCTCGAGCTAGGGAAAAGGAGAGAAAAAGAACAAGAGAGGCTAGCTCGGAACCCCGAGCTAGGCAAAAGGAGAGGAAGAGAACAAGAGAGGCTAGCTCGGAACCCTGGGCTAGGAAAAAGAAGAGAAAGAGAACAACATAGGCCAGCTCGGAACCCCGATCTAGGAAAAAAGAGAGAAAGAAAAATAAGAGAGGCTAACTTGCAAACCCGTCAGGCACGTTAAGCAAAAGGAGAGTAAACCCTGTATTTTGAAATTCTTTCATATCCTCGCTGTCATAATTCACCAACCTTCCTTCGGTCAGACATGGACTATCTTCGCATCCAAATAGCCATCCATCTAGGACATGAATCCATCTTAATTATTCCCTCTCCTTTTCTCCTATCAAGAGGTGACCAAACCCTTGCCGACCGTCTAGCCTTCGTTAAGACATAGTCATCTGTCAATCATGACATACCCAGATTCGACCATCAGTCTGCCTTCATCTCTTGTTTAACCAAGTACCTCCATTGTAACACCCCAACACCCTTAATCACAAGATTAACATTAAACATACACTAAGCCTGTGATTAGCGCAGCGGAACACCTAGGGTGGAGGTATTACCGCCGTCCCCACTCGGGACAAGGCTACAAATTCAAACACACCAAAACCGTACACTTAAATCACCAATTAAACATAATACAAACACTCCATACTTAGGAACCATCAAAACATGGGAATTAGACTTTATACAACCATCAAAAATATATATATAAAAACCCTTTCCATATATAAAACGGCCTTCGAAACCATAAAGACCACCGGAGTCGGCCAACAACGACGTTCATGACTACCTTGGTCGGGAAAACTCCTACCTTTGCTTATCCTTGCCTTTAACTTGAGAGCTCGGACTGCCTAAAACAAAACATTAAAACATACGCAAAAATGAGTGGGAAACACTCAGTACGTAAACCTCCAACACGTCAAACCGTTCGAAAACGGTTTTAGTGCCGGCATTTAAATTCATTTTGAAAAAAAGGAAAGGGATAAACAAGAATAAAATAACTTGATTCATCAACGTAAAAGGTAAAGTACATGAAAAGTAAGATAGGTACTAAAACATAAGTATTTGGTCCTCTATGATCGATGCAATGCATCTCACACACGCGCATGCCCAAACCGATCGAAGTTTGGATTGGGTGACTGTCGAGCAGTCGACACTGGCCAGGTCTGGACACTCTGATCAGGAGTATCATACATAAAAAGAGAGCTAGCACCTATAAGTAACTAGCACAAAGAAAACATAAAATGAGACCTTTTAAAATCGTAACATAAACATTAAAGCACAACTTAAAATAACTATGAAAACATTAAATGATAATAAGGAGCGAAAAGTTTGACAATTCGCGTACCTTGGGTAGTAGAAAGATCTAGCGACGTGCCTCGAGCTTGGGACGGTTTGGGCGACTTGGAAACTATAATAAGAGCATAAGAAAATTGAGAGCTTTAATAAAGTCCTTGAAATTTACAAGCTAGGATGAAAGTAATTAAAACTTGATAACTTAAAAGGGATGAGAAAATAGAAATTTAAGTTTTTGGATAAATCGATGATTTGATGACCACTTGAACTAGGAAACTCGGATTTTTGCAAACGAGTACTTTTCGGAAAGGGAAAATCACGCCCTACAACTTTGTCAACTGGCCCGAAGGCTAAAAATGAAAGGAAGGGCTCAGAAAAAGGCCCGGACAGAAGCAGAGCACTTGGAATTAATCATGCGACTTGGAAATTTAAAGCGAAACTTATGGTGAAACTTGAATAGGATCAAAGAGGCTTATGATGTAAAAAGCATCCTTAATAACCAGCTTAGAAGAGCATAGAATTGGAGTCCTTGAAGGCTTAAGAAGAGAAGATGTTCGGTCGTCGAAGACATGAAGAAACGTTGTCAAGCGACGGAAATTAGATAAGGACATGATTATGAATTTTGGAAAGTATATGAACCGATGATTGGTGATTTGAAAACATAGAAGGAATGGTCCTTGGACTATTTAGACACCGAAGAAACCCATAAACTTGTTAGGAAGTCAAGGTACCACTTAGCCATCAACACCACTTAAACGAATTCGAAACCTCATCACTTTACCCCATGGTTTGCTAGTATTTCCATAAACTTTTAGGAGGTAATCCCAAATACTAAAATAGCTTAAATTAACTTAGAAAACCTACTCAATCCATCTTAACAACGACACAAGGGTCGGCATCTCATTAAAGCCTCCTAGGAGATCAAATTGCAATCTTAAAGTTAGAATTAACTATTAAAATTCTGGGCAGCGACTTTGCTGACGGCCCTCCTTCTTAGCCTCATATCTCACTCACCCGATATCGTATGAATGCAAACTTTATGTTTCCGGAAAGCTTGAAGAACGACCTAAAACTTTTATGTTTATCACTAAAGCCAATACAGTCTCCAAATGGACGAAAACTTAGCAAGAAGTTACTGACTCAGAAAACGTATATAATTGCACCCTTTCACGGTTTTGCTCGTATCTCGGGCTACACATATCGGATTCTCGAAATTCCAAAGCCTAGAGTTAGATAATCACTTGAGCTATCATTTCCAGTAAAAATCCGGGCAAAATTCACATTTTTCATCCTCTGTAAAAATCAGATTCCCAAACAGAAACTTTAATGCCCTTAATCCCACTTCTAATGTTTGTTTAAGCTTCTAAATCATACCAATTCACAACCAAACTTCAAAATAGCTAACATTCGTCATATTTCCAGAAATGAACATTCAAAAATTACTCAAATAACATCATAAATCTCACATGCAACCATGGATTAAATCATGCTAATTGAAACAATGCTTGTACTAGCGCTCCTTCCCCAAATTCTCACCTATTCATATCATTTAAGCACAAAATCACATAATTAACATAACCAATACTTATAATCAGTCCCAAAATTCAATATTCCTTCAACAAACTCCCATGCACAAAGATAGAATCATCATCCACCATAAATCTATCAAGAACTCTTCAAGAACACCCAAAATTTACATGCATTCAACCCAAAACATAAACTCTAATTAACCTAACTTAACCACAACATAAATTCATGCTTTAAAACATAAAAGAGATGAAGAACAAAAGAATAACACAAATTAGAAGTGAAAATCATATTTGAAACAGAAAGAGTTGAGTTAGGTTTTTGTATATATACCACTTGAGAGAGAAATTGGAGAAGGAAACAAGAGAGGAGGGAAGGAGGGTGGCTCGGCCACCCCTGGGCCGCCGGCTGGCCGCCGGAAAACGCCCAGACAGGGCTGCTCGGGCTGGGCAGAGGAGAAAGGGGGAGGAGGGTTGTGGTGAGATGAATTTCTGATTTGTAAAAAATGAAAATAGAAGGCCTTATTACTCCCCCCCTTGTATATATAAATACACTCCCTTAATTAAATTAAAACACTACTTGAACCATTCTTCTAATTAGTAATTAGGTTAACGAAGGTGTCATTAAAATTAGCTAGGTAATGTAATTGGTAATAAACTAAATAAAATTAATCAACATAAAACTTGATAAAATAGTTTAACATAAATTAAATAAATTACTTGGGAATAAATTGGGTAAAATTAACTAGTACTAAACCACATAAAATAAATTGGTAGGACATATTAGTAAAATGAATTGAGCAATAAAATGTACTTAGGAAGGTTGGGTAATATAAATCGTAAAAGAAACGGAAATTAAAATTAATATAACCTTCTTCGGTTACAAGCGTAAAATTGAGAACGATAAAATAAATTATAAAACTTATCGTAAAAGTATTCATAAACTCGTAATAATAACTTTAAATTCGAGATAACATAAAATCAACCCGTTTAACCATCGCCTTGCTCGAGACCTGTCGCGCATAAAAATAAATAATAATAATAATAACAGTAATAACCATATTAACGTAAAAGAAAGAAGATTTTGAACAGCGCAATTTCGTTAATCACCGGGATTAAGGCCTTAATTAATACGGGTTTAGGGCGGGTCGTTACACCCTGCCCCCTAAAAAGAAGTTTCGTCCCCGAAACTTGTTGTTGGATTACTCGCGTTCGTAAAACCTTAAAAGAGGTGCGGGTAGCTTTTCTTCATGTCTTCCTCGGCTTCCCAAGTGGCTTCCGAGGTGTCTTCATGATATCGTATCTCATCCTGAGGTTACGGTCATCATCATGACGAACACCTTACGCTGGTTATTCATAAAACCTTGAATTCATTTCTCTTTGCATCGCTTTCTAAGACAAGTCATTGTCAGGGGGCATTACCATCTCTCAAAAACCCCAAAACACTGGGTTTTACTTCTATTAATTATTTGAACACTCTCTTCCCTTCATAAATTATACAGTAAGAATGTTTTCTTTCGCAAAAATATCCATATGACTTTATTCCTCTAGAAGAAGAGCTAATCTTTCTCCAAGCGTTCTATATTCTTGACTTTATGAACAACTTAATCGTAAAAAGTCTTGTCTCGAAGGTCCCTAATATCTCCTTGAACAACTATTTCTCTACATTTCCCACTTTACCTCAGGTATCTCGAAAATTCCATACAAACTAACACCTTTGCACTTCGCTTTTCCTTACTTTATTAAACTTCTCTCCTGACATTTATTTCCTATAAAAGGTACTAACAGGCGCGGAGGAAAAACATGATAATAGGAAGATGCCATCGATAAGAGGTAGAAACATGAATTCTGAAGTCAACGACGAAGCAAAGGTTCACACTGATGGATTTAAAGCTTCATGGAGGAATATAGGTATTCTTTAGTCCAACGACACATGTATATACATTAAGAAAATGAGGATCAACAAAATATAGCACATTTGATAAAGATGATGATTACAATGATTTCATGAACAAGGAAATTCGTAAGTACATCGAAGTGAGCTTGATTTGAAAAGGAAAGATATTAGGATCAGTCTTCTGATTTTTGAATTAAGGGAATTAATGTTTGGAACGCATGAATATTTTGCAGTAACTTCCTGGAGTGATAGAGCATAAGTTATTGATCTTGAATTGAGTATGACTTTTATTGAAGCTGAGTTTTGGAAATAGTATGCAGATTCATGGTGGAACATGACAACCACTTGAAAAAGATAAATCTTAGCGAGTAAAAAGGGTCATATGAATCTAAGTCTATCTCTGAAGAAATAACGAGTTAATAGCAGTCAAGAGTAGGTAATGGTCATGAAGGGATTGATCACGAATTAGTAACAAGTCGATAACGGCAGGTTATTGAATGCCTTAACGTACTGGACTAATAACAACGATAGGATTTGATAAAGATTCCTGAGAATAAACAATGTTAGGAAACGAGAAGCTTGGATTTGATATTGCGATGAGGGGGCGAACTTTACCATGAAGATGTACAATGAGAGCATGGAATAAAGGTTGAATTCGAGCAATGAACTTGAAATATAAAGGCCAAGCAGAAGAGGTTTGGTCCTCAAAATGGTTGTTCATTAGTAGCTCTCCCCCAAATATTAGCTTCTCCTAGTATCGCGAAGTCAGAACTTCCCGCATAAGAGGTCGGGTTTCTCTTGGCTACCTTATTAGCGTAGTTCTCTTCCCTAGGCTGGCTTGCCTGTCTTACTGGCGGAAAAGGTATGCGCCTGAGTAACTTTTTGAATTAAAACCCAAAGTAGTCAGGGTATGGTGGTGGAACCAAAAAAAAAACGTGCGGAGGGGCTAGACCTGCTTTCGGAGGAGTGGGCAAAGACAGCATCTCGTAAAGGAAAGGCCCTAAATCGCTCACGTGATCACGATACTCGGCTTGCGGATTAACCGCACAATAAGCGTCGAAAGTGTCTTGCAGCTTCTTGAGATGGACTTGAATGTTGGTTTCGGTCTCCATGAACATCGCGAAAGGGTTGGGAAGAGGGTCACCATTGTGATCCATCTATATTATATATACAGCATTAACGCAAGATTGTCGTAATTTTCAACATTGGTAAAATTCGTTGAGAAAAAAAAAATAAACAAAAGAAAACCAAGACAAGGTCCAAGACTCAACTAACTTAACCCTTATGAGCAACTAAAGAAGCTCTTGTCCCTTCTTAAGATCCTTATGACTTCACTTACTATACTTGGAGCGTACTAATCACTCATATCATTTAAACGCTTTTAAACATTTCACAACACACCATGATAAGGCACTTAACACAGCCTTTGCCCTATAAATCAATCCCACTTGGAATTGGATTTGTATACTTTTCTTTGAATGACTCAAATTCTCCTTTCGAGACTAATTCAACATGCCTCGCATTCCCAAAAGCACTTAGCACGCTTCACTTGCATCAACTATTAGATTACTTGCAATTTGTACTTAAACTTCCTTAGATTTTTATACTAAAGCTCTCTAAATTCTGGAGAAATTTCGACAGCACTTCCCCTATAAATTGAGCTATCCCAAACTTTTACATAACTTGTATTCTTGCAAGAAAACAACTTACACTTCATAAACACATCTAGAGCTTCAAGCTCAACATTCATCCCCAACATATTCACAATTTCCAATCCAATCCATAAGGAACACAAATCCCATACACAATTCATACTTCCCATATTCATATCTCACATTCCTAGGGAATCTACATCCCCAAAATACTTCTTATAACTCCGCTCTAATACCACAACTGTAACACCCCAACACCCTTAATCACAAGATTAACATTAAACATACACTAAGCCTGTGATTAGCGTAGCGGAACACCTAGGGTGGAGGTATTACCGCCGTCCCCACTCGGGACAAGGCTACAAATTCAAACACACCAAAACCGTACACTTAAATCACCAATTAAACATAATACAAACACTCCATACTTAGGAACCATCAAAACATGGGAATTAGACTTTATACAACCATCAAAAATATATATATAAAAACCCTTTCCATATATAAAACGGCCTTCGAAACCATAAAGACCACCGGAGTCGGCCAACAACGACGTTCATGACTACCTTGGTCGGGAAAACTCCTACCTTTGCTTATCCTTGCCTTTAACTTGAGAGCTCGGACTACCTAAAACAAAACATTAAAACATACGCAAAAATGAGTGGGAAACACTCAGTACGTAAACCTCCAACACGTCAAACCGTTCGAAAACGGTTTTAGTGCCGGCATTTAAATTAATTTTGAAAAAAAGGAAAGGGATAAACAAGAATAAAATAACTTGATTCATCAACGTAAAAGGTAAAGTACATGAAAAGTAAGATAGGTACTAAAACATAAGTATTTGGTCCTTTACGATCGATGCAATGCATCTCACACACGCGCATGCCCAAACTGATCGAAGTTTGGATTGGGTGATCACGAGCAATGACATCGGCTAGGTCCGACACTCGATCGTGAGTATCATACATAAAAAGAGAGCTAGCACCTATAAGTAACTAGCACAAAGAAAACATAAAATGAGATCTTTTAAAACCGTAACATTAACATTAAAGCACAACTTAAAATAACCATGAAAACATTAAATGATAATAAGGAGCGAAAAGTTGGACAATTCGCGTACCTTGGGTAGTAGAAAGATCTAGCGACGTACCTCGAGCTTGGGATGGTTAAGGCGACTTGGAAACTATAATAAGAGCATAAAAAAATTGAGAGCTTTAATAAAGTCCTTGAAATTTACAAGCTAGGATGAAAGTAATTAAAACTTGATAACTTAAAAGGGATGAGAAAATAGAAATTTAAGTTTTTGGATAAATCGATGATTTGATGACAACTTGAGCTAGGAAACTCGGATTTTTACAAACGAGTACTTTTCGGAAAGGGGAAAGTCACGCCCTACAACTTTGTTAACTGGCCCGAAGGCTAAAAATGAAAGGAAGGGCTCGGAAAGAGGCCCGGACAGAAGCAGAGCACTTGGAATTAATCATGCGGCTTGGAAATTTGAAGCGAAACTTATGGTGAAACTTAAATAGGATCAAAGAGGCTTATGATGTAAAAAGCATCCTTAATAACCAGCTTAGAAGAGCATAGAATTGGAGTCCTTGAAGGCTTAAGAAGAGAAGATGTTCGGTCATCGAAGACATGAAGAAACGTTGTCAAGCGACGGAAATTAGATAAGGACATGATTATGAATTTTCGAAAGTATATGAACCGATGATTGGTGATTTGAAAACATAGAAGGAATGGTCCTTGCACTATTTAGACACCGAAGAAACCCATAAACTTGTTAGGAAGTCAAGGTACCACTTAGCCATCAACACCACTTAAACGAATTCGAAACCTCATCACTTTACCCCATGGTTTGCTAGTATTTCCATAAACTTTTAGGAGGTAATCCCAAATACTAAAATAACTTAAATTAACTTAGAAAACCTACTCAATCCATCTTAACAACGACACAAGGGTCGGCATCTTATTAAAGCCTCTTAGGAGATCAAATTGCAATCTTAAAGTTAGAATTAACTATTAAAATTATGGGCAGCGACTTTGCTGACGGCCCTCCTTCTTAGCCTCATATCTCACTCACCCGATATTGTATGAATGCAAACTTTATGTTTCCGGAAAGCTTCAAGAACGACCTAAAACTTTTATGTTTATGACAAAAGCCAATAAAGTCTCCAAATGGATGAAAACTTAGCAAGAAGTTACTGACCCAGAAAACGTATATAATTGCACCCTTTCACGGTTTTGCTCGTGTCTCGGGCTACACATCTCGGATTCTCGAAATTCCAAAGCCTAGAGTTAGATAATCACTTGGGCTATCATTTTCAGTAAAAATCCGGGCAAAATTCACATTTTTCATCCTCTGTAAAAATCAGATTCCCAAACAGAAACTTTAATGCCCTTAATCCCACTTCTAATGTTTGTTTAAGCTTCTAAATCATACCAATTCACAACCAAACTTCAAACTAGCTAACATTCATCATATTTCCAGAAATGAACATTCAAAACTTACTCAAATAACATCATAAATCTTACATGCAACCATGGATTAAATCATGCTACTTGAAACAATGCTTGTACTAGCACTCCTTCCCCTAATTCTCACCAATTCATATCATTTAAGCACAAAATCACATAATTAACATAACCAATACTTATAATCAGTCCCAAAATTCAATATTCCTTCAACAAACTCACATGCACAAAGATAGAATCATCATCCACCATAAATCTATCAAGAACTCTTCAAGAACACCCAAAATTTACATGCATTCAACCCAAAACTTAAACCCTAATTAACCTAACTTAACCACAACATAAATTCATGCTTAAAAACATAAAAGAGATGAAGAACAACAAGAATAACAAAAATTAGAAGTGAAAATCAGATTTGAAACATAAAGAGTTGAGTTAGGGTTTTGAATATATACCACTTGAGAGAGAAATTGGAGAAGGAAACAAGAGAGGAGGGAAGGAGGGTGGCTCGGCCACCCCTGGGCCGCCGGCTGGCCCCGGCCGGTCGCCGGAAAACGCCCGAACAGGGCTGCTCGAGTTGGGCTGAGGAGAAAGGGGGAGGAGGGTTGTGGTGAGATGAATTTCTGATTTGTAAAAAATGAAAATAGAAGGCCTTATTACTCCCCCCCTTGTATATATAAATACACTCCCTTAATTAAATTAAAACACTACTTGAACCATTCTTCTAATTAGTAATTAGGCTAACAAAGGTGTCATTAAAATTAGCTAGGTAATGTAATTGGTAATAAACTAGATAAAATTAATCAACATAAAACTTGATAAAATAGTTTAGCATAAATTAAATAAAATTACTTGGGAATAAATTGGGTAAAATTAACTAGTACTAAACCACATAAAATAAATTGGTAGGACATATTAATAAAATGAATTGAGCAATAAAATGTACTTAGGAAGGTTGGGTATTATAAATCGTAAAAGAAACGGTAATTAAAATTAATATAACCTTCTTCGGTTACAAGCGTAAAATTGAGAACGATAAAATAAATTATAAAACTTATCGTAAAAGTATTCATAAACTCGTAATAATAACATTAAATTCGAGATAACATAAAATCAATCCGTTTAACCATCGCCTTGCTCGAGACCTGTCGCGCATAAAAATAAATAATTATAATAATAATAACAGTAATAACCATATTAACGTAAGAGAAGGAAGATTTTGAACAGCGCAATTTCGTTAATCACTGGGATTAAGGCCTTAATTAATACGGGTTTAGGGCGAGTCGTTACATCCATGAACTCGCCTGGCCATCATCAAGCTTGCCCTCTCACGCCAACCCTTTTTCATCTTCGCATACCACCAGAGCTTTTTTTTACTCGGTCACTGATACAAGTGCGAGATTCGATATTTCAAGGCCCGTTCTCAGCACATTTGAGCGAGGCCCATCTGTCAAGAACAAAATATTGGCCACATCAACGGCTAATTCCAGACAACATCCGACTCAAAGAGTTCAATTGAACTGGGGGCTCCCCTAGCTTTCACATAACCTGCAGTGTAAGAACCCGAACTTTTAATACTCCTTTAATTTGCTTAAATGCGTGGATTGACTGTGATTAAATTCTTATGACATGTTGAAATGTTTACTATCTGCCACATACTTGGTAATTCAAATTTGGCTACATGGGTCTAGTTAGCTTGTTAAATATGAAATTATGAATGACTCGTGAAGTATCCAATTTACGTTACTAATTGATTTTCTCCCAATATATAAATGTAAATTTTATAGGTTACAATTATCATGCTAAGTAGCTAGTCATCCAATTTGGTGCTTCTTAGTTATTCACTTAAAATACTTAAATTTCTTGATTTTATATAGTAGGTCAAATTAGTTAATTTAGACTTGATATAGCTTGATTAAAAAAAGAGAGGAGAGAGAGAGAGAATTGAATTCCCTGTCATGATTGGTTGAAATAGTCAAGGAACCAATTTGCGTTTCTTTATTCATTTGTCTGGTTTTTAAATTCCTTGATTTCATATGACGGTGCTAGAATAAGTAATTCATGTAATATATTGCTCATTTAAAGGTGGTGTCATGATTAGCTAAGATATTTATGCGCATATGTTGTAATATAATGCCTGTGAGAAATTTCTTTTCATGATGCAATGTGCATATAATATAATTATATATGACATATACTTATAGTATGTTGTCGACAATATGCCTGGTATATAATTACATATGACATATACTTATAGATTCTACGCTAATTCATGAAATCTTATTATTGCATGTGTATCTACGTAAATTAATTCATGTTAATCCTTTCTTACATGGTAAATATATTAGATATCATATACTCCTAGTTTTCATGACATATGAGTTAAGTAGGTGACAAAACTTATTAGTTGCTAGGATTTATGTTACCTTTAAGTTATATGTACTTATTCATGGGTATATATTTATGCATACACATCTGTGTCATTAACTGTTTCATAATGCGAGAACCTTAATACTATTTAAGGATATAAGTTTTGTAGTCATTAAAATAAAATTAGCCATGTCTCATTCATTTTCATTCAAGTTGATAAATATTTCATTCTTTAAACTATTTCATGTTTTGAGTTCTCATTGATTTATTTTGACAAAATTATATTATTTGTCACATATCCAACATGCATGTATAGTTACTAATTTGATAAGAGTATTTTGAGGTGTGTAATAATAAGTTCAATTCATAAGAATATGGAAGTGCATGCATAGGGTAGAAATAAAGTTATGTAACTTGTTGCTTCCTTAATATGGCTAAGTGCTTTACGTGAGTGATATATGTGGTGTGTACTTTTCGCTTCCCAAGTTTGAGACAATAAAGCATTCCTGAGCTTACTTTAAGATGGTAGATATTCTATATGCATAACCATATTGCTTAAGGTCGGCTCTTCATTACGTAATCATGAAATTATCATCATTCCTTATCATATATATATATATATATAATTATTTATCTCTTAAGTCTGATCAAGCATGTTTTATGATCCACAATATTTGCTAGAATCGATATTATAGGGTATTACTTGAATTTAGCTTGTTGATGGTAACTTCGAATGTATTTCATGCATGTCTAATAAATTGATTCAAAGTACATGATCCTATTCCGATATACCACATGTTTTTGGTTCTTTATCCATGAGGTTATGTTATTAATGCTAGGAGCCACTCTTGGATTACTAATAAATTAGACTATTATATTCTGACTATATATCATTCCATAAGTGCGTAATACTCAAAGTTATTGTCATATTTCACTGCATCTAATTAAATTTGTTTAAAGTGATATAGTATGTTCAATAACTTGCTTGTTTTCATATAATAAATTATGTTAATTTCATGACACAATTATTATGTTTTATGAACAATGATGTGTTAGAATTGTTAATACCCCAATATCTCTCTCTAGAGCAACTTATCACTCGCATGAGTTTACTTAATCCCACATCATGAGACTATAGGTTGTAATGCAAGTATGTGCACATTATTATCATGAACAATAGTGTAAATTGCTACATTATGTGCTAACATTTATGTTGTGTACCATTATTATCTCAAGTATGATTGGATGCATTCTTGTCCAATTATGTGTATAAGCACTTCATTAAATTGATTCGGTACTATGCAAGTTACTTGGTAACTTACATGAAAATAAATGCTTATAGTTGGTGGATATTATGTATGCATGAAGTTCTTATATTCAAGTATTATGTGTCTAGATACTATATATATTTGGCTACCATAATTATAAATTTTTATCTGATATGTGGAAGGAGGTATTTAAAATATAATAGGTGACATGTTTCTACTACATGACAACCATGATTATGCATACATTTTAGAGCTTATGGCTCATAGTTTCTAATTTAGGTTGGTAGCAAATCTCAATAAGACATAATACTTATGTGTCTTGTGGTGAATAATAACATTGTTGAGTGTCATAAACGCCCAAGATTTTATATAAAACATTATTTATTTTATGATGTGCTAGCAAATCATCATGAAAAGTATAATACGATACTTGAGATATACTCTATTCTTATTATCCATCAATTTTGATTTTCCAAGGAAGGTGCTTAAACGTGAATCTTATTTTGAGAATTACTTATTCGCATCTTTTAAAACCCAGCTTTAAATTTACCTTGTGAATAAAGCTCATGTTATATTTAAAAATTCTTGCATACACAGATACACTATTCCATAGTCAAGTGAAAAAGCTCATATGAATATCAGTTCTTATGATGGAATTCGTTGTCCTAAACTCGGTGCCTAAAATACATGACAAATATGTGTTCATGTCATTCTATCTTCTAATCTGTGGGTATTTTATACAAGTATGTATGCATGGAATTTTATTACATATGGGTATATTCTTGACTAATTACCTAGTCAAATATATATACCTACTTCTAATAGTCAATTACGTACCTCTTCCGAAGAATTTATATCAATATATTTTCTAGTACCCAATTATCATCCAACCAAACTTTTGGAGTGAGCTTCGTAGTTATGGTATATTCTTATGATTGCAACATAACGATGACCATGACTGCTAGTTCTTCCTCTCGCTTTAGCAAAGGTTTTCCATCGATATTACCCAACTACTAATTTTCATTTTCACCAGTTTCGAGCACGAAACTTCTTTTAAAGGGAGTAGAATGTAACAGCCCGAATTTTTAATACTCCTTTAATTACAATTATTTTACTAATTACACTCTAATTTATCTTAGAGTATTTAACCTAGTATCTTTATATATATTTCCGTTTAAATCAAATTTATTAAAATTATTTAGAATATTTTTAATATTGATAGTTTAATTGTAATACTAATAAATTTTTTTTATTTCCGCTTTTAATCTGTAAAGATTTTATTTTTTAATTATTAGAGGAGCCTTACAAAATTATCCCCCAAATTTATCATCAAGTCTATTAATACTAACTAAATGAACAAGGTTTTAAACTTTTGTCCAAGTCAATTTACACGAAAGACAGTAAAAGAGTTGCCAATATTTTCAATCCAAATAGCCTCCCATATACCTTCTTCATTCTTCTATTTTTTCTTCTTCTTCACCAAGTCCAATATCTTTCCTGTCAAAAAGTAGCCAACCCAAATGAAATTTTCACAGTAAATTATCCATCTCTTCCTTTCTCCAATTTCCCCACCTCCCTCATTAACCATTGAAATCAGTGGACCAAACCTACACATGAGTATACAAATTGATCTCTAATCTAGTCACAACTCTTTATAATTAAATATCATCCCAAGACATTTTCTTTTGGGCGTGTTAAACTCAAAAATGAGAGAACTTGAACCCAAACTTAGACACCCATCTCTAAGGCCACCACCAACATCGATCACTATTAGCACCACCATCATTCATAACCACAACCACCATCCCCGCCACCAAGACCACCATTTTATCGCTTTTACTCGCCGGAAAATGGCCATAAACCAACTCTAAAACACCAAGTACACTGCCCCTGTTTTCGCACCACAACAGGGGTGAAACCGACCTTCTATAGCCGCCATCAGTCGTCCCCGGCCGTCTCCAAGACCAACCATCCACCATCCACCCATAAATTGCCCTATGTCAGCCCTGAAAACCTCCCTTGAAACCACTCAAATCACCCCAAAAACTATTGTTTCTCTCTCTTTTGTGTCCACGGCACAATTAGGGATGATAGTGGGTCCTGGACCCGGCCCAGAGCCGGTTGGACCCAGCCCAGACCCGGTCGGACCCAGCCCATTGAGACGGGTCTGGGTCCAAAAATTTTGGAACCAGCGGGTCTGGGGTAGATCCGTGTAGAAAAAAGTTTCACGGGTCCGGATCCGGGTCCAAGCGCGGACCCATGGACCCGTTACACTTACAATATAAACATTTATAATTTTCCTAAAAAAATAAAAACCCAATTAGTTAATTATAAATCTACTTTACTGTGTACTACACTAAAATACTAAATCTAAAAGACTAAAATCCCTAGTCTCACATAGTCACACTTACTGACTCACGCAGACCACCACAGCCGCACTACTGGTCTAGTGCCAATCCTATTCTCCACTATAACATATATTTATCTCTTTATAATCATGAACATTTTTTTTTGCATTTTAAGTTGTGTTGTATTTTGAGAGACTTTTGTAATATATTGTTGATGTCGTGATGACTTTTGTGTTGTTTTGACATTTGAAACTTAGAATTCGCTCGTATCATAGTATATTAATGTTTTGATCTTTTTATTGTGTTAAAAATAGGTATTTTTAAACAGAATAGTTACCATTATACATGTATACAAGTATAAAATATAATTAACCCCAAAAGTTAATAAATCTAGTAAAAAAATGCATAATATGGTTGGACCCATCAAGGACTCGTGGACCCATTGAGTCCGGGTCTAGGTCTGAATTTTTGGGACCCATCGGGTCTTGGAGCGGGTCAGGGTCTGGGTCCAGCAGGACCCACCCCAGACCCTTTCCATTGTCATCCCTAGGAACAACTCCACTGTGTCTGCCACCTCTGAGGCGGTGGTCCTTTCCACCAGTGTCAGTGCGAGCTCCAGTTCCGCCTTGCCCCGATGCCGCGCCACCAATCCATGGTTAGGTTCCTCCTTTTCCCCTTATGAGTGTGTGCATGTAAAAGGAAGTATGTGCCCCTTCCAACACAAAAATCCATGGCTAGGTTCCTCCTTTACCCTTTCCAACACAAAAATCCAATTTAATTCTTGTTTGGCCAATGCTTCCCACCCGCTTCATTCATTTTAGTAATTCCCTATTTAATTACCCCCAATTTCTACTTATTTCATTACTTAATATTTTTCAAATTATACTAATGTAATAACCTGACCCTAATCCAACATAATTAAGGTAAGTAATGAGATTAATTAACCATAATCGCGCATTTCAATTTAGTTAACTGTTTGTGTTTTTGTAGGACTCGAGCAGAGCAACGACCATCATACATCAGCTTAGTAGGTTATTTATATAAATTATTTATGTGACAATTTCCGCCATTCAATTACACTTGGGATATCTAAATTACTTACCTGACCTAGTTTTATCAAGTCAACCGATTCGTCGGTATTATTAATAGTAATAATATTATTGTTATTATTATCTTATCTTTTTATTCCTTAATTTATTTAAATTTTAAATTTATTTTCACCTTCCCATCTTATCTCAAGTCTCCTCCTCATTTTAATTTCGCAAAAATATCATACGGAGACTTTAAATTAGTATTGTTGGGTCATTGTAGAAATATATTAGTATTGGGAAGAGAAGAGGAAAATAGAGAGTTAGTATTATTGTCTTAGAGTAATTGGGCCTTAAAATTACAAACCCCAACTCCTCTTCCTTCCATTAAACGTATAATAGAGATATCAGATACCTCCCTCTTCACTTCTTTGTTTCATACGTTATGTCTCTGTCCTCCATCTTCTTCCGATTCTCGCTCATCTGTCTGGCCAATCTGCCGGAAATCGGCTGCCACCGCCACCATAGAAGGTCGCCAGGACCGTCGACGACCACCGGCTTCCATCATCTCCTTATTTCTCCTCTCTTCCTCTCTCTTTCTTAAGGTAAACCCTAACTCCCTCTAATCAGAATTTGTATGTTTCAATTTCAAAATTTGTTTGTTTTTCTCATCAAATTTAAGTATTTAGAATGAGTACACTTTGAATTATCAATTGGTTCTGGGTTGGTTTGTGTTCATAAGCTATGCATGCCAAGTGTTTGATGTTATGTCTCAATGAAAGTTGAAAATTTGGTGTATAAATGTATAATATTAAGTTAGATTGTTCTTGGATGATGAAAGTATGTTGTTTGATGCCAAGTCCTCTTGAATATGAAAGGTTTATTGTTAGATAATAGTTGCATGTGATTATAATGGTGATCAATTGAGATAAATGATGAGAATTAGGAATAAAAAGGACGAATCAAGTTGGGAATTATTGTTGGATGGATTTGATTGTAATTATATGGTGGGTGCATGTTGGTTCTAGCACTCAAAATGGTATTAAACTATGATTTTTGCTCAAAAATTTGCTGGGAGGTGTCATACATTCTTAACAACTGACCACTGGGGGACCACATTTTTTTAAAGCACTCAAAGGGGACAAAGTTTTTAAATAAATGGCTCCTAGGTGACTTTCCGGCCACTTATAACTGGAATCCGGTGACAGTTGAGTGAAGTTATAATTTTTTTGAAATGGGTTTGTGGAATGCCGAGACTACCCTCATCTTCTCCCTCTCAACTTCAATCTTCTTCTGCTGTCTTCTTTGCCTGTCTTCGTCTTTCTTCTCCTTCTGTGTGCAGTGGCCCTAATTAGGGTTTATGGTGATGGAAATTTACTTAGTTTTTATTTTATATAGCTGGATCAAATTGAGTCGACACCACAAGTTACCAAGGGCGACTTCCCTTTGGAATTGTCGTTGAAGCCGGAGACGAATGGCATTATCCCACACAAGGTGGATTTCTCGTTGAGAAAATGCATCAATGACCAACACCAGGAAGATGCCACAGTTGTCGAGCTTCCTCTTCTCGTCAAAAGTGATGGTTAAATTAAGGATTATACGTCCACTCTGTGCTCCTCAGAAAGAAGAGAAAACCCTTGCAGGAATAATGGTAATGTGAAGCTGTTTGGCAAGATTCTGAGCAAGCCCTCCTCAACCGAAAGACCATCCCACAGTGCCCCAAACAGCAATGCCAAGAAGAAGAATCAACCCACCACCACTCTCTTTCTTCTTCCTGCAACTAAATGAAATTTTCCAACAACAAATAATCAAAGCTCGACCACAACTCTTTTCTGGGCCTCGAGAACGTTCCAATCAGAAGCTATGGTTATTGGGATGGAACCAAAATACAACCGGCATACCCGCCCGTGCCAGATTCAGTGTTGCTGCTGGCCCAATACCCAGAAGCGTTTGCCCCGATTTCCTCATCTAAGCTCACAGAGAAAAAGAGAGAGAGAGAGAGAGAGAGAGAGAGAGAGAGAGAGTTGGAAGTTTATGGTGATGGGACAAGCCTTCGTTTTTTTTTTGAGCGGGCAAAAATAAGGGCTCCATGGCCTTTTCACCAACATCAGTAAGGGCATTTTAGTATTTTCATGGTTTCCGGCTAATATTGGCCGGAAAGTCACCTGGGAGCCATTTGTTTAACAATTTTGTCCCCTTTGAGTGCATTATAGAAATGTGGTCCCCCAATGGTCAGTTATTAAAAATGTATGGCACCTCCCAGCAAATTTTTGGATTTTTGCTGCTGGTTATTTTGATGTAGCCATAAAAGAACATTTATGAAGGTAGCAAAAAGTTTACTTGGGCAAAAATACCAACAAGAGGACTTGGAATGACCTTTCGGGATTCAAAGGTGTAATCCAAATTTTCTGGGACAATTAAGGATACCTCAAGACCAAAATAATTATGTAGATGATAGCCTTATGTAATAGTTTTCACATGGTTTTGGAATTTCGGGATTTCGATGAGTATAACCTAAGTTATAGTGTTTTTAATCGGGGTGCCCGGCGTATATACGATTTTTGGGGCAGTAAGTTCAGGGCCATTTTTAGGTATCAAGGAGGTCTTGTTAGCCTAAGTATTCAACATAAAAGTTATTGTATGCTCCGCAAGCTTTTCGGAATGGGGTTTTATACGTTCAAATGTCGGAGTGAAAAGTTATGACCCACCAAAGTAAGGTTCCAAGCCATGTCAAACCAGAATTTTAATTCACTGAGCCTTTTTCAGAGCTAATTTCCGGTGGCTTCGAAACCTTTTCTGAATTTGTGGTCAACATAAGAGTTATAGTATGTGATTCAAGCTTTCTATAGAGTACTAGCATACGTTCATACGATATATATTCTTTAAGTTATGAATTCTCAAAGTTCCCTTCCCGATCTGAAACTTCTGCAGAACCAGCCCTCTTGTTTGCTTCTTTTCAAGCCTTTACACTTATTTTTAGCTTTAACCCTTACTTGGAGAGTTGTAGAACTTATTTTTTAGCTTTCCGCAAAGTCCTCTTATGAAGTTTTTAGAGGTTTATAAAGGAAGTTATGCCTTCCGCAAACTTACTACAAAGTCCAAAAAATTCACCAATCTTTTAATTAAAAGTTTACTTTTATTAAGTTAATTAGGAGACTTCCCCCCTACCAAAAGAATCCAAGTTAATTCACTTTAGTGTTCGTATCTCAAGTGTGGTTCAAGAGGTCGTTGTTGCTCCCTGTTCTAGTCCAGTCAAGTTTTTCAAGTCACTTTAATTGCGGGTTCAACTTTAAGACACGCATATTGCCTGTACTTTACCCAAACTAACTTATCCAAGTTCAAGTAAGCATGTTCTTTGGCTAATATGGATAATTATTGTTTTACATATTTTTCTAACCTAAATTTGGTCCCAACTCAAGTTACTTGTGCCAATAGTGCATTACCCAAGTCCAAAACTGGGCCAGTGTCAACCGGTTAACTTCGTCCGGACCTCCCGATCGGTCCGGTTATGCGCATATGAAGGTTTAGTCTAATGATCGTAAGTAGGGACCACTCAGATATAATAATACAGCAAGCAAGTTTTAAGTGTTGTTATTTATCTTTTGTATTTGTTTAAAATGAATTAAAATGCGCGGAATTAAATGAATTGCCTAAGTTTATTTCACTGTACATGGGGTATGCGTATTGAGTTTCGACTCATTTGCGAAAATGTTTTATGTTTTGTTTTAGGTGGTGCCCCAATGCTGATACACAGGTACCGAAAAGAAGTTTGACTAGATTGGGAAGCAGGAGGTCTCATTTATTCTAAAGTTATATGGTCTATTTTTTAGTTTTTATTGTTGTGGATCGTTGTGGTTACCAATTTGGAAGTTGGTTGTAATTTCTTAGGTTGGTTATAAAAAATTTTAATTCAAGGGTGTAATGTAAATTCTTCTTGATGAGTATGTGTCATGTTAGAGTATGCTTTGGGGGTTTTTCATTGTATCGGTGCTCGTTTTGATGGTTTATAAGCCTTGTCCATAATGATGACCGACGGTAATGCCTTCGGATTATATTTCTACTGCGCTAATCATTGGGTTATGAAGTGTTTAGTAATAATTTGGTGATTATAAATCTGGGGGCGTTACAAATAATTGCTAATTATTATTTTTTATAAATTATTACATATACTTCATGTTCAAAAGGTGAAGTATTTTAATATCTGTCAGAATTAATCAGAGTCTCGGAAGGAAAGGCACATGCAATGGCTATTCATTTTTATCGCAATTATACAATATCAATTTTATGCCCAAGTATTTATATCATGCATTATATATTTTATGTTCAAATATTTTTACATGCGAAGCCAAGAACCAACATTATTATATTTTCTTGGCTCAATTTTTAGTGGACCCTTAACAGCATTGCCGGTACCTGTGTCTGAGTTAATAACTGACTCAGCTGTGCGCATAACGAAGAACAGGATCCTAGGGTTATATAGTCTGGCTCAACAATAATATAAAAAAGGGTTTCACACCCAGCAATATACATATTTGATTATATATTTTATCTGCAAATATCATGTTTTACTTGCATTATTTCCCTCTCTACCTATTGTAAAATGAATTGAAATAGCTGAAATAAAATGAATTTTACGTGATAGGGTTGCATTGTACTGAGGTCAAAACTCATATTCTATGTTTTGGTTTAGATGGCAGGTACCCATGGGGATATAGATCGGGGAAGAGAGGAACCACCAAGGTCAAAATAGCTAATTGAGACAATTGTATTAGTTAGATTGAACATCTTGTTCAAGTAGGGGTTTATAAGTAATTGAACATTAGTGATTCAATTAGAAATGGATCATCTTTTAATTTTCCTTTGTCCTTATTATTTTATTTTATCAGAGTACGTAGTAAAAGCCTTGCTTTCTCACTATTTTTGAAAGTGGCAGTAACACTCCTGGTTTTACAAGCTTTCGCTAAATCAAGATTAAAAAGATTAAAATATTGCTAAGTAACACTCCAAAAGTCGGGGTTGTTACAGATGGTATCAAAGCAGGTCGAGCCATAGGGTATAAAACTATATAAAAATCTGACCAATAAAATTTGTTGGCATAGGTGAGAGATTACGGGGTATGGGTGATATCTTAATTTTGATTAAGTTTACTAACCTTTCGATGCTCTTGCTTCGTGTTATTGTGAGTTATATGCGATAATTTGTCGCGTATTATGTGAGTTATTATATGATAATTTAGAATTGCTTATATTAATGCATATCCTTTGTTTAATTTGTTGTGCTCGATAAAGTGTCATGATTAACAAGTATGTTTATAATAAATATTATCTGCCTTAATATCTATTTATACTTATATGTTAGTTTCCATGATTAAGAAATTTTCAATATGACCTACTATGAGCCAGATGATTAATAAGTTCATATTCCATGTCTTTGAAATTTTGCAAATATTGTGGTTATGCCTTGTTTGTGTATACATATGCAAGTGACTAATTATGAAGTATAGGATGATTATGTGAGATACATATGCAGATAAATTATTGATTATGGTAGTTAAAAGTTATGTGACAAATTTGCTTTCTTTAATTATCTTTTACATGTTAGAAATACTCAGTTAAAATTACCAGTCTTGTCTAATTATTAGTTCAAAAATTGGTTATAGGAATTCATAATTTGTATAATTGAGTATATTGACTGTGATAAAATTCTTGTGACATGTTGAAATGTTGACTACCTACCACATACTTAGTAATTCATATTTGGCTACATGGGTCTAGTTAGCTTGTTAAATATGAAATTATGAATTACTCGTGAAGTATCCATTTTACATTACTGATTCATTTTCTACCAATATATAAATGTGAATTTTATAGGTTACAAATGTCATGCTAAGTAGCTAGTCATCCAATTTGGTGCTTCTTACTTATTCACTAAAAATACTTAAATTTCTTGATTTTTATATAGTATGTCAAACTAGCTAATTTAGACTTGACATAGCTCGATTAAAAAAAAAAAAGAAAAAGAGAACCGTATTCCCTGTCATGATTGGTTGAAATAGTCAAGGAACCCATTTTGCGTTTCTTTATTCATTTGTCTGGTTTCTAAAATTCCTTGATTCCATATGAAGGTGCTAGAATAATTAATACATGTAATATATTGCTCATTTAAAGGTGGTGTCATGATTAGTTAAGATATTTATGCGCACATGTTGTGATGCATAATGCCTGTGAGAAATTTCTTTTTCATAATGAAATGTGCATATGATATATTATATATGACATATACTTATAGTATGTTGTCGAGAGTATGTTGTCGAGAATATGTTGTCGAGAATATGCCTGTTATACAACTACATATAGGTTCTACCATAATTCATGAAATCTTATTATTGCCTGTGTATCTACGGAAATTAATTCATGTTAATCATTTCTTACATGGTAAATATATTAGATATCATATACTCCTAGTTTTCGTGACATATGAGTTAAATAGGTTACAAAAGTCATTAGTTGCTAGGATTTATGTTACCTTTAATTTATATGTACTTCTTAATTCATGGGTATATATTTATGCATACACATTTGTGTCATTAACTGTTTCATAATGCGAGAACCTTAGTACTATTTAAGGATATAAGTTTTGTAGTCATTAAAATAAAATTAGTCATGTCTCATGCATTTTCCTTCAAGTTGATAAATATTTCATTCTTTAAACTATTTCATGTTTTGAGTTCTCATTGATTTATTTTGACAAAATTATATTATTTGTCACATATCCAACATGCATGTTTAGTTATTAATTTGATAAGAGTATTTTGAGTTGTATAATAATAAGTTCAATTCATAACGTGCATGCATAGGGTAGAAATAAAGTTATGTAACTTGTTGCTTCCTTAATATGGATAAGTGCTTTACGTGAGTGATATATGTGGTGTTGAAAATGTCCCGACAATGTTCGATATACACGGAGATTAAACCAAAGTGATATAGTAATTATATGTCCTGCTAGAGACCTCTATAATTAGTAATTAAATATGTTTAATTACAATTATATTATTTGGTCCTACTGGGTCACACAAGTCAGTGCCCTGGAACAATGCATGTAACCTAAGTAATATTGTATTACGTTTAGAAAAGTTGGAAACTGATTTCTGTGAGAAATCTGCCCAACACGGACCGAATTGGGCTTAACACGGACCGTGTTGACGGTCCGTGTTGAGACACCACGGTCCGAATTAATGGACCTTCTGGAGTCCAATACGGACCGTGTTGTTTCGACACGGACCGTGTTGGGCCTGAGAAGCGCGTCGTTGCGTTAAGTTTGGCCCTTTAGGGTTTTGAATCTTTCCCTAGGTTTTCTAAACACTATATAAAGGGGTCTCTGTGAGAGATTATTCAAAACCAACTGCCTGAGACTCTTAGAGAGATACCAGGATGATTTCCTGAGTTCCTCTCTCTTTTAGATTTGCAGTTCCAGTTTCAGGAAACATTATTTGTTTCCGAAACAATCTCACATACATCTTAGATTGAGATTCGTCTCGATCGGGTCGATCTAGCAGTCGGGTTCCCGGAGTGCTGCGTGGACTTTCAGTAGAGGATTTCAGCATTGGAATCTCGAAGGTCAACCTCTTCATCAGCCGGATTAGCGATCAAGTATAATTACTTAAGCCTCTGCAATTGTTGTGATTAATTGTTTTATAATTGTTATGAATATTCCGCCAATTAATCAGTATCTGTTTAGGAAATAGATAACCTAAAACCTAACAGTGGTATCGGAGCCACCAATTGCATGCTAAAGTATTGTACTTGTATTCATAAGTAATTTTGTCAATAGTTGAATTATATTATGAATATGCTAGAGTAGATTTATGCCTAAAATTTTGAATCTGTATGAAAGTTTTAATCTTTATTGTTCATGATAGTAAATCTGGAATTTCATTGTAAAATTTCATGTTTTGTTATTATTTATTTCTTCTGCCTTTATTTAATCGATTTTATGTTTGTTTAATCGTTAAATATAACATAAACTTGATTCAATTTTGAATGTTTTAGAAACAATCTTGGTTAGTATTGTTAAACGGTAGGCAATACATACAATAGGTAAAAATTCGCAAAATAGGGTTTTGTAGAATTATTTTCTGATTTAGTTTATTTACGGTAAATATGAAAAATAGAAATAAAATATCAAAAGAATTCGAAAATTTCTGAAAATGTTACTAGAGGTGTCTATAAGTGTTCTGGACTTTCCATAATATTTGTATATTTTTCCCAATTAAAATGGATTTTTAATTGAGTTTTCAGTTCTGAAGAGAATTAAAAATCGTTTAATTATCTGAATTTTATAAATTTGTATAAATTTGTAAAATTGCTGAAAATTTTACAGTAGGTTACTAGGTAACCATAATTTTAGGGAAATTGTTTTCGTTAATTTATCCGGTCAAATTATATTTTTTTAATTTAGATTTTCAGGTCTGAGAGAAATAAATCTGTTGCTTCTCCGAATTTTGTATATTTATAGAAATTTGCAAATTTTCTGAACATTTTATAGTAGGTTACTGGGTAACCATTCTGTTGTGTATAAATTTTTCGTGAATTTTCGAAATTGTTAACTAATTTTCCTTTAATTTATAGATTAACAGAAAAGTAAAATTGTTTACTTCTCTGATTTTTATTCTAATTTTAGAAATTTGATAAAAATCTGAATATTTTACAGTAGCATATTGGATGAATCTACTGTATGGAAAAATTATAAAATTTGATTGTTAAACTTATCGGACTGTTATTATTTATTTTCCTCTTAAATGGAGAATTAAAATGTTTAATTCCCTAAAATTTTACAATCTTTTGAAAATTGTTAAAATTCTGGAAAATATTCATATTGGGTTATTAGATAACACTATAATATGAAATTATTAAATTCGATAAGTTATGATATTTTTTATTTAAGTTTTTCATTCAAGAAATTAACCGAAATTGGGAAGCAACACGGACCGTGTTGATCCAACACGGACCGTGTTACCAGCAGTTTTGGTGAATTCGTGTGTTTTAGGGTTTGTAATTAATTTTAGAAATTAATTATTTTATCCTATTACTACTAAATCAGTTCATAGGCATAAATCTATTAGTTTGTAAAGTTTAGGAAACTTACAATATCTTTAAAAGATATAGTATCTTTTAGATTCCTTGATTTTAGGAAAATCAAGTATTTTGTATGTATGAGTATAAAATCATAAATCTGTTAAGGTAATTAAGATAAAATTTGGAATTTTGTTTATTTTATCATGCAATCTTTTAGGAAACCATATTTAATAATTGTTTCCTTATATATGTTGTATTGCAATTATATATGTCTTTATAATTTGTTATTTAAGCATGTGTTATATTTGATATAATTATTGCAATATTACATGTTTTGCATGTGCTTCTAGTATGGCCATAGATAGTCGGTTTTACCGGTCTGCGTACCGGGTTGGGTGAAATACGGCATGCGTGCTGTCGTTGAATTAATTTAAATTTAATTTTTCAGTTAAGTTATTTTAATTCATGTAAGGTCTCTTTAAAGAGGTCCACTTTGTAAATTTGTTGTAATTGGAGACATCAAGTTGAGTGGGAGCCCAACAGCAATGGAGGTGGTGATTCGAGTGGGAGCCCATCCAAGGAAGTTGCAAAACCCAAGAAGAGTTTCTTGAACACTGTCAAGGCTTAGTTAAAATTAATTTGATTAAGTCTAGGTGGCCATACTAGGGGTTTTATTTATGTTTTAAGTTTGTTATAACATGTTGTTTTATTATGCCTTTTATGCTTTTCGAAAGAGTTCACCTAGAATTGCATGCTTAGGATAATAAAACCTACTCTCAAAATGAATTATTGTTCAACCTATCGAAACACCACTTAGATGGATAAATAAAGAAAGCCAAAGCGAATTATTTGTCCATCATTAATAAGTAGAGTGGGATCTAGGTCAATTCAAATTGGCTATCAAAATAGTTTTGGGCCAAGAGCAGAGGAAGAGAAATATTGTATTCGATACAAATTTCTTGCCAAGAGTCATTTTGAATGATCGATCATAAGATGATCCACCAAAGATAACATGGGATCGAGTTTTGTTTGGCCAAAGTCCACTTGAGCCCATGAGTCTTGTGGGTCTTGGTAAATTAAAACATTAAATGAGAGTTGATAAAGTGTTTTGATTTGAAATTAAAATTAGTTTAATTTCTTTTGATGAATAATAACTAAAATGAACCAACTTGTCTCGTAGAATTATTTATGTTTTTTCACTCAAACATCCACCACTAATAAAATATTGTTTTCTTCTTGAGAAAGAGAAAAACAATTAACACCAATTCCTTAATTGGCATTGCCATCGCAAGATTGTCTTGAAGGCGATTAAAAGAAACATGTCTTTGATATAACATTGAGCTAGGCATCAATATTAAGAGGTCAATCAAGTCAAATGAATACATGTAATGTCATAGTATTCATACAATTTTAACTTCAAAATGTTTGAAGATTAGAGGAAGGATTTCAATATTACCAACACAAAACCAAGTTCATCGAACTAGTTAGAGTTGATAAATATGAAACCAATGACCAGATAGTCTCGGCTGAGCTAGATAAGGGCCAATTGGTGGCACTCATGTTCTGAAATAATTTGAATATTTTAAAACATGAGATACCTCGGATCCTCTTGAGCCAAAAGATTGACGACCAAAGATAGTCTTTTAGTGAAAGGGAAAATAAGATTTAAGAAATCTATCAAAGACAAGAAGTCAAAGGAAAGGTAAGGACAAACAGTTGTACATACCCAACCAATGACAAAGAATCGTTAACAACCAGATCATGTATGACACTGGGAGCGTGAATAACTATAAGGAAGACTTGAGATATGATTTCAATTCTAGGAAAATGCGTATATGATACACACTATCCTTATTAAACCCACTTTGAGTATAAGATACAGGCTGTGAAACTCACATTTATGCAAATGTGCAGTATCTACAGCAAAGTAGATGTGTTTTGAAGGATGAGAGTCAGCCTACAAATAGGAACATGCAATTAGTTGTAGTTCCTTATGAAGAGTTGATTGTTTTCCTCAAAACTTATAAGAGAAATATATAGGTGATTCTATGTTCTCATTATAAGTAGAAATTTAATTTCTTACTCTTAATTAGAGAGAGAGAGGATCTCGGATAAACACACCTAACACATCGAAACCAAAAGGTTTAAAAAGAATAAACTCATGTTCAAACATAAAACTTGTAACTATCTATTAAGTCATGCAAATCAGAGTGCATTTAGAAGCATCACAGTGATAAACTTTTGAATGATAAGACTTTGAAACATGTGATGTCTGCAACGCATGACTATACCTTTTACAAGAAAGGGTGAACGTGTCGACAAACACTTATACATATGGATGTATGTAGTCCATTTGAGCACAAGTACAAGGGATGAATTACATCAAATCTTCAATGATGAATAAAATAATTCATGGTGATTCATGTCTATGAGATTCATCTGAAGCTGGAATCTTAAAATAGTTTAAAGATTTCCAAAATGTAGTCTTGGCGAAATAATGAGAGCACCTAGATACGATCGAAAGGATGCTAATGGTTGAGCCAAGAATTTGAAAAAATGACTCAAATGAAACATAATTCTTGCACTATAAGCTTTGGTCATATTAATCATAAATGCATTCAGAAAACTGCATAGTGCGAGATTTTGGAAAACCTAAACTTTGAAAAGTTCAATGTTTATAAAGCATGTCTGATGGGTAAGATGACTAAAACACCTCTTATTGGAATTGGTGAACAAGCTAATGACTTATTAGGATGCAAATATATTGATGTATGTGGGCCTATGAGCACTAGTCCTAAGAAGAAGGTTTACAGTATTATTTCATCACTTTCAGTGACGATTTTTTTTTTTTAGTAGATATGGGTATATCTACTTAATGCGCCACAAGTTCAAATCCTTTGAAAATGTTCAAAGAATTTCAAAGTGAAGTACAAAACCAACTTGGCAAGAAAATCAAACCCCTTCAATTAGGTTGAGGAGGTGAGTATTTGAGCCAAAGATTTCGTTGACCATTCCAGAGAACGTGGAATTGTTTCATGACTCTCTCCTCTGGGAATACGACATCTCAATGACGTATCTAAGAGGAGGAATCACACCTTATTAGATATGGTGCGATCAATGATGGTTGAGTCAACATTGTCTGTTACCTTTTGGGGATACACGCAGTTAACCATAGCTTTAATTACTGAATAAAGATTCTCTGAAGCACTAGAGAAAAGAGGTTCTTGAACCATTTTCTCAAAGAAAGAAGTACACTTCCACAAACTGTTGTAGAGGAAAGTGTTTGTGTAAAACCTCAGAAAATCCGATTATAAGTACCGTTACGTCGTTAATATTATTTTTACGTTCGTTAATTATTTCTGTGCTTAAATTGTTAACACTTGAGCTCATAGGACCGTCGTGGAATTATTAAGGGTAATATAGTCTTCTCTACGTGCATGGTTATGCATGGGACTAGGGGTATTTTGGTAAATTACATGTTAATTATTGATGATTATGTGTTAGTTTTTATTTAATTAATTATGGGGTACTTTAATATTATTATTAGTACTAATATTTATTATTAGTAGTATTATTATTCTTATTCTTATTCTTATTATTAGTATTGTTTAGAAATTTTTTTTTTAAAAAAAAACCTTTTTCATAGTGCTATAGTGGGCGGTGAAGGGACTTGTTCCCCAAGCCTAAATTTGCTAAATTAAGTAGTAATTTTCACTAATTAACCTTAATTAACTCTCCTAATATTAACCCTAAACCCTAATCTCTATCTACATCTCTCTTCCTCTTCCGCTTGTTCTTCCTGTGCAACCATCGACCACCACCGGAAACCTGTCGCCGTCGGACCTCTCCGGAAACCACCTGCAACCACCACAGCGGCGCATCACCACCACCACAGATCACCGCTCTCGCACGCTGTCTCTCTCTCTCTCTCGCTTTCCCTCCCTCTCTCTGTCCCGACCGTCTGCCGTGACGCCGCCGCCACCAGGGCAACCGTCACTGTCGCACCACCCCGCTCAGACCACCGAACCTGCCACCAGACGCCGCCGCGACGCCCTGGAGCCACCGCACGTCGCTGTCGTTCGGAATGTGAAGGAGACAAAAACTCCTATTACTATTGTTGCGAATCGAACCCAGGAACCGCACCACCGACCATTCCGACCACCACCTACGACCCAGCTGACGACCCCGCCACCGGACTCCGCCTTGACCGCCGCCGGACGTCCACCGTCCCGCCACCCGTGACCTGTGCGTGCGTAAAGCCCTAACCCAAATTGCTTTTATGCATTAGTTTATTACTATCAGTATATTATCATGTATGATTATTACTATGTTTGTGAGTAGTATTATTTTGCTTACAATTTAATTCTACTATGTTCTTCATGTCTCTTATTCATGCTTAATATGATTGTTTTAAGGTTTTAAGTGTTGTAGTTCAAGTTAAACACTGATGTAGGTATTAATGCATGTGGTTATAGTGCACCAGAACATGTATTTGAGTAGCCTGGGGTAGTCGTGATTAATGGGGTCAAACCCATATGCTCTTGGCCCTAAGTAACTAGTTAATTCTGTAATTAGAATGCTAATTGAATTTCATAGGGCTTCCCCAGTTCGGAAAGTTGTCAGTTACTGTAATACTTACTTTTATATGGGAATTATGTTATTATTGAATGTAAGTTACGTTAGAGTTTGAGTAGGGTTAGTTTATGGAAGTGTCATTTGGGATAATTTGTAAGTAATATGTGTTATTGATTAATTAGGGGTACTTGTGAGTAAGTTTTAAATGTAGTATGTTTTAGTTTTAAAAGTATTTCACAAAGCGAGAGTCAGTTTTGAGATTTTTTTTAATAAAAATCAGACGTTATAATTATTATATAGTATCTTTTAAAAGGGTATTGTTTAAATATTCCTATGGTTTTTGCAAAGGAAATTATATTGTGTTTAGTAAAATTTTGATCCTTGGGGTATTATTCGTATTATTTCGGTTATTATCATGTGCGGTGTTATTATTGCAAGTTTTATCGATTTTATTCATGTCAAAATACTTCAAATTGGTCTTGAATGAAGGTTTAGTATTCTTGCTGTGTGTGACGTTTTCCATAAGATTTCAATGTCGAAAATTCGGGTTGTTGTTGTGATCTCTATGGTTAGTTTTTAAAGAAAATGTTTACTTTGCAAATTTAATGCGTTTATGTAAGAATTTGTGTTAGTTTATGTGTAATTTGACATTGGTTATGTTAGGGGAGTGAAGAGGGATGTCTTTGCCTTTAGTAGACTGTTTAGAATCTCAAATTGGAGCCCCAAGATAGTGTGGTTGGAAATTAGGATCGACAAACCCAAAATGAAAACGGGTCAGATTGGACAGATTTCATAAGTCTTACTAAATCGGTCACCATATAATATAGTGTTAATTTTTAGCCCTACCTTTTGGTCTGAAAATACCTAAGGATGTTAGCTTTCATAGGAATTTTGCGGATCGAGATTTCGAGGTGTATATTCTGAGTTACGACCCAAATAGCGCACCTAGGTCAGAACTGGACAGGTTGTGTAATTGGCTATTTTTGAGGACCTTAGGGGGTGTCTTAGGCCTCGGGGTCAACATAAGAGTTTTAGTAGACATCCCGAGGTTTCCAGAAAGTCCAAAACCGTACGCATAGGATGTCGGGAAGTTCAAGAGACACAAAATACTATAATCATCACGTAAAACTCCGTTACTTGATCCTAGTTCAAGTTTTCCTATTGGTCGGAAAATTAAAGAACGAGGTTGAAGTAGTAGAAGCTCCTCAAAACATTGAGGAGGAGGTGCCATGAACAATACTCCAAGCAAGGTCAGGTAAACAACTCCATCAGCCACAAAGATATCGATCTTCTATGGATGAGCATGAGATGTTACTTTTAGAAAGTAATGACTCTACCTACATCAAAGAAGCTTTAGCAAATCAAGTTTCCATAAGGTCTAAAATGGACTCCATGTACGCAACCAAGTTTAGAACTAGGTTGATTTGTCTGAAGGTGTGAGCCATCAGGCATAGGAGGGTTTTAAGGCAAAACATGGGTTCATTAAGACATCAAGACTGACTTCAAAATCAGATTTTGAAGAAAGGTGTGTACTTGACACAACTGAGTGGTCCTTTGTTGGAATACTTATAAACTTCAAGAGACCATCTGTGGTCTTAAGGAAGCTTCTAGGAGTTGGAATCATTGACCTTCTTGACCAGGATATCAAAAAGGTTTGACATACTGGGAAGTGCCAAAGATAATATTGTGTTTACAAGAAGTTCAATGGGAGCAATGCGTTTTCTGATATTGTATGTGATTGACATATTGCCTACTGAGAAGAATATTCCAATGTTGCTTCTACTGAGGTTGACTTGGAAATAATTTTCAAAGTGAAGGATTGGTGGGGCTAAGAATTTTCTTGGAGACAAGATCTATAATGATAGATTAAAGATTTTGATTATTTGAATCAAAGTTGACTAGGTGTTGAATAAGTTTAACCCACTTCGAGAATGTTAATTTCCATAAATCATGGCATATCCTTAGGGAATCTGATTGTCTTACAATTAGAGGATCTAAAAGGGATGAGACATATAGCTCACGCTTCAAGCGTGAGATTAATGTATGCCACGAGATGGTCAAAGCCCAATATAACATATACATTGTGTATATGTATAAGCAAAACTAAGGATATGTCCTAAGTCTAAAGTGGTTGATAAAAGCTAAGTGTGAAGAGTTGCATTGATGCTACACTTATGACAGAGAAATATGATTATCTGAAAGGTCAAAGAATATTATACGATTTGTTTTGAGTGGTATTGAGGTGAACTGGAAGAAGTTCCTAACATGACATGTGTTTAATTCTACAAAATAAGATAAGCATGACACAGTTTTAGAAGCCGTGATGTTAAAATCGTTAGATTGAAGTTCGTTTCAGAACTAGGTGATGTTTCTAGCCTTGCGAGAGAAATGGAGCCTTGTTGATAGGAGCCGTCACTCAAGCAACTGAAGCTCACTATGAATCCAAACATGAGTTCCGGAAATATCTTCCTGAATGAAAGACCATTAGTGAGATGGTATATGTGCGAGGTTCATTACAAGTATTATATACTAAACCCCTATTGTAGTTATAGCATGATAGTCATGCATGGGCAATAGGTATTGAACACTTTCCGGAATATTAACAAGTCAAACTTACATGAATTGTCATGAAATATGACCTTGTTGATTCATCATTAAGAATAAGATTCCAAAATTTACATAAATTGTGGGTTAGAATTATGTAAATGTCCAAAAGGGTTAGCGAATTCAAAATGGGAAATCGGATGAGGTCTGATTTCTGAAACCCCATTAGTGAACTTGATGACGCTAATCATGGTCGATAATCGACCTGTTTCCTAATTGTATTATCACGTAGGAACAGTGATAATACCAACACAATTAGCATGTAGGATTGAGGTGATGATCAAGTTTCGTGATCATAGTGATGTGATGACATCATAAATCAATCACATGGGTATTGTTGAGAACAACTGCCGAACTGACCCACAGTGGGAGCTCTTTAAGTTGGGAATTGTCATAGGAGCTCTCACCACTCAAAATTCCTGAATCCTGAGTTCAGTACACGCATCGCATTATCTCGTGACTTTGGAGCGCGTCAAACACCTTTCATAACAGTAGGCTATAAAGGCGGTGTCTGGGTTACAGTTGGATCATGTGAGAATGTGTGTTTGAACAAGATGGCATTATCCTCCCTATTAGGGACAATTGTCTTATTGGCCACTCGGTGAGATTGGACTGAAAATGCTTGGCCGAACTCAGTTGAATCAATAGTTGATCATCTGCTTTTCAAAGTCTAAACTCGGAGATCGAGGAACGTTTCGGGTCTTATATAAGGATGACATCATCTTACCTTATCCGAACATGAGACAGTAAGTGACAAGGGAATTCAAAGAATCGAACACTTATGGGACAAGTGGGAGATTGTTGGGAATGTCCCGACAATGTTCGATATACACGGAGATTAAACCAAAGTGATATAGTAATTATATGTCTTGCTAGAGACCTATATAATTAGTAATTAAATATGTTTAATTACAACTATATTATTTGGTCCTACTGGGTCACACAAGTCAGTGCCCTGGAACAATGTATGTAACCTAAGTAATATTGTATTACGTTTAGAAAAGTTGGAAACTGATTTCTGTGAGAAATTAGCCCAACACGGACCGAACTGGGCTAAACACGGACCGTGTTGACCCAACACGGTCCGTGGTGTCCATGGGCCGAATTAATGGACCTTCTGGAGTCCAACATGGACCGTGTTGTTTCAAGACGGACTGTGTTGGGCCTGAGAAGCGCGCCGTTGCGTTAAGTCGACCCTTTAGGGTTTTGAATCTTTCCCTAGGTTTTCTAAACACTATATAAAGGGGTCTCTGTGAGAGATTATTCAAAACCAACTGCCTGAGACTCTTAGAGAGATATCAGGGTGATTTCCTGAGTTCCTCTCTCTTTTAGTTTTGCAGTTCCAGTTTCAGGAAACATTATTTGTTTCCCAAATAATCTCATATACATCTTAGATTGAGATTCGTCTCGATCAAGTCGATCTAGCAGTCGGGTTCCCGGAGTGTTGCGTGGACTTTCAGTAGAGGATTTCAGCATTGGAATCTCGAAGGTCAACCTCTTCATCAACCGGATTAGCGATCAGGTATAATTACTAAAACCTCTGCAATTGTTGTGATTAATTGTTTTATAATTGTTATGAATATTCCGTCAATTAATCTGTATCTGTTTAGGAAATAGATAACCTAAAACCTAACATTTGGTGTGTACTTTTCGCTTCCCAAGTTTGAGACAATAAAGCATGCCTGAGGTTGACGTTACTTTAAGATAGTAGATAATCTATATGCATAACCATAATGCTTAAGGTCGGTTCTGAAGAAACTCAACTGACTATGAGGACCTCAGCGCAAGCATCTGTGAGGACCTCAACCATCAGCGCCAAGTTATTTTGTTTGAAAGATCATCCAGCCACTTCAGGGAAGTAACAAACCTATCCTTATCCTATATCTTTCCTCCATTTTAAAGATATGATTGTAATCGCACTTCTTTCCTTATTAGGCCTCAAACGAAAAGGAAGGAAAAGCATGGCAAGACAACTCATGAAGATCAAGTCAGAAAAAGGAAACAAATCTTCATTGGAACGTTAAACTCAATGAAGATACTTGCCAAATCAGAACCAATACAGACTGGAAAGAATCAAGAAGCAAATAAGGAAACTGGAGGAAGTCGTTGAGGAGCTCAATATAAATAAGAGAACTGATTCTCTTTACATCTATCGATTTCCAAGAAAGTAAATCAGTTGTAGGAGCTTTGAGAAAGAAAGCTCCGAGTGTAGGAATTGTTCAAATTCTGAGTGTAAACCACACTTAAGTTGTGGTGAGTTTGTAACCAGAAGTCTAGCTGGTGAGGACCTCATAAGGTCGTAAGATTGTTTAATTTTAGTGATCTTCTGCGAATAGGAGTCACTGTGTGAAACCGCCTCTTCTGTGAGGCCTCAAGATCAGAAGACTGCTGCTTAGTCTTCTGCCTCCGTAAGTTGGTCTGAGGACCTCACAGTCCTTTGATCAGCCGAGTTGTAACCTCCTTTCTTAAGCACTTTTTCATTCAATAATAAGAAATTATTTTCAGTATCTAAAAGTGCTATTTAACTTGGTTGTGTTGATTAAAGTGCAGAAATTTTTCATAACCCTAATCACCCCCCCTCTAGGGTTATTTCAATTGGTATCAAAGCAGGTCAACAGATCTGAAGAGTCTAACAACTCGTGGTAAAGATCATGGCCGGCCTCAACACAACCGAAGCTCCTCAAGGACGCTCATGGACAAGGGCACCTCTCCTCACTGGAGAAAACTATAGAATGTGGAAAAGACAAATGGAGATCTTTCTCAGAGACCAAGATGAGGACCTCTGGATAATTGTCACTGAAGGCGATTTGCCTACCCCCACAAAGAAGAATGCTGCAAATCAGGATGTCCCAAAAGAGAGATCTGAGATGACAGCCGAAGAGCTCACCTCCTTGGGAAAAAATATTTGAGCCTTAAATTTACTATATTGCAGTTTGAATCCAAATGATTTTGAACGTGTCTCTAACTGTGAAAACGCCAAACAAGTTTGGGAATATTTGGTTACCTCATATGAAGGTATAAGCCAAGTTAAAGATATCAAACTGGACATTCTCGTCCAGAAATATGAGGCCTTCAAAATGGAAGAAGAAGAATCCATTGAAGAAATGTAAGCAGTATTGCTAATCACCTCAAATCGCTTGGAAAGAACTATTCAAATGAGGAACAAGTCAGAAAGATTCTCAGATGTCTGCCAAGAAGAAAGTGGGGTCCAAAGGTCACAGCCATCGAATAAGCACAAAACCTGAAAGTCCTCAAGCTAGAAGAACTCATTGGGAAACTGTTAGCTCATGAGATCCAATTAAGTGACCTCATAGAGTCTAAAGGAGTTGCCCTCAAAGCAGCCAAGGATTCTGATGAGGAATCAGATGAGGATGAAGAAAAAACCATGGCTATGCTGGCAAGAGGCTTCAGAAAACTATACAAGAAAAATCCAAACTTTCGAGGCTACCTCAAGGATGGACAACATCGAAAACCAAAAGGTAAGACCTCCATGAAAGATGAAACTGACCCCTTCACTTGTTATAGTTGTGGCAGCACAGAGCACTTGATTAGAGACTGTCCTCATGCGAGAAAAAATAAAGATAAAAGAAACATGAGGCCCAGACCGTAACAACGTAGAGCCATGCTTGCAACTTGGAGTGACAGTGACTCAAGTGAGGATAACAGTGACGTTGATGAAGTCGCAAATGTCTGCCTGATGACTCAAATGAATGAGGAACCAGAAACATCCTCACACCAAGAAGAGGTAAACATTGATGACCTCCTCAATCTCTCACCTTTACATCTCGCTCATAAATGCTTGCATCTGTTTAAATATTCCAAATCCTTGATTGAAAGGGTAAAATATCTTACCAAGCATGTTCAAAGTCTCAGTGAGGCCAATGATAACCTAACTTCTCAAAATGACCTCCTCTTCACTAAAAGTAACAAACTATCTCTTGAGGTCAAAGACTGCTATAAGACCATTAATCAATTATCCAATGAGGCAGTCACTGCCTCTCATCCCTACAACAATAAATTGGCCTTTACATCTCCTCCCTTTCAACCTCGAGCTAAACAGCCTCTAAGAGAACCACTCCTCCCTACTCCTAAACTGACCCCTCACAGAAAGCAACATCACAAAAACTGCCCTAGACCTCACACTCCAATGACCTCAAAGCTTCCTCCAAAAGCTTCCCCCACAACTCATGTTCCAAAAACTTCTCGAGACAACTTCCCAAATTCGCCTAAGTCCCCTAAGTTTTTTCAAGTGGGTGAAATCTGGATCCCCAGACCTAATGATGCATCTTGTCTGTCAAAATCCAAGAAAGGTATAATGCCCTCTGATGCAAGTATGCCTCAAAACTCACAGCGACCTATGGTATTTGGACAGCAGATGTTCTCGTCACATGACCGGAGATCCAACCAAGTTTTGCGAGCTGAAAACCAGCAAAACCGGGAAAGTTACATTTGGAGACAAAATCCAAGGCAAGATCCTCGGCATTGGGAAGGTCGGTAAGGACCTCAACAACTCCTTACATGACGTATATCTAGTAGAGGGTCTAGAATATAACTTGCTTAGTATATCTCAGTTTTGTGATAAAGGTAATAGAGTCAGTTTTGATAAAAATAAATGTGTAGTGTCTACAGAGTCACATCAAGTCATATTGCATGGTCATCATATGAACAATGTGTATGTTATAGATCTAAGTGAATCTCTTGAGGACCTCTCCTGCCTTAAGGCTGGCACTGAGGAAACATGGTTGTGGCATCGACGCCTAGGTCACGTTAGCATGAAAACATTACAAAAACTGCATAAATCAGACCTTGTCCGAGGTCTCCCACCTCATAAAATGAGAAAGATCGGGTTTGTGATGCATGTGCAAAAGGTAAACAGACAAGAACATCCTTCAAACCTATCAAGTCTGTGACCACCTCAAAATGCCTTGACCTCCTTCATATGGATCTCGGCGGTCCTATTCCTTACAAAAGTCTTGGTGGAAGTTCATATATTCTTGTTATTATAGATGATTTTTCAAGATTTACGTGGGTGTTCTTTTTGAAAAGCAAAACAGAAGCATTTAAGCACTTCTCAAAACTCTACAAACAACTCACGGTCCTCACCGGAAACTCTGTCAAAGCAATAAGGATAGATCATGGTAGGGAGTTCGATAACAAGGACTTGTTTGGAGCATTCTGTGCTGAAATGGAAATCACTCACAATTTTTCCGCTCCAAGAACCCCTCAACAAAATGGAGTTGTTGAAAGGAAAAACCACACATTGGAGGACATGGACAGAACAATTATATGCGACAACAATCTTCCAAAATTCCTCTGGGCAAAGATCATCAATGCATCAAACTATATTCTAAATCGATGCACTATCCGGTCTATTCTGAAAAAGACCCCTTATGAACTGTTCAAGGGGAAGATACCAAGCATCGGTCATCTCAAGGTCCTCGGCTGCAAATGTTTTGTTCACATCAATGGAAAGAAGCCAACAAGCAAGTTTGATGCTCGAAGCGAGGAAGGAATTTTTGTTGGATATTCCTCTACAAGCAAAGCCTATAGAATCTATTTCAAACACTCAAGGTCTGTAGAAGAAAGCATCCATGTTGTCTTTAACGAGGCCATCTCACTACATCAAACTGTGTTGCGCCCTCCTATGAATAATAGTGACGACGAGACGCCTCCTGAGCTACCTCCTGCTGAGGCTGCATCACCACCTCCTGAGGCTATATCATCACCTCCTGAGGCTGCATCCTCACCTCATGCCTCATCATCTCAGGAGTCCTCACCTCAAGCTCCACCAGCACCAGAGATCTCTTACAAATTCACAGCAGCTCATCCAGAGTATCTAAAAGTTCTATTTAACTTGGTTGTGTTAATTAAAGTGCAGAAATTTTTCATAACCTTAATCGCCCCCCTAGGGTTATTTCAAGTTCTTCATTACGTACTCTTGAAATTATCATCATTCCTTATCATATTATATGTAATTATTTATTTCTTAATTTTGATCAAGCATGTGTTATGATCGATAATATTTGCTAGAATCGATATTGTAGGGTATTACTTGAATTTAGCTTGTTGATGGTAACTTCGAATGTATTTTATGCATGTCTCATAAATTGATTCAAAGTACCTGATGTTATTCCGATATACCATACGTTTTTGGTTCTTTATCCATGAGGTTATGTTATTAATGCTAGGAGCCATTCTTGGATTACTAATAAATTTAGACTATTAAATTCTGACCACATATCATTCCATACGTGCCTAATAATCAAAGTTATTATCATATTTCACTGCATCTAATTAAATTGGTTTAAAGTGGTATAGTATGTTCAATAACTTGTTTGTTTTCATAGAATAAATTATGTTAATTTCATTACACAATTATTATGTTTTACGAACAATAATGTGTTCGAATTGTTAATGTTCAAGGGAGGGGGGTGAAGTTCACAATTAAGATCTACACACTAGGTAAGGACGTTAGAGCAAACTTCCTTAGTTTCAAACCAAGAATCAAAACACAATGTAACTGAAATACCTCATTAGATTTATAATAATGAACAAGTTACTCTTACAAAACAAAACAAGAAGTAACAGCCCGAAGGTAGTTACTGATAGGATCACTGACCAAGACTGAATGTTCTCGAGTCAATTACAGATAAGGATCTTCGTAGGAAAAACCCTAGCGGCGATTTGGAACATGATGGATTACATTGAAGCACAAACTCACACAGCCTTAGTCCGTCAAGGTTCTGCTACACACCATCTCTCCACCACATGTAGACACAACGAATCCTCACCAAGGTCCTTGGCTATACCTTCACCAAAGGTCCTTTACTGGCTACCTTCACCACCGAATCATTGGTTACACATTCAGAAATCCCACCGGATTTCTTACTCCGCGATTACTTTCGTGGAATTGCCTAAGTTCTCAATTCTTCTATCGTCCTTTTTATAGAGCCTATGGATGCTTGGACTTGAGTTCTTCCAACGGTAACTTGCATTATGTGTTGATTTCTTCCCTTTTGTTGCTACAATAATCATGATTGATTTCCCTTGATTTGTTTCCTTTTTTTCCTTTTTATATCTACAAGAATCATGCCCATAATAAGAATATATAATATATAATGAAAATATATATTATATATATATAATCTGAGTATATAATCAGAATATATATTATATACTCAGAATATATAATTAGATTATACAATATAAGGCAACTTCCCTTTTCCGGATTTTCACTTTCATCAAAACCGAAGGTCCTTCGCGGATGCGCGGTGAAGGACCTTGACCCTATCTTCAACAGTTAGTACCCAAATATCTCTCTCTAGATCACCTTATCACTCGCATGACTTTACTTAATCCCATATCATGAGACTATAGGTTGTAATGCAAGTATGTGCACATTATTATCATGAACAATAGTGTAAATTGCTACAGTATGTGCCAGCATTTATGTTGTGAACCATTATTATCTCAAGTATGATTGGATGTACTCTTGTCCAATTATGTGTATAAGCACTTCGTTAAATTAATTCGGTACTATGCAATTTACTTGGTCACTTACATGAAAATGTGATGGATGCTTTTTTTTTTTGATAATTTGCGGTCATTAAGCCAGTTTTATTTCATCCGAAATAAGTGTCAGGGAACGGAGAGATGCCCTGATAAGAAAATGGGCAAGAATTACACAATAGAATCCACCTACAATGAGATTATACTACCAAATCTACTCCCAACATCAACCCCAACCATGGATTCAAAAAGATAATATAATAAGCCCAACAAACAAAAGAAATGGTTCCAACATATGGATCCAAGAAACAAATGAATGCTTATAGTTGGTGGATATTATGTATGCATGAAGTTCTTATATTCAAGTATTATGTGTCTAGATACTATATATATTTGGCTACCATAATTATAAATTTTTATCTGATATCTGGAAGGAGGTATTTAAAATATAATAGGTGACATGTTTCTACTACATGACAACCATGATTATCCATACATTTTAGAGCTTATGACTCGGTGCCTAAAGTACATGACAAATATGTGTTCAAGCCAATTTATCTTCTAATCTGTGGGTATTTTATATACAAGTATGTATGCATGAGATTTTATTACATATGGGTATATTCTTGACTAATTACCTAGTCAAATATATATACCTACTTCTAATAGTAAATAACGTACCTCTTCTGAAGAATTTATATCAATATATTTTCTTGTACCCTATTATCATCCAACCAAACTTTTCGAGTGAGCTTCGTAGTTATGGGATATTCTTAGTACTGCAGCATAAGGATGACCATGACTACAAGTTCTTCCTCTAGCTTTAGCAAAGTTTTTCCATCTATAATACTCAACTACTAATTTTCATTTTCGCAAGTTTCGAGGACGAAACTTCTTTTAAGGAGAGTAGGATGTAACAACCCGAATTTTTAATATTCTTTTAATTACAATTATTTTACTAATTACACTCTAATTTATTTTAGAGTATTTAACCTAGTAACTTTATATGTATTTCCGTTTAAATCAAACTTATTAAAATTATTAAGAGTAATTTTAATATTGATAGTTTTATTGTAATACTAATAAATTTTTTTATTTCCGCTTTTAATTTGTAAAGATTTTATTTTTAATTATTAGAGGAGCCTTACAAAATTATCCCCCAAGTTTATCATCAAGTCTATTAACACTAACTAAATGAACAAGGTTTTAAACTTTTGTCCAAGTCAATTTATCATCAAGACAGTAAAAGAGTTGCCAACATTTTCAATCCAAATAGCCTCCCAAATACCTTCTTCATTCTTCTATTTTTTCTTCTTCTTCACCAAGTCCAATCGTTCCTGTCAAAAAGTAGTCAACCCAAATGAAATTTTCACAGTAAATTATCCATCTCTTCCTTTCTCCAATTTCCCCACCTCCCTCATCAACCATTGAAATCAGCCGACTAAACCTACAGCCGACCAAACCTACACATGAGTATACAAATTGATCTCTAATCTAATCACAACTCTTTATAAATATCATCCCAAGACATTTTCTTTTGGGTGTGCTAAACTTAAAAATGAGAGAAATTGAACCCAAACTCATGCACCACCCATCTCTACAGCTACCATCAACATCGATCACCATTAGCATCACCATCATTCATAACCACAACCACCATCCCCGCCACCAAGACCACCATTTTACCGCTTTTACTCACCGGAAAATGGCCATAAACCAACTCTAAAACACCCAGTACACTGCCCTTGTTTTCGCACCACAATAGGGGTGAAACCGTCCTTCTATAACTGCCGTCGGTCGTCCCCAACCGTCTCCAAGACCAACCATCCCTCCAAAAACTATCCTACATCGGCCCTGAAAATCTCCCTGGAAACCACTCAAATCACCCTAAAAACTATTGTTTCTCTCTCATCTGTGTCCACGGCACATCTCCATCGTGTCTGCCACCTCTGAGGCGGTGGTCCTTCCCACCAATGTCGGTGCGAGCTCCGATTCCGCCTTGCCCCGACGCCGCGCCACCCACCCATGGCTAGGTTCCTCCTTTGCCCCTTCTATGCGTGCATATAAAAGGATGTATGTGCCCCTTCCAACACAAAAATCCATGGCTAGGTTCCTCCTTTGCCCTTTCCAACGCAAAAATCCAATTTAATTCTTGTTGGGCCAAATGCTTCCCGCCTAGGGATGGTAATGGGCAGGGTCTGGGGCGGGTCCAGCTGGACTCGAACCCGCCAAATTTTTGTGGACCTAGTGGGTCCCAAAAACGTGGACGTAGACCCAGACTCGCCGGGTCCGTGGGTCCACGGGTCCAGAGCGGGCCCTTATTGGGTCCATCACTCTTATGTATTTTTTACTAGATTTATCAATTTTTCGGGTTAATTTTATACGTACGCAATTGTATAATAATGACTATTCTATTTGAACACAAATTTTCAACATAATAAAAATATCTAGTTCATTATACAAGGCTCTGAGCAAAATTCAGCATGAAAACATTACAAAAATCATCCACAAATCAACTCTAAAAATATAACTATACAACTTAAAATGCACAAGTAAAATAATCATGAAATTCATGATTATCGCATGGTATACAACTCTAAAAATACAAATACACTATATATATAATTTGATGGGTCCACGGATTCATGCCTAAATCCAGATCCGGACCCGGCAAATTCTATATTGGACCCAGACTCGACCCGGACACAATGGGTCCAAATTTTTTGGACCCAGACTCGCCTAAATGAGGCGGGTCCGAGCGGGTCTGGGGTGGACCCAAGACCCATTGTCATCCCTATTCCCACCCACTTCATTCATTTTGGTAATTCCCTATTTAATTACCCCCACCTACTTATTTCATTACTTAATATTTTTCAAATTATACTAATTACTAATTATTATTTTTGTAATTTATTACATATATTTCACGTTGAAAAGGTAATAATATCTGCCGGAATTAATCAAAGTCCCGGAAGGAAAGGAACATGCAATTGCTATTCATTTTTATGACAATTATATAGTACCAATTTTATGCCCAAATATTTACATCATGCATTACACATTTTATGTTCAAATATTTTTACATGCGAAGCCAAGAACCAACATTATTATACTTTCTTGGCTCAATTTTTAGTGGACCCTTAATAGCATTGTCGGTACCGGTGTCTGAGTTAATAACTGACTCAGCTGTGCGCATAGCGAAGGACAGGATCCTAGGGTTATATAGTCTGGCTCAACAATAATATAAAAGGGGCTCCACACCCAGCAATATACATATGTAATTATATCTACTATTGCAAAATGAATTGAAATAGTTGAAATAAAATAAATTTTACGTGATAGGGTTGCATTGTACTGAGGTCAAAACTCATATTCTATGTTTTGGTTTAGATGGCAGGTACCCATGGGGATATGGATCGGGGAAGAGAGGAACCATCATGGTCAAAATAGCTAATTGAGACAATTGTATAAGTTAGATTGAACATCTTATTCAAGTATGGGTTTATAAGTGATTGAACATTAGTGATTCAATTAGAAATAGATCATCTTTTAATTTTCCTCTGTCCTTATTATTTTATTTTATCAGAGTACGTAGTAAACGCCTTGCTTTCTCACTATCTGGGAATGTGGCGGTAACACTCCCGGCTTTATAAGCTTCTGCTAAATCAAAATTAAATAGATTAAAATATTGCTAAGTAACACCCCGAAAGTCGGGGTTGTTATATGCAGTGAGGCTCTACCTATCTCCACAGTGATCTAAGAAAGCAAGAGGACAAGAAAAGTCATCCAAGCAATGCCTTCATCATCAGGCCTCATTATAAGCCTCACTTATCTTGCCATGTCCTGAAATTGCATGTCGAGTTGCTCTGACACTTAGGGAATCATCTTTCTAGTCTTGGTACTGGGGGATGTTTGCATATTGAGTCACATGCATACTGTTCATGTATATATTCTCCTTGTTATTGCATTGCATCAAGAAGTTATGCATAAAGTCAACAACCGTGCATAAGTACATAAGAGTCTAGAGTCTAACAGACCAAGTGCATGCAAACTCATCGAGAAAAGAAGGAGAATAAAAGAATGTCATCTCGCACAGAGGCTCATACTCGACTTCTAATCATCAAGAGCAAGATTAAAGAGAGTTATAATCACACTCTGAATGATATCTATCCAATTCAAGCGACTATCATCCAAAACTCATCCTCATGACGATCTTATAGTCTGCTAAAGCAACAAAAGTTGCCATGGACGTCATCAATACAATCATCTGTGCTGGAAAAATCTGAGTTACCTTGGGAAAATTTGTTAGGCATCATCAACATCGAGAAAATCTGATCCGCGTCGGGAAACTCGGTTGGGCATCATCAACATTGGGAAAAACTGATCTGCCTCGGGAAAATCCGTTAGGCATCATCAACATCAGGAAAATCCGATTCGCCTCGGGAAAATTCGTTGGGCACCATCAACATCGGGAAAATCCGATCCGCCTTGGGAAAATTCGTTAGGCATCATCAACATCGAGAAATCTGATCCGCCTAGGGAAAATCCATTAGGCATCATCAACATAGGGAAAATCTGATCAGCCTCGGGAAAATCCGTTGGGCATCATCGACAGTAGCATCGAAGAAAGGAAGTTTAGATCAGCAATGATCAATCTATCAGATAGGTAATTCTTTATATCTCCAGTCGTTGTTCAAAATGATCTAACATTCTGTTTTGGTTTATATACAGCGAACCATCACCGACACCGGGAAAACCGGGACATCATCTTCCAGCTGCCATTAAAGGAGCGCTGACATCCACCTTCCGATCGCCATTAAAAGAGCACCGACATCATCCACCTTCCAGTCGCCGTTAAAAGAGCACCGATATCATCCACCTTCCGGTCGGCATTAAAAGAGCACCGATAACATCCACCTTCCGGTCGCCATTAAAAGAGCACCGACATCATCCACCTACCGGTCGCCATTAAAAGAGTACCGACATCATCCACCTTTTGGTCGCCACTAAAAGAGCACCGAGAGCATGCACCTTCTGGTCGCCGTTAAAAGAGCACCGACAACATCCACTTTCCGGTCGCTGTTAAAAGAGCAGCGACAACATCTACCTTCTGGTAACCATTAAAAGAGCACCGACATCATCCACCTTCCGATTGCCATTAAAAGAGCATAAACAACACCTGTCTTCTGGTTACCGACGTCAGCCAATCAGCACCTCAGGTTACATTGAGCTTCGTCCTATTCGGACTCAATCAAAGTGGGGGCTCTCTTAAGACACCAAATTTTGTACCGGATCTTTTAGATAAATTGTACATATGCAATAAATTAGCATGCAAAAGACAAAAGCCAAGAATACAAAAAAAAAATAAAAAGAACCCCGAAAATACAAAAAAAAAAACAATTCCATGTCATTAATCTGTGTGAGCGTTCAAACACATCCATGTATCCATACCATGTCATCAATCTATGTGAGATAGCATTCAAACACATCCCCTAATCCATGCATCCATGAAATCCCCACAATCATGCACTCTCCTATTCTCCTCTTATCCCATAATCAAATAACTTTAATGGGGGAATTATGATATTAAAGGAGCATGATTGGTGGATCATGCTTATTCTCTTATTCCATCACCTCCCTTCCTCACCTATAAATACCCTCACATCCCTTCACTCATTCCATCAACAATCATCCTCAACACTCATCATCTATCATTTTCATCCACTCTCTCAAATTCTCCCATTAAATTCTCTTTATCATCCATTAAATTCACCCTTCCCCACCTTCAAATAACCCTCACTCCATCCAAGGTTCTCAACCGACATCATATTCAAAGTGTTCCCCATAAGGAGCCCAATCATCCTTCCATCACTTTGAGACTTAAAGTGAGGTTTGTTCATCTTTTATGTTTTAATCGTGTAATTTATTTTTGAATCATCTTACTTGTACATTATTTTGTAAAAACATCATATTTTAACCTTATATGTTCAGAATATAATATTATGAAATTTATTGAACTTCTCCCCGCTCGTTTCATTCCAAGTTCTATTTTAGTAGAGTATGTTTTTAAACAGGTGGATTCGAGAACTCTTTAATTCGAGAATTCGTAACCTTACCCCCGGATTCAGAATTCGGGTTCGCAGACCGGAGTCTTCTTTCTTCCTTTTTTTGGTTCGTCGATTTCCTTAAATTGGCTCGCGATTCTTTTTTATAATCTGTTTTATTATCTAATATATCCTTTCGTTGCATAAAAATATTTAGAGATGAACTAATAATTTTACTCCAACTCTAGGCCATCCCAACAGAAAAATGAACTTAGAATCCAACATAGGCCCAGCGGCCTATGCTGGGTTTTATCATTTTTCTGTCGGCTGAATACACGTATGCCCAATAGTAACTTCGTCATAGGCCGCGATGCAATCTCTTCGTCCCTTCTTCCCTTAAGTACAATTGTATGTACGGAGCGAAACCACGCTGAGAGAGTAACCCTTTCATGGACCGCGATGCAATCTCGAACCTTACCAACGGAAAAAAAAGAGAAAAAGAAAGAGAAAAAAAAATAGGAAAAGAAAAGAAAGAAAACTTGGTTCTTGTTGTTCTTTTGCTTTGAAACGAGCTCGGGTATGAGTTTTTTCTAAGTTTGATGTGATCAATTAGGGTAAACTAGCCCTTGTACACAAGGATTTTGTTTAGCATGATGTGTTTGGGGTTGAAAAACCTTAAGATTGACAACGTTTTGGTTTAAGTGTCCTTAAAGTTCAAATATTTGCTTCTTTTGATTGATTGACACCGTCATTTGAGTGATTGATTACTTGATAATCTTATTGAACATTTTCTTCTCCTTTTGTTTTTAGTTCTGTTTTTCACTCTCCATTCCCTTCTCTCTTCCATTTCTTCTCATGGCTTTTGTGGGTAAAGTCGCTACAAACCCTCATGAGACCCACCTCGTCCACCCGGGCTACGGGGGGGTTTAAAGGACTTGGTGGATACGCTAAATGCACTTGTCCCCTCCCACGAACGTGGAGTAGTTAGGTAGTTTTGTTCTTTTTTGCTCAGGACAAGCAAAAGTCTAAGTGTAGGAGGGGTGTTTAGTCCGTATTTTACATCATTTTTCCCCTCTATTATTTGACTTTTTGCTTATTTTTAATAATTAAATTAGGCTTTTTATTATGTTTTTACTCATTTATGCAATTTTATTAGATTTTATGTCTTTTTATCATTTTAGTTGTTTTTGTTATTAAAACCAATCAAAAAGACAAAAATTGAAAATAAAATGAAAACCATAATCATATTCCTTATAGCATAATCTAATCAGGCAAATCAGCCCAATTCCCCTTCTTATTTCCCTTTTTTTCAGTCCATTCACTCCCAGCCCAACTCTCCCCCTAAAACCCGCCTACCAAAATACCCGTCTACCCAAACCCGTACCCTAATCCATTTCCCCCTTTATTCACAGCCGAATACAATTACTCCCCAAAACCCTAATTCTAATATCATTTCCCCCCTTTTTCTCCTTCACTCTCTTCGTGCCTTTCCTCTCACTTTCCTCTGTTTCTATCATTTGCGCAGACAGCCACACCACCGAAGCACCCACCTCCATAACCAACCAACTTCATCTCCTTCTCTCTTCATTTCTCTTCTCTTCATCTCATCTTTTCTTCTTCTCTTCTCTTTCCCATTATCTTGTGATATATCTCCATCTCTCACTCAATTTCTCCCTTTTTTTGTTACAGATTCGGTTGAGAAGATGAGTACGCAGCAGCATCATACAGCATCATCTTCACCTCCAAAACCGTCAAATTTCATCTCCTCCGTCCAGCTAGAAGAAGATCAAAGGGCCAAGATTGGAAGGGGAGGCTCTAATTCGACTATAAAAGGAAGAAGAGGAGTCGTTCGAGATTTTCAAGGTTGGTTGAGGGGAATGTGACGCCCCAAAGCCTCCATCTTAGAGTTAGGATTAGGTTAGATTTATTCAGGTTTATTCTCTGTTTGAATCTGGGATTTTGATGATTTTTCTTGAATGTATTAGGTTTCAAATCTGGGAATGTTTGATGGTAGTATTTAGGTTGGTTTTGAATCTCTGAAGGATTGTTCTTAGTTTAGATTTCTGGTGATGAATGACAATGAATTCTATAATTGGCTTCGATCTCAGTTTATTTTATGTTTTGTTTTGATATGCCTTGTTTTAATCGTTTCCTCTTTTTCCTTTCTCACCCGTTTCGGCCAAGACCAACAGGTATTCTCCTTCTCCTTTCTTCTCTTCTCTGTCTCATTTTCATGCTCTGTTCTGTCTCATGTGTGATTGATGGTGTTTGATTTGATTTGATCTTGATGTGAGTGTGTAATTTGGTGTTGGTTTGATTTGTCTCGGTACCCTGTTTGATTCTAGTTTTGGATCGGTAATCGTTGGTGCTCTTTTGGACGTTCCTCCCTCTGTGTCCGTGTCTCTTTTTCCTTGTCTTCGGCCAACTTCAGTAGGGATTTAGGTCCCTTTTCTTCTTTTCCTTTCCCCCCTGTTTCGATCAGTAGCAGCTAGGCTGGATTCTTCTTTTCTTGTCTTTTTCTTTTCCTCGGTCATTAGTTAGTGTTAGGCAGTAATGTCTTTCTTTTATTTCTTCTTCCTTTTAGGGTCTTGTCTTGGTCAGGTCTTTAGGGTTCTTTGGGTTAGTTTTGTTTAGGGTTTGTTTTAGGGTTTATTAGGGTTTGGTCTTGAGTCAAGGATAATGTCATTAGGGCTTACAGTCTTTATTAGTTTGTTTTCGTTGCCTAATATGATTAGTGGCTAGGGTTCTTTGGGGTTAAGGGAGTGATTAACGTTCTAATGGATGATTAGCTATAGGGGTTAGTGAATTAGGGGGTAATTAATGGGAAAATCTAATTCTCACCTTATTCCTTCCTTCAAGTGGGGTGAATTAGGGATCGAAAACTCTCTAATTCACTAATCATTTGTTAATGGAAGGATAAGGAGGGATAATTGGTACTCGCTCTCGAAAGTGAGAAAGAGGCTAACTAGGGAATCTTGTTTGATTAACCCCCGGGTTCCATTTTGGATTTCGAGGAAGTTAAACTGGACTACCTTTGGAAGGGGGAGTCCCGTGGCCATTTTTCTAACAAGATTTTTATATGATTTATCCTATCTTTTTGCCTCTTAACCACAAATCTCAAATAATGATGAATCCTTTGGTTGCCTAAAGCTCCTGAAACCCTTTTCTTCCTTTGTGTGATTTTGATTGGTTTTCTTTGTGTTTGCTTACCAATCTCTCTTGAATGATCATGAACTTTAAACCTAGTATGTGAGAATTCGAAATAGCCTACTAGGATTAGAAGCCTCAACTCCCTGAGAAAGAATGACAATTAATCGGGCATACAAACCCACTGGACTACAATACATACAACTTAACTTTATACATAATGAATACTTATAATCTCATAAAATGGTGGAAAAACCGAGTACATGTATTCAACTTCAACACATGAATACATTGAGTCATGATTATCCTTACATCTTACATAATCATATAATTGATAAGCCTTAACCATATGGCTCATTATGTAAGCCACATATATTAGCATACACATCATAAAAAGTATGAACTTTCTCATAAATATTTACTTATATCATGAAGAAACATCATGTATTACAAAGTAAACACTTAATAACAAGAAAACATCTTGGTCATAACAAGATTATTGAACATGAGAAACTTGCACTTATGAATAAATTTGTATCTATGTTACTTATGACACAGCCATTATACTTATATAATCACACAAACCATCATAATTTCATATTAGGCTATGCTAAGCTTATTGAAACATTCTTATGTGTGAAAACTTAATTACTACCTTGACAAATAAGAAATATATATTTCCACTTGTACCCAAAGTTATTAAAATCCTGATCCGAATCAATGATTCTATGAGTTTATGATCCAAAAATCTTACATCGATCTAACTCTTATTAGGAGTTTAAAGTAGTTAGGATCTTACGATCCTGGTTTAACCTGAATACTATGTGTTATAATCACAATACAATTTTATGATCCTACGATGCGATCCTCGATCCTACATGAGTTTAATAATGTTTGCGCACATTATTATCTTTAAAATTTTGTCATAACAATATAAATTTTGTATTAATGTTATCTGCTGAATATACAATTTAATGTATTGCTTTATTACCAGTGAACGTTTGTTAAGATTTTAACTATTATAGAACGTTTTTTGATATTTTCCCATTGTATTAGAATCGTAAGATCCTCGATCAGATTCTACGATTTCGATCCTAACTACGCTGATCGATCCTATCTAGAATCTCGATTCTAACAACCTTGTTTGTACCCATATGAACAAAATACCTTATTCATATCTTAAGAAATAGGAAAACATGTCATGGCCAATCTTAGTCACGCAATGCAATCATATGAATTTACTTGATCTCATACTTTAAGCAAAGTTAACACAAGTACTTAATTATCATCATATGACTACTTTTGAACTTGTCATGCCTCACATATATATAAAAATCTATATCGTTGGAGGAAATGGACTAATCGGTATATAAATCAATGGAAACTTGCTTGGATAACGCTAAGAGTCGTAGCCTTGTACTCACTTTCCTTAAGAACTATTTATTATACTGTAAATGTTCAAAGGGATAAAGCTTAGCACTCGTAACTCTCAAGAATAATAGTTTCTCTCTTGAATCACTCAAGTATAGCTGCAGTCTAGACAAGAATGAGGGTGTGATTAACTTATAATTGGTGTGTCTCAAATAGCTTGAAATGTCTCATATTTATAGGAGACTTCCAACCCTAATGACACCCTTTAGTCAAAGGATAATAAATTGCCTTAATGGAGAATCATATCCTTAATATGACCTTGACCAAGTTAAGTCATATAGCTGTTGGAATATCTTAATAATCATGCTTAATAACGATATCAAACACTAATTACACAAAATCATATAGCAGTTAGCATTAAAAACAATTCTGGGTTCCAACACGGTCCGTGTTGGGTGCAACACGACCCGTATTGGGTGCAACATGACCCGTGTTGAGCCCAAAAATGTTTTCCTTGCTCTCTGGAGACCAACACGATTCGTATTGGTCCTAGACTCACCTATGTTGACGTTTTACTCATATATGATCCTTGTACTTGTTATATATAATTCTTTAGGCTATATAATTATCTTATACTCTTGAATTATTTCCAACAATCCCCTGCTATTTCAAGAGTATGTAAAACCCTTGAAATAACTTTACTTAAGGAGCTTGAACCCCCGCTATTTGAAATATACCTTAACTTGTAATCACCAGAGAAACTCACGAAATATATGCCTAATGAAAAGTAGATTGCTCTTTAAACTTTTCATTTAGTGTATATGAGCCAAAATTGAATCCAAATCACAAAGTAGACATAACTTTAAACTTTGGATTTATATTGACCAACTATAGTCATAACACACATACATTTTAATTCTTGAGTATAAATAACTTGACACTATTATCCGGCCTTGTGTCCTTATCCTTCATAAGTATTTCGGTACTTTAGCTCATAGTTCCTTTATGCGGCCACACATTATACTTACATAGGTAGACTTTGTAATATACCGCCCCTGTAATTAGGCTTTCCACAAAATCTATTAAGAGTATTACTACTCAACCTCTTGTCATTACAGTTTTCTAAGTATCACTTGACCTTGGGATAAAAAAAATTTGATGCTTGCTACTAATTAAGACAATTCCATACTCATTTGAACTTTAGAAATTGGTGGTAATCCAATTCGTAAAGTTGAGTCTTTGTTGTGATTAGTAGAAATTTTGAGCTACACTTAAACCCATCCCCTTTGAAGTACCTTTTATCAAATTTCTAGACAACCCTTTAGATAAAGGATCGGCTAGATTTTCTTTTGATTTGATATATCATAAAGTCACTACACCATCCCTTATAATTTGATGTACATAAGCATGCCTCAAACCAATGTGCCTTGACTTGCCATTGTAAACATGACTATACACAACATCAAGTGTAGTTTTGCTATCACAATGAATTGTGATTGGTGCCATTGGCTTAAACCAAATAGGTATTTCCAATAATAAGTTCCTCAACCATTCCGCTTCCTTACAAGCAGCATATAATGCTACTAATTCCGAAGACATAGTTGAGTCCGCTATATTAGCTTGTTTCTTAGAACCCCAAGAAACCGCTCCACCGCCTAATAGGAATACCCATCCACTGGTAGAGGAGAAATCCCCTTTATTTATCCAACTCGCATCTGAATATCCTTCTAAAACCGAAGGTTCTCCTTTATAAGTGAGTTGGTAACTTTTAGTCCCAGCTAGATATCTTAATACCCTCCGAATTGCAAACCAATGCATGTTACTCGGATTACTTGTAAACCTACATAACATGCCAATTGCATAAGCAATATCTGGCCTTGTACTTGTCATAGCATACATGAGACTTCCTATCAACTTACCATATTGAAGTTAAATAACCGGAGAACCCAAATTTTTCTCTAGTTTCTTATTTGAATCATAAGGAGTCACTGCTGGATATATCTTATCACCTCCAAACTTGTTCAATACTTTCTCAATGTAATGCTCTTGAGATAAACTTATTCTATCATTATTTCTAATGATTTAATACAAAGAATTACATTCGCTTCACCCATGTCCTTCATAGAGAACTTTGAGGATAGAAATTCTTTGGTCTTATTAACTTGTTCCATGTCGGTCCCAAAGATCAACATGTCATCAACCTATAGGCATATAATCACCCATTTTCCATTCTCAAACTTATAGTATATGCACTTATCCGATTCATTGATCTGATATCCACTTGAAAGCACTACTTCATCAAACTTTTGATGCCATTGCTTAGGTGCTTGCTTAAGTCCAAATAAGGACCTTATAAGTTTACAAACTTTTTTCTCTTGACCTTCAACAACAAACCCTTCGGGTTGTTCCATATACACCTCCTCTTCTAGTTCTTCATTTAAGAATGTCCTTTTGACATCCATTTGATGGATAACTAGCTTATGGATAGTTTCTAAAGCCAACAATACACGTATTGAAGCTATCCTAGCCACCGGTGCATACGTATCAAAGTAGTCAATACCATACTTTTGAGTAAAACCCCTTACAACCAACCGGGCTTTGTATCTCTCAACGGTACCATCCACTTTCCTTTTCCTTTTGAAGATCCACTTAGAGGTAATTGGTTTACTTCCCGGAGGAAGGTCAACCAATATCCAATCATTGTTTTCCATTATAGAATCAATATCATCTTGTACCGCTCCTTTTTCCTCAAAGAAGCATCATGAGATTGCAATAGCTTCTTTAAAAGTTTTAGGATCCTTATCTATGTTGTACATACATAGGGTCTCACTTTCAATTGAGTCCCTTGAACCTTCTACTAAATAAACATAGAAGTCTGAACCAAAGTCTTTTGGTTTCCTTGATCTTTTACTCCTTAATTCAAAACTTTCATCTTCCTCATCATGAATAACATCATGACTTAAAAGATCATCTTGTATGGATATACCCTCATGATTTTCATCTTGAGGCTCAATTAGAGGAACAATATCTTGAGTTATATCTTTAGGTCTAGGAATTGAAGAGAACGTAGTCTCATCAAAAATTGCATCTATTGATTCCATAACGGTATTCACCGAAATGTACTCATTTGGCTCAACCACCAAAAACCTATAAGCTTTGCTATCTTGAGCATAGCCTATAAAGATGCACTCAATTCCTCTTTCACCTAACTTTCTTTTCATAGGTTTCGGGACCCTTACAATGGCCCTACAACCCCAAATCTTAAAATACATTAGATTTGGCTTTCTTTTATTCCATAACTCATATGGGGTACTAGAATTCCCTTTGAATGGAAGTCTATTCAAAATATCACAAGCCGTTAACATGGCTTCACCCCAAAATCCATTACTTAAACCGGAGTTAGACAACATAGAATTCACCATTTCTTTTAAAGTTCTATTTTTCCTTTCCGCAACCCCATTTTGTTGTGGTATATATGGGGCGGTTGTCTCATGAACAATCCCCGTTTCTTGGAAAAACTTTGGATAAAAAATTCCCCTCCCCTATCGGATCTTAAAGTCTTAATCAAGGTGTCACATTGAAGTTCACATCTAGTTTTGTAAACTCTAAACTTTTCAAGTGTTTCATCTTTAGAACTCAAAAGATAAACTTGACAATATCTAGAATAATCATCAATGAATGTCACATAATACTTCTTACGACCTATAGAAGGTGTACTATGAAAATATCCTAAATCACTATGAATCAAATCAGGCAATTTAGAAGTTCTTTTTATACTTGAGAATGAACTTTAGTGATTTTATTAAGCATGCATGTCTTACACTTTTCTATGTCGTCACTTAACTTAGGAATTAAATCAAGATTAGACATTTCTTTCAACTTTGAAAAGTTCACATATCCTAATCTAGCATGCCATAGAAAAGACATATACAAAATAGACACATGCATATAAGCGGAAATCATGCCATCTTTATTACTTTTCGCATTCAATTTAAATATTTCTACATAAGCATATCCCTTCCCCGCAAAGGTCCCTCCCTTGGAGAGTACATAGTTATCTCCATCATAAACTTGCATAAAACCAAACTTGCTAAGAAGATCACCGGATACAAGATTCTTACAAACTTTTGGAGCTAGATACACATCATTTAAAAGCAAAGATTTACCGGAAGTGAAAACAAGTTCCACTTGCCCAATGCCTTCAACTTTGACCGAATGGTTGTTACCCATGTAGAGTTTCACACCATCATCCGCCGGTTTGAGAGTCTTGAATAAACTCTTGTTAATGCAAACATGCCTTAGTGCACCCAAGTCTATATACCAATCATTACAACGAATGGATACCATGTTAATATGTTCCTTAATCATGGCTACAAAAGGAATTGGGTTCCTTCTCTTTACTCTTGCCCTTAGATGTATATTTGTTCAAAAGAACGTGCTTCTTTTTCTATTTGTAACACTCTCTCTTTGTGTGTCCCGGTTTGCCACGTTCGCAACAAACTTGCTTAGGCTTTTGAATTCCTTTGCTAGATTTGTTGTGGCTCTTGTTCTTATTCATATTTCCCTTATTTTCTTGCACCACATGGACCTTAGATTGCTCTTTGGAACCATCTTGTAGGCGTAACTCCTCTTCAATCCGAAGATGGTTAGCCAAACCTTCAAGAGACATGGCCTCTTTCCGGTGCATGAGTGTCCTTTTAGTCTAATTCCAAGAAGAAGGTAACTGTTCAATAAAAGAGGATACGATTATAGATTCATCCATGTTCAAATTGTGTTGCTTGAAGTTACTCAAATTACGTTGAATCTCATGGAATTGATCTAGAATTTCCCTATTGTCATCCATCTTAAATTTCATGAATTGACTAACAAGAAAATTCTTACTTGACGCATCTTCCGACATGTACTTAGCTTCAAGCATCTCCCAAAGCTTCTTTGCGTCTCCACATGTTGATAGACATCGAAGATAGTGTCGCTCATCCCATTGAGAATGCATCCTCTACAAATGTAGTCGTCATTCTCCATCTTAAGCCTTTGCCGAGTTACCTCCGCATCTTCCATGGGTATCTTGTCTTTTCCTGGTTCCTTGCCTCCATCACCCGTGGAAATCTTGCCGGTTGCATCCTCTTTTGGAGACTCCTCAATTGTCACCTTCTCGGCCGAAGGTTCTTGATTCACCTTAGGAGAAATCTCAATGTTAAGCACATAGGCCACATTGAGAGTCGTTAGCAAGAAATGCATCTTGCTTTGCCAACGTCGGAAATCCACTCCTTCAAAGCGCTCTAGCTTTTGGAAATTGCTAGACATATCACGAAGCGAGGCCATTAGTAAATAGTTCTTAAGATTTTTGGAGGAAAGGGAGTAAACGGTATATAAATCAATGGAAACTCGCTTGGATAACGCTAAGAGTCATGGGCTTGTACTCACTTTTCCTTAAAAACTATTTACTATACCGTAAATGTTCAAAGGGATAAACCTTAGCACTCGTAACCCTTAAGAATAATAGTTTCTCTCTTGATCACTCAAGTATAGCTACAGTCTAGACAAGAATGAGGGTGTGATTAACTTAGAATTGGTGTGTCTCAAATAGCTTGGAATGTCTCCTATTTATAGGAGACTTCCAACCCTAATGACATCCTTTAGTCAAAGGATAATCAATGGCCTTAATGGAGAATCATATCCTTAATATGACCTTGACCAAGTCAAGTCATATAGCTGTTGGAATATCTTAATAATCGTGCTTAATAACGATATCAAACACTAATTACACAAAATCATATAGCCGTTCGCATTAAAAACAATTCTGGGTTCCGTGTTGGATCAACACGGTCCGTGTTGGGTGCAACACGACCCATGTTGTTCCAACACGACCCTTGTTGAGCCCAGGAATGATTTCCTTGCTCTCTGGAGACCAACACGACTCGTGTTGGTCTCAGACTCACCCGTGTTGATCATATTCTTGATGTTTTACTCATATATGATCCTTGTACTTGTTATATATAATTCTTTAGGCTATATAATTATCTTATACTCTTGAAATATTTCCAACATACATGACATGATTGATTGACAATTTGACATGCATACTAGCATACTTAAAACTTATATCAATCAAGACATTTTATCAAGGGAAACTTGCATAAGTGATATTAAAATATATGACGACATGTGTATCTAAACAACTTATAACCATACATGGGAATGGATACTTGTCCAGCATTTGTAAATACATAATTGTCAAAACTTTAGGCAACATAAACATAAACTCATATTAGACAATCAACTTGAACTAGATGCAAAGACTTGAGACATATGACGATATGAGTTTTAATATAAACCTTCTTTGCATAATCAACTAATTAAGAATTAATCACATGAATTCATCTTGAAACAAATTGTCATGAATCCATAATTTTACAACTTATGAATTTACATGTCAAATTCATACATGTCATGAGCACTTGCACTTTATTCATTTTATGTATGCTATATTATGTATGCTTAACAAGACATGAGCCAAATAAGAAAACACAAGTATATATCTCAAAAGCATATATACTAATGATATAAGAACTTCCATAAATAAACATTGTCTTGACTCAAGCATGCTTGTGTCTCTAGTGGAGAATAACACTAGTCATGTACATAAACTTAAACATGTGAATCATATAGATTGACATACATACTTGCACATGTACATATATGACTACTTAAAAACACATGCATGCTTGTCTTATTAACAACTTGTAAAATGCTAAGTATTCAAATATAAATAATCATGATAAACTTAATCAAACGATTATCATACTTTATATTCAACAAGACAACTTATATTTGTACACCACATATATATACTTAACCATGGAAAAACAAGTCATAAAAATCATAAACTCACTTGACATGGCATTTTGTGATTTACTTGACAAACATAAAATCACTCTTATGAACTTGGCAATAGGAATAATGGCAAAGAAACATGTACTCATAGAACACCTTAACACACCACTTTCTTGAAAACTTGTAAATGGTGACTTAACAAGGCGTACAAATAAATCATAAATCTCAACATGTTTCTAATTAATCCTTCCATTTGAATTAACCCAATTCAAATCAAAGAAGACGTACTATGCCACTCAAAATCAAACAGATGCCAACTTAATTAAAATAAATAACTTATATAGATGAAGGCAATCTCATCATACTTCTTGAACCTCTTGAGTATAAACATCAACCACCATTGCCAACAATAATAATCAAGATTCTAACTACACCAGTCAAATAAATTACGATCGATTAACAATAATCTTGGCAAAGAAAATTAGTAAACTTGTATAAAGCAACATAAACTTTTCATTTTCACTCCATAGCATCTTGATTAGAGATGTCAATAGGAAAGGTCTAAGGCGGGTCCAGCAGGACCCGGACTCGCCAAATTTTTTTGGACGCGGACCCGCCCCAGGACCTGATGGGTCCCAAAATTTAGACCCAGACCCAAACTTAGCGGGTCGAAGGGTCCACGGGTCCTTTGCGGGTACTTAATGGGTCCAACTCTATTATGCATTTTTTACTAAATTTATCAATTTGTTGAGTTAATTTTATATTTATACACATGTATAATAATAACTACTATGTTTAAATACATTTATTTTTAACACAATAAAAACATTTGAAAGGAAAAAAATAGTATACTAGGGTTTTAGAAAATAGAAGTCAACGCTTCAACAGGCCCAATGTTCCCAGGAGTCCCTGCATACGCTAGGCAGTAGATGAGTAGTAGTGTAGTACTTGAGTTTTTATTTTTTTAAAGGAAAAAATTATAATGTTTATATTTTAATGGGTCCATGGGTCGGGTCCGTGGGTTTGTGCTTGGACCCGGACCCGGACCCGCTATTTTTTATTTCTAGACCCGAACTTGCCCCAGACCCACTGGGTCCAAAATTTATGGGCCCATACCTGTCTTAATGGGTTGGGTGCGACAAGGTCCAGACCGGGTCCATGACCCACTTCCATCCCTAATCTTGATCTTAAAATTTCATCCCTCAAATTGCCCGATATGATCATCAACTCGATCATCCATAGTGATAATAAGTCTTAAGATTGTTGGAAATATGGGGTAACACGGTCACTTGCACAAGATGAGGGATCACTTGGGTAGCTAGGAGTCGAGGGTCAACCCATCTCCCCTTAAAACTTATTCACAAGACTGTGAATAGGCTCAAGGGTAAAACCTAACCTCTTGTAAGAAAAGTACAAGATCTCTCAAGAACTCTCAAGAACGTTGTTGCAGTTCAACACCTTAGGAGTATGTTGAAGCTCTCTAGGAAAGATAGATAGAAGAGACTGAGGTGGTGTGGATGAATGAAATTCAGCAACTATTTATAGAGGTCTTTGGAGTATTCAAACCATTCAAACTTGCCTAATCATGAAGCATGATCTTGGGGATGTGTCTAATGGTCATTAAGGATTAGTATTGACTGACTTCTCAGTTAATAATAATCCCTAATAATGCTCAAGACAATCAATATCCGGGCATGAATCAAGGGATTTCAAAAAGAAATATGACTGGGCATCAACACAATCCGTGTTGGACCAACAGGGACTGTGTTGGTCTCAACACGGTCCGTGGTGATCAGCCACCGTCCGTGTTGACCCAGTGTAGACTTTTGCTTTCTGGACGCCAACACGACCCGTATCATACTTGACATGTTCCGTGTTGGGTCCCTTTTGCTAATTAAGCTATCTTTTGACCTGTTGGTCAATCCTATGCTTATATTTTACACCCTTATGCCTCTTAACTCTCAAAATACTCCAACACATATTAGCAATAAGAATAATCAATAGAAATATATAATTACGCAACTAAGACCCAAGAACTAATCTTGATAATTACCCATATTAACCGCACTTAATCGGGCATAATTAGAAAACTTAATTACCCTAATACAAGATTATTAATGAACTAGAACAGACCCACGCAAATAGAGCATGAACGAATCAAAACAGAGCATGAACGAACAAGCAAGAACTTGAATTGGAACAGAGGGTTACATAACGGTGGTCATCAGTGAGTCAGAGGGGAGCGCTTGGAGGTCCGGTGCGTCGGTGGTGAGGGCTGGCTTTGACCACGAGCAACAGCGACAGCAGTAAACAGTAGCAGTAGTGGAACAGAGTCGGGCAACACAGACAGAGCAACAGCCTCTATTTTATGTCAGATGGGCAGCGGCGGCAACTGGCGTGCGTCAGCGGTCGAACCGTTGATTCCGACGTCAGCGAGGCGGCGGCGATTAATCGACGATGGTGGCTCGGCGGAGTGGAGAAACAAAATAGAGGGGAAGGGTTGAAAGAAAATAGGGGAGGTCGATGGATGGGGATAAAAAAGAGAAAACTGAGGGAGGGAGGGAGAGAGAGAGGAAGTAAAGAGAGGAGAAGACAGGCGGGGTGATTGCCAGCGACGTCCGGTAGTGGCGGTGCCAGAAGACTCACGGCAAAGAGAGAGGGGGTGAGAGAGGAGAGGGATGAGTTGGGTATGCGTTAGGTTTTTGGAGGTTTTGGGTTTAATCTAGTTTCATTTATCTACTAAACTAATCTCACACTAATACTAATCCTAATCTAACTCTACTCATAATGGTACGCCGCAAGTGCACGGGTGCTCGTGTAGCACGTATTAAGGTCAATCCCACAGGGACTTTGCTAACTACGCACCAAACTAGCCTCCTAGGTGATTGCTAAATCGATCGGATTTTAAGATGGATCAATCTATAACTATTTCCATTCACTAACAAATAGCAATTCTAACAAATATTCACACAATTCACAAGATGAAATCAATATGAGAAAAGCATTCAGGGGATAAAACCTAAGTAACTCTATGAATCAAAAAGTGGATTGAACATGTATGTCACTAATTTAGTACATTTTAGGGTCGATAATCGCATAAATTCTTTCGTAGCGAGCTTTCGGCAATGAAACGGATTGCTTAGTAAAATCGATCTCTTGGGTTCTTTATTGTGTCCATTTTATCTAAGTTAAAGATCAAATTATCCAATGACCCCTAATTACAAAGTCTTCTATTTCTAGTTCACTTCATAATCAGTTTAATCTTAAGGGTTCCGATTATCGAATTTCTCCGTTCGATACTTCATTCAACATTCTAAATCCATGCTAATGGTGCGCAAACAAAAGTAATGACATACATAATCAAAGGATAAATAAAATGCATTCAAACAAGATTAACATACTTGTTCAATCCAACAATATTCAATCCATAAAAACAACTAATAAGGGTTTATCCTACAAACTAAAGGAAACTACTCACTACTCATGTTTAAAACACAAAACATAACAAAATCCATTCTAGAAAGCATGAAATCTAAAAGAAAGAGAAGTAAACCGAGATGGAAATCATTCCTCGCTTGAATGGTCATCGATGGGGACTTTTGCTCCTCCACTTCAATGGATTTCTTGAGAATCGATCTTCAAATTCAACAAACTCTCAATCTTCAATTATGGATGAATGTGGATGGGTTTGTAGATGATATGGGATGAATGTGGTTGGATGAAGATGATGATGGATGGGATTGAATCATAGCAAAAACAGTCAGACACATCAATTATATTGCATTAAGAGCATACCAAACATCATTTTTGCATTTAACAGAGCCAACACGGTCTGTACCAGGTTAACACAGACCGTGTTGAATCCAACACGGGTCGTGTTGGCATGACACAGGTCGTGTTGCCCGCAGCAATCAATTTCTGAACTTTCTGGCCCCTGAAATGGGTCGTTCTTGGTAAAATGTCACCCATATTGAACCCAGGCGATATCCAATGTCTATGATCGTGGGGACTTTTGCTCCTCCACTTCAATGGATTTCTTGAGAATCGATCTTCAAATTCAACAAACTCTCAATCTTCAACTATGGATGAATGTGGATGGGTTTGTGGATGATATGGGATGAATGTAGTTGGATGAAGATGATGATGGATGGGATTGAATCATAGCAAAAACAGCCGGATACATAAATTATATAGCATTAAGAGCATACGAAACGACATTTTATCATTTAACAGAGCCAACACGATCCGTGTCAGGTCAACACGGACCTTGTTGAATCCAACACGGGTCGTGTTGCTCGCAGCAATCAGTTTCTGAACTTTCTGGCCCTTGAAACGGGTCGTTCTGGGTGAAGTGTCACCCGTGTTGAACCCAGGCGGTATCCAATGTCTACTTGGGCCTGAGTTTGGGCCTTGGAGTTGATCTCTCTCTTGTTTTGTGATAAATTTGGACTTCAATACTTGTATTTGAGTTTGATTTCTTCACTTTTCACACCAATTTCCTTGAAAACTATACTAAACTCCAACCAAGCATAATATAGAGAATTCGAGTATAAAATAGTACATTCATATCTGAAATCACTCAAATTAACTCTAAATAATCCAAGATCACATATATATAAAATACACTTATCACATAACAATGCTAAAATTATGATTTCCTAAACCATAATAATAATAATAATAATAATAATAATAATAATACTATTAATAATAATAACAATAATAACAATAATAATAATAATAATAATAATAATAATAATAATAATAACCATAGCAATATTACTAATAATAGTAACACTACCAATAATAATAATGATAACAATATTGTTACTAATACTAATAATACTAACACTAATAATCACATCCAATCACATAAAATTACCAATATGCCCTTATTAACTCCTCAATGGTACTACGAGTTCAAGTGTTAGCAATTAAAACACCTCATAATTAATAGAAAATAACTGAACACTTAAGGACATAACGACAAACGGATCCAAATTTCGGAGTTTTATAAATATTTTCTCTCTCTCTCTTATTTAATAGTATTGATTTGATTAATGCATTCTTAGTAATTGTTTACTCTTGGTAATTAGTGTCATAGCTTTAGTTTGCTTTCTTTGTATTAGAATCGTGTTTAGTTTTGATAGGATGATTGTGATTATTTCTATAGTGAATATGTGTGGCTAGTTTCTCTTATGGTTAGGGTGTACGTAGGACCCCTAATGGAGGATTAAGCTTAGATTAATGAGATTAAGGTAATTAATTAGGTAATTAAGTGTCTCCCCCTCTATTTCTAACTTAATGTGGAGAATTTTGGTGGCGAGAGGTAATGAATCCTCCCCCAAACATTGAGGTGGGGATTTTGGTCGAAGTAATTTAGTTCCTAATACACACTAGAGTGGGATTTTTGATCCAATTAGATTGGATTGCATTCAAATACTATCAAGGTCCATCATATGCGAGAGTGATAATGGACTTTGGGAAGTAAGTTGTAACTTACCACTCGAGAGATGGAGGTTATCTAGAGAGTCACGAAAGATGATGGAGAGAAAGACTGACTTTTAGATCCAATTAGATTGGATTGCATTCAAATACTATCAAGGTCCATCATATGCGAGAGTGATAATGGACTTTGGGAAGTAAGTTGTAACTTACCACTCGAGAGATGGAGGTTATCGAGAGAGTCACGAAAGATGATGGAGAGAAAGACTGACTTTTAGATCCAAAATTTTTCTCTCAACTTTCCATTCATTTTTGAACGGAAATTTTATTTATTCTTTCTTATCCCAAATTTTCTATACAGTTTTCCAAATTATTTTTTCCCCCACTATTTTCCAAACAAAGAAGCATTCACAATTTGTAAATTATTTTTTTCCCTTGATGTTTTCCTAGGTCCAGACGAACCCTTAGTGTAAGGCCTAGTATACCTGTGAGTTCTTTGTGAAGTTCCTCCTAGCTAGTTGAGCCTTGAATGCACTTGTGATCAAATTAAATTTTGGATTCGCTCTGCAGTCATTGAGCTCGTCGATGATGATAACTTGTTGCCCTCCTTAGACATGTCACTCTTAGCCTTACTATCACTAGATTTGTTTTCTTCCGCATTTTCTGAATCTTTACCAAGGGATTCGGTTGGTCGTTGTTTTGACTTCTTCTCCAACTTAGCAATTGTCTTCTCTTGATGCTTAATTTGCGTGTCTTTGTCTTCGCTCTCCTTAGTGAATTTTTGTAGTGTGACTTGTATGTTAGCCATTTCCTCTTCCATGGTCAAAACATCTATAACCATGACAAATATCGTAACAACATCAGATGGCCTTGTTACCTTGAATCTCCCCTACCATTCCAATGACCTCATTCTTCGTGTTCACATTTGTCGTGAGCTCTTCTTTAGGAAGGACCACGGTGAGGGTGTGATCGACAGTTCAACACTATCAAGCATGGTGGAATTAAGACGTACTTTGTGTGCCTTGACATTCTAAGGTTATTAGTGCTCCATGAGTAGTAACTTTGTTGACTCTTGTTTTGCTTCTTGATGATCACCACTCTAGTGTTTGATTTATTAGAGTTAGTAGCATTTCTCCTTGGTCTTTGCGATAGAGAGTCGACATTCTTCCTAGAGGGTAGATTGGTTGAAGTCTCGTAGCCATGTCTTCTTCGTGGAGAGGTTCTTGAAAGTTTCACTTCTAGAGAAGGAGATGAGAGGTAGAGATTATTCCACCAGCCGTGGCAAAATTTGTAACCACAAATTTTCGAGTCTAAAATAAATGAGGGTATGAAAAGTTAGACAAATTTAATTTCATATTAATTTCAAAGAATTTGGGTATAATCTCTATAATAGTTGTTACAAGATGAACAAATAAAAATCCTCTTATTCGATCTTTGCAATCTTCTTGAAGGAGAGTTGATGCGACTTGGGTCTCGATTGAGCAGGTGTTTTAATCTCTAGAATAAGCAACATGTTTTGATGTGGTTATTGTTTTACTCTAGAGAGTCTTCTTTAGAATTGAATTTTTCTCTTAGGCTCATAAGTCATAACTTGAAAAGGTAGAGTCCTATTTATAGTGAAATGACTCCATATTTTAGGGTCATAACTTGTTAGTCTTCTTGGGTCGTTGACTGGAACTTGAGTTTGGGTTGAGTTAGCAATCCATTATTGACTTTGACTTGATAGTCGCGTGGGTCTTAACTTGATAGTCAACTCGAGTCAATTTCACTTAAATAAACTACATTAATTAATTTGGACTAATCAAAATAATCAACTTAATTTATTTTATAATTTAGCGGTGCTTTGATCTTTTTCGTGCCTATAAGGTCAAATTCAATTTCAAGTCATTCTAGGTACATGTAGGGAAGCTTTAGCATGCCTAGCTTAGCCCAAAGCAGGAAGGAAATTATCGGGTTTGGATAATTTCGAGTTCAAATAAATCAGACATTTAATGTAAAGTTTACATTAAATGTAAAACTATTTTTACATTTCTTTTGTATCGAAATTTAAACGAGTTTAAATTTGTGATCAGACAACGTAACGTCGAAAAATGTTATATCTACATTTGGAGTAATTTTGCCAATGGCGTAATTTGGATTAAAAAATCTATAATCATACTAGACTAAATTGAATTTTTCGAGTTTGAACTTTTTTTTTTTTTGAGAATTTTTTTTTCAACAAAGACAGTAACACACAACAACACACCAAAGAAAAACAAAGACAAAAACAAAGAAATAAACCCAGCGAACACCTAAGTAATGTAGCCAACGCTACGAATGGCCTGCCGGGCCACCTGGTGAGCTGGATGAACCATATGTCTCGGAACCTTGACAATCCTTCCCGATTCAAACTTCCTAATTGCAATTCTGCAACTCCAAACCAGAGACCTGCACTCCACATGAGCTCTATCCACACCAAAATAGTCTTAAACCCCATGTGGCCCCCTTCCTGTAATGCAAGAAGAATAGCCCAAAGCTCACAAAACAATATCGACTCCCCCACCCCTCTCTGGACTCCTTGAAGTCCCCTCCCATCCTGCCCCATGAATACCTACATTGCAGCCATAACTCCACAACATTTTTTTATAGGCTCCATCCACCAAGAAAACTCCTTCATCCTCAGGGACCTCCTCTATCCCCCATCGGTCAAGACTAGCCGTGACGCCTTGCACCTGTCTCGTTTGGCTACTCTTCTTTCACTGTTGCTACTGCCGCTACCAGCTGACTTCCTTCTTAACCCGTTGTAAAGTGCTCTCTCACACATTAGTCGACACCATCATTTTATTAGGACATTATTTTTTTTTTACATGAATAATAGTTGCGAATTTCTTTTTCTTTAAAACGGGTGGAGAGCGACAGCAAGGCATCAAACATCAAAATCATGGTCGCTGTTGGCGTATTGGGGTGGCGCTACCGTGCTCCTCATAACCACCTTATTGTTATCTTCCATTATTCCTCTTCCATCTTCTCTTCTTAACAATCGCATTGACACCACCTTCTCCTTCTACACTCTCCGTCTCTCCTCCTACTCCACTTTCTCTCTCTTCAACCCCAATCCCTTCTCTCTCTCCACGGGCAACTGTCTTCGCTCTCCTATGGAGGTTCTCTCTCACTCTATTTCTTCCAACTTTTGGTTCATTCTGTCTAGGGTTTGATGATAATCAAATGATTTTTCATGATACTTCTTGTTTACAGCCAGGTCACCTTACCTTGTTATGATGATTCATGATATAATTGGTCAATCTTGGCTTCTGGGTTTTTCTAATCTGCGTTCTTTTTCTTATGTTGATCGTAATTTGAATCTTATGATGAATGATGATGAAGGTGGAATCCTATTATGTAAGGCCTGATTAGAACTAAAAATGTGCACATTCGGTGGGTTTTTAATTGGGGGATGAGATTAATTCCCCAGCAGTGAGAAAATGGTGTGATTTTACATATGATTGTCAAGGAACTGCTTTTAGTTTTGAATTGACCTGTTCATTGAGAAGAAATTGCTATTTATTCGTTGCTAAGTACATTTCATGGATTCTACATTTTACCAGTTAAGTCCCATTTTGTATAGCTCAACTCTGTCACCTGTCTTTATAAGTGGGAACGTACTTAACTGGAAGATACTCCTTTTGTTGTTTCTGTGCATTGTTTGGTTTGAGTTAGGACATTTAAAACAAAATGGTCCGGTTTTAAACAGCAGAAATACTCTTCCGGAGGTGACAAGGATAGAAACAAGGCAATGGTGGAACAATTGCGACGATATGGTGTGATCAATTCCGAGAGGGTGGCAGAGATTATGCAAACTATTGATAGGGGCTTGTTTGTGCCTGAGGGTACTGCTGCTTATGTGGATAGCCCCATGCCAATAGGCTTTAATGCTACCATATCAGCTCCTCACATGCACGCAATGTGCCTTGAGCTCTTGAAGGACTATCTCCAGCCTGGCATGCATGCTTTAGACGTCGGTTCAGGTCAGGCTTTTCTTTTTCCCATAATCTTAACCTCGTAACTATTCCTTAATCCTTAGTTTGATATGTGCGTACTTATAGCAGAATGTTTAGACAAAAGTAATCATTAGTTTCGTCTGTAAGATTTTGCCATATTCTTGTAATTTCCTGTACAGTTAGCTGCCTATATTTCTTGGAACTGGTAAAATGCAGTCATTTTGTGTTCAGGCAACATACACTTGATAAAGCACAAAGCTAATTAGTGGAAACTATTTTTAGGCCCTCACGTTCCTAAAATGTGTTTTTAGGCCTCCTTGTATTGAGGTTACCAATTGCTTGGGGACAAATCCGATTATTTGAACATGTTTCCTGCAAGATTACTCGGATAACTAAAATTACCCTCATTCTTTGAGTTTTGAAACTCGTCAACGATAAAACGTTCAAGCAATTTCCCACCAAAATCTCGCCGGAAACATATTCAAATAATCAAATTTGTCGCCTAACAATTGTTAACCTCAAAACATGGGGACCTAAAACTACATTCTAGAGTCATTTTTTGTTGAGAAAATATGTAATTATTGAGGATATCTCAAGGTTGATATATCTTACAGTTTCTGCCAGTTTGTTGCTTGCTCCTTAATGTTGAGTTTGCCTTCTCCGATAGTGTCTGACGCCCTAAACATATCCCTGTGCTGTGTTGTTTTTATTTTTATTTTTATTTTTTTTTGGTGGGGGGAGGGGGTGGGGGAGTGTTGATGCTTCATAGTTTACTTATTGGGATCAAAGCTGCGTGTACTATAGTTGCCCCAGTTCTCAAACTCAACTTCTAATCATCTCCAAGCATGCTAGCTGCAGTTGTAGACACTTAACATTTGGTATTCACTATTCAGTGGCCTTTTCGGTACGTGTTTAACAAATTTAATTAGGAGTGAAAGTTTCAGCAAGTTATAGAGAATTTCATCCCTTGCATTCTGAGATGACTCCATGAGTGCTTTGCTGCTATGTGAATCTACACTGCCAGTCATCTGACATGTAAGTAGGGAAGTAAACAAGGATCTTGGCTGGCTCACTTGTGATGTAGCTGGTAACTCATTGCATTTGATATCATGGTTTTGTATGTAGTATGCGCTTTTGCTATATTGGGAAGTAACTCATACTAAATAGCATCTCCCTTTTTTCAGACATTTGGAAATCTAGTTTCTGCTGCAAGATAGTTGTTAGCTTTTATGATGGGAAAATGTGTATCCTTTGTAGCCCTGTGGTGGAGGATTTGGGGAAGATTTAACTATGTAAGATTGAGTTTAAGCATTGTTAAGTGTTAACTACGATGCCAGAAATGTTATGAGCTCATAAGAGTTGTATCAACAATAGAGTTCATGACACTAAGTTGTGCACTGAATTACCTTGGTGGAGAGTGTAAGACATTGTATTTATTTTCTGCGATATTGCAGGTACGGGGTATCTAACTGCATGTTTTGCAACAATGGTTGGATCACAAGGTCGTGCAGTTGGGATAGAACATATACCAGAACTAGCCTCTTGGTCAATCCAAAATATTAATAAAAGTGAAGCTGATCCGTTGCTGAAAGAGGGCGCATTGTCAATTCATGTTGGTGGTAGACAAACCCTGCCTTCTTCCTTATGATGAAATGTTTAAGTACTCTGGAGTTTGGAAGTGATAATGTGGTATTTGTGAATGGTGGCAGATGGAAGGCAAGGATGGCCAGATGCAGTACCTTATGATGCAATCCATGTTGGGGCAGCAGCACCTGAAATCCCAAAAGCATTGATAGAGCAGCTCAAGCCTGGTGGGAGATTAGTGATCCCAGTGGGTACATTCTTCCAGGACTTGCAGGTCATCGACAAGCAGGAGGATGGGTCCGTCACTGTTAGAACTGAAACGTCTGTCAGATATGTACCATTGACAAGCCGCGAGGAGCAGCTGCGTAGCTAATCGTCCTTTATCAACACTTGTGTGTCTTGTCAGTGCAGCAGCTTCTCAAACTCATTACCTACTGAATTCAACTTGTGTAAATAGTCTTTGACATTCCTTGCTCGGCTCCTCTTTGGATGGTTTTTACTTGTTAATCTGAATACATTACCTTTAATATCTCTTGGTGTTATATGTCATTGTCAGGCCAATGACGTGCTTATTGTAATGCAAGACCCTTCTTTTGCTGTAAATACTATGCTCACACACTGTTTAACTTCTTGATTTTCTGTGGTAATGAAATCATATGTCCCATGCTCCACAGTACTATGTCCTGTGCGATCTTGTATTGAGCTTGATGACAAGCATATGTGCATATATGTACCTTCACTTAATGCAAGTTACTCCTCTCTGCAACCCTCAAATCCCTATTTCGATGAGACTGAGTTTTGAATGTGCAATGAATGAAATACATAACTCTGGATTTTTGTTTTGCTACAATGTTCTAGCAAGGGTCAGTCTCAAAAGCTAGACACAATGCTCCTTGATTAAACATGCAGGCAATAATCCGTTGCATGAATGCAGCTTACCTAACTTGACACCATCAAAGCATGAATGGACAAACCCCATCTTGCAGTATTAGCTGAAGCGGAAACTATATCATTCATTGCATAATACAGCTCTTGCAAGCAATCCATTTGGGGGAAAATGCTTTAAAATTACAGGGAGAATACTTGCACATGGAGGAATTCATGAAGCAAACTCAAAAACTTTCAGCATGAGTCACGTATATACAGTACATTCTTACTGTATAGTGATAGTTACTATCCACTACTGCACCAACACCAACTAAAGAATCACGGCATTCATTGGAACCACCAATAGGTCTATAAACTCTGAACTACAAGTAGTCTTTTCACCAAGAAGTAGAGAGAGCAAGGAAAAGAAACACAACTAATATCAATCAGCAGATCTGTCTTGTTCAAAAGCTACGCCTTGGTCTGTCCTCAGCAACATTTACCCTGATTGCCCTTCCATCCAATGTCTGTCATACCCAGTAACGTCCAGTAAGAATAAGAACAGCTATGCATAATAGAATATACAGCAACAAATATATTGAGCAAGGACACACGCATAGTTATAGAATCTATGTTTAGATCGAGTAAGGACACATGCATAGTTATAGAATCTATGTTTAGATCGAGTAAGGACACATGCATAGTTATAGAATCTATGTTTTTAGCTCAACGACTCCCATGGATCAGCTGACACTTTGACATAGTTATAGATTCTATTCATTCTAGCTCAAAAAATGTAAGATCTTCATAACAAAACTGAATTGGACATCGTGACACACATCCCTTATAGACACTTCTAAGCAAGCTAATTAACATAGATTCATAACATATTCTACAATGCTTCACAACTGTCTCAAAACCATTACGGACTATATATGTCCAAAGAAAGAAAGAGGAACAAGTCTTAGATTACCTGGCCATCAAGAGCAGAAATAGCATCATTCATGACAGCCTCAGAAGCCATAGTGACAAAGCCAAAGCCACGTGAACGACCAGTCTCTCTATCAGAAACTACACGGGCACTAAGAACTTTCCCATGTTCGCTGAAAACTTCCTCAAGACGAGCATCATCCACGTCCCATGGAAGATTACCAACATAAATCCTGAATGAAGGTTGGAATTCTCGAGGTGGCCTCTCAGGACGAGCTCCCCTGGGAGCAGCTTTGTTCACTGTTAAGGTCCTTCCATTTAATTCCTGTACAAGGCATGAGTCTTCTTAGCAAATTTGTAAATTTATTCCCAGTTCCATTAAAACAAGTCAGGCTAAGAAGAGGAAAGTGACGTATTTGCTCTTATCTATTTCATCATATAATACAATAAACATCAATTATTTCTTCTGAGAACTAGGAAAACTTTTTTAACATTATAGATGTTAGATGAGGAATTAGAAGATTTATACACAATCAGACTGCAATACAGTGGCCCAGTATCACAACAGAGTACAGTTCAATAATACAGTTTTGTAATACGGAAATGCAGCACCAAGTCTCTTTAAACCCAAAATTTGCACCAGCTTCGCATCCCTAAACAATTCCAAATTGACTTTTCAGTTCAAAGGAATGTAAACGTGAACTCACGAGGTTCTGCAGTGGGTTCCTAGCCACATAACACATTATAGATCACTAGAGAAACAAATCTTCCCATTGCTTATGATCTCCAACCCTTATCATGCAGCTCATCCTAGTATGTAAAAAGAGTAGCAGCAGCAGCAGCACTCATATGAACGCCTACAATGGGCTTGAAGTTTAAGCCACAAAAATATGCAATGCGTTGCCTTTTCCTCAGGTCTTACCAAATATTGGACAAAGCCTATATATGAAAAATGGACAATGACACACATTTTGACTCAAGATGGTTAATAACCATCTTAAATTATCCATATTTTACATTTTTGTAACTTTTTAGTAATATTTTATCTAATAATTATATATATTTATCAACTATAAGAATATAATTCTTATTAGCTAGGTCAAAAAATATAAATAATAGCCTAATTTTATCAATCATAGTAGAAAATGCACATTTTATACATGGTTTTATATTTATGAAAAAATATAAGCAAATAATTATTTTTTATACTGTTTATAACTTGTAGTAACCTTCAAAGTAATGAAACATATCTTTATAATGATTTAAATATATTTACAATTAACTTTATGAGTGATTGGTAAAATGTAAGATGGTTATTAACCATCATGCGGCAAGATGTTTATCATTTTGCATGAAAAGTTGAATGCAATTGCAACACATACGGCATACCACTTCATATTCACTAACAGGCTACTAGAAACTCTCCAAATATTTTGAAGAAAAAAAGAAGGCAGCAAAATAAGTTGTGAATCACAGCAAGCTCCATCTTTTATCTTACTCGTACATTTCATCAGAATTCTGGGGTAACACTGAAATTCTATAAAACTATGACAAACAAATTCATTGAAACAACGAATTCTAGCCGCATCTCATGGACAAAATCAACATTTGATCAATACAACTAATTTCAAATCATCATTTTTTCAGAAATAAAATCAATGTAATTTCTCAAAGACGGACACTCACGTAGCTATTGAACATCTCCACGGCCTTTTCAGCTTCTTCAACAGTACTCATTGTCACGAATCCAAACCCTCGACTCCTATCAGTCTCCCTGTTGTAAATAACCTGATTTTTTTTTTTACCAAAAAAATAAATAAAACAAAACAGAGAAATTCGTGAATTCAAATAAAGAAAATAAGATGAAATCCGAAACACAAAGGGGAAGAGGAGAAAAGGTGAAAAAGTGCAAGGATACCTCGGCAATCTCAACAATACCGGCGGCATCAAAAAGCTGAGCCAATTTCTCACTATCAACGTCATAAGGCAAGTTACCGACAAACAATTTAGCATCTTCAGGGAAGGCTTCTCCATCATCTTGAGGGCCAACCCCAAAATCCTGGGCAGCCCAAGTGGAGGCTTCTGTTTCTGGGTCGGAACCCTGTTCATCAAGGACAGCACTTGATCCCTCCTGCTCCCAATCAGAGGTTTGGGCTACAAAGGAGACAATTCTCGACGGAAAAGTCTGTTTTTGGACAAACAAACAAGGAAGCTTGATGGGTTTTGACAAATACACAGATTTGGGGTTGAAAATGGATGGGATGTGGAGGGAACTAGTGAAGCATGTGTTGGAGACTGATAGGGTTTTGGGAAGAGGGTTTGTTGCTGTTGCCATTTTGGATGTGAGAGAGAGAGAGAGAGAGAGAGAGAGAGAGAGGACGAGGAGGAGGAAGGGTTTAAGCCTTGAGGACGGGTAAGGATAAGGGGATGGAAGGGGATGAGCTGAGTCTAGAGTCTAGACTCGACTTGAGAGTATATGTGCAAGGGAACAAAAGGGTTATTGACCTTGAATCACGGCCAGGATCATTATTGACCATTTGGTATTATTGGGACGGAGCTTTTTTTAGAGTAAATTGTAGGGCCCATGGGTGTATAGGTGGCCTGTCATTAGTTGGGTTTTTTTTTTTGTTCAATGTAAAAATCGGTTTGATTTTTTTCTAAGATAAAGATGGGTGCGTGTTGGATGCCAAAAGTAGAAGCAAAACATAATTCCTCGTTAAGCTTCATTCTCAGAAACTTCACTAATTCTGAGAGAATTATGACTAAAGAAGAAGAAGAAGAAGAAGAAGAAGAAGAAGAAGAAGAAGAAGGGAAAGAAGAAGAAGAAATCGAAGAAGAAGAAAAAGAAGAAGAAGATTGAGTTTTTACATAATGTAATGCACTGACAGATTGGAGTTCTGAATCATGTAATTTCATTCTCATTATATGCAACAGCGTTTGTGCTTATTGTATTTTGTTGTGTTTCAAATCCTTCAATTCAGTTATATGGATTTTGAATTTTTGATGTCTTCTTCTTCTTCTTCTTCTTCTTCTTATTCTTCTTCTTCTTCTTCTTCTTCTTCTTCTTCTTATGGGCTGTTGCTTCTTCTTCTTCTTCAAACAATGAATGAATGCATAATGGTTCGTCATATATATTGACCTTGGAGAACAATCTAGTAAACCTAGGATAACAATATAGTAAACCTTAGACAACAATATAGTAAACCTAGGATTGCACTTGTCTACGAATGAATAATGGATTATAATTTCACAGAACCTCTCATTCTTCTTCTTCTTCTTGGAATGAATGAATGCATAATGGTTTGTCATATATGTTGGCCTTGGATAACACTATAGTAAACCTAAGATAACAATATAGTAACCTTGGATAACAATATAGTAAAAACTCCATCATCATCTTTTTCTTCATCTTCTTCTTCTTCTTCTTCTGCAATGTTCTTCTTCTTCTTCTTCTTCTTCTTCTTCTTCTTCTTCTTCTTCTTCTTCTTCTTCTTCTTCTTCTACTACTACTACTACTACTACTACTACTACTACTACTACTACTACTTTTGGCACCCATCACAAACTCATGTTTATTCTAGGTTTACTATATTGTTATCCAAGGTTACTATATTCATAACGCCCCCAAGTTACTAACCACTAGATTAAGCTAATAATACACCTAACGCAATTATTAGCAGCGGATAAACACCTGAGCGTATTACCACCGTCCACGGTGGTAATACTCTCAGGTGTTTATCCGCGGGTTTTTTGCTTTTTGGATCCCGAACTTTAGGGATATTTATTTTCTGGACCCCCATATTTCAAAGTTTATATTTTGGACCATATACTTTGTCTACGGCAACAATATGGACCCTACACTTTGTCTCCGAAAACAATATGGATCCCCATATTTCAAAGCCATTATCGATGTTTTTTTCCTTTTGAAAATTTTCCAGCCACAACTTCTTTTTCCTCTTCTTGCATGATTTCTAACCCCCCATATGAGCATAAATTTGCGAAAAATGTTACTAAAATTTATCAAAAGTTATCAAAATGTAACTTTAACCCTACTTTTTTTACCCATGAATTTTACACCCTAAGCTGTCAAAATCTGGTCAATTTCAAAACAACAGTCAAATGAAGGAAAAAATGATAAAAGGCCATATCGGGAAGTTTAGTCAGCAATTAGGTCATCGCCGGAGTCAAACATAACTTTGGGCCACATTTTTCGGGTCCACAAAGTATAGGGTCCAAAATATAAACTTTGAAATATGGGGATCCAGAAATTAAATACCCCCAAAGTTCGGGGTCCAAAAAGCAAAAAAACCTGTTTATCCGCTACTAATTATTGGGTTAGGTGTATCATTAGCTTAATCTAGTGGTTAGTAACCTGGGGGGCGTTATAGTTGTGCTATCAGAGCAAAACAAACTTGGAGAAACACCATTGGGATATCTTTAGGTTTTGAGGAAAAGTATATGATAAAATTGGAGGTAATTAAGCAGTATAAGGAATATGATAAGAGTTTATATGCATATAATTTATTCGAATTTAAGTACATAAGGTACTTGAAGAAATGCTTGGGTTTTGTTCTAAGTTGAACAAGGAAATTCGGGGTGTGAGAAAAGTCTAAGTATATGCATAGTGGTCTGAAAAGATCTAGGGGATAAAGATTTATGCATGAATATGGAAATGAAAAGAGTTGAGTATAGGTTGAAGTTTATGTTCAAGATTCACTACATAAGTCGGAAAAAGATTGGTAATTGATGATGTTATGCATGTTTATGAGAAATGTTAAGATATAAAGTGATGTGATGTGGTGTTATAAGTTTGAGATCAATTATGATACCTGAAGTTGTTTAAGACTTGATATAGGTATGAGTTTTGTCCGAGCCAGTTATGATACAAGCTTATGTCGGTAGAGTATTTGTTTTATTTTATTAATTCGTAATTTGTTATATGATATGTTGGATGGCCGATCCCAAAATGCCAAACCCTCATACGATATTGACGAAACCGGAGGAATTGCATTTCCTGGCACACTATGAAGTTAATGAGGGTTTTTGTAAAACCTCGAAAAAAATGCCAGTTACCATTAAAATTGCCTAACGACGTCTTTATCTGTTAAATGGTTATCTGTTTTTCACACGGAGCTTTTAGGACCGTGAGTGAGTTCGTTATAGTTTTTAGAGTCTTAAAAATATCAGTTAGGAAATTTTTGGGTTACGGGTAGAAATTTTTTTTATCAGTTGTGGGAAATTTTATCTGATTTTATTACTATTATTAATTTCTGTAGATATATTTTTTTATTTTTAGAACTTTCCTTTAATTCTTTGGTGTTGATGACGTCATAGAAATGACATCATCTTGTATATTTCATCAGCTTTCCAAAAACCTTTGTCCAAGTTTCAGATAACCGTTTCTTTCATTTTTTTTTTTGCAATACCCACTACTTGGGTATACCATTGGCCTGCCCTATTCCCACCCATCACGCGTCCATCCCATTTCTTTTCTCTTTTTCTTTCTCTCTCTCTCTCTCTCTCTCCTAAGCTACAGTACATATTATATGTACTGTTTGCTGCTGCTGTTCGAAGGAACCAGCACTCCCAACACCATACTCACCCTTTTCTCCTTCATCCTTCCTCTCAAACTCTTCTTTGTTTTTCCCCTCTTCTTTCCCTTCTTCTTCCTCCCTCCCTCCATTCTTTATTTCTTTTTTTCATTTGTGTATGCCCGACGTCCCGACGTGCACCGAGCACCATCTAACATCGTTGCACCACCATCTCCGACCAACCGCCGCCCAGAACAACCTCGGAGCACACCCCAATCTCCCAAGCTCCATTTTCCTCTCTCCCGTGCCCTAGTTTTTGTCTCTCCCGAATCACCATCGGCGCCACCATTGCACTTGCCGTCGACAACCCTAGCACCAACGACCACCAGGCGCACTGATGACCACCGACGACACCTCCTCCGTCACCGGCGACGTCCAACTCCGACGGGACGAACTCGGACCGGGTTTGGAAGCTACTGTCGCTGCTGTTCTCGATCACCCGATTGCTCCGCCGTCCGACACCGACCACCGGATCCCCTGCCGCCGTGATTGCCGACCACCTAGCCGTGGACCCCGCTGTGCGTCATTGCTTAGACCCATTGTTTGTTCCCTAAAACTCTCATTTTCTCTCTCTATATTTTACTAGCATGAGTTTACCGTTTGGGTTAGTTAATATGTTATTAAGGGTTGTTTAATGGTAATAATCTGGAAGATTATATTGATGTTTTAGAACTAGATGATTAGGAGTGGATTAATGGGTGTTTATGTGTTCATATTATGGCCCAAAGATGCATGTTTAGATCTAGGCTGTTAGTAGGGTTCATATGTAATATCTATGCGATTTTGAGCCCTAACCGCGCTGCACCTGCTTCCCTCGCCATTCTTGAGCTCTTCAAGCGGCGATTCTGGGTTTGGTTCGTTGTGTGGGTTCCGACATTTGTAAGGCAACACCTCCAAGTTCTCCACTCAGGTATCTCTTGTATTTTGGTGCGTCCAAGTTCAATTTTCTTGCTGATTTTGGTTGTTTTTGTACACAACTATTTGGGATTTTGTTGAATGTTCTGAGTTTGAGGCTTGGGTGTGCTAATTGATTGAAGATTGGTAGTGAAATTGTGATTGGAGTGTGGTTGGTGAAGTTTTTGGTTGTTGTTGTTTGGTGATTTTGGGCATTGTGGTTGTTATTTGCGATTCTACTGTTGTTGTTGTTGCCCTTTATTTGTTCCAATGGGCCGAGCCAAGCGTGGCCAAACCGAGCCAGAACCGACCCCTCATCCATCTACTTCGGAAGAGCCTGATAAGACCCGTTACAAAGGTCAACCCGCCTCTTTGATTCAGTGTGACCCGAAGGGGAAGGTCACCTTTAGGGATGAAATGCACAAGGCGAGGTACGCACGGTTGAAGCAATGGAAAATATGTGCTCCTGATTTGTATCATGAGGAAACAGCGAAGGATTTGTATTGCAAACCAAGCATGGACTATTTCATTAAAGTCATGGGTTGGGAAATCTTCGCTACCATCAACGAGCCTATTGTCGACCAACCGGTGCTCGAATTCTTGAGCTCTCTAGTGGTTCGGGAGGATGGCACTTCTAAGGCCACCTTTTCATACATCGTTGCCAAGAAGGAGGTGGAATGTACGGTTCAAGACCTTTGCAACGCTTTTGGTATTCCTTTGGATGTTATCTTCTATGGTGAAAGTGTCAAATTCGACGAGCAAGAAGCTATGAGAGCCATCACCTGTTGGAGGAGACGATATCCCAAGTTTCGGACTCGTAAACTACAAGTCCATTGTCCAAGCAATTCAAAAGCCCGAGACTTTTGCAATTTGAGCGTTTGCCTCTTTCACCGCATCATTTCAAGCTCCGTCTTTGGCCGCGACACTGGACGGTCAAACATTCCCAAGGACGATCTCTTCATTTTCTTCAACGCAATCCATGGTCGCCGTGTAAACACCGGCTCTTGTATTCTTCACTGTCTTCGGGAGATAAGCCTTGAAACCCGAAACATGACCCTTTGCATGGGACACATTATTTGCCATTTCCTCAAGAAGCAAGGTTTCGAGTCCTATCTTGCCAAGTGGACTCCGCGGTACTTCCCCGACCCCATCGATGGTGTTCGTTTGCGGAAGCTGGAATTCTTGGAAAAGAACAAAACACGAACACTTTATGATTCCCATAGTGTCGTGATTCATTTGACTGACGATCATGCCGAAAAGTGATTAGATGTCTCCGATCGACGAAATTGGTCTTGTGGCCAAGAGTTCTGGGGCCGCTATGTGGTGGGTGGTCCTTGGGAGCTCGAGGAGGAAGGTGACGAAGAAGCCGAAGAAACTGAGGAAGAGGACGATGAAGGAGAGCAAGAAGAAGAAGCGGGGACCTAACCAAGCAAATGATGACACCTTAGAGCGCATTAGTGATCAACTCCAAGAGCTTCACGATGAATTTCAAGTGCAGCGAGAACTCATCCAAAACCAACAAACCCTTAACGAGGATTTGCAAGGTTTGCTCGAGGCCCAGCAAGAGATTCTTGTTGGCATCCAATCGCAACTCCAACCCCGTCCTCCTCTGGGAGGATCCGCCTGAGGACCGTTTGTAAGCATTCCCGCCTCCCACCTGATCTTTGTCATTAGTTTTTACATACTTTATTGTGTGAAATATAAGTGTGGGGGGATGCTTCATCGGGGTTTGGATGCGAAGGCCTTGTGGTTTTGGTAAGTTGGTTTCTTGGGTTCTTTTGGCTTGTCTTGGTGTGGTTTCTAGGATGCTCGGGTTTGGTTTGTGCAAGTTGCCTTTCGATTGTAGTTGGGCTGTTGTTTTTTTTTTTGGGTTGTACGATGATATGCTCTGGTTGGTTGTATTTTGGTTGTGAATGGTCGATACTTGGGAATGTAAGAATTGTTTGTCCAAATGAAATGAAGTGAATCGAGTTGTTCTGGTTAGTTTGTGTTGAGTTTCACCCTTATTTGCCGCCTCAATGAGTGAGATTCGGGGATAAGGTATGTCATTGGCAATTTATATTTTGTTTATAGTTTTCCTTTTCTTCTTTTTAGTTCCTTTCTGTTATAGGTTTAGTTAGTTTTCTTTGATTTTGTTGTCGGTCTCGCATGCGGATTTTGTCATGTGTAAAGTCGTCTTTTGCTCTAATATCGTTGTGATTCACTTGAACGACGACTTCAGATCATCACTTGAACATTTTCGAAGAGCTCAAGGTAATATCTTTCCACCTTACTCTTTTCTATGTGAATTATCTTCATGATCCGTCGCATGCTTGTTTTTCTTTTGGGTGGCGAACCCCCTTGAGTGTTTGTTTTGGGACTTTATTGCTGTTGGAGCCGTGTGGGCTCGGGTCGCCACCACTTTATTTGCTAGTTGTTCTTTTTTGTTCGTTTTTGTATGTTCTCTACCCCTTTCATGTGACACCTTCCCACAATGAGGACATTGTGGTGTTTTAAGTGTGGGGGGGGGGGGGGGGGGGGGGGAAGATATTTGCTTCAAAGGGTGGTTCACCTAGATTTTTGGTTTTTGTTTTCCCAGTTTTTGCTTAAAATTTGAAAAAACTTTTGTGTGAAAAAGGAGAAAAAGGGAGTGAAAGCTTTAAAAGTTTTCTTTCAGTTTTCGTTTTCGCTTTGTTTTCGATTGTTTTTTGGATCTTGTTGTCAAAATTGAGAAGCCGTTCTTAATATTCTTTTAAAGAAACCGGTTTGAGCATTTTTCGACATTGTCTTGGGTACGAGTCATGACTTATCTTCTTAGATTTCCCTCATTAAGTGTCTAGTGAGACCTCCGATTTCTTTCACGTTCCGGTTAAAAGCGGGAGACTCTAGGGGTTCGTGTCCGACCTTGTTCCTTTTTCCCGTTTAATAAAAGCAAAAGCAAAGTCAAAACAAAAAGAAAAAGAAAGCAAAGCTACAATAACCAGATTAAGTGGAGCGTGTCGCTGAATGACATCAACCACAATACACTTAGCCAACCTACACAGACCCGGTATTAGCGGTACGACGCTATTACCCCTTAAGCTCCTCCTATATCGAATTCTCGACGAAGGTGTGTATGGAAAAGACTGTGTTGGGAGGGTAAACCCCATATTTGGGCCATCCAATTCCCGAAAGTAAGGCTAATACCGACTATAAAAAGAAAAAAAAAAGAGAAAAAGAAGAAGCAATTTCGTTGGTGAAACCAACCAAAAAGAAAAAGAAAGTTTGTGCTTCTAAAAGTGTGGGGCCTATCCTTGCATCACCAACAGCCCTCACCAAGCCAAGGGCGACCAAATGCGCGGAAGGGCAACTCATGCCTTGTGTGTTTCATTGTTTTTGAGTTCGGACATGAATCTTTGGAGTCTTTTGGTTTCGGTCAGAACCCACTTGAACAATTGCACGGGGGGTTTTCCTCGGCATGAGGTGTAGGGGGGTCGAAAATCTTTAAGACTGATTATTACTTGAGATAGGTGCCTGTGAGATGCTCATAACGGTTCCTTTTGGAGGCTTAACAACGTTTTCTTAGTTAAGGTTGCAAGATCCTTTGAATTAGAGTTTTTTTTTTTTGTGTTTCTCTTTCCTTTTGTTTCCTTCAGTTTTGTTTTCACTTTCCCTCTCTCCTTTTTCTTTGGCTTTTGTGGGTACAGTCGCTACAAACCCTCACGAGTCCATCTCGTCCATCCGGGCTGCCGGGGGGTTCAAAGGGCTTGGTGCATACACTAAATGCACTCGTTTCTCTCCCACGACAGATGAGTTTGTGTTAGTCTAGGTAGTCTTTGTCTTGTTTTGCTCGGGACGAGCAAATGTTTAAGTGTGGGGGGGTGTTTAGACCCAATTTTGTTTCTAAATACCGCATAAATCCTTAGGCTTTTGACTCGTTTCGTGGTTTAATTTTATAACTTTTAATACGTTTTTGGTTATTTTGTAGATTCTACAGTTTCTACTCAAAACATGGTAAAAAGGCCATTTTATAGCTACTATGGGAATCCCGAGATTTCCCGGGTCATGGTCGAGATAAAGGCACAGGAAGCGGGAAGGTCGGACACATCAAGAGGATCAAAAGTTAGACTATGCTGAATCAATGTGGCCGAGTTTGACTTTACCCACGGTCCTGGTGACCACACCTACGGTGGGTGCAAGGCATGACAAGGTGGTGAAGTGCCCGAGTGAGACCGTACCCACAGTCTCGGGAGACCGCACCTACGACGGTGCGAAGGAGAGAAATTTCACCTGACCTAAATCGCCAGACCGCACCCACAGTCATGTCACACCGCGCCTACGGTGCTGCGAAGAAGAGAGAAATCTGCAGGAGTTACGCAGGACCGTAGCCACATTCTCATAGACCGTACCTACGGTCCCCTGCAGATTCGCATTTTTCTACTTAATGAAGTGACGAGTTTTGAGTAACGAACTTAGCTTGTATATATTGTTTTTAGGTCTTTTAGATCAGGGGGATAAATTTTAGGGAGATTAGACAGATTAGAGAGTTTAGAGAGGAACTTTTATCATATTTTAGCTTTCAATTAGAGTGATTCCTTAGTGATTAGTGAGAGTTTATACTTGGATTATTGTTCTTGCACTGAATTTTAGTGGATTTCTATTGAAGATTCGAAGACTTGTATTATTATTGGAACATTGGATTCTTATTATTCTGGAGCATCTTCCTTTGGCATCAAATTAATGAGACTTTCTTAACTCTTACTCTCTTTAGTTCATCTAATTACTCTTTAATTTCTATTTTTGTTATTAGATTACTTGGTGTTTGTTGATTGTTGCTATTGTTGCTTGGAATTTCTAGATACTCTCTTTTTAAGCATGAATGAAGTTATTATTATGTTTAGCATGCTAGATAAGATGATTAGAGGCTAGAATCCTTATGGGTTAGGGAGAGACTAAGGATGTGAATGGTGTATTTAGATTGGGTTAGCAACTTTAGGAGGTAATTTGTAGTGGAATCAACTTCCCACTCCTATTCTTCCTTCAAGTGGGATGTATTTGGGGTACGAAAGATCCCGAATATATCTAACACTTGAGTTAGAAGGTTGGAATTAGGATAGTTAGTATTTTATTCACCAAAGTGAATAGGAGCTAACTAGAGAGTCCCGTTTCTTTAACCTTCCGGGTCCATGGTGGGCTTGTAGGAAGTTAATCCGGATTATCCTTGGAAAAAGAAATCCGGTGGGATTATTTTAACGGGGTTGTCACTTTATTCCACTATTTTGTTGCTTTCTAGTTGCGAAACCCTCTTCCTAATTTGTGTCCCGAAATCTCCCGACACCCATCGTTCCCATTTGACTGAACCATAGTTGTGTTTGTTCTGTTCGTCTTTGCAACCTTCTTGTTATCCTGTGATCTTAAACCTTACCTAGAGTCGATTAGTTTTAGCCAAGGACCCTAGCTCCCTGAGAGAGAACGACAATACCGAGGTCCTACAAAACCGCTTTACAAATTACTCTCTTCAGAAACTTTGCTTCTCACTCTCATTTTTACTCTCAAATTTTCTATTTTCTCGTTTTTTTCAATTTTCTCTTTTTCTTTCTTTTTGTTTCGTTTCTCTTCCTTTCTAAGACTAAAACATGAAGAAAAACAAAAGAACCATTAGGACAAAAAGAAAATATGAATGCAAGAATAGATCAAAAGCACTAAAGAAGAGGAAAGTAGCATGTACCTCCCCAATTGTTGCTTGTTTTAGGTCTCTAGCTCGACCTAATGCTTCTTTCAACCATCAAAATCAGCAAGGAAGATTACTACAGTCCCCGCATACTCCTCTCCCATAGCATAAGGCTTGATCTTTGAGGAATTGACCTTGAAACACTCTCCTTTGTCATTCTTAAGTTCCACAACCCCAGCAGGAAGGAGTTTTACAATCTCAAAATGTCCCGACCATCTTGACCTCAACTCAGGCGGGTTTTATGGGGTCAATGGGGGTCAACCCACGTGTGCTATGATCATGGGATTGCATGGGAAGACAATTGGCGCCAGAAATATTAAAACCAAGGCGGGTTTTAATTCTCCCTCGCACGGATCACTGACGTGGCTGCTCGAAATGACGCGTCTTGCTGATCTCAAAACCCAGGCGGGTTTTGATGTCTTTCTGTAGACGCTGAATTTTGTATCTATTTTATTTTCTTTTTTAGTGTTAGTTTTAGAAAATAGGCTAACCGATAAATAGCATGCAAGCCCCTCATCCACCTAAACCCAAAAGAAACACAAAGCCCAAATGCCGGAGACAACCTGCAGGTTCAGGTGGCCGAGCTCACTCCACCGCACAGAACCTGCCTGGTTCGATGGGTCGAGCTCACTCCACCCACAGAACCCGCTCGGGTTCGCTGGCCGAGCTCGCCTCGCCACAGAACCCGTCTGGGTTCCCTGGGCCCGGCCCATCTTCCCTCGTGAACCCGCCTCAGGTTCCTCCTAGCTTCCCACACAGTGGCGCAGTTTCAACCAAAAACCCTAAACCTAAACCTAATTCCCCCCTATAAATACCCATCATCCATCACCCACAAAAAACACACAGAAATATACCGGGAGTATTGACACTGGTATATTTCTCTTCTCTTCTCCCCCCAACCGCATGTTTACTTTGACATTAGCGTAGTTTTCTCTCTTTTTGTACATAATGTAATTTATGTGTTTTCTTATTTATTTGTTTGTAATTGCATGACATTAATAATACTATTGTGAAGTATTCAAATTCCCTCCTCTCTTCTCTTCTTCTCTTTCTCCACTTTAATTTGATCCTAGTAAAGTCCGTTCGGTTGAACGGACGAGTTTGACGGTTTTTATCGTCAAATTCGTAACCTTACCCCCGAATCCACCTTTGGATTCGCAGTCGAGTCAAACTTTCTTCTTTGGGTTTGTTGTTTTATCCCTAAAATTCAATCGCGACTCTAATAGCTTTTCCTTTTCCAAAATCCTTTTCAAAACCCTTTTTTTTCCTTTTTAGGTCGAGACAGAACCAGACGGGTTCCATGTCTCCGACCCTCTTTTCTTCTACTTTTTCCGTGAACCAAGCCGTTTCTCCTTTGGACTGTTCGGACTAGAGAACCTGCACGGGTTCCTCTAGTCGACGGACTTCGATTCGCTCTCCGAGCGTAATCGGCTTGGATCTTTTATTTTTTCGTTTTTCTTCGGAACCTGCACGGTTCCTCTTTTCTTTTTTCCTTTTTCTTTCTTTTTTTTTTTCGTCTTCTTTCTTTCTTTTTCTTTTCAAAATCAGGTTTTCGGGTTAATTAATTAAATTTATCACTTAATAAAAAGTGTCCTAAAAGTCGAGCCTTTGATTAAGGATAAGCAATCCCACGTCGGCTCCCAATTCAAAGAAAGAGGGAAAAATCCACTCTTTCGAGTAGCGCCACGGGAACATTCCCCTTCGGGATTTTTTCGGGGTCCACAGATTGGCGACTCCACTGGGGACTTAAAATAATAAGAGGGTAAAACTTGAAAGGATTAAATTTTAGTGTTTTTTGGGAGGAATTAATTTACTTCACAATTTTATTATTATTTTAGGCATATTGCATCCAGGCTACTCTTGGGCCTTATGGATGGGGAGCACAAAAGCGTTGGTAGGCTATAAAACTAGGGTTACCCTTCGAGAGCGGTCTATCACTACTTGTGGGATGCACTTACATCGCCAAGCCTTTGACTCGCCCTCTCCCCGTGTTACACTCTAAGGGTTTCCCTGAAACCCCGAAGAGCAACACCCCACACATCACTGCCTACCTATGTAGGGGGGATGCACCGGGGCGAGAACATGCGGTACGATCATCTCCTATACCTAGAAAACCCTAATACCTAGAGTCATGTTTAGGTTAATCCCGCATCTGTATGCTATGTGTTATTTTATTTTTATTTTTTATTTTTTTTTCAATGTATAGGTTGTAAAGTTTGTATCTTTGTAAAGTTCCATCCATGTACAAAGTTGTAAAGATGTATTTTTGTACGAGTTGTAGAATTTTATTAGTTTGTAAAGAGCTGATGTACATATTGTAAAGTTCCACCTGTAAAGAATTTCAAGTTCATCATGTAGTTTCATTTTGTAAAGAGTTTTAGAGTCCGGTCTTAAGGAGTCTTTGAGTCCAAGTTGTCAAACCTTTCATGAGTCGGAGACATTCTAGTCCGCGTAGGGACATTCGAGGTGGGTTCTGACTTATCAGAAACCCGGACGTTTCTCGTCCGCCGAATCGCCCATCCGCATCAATTGTCGCAGTGGGAGTCCAGCGCGCCGTAATCCCAGACGGTTCCCGCCCATCCGGATCGCCCACTTGCCGGTAAATTGACGGCAGCTCGCCGAGAAAGAAGAACCCGCACGGGTTCCTAACCCACCGTCTTCTCTTCTTCGCCCGATCGCTTCACTCCACGGACGCCCAATGCCTCGCTGATGATCCTATTCGCCCTTTATGACTTTCCTAAGCCCAATCCCTATTGCGTCTGTTATTTGAATCTGAGCCCGAAATCGAAAGCAATCGTGACTCGATCCAGGTAAGGGTCCAATAGGCGATTAATGTTGTCAGTCCACATGTTAGGTCCATATAGAGTTAAGACATGCACTCCCGCGAAGTGGGTGAGTCATCTTACGCCAAAGATATAGGCGCCGTGGTTCGTGTCCTAGGCCCATGTAGGTCCACTAAGTCATACATACATTGGGTGGGTTGTTTAAAAGTTCTTTCGAGTACTAAACCAATTTCCACGCAGGCAAAATAGCATACCATCTTCGAGCCCGCATCCGCGACCCGCACACCGGCAGGCTCATCCACAATCCAAGTTACAGACCACCAACCCGATCCAGTACATCCAGTGAATCCATCATGTCGGGATCTCCTAACAACAACCTTTCCGGGGAAAGTTCTGGTGACAAGCTACCTGATGGGCTATATGAGAGGATACAGGAAGCAATAGCCTTTTATATATCAGATTTGGAGGATAGGACTAATGAAAAGTTGGAAAAAAGGTTCAGCGAAAGCCAACAGACCATGAATGGCATGCTGGAGGCCATTAGGCAGCTCAATAAAAGCTAGGTGTTGAAGCCGAAGAAGATGAAAAATATTATGAGTCTGAGTCTGAGGCCGATGATGATGACGGTGATATAAAGGTACGCCTCAAAAACAAAACTTGAGGACCACAAATTATATCATCTTGTGAGGTCAGGTCCAAACTTACAACAAAGGGCTCCAAAACTTCGAGGACCCTTATGTCGTAAAGCTTGAAGAGAAGGTTGACATGCTCACTGGAGGATGATGAAAACCGATCCGACCTTCACCGACGCATGGATTTAGCCATTCCTAAGCACCTTGTATCGAGGGTAAGAGACAAGGTCGAGGTGCCCGCCATAAAGTTCAAGCCCACCAAAATCCCTCTCATCATCCGGAGGAATTCATGAGGTCGGCCCTCTCCATAAGGTAGATGAAGGTCTCTATACCACGCCTTCCTTCCACTCTAGAAGGTAAGGCCAAGGTATGGTACCAAAATCTACCTCACAAGTTAAGACCGATGCATTTAATTGTTCAAAGCCTTCATCACCACTTTAGCCGCTACAATGTATGAGGTCATCATGATGACCCGACTTCCATGAAACAAGGGGAGAACGAGCCATTTCTTTCCTACTACGAGATGGCACACCATGCTATCCAAATCGATGAAGCTATCCCCTTTAGGATGCAATCGAGCACTTTCAGCAAAGCATTCACCGCATCACGCGACATTTCGCCACCATCAAAGACTTCAAACCCTAAAAGACTTGTGCATTCAAGTTGAAGTCGCTAACAATGAGAGGGAAACGCAAAACTCTGGTTGGAAAGGATCTAGCTCCAACAGGAGGGCTACTAGCACGCCTAGCCTCCCTCAGAAAGCTGTTGAGACTAATTCTATCCAACGAAAGTCTTACCCCCCGAAGTATGACTCCTATCATCCGCTAGACATGTCTTACGCTAAGGCATTGGAAGGGCTTGTGAAAAGGGGATTATCCAATCGCTCGCCAAAGACTCCGAGCACAAATCAAGCCTCCAAGATGGGATGAAAATAAATACTGCAGTTTCCATCGCAGTCGAGGTCACGACACCGAGGTTTGCTGGACCTTGAAAAACAAGATCGAAGGACTGGTTCGAAACGGTGTTATCCCTCCACCGAACTCATCGCAAAGGCCCAATAACAAGGATAACCCAATGCCTAATCACAGCAATGCCATCTTTCTGGAAAAAGATCACTTTGATCCATCCACCTTCATCACTAAAGTGGGCCAACCAGTCCCAGTCATTCCTTCATTTACAAAGGACTTCACTATTAATGGCATTTGGCATAGTGATGATGAGAAAGATTTCACTAACCATGAAAATGAAGGGCATCCACTGTACGACTCTTCCGATAAGGAAGAAGATGAGGAAAAGACAACAACTCCTCATGCCAAATCACTGCTATAATAGGAGTGCTACTACAGTGACTCCTAGTCCCGAGGCGGCGGGAACCCCAACACCTCCACCGGAAAATCCTTTCCTCACGCAGTTGAAGAAGTTTTATGCATAGAAAATTAGGGCGATTTAACCAAGCAACTAGAGTATCCACTCCTAGCCACTTGGTCATAACTCAAACCGGTTCAAGCCTCGTCCTAGTTAGGCCAAGCAACTAGAATGCCTCTCTCTAGCCACTTGGCTTTAACCCAGACGAGTTTAATGTGGAATATGGGTGAAGAAAAAGAGCGACGACAGTTTAAGAGTGTTGAGAAACCCAGGCTGGTTCCACCGCCTTACTGCACCGCCATATGGGTTCCACCGACCTATCGCACCACCGACATTGCTCCACCGACTTGCACCACCGACAGAAGACTCCTCGCCGCCGCCGGTCCGGCTCTCTGGCCGTAACCCAGACGGGTTCCCGGTCCCCGCCACACCACCTGTGCCTAGGAACCAGACGGTTTCTCGCCCTCTGTGCCACCATTTTGGCCCATTTCTTTGAAGCCCAAAGCTCCCTTTGGGCCCTCAATTCAGTCGGTTTTCCTTCGGCCCGAGTGTGGTCGCGATGCGGGCCCGCGAGCTAACTATGTGTATTCGCTAGCCCTGAAATTGTAGCTCGAATTTACTTATAATACTTAATTTTCTTTTCGGGGAAGTGGGAATGATCCCACCATGTAGGTTGCATTTGCATTGCATAAGTCCCTTGACTCTCATCATATAGGTCGCATACTGCATTGCATGAGCATCATATCCGTTTTAGTCATAGGTTAAAAAAATAAAAAGAAGAGTCCATACCTTTTTTTTTAAAAAAAAATCGACCTTTTCCGCTTGATTTGCTTCACTTAGGAAAATCTAGATGAGATCTCAAAAGTTTTCAAAACCTTTTCTTCAAGCCTTCGATTTTGAGACAAGTTATAGAAGACGATCCTCGCTTTGACTATCTTAGAAGGTATAAATGTGCCGCAAATCTTTGGGCTAAGCTTAGTTGATTGAGCCCGTCCCGCGAGTCCACATTGCCTAAAACTTGAATTGATTACTTTCATCAATTCCATGATCCCTTGAGCGACTCACCCATTAGTTGCATCTCTAGAACTTGTTTTGCATCTTGCTTGAGACTACATGTTTGCATAGCACGCAAAGGACAATGTGATTAAGGCATTCGATTTTCTTAAGCTACATAGCCAAATAGCCTTCCTGCATTGTATTTACTGCTCTTTTGCCCCGCCTAGCCCTTGTTCATCCCTTTTTAATCATTGAACTCGACAAGATAAGCCTTAGCCTATGATATCCAATACCCTTGAGCCTTGCTTGGTTGGAAGAGAGTCCGTCATTTCGGAAAGAACGCTGGTCAAGAAAGTCCGCATTTGGAAGGAACAACTGCTTTCGTGTGAGCGAAATATGAAGCTTGGGAGAATCTGGAAGTCCCATATCTTGAGCCAATGTGGTTATGCTATTCAAAGTCAAAGTCGTAATAGAAATTTCTCCTCCCCGATCACCCAAAAACAAAAAAAATCAAAAAAAAAATCAAAAAAAAGGAATCAAAAAAAAATCAAAAAAAAAAATAAAAAAAAAGGAGGGTGGTTAGGGAGATTCAACTTAAAGTCCAGAAAACTTTGACTCGGTTGTATTCGGTTGAGATGTTTTAGGATGGAAGGTGAAACGCTTTGCATACATTAAGTGAGAAGAAGAGTTTAGAGGATTTCATTGAAAATCAATCCAAGCATGGCTTTTAACTCCTCATTCCCAAAATTTTACCGCTCCTTACCCTAGCCTAAGCCCCATACAACCCGAAAAAGTCCTTTTGATTGTCACTTGTGCATTGCATACGAGTAGTGGAGAGCGAGGTTCTTACCAAGCCTATGGTAGTTTGCTTCTTTTGGTTTGAATATGAGAAAAACTCACATACATATTCAAAATTGAGTGTTTGAGTGTTTATTCTCCCTATGAGGTTTGTTCTTTCGACTAGCTTACGCCCATAACCAACCGCGCATATTTGCACTATTCTTCGAATGGCGGACTTATGCCTCTGAATTACTTGTTCTCTCCCTAAAGTTTCGAAAACTTCTTCCTATCTCTTTCGAACTGAGTTTTGATCTTGTCCAGATTAATCTTTGTGTTTGCTTGGCTTCGTGTTAATAAGAAAATTCCTTTGTCACAGTTTGTTTCAAAGAGATGTAGAAAGTCATAGTCAGATCGCATAACATCATCATTGCATAAGCATTGCATTAGTTTGCATTAGTACATAAGTGTGTCTAAGTACATCATTACATAGCATGGTCCTCAGTGCATGGTAAAAGAGTCGCATATCATAGTGTCGGAATTCTGCAGGCACATCATCTTCAGCAGTCATCACGTGCCACCGCCGCCGCTAGCACTATCAGCTCCATGAGCTCCGTTTCCACCAGATCCGAAGTAAGTGTCCCACTGGTAGTAAGAGGGGTTTACCACCTCAGACGCTACCTGAGCCAAATAGGTGCAGCACTTCGGCACCGCCTGCATTTTCAAGTGACGCCGGCTTAAATTCAATCGAGTTTCCACTAAGCCGGGGGCTGTTTGAATCCAAAAGGAAGTATGTCACCGCGGCAACTATCAATTGACTCACAGTTTAGCAAGAGTTAAATCAAATCACTAAAAGGGCTATGCAAATGAAGGGACAAATCACCGGGATACCGCTAGGTCCACAGAATCCACCATGGAAGAATTCAAAAGGGGCAAGTCACTACGGCAACCATCGATTAATCCCCGGTTTAGCAAGAGTCAGATCAAACTCCCACTAAACTGGGGGCTATGCGGCACAAACAAAGAATCAAAACGGTCTAAGGGTCAGGATGCAAAAGAAGAGCCCAACGCCCTTTGGACCCTTTGAACCTTGTTCCCATATCACTCGGCCCGTAAAAGATCAAAAAGGGAGCCCACTCTCCGACACAACCCAGACAGGTTCTTGTCAATAATTGAGGGCCATTTGTCGGCCTGAAACCAGACGGGTTCTAGAACTTTGGCCCACTTCGTGCCCACCAGACGGGTTTAAGGCCGCTAAACTAGGGGCTATGCGGCACCAGCAACGAGTCAAATCAGCCTAAGCGCCAGGGCACAAAAAGAAGGTTTTGGGTCTTCTTCTATTCCATTTGGGCCAGGCTTTTCTGACCCACGCAAAATAAAAGAAGAGCCCGACGCTTGGGCCAGACAGGTTTTAACCTTTGGGCTTTGCTTCCGCCACAAAAAATGTTCGGCCCATTTCATGAAAGAACCCAGACGGGTTTACCTCCATTTCCAGTGGGCTTCCATCCATCTCCCTCAGCCCATAAAAGACGAAAAAGGGAAGCCCGTTCCTTCCACGCACAAAGATTACCTAGCCCATCTCACAAGCTACCCAGACGGGTTCTACGTCTTTCAGTGGGCCTCCATCCTTCGGCCCACGTGCAAACACAAAAAAGAGAAGCTGAAAGAACCTAGACGGGTTCTTATTCTTGTCCAGTGGGCCTTCTTCCATCTATTCGGCCCACGCACAAAATGAAAGGAGGAGCCATTTCATACAAGGAACCCAGACGGGTTCCTGCTCATTTTCAAGGCCCTTTTTCCACCTTTTCGCCCATACACGAAGATTGCTTGGCCTACTTCATGATCAACCAGACGGGTTCTACACTTTTCAAGGCCTCCGTCTTCTCGGCCCACGCAAACACAAAAAGAGAGCCATGACAGAGAACCCAGACGGGTTCCTGGCCCCATTCTGTCGGCCCACTCGACGAGCGATTCGGTAGAACCCAGACGGGTTCTACTCGGCCCACGTACCGGATTTTCTACTTCGGCCCAATTCTTAGCTAAATCAACAAGTGGGAATCAAACATTTCTACTTGCAAATTTAAGCTAAAGCCAAAGCAAAAAGGAGCCGAACTCGACGATTTCTTCGCCCAAAACAGTAGGAACCTGCATAAGTTTCCTTGGGCCAAGATGTGCCCAAAACGCTGCGAACCCCAAACGAGTTGTTCGGGCCAAAACACACCCAAATCTCGCAAGCCCAAACGATTTTCGGGCCAAAATGGGAGATCAAGGTGGTTTCGAGCCCAAAGACGCTCGCACATCATCGAAGGCTATCATTGGGCCGCAATGCAACGAGGGCCGCCACCGCTAATACGCCGACATTCACATCACCGCCGCCGCTAATACGCGACATCCATTCATCATCACCGCCGCTAATACGCGACATTCACATCACCGCCGCCGCTAATACGCCGACATCCATCATCACCGTCCGCTAATACGCCATTTAACATCACATCATCAAAGGCTATCATTGGGCCGCAATGCAATGAGGGCCGTCACCGGGCCTAACAATACGTGACAACAACAAAGGCTATCATGGGGCCGCGCAATGAGGGCCGCCACCGCCTAACAATACGTGACATCGAAGGCTATCATTGGGCCGCAATGCAACGAGGGCCGCCATCGCCTAACAATACGTGATAACAACAAAGGCTATCATTGGGCCGCATGCAATGAGGGCCGCCACCGCCTAACAATACGTGACATCGAAGGCTATCATTGGGCCGCACGCAATGAGGCCGCCACCGCCTAACAATACGTGACAACATCATCGAAGGCTATCATTGGGCCGTAATGCAATGAGGGCCGTCACCGGGCCTAACAATACGTGACAACAACAAAGGCGATCCTTGGGCCGCACGCAATGAGGGCCGCCACCGCCTAACAATACGTGACATCAAGGCTATCATTGGGCCGCACGCAATGAGGGCCATCGGGCCTAACAATACGTGACAACATCAAAGGCTATCGTTGGGCCGCACGCAACGAGGGCCGTCCGGGCCTAACAATGCAACGAACATTACATCTACATCGGCGCAGGACCCAGCTTCCAAGCGTCAACAGCGGCCATTGTCGGGCCTTAACAATGCGACAAGGGCCATCATCGGGCCTTCACAATGCGATGAAAATCATATCTACATCGGCGCAGGACCCAGCCTTCCAGCGCCAACAGCGCCATCCGGGCCTTCACACGCGACAAGGGCCGCCATCGCCTTCACAATGCGATGAACGACATCTCGACATCGACGCAGACCCAGGCTTCCAAGCGCCAACCACTTCGTAATGTGCTTCGATTCATATCCAAGATCATCAAGACTACTTTGATCGCCGCTTTACTCAAACTCGATCAAAGTGGGCTATCTCAGTAGACGCTGAATTTTGTATCTATTTTATTTTCTTTTTTAGTGTTAGTTTTAGAAAATAGGCTAACCGATAAATAGCATGCAAGCCCCTCATCCACCTAAACCCAAAAGAAACACAAAGCCCAAATGCCGGAGACAACCCGTCTGGGTTCAGTGGGCCGGAGCTCAGCTCCAACCCATAGAACCCGTCTGGGTTCAGTGGGCCGGAGCTCAGCTCCAACCCATAGAACCCGTCTGGGTTCAGTGGGCCGGAGCTCAGCTCCAACCCATAGAACCCGTCTGGGTTCCTTGGCCGAGCTCGCCTCGCCACAGAACCCGTCTGGTTCCCGGGCCCAAGCCCATCTTCCTCAATGAACCCGCTGGGTTCCTCCTAGCTTCCCACAAGCGCGGGTTTCAACCAAAACCCTAAACCTAAACCTAATTCCCTATAAATACCCATCATCCATCACCCACAAAAATACACGTAAATATACTGAGTATTGACACTGGTATATTTCTCTTCTCTTCTCCCCCCAACCGCGTGTTTACTTTGACATTAGCGTAGTTTTCTCTCTTTTTGTACATAATGTAATTTATGTGTTTTCTTATTTATTTGTTTGTAATTGCATGACATTAATAATACTATTGTGAAGTATTCAAATTCCCTCCTCTCTTCTTTTCTTCTCTTTCTCCACTTTAATTTGATCCTAGTAAAGTCCGTTCGGTTGAACGGGCGAGTTTGACGGTTTTTATCACAAATTGTAACCTTACCCCCGAATCCACCTTTGGATTCGCAGGCCGGAGTCAAACTTTCTTTTGGGTTTGTTGTTTTATCCCTAAAATTCAACTGGCGACTCTAACAGTTTTCCTTTTCCGAAAATCCTTTTCGAAAACCCTTTTTTTTTTCCTTTCTTAGGTCGAGACAGAACCCAGACGGTTCCATGTCTCCGACCCTCTTTTCTTCTACTTTTTCCGTGAACCAAGCCGGTTTCTCCTTTGGACTGTTCGACTAGAGAACCTGCACGGGTTCCTCTAGCTGACGACTTCGATTCGCTCTCCGAGCGTAATCGGTTTGGATCTTTTATTTTTTCTGTTTTCTTTCGGAACCTGCACGGTTCCTCTTTCTTTTTCCTTTTTCTTTCTTTTTTCCTTTTTCTTTCTTTTTCTTTTCAAAATCAGGTTTTCGGGTTAATTAATTAAATTTATCACTTAATAAAAAGTGTCCTAAAAGTCGAGCCTTTGATTAAGGATAAGCAATCCCACGTCGGCTCCCAATTCAAAGAAAGAGGGAAAAATCCACTCTTTCGAGTAGCGCCACGGGAACATTCCCCTTCGGGATTTTTTCGGGGTCCACACTTTCCTGGGTCGGAGTTGCTTGCTGGGCGGGTTTTAAAACTGTCTAAGTGCAACTTCGAATGGCCATAACTCTTTCATCCGGACTCCGATTGAGGCAATTCAAAAGGCGTTGGAAAACTTATGATGTATATTTTACTCTCATCAAAAGAAATAAGGCCAACAAGACTTGTGGAAAAAATGGGATTCGAAATGGTGGGCATATGTATGTTGAAAGGGTGGAAAATGAAGGCTTTTTGTAGTGGGTTCGCCCGGTAGCTTTTGATTGAGGAAGGTCCATTGGATTTTCTTTCATGCTAGCCTCGTTTCTTGTTATGCTTGATTTGTACACTTGTCCCGGTACAAAATTCGGTGTCTACAGAGAGCCCCCACTTTGATCGAGTCCGAATAGGACGAAGGTCAAAGTAGTCTGAGGATATGACTTTGGATTGCAAAGCCAGAAGTGATGCTTGGAAGCTGATTCCTGCATCGCGGTTAGGGATGGCAAGCGCCTCCTTTGAGATGATCTCAAGCAAGAATGATGCTCTACTTGACTGTTGATGAGTTGTTGTTGATCTCAGGCGAGAATGACGCCTTACTAGTTATCGGACATGATGCCGATGGTTCATGGAGTTTTCTAGTCTTTCCCGGTGTCGGTTCCAGTCTTTCCCGATGTCGGTTCCAGTCTTTCCCGGTGTCAGCTCTAATCTTTCCCGGTGTCGGTTCCAGTCTTTCCCAGTATCGGCGCTAGTCTTTCCCGGTGTTGGTTCAAGTCTTTCCTGGTGTCAGTTCCCGCCTTTCCCGGTGTCGGTTCCAGTCTTTCCCGGTGTCTGTGTTGATGATTGTTGTGATGCCGAAGGACTTCACCAGACGTGATGCTGATGGCCTTTGGGGTCGAGACTTCATCGGGCACGATGCCGATGGCTCGGAGATTGAGACTTCACCGGGCGCGCTGCCAGTGGCTCAGGATTACGATTGCATCTAAACTCTGCCGATGGCCCTGGGTGATGATGATGACAGCGACCTTTTATGCGGTAGCTGGATGATGATGTCCCGGTTTTCCCGATGTCGATGATCGTCCCCTACACAGAAACTAAAGCAGAATGTCAGATTATTTTGAACAATGGTTGGAGATATAGAGAATTACTTATCTGGCATATTGATGATGATGCCCAACGGATTTTCTCGAGGCAAATTGGATTTTCCCGAAGTAGTTGATGATGGCCAACAGATCTTCCCGTGGCAGATCGGATTTTCCCGATGTTGATGGTGATGCCCAACGGATTTTCCCGAGGCAGATCGGATTTTCCCGATGTTAGTGATGTCCAACGGATTTTCCCGAGGCGGATCGAATTTTCCCGATGTTGATGATGCCCAACAGCTTTTACCGAGGCAGTTCGGATTTTCCTGATGTTGATGGTGTCCAACAGATTTTCCCAAGGCGGATCGGATTTTCTCAATGTTGATGATGCCCAACGACTTTTCCCGAGGCAGTTCAGATTTTCCCGATGTTGATGATGCGCAACAGCTTTTCCCGATGCAATTCGGATTTTCCCGATGTTGATGGTGGTGCCAACCGATTTTTTCGAGGCAGATCAGATTTTCCTGATGTTGGTCATGTCCAACGGATTTTCCTAAGGCGGGTCGGATTTTCGTTTTGATACGAGATGACTTGATTTGTGGGGTATGTTCCCCTTGGTTTCCCTCCAAATCTCTCACTCCTTCACTTATAAATACCCCCTCCATTTCACCCTCATCCCATCAACTATTCCCATCAACTACCATCATCAATCATCCTCACTCTACCCAAATTTCCACTAACTATTCTCACCATCTATCACCACTATACTCAAAATCACTCAAAATTCCATTACCCATACCTTATCTTATTCCCCTATAATCATTCTTGTCACATCATTATCCTTACACCATCCTTCTAAATCATTAGCATACTACCATCCAAGCCACAAGTCAAGGTCAAGTAAAGGGGTCAATTCACATCTCATCCATCATCTTTAAACAAGGTTCGTTTACCGTTGTTATTATCATCATGTAATTTATACTTTAATTCCTATACTTGTACATATGTTGTAAAGTAAAAACCGCATTTTATCTTGCATGATCAGAATAATAACTTCGCGAAATTAACCAAACTTCTCTCCGCTCTCTTTCTTTTCAATGTCGATTTTAATAGAGTCTGTTTTCTAACAGGCGAATTCGAGAGTTCTTACAACTCTCGAATTCGTAACCTTACCCCCGAATCTAGAAATCGGGTTCGTAGACCGGAGTCTTACTTTTATTATTTGATGGTTTATCGATTTCCTTAAATTGGATGGCGATTCTTTTTACATTTTATAAATATTCAAAAAATAATTCAAAAAATAATTCAAAAAATAATTTGGTTCATGCCTAATAATAATCCAAGGCGGGCCCCGACAGAAATGGGCTAGAAAATAATTTGGTTCAACTCATTTTCTCTTTGGGCCAGAGAGGCAAATGGCCCAGCCCAAGGTCTGCCAAAACCTAGGCGGGTTTTGGCAGATTCTGATGGTCCGCTTGCTCCTCTTTGGGCCTGAAATTGATACTTAGGCTGGGATTAAATTATTGTTAAATTATTTTGTGTAATTTCAGAGAATTTAAATAATAAAAAACGGGTTTATAAATAAATAAAGTTTCATTATCCTGAAAACGATTTTCAAAAATAAAAATATCCTTATTTAAGGATTAAGCAACCTTAGTCGGCTCCCGATCAATTAAGTAGCGCATCCGAAAACAATTTCCCTGAACGGGAATTTTCCGGGTTCTACAATTACATGGAGAGATATGCGGCATGACTTTGGCGATTTAGAAGCCTCTACCCCTTTGCCAATGTTCATATACCGGAGTCCACTTAACTGTTGCTAACAAACGACCATTATGAGGTTCAAACCTCTTTTGCAAGACTATTATACTTCAAATTCATTACTTAAACCAAACCCTTATCTCACAGTCGCATTATGCATCCTCATAATAATTTTTCCCTTATCACCGCAATATTGAATCCAAGTTTTTCATTTTCTGTCAGTGTTCATCTTTAAAAAAAAAAATTCTTATGAGATTCTATTAGTGTTATCAGCCAATCATTCTAGCTCATTAATTATACGTCTTTATCGACTTGTTACCAATTCATGATCAATTTCCTCATGGCCGCTGCCTTTCTTTTAATTGCTACCAACTCATCACCATTAGTGATGGACTTCACTTATCTTGTAAGGCCCTTTATTTGGCCTATCTTTTCTTTTTATAAGTAATTATTAGTTTCCAAAATGAACTACATATTATCTTCAAAGTTCAGCTCCAATAAAAGTCATAATTCATTCAGGAATGAAAAGTTGATCCTAATTTCTTTCTCTCTAGGCCAAGCTCATTTAAGTATTCTTATGAGTTTCGTTACTCATGGAATCATAATACTCACTATTATTATCAACTATCTCTAAGTAAATATCATTCAAATCCAATAGATCTGCGGGTTGTTAAACTTATGAACTATCTACATCTCACCATGAGGTGGTGAAGCAATCGTGTAAATCTCCGTACTTACCTGTTTCTTTTATAGGAGATTAAAAGGGGAGTAAAGTGTCGGGTATTAGTTCGAAAGGTGCTATTATGGTTTATGGGATGAAGTTGAATAATATTGGAAATAGTTTCTAAAGAAAGATATACAGGGCCCTTGAGTCTAGATTGCTTGAGAGTAGGACGGGTATTAATGTAAGGATATATGATACTTGAAGAAGGAGTAGCTAGTTTACAGAAGAATGAGAGTCACATGGATAAATTTTAAAAAGGGGGTATACGTTGTCACCCCATCGTTTTGCGAAGAAATGAAAAGGTTCAGATGGTTAAAAGATGTAACACCCAGTGCTTTGGGGTGGATAGGAAACATTTACATTCGCTTGCAAAAACTTATTCGGAAAGTATGTGAAATATGAATCCATAGTCCTATGAATAACCGACTTAGTTATTTATTCACGAATGATGACCTTAGGGTTAGACATGATAATCGACAAGATTATGAAAATAAGCCGAAGGAAGGAGTACGCCAGATATTCGCGCTGGATAAATACATTTATCAAGTCTCAAGAAGTGAATCATAAACGGAACTAGCGACTCTGTAATGTCCCTAGTACAGGACAGTAGTATATGATAATGTAGGTTAAGTTACGACCTCTCTAAGGGTCATAAAGTTGACATATCGTACCTAAATTGGTGTGAAGTCATCCTTTGGTTTAGCTATCTTCTTTAAGTTCCAAGATCGCAACCTAACTTCAAAATTGTCAGATAGAATAGCGCATGTGGAATTCAATGGGGTCCAAAACCCAGTTGTGAACTAATATAAGGAAAGTTCATAGAATCTAGAGTATGTTCCCTTGGGGGGCACCTGTACTTTTTGTAAGGAACGGAGATGGTCGTATAAGGTTATGCATAAATCATAAAGGATTGAACAAGGTTACTATAAAAAATAAGTATCCCCTTCCTCGCGTTGACAACCCGTATAATCAGTTCCCCAGAGTTGGAATGGTTCGAAAGTTGATTTGAGATTAGGGTAACATCAAACAGGAATCAAGTCGGAAGATGTACATAGGGCTGCTTTTAAGACTTGGTACGGATATTATGGGCCTATAGTTATGTCTGTGAGCTTACCAACGTGCTAACAATATTGATGGGTGTCAAAAACTAAGCATATGGGTGAGTGTAGACAATTGTACGTTTGCACTTCTGACAATGTATTGGTCCACTTAAAGACTCAAAAAGGATATGAATGATAAGTGAGGAATTAGTCACAAACTTCAAAGCAACATCAATCATTTACTAAGTTGCCAAGACATAGGCTTTGATTAAAAGAAATAACATCCTTAGAACATATGGTGATCCAGAAGGTGATTCAGATCGATCCACAAAAAGTGGGTACAGTTATGAATTAATCCAGAGCAACAATTATTCCCAAGATAAGAGATTTCGAGGCAAAATAGATCATGGTTACCAATGCACTCAAGAACTTGTTTGAATGTATCCTTGCCGTGACCAAATTATGGAGGGAAACATAAAAATTTTGTAGACTGAGGAATGCGGGGAAGCTTTTCAAGGACTTAAGAGAGGATTCAATATAGTTCGAGTGCACGCCTAATATTCCGACTCTAATAACACCAGTTGTGCAGAACATGAAAATAAAGATGGTATACCAAAGGGAAACATGAGATTGAGATTGACCAAGTCCGGCCGTTTTTTGCCAATAAATGAGAGTTGAAAAATAGATAAGTTAGCCGGTATTTATGTGAAAGGAAAAAGTAGTGAGGCTGTACGGCTTTCCAAAAGACAGTCTCTGGCCGAGATACCAAGTTCCAGTCACGATTTTGGGCATATTTGCAAAGAGCGTTTGGCACCAAGCTGAGCTTCAGTAGCTCGTATCACCCAAAAACCGATGGCCAAACAGAAAAAGTAAATCAGATAGTGGAAAACCTGCTTAGGGCTTGTGTTTTAGACTCTTAGGGAAGCTGGGAAAACTTTTTACCGTTAGTAAAGCTTTCCTACAGTAGCAGTTATCAAGTTACAATTCAAATGACATTGTTTGAAGCCTTTACAACAAGAAATGCAGGGCTCCTTCATGTTAGAGTGAGTTGGAGGAAACCCTGTTGGTAGGTCCTGAGTTGATACAAGATATGATGGATAAAGTTTGAGTCATTGAACATCATATCCGGACGGCCCAGAGCCGACAGAAGAGCTACGCAGATAGGAGGAAGAAACCCTTAGAGTTTTAACCAGGGGACAAAGTATTTCTCTAGGTTTCACCCACTAAAGGAGTGCGAAGATTCAATGTTAAAGGGAAAGCTAAGTCCTCGATATATCGAACCTTATGAGATTATTGAAAAGAGTAACCCGGTCGCATATAGGCTTGAATTGCCTACAGAATTAGAGCATATTCATGATGTGTTCCATGTCTCTCAGTTGCGCAAATATATACCGGACCCAAACATTGAACCCGAGCCAATATCTATCGTAGAGAATCTATCTTATGAAGAAGTGCCGGTTCAGATTCTGGACCGGAGGGTCAAACTTTTACGCTCCAAAGAGATTTCCCTGGTGAAAGTGTTGTGTACTAATCACTCCATGTCGGAAGCTACAGGGGAAACCAAAGAGGACATGCGAAAAAGTACCCTCACCTGTTTTAAGGCAAGACAACGAAGATAAGAGGGTAGTATTTTTAATTTTCAGGGACGAAACTTCTTTTAAGGGGAGTAAGCTGTAACAACCCGAAGAAAATCGCCCCTTAATACGTACTTATTATTGTAAATAATCAAAGTTAACGATAAATCACGAATAATTAAAGCGCGTGTTCCAAAATTTTTGTTTTCCTAACCAAGTGTGTGTTGCAGGACTTGAACAGTGCAACGATCATCCATGATTCAGTTCTAAATTTCTTTTCTTGTTGAATCTCTTCCGATAATTTTTATGGTGATCAAGATCATTACGAATTCTTTTTTCGAGACGGATATATCGAGTCCTCCCTTTTATCCAAGTCAATTTAGGATATTATTAAGAGAATTCTCATGGAGGTGTATGAATATTTTTTTTATTTGGGTTACCAGTGTTATTTTTATGGTTTAATAAATTTTAAGTAATTTGGGAATTTGGGAGATATGAGTATAAGAGAAGAAAACAAATTGACTAAAATTAATGGGTCTTGGGCCATTTGGCCGGTTCAAAGGAAGAGAGGGAGGGGAATTGGGCCTCAATCTTATTAATATGGTTATATTAGTTTAAGGAGGGGGGTTTTTCATTCAAACTTCAAATACAACCCCACTCTTGCTCCCACTCCCCCTTGTGATGCTTCACCTACCGAGCCTCCCTGTCTGCCACCTGCTGCCACCACCGGCGTCCACCACCGGCCGGCTGCTGGTCGTCGCTTCCCACTCGACCACCGAACCACCACCCCTCTTCTCTTCCTTTCCTTATTCCTCTTAAGTGGTAAATCATTCCATCTCTCTTCTCTTTGGTGTTTTAAATAGAATCAAGAGTGTATTTTAAGTTATTCCTTTATAATTTTAGGTCTTTTCCAGAAGATTGTTCAAGATTCTAAAGATTAGAGAAGGAATTCCAAAGAATACTAGGATTTCAAGTGGCTTTGGGGTAAGTTGAGAAGTGTTTAAGTGTTCTAGTGTTTGATTGTTTGAAAAGTATAGAAGAAATGAGCATGCATGTGATTTTGGAAGAGTATTTCTCTGTGAAAGTATGAAAACTTGTTTAATTTGAAATGCATGTTCATAAATTAGGTTGAGAATAAGAAGAATGAAAGTCTTGAAGTGTTGCATGTTGTATTTGGGGATGAATTTAGGAAATACATGATGCAGTGATCTTGCATGGCTTTAAGATGGACTTAAATGGTAATTTTCTGAGGACTCCAGTCTGAATTTTGTGCTTGTGCAAGCTAAAATATTTGTTTTAGGAGAGATATATGCTAAATCATAAGAGTTTAAGCATGCATGTTAATGATGTATTAAGAAACTTGTAATCTGGTTGATAAATGGGTAATCCAGAAAATGAAGGTTGTGATTCTGGGTTATTTTATGGCATGAAGAGGTAGATAAAACTATTGGCTAACACCCGGTTTTTACGGTTCGTCGTTTCGATAAGTATATTAGGAGTTATGGCCAGATTTGTAAAGTCACGTAAAACTGTGAATTTCTGACGTCAGTTCAAAGATGGGTGTCTTTCGAGTAAATAGAGTTTGCTATGATTTAAGGTCTGAACACACAAGTTTTAGAGAACATCCTGAGCTTTCCAGAATGGTATGGTATGCATTCATAAGATGTCGGGAGAGAGAGTTATGAGCTTCTAATTGAAGGACAAAAATATGAGTTTTTCCAGAAATTATGTTGTGGCTGCATCTGTTTTAGGCTGAGAATTGACCTCTTCCCAAGTTTAAATCAAGTGGTGGTGAAAATGAAAGTTGGAGTATGAATCATGAGCTTTCTATAGACAGCTTACGGGCCCAAAACCGATTAGTATAACTCGAGTTATCACCTTTCGAAAAAGCTTGGTTGACGATTTTATTTTCTAGGCAGATTAGGGAAATTAGAATTTTGACCTTCTTAATCATGTCTTTGGTTCTCGAGATTAACTACAAAGCTGTAAAGCGTATTTCAAACTTTCCGAAAAGCCCTCTTATGCGTTGATACGATGTCTATAGAGATAGTTACGACCCTTTCATGGCAACTTGAGAAATTAAGTTCGTTAGCAAGTCGCGTTATTTTATTCAAGTTATTCCCCCATGTTCCACCTAAGTTAAGTCCTAATTCATGATTTTCCTTTCTTTTAAAGTCCTTCCAAGAGATCGTTGCACCACTGTTCAAGTCCCTGTTCGTCCTGTACGTGTTCTTAAGTCTTCAGGTACGTATATTACCTGACTTTTTATGAATAATATCATGAATTAATTATTTATGTTAAGTTCTAAATTTATTTTGTATTATCGATGTTTATGTGTAAAGTATCATGATTTATGTTCAAAAAGATATGCAAGTTCTCATGGATTTTTTAAGTAGCTCAGGTCGAGTTATCAAGAAAATTTCCCAGCTATTTCTAAGTATCTATGTTGCGTACCCTTTATATTAGAAACTTTTACGATAATTCTATGCTTTGGATGGGTGAGTCATTTCATGAATAAATTTCCTTTTATAAGTACAAGTCGTATTCGAGGAGTTTACATAGATAAATGTTTAAGTTATGATTGGAAAAAGGGTAGTTTAAGAACCAGTTTTATTAAGAATCCAAGGTCAAGGTATCAAGGTTTAAGTTTCCAAGTTTTAGAAATTAATAAAGGCCTCGCCCATGTTTATGGTGCCCTAGAGCACACCACGTTTATGGTGCCTTAGAGCACACCAAGGAAAACCTGTTTATGTGCCTTTGTGCACCCCAAGTTATTTATATACGTGCCTTAGTGCACCCAAGGAAAAATATATCTTCAGTGCCTTAGTTGCTTGTCATGAAAACCTGGCTAGTAGGATCATTATCCACCATCCGGATCTCCCGACCGGTCCAAGTATGCGCATACGGATGCTTAGCCGAGGATTGTAAGTAGGGGACCTTCAAGATAATAATAGGATAACCAAGTTTAAAGCTTCTTAAATTACTCAAGTCTTTTGATCTAAAGTAAAGCTTTATGACTTACATGCTAAATTTTTTATAAGTCTTGGTTCATAAGGGTTAAGGCCAAGTTTATGCTATGGCTTTGAGTGTGTGTTACATGTTAAGCCGTGTATGATTCAAGTTCTTCTGAAATGATGTTATATTACTTTTAATGCTACATTATTTTTAAGGGTATGGTTATGTATGTTACTTTTACAAGGAAGAACTCAAAAGTATTTTCAGTTAAGTTGTGATTTAAGTACAGGTTAAGCCATATTTCCCTTGTACAGGTTAAGTATGGTCAGGATATGTAAGTTGTTTGTTTGTTATTTATATTGTTTTTAATGTTTTGGAACCGCGCTAAATAACTAAAATGAATTACAAACACATTCTTATGTGATTAGGGGTATACGTACTGAGTTTAACTCACTTTTCGATGTCTTATGTTTTCGTTTTAAGAATCTCGGCAAAGGAGAAGGAAAATCCCTGGAAGGACGAAACCCTAGAGCTTCCTATGGAGATTGAAGGTGGTTAAAGACTCTTTATGAAAGATTTAGGAGAAATTTGTGATATTTTGGCTTGTATAAGTTTTATTAGGTTGTGTTATGTTGTTTTGAGGTGGTTTAAGTTAAGTTATGTCTTGATGAGGCATGTTTGAAGTTAGTTTATGTTTTGTTGGGTTTTAGTCTTAGCCTTGTCCACCACCGTGGATAGCGGTAATACTCTCAGGTGTTTATCCGCTGCTAATCATTGTGTTAGGTGTATCATTAGCTTAATATAGTGGTTAGTAACGTTGGGGCGTTACAATATCGTTATCCTAGGTTGACTATAGTGTTATCCAAGGTCAACATATATGATGAATCATTATGCATTCATTCATTCATTCGAAGAAGAAGAAGAAGAAGAAGAAGGAGAGGTTCTATGAAATATTACCCATTATTCATTCGTAGACAAGTGCAAATCCTAGGTTTACTATATTATTGTCCAATATTTACTATATTGTTATCCTAGGTTTACTATATTGTTTTCCAAGGTCAACATATATGACGAACCATTATGCATTCATTCATTGTTTGAAGAAGAAGAAGAAGAAGAAGAAGAAGAAGAAGAAGAAGAAGAAGAAGAAGAAGAAACAGCAGCCCAGAAGAAGAAGAAGAAAAAGAAGAAGAAGAAGAAGAAGAAGAAGAAGAAGAAGAAGAAGAAGAAGAAGAAGAAGAAACATCAAAACTCAAAATCCATACAACTAAATTGAAGGATTTGAAACACAACAAAATACAAGAAGCACAAAAACTGTTGCATATAATGAGAATTAAATTACATGATTCACAACTCCAATCTGTCAGTGCATTATATTATGTAAAAACTCAATCATCATGATCATCATGATCATCATGATCATCTTCTTCTTTTTCTTCTTCTTTTTCTTTGATTTCTTCTTCTTGTTGTCCTTTCTTCTTCTTTCTCTTTCTCTTTCTTCTTCTTCTTCAATTTCTTCTTCTTCTCCTTTCTTCTTCTTCTTCTTCTTCTTCTTCTTCTTCTTCTTCTTCTTCTTCTTCTTCTTCTTCTTCTTCTTCTTCTTCTTCTTCTTTAGTCATAGTTCTCTTAGAATGAATTATGTTTCTGAGAATGATGCTTAATGAGGAATTATGTTTTGCTTCTACTTTTGGCACCAACACACCCCCATCTTTATCTTAGAAAAAAACTGAACTGGTTTTTACATTTGAACAAAAAACCCAACTAATGCCATGCCACCTATGCACCCATGAGCCCTACAATTTACTCTAAAAAAGGACTCCATCGTCCCAAGAATACCAAATGGTCAATAATGCTTATGGGCTGTCCTTCAAGGTCAATAACCCGGAACAAAAAGAGGTCACCTCTTACCAAGCCCACACCCACTTTCACCTCAATGAGAGATCAAGGGCGTACCACGATCCACGTCATCATTTTGTTCAATAGCTAAATTGTTGACGACTCCTATTTTTTGGGAATACATGACAACCTTAATACAAATAATAAAGAAACACTCCTGGTCAATACGGGCATGCCCGCTTCCTTGTTGAGGTCGCTAGGATGTGGGTCTCCTTAATTAACTCTCTATGGACTTTATAGATACAAACAAAAATAAACTTTAGTAAGAACTTATGACAATTTAACAGTTAATGATGGCAGTACATAGTTAGTGCGGAGGATCCCTGGAAAAACTGTACAACCCAAACGGAGTCCGTATAGATTTGGATTCGCCACAGATGACCCGTATTGGCCTGTAGCAACGCCTATTCCATAGCCAACAATTCCATTTAAGCCACTGGTAAACCAAAAATAGCAAGGCATCCTCGCTCAACAATGTCGGATCCTCTAGATATAACCCACCCTACACCCCCCTGAATGGTTCGAGGACACCAGGCACCATCACATTGAATAGAATCCACCGGCTCAGTAACACTACCCATTGACCAAATAAACTTAATTGGGCGCTTCTCCACGGAACTCGAGGTAGTTCGTAGTTGTAGTTGAGATATGTCCTGGCATACCCAGGTGAGTAGCATGAACGGAGGGATGACAACCTTATCAAAAATCATCTTGGCTCTCACCAGCCACAGGTACCATATGATAGCCAAAAAACCAACACAAAGTTGGTGTCGTATTGTGCGGTGTCTAGCAAGGAAAAAACAAATTTTCTAGCCATTGACGCAGCAATACTGTGACGTTCATTTGATTCAACGGCCCCAATTGGGAACCAAACCACACTGCTCGCACAAACTTGCAATCACGAACAAAATGAGTTGTTGTATCAGCAGAGGTGACACACAACGGACAGCGAGTGTCGACATCAAACATCCAATATAACAACTTAGCCGCCATTGGAAGCGCATCATAGTAAACCTTCCAAAATTGAAGTTTCCATTTGGGTGGATTATGGAAACCCCAAAGAACCTTCCACAAACATTGATTCGGTGCTGGTGGAAAGGTGCCTTCCTGTGCTAGAACCTGAAAAATTCTTGCAGCATATCTGGATTGAACCGTGTACTCACCATTGGGCGTATGTCCCCACACAAGGGTATCCTGATCTTATGTATCGCGTAAGGTCACTGCCAGGATTCTCTTAACTGAATCATGAGTAAAAGCTCTTCATATGAGTGGGACATTCCATTCCAACCGCCCTGGGAGAAGCAGGTTAGCCATTGGCTTACTAACCCAATCAGTAGGTTCAGTCGAATGCTGTAGTGTAAGTGGTGTGTGACCTGCCCATACATCCTCCAAAACCCAAGCCTGCCTGCATAAGCTTACCCTATATCGAACCCATGTCGTAGTTTACCCACTACTTTACACATACCACACTGCCCCCATGAGCCAGCTCGGTTCAAGTTCGTTTCAGGAACTAGTGGGGAATGTGTCTTATAACGCGCTTGCAGTTAGGGTTATGTAGCAGGCGCCAGGCCTATTTCATCAGTAGCACATCATTGAAGAATTATATCCTTCTCAATCCCAAGCCCCCTGCTCCCTTTGGGAGAAACAGTGTATATTTGCTAGCCCAGTGTTTAGATTTGTTACCGGAGTTATTCCACCAAAAAAACTGACCATGGAATCCAATTTTTGGGCTAACTGCAAAGGAACTTTGAACATAGATAGAATGTGCTGATTTAGAGAGAACAAGACTAAATTATTAAAGTAGTTCTACCTGCCGAGGACAACATTGCCGCCTTCCACCCATACAATTGCTTGGTAACTATGTCATAAAGAAAACTCAGTTATCATGTTTTGGGGTGGTTGAAACCTTGGCGATTCCATACTTACGCTGGATTATCCAGCACCATGCCCTCGATATGTTATTTATAATACATACAACTAATTTATTTATTTATTTATTTATTTATTTATACAATTATAAAAAGCAAATAATGAGTTTAACTGTCGTCACTTTTAGTTACTGTATTGCTCTTGTTGATGTCATTATAATTAGTTTTTCTTTTTAGTTATTAAAGAATGTAATTAGCCTAGCTTTCTCTATTCCCGAACATTGTCTTCGCAACTCTTTCTTTATTGCTCTTATCGTCACGTTGATACTATCTTTCTCTCAGAAAAGTATACTCTCGTCTCCCTTTCGTGCTTCATAGACATCTCCTCTTCGCTTTCTCCCCGACATATGTGTTTGTACATCGACTTTCACATGCAAGAGGTAAGAAACTGATTCCTACACTAATTTAAAAATTTCAATTGATGAATTAAGGTTTTGGTGTTAGTAATTTTAGTGTTGAATTAGCTTTTTTAGGTCAAAAAAGAGAAATTTAGGCATAAAAATCTGGTTTCACTAGTAAAAGAATAATTTTCGGATACAAAAAGTGAGTGTAGAGTAACCAGAGCTATTGGGATAGTTTTGCATTTTTAGGTCAGAAAACATGATTCTTAGACCATGTTACCATTTGATTCTAATTGTTGGTAACATCGATATTTGTTGTCAGTAGCTCTATCTAATAACATTTTCAAATAATGGTTGCATCTTTTTATGTAAGCTCGAGTGATTAGATTCATCGCAACTAGAGTGGTCACAACTAATACTTATTTGTCTCAATCTTTGATAGCCGATTAAATCCAGCTACTAATGTATATGACCAGTTCTACTATGTTGTGAAAGTCAGTAATGCATTTTGTAATCTTCATATAGGTGGTAACATTGGAGTATACATATCAATCGCTGCATATTTTTGTACCTTTCGGCTTAATATCTGCTAGAATCGTCTATAATGTCTTGGATTTATTTATTATTTATTTTTCTTTTGTGGGTGAGGGTGTTCCCTTGGTCTAATTTACTCCATTTAGAAGATGTTGATGATATGACGTACAACGGTCTGATCCACTATTTGGTGAGACATAGAGGGGAGGGGAAATGTTCGTGATCTTTGTTGTTCAGGGTTAAGGAGCTACTTCCGTCCTTGACTCATCATCTCCAACTCCCATAGTTACTCCCTCGAGCTACACTCGGGTTTCTCAGAATGGGTTGGGATGCTAGGATGGGCGTTTGTAACAATCCAGTGTTAGTTACCCCTTAATACATAACTATTAGCGTAATTAATCAAGATTAGGAATAAATAAATAAATAAATAATAGTTAACTCGCGTGTTCCAATTCCTCTAACCAGTGTGTGTTTTGCATGACTTGAACAGTGCAACGACCATCAAGATCTTAGATTAGAAAATTCTTGTCAAGTTCTTTCTCCCAGTTTAAATCATGGATATTCATTATTCTTTTACAGGTTCCGTTATTTATTTTATTCTTTTACCCAAGTCGAATTAAAAATATTAATGAGAGTACCTGAGAGAGATATATTTCTTTGGTTCCATACGTTCCGTGTTGGCTACACAATACAAATGTAGGTAGAGAGAAGTTTACTACACAATTAACTCTTAAACTTTCACACTTATTCTCATTACTTTAAGCTCAATTTATCGCATACATGAAAAATAGAAACTCCTAGAAATAACAATGAAACATATAACACTTAAATTCTTATGTTTCTTAACAAAACAAAACATAAACATTCTTTATTGTAGAAATGTAAGTTTTGGAGTAAATGTAAGTTTTGGAGTAACTATTCAATACTCCCCCTTGCTTCAAAACTTATCACACCCATCTGCAATCTGAATTCTTCATGCTTAGCTCGTGGAAGCGACTTTGTGAGAATATCAGCAACTTGCTTGTTTGTGTTACAGTAAGTCAGACTTACATCTCCATCTGCAACCAACTTCCGAATAAAATGGTACCGTATGTCAATGTGTTTTGTACGGCTATGAAAAGTTGGATTCTTAGTCATGGTAATTGTAGCTTTGTTGTCACAATAAATCTCTGTAGCACCTTCTTGAATTTGAAGAAAGTCAGCCAATAACCTTCGCAACTAACAAATGACAGTCGCACTCAGAATCGCAACATATTCTGCCTCTGACGAAGACAAAGCTACTATGTCTTGTTTCTTTGAAGACCATGAAATAGCACCAGACCCGAGTGAGAATATACACCCGGAAGTACTCTTTCGATCCTTCAAACAACCTGCCCAATCACTATCGGAAAAACCATACAATCTAAATTTTGATACCTTTGAGTACTAAACTCCAAAATCAACTGCGCCAGCAACATAGCGAAGAATTCGCTTGGCTACTCCCAAATGATGTGTCGATGGGTTGTGCATGAATCTTGACATCACAGTAACAGAAAATGTAATGTCAGGCCTGGCATGACATAAATAATTCAAACCACCAACAATGCTCCTAAACTTCTTTGTATCTGCCATGCTCGTGCCATCATTATCTATAAGCTTGTCATTCATATTCATGGGTGTTGGCATAGGATTACAATTCAACAAATCAGCGGCAAAGTTCTTTTGTGAAATAAAAATCTCATCTTTAGTTTAATTAACCTCCAACCCAAGAAAATAATGTAACAAACCAAGGTCCGACATCTCAAACTTTTTCATCATACCAGACTTGAATTCTGCAATAATGGACTCGCATGATCCTATATAAATCATATCATCAACATACAGGCATACAACAAGAAAATCAGAATTACCTCGCCTTTTTATTTAAAGAGTTGGTTCATCCTGACTCCTTTCAAATCCATTCTCGCCTTTTTATTTAAAGAATCAATTTTACTATACCATGCTCGTGGAGCCTGCTTGAGGCCATATAAAGCCTTTTTGAGTTTGTAAACCTTGCTTTCTTCCCCTTCAATAGTGAACCCTCCAGGTTGAGGTTGAGCAACATACACTTCTTGCTCCAAATCTCCATTTAAAAAAGCTGATTTGACATCAAACTGATAAACAAACCAACCAAATTGTGCTGATAATGCTAGAAACACTCTTACTGTTTCAAATCGAGCAACATGAGAGTATGTCTCATCAAAATCAACACCTTGTTGCTGAGCATAGCCTTTTGCAACCAAACGAGCTTTGAATTTTTGAATGGACCCATCAACATTGTACTTGGTGCGATACACCCACTTTAAGCCAATAACATTTTTTCCTTCTGGCAAATCTACCAACTCCCATGTTTCATTTTTCTCAATAGCCAATAACTCTTCCTCCATTGCTTTGCACCACTCAGGTTCATTTTTTGCTTCTTCAAAATACATAGGGTTTGAAACAAGTAAAGCAAAGGAGCAAGACAAATTGTTAGCAGATGCATATTTAGGATTTAGCTTCCTTACTCTCGTTGATCTTCGCAATGAAATAAGCTCCTTTATAGGTGATGTTGTAGGTGTCCTTGCAGGTGAAATTTCAGATGAACCTTCAGTTGAAGTTTCAGAAGATGTTATTGACGAGTTCTCGGGAAAACTTTCTGGAGAATCTGTAGCAGTTGAATCTGTAGAATTTGAAATGAGATGATTGTCTATGGAGGAGTTAGACTCGTTTGTCCAAGCCCAAGTTGTAGCTTCATTAAATACCACGTCCCTGCTAATCAACACTTTGCCATTTATGGGGTTATACAATTTATAAGCGTTGGACTGAGGGCTATAACCCACAAAGATACATTTTTGTGATTTTACATCAAGCTTGCGACGAGAAGAAGACTTGTCCAAAATATATGCAACACAACCAAACACCTTCAAGTGACTTACCCTTGGCTTTCTACCATTCCAAGCCTAATATGGGGTCCGATTCATAACTGCCTTCATTGGTGAAATGTTGAGAATATAGATAGCTATAGCCACTGCTTCTGCCCAAAACTTCTTATGCAAATGTGCTGCATTAAGCATACTTCTAGCCATTTCAACCACAGTTCGATTTTTTCACTCGGCCACACCATTTTGCTCTAGTGTGTATGGTGTTGTCAACTCCCTGTGAACTCCATTTTTCTCACAAAAATCAACAAATTCATCATAATTAAATTCTCCCCCTCGATCAGAATGCAAGGTCTTTGTAAAACAACCACTTTGTTTTTCCACAAGCACCTTAAACCTCTTAAAACACTCAAATGTTTCAGACTTGTATTTCAAGAAAAACACCCAACTCATTCTACTGTAGTCATCAATAAACAACAAGAAATAACGACTTCCACCCAATGACTCAACACTCATAGGGCCACAAACATCAGCATGGACTAGTTGAAGACATTTTGAAGCTCTCCATGCCTTAAATGCAGGAAATGAATTTCTGGTCTGTTTGGCATATATACAACCTTTACAAAAATCAATGCCATCAATATTAGATAATCCAATTACCATATTATTTCGAGCCAATAGTTTCAGTCCTCCCACATTCAGATGCCCATACCGGAGATGCCACAAATTTGACTCAGTATGTTTAACATTAAAGGCATACTTTTTTTCATCTGACACTTGCAATGGAAACATTCTATTTTGCCTCTTAAGCACACTGATATATGTTGACCAGAAGTTTTATCATAAATAGAGCAAATACCATCGTCAAATAATAGGAAGTAACCATCTTCCATCAGCTGTCCAACACTTAACAAATTATGACTTAAATCAGGAACGAATTGCACATTATGTAGAAGTTTTACGTTACCCTAAGAGGTTTTGACACTAACTGTCCCTTTTCATTCAACCTTCATCATCCTGTCATCTCCAAGTCGAACTTCGCTCTTCTGTTTCTTATGGAGCTTGAACATACTCCTTTTTCCTGTCATATGATTAGAACAGCCGTTGTCCATGAACCAAACTCCATTAACGTCACCGTCAAGTGGAGAATGAGACATAAATAGATATTCTTCTGGTGGAATATGTTCAACAAATTTGGCTCCTTTTTCTTCATCTATTTGCTTTGCCCAACATTCAACTTCTTTATGACCAAAATTCTTGCAATATTGACATTGAATTTGGCTCTTAAATTGGCGTTGATCACCATAAGAACCTCTACCTCTACCACCGCCGTGACCTCTGCCATGATATCCACCACATCCTCTGCCGTGAGTACTTGAATTATCTGTTTTGCCTTTATAGGAAGACTCCCCCTTCACTTGAAATGCCTTCTCTTCTACTTTCTCATAGGACCTATTAATCCTAACTTCATGGGCTAATAATGAACCCTTTAACTTATCAATGCTATACTGAGAAAGATCCTTTGACTCCTCTATTGCAGCTACAACATGATCGAAGTCCTTAGTGAGACTCCTTATCACCTTACTCACTATAATTTCGCTAGTGAGACTTTCCCCATAACTATTCATCTGACTCACAATTCCAGAAACTCTGTACAGAAACTATTGGTCTGATTCCTTTTCTTTCATAGCCAAGGTTTCAAATTAACATCTAAGTGTTTGCAACTTGACAGTGAGAACCTTCTTTTCACCCAAGACTTCTTTCTTGAGTATCTCCTATGCCTCATGAGAAGTAGTTGATACTGCTATACGGGGGAAAATTTCATCATCAATTGCTGATTGTATGAAAAACAACGCCTTTGCATCTCTCTTACGAGTCTCCCGTAGTTATTGATCAGGCTGCGGCGATGTGGGAGTAGGTTCAGTATAAGAATTCTCTACCAAATTCCATAACTCTTGGGACCTAAACATAGTCTTCTTCTTCAAACTGCAAAGGTGGTATTTTTCCCCTTTGAAAGTTGGAATTAGTGGCTGAGATGAAGAATTTGTACCATTGCTACTCATGGTTGTTTTTGAATTGTACTTTCTGTGAGGGTTTTTTGTGGTTTTTTTTTCAAGCTGCTCGTGCCTTCTATTCAATAAGAAGGTGTATTCTAACTTTTATTGGCTTTGATACCAAATTTTGTTGGCTACACAATACAAATGTAGGTAGAGAGATGTTTACTACACAATTAACTCTTAAACTTGCATACTTATTCTCATTACTTTAAGCTCAATTTATAGCATACATGAAAAAATAGAAACTCCTAGAAATAACAATGAAACATATAAAACTTTAATTCTTATGTTTCTTAACAAAACAAAACATAAACATTCTTTATTGTAGAATTGTAAGTTTTGGAGTAAATGTAAGTTTTGGAGTAACTATTCAATATCCCGGACAATTTTCTTTCGGTATAATGAGTTTAAGTAAATTGGGTTTAGGGAGATATAAGTATAAGGAAGAGATTAAATGTGATAATTTGGGTTTGGGCCATTCTTTGGGCCAATTAAGTGAACGGAAAAGGGACCTTGGGCCTCTCATCTTGTTTATAAATGCAAGGACCTAGGTGGGGTGTTAATTCCATTGGATTCAAATACAAACTCCAACTCCCTCCCTCACTCTAGTCTCTCTCTCTCTTGGCTCTCACATCCCCCAAGCCATCTCTGCCCACTTTGCTGCTGCCGTGTGCCGCCGTCGCCAGCCACTTCCACCGCCACCACCTTCCTCCTTTCATCCTCTTCTTCTCCGTTTGTATGGTAAATCACTCCCATCTTTCATACTCTATCTTTCCAATTGATAAATCATGCATGTAATCTGATTTAAGGGGTGATTTCCATGATTTTTACAGGTATTAATTGTGTTGGTGATAAGATAAAGAGTTGAATCTTTGAGGAACACAAGGTATGTAGTGTTTAAACATGATATTTGGTAGTGAACTTATGAAGAGTATGTTTGAAGTGTGAATGTATGTTCAGATTAGGTCTTGCATGTGTAATTTATGGTCTAAAAGGAGAGATTTCTGGATGTGTGTTTCTAGATACTTTAGTGTTCATGCTTAAAAAGTATATTTAGTAAGAGATTAGTGTGAGATCATTAAGATAAACATGCATGCAAGACAAGATAAGGTTGGATTTCCAATTCTGATTGATTTCCAGAAATTTCAGGGAGTACAAAATGTGAATTTAACCCAATTTATGCCTGGTTAGGTAGCCTAAGATGTTAGCTACCATCCGGTTTTTGAATTACAAAATTTCGATTTGTATATCTAAATTTATGGCCAAAACCATGAAGGAATGCATATAATGACGAGTTCTGAGAACAGTCTGAAAAATATATGTTTTTCGTTGGGTTAGAAATCTCTTTGGTTTAAGTGGTCAACATGAGAATTGTAGAGGATTATCGAGCTTTCCTGGAAGGTAAAATTCGTAGTCATACGATATCGGGAATGAAAGTTATGTGTCACCAAATCAGAGTCAGTAATCTGAAATTACCAAGAAAATTCAGGTGGCTACGTTATGTTCATGGCCAAATTCCAGCCATTTTCCATACCCAAATAAATTGGTGGTCAACATGAAAATTTTATAGTGTTTTTCAAGCTTTCCTAGATAGCTTGTACGCCCCAAACCGATGTCTATAACTTGAGTTATAACTCTCCGAATAATTGATGTTTACGTTTATGTGTTCTGGTCATCTTGCTGAGTTGGTAGTTTATGGCCTCCTTAATCACGTTTTTTACCTTCATGATCAACTAGAGAATTGTAGTAGCTAAGTTTAGCTTTCTAGAAAGTCCTTATGCATATATGATACTTGTGGGAGAAGTTATGGCCTTCAGAGTAAACCTTAGGAAGCAAGTGTAATTATCAAGTAATCCTAGAATTTTACTAGGATATTATTCATTACTCTCATCCAAGTTAGGTTCTAATTTATTATTCTTATTCTTTCTTAAGTGCCCTCAAGAGGTCGTTACGCTCAGCTATTCAAGTTTCTGCGAGTTTAAGTGTATGTAAGTTTGCGGTTGTCCTGGTATGTATATTGCCTGTAACCTTTTAAGTTTAATCGTATGATTTATTTATGTCACATAAATAATATGTTTATGGTAAGGTTATTGTCGCTCACACAAATTTTATGTATCATGTTCAAATATAAGTAAATTTTACGAGGTTTTATGTACCAAAGTATGGTTTATTATGTAAATTATCTTACCTTAAGTATTTTATGTTACATATCTTTCATGATAAAACACCTATGTCAATTAAGTACTTTTGGTTAAGTATTTTATGGTCAACAAGTACTTTTGTCATTTTCATGAGTAATTTTCTTTATAAGTGCAAGTTTGTTCAAGACTAGGTTATGGATAAATTAAGTTATGGATAAGTCATATAAGAACCCAGTTATGACAAGGTATAAACAAGTAAGGTTTTCAAGTTTTCCCACATAAATAAAGGCCCCGCCAATGTTAACAGTGCCTGAGTGCACACCAAGATAACCGTGCCCTAGTGCACACCAGGATAACCGTGCCTTAGTGCACCCCAAGATAACCGCATCTTAGTGCACACAGGATAAACCGTGCCATAAGTGCAGCCCATGGAAATCTGGCCAGTACAGTATAATATTCACCATCCGGATCTCCCGATCGGTCTGGGTATGCGCTTACAGAGTCTTAGCCGATGATCGCAAGTAGGGAACCTTCAAAATAATAATAAGTACTTAAGCTTCAACTTATTTGACTAAAAGAGTGAAATCTATGAATCATATCAAGGACCATAAGTTATGTTTATGAGAAATTTGATGTCAAGTGTTATGTTACGATTTAAGTGCGTTCATGTCAAGTTTTACGGTACGAATTATGTTAAACCCTAAACTATGTTATATAGCCTTAAGTAAGGAAATTTCGAGTGTGGTTTAAGTTAAGTTATGGTTTATGTAAAGGTTAAGTCAAGATTTATGATATGAGTTAGGTTAAGGTTTTATGTACAAGTTATTTATGACTCATTTTACGTTAAGTTAAGCATGTTTCTTTTTATGTTAATTTTGTTTAAGGTTTATTGTTGTTGTTATCATTAAGTTGTTTTAAATGAATTTAGAACCGCGCTAAATAACTAAAACTTAATTATGATTTGTTTCTTATATTATAGGGGTATACGTGCTGAGTTTATCTCACTTTTCGAAGTTTTATGTTTTCATATTAGGGAATCCGGCAAAGGAAGAAGGGAAGACATCTGAAGGACGAGTCCTAGGCTAGCATAAGGAGAGGAAGGTGAATTGAGAGATTGTTTAACTCTTAAGCAAGAGAAATTTTTATAGTGATTTTTGTATAACATTGGGGTTTTCTAAGTTATGTGGAAAAGGGTGTTTAAGTGTATTTAGGTATCATTGAGGGTGGTGATATGTCATGTGCTTAAGTTCATTTTAAGGTTATTATGATGATCTAGCCTTGTCCACTTTCTAGGACGGTGGTAATACCCTTGGGTGATAATCTGCTGTGCTAATCGTTTGGTTAAGTAAGTATAGTGATTAACAACCGGGGGTGTTATAACATTGTCCCTCTTAACCATCACCGAAACTCAAGGCCATATTGTCTACAACCAAGGATAAGTGGAAAAGACTTCATTACTTGCAAGGATTAAGCATCAGTTTTACTCGTCCTCGTGTCAAGGTAGGCCTTAGATGATCGGGACTACTAGAGGGCCAAGTGGACAACTACCAATTGCCGAGGTTCATCTCCAACTCTCAAAGGTATTCCCTCGGGTCTTGCTCGGGTTTCCTAGGATGGGTCGGGTGTGCCTCGGATGGGGGCCTTTCTCGAGCGCCTCTTGATTCTGAAGGCCTTTGGACGGACAAACGGACGAGAGCTCCAAACTAACCCTTAGGTTTCCAAAGTGCCATACCGAGTCATTAACTAAAACAGTATGAATTTAAAGTCATACAAGTTGCTTAAGTTCTCATTTAGAGTTACATTGGACTTAATATACATAAATCCATATAGTCCTTAGAACCATATGACTAACTAGGTGGTCCCATCACAACCCTTCTGTCCCAATCCCACCTTTCTGCATTGTCTCATCATTCCTCTTGGTTCTCCACATGAGTGGTTGTACCTATCATGAGACACATTTGTAGAATTAGCATCGCGACTAAGTATGGGGAAGGATTTTGACAATCCATAAACATACAAACAAAAGAATGATTTAGACACTGCCTTGGCAGTAAGTGATGCCCTTCGGTTGTCTCCCGTTAAGGCATTCACTAATTATCGAAATTTCTTAGGTGCACCTATCATTTGGTTAACATTTGGCCAGATGTTAACCCCTATTGCGACCTTCAGGTCGTGATCGATCAAGGTTCGAGCTTTGACTGATGGACCTTGGTACATCAGCTTCCCATAACACGTTTATAGTTAGTTTGGTCCCTGGGCTTTGACTGGTGAACCTTGGAACACCAGCTTCCCCCTAATGCGCATCATTACCGTAAGAATTCTTTTTCCACACTACAACATAAAGGGCCTAAGGCAACGCCTCAGATTGCAACAATATAAGAATTGTTGCCTTATATACCCTAAGGCAACAATACTTTATTTGTTGCATAGTTTTCTTAGTAACAGTTAAGGGACCGTTGCCTTAACTGACATAGGCATCATGTCTAGAGGCGTTGCTTATTATAATGCTAAGGCAACAGCCATAGGAATGTTGCTTACGAAAAGGTAACGGATTCATCAGCGTTGCGACTAAGATTCCATAGTAACAGTTATGGGATCGTTGCCATAAATCACAGAGGCAACATTTCTAGTGAGGTTGGTTATTTTTAATGCTATGGCAATTGTTATAAGAATGTTGCTTTAAATATATCCGGATAATTGAAAATAGAAAAAATTCATATGTTGGATATATTTTAAGTTGTGCTTATTTTAGTATCTTGGTATCATAACAATATAATAAATTTCGTGCTCACAATCCAACATATAGTACCAGCCGACCCCCTCCTCCATCATAAAAAATAATACAAAGCTGCCCTTGGCGTCCTACTTATAATAATAAACATTACCGAATGAGATGAAACACGTACCTGACTATTTTCATTTTTCTTTTAACGTAATTAGGTGGTCCAATGCGTTAAGCCCCCTACCTCAAGGGAATACTAACCCAACGGTTCATAGGGAACAGGGGTAGGGGATGTCACAACGCCGTATACAAGGCTCACGTCTCCCATTATTATATTCATCAACACACTCTTGATATTGGTAAATATGAATGCTCCCCGGGGGATTCGAACTCTGGAGGGAGAAGATGGTAGCTAGGGTGGGTGACTTGGAAATACGGCAAGGCCCAATTAAAGGACACCTTGCTGTTTTTTTGGAATTAACGTAACATTGAGTAACCAAAACAAGTACACACATTGTCTTACTTCTCCTAGATAGAACATTTTGACGTCTACGTACTGAGTTGAAGACTGTCGAAAAGGCCCAAGTACATTGCTCCACCAAGGGGGTCTTAGCTTGCATGGTTTACGTCAATGCACTACAACAAAAGTGGTTTATAGTAACACTAATATAGGTAACATTTTTCATAAGTGTTATAATAGATACTCTATAGTAACATTTAAAAAAAATGTTACCTAAACTAATACCTAATACAACATTTAATTATTATATGTTACAATAAAAATCTAGTGCAACATTCATTTATTATATGTTACAATAGGACCTTCATATGATTTAAATAAAATATTACTATAAAGGGGTTTTATAATTTATACATACATTCCCTCCTATTTTTTTTTATATAGGCGCTAGAGATAAGCTGAAAAATTTCACATTCCCGGGAAAAAATTGATTGGAAAGAAAACTTAAACAAATTATCAAACCCTAATCTCATCTGCGCACTCCCATCTCCTTGACTCCTTCCGATCTCGTCCCCTATTGCGCACTCCCGATCTGCTTCTATTTCCTTCCTATTTCGCTGCTACTGCTTCTTCTCATCTTCTTCGTGCTGCTACTGGTTCCTGTCTTCATCTTCGCGCTGTTGCTGCTTATTCTCTTCTTCTTTGCGTTGTTGCTGCTTCTCCTTCCCCGCTGCATCTTTGTTTATCACGCCATTCTCGCTATTGCCGGTCGCTGCTTCTCGATTGCCATTCTTGCATGCTCCTTCTCACGCTGAACTAGACACTACTGCTCCATCAGGTATCAATTGCTTGGCCCCCTTTCTTTGCCCTTATTATGGTGTCAATTTCTTGGCCCCTTTTCTTACAAATTACTAATGTCAGTCCTTTTTATTGAAGACATATTTAGGAATCAATTGGTATTTTGCGGAAAAATGTTCGGGGTGTTTCTTATGGAATTATGTATTGGCTATCTGTCAAAATGTTTGGTGTGTTTGCTTTTGCAGCAATCAATTGGTATTTTGTCGACTGCGGACTATTTCAAGGGGTCTATGGTTATCACTGTGAAACAAAAATAGCCTACCGCTAGTAATTACATCTGTCATCGTCGATTTTCTTAAGGATGCCACTTGATGCTACATCCATCATTATGAAACGAAAACAAATTACCGCTAGTATGATATCAATGAGGAACTGCATATCACTTTTAAAAAGATATAGAATCCATACAATTTGCTAGGATGGAATACAAATTATGTTGTTAAATATTGTAGAAACGGAATAAGGTAGAATTTTGACTGAGTCGGGTTTCTATTTTGATTTGTTTTTGCAATTGTTCTAATGATTTTTGAATGATTTAGTCGTGTTATTGATGAATTCAGTTCAAGAAATGGACCATAAAAATCAGTAGGAGGTTATGGAATTATTTTTGATAGGATTTATTGAAATTTGATGAGGTTTAGAGGTGTTTTACATCTCTAGTTGTTGCTGCCCAGTTTTCAATTACTCTGCCATGTTCTGCACCTTGGAATTTGAATGTTTTGTTGCTTTTTTGTTGGATATGTGGAGCCTTTGCTGATATAGACCTATGTTGGGTTGTGTGTCTTTAGTGTAGTCTTGATATTGATGGAATGAAGCCCTTTTGAATAATTTTAGGTGCCTTGAATACAAGTTGTTTAGTTTTCTAACTAACCTTGACATTATTGTTTTTGAGATTGTCATATGGTGTTATAAGGTGTTGTTTGAGTACTGTAGGGTGTGTTTAGGGTCCTTGTTTAATGTAGTTGTGTTGTTGGATGATATATGAACGTGTTGGATATGATCATTGATGAGTATTGTGTGATTAGAGTTGGTTTGGAGTTGGGTTTCATCAGTTGGGGGTGAGTTTGCTGAAGTTAGGGGCTGTCTAGCAGTAGCTATTATAAAATTATGCTTTGGTGTTATGTTTCTATACAAATTAAGCCTTATGAACTATGTCTGTTATTATACAAATTATGCTTTGATTATCTAGTGAACCATAAAGCCAAGAGCTCTTTTGATTCTACATTAGCCTTTACAAGGGTATTTCATTCTACTATTCAAGTATAGGTTTGGCCATTCATAACTCTTGTTACCGCCCCTTTGTTGTGACTTTTGTGCCAAGGTTCGAGGTTGGTTTATTCACTTATTTCAGTACTGAATACATTCAATATGAATTTCACCTATACTGTATATTCCCAAAGGTTTCAACCAGTTTAATTGCTTGATGTTGTGTGTGACAGTGCTAGACTAATTATAATGTTAAGTGGGCTCACTCTATGGTGTCTTCATCCTCAGTAGCTTTAAGAAGAAAATTAGTACCTGAACAGATGGCCTGCCAAGCATGATGGATTTCTTCCTTTGCCCCACCAAACTCAATGAATCTCTATGATAGCATGGTGGTTGTGAATGGACTTAACTGTTGTATTATGCATTTTGGAACTAGGAGACAGAACAACAGAGGGTGGGAGCAACTTTTTTCTTTATCTTCTCCAATTTTGATTCTTTTCTAGTTTGACTTTAATACATTGTTTGATACAACAAAGTTTGAAACAACTCTTCTAATTGTTGTTGCTTGCTTTAATTACCCAGTTAACCACCAAAAAATTGCTGGGGGGTGACACAGATCTTTTTTAATTGACTCGGGGGTCACCACTTTTTTTTAATGCATTCTCGGGTGACATTAAACTTACATAATTGGCTGGGGGGTGACAAACCGGCCAAAAATGGCCGGAAAAAAGGAAAAGTCATTCTTGCCCTTGAAAATATATTGAAGTGCCCAGTTTACCCTTATTTTGCCCGCCCAAAAACATGTCTTGCTTTCTCTCTCTTCTTCAATACTCAACTACTCAACTCCCTACACCTTCACCTTACTCCCTCACACCCAAATCCACCTCATACCCGTCTAAACCATTTACCCACGACCTTAAAACCCGACCCATTTCCCCATTTGTTTCAGCTGAACAAAATCCTACCCCAAAACCCTAATTCTAACTTCATTTCCCCCTTTCCTTCGTTTCTCCTTTTCCTCTCATCTCCCTCTCTGCTTCTTCTTTGCGCAGACACCACCGAATGCCTATCATCACCATAACCAACCATCTCCTTCTCTCTTCTTATCTCTTCTCTTTCATCTCTTTCTTCTTCTCTTCTCTTTCCCATTATCTCGTGATAGCTCATCTCTCACTCACTCTCTTTCTCTTTGTGTAACAGATTCGGTTGAGAAGATGAGAATGCACGCAACACCATGGACGCATACACCTTCTAACCGTCCAAATGCATCTTGTTCGTCCATGATTGAAGAAAATCGATGGTTGACATTGAAGAGGGGAGCACGAATTTGAGTATAAAAGGAGAAGGAGGAGCTGAGTTGCGATAGAGGGGTTGCTAGAGGGGAATGTGACGCCCCAAAGCCTCCATTCTAGGGTTAGGATTAGGTTAGATTTAGTTTTATTTGTATTGTTATTCATGTTCGATACTCCTTTTTTTGCTCTTGTTAATCGAAATATGGGTTTTGGTTCTTGAATGTTTAAGGTATTGAGTTTTTGATGTAATGTTCGAATTGGTGTAATTTTCTGGGTAGAATCTTTAATGGTTGATGTTTGATGCGCTTGTGTTTTGGTATCTGTTTCGGTATTACTCGTCTCACTTTCTCTGTTTTCTCTCTTTTCTCACCTGCTTCGATCAAGACTACCTGGTATTCTTCTTCTCCTTTCTTCTCTTCTCTGTCTTATTTTCATGTTTTGCTCTGTCTGACGTGTGATTGATGGAGTTTGATTTGGTACCAATTTTTGGCACCAATTTTCAATTTTGGATGCCCTTCTCAACTGTCATCGGATTCCGGCCATTTTTGGCCGGTTTGTCACCCCCCAGCCAATTATGTAAGCTTAATGTCTCCTGGGAATGCATTAAAAAAAAGTGATGACCCCCGAGTCAATTAAAAAAGATATGTGACACCCCCGAGCAATTTTTTGGTTAACCACTCACCCTCCTTTTTTTTTCTTTCCCTGCCTTTTAGCCCTTTTCCCGCCATTTTCTTTTAGTTTGTAATCAATTAATCATCCAACACTTAGAAGTACAATTATTTTGTGATTCTGTGGATCAATGGGATTTTCTGTTTGTTTCCTTTGCTACTGTGAGTGACAGGGATGAGAGTATATGTAACTCTTGCTTCTAGTCCTACAAACACATGCCTTACTCTTGCTCCTAGTCAGTTGGTTTTATTTGTCTTGTGGAACTTTGTGAGAGAGTAAGAGAAGTAGGCCTTATCTTGTAGATTTTTGTATGTGCATTCAGAATTCATGTTGGAAAAAGAGAAAAGAGAGTAGTGGTTTGGATTATAATTGTTTGGTGTTAGTATTTGTATTTGAGGACCCTTGCTATGTGGACCTAAAATACTTTCTGTTGAAAACATATTTAAACCCCCATTTCTATGGACATCAACAGAATGCAAGCTTGGTGGCTATGAATTAGGGACTATTCTCTCTCTAGGAACAATTTGAGAAGGGTTTTAAAAGGGTTTAGTGAAGATTTCAGGATTAAATTTTGTATGGTGTGTTGTCTATATTAATATCTAATAGAAACTTATACGGAGTAAATTGATTTGTAGTTATAATCATGGCCAAAAAGAAAGCAACAATATGAGACCCCCTTATACTGCAAGCAGTGAAGCTCTTATAGCAAGAATGTCTAGGTCGTTATTTAAAGCATCCTATTTTTTGTCGCTTTATACTTCCTACTAGTTACTAATTTTAAGTGTGTTCTTCTACAATTTGCAACTAATTGATATTAACTATTTTGTAATTTTTTTCTCAGGAAGAAGAATGAAGGATATGGTGAAGATGAAGGTGAAGATGGAGAGCTAATATGATGAACTGTCTAGGTTGTTATTTATCTATATTGGATCGTGTCATAATATTAGGATAATCTTCGAAGATGAAAACTTTTATTATTAGATATACTATTTTGGACTTGATACTTCTTATTACTATCTTTTGTGTCTTATATGGATGACCTATTTCATATTTTGACTCTTGTAATGAGATTCAACAATGATATTAACATAATTTGGACGTTTGTTGTCATATGTATATTTCGTATTACATATCATTACAGCTAATCAATTATAAATAATGAATAGGTACTGGAAATAAGCATATGTAACAATAGTAGTTTGTTGCTATGAAATACAACATCTAATGTACCGTTGCTTTTGGTGGGATAAAGCAACAGTCCATTGCCTTTTAATACTGTTGCCTATGTTGGTTTATATTGCAACGATACTTCACTGTTGCCTTTGTCGCTTTAATATACAACACTATTGAACCGTTGCCTTTGTTGTCTTCAATGCAACAACCTTGGATTGTTGCCTTTGCTACTAATGCAATGACACTGGATTGTTGCCTTTGCTATGAATGCAACAACACTGGCCTGTTGCCTTTGCTATGAATGCAACAACACTAGACTGTTGCCTTTTCTGTTAACGTAACAACACTGGACTGTTGCCTTAGATGGACTATTGCCTTAGGCATTGATTGAGCCCTCTTGCAGGAACCGTTGCCTTAGGCCAAAATATCGTTGCCTTTGGAAAAGGCAACGGAAGTATCTGCAACGACCCATGCCTGTTGGCTTAGGCCAAAATACCGTTGCCTTTGGCCTAAGGCAACAATTTTCGATTGTTGGCATAGGCCCTTTATGTTGTAGTGCCATTTATGTCTCATGAACATTTCATGTCTTACACAATGATCATTACATGCCCCCTCCCTATGCATGGAAATAGTAGGGAATATTTTCCTTGCAAGGGAGTATTCCCATCACCCATTTTGCCGGTACTTAAGGAGTATAATTAATATTAGTATTTAAGTACATGTAGTGGATTGATCAAGGGGTTTATTTCCATCAAATTTTCGGCCCCTCCCCCCAAAATGTGGTCCAAATTTTAGCTAGGTGATCGACTAAGATGAATTCGGAAAATTTTGCGAGTATCTGTCTATCAAAAATATTCGTTCATTTGTGTAATTTTGGTTTGATTTAAGAAAAATCTTAGCTTGCTTGCTTGCTTACTTTCTTTAGCGAAATGGGTCGACCCCACTAGCTATTTCAATCAATCTCAAGTCTTTTTTTCCCTTTATTTCTAACAGGGTTGTAGCCCGAGGTGCCTCTTACTCTATGTAAGGAAGGTCACCTATTTATTCTTGGCTAGGGAAAAGGTTATCGTTATATTGCCTATCTTCTATAATCTTCCCTTTTCCATCGCCTCTCTATTGGTTGGTTTTTTCCTTACTGTCCAAGGCCCTATTTAATCTGCAAATATTAGGCTCTCTTTTTTTTTTTTTGGGTACAGAATTTGTAGTACTCACAAGAAGTTAGGTTGAACCCTTGAGTCTATTCACGATCTTATGAATAAGTCTTAAGGGGATATGGGTTTTGACCCTCTACTCCTAGCTAACCAAGTGATCCTTCATCTTGTGTGTGACCGTGTTTCTCCAACGTTTCCAACAATTAAAAGGAACAAAGATGAACAAACATGGGAACACCTTGATAGAGCTTATGCTTCATCTGAATGGATGGACTGCTTTCCCCACAACCATGTCTTTAATCACCCTATTGTATTATTTGATCACTCTTTAATTGTCATATACAAAATTATAAGCCAATACATGGACGATTTTACAGGGTTGCACCTTGGATCACAATGAGATGTGAATTCCAACAAGCCATTCATGACATTTTAATAATCCAATTCAAGGATCACTGATGTATACTTTAACTAAACATTCAAGTCAGGCACGTATGATAGTGAAGAAGGTATATCTTCAATGGAAAGATATGATCCATGAACAAATTAGCCAAGAGTTTCATGATATTACAATAGTACAAGATCTTAAATCCGATAATATGGAGGAATCTGCATTTGTAGTAATGCTTAGATCAGAGAAAAGTTTGCAAGTATTGCTGGAGAAATTGGAGGAATACTGGAGATAAAAATGTAAATTACAATGGCTACAGGATGGTGATCAATATACTTGTTTTTCCTTTAAAGAATATAAGTGTCGACAATAAAATACTCAAATCAGGGGGGCTTCAGTTGCAACTGGGGAGTGGACTATTGATCAGTGTAACATAAAATAAGAAATATTTAGGGTGCATCATGGTTTGTTTAATCAAAAGAATATATTGATATCTATTAGCATCCGGTGTTTACAAAAAACCATATAAGGGCGTTCAATTATGTTTGCATCCCTCAATAACCTTGGCAGACTCAGGATCAAGTACCCTGGCAAATGAACAATTTTGAGTGAAAGTCAAAACTCAAATTGGCCATTATCAATATCTCTAATATTATTGTTTACTTTGTTGTGCCACTTATTTACAATAATAATATTATTATTTCCTCCTAACAATTATCTAGAAATTATCTTCCTAATTTATTTTATTGTGTGGTTTTTTATAGGCAAAAAAGCTATTTGTACAGACTATCAACCACAGAAAGAGCCACAGAATATACACCTCAACAATTTTGATTTTTTGTTTAATATATATTTTCCCTTCATTCCATGATGTAGTGTTGTCATACTTCATACTTGCCATTGCAACACAACAAATTATCAAAATAAAACCCGCGCTTATGGCTTCCTACGGTGAGCTTAGCGAAGGCCATGTCGGTTCATTGCCTTCAACTCCCTAGGCCTTTCTCTCCACCAATCCCCACCACACATCCATCATCACACCTTCAACTCCCACACTCTTCAACCCATGCAAACTAGCGTTCATCGCCTTCCTTCGGTTCACCGTGTTATCCATTTTCACACTATCCAACGGCATCATCACAAACACCAGCACTCCTTTGCCGATCGACGCAACCTCCTCCGTCTCTGCAGTCTCAAACAGCTGATAAGCCGCCGACAGATCTGCCTTGAGCGGCAACGACCTCATCGAACTCACCAGAGGAGGCAGTCCGTTCAACTCACCAGGCCGCTGGCGTATTGATCACTTTGCACTTCAACGGCGACGACGGAGACTTCCACACTTTCGTCGCACTTCGTAGCCTCGCCGGTGCCGCTGCCCGATGCTTCTATCTGAATTTGTGATCCTGACAAAGCTCCGATCTGATGTGTGATCATCGCCTTTGATTTATCAAATCAAACAGTGTAACAACCCGCCCCAAAATCATGATTATTTACGTACTAACCATAGTAATTACCTAAATCACGTTATAAATTTTTCGCGTTTACCTTTATTTATTTATTGATTTACTTGTTTATTTATTATTATCGGTGATAAGTCTTGTGCAGGAGATGGCTAAGGTGTCGAATTATCGGTTTAAAAATTTACTTTACATACCCATTCAATGAGTTAAAGTATTTCAGGTTATACGATTTATGTTATAAATTTATTTACCGAGAATCGGCTAATAGTTATACGTCTCGGTTTCTATATATATTTTACCGTCCTAATTTTAATTTATTTAGTTTCATTTCCTTTACATAATTTTAAAGAGGTAATTTTTCCACTTTATTATTCTTAATCCAAATTCCATTGTATTTTATTTTATGTTACCCAATTATTACCAATATATCTTATTTCCTACAAAAACCCAATATGTCAAGTTACTACAACAATTACAATATATTTTATCCTATTGTTATCCTCTTATTTTATTTTAATTAAGGTCTTATTTTAATTATTATTAGTATTAGTTAATTAGATGGTAGTATATATGTGTATTAGTTAGGGGGAGGCTTAAGTCATTTTCATTTCACTCTCAAATTAGACAACTCACCAAGGCTCCCATCCTCATCCCTCTCCTCCATTCGCCGGCCACCACCAGCAGCCCAGCCGCCGTTTTCCGGCCATTTTCCGCCAGCCGCCAGCCACCGTGCACCACCCCCTTCCTCTCTCTTGTGTTTTCATCCATTTTTTTTTAAAACCCCAAGGGTAATCTCTCAAACCCCAATTTCAAATCTTTTATGCCCTAATCTGAAAATTCATGTTATATATATGTTTCTTTTATAAATTCCATCTCTTTTACTCTCTTTATTCATAAATTCAAGTATATAATTGTATTGGTTAAGTTAGGGTTAAGTTTTGAAGTACATGCATGTTGATTTCTAAGTGTTTTGTGAGGTTTAGAGTTGAATTCATGGTGGATGATGAATTAGTGTTGATGCATGTGGATTTCATGAGAGTTTCTAAGTGTTTAAGGGCTGCGTTTATGTTGTGAAATTATAAATTAAGTGTTATCATGGTTAATTTGGGTGAATTAATGAAATTGTTGTGCAAGAGTTCAAGAACATGTTTATTATGTTGAGTTTATGCTTAATTCATGAATGCATGTGGGTTTCAAGGCCTTTGATGAAGAGATTTTCATGGTTTATATTCTGGAAATATAGTGTATTAAGGTTAGATGAAGTTTGGTTATGTTTTAATATGATTAAGAGTGGAAAAATCCAATTAAAAGATGGGTTTTTGAGTGTTTTAAGCTGCTGTTTCGGTTCTGGAATTTTACAGATTTATAAAAGTGGGATTTTTGCCCAAAATTCTACTCCATTGGATAGCTTAAGGTGTTAGCAAACCATAGGCTTTGGAATTTCAAATTTCCGACATGTATAGCCCGAGTTACGACCAAAACCGTAACCTCACGATTTTATATACGAATTTCTGAGTCAGTGTTTTGAGGGCTGTTTTTCGTCCCTTTGGAGACCTCTTTGGTTTTTGTGGTAAACATGAAAGTTTTAGGCCATGTTGCAAGCTTTCCGGAAAGGTATAGTTCATAGTCATCCGATATCGGGAGCGTGAGTTACGATCCCGGGAAACCGGGATGTCCAGAACAACATTCTGTTCAAATTAACCTTTGTGAACTAATGTCTTTTGGGCCTCAAACCAACCCAATAAGGGGTTCTAGGTATAAATGTGTCATGGTTATATATTGTAAATATAGAGTTATGTGTTTAAGGCTAAGAGTACCATTTTTGGAGTCCTAAGTAAGTCTTAAGAATACCTTTCAAGAGCTAGTATGTTTAAGTAATGTATCGTGACTCTCATATTTCTTTAAATATCATGTTCAATATCTTTGCTCTAGCTAAAAGTTCCACCTAGCTTGATAACCTCCAATGTCTAATTCAATTCATTCCTCATTTCATAATTCATTAATCCAAGCTTGCTTTTATTCACATTTGGACGTGTATATCTTGCTCCATTTCGCCATTTCATTCGATATCGTATTATCAAACCATATTTGAACTTGTTATCTCGCATCCTAGCTTCCAATTTATAATTACCCTATTCATCATCAATTCAAGCTAATTGTCCTAAGTTCAAGCCCTTTTATTTGAATCACCTTCTACGTCATATTTCTCGTGATTTTCCGACCCGAAAACTCCAAAGTTTTATGTGCACAGCTTCTGTCCGGGCCCATTTTGGGGCCCCTCCACTCATTTTTAGCCTTCGACCCTGTTGACAAAATTTAAGATCATGGTTTTCCCTATTCCGAAATGTACTCTTTTACGTCATTCCGATTTTTCTAACTCAAATTATACTTCAAACTCTATTTTAAATAAACCTGAAATTTTATTCCTAAAGTATTTCATTTATATTACTCAGTTTCTAAACTTATGAATCTAATTTAGAACCTTATTCGGTTCTTCATTTTTATTTATTCTTATCTTAGTTGACAAGTTTTGAAAGCCATCTCCAAGCCGCACGCGCTTGAGGTCTTTAGCGTCCCAAGGTACGCAAATTGTCCAACTTTTAACTCTTTATTTATCCTTCAACACAATTATCATTGTGATATTATTATCTTATCAAGTCATGAACTAATATCTTATATTGAATTATTTTCAAGCGGTCCCGCCCCATCATATTCTAGCTAGTTACGTGAAGTGCTAGCCTATACTTTTAGATGCTCCTGATCAGAGTGTCCTAATGACCTGGCCAGTGTCGATCATTTAGCAATACCCAATCCAAATCTAGATCGGTTTGGGCATGCGCGTGTGTGAGGTGCTTCGGCATCGATCGTAAGGGATACCGCTCATTCCTAATTATCACAAGTCCATTTCAGTTATTTATATTCATGTCTTATACATATACCAGTTATTTATATATATATATATATATATATATATATATATATATATATATATATATATATATATATATGCAACAATTCAGTTTATTTATGTTTATCCCCTTTTCCCGTTTTCAAAATGAATTTAAATGCCGGCATTAAAACAGTTTTCGAACGGTTTACGTGCTGGAGGTTTACGTGCTGAGTGTTTCCCTACTCACTTGTGCGAGGTTTTATGGTTTTGTTTTTAGAAGGCTCGAGCTCCCAAGGCAAGGACAAGTCGGTTCCAAAGTAAGTCGTACATCGAGGTAGTTCTCTAAGGAAATCACCTTAGGTTAGCAGTGATGATTTGGAAGTCGTTTAGTTGTTAAGCTATGTTTAAGTTTATGTAGTTTATCTAAAGGTTGTATAAGTTTTATATATGAAGGTTTTTAAGCTAGTAAGTTATCTTGTGGTTTTGGAAGTTTCTTTAGTGTTGTTGCCTTGTCTCTTTTGGGAGACGGCGGTAATGCCTCGACCTAAGGTGTTCCGCTGCGCTAATCACAGGTTTGGGATTCTAAGTATAGTCTTAATCTTGTGATTAAGGTTGGGGTGTTACAAACATTGATATTCTAACACGAAACGAGATTGAAACTACGAAAATAAGATTCTAGTAAGCACTTAACCAATGATCGAAAAGAGTGGGAAAGTAAGAACTTGTGGGTTTACTTGATTTCAAGCTCTTCCTTGCCATTTCCTGCTAATTATACCCAGGACACAAGTGGGAAAGTGAAAAATTTAGGTCAGAGGATATTGTAAGTGGTTTTGGGGATGAGAGGAATTTGGGGCAAATTGATTCATGAGAATGAGAGAAAAAAGATGAGGATTCAAGAAATACAACAAGATGACTTCAGGTAGAGATTCAGCAATTGTGGGTGCCGGACGGGAATCCGACGTCGAACATTTCTTTAAGGTGGGCAGAGGAGATAGAAGACTGCAAGTAGAGAGAGACAGGAGCTCATTTGAGAAAGAAGAAGTTAGCACATGTCTTTTGTGACACATTTGTTGGCAGATTTCTGTGCAAATAGACTTTTAGTTTTTCTAGGATATGATTATGGAAGATATGAAGAAAAGATGTGGAGGAAAGAATCAAGAGGATATTTTATTAATATTCTTGACTCATTTGGCAACAGTAACTAAGGAAATTGGTCACATTTATGGGAATAATTGTTTTGACTTTATTATGCGGAGATTAGGCCATTTTTGCATTAGATGAACGACTATCTTCCAAATATAATGCACTCCAACTGCCACTTACTGTTTGCTAAATATGAAGCATTCCTTTGGCCATAAAAGAGTGGTGTTGTTAAAAAGAAGTTAAGAATACCTTTGCAAAAGAGAAAAAATACTATAACATTATGTAGGACCTCGAAAAATCCCCACCTAGGGAATTGTTTAAACCATGCTATTTATGTTGTGATTGGGAGCCAACTAAGGTTTTTTAATCCTAAAATAAGGATATTTTTATTTTGTAAAATATTTTCGAGGTGAGAGACTTTTATTCATTTATAAACCTATTTTTATTATTAATATATTCGCCGTTGCACAAGGTTAGTTTATCGATGAACCAATGACGATTCACATCCAAACCTGGGCCAAAACAAAGTCACTTGGGCCACCAGAACCCATCACAGGCCCAGGGGGCCTATGGCGAAGTTATTGCTGTGCTTACGTGTATTCTGCCGACAAAAAATGGATAAAACCCAGCATAGGCCGTTGGGCCTATGATGGATTCTAAGTTCATTTTTCTGTTGGGATGGCCGAGAGTTGGAGTAAAATTATTGGGTCATCTCTAAATATTTTTATGCAATGAAAGGATACATTAGATAATAAAACATGTTATAAAAGAAGAGTCGCTAGCCGATTTAAGGAAATCGACGAACCAAAGAAAGAAAGAAGACTCCGGTCTGCGAGCCCGAATTCCAAATCCGGGGGTAAGGTTACGAATTCGAGAATTAAAGAATTCTCGAATCCGTCTGTTTAAAAACAGACTCTACTAAAATTAAACTAGAATGAAATGAACTGAGAGAAGTTTAATAAATTTCATAAGATTATATTATGAACATGCAAGATTAAAATATGATGTTTTTAAAAAATAATGTACAAGTAAGATAATTCAAAAGTAAGTTACATGATTAAAACACAAAAGATGAACAAACCTCAGTTTAATCCTTAGGGATGAAAGGAAGATTGATCTCCTTGAATGCTTGGACTTGGCGTCGGTTTAGAATCTTGGATGAAAAGATGAGTATTTGAGAGTGGCTAGAAGTGTGGTGTATGGATAGTAGGATGGTGGTAGTGATGATGATTATGGGAGAGAATTTGAGAGAGAGTAGATAATAGTAGATGATGGAGAGTTGATGATAGTAGTTGATGGTGATTGTTGATGGAATGAGTGGAGGGATGTGGGGGTATTTATAGGTGGGAAAGGGAGGTGATGGAATGGAAGGGAATAAACATGAACCACCAATCATGCTCCTTTAATATCATAATCGCCCCATTAAAGTTATTTGGTTATGGGATAAGAGGAGATTAGGGGAGTGCATGATTGTGGGGATTGCATGGATGCATGGGTTAGGGGTTGTGTTTGAATGCTATCTCACACGAATTGATGACATGCATGGATACATGGATGTGTTTGAATGCTCACACGGATTGATGACATGGAATGTTTTTTTTTTTTTTTGTATTCTTGACTTTTGACTTTTGCATGCTAATTTATTGCATATGTATAATTTATCTAAAATATCAGGTACAAAATTCGGTGTCTACACATTAAGACAAAAGCCCTCGCTCATAATCTTTTTGTTCTTTCTCTTGTATCAATGTCCTTGATCATTGAAACTATATTAATATTAAGAAATTTTTATTAAGTGAGTTGGGAACTCACTTGGGTAGCTAAGTACTGCTTGATATACTTAGTGAGTTGTAGATCAAGAAGGTGTGTCTCCCTGATTGAGTTTTGTAAGCTTGCCTTGATGGTACTTAAGGGACTCAAGATTGGCAACCAAGTTGTACTTTTTAAGTGAACATGAAGTAAAGCAGTTGTAACACCCCAACCTTAATCACAGGGTTAAACTCTACTTAGAGAACCTAAGCCCTGTGATTAAGGTTGGGCTGTTACAGTTGTGGTATCAGAGCTACTAAAATTGAGTCGCGTACCGAAAGCTTTCTGTAGTGCGCTCCAAAATCTCGATTGGAACCTGGTATCTCGGTCGGATACTATGTCTCTTGGAATTCCGTGCAACCGGACTGTAGGATAACCAAGATATGTATTCTAGGTTGGGAATCACAACTGTAACGCCCCAACCTTAATCACAAGATTAAGACTATACTTAGAATCCCAAACCTGTGATTAGCGCAGCGGAACACCTTAGGTCGAGGCATTACCGCCGTCTCCCAAAAGAGACAAGGCAACAACACTAAAGAAACTTCCAAAACCACAAGATAACTTACTAGCTTAAAAACCTTCATATATAAAACTTATACAACCTTTGGATAAACTACATTGACAAATAGGTCACCAATTGATTAGAACCCCATAAGTGATTTAATTATGGCCACAAAAATAGAAATTGAATAGCAACATTCTGTCCAGAAACTTATACTAACAGCCCCTATTGACGACCTCATATCTTTCACTCCCGATATCCGATGAATGCAAACTTTATATTTCTGGAGAGCCCAAAGAGTGACCTAAAACACTTATGTTTATCACTAAAACCAATAAGATCTCCAAAGGGACGAAAAATGGCCATCAAGTCAGACACACACTTAAACGTTCTGGGCAGAACCCAGTTTATATTCCCTCAATGAAAACTCCATATCTCTTAATCCCGTTATCGTATGGACGCATACTATACCTTTTCGGAAAGCTCAAAGTGTTACCTAAAACTTTTATGTTCAACATTAAAACCAACAAGGACTCCAAATGGCCGAAATTCTCGTGTTTTCCTACTGACTACACTCCCCGTCACCAACTGTACACCTTTCACTAACTTGGCCATAACTCGAGTTATACATATCGGAATCTCGAAATTCCAAAGCCGAGAGTTAACTAACATCCTAGGCTATGGAATTTCTAACAACTGTAACGCCCCAACCTTAATCACAAGATTAAGATTATACTTCAAACATTCATAACACAAATTCGTATGAAATTCTAAACCTCAAGCTCTTCTTATAACTCCGCTCTGATACCACAACTGTAACGCCCCCAACTGTAACACCCCAACCTTAATCACAAGATTAAAATCCTACTCAGAAACCCAAACCTGTGATTAGCGCAGCTGAACACTTTAGATCGAGGCATTACCGCCGTCCCCAAAAGAGACAAGGCACAACACTAAAGAAACTTCCAAAACCACAAGATAACTTACTAGCTTAAAAACCTTCATAAATAAAACTTATACAACCTTTGGATAACCTACATAAACTTAAACATAGCTTAACAACTAAACGACTTCCAAAAATCCTACTCGCCCTTGCTAACCGGTGATTTCCTTAAAGAACTACCTTGATAGCCCTGAATTACTTTGGAACCGACTTGTCCTTTCCTTGGGAGCTCGAACCTCCTAAAAACAAAACATTAAAACATTGAAAAAAGTGAGTGGGGAAACACTCAGTACGTAAACCTCCAACACGTAAAACCGTTCGAAAACGGTTTTAGTGCCGGCATTTAAATTCATTTTGAAAACAAGGGAAGGGGAGTAAAACCAATAACCTGAAATGAAGTACATACATAACATATATGAATAACAATGTAGTAAAGATAGATGAATAAATATGTGGAACCCTCATGATCAGTGCAAGCACCTCACACACGCGCATGCCCAAATCAATCTAGATTTGGATTGGGTGACCGCTAAGCGGTCGACACTGGCCAGGTCAAGGCACTCTGATCAGGAGTGCTAAAACATGAGTACATATAAATGATAATATAAGGCGGGTCCACTTTAAAACATAAAAGATTACATAAAGCATAAAACTTGATAATACATGAATAATGTACGCACCGCCAGGGACTTTATCATCCCAAGGTACGCAAATTGTCCAACTGTAACACCCCAACCTTAATCACAGGGTTAAACTCTACTTAGAGAACCTAAGCCCGCGATTAAGGTTGGGGTGTTACAGCAGTCTAAAATCCTAAGTAAAGAGAAGTTTAAGTTTGGTAACGTATCCCTAGTTGGAAGAGTTAATATCGACTGACTCCTTGTGTATTATCCGCTTTATATCCTGTCATTTACATTTCGTTTTAATACCTACATCTTGGTTGCTGCAAGGAGCTTGACTAAAGAGTTTGGTAAAGTGTTGTAGTCTTTGACCCATCTAACGAGTGTTTTCAATTGCTATAAGAGCGGGTCCACAGTTTAAGGCTTAACTACCTTGTGGAAAAGGTCATGGAAGCAATGAGACAAGTCAAGGATGATCCTCAAGCACCCCACCATTATTCCAAGGATCAAATTTCGCCCATTGTGGAATAAGCTCATGCAAATTCATCTTGGATCAAGATTATGATATGTAGGACATAATTAAGAATGGAGACTTTGACCCTGTGATCAAGGATGGAGAAATCACTATACCCAAAGATAGAGCTAATAAATATATTGTCAAGGAAGTTGAAAAGGCAAAGAAAAGTGTTAAAGCCATGCATATTCTGTTTTGTGGACTTGATTCTACTGAGTTTGAATGTGTTTCTGCCTGTGACACAACCAAACAGGTATGGGATACCTTGGTGACTATGTATGAAGGAACGAGCCAAAGATTGACCTTGTCAAGCATTACGAATCCTTCAAGATGAAAAATGGAGAATTTGTAAAGGACATATACAAACGGTTCACTAACATAGTCAACAATCTCAAGTACTTGGTGGAAACATACTCCAATGAAGAACAAGTACTTGGACCGAATGTCACTATGATCAAGGAAGCTTAAGCTCAGAAAACTCTCACAATTGGATGATTTCATTGGAAATATCCTTACTCACGATATACATCTTCAAGAAGAGGATAATGAAAAGGATGAAGTAGCCCGTAAATTCGTCAATGATTCTAATGACAAGTCAAATGAGGATGTTAAGGACGGGAGCTTGATTATGATAGCAAGGGGCTCATGAAGCTTTGTAAGAAAAGTCATAACTTCTGAGGATCCTCATTCAAACGGGTCAACCAAAGTGGTAAGGGTTTCTCAAATGATGAAACTAACTCGTTTTCTTGTTTTGGCTGTGGTGATCCAGATCACTCAATCAAAGATTGTCCCTACAACAAAAAGAACAAAGAAAAGTGAAATCACAAATCCTTGGTGGCTACTTGGAGTGACAATGATAGTATTAGAAGCGGAAGTGATGATGAAGAGACTGCCAACCATAGTCATATAGCAAAAGAACCAAAGATGCCAAGGAAGTTGCTGCAACCAATGATGACTCTTAAAACAACGTGTTATATATAATTATAAGCAAATGCCTCGTAAAAAGGCTCAGACCTGTTATTGCAGATTTAGTGGGAGATACTCAAGGATCCTTCATTCTAGGAAGGCAAGGTGCAGATCATTGTCTTCTTTTTCCTGAAATTTTGCCCTTCATGCATAACTGTAGACACTAGATTTTTTTCAGGTTTTATTAATTGGAACCTTTTATTATCCAGATTAGGACGTAAGTTACGCCGAGCACTTAGCATACCTCTTCAATTTCCACAAAATATCTTATTCCCTTCTATTTCTAAGCCTCTCGCAAAAAGCCTCTCATTTCCCATCATTTCCACCTCAAAAACCTTCATTTTCCACCCTTTTTACATACATGTGCTCACCCTTTTCCACATACAAGTGTTCATCTTTTTGAATCCCATTCTTTTTACAATTATCATTGGCCTTATTTCTTTTTAAAGTACACATCATAAGTTTTCCAACGCCTTTTGAATCGCATCAATCGGAGTATGAATGAAAAAATTATGGTTTTTTGAGGTTGAATTGATTTCAGCCTAAGGCCAAACGACCAAAGCCCAGTTTTCAGCCCAAGGCCAAACGACCTATCCACCCTTCCACATCACTAATCTGCACAATCAGTGATCCATGTATGGGAAAACGCGAGCAAGGCCAAATGACTATCCACCCTGCAACTTCATCAATCTACTCCTTTACTTAGTCAACACCATCCCACGATCCATGCATTCACGTAATCACGCCATCCAATGCTCAAGGCCAAACGACCTATATGGAGAAATTTGAGGAGTGAAAGGTGGGATGTGTTTTTTATTACCATCTTCATCCATCCCTCACCTCACCTATAAATACTCCCATCATTTCACTATTTAAACCAAGCAAGATGATCCAAGAATAACCCCCCCCCCCAAATTTCTCATCATCCATACAATAACAAATTTTTGTTATCACATCGATATCGAAAGAGTTCTGACGTATTAACTTCGGTTTTCTCCTATCCTACCTAACTTTTTGCATGTTGTGTTTAAGAAAGGTTAGAATGTTCGTTTATCATATTGTAATCATGTAATCCTTTTTCTGTTACGCTTGTACATTTTTGTAAAAAGCTCTTACATTTACATGACATGAATATAATATCGTGAAACTTTTCTAAATTTCTCCCTGCTCTCTTTCATTTCAAATCAATTTTAGTAGAGTTTGTGTTTCGAACTGGTGAGTCCGAGAGTTTTCTAACTCTGGGACTCGTAACCTTACCCCCGGACTTGGAGATTAACTTCGTACGCCCTAGTTTTTCATATGTTTTTAGGTTTGTTGATTTACTTAAAATCAACGGGCGACTCCGTTTATCATAACATGCATAATTTAGTTTGTGATTCTTACTTTCTTTTTATTTTACCTAATTAACCTCAAGTATATATAGAAGCATGAGGGCCTGAAGAACAAAACGTGGGCAGAAACAAAAGTAAGGCCAAACGACTATTGACCTATTTCTAGCCCCTTTTTCACAGAAAAAGGGCAAAAGCAGGAGCAAGCCCAAAGGACCATAGTCTTGTTTCCAGCACCTTTTCTGGGTCAGTGATCAGAGGATCACTAGCTTGACCTAGATATGGTCGTTTGGCCTACTAGGTCATTCCAGTAGACCACCTTGATCCTCCAAGGAACTTTGTTTTGTGATTCCCGGAAAAATATTGAGATTAGTTATTCCAAACCAAAGTGAATGTCCAAAGTGAATTGACAAGTTTATGATCCCTAAAAATTGAAAGCTTTCTTAAAGAAAAAACATCCTTATTTAAGGATTAAGAAACCTTAGTCTTCTCCCAATCAGACTAAGTAACACTGTACGAAAACTCATTCGATTGTTTGGGGTCTACAATAACAAAAGATAAAGAGCACAATGTGTAATTATAAAGGTTAACATGAGCAATGCTTACGATCGTGTGAGGTGAGATTTTCTTGAGGCCGTTCTTAAGAAGATGAAATTTCTAGATAAATGGGTCTCCTTGTTGATGAAGTGTGTTACATTAGTAAGATATTCTATTATCGTTAATGGGATCATACAGAGGATAACTCCGTCTGTCAGACTTGAAACAATATGGCATTTATTTAAAGATTGTCATATTGCGTAGCTTATGTGGAGGATAAGTCCATTGGGGTTGAGAGTTGAAAATGCTAATCTAGAGTGTAAGGAATGACTAGTTAATTGGATCAGATACTTAATGAACAAAGATACAAATTGGGAATGAGGACATTGTTGAATTTCATCGCTACCCTATGGACATTATGGAAAACAAGAAATAGAGCAAAAATCCAAAAGAAAATATGACCCAAGAACTGTTGCAATATATCCTCACCACATCTAAGAGAGGTGGTAAAATGGAAAAATCGCTTACACAAAGGAAGAACATTGTGAATATTGAATCAAGAAATGGGGTACATTGACATGGCTCAACAGGAACTCTGAATACGAGAATATATATTCATCATGGATGGAGCTTGGTAGGAAAAGTCAAGGGATATAGCGGCAACAATTTCACAAATTAATGAGGATCCAAGGACCGGAAAATTATGGAAAGTATGAGATTAGAAGTAAACTTTGCAACACAAACTGAATTAAAACTACTCACATGATAAAGCAAAACAGTTAGGATGGAATCACGTGATAATTTATACGGGCTCACTGAAAGTAGTATCTAGTATCAATGATCCAGACCAAGTGGATAACATCTACTACACCCAGGCAATAGCATGTTAAAAAAACTAGTAACTTATTTTACCAAATGTTGAATACAAAAAGTGACTAGAAATATAGTTAGAAAATCACATAGATTAGCAAAGCAATTATTGAAACAATGTATGGGTACTGTATGATCTTGTTTGTTAAAGACCCTGTTTGGCAACCAGTTGGTAGCTGGTAGCTTGTAGCTGTTAGCTGATAGCTGTTTGAATTAGTTGTTTGAGTTTAACTGTTTGGGTTAGCTGATTGTAGGAAAAATGTTTGGTAAAATAGTTTTTTGTGAAAAACTAATTCAAAAAGTTATATCAAGTAGCTTTTTGAAAAATAGCTTATTAGGTCCAAAAAATTAAAATAAAAAACTACTTACCAAACACCTCAATTAGTCAAAAAACTAAAAACTATTCAAAAAATTAAAAGTCACTTCAAAACCGTCGAAAATGAAAAGACAGGAGAGACACGGACCGTGCCTGGGGTGACACGGACCGTGCCCCCTATGACACAGACCGTGCTTCCTATGACATGGACCGTGTCAGGGTACTGCTTGCATTTTCTCACGCTTTGGCCATAGACACGACCCGTGCCCTTCCTGGGGGCACCAGTGTCACTGCTTTTTCGGGCCTAGGAGTACTTTGGGCCATTGTTTGGGCCTTGGGCGATCCAACATCTCACTTCTTGGTCCTTTAAGCTCATAACTTGGATCTAGACTTGATTTTTGGCTCGGTTTACATCGATTCTTCACAAATTCCCTACAAAACTCACCAAACTCCAAACCAAGCATAATATGAGAAATTCGGGTATAAAATAATATAATCAAATCAAATATTCCCCAAACTCTTATCAAAACAACCAAGTTTTCATATATACAAGAAGTACTTATCAAAATCCCCCATGCTTAATCCTTGCTTGTCCCTAAGCAAGTCCAAACTCAAAAGAAAAGGCAAGGAAAGAAAATAAAAGAAAATGAAAGAAACCGGGACAAAAAGACTCAAAGAACTCAAAGCAAAAATAAAAAGAAAACTCAAAAGTAAAAATAATAAAACGAAAATCTTATTTAATTACAACTCCTAAGGATGGCATCGATAGGAAATTCAATCAAACCAATCTAATCTAAAATATACCCCAAGAGTGAAAAAGAAGCCAATTTACACAAGTAAATGGAGACAAATTATTCAAGTATGGTACTCATCAAGTTTAACTAATCAACCTTAATCACCGAATGAGATAAGAAGACATATGTTAAGCATGAAACTAGGTATGAATGAAGAGCGAACTCACTTTCTGGGAATGTGGAAACACTCCTCTCATGTGTTTAAATATAAAAAATCATTGAAAGTTCGCTCAAACACTCAAACCAAAGCCACAAGCAACCACGTACTTGCTAAGAATCTCAACTCTCCACCGCAATTTGCAAAGCAACAATGACAATCAAGAGGACTTTCAAGGGTTGTAACGGGGCTAGGGTTAAGGGTAAGGAGTGGATAATATTTGGGAATTGTGGAGCTAAAAGTCAAAGCTTGAAATTATTTCGCACCAATTCAACATACATACACTCTCACCACTTAAAATCAATCCAAATCAACCCCACAAACAATTGGAAACTTGCCTCAAAACAAAAGAAACACAATGTCAAACACTTTATTCTTTTTTTCTTCTTTTTTCCGGAATTCTCCGATTTTTTTTCTTTTTTTCACACTTTTTCTATATTTTTCTGTTTTTTTTATTATTTTTTTTTTGGATAAAACACATACACACAAACAAAGTCACACTTATATACAACTCACTAGGCAAGTTCCAACTCTACCCAACAATTTCAATGTACATAATTTGGGGAATCAAATCAATATTTACAACTCAAACAATCCCCATCACAAACCAAACCACCAAAGTAACCATAATCAACCCAACTTCATACTCAACACATTTCAAGCAATGGCTTAAGGGTAAGAAATATATAATCGGCCAAGGCTTATAATATAGGTTTAAGAAAAGAAATGGTCAAGGCAAGAAAGAGGCTAACTACGGATTTTCTGATGTAAACGGGTGGTCAAGGCTTGCGGGTTCAATTCCTAATGCCTCTATCATCTTGTCAATGTACAACGCATAGCAATTTCAAGGAGATGCAAAGCAAATGAAGGAAGATGCCACAATGGTGAGTTACTCATGGAAATAAGACTAATAAAAATGATTAGTCTTTTCTTTAAGGCTTATGTGGACTCACGGGTAGCGGTTAACAATCATTACCCAGTTTGAAAGATATGCATATGCACAACTCATTCTTTAAAATAGTGACAAAGGTAATCGATCTCACTATCCTAGCACAATTCTCACAACATTTAGCGTCACAACTCATGTCAATTCACAGTCTTTCACAAACGGGCTATACAAGATCAAATCAAGTCAAAAGAAAACTATCTCGCCAAATCCTATATCAAATAGTCTTTTTTTAATTTTTTTCCTAAAATTTTCTAATTTTTTTCTTTTTTTTTTCAATTTTCAAAAACTTTTTACAAGACTAAAGAAGAAAATAAGAAAATAAGAAAACGAAAACAACCTACGAAAAGAAGAAATTAAAAACTACAAGAAAATCTAGAATACAAACAAAATAAAATCAAAAGAAAAGAAAAAGACTCAAAACAAGTTAAAAATCAAAAATAAAAACGACTCAAAACACACATATCCACAAAAAGTTACACAAATCCCCCCATGCTTGAACCGAGCATTGGCCGCAATGCGAAACATCACCCGAGAAGCAAAGGAAGAAAACACAAAGAGGTCACAAAGAGGTAATCATGGAGGTGGAGGACGGGGTGGGTTGCATGTATGGTTAAGCTGCCAATCACGAACGGATCGCATCAAGGCAAGCATCTCATCTTGACTGCGCTCAATCCTACCCTGGGAGTCTCGAAGGGCTTGAAACTCAAGCTCACAATAAATTTGGAGGTCGTTAAGCCTCTCTTCAAGGGTAGGCTCACCATCACCCTCATCACTGTGCTCATCACTACTACTGTCACCACTCTCTCCATCCTCTCGGATGGCTAGTGGAGCCTCAAAATCGGGCTGGTTTGGGTCCATGGGCGGGAGAAAGAGGATGTTAGGGACATGTTGGATGGACACATGATCATGGGGAAGCCGCATCTTCTCATTGTTAGGGTACCGCCACAAAACAGCAGCCCCGTCCAATGTACACATTTTCATAGAACAAAAGGTCTTAGCATCCAGAAGCAAAGGGCCACCAACTAAATCTCGCTGATGGCGAGCAGGGTCCTAACCAAAATGTCTCGCTAATACAGTTAGTAGACCCCCCATAACAATATCCCCCTTCCCCAGGCTAGCATGTCGCTCTAAGTGAAGAGCAAAAAGGGCAGCGGGGTTAACATCAGGTTGGGCATAATACATCCCCCACAACACAAAAAATTCAGCCTTAGATGCAACATCCATGCTATCACCACGACCAAACATACCACAGGATAAAATCCGCTGAACAACCCGAAAAGTCGGATTGCGGATGGCAGTGCATTTAGATTTGTGAGGGTTATAATCAGTCCTAGTAGTAAGGAACTGCCAAAAGGCTTTGGGGTTCCATACATCATCATCAGGCATCTCTCGCCTCCCTCGATCAGTTATGACAGGCAATTGAAAAATCTCAGCAAATTCAGTCAAAGTGAGGGAATGGGTCTCCTCATCGATGTTAAAGCTAATCAAACCGTCCCTAGTGGTCAAATTTACTTCGAAGGTGCTAAGCACCTCCAAGGTCGAGTCATGAAGGTAGGTTCTCTCATCCGGGCAAAACGCAACAAGCCACATCGATTTAATAACCATTCAACATCAGTTAACATACCAGTCGCAGCCAAGAAGGGTTCATGCATATATCTAGTGGCTACGACTTTCCGCTTGCTCAAAGCAAGGTAACGGTCATACATTTCACCTTCAAGATTGAATGGATTGTTACCTCGATTAGGCCGTGACGAGCGCGCACCTTTGTCCTTCCCTTTGCCTCCATTAGCCTTCCGCCTCTTAGAAGACGACTCCTCTTGAACTAGACCTTTACCCCTAGCTATCCTTCGATAACAAAGGGTTACAACAATGTTAGTTATATACAAAAGTGCAAAAGACTCAAAATGGATGGAGTTAGTTTGTACGAACCATCATTGACTCAAAAACGAAACAAAGAAACACGAAACTTAGACTCCTAAGACAAAAATCTAACAAAGAGGTAAGCTAAGACAATATGTACATCCTAGAAAACCAAACAAATCAAACTCAAAATCAACACTACTTGAAAACACTACAATGGTGAAGAACCAACTATATACAAATCACCACCATGACTAAATTAAGCTAAAACTAAAGCAAGAAACAAGTTAACTATACACAATGACTAAATTACTACCACCAAAACGCAATTTATATACATCCAACCAAGTATACATACTAATTCTTGAGACAAACCACACCAAATTCACAACCAAACCAAACCCAAAGCATAGCAATTGGCTCTTCAAACAATTCAACCAAGACAAGAGAAATCAAAGTTGAACAATTGAAACAAAATTAGCAATAGGGTTCGAATTAACCTCAAGAATCGAATAGGGCATCAACCAAATCAAATCAAACCAATTAAGCACAAGAAACCCTAAATTCAAAAACCAAAACAAAGCATCTCAAAAATCAGCAAATTAAGCAAAGAAAACTCAAAAGAAACAAGAATCAAACCTTTTTACAAGAGAAATTGAGAAGAAAGAGAAGAGTGGAGTTGGTAGGGTTTTCGAATGAGGGCTCTGTGGAGTGGACGCTTGTGTGCGAAAGAAAGTGGCTGGGCTTGCAAGAGGGATGAGGGCGAGCGTTGGTGGGTGTGAATGCTGTGGGGGTGGCGAGTGGTGCTGTGCGAGCGAGGGGCGGAAAGGCGTGCGATGTGGATGAGTGCTGTGTGGGTGGCGAGTGAGCGTGCGCTGGTGAGGAGAAGAATGAAGGAGGCTGGGCGCACGGACCGAAACAATAGAGAAAGAAGGAAAAAACAGCTGATTTTTTTTTTAGGGTTTACGATGGGAGCACGAACCGTGCCAGATGAGCACGGACCGTGCCCCTTTATCTGAAAAAATATTGAAGTTCTGGAGGGGCGCACGGACCGTGCCAGCCGAGGCACTACCCGTGCCTCCTCCCCTTCACCTTGTAGGTCTTGAGATCGAACCCCACAACTCTCCCAACTCTCAATTATGCATTTTTTTTCCTTGAATTCTCTCATTTTTTACAATCCATCCTTCTCCACACAAATTCATTTCACTCATTTAGTTTCCAACTCACTCACTTTTATTTTTCCACTCACTCTCAATCTCTTTTTATTATGTTTTTTTTTCTTCTTTTCTCTCTTTATTTTTTTTCATTCTCCTACAACTAATACCTCCAAAAAGAAAAAAAATAAAATAGAAACCCTAGAAAAATCCTAGAAAAACAAAATAAAAAGAGAGAAATGTCTAATAACCCTAGAAAAATCAAAATAATATTAAAGAAAAAGCTGAAAAATTCTAGAAAAATAGGGAAAAATCTAGAAAAATCAAAATGAAAAGAAGAAAAATGAGGAAAAAAGTTTAGAAAATCCTAAAAAAAAAATAAAATGAAAATCTAAAAAGCTTGGGTTGCCTCCCAAGAAGCGCTTATTTAACGTCCTAAGCTTGACCAAGTACCTCTCAAACCGCATCGGGAGCGGTGAGGTTGAAGTGTTGGCGATCTTCAAGAGGTTGACCAACCAAGTAGGGCTTAAGTCTATGCCCATTGACCGTGAATGGCTCGGAATCGTCCCCACAAATCTCAATCGCACCATGGGGGAAAACCTTCAAAACCCGGAAAGGACCCGACCATCGAGACTTAAGCTTGCCCGGAAAGAATTTCAACCTCGAGTTGAACAACAACACTTGGTCTCCTTCTTCAAACCTCTTCTTGAAAATATGCTTGTCATGCAATCTTTTAGTCCTCTCCTTGTACAACTTGGCACTATCATAAGCCTCCAACCTCAATTGATCAAGTTCTTGAAGTTGTAACACCCTCTTTTCTCCAACCTTTGCAAGATCGAAGTTAAGAGTTTGAACGACCCAAAAGCTTTGTGCTCCAACTCAACCGGCAAATGACATGCTTTTCCATAAACTAACCAGTACGGAGTGGTTCCCAATGGAGTCTTGTATGCGGTCCGGTAGGCCCACAATGCATCATCTAGCTTAAGAGACCAATCCTTCCTTGAACGGTTGACCGTCTTCTCCAAAATGCTCTTGATTTCCCAATTAGAAAGCTTCACTTGGCCACTAGTTTGGGGATGATATGGTGTAGCAACTCGATGTGTCACCCCATACTTGGCTAGAAGAGCATCAAGAGGCCGATTGCAAAAATAAGTGCCATTGTCACTCAATAAGGCTCTTGGAGTTCCAAATCTTGCAAAGATCTTCTTGAGGAACTTAATCACCACCTTGGAATCATTGGTGGGTGTTGCAATTGCCTCAACCCACTTCGAAACATAATCGACCGCCACCAAGATGTAGAGGTTGTTGTGAGAAGGAGGGAAGGGACCCATGAAGTCTATCCCCCACACATCAAAGAGTTCCACCTCTAAAATGTAATGTTGGGGCATCTCATTCCTCTTGGAAATACTCCCGGTTCTTTGGCACTTGTCACATGAGAGCACAAAACTTCTCACTTCCTTGGAGAGTGTATGCCAATAGAACCCGGCTTGGAGCACCTTTGCAACGGTCTTGTCGGTGCTAAAATGACCACCACATGTAGTGGCATGACAATGGTGGAGCACACTTTGAATTTCATCTTCCGGCAAGCATCTTCTATACACTCCATCCCCACAAAGCTTGTAAAGTAGAGGCTCCTCCCAAACATATTTGCTCAACTCGGAAAGAAACCTCTTCTTTTGTTGCCATGACATCTCCGGGGGAAGTACACCACTAACAATGAAGTTCACTATATCCGCATACCAAGGGGTGACTTGATGAGCAAGAACAAAGAGTTGTTCATGTGGAAAGGAATCATTAATGGGAATATCATCATCGCTTTGAGCCTCAAGTTGCAATCTCGAAAGATGATCGGCCACCACATTTTGCAATCCCGGTTTGTCTCGGATTTCGAGGTCAAACTCTTGGAGTAAGAGGACCCATCGAATGAGGCGAGGCTTAGAATCCGCCTTAGTCAAGAGGTGCCATAGAGCAGCATGATCTGTGAAGACAATCACCTTGGAATTGATCAAATAGGAGCGGAATTTGTCCAAGGCGAAGACAACCTCTAAGAACTCTTTCTTGGTGGTGGCATAATTAACTTGAGCTCCATCCAACGTCTTGCTTGCATAGTAAATCACATAGGGCTTGTTGTCCTTCCTTTGCCCCAAAACAGTCCCCACCGCATGATCGCTTGCGTCGCACATCACTTCAAAGGGCAAATCCCAATCCGGTGCTTGTACGATGGGAGCGGTGACCAAAGCTTCCTTCAGAAAAGCACTCAAACACTCTTCATTAAAGTCAAAGGGCACATCTTTGATGACCAATTGGGTGAGAGGTTTGGCAATCTTTGAAAAATCTTTTATGAAATGCCAGTAAAAACCCACATGTCCAAGAAAACTCCTCACACCCTTTAAAGAATTTTGTGGTTGTAATTTTTCAATCACCTCCACCTTTGCTCTATCAACTTCAATGCCCTTAAATGAACAACATGCCCAAGAACTACCCCCTCTTGCACCATAAAATGGCACTTTTCCCAATTCAAGACCAAGCTAACTTCTTCACATCGATTTAGCACCTTTTTCAAATTATTTAAACAATGTTCAAATGAGGTGCCATAAACTGAAAAATCATCCATAAAAACCTCCATTATGTCCTCTATAAATTGGGAGAATATAGCCATCATGCATCTTTGAAAAGTAGCGGGTGCATTACACAACCCGAATGGCATTCTCCGATATGCAAAAGTTCCATAAGGACAAGTAAAAGTGGTTTTCTCTTGGTCTTTTGGGTGAATCGGGATTTGGAAAACCCGGAATAACCATCTAGATAGCAAAAATGGGAATTCTTGGCAAGTCTCTCTAGCATTTGGTCTACAAAAGGAAGGGGAAAGTGGTCTTTCCGGGTGGCTTTGTTCAATTTCCTATAGCCAATGCACATTCGCCAACCCGTTACCGTTCTAGTGGGGATCAATTCATTTTTACCCACTTACTATCGGAGATAGGGTAGATAATACCCGCCTTCAACAGTTTCAAAACCTCTTTTTTCACAACTTCTTTCATGGTGGGGTTAAGCCTCCTTTGATGCTCAATGGATGGCTTATGATTTTCCTCCATGAGGATGCGATGCATGCAAAACGAAGGGTGAATTCCCTTTAGGTCATCAAGAGTGTATCCTATGGCATTGCGATGCAATCTTAAAACTTCCAACAAAGCAGAATTTTCAGATTTGTTTAAGTTTGCATTAACAATGACAGGATATGTAGAATTAGGACCTAGAAACTCATACCTCAAAGAAGATGGAAGAGGCTTCAATTCCACTTCCGGAGCCTTTTTCAGAGCATGTGTAGGCTCTTCTTCCTCCTCCAGCTTCTCAATCTTGGCAAACGCCGGTGGAAATGGTGGGGATGCTTCCATCAACTCAGCACAAATTGCAACCTCGGGGTTGTCATCCTGCAAATAGTCACAAAACTGCAAACATAGCTCAAGTGGATCATTACTTGGCCAATGGTTAGTCTCATGTTCCCTAACTATTCCCTCAATCGAATCAATGAAGTTACAATCATCGGAAATAGAAGGGAATTTGGAAGCTTTATTCACATTAAACTCAATCTTATCACTTCCCACATCAAAGGTCATTTTGCCATTTTTCACATCAACACAACGCCTCGAAGTGGCCAAGAAAGGCCTTCCAAGAATGATTGGGGTGCGAAAATCCTCATGCATATCAAGTATCACAAAGTCAACAGGCACAAAGATGTCACCCACCTTGATAGGGACATCCTCAAGTATACCCAAGGGGTATTTCACAGAACGGTCAGCAAGTTGTAGGGATATGGTAGTGGGTTTCAGCTCACCCATACCAAGTTTTTGAGACAAAGAAAGGGGCATCAAGTTCACACTTGACCCCAAATCACACAAAGCACGATCAATGAAAATGTTCCCTACAACACATGGAATGGTGAAGCTACCGGGATCCTTAAGCTTAGGAGGAAGCTTGTTTTGGATCGCAGGCCTTCAATGGTCGATCAAGCCATGGTCTCATGCTCTTCTAGCTTTCTCTTGTTGCTTAAAATTTCTTTCAAAAATTTAGCATAGGCAGGCATTTGAGACAAGGCCTCGGTGAATGGTATGCTAATCTCGAGCTTCTTGATGACCTCCAAGAACTTCCCAAATTGTTTGTCAAGCTTATCCCTAACCAATCTTTGAGGGAAAGGCACGAGCGGAGTAAAAATCCTTTGGGGAGTTTTCGGTGGGTCATTAAGAGGCTCTCTCTCTTTTTGCACATCAACATCAATCACATAATCTTTAGAGGGCGAAGACACCTCCTCATCAACCACAACATTCTCAGCATCAATCACATCATTTTCAACATCTTTAGGCACATCAATCACCACATGCTCAATCCTAGGATCTTTACGCCCCTCCAATTGTGTCCCACTCCTTAAGGTTATGGCTTGGCAGTGATCCTTAGGGTTAGGTTCGGGCTTTCCGGGAAGCATTCCCGGAGGGGTAGTGGAGGTACTAGCTTGAATGGCAATTTGATTCTCAAGCATTTGAGTGTGGGTGCTCATAAGGTCAACTTTAGTAGCTAAGGCCTTAATCACCTCATCTTGTCTTTGTTGATGCTCAAGTTGCCGTTGTTGGTGTTGTTGAGACAACATCAAAGTTTGTATCATGGACTCTAGGTTAGGCTTTTGGGGAGCTTGTGGTGGAGGTGGTTGGGGTTGTCTTTGTCCTTGGGGTTGACCCATTTGGTTATTGTTCCGGTAAGAAAATTTCGGGTGGAACCTAAAACCGAGATTATAAGTATTGGAAAAAGGGTTTAAGTTTTGCCTATGAGAAGGGTTACCAACATAGTTAACCACTTCGGTCGATTTATTGCTAACCAACCCACTAGGACAATTCAAGGTCTCATGCTCATATGATTAACACGACGTACATGGTTGGGGAGGGGGAGCATTCACATTCAACAAATCCATCTTCTTAGTCATGGCATCCAACTTAGCATTCAACATAGTAATAGCATTAACTTCATACTTACCTCCCGTCCTCTTGGAACGGGGCTTTGACCACTGGTAGCTATTGATCGCCATCTCCTCAATCAAAGTTTGGAGTTCCGCCACTGTCTTGGACATTTTGTTGCCTCTTGCCGCCGCCAAGATGTTGGCCCTCAAGTTGTCATCCACCCCGTTGTAGAAGGCTTGTATCGGGACCCATGGTTCTAAACCATGGTGGGGGCATTGACGTAAGAGGTCCTTGAACCTTTCCCATGCTTCATAGAGGGACTCATCCGGCTCTTGGACAAATGTTGAGATTTGATTCCGGAGGCTCGTCAACTTGCTAGGAGGAAAGTACTTCGCCAAGAATAAGCTAGCAAGTTGGTCAAAAGTGGTGATGGCAGAGCTTGATGGAAGAGCATCCAACCACTCCCAAGCCTTCCCTTCAAGTGAGAAGGGAAACAATCGCAGCTTGATTGCATCGAGCGTTGCACCATTTGCCTTAAAGGTCTCACATGCTTGGTTGAATAGGCAAAGGTGCCGGTTGGGATCTTCATTGGGGAGGCCATGGAATGGGTTGGCCTTCACCAAATTGATGAGTGAACTCCTCAGCTCGAAATCGTCAGTGGCCACTCTTGGAGGATTAATGGCGGAGGGTTGATTTGTGACATTTGGCATCACATAGGAGCCAAGCGTGATTCTAGGCTCTTCGCAACCGCCACCGGACATGGTGTTCTTTAGCTTGGAGTTCTCTTCTCGTCTTCTCCGGGCGTGCTCTAACTTTTGCTTCTTTCGCCGGAAGCGAAAGGTACTTTCGATTTCAGGATCAAGCTCAAAGAGTGGAGCCTTTTGCATGCACGTAGAGTAAACTTGGAAAGACAAAAATCAAAACACCAAGGAAAATCAAAACAGAAAATAAATGACTTAGGCAACCTTAGGGTATTCGTTCAGTGGCTGGCTAGGGACAAAGTCCCCGGCAACGGCGCCAAAAACTTGATAGGTCGCAAGTGTACGGGTGTAATTGTAGCATAAATCAAGGTCGTTCCCACAGGGACTTTTCCTTTCAACGCACTGAGCTAGCCTCCTAGTTGATCGCTAAGTCGATCCGGTTTTTGTTTTGAATCAACTAAATCTAACTCTAATCACAATCAAGGTCTAAGCAAACGAATATTCACAAAACTTTTCGAATTTAATCAAGGGAAACAGGCGTTCAGGGGATGAAACCTAAGTCAAATAACGAATCAATGATGTGGATTGAACTTTCATTTCATTAATTTGCACAATCAAGGTTCGATAATCGCATAGAACACTTCGCAATGAGATTTTGTCACTAGAGCGAATTGCCAAGACTAACCAAGCACCTATTTTTGTGGTTATTTCAATTTAGTCAAGGTTAAAGATCTAATTATCTCAAGAACCCTAGTTAAAACTTCTATGTCTAGATAATTTTAACTAGTTCAATCTAGGTTTTCGGGCAATCAAACTTCTTCTTTCGGTACTTCATTCAACAACTATTAACTTGCAATTGGTGATCAAGCAAAAGCAATAACGATTCAATTCAAAGACCAAATAGATTGAAACAAACTAAATTCATGATAATTCAATCCAACAAAGTCAATTCATCAAGCAACTTCAAAGGTTCATCCCCTAAACTAAAAGAACTACTCACAATTCATGATTGAAACTACAAAGCAATTGAAATCTATTCTAGAAAGCATATGAAAATCTATGAGAGAATGAGAAATAAACCCAAGTGAAGAACAAACTTGCTAGGAATCAACAATGGAGGACTTTTGCTCCTCCACTTCAAAGTATGTTCAAATTGCTCCTCGATCTTCAATCTTCTCTCAATCTTCAATGATGGAATGGAATATGGATTATGAATGATATGATTAGGGCATGAAATGGATGATGGTCGATGATGATCCCCCTCTACTCGGCCGGAAATCAGCATAATATAGGTAAATATCACTTCAAAACCGCCGAAAATGAAAAGACAGGAGAGACACGGACCGTGCCAGGGGTGACAGGGACCGTGCCCCCTATGACACGGACCGTGTCAGGGTACTGCTTGTATTTTCTCACGCTCTGGCCATAAACACGACCCGTGCCTTTCCTGGGGGCACCCGTGTCACTGCTTTTTCGGGCCTAGGAGTACTTTGTGCCATTGTTTGGGCCTTGGGCGATCCAACATCTCACTTCTTGGTCCTTTAAGCTCATAACTTGGATCTACACTTGATTTTTGGCTCGGTTTACATCGATTCTTCACAAATTCTCTACAAAACTCACCAAACTCCAAACCAAGCGTAATATGGGAAATTCGGGTATAAAATAATATAATCAAATCAAATATTCCCCAAACTCTTATCAAAACAACCAAGTTTTCATATATACAAGAAGTACTTATCAGTGACCGTGTGGAACCAACTGGCACGGCTGTGATTTAATTGTTCAATCACTAATTAAGAAGCTTCTAGCACAGATGTTAACCAGCATGCCACGTTGGCTTGAGTACTCGGTTGTATTTGAACATCGTCGGGGTACGCCAAATAATCTCCCACTTGTCTCATAAATTTTCAAAATATGAAATTCGCTTGTCACTTTAATGTCTCGGATTCAGATAAGCTAAGTCCAAGTCATCCTTATTTGGCCCGAATGTTGCTCGATCTCAGAGTTAGACTTAAAAACAGATGATCAATTGTTGAGCCATCTAGTCTTGGCTAAGCACTTTTTAGTCTAAGCTCATTGAGTGGCTTGTGAGACATGAAATCCTCAGAGAGGGGGGACAATGTCGTCTTGTTCAATTATAAATCACTACATGATCGAAAATGACCCGGACATCGTCCACTTCACCTCCTTTTCGGAGAGGTTTCGGACGCACTCCAAAGTCATAAAGAATCCTTTATGAAGTGTAAAAAACTCAGGATTTTGAAATTTCTTTGAGTTAGTGAGAACTCTTATGACATTGCAATAACTTAAAGAATCAATTGTTGAGCCATCCAGGCTTGGCCAAGCACTTTTCAGTCTAAGCTCATTGAGTGGCTTGTGAGACATGAAATCCTCAGAGAGGGGGGACAATGTCGTCTTGTTCAATTATAAATCACTATATGATCGAAAATGACCCGGACATCGTCCACTTCACCTCTTTTTAGGAGAGGTTTCGGACGCACACCAAAGTCATAAAGAATCCTTTATGAAGTGTAAAAAACTCTGGATTTTGAAATTTCTTTGAGTTAGTGAGAATTCTTATGACATTGCAATAACTTAAAAAATTTCTCATGGCGCGTTCGTTCAGTAAATGTTCTCCAACATTTTACCCAAGTGATTGATTATTGACATCCAATGTCCTTATGATCATGAAACTCGATCATCACGTCAATCTCAAAAGCTAATTGCTCGCAATCATCATTGTCCCAACATGATGATCCAATTCGGAGCTCAGTTGACATTTGACCAGGTCTAGTGTAAAACCCCGAAAGTTTCGAATACGTTGACCGTGACATTATTAGTTAATTAAGTTGACTCTGTTAATTTTGAGATTTTATTGGTGATTATTTCTTCTAACACTTGAGCTCGTTGGACCGATGAGAGATTAACAAGGGTATTTTAGTAATTTTCTACATGCGTGGGAACAAGGGTAATTTTCTACATGCGTGGGACCGATTTAATATTGTATGCGTTTATGTGTTTTTCTTTTAATTATTATTTTTGAATTATGTGTTTTAAATTATATTATTAAGTGGTTATTATTATTATTATTTAGAAAGTAAAAATTGATTTTATTTTTCCTATACTATTATTCACAGTTGGTAGTGGTTATTTTTCCAAAAATTTTCTGATTTTATTTAGTTGGTATAAATAGTTAACTAGATATTAGAAATCCTAATCCTAACCCTAACCCTACCTTAATCTCTCCCTCACTCCTCTCTCTGCAACTGCCGCCTCTACTGCTGTACCCAGCCACCAGCACCGCCGCCTCTTCCGCCTGAGCACCATTGCCGCATCCGCTGCAACCACCGAATCCCCTCCCTATGTTTTCGTCCATCCTTATCCTTCTCTCACTCTTTGTTCGGGTTTGCTGTGCGACACCATCGCTGTCGCGGACTCCGTAACCGCCTCCCGACGTTGCCGCCGCTTCCTCTGACCGCCGCTGACATGTCGACCGCCGCTAGAGCCGCCGCCAACTACCAAAACGCGTAAATCGTGGAGGTACGGGGTGCTGTTGCTGTGTCGGAACCCACGACCCTGCCCGACGCCGCTCCCCTCAACGCTACACTGCTACTGACGCCGCCTGGACTTCCGATGACCACCCCGATGCCGCCACCATCGACCTCTGCCCTAACTGCCACTAGCGCTGCCCAGCCACCCTCACTAAGTAAATGTACCCTAATCCTAAGTTTTGTTTTTGTATTGTCTGATTTCATTTTCTATTGCTATTATTGATATTATTTTCCATAGAACCTAATTACTATTCACATTATGCATATGTATATTTATGTTGCATAATCTGGTTTATTAAGTGTTTAATTTTTGTATATTCTATTGTTAATATGTGGTAATATGTTGTTTATTTGATGTAAATTATGTTTAGGTTGGGTTCTTGTTAGTATTATTTTATGCATGAATTAGGATTAGTTAAAGTGTAAATTTGAATTTTATATTCTTACACTTGATTAGGATGCATGTGAGGAGTACTAACTAGGGTTCTGTTTTTTATTCTCAAATTTTAATTCATGTTGATAAGTAAATTGTTTATTTGTAGATTATTTTATGAGTTTTTATAGTTTTAAATTAATTATTGGTTTACGTAACAATTATGTTCTAATTTATTTAAAGAATGTTTTAAATTCCTATTTACTGTTTTTATATGTTACAACATTTTATATTTTCCAAGTTTACATAGTCGTATTTTATTACTTTATTATTACATGGTTATATTATTATTGCGTGTTTATTTGAGAAATTTGTGCTAATTGATTTGGTAGGGTTGACCTTGTTAGTGTTAAGAGGGTTAAAGGATGTCTTTGAGCTTAGTTAACTGTTTAGAGGCCCAAGTTTGGGTCTCGGGATAATTTGATTAGAGTTAGGATCGAAAAACCCAAAATAAAATAAGCCGGTTTGGACAGAATTGATGAGTTACGCTATAACGATCACCACAAATTGTGTAGTGGAGACTTAACCATACCGTTTGGTCTGGAAGTTCCTTATTGTGTTAGCTTTTGTAGAAGTTTTTTGGATCTAGTTTTCAAGGTGTATATTCTGAGTTATGAGCCAACTAATCGACCTAGGTCAGAAATGGACAAGTTTTACTGTTGGTTGCTTTTGAGAACTTTAGGGTATGTTTTAGGTCTCGGAGCCAAAATAAAAGTTTTAGTAAACATCCCGAGGTTTCCAGAAAGTCCAAAGCCAGACCCATAGAATGTCGGGAAGTCAAATTATGGTCCTTGCGATGCGAGTGATGCAATCTGCCCATTTTATGTTTTGATAAATGTGTTATTATGTGAGAAATATTGTTTTAGTTGTATTATGTTAATTAATTGAAGTATGTGAATTGGTTTTAAAGTGTTAAAGTTATGAATGATGAGAACCTTATAGTGTTCCTAGGGGTGGCTTAGGTAGGAAGTAGATCGTGCTAATTCCGTACGATGCGTTTTAATGGTAGAAATTATTTTATTTTAGGCATGTTCTAGACCGTTCGTTTTAGTGAGCTCAAGTGTATTCGTAAAGTGAAGAGAAGATTGTCAGGTAATGTCTATGTCATAATCCCCACTTGGATACGCTTTATGTGTTTTATGATTTTAAATGCATTTTGGAAATTGCATCCCGAAAGAGGATTTTATTGGGAACTTGGCTGTCTATTTTGGTTGTCAAATTGTTGTTCTTTGAGTTGATTAAATGTGGACAGTCCTTTATGAATAATTTGGAAATTGGTTTGGAAATTGGGAATGGATTGATTGAGTTTGGAAAGGTATGTTATTAAACATGATTGATAATTCAAACGAGACGTACATGCGGGTTCGGGCAACATCCCCAATTCCCCAAACACCAGGTTTGCGACATCCTGTAGGAGAGTTGTCAAGAGATCAAGGATGCCTAATAAGTGCTACTTCCTCGGGGTTAAGTGTTTGGAAGTGTGTGAAATGGATGGTGATCCGTATGATTGAGATTGATAATGAGATTAAGATTGTGAAGAGTTTGAGATATGAGTATTGTGAAGTCTTGGACTTCGAGGGCCAAATAAGTATGGTCTGCCGCTTACTAAACTTGAAAGATGGGTATGGTTGGTTGGAAAAGAAAATTGATTGTGAAAAGATTTGACTTGTACACTTCACCCCCTAAAATGAATTGAAATGGTTTTTAAATTGTTTTGACGGTTAGGGGTAGACATTATTGAGTCCTCCTCATGTTTTAAATGTTTTGTTTTCAGGTTGAAGAGTTCTGTGATGGGAATGAGTTCTAGAAGTGAGGACGTCGAAGTAGAATTTCATAATAAAGTTTAGTTGAAGTTTAGACTTGAGTAGTAATGTTAGTTTATGTTGTCTTTAGAAATTGAAAGTTTCTTTTGATTGTTGAATTGAAGTAAATAATGATTAGTTGTTAGGTTTTCTTTTCTTGCCTTGTATTCCTTCGGGGATATGACATTAATGCCAAATTAAAACGAAAAAAAAATGAGACTTTCGCTGTTACCATTAGTCAATGTTTGACTTCTTCATAATTGAATTTTCAGGGCGTTACATCTAGTATTTACAATTTCATCGAATGGGGCTTCATAAGACCAGACATAATCTATTCTTCCCATTTTGGAACAAGCTAACCCTTTGGACGTTCATTCAATTCTAAACCTTAATCGAACTGAATCATTAGAGCTTTATGAATAAAATGACTATAGAACTTGTGAATCAATGTAATCATGAGAAGTAAGTTAGTTGCATTCTCCAATGCGATTACAACTCATGAACTGTTCATACAAGAGTATTAAATCCCGTGCATTCTCTAATGCGTCTCATGACCTATTGCCTTCACATAACCATTAAGACAAGTTAAGCATCACTATTACGCTTTCCACACAACAAGGGTTTAGAGTGCGACATCCACGTTATCATGAACCTTGCACATCCATTAATCACTCACCTCAAACAAGATTCGAGTGATATGACTTCCAAAGGACATATATTTGCGAACCTATTCTGCGCCTTAGGCTACTTAGCTCGAGCAATGGCCTTAAAAAGAAAACCAAGCTTCCGCTACGAAACACTAGGCGCCATACCAATTGGTGTAATGGTGCCATCATTGATCAAATCCCCTTCTTGGAGTTTTGTTGAACTATTTCAGCAACTTATTATTATCAGTTGTTTATTTCAAATAATTTAACACATCGATCTATGTCCATAGACCTTAACTCCATGATTACATTGAGCACTATCGAGGTCCTTTCAAAATTGAAAATCCCTGTACCTTCAGTCTCAAAACATTACGCCAGGAAATCCATTTTCAACTTGGAGTATGTCACCACATACAGTACCAAATAGGACAATCATGCTCTAACCAAATTTTTTGCAACTACAAGAATATCTGGATTCTTGAGAAGATAAAACTCTTTTGATCACATGATCAACCATTGATCTTTAACTCCATGTCCTTGTTGAGGATCACAATTGTCCGTCATCAGCTTAAGTACCTTCCAAACAATTTTGGGAACCTCAAAATTTAGGGACTTGTCACATACACTCCCGGTTTCTAGAATTAAATCAAAGAAAGAAAGTTTTGATGTCCTTTTGCCATAAGGCATAGACACACTATGCAGTTATGGCTAGGAGTATCCTAATGGACTTGTGCGTTATGGGCACACTATGTAGTTATGGCTAGAATATAGATTGCTAACAACCAGTAGAGCTAGGGATGGCAATGGGGCGGGGAATCCCCAAACCCGCTGGGGCCCTGCCTCGCTCTAGGGAAAAATCCCCACCCCCATTGGGGATGGGAACGGGGACAATTTTTCGAAATCCGCTCGGGGACGGGGCGGGGATGGGGAAAAAATTTTCCCCATCCCCGTCCGTATTTTCCCCTCCGGGGAAAATTTCCCGTCCCCATCCTCGAATCCCCATCCCCGAAAATTTTAAAAATACTAAATAACCTTTATTCTAATTCAATATATATATATTAATGGCAAGGATAAAGTAGTAATTTTCGAATTTTAAGTCTGAAATCCTAACCTAAACTCGCTTCCCTCCTCCATAATTCCATTCGCTGTTCGCTCCTCCCTTATCTTACACGTCACCCTTTGCTGCTCCCTCCTCCCTTCTCTAATCTCCCTCTACCTGCGTTCGCTGCTCAGTGCTCCCTCCTCAGCCCCTCTCTCCTCCCTCCTCCCTCCTCTCTCCTCCCTCCTCCCTTCTCCCTTCTCCCTCCATACCGACTGCCCCTGCTCACTGCGCGATTCCCACAGCTCAGTAGAGTTAGTACTCGTCCAGCTGAAGGTCAGTTCCTTTTGTTTTTTTTATTACATTTTTAGATCTCCCTCTCATTCTCTCAACTCTCACTCTCACACTCTCACTCTCAGATATGATAACTACTGTTGTATTTCGAACAGGTTAAAAACCTGGTCCGGTTAAAATTTGGTTAGATTTTGGATAGCTTTATGTAACGTGGTTTTCGTAAGACCTCGGTATTGTCGTTCTCTCTCAGGGAGCTAGGGGCCTTGGCTAAAACTGATCGACTCTAGGTAAGGTTCAAGATCACAGGATAACAAGGAGGTTGTAATTGACGAACAGAACAAACACAACTATGGTTCAGTCAAATGGGAACTATGGGTGTCGGGAGATTTTGGGACGCAAATGGTGATTAGGAAGAGGGTTTCGCAGCTAGAAAGCAACAAAATAGTGGAATAAAATGATAATCCCGTTAAAATAAACCCACCGGATTTCCTTTTCCAAGGATAATTCGGATTAACTTCCTACAATCCCACCACGGACCTGGAGGGTTAAAAGAACGAGACTCCTAGTTAGCTTCTATTCACTTTCGTGAATAGAATACTAACTGTCCCAATTCCGACCTTCCAACCCAAGTGTTGGATGTATTCGAGATCTTTCGTATCCCAAATACATCCCACTTGAGGGAAGAATAGGAGCGGGAAGTTGATTCCACTACAAATTACCTCCTAAGTTGCTAACCCAATCTAAATACACCATTCACATCCTTAGTTTCTCCCTAACCCATAAGGGTTCTAGCCTCTAATCATCTTATCTAGCATGCTAAACATAATAATAACTTCATTCATGCTTCAAATAGAAAGTATCTAGAAATTCAGAGCAACAATAGCAACAATCAATAAACACCAAGTAATCTAATAATAAAAACAGAGATTAAAGAGTAATTAGATGAATTAAAGAGAGTAAGAGTTAAGAAATGCTCATTAATTTAATGCCAAAAGAAGATACTCCAGAATAATAAGAATCCAATGCTCCAAAAATAATATAAGTCTTCAAATCTTCAATAGAAATCCAGTAAAATCCAGTGCAAGAACAATAATCCAAGTATGAATTCTCACTAATCACTAAGGAATCACTCTAATTGAAAGCTAAAATGTGATAAAAGTTCTCTCTAAACTCTCTAGTCTATTTAATCTCCCTCTAATTGATCTCTAATTGATCCCTCCTTCATCCCCCTGGGCTAAAAGACATCAAAACAATATATACAAGCTAAGTTAGTTACTCAAAACTCGTCACTTCATTAAGCAGCAGAATGAGAATCTGCAGGGGACCGTAGGTACGGTCTATGAGACCGTGGCTAAGGTCCTACGTAACTCCTGCAGATTTCTCTCTTCTTCGCAGCACCGTAGGCGCGGTGTGATATGACCGTGGGTGCGGTCTGGGGATTTAGGTCAGGTGAGATTTCTCTCCTTCGCACCGTCGTGGGTGCAGTCCCCTGAGACCGTGGGTACGGTCTCACTCGGGCACTTCACCTGCTGCTCATGTCTTGCACCCACCGTAGCTGCGGTCACTTCACCTCCTTGTCATGCCTTACACCCACCGTGGTTGCGGTCATTAGGACCGTGGGTACGGTCATCAGGATCGTGGGTACGGTTAGGCTCGACCAACTTGATTCAGCAAAGTCTAACTTTTTATCCTCTCGACGTGTCCGGCCTTCCCGCTTCCTTTGCCTTTGCCTTGACCATGACCCGGGAAATCTCGGGATTCCCAAAGTAGCTACAAAATGGCCCTTTTTACCATGTTTTGAGTAAAAACTCTGGAATCTACAAAATAACCAAAAACGTATTATAAGTTATTAAATTAAACCACGAAACGAGTCAAAAGCCTAAGGATTTAGGCGGTATTTAGACACAAAATTGGATCTAAACACCCCCCCACACTTAAACTTTTGCTCGTCCCGAGCAAAACGAGACAAAAACTACCTAAACTAACATAAACTCCTCTGTCGTGGGAGAGAAACGAGTGCATTTAGCGTACGCACCAAGCCGTTTGAAACCCCCGGCAGCCCGGGTGGATGAGATGGACTCGTGAGGATTTGTAGCGGCTATACCCACAAAAGCTAAAGAAAAAGGAGAGAGGGAAAGTGAAAACAAACTGAAGAAAACAAAAGGAAAGAGAAACAAAAACTTCGATTCAAAGGATCTTGCAACCTTAACTAAGAAAACGTTATTAAGCCTCCAAAAGGAACTGTTATGAGCATCTCATAATCCCCTATCCCAAGCAAAAGTCAGTCTTTGAGATTTTCGATTTCCTACACCTAATGCCAAGCAAAACCCCATGTGCATTAGTGCTAGTGGGTTCTAACCGAATCCAAAAGATTCCAAGGACTCATGTTCGAACTAAAAACAACGAACAAACAACGCATGAGTTGCCCTTCCCCGCATTTGGTCGCCCTTGGCTTGGTGAGGGCCGTAGGTGTTGCAAGGATAGGCCCTACACTTTAAGAAGCACCAACTTTCTTTTCTTTTTGGTTGGTCTTACCAACGAAATTGTTTTTTTTTTCTTTTCTCTTTTGTTTTTCTTTTTAAAAGTCGGTATTAGCCTTACTTTCGGGAATTGGACGGCCCAAATATGGGGTTTACCCTCCCAACACAGTCTTTTCCATACACACCTCCGTCGAAAATTCGATATGGGAGGAGCTTAAGGGGTAATAGCGCCGTACCGCTAATACCGGGCCCGTGTAGGTTGGCTAAGTGTATGGTGGTTAATGTCATTCAGCGACACGCCCCACTTAATCCGGTTATCGTAGCTTTTGCTTTCTTTTTCTTTTTGTTTTTAACTTTGCTTTTGCTTTTATTAAACGGGAAAAAGGAAATAAGCTCGGACACGAACCCCTAGAATCTCCGGACTTCAACCAGAACGTGAAAGGAATCGGGGGTTTTACTAGGCACTTGATGAAGGACATCTAAAGAGATAAGTCATGACTCGTACCTAAGACAAGGTCGAAAAATGCTCAAACCAGTTTCTTTTAAAGAAGATTAAGAACGACTTCTCAATTTCGACAACAAGATCCAAGAAATAAAGCGAAAACAAAGCGAAAACGAAAACTGAAAGAAAACTTTTAAAGCTTTCACTCCCTTTTTTCTCCTTTTTCACACAAAAGTTTTTCAAATTTTAAGCAAAAACTGGGAAAACAAAAACAAAAATCTAGGTGATCTACCCTTTGAAGCAATTATCTCCCCCCCCCCCACACTTAAAACGCCTCAATGTCCTCATTGTGGGAAGGTGTCACAAGAAAGGGGTAGAGAACCTACAAAAAAACAAAAAACAAAAAAGAACACAACTAGCAAATAAAGCGGTGGCGACCCGAGCCCACACGGCTCCAACAGCAAGAAAATCCCAACACAAACACTCAAGGGGGTTCGCCACCCAAAAGAAAAACAAGCATACGACGGATCATGAAGATAATTCACATAAAAAGCGTAAGGTGGAAAGATATTACCTTGAGCTCTTCAAAATTGTTCAAGCGATGATCCGAAGTCGTCGTTCAAGTGAATCACAACAATATTAGAGCAAAAGATGACTTTACATATGACAAAATCCGCATGCGAGATCGAAAACAAAATTAAAGAAAACTATCCAACTAAAATCCTAACAATAAGGAACTAAAAAGAAGAAAAGGAAAACTATAAACAAAATATACATTGCCAATGACATACCTTATCCCCGAATCTCACTCATTGAGGCGGAAAATAAGGGTGAAACTCAACACAAACTAACCGAACAGACTTGATTCATTTCATTTCATTAAAACAAACATTCGTTACATTGCCAGAATCGATCATTCACAACCAAAATACAATAAAAAAACCATGCAAAATAAGCCACCACCGGCCAAAAGAACGACCAACAACCGACCAAGACATCCCAACTACAACCAAAAGACAACCAAAATACAATCAAAAGACAATCAAAGGACCACCAAAAGCCAATTCCAGCTGACTTTGAGAGCAACACTAAAACAAGCCAAAAGGACCCGAGACACCTACACGCCAAAACCACAAAGCCTTCGCATCCAAACCCCGATGAAGCATCCCCCCACACTTATATTTCACACAATAAAGTATGTAAAAACTAATGACAAAGATCAGGTGGGGGCGGGAATGCTTACAAACGGTCCTCAAGCGGATCCTCTGATAAGCCGCAAGTGCTCGGGTGAAATTGTAGCATAAATCAAGGTCGTTCCCACAGGGACTTTTCCTTTCAACGCACTGAACTAGCCTCCTAATTGATCGCTAAGTCGATCCGGTTTTTGTTTTGAATCAACTAAATCTAACTCTAATCACAATCAAGGTCTAAGCAAACGAATATTCAAAAAACTTTTCGAATTTAATCAAGGGAAACAGGCGTTCAGGGGATGAAACCTAAGTCAAATAACGAATCAATGAGGTGGATTGAACTTTCATTTCATTAATTTGCACAATCAAGGTTCGATAATAGCATAAAACACTTCGCAATGAGATTTTGTCACTAGAGCGAATTGCCAAGACTAACCAAGCACCTACTTTCGTCGTTATTTTTATTTAGTCAAGGTTAAAGATCAAATTATCTCAAGAACCCTAATTAAAACTTCTATGTCTAGATAATTTTAACTAGTTTAATCTAGGTTTTCGGGTAGTCAAACTTCTCCTTTCGGTACTTCATTCAACAACCTATTACCATGCAATTGGTGATCAAGCAAAAGCTATAACAATTCAATTCAAAGACCAAATAGATTGAAACAAACTAAATTCATAATAATTCAATCCAACAAAGTCAATTCATCAAGCAACTTCAAAGGTTCATCCCCTAAACTAAAAGAACTACTCACAATTCATGTTTAAAACTACAAAGCAATTGAAATCTTGTCTAGAAAGCATATGAAAATCTATGAGAGATTGAGAAATAAACCCAAGTGAAGAACAAACTTGCTAGGAATCAACAATGGAGGACTTTTGCTCCTCCACTTCAAAGTATGTTCGAGTTGCTCTTCAATCTTCAATCTTCTCTCAATCTTCAATGATGGAATGGAATATGGATGATGAATGATATGATTAGGGTATGAAATGGATGATGGTGGATGATTGATTCCCTTCTACTCGGCCGAAAATCAGCATAATATAGGCAAATATCACTTCAAAACCGCCGAAAATGAAAAGACAGGAGAGACACGGACCGTGCCAGGGTAAGCACGGACCGTGCCCCATGTGACACGGACCGTGCTCCCTGTGACACGGACCGTGTCAGCTCACTGCTCATACTATCTCACTCTCTGGCCATAGACACGACCCGTGCTCTTCTTGGGGGCACCCGTGTCACTGCTTTTTCGGGCCTAGGAGTACTTTGGGCCATTGTTTGGGCCTTGGGTGATCCAACATCTCACTTCTTGGTCCTTTAAGCTCATAACTTGGATCTACACTTGCTTTTTGGGCTCGGTTTACATCGATTCTTCACAAATTCCCTACAAAACTCACCAAACTCCAAGCCAAGCGTAATATGGGAAATTCGGGTATAAAATATACATAATCAAATCAAATATTCCCCAAATTCTCATCAAAACAACCAAGTTCTCATATATACAAGAAGCACTTATCAAAATCCCCCATGCTTAGTCCTTGCTTGTCCCTAAGCAAGTCCAAACTCAAAAGAAAAGGCAAAGAAAGAAAATGAAAGAAAATAAAAGAAAACTGAACAAAATGACTCAAAGAACTCAAAGCAAAAGTAAAAAGACTCAAAAGTAAAAATTAACCAAAAACGAAACTTTTTTATATAATTACAACTCTTAAGGATGGCAAAGATAGAACATTCAATCAACCCAATCTAATCTAAAGTACAGCCCGAGAGTGAAAAAGAAGCCAATTTACACAAGTAAATGAAGACAAATTATTCAAGAATGGTACTCATCAAGTTCAACCAATCACCCTTAATCACTGAATGAGATAAGAAGGCACATGTTAAGCATGAAACTAGGTATGACTGAAGAGCAAACTCATTTTCTGGGAATGTGGAAACACTCCTCTCATGTGTTTAAATATATAAAAAAAATCATTGAAAGTTCGCTCAAATACTCAAACCAAAGTCACAACCAACCACGTACTTGCTAAGAATCTCAACTCTCCACCGCAATTTGCAAAGCAACAATGATAATCAAGAGGACTTTCAAGGGTTGTAACAGGGCTAGGGTTAAGGGTAAGGAGTGGATAATATTTGGGAATTATGGAGCTAAAAGCCAAAGCTTGAAATTATGTCGCACCAATTCAACATACATACACTCTCACCACTGAAAATCAATCCAAATCAACCCCACAAACAATTGGAAACTTGCCTCAAAACAAAAGAAACACAATGTCAAACACTTTATTCTCTTTTTCTTCTTTTTTTCGGAATTCTCCGATTTTTCTTTCTTTTTTTCACACTTTTTCTATATTTTTCTTTCTTTTTTTTCTTTTCTTTTTCTCTTTTTTTTTCTTTGAATAAAACACACACAAACAAACAAACTCACACTTATATACAACTCACTAGGCAAGTTCCAACTCTACCCAACAACTTCAATGTATATAATTTGGGGAATCAAATCAATTTTTACAACTCAAACCAATTCCCCATCACAAACCAAACCACCATAGTAACCATAATCAACCCAACTTCATACTCAACACATTTCAAGCAATGGCTTAAGGGTAGGAAATATATAATTGGCCAAGGCTTATAATATGGTTCAAGAAAAGAAAGATTCAAGGCAAGAAAGGGCTAACTAAGGATATTCCGATGTAAACGGGTGGTCAAGGCTTGCGGGTTCAAATCCTAATGCCTCTATCATCTTATCAATGTACAACGCATAGCAATTTCAAGGAGATGCAAAGCAAATGAAGGAGGATGCCACAATGGTGAGTCACTCATGGAAATTAGACTAATAAAAATGATTAGTCTTTTCTTTAAGGCTTATGTGTACTCACGGGTAGCGCTCAACAATCATTACCTAGTTTAAAAAGATATGCATATGCACAACTCACTCTTACAATAGAAACAAAGGCAATCGGTCTTACTATCCTAACACAATTCTCACGACAATTAGCTTCACAACTCATGTCAATTCACAGTCTTTCACAAACGGCCTTTACAAGATCAAATCAAGTCAAAAGAAAACTATCACGCCAAATCCTATATTAAACAGTCTTTTTTTTTTTACTTTTTTCTTTTTTTTTAAAATTTTTTTTCTTTTCAAATGCTTTTTACAAGACTCAAAATGAAAATAAGAAAATAAGAAAACGAAAACAACCTACGAAAAGAAGGATTAAAAAACTACAAGTAAATCTAGAAAACAAAAGAAATAAAATCAAAACAAAAGAAAAAGACTCAAAACAAGTTAAAAATCAAAAATAAAAACGACTCAAAACACACATATCCACAAAAAGTTACACAAATCCCCCCCATGCTTGAACCGAACATTGTCCGCAATGCGAAACATCACCCGAGAAGCAAAGGAAGAAAGCACAAAAAGGTCACAAAGAGGTAATCATGGAGGTGGAGGAGGGGGTGGGTTGCATGTATGGTTAAGCTGCCAATCACGAACGGATTGCATCAAGGCAAGCATCTCATCTTGACTGCGCTCAATCCTACCCTGGGAGTCTCGAAGGGCTTGAAACTCAAGCTCACAATAAATTTGGACATTAAGCCTCTCTTCAAGGGTAGGCTCACCATCACCCTCATCACTTTGCGCATCACTGCTACTGTCACCACTCTCTCCACCCTCGCGGATGGCTAGTGGAGCCTCAAAATCGGGCTGGTTTGGGTCCATGGGAGGGAGAAAAAGGATGTTAGGGACACGTTGGATGGACACATGATCATGGGGAAGCCGCATCTTCTCATTGATAGGGTACCGCCACAAAACAGCAGCCCCGTCCAATGTACACATTTTCATAGAACAAAAGGTCTTAGCGTCCAGAAACAAAGGTCCACCAACTAAATCTCGCTGATGGCGAGCAGGGTCCCAACCAAAATGTCTTGCTAATACAGTTAGTAGACCCCCCATAACAATATCCCCCTTCCCCAGGCTAGCATGTCGTTCTAAGTGAAGAGCAAAGAGGGCAGCGGGGTTAACATCAGGTTGGGCATAATACATCCCCCATAACACAAAAAATTCAGCTTTAGATGCAACATTCATGCTATCACCACGACCAAACATACCACAGGATAGAATCCGCTGAACAACCCGAAAAGTCGGATTGCGGATGGCAGTACATTTAGAATTACGAGGGTTATAATCCGTCCTAGTAGTAAGGAACTGCCAAAATGCTTTGGGGTTCCAAACATCATCATCCGGCATCTCTCGCCTCCCTCGATCAGTTATGACAGGCAGTTGAAAAATCTCAGCAAATTCAGTCAAAGTGAGGGAATGGGTCTCCTCATCGATGTTAAAGCTAATCAAACCGTCCCTAGTGGTCAAATCTACTTCGAAGGTGCTAAGCACCTCCAAGGTCAGGGTGCGAAAGGTAGGTTCTCTCATCCGGGCAAAACGCAACAAGCCACATCGATTTAATAACCATTCAACATCAGTTAACATACCAGTCGCAGCCAAAAAGGGTTCATGCATAAATCTAGTTGCTACGACTTTCCGCTTGCTCAAAGCAAGGTAACGGTCATACATTTCACCTTCAAGGTTGAATGGATTGTTACCTCGATTAGGCCATGACGAGCGCGCACCTTTGTCCTTCCCTTTGCCTCCATCAGCCTTCCGCCTCTTAGAAGATGACTCCTCTTGAACTGGACCTTTACCCCTAGCCATCCTTCGATAACAAAGGGTTACAACAATGTTAGCCACATACAAAAGTGCAAAAGACTCAAAAAGGATGGAGTTAGTTTGTACGAACCATCATTGACTCAAAAAGGAAACAAAGAAACACGAAATGTAGACTCCTAAGACAAAAATGTAACCAAGAGGTATGCTAAGACAATATGTACATCCTAGCAAACCAAACAAACCAAACTCAAAATCAACACTACATAAAATTACTACAATGGTGAAGAACCAACTATATACAAATCACCACCATGACTAAACTAAGCTAAAACTAAGTAAGAAACAAGTTAACTATACACAATGACTAAATTACTACCACCAAAGACTCAATTTATATACAATCAACCCAACAAACTCACTAAAATTTGAGACACATCACATCAAATTCACAATCAAACCCAAAGCATTCAAATTAGTCTCCAATCAATTCAACCAAAACTAAGTTGAACAATTCACACCAAAATAGCAATAGGGTTCGAATTAACCTTAGTAATTGAATTGGGTATCAACCAAATCAAATCAAACCAATTAAGCACAAGAAACCCTAGATTCAAAAACCAACACAAAGTATCTCAAAAATCAGCAAATTAAACCAAGGAAAACTAAAAAGGAACAAGAATCATACCTTTTTACAAGAGAAATTAAGAATAAAGGTGAGAGTGTGGAGTGTTTAGGGTTTGGGCAAGTGAAGGGCTGTGCTGGGCGCGAGGTGGGTGTTGTGCGTGCGCTGGGCGAACGAGTGTGTGGAGGCGAACGAGTGTGTGGTGCTGTGGCGAGGGAAGTGGGCTGGAGCTGTGCGAACGAGGGCGTGGATGAGGCGAGCGATGGGCGGCTGGGCGCTGTGTGAAGTGTGGACGCGTGCGTTGGTGTACGAGGGATGTGGCGAGTGTGGTTGGGCGAGCGAACGAAGGCGAGCAAGAGGAAGGGCTGGCGAGAGGGACGAGAGAACGGAGAAGAGGAAGAAAGGCACGGACCGAAACAAAAGGAAAGCAAACAGTCCCCTTTTTTTTTTAGGATTTTCGATGGAGGCACGGACCGTGCCACCCTAGGCACGGACCGTGCCTCACCTACCTGATCAATTTTTGGGCTGCTGGAGGGGCGCACGACTCGTGCCCATGTAGGCACTATCCGTGTCCCTTGCCCTTCACCTTGTAGGTCTTGAGATCGAACCCCACAACCTCCCAACTCTCAATTATGCATTTGTTTCTTGAATTTCTCTCATTCTTTTACAATCCATCCTTCTCCACACAAATTCTTTTCACTCATTAATTTTTTCAACTCTCTCACTTTTATTTTTCCACTCACTCTCAATCTCTTTTTTTCTCTTTTTGTTTTTTGTTTTGTTTTTTTCTCTCTCTCTCTCTCTTTTTTTTCTTCTTTTCATTTCCCTAAAACTAATACCTCAAAAAGAAAAATAAAATAGAAACCCTAGAAAAATCCTAGAAAAATAAAATAAAAAGAGAGAAATGTCTAATAACCCTAGAAAAATCAAAATAATATTAAAGAAAAATCCTAAAAGTTCTAGAAAAATAGGGTAAAATCTAGTAAAATCAAAATAAAAAGAAGAAAATGAGGAACAAATTTTAGAAAATCCTAAAAAATGAAAATAAAATCTAAAAAGCTTGGGTTGCCTCCCAAGAAGCGCTTATTTAACGTCCTAAGCTTGACCAAGTACCTCTCAAACCGCACCGGGAGCGGTGAGGTTGAAATGTTGGCGATCTTCAAGAGCTTGACCAACCAAGTAGGGCTTAAGTCTATGCCCATTGACCGTGAATGGCTCGGAATTGTCCCGACAAATCTCAATCGCACCATGGGGGAAAACCTTCAAAACCCGGAAAGGACCCGACCATCGGGACTTAAGCTTGCCCGAAAAGAATTTCAACCTTGAGTTGAACAACAACACTTGGTCTCCTTCTTTAAATCTCTTCTTGAAAATATGCTTGTCATGCCATCTCTTAGTCCTTTCCTTGTACAACTTGGCACTATCATAAGCCTCCAACCTCAATTCATCAAGTTCTTGAAGTTGCAACATCCTCTTTTCTCCAACCTTTGCAAGATCGAAGTTAAGAGTTTGAACGGCCCAAAAAGCTTTGTGCTCCAACTCAACCGGCAAATGACATGCTTTTCCATAAACTAACCGGTACGGAGTGGTTCCCAACAGAGTCTTGTATGCGGTCCGGTAGGCCCACAATGCATCATCTAGCTTAAGAGACCAATCCTTCCGTGAACGGTTGACCGTCTTCTCCAAAATGCTCTTGATTTCCCGATTAGAAAGCTCCACTTGGCCATTAGTTTGGGGATGATATGGTGTAGCAACTCGATGTGTCACCCCATACTTGGCTAGAAGAGCATCGAGAGGCCGATTGCAAAAATGAGTGTCATTGTCACTCAATAAGGCCCTTGGAGTTCCAAATCTTGCAAAGATCTTCTTGAGGAACTTAATCACCACCTTGGAATCATTGGTGGGTGTTGCAATTGCCTCAACCCACTTCGAAACATAATCGACCGCCACCAAGATGTAGAGGTTGTTGTGAGAAGGAGGGAAGGGACCCATGAAGTCTATCCCCCACACATAAAAGAGTTCCACCTCTAAAATGTAATGTTGGGGCATCTCATTCCTCTTGGAAATACTCCCGGTTCTTTGGCACTTGTCACATGAGAGCACAAAACTTCTCACATCCTTGGAGAGTGTAGGCCAATAGAACCCGACTTGGAGCACCTTCGCAACGGTCTTGTCGGTGCTAAAATGACCACCACAAGTAGTGGCATGACAATGGTTGAGCACACTTTGTATTTCATCTTCCGGCAAGCATCTTCTATACACTCCATCCCCACAAAGCTTATAAAGTAGAGGCTCCTCCCAAACATATCTCCTCAACTCGGAAAGAAATCTCTTCTTTTGTTGCCATGACATCTCCGGGGGAAGTACACCACTAACGATGAAGTTCACTATATCCGCATACCAAGGGGTGACTTGATGAGCAAGAACAAAGAGTTGTTCATGTGGGAAGGAATCATCAATGGGAATATCGTCATCACTTTGAGCCTCAAGTTGCAATCTCGAAAGATGATCGGCCACCACATTTTGCAATCCCGGTTTGTCTCAGATTTCGAGGTCAAACTCTTGGAGTAAGAGGACCCATCGAATGAGGCGAGGCTTAGAGTCCGCCATAGTCAAGAGGTTCCGTAGAGCAGCATGATCCGTGAAGACAATCACCTTGGAATTGATCAAATAGGAGCAGAATTTGTCCAAAGCGAAGACAACCGTTAAGAACTCTTTTTCGGTGGTGGCATAATTAACTTGAGCTCCATCCAACGTCTTGCTTGCATAGTAAATCACATAGGGCTTGTTGTCCTTCTTTTGCCCCAAAACAGCCCCCACCGCATGATCGCTTGCGTCGCGCATCACTTCAAAGGGCAAATCCCAATCCGGTGCTTGTACGATGGGAGCGGTGACCAAAGCTTCCTTCAACTTGAGAAAAGCACTCAAATACTCTTCATTAAAGTTAAAAGGCACATCTTTGATGAGAAATTGGCTGAGAGGTTTTGCAATCTTTGAAAAATCTTTTATGAACCGCCGGTAAAAACCAACATGTCCAAGAAAACTCCTCACACCCTTTACAGAATTTGGTGGCGGTAATTTTCAATCACCTCCACCTTTGATCTATCAACTTCAATGCCCTTAGATGAAACAACATGCCCAAGAACTACCCCCTCTTGCACCATAAAATGGCACTTTTTCCAATTCAAGACCAAGTTAACTTCTTCACATCGATTTAGCACCGTTTTCAAATTATTTAAACAATGTTCAAATGAGGTGCCATAAACTGAAAAATCATCCATAAAAACCTCCATTATGTCCTCAATAAATTGGGAGAATATAGCCATCATGCATCTTTGAAAAGTAGCGGGTGCATTACATAACCCGAATGGCATTCTCCGACATGCAAAAGTCCCATAAGGACAAGTAAAAGTGGTTTTCTCTTGGTCTTTTGGGTGAATTGTGATTTGGAAAAAACCCGGAATAGCCATCTAGATAGCAAAAATGGGAATTCTTGGCAAGTCTCTCTAGCATTTGGTCTACAAAAGGAAGGGGAAAGTGGTCTTTCCGGGTGGCTTTGTTCAATTTCCTATAGTCAATGCACATTCGCCAACCCGTTACCGTTCTAGTGGGGATCAATTCATTTTTATCATTTTTCACAACAGTCATTCCCCCCTTTTTAGGCACAACATGGACCGGGCTTACCCACTCACTATCAGAGATAGGGTAGATAATACCGGCCTTCAACAGTTTCAAAACCTCTTTTTGCACGACTTCTTTCATGGTGGGGTTAAGCCTCCTTTGATGCTCAATGGATGGCTTATGATTTTCCTCCATGAGGATGCGATGCATGCAAAACGAAGGGTGAATTCCCTTTAGGTCATCAAGAGTGTATCCTATAGCATTGCGATGCAATCTTAAACTTCCAACAAAGCAGAATTTTCAGATTTGTTTAAGTTTGCATTCACAATGACAGGATATGTAGAATTAGGACCTAGAAACTCATACCGCAAAGAAGATGGAAGAGGCTTCAATTCCACTTCCGGGGCCTTTTTCATAGCTTGTGTAGGCTCTTCTTCCTCCTCCAACTTCTCAATCTTGGCAAACCCAGGTGGAAATGGTGGGGATGCTTCCATCAACTCAGCACAAATTGCAACCTCGGGGTTGTCATCCTGCAAATAGTCAAAAAACAGCAAACATAGCTCAAGTGGATCATCACTTGGCCAATGGTTAGTCTCATGTTCCCTAACTATTCCCTCAATCGAATCAATGAAGTTACAATCATCGGAAATAGAAGGAAATTTGGAAGCTCTATTCACATTAAACTCAATCTTATCACTTCGCACATCAAAAGTCATCTTGCCATTTTACACATCAACACAACACCCCGAAGTGGCCAAGAAAGGTCTTCCAAGAATGATTGGGGTGCGCAAATCCTCATGCATATCAAGTATCACAAAGTCAACAGGCACAAAGATTTCACCCACCTTGATAGGGACATCCTCAAGTATATCCAAGGGGTATTTCACAGAACGTTCAGCAAGTTGTAGGGACATGGTAGTGGGTTTCAGCTCACCCATACCAAGTTTTTGAGACAAAGAAAGGGGCATCAAGTTCACACTTGACCCCAAATCAAACAAAGCACGATCAATGAAAATGTTCCCTACAACACATGGAATGGTGAAGCTACCGGGATCCTTAAGCTTAGGAGGAAGCTTGTTTTGGATCGCAGCTTCTGATAGTCGATCAAAGCCATGGTTTCATGCTCTTCTAGCTTTCTCTTGTTGCTTAAAATTTCTTTCAAAAATTTAGCATAGGCATGCATTTGAGACAAGGCCTCGGTGAATGGTATGCTAATCTCGAGCTTCTTGATGACCTCCAAGAACTTCCCAAATTGTTTGTCAAGCTTATCCCTAACCAATCTTTGAGGGAAAGGCACGAGCGGAGTAAAAATCCTTTGGGGAGTTTTCGGTGGGTCATTAAGAGGCTCTCTCTCTTTTTGCACATCAACATCAATCACAGAATCTTTGGAGGGCGGAGACACCTCCTCATCAACCACAACATTCTCAGCATCAATCACATCATTTTCAACATCTTTAGGCACATCAATCACCACATGCTCAATCCTAGGATCTTTAGGTCCCTCCAATTGTGTCCCACTCCTTAAGGTTATGGCTTGGCAGTGATCCTTAGGGTTAGGTTCAGGCTTTCCGGGAAGCATTCCCGGAGGGGTAGTGGAGGTACTAGCTTGAATGGCAATTTGATTCTCAAGCATTTGAGTGTGGGTGCTCATAAGGTCAACTTTAGTAGCTAGGGCCTTAATCACCTCATCTTGTCTTTGTTGATGCTCAAGTTGCCGTTGTTGGTGTTGTTGTTGAGACAACATCAAAGCTTGTATCATGGACTCTAGGTTAGGCTTTTGGGGAGCTTGTGGTGGAGGTGGTTGGGGTTGTCTTTGTCCTCGGGGTTGACCCGTTTGGTTATTATTCCGGTAAGAAAAGTTCGGGTAGAACCTAAAACCGGGATTGTAAGTATTGGAAAAAGGGTCAAAGTTTTGCCTATGAGAAGGGTTACCAACATAGTTAACCACTTCGGTTGATTCATTGCTAACCAACCCACTAGGACAGTTCAAGGTCTCATGCTCATACGATTGACACGATGCACACGGTTGGGGAGGGGGAGCATTCACATTCAACAAATCCATCTTCTTAGTCATGGCATCCAACTTAGCATTCAACATAGAAATAGCATCAACTTCATACTTACCTCCCGTTCTCTTGGAACGGGGCTTTGACCACTGGTAGCTATTGATCGCCATCTCCTCAATCAAAGTTTAGAGTTCCGCCACAGTCTTGGACATGATGTTGCCTCCCGCCGCCGCCAAGATGTTGGCCCTCAAGTTGCCATCCACCCCGTTGTAGAAGGCTTGTATCGGGACCCATGGTTCTAAACCATGGTGGGGGCATTGACGCAAGAGGTCCTTGAACCTCACCCATGCTTCATAGAGGGACTCATCCGGCTCTTGGACAAATGTTGAAATTTGATTCCGGAGGCTCGTCAACTTGCTAGGAGGAAAGTACTTCGCCAAGAACAAGCTAGCAAGTTGGTCAAAAGTAGTGATGGCAGAGCTTGATGGAAGAGCATCCAACCACTCCCAAGCCTTCCCTTCAAGTGAGAAGGGAAACAAACGCATCTTGATTGTATCGGGCGTTGCACCATTTGCCTTAAAGGTCTCACATGCTTGGTTGAATAGGCGAAGGTGCCGGTTGGGATCTTCATTGGGGAGGCCATGGAATGGGTTGGCCTTCACCAAATTGATGAGTGAACTCCTCAGCTCGAAATCGTCAGAGGCCACTCTTGGAGGATTAATGGCGGAGGGTTGATTTGTGAAATTCGGCATCACATAGGAGCCAAGCGTGATTCTAGGCTCTCCACCGCCGCCTCCACCGGACATGGTGTTCTTTTTTGGAGTTCTCTTCTTGTCTTCTCCGGGAGTGCTCTAACTTTTGCTTCTTTCGCCGGGAGCGAAAGGTTCTTTCGATTTCAGGATCAAGCTCAAAGAGTGGAGCCTTTTGCATGCACGTAGAGTAAACTTGGCAAGACAAAAATCAAAACACCAAGGAAAAGCAAAACAGAAAATAAATGACTTAGGCAACCTTAGGGTATTTGTTCAGTGGCTGGCTAGGGACAAAGTCCCCGGCAACGGCGCCAAAAACTTGATAAGCCGCAAGTGCACGGGTGAAATTGTAGCATAAATCAAGGTCGTTCCCACAGGGACTTTTCCTTTCAACGCACTGAACTAGCCTCCTAATTGATCGCTAAGTCGATCCGGTTTTTGTTTTGAATCAACTAAATCTAACTCTAATCACAATCAAGGTCTAAGCAAACGAATATTCACAAAACTTTTCGAATTTAATCAAGGGAAACAGGCGTTCAGGGGATGAAACCTAAGTCAAATAACGAATCAATGATGTGGATTGAACTTTCATTTCATTAATTTGCACAATCAAGGTTCGATAATAGCATAAAACACTTATGATGAGATTTTGTCACTAGAGCGAATTGCAAGACTAACCAAGCACCTACTTCGTCGTTATTTTTATTTAGTCAAGGTTAAAGATCAAATTATCTCAAGAACCCTAATTAAAACTTCTATGTCTAGATAATTTTAACTAGTTTAATCTAGGTTTTCTGTAGTCAAACTTCTCCTTTCGGTACTTCATTCAACAACCTATTACCATGCAATTGGTGATCAAGCAAAAGCTATAACAATTCAATTCAAAGACCAAATAGATTGAAACAAACTAAATTCATAATAATTCAATCCAACAAAGTCAATTCATCAAGCAACTTCAAAGGTTCATCCCCTAAACTAAAAGAACTACTCACAATTCATGTTTAAAACTACAAAGCAATTGAAATCTAGTCTAGAAAGCATATGAAAATCTATGAGAGATTGAGAAATAAACCCAAGTGAAGAACAAACTTGCTAGGAATCAACAATGGAGGACTTTTGCTCCTCCACTTCAAAGTATGTTCGAGTTGCTCTTCAATCTTCAATCTTCTCTCAATCTTCAATGATGGAATGGAATATGGATGATGAATGATATGATTAGGGCATGAAATGGATGATGGTGGATGATTGATTCCCTTCTACTCGGCCGAAAATCAGCATAATATAGGCAAATATCACTTCAAAACCGCCGAAAATGAAAAGACAGGAGAGACACGGACCGTGCCAGGGTAAGCACGGACCATGCCCCATGTGACACGGACCGTGCTCCCTGTGACACGGACCGTGTCAGCTCACTGCTCATACTATCTCACTCTCTGGCCATAGACACGACCCGTGCTCTTCCTAGGGGCACCCGTGTCACTGCTTTTTCGGGCCTAGGAGTACTTTGGGCCATTGTTTGGGCCTTGGGTGGTCCAACATCTCACTTCTTCGTCCTTTAAGTTCATAACTTGGATCTACACTTGCTTTTTGGGCTCGGTTTACATCGATTCTTCACAAATTCCCTACAAAACTCACCAAACTCCAAACCAAGCGTAATATGGGAAATTCGGGTATAAAATATACATAATCAAATCAAATATTCCCCAAATTCTCATCAAAACAACCAAGTTCTCATATATAGAAGAAGCACTTATCATCCTCCTAGAGGAGGACGGGGTTAGAGGGGAAAGAAGGATGGGTAGTAGGGATTTACAGAGTCAGGAGGTGTTGGGATATGGCCCTCAATAGTGTAGTGGTGAAAACCCCAATCTCGCATGAAGTGGTTTTTTTGGCGGAGGTACTCTTAATGACGCTGTAGGTGTCGTTAGATGTTCACAATCTCCTTTTGTTGATCCTCGAGCAACTTTACTTGGGAACGGAGGAGTTTGTTCTGCTCACGAATCTCAACACTCAAACTTTTGATTAAAGAAATAACGCAGTGCAGATTACCATGCTGTGCTGAGCTCCCTCGCATCTCTTCATGATCTCTCTCCTCAAACTCTTCTAACAAACTAGAAATAGGGATAGGTGCACCGCCTATTTTACTCGGCCAACCATAAAATTGTCCTCATGACCAATTTTTAGTATTTGCAATATCGAGCCACTCCTCAACATGAGTGGGGTCGAGAGGAATGCGGGTTCTCTTATCGTCATAACCATGATGGTAAATGGTGCGTGATTAGCGCTCAGAAATCATCTCCATTTGGATCAACAATCCCCTATGAATGGGGATAGGGACATAGCGTGGCTTCCACTTCCGAAGGTAGGCACTAAACCCTTGTTTCCGGAGGAAATGACATATAACATGACCCATTCCCAAGTTGGTGAAGTTGTCAGTCCTACTCATCTCCCATAACCAATGCAGAATGCACGAGCCTAAGTTCACTCGGCGCCCCTTCAAAGTATTGTAAATTATGAAAAGATCTTCCTTACGGACACTCGATCGTTCCTCATCTCGCCCAAATACTTAATTAGCAATTACCAAATGGAATAACTGGACAGCAGGATTACCGAAATCTCGTGCTCGAGATTCTTCAGGGCAATAGAATTTCACCTGGCCTTCTTTTGAGTCAACAGGTGCTCTTCTCCAACAAGTCAAACTCTTCCACGCTTCTTGTTCGTTTAAATCCTCACTCTCCAAGAAGTATACCCCATCCTCTGGCAGTTCCAAAGCTTTGCAAAACTCTTGAACAGAACAATCTATCTCCCTATCATCCACTCTATAGTTGAAAATTGCCTCAAGATACCCATCGATAAAGACTTCAATTGAACTCATGAACTCAAGCATGGGCTGGTCTACAATTGGTTACTTGATGTTGAGAAGTGTTTTCCAACCAAGTACATGAGTAAGAATGTCAAAACTAGACCGACAATAAAGAGTATTGATTGTCTCATCAATGCAAATCTCTGAAGCGTAGATTTTCTGCTCTTGGAGTTCATCATAGCGAGTCTTATGTGGTTCTCCACGAAAAGTAACCTTAGCACAAAGGCAACTCTTGATGAATGCAGCTGGTTGGGTCCTTCTCAGTTCGAGAGAAGATGACAAATGGGGTGTTGATGGAGAAGGCTTATTAGGTCGACCCCTTTTTGGTTTTACCATTCTAGTGTACAACACTCAAGAACCGGGAACTCATGGCAATGTGTCAAAACGGATTTCACCTCGCTCTCGTGTAAACATCTTTTGTACATTGTCATTAGTTCCCGGTTGGAGGTCATGGTGGGTCGCAAAAGACGGCAGCGAGGGTCTTACAAGCCGGCTATTGGTGGCCGACACTCTTTCGTGATGCTCATCTTCACGTCAAGCAATGCGATAAATGCCAAAGGTCTGGAAATATTTCCCGGAAGAATGAAGCATCGTTGAATTTCATCCTAGAGGTAGAGGTTTTGATGTATGGGGGTTGGACTTCATGGGTCCCTTTCCGTCATCAAGAGGTTTCCAATATATCTTAGTGGCGGTGGACTACGTTTCGAAATGGGTTGAGGCCATTCCTTGTGCAAAGTGCGATGGCAAATCTGTATCAAGATATTTAAAGAAGATCGTATTCCCAAGATTTGGCATTCCAAGGGTTATTATAAGCAACAACGGATCCTATTTTATCGAGAAAAAGTTTGAGTCTCTCCTAGCGAAGTATGGTATCATAAGCGGGGACTAGCCTATCACCCCCAAACGCAAGGGCAAGTAGAGATTTCAGACAGTGCCATTAAGGATATTTTGGAGAAAACGGTTGGCTCTTCACGAAAAGATTGGGCAGAGAATTTAGACGATGTCTTGTGGGCATACCGCACCGTCTTCAAAACGCCGATTGGGACTACCCCGTACCGTCTAGTTTACGGGAAAACATGCCACTTTTCCGTAGAACTCGAGCATAAGACGATGTGGGCGATCAAGAAATTGAATTACGATCTCAAGGCGGCCGGGGCGAGTCGTCTATTTCAATTGAAGGAGCTTGAGGAGCTGCGACGACATGCTTATGAAAATAATAGGATCTACAAAGAGCGAACGAAAGCATGGCACGATAAGAGATTGAACTGTCTCGAGTTCAAAGTGGATGATAGAGTCCATATCTTTAATTGGGGGCTCAAGCTATTTTCTGGTAAGTTGAGATCAAGGTGGTCCGGACCCTTTGAAATAGTAAGGATCCTTTCCGCCGGTGTTGTCGAACTTAAGAATGAAAAGGGGGAATGTTTCAAGGTCAACTCATCAAAGATCAAGCCATACACCATGGGAGAGGAATATGCGGGGACGGTTGTGGTGTTCCTCGCAAACCTTGAAAGGTGAAAGAATGGATTAGGTCAAGCTACGACCTAAAACAAGCACCCGGGAGAGGTACAAGTTACTTCCCCTACCTTTAGTGTTTTCCTTTTATTTTCTGCATTTTTATTTCTTTTGATTTTCGTTTTCGATTTGTTAAGGATGAGAAAAAGAAAAAAAACTGGAAAAAAGGTGAAAAAAAAATTGAGGGTGAAAAGAAGATTTGTGAAGGAGATGATTCATGGTAGTTTTGATTGTTGAAAGGTGTCCTTGGAAGTTGTTGAGTGAGCAAGAAAAGAGGGTTGATAATGAGAGAGTAGAATTTTGAGACTTAAAATTTTTTCCAAGTTTTTGAGTCTTGTAGGTGCTGGGGAGAGGCCGAAGGGGACCGTACCCACGATAGGATTCACCGTAGCCACGGTCCCAAAACAGCACTTTTGAGTAGATTTTTGACCGACGGAGACTGTACCTATGGTAGGCTTCACCGTAGCCACGGTCAAGTTATGGCAAGTTTCTCCAAATTTTGGCCCAACGACTATACCGTACCTACGGTAAATTTAGCCGTAGCCACGGTCGCAGAACAACAACTTTACCCTAAAAATATGGCCGAGTGAGACCGCACCTACGGTCCAAGGGACCGTACCTACGGTCTCTCGAGCTGCCGCGAAATGTCGGGGGTTTCAACGCTTCTCTCCCTCATTTTCACTCATTTCTTTTCCTTCTCTTTCACTCGAAAACACTCCTTCTCAAACCAAACCTTCATTCCCTTGCCCTAATTGTCCAACTCTCTCACAAATCCATCCTCCCCACTCATTACCTCTGCGATTTCTGTGCCCTAGCCGCGCTCTTCACCATTTTCGCACCTTGTAAAAGCTTCTCAAGTACAAATTCTGGGTTTTGTTCGTTGTGGGGTTCGAAAATTGTAAAGGAGAGGTTCCCAAGTCTTCAACTCAGGTACCTCTTGCTTTTAGTGCATCAAAGTTCATTTTTCTTGCTAATTTTGGGTGTTGTGTGCAAATTTCTCTGTCTAGACCTAAGGTTCTTGAGTGTTGTACACTAGAATGGTGAAACCAAAAAGGGGTCGACCTAATAAGCCTTCTCCATCAACACCCTATTTGTCATCTTCTCTCAAATCGAGAAGGACCCAACCAGCTACATTCATCAGGAGTTGCCGTCGTGCTAAGGTTACTTTTCGTGGTGAGCCACATAAGTCTCGCTATGATGAACTCCAAGAGCGGAAAATCTACGCTCCGCAGATTTGCATTGATGAGACAATCAATACTCTTTATTGTCGGTCTAGTTTCGACATTCTTACTCATGTACTTGGTTGGAAAACACTTCACAACATCAAGGAACCAATTGTAGACAAGCCTATGCTTGAGTTCTTGAGTTCAATTGAAGTCTTTACCGATGGGTATCCTGAGGTAATTTTCAACTATAGAGTGGATGATAGAGAGATAGATTATTCTGTTCAAGAGTTTTGGAAAGCTTTGGAACTGCCAGAGGATGGGGTATACTTCTGGGAGTGTGAGGATTTCAACGAACAAGAAGCGTGGAAGAGTTTGACTTGTTGGAGAAGAGCACCTGTTGACTCAGAAGAAGGCCAGGCGAAAAATTCTATTGCCTTGAAAAAACTCGAGCACGAGATTTCTGTAATCCTGCTGTCCGGTTATTCCATTTGGTAATTGCTGATTCAGTGTTTGGGCTAGATGAGGAACGCTCGAGTGTCCGTAAGGAAGATCTTTTCATAATTTACAATACTTTAAAGAGGCGCCGAGTGAACTTAGGCTCGTGCATTCTGCATTGGTTGTGGGAGATGAGTAGGACTGATAACTTCACCAACTTGGGAATGGGTCATGTTATATGTGATTTCCTCCAGAAACAAGGGTTTAGTGCCTACCTTCGGAAGTGGAAGCCACGTTATGTGCCTATCCCCATTGATAGGGGATTGTTGATCCAAATGGAGATAATTTCTGAGCGCCAATCACGCACCGTTTACCATCATTGTTATGACGATAAGAGAACTCGCATTCCTCTTCACCCCACTCATGCTGAGGAGTGGCTCGATATTGCAAATACTGAAAATTGGTCATGCGGACAATTTTATTGTTGGCTGAGGAAAATTGGCGGTGCACCTATCCCTATTTCTAGTTTGTTAGAAGAGTTTGAGGAGAGTGATCATGAAGAGATGCCAGGGAGCTCAGCACAGCTTGGTAATTTGAACCGCGTTATTTCTTCAATCAAAAGTTTGAGTGTTGAGATTCGTGAGCAGAACAAACTCCTCCGTTCTCAAGTAAAGTTGCTCGAGGATCAACAAAAGGAGATTGTGAACATCCAACGACACCTGCAGCGTCATGAAGAGTACCTCCGCCAGCAAAACCACTTCATGCGAGATTGGGGTTTTCAGCACTACACTGTTGAGGGCCATATCCCAGCACCTCTGGACTATGTAAATCCCAGCACCTCTGTAGGTGTCTCGAGTCCTTTTGGCATGTTTTGGTGTTCTCTCAAAGTCGGCTGGAATTGGCTTGTGGTGGTCTTTTGATTGTCTTTTGATTGTATATTGGTTGTCTTTTGGTTGTCTTTGGGATGTCTTGGTCAGTTGTTGGTCGTTCTTTTGGCCGGTGGTGGCTTATTTTGCTTGGTTTTTGATTGTATTTTAGTTGTGAATGATCGATTCGGGCAATGTAACGAATGTTTGTTTTAATGAAAAGAAATGAATCAAGTCTGCTCGGTTAGTTTGTGTTGAGCTTCACCCTTATTTCCCGCCTCAATGAGTGAGATTCGGGGATAAGGTATGTCATTGGCAATAAATATTTTGTTTATAGTTTTCCTTTCCTTCTTTTTAGTTCCTTTTTGTTAGGAGTTTAGTTAGTTAGTTTTCTTTTATTTTATTTTCGATCTCGCATGCGGATTTTGTCATATGTAAAGTCATCTTTTGCTCTAATATTGTTGTGATTCACTTGAACGAAGACTTCGGATCATCGCTTGAACAATTTTGAAGAGCTCAAGGTAATATCTTTCCACCTTACTCTTTTTATGTGAATTATCTTCATGATCCGTCGTATGCTTGTTTTTCTTTTGGGTGGCGAACTCCCTTGAGTGTTTATGTTGGGATTTTCTTGCTGTTGGAGCCGTGTGGGCTCGGGTCGCCACCGCTTCATTTGCTAGTTGTGTTCCTTTTTTTTTTTTTTTTATAGGTTCTCTACCCCTTTCTTGTGTCACCTTCCCACAATGAGGGCATTGTGGGGTTTTAAGTGTGTGGTGGAGGGGGGGGGGGGGGGAGATAATTGCTTCAAAGGGTAGATCACCAAGATTTTTGTTTTTGTTTTCCCAGTTTTTGCTTAAAATTTGAAAAACTTTTGTGTGAAAAAGGAGAAAAAAGGGAGTGAAAGCTTTAAAAGTTTTCTTTTAGTTTTCGTTTTCGCTTTATTTCTTGGATCATGTTGTCGAAATTAAGAAGCCGTTCTTAATCTTCTTTAAAAGAAACTGGTTTGAGCATTTTTCGACCTTGTCTTGGGTACGAGTCATGACTTATCTCTTTAGATGTCCTTCATCAAGTGCCTAGTGAAACCCCCGATTCCTTTCACGTTCTGTTTGAAGTCGGAAGATTCTAGGGGTTCGTGTCCGAGCTTATTTACTTTTTCCCGTTTAATAAAAACAAAAGCAAAGTTAAAACCAAAATGAAAAAAGAAAGCAAAAGCTACAATAACCGGATTAAGTGAGGCGTGTCGCTGAATGACATTAACCACCATACACTTAGCCAACTTACACGGGCCCGGTATTAGCGGTACGACGCTATTACCCCTTAAACTCCTCCCATATCGAATTCTCGGCGGAGGTGTGTATGGAAAAGACTGTGTTGGGAGTGTAAACCCGATATTTGGGCCGTCCAATTCCTGAAAGTAAGGCTAATACCGACTTTTAAAAGAAAAACAAAAGAGAAAAGAAAAAAAAAAACAATTTCGTCGGTAAGACCAACCAAAAAGAAAAGAAAGTTGGTGGTTCTTAAAGTGTGGGGCCTATCCTTGCATCACCTACGACCCTCACCAAGCCAAGGGCGACCAAATGCGGGGAAGGGCAACTTATGCCTTGTTTGTTCGTTGTTTTTAGTTCGGACATAAGTCCTTGGAGTCTTTTGGATTCGGTTAGAACCCACTAGCACTAATGCACAAGGGGTTTTGCTTGGCATTAGGTGTAGGAAATCGAAAATCTCAAAGACTTTTGCTTGGGATAGGGGATTGTGAGATGCTCATAACGATTCCTTTTGGAGGCTTAATAACATTTTCTTAGTTAAGGTTGCAAGATCCTTTGAATCGATGTTTTTGTTTCTCTTTCCTTTTGTTTTCTTCAGTTTGTTTTCACTTTCCCTCTCTCCTTTTTCTTTGGCTTTTGTGGATATAGCCGCTGCAAACCCTCACGAGTCTATCTCGTCCACCCGGGCTGCCGGGGGGTTCAAAAGGCTTGGTGCATACGCTAAGTGCACTCGTTTCTCTTCTACGACCGAGGAGTTTGTGTTAGTTTAGGTAGTTTTTGTCTCGTTTTGCTCGGAACGAGCAAAAGTTTAATTGTGGGTGGGGGGTGTTTAGACCTAATTTTGTGTCTAAATACCGCCTAAATCCTTAGGCTTTTGACTCGTTTCGCGGTTTAATTTAATAATTTTTAATACGTTTTTGGTTATTTTGTAGATTCCAGAGTTTTTACTCAAAACATGGAAAAAAGGGCCATTTTGTAGCTATTTTGGGAATCCTGAGATTTCCCGGGTCATGGTCAATGCAAAGACAAAGGAAGCGGGAAGGCTGGACACGTCGAGAGGATAAAAAGTTAGACTTTCTTTGAAGTTGGCGAGCTCGACTGCACGTACCCACTGATCTGAAGACCGCACCCACGGTGAGTGTAAGGCATGACAAGGAGGTGAAGTGACCGAGCTTGACCGTACCCACGGTCTCAGGAGACCGCAGCTACGGTGGGTGCAAGACATGAGCAGCAGGTGAAGTGCCCGAGTGAGACCGTACTCACGGTCTTAGGGTACTGCACCCATGACGGTGCCAAGGAGAGAAATCTCACCTGATCTAAATCGCCAGACCGCACCCACGGTCATCTCACACCGCGCCTACGGTGCTGCGAAGAAGAGAGAAATCTGCAGGAGTTACGCAGGACCGTAGCCACGATCTCATAGACCGTACCTACGGTCCCCTGCAGATTCTCATTCTGCTGCTTAATGAAGTGACGAGTTTTGAGTAACTAACTTAGCTTGTATATATTGTTTTAAGGTCTTTTAGCCCAGGGGGATCAATGAGGGATCAATTAGAGATCAATTAGAGGGAGATTAGATAGACTAGAGAGTTTAGAGAGAACTTTTATCACATTTTAGCTTTCAATTAGAGTGATTCTTTAGTGATTAGTGAGAATTCATACTTGGATTATTGTTCTTGCACTGGATTTATATTGAAGATTTGAAGACTTATATTATTTTTGGAGCATTGGATTCTCATTCTTCTAGAGTATCTTCTTTCGGCATCAAATTAATGAGCATTTCTTAACTCTTACTCTCTTTAGTTCATCTAATTACTCTTTAATCTCTGTTTTTCTTATTAGATTACTTGGTGTTTGTTGATTGTTGCTATTGTTGCTTGGAATTTCTAGATACTTTCTATTTGAAGCATGAATGAAGTTATTATCATGTTTAGCATGCTAGATAAGATGATTAGAGGCTAGAACCCTTATGGGTTAGGGAGAAACTAAGGACGTGAATGGTGTATTTAGATTGGATTAGTAACTTAGGAGGTAATTTGTAGTGGAATCAACTTCCCGCTCCTATTTTACCCTCAAGTGGGATGTATTTAGGATACGGAAGATCCCGAATACATCCAACACTTGGGTTAGAAGGTCGGAACTGGGATAGTTAGTATTCTATTCACGAAAGTGAATAGGAGCTAACTAGAGAGTCCCGTTCTCTTAACCCTCCGGGTCCGTGGAGGGCCTGTAGGAAGTTAATCCGGATTATCCTTGAAAAAGGAAATCCGGTGGGTTTATTTTAACGGGATTGTCATTTTATTCCACTATTTTATTGCTTTCTAGTTGCGAAACCCTCTTCCTAATCACCGTTTGCGTCCCGAAATCTCTCGACACCCATAGTTTCCATTTGACTGAACCATAGTTGTGTTTGTTCAGTTCGTCAATTGCAACCTCCTTGTTATCCTGTGATCTTGAACCTTTCCTAGGGTCGATTAGTTTTAGCCAAGGCCCCTAGCTCCCTGAGAGAGAACGACAATATCGAGGTCTTACAAAAACCACGTTACACAAAATGGAGCCGTTGCCGGGGAGCAAGCGCACCTAGCTTAGCTTTTTGTCTGTAGGTTGTTTAAGATCATTTCATTTGCTAGAGATTTTGTTGTCCTTGGTTATTGGGAATTTGACTCTACTATTTGTTCCTTTTGTGCATGCAGACTCGATCTTAACGAGGCCAAACTCCTATAACTCCACCCGAATCCGGAAAGTATTATTCGCCAAGCTAACGCCGGCTCGAGACGAAGAAGACAACAAAGGGAGCGAGAGACGATCGAAATTCCAATGACTGACGAAGAGCAAGATCCAACTCGGACCTTAGCATCATATTCCTTACCATCATCGGGTACGAGAGGCGATCCCATCATATTACCTGCATTACCTCCAAACGCATCATTCGAGTTTAAACCATATTTGTTGGAGATATTTGAGAACACTCCGTATCATGGAGGAGAGCATGAAAATCCCATCGACCACATCAACAAGTTCGAGCAACGCATCGGTTTCATACAAATGAATGGAGTCACCGCCGAATACATGAAGCTGAAGTTTTTCCCTCCCACTTTGAAGGGAAAAGCATTATTGTGGCTCAACACGTTTCCGCCGGGAACCTATTCTACATGGGATGCCCTTAGCCGCGACTTTCTTCAAAGGCTTTTCCCCAATGATGAGACGTGTAGGTTGAGGCAAGCCATCATGAGTTTCAAACAAGAATCCGATAAGCCGTTATTTGAAGCGTGGGGGAGATTCAAGGGTCTCCAATGGAGGTGTCCACACCACAACCTTGAGGATTGACTATTATTGCATCACTTCTATTCCGGACTGAGTGGCTCTTTGCGCGAATCCATTGATCATGCCTCGGGAGGCATGTTTCTCAAGAAGACGGAGGAAGAAGCAAATGTGTTCCTCCATGAGTTATCTCAAAATTCTCCACATTGGGGAGGCGGCCGTAGTCCTAGTGATGGACGTCCTTCTTTAGAGAGTAATCCTACTATCAAATTTCTCATGAACGCCGTTCTAGAGATGCAACAGAAGAAGGCCTTGGAAGAGACTATGAGGCAAGTAAAGGCAGCTCAAGAGGTACCAATGATTATTCCGGATTCCCGAGCTCTTGTGTGTGATTTTTGTGGAGGGCCACATTCTTTTCAAAGGTGTGAGGAATATCAAGCCGAGCAAGTCCAAGCTATCTATCATAATAATAACCTTTCCTATCCCAACTCAAATCATATTCGTCCTCATGGGAATTATGCCTACAACCAACAAGCTCCACAAAACCATAATCCACCCCCCGGTTTCTCAAACCAAAACCGCTGCCAGTACCAACAAAGCCCTCACCATAGTCAAACCTCCCAAGTTTCCAAACCATCACAACAAGAATTTTCCTTTGAGAAAATCCTACAAAAGATCTCCTTAACTCAAGATAAGATGTCCTTAGCTCAAGATAGGGACCAAGCACGCATAAAGAATCTTGAGTTACAAATGGCTCAAATAGCACAACAATCAAAACCTACTCAATCCCTTCCTAGCCAACCTCAACCGAATCCCAAGGGGCAACTTAATGTTATTACATTGAGGAGCGGTAGGGAGATTGAAGGGCCTAGGATGGTGGAAGAGGATGTTTTGGGTGTCAAATAGGGTGATGTGGTAGATATCACGGAAGAAGAGGATTTGATAGTGGAACGGGAGAGTGAGTTTGCTTTGGGTGAAGGCGATGAGGAAGTTCATGTGGAGGAGTTGGGAGAAGCTAGTAAAGAAAGAGAGGAGATGGAGAAAGTAAGGAAAAGGAAAGGAATAATGATAGAAGAAGAGCCAATCCAAATCATTGAGAAGCCGAAGCTACCGCCGGTTCCTTTTCCCGAGCGGTTAGCAAAGCCCAAGTTCGATGCGATGTTTTCAAAGTTCATCGGGATGCTCAAAAAGCTTTAAGTAAACATTCCATTTCTTGATGCTATTTCCGAAGTCCCATCTTTCAAGAAGCATTTGAAGGAGCTTCTCATAAGCAAAAGGAGAATTCAAGAGAAATCTACTATCCACTTGACGGCGGATTGTAGTGCTATTATTGACAACAAATCACCGGAGAAGTTAGCCGACCCCGGAATTTTTTCTATTCCTTGTACCATCGGTGATATGCAGATTGGTCGTGCTCTTTGTGATTTGGGAGCTAGTGTGAGCGTCATGCCTCATTCTATATGCAAGAAGTTAAATCTCGACGACCTAACTCCTACGACAATTAATCTCCAATTGGCAGACCATTTCGTTCGAAGACCTTTGGGAATATTGGAGGACATTCCAGTACAAGTGGGTCGATTCTTGATTCCATGTGATTTTTGATTTTGGAGATAGAGGAAGACAATAACATTCCCATCATTTTGGGGAGGCCATTCCTTGCTACGGCAGGAGCGATAATCGATGTGAAGCATGGTAGTATGTCGTTGAATGTCGGAGATGAAAGCATCATTTTTAACCTCGAGGGGTCATTGAAAGGTCTTTCGTATGGGGACTCGTGTTATGCTATCGATATGATTGAGATCCTTGTTGATGAATATATTGAGGACCCTCATCTACTTGAGTCTACTTGCGACGATCCTTTGGAAGCTTGTCTATTGGAATCTTTCCAATTTGAGACCGACGGCACCGATATTACTTTCTTCACCAACCTTCTTGATTCATCACCCATGCATGAGGAGATTATTATCGACGAGCCTCATATTGAGTGCATGGAGATTCAAGATGCGATCCACAAGAGTATGTCTTCTTCTCTAACTAAATCCTCTACTCCTTTAGAGTTTAAAGTTTTACCCTCTTCCCTACAATATGCTTTCTTGGATGAAGAGAAGTCTTGTCCTGTTATTGTAAATGCTAAACTGCATGATTCTGATCTGTCCAAGTTGCTTGATTTGCTTAGAAAGCATAGGGGTGCATTAGGTTATAAAATAGAGGATTTGAAAGGTTTATCCCCTTCTATATGCATGCATTCAATTGATTTGTTAGAGGATTCAAAACCAACTAGGCAACCCCAGCGTCGATTAAACCTTAATATGCAAGAGGTGGTTAAAAAGGAAGTAGTAAAGTTTTTAGCTACTAGGATCATCTTCCCCATCGCAAATAGCAAATGGGTAAGACCGGTTTAGTGTGTACCTAAGAAGGGTGGGTTGACTGTGATTGAGAATGAAAAGAATGAACTAGTTAGTACCCGAACCGTCACCGTTGGAGGATGTGCATTGACTACCGCCAATTAAATAAAGTAACAAAGAAAGACCATTTCCCTCTCCCCTTTATTGACCAGATGCTGGAGAGGTTGGCGGGTCACTCGTATTTTTGTTTTCTAGATGGGTACTCGGGTTTTTTTCCAAATTTCAATCCACCCCGCACATCAAGAATAAACTACTTTCACTTGCCCGTATGGTACATTTGCTATCGACGTAAGCCTTTTAGGTTGTATAATGCACCGACAACATTTCAACGTTGCATGATAGCTATTTTTAGTGAATTCATTGAACAATGCACGGAAGTCTTTATGGATGATTTCTCTGTTTATGGTAATACCTTTGATGACTGTTTGTTGAATTTGGAGAAAGTTTTAATCCGTTGTGAAGAAGTTGACTTAGTGTTGAATTGGGAGAAATGCCACTTCATGGTGAAAGAAGGTATTGTGTTGGGTCATTTGATTTCTTCGAGGGGTATCGAAGTAGACAAGGCTAAAGTTGAGGTTATAGAGCGTCTACCATCCTCAGTTTCCGTTAAGGGGGTGCGTAGCTTCCTTGGCCATGTCGGCTTTTATCGCCGGTTCGTCAAGAATTTTTCCAAAATCGCTCCACCTCTAACTGATCTCTTATGTAAGGATGCCCCATTCCTTTTTACTGATGAATGCCTTGAGTCCTTTTATAGGTTAAAGCAAGCCTTGAATTCCGCTCCCCGGAGAAGGAGCTTTTGGCAATCATCTTTGCTCTCAACAAATTTCGACAGTACCTTATGTTCTCCAAGGTGGTGGTGTACACGGACCATGACGCGATTAAATATTTGATGGGGAAGAAAGAAATGAAGCTAAGGCTTATCCGGTGGGTTTTACTTATGCAAGAGTTCAATTTGGAAATTCGCGACAAGGCCAACACGAAGAATGTAGTAGCCGATCACCTATCGAGAATCCTTGTTGACTTGGAGGATACCCAACCGATCGTGGATTCTTTCCCGGATGAGCGACTCATGGCCATCAAGCATTCTAGCCCGTGGTATGCCGACATCATAAACTACTTGTCCAGCGAGGTGATTCCTTCAAATCTAAACCCTCATCAAAAGAAGAAGTTCTTTCACGATGTAAAACATTTCTTTTGGGACGATAATCTCCTATTCCGGTTGTGCAACGATGGGATGTGCAGAAGATGTTTACCCGAGAGCGAGGGGAAATCCGTTTTGACACATTGCCATGAGTTCCTGGTTGGAGGTCATGGTGGGTCGCAAAAGACGGCAGGAGGGTCTTACAAGCCGGCTATTGGTGGCCGACACTCTTTCGTGATGCTCATCTTCACGTCAAGCAATGCGATAAATGCCAAAGGACTGGAAATATTTCCCGAAAGAATGAAGCACCATTGAATTTCATCCTAGAGGTAGAGGTTTTGATGTATGGGGGTTGGACTTCATGGGTCCCTTTCTGTCATCAAGAGGTTTCCAATATATCTTAGTGGCGATGGACTACGTTTCGAAATGGGTTGAGGCCATTCCTTGTGCAAAGTGCGATGGCAAATCTGTATCAAAATTTTTGAAGAAGATCATATTCCCAAGATTTGGCATTCCAAGGGTTATTATAAGCGACAACGGATCCCATTTTATCGAGAAAAAGTTTGAGTCTCTCCTAGCGAAGTATGGTATCAATCATAAGCGGGGACTAGCCTATCACCCCAAACGCAAGGGCAAGTAGAGATTTCAAACCGTGCCATTAAGGAGATTTTGGAGAAAACGGTTGGCTCTTCACGAAAAGATTGGGCAGAGAAATTAAACGATGTCTTGTGGGCATACCGCACCGCCTTCAAAACACCGATTGTGACTACCTCGTACCGTCTAGTTTACGGGAAAGCATGCCACTTTCCCGTAGAACTCGAGCATAAGACGATGTGGGCGATCAAGAAATTGAATTACGATCTCATGGCGGCCGGGGCGAGTTGTCTATTTCAATTGGAGGAGCTTGAGGAGCTGCGACGACATGCTTATGAAAATAATAGGATCTACAAAGAGCGAACGAAAGCATGGCACGATAAGAGATTGAACTGTCGCGAGTTCAAAGTGGGTGATAGTCCTTATCTTTAATTCGAGGCTCAAGCTATTTTCCAGTAAGTTGAGATCAAGTTGGTCCGGACCCTTTGAAATAGTAAGGATCCTTTCTGTCGGTGTTGTCGAACTTAAGAATGAAAAGGGGGAATGTTTCAAGGTCAACTCATCAAAGATCAAGCCATACACCATGGGAGAGGAATATGCGGGGACGATTGTGGAGTTCCTCGTAAACCTTGAAAGGTCAAAGAATGGATTAGGTCAAGCTAGGACCTAAAACAAGCACCCGGGAGATGTACAAGTTACTTCCCCTACCTTTAGTGTTTTCCTTTTATTTTCTGCAATTTTATTTCTTTTGATTTTCGTTTTCGATTTGTTAAGGTTGAGAAAAAGAAAAAAAAAACTGCAAAAAAGTTGAAAAAAATTTGAGGGTAAAAAGAAGATTTGTGAAGGAGATGACTCATGGTAGTTTTGAGTGTTGAAAGGTGTCCTTGGAAGTTGTTGAGTGAGCAAGAAAAGAGGGTTGATAATGAGAGAGTAGAATTTTAGGACTTAACATTTTTTCCAAGCTTTTGAGTCTTGTAGGTGCTGGGGAGAGGCCGAAGGGGACCGTACCCACGGTAGGATTCTCCGTAGCCACGGTCCCAAAATAGCACTTTTGACCAGATTTTTGACCGATGGAGACCGTACCTACGGTGGGCTTCACCGTAGTCACGGTCAAGTTATGACAAGTTTCTCCTGATTTTGGCCCAGCGAGTATACCGTACCTACGGTAAATTTCACCGTAGCCACGGTCGCAGAACAATAACTTTGCCCTAAAAATCTGGCCGAGTGAGACCGCACCTACGGTCCAAGGGACCGTACCAACGGTCTCTCGAACTGCAGCGAAATGTCGGGGGTTTAAACACTTCTCTCCCTCATTTTCACTCATTTCTTTTCCTTCTCCCTCACTCGAAAACACTCCCTCTCACACCAAACATTCATTCCCTTGCCCTAATTGTCCAACTCTCTCACAAATCCATCCTCCCCACTCATTACCTCTGCGATTTCTGTGCCCTAGCTGCGCTCTTCACCATTTTCGCACCTTCTAAGAAGCTTCTCAAGTGCAAATTCTGGGTTTTGTTCGTTGTGGGGTTCGAAAATTGTAAAGGAGAGGTTCCCAAGTCTTTAACTCAGGTACCTCTTGCTTTTGGTGCATCAAAGTTCATTTCTCTTGCTAATTTTGGGTGTTGTGTGAACATTTCTCTGTCTAGACCTAGGGTTCCTGAATGTTGTACACTAGAATGGTGAAACCCAAAAGGGGTCGACCTAATAAGCCTTCTCCATCAACACCCCATTTGTTATCTTCTCTCGAATTGAGAAGGACCTAACCAGCTACATTCATCAGGAGTTGCCCTTGTGCTAAGGTTACTTTTCGTGGTGAACCACATAAGACTCGCTATGATGAACTCCAGGAGCGGAAAATCTATGCTGCGGAGATTTACATTGATGAGACAATCAATACACTTTATTGTCGGTCTAGTTTCGACATTCTTACTCACGTACTTGGTTGAAAAACACTTCTCAACATCAAGGAACCAATTGTAGACCAGCCCATGCTTGAGTTCATGAGTTCAATTGAAGTCTTTACCGATGGGTATCCTAAGGCAATTTTCAACTATATAGTGGATGATAGGGAGATAGATTGTTCTGTTCAAGAGTTTTGCAAAGCTTTGGAACTGCCAGAGGATGGGGTATACTTCTGGGAGTGTGAGGATTTCAACGAACAAGAAGCGTGGAAGAGTTTGACTTGTTGGAGAAGAGCACCTGTTGACTCAGAAGAAGGCCAGGCGAAAAATTCTATTGCCTTGAAAAAACTCGAGCACGAGATTTCTGTAATCCTGCTGTCCGGTTATTCCATTTGGTAATTGCTGATTCAGTGTTTGGGCTAGATGAGGAACGCTCGAGTGTCCGTAAGGAAGATCTTTTCATAATTTACAATACTTTGAAGAGGCGCCGAGTGAACTTAGGCTCGTGCATTCTACATTGGTTATGGGAGATGAGTAGGACTGATAACTTCACCAACTTTGGAATGGGTCATGTTATATGTCATTTCCTCCAGAAACAAGGGTTAGTTCCTCTTCGGAAGTGGCGGCCACGCTATGTCCCTATCCCCATTGATAGGGGATTGTTGATCCAAATGGAGATGATTTCTGAGCGCTAATCACGCACCGTTATCATGGTTATGACGATAAGAGAACCCGCATTCCTCTCGACCCCACTCATGTTAAGTAGTGGCTCGATATTGCAAATACTGAAAATTGGTCGTGCGGACAATTTTATGGTTGGCCGAGGAAAATTGGCGGTGCACCTATCCCTATTTCTAGTTTGTTGGAAGAGTTTGAGGAGAGTGATCATGAAGAGATGCCAGGGAGCTCAGCACAGCATGGTAATCTGAACCGCGTTATTTCTTCAACCAAAAGTTTGAGTGTTGAGATTCGTGAGCAAAACAAACTCCTCCGTTCCCATGTAAAGTTGCTCGAGGATCAACAAAAGGAGATTGTGAACATCCAACGACACCTGCAGTGTCATGAAGTGTACCTCCGCCAGCAAAACCACTTCATGCGAGATTGGGGTTTTCACCACTACACTGTTGAGGGCCATATCCCAGAACCTCCGGACTATGTAAATCCCTACTACCCATCCTTCTTTCCACTCCAACTTCGTCCTCCTCCGGGAAGATCCGCTTGAAGACCGTTTGTAAGCATTCCCGCCCCCACCCGATCTTTGTCATTTGTTTTTACATACTTTATTGTGTGAAATATAAGTGTCGGGGGATGCTTCATCGGGATTTGGATGCGAAGGCTTTGTGGTTTTAGCGTGTAGGTGTCTTGGGTCCTTTTGGCTTGTTTTGGTGTTGCTCTCAAACTCGGCTGGAATTGGCTTGTGGTGGTCTTTTGATTGTCTTTTTATTGTATTTTGGTTGTTTTTGGTTGTAGTTGGGATGTCTTGGTCGGTTGTTGGTCGTTCTTTTGGCCGGTGGTGGCTTATTTTGCCTGGTGTTTGATTGTATTTTGGTTGTGAATGATCGATTCTGGCAATGTAACGAACGTTTGTTTTAATGAAATGAAATGAATCAAGTTTGTTCGGTTAGTTTGTGCTAAGTTTCACCCTTATTTCCTGCCTCAATGAGTGAGATTCGGGGATAAGGTATGTCATTGGCAATGTATATTTTGTTTATAGTTTTCCTTTTCTTCTTTTTAGTTCCTTTTTGTTAGGAGTTTAGTTAGTTAGTTTTCTTTGATTTTGTTTTCGATCTCGCATGCGGATTTTGTCATATGTAAAGTCATCTTTTACTCTAATATCGTTGTGATTCACTTGAACGACGACTTCGGATCATCGCTTGAATAAATTTGATGAGCTCAAGGTAATATCTTTCCACCTTACGCTTTTTATGTGAATTATCTTCATGATCCGTCGCATGTGTTTTTCTTTTGGGTGGCGAACCCCCTTGAGTGTTTGTGTTGGGATTTTCTTGCTGTTGGAGTCGTGTGGGCTCGGGTCGCCACCGCTTTATTTGCTAGTTGTGTTCTTTTTTGTTTTTTTTTTTGTAGGTTCTATACCCCTTTCTTGTGACACCTTCCCACAATGAGCATATTGTGGCGTTTTAAGTGTGTGGGGGGGGGTGGGGGGAGGGGGGAGATAATTGCTTCAAAGGGTAGATCGCCTAGATTTTTGTTTTTGTTTTCCCAGTTTTTGCTTAAAATTTGAAAAACATTTGTGTGAAAAAGGAGAAAAAAGGGAGTGAAAGCTTTAAAATTTTCTTTCAGTTTTCGTTTTCGCTTTATTTCTTGGATCTTGTTGTCGAAATTGAGAAGTTGTTCTTAATCTTCTTTAAAAGAAACTGGTTTGAGCATTTTTCGACCTTATCTTGGGTACAAGTCATGACTTATCTCTTTAGATGTCCTTCATCAAGTGCCTAGTGAAACCCCCGATTCCTTTCACGTTCTGGTTGAAGTCCGGAGATTCTAGGGGCGGGGTTCGTGTCCGAGCTTGTTTCCTTTTTCCCGTTTAATAAAACCAAAAGCAAAGTTAAAAACAAAAACAAAAAGAAAGCAAAAGCTACAATAACTGGATTAAGTGGGGCGTGTCGCTGAATGACATTAACCACCATACACTTAGCCAACCTACACGGGCCCGGTATTAGCTGTAGTGGGCTATTACCCCTTAAGCTCCTCCCATATCGAATTCTCGGTGGAGGTGTGTATGGAAAAGACTGTGTTGGGAGTGTAAACCCCATATTTGGGCCGTCCAATTTCCGAAAGCAAGGCTAATACCGACTTTTAAAAAGAAAAACAAAAGGGAAAAGAAAAAAAAAACAATTTCGTTGGTAAGACCAACCAAAAAGAAAAGAAAGTTGGTGCTTCCTAAAATGTGGGGCCTATCCTTGCATCACCTACGGCCCTTATCTAGCTAAGGGCGACCAAATGCGGGGAAGGGCAACTCATGCCTTGTTTGTTCGTTGTTTTTAGTTCGGACATGAATCCTTGGAGTCTTTGGGAATTGGTTAGAACCCACTAGCACTAATGCACATGGGGTTTTGCTTGGCATTAGGTGTAGGAAATCGAAAATCTCAAAGACTGACTTTTGCTTGGGATAGGGGATTGTGAGATGCTCATAACGGTTCCTTTTGGAGGCTTAATAACATTTTCTTAATTAAGGTTGCAAGATCGTTTGAATCGAAGTTTTTGTTTCTCTTTCCTTTTGTTTTCTTCAGTTTGTTTTCACTTTCCCTCTCTCCTTTTTCTTTGGCTTTTGTGGGTATAGCCGCTACAAACCCTCACGAGTCCATCTCGTCCACCTGGGCTGCCGGGGGGTTCAAAGGGCTTGGTACATACGACAGAGGAGTTTATGTTAGTTTAGGTAGTTTTTGTCTCGTTTTGCTCGAGACGAGCAAAAGTTTAAGTGTACACAGATCATGCCGCTATCAAATTCCGCTCAACAAATTCCGGCAATACCTCATGTTCTCTAAGGTGGTAGTCTACACGGATCATGGCGCTATCAAATACTTGATGGGAAAGAAGGAGACAAAACCGAGACTTATTCGGTGGGTCTTGCTTATGCAAGAATTTGATTTGGAAATCCGCGAGAAGGCGGGCACAAAGAATGTCGTAGCCGATCATCTTTCGAGGATTCTTGTCGACTCGGAAGACACCCAACCGATTGTAGACGCTTTCCCGGACGAGCGACTCTTGGCTATCAACTCGCATCCTTGGTATGCGGATATTGTGAATTATTTGGCGAGCGAAGTGATCCCTCAACACTTGAACCATCATCAAAGGAACAAATTCCTCCACGACATGAAGCATTACTTTTGGGATGATCCTTTCCTCTTCCGTCTTGGAAATGACGGGATGTATCGGCGATGTATTCCCGAGAGTGAAGTGCAATCTATTTTGACCCATTGTCATGAATTTCCGGTGGGAGGTCACGGTGGCCCCCAAAAGACTCTTTTTCATGACGCCCATCTGCATGTCAAGCAATGTGACAAGTGTCAAAGGTCCGGTAACATCTCCCGGAAGAATGAAGCGTCATTGAACTATATTCTTGAGGTGGAAGCTTTCGATGAATGGGGATTGGACTTCATGGGTCCTTTCCCGTCGTCAAGGGGTTTCCAATACATCCTAGTGGCGGTAGACTATGTCCCAAAGTGGGTCGAGGCCATACCATGTGTAAGATGTGATGGGAAATCCGTTTTGAAATTCTTGAAAAAGACCCTATTCCTAAGATTTGGCATTCCACGGGTCATCATTAGTGACAACGGTTCCCATTTCATCGAAAAGAGATTCGAGTCTCTCTTGGAGAAGTATGACATCAAGCATAAGAAGGGACTTCCTTACCATCCACAAACACAAGGTCAAGTGGAAATCTCCAACCGTGCCATCAAGGAGATCAAGAAGTTGAATTTCGATCTCAAGCATAAGAAGGGACTTCCCAGTCGACTTGAGCACAAAACCCTGTGGGCAATCAAGAAGTTGAATTTCGATCTCAAGGCGGCCGGAGGTAGTCGGTTATTTCAATTAGAAGAGCTTGAGGAGTTGAGGCGTCATGCATATGAGAATAACAAGATATACAAGGAGAGAACGAAAGCATGGCATGACAAGAGGTTGAACCGACGTGAGTTTGTGGTAGGCGATAGGGTTCTCATTTTCAATTCAAGGCTGAAGTTGTTCTCTGGGAAATTGAGATCACGGTGGTCCGGACCATTCGAAATAGTGAGAATTCTTTCCGCCAGAGTAGTTGAGTTGGAAGATGCCCAAGGGAAGTGTTTCGAAGCAAACTCATCGAAACTCAAACCATACAGCATGGGCGAGGAATATGTCGGGACAGTTGTGACATACCTCGCGGATTTCGGAAATTGAAAAGCATTGGAAAAGGTCGAGCTAGGACCTACAAAACAAGCACCCGGGAGAGGTATGAACTACTTCCCCTCTTTTAGTGTTTTCTTTCAATTTTTAGTTCTTTCATTTTTATTTCCTTTATTTTAGTGCCTTTCTTCTTCCTTTGTTTTATCTTATTAGAAAAGTTAAAAAAAAAAATCGTGAGTGGTTCTATGAGAGTCGGGGTTTGAAAGTGTTTTTGAGCGATTGGAGAGTGTCCTTGAATGATAATTGAGCGAGAAAGAAAAGGGAGTGGATGACAAGAGGGTAGGTTTTAGGACTTAACAATTTTTCTCCAAGTTTTGAGCCTTGTAGATGCTGGAGATGAACCGAAAGGGACCGTGCCCATGGTGGGAGTCACCGCAACCACGGTCTCATCGCAGCATGATTCTTGGAAATTTTGGTCCCGAACATTACCGTGGCCACGGGGTTTACCGCAGCCACGGTCTCCGCCCTGCTTTTTCCCTTCTTTTCCCCTCACCCGAATCACACCGTGCCCACGGTCAAATGGACCGTGGCCACGGTATGTCGAAAACCTGCGATATGTCGGGGGTTCAATATTACTTCCCCCTCATTTCTCTTTCACTTTCTTCCTCACTCTCACCTTCGAAAACCCTCACCAAACCCTAAACCTCTAACTCTTTTCCAAAATTTGACAAACCCACCACCAATTCCTCCATTTCTCCCAACTTTCTCCTACTGTTGTGCCTAGTCTTTGTGTTCGCCATTTTCGGACCTTCTTCAAGCAAATTTTAGGTCTCTTGTTGCTTGTGGGGGTCGAAATTAGCAAGAGGAGTTCCCCATCACTTCAATCCAGGTATTCGTTGACTTATTGTTGATTAAACACTAGATTTCTTGCTTATTTGGGTTGAATATGGTGAAATCGCCTGTTGGGTCTTCGTTGGGTGAGTAAGTGGAATTTGGGGTTGGAATTTTGGATTGTAATTGATTGTTGCGAGTGTCTTTGGTGAACTTCTAGTTGAATCTCATGTAAATTGCTTGTGGGTTTGATTGGATGGATTGATTGAGTTTGGAGTTTGAGTTTTTGGTCGATTTTACCGAGATTAGGAATGCATTGCTTGTTTTTGGGATTGAATCTTGTGGTTGATTGTGTTTTGTGTTGCTCGGGATTTTTGGGGTATTGGTTGTTGTGTGTTTTGGTGTTTGGTGCTTGATTTTCTTGCAGAGTATCCAATGGGTCGAGCGAAACGTTCCCGGACCGAGCTGGAATCAACCCCCGCCCCATCAACCTCGGCTGAGCCCGATAAAACTCGATACAAGGGTCAACCGGCCTCGGTTGTTCAATGCGACCCGAAAATTAAAGTCAATTTTCGGGACGATATGCACAAGGCCTCGTATGAGCGGCTAAAGAAGCGGAATATTTGTGCTCCGGATCTCTATCATGAGGAGACGGCAAGGGATATTTTCTGAAATCGAGCATGGACTTCTTCATTAAAGTCATGGGATGGGAAATCTTTGCCACAATCAACGAACCGATCATCGAGCAACCGGTGCTCGAATTCCTTAGCTCTTTGGTGGTAAAAGAAGACGGCACATCCAACGCCTCCTTTTCATACATCGTGAACAAAAAGGAGGTGAAATGTACGCTCAACGACTTATGCAATGCTATAGGCCTTCCCGAGGACGGCATACCCTACGGCGAGTGCGTCAAATTCGATGAAGAAGAAGCTATGAAAGAGCTCACTTGCTAGAGGACACGTTACCCGAGGGTTCGATCACAACGAACAAAGTACTATTGCCCAAGCAACTCTAAGGATAGGGATTTTTGTAATCTGAGCGTCCGTATCTTCCACCGCATCATTTCGAACTCTGTTTTTAGCCGTGACGCCGGACGTTCAAGCATCCGGAAAGACGACCTCTTCGTCCTCTATAATGCGATCAACGGTAGTCGGGTCAACACCGGCTCATGTATCCTCCATTGCCTCCGGGAAATAAGCCTCGAAACCCGGAACATGACTATTGGTATGGGTCACATCATCACCCATTTCCTAAGAAAGCAAGGGTTCGAGTCCTATCTGAGCAAGTGGACTCCCCGCTATTTCCCCGATCCTATCGACGGTGTTCGCCAACAAAAGATGGAATTCCTGGAGAAACACAGGACGCGAACATTATATCGTCACGGGAACGAACCCCACATCTTCGTAATTCATTTGGGCAACGACAATGCCGAACAACGCCTAGATGTCTCCGACCAATGCAATTGGTCGTGTGGCCAAACCTTTGGGAATCGATTTGTGGTGGGTGGTCCCGGGGATCGAGCGGAGGAAGGTGAAGACGAAGACGATGAAGAGGAAGAAGAACAAGCACAAGGGGATGAAGCCGAGCCGATTCAACAACGGGACGCCGCTCTTGAGCGTATCAGCGAGCAACTCCAGGAGCTTCATGATGAGTTTCAAGTCCAACGGGAGCTCATCCAACACCAGTAACTGTTGATCGAAAACTTACAAGGATTGCTTGAGATCCAACAGGAGACGCTGGCTAGCATCCAGTCGCAGCTCCAACCTCGTTCTCCGCCGGGAGGGTCCGCTTGAGGACCGTTTGTAAGCACCCCCACCCGACCTTTATCATTGTCTATTTACTTTATTTTGTGAAGTATAAGTGTGGGGGAGTGCTTCTTCGGGGTTTTGGAGTTGCGATGTCTGGTGGTTTTGGATTGTTGGTCTCTCAATTTCTTTAGGCATGAGCTCACATATTTTGGGGATTGTTCGGCTAGGTTGCTCGGGTTTTTCCTTGCCTTGTTTATCATTTATGTTTGTCGGGTTGTTGGATGTTTGTCTTAGGGTTGTTTGTTTGTTGTTTGTTTGTTGTTTTTGGTGGGTTGGACTGTTGTTTAAGCGTCTCTCGTTTGTATTTTGGGTCATGGATGGATGTAACCGAATGTTATTTGGGATGAATGCAATGAATTAGTTGTTTCGGTTAGTGTAAATCGAGTTTCACCCTTATTTCCCGCCTCAATGAGTGAGATTCGGGGATAAGGTAAGTCACTGGCAATGTATATATTGTTCATATTTTCAGCTTTTCAATTTCTTTTCATAATCTCTTAAGATAGTTTTTCCTTTCTTTTGCTTTTGGTCTCGCATGCGAATTCTATAATTGAAAAGTCGTCTTTTACTCTAACGTTGATCTGACTGTCTTGAACGACGACTTCGGATCGCTATTTTCAACGCTTTTGATGAGATTGAGGTAATATCTTTCCACCTTACTCTTTGTATGTGAATCCTTATCATGATCCGTCGCATGCTTGGTTTTCTTTTAGGTGGCGAACCCCTATGAGTGTCTGTGTTGGGATTTCGTTTGCTGTTGGAGCCGTGTGGGCTCGAGTCGCAACCATTTTCTACCTGCTAGTTGTTTTCGTTTGTTTGTGTCTTGTAGGTTCTCTACCCTTTTTATGTGGCACCTTCCCACAATGAGGACATTGTGGAGTTTCAAGTGTCGGGGGGGGGGGGAGATATTCTGTTTCAAGGGTAGATCACGTAGTCGTTTTATTCTTTGTTTCCTAGTTTTTGCTTAAAATTTAAAAAATTTTTGTGTGAAAATGGAGAAAAAAGGGAGTGAAAACCTTTCGTTTTTCATTTCGTTTTGTTTTTTTGTTTTGCTTTGTTTCCTGGATCTCGTTATCGAAGTTGAGAAGCCGTTCTTAAACTTCTTTCTAAAAGTAATCGGTTGGAGCATTTTCGACCCTAACTCGGGTTTTAGTCGAGATTTACCCTTAATAGACTCCCTTCAGTAAGTGTCTCGTGAGGCTCCCGTTCCTTTCTCGTTTTGTTGGGAACCCGGAGATTCTAAGGGCTTGTGTCTGAGTTTGTTTATTTGTCGTTTAGCAAAAGCAAAAAGTGTAAAAAAGAAAAAGGAAAAGAAAGAAAGAAGAAAGCTTTCATAAGACATAATAACCTGAATAAGTGGAGCGTGTCGCTGAAGACATTAACCACCATACACTTAGCCAACCTACAAGGGCCCGGTATTCGTGGTACGACACTGGATACCCCTTACCCCTCCTCCTATATCGCTTTACGACGGAGAGGCGTATGGAAAAGACCGTGTTGGGAGGGTATACCCCTTATATGGGCCGTCCAATTCCCGAAAGTAAGGCTAATACCGTTTTTTAAAAACCAAAAAGAAAAAAAAAGAGAAAAAGAAGAAAGAAAAGTTTTGCTTCTAAAAAGAGAGCGGGGCCTCCCCTTACACCACTTACGACCCTCACCAAGCGAAGGGCGACCAAATGCGAGGGAGGGCAACACTCCTCTTGGTTGTTTCGTTGTTTTCAAATTCGGACGCGAGTTTTTAAAGTCTTTTGGTTCCCGTTAAAGCCTTGTTGTGCTTTTGCTGTGGAGTTTCGCTTGTTACAAGGTGTAGGGAGTCAAAAATCTTCAAGATCAACCTTTTTCTTTGTTTGGTGTTTTTGAGATGCTCCTAACGGTTACTTTGGGAGGTTTAATCGCGTTTTCTAAGTTTGGATTGCGAGATCTTGTGAATCAAAGCCCTTGTTTTTCGTTCTTTTTGTCTTCTTTGGTTTTGTTTTCATTTTTCCCTCTCTCCTTCCTCTTTGGCTTTTGTGGGTACAGCCGCTACAAACCCTCACGAGTCCATCTCGTCCACCCGGGCTGCCGGGGGGTTCAAAGGGCTTGGTCCATACGCTAAATGCACTCGTTTCTCTCCCACGACAGAGGAGTTTGTGTTAGTTATTTTAGTTTTGTTTTGTTTTGCTCGGGACGAGCAAAGGTTTAAGTGTGGGGGGGTGTTTAGACCCGATTTCGTGCCTAAATACCGCCTAAATCCTTAGGCTTTTGACTTGTTTCGTAGTTGTTTTAATAACTTTTAATGCGTTTTAGTTGCTTTTGTAGTTTCCGAAGGGTTTCACTCAAAAAGAATCTAAATGGGCCAAATTTTGCACCAATCTTGGGAATCCCGAGATTTTCAAAGATTCCCTGAGCCCGTGGCCACTTCAGGCCGAAAACACGCGCATAACATAGGGGGACCGTGGTCAAGGTCTAGGAGACCGTGGCCACGGTCATGTTCTCGACAAAGCAGTCGGGCGATTTCGAGCCGAGAGAGACCGTGGAGTGCGATGCAGGAGACCGTGGGCACGGTCTCACTCGGGATCAGGAGGTCGCGGGCGCGACCTATATGGTAGCAGGCGCTACCTTCTTCAGATGACAATTCAAGGCTGACTTTGAGCACAGGTCGCGAGTGCTACCTCAATGGTGGCGGGCGCTACCCCCTATGGTAGCGGGTGCTACCTCTGTGGTGGCGGGCGCTACCCCCTATGGTAGCGAGTGCTACGATCAGGGTCCCTTTGTTTTAGCGGGTGTTACCTCAAAACAATATATACAAGCTAAGTTAATTACTTAAAACTCGTCACTTCATTAAGCAGCAAAATGAGAATCTGGAGGGGACCGTAGGTATGGACTATGAGATCGTGGCTACGGTCCTGCGTAACTCCTGCAGATTTCTCTCTTCTTCGCAGCACCGTAAGCGCGGTGTGATATGACCGTGGGTGCGGTCTGGCGATTTAGGTTAGGTGAGATTTCTCTCCTTCGCACCGTCATTGGTGCGGTCCCCTGAGACCGTGGGTACGGTCTCACTCAGGCACTTCACCTGCTGCTCATGTCTTGCACCCACCGTAGCTGCGGTCTCCTGAGACCGTGGGTACGGTCAAGCTCAGTCACTTCACCTCCTTGTCATGCCTTACACCCACCGTGGGTGCGGTCATCAGGACCGTGGGTACGGTCAGACTCGGCCAACTTGATTCAGCAAAGTCTAACTTTTTATCCTCTCGACGTGTCCGGCCTTCCCCCTTCCTTTGCCTTTACCTTGACCATGACTCGGGAAATCTCGGGATTCCTAAAGTAGCTACAAAATGGCCCTTTTTACCATGTTTTGAGAAAAAACTCTGGAATCTACAAAATAACCAAAAACATATTAAAAGTTATTAAATTAAACCAAGAAACGAGTCAAAAGCCTAAGGATTTAAGCGGTATTTAGACACAAAATTGGGTCTAAACACTTTAAAAAATCCCCGTAGGGGATGTGAAATCTGCGGGGATGGGGATGGGGCAAGAATGATTCCCCCAAGCAGGGATGGGGACGAGTTTTAGGAGCGGGGATGGGGACGGGGATATACTCCCCCGTCCCCAATCCGCCCTGTTGCCATCCCTATGTAGAGCCTCATAATCACCCAGTTGACTATCCATGTCGATTCATTACGTTCCATGTTGATTTATTACAATAATGATCCACTCGGTCTCTTGATAGTATTCATACATCCAGGAAAGACCCTGTTCGGTCTCATTCCGAGCCGAATTCTACTCTTTATTAGGGTGTTTTTACAAGTTCTAACACCGTGTAACATGTTAGTTATGAGGATTTTCTAGTTTTATAGGAAAACGATAGATTGAGCCAAGATGGAGCCAAAACGGATCAGAATTCATAAAATAGAGGAAGCAATAGCAGGAGGGGCAACAGGATGACTCACCCGAGTCATATCCTGGCTCGCCCGAGCCCACCATCTAGGAGTCTTGAAGCATGCAACTTGCCAGCATCAGCCAAGCCAAGGAGAAGTGAAAGTTAGAAGGCTGACTCGCCCGAGTCACCCTGTGATTCAGGCGAGTCAAGCCTCTGCGGGCCGCCATGAAACTCAGAAGTTTGGCTAAGTCAAGGACTAACCAGAGAGATGGCTCGACCGAGCCACTTTCACGACTCGACCAAACCCATTGCCTCTGCTGCCGAAGAAAATCTGCCTAGAAGACATTGTCTAGCAGGCCAGAAGCTTGACTCGCCCGAGTCAGGGGGTGACTCGCACGAGTCACCCTGATTTTCTGCGTATAATATGGGATTGAAATGTTGCGTTTTATGTAACAAACTGTGCTCAATAATTATATACTCTCAGCTGTGTTTTTATGGGGGAGTCTTTAACCTTGTTTTAGTTGTTAATTAGCTTTGAATGTTTTTCAAGTTGTAATCTCTCTCTCTCTCTCTCTCTCTCTCTTAGGTTTTCATTGTCTTGTTCTTCACGCTACTTTGTAATCATCTTTCAATCAATCCATTTCTGAGTTTTCTTCATTGTCTTTTGTTTATTTATGTTTTCATTTTAGTATTTCTTGTTTTGATGATCAAGTTAGCCACAAAACAATCCAACTTTTAGTGAGGAGGAGGATTAAGGGTCACAAATCCTACTTCAAAGTGAGGATTTGAGGATTCTTAGTAATCCAATTCACGCTTTCTTATTTGCTCGGGAGGAAGCTCAAGGTGAAGGATTCAAGTGAAGTTTAGGTCATCAAAGGTATAATCTCTTGTTCCTAATTTCATTATTAGTTGTAGTTTTATTGCTTTCTTAATTTCATGCTTTTAGTTGCTTTGTGATTCTAGTTTACTTGATTGTTTTTAATGCTACTTGCTTTGCTCATGATTTTATGCTTTCAATTACTTGTCTTTTTTTATTGCTTTTAGTAGTTGATTGATTTGGTGCATACCTAGGATTAGTTTTAATTGCTTACCCTTACTTGATTTATTGCTTTTTTATTGGGAAAACTCTTGACAAACCATAGATCCTAAGAATACCAGACATCCATCCCTGAGATCGACAACCTTACCTAAACCACAAAATACGCAACCGAACAATGGCGTCGTTGACGGGGATGGCGTTATTTGGGATATTAGGTTATTGGTTTGTTTGTGCATAGTGTGAATAGTTATTTGCTTTGATCGTTTCATGTTAAGCCAAAATCACTAAAAATTGAAAAATTGAAAAACCAACAAAAAGAGAAAAAGTGCGTCAAACTGTACGATGGGTTCATGTTCCGGAAACCAAAAGATTGGTTAGAGTAGAGACACCTTTAGTCGACTTGCCTAGAATGGGTGAGGAAGAACCGAGCATGACCTTGAGGGACCAACTCTATCCTTCATACGACCCACCTCCATCATGTTTCGTGTTACCGACCTTACCTTAGGGGGTTACCTTTGTTCCCTGACAGTATCACACTCAGAATCTTCCTCTTTTTACTGGGACGGGGTTAGCATTGATATGGACAGCAGAGTACAAGGAATACCTAAGTATCGTCACACCACCAGGAGTTCCCTCAGACTATGTCTTGCTTAAGTACTTGCCCTTTGCCTTACGTGATTCCGCTAAACGATGGATGTATAGTATTAAGCCTGGGTCGATAAACTCTTGGGATAGCTTCTTGAAAGTGTTTATGAAAAGGTACTTCCCGAACTCTTTGGCTGTTCAGTTGAGAAATTTCATCTTGAAGTTTAGACAGGATAAGGGGGAGCCCTATTGGAAAGCATTTTAGCGCTTTAAGAATCTTTTATCTCAATTCCCTCATTATGAGTTCGATCTTGTGAGATTGTGTCAAATAGCGTATGAGGGGGTAGATCAGGAAACCCGGGTGACCTTAGAGTCTATGTGCTTAGGAGGGTTTATGGATAAGACGGCTGAAGAAGCTTGGGATTTCTTTGAGAGTATGTCCGAAAGGGTTATGCAGTGGGGAAACACTAGGAACGAGTCGACAGGAGCATAATTATCCAATGCAAAAGGGGGAGTTCACGTCGTGAGTGAGAGTATGGGGTACGAGGCTAGGTTTGCTTCCTTAGAAAACATGATAAAGACCTTAGCTCAGCTGCAACTTGCGTCCTCTGAATCCCAACCTTGTGCACAGATGAATGTCTTAGAACGACCCGTTTCCCCAACCCCTCAATCTCAGTTGATTTGTGCTTGGTGTCAAGGACAAGACCATGTGTATGCTAACTGTCCCTTGTTTATGCATCATGTGTCTTCAAGTATGGAAAATGTTAATGCTATGTTTAACCATTACCGGCCCTACCAACATCCCGGGGTGCAAAAACATCTTTTCTTGTCTTATGGACCGGACAAGCAGAATGTCTTGAGGCCACCAATGCACCAAGGAGGAGGTTTCCAAGGAAACCCACCTCCACTTCATCAACCTCAAGCCCCGGTTAGACCACCCCCTCAGGTTGCTTATCAAGCACCTCGAGGGCAGACCTTTTAACCTCAAGTTGCCCATACCCGACCCCCACCGGGTTATCCAAGTGAGGATAAGAAGGATAGAAGTATAAGGAGTTAGAATCTGGTTTAAAAAAAGTTCAGGATTCCATGAGTAGTATGGCAAAAATGATGAAACAGTTTAATGAGAGTGTAGCGCAGTTAATGATGTCCAATAGGGATAGGGGTACATTCCCTGGACAACCCGAGGTAAACCCCAATGGGCAAGCCTCCGGTACGTCCTCTTGTGACCCAAACCAGATTAGAGGCCTTAATGCTTTGATCACTCTTAGGTCCGGAAAAGAAGTGGATAATAGGGTTCAGAAACCACCCTTTGTTGTGCATGGTAAACAATCTGTGTGTGTTGAACCTAATGATGAGTTAGTGTCAGTTGAGGATGAGCCTTATGAGGAGGAGAGGCCAACTAACTTAGTTGAGCCTCCGAGTGTCAAGACTTTACCTAGAGTGCTTCTCGTGTCTAGTCCTTTACCAACTGTGGCATACAAGCCTCCCCCACCTTTTCCTCAAAAGTTAAGGGGGAATAAGGACCAGAAGTACCTCGAAAAGATTGGGGAAATATTCTCTCAGGTTAAGGTTAATATTCCCTTGTTAGATTTCATTCAACAGTGTTCGTCCCATGCTAGGTTTCTTAAGGAGTTGTGCACTACCAAGAGAGCAACCCAAGTCCCTAAAAAGGCCTTCTTGGCTTCCAATGTGAGCTCAATCTTGTCTAGTCAAGTTCCAGTGAAGTATAAGAACCCCGGATGCCCGACCATTCTATAACCATAGGGGATTTCCAGATCGATAGAGCTTTACATAACTTAGGGGCGAGTGTCAACCTGTTACCCTTACATGTTTATGAGACCCTAGGCTTGGGTGAGTTGAAACCTACTAGGATGGTTCTTCAGTTAGCTGACCGGTCTACGAGGGTACCTAAAGGGATAGTTGAGGATGTTTTGATTCAAGTAGGAACATTTGTGTTTCCGGTAGATTTCGTTGTGTTAAAGACTACGAGAGTTCATAGCACTCGTGATGAGATACCCGTCATCTTAGGCAGACCTTTCCTTGCCATATCCAATGCTTGGATAAATTGTAAAGACGGGAGGATGAAATTAACCTTTGGGAACTTGACTATGGAACTGAATATATTTGATTTGCAGAAGTCTCCCTTAGGTTTTGATGAGCGAGAGTGTAATGCTTTGAACTGGGTGAGTGATTTTGAGGATAGTGATCATTCTGATCTTGCTGATGTTTCTAGTGTGGATGAGCTTGTTGAGTTAGGATGTGACCCAGATTGTGTGACTTCATTATGTGATTCTGATGTTTTCGATGGTGAATTGTTGTATGAATCATTGTTTGCCTCTCAAAATGTGCCTGAAACAGTAGAGCCTGAGCCACCATCTTCCAAAACCCTTGAACTTAAGCCCCTTCTATCTGACTTGAAGTATGTATTCTGGGCCCTAGTGAAACCTATCCGGTTATCATTGCCTCTAACCTAGGTGAGGATTAAGAGACAAAACTGATTGAGGTTCTTAGGGTAAATAAGGGAGCTTTGGGATGGACGCTTGGAGACATTAGGGGAATTAGTCCATCTATCGTGCATCATAAGATATTCTTGGAAGACGATAGCGTGGCCCATAGGGATCCTTTAAGGAGACTCAATCCCCAAATGAAAGAGGTGGTTAAGAAAGAAATTTTGAAGTGGCTAGATAATGATATCATATACCCTATTTCTGATAGTAAGTGGGTTAGTCCTATACATGTGGTCCCCAAAAAGACAGGTTTGACGGTTGTGGAGAATGAGAGAGGTGAGTTAGTGTCAACCCGGATTCCTTCAGGATGGAGAGTGTGCATCGATTATAGAAAGCTCAATAAGGCCACGAGAAAAGACCATTTTCCATTACCCTTCATGGATCAGATGTTAGAGAAGTTGGCGAGACATGATTATTACTGTATTTTAGATGGGTATTCGGGGTATACTAAGATTACGATAGCCCCATGTGATCAAGAGAAGACTACGTTTACCTGTCCATTTGGGACGTTTACTTTCCGTAGGATGCCCTTCGGACTTTGTAATGTTCCCACAACTTTTCAGCGGTGCATGGTGTCCATTTTCTCTGACCTTGTTGACGATTGTGTCGAGATCTTCATGGATGATTTTTCTGTATTTGGCACTACTTTTGATGTTTGCTTGAACAACTTAAGTCGAGTCTTGAGTCGTTGCAAAGATAAAAATCTGACTCTAAACTGGGAAAAGTGCAACTTCATGGTACAAAGGGGGATCGTCTTGGGCCACGTGATTTCGAGGGATGGAATCGAGGTGGATAAAGCTAAAATTGACCTAGTTAGAAACTTGACCCCCCCAACTTGTGTGAAGGAGGTTAGGTCTTTCCTAGGATATGCTGGGTTCTATCGTCGATTTATTAGAGACTTTAGCAAGATTGCCAAACCTCTATCTGCTTTATTGGCCAAGGAGGTGACTTTTGACTTTTCTGATGAATGCTTGAAGGCCTTTAACATGCTTAAAGATGCCTTAATATCACCTCCTATTCTCAAGCCTCCCACCCGGGGAGAGCCGTTTGAGTTAATGTGTGACGCATCTGATTTTGCGATTGATGTTGTGCTTGGTCAACATATTGATAAGAAATTGGTAGTGATTCACTATGCTAGTCACACACTCAATGAGGGCCAACTTAATTACACTGTGACCGAAAAGGAGTTCTTAGTTGTAGTGTATGCGTTTGAAAAGTTTCGACCCTACATGCTTGGTGCTAAGGTCATTGTTTATACAGATCACTCAGCTATTCGATACCTTCTGGAAAAGAAAGAATCAAAATCGAGACTTGTTAGGTGGGTGTTATTGCTCCAGGAGTTCGATTATGAAATTAGGGATAGAAAGGGGGCTGAAAATCCGGTAGCAGACCATCTCTCTAGAATAGTACTTGAAAATGAGAAAGAAACTCTATAGATGCTAGTTTTCCTGATGAGTGTATTCTTAGCATAGGAGTCGAACCATGGTTTGCTGACATAGTTAACTTTAAGGTAACCGGGGAAATGCCGGGGGACTTGAACAAACACGATAGAGATAGATTCGTACATATAGTGAAAAACTTCGTGTGGGATGACCCTTATCTGTTCCAGTATTGTCCCGACCAAATCCTTAGAAGATGCATACCCGATGAGTCTATCTTGGATGTTTTATCATTTTGTCATGACCAACCACGTAGGGGGTATTTTTCTGGGATGAAAACGACATACAAAGTCTTGCAATGTGGTTTCTATTGGCCGACCATCTTTAGGGATGCCCATGTCTACGCTAAGAGATGTGCTAGATGTCAAAGCCTAGGAAGGATATCTAGGAGGGATATGATGCCTCTACAACCCGAAATCTTTGTAGACGTCTTCGATGTGTGGGGTATAGATTTTATGGGTCCATTCCCGACCTCCTTTGGGAATGAGTATATCCTTCTAGCAGTAGACTATGTGTCTAAATGGGTAGAGGCCATTCCGTCAAAGAGAAATGATGCAAAAGTAGTGACTAAATTCCTTCGGGAAAATATCTTCTCTAGGTTTGGAGTGCCTCGAGCGATAATTAGCGACCAAGGAACCCATTTCAACAACTGATCTTTTGCGGCTTTTCTTAGGAAGTATTTTGTGGAACATATATTGACCATCGCTTATCATCCCAAATCAAATGGTCAGGCGGAGGTGTCCAATAAACAAATTAAGCAAATTCTTGAGAAGGCAGTGTCTAAGAACAGAAAAGACTTGTCTGTCAAATTATCTGATGCTTTATGGGCTTATAAGACGGCCTACAAGACCCCCATAGGAATGTCGCCTAAAGAGCGGTTTTTGGAAAACCATGCCATTTACCACTTGAACTTGAACATAGAGCGTGGTGGGCTTTGAAAGCCTTGAATATTGACCTTTCGGGGGCTGGGGATGTTAGGAAGTTTACCTTGTGCGAACTAGAACAATTAAGGAGGGAAGCATAAGAGAACGGGAGATTGAGCAAGGAACGATCTAAGGTTTTGCATGATAGAGTTATTCTTCAGAAAACCTTTGTCCCGGGGCAGAAAGTCCTTCTTTACGACTCACGTTTACATTTGTTTGCGGGTAAACTGAACTCTAGGTGGATGGGACCTTTAATTGTGACTACCGTGTATCCATCGAGAGTTGTTGAGATTAAGAACCCCACTAATGAGCCTGTGTGGAAAGTTAACGGTCACAGGTTGAAACCTTTCTTGGAGCTTCCAGAGAAGGTGGATGTGGAATGTGTGACATTCCACGATCTGTTTGTTGGTTGATGGAAGGTATGTTAACATTCTTGTATATATTGTAAATTAGTTTTCTTTTCTTTGTTTGTTTTCTTGTTTACTTCTATTAATTATGCACTAACAAGAGGAAAGATCAATTTATTGTGCGTATGTGCATCATTCGTGGCATGTATAATCAATCTCCATTTACTAATCATGCAAAGATTCAATTATAATCCAATCAGGTATCATCTTTCCTTATTGTTTGAATTTAGTTAATGAGAAGTTTCTTTTTCATTTCTTTGGTGAGATTTTTGTTGTTTCTTCTTTTAGGGTGCCTGTTTTCCTCTCTTTTTAGTCACAATGACGACACAGTGTGACCTTTTTGTGTGGGAGTGGGGTAGCATGCATGCCGGTTTTTTTCTCTTTCCTTGTAAAAAGTTTTGGGGTAGTTATTTTCTTAGGTTTTGTGTGTTTTTGGTTTAGTTTTCCTTAAGTATTTAGTTATCATAGTTCTTAGTTAGAATTTTTGATTATTAGGTAAGTGTTTCGGGTTTTAAGGTGCCCGGGGAGGTTCTAGAGTGTTGAGAGTTTAAAAAAAATTTTAGTGGAAGTGAGAGTTACATACTTAGTTTATTTTGAGGAAAAACTAACTTTTTCAAATTTTGGGCAGGAACTTGACTCGGGCGAGTCACAATCATGCGCGCCCGAGTTGTATTACTCAGCTAACTTTGAAATTCAAAACGAAAAGAAGGGTCAGAAGTTCCAGAAGCATGACTCGACCGAGTCAGTAGTTGGCGCGGCCGAGTCAGACGACTGAGCCCAAAAGAAGTTGAGATAGACGCTAAGGCAAGATTCCGTCAGAAGAAAGGCGCGGGCGAGTCACTAAGACGTCTCGGTCGAGCCGCCGTTCGGCCAGGATTTTCCAAGGCGCACAGAAGCGTGACTCGGGCGAGCCACTTAGCCGACTCGGTCGAGTCGTATGCAGATCTGCTTTTTGCCGGGCTGTTTGCGGGTAAACTGAAATCTAGGTGGATGGGACCTTTAATTGTGACTACCGTGTTTCCTTCGGGAGTTGTTGAGATTAAGAACCCCACTAATGAGGCTGTGTGGAAAGTTAACGGTCACAGGTTGAAACCTTTCTTGGAGCTTCCGGAGAAGGTGGATGTCGAATGTGTGACATTCCACGATCTGTCTGTTGGTTGAAGGAAGGTCTGTAAACATTCTTGTATATATTGTAAATTAGTTTTCTTTTCTTTGTTTGTTTTCTTGTTTACTTCTCCTAATTATGCACTAACAAGAGGGAAGATCAATTTATTGTGCGTATGTGCATTATTCGTGGCATGCATAATCAATCTCCATTTACAAGTCATGCAAAGATTCAATTATAATCCAATCAGGTATCATCTTTCCTTATTGTTTGAATTTAGTTAGTGAGAAGTTTCTTTTTCATTTCTTTGGTGAGATTTTTGTTGTTTCTTCTTTTAGGGTGCTTGTTTTCCTCTCTTTTTAGTCATAATGAGGACACAGTAAGATCTTTTTGTGTGGGAGTGAGGAAGCATGCATGCCGGTTTTTTTCTCTTTCCTTGTAAAAAGTTTTAGGGTAGTTATTTTCTTAGGTTTTTTGTGTTTTTGGATTCATTTTGCTTAAGTATTTAGTTATGATAGTTCTTAGTTAGAATTTTTGATTATTAGGTAAGTGTTTCGGGTTTTAAGGTGCCCGGGGAGGTTCTAGAGTGTTGAGAGTTTAAAATAAATTTTAGCGGAAGTGAGAGTTACATACTTAGTTTATTTTGAGAAAAACTAACTTTTTCTAATTTTGGGCTGGAACCTGACTCGAGCGAGTCACAATGAGGCGCGCCCGAGTTGTCTTTCTCAGCTTACTTTGAAATTCAAAACGAAAAAAAGGGTCAGAAGTTCCAGAAGCATGACTCGATCGAGTCAGTATTTGGCGCGGCCGAGTAAGTCGACTAAACCCAAAAGAAGTTGAGATAGACGCTAAGGCAAGATTCCGTCAGAAGAAAGACGCGGGCGAGTCACTAAGAAGACTCGGTCGAGCCGTCGTTCGGCCAGGATTTTCCAAGACGCACAAAAGCGTGACTCGGGCGAGCCATTTAGCGGACTCAGTCGAGTCGTATGCAGATCTGCTTTTTGTCGGGCTGTTCGCGGGTAAACAGAAATCTAGGTGGATGGGACCTTTAATTGTGACTACCGTGTTTCCATCGGGAGTTGTTGAGATTAAGAACCCCACTAATGAGCCTGTGTGGAATGTTAACGGTCACAGGTTAAAACCTTTCTTCGAGCTTCCGGAGAAGGTGGATGTGGAATGTGTGACATTCCACGATGTGTCTGTTGGTTGATGGAAGGTATGTTAACATTCTTGTATATATTGTAAATTAGTTTTCTTTTCTTTGTTTGTTTTCTTGTTTACTTCTATTAATTATGCACTAACAAGAGGAAAGATCAATTTATTGTGCGTATGTGCATCATTCGTGGCATGTATAATCAATCTCCATTCACAAATCATGCAAAGATTAAATTATAATCCAATCAGGTATCATCTTTCCTTATAGTTTGAATTTAGTTAGTGAGAAGTTTCTTTTTCATTTCTTTGGTGAGATTTTTGTTGTTTCTTCTTTTAGGGTGCCTGTTTTCCTCTCTTTTTAGTCACAATGAGGACACAGTGTGACCTTTTTGTGTGGTAGCATGCATGCCGGTTTTTTTCTCTTTCCTTGTAAAAAGTTTTGGGGTAGTTATTTTCTTAGGTTTTGTGTGTTTTTGGTTTCATTTTGCTTAAGTATTTAGTTATCATAGTTCTTAGTTAGAATTTTTGATTATTAGGTAAGTGTTTCGGGTTTTAAGGTGCCCGGGGAGGTTCTAGAGTGTTGAGAGTTTAAAAAAAATTTTAGTGGAAGTGAGAGTTACATACTCGGGCGAGTCACAATCATGCGCGCCCGAGTTGTCTTACTCAGCTAACTTTGAAATTCAAAACGAAAAGAAGGGTCAGAAGTTCCAGAAGCATGACTCGACCGAGTCAGTATTTGGCGCGGCCGAGTAAGTCGACTGAGCCCAAAAGAAGTTGTGATAGACGCTAAGGCAAGATTCCGTCAGAAGAAAGGCGCGGGCGAGTCACTAAGAAGACTCGGTCGAGCCGTCGTTCGGCCAGGATTTTCCAAGGCGCACAAAAGCGTGACTCGGGCGAGCCATTTAGCCGACTCGGTCGAGTCGTATGCAGATCTGCTTTTGTGGCCGGTCATTTGCGGTAAGCAATCTAGGTGGATGGGACCTTTAATTGTGACTACCGTGTTTCCATCGGGAGTTGTTGAGATTAATAACCCCACTAATGAGTCTGTGTGGAAAGTTAACGGTCACAGGTTGAAACCTTTCTTGGAGCTTCTGGAGAAGGTGGATGTGGAATGTGTGACATTCCATGATCTGTGTGTTGGTTGATGGAAGGTATGTTAACATTCTTGTATATATTGTAAATTAGTTTTCTTTTCTTTGTTTGTTTTCTTGTTTACTTCAATTAATTATGCACTAACAAGAGGAAAGATCAATTGATTGTGCGTAGGTGCATCATTCGTGGCATGTATAATCAATCTCCATTTACAAATCATGCAAAGATTAAATTATAATCCAATCAGGTATCATCTTTCCTTATTGTTTGAATTTAGTTAGTGAGAAGTTTCTTTTTCATTTCTTTGGTGAGATTTTTGTTGTTTCTTCTTTTAGGGTGCTTGTTTTCCTCTCTTTTTAGTCACAATGAGGACACAGTGTGACCTATTTGTGTGGGAGTGGGGAAGCATGCATGCCGAATTTTTTCTCTTTCCTTGTAAAAAGTTTTGGGGTAGTTATTTTCTTAGGTTTTGTGTGTTTTTGGTTTCATTTTGCTTAAGTATTTAGTTATCATAGTTCTTAGTTAGAATTTTTGATTATTAGGTAAGTGTTTCGTGTTTTAAGGTGCCCGGGGAGGTTCTAGAGTGTTGAGAGTTTAAAAAAAATTTTAGTGGAAGTGAGAGTTACATACTTAGTTTATTTTGAGAAAAACTAACTTTTTCTAATTTTGGGCAGGAACCTGACTCGGGCGAGTCACAATCAGGCACGCCCGAGTTGTCTTTCTCAGCTAACTTTGAAATTCAAAACGAAAAAAAGGGTCAGAAGTTCCAGAAGCATGACTCGATCGAGTCAGTATTTGGCGCGGCCGAGTAAGTCGACTGAGCCCAAAAGAAGTTGTGATAGACGCTAAGGCAAGATTCCGTCAGAAGAAAGGCGCGGGCGAGTCACTAAGAAGACTCGGTCGAGCCGTCGTTCGGCCAGGATTTTCCAAGGCGCACAAAAGCGTGACTCGGGCGAGCCATTTAGCCGACTCGGTCGAGTCGTATGCAGATCTGCTTTTTGTCGGCCGCTTCATGTAAATGTAAATCTAGGTGGATGGGACCTTTAATTGTGACTACCGTGTTTCCATCGGGAGTTGTTGAGATTAAGAACCCCACTAATGAGTCTGTGTGGAAAGTTAACGGTCACAGGTTGAAACCTTTCTTGGAGCTTCTGGAGAAGGTGGATGTGGAATGTGTGACATTCCATGATCTGTGTGTTGGTTGATGGAAGGTATGTTAACATTCTTGTATATATTGTAAATTAGTTTTCTTTTCTTTGTTTGTTTTCTTGTTTACTTCTATTAATTATGCACTAACAAGAGGAAAGATCAATTTATTGTGCGTATGTGCATCATTCGTGGCATGTATAATCAATCTCCATTTACAAATCATGCAAAGATTAAATTATAATCCAATCAGGTATCATCTTTCCTTATTGTTTGAATTTAGTTAGTGAGAAGTTTCTTTTTCATTTCTTTGGTGAGATTTTTGTTGTTTCTTCTTTTAGGTGCTTGTTTTCCTCTCTTTTTAGTCACAATGAGGACACAGTGTGACCTATTTGTGTGGGAGTGGGGAAGCATGCATGCCGAATTTTTTCTCTTTCCTTGTAAAAAGTTTTGGGGTAGTTATTTTCTTAGGTTTTGTGTGTTTTTGGTTTCATTTTGCTTAAGTATTTAGTTATCATAGTTCTTAGTTAGAATTTTTGATTATTAGGTAAGTGTTTCGTGTTTTAAGGTGCCCGGGGAGGTTCTAGAGTGTTGAGAGTTTAAAAAAAATTTTAGTGGAAGTGAGAGTTACATACTTAGTTTATTTTGAGGAAAAACTAACTTTTTCAAATTTTGGGCAGGAACGTGACTCGGGCGAGTCACAATCATGCGCGCCCGAGTTGTCTTACTCAGCTAACTTTGAAATTCAAAACGAAAAGAAGGGTCAGAAGTTCCAGAAGCATGACTCGACCGAGTCAGTATTTGGCGCGGCCGAGTAAGTCGACTGAGCCCAAAAGAAGTTGTGATAGACGCTAAGGCAAGATTCCGTCAGAAGAAAGGCGCGGGCGAGTCACTAAGAAGACTCGGTCGAGCCGTCGTTCGGCCAGGATTTTCCAAGGCGCACAAAAGCGTGACTCGGGCGAGCCATTTAGCCGACTCGGTCGAGTCGTATGCAGATCTGCTTTTTGTCGGGCTGTTTGCGGGTAAACAGAAATCTAGGTGGATGGGACCTTTAATTGTGACTACCGTGTTTCCATCGGGAGTTGTTGAGATTAATAACCCCACTAATGAGTCTGTGTGGAAAGTTAACGGTCACAGGTTGAAACCTTTCTTGGAGCTTCTGGAGAAGGTGGATGTGGAATGTGTGACATTCCATGATCTGTGTGTTGGTTGATGGAAGGTATGTTAACATTCTTGTATATATTGTAAATTAGTTTTCTTTTCTTTGTTTGTTTTCTTGTTTACTTCTATTAATTATGCACTAACAAGAGGAAAGATCAATTGATTGTGCGTAGGTGCATCATTCGTGGCATGTATAATCAATCTCCATTTACAAATCATGCAAAGATTAAATTATAATCCAATCAGGTATCATCTTTCCTTATTGTTTGAATTTAGTTAGTGAGAAGTTTCTTTTTCATTTCTTTGGTGAGATTTTTGTTGTTTCTTCTTTTAGGGTGCTTGTTTTCCTCTCTTTTTAGTCACAATGAGGACACAGTGTGACCTATTTGTGTGGGAGTGGGGAAGCATGCATGCCGAATTTTTTCTCTTTCCTTGTAAAAAGTTTTGGGGTAGTTATTTTCTTAGGTTTTGTGTGTTTTTGGTTTCATTTTGCTTAAGTATTTAGTTATCATAGTTCTTAGTTAGAATTTTTGATTATTAGGTAAGTGTTTCGTGTTTTAAGGTGCCCGGGGAGGTTCTAGAGTGTTGAGAGTTTAAAAAAAATTTTAGTGGAAGTGAGAGTTACATACTTAGTTTATTTTGAGGAAAAACTAACTTTTTCAAATTTTGGGCAGGAACGTGACTCGGGCGAGTCACAATCATGCGCGCCCGAGTTGTCTTACTCAGCTAACTTTGAAATTCAAAACGAAAAGAAGGGTCAGAAGTTCCAGAAGCATGACTCGACCGAGTCAGTATTTGGCGCGGCCGAGTAAGTCGACTGAGCCCAAAAGAAGTTGTGATAGACGCTAAGGCAAGATTCCGTCAGAAGAAAGGCGCGGGCGAGTCACTAAGAAGACTACGAGCCGCTGCTCGCCAGGATTTTCCAAGGCGCACAAAAGCGTGACTCGGGCGAGCCATTTAGCCGACTCGGTCGAGTCGTATGCAGATCTGCTTTTTGTCGGGCTGTTTGCGGGTAAACAGAAATCTAGGTGGATGGGACCTTTAATTGTGACTACCGTGTTTCCATCGGGAGTTGTTGAGATTAAGAACCCCACTAATGAGTCTGTGTGGAAAGTTAACGGTCACAGGTTGAAACCTTTCTTGGAGCTTCTGGAGAAGGTGGATGTGGAATGTGTGACATTCCATGATCTGTGTGTTGGTTGATGGAAGGTATGTTAACATTCTTGTATATATTGTAAATTAGTTTTCTTTTCTTTGTTTGTTTTCTTGTTTACTTCTATTAATTATGCACTAACAAGAGGAAAGATCAATTTATTGTGCGTATGTGCATCATTCGTGGCATGTATAATCAATCTCCATTTACAAATCATGCAAAGATTAAATTATAATCCAATCAGGTATCATCTTTCCTTATTGTTTGAATTTAGTTAGTGAGAAGTTTCTTTTTCATTTCTTTGGTGAGATTTTTGTTGTTTCTTCTTTTAGGGTGCTTGTTTTCCTCTCTTTTTAGTCACAATGAGGACACAGTGTGACCTATTTGTGTGGGAGTGGGGAAGCATGCATGCCGAATTTTTTCTCTTTCCTTGTAAAAAGTTTTGGGGTAGTTATTTTCTTAGGTTTTGTGTTTTTGGTTTCATTTTGCTTAAGTATTTAGTTATCATAGTTCTTAGTTAGAATTTTTGATTATTAGGTAAGTGTTTTGTTTTAAGGTGCGGGAGGTTCTAGAGTGTTGAGAGTTTAAAAAAAATTTTAGTGGAAGTGAGAGTTACATACTTAGTTTATTTTGAGAAAAACTAACTTTTTCTAATTTTAAGGTGAACTGACTCGGGCGAGTCACAATCAGGCGCGCCCGAGTTGTCTTTCTCAGCTAACTTTGAAATTCAAAACGAAAAAAAGGGTCAGAAGTTCCAGAAGCATGACTCGATCGAGTCAGTATTTGGCGCGGCCGAGTAAGTCGACTAAGCCCAAAAGAAGTTGAGATAGACGCTAAGGCAAGATTCCATCAGAAGAAAGGCGCGGGCGAGTCACTAAGAAGACTCGGTCGAGCCGTCGTTCGGCCAGGATTTTCCAAGACGCACAAAAGCGTGACTCGGGCGAGCCATTTAGCCGACTCGGTCGAGTCGTATGCATATCTGCTTTTTGTCGGCCGTCATGCGTAAAACAAATCTAGGTGGATGGGACCTTTAATTGTGACTACCGTGTTTCCATCAGGAGTTGTTGAGATTAAGAACCCCACTAATGAGCCTGTGTGGAAAGTTAACGGTCACAGGTTGAAACCTTTCTTGGAGCTTCCGGAGAAGGTGGATGTGGAATGTGTGACATTCCACGATGTGTCTGTTGGTTGATGGAAGGTATGTTAACATTCTTGTATATATTGTAAATTAGTTTTCTTTTCTTTGTTTGTTTTCTTGTTTACTTCTATTAATTATGCACTAACAAGAGGAAAGATCAATTTATTGTGCGTATGTGCATCATTCGTGGCATGTATAATTAATCTCCATTTACAAATCATGCAAAGATTCAATTATAATCCAATCAGGTATCATCTTTCCTTATTGTTTGAATTTAGTTAGTGAGAAGTTTCTTTTTCATTTCTTTGGTGAGATTTTTGTTGTTTCTTCTTTTAGGGTGCTTGTTTTCCTCTCTTTTTAGTCACAATGAGGACACAGTGTGTCCTATTTGTGTTGGAGTGGGGAAGCATGCATGCCGAATTTTTTCTCTTTCCTTGTAAAAAGTTTTGGGGTAGTTATTTTCTTAGGTTTTGTGTGTTTTTGGTTTCATTTTGCTTAAGTATTTAGTTATCATAGTTCTTAGTTAGAATTTTTGATTATTAGGTAAGTGTTTCGTGTTTTAAGGTGCCCGGGGAGGTTCTAGAGTGTTGAGAGTTTAAAAAAAATTTTAGTGGAAGTGAGAGTTACATACTTAGTTTATTTTGAGAAAAACCAACTTTTTCTAATTTTGGGCAGGAACCTGACTCGGGCGAGTCACAATCAGGCGCGCCCGAGTTGTCTTTCTCAGCTAACTTTGAAATTCAAAACGAAAAAAAGGGTCAGAAGTTCCAGAAGCATGACTCGATCGAGTCAGTATTTGGCGCGGCCGAGTAAGTCGACTGAGCCCAAAAGAAGTTATGATAGACGCTAAGGCAAGATTCCATCAGAAGAAAGGCGCGGGCGAGTCACTAAGAAGACTCGGTCGAGCCGTCGTTCGGCCAGGATTTTCCAAGACGCACAAAAGCGTGACTCGGGCGAGCCATTTAGCCGACTCGGTCGAGTCGTATGCATATCTGCTTTTTGTCGGGCTGTTCGCGGGTAAACAGAAATCTAGGTGGATGGGACCTTTAATTGTGACTACCGTGTTTCCATCAAGAGTTGTTGAGATTAAGAACCCCACTAATGAGCCTGTGTGGAAAGTTAACGGTCACAGGTTGAAACCTTTCTTGGAGCTTCCGGAGAAGGTGGATGTGGAATGTGTGACATTCCACGATGTGTCTGTTGGTTGATGGAAGGTATGTTAACATTCTTGTATATATTGTAAATTAGTTTTCTTTTCTTTGTTTGTTTTCTTGTTTACTTCTATTAATTATGCACTAACAAGAGGAAAGATCAATTTATTGTGCGTATGTGCATCATTCGTGGCATGTATAATTAATCTCCATTTACAAATCATGCAAAGATTCAATTATAATCCAATCAAGTATCATCTTTCCTTATTGTTTGAATTTAGTTAGTGAGAAGTTTCTTTTTCATTTCTTTGGTGAGATTTTTGTTGTTTCTTCTTTTAGGGTGCTTGTTTTCCTCACTTTTTAGTCACAATGAGGACACAGTGTGACCTATTTGTGTGGGAGTGGGGAAGCATGCATGCCGAATTTTTTCTCTTTCCTTGTAAAAAGTTTTGGGGTAGTTATTTTCTTAGGTTTTGTGTGTTTTTGGTTTCATTTTGCTTAAGTATTTAGTTATCATAGTTCTTAGTTAGAATTTTTGATTATTAGGTAAGTGTTTCGTGTTTTAAGGTGCCCGGGGAGGTTCTAGAGTGTTGAGAGTTTAAAAAAATTTTTAGTGGAAGTGACAATTACATACTTAGTTTATTTTGAGAAAAACTAACTTTTTCTAATTTTGGGCAGGAACCTAACTCGGGCGAGTCACAATCAGGCGCGCCCGAGTTGTCTTTCTCAGCTAACTTTGAAATTCAAAACGAAAAAAAGGGTCAGAAGTTCCAGAAGCATGACTCGATCGAGTCAGTATTTGGGGCGGCCGAGTAAGTCGACTAAGCCCAAAAGAAGTTGAGATAGACGCTAAGGCAAGATTCCATCAGAAGAAACGCGCGGGCGAGTCACTAAGACGACTCGGTCGAGCCGTCGTTCGGCCAGGATTTTCCAAGGCGCACAAAAGCGTGACTCGGGCGAGCCACTTAGCCGACTCGGTCGAGTCGTATGCAGATCTGCTTTTTGTCGGGCTGTTTGCGGGTAAAATGAAATCTAGGTGGATGGGACCTTTAATTGTGACTACCGTGTTTCCTTCAGGAGTTGTTGAGATTAAGAACCCCACTAATGAGTCTGTGTGGAAAGTTAACGGTCACAGGTTGAAACCTTTCTTGGAGCTTCCGGAGAAGGTGGATGTGGAATGTGTGACATTCCACGATCTGTGTGTTGGTTGAAGGAAGGTCTGTTAACATTCTTGTATATATTGTAAATTAGTTTTCTTTTCTTTGTTTGTTTTCTTGTTTACTTCTCCTAATTATGCACTAACAAGAGGGAAGATCAATTTATTGTGCGTATGTGCATTATTCGTGGCATGCATAATCAATCTCCATTTACAAGTCATGCAAAGATTCAATTATAATCCAATCAGGTATCATCTTTCCTTATTGTTTGAATTTAGTTAGTGAGAAGTTTCTTTTTCATTTCTTTGGTGAGATTTTTGTTGTTTCTTCTTTTAGGGTGCTTGTTTTCCTCTCTTTTTAGTCATAATGAGGACACAGTAAGATCTTTTTGTGTGGGAGTGAGGAAGCATGCATGCCGGTTTTTTTCTCTTTCCTTGTAAAAAGTTTTAGGGTAGTTATTTTCTTAGGTTTTTTGTGTTTTTGGATTTATTTTGCTTAAGTATTTAGTTATGATAGTTCTTAGTTAGAATTTTTGATTATTAGGTAAGTGTTTCGGGTTTTAAGGTGCCCGGGGAGGTTCTAGAGTGTTGAGAGTTTAAAATAAATTTTAGCGGAAGTGAGAGTTACATACTTAGTTTATTTTGAGAAAAACTAACTTTTTCTAATTTTGGGCTGGAACCTGACTCGAGCGAGTCACAATGAGGCGCGCCCGAGTTGTCTTTCTCAGCTTACTTTGAAATTCAAAACGAAAAAAAGGGTCAGAAGTTCCAGAAGCATGACTCGATCGAGTCAGTATTTGGCGCGGCCGAGTAAGTCGACTAAACCCAAAAGAAGTTGAGATAGACGCTAAGGCAAGATTCCGTCAGAAGAAAGACGCGGGCGAGTCACTAAGAAGACTCGAGCCGTCGTTCGGCCAGGATTTTCCAAGACGCACAAAAGCGTGACTCGGGCGAGCCATTTAGCGGACTCAGTCGAGTCGTATGCAGATCTGCTTTTTGTCGGGCTGTTCGCGGGTAAACAGAAATCTAGGTGGATGGGACCTTTAATTGTGACTACCGTGTTTCCATCGGGAGTTGTTGAGATTAAGAACCCCACTAATGAGCCTGTGTGGAATGTTAACGGTCACAGGTTAAAACCTTTCTTCGAGCTTCCGGAGAAGGTGGATGTGGAATGTGTGACATTCCACGATGTGTCTGTTGGTTGATGGAAGGTATGTTAACATTCTTGTATATATTGTAAATTAGTTTTCTTTTCTTTGTTTGTTTTCTTGTTTACTTCTATTAATTATGCACTAACAAGAGGAAAGATCAATTTATTGTGCGTATGTGCATCATTCGTGGCATGTATAATCAATCTCCATTCACAAATCATGCAAAGATTCAATTATAATCCAATCAGGTATCATCTTTCCTTATAGTTTGAATTTAGTTAGTGAGAAGTTTCTTTTTCATTTCTTTGGTGAGATTTTTGTTGTTTCTTCTTTTAGGGTGCCTGTTTTCCTCTCTTTTTAGTCACAATGAGGACACAGTGTGACCTTTTTGTGTGGGAGTGGGGGAGCATGCATGCCGGTTTTTTTCTCTTTCCTTGTAAAAAGTTTTGGGGTAGTTATTTTCTTAGGTTTTGTGTGTTTTTGGTTTCATTTTGCTTAAGTATTTAGTTATCATAGTTCTTAGTTAGAATTTTTGATTATTAGGTAAGTGTTTCGGGTTTTAAGGTGCCTGGGGAGGTTCTAGAGTGTTGAGAGTTTAAAAAAAATTTAAGTGGAAGTGAGAGTTACATACTCGGGCGAGTCACAATCATGCGCGCCCGAGTTGTCTTACTCAGCTAACTTTGAAATTCAAAACGAAAAGAAGGGTCAGAAGTTCCAGAAGCATGACTCGACCGAGTCAGTATTTGGCGCGGCCGAGTAAGTCGACTGAGCCCAAAAGAAGTTGTGATAGACGCTAAGGCAAGATTCCGCTAAGAAAGGCGGCGAGTCACTAAGAAGACTCGGCCGAGCCGCCGTTCGCCAGATTTTCCAAGGCGCAAAAGCGTGACTCGGCGAAGCCATTTAGCCGACTCGGTCGAGTCGTATGCGACAGACGCTTTTGTCGGGCTGTTTGCGGGTAAACAGAAATCTAGGTGGATGGGACCTTTAATTGTGACTACCGTGTTTCCATCGGGAGTTGTTGAGATTAAGAACCCCACTAATGAGTCTGTGTGGAAAGTTAACGGTCACAGGTTGAAACCTTTCTTGGAGCTTCTGGAGAAGGTGGATGTGGAATGTGTGACATTCCATGATCTGTGTGTTGGTTGATGGAAGGTATGTTAACATTCTTGTATATATTGTAAATTAGTTTTCTTTTCTTTGTTTGTTTTCTTGTTTACTTCTATTAATTATGCACTAACAAGAGGAAAGATCAATTTATTGTGCGTATGTGCATCATTCGTGGCATGTATAATCAATCTCCATTTACAAATCATCCAAAGATTAAATTATAATCCAATCAGGTATCATCTTTCCTTATTGTTTGAATTTAGTTAGTGAGAAGTTTCTTTTTCATTTCTTTGGTGAGATTTTTGTTGTTTCTTCTTTTAGGGTGCTTGTTTTCCTCTCTTTTTAGTCACAATGAGGACACAGTGTGACCTATTTGTGTGGGAGTGGGGAAGCATGCATGCCGAATTTTTTCTCTTTCCTTGTAAAAAGTTTTGGGGTAGTTATTTTCTTAGGTTTTGTGTGTTTTTGGTTTCATTTTGCTTAAGTATTTAGTTATCATAGTTCTTAGTTAGAATTTTTGATTATTAGGTAAGTGTTTCGTGTTTTAAGGTGCCCGGGGAGGTTCTAGAGTGTTGAGAGTTTAAAAAAAATTTTAGTGGAAGTGAGAGTTACATACTTAGTTTATTTTGAGAAAAACCAACTTTTTCTAATTTTAAGGTGAACTGACTGGCGAAGTCACAATCAGCGCTACCAGTTGTCTTTCAAAACTTTGAAATTCAAAACGAAAAAAAGGGTCAGAAGTTCCAGAAGCATGACTCGATCGAGTCAGTATTTGGCGCGGCCGAGTAAGTCGACTAAGCCCAAAAGAAGTTGAGATAGACGCTAAGGCAAGATTCCATCAGAAGAAAGGCGCGGGCGAGTCACTAAGAAGACTCGGTCGAGCCGTCGTTCGGCCAGGATTTTCCAAGACGCACAAAAGCGTGACTCGGGCGAGCCATTTAGCCGACTCGGTCGAGTCGTATGCATATCTGCTTTTTGTCGGGCTGTTCGCGGGTAAATAGAAATCTAGGTGGATGGGACCTTTAATTGTGACTACCGTGTTTCCATCAGGAGTTGTTGACATTAAGAACCCCACTAATGAGCCTGTGTTGAAAGTTAACGGTCACAGGTTGAAACCTTTCTTGGAGCTTCCGGAGAAGGTGGATGTGGAATGTGTGACATTCCACGATGTGTCTGTTGGTTGATGGAAGGTATGTTAACATTCTTGTATATATTGTAAATTAGTTTTCTTTTCTTTGTTTGTTTTCTTGTTTACTTCTATTAATTATGCACTAACAAGAGGAAAGATCAATTTATTGTGCGTATGTGCATCATTCGTGGCATGTATAATTAATCTCCATTTACAAATCATGCAAAGATTCAATTATAATCCAATCAGGTATCATCTTTCCTTATTGTTTGAATTTAGTTAGTGAGAAGTTTCTTTTTCATTTCTTTGGTGAGATTTTTGTTGTTTCTTCTTTTAGGGTGCTTGTTTTCCTCTGTTTTTAGTCACAATGAGGACACAGCAGACCTATTTGTGTGGGAGTGGGGAAGCATGCATGCCGAATTTTTTCTCTTTCCTTGTAAAAAGTTTTGGGGTAGTTATTTTCTTAGGTTTTGTGTGTTTTTGGTTTCATTTTGCTTAAGTATTTAGTTATCATAGTTCTTAGTTAGAATTTTTGATTATTAGGTAAGTGTTTCGTGTTTTAAGGTGCCCGGGGAGGTTCTAGAGTGTTGAGAGTTTAAAAAAATTTTTAGTGGAAGTGACAGTTACATACTTAGTTTATTTTTAGAAAAACTAACTTTTTCTAATTTTGGGCAGGAACCTGACTCGGGCGAGTCACAATCAGGCGCGCCCGAGTTGTTTTTCTCAGCTAACTTTGAAATTCAAAACGAAAAAAAGGGTCAGAAGTTCCAGAAGCATGACTCGATCGAGTCAGTATTTGGGGCGGCCGAGTAAGTCGACTAAGCCCAAAAGAAGTTGAGATAGACGCTAAGGCAAGATTCCATCAGAAGAAAGGCGCGGGCGAGTCACTAAGAAGACTCGGTCGAGCCGTCGTTCGGCCAGGATTTTCCGAGGTGCACAAAAGCGTGACTCGGGCGAGCCATTTAGCCGACTCGGTCGAGTCGTATACAGATCTGCTTTTTGTCGGGCTGTTTGTGGGTAAACAGAAATCTAGGTGGATGGGACCTTTAATTGTGACTACCGTGTTTCCATCGGGAGTTGTTGAGATTAAGAACCCCACTAATGAGTCTGTGTGGAAAGTTAACGGTCACAGGTTGAAACCTTTCTTGGAGCTTCCGGAGAAGGTGGGATGTGGAATGTGTGACATTCCACGATCTGTGTGTTGGTTGAAGGAAGGTATGTTAACATTCTTGTATATATTGTAAATTAGTTTTCTTTTCTTTGTTTGTTTTCTTGTTTACTTCTATTAATTATGCACTAACAAGAGGAAAGATCAATTTATTGTGCCTATGTGCATCATTCGTAGCATGTATAATCAATATCCATTTACAAATCATGCAAAGATTCAATTATAATCCAATCAGGTATCATCTTTTCTTATTGTTTGGATTTAGTTAGTGAGAAGTTTCTTTTTCATTTCTTTGGTGAGATTTTTGTTGTTTCTTCTTTTAGGGTGCTTGTTTTCCTCTCTTTTTAGTCACAATAAGGACACAGTCTGACCTTTTTGTGTGGGAGTGGGGAAGCATGCATGCCGGTTTTTTTCTCTTTCCTTGTAAAAAGTTTTGGGGTAGTTATTTTCTTAGGTTTTGTGTGTTTTTGGTTTCATTTTGCTTAAGTATTTAGTTATGATAGTTCTTAGTTAGAATTTTTGATTATTAGGTAAGTGTTTCGTGTTTTAAGGTGCCCGGGGAGGTTCTAGAGTGTTGAGAGTTTAAAAAAATTTTTAGTGGAAGTGACAGTTACATACTTAGTTTATTTTGAGAAAAACTAACTTTTTCTTATTTTGGGCAGGAACCTGACTCGGGCGAGACACAATTAGGCGCGCCCGAGTTGTCTTTCTCAGCTAACTTTGAAATTCAAAACGAAAAAAACGGTCAGAAGTTCCAGAAGCATGACTCGATCGAGTCAGTAGTTGGCGCGGCCGAGTAAGTCGACTGAGCCCAAAAGAAGTTGAGATAGACGCTAAGGCAAGATTCCGTCAGAAGAAACGCGCGGGCGAGTCACTAAGACGACTCGGTCGAGCCGTCGTTCGGCTAGGATTTTCCAAGGCGCACAAAAGCATGACTCGGGCGAGCCATTTAGCCGACTCGGTCGAGTCGTATGCAGATCTGCTTTTTGTCGGGCTGTATGCGGGTAAAAAGAAATCTAGGTGGATGGGACCTTTAATTGTGACTACCGTGTTTCCATCGGGAGTTGTTGAGATTAAGAACCCCACTAATGAGGCTGTTTGGAAAGTTAACGGTCACAGGTTGAAACCTTTCTTGGAGCTTCCGGAGAAGGTGGGATGTGGAATGTGTGACATTCCACGATCTATGTGTTGGTTGATGGAAGGTATGTTAACATTCTTGTATATATTGTAAATTAGTTTTCTTTTCTTTTTTTGTTTTCTTGTTTACTTCTATTAATTATGCACTAACAAGAGGAAAGATCAATTTATTGTGCGTATGTGCATCATTCGTGGCATGTATAATTAATCTCCATTTACAAATCATGCAAAGATTCAATTATAATCCAATCAGGTATCATCTTTCCTTATTGTTTGAATTTAGTTAGTGAGAAGTTTCTTTTTCATTTCTTTGGTGAGATTTTTGTTGTTTCTTCTTTTAGGGTGCTTGTTTTCCTCTCTTTTTAGTCACAATGAGGACACAATGTGACCTTTTTGTGTGGGAGTGAGGAAGCATGCATGCAGAATTTTTTCTCTTTCCTTGTAAAAAGTTTTGGGGTAGTTATTTTCTTAGGTTTTGTGTGTTTTTGGTTTCATTTTGCTTAAGTCTTTAGTTATGATAGTTCTTAGTTAGAATTTTTGATTATTAGGTAAGTGTTTCGGGTTTTAAGGTGCCCGGGGAGGTTCTAGAGTGTTGAGAGTTTAAAAAAATTTTTAGTGGAAGTGAGAGTTACATACTTAGTTTATTTTGAGGAAAAACTAACTTTTTCAAATTTTGGGCAGGAACTTGACATGGGCGAGTCACAATCAGGCGCGCCCGAGTTGTCTTACTCAGCTAACTTTGAAATTCAAAACGAAAACAAGGGTCAGAAGTTCTAGAAGCATGACTCGACCAAGTCAGTAGTTGGCACGGCCGAGTCAGTCGACTGAGCCCAAAAGAAGTTTAGTTAGACGCTAAGGCAAGATTCCGTCAGAAGAAAGGCGCGGGCGAGTCACTAAGACGACTCGGTCGAGCCGTCGTTCAGCCAGGATTTTCCAAGGCGCACAAAAGCGTGACTCGGGCGAGCCATTTAGCCGACTCGGTCGAGTCGTATGCAGATCTGCTTTTTGTCGGGCTGTTTGCGGGTAAACAAAAATCTAGGTGGATGGGACCTTTAATTGTGACTACCGTGTTTCCATCTGGAGTTGTTGATATTAAGAACCCCACTAATGAGCCTGTGTGGAAAGTTAACGATCACAGGTTGAAACCTTTCTTGGAGCTTCCGGAGAAGGTGGATGTGGAATGTGTGACATTCCACGATCTGTCTGTTGGTTTATGGAAGGTATGTTAACATTCTTGTATATATTGTAAATTAGTTTTCTTTTCTTTGTTTGTTTTCTTGTTCACTTCTATTAATTATGCACTAACAAGAGGAAAGATCAATTTATTGTGCGTATGTGCATCATTCGTGGCATGTATAATCAATCTCCATTTACGAATCATGCAAAGATTCAATTATAATCCAATCAGGTATCATCTTTCCTTATTGTTCGAATTTAGTTAGTGAGAAGTTTTTTTTCATTTCTTTGGTGAGATTTTTGTGGTTTCTTCTTTTAGGGTGCTTGTTTTCCTCTCTTTTTAGTCACAATGAGGACATAGTGTGACCTTTTTGTATGGGAGTGGGGAAGCATGCATGCCGAATTTTTTCTCTTTCCTTGTAAAAAGTTTTGCGGTAGTTATTTTCTTAGGTTTTGTGTGTTTTTGGTTTCATTTTGCTTAAGTATTTAGTTATGATAGTTCTTAGTTAGAATTTTTGATTATTAGGTAAGTGTTTCGGGTTTTAAGGTGCCCGGGGAGGTTCTAGAGTGTTGAGAGTTTAAAAAATTTTTTGGTGTAAGTAAGAGTTACATACTTAGTTTATTTTGAGGAAAAACTAACTTTTTCAAATTTTAGGGGGGAACTTGACTCGTGCGAGTCACAATCAGGCGCGCCCGAGTTGTCTTACTCAGCTAACTTTGAAATTCAAAACGAAAAGAAGGGTCAGAAGTTCCAGAAGCATGACTCGACCGAGTCAGTAGTTGGCGCGGTCGAGTTAGTCGACTCAACCCAAAAGAAGTTGAGATAGACGCTAAGGCAAGATTCCGTCAGAAGAAAGGCGCGGGCAAATCACTAAGACGACTCGGTCGAGCCGTCGTTCGGCCAGGATTTTCCAAGGCGCACAAAAGCGTGACTCGGGCGAGTGATGAGGGCATATATTGACTATATATTGGAAGCATTTTGATCGTGAAATTTGGGGATTAATGTGCTTAATTGATCTTTTATGATCTTATTTCGCTATCTTAACTAAGTTTTGTTTGTTTTGTTCAATTTGTGCATATTAGTGATATGAACTCCAAAGCTCATATCCATTACTTGATTCATCACTAAAAGAGCTTTCCGACAATATATTATAAGGTCAATTCCGAGTTGAGATGATGGAGTTATGAGTAAGATAGTAGAAAGTGTGCGAAAACTGATATATGCCCACTCTTTTGATCACCATCATTTCAACAAGTATGCTATGACTTTGAGGCTTATGCCAATGAAAAGTAGACTCCTGGAGCTTTCCGAAAAATCAAGAACCAAGTCAATCGGATGTCGGACGAAGGAGATATGGCCGAAACAAGACGACCCAAAAAACTCCAGAACCAACACGACCCGTGTTGACATCAACACGGTCCGTGTTGGCCTCCAGAGAGCTCAATTTCCCCAGAAACCATCAACACGACCCGTGTTGACACCAACACGGTCCGTGTTGGCCCTGTTTATGACGATTTGGCCGTTTCAACTTCTCTTAATGGCTATATAATTGTAGATTCGGCTGATTCATCCATCATCATCCACCTTCATTCATTCACTCCCATTCATCATCCATCTCCATCTCTACCATCATCCATCCCTTCCTCCACAAATCCATCCACATTCATCCTTAGTTGAAGATTGAGAGTTTATTAGAGTTCGAAGATCGATTCTCAAGAAATCCATTGAAGTGGAGGAGCAAAAGTCCCCACCGATTACCATTTAAGCGAGGAACGATTTCCATCTCGGTTTACTTCTCTTTCTTTTAGATTTTATGCTTTCTAGAATAGATTTTGATATGTTTTGTGTTTTGAACATGAGTAGTGAGTAGTTTCTTTCAGTTTGGGGGATAATCCCTTTCAAGTTTCTCTTATGGATTGAGTATTGTTGGATTGAACAAGTTTGTTTGTCTTGTTTGAATGCATTTTATTTATCATTTGATTTTGTATGTCACTGCTTTTGCTTGATCACCATTAGCATGGTTATAGATTATTGAGTGAAGTACCGAACGGAGAAATTCAATATTCGGAACCCTTAGGATTAAACTAGTATATGAAGTGAACTAGAGATAGAAGACTTTGTAACTAGGGGTCATTGGATAATTTGATATTTAACTTAGATAAAATTGACACAATAAAGAGTCCAATAGATCAATTTTACTAAGCAATCCGTTTCATTGCCAAAAGCTCGCTACGGAATACATTATGCAATTATCGACCCTAAAATGTACCACATTAGTGACATACGTGTTCAATCCACTTGTTTGATTAATTGAGTTACTTAGGTTTTATCCTCTGAACGCTTTTCTCATATTGATTAATCCAAGTAAATTGTTTGAATATTTATTGGTTTTGACCTTTTTAGTGACTAGAACTAGAATTAGTTATTTTCAATCTAAAACCCGACCGATTTAGCAATCACCTAGGAAGCTAGTTTGGTGCGTAGTTAGCAAAGTCCCTGTGGGATCGACCTTGATACTTGCTACACGAGCACCTGTGCACTTGCGGCCTATCAAGTTTTTAGCGTTGTTGCCGGGGACTTTGTCCCTAGCCGCCGCCGAACGAATATCCGTAGATTGACTAGATCATTTTCTTTTTGTTTATCTCAAAAAAAAAAAATCCAAAAGAATGGCAATTATCTATTTCCCCCAATATGAGCAGGAATTATTTTGGCGTTATTTTGAGCAATTACTTGCTTGCCCTGTTCCATGTGGTGTTGAGCCTGGGAAATCAGATATTCTTGATATTGTTATTGAGGGAGTGAATAGTGAGACTCGTACTCTATTAGAGTATTTTGGTTTTTATGCTAGAACTGTTGATGAAGCTTGGAGTTTGCTTGAGTGGCTTGCACGTGATACACTTTATTTTGAGAATTCTTTTTGTGCATCTAGTTACTCTCACTCTAATCCTTGTGCATCTCATGCTAGATTATATACTCAACCCCATTGTTTGTCTCCTTGTCGATTATGTTGTTCTCTTGACCATGATGATTCTACATGCCCTAGTTTAGCCAGACTTGAGGTTTTGATGAGGGCAATGCTTGAGCAACAAGATAAGTTAGATGCTAGTCTAGAGGAAATACTTGACCCGTTTGAGGCATCTTTGCAAATTGTTGCTCCATCTTACCCTATCTTACCCAGAGACACTATTGATGGTGCCTCTACATTTCATGATGCATCCTTACCTTTTTCTCAGTCGACGGGGTTTAAGGTGAGTGAGTCCTATGGGTTTGATGTTAGGTATGATGATAATTTTTCTCATGGGTCAGTTGATACTATTGATGGAGAGGCTTGTGAGGGGGTTGTGGGTGGATTAGATCCTTCAAGCAAAGAATTTGATGATGTTGTACTCCCTACTTCCCATGTCTTATTCCATGCTTCTACTCCTTGTTCACCACCTTCCTATTCCCCTAAGTGCCTAAATGAGCCCACTTTTGTTGAAGAGACCATATATGTTCATGTTGATGTGGGCTATGTGGCCAAGGTTAATTCTTGTGATATGCTTGAGGGGAACAACAATATTCTTTATTTGTCCATAGGTACAATAAGAGGGTACCAGTCCTCTCTTGATCCATATTGTGTTTACCTAGAGGACTTGCCTAGAAAACTCATGTGGACAACTTATTTTGATTCTTTTGATTTTTCTAAGGCCTTTGATCTATTTCAGAGAGCGATACTTACATTTTCTACTATAACTCTTTTGTTGCTCTCTTATTTGCAAGCTTGTAAACCGCATGCCGAAGAGTTTGACAAGCTTCTAAGAGCATTGAGTGCGTCCGAAGTGGTGGCCTGGTGTTGAGTTCTTGATGGAATAGCTGATGCTCCATTCGCCCCATTCTTGAGGAGGCGATAGTTTAGGTGCATCTAGCACCTAACCTGGTGAGATCTTTCCTTATTTCCCCTTTTCCAATTTATTTTATTGTGCTTCCATTGAGGACAATGCTTTGTCCAAGCATGGGGGGATTTGTGTGAATAAATTTGTAATTTGTAGTCATTGTCCATTGTTGTACATATGTGTAGTAGTGTCTTGAGTTTGTTTGTTTTTTTTTTCTCAGTTTTTTAGTTTAGTTTATTTATAAATAATTGCATCCTTCTAGTTGCATTAGTTAGATTCATCCTTAGTTTTATTTTATTTTCTTCTTTTTCTTAGTTTTTAGTTTATTTTATTTTCCAGGGTTGCATTTACTTTAGTTTTAGTTTTTATTTCGTGAAAAAAATTTCAAAAAAAATCAGAAAATTAGAAAAATTAAAAAAATTGAGGCATAAGTCTAGGTTTTCTTTTAACTAGATTTAATCTTGAGTAGCCCATTTGTGAATTAAAGTGATAAAAAGAGTTTGTGAAAGCTTAGTGAGTTGAGCATTGCATTTTGAAAGTGATGATTGATTGCCCTTTTATGATCTTTTGGAATGAGTTTGGCATATACATCTATTTGAGCTAGGTTTATTTGAGAGCTTTTACCCGTGAGACCACAAAGCCTTAAAATGACTAATCATTTTTATTAGTCTCATTTTCTATGTGTGACTCATCCATAGTTTTCATTCTCTAGAACTTGTGATGCATCTCTTTAAAACTGCATTTTTTCTTGTGCTTTGATAATATGATAGAGGCATTGTTATATATATTTTAGCTACATAGCCAAATAGCCACCCTTTACATGTTAAAATCTGCCTTTAACCCTCTTTTAGCCTTGTATCACTCTTTCTTTCGATTACCTACATTAAAAGCCATGGCTGAATATTGAATTTCCTACCCTTAAGCCTATGCTTGGAGTGTTAGAGTGTGAAGAGTTGGGTTTATTATGGTGTTTTTGTCGTTTGGTTTTGTTGGGGATGTTGTGAAGTTGAATATCATGAGATTGCTCCCAATTGTAGCTTGATATGGGTTGAGTTGGAAATTTGTCTTATTATTGTATATATAGTTGTTTTGAGTTGTAGTTCATTTTGAAAAAAAAAAGAAAAAACAAAAAAAAAGCAAAAAGAGAAAAGAGAAAAAAGAGAAAAAAAATGAATGAAAAAAAGGTAGAAATAAAGTGTTTAGTAGTTTGTTAGTTTATTTTCTTTGATTTGAGGCGATTTCCACTTGATTATGGGATGTGTTGTAGTGAATATAAGGTGTGAAAGTTTTGTTTGTACAAATTTGGTGAGGTTTATGCTCCAAGCTTGGGTTTTTAGCTCCACTTCCGCAAATATATTTCAACTTCTTACCCTTAACCTTAGCCCCATTACAACCCTTTTGAAAATCCTCTTGATTGTCATTGTGCATTGCATATTAGCGGTAGAGAATTGAGATGTTTTGCAAGCTTATGGTAGGATGTTGCTTTGGTTTGAGTATTGAGCGAACCTTCAATGATTTATTCACATTTAAACACATGAGAGGAGTGTTTCCACATTCCCAAAAAGTGAGTTTGCTCTCTGATTCACCTAGTTTCATGCTTGTACATGTGCCTGCTTGCTTCATTTGTGATTAGGGGGTGATTGATTTGAACTTGAGAAGTGTAGTGCTTGTAAATCTTTCCAAAGCTTTCCCTTCTCTATTATATGGACGTTGATTCTCTTCTGGGGTGTTCTAGATTAGATTTAGTTGATTGAATGATCCTGTTGATGCTTTCCTGATGAGGATTATAAATAAAACATTTGCTTTCATTTTGAGTCTTTTGTTTTGTTTTGTTTTTGAATCTTTTGTCCCCGTGTTTTTATTTCTTTTCTTTTCTTTTCTTTTGTGAGTCTGGACTTGCTTGGGGACAAGCAAGAACTAAGCATGGAGGAATTTGATGAGGGAATATAGTGACTATATATTGGAAGCATTTTGATCGTGAAATTTGGGGATTAATGTGCTTAATTGATCTTTTATGATCTTATTTCGCTATCTTAACTAAGTTTTGTGTGTTTTGTTCAATTTGTGCAGATTAGTGATATGAACTCCAAAGCTCACATCCATTACTTGATTCATCACTAAAAGAGCTTTCCGACAATATATTATAAGGTCAATTCCGAGTTGAGATGATGGAGTTATGAGTAAGATAGTAGAAAGTGTGCGAAAACTGATACATGCCCACTCTTTTGATCACCATCATTTCCACAAGTATGCTATGACTTTGAGGCATATGCCAATGAAAAGTAGACTCCTAGAGCTTTCCGAAATGTCAAGAACCAAGTCAATCGGATGTGGGACGAAGGAGATATGGCCGAAACAAGACGACCCAAAAAACTCCAGAACCAACACGACCCGTGTTGACATCAACACGGTCCGTGTTGGCCTCCAGAGAGCTCAATTTCCCCAGAAACCATCAACACGACCCGTGTTGACACAACACGGTCCGTGTTGGCCCTGTTTATGACGATTTGGCCGTTTCAACTTCTCTTAATGGCTATATAATTGTAGATTCGGCTGATTCATCCATCACCATCCACCTTCATTCATTCACTCCCATTCACCATCCATCTCCATCTCTACCATCATCCATCCCTTCCTCCACAAATCCATCCACATTCATCCTTAGTTGAAGATTGAGAGTTTATTAGAGTTCGAAGATCGATTCTCAAGAAATCCATTGAAGTGGAGGAGCAAAAGTCCCCACCGACTACCATTTAAGCGAGGAACGATTTCCATCTCGGTTTACTTCTCTTTCTTTTAGATTTCATGCTTTCTAGAATAGATTTTGATATGTTTTGTGTTTTGAACATGAGTAGTGAGTAGTTTCTTTCAGTTTGGGGGATAATCCCTTTCAAGTTTCTCTTATGGATTGAGTATTGTTGGATTGAACAAGTTTGTTTGTCTTGTTTGAATGCATTTTATTTATCCTTTGATTTTGTATGTCACTGCTTTTGCTTGATCACCATTAGCATGGTTATAGATTATTGAGTGAAGTACCGAACGAAGAAATTCAATATTCGGAACCCTTAGGATTAAACTAGTATATGAAGTGAACTAGAGATAGAAGACTTTGTAACTAGGGGTCATTGGATAATTTGATATTTAACTTGGATAAAATTGACACAATAAAGAGTCCAATAGATCAATTTTACTAAGCAATCCGTTTCATTGCCAAAAGCTCGCTACGGAATACATTATGCAATTATCGACCCTAAAATGTACAACATTAGTGACATACGTGTTCAATACACTTGTTTGATTAATAGAGTTACTTAGGTTTTATCCTCTGAACGCTTTTCTCATATTGATTAATCCAAGTAAATTGTTTGAATATTTGTTGGTTTTGACCTTTTTAGTGACTAGAACTAGAATTAGTTATTTTCAATCTAAAACCCGACAGATTTAGCAATCACCTAGGAAGCTAGTTTGGTGCGTAGGTAGCAAAGTCCCTGTGGGATCGACCTTGATACTTGCTACACGAGCACCTGTGCACTTGCGGCCTATCAGCGAGCCACTTAGCCGACTCGGTCGAGTCGTATGCAGATCTGCTTTTTGTCGGGCTGTTTGCAGGTAATCTGAAATCTAGGTGGGTGGGACCTTTAATTGTGACTACCGTGTTTCCATCGGGAGTTGTTGAGATTAAGAACCCACTAATGAGTCTGTTTGGAAAGTTAACGGTCACAGGTTGAAACCTTTCTTGGAGCTTCCAAAGAAGGTGGATGTGGAATGTGTGACATTCCACGATCTGTCAGTTGGTTGAAGGAAGGTCTGTTAACATTCTTGTAAACATTGTAAATTAGTTTTCTTTTCTTTGTTTGTTTTCTTGTTTACTTCTATTAATTATGCACTAACAAGTGGAAAGATCAATTTATTGTGCGTATGTGCATCATTCGTGGCATGTATAATCAATCTCCATTTACAAATCATGCAAAGATTCAATTATAATCTAATCAGGTATCATCTTTCCTTATTGTTTGAATTTAGTTAGTGAGAAGTTTCTTTTTCATTTCTTTGGTGAGATTTTTGTTGTTTCTTCTTTTAGGATGCTTGTTTTCCTCTCTTTTTAGTCACAATGAGGACACAGTGTGACCTTTTTGTGTGGGAGTGGGGAAGCATGCATGCCGAATTTTTTCTCTTTCCTTGTAAAAAGTTTTGGGGTAGTTATTTTCTTATGTTTTGTGTGTTTTTGGTTTCATTTTGCTTAAGTATTTAGTTATGATAGTTCTTAGTTAGAATTTTTGATTATTAGGTAAGTGTTTCGGGTTTTAAGGTGCCCGGGGAGGTTCTAGAGTGTTGAGAGTTTAAAAAATTTTTTGGTGTAAGTAAGAGTTACATACTTAGTTTATTTTGAGGAAAAACTAACTTTTTCAAATTTTAGGCGGGAACTTGACTCGTGCGAGTCACCATCAGGCGCGCCCGAGTTGTGTTACTCAGCTAACTTTGAAATTCAAAACGAAAAGAAGGGTCAGAAGTTCCAGAAGCATGACTCGACCGAGTCATTAGTTGGCGCGGTCGAGTCAGTCGACTCAGCCCAAAAGAAGTTGAGATAGACGCTAAGGCAAGATTCCGTCAGAAGAAAGGCGCGGGCGAGTCACTAAGACGTCTCGGTCGAGCCGTCGTTAGGCCAGGATTTTCCAAGGCGCACAAAAGCGTGACTCGGGCGAGCCACTTAGCCGACTCGGTCGAATCGTATGCAGATCTGCTTTTTGTCGGGCTGTTTCCGGGTAAACTGAAATCTAGGTGGGTGGGACCTTTAATTGTGACTACCGTGTTTCCATCGGGAGTTGTTGAGATTAAGAACCCCACTAATGAGTCTGAGTGGAAAGTTAACGGTCACAGGTTGAAACCTTTCTTGGAGCTTCCGGAGATGGTGGATGTGGAATGTGTGACATTCCACGATCTGTCTGTTGGTTGATGGAAGGTATGTTAACATTCTTGTATATATTGTAAATTAGTTTTCTTTTCTTTGTTTGTTTTCTTGTTTACTTCTATGAATTATGCACTAACAAGAGGAAAGATCAATTTATTGTGCGTATGTGCATCATTCGTGGCATGTATAATTAATCTCCATTTACAAATCATGCAAAGATTCAATTATAATCCAATCAGGTATCATCTTTCCATATTTTTTGAATTTAGATAGTGAGAAGTTTCTTTTTCATTTCTTTGGTGAGATGTTTGTTGTTTCTTCTTTTAGGGTGCTTGTTTTCCTCTCTTTTTAGTCACAATGAGGACACAGTCTGACGTTTTTCTGTGGGAGAGGGGAAGCATGCATGCCGAATTTTTTCTCTTTCCTTGTAAAAAGTTTTGGGGTAGTTATTTTCTTAGGTTTTGTGTGTTTTTGGTTTCATTTTGCTTAAGTATTTAGGAATGATAGTTCTTAGTTAGAATTTTTTATTATTAGGTAAGTGTTTTGGGTTTTATGCTGCCCGGGGAGGTTCGAGAGTGTTGAGAGTTTAAAAAAATTTTTAGTGTAAGTGAGAGTTTAAAAAAATTATGAGAAAAACTAACTTTTTCAAATTTTAGGCGAGAACTTGAGTCTTGCGAGTCACAATCAGGCGCGCCCGAGTTGTCTTACTCAGCTAACTTTGAAATTCATAACGAAAAAGAAGGGTCAGAAGTTCCAGAAGCATGACTCGACCGAGTCAATAGTTGGCGCGGCCGAGTCAGTCGACTGAGCCCAAAAGAAGTTGAGATAGACGCTAAGGCAAGATTCCGTCAGAAGAAAGGCGCGGGCGAGTCACTAAGACGTCTCGGTCGAGCCGTCGTTCGGCCAGGATTTTCTAAGGCGCACAGAAGCGTGACTCGGGCGAGCCACTTAGCCGACTCGGTCGAGTTGTATGCAGATCTGCTTTTTGTCGGGCTATTTACGGGTAAACTAAAATCTAGGTGGATGGGTCCTTTAATTGTGACTACCGTGTTTCCATCGGGAGTTGTTGAGATTAAGAACCCCACTAATGAGGCTGTTTGTAAAGTTAACGGTCACAGGTTGAAACCTTTCTTGGAGCTTCCAGAGAAGGTGGATATGGAATGTGTGACATTCCACGATCTGTCTGTTTGTTGAAGGAAGGTATGTTAACATTCTTGTATATATTGTAAATTTGTTATCTTTTATTTGTTTGTTTTCTTGTTTACTTCTCCTAATTATCCACTAACAAGAGGAAAGATCAATTTATAGTGCGAATGTGCATCATTCGTGGCATGTATAATCAATCTCCACTTACAAGTCATGCAAAGATTCAATTATAATCCAATCAGGTATCATCTTTCCTTATTGTTTGAATTTAGTTATTGAGAAGTTTCTTTTTCATTTCTTTGGTGAGATTTTTGTTGTTTCTTCTATTACGGTGCTTGTTTTCCTCTCTTTTTAGTCACAATTAAGACACAGTAAGACCTTTTTGTGTAGGAGTGGGGAAGCATGCATGCCGGTTTTTTTCTCTTTCCTTGTAAAAAGTTTAAGGGTAGTTATATTCTTAGGTTTTGTGTGTTTTTTCTTTCATTTTTCTTAAGTATTTAGTTATGATAGTTCTTAGTTAGAATTTTAGATCATTAGGTAAGTGTTTCGGGTTTAAGGTGCCCGGGGAGGTTCTAGAGTGTTTAGAGTTTAAAAAAATTTTTAGTGGAAGTGAGAGTTACATACTTAGTTTATTTTGAGGAAAAACTAACTTTTTCAAATTTTGGGCGGGAACTTGACTCGGGCGAGTCACAATCAGGCGCGCCCGAGTTGTCTTACTCAGCTAACTTTGAAATTCAAAATGAAAAGAAGGGTCAGAAGTTACATAAGCATGACTCGACCGAGTCAGTAGTTGGCGCGGCCGAGTCAGTCGACCGAGCCCAAAAGAAGTTGAGATAGACGCTAAGGGAAGATTACGTCGGAAGAAAGGCGCGGGCGAGTCACTAAGACGTGTCGGTCGAGCCGTCGTTCGGCCAGGATTTTCCAAGGCGCACAGAAGCTTCACTCGGGCGAGCCACTTAGCCGACTCGGTCGAGTTGTATGTAAAGCTGCTTTTTGTTGGGCTGTTTGCGGGTAAACTGAAATTAAGGTGGATGGGACCTTTAATTGTGACTACCGTGTTTCCATCGGGAGTTGTTGAGATTAAGAACCCCACTAATGAGTCTGTGTGGAAAGTTAACGGTCACAGGTTGAAACCTTTCTTCGAGCTTCCAAAGAAGGTGGATGTGGAATGTGTGACATTCCACGATCTGTCTGTTGGTTGAAGGAAGGTATGTTAACATTCTTGTATATATTGTAAATTAGTTATCTTTTCTTTGTTTGTTTTCTTGTTTACTTCTCCTAATTATGCACTGACAAGAGGAAAGATCAATTTATTGTGCGTATGTCTATCATTCGTGGCATGTATAATCAATCTCCACTTACAAGTCATGCAAAGATTGAATTATAATCCAATCAGGTATCATCTTTCCTTATTGTTTGAATTTAGTTAGTGAGAAGTTTCTTTTTCATTTCTTTGGTGAGATTTTTGTTGTTTCTTCTTTTAGGGTGCTTGTTTTCCTCTCTTTTTCATCACAATGAGGACACAGTAAAACCTTTTTGTGTGGGAGTGGGGAAGCATGCACGTCGGTTTTTTTCACTTTCCTTGTAAAAAGTTTTGGGGTAGTTATTTTCTTAGGTTTTGTATGTTTTTTGTTTCATTTTGCTTAAGTATTTAGTTATGATAGTTCTTAGTTAGAATTTTGGATTATTAGGTAAGTGTTTTGGGTTTTAAGCTGCCCAGGGAGGTTCGAGAGTGTTGAGAGTTTAAAAAAATTTATAGTGTAAGTGAGAGTTACATACTTAGTTTATTTTGAGAAAAACTAACTTTTTAAAATTTTTGGCGAGAACTTGAGTCGTGCGAGTCACAATCAGGCGCGCCCGAGTTGTCTTTCTCAGCTAACTTTGAAATTCAAAACGAAAAAGAAAGGTCAGAAGTTCCAGAAGCATGTCTCGACCGAGTCAGTAGTTGGCGCGGCCGAGTCAGTCGACGGAGCCCAAAAGAAGTTGTGATAGACGCTAAGGCAAGATTCCGTCAGAAGAAAGGCGCGGGCGAGTCACTAAAACGTCTCGGTCGAGTCGTCGTTTGGCCAGGATTTTCCAAGGCGCACAGAAGCGTGACTCGGGCGAGCCACTTAGCCGACTCGGTCAAGTTGTATGCAGATCTGCTTTTTGTCGGGCTGTTTACGGGTAAACTGAAATCTAGGTGGATGGGTCCTTTAATTGTGATTACCGTGTTTCCATCGGGAGTTGTTGAGATTAAGAACCCCACTAATGAGTCTGTTTGGAAAGTTAACGGTCACAGGTTGAAACCTTTCTTGGAGCTTCCAGAGAAGGTGGATGTGGAATGTGTGACATTCCACGATCTGTCTGTTGGTTGAAGGAAGGTATGTTAACATTCTTGTATATATTGTAAATTTGTTATCTTTTCTTTGTTTGTTTTCTTGTTTACTTCTCCTAATTATCCACTAACAAGAGGAAAGATCAATTTATAGTGCGTATGTGCATCATTCGTGGCATGTATAATCAATCTCAACTTACAAGTCATGCAAAGATTCAATTATAATCCAATCAGGTATCATCTTTCCTTATTGTTTGAATTTAGTTAGTGAGAAGTTTCTTTTTCATTTCTTTGGTGAGATTTTTGTTGTTTCTTCTTTTAGGGTGCTTGTTTTAATCTCTTTTTAGTCACAATGAGGACACAGTAAGACCTTTTTGTGTGGGAGTGGGGAAGCATGCACGCCGGTTTTTTTCTCTTTCTGTGTAAAAAGTTTAGGGGTAGTTATTTTCTAAGGTTTTGTATGTTTTTTGTTTCATTTTGCTTAAGTATTTAGTTATGAGAGTTCTTAGTTAGAATTTTAGATCATTAGGTAAGTGTTTCGGGTTTAAGGTGTCCGGGGAGGTTCTAGAGTGTTTAGAGTTTAAAATATTTTTTAGTGGAAGTGAGAGTTACATAGTTTATTTTGAGGAAAAACTAACTTTTTCAAATTTTGGGCGGGAACTTGACTTGGGCGAGTCACAATCAGGCGCGCCCGAGTTGTCTTACTCAGCAAACTTTGAAATTCAAAACGAAAAGAAGGGTCAGAAGTTCCATAAGCATGACTCGACCGAGTAAGTAGGTGGCGCGGCCGAGTCAGTTGACGGAGCCCAAAAGAAGTTGAGATAGACGCTAAGGCAAGATTCCGTCGGAAGAAAGGCGCGGGCGAGTCACTAAGACGTGTAGGTCGAGCCGTCGTTCGGCCAGGATTTTCCAAGGCGCACAGAAGCGTGACTCGAGCGAGCCACTTAGCCGACTCGGACGAGTTGTATGTAGATCTGCTTTTTGTCGGGCTGTTTGCGGGTAAACTGAAATTAAGGTGGATGGGACCTTTAATTGTGACTACCGTGTTTCCATCGGGAGTTGTTGAGATTAAGAACCCCACTAATGAGACTGTGTGGAAAGTTAACGGTCACAGGTTGAAACCTTTCTTCGAGCTTCCAAAGAAGGTGGATGTGGAATGTGTGACATTCCACGATCTGTCTGTTGGTTGAAGGAAGGTATGTTAACATTCTATGATATATATTGTAAATTTGTTATCTTTTCTTTGTTTGTTTTCTTGTTTACTTCTCCTAATTATCCACTAACAAGAGGGAAGATCAATTTATAGTGCGTATGTGCATCATTCGTGGCATGTATAATCAATCCCCACTTACAAGTCATGCAAAGATTCAATTTTGGATTATTAGGTAAGTGCTTCGGGTTTTAAGCTGCCCGGGGAGGTTCGAGAGTGTTGAGAATTTAAAAAAATTTATAGTGTAAGTGAGATTTACATACTTAGTTTATTTTGAGAAAAACTAACTTTTTCAAATTTTAGGCGAGAACTTGAGTCGTGCGAGTCATAATCAGGCGCGCCCGAGTTGTCTTACTCAGCTAACTTTGAAATTCAAAACGAAAAAGAAGGGTCAGAAGTTCCAGAAGCATGATTCGACCGAGTCAGTAGTCGGCGCGGCCGAGTCAGTCGAATGAGCCCAAAAGAAGTTGAGATAGACGCTAAGGCAAGATTCCGTTAGAAGAAAGGCGCGGGCGAGTCACTAAGACGTCTCGGTCGAGCCGTCGTTCGGCCAGGATTTTCCAAGGCGCACAGAAGCGTGACTCGGGCGAGCCACTTAGCCGACTCGGTCGAGTTGTATGCAGATCTGCATTTTGTCGGGCTGTTTACGGGTAAACTAAAATCTAGGTGGATGGGTCTTTTAATTGTGACTACCGTGTTTCCATCGGGAGTTGTTGAGATTAAGAACCCCACTAATGAGTCTGTTTGGAAAGTTAACGGTCACAGGTTGAAACCTTTCTTGGAGCTTCCAGAGAAGGTGGATGTGGAATGTGTGACATTCCAAGATCTGTCTGTTGGTTGAAGGAAGGTATGTTAACATTCTTGTATATATTGTAAATTTGTTATCTTTTCTTTGTTTGTTTTCTTGTTTACTTCTCCTAATTATCCACTAACAAGAGGAAAGATCAATTTATAGTGCGTATGTGCATCATTCGTGGCATGTATAATCAATCTCCACTTACAAGTCATGCAAAGATTCAATTATAATCCAATCAGGTATCCTCTTTCCTTATTGTTTGAATTTAGTTAGTGAGAAGTTTCTTTTTCATTTCTTTGGTGAGATTTTTGTTGTTTCTTCTTTTAGGGTGCTTGTTTTAATCTCTTTTTAGTCACAATGAGGACACAGTAAGACCTTTTTGTGTGGGAGTGGGGAAGCATGCACGCCGGTTTTTTTCTCTTTCCTTGTAAAAAGTTTTGGGGTAGTTATTTTCTTAGGTTTTGTATGTTTTTTGTTTCATTTTGCTTAAGTATTTAGTTATGATACTTCTTAGTTGGAATTTTTGATCATTAGGTAAGTGTTTCGGGTTTAAGGTGCCCGGGGAGGTTCTAGAGTGTTTAGAGTTTAAAAAATTTTTTTAGTGGAAGTGAGAGTTACATACTTAGTTTATTTTGAGGAAAAACTAACTTTTTCAAATTTTGGGCAGGAACTTGACTCCGGCGAGTCACAATCAGGCGCGCCCGAGTTGTCTTACTCAGCTAACTTTGAAATTCAAAACGAAAAGAAGAGTCAGAAGTTCCATAAGCATGACTCGACCGAGTCAGTAGTTGGGGCGGCCGAGTTAGTTGACCGAGCCCAAAAGAAGTTGAGATAAACGCTAAGGCAAGATTCCGTCAGAAGAAAGGCGCGGGCGAGTCACTAAGACGTCTCGGTCGAGCCGCCGTTCGGCCAGGATTTTCCAAGGCGCACAGAAGCGTGACTCGGGCGAGCCACTTAGCCGACTCGGTCGAGTCGTATGCAGATCTGCTTTTGGCCGGGCTGTTTGCGGGTAAACTTAAATCTAGGTGGATGGGACCTTTAATTGTGACTACCGTGTTTCCTTCGGGAGTTGTTGGGATTAAGAACCCCACTAATGAGTCTGTGTGGAAAGTTAACGGTCACAGGTTGAAACCTTTCTTGGAGCTTCCAAAGAAGGTGGATGTGGAATGTGTGACATTCCACGATCTGTTTGTTGGTTGAAGGAAGGTATGTTAACATTCTTGTATATATTGTAAATTAGTTATCTTTTCTTTGTTTGTTTTCTTGTTTACTTCTCCTAATTATGCACTAACAAGAGGAAAGATCAATTTATTGTGCGTATGTGCATCATTCGTGGCATGTATAATCAATCTCCACTTACAAGTCATGCAAAGATTCAATTATAATCCAATCAGGTATCATCTTTCCTTATTGTTTGAATTTAGTTAGTGAGAAGTTTCTTTTTCATTTCTTTGGTGAGATTTTTGTTGTTTCTTCTTTTAGGGTGCTTGTTTTCATCTCTTTTTAGTCACAATGAGGACACAGTAAGACCTTTTTGTGTGGGAGTGGGGAAGCATGCACGCCGGTTTTTTTCTCTTTCCTTGTAAAAAGTTTAAGGGTAGTTATTTTCTTAGGTTTTGTATGTTTTTTGTTTCATTTTGCTTAAGTATTTAGTTATGATAGTTCTTAGTTAGAATTTTGGATTATTAGGTAAGTGTTTCGGGTTTAAGCTTCCCGGGGAGGTTCTAGAGTGTTTAGAGTTTAAAAATTTTTTTAGTGGAAGTGAGAGTTACATACTTAGTTTATTTTGAGGAAAAACTAACTTTTTCAAATTTTGGGCAGGAACTTGACTCGGGCGAGTCACAATCAGGCGCGCCCGAGTTGTCTTACTCAGCTAACTTTGAAATTCAAAACGAAAAGAAGGGTCACAAGTTCCAAAAGCATGACTCGACCGAGTCAGTCGATAGAGCCCAAAAGAAGTTGAGATAGACGCTAAGGCACGATTCCGTCAGAGGAAAGGCGCGGGCGAGTCACTAAGACGTGTCGGTCGAGCCGTCGTTCGGCCATTATTTTCAAAGGCGCACAGAAGCGTGACTCGGGCGAGCCACTTAGCCGACTGGGTCGAGTTGTATGCAGATCTGCTTTTTGTCGGGCTGTTTGCGGGTAAACTGAAATTTAGGTGGATGGGACCTTTAATTGTGACTACCGTGTTTCCATCGGGAGTTGTTGAGATTAAGAACCCCACTAATGAGTCTGTGTTGAAAGTTAACGGTGACAGGTTGAAACCTTTCTTGGAGCTTCCAAAGAAGGTGGATGTAGAATGTGTGACATTCCACGATCTGTCTGTTGGTCGAAGGAAGGTATGTTAACATTCTTGTATATATTGTAAATTAGTTATGCAATAACAAGAGGAAATATCAATTTATTGTGCGTATGTGCATCATTCGTGGCATGTATAATCAATCTCCACTTACAAGTCATGCAAAGATTCAATTATAATCCAATCAGGTATCATCTTTCCTTATTGTTTGAATTTAGTTAGTGAGAAGTTTCTTTTTCATTTCTTTGGTGAGAATTTTGTTGTTTCTTCTTTTAGGGTGCTTGTTTTCCTCTCTTTTTAGTCACAATGAGGACACAGTAAGACCTTTTTGTGTAGGAGTGGGGAAGCATGCACGCCGGTTTTTTTCTCTTTCCTTGTAAAAAGTTTTGGGGTAGTTATTTTCTTAGGTTTTGTATGTTTTTTGTTTCATTTTGCTTAAGTATTTAGTTATGATAGTTCTTAGTTAGAATTTTGGATTATTAGGTAAGTGTTTCGGGTTTAAGCTTCCCGGGGAGGTTCTAGAGTGTTTAGAGTTTAAAAAATTTTTTAGTGGAAGTGAGAGTTACATACTTAGTTTATTTTGAGGAAAAACTAACTTTTTCAAATTTTGGGCAGGAACTTGACTCGGGCGAGTCACAATCAGGCGCGCCCGAGTTGTCTTACTCAGCTAACTTTGAAATTCAAAACGAAAAGAAGGGTCACAAGTTCCAAAAGCATGACTCGACCGAGTCAGTCGATAGAGCCCAAAAGAAGTTGAGATAGACGCTAAGGCACGATTCCGTCAGAGGAAAGGCGCGGGCGAGTCACTAAGACGTGTCGGTCGAGCCGTCGTTCGGCCATTATTTTCAAAGGCGCACAGAAGCGTGACTCGGGCGAGCCACTTAGCCGACTGGGTCGAGTTGTATGCAGATCTGCTTTTTGTCGGCCGTTATGTAAATCAAATTTAGGTGGATGGGACCTTTAATTGTGACTACCGTGTTTCCATCGGGAGTTGTTGAGATTAAGAACCCCACTAATGAGTCTGTGTTGAAAGTTAACGGTGACAGGTTGAAACCTTTCTTGGAGCTTCCAAAGAAGGTGGATGTAGAATGTGTGACATTCCACGATCTGTCTGTTGGTCGAAGGAAGGTATGTTAACATTCTTGTATATATTGTAAATTAGTTATGCAATAACAAGAGGAAATATCAATTTATTGTGCGTATGTGCATCATTCGTGGCATGTATAATCAATCTCCACTTACAAGTCATGCAAAGATTCAATTATAATCCAATCAGGTATCATCTTTCCTTATTGTTTGAATTTAGTTAGTGAGAAGTTTCTTTTTCATTTCTTTGGTGAGAATTTTGTTGTTTCTTCTTTTAGGGTGCTTGTTTTCCTCTCTTTTTAGTCACAATGAGGACACAGTAAGACCTTTTTGTGTAGGAGTGGGGAAGCATGCACGCCGGTTTTTTTCTCTTTCCTTGTAAAAAGTTTTGGGGTAGTTATTTTCTTAGGTTTTGTATGTTTTTTGTTTCATTTTGCTTAAGTATTTAGTTATGATAGTTCTTAGTTAGAATTTTGGATTATTAGGTAAGTGTTTCGGGTTAAAGGTCCCGGGGAGGTTCTAGAGTGTTTAGAGTTTAAAATTTTTTTTATTGGAAGTGAGAGTTACATACTTAGTTTATTTTGAGGAAAAACTAACTTTTTCAAATTTTGGGAGGAACTTGACTCGGGCGAGTCACAATCAGGCGCGCCCGAGTTGTCTTACTCAGCTAACTTTGAAATTCAAAACGAAAAGAAGGGTCGGTTCGAGTGCATGACTCGAGTCATGAGTAAGCGCGCCGAGTCGACGATCGAGCCCAAAAGAAGTGAGATAGACGCTAAGGCAAGATTCCGTCGTAAGAAAGGCGCGGCGAGTCACTAAGACGTCTCGGTCGAGCCGCTGCTCGCCAGATTTTCAAGGCGCATGAAGCGACTCGGGCGAGCCACTTAGCCGACTCGGTCGAGTCGTATGCAGATCTGCTTTTGGCCGGGCTGTTTGCGGGTAAACTTAAATCTAGGTGGATGGGACCTTTAATTGTGACTACCGTGTTTCCTTCGGGAGTTGTTGAGATTAAGAACCCCACTAATGAGGCTGTGTGGAAAGTTAACGGTCACAGGTTGAAACCTTTCTTGGAGCTTCCGGAGAAGGTGGATGTCGAATGTGTGACATTCCACGATCTGTCTGTTGGTTGAAGGAAGGTCTGTTAACATTCTTGTATATATTGTAAATTAGTTTTCTTTTCTTTGTTTGTTTTCTTGTTTACTTCTCCTAATTATGCACTAACAAGAGGAAAGATCGATTTATTGTGCGTATGTGCATCATTCGTGGCATGTATAATCAATCTCCAGTTACAAGTCATGCAAAGATTCAATTATAATCCAATCAGGTATCATCTTTCGTTATTGTTTGAATTTAGTTAGTGAGAAGTTTCTTTTTCACTTCTTTGGTGAGATTTTTGTTGTTTCTTCTATTAGGGTGCTTGTTTTCCTCTCTTTTTAGTCACAATGAGGACACGGTAAGACCTTTTTGTGTAGGAGTGGGGAAGCATGCATGCCGGTTTTTTTCTCTTTCCTTGTAAAAATTTTTGGGGTAGTTATTTTCTTAGGTTTTGTGTGTTTTTGGTTTCATTTTGCTAAAGTATTTAGTTATGATAGTTCTTAGTTAGAATTTTAGATCATTAGGTAAGTGTTTCGGGATTAAGGTGCCCGTGGAGGTTCTAGAGTGTTTAGAGTTTAAAAAATTTTTTAGTGGAAGTGAGAGTTACATACTTAGTTTCTTTTGAGGAAAAACTAACTTTTTCAAATTTTGGGCACGAACTTGACTCGGGCGAGTCACATTCAGGCGCGCCCGAGTTGTCTTACTCAGCTAACTTTGAAATTCAAAACGAAAAGAAGGGTCACAAGTTCCATAAGCATGACTCGACCGAGTCAGTAGTTGGCGCGGCCGAGTCAGTCGACCGAGCCCAAAAGAAGTTGAGATAGACGCTAAGGCAAGATTCCGTCAGAAGAAAGGCGCGGGCGAGTCACTAAGACGTGTCGGTCGAGCCGTCATTCGGCCAGGGTTTTCGAAGGCGCACAGAAGCGGGACTCGGGCGAGCCACTTAGCCGACTCGGTCGAGTTGTATGTAGATCTGCTTTTTGTCGGGCTGTTTGCGCGTAAACTGAAATTTAGGTGGATTGGACCTTTAATTGTGACTACCGTGTTTCCATTGGGAGTTGTTGACATTAAGAACCCCACTAATGAGTCTGTGTGGAAAGTTAACGGTCACAGGTTGAAACCTTTCTTGGAGCTTCCAAAGAAGGTGGATGTGGAATGTGTGACATTCCACGATCTGTCTGTTGGTTGAAGGAAGGTATGTTAACATTCTTGTATATATTGTAAATTAGTTATCTTTTCTTTTTTTGTTTTCTTGTTTACTTCTCCTAATTATGCAATAACAAGAGGGAATATCAATTTATTGTGCGTATGTGCATCATTCCTGGCATGTATAATCAATCTCCACTTACAAGTCATGCAAAGATTCAATTATAATCCAATCAGGTATCATCTTTCCTTATTGTTTGAATTTAGTTAGTGAGAAGTTTCTTTTTCATTTCTTTGGTGAGAATTTTGTTGTTTCTTCTTTTAGGGTGCTTGTTTTCCTCTCTTTTTAGTCACAATGAGGACACAGTAAGACCTTTTTGTGTAGGAGTGGGGAAGCATGCACGCCGGTTTTTTTCTCTTTCCTTGTAAAAAGTTTTGGGGTAGTTATTTTCTTAGGTTTTGTATGTTTTTTGTTTCATTTTGCTTAAGTATTTAGTTATGATAGTTCTTAGTTAGAATTTTGGATTATTAGGTAAGTGTTTCGGGTTAAAGGTGCCCGGGGAGGTTCTAGAGTTTTTATAGTTTAAAAATTTTTTTAGTGGAAGTGAGAGTTACATACTTAGTTTATTTTGAGGAAAAACTAACTTTTTCAAATTTTGGGAGGAACTTGACTCGGGCGAGTCACAATCAGGCGCGCCCGAGTTGTCTTACTCAGCTAACTTTAAAATTCAAAACGAAAAGAAGGGTCAGAAGTTCCAAAAGCATGACTCGACCGAGTCAGTAGTTGGCGCGGCCGAGTCAGACGACTGAGCCCAAAAGAAGTTGAGATAGACGCTAAGGCAAGATTCCGTCAGAAGAAAGGCGCGGGCGAGTCACTAAGACGTCTCGGTCGAGCTGCTCGCCAGATTTTCCAAGGCGCACGAAGCGTGACTCGGCGAGCCACTTAGCCGACTTGGCCGAGTTGTATGCAGACCGCTACGGGCCGTCATGCGTGAACTGAAATCTAGGTGGATGGGACCTTTAATTGTGACTACCGTGTTTCCTTCGGGAGTTGTTGAGATTAAGAACCCCACTAATGAGGCTGTGTGGAAAGTTAACGGTCACAGGTTGAATCCTCTCTTGGAGCTTCCGGAGAAGGTGGATGTCGAATGTGTGACATTCCACGATCTGTCTGTTGGTTGAAGGAAGGTCTGTTAACATTCTTGTATATATTGTAAATTAGTTTTCTTTTCTTTGTTTGTTTTCTTGTTTACTTCTCCTAATTATGCACTAACAAGAGGAAAGATCAATTTATTGTGCGTATGTGCATCATTCGTGGCATGTATAATCAATCTCCAGTTACAAGTCATGCAAAGATTCAATTATAATCCAATCAGGTATCATCTTTCGTTATTGTTTGAATTTAGTTGGTGAGAAGTTTCTTTTTCATTTCTTTGGTGAGATTTTTGTTGTTTCTTCTATTAGGGTGCTTGTTTTCCTCTCTTTTTAGTCACAATGAGGACACGGGAAGACCTTTTTGTGTAGGAGTGGGGAAGCATGCATGCCGGTTTTTTTCTCTTTCCTTGTAAAAATTTTTGGGGTAGTTATTTTCTTAGGTTTTGTGTGTTTTTGGTTTCATTTTGCTAAAGTATTTAGTTATGATAGTTCTTAGTTAGAATTTTAGATCATTAGGTAAGTGTTTCGGGATTAAGGTGCCCGGGGAGGTTCTAGAGTGTTTAGAGTTTAAAAATTTTTTTAGTGGAAGTGAGAGTTACATGCTTAGTTTCTTTTAAGGAAAAACTAACTTTTTCAAATTTTGGGTACGAACTTGACTCGGGCGAGTCACATTCAGGCGCGCCAGAGTTGTCTTACTCAGCTAACTTTGAAATTCAAAACGAAAAGAAGGGTCACAAGTTCCATAAGCATGACTCGACCGAGTCAGTAGTTGGCGCGGCCGAGTCAGTCGACCGAGCCCAAAAGAAGTTGAGATAGACGCTAAGGCAAGATTCCGACAGAAGAAAGGCGCGGGCCAGTCACTAAGACGTGTCGGTCGAGCTGTCATTCGGCCAGGATTTTCCAAGGCGCATAGAAGCGTGACTCGGGCGAGCCACTTAGCCGACTCGGTCGAGTTGTATGTAGATCTGCTTTTTGTCGGGCTGTTTGCGCGTAAACTGAAATTTAGGTGGATTGGACCTTTAATTGTGACTACCGTGTTTCCATTGGGAGTTGTTGACATTAAGAACCCCACTAATGAGTCTGTGTGGAAAGTTAATGGTCACAGGTTGAAACCTTTCTTGGAACTTCCAAAGAAGGTGGATGTGGAATGTGTGACATTCCACGATCTGTCTGTTGGTTGAAGGAAGGTATGTTAACATTCTTGTATATATTGTAAATTAGTTATCTTTTCTTTGTTTGTATTCTTGTTTACTTCTCCTAATTATGCAATAACAAGAGGAAATATCAATTTATTGTGCGTATGTGCATCATTCCTGGCATGTATAATCAATCTCCACTTACAAGTCATGCAAAGATTCAATTATAAACCAATCAGGTATCATCTTTCCTTATTGTTTGAATTTAGTTAGTGAGAAGTTTCCTTTTCATTTCTTTGGTGAGAATTTTGTTGTTTCTTCTTTTAGGGTGCTTGTTTTCCTCTCTTTTTAGTCACAATGAGGACACAGTAAGACCTTTTTGTGTAGGAGTGGGGAAGCATGCACGCCGGTTTTTTTCTCTTTCCTTGTAAAAAGTTTTGGGGTAGTTATTTTCTTAGGTTTTGTATGTTTTTTGTTTCATTTTGCTCAAGTATTTAGTTATGATAGTTCTTAGTTAGAATTTTGGATTATTAGGTAAGTGTTTCGGGTTAAAGGTGCCCGGGGAGGTTCTAGAGTGTTTAGAGTTTAAAAAATTTTTTAGTGGAAGTGAGAGTTACATACTTAGTTTATTTTGAGGAAACACTAACTTTTTCAAATTTTGGGAGGAACTTGACTCAAGTAGTCACAATCAGCGCTACCGAGTTGTCTTACTCATTAACTTTGAAATTCAAAACGAAAAGAAGGGTCAGAAGTTCCAGAAGCATGACTCGACCGAGTCAGTAGTTGGCGCGGCCGAGTCAGACGACTGAGCCCAAAAGAAGTTGAGATAGACGCTAAGGCAAGATTCCGTCAGAAGAAAGGCGCGGGCGAGTCACTAAGACGTCTCGGTCGAGCCGCTCGCCAGATTTTCCAAGGCGCACGTAAGCGACTCGGGCGAAGTTACTTAGCCGACTCGCCGAGTCGTATGCAGACCGCTTTGTCGGCCGTTTCGGGTAAACCAAATCTAGGTGGATGGGACCTTTAATTGTGAATACCGTGTTTCCTTCGGGAGTTGTTGAGATTAAGAACCCCACTAATGAGGCTGTGTGGAAAGTTAACGGTCACAGGTTGAAACCTTTCTTGGAGCTTCCGGAGAAGGTGGATGTCGAATGTGACATTCCACGATCCGTCTGCTGGTCAAGGAAGGTCTGAAACATTCTTGTATATATTGTAAATTAGTTTTCTTTTCTTTGTTTGTTTTCTTGTTTACTTCTCCTAATTATGCACTAACAAGAGGAAAGATCAATTTATCAGCGATGTGCATCATTCGTGGCATGTATAATCAATCTCCACTTACAAGTCATGCAAAGATTCAATTATAATCAATTCAGGTATCATCTTTCCTTATTGTTTGAATTTAGTTAGTGATTAGTTTCTTTTTCATTTCTTTGGTGAGATTTTTGTTGTTTCTTCTTTTAGGGTGCTTGTATTCCTCTCTTTTTAGTCACAATGAGGACACAGTAAGACCTTTTTGTGTAGGAGTGGGGAAGCATGCACGCCGCTTTTTTCTTTCCTCAGAAAAGTTTTGGGGTAGTTATTTTCTTAGGTTTTGTTTTTTTTTGTTTCATTTTGCTTAAGTATTTAGTTATGATAGTTCTTAATTAGAATTTTAGATCATTAGGTAAGTGTTTCGGGATTAAGGTGCCCGGGGAGGTTCTAGAGTGTTTAGAGTTTAAAATTTTTTTTAGTGGAAGTGAGAGTTACATACTTAGTTTCTTTTAAGGAAAAACTAACTTTTTCAAATTTTGGGCACGAACTTGACTCGGGCGAGTCACATTCAGGCGCGCCAGAGTTGTCTTACTCAGCTAACTTTGAAATTCAAAACGAAAAGAAGGGTCACAAGTTCCATAAGCATGACTCGACCGAGTCAGTAGTTGGCGCGGCCGAGTCAGTCGACCGAGCCCAAAAGAAGTTGAGATAGACGCTAAGGCAAGATTCCGACAGAAGAAAGGCGCGCCACTACTAAGACGTTGGCCGAGTCATTATTCGGCCAGGATTTTCCAAGGCGCACAGAAGCGTGACTCGGGCGAGCCACTTAGCCGACTCGGTCGAGTTGTATGTAGATCTGCTTTTTGTCGGGCTGTTTGCGCGTAAACTGAAATTTAGGTGGATGGGACCTTTAATTGTGACTACCGTGTTTCCATTGGGAGTTGTTGACATTAAGAACCCCACTAATGAGTCTGTGTGGAAAGTTAATGGTCACAGGTTGAAACCTTTCTTGGAACTTCCAAAGAAGGTGGATGTGGAATGTGTGACATTCCACGATCTGTCTGTTGGTTGAAGGAAGGTATGTTAACATTCTTGTATATATTGTAAATTAGTTATCTTTTCTTTGTTTGTTTTCTTGTTTACTTCTCCTAATTATGCAATAACATGAGGAAATATCAATTTATTGTGCGTATGTGCATCATTCCTGGCATGTATAATCAATCTCCACTTACAAGTCATGCAAAGATTCAATTATAATCCAATCAGGTATCATCTTTCCTTATTGTTTGAATTTAGTTAGTGAGAAGTTTCCTTTTCATTTCTTTGGTGAGAATTTTGTTGTTTCTTCTTTTTGGGTGCTCGTTTTCCTCTCTTTTTAGTCACAATGAGGACACAGTAAGACCTTTTTGTGTAGGAGTGGGGAAGCATGCACGCCGGTTTTTTTCTCTTTCCTTGTAAAAAGTTTTGGGGTAGTTATTTTCTTAGGTTTTGTATGTTTTTTGTTTCATTTTGCTCAAGTATTTAGTTATGATAGTTCTTAGTTAGAATTTTGGATTATTAGGTAAGTGTTTCGGGTTAAAGGTGCCCGGGGAGGTTCTAGAGTGTTTAGAGTTTAAAAAATTTTTTAGTGGAAGTGAGAGTTACATACTTAGTTTATTTTGAGGAAACACTAACTTTTTCAAATTTTGGGAGGAACTTGACTCGGGCGAGTCACAATCAGGCGCGCCCGAGTTGTCTTACTCAGCTAACTTTGAAATTCAAAACGAAAAGAAGGGTCAGAAGTTCCAGAAGCATGACTCGACCGAGTTAGTAGTTGGCGCGGCCGAGTCAGACGACTGAGCCCAAAAGAAGTTGAGATAGACGCTAAGGCAAGATTCCGTCAGAAGAAAGGCGCGGGCGAGTCACTAAGACGTCTCGGTCGAGCCGCCGTTCGGCCAGGATTTTCCAAGGCGCACGTGCGTGACTCGGCGAAGACTTAGCCGACTCGGTCGAGTCGTATGCAGATCCGCTACGGGCCGTTTGGCGTAAATCAAATCTAGGTGGATGGGACCTTTAATTGTGACTACCGTGTTTCCTTCGGGAGTTGTTGAGATTAAGAACCCCACTAATGAGGCTGTGTAGAAAGTTAACGGTCACAGGTTGAAACCTTTCTTGGAGCTTCCGGAGAAGGTGGATGTCGAATGTGTGACATTCCACGATCTGTCTGTTGGTTGAAGGAAGGTCTGTAAACATTCTTGTATATATTGTAAATTAGTTTTCTTTTCTTTGTTTGTTTTCTTGTTTACTTCTCCTAATTATGCACTAACAAGAGGAAAGATCAATTTATTGTGCGTATGTGCATCATTCGTGGCATGTATAATCAATCTCCACTTACAAGTCATGCAAAGATTCAATTATAATCAATTCAGGTATCATCTTTCCTTATTGTTTGAATTTATTTAGTGATTAGTTTCTTTTTCATTTCTTTGGTGAGATTTTTGTTGTTTCTTCTTTTAGGGTGCTTGTTTTCCTCTCTTTTTAGTCACAATGAGGACACAGTAAGACCTTTTTGTGTAGGAGTGGGGAAGCATGCACGCCGGTTTTTTTCTCTTTCCTTGTAAAAAGTTTTGTGGTAGTTATTTTCTTAGGTTTTGTCTGTTTTTTGTTTCATTTTGCTTAAGTATTTAGTTATGATAGTTCTTAATTAGAATTTTAGATCATTAGGTAAGTGTTTCGGGATTAAGGTGCCCGGGGAGGTTCTAGAGTGTTTAGAGTTTAAAAATTTTTTTAGTGGAAGTGAGAGTTACATACTTAGTTTCTTATAAGGAAAAACTAACTTTTTCAAATTTTGGGCACGAACTTGACTCGGGCGAGTCACATTCAGGCGCGCCAGAGTTGTCTTACTCAGCTAACTTTGAAATTCAAAACGAAAAGAAGGGTCACAAGTTCCATAAGCATGACTCGACCGAGTCAGTAGTTGGCGCGGCCGAGTCAGTCGACCGAGCCCAAAAGAAGTTGAGATAGACGCTAAGGCAAGATTCCGACAGAAGAAAGGCGCGGGCCAGTCACTAAGACGTGTCGGTCGAGCTGTCATTCGGCCAGGATTTTCCAAGGCGCACAGAAGCGTGACTCGGGCGAGCCACTTAGCCGACTCGGTCGAGTTGTATGTAGATCTGCTTTTTGTCGGGCTGTTTGCGCGTAAACTGAAATTTAGGTGGATTGGTCCTTTAATTGTGACTACCGTGTTTCCATTGGGAGTTGTTGACATTAAGAACCGCACTAATGAGTCTGTGTGGAAAGTTAATGGTCACAGGTTGAAACCATTCTTGGAACTTCCAAAGAAGGTGGATGTGGAATGTGTGACATTCCACGATCTGTCTGTTGGTTGAAGGAAGGTATGTTAACATTCTTGTATATATTGTAAATTAGTTATCTTTTCTTTGTTTGTTTTCTTGTTAACTTCTCCTAATTATGCAATAACAAGAGGAAATATCAATTTATTGTGCGTATGTGCATCATTCATGGCATGTATAATCAATCTCCACTTACAAGTCATGCAAAGATTCAATTATAATCCAATCAGGTATCATCTTTCCTTATTGTTTCTTCTTTTAGGGTGAGAAGTTTCCTTTTCATTTCTTTGGTGAGAATTTTGTTGTTTCTTCTTTTAGGGTGCTTGTTTTCCTCTCTTTTTAGTCACAATGAGGACACAGTAAGACCTTTTTGTGTAGGAGTGGGGAAGCATGCACGCCGGTTTTTTTCTCTTTCCTTGTAAAAAGTTTTGGGGTAGTTATTTTCTTAGGTTTTGTATGTTTTTTGTTTCATTTTGCTCAAGTATTTAGTTATGATAGTTCTTAGTTAGAATTTTGGATTATTAGGTAAGTGTTTCGGGTTAAAGGTGCCCGGGGAGGTTCTAGAGTGTTTAGAGTTTAAAAAATTTTTTAGTGGAAGTGAGAGTTACATACTTAGTTTATTTTGAGGAAACACTAACTTTTTCAAATTTTGGGAGGAACTTGACTCGGGCGAGTCACAATCAGGCGCGCCGAGTTGTCTTACTCAGCTAACTTTGAAATTCAAAACGAAAAGAAGGGTCAGAAGTTCCAGAAGCATGACTCGACCGAGTTAGTAGTTGGCGCGGCCGAGTCAGACGACTGAGCCCAAAAGAAGTTGAGATAGACGCTAAGGCAAGATTCCGTCAGAAGAAAGGCGCGGGCGAGTCACTAAGACGTCTCGGTCGAGCCGCCGTTCGGCCAGGATTTTCCAAGGCGCACAGAAGCGTGACTCGGGCGAGCCACTTAGCCGACTCGGTCGAGTCGTATGCAGACCGCTACGGGCTGTTTGCGGGTAAACTGAAATCTAGGTGGATGGGACCTTTAATTGTGAATACCGTGTTTCCTTCGGGAGTTGTTGAGATTAAGAACCCCACTAATGAGGCTGTGTGGAAAGTTAACGGTCACAGGTTGAAACCTTTCTTGGAGCTTCCGGAGAAGGTGGATGTCGAATGTGTGACATTCCACGATCTGTCTGTTGGTTGAAGGAAGGTCTGTAAACATTCTTGTATATATTGTAAATTAGTTTTCTTTTCTTTGTTTGTTTTCTTGTTTACTTCTCCTAATTATGCACTAACAAGAGGAAAGATCAATTTATTGTGCGTATGTGCATCATTCGTGGCATGTATAATCAATCTCCACTTACAAGTCATGCAAAGATTCAATTATAATCAATTCAGGTATCATCTTTCCTTATTGTTTGAATTTAGTTAGTGATTAGTTTCTTTTTCATTTCTTTGGTGAGATTTTTGTTGTTTCTTCTTTTAGGGTGCTTGTTTTCCTCTCTTTTTAGTCACAATGAGGACACAGTAAGACCTTTTTGTGTAGGAGTGGGGAAGCATGCACGCCGGTTTTTTTCTCTTTCCTTGTAAAAAGTTTTGGGGTAGTTATTTTCTTAGGTTTTGTCTGTTTTTTGTTTCATTTTGCTTAAGTATTTAGTTATGATAGTTCTTAGTTAGAATTTTGGATTATTAGGTAAGTGTTTCGGGTTTAAGGTGCCCGGGGAGGTTCTAGGGTGTTTAGAGTTTAAAAAATTTTTTAGTGGAAGTGAGAGTTACATACTTAGTTTATTTTGAGGAAAAACTAACTTTTTCAAATTTTGGGCTGGAACTTGACTCGGGCGAGTCACAATCAGGCGCGCCCGAGTTGTCTTACTCAGCTAACTTTGAAATTCAAAACGAAAAGAGGGGTCAGAAGTTCCAGAAGCATGACTCGACCGAGTCAGTAGTTGGCGCGGCCGAGTTAGACGACTGAGTCCAAAAGAAGTTGAGATAGACGCTAAGGCAAGATTCCGTCAGAAGAAAGGCGCGGGCGAGTCACTAAGATGTCTCGGTCGAGCCGCCGTTCGGCCAGGATTTTCCAAGGCGCACAGAAGCGTGACTCGGGCGAGCCACTTAGCCGACTCGGTCGAGTCGTATGCAGATCCGCTACGGTCGTTGCTCATGCGTAAACAGAAATCTAGGTGGATGGGACCTTTAATTGTGACTACCGTGTTTCCTTCGGGAGTTGTTGAGATTAAGAACCCCACTAATGAGGCTGTGTGGAAAGTTAACGGTCACAGGTTGAAACCTTTCTTGGAGCTTCCGGAGAAGGTGGATGTCGATTGTGTGACATTCCACGATCTGTCTGTTGGTTGAAGGAAGGTCTATTAACATTCTTGTATATATTGTAAATTAGTTTTCTTTTCTTTGTTTGTTTTCTTGTTTACTTCTCCTAATTATGCACTAACAAGATGAAAGATCAATTTATTGTGCGTATGTGCATCATTCGTGGCATGTATAATCAATCTCCAGTTACAAGTCATGCAAAGATTCAATTATAATCCAATCAGGTATCATCTTTCGTTATTGTTTGAATTTAGTTAGTGAGAAGTTTCTTTTCCATTTCTTTGGTGAGATTTTTGTTGTTTCTTCTATTAGGGTGCTTGTTTTCCTCTCTTTTTAGTCACAATGAGGACACGGTAAGACCTTTTTGTGTAGGAGTGGGGAAGCATGCATGCCAGTTTTTTTCTCTTTCCTTGTAAAAATTTTAGGGGTAGTTATTTTCTTAGGTTTTGTGTGTTTTTGGTTTCATTTTGCTTAAGTATTTAGTTATGATAGTTCTTAGTTAGAATTTTTGATTATTAGGTAAGTGTTTTGGGTTTTAAGGTGCCCGGGGAGGTTCTAGAGTGTTTAGAGTTTAAAAATTTTTTTAGTGGAAGTGAGAGTTACATACTTAGTTTATTTTGAGGAAAAACTAACTTTTTCAAATTTTGGCGGTGAACTGACTGGCGAAGTCACAATCAGCGCTACGAGTTGTCTTACTCAGCTAACTTTGAAATTCAAAACGAAAAGAAGGGTCAGAAGTTCCATAAGCATGACTCGACCGAGTCAGTAGTTGGCGCGGCCGAGTCAGTCGACAGAGCCCAAAAGAAGTTGAGATAGACGCTAAGGCAAGATTCCGTCAGAAGAAAGGCGCGGGCGAGTCACTAAGACGTGTCGGTCGAGCCGTCGTTCGGCCATTATTTTCCAAGGCGCACAGAAGCGTGACTCGGGCGAGCAACTTAGCCGACTGGGTCGAGTTGTATGCAGATTTGCTTTTTGTCGGGCTGTTTGCGGGTAAACTGAAATTTAGGTGGATGGGACCTTTAATTGTGACTACCGTGTTTCCATCGGGAGTTGTTGAGATTAAGAACCCCACTAATGAGTCTGTGTTGAAAGTTAACGGTGACAGGTTGAAACCTCTCTTGGAGCTTCCAAAGAAGGTGGATGTGGAATGTGGGACATTCCACGATCTGTCTGTTGGTTGAAGGAAGGTATGTTAACATTCTTGTATATATTGTAAATTAGTTATCTTTTCTTTGTTTGTTTTCTTCTTTACTTCTCCTAATTATGCACTAACAAGATGAAAGATCAATTTATTGTGCGTATGTGCATCATTCGTGGCATGTATAATCAATCTCCACTTACAAGTCAAGCAAAGATTCAATTATAATCCAATCAGGTATCATCTTTCCTTATTGTTTGAATTTAGTTAGTGAGAAGTTTCTTTTTCATTTCTTTGGTGAGATTTTTGTTGTTTCTTCTTTTAGGGTGCTTGTTTTCCTCTCTTTTTAGTCACAATGAGGACACGGTAAGACCTTTTTGTGTAGGAGTGGGGAAGCATGCATGCCGGTTTTTTTCTCTTTCCTTGTAAAAATTTTAGGGGTAGTTATTTTCTTAGGTTTTGTGTGTTTTTGGTTTCATTTTGCTTAAGTATTTAGTTATGATAGTTCTTAGTTAGAATTTTTGATTATTAGGTAAGTGTTTCGGGTTTTAAGGTGCCCGGGGAGGTTCTAGAGTGTTTAGAGTTTAAAAAATTTTTTAGTGGAAGTGAGAGTTACATACTTAGTTTATTTTGAGGAAAAACTAACTTTTTCAAATTTTGGGCAGGAACTTGACTCGGGCAAGTCACAATCAGGCGCGCCCGAGTTGTCTTACTCAGCTAACTTTGAAATTCAAAACAAAAAGAAGGGTCAGAAGTTCCATAAGCATGACTCGACCGAGTCAGTAGTTGGCGCGGCCGAGTCAGTCGACAAAGCCCAAAAGAAGTTGAGATAGACGCTAAGGCAAGATTCCGACAGAAGAAAGGCGCGGGCGAGTCACTAAGACGACTCGCCGAGCCGCCGCTCGCCAGATTTTCCAAAGCGCGCGGCGTGACTGGCGAAGCTTAGCCGACTCGGTCGAGTCGTATGCAGATCTGCTTTTTGTCGGGCTGTTTGCGGGTAAACTGAAGTCTAGGTGGATGGGACCTTTTATTGTGACTACCGTGTTTCCATCAGGAGTTTTTGAGATTAAGAACCCCACTAGTGAGCCTGTGTGGAAAGTTAACGGTCAAAGGTTGAAACCTTTCTTGGAGCTTCCGGAGAAGGTGGATGTGGAATGATTGACATTCCACGATCTGTCTGTTGGTTGATGGAAGGTATGTTAAAATTCTTGTATATATTGTAAATTAGTTTTCTTTTCTTTGTTTGTTTTCTTGTTTACTTCTCCTAATTATGCACTAACAAGAGGAAAGATCAATTTATTGTGCGTATGTGCATCATTCGTGGCATGTATAATCAATCTCTATTTACAAGTCATGCAAAGATTCAACTATAATCCAATCAGGTATCATGTTTCCTTATTGTTTGAATTTAGTTAGTGAGAAGTTTCTTTTTCATTTCTTTGGTGAGATTTTTGTTGTTTCTTCTTTTAGGGTGCTTGTTTTCCTCTCTTTTTAGTCATAATGGGGACATAGTGTGACCTTTTTGTGTGGGAGTGGGGAAGCATGCATGTCGGCTTTTTTTCTTCCTCAGAAAAGTTTTGGGGTAGTTATTTTCTTAGGTTTTGTGTGTTTTTGGTTTCATTTTGCTTAAGTCTTTAGTTATGATAGTTCTTAGTTAGAATTTTTTATTAATAGGTAAGTGTTTCGGGTTTTAAGGTACCCGGGGAGGTTTTAGAGTGTTGAGGGATTTAAAAAAATTTTAGTGGAAGTGAGAGTTACATACTTAGTTTATTTTGAGGAAAAACTAACTTTTTCAAATTTTGGGTAGGAACCTGACTCGGGCGAGTCACAATCAGGCGCGCCCGAGTTGTCTTACTCAGTTGACTTTGAAATTCAAAACGAAAAGAAGGGTCAGAAGTTTCAGAAACATGACTCGACCGAGTCAGTAGTTAGCGCGGCCGAGTCAGTCGACTAAGCTCAAAAGAAGTTGAGATAGACGCTAGGGCAAGATTCCGTCAGAAGAAAGGCGCGGGCGAGTCACTAAGACGACTCGGTCGATCCGTCGTTCGGCCAGGATTTTGCAAGGCGCACAGAATCGTGACTCGGGCGAGCCACTTAGCCGACTCGGTCGAGTTGTATGCAGATCTGCTTTTTGTCGGGCTGTTTGCGGGTAAACTGAAATTTAGGTGGATGGGATCTTTAATTGTAACTACTGTGTTTCCATCGGGAGTTGTTGAGATTAAGAACCCCACTAATGAGTCTGTGTTGAAAGTTAACGGTCACAGGTTGAAACCTTTCTTGGAGCTTCCAAAGAAGGTGGATGTGGAATGTGTGACATTCCACAATCTGTCTGTTGGTTGAAGGAAGGTATGTTAATATTCTTGTATATATTGTAAATTAGTTTTCTTTTCTTTGTTTGTTTTCTTGTTTACTTCTACTAATTATGCACTAACAAGAGGAAAGATCAATTTATTGTGCGTATGTGCATCATTCGTGGCATGTATAATCAATCTCCATTTACAAGTCATGCAAAGATTCAACTATAATCCAATCAGGTATCATATTTCCTTATTGTTTGAATTTAGTTAGTGAGAAGTTTCTTTTTCATTTCTTTGGTGAGATTTTTGTTGTTTCTTCTTTTAGGGTGCTTGTTTTCCTCTCTTTTTAGTCACAATGAGGACATAGTGTGACCTTTTTGTGTGGGAGTGGGGAAGCATGCATGTCGGTTTTTTTCTCTTTCCTTGTAAAAAGTTTTGGGGTAGTTATTTTCTTAGGTTTTGTGTGTTTTTGGTTTCATTTTGCTTAAGTCTTTAGTTATGATAGTTCTTAGTTAGAATTTTTTATTAATAGGTAAGTGTTTCAGGTTTTAAGGTACCCGGGGAGGTTTTAGAGTGTTGAGAGATTAAAAAATTTTTTAGTGGAAGTGAGAGTTATATACTTAGTTTATTTTGAGGAAAAACTAACTTTTTTAAATTTTGGGGAGGAACCTGACTCGGGCGAGTCACAATCAGGCGCGCCCGAGTTGTCTTACTCAGTTGACTTTGAAATTCAAAACGAAAAGAAGGGTCAGAAGTTTCAGAAACATGACTCGACCGAGTCAGTAGTTAGCGCGGCCGAGTCAGTCGACTAAGCCCAAAAGAAGTTGAGATAGACGCTAGGGCAAGATTCCGTCAAAAGCAAGGCGTGGGCGAGTCACTAAGACGACTCGGTCGAGCCGTCGTTCGGCCAGGATTTTCCAAGGCGCACAGAAGCGTGACTCAGGCGAACCACTTAGCCGACTCGGTCGAGTTGTATGCAGATCTGCTTTTTGTCGGGCTGTTTGCGGGTAAACTGAATTGTAGGTGGGTGGGACCTTTAATTGTGACTATTGTGTTTCCATCGGGAGTTGTTGAGAATAAGAACCCCACTAACGAGTCTGTGTGGAAAGTTAACGGTCACATGTTGAAACCTTTCTTGGAGCTTCCAAAGAAGGTGGATGTGGAATGTGTGACATTCCACGATCTGTCTGTTGGTTGAAGGAAGGTATGTTAACATTCTTGTATATATTGTAAATTAGTTATCTTTTCTTTGTTTGTTTTCTTGTTTACTTCTCCTAATTATGCACTAACAAGAGGAAAGATCAATTTATTGTGCGTATGTGCATCATTCGTGGCATGTATAATCAATCTCCATTTACAAGTCATGCAAAGATTCAACTATAATCCAATCAGGTATCATATTTCCTTATTGTTTGAATTTAGTTAGTGAGAAGTTTCTTTTTCATTTCTTTGGTGAGATATTTGTTGTTTCTTCTTTTAGGGTGCTTGTTTTCCTCTCTTTTTAGTCACAATGAGGACATAGTGTGACCTTTTTGTGTGGGAGTGGGGAAGCATGCATGTCGGTTTTTTTTCTCTTTCCTTGTAAAAAGTTTTGGGGTAGTTATTTTCTTAGGTTTTGTGTGTTTTTGGTTTCATTTTGCTTAAGTCTTTAGTTATGATAGTTCTTAGTTAGAATTTTTTATTAATAGGTAAGTGTTTCGGGTTTTAAGGTACCAGGGGAGGTTTTAGACTGTTGAGGGATTAAAATAAATTTTGAGGAAAAACGAACTTTTTCAAATTTTGGGTAGAAACGTGACTCGGGCTAGTCACAATCAGGTGCGCCCGAGTTGTCTTACTCGTCGGACTTTAAAATTCAAAACGAAAAAAAGGGTCGGAAGTTTGAGAAGCAGGACTCGACCGAGTCAGTCGACTAAGCCCAAAAGAAGTTGAGATAGACGCTAAGGCAAGATTCCGACAGAAGAAAGGCGCGGGCGAGTCACTAAGACGACTACGAGCCGCCGCTCGCCGTGATTTTCAAGGCGCACGTGCGTGTCTCGGCGCGTTACTGCCGACTCGGTCGAGTCGTATGCAGATCTGCTTTTTGTCGGGCTGTTTGCGGGTAAACTGAAGTCTAGGTGGATGGGACCATTTATTGTGACTACCGTGTTTCCATCGGGAATTGTTGAGATTATGAACACCACTAATGAGTCTGTGTGGAAAGTTAACGGTCACAGGTTGAATCCTTTCTTGGAGCTTCCGAAGAAGGTGGATGTGGAATGTGTGACATTCCACAATATGTCTGTTGGTTGATGGAAGGTATGTTAACATTCTTGTATATATTGTAAATTAGTTTTCTTTTCTTTGTTTGTTTTCTTGTTTACTTCTCCTAATTATGCACTAACAAGAGGAAAGATCAATTTATTGTGCGTATGTGCATCATTTGTGGCATGTATAATCAATCTCCATTTACAAGTCATGCAAAGAATCAATTATAATCCAATCAGGTATCATCTTTCCTTATTGTTTGAATTTAGTTAGTGAGAAGTTTCTTTTTCATTTCTTTGGTGAGATTTTTGTTGTTTCTTCTTTTAGGGTGCTTGTTTTCCTCTTTTTTTAGTCACAATGAGGACACAGTAAGACCTTTTTGTGTGGGAGTGGGGAAGCATGCATGCCGGTTTTTTTCTCTTTCCTTGTAAAAAGTTTTGGGGTAGTTATTTTCTTAGGTTTTGTGTGTTGTTGGTTTCATTTTGCTTAAGTCTTTGGTTATGATAGTTCTTAGTTACAATATTTTATTAATAGGTAAGTGTTTCAGGTTTTAAGGTACCCGGGGAGGTTTTAGAGTGTTGAGAGATTAAAAAAAAATTTAGTGGAAGTGCGAGTTACATACTTAGTTTATTTTGAGGAAAAACTAACTTTTTCAAATTTTAGGGTGAACTGACTCGGGCGAGTCACAATCAGGCGCGCCCGAGTTGTCTTACTCAGCTGACTTTGAAATTCAAAATGAAAAGAAGGGTCAGAAGTTTCAGAAGCATGACTCGACCGAGTCAGTCGACTAAGCCCAAAAGAAGTTGAGATAGACGCTAAGGCAAGATTCCGTTAGAAGAAAGGCGCGGGCGAGTCACTAAGATGACTTGATCGAGCCGTCGTTCGGCCAGGATTTTCCAAGGCGCACAGAAGCGTGACTCGGGCGAGCCAGTTAGCCGACTCGGTCGAGTCGTATGCAGATTTGCTTTTTGTCGGGCTGTTTGCGGGTAAACTGAAATCTAGGTGGATGGGACCTTTTATTGTGACTACCGTGTTTCCATCGGGAGTTGTTGAGATTAAGAACCCCACTAATGAGTCTGTGTGGAAAGTTAACGGTCACAGGTTGAAACCTTTCTTGGAGCTTCCGGAGAAGATGGATGTGGAATTTGTGACATTCCACGATCTGTCTATTGGTTGATGGAAGGTATGTTAACATTCTTGTATATATTGTAAATTAGTTTTCATTTCTTTGTTGGTTTTCTTGTTTACTTCTCCTAATTATGCACTAACAAGAGGAAAGATCAATATATTGTGCGTATGTGCATCATTCGTGGCATGTATAATCAATCTCCATTTACAAGTCATGCAAAGAATCAATTATAATCCAATCAGGTATCATCTTTCCTTATTGTTTGAATTTAGTTAGTGAGAAGTTTCTTTTTCATTTCTTTGGTGAGATTTTTGTTGTTTCTTCTTTTAGGGTGCTTGTTTTCCTCTCTTTTTAGTCACAATGAGGACATAGTGTTACCTTTTTGTGTGGGAGTGGGGAAGCATGCATGTCGGTTTTTTTCTCTTTCCTTGTAAAAAGTTTTGGGGTAGTTATTTTCTTAGGTTTTGTTTGTTTTTGGTGTCATTTTGCTTACGTCTTTAGTTATGATAGTTCTTAGTTAGAATTTTTTATTAATAGGTAAGTGTTTCGGGTTTTAAGGTACCCGGGGAGGTTTTAGACTGTTGAGGGATTAAAAAATATTTTGAGGAAAAACGAACTTTTTCAAATTATGGGTAGGAACGTGACTCGGGCTAGTCACAATCAGGTGCGCCCGAGTTGTCTTACTCATCGGACTTTAAAATTCAAAACGAAAAGAAGGGTCGGAAGTTTGAGAAGCAGGACTCGACCGAGTAGGACGACTAAGCCCAAAAGAAGTTGAGATAAACGCTAAGGCAAGATTCCGACAGAAGAAAGGCGCGGGCAATTCACTAAGACGACTTTACGTAGCGTGTCTCGGCGCATTTTAAGCCTATTCGACTTCGGTCGAGTCGATGCGATCCGCTTTGTCGCCGTTGCGTAAATTAAGTCTAGGTGGATTGGACCATTTATTGTGACTACCGTGTTTCCATCGGGAATTGTTGAGATTATGAACACCACTAATGAGTCTGTGTGGAAAGTTAACGGTCACAGGTTGAATCCTTTCTTGGAGCTTCCGAAGAAGGTGGATGTGGAATGTGTGACATTCCACAATATGTCTGTTGGTTGATGGAAGGTATGTTAACATTCTTGTATATATTGTAAATTAGTTTTCTTTTCTTTGTTTGTTTTCTTGTTTACTTCTCCTAATTATGCACTAACAAGAGGAAAGATCAATTTATTGTGCGTATGTGCATCATTCGTGGCATGTATAATCAATCTCCATTTACAAGTCATGCAAAGAATCAATTATAATCCAATCAGGTATCATCTTTCCTTATTGTTTGAATTTAGTTAGTGAGAAGTTTCTTTTTCATTTCTTTGGTGAGATTTTTGTTGTTTCTTCTTTTAGGGTGCTTGTTTTCCTCTTTTTTTAGTCACAATGAGGACACAGTAAGACCTTTTTGTGTGGGAGTGGGGAAGCATGCATGCCGGTTTTTTTCTCTTTCCTTGTAAAAAGTTTTGGGGTAGTTATTTTCTTAGGTTTTGTGTGTTTTGGGTTTCATTTTGCTTAAGTCTTTGGTTATGATAGTTCTTAGTTAGAATATTTTATTAATAGGTAAGTGTTTCAGGTTTTAGGGTACCCGGGGAGGTTTTAGAGTGTTGAGAGATTAAAAAAAAATTTAGTGGAAATGCGAGTTACATACTTAGTTTATTTTGAGGAAAAACTAACTTTTTCAAATTTTGGGCAGGAACCTGACTCGGGCGAGTCACAATCAGGCGCGCCCGAGTTGTCTTACTCAGCTGACTTTGAAATTCAAAATGAAAAGAAGGGTCAGAAGTTTCAGAAGCATGACTCGACCGAGTCACTCGACTAACCCCAAAAGAAGTTGAGATACACGCTAAGGCAAGATTCCGTCAGAAGAAAGGCGCGGGCGAGTCACTAAGACGACTCGATCGAGCCGTCGTTCGGCCAAGACTTTCCAAGGCGCACGTGTTGAATAGGCGAAGCAGCAGGCGACTTTACGAATCGTATGCGCTTGCTTTTGTCGGTCGGCCGCTTATGTAAACTGAAATCTAGATGGATGGGACCTTTTATTGTGACTACCGTGTTTCCATAGGGAGTTGTTGAGATTAAGAACCCCACTAATGAGTCTGTTGAAAGTTAACGGTCACAGGTTGAAACCTTTCTTGGAGCTTCCGGAGAAGATGGATGTGGAATTTGTGACATTCCACGATCTGTCTATTGGTTGATGGAAGGTATGTTAACATTCTTGTATATATTGTAAATTAGTTTTCATTTCTTTGTTTGTTTTCTTGTTTACTTCTCCTAATTATGTACTAACAAGAGGAAAGATCAATATATTGTGCGTATGTGCATCATTCGTGGCATGTATAATCAATCTCCATTTACAAGTCATGCAAAGAATCAATTATAATCCAATTAGGTATCATCTTTCCTTATTTTTTGAATTTAGTTAGTGAGATGTTTCTTTTTCATTTCTTTGGTGAGATTTTTGTTGTTTCTTCTTTTAGGGTGCTTGTTTTCCTCTCTTTTTAGTCACAATGAGGACAGAGTAAGACCTTTTTGTGTGGGAGTGGGGAAGCATGCATGCTGGTTTTTTTCTCTTTCCTTGTAAAAAGTTTCGGGGTAGTTATTTTCTTAGGTTTTGTGTGTTTTTGGTTTCGTTTTGCTTAAGTATTTAGTTATGATAGTTCTTAGTTAGAATTTTTTATTATAAGGTAAGTGTTTCGGGTTTTAAGTCAGAGTTACATACTTAGTTTATTTTGAGATAAAACTAACTTTTTCAAATTTTGGGAAGGAACCTGACTCGGGCGAGTCACAATCAGGCGCGCCCGAGTTTGTCTTACTCAGCTGACTTTGAAATTCAAAACGAAAAGAAGGGTTAGAAGTTTCAGAAGCATGACTCGACCGATCAAGAGTCGGGCGCGCCGAGTCATGACTAAGCCCAAAAGAAGTTGAGATAGACGCTAAGGCAAGATTCCGCAAGAAAGGCGCGGCGAGTCACTAAGACGACTCGATCGAGCCGCCGTTCGCCAAGATTTTCCAAGGCGCGGCGTGACTCGGCGAGCCGCTTAGGCGATTCGGTCGAGTCGTATGCGCAGACCGCTTTTTGTCGGGCCGCTTATGTAAATCAAATCTAGGTGGATGGGACCTTTTATTGTGACTACCGTGTTTCCATAGGGAGTTGTTGAGATTCAGAACCCCACTAATGAGTCTGTGTGGAAAGTTAACGGTCAACGGTTGAAACCTTTCTTGGAGCTTCCGGATAAGGTGGATGTGGAATGTGTAACATTCCACGATCTGTCTGTTGGTTGATGGAAGGTATGTTAACATTCTTGTATATATTGTAAATTAGTTTTCTTTTCTTTGTTTGTTTTCTTGTTTACTTCTCCTAATTATGCACTAACAAGAGGAAAGATCAATTTATTGTACGTATGTGCTTCATTCATGGCATGTATAATCAATCTCCATTTACAAGTCATGCAAAGAATAAATTATAATCCAACCAGGTATCATCTTTCCTTATTGTTTAAATTTAGTTAGTGAGAAGTTTCTTTTTCATTTCTTTGGTGAGATTTTTGTTGTTTCTTCTTTTAGGGTGCTTGTTTTCCTCTCTTTTTAGTCACAATGAGGACACAGTAAGATCTTTTTGTGTGGGAGTGGGGAATCATGCATGCCAGTATTTTCTCTTTCCTTGTAAAAAGATTTGGGTAGTTATTTTATTAGGTTTTGTGTGTTTTTGGTTTCATTTTGCTTAAGTATTAAGTTATGATAGTTCTTAGTTAGAATTTTTGATTATTAGGTAAGAGTTTCGGGTTTTAAGGTGCCCGGGGTGGTTCGAGAGTGTTGAGAGTTTAAAAAAATTTTTAGTGTAAGTTAGAGTTACACACTTAGTTTATTTTGAGGAAAAACTAACTTTTTCAAAATTTGGGCAGGAACCTGACCCGGGCGAGTCACAATCAGGCGCGCCCGAGTTGTCTTACTCCGCTGACTTTGAAATTCAAAACGAAAGGAAGGGTCAGAAGTTTCAGAAGCATGACTCGACCGAATCAGTAGTTGGCGCGGCAGAGTAAGTCGACTAAGCCCAAAAGAAGTTGAGATAGACGGTAAGGCAAGATTCCGTCAGAAGAAAGGCGCGGGCGAGTCACTAAGACGACTCGATCGAGCCGTCGTTCGGCCAGGATTTTCCAAGGCGCACAGAAGCGTGACTCGGGCGAGCCAGTTAGCCAACTCGGTCGAGTCATATGCGACCGCTTTGTCGGCCGCTTATGTAAACCAAATCTAGGTTGATGGGACCTTTTATTGTGACTACCGTGTTTCCATCGGGTGTTGTAGAGATTAAGAACCCCACTAATGAGTCTGTGTGGAAAGTTAACGATCAACGGTTGAAACCTTTCTTGGAGCTTCCGGAGAAGGTGGATGTGGAATGTGTGACATTCCACGATCTGTCTGTTGGTTGATGGAAGGTATGTTAACATTCTTGTATATATTGTAAATTAGTTTTCTTTTCTTTGTTTGTTTTCTTGTTTACTTTTCCTAATTATGCACTAACAAGAGGAAAGATCAATTTATTTTACGTATGTGCATCATTCGTGACATGTATAATCAATCTCCATTTACAAGTCATGCAAAGAATCAATTATAATCCAACAAGGTATCATCTTTCCTTATTGTTTGAATTTAGTTAGTGAGAAGTTTCTTTTTCATTTTTTGTGTGAGATTTTTGTTGTTTCTTCTTTTAGGGTGCTTGTTTTTCTCTCTTTTTAGTCACAATGAGGACACAGTAAGACCTTTTTGTGTGGAAGTGGGGAAGCATGCATGCCGGTTTTTTTCTCTTTCCTTGTAAAAAGATTTGGGGTAGTTATTTTTTTAGGTTTTGTGTGTTTTTGGTTTCATTTTGCTTAAGTATTTAGTTATGATAGTTCTTAGTTAGAATTTTTGATTATTAGGTAAGTGTTTGGGTTTTAAGGTGATCGAGTTTAAAAATTTTAGTGTAAGTGAGAGTTACATACTTAGTTTATTTTGAGGAAAACTAACTTTTCAAATTTTGGGAAGGAACTCGACTCATCGAGTCACAATCAGCGCTACCGAGTTGTCTTACTCACCGACTTTGAAATTCAAAAGGAAAAGAAGGGTTAGAAGTTTCAGAAGCATGACTCGACCGAATCGATCGTTGCGGCCGAGTCAGTCGACTAACCCCAAAAGAAGTTGAGATAGACGCTAAGGCAAGATTCCGTCAGAAGAAAGGCGCGGGCGAGTCACTAAGACGACTCGATCGAGCCGTCGTTCGGCCAAGACTTTCCAAGGCGCACAGAAGCGTGACTCGGGCGAGCCAGTTGGGCGACTCGGTCGAATCGTATGCAGTTCTGCTTTTTGTCGGGCTGTTTGCGGGTAAACTGAAATCTAGATGGATGGGACCTTTTATTGTGACTACCGTGTTTCCATAGGGAGTTGTTGAGATTAAGAACCCCACTAATGAGTCTGTGCGGAAAGTTAACGGTCAATGGTTGAAACCTTTCTTGGAGCTTCCGGAGAAGGTAGATGTGGAATGTGTGACATTCCACGATCTGTCTGTTGGTTGATGGAAGGTATGTTAACATTCTTGTATATATTGTAAATTATTTTTCTTTTCTTTGTTTGTTTTCTTGTTTACTTCTCCTAATTATGCACTAACAAGAGGAAAGATCAATTTATTTTACGTATGTGCATCATTCGTGGCATGTATAATCAATCTCCATTTACAAGTCATGCAAAGAATCAATTATAATCCAACCAGGTATCATCTTTCCTTATTGTTTGAATTTAGTTTGTGAGAAGTTTCTTTTTCATTTCTTTGGTGAGATTTTTGTTGTTTCTTCTTTTAGGGTGCTTGTTTTCCTCTCTTTTTAGTGACAATGAGGACACAGTAAGACCTTTTTGTGTGGAAGTGGGGAAGCATGCATGCCGGTTTTTTTCTCTTTCCTTGTAAAAAGTTTTGGGGTAGTTATTTTCTTAGATTTTGTGTGTTTTTGGTTTCATTTTGCTTAAGTATTTAGTTATGATAGTTCTTAGTTAAAATTTTTGATTATTAGGTAAGTGTTTCGGGTTTTAAGGTGATCGGGGAGGTTCGAGAGTGTTGAGAGTTTAAAAAAAAATTTATTGTAAGTGAGAGTTACATACTTAGTTTATTTTGAGGAAAAACTAACTTTTTCAAATTTTTGGGAAGGAACTCACTGGCGAAGTCACAATCAGGCGCGCCCGAGTTGTCTTACTCAGCTGACTTTGAAATTCAAAACGAAAAGAAGGGTTAGAAGTTTCAGAAGCATGACTCGACCGAATCAGTAGTTGGCGCGGCCGACTCAGTCGACTAAGCCCAAAAGAAGTTGAGATAGACGCTAAGGCAAGATTCTGACAGAAGAAAGGCGCGGGCGAGTCACTAAGACGACTCGATCAAGCCGTCGTTCGGTCAGGATTTTCCAAGGCGCACAGAAGCGTGACTCGGGCGAGTCAGTTCGCCTACTCGGTCGAGTCGTATGCAGATCTGCTTTTTGTCGGGTTGTTTGCGGGTAAACTGAAATCTAAGTGGATGGGGCCTTTTATTGTGACTACCGTGTTTCCATCGTGAGTTGTTGAGATTAAGAACCCCACTAATGAGTCTGTGCGGAAAGTTAACGGTCAATGGTTGAAACATTTCTTGGAGCTTCCGGAGAAGGTGGATGTGGAATGTGTGACATTCCACGATCTGTCTGTTGGTTGATGGAAGGTATGTTAACATTCTTGTATATATTGTAAATTAGTTTTCTTTTCTTTGTTTGTTTTCTTGTTTGCTTCTCCTAATTATGCACTAACATGAGGAAAGATCAATTTATTTTACGTATGTGCATCATTCATGGCATGTATAATCAATCTCCATTTACAAGTCATGCAAAGAATCAATTATAATCCAACCAGGTATCATCTTTCCTTATTGTTTGAATTTAGTTAGTGAGAAGTTTCTTTTTCATTTCTTTGGTGAGATTTTTGTTGTTTCTTCTTTTAGGGTGCTTCTTTTCCTCTCTTTTTAGTCACAATGAGGACACAGTAAGACCTTTTTGTGTGGGAGTGGGGAAGCATGCATGCCGGTTTTTTTCTCTTTCCTTGTAAAAAGTTTTGGGGTAGTTATTTTCTTAGATTTTGTGTGTTTTTGGTTTCATTTTGCTTAAGTATTTAGTTATGATAGTTCTTAGTTAGAATTTTTGATTATTAGGTAAGTGTTTCGGGTTTTAAGGTGATCGGGGAGGTTCGAGAGTGTTGAGAGTTTAAAAAAAATTTTATTGTAAGTGAGAATTACATACTTAGTTTATTTTGAGGAAAAACTAACTTTTTCAAATTTTTGGGAAGGAACCTGACTTGGGCGAGTCACAATCAGGCGCGCCCGAGTTGTCTTACTCAGCTGACTTTGAAATTCAAAACGAAAAGAAGGGTTAGAAGTTTCAGAAGCATGACTCGACCGAATCAGTAGTTGGCGCGGCCGAGTCAGTCGACTAAGCCCAAAAGAAGTTGAGATAGACGCTAAGGCAAGATTCTGACAGAAGAAAGGCGCGGGCGAGTCACTAAGACGACTCGATCGAGCCGTCGTTCGGTCAGGATTTTCCAAGGCGCACAGAAGCGTGACTCGGGCGAGTCAGTTAGCCGACTCGGTCGAGTCGTATGCAGATCTGCTTTTTGTCGGGCTGTTTGCGGGTAAACTGAAATCTAGGTGGATGGGACCTTTTATTGTGACTACCGTGTTTCCATCGGGAGTTGTTGAGATTAAGAACCCCACTAATGAGTCTGTGCGGAAAGTTAACGGTCAACGGTTGAAACCTTTCTTGGAGCTTCCGGAGAAGGTGGATGTGGAATGTGTGACATTCCACGATCTGTCTGTTGGTTGATGGAAGGTATGTTAACATTCTTGTATATATTGTAAATTAGTTTTCTTTTCTTTGTTTGTTTTCTTGTTTACTTCTCCTAATTATGCACTAACAAGAGGAAAGATCAATTTATTTTACGTATGTGCATCATTCGTGGCATGTATAATCAATCTCCATTTACAAGTCATGCAAAGAATCAATTATAATCCAACAGGGTATCATCTTTCCTTTTTGTTTGAATTTAGTTAGTGAGAAGTTTCTTTTTCATTTTTTGTGTGAGATTTTTGTTGTTTATTCTTTAAGGGTGCTTGTTTTCCTCTCTTTTTAGTCACAATGAGGACACAGTAAGACCTTTTTGTGTGGGACTGGGGAAGCATGCATGCCGGTTTTTTTCTCTTTCCTTGTAAAAAGTTTAAGGGTAGTTATTTTCTTAGTTTTGTGTGTTTTTTGTTTCATTTTGCTTAAGTATTTAGTTATGATAGTTCTTAGTTAGAATTTTTGATTATTAGGTAAGTGTTTCGGGTTTTAAGGTGATCGGGGAGGTTCGAGAGTGTTGAGAGTTTAAAAAAAATTTTAGTGTAAGTGAGAGTTACATACTTAGTTTATTTTGAGGAAAAACTAACTTTTTCAAATTTTTGGGAAGGAACATGACTCGGGCGAGTCACAATCAGGCGCGCCCGAGTTGTCTTACTCAGCTGACTTTGAAATTCAAAACGAAAAGAAGGGTTAGAAGTTTCAGAAGCATGACTCGACCGAATCAGTAGTTGGCGCGGCCGAGTCAGTCGACTAAGCCCAAAAGAAGTTGAGATAGACGCTAAGGCAAGATTCTGACAGAAGAAAGGCGCGGGCGAGTCACTAAGACGACTCGATCGAGCCGTCGTTCGGTCAGGATTTTCCAAGGCGCACAGAAGCGTGACTCGGGCGAGTCAGTTAGCCGACTCTGTCGAGTCGTATGCAGATCTGCTTTTTGTCGGGCTGTTTGCGGGTAAACTGAAATCTAGGTGGTAGGGACCTTTTGTTGTGACTACCGTGTTTCCATCGGGAGTTGTTGAGATTAAGAACCCCACGAATGAGTCTGTGTGGAAAGTTAACGGTCAACAGTTGAAACCTTTCTTGGAGCTTCCGGAGAAGGTGGATGTGGAATGTGTGACATTCCACGATCTGTCTGTTGGTTGATGGAAGGTATGTTAACATTCTTGTATATATTGTAAATTAGTTTTCTTTTCTTTGTTTGTTTTCTTGTTTACTTCTCCTAATTATGCACTAACAAGAGGAAAGATCAATTTATTTTACGTATGTGCATCATTCGTGGCATGTATAATCAATCTCCATTTACAAGTCATGCAAAGAATCAATTATAATCCAACAAGGTATCATCTTTCCTTATTGTTTGAATTTAGTTGGTGAGAAGTTTCTTTTTCATTTTTTGTGTGAGATTTTTGTTGTTTCTTCTTTTAGGGTGCTTGTTTTCCTCTCTTTTTAGTCACAATGAGGACACAGTAAGACCTTTTTGTGTGGAAGTGGGGAAGCATGCATGCCGGTTTTTTTCTCTTTCCTTGTAAAAAGATTTGGGGTAGTTATTTTCTTAGGTTTTGTGTGTTTTTGGTTTCATTTTGCTTAAGTATTTAGTTATGATAGTTCTTAGTTAGAATTTTTGATTATTAGGTAAGTGTTTCGGGTTTTAAGGTGATCGGGGAGGTTCGAGAGTGTTGAGAGTTTAAAAAAAATTTTAGTGTAAGTGTGAGTTACATACTTAGATTATTTTGAGGAAAAACTAACTTTTTCAAATTTTGGGAAGGAACCTGACTCGGGCGAGTCACAATCAGGCGCGCCAGAGTTGTCTTACTCAGCTGACTTTGAAATTCAAAACGAAAAGAAGGGTCAGAAGTTTCAGAAGCATGACTCGACCGAGTCAGTAGTTGGTGCGGCCGAGTCAGTCCACCAAGCCCAAAAGAAGTTGAGATAGACGCTAAGGCAAGATTCCGTCAGAAGAAAGGCGCGGGCGAGTCACTAAGACGACTCGTTCGAGCCGTCGTTCAGCCAGGATTTTCCAAGGCGCACAGAAGCGTGACTCGGGCGAGCCAGTTAGCCGACTCGGTCGAGTCGTATGCAGATCTGCTTTTTGTCGGGCTGTTTGCGGGTAAACTGAAATCTAGGTGGATGGGACCTTTTATTGTGACTACCGTGTTTCCATCGGGAGTTGTTGAGATTAAGAACCCCACTAATGAGTCTGTGTGGAAAGTTAACGGTCAACGGTTGAAACCTTTCTTGGAGCTTCCGGAGAAGGTGGATGTGGAATGTGTGACATTCCACGATCTGTCTGTTGGTTGATGGAAGGTATGTTAACATTCTTGTAAATATTGTAAATTAGTTTTCTTTTCTTTGTTTGTTTTCTTGTTTACTTCTCCTAATTATGCACTAACAAGAGGAAAGATCAATTTATTTTACGTATGTGCATCATTCGTGGCATGTATAATCAATCTCCATTTACAAGTCATGTAAAGAATCAATTATAATCCAACAAGGTATCATCTTTCCTTATTGTTTGAATTTAGTTAGTGAGAAGTTTCTTTTTCATTTTTTGTGTGAGATTTTTGTTGTTTCTTCTTTTAGGGTGCTTGTTTTCCTCTCTTTTTAGTCACAATGAGGACACAGTAAGACCTTTTTGTGTGGAAGTGGGGAAGCATGCATGCCGGTTTTTTTCTCTTTCCTTGTAAAAAGATTTGGGGTAGTTATTTTCTTAGGTTTTGTGTGTTTTTCGTTTCATTTTGCTTAAGTATTTAGTTATGATAGTTCTTAGTTAGAATTTTTGATTATTAGGTAAGTGTTTCGGGTTTTAAGGTGATCGGGGAGGTTCGAGAGTGTTGAGAGTTTAAAAAAAATTTTAGTGTAAGTGAGAGTTACATACTTAGTTTATTTTGAGGAAAAACTAACTTTTTCAAATTTTTGGGAAGGAACCTGACTCGGGCGAGTCACAATCAGGCGCGCCCGAGTTGTCTTACTCAGCTGACTTTGAAATTCAAAACGAAAAGAAGGGTTAGAAGTTTCAGAAGCATGACTCGACCGAATCAGTCGTTGGCGCGGCCGAGTCAGTCGACTTAGCCCAAAAGAAGTTGAGATAGACGCTAAGGCAAGATTCCGACAGAAGAAAGGCGCGGGCGAGTCACTAAGACGACTCGATCGAGCCGTCGTTCGGTCAGGATTTTCCAAGGCGCATAGAAGCGTAACTCGGGCGAGGCAGTTAGCCGACTCGGTCGAGTCGTATGCAGACCGCTTTTGTCGGCCGTTTGCGTAAACCAAATCTAGGTGGATGGGACCTTTTGTTGTGACTACCGTGTTTCCATCGGGAGTTGTTGAGATTAAGAACCCCACTAATGAGTCTGTGCGGAAAGTTAACGGTCAACGGTTGAAACCTTTCTTGGAGCTTCCGGAGAAGGTGGATGTGGAATGTGTGACATTCCACGATCTGTCTGTTGGTTGATGGAAGGTATGTTAACATTCTTGTATATATTGTAAATTAGTTTTCTTTTCTTTATTTGTTTTCTTGTTTACTTCTCCTAATTATGCACTAACAAGAGGAAAGATCAATTTATTTTACGTATGTGCATCATTCGTGGCATGTATAATCAATCTCCATTTACAAGTTTGCATAAGAATCAACTATTACATCATATATCCTATTTATGACATCATAAACTCTAAAATACAACTCTAGAAAGAAATTGTTATAACTCCTTCAATACTTGTCCGTTTTCAATGATTCAAAAACCATTGGAAAGCTTATTTAAAGAGCTCCAATCTGTCTTTTGATGATTTCCTCAATAGATGTATGGATCTAGAGTTATAGAGCAAAATATCGAATCCATTTGATGGAGTCCTTTGCTGCCGTGAGAGATGACTTCTCAATAAGGACTTGAGAGTTATTTATGCTCATTGATGTCCTCCAAATGTGAGATCAATTATAATCCAACAAGGTATCATCTTTCCTTATTGTTTGAATTTAGTTAGTGAGAAGTTTCTTTTTCATTTTTTGTGTGAGATTTTTGTTGTTTCTTCTTTTAGGGTGCTTGTTTTCCTCTCTTTTTAGTGACAATGAGGACACAGTAAGACCTTTTTGTGTGGGAGTGGGGAAGCATGCATGCCGGTTTTTTTCTCTTTCCTTGTAAAAAGATTTGGGGTAGTTATTTTCTTAGGTTTTGTGTGTTTTTGGTTTCATTTTGCTTAAGTATTTAGTTATGATAGTTCTTAGTTAGAATTTTTGATTATTAGGTAAGTGTTTCGGGTTTTAAGGTGATCGGGGAGGTTCGAGAGTGTTGAGAGTTTAAAAAAAATTTTAGTGTAAGTGAGAGTTACATACTTAGTTTATTTTGAGGAAAAACTAACTTTTTCAAATTTTTGGGAAGGAACCTGACTCGGGCGAGTCACAATCAGGCGCGCCCGAGTTGTCTTACTCAGCTGACTTTGAAATTCAAAACGAAAAGAAGGGTTAGAAGTTTCAGAAGCATGACTCGACCGAATCAGTCGTTGGCGCGGCCGAGTCAGTCGACTTAGCCCAAAAGAAGTTGAGATAGACGCTAAGGCAAGATTCCGACAGAAGAAAGGCGCGGGCGAAGTCACTAAGACGACTCGATCGAGCCGCCGCTCGGCCAGATTTTCCAAGGCGCATAACTCGGCGATTAAGCGGCCGAGTCGTATGCAGATCTGCTTTTGTCGGCCGTTTATGCGTAAATCAAATCTAGGTGGATCGGACCTTTGTTGTGACTACCGTGTTTCCATCGAGTTGTTGAGATTAAGAACCCACTAATGAGTCTGTGCGGAAAGTTAACGGTCAACGGTTGAAACCTTTCTTGGAGCTTCCGGAGAAGGTTGATGTGGAATGTGTGACATTCCACGATCTGTCTGTTGGTTGATGGAAGGTATGTTAACATTCTTGTATATATCAGAAATTAGTTTTCTTTTCTTTATTTGTTTTCTTGTTTACTTCTCCTAATTATGCACTAACAAGAGGAAAGATCAATTTATTTTACGTATGTGCATCATTCGTGGCATGTATAATCAATCTCCATTTACAAGTTTGCATAAGAATCAACTATTACATCATATATCCTATTTATGACATCATAAACTCTAAAATACAACTCTAGAAAGAAATTGTTATAACTCCTTCAATACTTGTCCGTTTTCAATGATTCAAAAACCATTGGAAAGCTTATTTAAAGAGCTCCAATCTGTCTTTTGATGATTTCCTCAGTAGATGTATGGATCTAGAGTTATAGAGCAAAATATCGAACTGTACTTGATGGAGTCCTTTGCTGCCGTGAGAGATGACTTCTCAATAAGGACTTGAGAGTTATTTATGCTCATTGATGTCCTCCAAATGTGAGATCAATTATAATCCAACCAGGTATCATCTTTCCTTATTGTTTGAATTTAGTTAGTGAGAAGTTTCTTTTTCATTTCTTTGGTGAGATTTTTGTTGTTTCTTCTTTTAGGGTGCTTGTTTTCCTCTCTTTTTAGTGACAATGAGGACACAGTAAGACCTTTTTGTGTGGGAGTGGGGAAGCATGCATGCCGGTTATTTTCTCTTTCCTTGTAAAAAGTTTTGGGGTAGTTATTTTCTTAGATTTTCTGTGTTTTTGGTTTCATTTTGCTTAAGTATTTAGTTATGATAGTTCTAAGTTAAAATTTTTGATTATTAGGTAAGTGTTTCGGGTTTTAAGGTGATCGGGGAGGTTCGAGAGTGTTGAGAGTTTAAAAAAAATTTTATTGTAAGTGAGAGTTACATACTTAGTTTATTTTGAGGAAAAACTAACTTTTTCAAATTTTAGGGAAGGAACCTGACTCGGGCGAGTCACAATCAGGCGCGCCCGAGTTGTCTTACTCAGCTGACTTCGAAATTCAAAACGAAAAGAAGGGTTAGAAGTTTCAGAAGCATGACTCGACCGAATCAGTCGTTGGCGCGGCCGAGTCAGTCGACTTAGCCCAAAAGAAGTTGAGATAGACGCTAAGGCAAGATTCCGACAGAAGAAAGGCGCGGGCGAGTCACTAAGACGACTCGATCGAGCCGTCGTTCGGTCAGGATTTTCCAAGGCGCATAGAAGCGTAACTCGGGCGAGGCAGTTAGCCGACTCGGTCGAGTCGTATGCAGATCTGCTTTTGTGGCCGCTTTGCGTAAACCAAATCTAGGTGGATGGGACCTTTTGTTGTGACTACCGTGTTTCCATCGGGAGTTGTTGAGATTAAGAACCCCACTAATGAGTCTGTGCGGAAAGTTAACGGTCAACGGTTGAAACCTTTCTTGGAGCTTCCGGAGAAGGTGGATGTGGAATGTGTGACATTCCACGATCTGTCTGTTGGTTGATGGAAGGTATGTTAACATTCTTGTATATATTGTAAATTAGTTTTCTTTTCTTTATTTGTTTTCTTGTTTACTTCTCCTAATTATGCACTAACAAGAGGAAAGATCAATTTATTTTACGTATGTGCATCATTCGTGGCATGTATAATCAATCTCCATTTACAAGTTTGCATAAGAATCAACTATTACATCATATATCCTATTTATGACATCATAAACTCTAAAATACAACTCTAGAAAGAAATTGTTATAACTCCTTCAATACTTGTCCGTTTTCAATGATTCAAAAACCATTGGAAAGCTTATTTAAAGAGCTCCAATCTGTCTTTTGATGATTTCCTCAGTAGATGTATGGATCTAGAGTTATAGAGCAAAATATCGAATCAGATTTGATGGAGTCCTTTCACGTGAGAGATGACTTCTCAATAAGGACTTGAGAGTTATTTATGCTCATTGATGTCCTCCAAATGTGAGATCAATTATAATCCAACCAGGTATCATCTTTCCTTATTGTTTGAATTTAGTTAGTGAGAAGTTTCTTTTTCATTTCTTTGGTGAGATTTTGTTGTTTCTTCTTTTAGGGTGCTTGTTTTCCTCTCTTTTAGTGACAATGAGGACACAAGAAGACCTTTTGTGTGGGAGTGGGAAGCATGCATGCCGGTTTTTTTCTCTTTCCTTGTAAAAGGTTTTGGGGTAGTTATTTTCTTAGATTTTGTGTGTTTTTGGTTTCATTTTGCTTAAGTATTTAGTTATGATAGTTCTAAGTTAAAATTTTTGATTATTAGGTAAGTGTTTCGGGTTTTAAGGTGATCGGGGAGGTTCGAGAGTGTTGAGAGTTTAAAAAAAATTTTATTGTAAGTGAGAGTTACATACTTAGTTTATTTTGAGGAAAAACTAACTTTTTCAAATTTTTGGGAAGGAACCTGACTCGGGCGAGTCACAATCAGGCGCGCCCGAGTTGTCTTACTCAGCTGACTTCGAAATTCAAAACGAAAAGAAGGGTTAGAAGTTTCAGAAGCATGACTCGACCGAATCAGTCGTTGGCGCGGCCGAGTCAGTCGACTTAGCCCAAAAGAAGTTGAGATAGACGCTAAGGCAAGATTCCGACAGAAGAAAGGCGCGGGCGAGTCACTAAGACGACTCGATCGAGCCGTCGTTCGGTCAGGATTTTCCAAGGCGCATAGAAGCGTAACTCGGGCGAGGCAGTTAGCCGACTCGGTCGAGTCGTATGCAGATCTGCTTTTTGTCGGGCTGTTTGCGGGTAAACTGAAATCTAGGTGGATGGGACCTTTTGTTGTGACTACCGTGTTTCCATCGGGAGTTGTTGAGATTAAGAACCCCACTAATGAGTCCGCGAAAGTTAACGGCCAACGGTTGAAACCTTTCTGAGCTTCCGAGAAGGTGGATGTGGAATGTGTGACATTCCACGATCCGTCTGGTTGATGGAAGGTATGTTAACATTCTTGTATATATTGTAAATTAGTTTTCTTTTCTTTATTTGTTTTCTTGTTTACTTCTCCTAATTATGCACTAACAAGAGGAAAGATCAATTTATTTTACGTATGTGCATCATTCGTGGCATGTATAATCAATCTCCATTTACAAGTTTGCATAAGAATCAACTATTACATCATATATCCTATTTATGACATCATCAACTCTAAAATACAACTCTAGAACGAAATTGTTATAACTCCTTCAATACTTGTCCGTTTTCAATGATTCAAAAACCATTGGAAAGCTTATTTAAAGAGCTCCAATCTGTCTTTTGATGATTTCCTCAATAGATGTATGGATCTAGAGTTATAGAGCAAAATATCGAACTATACTTGATGGAGTCCTTTGCTGCCGTGAGAGATGACTTCTCAATAAGGACTTGAGAGTTATTTATGCTCATTGATGTCCTCCAAATGTGAGATCAATTATAATCCAACCAGGTATCATCTTTCCTTATTGTTTGAATTTAGTTAGTGAGAAGTTTCTTTTTCATTTCTTTGGTGAGATTTTTGTTGTTTCTTCTTTTAGGGTGCTTGTTTTCCTCTCTTTTTAGTGACAATGAGGACACAGTAAGACCTTTTTGTGTGGGAGTGGGGAAGCATGCATGCCGGTTTTTTTCTCTTTCCTTGTAAAAAGTTTTGGGGTAGTTATTTTCTTAGATTTTGTGTGTTTTTGGTTTCATTTTGCTTAAGTATTTAGTTATGATAGTTCTAAGTTAAAATTTTTGATTATTAGGTAAGTGTTTCGGGTTTTAAGGTGAACGGGGAGGTTCGAGAGTGTTGAGAGTTTAAAAAAAATTTTATTGTAAGTGAGAGTTACATACTTAGTTTATTTTGAGGAAAAACTAACTTTTTCAAATTTTTGGGAAGGAACCTGACTCGGGCGAGTCACAATCAGCGCCGAGTTGTCTTACTCGGTGACTTGAAATTCAAAACGAAAGAAGGGTTAGAAGTTTGAAGCATGACTCGACCGAATCGATCGTTGGCGCGCCGAGTCGATCGACTTAGCCCAAAAGAAGTTGAGATAGACGCTAAGGCAAGATTCCGAGAAGAAAGGCGCGGCGAGTCACTAAGACGACTCGATCGAGCCGCTCGTTCGAGATTTTCCAAGGCGCATAGAAGCGTAACTCGGGCGAGGCAGTTAGCCGACTCGGTCGAGTCGTATGCAGATCTGCTTTTTGTCGGGCTGTTTGCGGGTAAACTGAAATCTAGGTGGATGGGACCTTTTGTTGTGACTACCGTGTTTCCATCGGGAGTTGTTGAGATTAAGAACCCCACTAATGAGTCTGTGCGGAAAGTTAACGGTCAACGGTTGAAACCTTTCTCGGAGCTTCCGGAGAAGGTGGATGTGGAATGTGTGACATTCCACGATCTGTCTGTTGGTTGATGGAAGGTATGTTAACATTCTTGTATATATTGTAAATTAGTTTTCTTTTCTTTATTTGTTTTCTTGTTTACTTCTCCTAATTATGCACTAACAAGAGGAAAGATCAATTTATTTTACGTATGTGCATCATTCGTGGCATGTATAATCAATCTCCATTTACAAGTTTGCATAAGAATCAACTATTACATCATATATCCTATTTATGACATCATCAACTCTAAAATACAACTCTAGAACGAAATTGTTATAACTCCTTCAATACTTGTCCGTTTTCAATGATTCAAAAACCATTGGAAAGCTTATTTAAAGAGCTCCAATCTGTCTTTTGATGATTTCCTCAATAGATGTATGGATCTAGAGTTTATAGAGCAAAATATCGAACTGTACTTGATGGAGTCCTTTGCTGCCGTGAGAGATGACTTCTCAATAAGGACTTGAGAGTTATTTATGCTCATTGATGTCCTCCAAATGTGAGATCAATTATAATCCAACCAGGTATCATCTTTCCTTATTGTTTGAATTTAGTTAGTGAGAAGTTTCTTTTTCATTTCTTTGGTGAGATTTTGTTGTTTCTTCTTTTAGGTGCTTGTTTTCCTCTCTTTTTAGTGACAATGAGGACACAGAAGACCTTTTGTGTGGGAGTGGGGAAGCATGCATGCCGGTTTTTTTCTCTTTCCTTGTAAAAAGTTTTGGGGTAGTTATTTTCTTAGATTTTGTGTGTTTTTGGTTTCATTTTGCTTAAGTATTTAGTTATGATAGTTCTAAGTTAAAATTTTTGATTATTAGGTAAGTGTTTCGGGTTTTAAGGTGATCGGGGAGGTTCGAGAGTGTTGAGAGTTTAAAAAAAATTTTATTGTAAGTGAGAGTTACATACTTAGTTTATTTTGAGGAAAAACTAACTTTTCAAATTTTAGGAAGGAACTCGACTGGCGAGTCACAATCAGCGCCCGAGTTGTCTTACTCGGTGACTTCAAATTCAAAACGCGAAAGAAGGGTTAGAAGTTTCGAAGCATGACTCGACCGAATCGATCGTTGGCGCGGCCAGTCGATCGACTTAGCCCAAAAGAAGTTGAGATAGACGCTAAGGCAAGATTCCGGCAGAAGAAAGGCGCGGCGAGTCACTAAGACGACTCGATCGAGCCGTTGCTCGAGATTTTCAAGGCGCATAGAAGCGTAACTCGGCGAGGCGGTTAGCGACTCGGTCGAGTCGTATGATCTGCTTTGTCGGGCCGCTTGGTAAACCAAATCTAGGTGGATGGGACCTTTGTTGTGACTACCGTGTTTCCATCGAGTTGTTGAGATTAAGAACCCCACTAATGAGTCTCGCGGAAAGTTAACAGTCAACGGTTGAAACCTTTCTGAGCTTCGGAGAAGGTGGATGTGGAATGTGTGACATTCCACGATCCATCTGTTAGTTGATGGAAGGTATGTTAACATTCTTGTATATATTGTAAATTAGTTTTCTTTTCTTTATTTGTTTTCTTGTTTACTTCTTAATTATGCACTAACAAGAGGAAAGATCAATTTATTTTACGTATGTGCATCATTCGTGGCATGTATAATCAATCTCCATTTACAAGTTTGCATAAGAATCAACTATTACATCATATATCCTATTTATGACATCATCAACTCTAAAATACAACTCTAGAACGAAATTGTTATAACTCCTTCAATACTTGTCCGTTTTCAATGATTCAAAAACCATTGGAAAGCTTATTTAAAGAGCTCCAATCTGTCTTTTGATGATTTCCTCAATAGATGTATGGATCTAGAGTTATAGAGCAAAATATCGAATCAGATTTGATGGAGTCCTTTCACGCGTGAGAGATGACTTCTCAATAAGGACTTGAGAGTTATTTATGATCATTGATGTCCTCCAAATGTGAGATCAATTATAATCCAACCAGGTATCATCTTTCCTTATTGTTTGAATTTAGTTAGTGAGAAGTTTCTTTTTCATTTCTTTGGTGAGATTTTTGTTGTTTCTTCTTTTAGGGTGCTTGTTTTCCTCTCTTTTTAGTGACAATGAGGACACAGTAAGACCTTTTTGTGTGGGAGTGGGGAAGCATGCATGCCGGTTTTTTTCTCTTTCCTTGTAAAAGTTTTGGGGTAGTTATTTTCTTAGATTTTGTGTGTTTTGGTTTCATTTTGCTTAAGTATTTAGTTATGATAGTTCTAAGTTAAAATTTTTGATTATTAGGTAAGTTTTTGGGTTTTAAGGTGATCGGGGAGGTTCGAGAGTGTTGAGAGTTTAAAAAAAATTTTATTGTAAGTGAGAGTTACATACTTAGTTTATTTTGAGGAAATAGTCAGTATTTCAAATTTTTGGGAAGGAACTCGACTGGCGAAGTCACAATCAGCGCTACCAGTTGTCTTACTCACCGACTTGAAATTCAAAACGAAAGAAGGGTTAGAAGTTTGAAGCATGACTCGACCGAATCGCCGTTGGCGCGCCGAGTCGATCGACTTAGCCCAAAAGAAGTTGAGATAGACGCCAAGGCAAGATTCCGGAAGAAAGGCGCGGCGAGTCACTAAGACGACTCGATCGAGCCGTCGTCGTCGAGATTTTCAAGGCGCATAGAAGCGTAACTCGGCGAGGCGATTAGCGACTCGGTCGAGTCGTATGCAGATCTGCTTTTGTCGGGCCGTTTGCGTAAAGCGAAATCTAGGTGGATGGGACCTTTGTTGTGACTACCGTGTTTCCATCGGGAGTTGTTGAGATTAAGAACCCCACTAATGAGTCTGTGCGGAAAGTTAACGGTCAACGGTTGAAACCTTTCTCGGAGCTTCCGGAGAAGGTGGATGTGGAATGTGTGACATTCCACGATCTGTCTGTTGGTTGATGGAAGGTATGTTAACATTCTTGTATATATCAGTAAATTAGTTTTCTTTTCTTTATTTGTTTTCTTGTTTACTTCTCCTAATTATGCACTAACAAGAGGAAAGATCAATTTATTTTACGTATGTGCATCATTCGTGGCATGTATAATCAATCTCCATTTACAAGTTTGCATAAGAATCAACTATTACATCATATATCCTATTTATGACATCATCAACTCTAAAATACAACTCTAGAACGAAATTGTTATAACTCCTTCAATACTTGTCCGTTTTCAATGATTCAAAAACCATTGGAAAGCTTATTTAAAGAGCTCCAATCTGTCTTTTGATGATTTCCTCAATAGATGTATGGATCTAGAGTTATAGAGCAAAATATCGAACTGTACTTGATGGAGTCCTTTGCTGCCGTGAGAGATGACTTCTCAATAAGGACTTGAGAGTTATTTATGCTCATTGATGTCCTCCAAATGTGAGATCAATTATAATCCAACCAGGTATCATCTTTCCTTATTGTTTGAATTTAGTTAGTGAGAAGTTTCTTTTTCATTTCTTTGGTGAGATTTTTGTTGTTTCTTCTTTTAGGGTGCTTGTTTTCCTCTCTTTTTAGTGACAATGAGGACACAGTAAGACCTTTTTGTGTGGGAGTGGGGAAGCATGCATGCCGGTTTTTTTCTCTTTCCTTGTAAAAAGTTTTGGGGTAGTTATTTTCTTAGATTTTGTGTGTTTTTGGTTTCATTTTGCTTAAGTATTTAGTTATGATAGTTCTAAGTTAAAATTTTTGATTATTAGGTAAGTGTTTCGGGTTTTAAGGTGATCGGGGAGGTTCGAGAGTGTTGAGAGTTTAAAAAAAATTTTATTGTAAGTGAGAGTTACATACTTAGTTTATTTTGAGGAAAAACTAACTTTTTCAAATTTTTGGGAAGGAACCTGACTCGGGCGAGTCACAATCAGGCGCGCCCGAGTTGTCTTACTCAGCTGACTTCGAAATTCAAAACGAAAAGAAGGGTTAGAAGTTTCAGAAGCATGACTCGAATCGATCGTTGGCGCGGCCGAGTCGATCGACTTAGCCAAAAGAAGTTGAGATAGACGCTAAGGCAAGATTCCGACAGAAGAAAGGCGCGGGCGAGTCACTAAGACGACTCGATCGAGCCGTCGTTCGGTCAGGATTTTCCAAGGCGCATAGAAGCGTAACTCGGGCGAGGCAGTTAGCCGACTCGGTCGAGTCGTATGCAGATCTGCTTTTTGTCGGGCTGTTTGATGCGCCAAATCTAGGTGGATGGGACCTTTTGTTGTGACTACCGTGTTTCCATCGGAGTTGTTGAGATTAAGAACCCCACTAATGAGTGCATGCGGAAAGTTAAGCAGTCAACGGTTGAAACCTTTCTCGGAGCTTCCGGAGAAGGTGGATGTGGAATGTGTGACATTCCACGATCTGTCTGTTGGTTGATGGAAGGTATGTTAACATTCTTGTATATATTGTAAATTAGTTTTCTTTTCTTTATTTCTTTTCTTGTTTACTTCTCCTAATTATGCACTAACAAGAGGAAAGATCAATTTATTTTACGTATGTGCATCATTCGTGGCATGTATAATCAATCTCCATTTACAAGTTTGCATAAGAATCAACTATTACATCATATATCCTATTTATGACATCATCAACTCTAAAATACAACTCTAGAACGAAATTGTTATAACTCCTTCAATACTTGTCCGTTTTCAATGATTCAAAAACCATTGGAAAGCTTATTTAAGAGCTCCAATCTGTCTTTTGATGATTTCCTCAATAGATGTATGGATCTAGAGTTATAGAGCAAAATATCGAATGTACTTGATGGAGTCCTTTCTTTGTGAGAGATGACTTCTCAATAAGGACTTGAGAGTTATTTATGCTCATTGATGTCCTCAAATGTGAGATCAATTATAATCCAACCAGGTATCATCTTTCCTTATTGTTTGAATTTAGTTAGTGAGAAGTTTCTTTTTCATTTCTTTGGTGAGATTTTTGTTGTTTCTTCTTTTAGGGTGCTTGTTTTCCTCTCTTTTTAGTGACAATGAGGACACAGTAAGACCTTTTTGTGTGGGAGTGGGGAAGCATGCATGCCGGTTTTTTTCTCTTTCCTTGTAAAAAGTTTTGGGGTAGTTATTTTCTTAGATTTTGTGTGTTTTTGGTTTCATTTTGCTTAAGTATTTAGTTATGATAGTTCTAAGTTAAAATTTTTGATTATTAGGTAAGTGTTTCGGGTTTTAAGGTGATCGGGGAGGTTCGAGAGTGTTGAGAGTTTAAAAAAAATTTTATTGTAAGTGAGAGTTACATACTTAGTTTATTTTGAGGAAAAACTAACCTTTTCAAATTTTTGGGAAGGAACCTGACTCGGGCGAGTCACAATCAGGCGCGCCCGAGTTGTCTTACTCAGCTGACTTCGAAATTCAAAACGAAAAGAAGGGTTAGAAGTTTCAGAAGCATGACTCGACCGAATCAGTCGTTGGCGGCCGAGTCAGTCGACTTAGCCCAAAAGAAGTTGAGATAGACGCTAAGGCAAGATTCCGAGAAGAAAGGCGCGGCGAGTCACTAAGACGACTCGATCGAGCCGTTCGTCGAGATTTTCCAAGGCGCATAGAAGCGTAACTCGGGCGAGGCGGTTAGCGACTTCGGTCGAGTCGTATCAGAATCCGCTTTTTGCCGCTTTGCGGTAAACGAAATCTAGGTGGATGGGACCTTTGTTGTGACTCTAGTGTTTCCATCGGGAGTTGTTGAGATTAAGAACCCCACTAATGAGTCTGTGCGGAAAGTTAACGGTCAACGGTTGAAACCTTTCTTGGAGCTTCCGGAGAAGGTGGATGTGGAATGTGTGACATTCCACGATCTGTCTGTTGGTTGATGGAAGGTATGTTAACATTCTTGTATATATTGTAAATTAGTTTTCTTTTCTTTATTTGTTTTCTTGTTTACTTCTCCTAATTATGCACTAACAAGAGGAAAGATCAATTTATTTTACGTATGTGCATCATTCGTGGCATGTATAATCAATCTCCATTTACAAGTTTGCATAAGAATCAACTATTACATCATATATCCTATTTATGACATCATCAACTCTAAAATACAACTCTAGAACGAAATTGTTATAACTCCTTCAATACTTGTCCGTTTTCAATGATTCAAAAACCATTGGAAAGCTTATTTAAAGAGCTCCAATCTGTCTTTTGATGATTTTCCTCAATAGATGTATGGATCTAGAGTTATAGAGCAAAATATCGAACTGTACTTGATGGAGTCCTTCTTTAGTGAGAGATGACTTCTCAATAAGGACTTGAGAGTTATTTATGCTCATTGATGTCCTCCAAATGTGAGATCAATTATAATCCAACCAGGTATCATCTTTCCTTATTGTTTGAATTTAGTTAGTGAGAAGTTTCTTTTTCATTTCTTTGGTGAGATTTTTGTTGTTTCTTCTTTTGGGTGCTTGTTTTCCTCTCTTTTAGTGACAATGAGGACACAGTAAGACCTTTGTGTGGGAGTGGGAAGCATGAATGCCGGTTTATTTCTCTTTCCTTGTAAAAATTTTTGGGGTAGTTATTTTCTTAGATTTTGTGTGTTTTGGTTTCATTTTGCTTAAGTATTTAGTTATGATAGTTCTAAGTTAAAATTTTTGATTATTAGGTAAGTGTTTGGGTTTTAAGGTGATCGGGAGGTTAGAGTGTTGAGAGTTTAAAAAAATTTATTGTAAGTGAGAGTTACATACTTAGTTTATTTTGAGGAAAAACTAACTTTTCAAATTTTGGGAAGGAACTGACTCGGCGAGTCACAATCAGCGCCGAGTTGTCTTACTCGGTGACTTGAAATTCAAAAGCGAAAGAAGGGTTAGAAGTTTGAAGCATGACTCGACGAATCGATCGTTGGCGCGGCCGAGTCGATCGACTAAGCCCAAAAGAAGTTGAGATAGACGCTAAGGCAAGATTCCGATAGAAGAAAGGCGCGGGCGAGTCACTAAGACGACTCGATCGAGCCGTCGTTCGGTCAGGATTTTCCAAGGCGCACAGAAGCGTGACTCGGGCGAGTCAGTTAGCCGACTCGGTCGAGTCGTATGCAGATCTGATTTTTGTCGGGCTGTTTGCGGGTAAACTGAAATCTAAGTGGATGGGACCTTTTATTGTGACTACCGTGTTTCCATCGGGAGTTGTTGAGATTAAGAACCCCACTAATGAGTCTGTGCGGAAAGTTAACGGTCAACGGTTGAAACCTTTCTATTTATGACATCATCAACTCTAAAATACAACTATTACATCATATATCCTATTTATGACATCATCAACTCTAAAATACAACTCTAGAACGAAATTGTTATAACTCCTTCAATACTTGTCCGTTTTCAATGATTCAAAAACCATTGGAAAGCTTATTTAAAGAGCTCCAATCTGTCTTTTGATGATTTCCTCAATAGATGTATGGATCTAGAGTTATAGAGCAAAATATCGAACTGTACTTGATGGAGTCCTTTGCTGCCGTGAGAGATGACTTCTCAATAAGGACTTGAGAGTTATTTATGCTCATTGATGTCCTCCAAATGTGAGATCAATTATAATCCAACCAGGTATCATCTTTCCTTATTGTTTGAATTTAGTTAGTGAGAAGTTTCTTTTTCATTTCTTTGGTGAGATTTTTGTTGTTTCTTCTTTTAGGGTGCTTGTTTTCCTCTCTTTTTAGTGACAATGAGGACACAGTAAGACCTTTTTGTGTGGGAGTGGGGAAGCATGCATGCCGGTTTTTTTCTCTTTCCTTGTAAAAAGTTTTGGGGTAGTTATTTTCTTAGATTTTGTGTGTTTTTGGTTTCATTTTGCTTAAGTATTTAGTTATGATAGTTCTAAGTTAAAATTTTTGATTATTAGGTAACTGTTTCGGGTTTTAAGGTGATCGGGGAGGTTCGAGAGTGTTGAGAGTTTAAAAAAAATTTTATTGTAAGTGAGAGTTACATACTTAGTTTATTTTGAGGAAAAACTAACTTTTTCAAATTTTTGGGAAGGAACCTGACTCGGGCGAGTCACAATCAGCCTTAGAGTTGTCTTACTCAGCTGACTTCGAAATTCAAAACGAAAAGAAGGGTTAGAAGTTTCAGAAGCATGACTCGACCGAATCAGTCGTTGGCGCGGCCGAGTCAGTCGACTTAGCCCAAAAGAAGTTGAGATAGACGCTAAGGCAAGATTCCGACAGAAGAAAGGCGCGGGCGAGTCACTAAGACGACTCGATCGAGCCGTCGTTCGGTCAGGATTTTCCAAGGCGCATAGAAGCGTAACTCGGGCGAGGCAGTTAGCCGACTCGGTCGAGTCGTATGCAGATCTGCTTTTTGTCGGGCTGTTTGCGGGTAAACTGAAATCTAGGTGGATGGGACCTTTTGTTGTGACTACCGTGTTTCCATCGGGAGTTGTTGAGATTAAGAACCCCACTAATGAGTCTGTGCGGAAAGTTAACGGTCAACGGTTGAAACCTTTCTTGGAGCTTCCGGAGAAGGTGGATGTGGAATGTGTGACATTCCACGATCTGTCTGTTGGTTGATGGAAGGTATGTTAACATTCTTGTATATATTGTAAATTAGTTTTCTTTTCTTTATTTGTTTTCTTGTTTACTTCTCCTAATTATGCACTAACAAGAGGAAAGATCAATTTATTTTACGTATGTGCATCATTCGTGGCATGTATAATCAATCTCCATTTACAAGTTTGCATAAGAATCAACTATTACATCATATATCCTATTTATGACATCATCAACTATAAAATACAACTCTAGAACGAAATTGTTATAACTCCTTCAATACTTGTCCGTTTTCAATGATTCAAAAACCATTGGAAAGCTTATTTAAAGAGCTCCAATCTGTCTTTTGATGATTTCCTCAATAGATGTATGGATCTAGAGTTATAGAGCAAAATATCGAACTGTACTTGATGGAGTCCTTTGCTGCCGTGAGAGATGACTTCTCAATAAGGACTTGAGAGTTATTTATGCTCATTGATGTCCTCCAAATGTGAGATCAATTATAATCCAACCAGGTATCATCTTTCCTTATTGTTTGAATTTAGTTAGTGAGAAGTTTCTTTTTCATTTCTTTGGTGAGATTTTTGTTGTTTCTTCTTTTGGGTGCTTGTTTTCCTCTCTTTTTAGTGACAATGAGGACACAGTAAGACCTTTTTGTGTGGGAGTGGGGAAGCATGCATGCCGGTTTTTTTCTCTTTCCTTGTAAAAAGTTTTGGGGTAGTTATTTTCTTAGATTTTGTGTGTTTTTGGTTTCATTTTGCTTAAGTATTTAGTTATGATAGTTCTAAGTTAAAATTTTTGATTATTAGGTAAGTGTTTCGGGTTTTAAGGTGATCGGGGAGGTTCGAGAGTGTTGAGAGTTTAAAAAAAAATTTATTGTAAGTGAGAGTTACATACTTAGTTTATTTTGAGGAAAAACTAACTTTTTCAAATTTTTGGGAAGGAACCTGACTCGGGCGAGTCACAATCAGGCGCGCCCGAGTTGTCTTACTCAGCTGACTTCGAAATTCAAAACGAAAAGAAGGGTTAGAAGTTTCAGAAGCATGACTCGACCGAATCAGTCGTTGGCGCGGCCGAGTCAGTCGACTAAGCCCAAAAGAAGTTGAGATAGACGCTAAGGCAAGATTCCGATAGAAGAAAGGCGCGGGCGAGTCACTAAGACGACTCGATCGAGCCGTCGTTCGGTCAGGATTTTCCAAGGCGCACAGAAGCGTGACTCGGGCGAGTCAGTTAGCCGACTCGGTCGAGTCTTATGCAGATCTGATTTTTGTCGGGCTGTTTGCGGGTAAACTGAAATCTAAGTGGATGGGACCTTTTATTGTGACTACCGTGTTTCCATCGGGAGTTGTTGAGATTAAGAACCCCACTAATGAGTCTGTGCGGAAAGTTAACGGTCAACGGTTGAAACCTTTCTATTTATGACATCATCAACTCTAAAATACAACTATTACATCATATATCCTATTTATGACATCATCAACTCTAAAATACAACTCTAGAACGAAATTGTTATAACTCCTTCAATACTTGTCCGTTTTCAATGATTCAAAAACCATTGGAAAGCTTATTTAAAGAGCTCCAATCTGTCTTTTGATGATTTCCTCAATAGATGTATGGATCTAGAGTTATAGAGCAAAATATCGAACTGTACTTGATGGAGTCCTTTCTTTGCCGTGAGAGATGACTTCTCAATAAGGACTTGAGAGTTATTTATGCTCATTGATGTCCTCCAAATGTGAGATCAATTATAATCCAACCAGGTATCATCTTTCCTTATTGTTTGAATTTAGTTAGTGAGAAGTTTCTTTTTCATTTCTTTGGTGAGATTTTGTTGTTTCTTCTTTTAGGGTGCTTGTTTTCCTCTCTTTTTAGTGACAATGAGGACACAGTAAGACCTTTTTGTGTGGGAGTGGGGAAGCATGCATGCCGGTTTTTTTCTCTTTCCTTGTAAAAAGTTTTGGGGTAGTTATTTTCTTAGATTTTGTGTGTTTTTGGTTTCATTTTGCTTAAGTATTTAGTTATGATAGTTCTAAGTTAAAATTTTTGATTATTAGGTAAGTGTTTCGGGTTTTAAGGTGATCGGGGAGGTTCGAGAGTGTTGAGAGTTTAAAAAAATTTTATTGTAAGTGAGAGTTACATACTTAGTTTATTTTGAGGAAAAACTAACTTTTTCAAATTTTTGGGAAGGAACCTGACTCGGGCGAGTCACAATCAGGCGCGCCCGAGTTGTCTTACTCAGCTGACTTCGAAATTCAAAACGAAAAGAAGGGTTAGAAGTTTGAAGCATGACTCGACCGAATCGATGGTTAGGCGGCCGAGTCGGTCGACTAAGCCCAAAGAAGTTGAGATAGACGCTAAGGCAAGATCGGCGAGAAGAAAGGCGGGCGAGTCACTAAGACGACTCGATCGAGCCGTCGTTCGTCGAGATTTTCAAGCGCCGCAAGCGTGACTCGGGCGAAGTCGGTTAGCCGACTTCGGTCGAGTCGTATCTGATTTTTGTCGGTACATTTGCGGCTAAAGCGAAATCTAAGTGGATGGGACCTTTATTGTGACTCGTGTTTCCATCGGAGTTGTTGAGATTAAGAACCCACTAATGAGTGCATGCGGAAAGTTAGCGGTCAACGGTTGAAACCTTTCTTGGAGCTTCCGAGAAGATGGATGTGGAATGTGTGACATTCCACGATCTGTCTGTTGGTTGATGGAAGGTATGTTAACATTCTTGTATATATTGTAAATTAGTTTTCTTTTCTTTGTTTGTTTTCTTGTTTACTTCTCCTAATTATGCACTAACATGAGGAAAGATCAATTTATTTTACGTATGTGCATCATTCGTGGCATGTATAATCAATCTCCATTTACAAGTCATGCAAAGAATCAATTATAATCCAACCAGGTATCATCTTTCCTTATTGTTTCAATTTAGTTAGTGAGAAGTTTCTTTTTCATTTCTTTGGTGAGATTTTTGTTGTTTCTTCTTTTAGGGTGCTTGTTTTCCTCTCTTTTTAGTCACAATGAGGACACAGTAAGACCTTTTTGTGTGGGAGTGGGGAAGCATGCATGCCGGTTTTTTTCTCTTTCCTTGTAAAAAGTTTTGGGGTAGTTATTTTCTTAGATTTTGTGTGTTTTTGGTTTCATTTTGCTTAAGTATTTAGTTATGATAGTTCTTAGTTAGAATTTTTGATTATTAGGTAAGTGTTTCGGGTTTTAAGGTGATCGGGGAGGTTCGAGAGTGTTGAGAGTTTAAAAAAAATTATAGTGTAAGTGAGAGTTACATACTTAGTTTATTTTGAGGAAAAACTAACTTTTTCAAATTTTAGGGAAGGAACCTGACTCGGGCGAGTCTGTCAGTAGCGCTTGAGTTGTCTTACTCGGTGACTTCAAATTCAAAGCGAAAGAAGGGTTAGAAGTTTGAAGCATGACTCGACCGAATCGATCGTTGGCGCGGCCGAGTCAATGACTTAGCCAAAAGAAGTTGAGATAGACGCTAAGGCAAGATTCTGACAGAAGAAAGGCGCGGGCGAGTCACTAAGACGACTCGATCGAGCCGTCGTTCGGTCAGGATTTTCCAAGGCGCACAGAAGCGTGACTCGGGCGAGTCAGTTAGCCGACTCGGTCGAGTCGTATGCTGATATGCATTTTGTCGGGCTGTTTGCGGGTAAACTGAAATCTAGGAGGATGGGACCTTATATTGTGCCTACCGTGTTTCCATCGGGAGTTGTTGAGATTAAGAACCCCACTAATGAGTCTGTGCGGAAAGTTAACGGTCAAAGGTTGAAACCTTTCTTGGAGCTTCCGGAGAAGGTGGATATGGAATGTGTGACATTCCACGATCTGTTTGTTGGTTGATGGAAGGTATGTTAACATTCTTGTATATATTGTAAATTAGTTTTCTTTTCTTTGTTTGTTTTCTTGTTTACTTCTTCTAATTATGCACTAACAAGAGGAAAGATCAATTTATTTTACGTATGTGCATCATTCGTGGCATGTATAATCAATCTCCATTTACAAGTCATGCAAAGAATCAATTATAATCCAACAAGGTATCATCTTTCCTTATTGTTTGAATTTAGTTAGTGAGAAGTTTCTTTTTCATTTTTTGTGTGAGATTTTCGTTGTTTGTTCTTTTAGGGTGTTTGTTTTCCTCTCTTTTTAGTCACAATGAGGACACTGTAAGACCTTTTTGTGTGGGACTGGGGAAGCATGCATGCCGGTTTTTTTCTCTTTCCTTGTAAGAAGTTTTGGGGTAGTTATTTTCTTAGTTTTGTGTGTTTTTGGTTTCATTTTGCTTAAGTATTTAGTTATGATAGTTCTTAGTTAGAATTTTTGATTATTAGGTAAGTGTTTCGGGTTTTAAGGTGATCGGGGAGGTTCGAGAGTGTTGAGAGTTTAAAAAAAATTTTAGTGTAAGTGAGAGTTACATACTTAGTTTATTTTGAGGAAAAACTAACTTTTTCAAATTTTTGGGAAGGAACCTGACTCGGGCGAGTCACAATCAGGCGCGCCCGAGTTGTCTTACTCGGTGACTTTGAAATTCAAAGCGAAAGAAGGGTTAGAAGTTTGAAGCATGACTCGACCGAATCGATGGTTAGCGCGGCGAGTCAGTCGACTAAGCCCAAAAGAAGTTGAGATAGACGCTAAGGCAAGATTCGAGAAGAAAGGCGCGGGCGAGTCACTAAGACGACTCGATCGGCCGTCGTTCGTCGAGATTTTCAAAGCGCCTGAAGCGTGACTCGGCGAGTCGGTTAGCGACTTCGGTCGAGTCGTATGCAGATCTGCTTTTTGTCGGGCTGTTTGCGGGTAAACTGAAATCAAGGTGGATGGGACCTTTTATTGTGACTACCGTGTTTCCATCGGGAGTTGTTGAGATTAAGAACCCCACTAATGAGTCTGTGTGGAAAGTTAACGGTCAACAGTTGAAACCTTTCTTGGAGCTTCCGGAGAAGGTGGATGTCGAATGTGTGACATTCCACGATCTGTCTGTTGGTTGATGGAAGGTATGTTAACATTCTTGTATATATTGTAAATTAGTTTTCTTTTCTTTGTTTGTTTTCTTGTTTACTTCTCCTAATTATGCACTAACAAGAGGAAAGATCAATTTATTTTACGTATGTGCATCATTCGTGGCATGTATAATCAATGTCCATTTACAAGTCATGCAAAGAATCAATTATAATCCAACAAGGTATCATCTTTCCTTATTGTTTGAATTTAGTTAGTGAGAAGTTTCTTTTTCATTTTTTGTGTGAGATTTTTGTTGTTTCTTCTTTTAGGGTGCTTGTTTTCCTCTTTTTAGTCACAATGAGGACACAGTAAGACCTTTTTGTGTGGAAGTGGGGAAGCATGCATGCCGGTTTTTTTCTCTTTCCTTGTAAAAAGATTTGGGGTAGTTATTTTCTTAGGTTTTGTGTGTTTTTGGTTTCATTTTGCTTAAGTATTTAGTTATGATAGTTCTTAGTTAGAATTTTTGATTATTAGGTAAGTGTTTCGGGTTTTAAGGTGATCGGGGAGGTTCGAGAGTGTTGAGAGTTTAAAAAAAATTTTAGTGTAAGTGAGAGTTACATACTTAGTTTATTTTGAGGAAAAACTAACTTTTTCAAATTTTGGGAAGGAACTGACTCGAGCGATCTGTCAGGCGCGCCCGAGTTGTCTTACTCAGCTGACTTTGAAATTCAAAACGAAAAGAAGGGTTAGAAGTTTCAGAAGCATGACTCGACCGAATCAGTCGTTGGCGCGGCCGAGTCAGTCGACTTAGCCCAAAAGAAGTTGAGATAGACGCTAAGGCAAGATTCCGACAGAAGAAAGGCGCGGGCGAGTCACTAAGACGACTCGATCGAGCCGTCGTTCGGTCAGGATTTTCCAAGGCGCATAGAAGCGTAACTCGGGCGAGGCAGTTAGCCGACTCGGTCGAGTCGTATGCAGATCTGCTTTTTGTCGGGCTGTTTGCGGGTAAACTGAAATCTAGGTGGATGGGACCTTTTGTTGTGACTACCGTGTTTCCATCGGGAGTTGTTGAGATTAAGAACCCCACTAATGAGTCTGTGCGGAAAGTTAACGGTCAACGGTTGAAACCTTTCTTGGAGCTTCCGGAGAAGGTGGATGTGGAATGTGTGACATTCCACGATCTGTCTGTTGGTTGATGGAAGGTATGTTAACATTCTTGTATATATTGTAAATTAGTTTTCTTTTCTTTGTTTGTTTTCTTGTTTACTTCTCCTAATTATGCACTAACTAGAGGAAAGATCAATTTATTTTACGTATGTGCATCATTCGTTGCATGTATAATCAATCTCCATTTACAAGTCATGCAAAGAATCAATTATAATCCAACCAGGTATCATCTTTCCTTATTGTTTGAATTTAGTTAGTGAGAAGTTTCTTTTTCATTTCTTTGGTGAGATTTTTGTTGTTTCTTCTTTTAGGGTGCTTGTTTTCCTCTCTTTTTAGTGACAATGAGGACACAGTAAGACCTTTTTGTGTGGGAGTGGGGAAGCATGCATGCCGGTTTTTTTCTCTTTCCTTGTAAAAAGTTTTGGGGTAGTTATTTTCTTAGATTTTGTGTGTTTTTGGTTTCATTTTGCTTAAGTATTTAGTTATGATAGTTCTAAGTTAAAATTTTTGATTATTAGGTAAGTGTTTCGGGTTTTAAGGTGATCGGGGAGGTTCGAGAGTGTTGAGAGTTTAAAAAAATTTTATTGTAAGTGAGAGTTACATACTTAGTTTATTTTGAGGAAAAACTAACTTTTTCAAAATTTTTGGGAAGGAACATGACTCGGGCGAGTCACAATCAGGCGCGCCCGAGTTGTCTTACTCAGCTGACTTTGAAATTCAAAACGAAAAGAAGGGTTAGAAGTTTCAGAAGCATGACTCGACCGAATCAGTAGTTGGCGCGGCCGAGTCAGTCGACTAAGCCCAAAAGAAGTTGAGATAGACGCTAAGGCAAGATTTTGACAGAAGAAAGGCGCGGGCGAGTCACTAAGACGACTCGATCGAGCCGTCGTTCGTCGAGATTTTCAAGCGCCGAAGCGTGACTCGGGCGAGTCAGTTAGCCGACTCGGTCGAGTCGTATGCAGATCTGATTTTTGTCGGGCTGTTTGCGGCTAAACTGAAATCTAAGTGGATGGGACCTTTTATTGTGACTACCGTGTTTCCATCGGGAGTTGTTGAGATTAAGAACCCCACTAATGAGTCTGTGCGGAAAGTTAACGGTCAACGGTTGAAACCTTTCTTGGAGCTTCCGGAGAAGATGGATGTGGAATGTGTGACATTCCACGATCTGTCTGTTGGTTGATGGAAGGTATGTTAACATTCTTGTATATATTGTAAATTAGTTTTCTTTTCTTTGTTTGTTTTCTTGTTTACTTCTCCTAATTATGCACTAACATGAGGAAAGATCAATTTATTTTACGTATGTGCATCATTCGTGGCATGTATAATCAATCTCCATTTACAAGTCATGCAAAGAATCAATTATAATCCAACCAGGTATCATCTTTCCTTATTGTTTCAATTTAGTTAGTGAGAAGTTTCTTTTTCATTTCTTTGGTGAGATTTTTGTTGTTTCTTCTTTTAGGGTGCTTGTTTTCCTCTCTTTTTAGTCACAATGAGGACACAGTAAGACCTTTTTGTGTGGGAGTGGGGAAGCATGCATGCCGGTTTTTTTCTCTTTCCTTGTAAAAAGTTTTGGGGTAGTTATTTTCTTAGATTTTGTGTGTTTTTGGTTTCATTTTGCTTAAGTATTTAGTTATGATAGTTCTTAGTTAGAATTTTTGATTATTAGGTAAGTGTTTCGGGTTTTAAGGTGATCGGGGAGGTTCGAGAGTGTTGAGAGTTTAAAAAAAATTATAGTGTAAGTGAGAGTTACATACTTAGTTTATTTTGAGGAAAAACTAACTTTTTCAAATTTTAGGGAAGGAACCTGACTCGGGCGAGTCACAATCAGGCGCGCCCGAGTTGTCTTACTCAGCTGACTTCGAAATTCAAAACGAAAAGAAGGGTTAGAAGTTTCAGAAGCATGACTCGACCGAATCAGTCGTTGGCGCGGCCGAGTCAGTCGACTTAGCCCAAAAGAAGTTGAGATAGACGCTAAGGCAAGATTCTGACAGAAGAAAGGCGCGGGCGAGTCACTAAGACGACTCGATCGAGCCGTCGTTCGGTCAGGATTTTCCAAGGCGCACAGAAGCGTGACTCGGGCGAGTCAGTTAGCCGACTCGGTCGAGTCGTATGCAGATCTGCTTTTTGTCGGGCTGTTTGCGGGTAAACTGAAATCTAGGAGGATGGGACCTTATATTGTGCCTACCGTGTTTCCATCGGGAGTTGTTGAGATTAAGAACCCCACTAATGAGTCTGTGCGGAAAGTTAACGGTCAAAGGTTGAAACCTTTCTTGGAGCTTCCGGAGAAGGTGGATATGGAATGTGTGACATTCCACGATCTGTTTGTTGGTTGATGGAAGGTATGTTAACATTCTTGTATATATTGTAAATTAGTTTTCTTTTCTTTGTTTGTTTTCTTGTTTACTTCTTCTAATTATGCACTAACAAGAGGAAAGATCAATTTATTTTACGTATGTGCATCATTCGTGGCATGTATAATCAATCTCCATTTACAAGTCATGCAAAGAATCAATTATAATCCAACAAGGTATCATCTTTCCTTATTGTTTGAATTTAGTTAGTGAGAAGTTTCTTTTTCATTTTTTGTGTGAGATTTTTGTTGTTTGTTCTTTTAGGGTGCTTGTTTTCCTCTCTTTTTAGTCACAATGAGGACACTGTAAGACCTTTTTGTGTGGGACTGGGGAAGCATGCATGCCGGTTTTTTTCTCTTTCCTTGTAAGAAGTTTTGGGGTAGTTATTTTCTTAGTTTTGTGTGTTTTTGGTTTCATTTTGCTTAAGTATTTAGTTATGATAGTTCTTAGTTAGAATTTTTGATTATTAGGTAAGTGTTTCGGGTTTTAAGGTGATCGGGGAGGTTCGAGAGTGTTGAGAGTTTAAAAAAAATTATAGTGTAAGTGAGAGTTACATACTTAGTTTATTTTGAGGAAAAACTAACTTTTTCAAATTTTAGGGAAGGAACCTGACTCGGGCGAGTCACAATCAGGCGCGCCCGAGTTGTCTTACTCAGCTGACTTCGAAATTCAAAACGAAAAGAAGGGTTAGAAGTTTCAGAAGCATGACTCGACCGAATCAGTCGTTGGCGCGGCCGAGTCAGTCGACTTAGCCCAAAAGAAGTTGAGATAGACGCTAAGGCAAGATTCTGACAGAAGAAAGGCGCGGGCGAGTCACTAAGACGACTCGATCGAGCCGTCGTTCGGTCAGGATTTTCCAAGGCGCACAGAAGCGTGACTCGGGCGAGTCAGTTAGCCGACTCGGTCGAGTCGTATGCAGATCTGCTTTTTGTCGGGCTGTTTGCGGGTAAACTGAAATCTAGGAGGATGGGACCTTATATTGTGCCTACCGTGTTTCCATCGGGAGTTGTTGAGATTAAGAACCCCACTAATGAGTCTGTGCGGAAAGTTAACGGTCAAAGGTTGAAACCTTTCTTGGAGCTTCCGGAGAAGGTGGATATGGAATGTGTGACATTCCACGATCTGTTTGTTGGTTGATGGAAGGTATGTTAACATTCTTGTATATATTGTAAATTAGTTTTCTTTTCTTTGTTTGTTTTCTTGTTTACTTCTTCTAATTATGCACTAACAAGAGGAAAGATCAATTTATTTTACGTATGTGCATCATTCGTGGCATGTATAATCAATCTCCATTTACAAGTCATGCAAAGAATCAATTATAATCCAACAAGGTATCATCTTTCCTTATTGTTTGAATTTAGTTAGTGAGAAGTTTCTTTTTCATTTTTTGTGTGAGATTTTTGTTGTTTGTTCTTTTAGGGTGCTTGTTTTCCTCTCTTTTTAGTCACAATGAGGACACTGTAAGACCTTTTTGTGTGGGACTGGGGAAGCATGCATGCCAGTTTTTTTCTCTTTCCTTGTAAGAAGTTTTGGGGTAGTTATTTTCTTAGTTTTGTGTGTTTTTGGTTTCATTTTGCTTAAGTATTTAGTTATGATAGTTCTTAGTTAGAATTTTTGATTATTAGGTAAGTGTTTCGGGTTTTAAGGTGATCGGGGAGGTTCGAGAGTGTTGAGAGTTTAAAAAAAATTTTAGTGTAAGTGAGAGTTACATACTTAGTTTATTTTGAGGAAAAACTAACTTTTTCAAATTTTTGGGAAGGAACATGACTCGGGCGAGTCACAATCAGGCGCGCCCGAGTTGTCTTACTCAGCTGACTTTGAAATTCAAAACGAAAAGAAGGGTTAGAAGTTTCAGAAGCATGACTCGACCGAATCAGTAGTTGGCGCGGCCGAGTCAGTCGACTAAGCCCAAAAGAAGTTGAGATAGACGCTAAGGCAAGATTCTGACAGAAGAAAGGCGCGGGCGAGTCACTAAGACGACTCGATCGAGCCGTCGTTCGGTCAGGATTTTCCAAGGCGCACAGAAGCGTGACTCGGGCGAGTCAGTTAGCCGACTCGGTCGAGTCGTATGCAGATCTGCTTTTTGTCGGGCTGTTTGCGGGTAAACTGAAATCAAGGTGGATGGGACCTTTTATTGTGACTACCGTGTTTCCATCGGGAGTTGTTGAGATTAAGAACCCCACTAATGAGTCTGTGTGGAAAGTTAACGGTCAACAGTTGAAACCTTTCTTGGAGCTTCCGGAGAAGGTGGATGTCGAATGTGTGACATTCCACGATCTGTCTGTTGGTTGATGGAAGGTATGTTAACATTCTTGTATATATTGTAAATTAGTTTTCTTTTCTTTGTTTGTTTTCTTGTTTACTTCTCCTAATTATGCACTAACAAGAGGAAAGATCAATTTATTTTACGTATGTGCATCATTCGTGGCATGTATAATCAATGTCCATTTACAAGTCATGCAAAGAATCAATTATAATCCAACAAGGTATCATCTTTCCTTATTGTTTGAATTTAGTTAGTGAGAAGTTTCTTTTTCATTTTTTGTGTGAGATTTTTGTTGTTTCTTCTTTTAGGGTGCTTGTTTTCCTCTCTTTTTAGTCACAATGAGGACACAGTAAGACCTTTTTGTGTGGAAGTGGGGAAGCATGCATGCCGGTTTTTTTCTCTTTCCTTGTAAAAAGATTTGGGGTAGTTATTTTCTTAGGTTTTGTGTGTTTTTGGTTTCATTTTGCTTAAGTATTTAGTTATGATAGTTCTTAGTTAGAATTTTTGATTATTAGGTAAGTGTTTCGGGTTTTAAGGTGATCGGGGAGGTTCGAGAGTGTTGAGAGTTTAAAAAAAATTTTAGTGTAAGTGAGAGTTACATACTTAGTTTATTTTGAGGAAAAACTAACTTTTTCAAATTTTTGGGAAGGAACATGACTCGGGCGATCAATCAGCGCCGAGTTGTCTTACTCGGTGACTTTGAAATTCAAAGCGAAAGAAGGGTTAGAAGTTTGAAGCATGACTCGACCGAATCGATCGTTAGGCGGCGAGTCGATCGACTTAGCCCAAAAGAAGTTGAGATAGACGCTAAGGCAAGATTCCGGAGAAGAAAGCGCGGGCGAGTCACTAAGACGACTCGATCGAGCCGTCGTTCGGTCAGGATTTTCCAAGGCGCATAGAAGCGTAACTCGGGCGAGGCAGTTAGCCGACTCGGTCGAGTCGTATGCAGATCTGCTTTTTGTCGGGCTGTTTGCGGGTAAACTGAAATCTAGGTGGATGGGACCTTTTGTTGTGACTACCGTGTTTCCATCGGGAGTTGTTGAGATTAAGAACCCCACTAATGAGTCTGTGCGGAAAGTTAACGGTCAACGGTTGAAACCTTTCTTGGAGCTTCCGGAGAAGGTGGATGTGGAATGTGTGACATTCCACGATCATCTGTTGGTTGATGGAAGGTATGTTAACATTCTTGTATATATTGTAAATTAGTTTTCTTTTCTTTGTTTGTTTTCTTGTTTACTTCTCCTAATTATGCACTAACTAGAGGAAAGATCAATTTATTTTACGTATGTGCATCATTCGTTGCATGTATAATCAATCTCCATTTACAAGTCATGCAAAGAATCAATTATAATCAACCAGTATCATCTTTCCTTATTGTTTGAATTTAGTTAGTGAGAAGTTTCTTTTTCATTTCTTTGGTGAGATTTTTGTTGTTTCTTCTTTTAGGGTGCTTGTTTTCCTCTCTTTTTAGTGACAATGAGGACACAGTAAGACCTTTTTGTGTGGGAGTGGGGAAGCATGCATGTCGGTTTTTTTCTCTTTCCTTGTAAAAAGTTTTGGGGTAGTTATTTTCTTAGATTTTGTGTGTTTTTGGTTTCATTTTGCTTAAGTATTTAGTTATGATATTTCTTAGTTAGAATTTTTGATTATTAGGTAAGTGTTTCGGGTTTTAAGGTGATCGGGGAGGTTCGAGAGTGTTGAGAGTTTAAAAAAAATTATAGTGTAAGTGAGAGTTACATACTTAGTTTATTTTGAGGAAAAACTAACTTTTTCAAATTTTAGGGAAGGAACCTCACTCGGGCGAGTCACAATCAGGCGCGCCCGAGTTGTCTTACTCAGCTGACTTCGAAATTCAAAACGAAAAGAAGGGTTAGAAGTTTCAGAAGCATGACTCGACCGAATCAGTCGTTGGCGCGGCCGAGTCAGTCGACTTAGCCCAAAAGAAGTTGAGATAGACGCTAAGGCAAGATTCTGACAGAAGAAAGGCGCGGGCGAGTCACTAAGACGACTCGATCGAGCCGTCGTTAGGTCAGGATTTTCCAAGGCGCACAGAAGCTTGACTCTTGCGAGTCAGTTAGCCGACTCGGTCGAGTCGTATGCAGATCTGCTTTTTGTCATTTGCGGGTAAACCAAATCTAGGAGGATGGGACCTTATATTGTGCCTCTAGTGTTTCCATCGGGAGTTGTTGAGATTAAGAACCCCACTAATGAGTCTGTGCGGAAAGTTAACGGTCAAAGGTTGAAACCTTTCTTGGAGCTTCCGGAGAAGGTGGATATGGAATGTGTGACATTCCACGATCTGTTTGTTGGTTGATGGAAGGTATGTTAACATTCTTGTATATATTGTAAATTAGTTTTCTTTTCTTTGTTTGTTTTCTTGTTTACTTCTCCTAATTATGCACTAACAAGAGGAAAGATCAATTTATTTTACGTATGTGCATCATTCGTGGCATGTATAATCAATCTCCATTTACAAGTCATGCAAAGAATCAATTATAATCCAACAAGGTATCATCTTTCCTTATTGTTTGTATTTAGTTAGTGAGAAGTTTCTTTTTCATTTTTTGTGTGAGATTTTTGTTGTTTGTTCTTTTAGGGTGCTTGTTTTCCCCTCTTTTTAGTCACAATGAGGACACAGTAAGACCTTTTTGTGTGGGACTGGGGAAGCATGCATGCCGGTTTTTTTCTCTTTCCTTGTAAGAAGTTTTGGGGTAGTTATTTTCTTAGTTTTGTGTGTTTTTGGTTTCATTTTGCTTAAGTATTTAGTTATGATAGTTCTTAGTTAGAATTTTTGATTATTAGGTAAGTGTTTCGGGTTTTAAGGTGATCGGGGAGGTTCGAGAGTGTTGAGAGTTTAAAAAAAATTTTAGTGTAAGTGAGAGTTACATACTTAGTTTATTTTGAGGAAAAACTAACTTTTTCAAATTTTTGGGAAGGAACATGACTCGGGCGAGTCACAATCAGTAGCGCCGAGTTGTCTTACTCGGTGACTTTGAAATTCAAAGCGAAAAGAAGGGTTAGAAGTTTGAAGCATGACTCGACGAATCGGATGGTTAGCGCGGCCGAGTCGGTCGACTAAGCCAAAAGAAGTTGAGATAGACGCTAAGGCAAGATTCAGCGAGAAGAAGAAAGCGCGGGCGAGTCACTAAGACGACTCGATCGAGCCGTCGTTGCTCGAGATTTTCCAAGCGCGCTGAAGCGTGACTCGGGCGAGTCGATTAGCCGACTTCGGTCGATCGAGTCGTATCGAATCTGCTTTTGTCGGTACATTTTGCGGGTAAACTGAAATCTAGGTGGATGGGACCTTTTATTGTGACTACCGTGTTTCCATCGGGAGTTGTTGAGATTAAGAACCCCACTAATGAGTCAGTGTGGAAAGTTAACGGTCAACAGTTGAAACCTTTCTTGGAGCTTCCGGAGAAGGTGGATGTCGAATGTGTGACATTCCACGATCATCTGTTGGTTGATGGAAGGTATGTTAACATTCTTGTATATATTGTAAATTAGTTTTCTTTTCTTTGTTTGTTTTCTTGTTTACTTCTCCTAATTATGCACTAACAAGAGGAAAGATCAATTTATTTTACGTATGTGCATCATTCGTGGCATGTATAATCAATGTCCATTTACAAGTCATGCAAAGAATCAATTATAATCCAACAAGGTATCATCTTTCCTTATTGTTTGAATTTAGTTAGTGAGAAGTTTCTTTTTCATTTTTTGTGTGAGATTTTTGTTGTTTCTTCTTTTAGGGTGCTTGTTTTCCTCTCTTTTTAGTCACAATGAGGACAGAAGACCTTTTTGTGTGGAAGTGGGAAGCATGCATGCCGGTTTTTTTCTCTTTCCTTGTAAAAAGATTTGGGGTAGTTATTTTCTTAGGTTTTGTGTGTTTTTGGTTTCATTTTGCTTAAGTATTTAGTTATGATAGTTCTTAGTTAGAATTTTTGATTATTACGTAAGTGTTTCGGGTTTTAAGGTGATCGGGGAGGTTCGAGAGTGTTGAGAGTTTAAAAAAAATTTTAGTGTAAGTGAGAGTTACATACTTAGTTTATTTTGAGGAAAAACTAACTTTTCAAATTTTGGGAAGGAACATGACTCGGCGAGTCACAATCAGTAGCGCCGAGTTGTCTTACTCGGTGACTTTGAAATTCAAAGCGAAAGAAGGGTTAGAAGTTTGAAGCATGACTCGACCGAATCGATGGTTGCGCGGCCGAGTCAGTCGACTAAGCCCAAAAGAAGTTGAGATAGACGCTAAGGCAAGATTCTGACAGAAGAAAGGCGCGGGCGAGTCACTAAGACGACTCGATCGAGCCGTCGTTGGTCGAGATTTTCCAAGCGCCTGAAGCGTGACTCGGGCGAAGTCGGTTAGCCGACTCGGTCGAGTCGTATGCGAATCTGCTTTTGTCGAGTACATTTGCGGGTAAACTGAAATCTAGGTGGATGGGACCTTTTATTGTGACTACCGTGTTTCCATCGGGAGTTGTTGAGATTAAGAACCCCACTAATGAGTCAGTGTGGAAAGTTAACGGTCAACAGTTGAAACCTTTCTTGGAGCTTCCGGAGAAGGTGGATGTGGAATGTGTGACATTCCACGATCTGTCTGTTGGTTGATGGAAGGTATGTTAACATTCTTGTATATATTGTAAATTAGTTTTCTTTTCTTTGTTTGTTTTCTTGTTTACTTCTCCTAATTATGCACTAACAAGAGGAAAGATCAATTTATTTTACGTATGTGCATCATTCGTGGCATGTATAATCAATGTCCATTTACAAGTCATGCAAAGAATCAATTATAATCCAACAAGGTATCATCTTTCCTTATTGTTTGAATTTAGTTAGTGAGAAGTTTCTTTTTCATTTTTTGTGTGAGATTTTTGTTGTTTCTTCTTTTAGGGTGCTTGTTTTCCTCTCTTTTTAGTCACAATGAGGACACAGTAAGACCTTTTTGTGTGGAAGTGGGGAAGCATGCATGCCGGTTTTTTTCTCTTTCCTTGTAAAAAGATTTGGGGTAGTTATTTTCTTAGGTTTTGTGTGTTTTTGGTTTCATTTTGCTTAAGTATTTAGTTATGATAGTTCTTAGTTAGAATTTTTGATTATTAGGTAAGTGTTTCGGGTTTTAAGGTGATCGGGGAGGTTCGAGAGTGTTGAGAGTTTAAAAAAAATTTTAGTGTAAGTGAGAGTTACATACTTAGTTTATTTTGAGGAAAAACTAACTTTTTCAAATTTTTGGGAAGGAACCTGACTCGGGCGAGTCACAATCAGGCGCGCCCGAGTTGTCTTACTCAGCTGACTTTGAAATTCAAAACGAAAAGAAGGGTTAGAAGTTTCAGAAGCATGACTCGACCGAATCAGTCGTTGGCGCGGCCGAGTCAGTCGACTTAGCCCAAAAGAAGTTGAGATAGGCGCTAAGGCAAGATTCCGACGGAAGAAAGCGCGGGCGAGTCACTAAGGCGACTCGATCGAGCCGTCGTTGATCGAGATTTTCCAAGCGCATAGAAGCGTAACTCGGGCGGCGATTAAGCGACTCGGTCGAGTCGTATGCAGATCTGCTTTTTGTCGGGCTGTTTGCGGGTAAACTGAAATCTAGGTGGATGGGACCTTTTGTTGTGACTACCGTGTTTCCATCGGGAGTTGTTGAGATTAAGAACCCCACTAATGAGTCTGTGCGGAAAGTTAACGGTCAACGGTTGAAACCTTTCTTGGAGCTTCCGGAGAAGGTGGATGTGGAATGTGTGACATTCCACGATCTGTCTGTTGGTTGATGGAAGGTATGTTAACATTCTTGTATATATTGTAAATTAGTTTTCTTTTCTTTGTTTGTTTTCTTGTTTACTTCTCCTAATTATGCACTAACTAGAGGAAAGATCAATTTATTTTACGTATGTGCATCATTCGTTGCATGTATAATCAATCTCCATTTACAAGTCATGCAAAGAATCAATTATAATCCAACCAGGTATCATCTTTCCTTATTGTTTGAATTTAGTTAGTGAGAAGTTTCTTTTTCATTTCTTTGGTGAGATTTTTGTTGTTTCTTCTTTTAGGGTGCTTGTTTTCCTCTCTTTTTAGTGACAATGAGGACACAGTAAGACCTTTTTGTGTGGGAGTGGGGAAGCATGCATGCCGGTTTTTTTCTCTTTCCTTGTAAAAAGTTTTGGGGTAGTTATTTTCTTAGATTTTGTGTGTTTTTGGTTTCATTTTGCTTAAGTATTTAGTTATGATAGTTCTTAGTTAGAATTTTTGATTATTAGGTAAGTGTTTCGGGTTTTAAGGTGATCGGGGAGGTTCGAGAGTGTTGAGAGTTTAAAAAAAATTTTATTGTAAGTGAGAGTTACATACTTAGTTTATTTTGAGGAAAAACTAACTTTTTCAAATTTTTGGGAAGGAACCTGACTCGGGCGAGTCACAATCAGGCGCGCCCGAGTTGTCTTACTCAGCTGACTTTGAAATTCAAAACGAAAAGAAGGGTTAGAAGTTTCAGAAGCATGACTCGACCGAATCAGTAGTTGGCGCGTCCGAGTCAGTCGACTAAGCCCAAAAGAAGTTGAGATAGACGCTAAGGCAAGATTCTGACAGAAGAAAGGCGCGGGCGAGTCACTAAGACGACTCGATCGAGCCGTCGTTCGGTTAGGATTTTCCAAGGCGCACAGAAGCGTGACTCGGGCGAGTCAGTTAGCCGACTCGGTCGAGTCGTATGCAGATCTGCTTTTTGTCGGGCTGTTTGCGGTTAAACTGAAATCTAGGTGGATGGGACCTTATATTGTGACTACCGTGTTTCCATCGGGAGTTGTTGAGATTAAGAACCCCACTAATGAGTCTGTGCGGAAAGTTAACGGTCAACGGTTGAAACCTTTCTTGGAGCTTCCGGAGAAGGTGGATGTGGAATGTGTGACATTCCACGATCTGTCTGTTGGTTGATGTAAGGTATGTTAACATTCTTGTATATATTGTAAATTAGTTTTCTTTTCTTTGTTTGTTTTCTTGTTTACTTCTCCTAATTATGCACTAACAAGAGGAAAGATCAATTTATTTTACGTATGTGCATCATTCGTGGCATGTATAATCAATCTCCAATTACAAGTCATGCAAAGAATCAATTATAATCCAACAAGGTATCATCTTTCCTTATTATTTGAATTTAGTTAGTGAGAAGTTTCTTTTTCATTTTTTGTGTGAGATTTTTGTTGTTTATTCTTTTAGGGAGCTTGTTTTCCTCTCTTTTTAGTCACAATGAGGACACAGTAAGACCTTTTTGTGTGGGACTGGGGAAGCATGCATGCCGGTTTTTTTCTCTTTCCTTGTAAAAAGTTTTGGGGTAGTTATTTTCTTAGTTTTGTGTGTTTTTGGTTTCATTTTGCTTAAGTATTTAGTTATGATAGTTCTTAGTTAGAATTTTTGATTATTAGGTAAGTGTTTCGGGTTTTAAGGTGATCGGGGAGGTTCGAGAGTGTTGAGAGTTTAAAAAAAATTTTAGTGTAAGTGAGAGTTACATACTTAGTTTATTTTGAGGAAAAACTAACTTTTTCAAATTTTTGGGAAGGAACATGACTCGGGCGAGTCACAATCAGGCGCGCCCGAGTTGTCTTACTCAGCTGACTTTGAAATTCAAAACGAAAAGAAGGGTTATAAGTTTCAGAAGCATGACTCGACCGAATCAGTAGTTGGCGCGGCCGAGTCAGTCGACTAAGCCCAAAAGAAGTTGAGATAGACGCTAAGGCAAGATTCTGACAGAAGAAAGGCGCGGGCGAGTCACTAAGACGACTCGATCGAGCCGTCGTTCGGTCATGATTTTCCAAGGCGCACAGAAGCGTGACTCGGGCGAGTCAGTTAGCCGACTCGGTCGAGTCGTATGCAGATCTGCTTTTTGTCGGGCTCTTTGCGGGTAAACTGAAATCTAGGTGGATGGGAGCTTTTATTGTGACTATTGTGTTTCCATCAGGAGTTGTTGAGATTAAGAACCTTACTAATGAGTCTGTGCGGAAAGTTAACGGTCAACGGTTGAAACCTTTCTTGGAGCTTCCGGAGAAGGTGGATGTGGAATGTGTGACATTCCACGATCTGTCTGTTGGTTGATGGAAGGTATGTTACCATTCTTGTATATATTGTAAATTAGTTTTCTTTTCTTTGTTTTTTTTCTTGTTTACTTCTCCTAATTATGCACTAACAAGAGGAAAGATCAATATATTGTGCGTATGTGCATCATTCGTGGCATGTATAATCAATCTCCATTTACAAGACATGCAAAGAATCAATTATAATCCAACAAGGTATCATCTTTCCTTATTGTTTAAATTTAGTTAGTGAGAAGTTTCTTTTTCATTTTTTGTGTGAGATTTTTGTTGTTTCTTCTTTTAGGGTGCTTGTTTTCCTCTCTTTTTAGTCACAATGAGGACACAGTAAGACCTTTTTGTGTGGGAGTGGGGAAGCATGCATGCCGGTTTTTTTCTCTTTCCTTGTAAAAAGTTTTGGGGTAGTTATTTTCTTAGTTTTGTGTGTTTTTGGTTTCATTTTGCTTAAGTATTTAGTTATGATAGTTCTTAGTTAGAATTTTTGATTATTAGGTAAGTGTTTCGGGTTTTAAGGTGCTCGGGGAGGTTCGAGAGTGTTGAGAGTTTAAAAAAAATTTTAGTGTAAGTGAGAGTTACATACTTAGTTTATTTTGAGGAAAAACTAACTTTTTCAAATTTTGGGCAGGAACCTGACTCGGGCGAGTCACAATCAGGCGCGCCCGAGTTGTCTTACTCAGCTGACTTTGAAATTCAAAACGAAAAGAAGGGTTAGAAGTTTCAGAAGCATGACTCGACCGAATCAGTAGTTGGCGCGGCCAAGTCAGTCGACTAAGCCCAAAAGAAGTTGAGATAGACGCTAAGGCAAGATTCCATCAGAAGAAAGACGCGGGAGAGTCAGTAAGATGACTCGGTCGTGCCGTCGTTCGGCCACGATTTTCCAAGGCGCACAGAAGCGTGACTCGGGCGAGCCACTTAGCCGACTCGATCGAGTCGTATGCAGATGTGCTTTTTGTCGGGCTGTTTACGGGTACACTTAAGTCAAGGTGGATGGGACCTTTTATTGTGACTACCGTGTTTCCATCGGGAGTTGTTGAGATTAAAGACCCCACTAATGAGTCTGTGTGGAAAGTTAACGGTCAACGGTTGAAACCTTTCTTGGAGCTTCAGGAGAAGGTGGATGTGGAATGTGTGACATTCCACGATCTGTCTGTTGGTTGATGGAAGGTATGTTAACATTCTTGTATATATTGTAAATTAGTTTTCTTTTCTTTGTTTGGTTTCTTGTTTACTTCTCCTAATTATGCACTAACAAGAGCAAAGATAAACTTATTGTGCATATGTGCATCATTCGTGGCATGTATAATCTATCTCCATTTACAAGTCATGCCGTTTTTTTTCTCTTTCCTTGTATAAAGTTTTGGGGTAGTTATTTTCTTAGGTTTTGTGTGTTTTTGGTTTCATTTTGCTTAAGTGTTTAGTTATGATGGTTCTTAGTTAGAATTATTTATTATTAGGTAAGTGTTTCTAGTTTTAAGGTGCTCGGGGAGGTTCGAAAGTGTTGAGAGTTTAAAAAAATTTTAGTGTAAGTTATGCATCATTCGTGGCATGTATAATCAATCTCCATTTACAAGTCGTGCAAAGATCAATTATAATCAAATCAGGTATCATCTTAACTTATTGTTTGAATTTAGTTAATGAGAAGTTTCTTTTTCATTTCTTTGGCGAGATTTTTGTTATTTCTTCTTTTAGGGTGCTTGTTTTCCTCTCTTTTTAGTCACAATGAGGACACAGTGTGAACTTTTTGTGTGGGAGTGGGGAAGCATGCATGCCGGTTTTTTTCTCTTTCCTTGTAAAAAGTTTTGGGGTAGTTATTTTCTTAGCTTTTGTGTGTTTTTGGTTTCATTTTGCTTAAGTATTTAGTTATGATAGTTCTTAGCTAGAATTTTTGATTATTAGGTAAGTGTTTCGGGTTTTAAGGTGCCCAGAGAGGTTCGAGAGTGTTGAGAGTTTAAAAAAATTTTTAGTGTAAGTGAGAGTTACATACTTAGTTTACTTTGAGAAAAACTAACTTTTTCAAATTTTGGGTAGGAACCTGACTCGGGCGAGTCACAATCAGGCGCGCCCGAGTTGTCTTACTCAGCTAACTTTGAAATTCAAAACGAAAAAAAGGGACAGAAGTTCCAGAAGCATGACTCGACCGAGTCAGTAGTTGGCGCGGCCGAGTCAGTCGACTGAGCCCAAAAGAAGTTGAGATAGACGCTAAGGCAAGATTCCGTCAGAAGAAAGGCGCGGGCGAGTCACTAAGACGACTCGGTCGAGCCGTCGTTCGGCCAGGATTTTCCAAGGAGTACAGAAGCGTGACTCGGGCGAGCGATTTAGCCGACTCGGTCGAGTCGTATGCAGATCTGCTTTTTATCGGGCTGTTTGCGGTTAAACTGAAATCTAGGTGGATGGGACCTTTAATTGTGACTACCGTGTTTCCATCGGGAGTTGTTGAGATTAAGAACCCCACTAATGAGTCTGTGTGGAAAGTTAACGGTCACAGGTTGAAACCTTTCTTGGAGCTTCCGGAGAAGGTGGATGTGGAATTTGTGACATTCCACGATCTGTCGGTTGGTTGAAGGAAGGTATGTTAACATTCTTGTATAGATTGTAAATTAGTTTTCTTTTCTTTGTTTTTTTTCTTGTTTACTTCTCCTAATTATGCACTAACAAGAGAAAAGATCAATTTATTAAGCGTATGTGCATCATTCGTGGCATGTATAATCAATCTCCATTTACAAGTCATGCAAAGATTCAATTATAATCCAATCAGGTATCATCTTTCCTTATTGTTTGAATTTAGTTAGTGAGAAGTTTCTTTTTCATTTCTTTGGTGAGATTTTTGTTGTTTCTTCTTTTAGGGTGCTTGTTTTCCTCTCTTTTTAGTCACAATGAGGACATAGTGTGACCTTTTTGTATGGGAGTGGGGAAGCATGCATGCCGGTTTTTTTCTCTTTCCTGGTATATAGTTTTGGGGTAGTTATTTTCTTAGGTTTTGTGTGTTTTTGGTTTCATTTTGCTTAAGTCTTTAGTTATGATAGTTCTTAGTTAGAATTTTTGATTATTAGGTAAGTGTTTCGGGTTTTAAGGTTCTCGGGGAGGATCGCGAGTGTTGAGAGTTTAAAAAAAAATTTAATGTAAGTGAGAGTTACATACTTAGTTTATTTTGAGGAAAAACTAACTTTTTCAAATTTTGGGCAGGAACCTGACTCGGGCGAGTCACAATCAAGCGCGCCCGAGTTGTCTTACTCAGCTGACTTTGAAATTCAAACCTAAAAGAAGGGTCAGAAGTTTCAGAAGCATGACGCTAAGGAAAGATTCCGTCAGAAGAAAGGCGCGGGGAGTCATTAAGACGACTCGGTCGAGCCGTCGTTCGGCCAGGATTTTCCAAGGCGCACAGAAGCGTGACTCGTGCGAGCCATTTAGCCGACTCGGTCGAGTCATATGCAGATCTGCTTTTTGTCGGGCTGTTTGCGAGGAAACAGAAATATAGGTGGATGAGACCTTTATTCGTGACTACCGTGTTTCCATCAGGAGTTGTTGAGATTAAGAACCCCACTAATGAGCCTGTTTGGAAAGTTAACGGTCATAGGTTGAAACCTTTCTTGGAGCTTCTGGAGAAGGTGGATGTGGAATGTGTGACATTCCACGATCTGTCTGTTGGTTGATGGAAGGTATGTAAACATTCTTGTATAGATTGTAAATTAGTTTTCTTTTCTTTGTTTGTTTTCTTGTTTACTTCTCCTAATTATGCACTAACAAGAGGAAAGATAGATTTATTGTGTGTATGTGCGTCATTCGTAGCGTGTATAATCAATCTCCATTTACAAGTCATGCCGTTTTTTTTCTCTTTCCTTGTATAAAGTTTTGGGGTAGTTATTTTTTTAAGTTTTGTGTGTTTTTGGTTTCATTTTGCTTAAGTGTTTAGTTATGATAGTTCTTAGTTAGAATTTTTGATTATTAGGTAAGTGTTTCGGGTTTTAAGGTGCTCGGGGAGGTTCGCAAGTGTTGAGAGTTTAAAAATTTTTTTAGTGTAAGTTATGCATCATTTGTGGCATGTATAATCAATCTCCATTTACAAGTCATGCAAAGATCAATTATAATCAAATCAGGTATCATCTTTACTTATTGATTGAATTTAGTTAATGAGAAGTTTCTTTTTCATTTCTTTGGTGAGATTTTTGTTATTTCTTCTTTTAGGGTGCTTGTTTTCCTCTCTTTTTAGTCACAATGACGACACAGTGTGACCTTTTTCTATGGGAGTGGGGAAGCATGCATGCCGGTTTTTTTCTCTTTCCTTATATAAAGTTTTGGGGTAGTTATTTTCTAAGGTTTTGTTTGTTTTTGGTTTCATTTTGCTTAAGTCTTTAGTTATGATAGTTTTTAGTTAGAATTTTTGATTATTAGGTAAGTGTTTCAGGTTTTAAGGTGCTCGGGGAGGATCAAGAGTGTTGAGAGTTTAAAAAAAATTTATTGTAAGTGAGAGTTGCATACTTAGTTTATTTTGAGGAAAAATTAACTTTTTCAAATTTTGGGCATGAACCTGACTCGGGCGAGTCACAATCAGGCGCGCCCGAGTTGTCTTACTCAGCTGACTTTGAAATTCAAAACGGGAAGAAGGGTCAGAAGTTTCAGAGGCATGACTCGACCGAATCAGTAGTTGACGCGGCCAAGTCAGTCGACTAAGCCCAAAAGAAGTTGAGATAGACGCTAACGCAAGATTCCATTAGAAGAAAGGCGCGAGCGAGTCACTAAGACGACTCGGTCAAGCCGTCGTTCGGCCAGGATTTTCCAAGGCGCACAGAAGCGTGCCTCGGGCGAGCCACTTAGCCGACTCGGTCGAATCGTATGCAGATCTGCTTTTTGACGGGCTGTTTGCGGGTAAACGGAAGTCTAGGTGGATGGGACCTTTTATTGTGACTACCGTGTTTCCATCGGGAGTTGTTGAGATTAACAACCCCACTAATGAGTCTGTGTGGAAAGTTAACGGTCAACGGTTGAAACCTTTCTTGGAGCTTCAGGAGAAGGTGGATGTGGAATGTGTGACATTCCACGATCTGTCTGTTGGTTGATGGAAGGTATGTTAACATTCTTGTGTATATTGTAAATTAGTTTTCTTTTCTTTGTTTGTTTTCTTGTTTACTTCTCGTAATTATGCACTAACAAGAGGAAAGATAAACTTATTGTGCATATGTGCATCATTCGTGGCATGTATAATCAATCTTCATTTACAAGTCATGCAAAGATTCAATTATAATCCAATCAGGTATCATCTTTCCTTATTGTTTGAATTTAGTTAGTGAGAAGTTTCTTTTTCATTTCTTTGGTGAGATTTTTGTTGTTTCTTCTTTTAGGGTGCTTGTTTTCCTCTCTTTTTAATCACAATGAGGACACAGTGTGACCTTTTTGTGTGGGAGTGGGAAGCATGCATGCCGGTTTTTTTCTCTTTCCTTGTAAAAAGTTTTGGGGTAGTTATTTTCTTAGGTTTTGTGTGTTTTTGGTTTCATTTTGCTTAAGTATTTAGTTATGATAGTTCTTAATTAGAATTTTTGATTATTAGGTAAGTGTTTCGGGTTTTAAGGTGCCCGGGGAGAATCGAGAGTGTTGACAGTTTAAAAAATTTTTTAGTGTAAGTGAGAGTTACATACTTAGTTTATTTTTAGGAAAAATTAACTTTTTTAAATTTTGGGCAGGAACCTGACTCGGGCGAGTCACAACCAGGCACGCCCGAGTTGTCTTACGCAGCTGACTTTGAAATTCAAAACGAAAAGAAGGGTCAGAAGTTTCAGAAGCATGACTCGACAGAGTCAGTAGTTGGCGCGGCCGAGTCAGTCGACTGAGCCTAGAAGAAGTTGAGTTAGACGCTAAGGCAAGATTCCGTCAGAAGAAAGGCGCGGGCGAGTCACTAAGACGACTCGGTCGAGCCGTCGTTCGGCCAGGATTTTCCAAGGCGCACAGAAGCGTGACTCAGGCGAGCCATTTAGCCGACTCGGTCAAGTCGTATGCAGATCTGCTTTTTGTCGGGCTGTTTGCGAGGAAACAGAAATATAGGTGGATGGGACCTTTAATTGTGACTACCGTGTTTCCATCGGGAGTTGTTGAGATTAAGAACCCCACTAATGAGCCTGTGTGGAAAGTTAACAGTCACAGGTTGAAACCTTTCTTGTAGCTTCCGGAGAAGGTGGATGTGGAATGTGTGACATTCCACGATCTGTCTGTTGGTTGATGGAAGGTATGTTAACATTCTTGTATATATTGTAAATTAGTTTTCTTTTCTCTGTTTGTTTTCTTGTTTACTTCTCCTAATTATGCACTAACAAGAGGAAAGATCAATTTATTGTGCGTATGTGCATCATTCGTGGCATGTATAATCAATCTCCATTTACAAGTCATGCAAAGATTCAATTATAATCCAATCAGGTATCATCTTTACTTATTGTTTGAATTTAGTTAGTGAGAAGTTTCTTTTTCATTTCTGTGGTGTGATTTTTGTTGTATCTTCTTTTAGGTTGCTTGTTTTCCTCTCTTTTTAGTCACAATGAGGACACAGTGTGACCTTTTTGTGTGGGAGTGGGGAAGCATGCATGCCGGTTTTTTTCTCTTTCCTTGTAAAAAGTTTTGGGGTTGTTATTTTCTTAGGTTTTGTGTGTTTTTGGTTTCGGTTTGCTTAAGTATTTAGTTATGATAGTTCTTAGTTAGAATTTTTGATTATTAGGAAAGTGTTTCGGGTTTTAAGGTGGCCGGGGAGGATCGAGAATGTTGAGAGTTTAAAAAAAAATTTAGTGTAAGTGAGAGTTACATACTTAGTTTATTTTGAGGAAAAACTAACTTTTTCAAATTTTAGGCAGGAACCTGACTCGGGCGTGTCACAATCAGGCGCGACGAAGTTGTCTTACTCGGCTAACTTTGAAATTCAAAACGAAAAAAAGGGTCAGAAGTTCCAGAAGCATGACTCGACCGAGTCAGTAGTTGGCGCGGCCGAGTCAGTCGACTAAGCCCAAAAGAAGTTGAGATAGACGCTAAGGCAAGATTCCGTCAGAAGAAAGGCGCGGGCGAGTCACTAAGACGACTCGGTCGAGCCGTCGTTCGGCCAGGATTTTCCAAGGCGCACAGAAGCGTGACTCGGTCGAGTCGTATGCAGATCTGCTTTTTGTCGGGCTGTTTGCGAGGAAACAGAAATATTGGTGGATGGGACCTTTAATTGTGACTACCGTGTTTCCATCGAGAGTTGTTGAGATTAAGAACCGCACTAATGAGCCTGTGTGGAAAGTTAACGGTCACAGGTTGAAACCTTTCTTGGAGCTTCCGGAGAAGGTGGATGTGGAATGTGTGACATTCCACGATCTGTCTGTTGGTTGATGGAAGTTATGTTAACATTCTTGTATATATTGTAAATTAGTTTTCTTTTCTTTGTTTGTTTTCTAGTTTACTTCTCCTAATTATGCACTAACAAGAGGAAAGATCACTTTATTGTGCATATGTGCATCATTCGTGGCATGTATAATCAATCTCCATTTACAAGTCATGCAAAGATTCAATTATAATCCAATCAGGTATCATCTTTACGTATTGTTTGAATTTAGTTAGTGAGAAGTTTCTTTTTCATTTCTTTTGTGAGATTTTTGTTGTTTCTTCTTTTAGGGTGCTTGTTTTCCTCTCTTTTTAGTCACAATGAGGACACAGTGTGACCTTTTTATGTGGGAGTGGGGAAGCATGCATGCCGGTTTTTTTCTCTTTCCTTGTAAAAAGTTTTGGGGTTGTTATTTTCTTAGGTTTTGTGTGTTTTTGGTTTCGGTTTGCTTAAGTATTTAGTTATGATAGTTCTTAGTTAGAATTTTTGATTATTAGGAAAGTGTTTCGGGTTTTAAGGTGGCCGGGGAGGATCGAGAATGTTGAGAGTTTAAAAAAAAATTTAGTGTAAGTGAGAGTTACATACTTAGTTTATTTTGAGGAAAAACTAACTTTTTCAAATTTTAGGCAGGAACCTGACTCGGGCGAGTCACAATCAGGCGCGACTAAGTTGTCTTACTCGGCTAACTTTGAAATTCAAAACGAAAAAAAAGGGTCAGAAGTTCCAGAAGCATGACTCGACCGAGTCGATGGTTAAGCGCGCAGTCGGTCGACCGAGCCGGAAGAAGTTGAGATAGACGCTAAGGCAAGATTCCGTCAGAAGAAAGGCGCGGGCGAGTCACTAAGACGACTCGGTCGAGCCGTCGTTTGGCCACGATTTTCCAAGGCGCACAGAAGCGTGACTCAGGCGAGCCATTTAGCCGACTCGGTCGAGTCGTATGCAAATCATCTTTTTGTCGGGCTGTTTGCGAGGAAAAAGAAATATAGGTGGATGGGACCTTTAATTGTGACTACCGTGTTTCCATCGGGAGTTGTTGAGATTAAGAACCCCACTAATGAGCCTGTGTGGAAAGTTAACGGTCACAGGTTGAAACCTTTCTTGGAGCTTCCGGAGAAGGTGGATGTGGAATGTGTGACATTCCACGATCTGTCTGTTGGTTGATGGGAGGTATGTTCACATTCTTGAAAATATTGTAAATTAGTTTTCTTTTCTTTGTTTGTTTTCTTGTTTACTTCTCCTAATTATGCACTAACAAGAGGAAAGATCACTTTATTGTGCGTATGTGCATCATTCGTGGCATGGATAATCAATCTCCATTTACAAGTCATGCAAAGATTCAATTATAATCCAATCAGGTATCATCTTTACGTATTGTTTTAATTTAGTTAGTGAGAAGTTTCTTTTTCATTTCTTTAGTGAGATTTTTGTTGTTTTTTCTTTTAGGGTGCTTGTTTTCCTCTCTTTTTAGTCACAATGAGGACACAGTGTGACCTTTTTGTGTGGGAGTGGGGAAGCATGCATGCCGGTTTTTTTCTCTTTCCTTGTAAAAAGTTTTGGGGTTGTTATTTTCTTAGGTTTTGTGTGTTTTTGGTTTCGGTTTGCTTAAGTATTTAGTTATGATAGTTCTTAGTTAGAACTTTTTATTATTAGGTAAGTGTTTCGGGTTTTAAGGTGGCCGGGGAGGTACGAGAATGTTGAGAGTTTAAAAAAAAATTTAGTGTAAGTGAGAGTTACATACTTAGTTTATTTTGAGGAAAAACTAACTTTTTCATATTTTGGGCCGGAACCTGATTCGGGCGAGTCACAATCAGGCGCGCCCAAGTTGTCTTACTCAGCTAACTTTGAAATTCAAAACGAAAAAAATGGTCAGAAGTTCCAGAAGCATGACTCGACCGAAGTCGATGGTTAGCGCAATGAGTGAGTCGACTGAGCCCAAAAGAAGTTGAGATAGACGCTAAGGCAAGATTCCGTCAGAAGAAAGGCGCGGGCGAGTCACTAAGACGACTCGGTCGAGCCGTCGTTCGGCCAGGTTTTTTCAAGGCGCAAAGAAGCGTGACTCGGGCGAGCCATTTAGCCGACTCGGTCGAGTCGTAAGTAGATCTGCTTTTTGTCGGGCTGTTTGCGAGGAAACAAAAATATAGGTGGATGGGACCTTTAATTGTGACCACCGTGTTTCCATCGGGAGTTGTTGAGATTAAGAACCCTACAAATGAGCCTGTGTGGAAAGTTAACAGTCACAGGTTGAAACCTTTCTTGTAGCTTCCGGAGAAGGTGGATGTGGAATGTGTGACATTCCACGATCTGTCTGTTGGTTGATGGAAGGTATGTTAACATTCTTGTATATATTGTAAATTAGTTTTCTTTTCTTTGTTTGTTTTCTTGTTTACTTCTCCTAATTATGCACTAACAAGAGGAAAGATCAATTTATTGTGCGTATGTGCATCATTCGTGGCATGTATAATCAATCTCCATTTACAAGTCATGCAAAGATTCAATTATAATCCAATCAGGTATCATCTTTACATATTGTTTGAATTTAGTTAGTGAGAAGTTTCTTTTTCATTTCTTTGGTGAGATTTTTGTTGTATCTTCTTTTAGGTTGCTTGTTTTCCTCTCTTTTTAGTCACAATGAGGACACAGTGTGACCTTTTTGTGTGTGAGTGGGGAAACATGCATGCCGGTTTTTTTCTCTTTCCTTGTAAAAAGTTTTGGGGTTGTTATTTTCTTAGGTTTTGTGTGTTTTTGGTTTCGGTTTGCTTAAGTATTTAGTTATGATAGTTCTTAGTTAGAATTTTTGATTATTAGGAAAGTGTTTCGGGTTTTAAGGTGCCCGTGGAGGTACTAGAGTGTTGAGAGTTTAAAAAATTTTTTAGTGGAAGTGATAGTGACATACTTTTTCAAATTTTGGGCAGGAACCTGACTCGGGCGAGTCACAACCAGGCACGCCCGAGTTGTCTTACGCAGCTGACTTTGAAATTCAAAACGAAAAGAAGGGTCAGAAGTTTCAGAAGCATGACTCGACCGAGTCAGTAGTTGGCGCGGTCGAGTCAGTCGACTGAGCCCAGAAGAAGTTGAGTTAGACGCTAAGGCAAGATTCCGTCGGAAGAAAGGCGCGGGCGAGTCACTAAGACGACTCGGTCGAGCCGTCGTTCGGCCAGGATTTTCCAAGGCGCACAGAAGCGTGACTCAGGCGAGCCATTTAGCCGACTCGGTCAAGTTGTATGCAGATCTGCTTTTTGTCGGGCTGTTTGCGAGGAAACAGAAATATAGGTGGATGGGACCTTTAATTGTGACTACCGTGTTTCCATCGGGAGTTGTTGAGATTAAGAACCCCACTATTGAGCCTGTGTGGAAAGTTAACAGTCACAGGTTGAAACCTTTCTTGTAGCTTCCGGAGAAGGTGGATGTGGAATGTGTGACATTCCACGATCTGTCTGTTGGTTGATGGAAGGTATGTTAACATTCTTGTATATATTGTAAATTAGTTTTCTTTTCTTTGTTTGTTTTCTTGTTTACTTCTCCTAATTATGCACTAACAAGAGGAAAGATCAATTTATTGTGCGTATGTGCATCATTCGTGGCATGTATAATCAATCTCCATTTACAAGTCATGCAAAGATTCAATTATAATCCAATCAGGTATCATCTTTACTTATTGTTTGAATTTAGTTAGTGAGAAGTTTCTTTTTCATTTCTTTGGTGTGATTTTTGTTGTATCTTCTTTTAGGTTGCTTGTTTTCCTCTCTTTTTAGTCACAATGAGGACACAGTGTGACCTTTTTGTGTGGGAGTGGGGAAGCATGCATGCCGGTTTTTTTCTCTTTCCTTGTAAAAAGTTTTGGGGTTGTTATTTTCTTAGGTTTTGTGTGTTTTTGGTTTCGGTTTGCTTAAGTATTTAGTTATGATAGTTCTTAGTTAGAATTTTTTATTATTAGGTAAGTGTTTCCGGTTTTAAGGTGGCCGGGGAGGTTCGAGAATGTTGAGAGTTTAAAAAAAAAATTAGTGTAAGTGAGAGTTACATACTTAGTTTATTTTGAGGAAAAACTAACTTTTTCAAATTTTGGGCAGGAACCTGACTAAGGCGTGTCACAATCAGGCGCGCCCAAGTTGTCTTACTCAGCTAACTTTGAAATTCAAAACGAAAAAAAGGGTCAGAAGTTCCAGAAGCATGACTCGACCGAGTCAGTAGTTGGCGCGGCCGAGTCAGTCGACTAAGCCCAAAAGAAGTTGAGATAGACGCTAAGGCAAGATTCCGTCAGAAGAAAGGCGCGGGCGAGTCACTAAGACGACTCGATCGGCGTCGTTCGGCCAGATTTTCAAGCGCGCGAAGCGTGACTCGGTCGAGTCGTATGCAGATCTGCTTTTTGTCGGGCTGTTTGCGAGGAAACAGAAATATAGGTGGATGGGACCTTTAATTGTGACTACCGTGTTTCCATCGAGAGTTGTTGAGATTAAGAACCGCACTAATGAGCCTGTGTGGAAAGTTAACGGTCACAGGTTGAAACCTTTCTTGGAGCTTCCGGAGAAGGTGGATGTGGAATGTGTGACATTCCACGATCTGTCTGTTGGTTGATGGAAGTTATGTTAACATTCTTGTATATATTGTAAATTAGTTTTCTTTTCTTTGTTTGTTTTCTAGTTTACTTCTCCTAATTATGCACTAACAAGAGGAAAGATCACTTTATTGTGCGTATGTGCATCATTCGTGGCATGTATTATCAATCTCCATTTACAAGTCATGCAAAGATTCAATTATAATCCAATCAGGTATCATCTTTACGTATTGTTTGAATTTAGTTAGTGAGAAGTTTCTTTTTCATTTCTTTGGTGAGATTTTTGTTTTTTTCTTCTTTTAGGGTGCTTGTTTTCCTCTCTTTTTAGTCACAATGAGGACACAGTGTGACCTTTTTGTGTGGGAGTGGGGAAGCATGCATGCCGGTTTTTTTCTCTTTCCTTGTAAAAAGTTTTGGGGTTGTTATTTTCTTAGGTTTTGTGTGTTTTTGGTTTCGGTTTGCTTAAGTATTTAGTTATGATAGTTCTTAGTTAGAATTTTTGATTATTAGGAAAGTGTTTCGGGTTTTAAGATGGCCGGGGAGGATCGAGAATGTGTAGAGTTTAAAAAAAAATTTAGTGTAAGTGAGAGTTTCATACTTAGTTTATTTTGAGGAAAAACTAACTTTTTCAAATTTTAGGCAGGAACCTGACTCGGGCGAGTCACAATCAGGCGCGACTAAGTTGTCTTACTCGGCTAACTTTGAAATTCAAAACGAAAAAAAGTCGAAGTTCGGAAGCATGACTCATCGAGTCGATGGTTAGTAGCGCGGGAGTCGGTCGACAGCCCAAAAGAAGTTGAGATAGACGCTAAGGCAAGATTCCGTCGGAAGAAAGCGCGGGCGAGTCACTAAGACGACTTCGGTCGAGCCGCCGTTCGCCGAGTTTTCAAGGCGCCGCGAAGCGTGACTCGGCGAGCCATTTAGCCGACTCGGTCGAGTCGTAGCGATCTGCTTTTTGTCGGCCATTTGCGAGAAAGCGAAATATAGGTGGATGGGACCTTTAATTGTGACCACCGTGTTTCCATCGGGAGTTGTTGAGATTAAGAACCCCACTAATGAGCCTGTGTGGAAAGTTAACAGTCACAGGTTGAAACCTTTCTTGTTGAGAGTTTAAAAAATTTTTTAGTGGAAGTGATAGTGACATACTTAGTTTATTTTGAGGAAAAATTAACTTTTTCAAATTTTGGGCAGGAACCTGACTCGGGCAAGTCACAATCAGGCGCGCCCGAGTTGTCTTACTCAGCTAACTTTGAAATTCAAAACGAAAAGAAGGGTCAGAAGTTTCAGAAGCATGATTCGACCGAGTCAGTAGTTTGCGCGGCCGAGTCAGCCGACTGAGCCCAAAAGAAGTTGAGATAGACGCTAAGGCAAGATTCCGTCAGAAGAAAGGCGCGGGCGAGTCACTAAGACGACTCGGTCGAGCCGTCGTTCGGCCACGATTTGCCAAGGCGCACAGAAGCGTGACTCAGGCGAGCCATTTAGCCGACTCGGTCGAGTCGTATGCAAATCTGCTTTTTGTCGGGCTGTTTGCGAGGAAACAGAAATATAGGTGGATGGGACCTTTAATTGTGACTACCGTGTTTCCATCGGGAGTTGTTGAGATTAAGAACCCCACTAATGAGCCTGTGTGGAAAGTTAACGGTCACAGGTTGAAACCTTTCTTGTAGCTTCCGGAGAAGGTGGATGTGGAATGTGTGACATTCCACGATCTGTCTGTTGGTTGATGGAAGGTATGTTAACATTCTTGTATATATTGTAAATTAGTTTTCTTTTCTTTGTTTGTTTTCTTGTTTACTTCTCCTAATTATGCACTAACAAGAGGAAAGATCACTTTATTGTGCGTATGTGCATCATTCGTGGCATGGATAATCAATCTCCATTTACAAGTCATGCAAAGATTCAATTATAATCCAATCAGGTATCATCTTTACGTATTGTTTTAATTTAGTTAGTGAGAAGTTTCTTTTTCATTTCTTTAGTGAGATTTTTGTTGTTTCTTCTTTTAGGGTGCTTGTTTTCCTCTCTTTTTAGTCACAATGAGGACACAGTGTGACCTTTTTGTGTGGGAGTGGGGAAGCATGCATGCCGGTTTTTTTCTCTTTCCTTGTAAAAAGTTTTGGGGTTGTTATTTTCTTAGGTTTTGTGTGTTTTTTGTTTCGGTTTGCTTAAGTATTTAGTTATGATAGTTCTTAGTTAGAACTTTTTATTATTAGGTAAGTGTTTCGGGTTTTAAGGTGGCCGGGGAGGTACGAGACAGTTGAGAGTTTAAAAAAAAATTTAGTGTAAGTGAGAGTTACATACTTAGTTTATTTTGAGGAAAAACTAACTTTTTCATATTTTGGGCCGGAACCTGATTCGGGCGAGTCACAATCAGGCGCGCCCAAGTTGTCTTACTCAGCTAACTTTGAAATTCAAAACGAAAAAAATGGTCAGAAGTTCCAGAAGCATGACTCGACCGAGTCAGTAGTTGGCGCAGCCGAGTGAGTCGACTGAGCCCAAAAGAAGTTGAGATAGACGCTAAGGCAAGATTCCGTCAGAAGAAAGGCGCGGGCGAGTCACTAAGACGACTCGGTCGAGCCGTCGTTCGGCCAGGTTTTTTCAAGGCGCATAGAAGCGTGACTCGGGCGAGCCATTTAGCCGACTCGGTTGAGTCGTAAGTAGATCTGCTTTTTGTCGGGCTGTTTGCGAGGAAACAGAAATATAGGTGGATGGGACCTTTAATTGTGACCACCGTGTTTCCATCGGGAGTTGTTGAGATTAAGAACCCCACTAATGAGCCTGTGTGGAAAGTTAACAGTCACAGGTTGAAACCTTTCTTGTAGCTTCCGGAGAAGGTGGATGTGGAATGTATGTTAACATTCTTGTATATATTGTAAATTAGTTTTCTTTTCTTTGTTTGTTTTCTTGTTTACTTCTCCTAATTATGCACTAACAAGAGGAAAGATCAATTTATTGTGCGTATGTGCATCATTCGTGGCATGTATAATCAATCTCCATTTACAAGTCATGCAAAGATTCAATTATAATCCAATCAGGTATCATCTTTACATATTGTTTGAATTTAGTTAGTGAGAAGTTTCTTTTTCATTTCTTTGGTGAGATTTTTGTTGTATCTTCTTTTAGGGTCCTTGTTTTCCTCTCTTTTTAGTCACAATGAGGACACAGTGTGACCTTTTTGTGTGGGAGTGGGGAAGCATGCATGCCGGTTTTTTTCTCTTTCCTTGTAAAAAGTTTTGGGGTTGTTATTTTCTTAGGTTTTGTGTGTTTTTGGTTTCGGTTTGCTTAAGTATTTAGTTATGATAGTTCTTAGTTAGAATTTTTGATTATTAGGAAAGTGTTTCGGGTTTTAAGGTGCCCGGGGAGGTACTAGAGTGTTGAGAGTTTAAAAATTTTTTTAGTGGAAGTGATAGTGACATACTTAGTTTATTTTGAGGAAAAATTAACTTTTTCAAATTTTGGGCAGGAACCTGACTCGGGCGAGTCACAATCAGGCGCGCCCGAGTTGTCTTACTCAGCTGACTTTGAAATTCAAAACGAAAAGAAGGGTCAGAAGTTTCAGAAGCATGACCCGACCGAGTCAGTAGTTGGCGCGGCCGAGTCAGTCGACTGAGCCCAGAAGAAGTTGAGATAGACGCTAAGGCAAGATTCCGTCAGAAGAAAGGCGCGGGCGAGTCACTAAGACGACTCGGTCGAGCCGTCGTTCGGCCAGGATTTGCCAAGGCGCACAGAAGCGTGACTCAGGCGAGCCATTTAGCCGACTCGGTCGAGTCGTATGCAAATCTGCTTTTTGTCGGGCTGTTTGCGAGGAAACAGAAATATAGGTGGATGGGACCTTTAATTGTGACTACCGTGTTTCCATCGGGAGTTGTTGAGATTAAGAACCCCACTAATGAGCCTGTGTGGAAAGTTAACGGTCACAGGTTAAAACCTTTCTTGGAGCTTCCGGAGAAGGTGGATGTGCAATGTGTGACATTCCACGATCTGTCTGTTGGTTGATGGAAGGTATGTTCACATTCTTGAATATATTGTAAATTAGTTTTCTTTTCTTTGTTTGTTTTCTTATTTACTTCTCCTAATTATGCACTAACAAGAGGAAAGATCACTTTATTGTGCGTATGTGCATCATTCGTGGCATGGATAATCAATCTCCATTTACAAGTCATGCAAAGATTCAATTATAATCCAATCAGGTATCATCTTTACGTATTGTTTTAATTTAGTTAGTGAGAAGTTTCTTTTTCATTTCTTTGGTGAGATTTTTGTTGTTTCTTCTTTTAGGGTGCTTGTTTTCCTCTCTTTTTAGTCACAATGAGGACACAGTATGACCTTTTTGTGTGGGAGTGGGGAAGCATGCATGCCGGTTTTTTTCTCTTTCCTTGTAAAAAGTTTTGGGGTTGTTATTTTCTTAGGTTTTGTGTATTTTTGGTTTCGGTTTGATTAAGTATTTAGTTATGATAGTTCTTAGTTAGAATTTTTTATTATTACGTAAGTGTTTCGGGTTTTAAGGTGGCCGGGGAGGTTCGAGAATGTTGAGAGTTTAAAAAAAAATTTAGTGTAAGTGAGAGTTACATACTTAGTTTATTTTGAGGAAAAATTAACTTTTTCATATTTTGGGCAGGAACCTGACTCGGGCGAGTCACAATCAGGCGCGCCCAAGTTGTCTTACTCAGCTAACTTTGAAATTCAAAACGAAAAAAAGGGTCAGAAGTTCCAGAAGCATGACTCGACCGAGTCAGTAGTTGGCGCGGCCGAGTGAGTCGACTGAGCCCAAAAGAAGTTGAGATAGACGCTAAGGCAAGATTCCGTCAGAAGAAAGGCGCGGGCGAGTCACTAAGACGACTCGGTCGAGCCGTCGTTCGGCCAGGTTTTTTCAAGGCGCACAGAAGCGTGACTCGGGCGAGCCATTTAGCCGACTCGGTCGAGTCGTAGCGAATCTGCTTTGTCGGAGTGTTTGCGAGGAAAGCGAAATATAGGTGGATGGGACCTTTAATTGTGACCACCGTGTTTCCATCGGAGTTGTTGAGATTAAGAACCCCACTAATGAGCCCGTGTGGAAAGTTAATCCACGAGTTGAAACCTTTCTTGTAGCTTCCGGAGAAGGTGGATGTGGAATGTGTGACATTCCACGATCTGTCTGTTGGTTGATGGAAGGTATGTTAACATTCTTGTATATATTGTAAATTAGTTTTCTTTTCTTTGTTTGTTTTCTTGTTTACTTCTCCTAATTATGCACTAACAAGAGGAAAGATCAATTTATTGTGCGTATGTGCATCATTCGTGGCATGTATAATCAATCTCCATTTACAAGTCATGCAAAGATTCAATTATAATCCAATCAGGTATCATCTTTACATATTCTTTGAATTTAGATAGTGAGAAGTTTCTTTTTCATTTCTTTGGTGAGATTTTTGTTGTATCTTCTTTTAGGTTGCTTGTTTTCCTCTCTTTTTAGTCACAATGAGGACACAGTGTGACCTTTTTGTGGGAGTGGGGAAGCATGCATGCTGGTTTTCTCTTTCCTTGTAAAAAGTTTTGGGGTTGTTATTTTCTTAGGTTTTGTGTGTTTTTTGTTTCGGTTTGCTTAAGTATTTAGTTATGATAGTTCTTAGTTAGAATTTTTTATTATTAGGATAGTGTTTCGGGTTTTAAGGTGCCCGGGGAGGTACTAGAGTGTTGAGAGTTTAAAAATTTTTTTAGTGGAAGTGATAGTGACATACTTAGTTTATTTTGAGGAAAAATTAACTTTTTCAAATTTTGGGCAGGAACCTGACTCGGGCGAGTCACAATCAGGCGCGCCCGAGTTGTCTTACTCAGCTGACTTTGAAATTCAAAACGAAAAAAAGGGTCAGAAGTTCCAGAAGCATGACTCGACCGAGTCAGTAGTTGGCGCGGCCGAGTGAGTCGACTGAGCTCAAAAGAAGTTGAGATAGACGCTAAGGCAAGATTCCGTCAGAAGAAAGGCGCGGGCGAGTCACTAAGACGACTTGGTCGAGCCGTCGTTCGCCGAGTTTTCAAGGCGCATGAAGCGTGACTCGGGCGAGCCATTTAGCCGACTCGGTCGAGTCGTAGCGAATCTGCTTTTGTCGGGCATTTGCGAAATATAGGTGGATGGGACCTTTAATTGTGACCACCGTGTTTCCATCGGAGTTGTTGAGATTAAGAACCCACTAATGAGCCCGTGTGGAAAGTTAACGATCCGCAGTTGAAACCTTTCTTGTAGCTTCCGAGAAGGTGGATGTGGAATGTGTGACATTCCACGATCATCTGTTGGTTGATGGAAGGTATGTTAACATTCTTGTATATATTGTAAATTAGTTTTCTTTTCTTTGTTTGTTTTCTTGTTTACTTCTCCTAATTATGCACTAACAAGAGGAAAGATCAATTTATTGTGCGTATGTGCATCATTCGTGGCATGTATAATCAATCTCCATTTACAAGTCATGCAAAGATTCAATTATAATCCAATCAGGTATCATCTTTACATATTGTTTGAATTTAGTTAGTGAGAAGTTTCTTTTCATTTCTTTGGTGAGATTTTTGTTGTATCTTCTTTTAGGTTGCTTGTTTTCCTCTCTTTTTAGTCACAATGAGGACACAGTGTGACCTTTTTGTGTGGGAGTGGGGAAGCATGCATGCCGGTTTTTTTCTCTTTCCTTGTAAAAAGTTTTGGGGTTGTTATTTTCTTAGGTTTTGTGTGTTTTTTGTTTCGGTTTGCTTAAGTATTTAGTTATGATAGTTCTTAGTTAGAATTTTTTATTATTAGGATAGTGTTTCGGGTTTTAAGGTGCCCGGGGAGGTACTAGAGTGTTGAGAGTTTAAAAAATTTTTTAGTGGAAGTGATAGTGACATACTTAGTTTATTTTGAGGAAAAATTAACTTTTTCAAATTTTGGGCAGGAACCTGACTCGGGCGAGTCACAATCAGGCGCGCCCGAGTTGTCTTACCAGCTGACTTTGAAATTCAAAACGAAAAAAAGGGTCAGAAGTTCCAGAAGCATGACTCGACCGAGTCAGTAGTTGGCGCGGCCGAGTGAGTCGACTGAGCCCAAAAGAAGTTGAGATAGACGCTAAGGCAAGATTCCGTCAGAAGAAAGGCGCGGGCGAGTCACTAAGACGACTCGGTCGAGCCGTCGTTCGGCCAGGTTTTTTCAAGGCGCACAGAAGCGTGACTCGGGCGAGCCATTTAGCCGACTCGGTCGAGTCGTAAGCAGATCTGCTTTTTGTCGGGCTGTTTGCGAGGAAACAGAAATATAGGTGGATGGGACCTTTAATTGTGACCACCGTGTTTCCATCGGGAGTTGTTGAGATTAAGAACCCCACTAATGAGCCTGTGTGGAAAGTTAACAGTCACAGGTTGAAACCTTTCTTGTAGCTTCCGGAGAAGGTGGATGTGGAATGTGTGACATTCCACGATCTGTCTGTTGGTTGATGGAAGGTATGTTAACATTCTTGTATATATTGTAAATTAGTTTTCTTTTCTTTGTTTGTTTTCTTGTTTACTTCTCCTAATTATGCACTAACAAGAGGAAAGATCAATTTATTGTGCGTATGTGCATCATTCGTGGCATGTATAATCAATCTCCATTTAAAAGTCATGCAAAGATTCAATTATAATCCAATCAGGTATCATCTTTACATATTGTTTGAATTTAGTTAGTGAGAAGTTTCTTTTTCATTTCTTTGGTGAGATTTTTGTTGTATCTTCTTTTAGGTTGCTTGTTTTCCTCTCTTTTTAGTCACAATGAGGACACAGTGTGACCTTTTTGTGTGGGAGTGGGGAAGCATGCATGCCGGTTTTTTTCTCTTTCCTTGTAAAAAGTTTTGGGGTTGTTATTTTCTTAGGTTTTGTGTGTTTTTTGTTTCGGTTTGCTTAAGTATTTAGTTATGATAGTTCTTAGTTAGAATTTTTTATTATTAGGATAGTGTTTCGGGTTTTAAGGTGCCCGGGGAGGTACTAGAGTGTTGAGAGTTTAAAAAATTTTTTAGTGGAAGTGATAGTGACATACTTAGTTTATTTTGAGGAAAAATTAACTTTTTCAAATTTTGGGCAGGAACCTGACTCGGGCGAGTCACAATCAGGCGCGCCCGAGTTGTCTTACTCAGCTGACTTTGAAATTCAAAACGAAAAAAAGGGTCAGAAGTTCCAGAAGCATGACTCGAGTCGATGGTTAAGCGCGGCCGAGTGAGTCGATCGAGCCCAAAAGAAGTTGAGATAGACGCTAAGGCAAGATTCGTCAGAAGAAAGGCGCGGGCGAGTCACTAAGACGACTCGGTCGAGCGGTCGTTCGGCCAGGATTTGCCAAGGCGCACAGAAGCGTGACTCGGGCGAGCTATTTAGCCGACTCGGTCGAGTCGTATGCAAATCTGCTTTTTGTCGAGTCATTTGCGAGAAAGCGAAATATAGGTGGATGGGACCTTTAATTGTGACCACCGTGTTTCCATCGAGTTGTTGAGATTAAGAACCCACTAATGAGCCCGTGTGGAAAGTTAACGGTCCACAGTTGAAACCTTTCTTGTAGCTTCGGATAAGGTGGATGTGGAATGTTTGACATTCCACGATCTGTCTGTTGGTTGATGGAAGATATGTTAACATTCTTGTATATATTGTAAATTAGTTTTCTTTTCTTTGTTTGTTTTCTTGTTTACTTCTCCTAATTATGCACTAACAAGAGGAAAGATCAATTTATTGTGCGTATGTGCATCATTCGTGGCATGTATAATCAATCTCCATTTAAAAGTCATGCAAAGATTCAATTATAATCCAATCAGGTATCAGCTTTACATATTGTTTGAATTTAGTTAGTGAGAAGTTTCTTTTTCATTTCTTTGGTGAGATTTTTGTTGTATCTTCTTTTAGGTTGCTTGTTTTCCTCTCTTTTTAGTCACAATGAGGACACAGTGTGACCTTTTTGTGTGGGAGTGGGAAGCATGCATGCGGTTTTCTCTTTCCTTGTAAAAGTTTTGGGGTTGTTATTTTCTTAGGTTTTGTGTGTTTTGTTTGGTTTGCTTAAGTATTTAGTTATGATAGTTCTTAGTTAGAATTTTTATTATTAGGATAGTGTTTGGGTTTTAAGGTGCAGGGAGGTACTAGAGTGTTGAGAGTTTAAAAAATTTTTAGTGGAAGTGATAGTGACATACTTAGTTTATTTTGAGGAAAAATTAACTTTTTCAAATTTTGGCGGGAACGACTCGGGCGAGTCACAATCAGGCGCTTCCGAGTTGTCTTACTCAGCTGACTTTGAAATTCAAAATGAAAAAAAGGGTCAGAAGTTCCAGAAGCATGACTCGACCGAGTCAGTAGTTCGCGCGGCCGAGTGAGTCGACTGAGCCCAAAAGAAGTTGAGATAGACGCTAAGGCAAGATTCCGTCGAAGAAGAAGGCGGGCGAGTCACTAAGACGACTTGGTCGAGCCGTCGTTCGGCCAGTTTTTCAAGGCGCAAGCGTGACTCGGGCGAGCCATTTAGCCGACTTCGGTCAGTCGTAGCGAATCTGCTTTTCGGCATTTGCGAGAAAGCGAAATATAGGTGGATGGGACCTTTAATTGTGACCACCGTGTTTCCATCGGAGTTGTTGAGATTAAGAACCCCACTAATGAGCACGTGTGGAAAGTTAACATAGGTTGAAACCTTTCTTGTAGCTTAGGAGAAGGTGGATGTGGAATGTGTGACATTCCACGATCATCTGTTGGTTGATGGATGGTATGTTAACATTCTTGTATATATTGTAAATTAGTTTTCTTTTCTTTGTTTGTTTTCTTGTTTACTTCTCCTAATTATGCACTAACAAGAGGAAAGATCAATTTATTGTGCGTATGTGCATCATTCGTGGCATGTATAATCAATCTCCATTTACAAGTCATGCAAAGATTCAATTATAATCCAATCGTATCATCTTTACATATTGTTTGAATTTAGTTAGTGAGAAGTTTCTTTTTCATTTCTTTGGTGAGATTTTTGTTGTATCTTCTTTTAGGTTGCTTGTTTTCCTCTCTTTTTAGTCACAATGAGGACACAGTGTGACCGTTTTGTGTGGGAGTGGGGAAGCATGCATGCCGGTTTTCTCTTTCCTTGTAAAAGTTTTGGGGTTGTTATTTTCTTAGGTTTTGTGTGTTTTTGTTTGGTTTGCTTAAGTATTTAGTTATGATAGTTCTTAGTTAGAATTTTTATTATTAGGATAGTGTTTGGGTTTTAAGGTGCAGGGAGGTACTAGAGTGTTGAGAGTTTAAAAATTTTTAGTGGAAGTGATAGTGACATACTTAGTTTATTTTGAGGAAAAATTAACTTTTTCAAATTTTGGCGGGAACTGACTCGGCGAGTCACAATCAGCGCTGAGTTGTCTTACTCGGTGACTTTGAAATTCAAAACGAAAAAAGTCGAAGTTCAAGCATGACTCGACCGAAGTCGATGGTTAAGCGCGGCGAGTGAGTCGACCGAGCCCAAAAGAAGTTGAGATAGACGCTAAGGCAAGATTCCGTCGAGAAGAAAGCGCGGGCGAGTCACTAAGACGACTTCGGCCGATCGTTCGCCGAGGATTTGCCAAGCGCGAAGCGTGACTCAGCGAGCTATTTAGCCGACTCGGTCGTCGTATGCAAATCTGCTTTTGTCGGTGTTTGCGAGAAAGCGAAATATAAGTGGATGGGACCTTTAATTGTGACCACCGTGTTTCCATCGGGAGTTGTTGAGATTAAGAACCCCACTAATGAGCACGTGTGGAAAGTTAACAGTCGAGTTGAAACCTTTCTTGTAGCTTCGGATAAGGTGGATGTGGAATGTTTGACATTCCACGATCATCTGTTGGTTGATGGAAGGTATGTTAACATTCTTGTATATATTGTAAATTAGTTTTCTTTTCTTTGTTTGTTTTCTTGTTTACTTCTCCTAATTATGCACTAACAAGAGGAAAGATCAATTTATTGTGCGTATGTGCATCATTCGTGGCATGTATAATCAATCTCCATTTAAAAGTCATGCAAAGATTCAATTATAATCCAATCAGGTATCGACTTTACATATTGTTTGAATTTAGTTAGTGAGAAGTTTCTTTTTCATTTCTTTGGTGAGATTTTTGTTGTATCTTCTTTTAGGTTGCTTGTTTTCCTCTCTTTTTAGTCACAATGAGGACACAGTGTGACCTTTTTGTGTGGGAGTGGGGAAGCATGCATGCCCGGTTTTTTTCTCTTTCCTTGTAAAAAGTTTTGGGGTTGTTATTTTCTTAGGTTTTGTGTGTTTTTGTTTGGTTTGATTAAGTATTTAGTTATGATAGTTCTTAGTTAGAATTTTTTATTATTAGGATAGTGTTTCGGGTTTTAAGGTGCCCGGGGAGGTACTAGAGTGTTGAGAGTTTAAAAAATTTTTTAGTGGAAGTGATAGTGACATACTTAGTTTATTTTGAGGAAAAATTAACTTTTTCAAATTTTGGGCAGGTACCTGACTCGGGCGAGTCACAATCAGCGCCATTGTCTTACTCGGTGACTTTGAAATTCAAAGCGAAAAAGGGTCGAAGTTCGAAGCATGACTCGACCGAGTCGATGGTTCGCGCGGCGAGTGGTCGATGAGCCCAAAAGAAGTTGAGATAGACGCTAAGGCAAGATTCCGTCAGAAGAAAGGCGCGGGCGAGTCACTAAGACGACTTGGTCGAGCCGTCGTTCGGCCAGGTTTTTTCAAGGCGCCGAGCGTGACTCGGGCGAGCCATTTAGCCGACTCGGTCAGTCGTAGCGAATCTGCTTTTGTCGGGCATTTGCGAGGAAAGCGAAATATAGGTGGATGGGACCTTTAATTGTGACCACCGTGTTTCCATCGGAGTTGTTGAGATTAAGAACCCCACTAATGAGCCTGTGTGGAAAGTTAACAGTCATAGGTTGAAACCTTTCTTGTAGCTTCCGGAGAAGGTGGATGTGGAATGTGTGACATTCCACGATCTGTCTGTTGGTTGATGGAAGGTATGTTAACATTCTTGTATATATTGTAAATTAGTTTTCTTTTCTTTGTTTGTTTTCTTGTTTACTTCTCCTAATTATGCACTAACAAGAGGAAAGATCAATTTATTGTGCGTATGTGCATCATTCGTGGCATGTATAATCAATCTCCATTTAAAAGTCATGCAAAGATTCAATTATAATCCAATCAGGTATCATCTTTACATATTGTTTGAATTTAGTTAGTGAGAAGTTTCTTTTTCATTTCTTTGGTGAGATTTTTGTTGTATCTTCTTTTAGGTTGCTTGTTTTCCTCTCTTGTTAGTCACAATGAGGACAGTGTGACCTTTTGTGTGGGAGTGGGGAAGCATGCATGCAGTTTTTCTCTTTCCTTGTAAAAAGTTTTGGGGTTGTTATTTTCTTAGGTTTTGTGTGTTTTTTGTTTCGGTTTGCTTAAGTATTTAGTTATGATAGTTCTTAGTTAGAATTTTTTATTATTAGGATAGTGTTTCGGGTTTTAAGGTGCCCGGGGAGGTACTAGAGTGTTGAGAGTTTAAAAATTTTTTTAGTGGAAGTGATAGTGACATACTTAGTTTATTTTGAGGAAAAATTAACTTTTTCAAATTTTAGGCGGGAACGACTGGCGAGTCACAATCAGGCGCTTCCGAGTTGTCTTACTCAGCTGACTTTGAAATTCAAAACGAAAAAAAGGGTCAGAAGTTCCAGAAGCATGACTCGACCGAGTCAGTAGTTCGCGCGGCCGAGTGAGTCGACTGAGCCCAAAAGAAGTTGAGATAGACGCTAAGGCAAGATTCGTCGGAAGAAAGGCGGGCGAGTCACTAAGACGACTCGGTCGAGCTGCGTTCGCCAGATTTGCCAAGCGCGCGAGCGTGACTCGAGCGAGCTATTTAGCCAACTCGGTCGAGTCGTATGCAAATCTGCTTTTTGTCGGGCTGTTTGCGAGGAAACAGAAATATAGGTGGATGGGACCTTTAATTGTGACCACCGTGTTTCCATCGGGAGTTGTTGAGATTAAGAACCCCACTAATGAGCCTGTGTGGAAAGTTAACAGTCATAGGTTGAAACCTTTCTTGTAGCTTCCGGATAAGGTGGATGTGGAATGTTTGACATTCCACGATCTGTCTGTTGGTTGATGGAAGATATGTTAACATTCTTGTATATATTGTAAATTAGTTTTCTTTTCTTTGTTTGTTTTCTTGTTTACTTCTCCTAATTATGCACTAACAAGAGGAAAGATCAATTTATTGTGCGTATGTGCATCATTCGTGGCATGTATAATCAATCTCCATTTAAAAGTCATGCAAAGATTCAATTATAATCCAATCAGGTATCAGCTTTACATATTGTTTGAATTTAGTTAGTGAGAAGTTTCTTTTCATTTCTTTGGTGAGATTTTGTTGTATCTTCTTTTAGGTTGCTTGTTTTCCTCTCTTTTTAGTCACAATGAGGACACAGTGTGACCTTTTTGTGGGAGTGGGGAAGCATGCATGCCGGTTTTTCTCTTTCCTTGTAAAAGTTTTGGGGTTGTTATTTTCTTAGGTTTTGTGTGTTTTTGTTTGGTTTGCTTAAGTATTTAGTTATGATAGTTCTTAGTTAGAATTTTTTATTATTAGGATAGTGTTTCGGGTTTTAAGGTGCCCGGGGAGGTACTAGAGTGTTGAGAGTTTTAAAAATTTTTTAGTGGAAGTGATAGTGACATACTTAGTTTATTTTCAGGAAAAATTAACTTTTTCAAATTTTGGGCAGGAACCTAACTCGGGCGAGTCACAATCAGGCGCGCCCGAGTTGTCTTACTCAGCTGACTTTGAAATTCAAAACGAAAAAAAGGGTCAGAAGTTCCAGAAGCATGACTCGAGTCGATGGAGTTCGCGCGGCCGAGTGAGTCGACTGAGCCCAAAAGAAGTTGAGATAGACGCTAAGGCAAGATTCCGTCAGAAGAAAGGCGCGGGCGAGTCACTAAGACGACTCGGTCGAGCGGTCGTTCGGCCAGGATTTGCCAAGGCGCACTGAAGCGTGACTCAGGCGAGCTATTTAGCCGACTCGGTCGAGTCGTATGCAAATCTGCTTTTTGTCGGGCTGTTTGCGAGGAAACAGAAATATAGGTGGATGGGACCTTTAATTGTGACCACCGTGTTTCCATCAGGAGTTGTTGAGATTAAGAACCCCACTAATGAGCCTGTGTGGAAAGTTAACGGTCACAGGTTGAAACCTTTCTTGTAGCTTCCGGATAAGGTGGATGTGGAATGTTTGACATTCCACGATCTGTCTGTTGGTTGATGGAAGATATGTTAACATTCTTGTATATATTGTAAATTAGTTTTCTTTTCTTTGTTTGTTTTCTTGTTTACTTCTCCTAATTATGCACTAACAAGAGGAAAGATCAATTTATTGTGCGTATGTGCATCATTCGTGGCATGTATAATCAATCTCCATTTAAAAGTCATGCAAAGATTCAATTATAATCCAATCAGGTATCAGCTTTACATATTGTTTGAATTTAGTTAGTGAGAAGTTTCTTTTTCATTTCTTTGGTGAGATTTTTGTTGTATCTTCTTTTAGGTTGCTTGTTTTCCTCTCTTTTTAGTCACAATGAGGACACAGTGTGACCTTTTTGTGTGGGAGTGGGGAAGCATGCATGCCGGTTTTTTTCTCTTTCCTTGTAAAAAGTTTTGGGGTTGTTATTTTCTTAGGTTTTGTGTGTTTTTTGTTTCGGTTTGCTTAAGTATTTAGTTATGATAGTTCTTAGTTAGAATTTTTTATTATTAGGATAGTGTTTCGGGTTTTAAGGTGCCCGGGGAGGTACTAGAGTGTTGAGAGTTTAAAAAATTTTTTAGTGGAAGTGATAGTGACATACTTAGTTTATTTTGAGGAAAAATTAACTTTTTCAAATTTTGGGCAGGAACCTGACTCGGGCGAGTCACAATCAGGCGCTTCCGAGTTGTCTTACTCAGCTGACTTTGAAATTCAAAACGAAAAAAAGGGTCAGAAGTTCCAGAAGCATGACTCGACCGAGTCAGTAGTTCGCGCGGCCGAGTGAGTCGACTGAGCCCAAAAGAAGTTGAGATAGACGCTAAGGCAAGATTCCGTCAGAAGAAAGGCGCGGGCGAGTCACTAAGACGACTTGGTCGAGCCGTCGTTCGGCCAGGTTTTTTCAAGGCGCACAGAAGCGTGACTCGGGCGAGCCATTTAGCCGACTCGGTCGAGTCGTAAGCAGATCTGCTTTTTGTCGGGCTGTTTGCGAGGAAACAGAAATATAGGTGGATGGGACCTTTAATTGTGACCACCGTGTTTCCATCGGGAGTTGTTGAGATTAAGAACCCCACTAATGAGCCTGTGTGGAAAGTTAACAGTCATAGGTTGAAACCTTTCTTGTAGCTTCCGGAGAAGGTGGATGTGGAATGTGTGACATTCCACGATCTGTCTGTTGGTTGATGGATGGTATGTTAACATTCTTGTATATATTGTAAATTAGTTTTCTTTTCTTTGTTTGTTTTCTTGTTTACTTCTCCTAATTATGCACTAACAAGAGGAAAGATCAATTTATTGTGCGTATGTGCATCATTCGTGGCATGTATAATCAATCTCCATTTACAAGTCATGCAAAGATTCAATTATAATCCAATCAGGTATCATCTTTACATATTGTTTGAATTTAGTTAGTGAGAAGTTTCTTTTTCATTTCTTTGGTGAGATTTTTGTTGTATCTTCTTTTAGGTTGCTTGTTTTCCTCTCTTTTTAGTCACAATGAGGACACAGTGTGACCTTTTTGTGTGGGAGTGGGGAAGCATGCATGCCGGTTTTTTTCTCTTTCCTTGTAAAAAGTTTTGGGGTTGTTATTTTCTTAGGTTTTGTGTGTTTTTTGTTTCGGTTTGCTTAAGTATTTAGTTATGATAGTTCTTAGTTAGAATTTTTTATTATTAGGATAGTGTTTCGGGTTTTAAGGTGCCCGGGGAGGTACTAGAGTGTTGAGAGTTTAAAAAATTTTTTAGTGGAAGTGATAGTGACATACTTAGTTTATTTTGAGGAAAAATTAACTTTTTCAAATTTTGGGCAGGAACCTGACTCGGGCGAGTCACAATCAGGCGCGCCCGAGTTGTCTTACTCAGCTGACTTTGAAATTCAAAACGAAAAAAAGGGTCAGAAGTTCCAGAAGCATGACTCGACCGAGTCAGTAGTTGGCGCGGCCGAGTGAGTCGACTGAGCCCAAAAGAAGTTGAGATAGACGCTAAGGCAAGATTCCGTCAGAAGAAAGGCGCGGGCGAGTCACTAAGACGACTCGGTCGAGCGGTCGTTCGGCCAGGATTTGCCAAGGCGCACTGAAGCGTGACTCAGGCGAGCTATTTAGCCGACTCGGTCGAGTCGTATGCAAATCTGCTTTTTGTCGGGCTGTTTGCGAGGAAACAGAAATATAGGTGGATGGGACCTTTAATTGTGACCACCGTGTTTCCATCGGGAGTTGTTGAGATTAAGAACCCCACTAATGAGCCTGTGTGGAAAGTTAACGGTCACAGGTTGAAACCTTTCTTGTAGCTTCCGGATAAGGTGGATGTGGAATGTTTGACATTCCACGATCTGTCTGTTGGTTGATGGAAGATATGTTAACATTCTTGTATATATTGTAAATTAGTTTTCTTTTCTTTGTTTGTTTTCTTGTTTACTTCTCCTAATTATGCACTAACAAGAGGAAAGATCAATTTATTGTGCGTATGTGCATCATTCGTGGCATGTATAATCAATCTCCATTTAAAAGTCATGCAAAGATTCAATTATAATCCAATCAGGTATCAGCTTTACATATTGTTTGAATTTAGTTAGTGAGAAGTTTCTTTTTCATTTCTTTGGTGAGATTTTTGTTGTATCTTCTTTTAGGTTGCTTGTTTTCCTCTCTTTTTAGTCACAATGAGGACACAGTGTGAACAGTTTGTGTGGGAGTGGGGAAGCATGCATGGGTTTTCTCTTTCCTTGTAAAAGTTTTGGGGTTGTTATTTTCTTAGGTTTTGTGTGTTTTTGTTTGGTTTGCTTAAGTATTTAGTTATGATAGTTCTTAGTTAGAATTTTTTATTATTAGGATAGTGTTTCGGGTTTTAAGGTGCCCGGGGAGGTACTAGAGTGTTGAGAGTTTAAAAATTTTTTTAGTGGAAGTGATAGTGACATACTTAGTTTATTTTGAGGAAAAATTAACTTTTTCAAATTTTGGGCAGGAACCTGACTCGGGCGAGTCACAATCAGGCGCGCCCGAGTTGTCTTACTCAGCTGACTTTGAAATTCAAAACGAAAAAAAGGGTCAGAAGTTCCAGAAGCATGACTCGACCGAGTCGATGGTTCGCGGCCGAGTGAGTCGACTGAGCCCAAAAGAAGTTGAGATAGACGCTAAGGCAAGATTCCGTCAGAAGAAAGGCGCGGGCGAGTCACTAAGACGACTTGGTCGAGCCGTCGTTCGGCCAGGTTTTTTCAAGGCGCACAGAAGCGTGACTCGGGCGAGCCATTTAGCCGACTCGGTCGAGTCGTAAGCAGATCTGCTTTTTGTCGGGCTGTTTGCGAGGAAACAGAAATATAGGTGGATGGGACCTTTAATTGTGACCACCGTGTTTCCATCGGGAGTTGTTGAGATTAAGAACCCCACTAATGAGCCTGTGTGGAAAGTTAACAGTCATAGGTTGAAACCTTTCTTGTAGCTTCCGGAGAAGGTGGATGTGGAATGTGTGACATTCCACGATCTGTCTGTTGGTTGATGGATGGTATGTTAACATTCTTGTATATATTGTAAATTAGTTTTCTTTTCTTTGTTTGTTTTCTTGTTTACTTCTCCTAATTATGCACTAACAAGAGGAAAGATCAATTTATTGTGCGTATGTGCATCATTCGTGGCATGTATAATCAATCTCCATTTAAAAGTCATGCAAAGATTCAATTATAATCCAATCAGGTATCATCTTTACATATTGTTTGAATTTAGTTAGTGAGAAGTTTCTTTTTCATTTCTTTGGTGAGATTTTTGTTGTATCTTCTTTTAGGTTGCTTGTTTTCCTCTCTTTTTAGTCACAATGAGGACACAGTGTGACCTTTTTGTGTGGGAGTGGGGAAGCATGCATGCCGGTTTTTTTCTCTTTCCTTGTAAAAAGTTTTGGGGTTGTTATTTTCTTAGGTTTTGTGTGTTTTTTGTTTCGGTTTGCTTAAGTATTTAGTTATGATAGTTCTTAGTTAGAATTTTTTATTATTAGGATAGTGTTTCGGGTTTTAAGGTGCCCGGGGAGGTACTAGAGTGTTGAGAGTTTAAAAAATTTTTTAGTGGAAGTGATAGTGACATACTTAGTTTATTTTGAGGAAAAATTAACTTTTTCAAATTTTGGGCAGGAACCTGACTCGGGCGAGTCACAATCAGGCGCTTCCGAGTTGTCTTACTCAGCTGACTTTGAAATTCAAAACGAAAAAAAGGGTCAGAAGTTCCAGAAGCATGACTCGACCGAGTCAGTAGTTGGCGCGGCCGAGTGAGTCGACTGAGCCCAAAAGAAGTTGAGATAGACGCTAAGGCAAGATTCCGTCAGAAGAAAGGCGCGGGCGAGTCACTAAGACGACTCGGTCGAGCGGTCGTTCGGCCAGGATTTGCCAAGGCGCACTGAAGCGTGACTCAGGCGAAGCTATTTAGCCGACTCGGTCGAGTCGTTTGCACTTCTGCTTTTTGTCGGTCATTTGCGAGGAAACAGAAATATAGGTGGATGTGACCTTTAAATGTGACAACCGTGTTTCCATCGTGAGTAGATGAGATTAAGAACCCCACTAATGAGCCGTGTGGAAAGTTAACAGTCCACAGTTGAAACCTTTCTTGTAGCTTCCGATAAGGTGGATGTGGAATGTTTGACATTCCACGATCATCTGTTGGTTGATGGAAGATATGTTAACATTCTTGTATATATTGTAAATTAGTTTTCTTTTCTTTGTTTGTTTTATTGTTTTCTTCTCCTAATTATGCACTAACAAGAGGAAAGATCAATTTATTGTGCGTATGTGCATCTTTCGTGGCATGTATAATCAATCTCCATTTAAAAGTCATGCAAAGATTCAATTATAATCCAATCGTATCATCTTTACATATTGTTTGAATTTAGTTAGTGAGAAGTTTCTTTTCATTTCTTTGGTGAGATTTTGTTGTATCTTCTTTTAGGTTGCTTGTTTTCCTCTCTTTTTAGTCACAATGAGGACACAGTGTGACCTTTTTGTGTGGGAGTGGGAAGCATGCATGCTGGTTTTCTCTTTCCTTGTAAAAGTTTTGGGGTTGTTATTTTCTTAGGTTTTGTGTGTTTTTGTTTGGTTTGCTTAAGTATTTAGTTATGATAGTTCTTAGTTAGAATTTTTTATTATTAGGATAGTGTTTCGGGTTTTAAGGTGCCCGGGGAGGTACTAGAGTGTTGAGAGTTTAAAAAATTTTTAGTGGAAGTGATAGTGACATACTTAGTTTATTTTGAGGAAAAATTAACTTTTTCAAATTTTGGCGGGAACGACTCGGGCGAGTCACAATCAGCGCTCAGAGTTGTCTTACTCGGTGACTTTGAAATTCAAAGCGAAAAAAGTCGAAGTTCGAAGCATGACTCGACCGAGTCGATGAGTTGCGCGCCGAGTGAGTCGATGAGCCCAAAAGAAGTTGAGATAGACGCTAAGGCAAGATTCCGTCGAGAAGAAAGCGCGGGCGAGTCACTAAGACGACTTGGTCGAGCCGTCGTTCGCCGAGTTTTCAAGGCGCCGAAGCGTGACTCGGCGAGCCATTTAGCCGACTTCGGTCGAGTCGTAGCGAATCTGCTTTTTGTCGGCCTTTGCGAGGAAACAAATATAGGTGGATGGGACCTTTAATTGTGACCACCGTGTTTCCATCGGAGTTGTTGAGATTAAGAACCCACTAATGAGCCTGTGTGGAAAGTTAACAGTCATAGGTTGAAACCTTTCTTGTAGCTTCCGGAGAAGGTGGATGTGGAATGTGTGACATTCCACGATCTGTCTGTTGGTTGATGGATGGTATGTTAACATTCTTGTATATATTGTAAATTAGTTTTCTTTTCTTTGTTTGTTTTCTTGTTTACTTCTCCTAATTATGCACTAACAAGAGGAAAGATCAATTTATTGTGCGTATGTGCATCATTCGTGGCATGTATAATCAATCTCCATTTACAAGTCATGCAAAGATTCAATTATAATCCAATCAGGTATCATCTTTACATATTGTTTGAATTTAGTTAGTGAGAAGTTTCTTTTCATTTCTTTGGTGAGATTTTGTTGTATCTTCTTTTAGGTTGCTTGTTTTCCTCTCTTTTTAGTCACAATGAGGACACAGTGTGACCTTTTTGTGGGAGTGGGAAGCATGCATGCGGTTTTCTCTTTCCTTGTAAAAAGTTTTGGGGTTGTTATTTTCTTAGGTTTTGTGTGTTTTTTGTTTCGGTTTGCTTAAGTATTTAGTTATGATAGTTCTTAGTTAGAATTTTTTATTATTAGGATAGTGTTTCGGGTTTTAAGGTGCCCGGGGAGGTACTAGAGTGTTGAGAGTTTAAAAAATTTTTTAGTGGAAGTGATAGTGACATACTTAGTTTATTTTGAGGAAAAATTAACTTTTTCAAATTTTGGGCAGGAACCTGACTCGGGCGAGTCACAATCAGGCGCTTCCGAGTTGTCTTACTCAGCTGACTTTGAAATTCAAAACGAAAAAAAGGGTCAGAAGTTCCAGAAGCATGACTCGACCGAGTCAGTAGTTGGCGCGGCCGAGTGAGTCGACTGAGCCCAAAAGAAGTTGAGATAGACGCTAAGGCAAGATTCCGTCAGAAGAAAGGCGCGGGCGAGTCACTAAGACGACTCGGTCGAGCGGTCGTTCGGCCAGGATTTGCCAAGGCGCACTGAAGCGTGACTCAGGCGAGCTATTTAGCCGACTCGGTCGAGTCGTATGCAAATCTGCTTTTTGTCGGGCTGTTTGCGAGGAAACAGAAATATAGGTGGATGGGACCTTTAATTGTGACCACCGTGTTTCCATCGGGAGTTGTTGAGATTAAGAACCCCACTAATGAGCCTGTGTGGAAAGTTAACGGTCACAGGTTGAAACCTTTCTTGTAGCTTCCGGATAAGGTGGATGTGGAATGTTTGACATTCCACGATCTGTCTGTTGGTTGATGGAAGATATGTTAACATTCTTGTATATATTGTAAATTAGTTTTCTTTTCTTTGTTTGTTTTCTTGTTTACTTCTCCTAATTATGCACTAACAAGAGGAAAGATCAATTTATTGTGCGTATATGCATCATTCGTGGCATGTATAATCAATCTCCATTTACAAGTCATGCAAAGATTCAATTATAATCCAATCAGGTATCATCTTTACATATTCTTTGAATTTAGATAGTGAGAAGTTTCTTTTTCATTTCTTTGGTGAGATTTTTGTTGTATCTTCTTTTAGGTTGCTTGTTTTCCTCTCTTTTTAGTCACAATGAGGACACAGTGTGACCTTTTTGTGTGGGAGTGGGGAAGCATGCATGCCGGTTTTTTTCTCTTTCCTTGTAAAAAGTTTTGGGGTTGTTATTTTCTTAGGTTTTGTGTGTTTTTTGTTTCGGTTTGCTTAAGTATTTAGTTATGATAGTTCTTAGTTAGAATTTTTTATTATTAGGATAGTGTTTCGGGTTTTAAGGTGCCCGGGGAGGTACTAGAGTGATGAGAGTATAAAAAAATTTTTAGTGGAAGTGATAGTGACATACTTAGTTTATTTTGAGGAAAAATTAACTTTTTCAAATTTTGGGCAGGAACCTGACTCGGGCGAGTCACAATCAGGCGCGCCCGAGTTGTCTTACTCAGCTGACTTTGAAATTCAAAACGAAAAAAAGGGTCAGAAGTTCCAGAAGCATGACTCGACCGAGTCAGTAGTTGGCGCGGCCGAGTGAGTCGACTGAGCCCAAAAGAAGTTGAGATAGACGCTAAGGCAAGATTCCGTCAGAAGAAAGGCGCGGGCGAGTCACTAAGACGACTTGGTCGAGCCGTCGTTCGGCCAGGTTTTTTCAAGGCGCACAGAAGCGTGACTCGGGCGAGCCATTTAGCCGACTCGGTCGAGTCGTAAGCAGATCTGCTTTTTGTCGGGCTGTTTGCGAGGAAACACAAATATAGGTGGATGGGACCTTTAATTGTGACCACCGTGTTTCCATCGGGAGTTGTTGAGATTAAGAACCCCACTAATGAGCCTGTGTGGAAAGTTATGATCGAGTTGAAACCTTTCTTGTAGCTTCCGGAGAAGGTGGATGTGGAATGTGTGACATTCCACGATCTGTCTGTTGGTTGATGGAAGGTATGTTAACATTCTTGTATATATTGTAAATTAGTTTTCTTTTCTTTGTTTGTTTTCTTGTTTACTTCTCCTAATTATGCACTAACAAGAGGAAAGATCAATTTATTGTGCGTATGTGCATCATTCGTGGCATGTATAATCAATCTCCATTTACAAGTCATGCAAAGATTCAATTATAATCCAATCAGGTATCATCTTTACATATTGTTTGAATTTAGTTAGTGAGAAGTTTCCTTTTCATTTCTTTGGTGAGATTTTTGTTGTATCTTCTTTTAGGTTGCTTGTTTTCCTCTCTTTTTAGTCACAATGAGGACACAGTGTGACCTTTTTGTGTGGGAGTGGGGAAGCATGCATGCCGGTTTTCTCTTTCCTTGTAAATGTTTTGGGGTTGTTATTTTCTTAGGTTTTGTGTGTTTTTTGTTTCGGTTTGCTTAAGTATTTAGTTATGATAGTTCTTAGTTAGAATTTTTTATTATTAGGATAGTGTTTCGGGTTTTAAGGTGCCCGGGGAGGTACTAGAGTGTTGAGAGTTTAAAAAATTTTTTAGTGGAAGTAATAGTGACATACTTAGTTTATTTTGAGGAAAAATTAACTTTTTCAAATTTTGGGCAGGAACCTGACTCGGGCGAGTCACAATCAGGCGCGCCCGAGTTGTCTTACCAGCTGACTTTGAAATTCAAAACGAAAAAAAGGGTCAGAAGTTCCAGAAGCATGACTCGACCGAGTCAGTAGTTCGCGCGGCCGAGTGAGTCGACTGAGCCCAAAAGAAGTTGAGATAGACGCTAAGGCAAGATTCCGTCAGAAGAAAGGCGCGGGCGAGTCACTAAGACGACTTGGTCGAGCCGTCGTTCGGCCAGGTTTTTTCAAGGCGCACAGAAGCGTGACTCGGGCGAGCCATTTAGCCGACTCGGTCGAGTCGTAAGCAGATCTGCTTTTTGTCGGGCTGTTTGCGAGGAAACAGAAATATAGGTGGATGGGACCTTTAATTGTGACCACCGTGTTTCCATCGGGAGTTGTTGAGATTAAGAACCCCACTAATGAGCCTGTGTGGAAAGTTAACAGTCATAGGTTGAAACCTTTCTTGTAGCTTCCGGAGAAGGTGGATGTGGAATGTGTGACATTCCACGATCTGTCTGTTGGTTGATGGAAGGTATGTTAACATTCTTGTATATATTGTAAATTAGTTTTCTTTTCTTTGTTTGTTTTCTTGTTTACTTCTCCTAATTATGCACTAACAAGAGGAAAGATCAATTTATTGTGCGTATGTGCATCATTCGTGGCATGTATAATCAATCTCCATTTACAAGTCATGCAAAGATTCAATTATAATCCAATCAGGTATCATCTTTACATATTATTTGAATTTAGTTAGTGAGAAGTTTCTTTTTCATTTCTTTGGTGAGATTTTTGTTGTATCTTCTTTTAGGTTGCTTGTTTTCCTCTCTTTTTAGTCACAATGAGGACACAGTGTGACCTTTTGTGTGGGAGTGGGAAGCATGCATGCGGTTTTCTCTTTCCTTGTAAAAGTTTTGGGGTTGTTATTTTCTTAGGTTTTGTGTGTTTTTTGTTTCGGTTTGCTTAAGTATTTAGTTATGATAGTTCTTAGTTAGAATTTTTTATTATTAGGATAGTGTTTCGGGTTTTAAGGTGCCCGGGGAGGTACTAGAGTGTTGAGAGTTTAAAAAATTTTTTAGTGGAAGTGATAGTGACATACTTAGTTTATTTTGAGGAAAAATTAACTTTTTCAATTTTAGGCGGGAACTGACTCGGCGAGTCACAATCAGCGCGCGAGTTGTCTTACTCGGTGACTTTGAAATTCAAAGCGAAAAAGGGTCGAAGTTCGAAGCATGACTCGACCGAAGTCGATGGTTGGCGCGGCCGAGTGAGTCGACTGAGCCCAAAAGAAGTTGAGATAGACGCTAAGGCAAGATTCCGTCAGAAGAAAGGCGCGGGCGAGTCACTAAGACGACTCGGTCGAGCGGTCGTTCGGCCAGGATTTGCCAGCGCATCAAGCGTGACTCAGGCGAGCTATTTAGCCGACTCGGTCGAGTCGTATGCAAATCTGCTTTTTGTCGGGCTGTTTGCGAGGAAACAGAAATATAGGTGGATGGGACCTTTAATTGTGACCACCGTGTTTCCATCGGGAGTTGTTGAGATTAAGAACCCCACTAATGAGCCTGTGTGGAAAGTTAACGGTCACAGGTTGAAACCTTTCTTGTAGCTTCCGGATAAGGTGGATGTGGAATGTGTGACATTCCACGATCTGTCTGTTGGTTGATGGAAGGTATGTTAACATTCTTGTATATATTGTAAATTAGTTTTCTTTTCTTTGTTTGTTTTCTTGTTTACTTCTCCTAATTATGCACTAACAAGAGGAAAGATCAATTTATTGTGCGTATGTGCATCATTCGTGGCATGTATAATCAATCTCCATTTACAAGTCATGCAAAGATTCAATTATAATCCAATCAGGTATCATCTTTACTTATTGTTTGAATTTAGTTAGTGAGATGTTTCTTTTTCACTTCTTTGGTGAGATTTTTGTTGTATCTTCTTTTAGGTTGCTTGTTTTCCTCTCTTTTTAGTCACAATGAGGACACAGTGTGACCTTTTTGTGTGGGAGTGGGGAAGCATGCATGCCCGGTTTTTTTCTCTTTCCTTGTAAAAAGTTTTGGGGTTGTTATTTTCTTATGTTTTGTGTGTTTTTGGTTTCGGTTTGCTTAAGTATTTAGTTATGATAGTTCTTAGTTAGAATTTTTGATTATTAGGAAAGTGTTTCGGGTTTTAAGGTGCCCGGGGAGGTTCTAGAGTGTTGACAGTTTAAAAAAATTTTTAGTGGAAGTGAGAGTTACATACTTAGTTTATTTTGAGGAAAAATTAACTTTTTCAAATTTTGGGCAGGAACCTGACTCGGGCGAGTCACAATCAGGCGCGCCCGAGTTGTCTTACTCAGCTGACTTTGAAATTCAAAACGAAAAGAAGGGTCAGAAGTTTCAGAAGCATGACTCGACCGAGTCGATGGTTAGCGCGCCGAGTCGATCGAGCCTGAAGAAGTTGAGATAGACGCTAAGGCAAGATTCCGTCGGAAGAAAGGCGGGCGAGTCACTAAGACGACTCGGTCGGTATCGTCGGCGAGATTTGCCAAGCGCCTGAAGCGTGACTCGGCGACTATTTAGCCGACTCGGTCGAGTCGTATGCAAATCTTCTTTTGTCGGGTGTTTGCGAGGAAACAGAAATATAGGTGGATGGGACCTTTAATTGTGACTACCGTGTTTCCATCGGGAGTTGTTGAGATTAAGAACCCCACTAATGAGCCTGTGTGGAAAGTTAACGGTCACAGGTTGAAACCTTTCTTGTAGCTTCCGGAGAAGGTGGATGTGGAATGTGTGACATTCCACGATCTGTCTGTTGGTTGATGGAAGGTATGTTAACATTCTTGTATATATTGTAAATTAGTTTTCTTTTCTTTGTTTGTTTTCTTGTTTACTTCTCCTAATTATGCACTAACAAGAGGAAAGATCAATTTATTGTGCGTATGTGCATCATTCGTGGCATGTATAATCAATCTCCATTTACAAGTCATGCAAAGATTCAATTATAATCCAATCAGGTATCATCTTTACTTATTGTTTGAATTTAGTTAGTGAGAAGTTTCTTTTTCATTTCTTTGGTGAGATTTTTGTTGTTTCTTCTTTTAGGGTGCTTGTTTTCCTCTCTTTTTAGTCACAATGAGGACATAGTGTGACCTTTTTGTGTGGGAGTGGGGAAGCATGCATGCCGGTTTTTTTCTCTTTCCTTGTAAAAAGTTTTGGGGTAGTTATTTTCTTAGGTTTTGTGTGTTTTTGGTTTCATTTTGCTTAAGTATTTAGTTATGATAGTTCTTAATTAGAATTTTTGATTATTAGGTAAGTGTTTCGGGTTTTAAGGTGCCTGGGGAGGTTCGAGAGTGTTGACAGTTTAAAAAATTTTTTAGTGTAAGTGAGAGTTACATACTTAGTTTATTTTGAGGAAAAATTAACTTTTTCAAATTTTGGGCAGGAACCTGACTCGGGCAAGTCACAACCAGGCGCGCCCAAGTTGTCTTACGCAGCTGACTTTGAAATTCAAAACGAAAAGAAGGGTCAGAAGTTTCAGAAGCATGACTCGTCCGAGTCAGTAGTTGGCGTGGCCGAGTCAGTCGACTGAGCCTAGAAGAAGTTGAGTTAGACGCTAAGGCAAGATTCCGTCAGAAGAAAGGCGCGGGCGAGTCACTAAGACGACTCGGTCGAGCCGTCGTTCGGCCAGGATTTTCCAAGGCGCACAGAAGCGTGACTCAGGCGAGCCATTTAGCCGACTCGGTCAAGTCGTATACAGATCTGCTTTTTGTCGGGTTCTTTGCGAGGAAACAGAAATATAGGTGGATGGGACCTTTAATTGTGACTACCGTGTTTCCATCGGGAGTTGTTGAGATTAAGAACCCCACTAATGAGCCTGTGTGGAAAGTTAACGGTCACAGGTTGAAACCTTTCTTGGAGCTTCCGGAGAAGGTGGATGTGGAATGTGTGACATTCCACGATCTGTCTGTTGGTTGATGGAAGCGAGTCACAATTAGGCGCGCCCAAGTTGTCTTACTCAGCTAACTTTGAAATTCAAAACGAAAAAAAGGGTCAGAAGTTGCAGAAGCATGACTCGACCGAGTCGATGGTTAGCGCGAGTCGATCGAGCCCAAAAGAAGTTGAGATAGACGCTAAGGCAAGATTCCGTCAGAAGAAAGGCGCGGGCGAGTCACTAAGACGACTCGGTCGAGCCGTCGTTCGGCCAGGATTTTCCAAGGCGCACAGAAGCATGACTCGGTCGAGTCGTATGCAGATCTGCTTTTTGTCGGGCTGTTTGCGAGGAAACAGAAATATAGGAGGATGGGACCTTTAATTGTGACTACCGTGTTTCCATCGGGAGTTGTTGAGATTAAGAACCGCACTAATGAGCCTGTGTGGAATGTTAACGGTCACAGGTTGAAACCTTTCTAGGAGCTTCCGGAGAAGGTGGATGTGGAATGTGTGACATTCCACGATCTGTCTGTTGGTTGATGGAAGTTATGTTAACATTCTTGTATATATTGTAAATTAGTTTTCTTTTCTTTGTTTGTTTTCTTGTTTACTTCTCCGAATTATGCACTAACAAGAGGAAAGATCACTTTATTGTGCGTATGTGCATCATTCGTGGCATGTATAATCAATCTCAATTTACAAGTCATGCAAAGATTCAATTATAATCCAATCAGGTATCATCTTTACGTATTGTTTGAATTTAGTTAGTGAGAAGTTTCTTTTTCATTTCTTTGCTGAGATTTTTGTTGTTTCTTCTTTTAGGGTGCTTGTTTTCCTCTCTTTTTAGTCATAATGAGGACACAGTGTGACCTTTTTGTGTTGGAGTGGGGAAGCATGCATGCCGGTTTTTTTCTCTTTCCTTGTAAAAAGTTTTGGGGTTGTTATTTTCTTAGGTTTTGTGTGTTTTTGGTTTCGGTTTGCTTAAGTATTTAGTTATGATAGTTCTTAGTTAGAATTTTTTATTATCAGGTAAGTGTTTCGGGTTTTAAGGTGGCCGGGGAGGTTCGAGAATGTTGAGAGTTTAAAAAAAAAATTAGTGTAAGTGAGAGTTACATACTTAGTTTATTTTGAGGAAAAACTAACTTTTTCAAATTTTGGGCAGGAACCTGACACGGGCGAGTCACAATCAGGCGCGCCCAAGTTGTCTTACTCAGCTAACTTTGAAATTCAAAACGAAAAAAAGGGTCAGAAGTTCCAGAAGCATGACTCGACCGAGTCAGTAGTTGGCGCGGCCGAGTGAGTCGACTAAGCCCAAAAGAAGTTGAGATAGACGCTAAGGCAAGATTCCGTCAAAGAAAGGCGCGGGCGAGTCACTAAGACGACTCGGTCGAGCCGTCGTTCGGCCAGGATTTTCCAAGGCGCACAGAAGCGTGACTCGGTCGAGTCGTATGCAGATTTGCTTTTTGTCGGGCTGTTTGCGAGGAAACAGAAATATAGGTGGATGGGACCTTTAATTGTGACTACCGTGTTTCTATCGGGAGTTGTTGAGATTAAGAACCCCACTAATGAGCCTGTGTGGAAAGTTAACGGTCACAGGTTTAAACCTTTCTTGGAGCTTCCGGAGAAGGTGGATGTGGAATGTGTGACATTCCACGATCTGTCTGTTGGTTGATGGAAGGTATGTTAACATTCATGTATATATTGTAAATTAGTTTTCTTTTCTTTGTTTGTTTTCTTGTTTAATTCTCCTAATTATTCACTAACAAGAGGAAAGATCAATTTATTGTGCGTATGTGCATCATTCGTGGCATGTATAATCAATCTCCATTTACAAGTCATGCAAAGATTCAATTATAATCCAATCAGGTATCATCTTTACGTATTGTTTGAATTTAGTTAGTGAGAAGTTTCTTTTTCATTTCTTTGGTGAGATTTTTGTTGTTTCTTCTTTTACTGTGCTTGTTTTCCTCTCTTTTTAGTCACAATGAGGACACAGTGTGACCTTTTTGTGTTGGAGTGGGGAAGCATGCATGCCGGTTTTTTTCTCTTTCCTTGTAAAAAGTTTTGGGGTTGTTATTTTCTTAGGTTTCGTGTGTTTTTGGTTTCGGTTTGTTTAAGTATTTAGTTATGATAGTTCTTAGTTAGAATTTTTTATTATTAGGTAAGTGTTTCGGGTTTTAAGGTGGCCGGGGAGGTTCGAGAATGTTGAGAGTTTAAAAAAAAATTTAGTATAAGTGAGAGTTACATACTTAGTTTATTTTGAGGAAAAACTAACTTTTTCAAATTTTGGGCAGGAACCTGACTCAGGCGAGTCACAATCAGGCGCGCCCAAGTTGTCTTACTCAGCTAACTTTGAAATTCAAAACGAAAAAAAGGGTCAGAAGTTCCAGAAGCATGACTCGACCGAGTCAGTATTTGGCGCGGCCGAGTCAGTCGACTGAGCCCAAAAGAAGTTGAGATAGACGCTAAGGCAAGATTTCGTCAGAAGAAAGGCGCGGGCGAGTCACTAAGACGACTCGGTCGAGCCGTCGTTCGGCCAGGTTTTTTCAAGGCACACAGAAGCGTCACTCGGGCTAGCCATTTAGCCGACTCGGTCGAGTCGTAAGCAGATCTGCTTTTTGTCGGGCTGTTTGCGAGGAAACGGAATATAGGTGGATGGGACCTTTAATTGTGACTACCGTGTTTCCATCGGGAGTTGTTGAGATTAAGAACCCCACTAACGAGCCTGAGTGGAAAGTTAAGAGTCACAGGTTGAAACCTTTCTTGTAGCTTCCGGAGAAGGTGGATGTGGAATGTGTGACATTCCACGATCTGTCTGTTGGTTGATGGAAGGTATGTTAACATTCTTGTATATATTGTAAATTAGTTTTCTTTTCTTTGTTTGTTTTCTTGTTTACTTCTCCTAATTATGCACTAACAAGAGGAAAGATCAATTTATTGTGCGTATGTGCATCATTCGTGGCATGTATAATCAATCTCCATTTACAAGTCATGCAAAGATTCAATTATAATCCAATCAGGTATCATCTTTACTTATTGTTTGAATTTAGTTAGTGAGAAGTTTCTTTTTCATTTCTTTGGTGAGATTTTTGTTGTATCTTCTTTTAGGTTGCTTGCTTTCCTCTCTTTTTAGTCACAATGAGGACACAGTGTGACCTTTTTGTGTGGGAGTGGGGAAGCATGCATGGCGGTTTTTTTTTCTGTTTCCTTGTAAAAAGTTTTGGGGTTGTTATTTTCTTAGGTTTTGTGTGTTTTTGGTTTCGGTTTGCTTAAGTATTTAGTTATGATAGTTCTTAGTTAGAATTTTTGATTATTAGGAAAGTGTTTCGGGTTTTAAGGTGCCCGGGGAGGTTCGAGAATGTTGAAAGTTTAAAAAAAAATTTAGTGGAAGTGATAGTGACATACTTAGTTTATTTTGAGGTAAAATTAACTTTTTCAAATTTTGTGCAGGAACCTGACTCGGGCGAGTCACAATCAGGCGCGCCCAAATTGTCTTACTCAGCTAACTTTGAAATTCAAAACGAAAAAAAGGGTCAGAAGTTCCAGAAGCATGACTCGATCGAGTCAGTAGTTGGCGCGGCCGAGTCAGTCGACTGAGCCCAGAAGAAGTTGAGATAGACGCTAAGGCAAGATTCCGTCAGAAGAAAGGCGCGGGCGAGTCACTAAGATGACTCGGTCGAGCCGTTGTTTGGCCAGGATTTACCAAAGCGCACAGAAGCGTGACTCGGGCGAGCCATTTAGCCGACTCGGTCGAGTCGTATGCAGATCTGCTTTTTGTCGGGCTGTTTGCGAGGAAACAGAAATATAGGTGGATGGGACCTTTAATTGTGACTACCGTGTTTCCATCGAGAGTTGTTGAGATTAAGAACCCCACTAATGAGCCTGTGTGGAAAGTTAACGGTCACAGGTTCAAACCTTTCTTGGAGCTTCCGGAGAAGGTGGATGTGGAATGTGTGACATTCCACGATCTGTCTGTTGGTTGATGGAAGGTATGTTCACATTCTTGAATATATTGTAAATTTGTTTTCTTTTCTTTGTTTGTTTTCTTGTTTACTTCTCCTAATTATGCACTAACAAGAGGAAAGATCACTTTATTGTGCGTATGTGCATCATTCGTGGCATGTATAATCAATCTCCATTTACAAGTCATGCAAAGATTCAATTATAATCCAATCAGGTATCATCTTTACGTATTGTTTTAATTTAGTTAGTGAGAAGTTTCTTTTTCATTTCTTTGGTGAGATTTTTGTTGTTTCTTCTTTTAGGGTGCTTGTTTTCCTCTCTTTTTAGTCACAATGAGGACACAGTGTGACCTTTTTGTGTGGGAGTGGGGAAGCATGCATGCCGGTTTTTTTCTCTTTCCTTGTAAAAAGTTTTGGGGTTGTTATTTTCTTAGGTTTTGTGTGTTTTTGGTTTCGGTTTGCTTAAGTATTTAGTTATGATAGTTCTTAGTTAGAATTTTTTATTATTAGGTAAGTGTTTCGGGTTTTAAGGTGGCCGGGGAGGTTCGAGAATATTGAGAGTTTAAAAAAAAATTTATTGTAAGTGAGAGTTACATACTTAGTTTATTTTGAGGAAAAACTAACTTTTTCATATTTTGGGCAGGAAACTGACTCGAGCGAGTCACAATCAGGCGCGCCCAAATTTTCTTACTAGCTAACTTTGAAATTCGAAACGAAAAAAAGGGTCAGAAGTTCCAGAAGCATGACTCGACCGAGTCAGTAGTTGGCGCGGCCGAGTGAGTCGACTGAGCCCAAAAGAAGTTGAGATAGACGCTAAGGCCAGATTCCGTCAGAAGAAAGGCGCGGGCGAGTCACTAAGACGACTCGGTCGAGCCGTCGTTCGGCCAGGATTTGCAAAGCGCCTGGCGTGACTCGGGCGAGCCATTTAGCCGACTCGGTCGAGTCGTATGCAGATCTGCTTTTTGTCGGGCTGTTTGCGAGGAAACAGAAATATAGGTGGATGGGACCTTTAATTGTGACTACCGTGTTTCCATCGGGAGTTGTTGAGATTAAGAACCCCACTAATGAGCCTGTGTGGAAAGTTAACGGTCACAGGTTGAAACCTTTCTTGGAGCTTCCGGAAAAGGTTGATGTGGAATGTGTGACATTCCACGATCTGTCTGTTGGTTGATGGAAGGTATGTTCACATTCTTGAATATATTGTAAATTTGTTTTCTTTTCTTTGTTTGTTTTCTTGTTTACTTCTCCTAATTATGCACTAACAAGAGGAAAGATCACTTTATTGTGCGTATGTGCATCATTCGTGGCATGTATAATCAATCTCCATTTACAAGTCATGCAAAGATTCAATTATAATCCAATCAGGTATCATCTTTACGTATTGTTTTAATTTAGTTAGTGAGAAGTTTCTTTTTCATTTCTTTGGTGAGATTTTTGTTGTTTTTTCTTTTAGGGTGCTTGTTTTCCTCTCTTTTTAGTCACAATAAGGACACAGTGTGACCTTTTTGTGTGGGAGTGGGGAAGCATGCATGCCGGTTTTTTTCTCTTTCCTTGTAAAAAGTTTTGGGGTTGTTATTTTCTTAGGTTTTGTGTGTTTTTGGTTTCGGTTTGCTTAAGTATTTAGTTATGATAGTTCTTAGTAAGAATTTTTTATTATTAGGTAAGTGTTTCGGGTTTTAAGGTTGCCGGGGAGGTTCGAGAATATTGAGAGTTTAAAAAAAAATTTATTGTAAGTGAGAGTTACATACTTAGTTTATTTTGAGGAAAAACTAACTTTTTCATATTTTGGGCAGGAAACTGACTCGGGCGAGTCACAATCAGGCGCGCCCAAATTGTCTTACTCAGCTAACTTTGAAATTCGAAACGAAAAAAAGGGTCAGAAGTTCCAGAAGCATGACTTGACCGAGTCAGTAGTTGGCGCGGCCGAGTGAGTCGACTGAGCCCAAAAGAAGTTGAGATAGACGCTAAGGCAAGATTCCGTCAGAAGAAAGGCGCGGGCGAGTAACTAAGACGACTCGGTCGAGCCGTCGTTCGGCCAGGATTTGCAAAGGCGCACAGAAGCGTGACTCGGGCGAGCCATTTAGCCGACTCGGTCGAGTCGTATGCAGATCTGCTTTTTGTCGGGCTGTTTGCGAGGAAACAGAAATATAGGTGGATGGGACCTTTAATGGTGACTACCGTGTTTCCATCGGGAGTTGTTGAGATTAAGAACCCCACTAATGAGCCTGTGTGGAAAGTTAACGGTCACAGGTTGAAACCTTTCATGGAGCTTCCGGAGAAGGTGGATGTGAAATGTGTGACATTCCACGATAAATCTGTTGGTTGATGGAAGGTATGTTCACATTCTTGAATATATTGTAAATTAGTTTTCTTTTCTTTGTTTGTTTTCTTGTTTACTTCTCCTAATTATGCACTAACAAGAGGAAAGATCACTTTATTGTGCGTATGTGCATCATTCGTGGCATGTATAATCAATCTCCATTTACAAGTCATACAAAGATTCAATTATAATCCAATTAGGTATCATCTTTACGTATTGTTTTAATTTAGTTAGTGAGAAGTTTCTTTTTCATTTCTTTGGTGAGATTTTTGTTGTTTTTTCTTTTAGGGTGCTTGTTTTCCTCTCTTTTTAGTCACAATAAGGACACAGTGTGACCTTTTTGTGTGGGAGTGGGGAAGCATGCATGCCGGTTTTTTTCTCTTTCCTTGTAAAAAGTTTTGGGGTTGTTATTTTCTTAGGTTTTGTGTGTTTTTGGTTTCGGTTTGCTTAAGTATTTAGTTATGATAGTTCTTAGTAAGAATTTTTTATTATTAGGTAAGTGTTTCGGGTTTTAAGGTTGCCGGGGAGGTTCGAGAATATTGAGAGTTTAAAAAAAAATTTATTGTAAGTGAGAGTTACATACTTAGTTTATTTTGAGGAAAAACTAACTTTTTCATATTTTGGCGGGAACGACTCGGCGAGTCACAATCAGTAGCGCTAAATTTTCTTACTAGCTAACTTTGAAATTCGAAACGAAAAAAAGGGTCAGAAGTTCCAGAAGCATGACTCGACCGAGTCAGTAGTTGGCGCGGCCGAGTGAGTCGACTGAGCCCAAAAGAAGTTGAGATAGACGCTAAGGCCAGATTCCGTCAGAAGAAAGGCGCGGGCGAGTCACTAAGACGACTCGGTCGAGCCGTCGTTCGGCCAGGATTTGCAAAGGCGCACAGAAGCGTGACTCGGGCGAGCCATTTAGCCGACTCGGTCGAGTCGTATGCAGATCTGCTTTTTGTCGGGCTGTTTGCGAGGAAACAGAAATATAGGTGGATGGGACCTTTAATTGTGACTACCGTGTTTCCATCGGGAGTTGTTGAGATTAAGAACCCCACTAATGAGCCTGTGTGGAAAGTTAACGGTCACAGGTTGAAACCTTTCTTGGAGCTTCCGGAGAAGGTGGATGTGGAATGTGTGACATTCCACGATAAATCTGTTGGTTGATGGAAGGTATGTTCACATTCTTGAATATATTGTAAATTAGTTTTCTTTTCTTTGTTTGTTTTCTTGTTTACTTCTCCTAATTATGCACTAACAAGAGGAAAGATCACTTTATTGTGCGTATGTGCATCATTCGTGGCATGTATAATCAATCTCCATTTACAAGTCATGCAAAGAGTCAATTATAATCAAATCAGTATCATATTTACTTATTGTTTGAATTTAGTTAATGAGAAGTTTCTTTTTCATTTCTTTGGTGAGATTTTTGTTATTTCTTCTTATAGGGTGCTTGTTTTCGTCTCTTTTTAGTCACAATGAGGACACAGTGTGACCTTTTTGTATGGGAGTGGGGAAGCATGCATGCCGGTTTTTTTCTCTTTCCTTGTATAAAGTTTTGGGGTAGTTATTTTCTTAGGTTTTGTTTGTTTTTTGTTTCATTTTGCTTAAGTCTTTAGTTATGATAGTTCTTAGTTAGAATTATTGATTATTAGGTAAGTGTTTCGGATTTTAAGGTGCTCGGGGAGGATCGAGAGTGTTGAGAGTTTAAAAAAAATTTAGTGTAAGTGAGAGTTACATACTTAGTTTATTTTGAGGAAAAATTAACTTTTTCAAATTTTGGGCAGGAACCTGACTCGGGCGAGTCACAATCAGGCGCGCCCGAGTTGTCTTACTCAGCTGACTTTGAAATTCAAAACGAAAAGAAGCGTCAGAAGTTCGTAAGCATGACTTGACCGAAGTCGATGGTTGGCGCGGCGAGTCGATCGAGCCCAGAAGAAGTAGAGTTAGACGCTAAGGCAAGATTCCGTCAGAAGAAAGGCGCGGGCGAGTCACTAAGACGACTCGGTCGAGCCGTCGTTCGGCCAGGATTTGCAAAGGCGCACGGAAGCGTGACTCGGGCGAGCCATTTAGCCGACTCGGTCGAGTCGTATGCAGATCTGCTTTTTGTCGGGCTGTTTGCGAGGAAACAGAAATATAGGTGGATGGGACCTTTAATTGTGACTACCGTGTTTCCATCGGGAGTTGTTGAGATTAAGAACCCACTAATGAGCACGTGTGGAAAGTTAACGGTCACAGGTTGAAACCTTTCTTGGAGCTTCCGGAGAAGGTGGATGTGGAATGTGTGACATTCCACGATAAATCTGTTGGTTGATGGAAGGTATGTTCACATTCTTGAATATATTGTAAATTAGTTTTCTTTTCTTTGTTTGTTTTCTTGTTTACTTCTCCTAATTATGCACTAACAAGAGGAAAGATCACTTTATTGTGCGTATGTGCATCATTCGTGGCATGTATAATCAATCTCCATTTACAAGTCATGCAAAGATTCAATTATAATCCAATCAGGTATCATCTTTACGTATTGTTTTAATTTAGTTAGTGAGAAGTTTCTTTTTCATTTCTTTGGTGAGATTTTTGTTGTTTCTTCTTTTAGGGTGCTTGTTTTCCTCTCTTTTTAGTCACAATGAGGACACAGTGTGACCTTTTTGTGTGGGAGTGGGGAAGCATGCATGCCGGTTTTTTTCTCTTTCCTTGTAAAAAGTTTTGGGGTTGTTATTTTCTTAGGTTTTGTGTGTTTTTGGTTTCGGTTTGCTTAAGTATTTAGTTATGATAGTTCTTAGTAAGAATTTTTTATTATTAGGTAAGTGTTTCGGGTTTTAAGGTTGCCGGGGAGGTTCGAGAATATTGAGAGTTTAAAAAAAAATTTATTGTAAGTGAGAGTTACATACTTAGTTTATTTTGAGGAAAAACTAACTTTTTCATATTTTGGGCAGGAACTTGACTCGGGCGAGTCACAATCAGGCGCGCCCAAGTTGTCTTATTCAGCTAACTTTGAAATTCAAAACGAAAAAAAGGGTCAGAAGTTCCAGAAGCATGACTCGACCGAAGTCGATGGTTAGCGCGCCGAGTGAGTCGACTGAGCCCAAAAGAAGTTGAGATAGACGCTAAGGCAAGATTCCGTCAGAAGAAAGGCGCGGGCGAGTCACTAAGACAACTCGGTCGAGCCGTCGTTCGGCCAGGATTTTCCAAGGCGCACAGAAGCGTGACTCGGGCGAGCCATTTAGCCGACTCGGTCGAGTCGTATGCAGATCTGCTTTTTGTCGGGCTGTTTGCGAGGAAACAGAAATATAGGTGGATGGGACCTTTAATTGTGACTACCGTGTTTCCATCGGGAGTTGTTGAGATTAAGAACCCCACTAATGAGCCTGTGTGGAAAGTTAACGGTCACAGGTTGAAACCTTTCTTGGAGCTTCCGAAGAAGGTGGATGTGGAATGTGTGACATTCCAAGATCTGTCTGTTGGTTGATGGAAGGTATGTTAACATTCTTGTATACATTGTAAATTAGTTTTCTTTTCTTTGTTTGTTTTCTTGTTTACTTCTCCTAATTATGCACTAACAAGAGGAAAGATCAATTTATTGTGCGTTTGTGCATCATTCGTAGCATGTATAATCAATCTCCATTTACAAGTCATGCCGTTTTTTTTCTCTTTCCTTGTATAAAGTTTTGGGGTAGTTATTTTCTTAGGTTTTGTGTGTTTTTTGTTTCATTTTGCTCAAGTCTTTAGTTATGATAGTTCTTAGTTAGAATTTTTGATAAAGTGTTTCGGGTTTTAAGGTGCTCGGGGAGGTTCGAAAGTGTTGAGAGTTTAAAAAAATTTTTAGTGTAAGTTATGCATCATTCGTGGCATGTATAATCAATCTCCATTTACAAGTCATGCAAAGATCAATTATAATCAAATCAGGTATCATCTTTACTTATTGTTTGAATTTAGTTAATGAGAAGTTTCTTTTTCATTTCTTTGGTGAGATTTTTGTTATTTCTTCTTATAGGGTGCTTGTTTTCGTCTCTTTTTAGTCACAATGAGGACACAGTGTGACCTTTTTGTATGGGAGTGGGGAAGCATGCATGCCGGTTTTTTTCTCTTTCCTTGTATAAAGTTTTGGGGTAGTTATTTTCTTAGGTTTTGTTTGTTTTTTGTTTCATTTTGCTTAAGTCTTTAGTTATGATAGTTCTTAGTTAGAATTATTGATTATTAGGTAAGTGTTTCGGATTTTAAGGTGCTCGGGGAGGATCGAGAGTGTTGAGAGTTTAAAAAAAATTTAGTGTAAGTGAGAGTTACATACTTAGTTTATTTTGAGCAAAAATTAACTTTTTCAAATTTTGGGCAGGAACCTGACTCGGGCGAGTCACAATCAGGCGCGCCCGAGTTGTCTTACTCAGCTGACTTTGAAATTCAAAACGAAAAGAAGCGTCAGAAGTTTCAGAAGCATGACTCGACCGAGTCAGTAGTTGGCGCGGCCGAGTCAGTCGACTGAGCCTAGAAGAAATAGAGTTAGACGCTAAGGCAAGATTCCGTCAGAAGAAAGGCGCGGGCGAGTCACTAAGACGACTCGGTCGAGCCGTCGTTCGGCCAGGATTTGCAAAGGCGCACGGAAGCGTGACTCGGGCGAGCCATTTAGCCGACTCGGTCGAGTCGTATGCAGATCTGCTTTTTGTCGGGCTGTTTGCGAGGAAACAGAAATATAGGTGGATGGGACCTTTAATTGTGACTACCGTGTTTCCATCGGGAGTTGTTGAGATTAAGAACCCCACTAATGAGCCTGTGTGGAAAGTTAACGGTCACAGGTTGAAACCTTTCTTGGAGCTTCCGGAGAAGGTGGATGTGGAATGTGTGACATTCCACGATAAATCTGTTGGTTGATGGAAGGTATGTTCACATTCTTGAATATATTGTAAATTAGTTTTCTTTTCTTTGTTTGTTTTCTTGTTTACTTCTCCTAATTATGCACTAACAAGAGGAAAGATCACTTTATTGTGCGTATGTGCATCATTCGTGGCATGTATAATCAATCTCCATTTACAAGTCATGCAAAGAGTCAATTATAATCCAATCAGGTATCATCTTTACGTATTGTTTTAATTTAGTTAGTGAGAAGTTTATTTTTCATTTCTTTGGTGAGATTTTTGTTGTTTCTTCTTTTAGGGTGCTTGTTTTCCTCTCTTTTTAGTCACAATGAGGACATAGTGTTACCTTTTTGTGTGGGAGTGGGGAAGCATGCATGTCGTTTTTTTTCTCTTTCCTTGTAAAAAGTTTTGGGGTTGTTATTTTCTTAGGTTTTGTGTGTTTTTGGTTTAGATTTGCTTAAGTATTTAGTTATGATAGTTCTTAGTTAGAATTTTTTATTATTAGGTAAGTGTTTCGGGTTTTAAGGTCGCCGGGGAGGTTCGAGAATGTTGAGAGTTTAAAAAAAATTTAGTGTAAGTGAGAGTTACATACTTAGTTTATTTTGAGGAAAAACTAACTTTTTCATATTTTGGGCAGGAACCTGACTCGAGAGAGTCACAATCAGGCACGCCAAAATTGTCTTACTCAGCTAACATTGAAATTCAAAACGAAAAAAAGGGTCAGATGTTCCAGAAGCATGACTCGACCGAGTCAGTAGTTGGCGCGGCCGAGTGAGTCGACTGAGCCCAAAAGAAGTTGAGATAGACGCTAAGGCAAGATTCCGTCAGAAGAAAGGCGCTGGCGAGTCACTAAGACGACTCGGTCGAGCCGTCGTTCGGCCAGGATTTGCCAAGGCGCACAGAAGCGTGACTCGGGCTAGCCATTTAGCCGACTCGGTCGAGTCGTATGCAGATCTGCTTTTTGTCGGGCTGTTTGCGAGGAAACAGAAATATAGGTGGATGGGACCTTTAATTGTGACTACCGTGTTTCCATCGGGAGTTGTTGAGATTAAGAACCCCACTAATGAGCCTGTGTGGAAAGTTAACGGTCACAGGTTGAAACCTTTCTTGGAGCTTCCGAAGAAGGTGGATGTGGAATGTGTGACATTCCAAGATCTGTCTGTTGGTTGATGGAAGGTATGTTAACATTCTTGTATACATTGTAAATTAGTTTTCTTTTCTTTGTTTGTTTTCTTGTTTACTTCTCCTAATTATGCACTAACAAGAGGAAAGATCAATTTATTGTGCGTTTGTGCAAGATTCGTAGCATGTATAATCAATCTCCATTTACAAGTCATGCAAAGAGTCAATTATAATCAAATCAGTATCATATTTACTTATTGTTTGAATTTAGTTAATGAGAAGTTTCTTTTTCATTTCTTTGGTGAGATTTTTGTTATTTCTTCTTATAGGGTGCTTGTTTTCGTCTCTTTTTAGTCACAATGAGGACACAGTGTGAACTTTTTGTATGGGAGTGGGGAAGCATGCATGCCGGTTTTTTTCTCTATCCTTGTATAAAGTTTTGGGGTAGTTATTTTCTTAGGTTTTGTTTGTTTTTTGTTTCATTTTGCTTAAGTCTTTAGTTATGATAGTTCTTAGTTAGAATTATTGATTATTAGGTAAGTGTTTCGGATTTTAAGGTGCTCGGGGAGGATCGAGAGTGTTGAGAGTTTAAAAAAAATTTAGTGTAAGTGAGAGTTACATACTTAGTTTATTTTGAGCAAAAATTAACTTTTTCAAATTTTGGGCAGGAACCTGACTCGGGCGAGTCACAATCAGGCGCGCCCGAGTTGTCTTACTCAGCTGACTTTGAAATTCAAAACGAAAAGAAGCGTCAGAAGTTTCAGAAGCATGACTCGACCGAGTCAGTAGTTGGCGCGGCCGAGTCAGTCGACTGAGCCCAGAAGAAGTAGAGTTAGACGCTAAGGCAAGATTCCGTCAGAAGAAAGGCGCGGGCGAGTCACTAAGACGACTCGGTCGAGCCGTCGTTCGGCCAGGATTTGCAAAGGCGCACGGAAGCGTGACTCGGGCGAGCCATTTAGCCGACTCGGTCGAGTCGTATGCAGATCTGCTTTTTGTCGGGCTGTTTGCGAGGAAACAGAAATATAGGTGGATGGGACCTTTAATTGTGACTACCGTGTTTCCATCGGGAGTTGTTGAGATTAAGAACCCCACTAATGAGCCTGTGTGGAAAGTTAACGGTCACAGGTTGAAACCTTTCTTGGAGCTTCCGGAGAAGGTGGATGTGGAATGTGTGACATTCCACGATCTGTCTGTTGGTTGATGGAAGGTATGTTCACATTCTTGAATATATTGTAAATTAGTTTTCTTTTCTTTGTTTGTTTTCTTGTTTACTTCTCCTAATTATGCACTAACAAGAGGAAAGATCACTTTATTGTGCGTATGTGCATCATTCGTGGCATGTATAATCAATCTCCATTTACAAGTCATGCAAAGATTCAATTATAATCCAATCAGGTATCATCTTTACGTATTGTTTTAATTTAGTTAGTGAGAAGTTTCTTTTTCATTTCTTTGGTGAGATTTTTGTTGTTTCTTCTTTTAGGGTGCTTGTTTTCCTCTCTTTTTAGTCACAATGAGGACACAGTGTGACCTTTTTGTGTGGGAGTGGGGAAGCATGCATGCCGGTTTTTTTCTCTTTCCTTGTAAAAAGTTTTGGGGTTGTTATTTTCTTAGGTTTTGTGTGTTTTTGGTTTCGGTTTGCTTAAGTATTTAGTTATGATAGTTCTTAGTTAGAATTTTTTATTATTAAGGAAGTGTTTCGGGTTTTAAGGTGGCCGGGAAGGTTCGAGAATGTTGAGAGTTTAAAAAAAAATTTAGTGTAAGTGAGAGTTACATACTTAGTTTATTTTGAGGAAAAACTAACTTTTTCAAATTTTGGGCAAGAACCTGACTCGGGCGAGTCACAATCGGGCGCGCCCAAGTTGTCTTACTCAGCTAACTTTGAAATTCAAAACGAAAAAAAAGGGTCAGAAGTTCCAGAAGCATGACTCGACCGAGTCAGTAGTTGGCGCGGCCGAGTCAGTCGACTAAGCCCAAAAGATGTTGAGATAGACGCTAAGGCAAGATACCGTCAGAAGAAAGGCGCGCGCGAGTCACTAAGACGACTCTGTCGAGTCGTCGTTCGGCCAGGATTTTCCAAGCGCCGCAGCGTGACTCGGGCGAGCCATTTAGCCGACTTCGGTCGAGTCGTATCTGAATCTGCTTTTTGTGGTGCCGTTTGCGAGGAAACAGAAATATAGGTGGATAGGACCTTTAATTGTGACTACCGTGTTTCCATCGAGAGTTGTTGAGATTAAGAACCCCACTAATGAGCCTGTGTTGAAAGTTAACAGTCACAGGTTGAAACCTTTCTTGTAGCTTCCGGAGAAGGTGGATGTGGAATGTGTGACATTCCACGATCTGTCTGTTGGTTGATGGAAGGTATGTTCACATTCTTGAATATATTGTAAATTAGTTTTCTTTTCTTTGTTTGTTTTCTTGTTTACTTCTCCTAATTATGCACTAACAAGAGGAAAGATCACTTTATTGTGCGTATGTGCATCATTCGTGGCATGTATAATCAATCTCCATTTACAAGTCATGCAAAGATTCAATTATAATCCAATCAGGTATCATCTTTACGTATTGTTTTAATTTAGTTAGTGAGAAGTTTCTTTTCATTTCTTTGGTGAGATTTTGTTGTTTCTTCTTTTAGGGTGCTTGTTTTCCTCTCTTTTTAGTCACAATGAGGACACAAGTGTGACCTTTTTGTGTGGGAGTGGGGAAGCATGCATGCCGGTTTTTTTCTCTTTCCTTGTAAAAAGTTTTGGGGTTGTTATTTTCTTAGGTTTTGTGTGTTTTTGGTTTCGGTTTGCTTAAGTATTTAGTTATGATAGTTCTTAGTAAGAATTTTTTATTATTAGGTAAGTGTTTCGGGTTTTAAGGTTGCCGGGGAGGTTCGAGAATATTGAGAGTTTAAAAAAAAATTTAGTGTAAGTAAGAGTTACATACTTAGTTTATTTTGAGGAAAAACTAACTTTTTCAAATTTTGGGCAAGAACCTGACTCGGGCGAGTCACAATCGTAGCGCGAGTTGTCTTACTCAGCTAAATTTGAAATTCAAAACGAAAAAAAGGGTCAGAAGTTCCAGAAGCATGACTCGACCGAGTCAGTAGTTGGCGCGGCCGAGTCAGTCGACTAAGCCCAAAAGATGTTGAGATAGACGCTAAGGCAAGATACCGTCAGAAGAAAGCGCGCCACTAAGTCGACTAAGACGACTCGCCGAGTCGTCGTTCGGCCAGGATTTTCCAAGGCGCACAGAAGCGTGACTCGGGCGAGCCGTTTAGCCGACTCGGTCGAGTCGTATGCAGATCTGCTTTTTGTCGGGCTGTTTGCGAGGAAACAGAAATATAGGTGGATAGGACCTTTAATTGTGACTACCGTGTTTCCATCGAGAGTTGTTGAGATTAAGAACCCCACTAATGAGCCTGTGTTGAAAGTTAACAGTCACAGGTTGAAACCTTTCTTGTAGCTTCCGGAGAAGGTGGATGTGGAATGTGTGACATTCCACGATCTGTCTGTTGGTTGATGGAAGGTATGTTCACATTCTTGAATATATTGTAAATTAGTTTTCTTTTCTTTGTTTGTTTTCTTGTTTACTTCTCCTAATTATGCACTAACAAGAGGAAAGATCACTTTATTGTGCGTATGTGCATCATTCGTGGCATGTATAATCAATCTCCATTTACAAGTCATGCAAAGATTCAATTATAATCCAATCAGGTATCATCTTTACGTATTGTTTTAATTTAGTTAGTGAGAAGTTTCTTTTTCATTTCTTTGGTGAGATTTTTGTTATTTCTTCTTATAGGGTGCTTTTTGTATGGGAGTGGGGAAGCATGCATGCCGGTTTTTTCCTCTTTCCTTGTATAAAGTTTTGGGGTAGTTATTTTCTTAGGTTTTGTTTGTTTTTTGTTTCATTTTGCTTAAGTCTTTAGTTATGATAGTTCTTAGTTAGAATTATTGATTATTAGGTAAGTGTTTCGGATTTTAAGGTGCTCGGGGAGGATCGAGAGTGTTGAGAGTTTAAAAAAAATTTAGTGTAAGTGAGAGTTACATACTTAGTTTATTTTGAGCAAAAATTAACTTTTTCAAATTTTGGGCAGGAACCTGACTCGGGCGAGTCACAATCAGGCGCGCCCGAGTTGTCTTACTCAGCTGACTTTGAAATTCAAAACGAAAAGAAGGGTCAGAAGTTTCAGAAGCATGACTCGACCGAGTCGATGGTTAAGCGCGCCGAGTCGACTGAGCCCAGTAGAAGTTGAGTTAGACGCTAAGGCAAGATTCCGTCAGAAGAAAGGCGCGGGCGAGTCACTAAGACGACTCGGTCGAGCCGTCGTTCGGCCAGGATTTGCCAAGGCGCACAGAAGAGTGACTCGGGCGAGCCATTTAGCCGACTCGGTCGAGTCGTATGCAGATCTGGTTTTTGTCGGGCTGTTTGCGAGGAAACAGAAATATAGGTGGATGGGACCTTTAATTGTGACTACCGTGTTTCCATCGGGAGTTGTTGAGATTAAGAACCCCACTAATGAGCCTGTGTGGAAAGTTAACGGTCACAGGTTGAAACATTTCTTGGAGCTTCCGGAGAAGGTAGATGTGGAATGTGTGACATTCCACGATCTGTCTGTTGGTTGATGGAAGGTATGTTCACATTCTTGAATATATTGTAAATTAGTTTTCTTTTCTTTGTTTTTTTTATTGTTTGCTTCTCCTAATTATGCACTAACAAGAGGAAAGATCACTTTATTGTGCGTATGTGCATCATTCGTGGCATGTATAATCAATCTCCATTTACAAGTCATGCAAAGATTCAATTATAATCCAATCAGGTATCATCTTTACGTATTGTTTTAATTTAGTTAGTGAGAAGTTTCTTTTTCATTTCTTTGGTGAGATTTTTGTTGTTTCTTCTTTTAGGGTGCTTGTTTTCCTCTCTTTTTAGTCACAATGAGGACACAGTGTGACCTTTTTGTGTGGGAGTGGGGAAGCATGCATGCCGGTTTTTTTCTCTTTCCTTGTAAAAAGTTTTGGGGTTGTTATTTTCTTAGGTTTTGTGTGTTTTTGGTTTCGGTTTGCTTAAGTATTTAGTTATGATAGTTCTTAGTTAGAATTTTTTATTATTAAGCAAGTGTTTCGGGTTTTAAGGTGGCCGGGGAGGTTCGAGAATGTTGAGAGTTTAAAAAAAAAATTAGTGTAAGTGAGAGTTACATACTTAGTTTATTTTGAGGAAAAACTAACTTTTTCAAATTTTGGGCAAGAACCTGACTCGGGCGAGTCACAATCGGGCGCGCCCAAGTTGTCTTACTCAGCTAACTTTGAAATTCAAAACGAAAAAAAGGGTCAGAAGTTCCAGAAGCATGACTCGACCGAGTCAGTAGTTGGCGCGGCCGAATCAGTCGACAAAGCCCAAAAGATGTTGAGATAGACGCTAAGGCAAGATACCGTCAGAAGAAAGGCGCGCGCGAGTCACTAAGACGACTCTGTCGAGTCGTCGTTCGGCCAGGATTTTCCAAGGCGCACAGAAGCGTGACTCGGGCGAGCCGTTTAGCCGACTCGGTCGAGTCGTATGCAGATCTGCTTTTTGTCGGGCTGTTTGCGAGGAAACAGAAATATAGGTGGATAGGACCTTTAATTGTGACTACCGTGTTTCCATCGAGAGTTGTTGAGATTAAGAACCCCACTAATGAGCCTGTGTTGAAAGTTAACAGTCACAGGTTGAAACCTTTCTTGTAGCTTCCGGAGAAGGTGGATGTGGAATGTGTGACATTCCACGATCTGTCTGTTGGTTGATGGAAGGTATGTTCACATTCTTGAATATATTGTAAATTAGTTTTCTTTTCTTTGTTTGTTTTCTTGTTTACTTCTCCTAATTATGCACTAACAAGAGGAAAGATCACTTTATTGTGCGTATGTGCATCATTCGTGGCATGTATAATCAATCTCCATTTACAAGTCATGCAAAGATTCAATTATAATCCAATCAGGTATCATCTTTACGTATTGTTTTAATTTAGTTAGTGAGAAGTTTCTTTTTCATTTCTTTGGTGAGATTTTTGTTGTTTCTTCTTTTAGGGTGCTTGTTTTCCTCTCTTTTTAGTCACAATGAGGACACAGTGTGACCTTTTTGTGTGGGAGTGGGGAAGCATGCATGCCGGTTTTTTTCTCTTTCCTTGTAAAAAGTTTTGGGGTTGTTATTTTCTTAGGTTTTGTGTGTTTTTGGTTTCGGTTTGCTTAAGTATTTAGTTATGATAGTTCTTAGTTAGAATTTTTTATAATTAAGTAAGTGTTTCGGGTTTTAAGGTGGCCGGGGAGGTTCGAGAATGTTGAGAGTTTAAAAAAAAATTTAGTGTAAGTAAGAGTTACATACTTAGTTTATTTTGAGGAAAAACTAACTTTTTCAAATTTTGGGCAGGAACCTGACACGGGCGAGTCACAATCGGGCGCGCCCAAGTTGTCTTACTCAGCTAACTTTGAAATTCAAAACGAAAAAAAGGGTCAGAAGTTCCAGAAGCATGACTCGACCGAGTCAGTAGTTGGCGCGGCCGAGTCAGTCGACTAAGCCCAAAAGATGTTGAGATAGACGCTAAGGCAAGATACCGTTAGAAGAAAGGCGCGCGCGAGTCACTAAGACGACTCGGTCGAGTCGTCGTTCGGCCAGGATTTTCCAAGGCGCACAGAAGCATGGCTCGGGCGAGCCATTTAGCCGACTCGGTCGAGTCGTATGCAGATCTGCTTTTTGTCGGGCTGTTTGCGAGGAAACAGAAATATAGGTGGATGGGACCTTTAATTGTGACTACCGTGTTTCCATCGGGAGTTGTTGAGATTAAGAACCCCACTAATGAGCCTGTGTGGAAAGTTAACGGTCACAGGTTGAAACCTTTCTTGGAGCTTCCGGAGAAGGTGGATGTGGAATGTGTGACATTCCAAGATCTGTCTGTTGGTTGATGGAAGGTATGTTAACATTCTTGTATACATTGTAAATTAGTTTTCTTTTATTTGTATGTTTTCTTGTTTACTTCTCCAAATTATGCACTAACAAGAGGAAAGATCTATTTATTGTGCGTATGTGCATCATTCGTAGCATGTATAATCAATCTCCATTTACAAGTCATGCCGTTTTTTTTTCTCTTTCCTTGTATAAAGTTTTGGGGTAGTTATTTTCTTAGGTTTTGTGTGTTTTTGGTTTCATTTTGCTTAAGTCTTTAGTTATGATAGTTCTTAGTTAGAATTTTTGATTATTAGGTAAGTGTTTCGGGTTTTAAGGTGCTCGGGGAGGTTCGAAAGTGTTGAGAGTTTAATAAATTTTTTAGTGTAAGTTAGAGTTACATACTTAGTTTATTTTGAGGAAAAACTAACTTTTTCAAATTTTGGGCAGGAACCTGACTCGAGCGAGTCACAATCAGGCGCGCCCGAGTTGTCTTACTCAGCTCACTTTGAAATTCAAAACGAAAAGAAGGGTCAGAAGTTCCAGAAGCATGACTCGACCGAGTCAGACGACTGAGCCCAAAAGAAGTTGAGATAGACGCTAAGGCAAGATTCCGTCAGAAGAAAGGCGCGGGCGAGTCACTAAGACGACTCGGTCGAGCCGTCGTTCGGCTAGGATTTTCCAAGGCGCACAGAAGCGTGACTCGGGCGAGCCATTTAGCCGACTCGGTCGAGTCGTATACAGATCTGCTTTTTCTCGGGCTGTTTACGAGGAAACAGAAATATAGGTGGATGGGACCTTTAATTGTGACTACCGTGTTTCCATCGGGAGTTGTTGAGATTTAGAACCCCACTAAAGAGCCTGTGTGGAAAGTTAACGGCCACAGGTTGAAACCTTTCTTGGAGCTTCCGGAGAAGGTGGATGTGGAATGTGTGACATTCCACGATCTGTCTGTTGGTTGATGGAAGGTATGTTAACATTCTTGTATATATTGTAAATTAGTTTTCTTTTCTTTGTTTGTTTTCTTGTTTACTTCTCCTAATTATGCACTAACAAGAGGAAAGATCAATTTATTGTGCGTATGTGCATCATTCGTGGCATGTATAATCAATCTCCATTTACAAGTCATGCAAAGATTCAATTATAATCCAATCAGGTATCATCTTTACTTATTGTTTGAATTTAGTTAGTGAGAAGTTTCTTTTTCATTTCTTTGGTGAGATTTTTGTTGTTTATTCTTTTAGGGTGCTTGTTTTCCTCTCTTTTTAGTCACAATGAGGACACAGTGTGAACTTCTTGTGTGGGAGTGGGGAAGCATGCATGCCGGTTTTTTTCTCTTTCCTTGTAAAAAGTTTTGGGGTTGTGTAGACCCCGAAAAATTGATGACCTTTTTCGCGGCGCTACTTAAAAGTATGATCGGGAGCCGACTAGGATTGGTTAACCTTAAATAAGGTTGAACTTTTAAAAATAAATTTGCCGACAGATTAAATCGATTTATGCGCCGGGAGCCCGAGATTCACCTTTTAAGAAAGAAGAAAGGGAAAAAGACGAAAAGGAAGGGGAAAACACAAGGAACCCGTCTGGGTTCACTGCAAAAAGGAAGGGGAAAACACAAGGAACCCGTCTGGGTTCACTGCAAAAAGGAAGGGGAAAACACACGTCTAGGATCACTGCTGGAACCAAGACGGGTTCGTAACTGCAGATCCCACGAGAAAGGAGAAAAACAAAAGAAGAGAAAAAAAAAAGAAAAGAAGGTGAAAACCCGTCTGGGTTCATGAACTGAACCAAGCCAAGTTGCTCCTTGCGCTAAACACAAATACCAAAGTATGAATAGAGTCGCCAGTTGAATTTTTAGGAGAAAAACAACAAACCATTTAAATATAGACTCCGGCCTGCGAATCCAGAGATGGATTCGGGGGTAAGGTTACGAATTTGACAATTAAAATCATCAAATCCGCCTATTCAACGAATAGACTCTACTAGAATTAAATCAAAGCAGAAAAAGTTAAAGGGAGGAATTAGATATAAATTTCACAAATTCATCATTAAAATCATGCAAAACATTGAAAATATAAAAAAAAATGAATTCGATAGATTACTACATGTTTTACATCAACTATGCTAACCTTTAGTGAAGCAGCATGCAAAGGGAGAGAAGAGGTGGAGAGAATATGCTAGTGTCAATACTCTAGCATACCATGGTGTGTGTTATGGAAGGGAAAAAAAGGGTTTAATTTATAGTGGAATAGGGGGAGTAGGGGGTGCGTTTTAGGGTTAGCATACGGCCGCGGAACCCAGATGAGTTCCTGAGCTGAACTGAGCTCTGGCCCAGTAAACTCAGTCGGTTTGATCCGAGCGGGTCTCTTCCGTAATATTGGGCCATTATGCTTGTTTTCGGGCTAGGAACGAAATGGGTTTGCATGCTACTAAACTACTCGGCTAACTTATTTTTACAAATAACTAAAACTAATTCGGTACAAAATCCTGTCTACAGATAGCCCCACTTTGATCGAGTTTGAGTAAAGCGATGATCAAAGTAGTCTTGATGATCTTGGATATGAATCGAAGCCCATTAGGTGGTTGGACGCTTGGAAGCTTGGTCCTGCGCCGATGTTGGTTGGCCTGCTTAGTTTCTTCCGTAAAGCTGACCGAATTGATCTGCCTCATTTCGCCGTGAGGTGGATCAAGGTCATGCACTTCATTTCGCCGTGGAGTGCAAGACCTGTGTCTGTATGGGTTGACCTGCTTTGTTTCTTCCGTAAAGCCGGTCGGAGTCGATCCACTTCATTTCGCCGTGAGGCGGATCTGGGGGGCATGCTTCATTTCGCCGTGAAGCATGACAGGATGATGGGGTGGTCCACTTCATTTCGCCGTGAGGCGGACCGAGGTGACGCGCTTCATTTCGCCGTGAAGCGTGCCGTGATGATGAGGTGATCCACTTCATTTCGCCGTGAGGTGGATCAAGGTGACGTGCTTCATTTCGCCGTGAAGCATGCCGTGATGATGGGGCGGTCCACTTCATTTCGCCGTGAGGCGGACCGAGTTGACGCTTGGAAGCTTGGTCCTGCGCCGATGTTGGTTGGCCTGCTTAGTTTCTTCCGTAAAGCTGACCGAATTGATCTGCCTCATTTCGCCGTGAGGTGGATCAAGGTCATGCACTTCATTTCGCCGTGGAGTGCAAGACCTGTGTCTGTATGGGTTGACCTGCTTAGTTTCTTCCGTAAAGCCGGTCGGAGTCGATCCGCTTCATTTCGCCGTGAGGCGGATCTGGGGGGCATGCTTCATTTCGCCGTGAAGCATGACAGGATGATGGGGTGGTCCACTTCATTTCGCCGTGAGGCGGACCGAGGTGACGCGCTTCGTGGCGCCGCCGTGATGATGAGGTGATCCACTTCATTTCGCCGTGAGGTGGATCAAGGTGACGTGCTTCATTTCGCTGTGAAGCATGCCGTGATGATGGGGTGGTCCACTTCATTTCGCCGTGAGGCGGACCGAGTTGACGCTTGGAAGCTTGGTCCTGCGCCGATGTTGGTTGGCCTGCTTAGTTTCTTCCGTAAAGCTGACCGAATTGATCTGCCTCATTTCGCCGTGAGGTGGATCAAGGTCATGCACTTCATTTCGCCGTGGAGTGCAAGACCTGTGTCTGTATGGGTTGACCTGCTTAGTTTCTTCCGTAAAGCCGGTCGGAGTCGATCCACTTCATTTCGCGAGGCGATTCGGGGCATGCTTCATTTCGCCGTGAAGCATGACAGGATGATAAATTGGTCCATTTCACGCATTTCATTTCGCCGTGAAGCGTGCCGTGATGATGGGGTGGTCCACTTCATTTCGCCGTGAGGCGGACCGAGGTGACGCGCTTCATTTCGCCGTGAAGCGTGCCGTGATGATGAGGTGATCCACTTCATTTCGCCGTGAGGTGGATCAAGGTGACGTGCTTCATTTCGCCGTGAAGCATGCCGTGATGATTGGGTGGTCCACTTCATTTCGCCGTAAGGCGGACCGAGGTGACGCGCTTCATTTCGCCGTGAAGCGTGCCGTGATGATGAGGTGATCCACTTCATTTCGCCGTGAGGTGGATCAAGGTGACGTGCTTCATTTCGCCGTGAAGCATGCCGTGACTTGTGTCTCTGTGCTGAAAAAGGTGTCATCGCATTGTGAAAGCCCGATGACGGCCACCGAAGATGAGTTCGTCTTTTTGTAACCGCCTGACGACCGACGTATCTCGTGCATTGTCCTGCAAAACAGAGAAGGAGGGCATCAGTTTATCTGAAAACCAAAGCGAGTCAGAGAATTTACCTGTCAGTTGTGCTTCAGCTTTAGGAAATGGGCTTAAGTTTGCCATTGCTTCCTGGGAGATCCTCGAATTGCATTGGGCCAGAACTTTGGGCCTGTTTTAGGCAGAAAACCCGTCTGAGTTACCGCTTGAGATTGCTTTTGGGCTTGAATTGGAGCGACAAACTTGGGCCCATTTTGACTCTAGAAACCCGTCTGAGTTCACGCATTGGGCCTGCAATTGCAAGGCCCATTTCCGGCGACGCATCTGGGCCGGTAACTTGGCGCAAGGAACGGCTTGCGAACCCGTCTGGGTTCCTACATTGGGCCTGCAAATGCAAGGCCCATTTTCAGCGACTGGACCGGCATCTTGGCGCAAAGAACCCGTCTGGGGTCCTTTCTTTCTCTTTTTTTTTCGGCCAAGGATAGATTTTTGGATAGATTTTAGGATAGATTTTCGGCCAATGCATGCCTTCCATGATCCTATTGCTGGGACCCGCCGGTTGGCCACTTGTGTGGTGTGCATGCATCCACTTTCCCTATAAAAAGGGGCCTCTTCACACCCTCAATCACACATCTCATTCCTCTACTTCCTTTTCTTGCTCAAAAAATCATTCATTCACTAGTTAGGAAGCAATGGTTAGAAAAGCTAGAGATTTGCCCGTTCAACCCCATGCAACAAACTGGGCACATGAAATGTCCTCCCGGCGAGCATGGACTCCTAGGCCGGGTTGGGAACCGTCGATTCTGGTGCCTGAACCGTGGAATCACGTATGGCACAAGCATTCACATGTCCGGGTAATGTCTTCTTCCTGACTCTGCTCTTTAATTATAGCATAAATTTGCAAGTAGAAATGTTTAATTCTAGCTTGTTGATTTAGCTAATAATAATGAAGTAATTTGTGTCGATTACCCGTATCGAGCTTTAGAGAACCGAGGATGATAGGCCGTCTTTTTTATAATGGAACGCATAGTGAAAACAAACCCGTCTCAGTTTGGCTGAAGGGTCCAAATCCATCCCTTAATTCGGCGAAGAGAACCCGTCTGGGTTCTTGAAAGTGAGCGGCCCAATTCTTCGGCGCAGGAACCCGTGTGAGTTGCCTGAAAATGAGCGGCCCAACGTATTTTGCAACAGCCTGTCTGGGTTATAAAATGAGCCCGTCGCGCCTTGGCCCGTGTGAGTTGGGCTGATGCGGCCCAACTCTCTCCTTGCATGAACCCATCTGCAAGAACCCGTCTGCGTTCTTACATACGGCACAGCCTATTTTTTTTTGAACTCGTTTGAGTTGGGCTGATGCGGCCCAACTTCTTATGCCCGTCTGAGTTCCGAGATACAGCCCAACCTATGTTTTCTGAACTCGTTTGAGTTGGGCTGATGTGGCCCAACTTCTCGTGAACCCGTCTTGTGTGAACCCGTCTGGGTGGGCCGAAAAAGCGAGGCCCAACCCTCTTTCCCTTGGGTGGGCCGAAAAAAGTGAGGCCCAACCTTTTTTTCTTGTGAACCCGTCTGAGTTACTGCACACGGCCCAACCTATTTTGAACTTGTCTGATTTGGACTGATGTGGCCCAACTTCTCGTGAACCCGTCTTGTGTGAACCCGTCGGGTGGGCCGAAAAAGCGAGGCCCAACCCTCTTTTCCTTGGGTGGGCCGAAAAAAGTGAGGCCCATACTTTTTTTCTTGTGAACCCGTCTGAGTTACTGCACACGGCCCAACCTATTTGGAACTTGTCTGATTTGGACTGATGCGGCCCAACTTCTCTAGAACCCGTCTGAGTTGCATACGGCCCAACCTCTTTTCGTGAACTCGTCTGAATTGGGCTGATGCGGCCTAAATTCTCTAGAACCCGTCTGAGTTGTATACGGCCCAACCCATTTCGTGAACTCGTCTGAATTGGGCTGATGCGGCCCAAATTCTTAAGAACCTGTCTGAGTTCTGCATACGGCCCCAACCCATTTCGTGAACTCGTCTGATTTTGGCTGATGCGGCCCAAATTCTCTGGAACCCGTCTGAGTTGCATACGGCCCAACCTATTTCGTGAACTCGTCTGAATTGGGCTGATGCGGCCCAAATTCTCTGGAACCCGTCTGAGTTGCATACGGCCCAACCTCTTTTCGTGAACTCGTCTGAATTGGGCTGATGCGGCCCAAATTCTCTGGAACCCGTCTGAGTTGCATATGGCCCAACCTCTTTTCGTGAACTCGTCTGAATTGGGCTGATGCGGCCCAAATTCTCTGGAACCCGTCTGAGTTGCATACGGCCCAACCCATTTTTCTTGTGAGAAATCGTCTGGGTTGCCCGAAAAGAGAGGCCCAAACTCCTTTTTTTTTTTGTTGTGCGAACTCGTGTGGGTTGATCTTCGGGCCGAGAGCAAAGAAGCCCTTAATTCGTCTTGGGTTGGGCCGAATGATTTTTTTAGCCCCCTAATTTAGTGGAAGTTCAATTTAGCTTTTGCTAAACTAGGGATCACTTGATAGTTTGCTGTAGAGACTTGTCTTTTTTTGAATTTTTATGGTGGATCCTCAGGAGGATTCCCTCGTAAGCTAGTGGCAATATGGCCGATCAAGGTGGTGGAGCATTTTGCGGAAGATAATTGGGCGCTTGCACTTTTAGAAGAGTCGTGATTTGACCTCTTTTGGAAATGTGTCAAGGCCTGGGAACCTTGTACACCACGGGTGATGGGGCGTGCGCTCGCAGAGAGATTCTGGGATTCCACCAACACCTTCCACCTCCCTGTAGGAGAGATGGCCGTAACCCCTGTCGACTTTGTGATGATTAAGACTCTGTTGGGGCGGTCAAGATGTCGAATTCGATCTTGTGGTGCCGGATCAAGTGATGGAATTATTAGAGCCTGTGCTCGAACGGCGCCGATTTGGTCGAAAGATGAAGCTTTCTTACGGTTCCTTCGAGGATGTCATCACTTCTGCCGACTTCACTCATATGGATGAGTTTCAGCGTCGCTTCATTTTTCTGGCATATTTCATCTCTGCCACGATGTTTGCCAATCGAGGAGACGACGTTTATTTGACCTAGATGAAGAATCTCCTTGATCTAGAGCAGGTCATTCATCGGAACTGGGCAAAGGCTGTTTATGCTAACTTCATTCGTTGGCTTCGCTTTGGTGTTCGGCCTGGCACTGATGTGGACCCATTCTTTGCACCGGAGAATCCGCGGGAGATGAGCGGTCCGAGCATGTGGAAGGTGCTCGAGGTAATCTTCGAGACGCTTCTCTTTTACATGCATTTCTCTTTTCTTTTCTTTATATCATGAGTTTCGGTATTGACATATTTGCAGGTATGGGGGTATGAGTATATCAAGGGATTCACTATCCCTACCCGACACGTCTTGCAAAGCAGTGAGTGGCACAAAAACTACCTCGAGCAAAAGAAGAAACCATTCGGGAGCTTAGATGAGTTGCGCCGCATCTTGGATCACCTTGAGGAGGTACATCTTTCATGTAATGTCTCTTGCATTTCTTTGGTGCTTATGTTTCCTTTACTTGTGCAGGATGATGTCAATTGGAATGCCTGGGTTGGCTTCGAGATTCCGCAAGACTTTATTCCCTCACGAAATGCGGCGCATAGGGATAGTACCCTGCGCTTGGTGATGGAGAGTCCGTCCGGTTGGGTCTGGAGTCTCGGTGAGAGACTTACGAGGCAAACCCTGGGCCATGAAAGGTGGATAATACCATCAGACCCTCCCGAGACCATGCATGATCCGCGAGCCTTGCATGCCGAGGCGTTTGTAGCAGCTAAGAGAGGTTCCTGGTATACTAATCATGCATCGATGGCATCGCCCGACCAGTTCTGGGAGGAATGGGAACAATATCGGGACCGCCTGGCCTTCAGAAAGGTGGGGAAGAAGACCTCTATTTACTCTTTTCATGTTCCTTCTATTACCGCCTAATATGACCAATCCTTTGCTTGTTGGGCCCTATTGCAAGGATGACGAGAAGAGTCAGAGCAATTCTGGGGACACAGTTTGTGGCTACCCGAGGGCGACTAGTGAAGACATCAAACCGGAACTAGAGAAGATCCTGGGAAAGCCGGTAGGTGATCCCCCCTTTTTTCCTTGCTTAGTTGTAACTTGCCCAAACATTGACCAATTTTCCTCATTCTGTGCAGTGGCGATGGAAACAAGCAAAAGGCTTTCTCAAAAATTAATTCACACTTAAATGGGCTTGCGAGAAAGACCTTGCAGGTTCTGTGGTTGGGAACGCAAACGTGGATGATGATGCACAGTCTCGTCCTGTGGATCCTCCTCGCCATTCAGATACGCACGTGCCTCGTGGCCGGTCGGAGCGGATGGACCTTCCTCGACATTTCTCCTTCATGGCCGACGCGAGGCAGTCCTATGGGGGTGAAGCTGCTCTCCGAAGGCACGGGGAGAGGAGTAGGCGGAGCACGGGCATGCCGGCTCATGATGACCGTGGGAAAGGTATCTTACTTGAAGATAGTCACTCAACCAGTTCCCACTACGGAGACACGGGTTTTGGCCACGACTTTCAGCGTTCTATGGAGAACAGTATATCCTCCATGTCTTTAGGTGGGCACGAGCCTCAGGTGAGGTCTCATGATCATGGGAATTCTCGCCGGAGTCGCGGTTCTCAGCGTGGCACCCCCAGCTTTGTGTTGGAGACAGGCTCCGAGTCTAGCGCTGTTGGTGGAGCTGTGTGCGGCGAGCAAGAAGGCATTTCACTGCATTTAGGTACTCCTTCAGAATCTCATCATTCGGGGTCTAGGCGTCAACCCTCCCATCCTTTGCCTCAGTACCTCTATGGAATGCCTGGGTATGTTCCTGCGTCTCTCACACCGACTGTGGATTTAGGCTATGGCACTTCCTTTGCGGCGGTCGATCCTACCGTGGTGCTGCGATGATTCGTGCATCGCGGGTATAACCGTGCCCTCGCAGATGACGCCTCATCAGTGCTTCCGTCCCAACCCGTTGTACCCGTTACCCCTTCACAAGGAGGTTTGGAGCTGCCTCGAACGTCTGGATGGGGAACACAAACTCAGGAATGGTCTGTCCCAGAGCCCGCCGTAAGAACTTCTTGGCCTGCTCCACAGGGGTAGCCTGGAGGTAATCAAGAGTGGCGAGTTCGAACACTCTTGGCTTAATGCAGGCGATCTGAAGTGTTGCATCTATCCGCTCGGTGGCGATCTGAGGTGGTAGACTCCTCCTACTATCAATGGGACACTTACTTTGGAGCTGGTGGAAGTGGAGCCCATGGGGCTGATAGCGCTAGTGGCGGCGGCGACACGGAGGTCTGGCATGATGAGGATTGAGAAAGATGCACATGCAGGGTTTTTATGCAACGAACCTATGTAATGCTGTGCATGACTCTTTACTATGCACTTAGGACGATGCAATGCAATGATGAAATAACGCTTTTTTTTTATTTTTATTTTTTTATATGCACTAGTGCGAACTACTGATGTGATGCTTATGCAATGATGATGCTACGTAATGCACTTCTTTTATTTTCATGTACTCTTATGCACAAAGTAACAAAAATGTGCAATGCGATATGCAATCTACATGGTGGGATTATTCCCACTTCCCCAAATGAAAAAAGACCAAAATAAAAATAAAAAACGAGAATTAAACGCTACAAGTACGTTCGAACTACAGTTTCGGGGCCGGCGAATAACCATCTCGTGGACCCGCATTATGACCCAAGATGGAGGCGAAATGGTTTTGTGAGATAGCCCAATAACCTGGCCCAAACCCGTCTGACGTTCAAGCCCAATGGGAGCTTCACCTATAGAAACTGGGTCGAGAAGCGGGGCAAAGGAGGCCCATAAACCCGTCTGGGTTGCATAGTTGTTTTTTTTTCTTCTTTTTTTTGTAAACTCAATTCAACAAGCAAGCACAAAGATTAATCTGGACAAAATCAAAACTCAGTTCGAAAGAGATAGGAAGAAATTTTCGAATCCCAAAGGAGAGAACAAGTACTTCAGAGGCATAAATCCGCCAACAGTCTTAAGAATAATGCAAATGTGCACGGTTAGTTATGGATGTAGGTCAGTTAAAAAGAGAAAACCTCACATAGGAAAGAACAAACACTCAAACACTCAATTTTGAAAATGTATGTGTGTTTTCTCATACTCAAACCAATAGAGACAAACTACCATAAGCTTGGTAACAACCTCACTCTCCACTACTGGTATGCAATGCACAAGTGACAATCAAAAAGACTTTTTCGGGTTTGTGGGGCTTAGGTTAGGGTAAGGAGCGGTAAAATTTGGGAATGAGGAGTTAAGAGCCATGCTTGGATTGATTTTCAACGAATAAAACACTCTGAACTCTCCTTCTTGCTTAATGTATGCAAGGCATTTCACCTTTCACCCTGAAACATCTCAACTGAATACAACCAGGTCAAAGTTTTCTGAACTTTAAATTGAATCTCCCTAATCACCCTTTTATTTTTGAAACTCTTTTCTTTTTCTTACTTTTTTTTTTACTTCTTTTTTTATTTTTTGTGGGTGATCGGGGAGAAGAATATCTATGGAATCTTCGACTTTGATATAATATATGAACAACATAACCAAATACCAATCGCTCAAGATATGGGACTTTCAGATTCTCCCAAACTTCCAAAAAAAAAGACAAACTCTCATCCAACCAAGCAAAGCAAAGGGATACTGGATATCAGAGGCCAAGGCTCGTATTGTCAGGGTTCAATCATGAAAAAAAAGATAAACAAAGGCTAGGCGGGGCAAAAAGAACGGTAAATATAATGTAAGGAAGGCTATTTAGCTATGTAGCTTATCAAAATAAAATCGAATGCCTTAATCACTTTGTCACAGCGTGCAATGCAAATGTGTAGTCTCAAGCAAGATGCAAAACAAGTTCTAGAGATGCAACTAATGGGTGAGTCACTCAAGGGATCATGGAATTGATAAAAGTGATCAATTCAAAATTTAGGCAATGTGGACTCACGGGATGGGGCTCAATCAACTAAACTTAGCCCAAAGATTTGCGGCACGCACGTTTATACTTTCTAAGATAGTCAAAGCAGTCAGATACAACTTTCATAACTTGTCTCAAAATCAGAAGGTTTGAAGGAAAAGGTTTCAAAAACTTTTGAGATCTCATCCAGATTTTTCTAAGTGAAGCAAGTCAAACTGAAAGTAAGAAGGGTTTACGGTCTCCGTTGGATGGAATTAGTCTCAACAGTTTTCTGAGGGGGGCTAGGCACGCTAGTGGCGATGGTGGATTCACTGGGTTCACTGGATTGGGCAGGCGGTCTGTAGTTGGGATTGTGAATAAGCCTGCCGGTTTGTGGGTCACGGATGCGGGCTCGGAGATGGTCTGTTATGTTGCCTGCATGGAAACTGACTAGTGCTCGAAAGAACCTTTACGCCACCCGCCCAATGTATGCATGACTTAATAGACCTATATGAACCTAGGACATGGACATGACGCCTACATGTTGACACAAGGGTGACTCACCCACTTTTATGGGAGTGCATGTCCTAAATCTATATGGACCTAGCATGATGACTGACAGGACTGACATTGACTCAAGGAGCGTCATAAAGGGCCGAATAGGATCAATAGTAAGTGGATTGGGCTGACTGCAGTATCGAACAGTTTGGCACGATGTGGAAGGAGAAGAAAAACAGGCCCAAACCCGTCTGGGTTTAAACTGTAATTCTTCCCTTTCAAATAGGCAGCATGGATTCCACGATGAGTCCAACTAGGCGAGCACGGCAAAGAAACCCGTCTATGTTTGGGCCAGTCCGTCTCTCATTTGATCCTACGCGGGCTAGAATGACGTCCCACTCATGATCGGGCTAGACACTTGGACTCAACTTTTACAGGATTAAATCACATGACATACAGATGCGGGATGAGCCTAACCATGGCTTTAGATTCAGGGTTTTCTAGGTTTAGGGAGATGAATAGGGTACCACATGTTCGCCCGGTGCATTTTCCTTATGGAATTCATAGGAAAAATGTGTGGGGTGTTGCTCTTTGGGTTTCAAGGAAACCTTTAGAGTGTAACACGGGGAGAGGAGAGATCAAATGCTTGGCGATGTAAGTGCATCCCACAAGTAGTGACCTCCCGCTCTCGGGATTGATTCCTAGTTTTAAAACCTAAACCATCGCTTTTGTGCTCCCCAGCCATAAAGGCCCAAGAGTAGCCTGGTATGCAATATGCCTAAAACAATGATAAAAATGTGAAATAAATTAATTCCTCCTCTTTTACAAAAAACACTAAAATTTAATTCTTTCAAGTTTTACCCTCTTTTTAAGTTTAAGTCCCCAGTGGAGTCGCCAATCTGTAGACCCCGAAAAATTGATGACCTTTTTCGCGGCGCTACTTAAAAGTATGATTGGGAGCCGACTAGGATTGCTTAACCTTAAATAAGGTTGAACTTTTAAAAATAAATTTGCCGACAGATTAAATCGATTTATGCGCCGTGAGCCCGAGATTCACCTTTTAAGAAAGAAGAAAGGGAAAAAGACGAAAAGGAAGGGGAAAACACAAGGAACCCGTCTGGGTTCACTGCAAAAAGGAAGGGGAAAACACAAGGAACCCGTATGGGTTCACTGCAAAAGGAAGGAAAACACAAGGAACCGTGCAGGATCACCTTTGGAACCAAGACGGGTTAAGTAGCTCGAATCGAGAAAGGAGAAAAACAAAAGAAGAGAAAAAAAAAAAGAAAAGATGGTGAAAACCCATCTGGGTTCATGAACTGAACCAAGGCAAGTTGCTCCTTGCGCTAAACACAAATTAGGTCATAGAAACCATAAAAGGAAAATACCAAAGTATGAATAGAGTCGCCAGTTGAATTTTTAGGAGAAAAACAACAAACCATTTAAATATAGACTCCGGCCTGCGAATCCAGAGATGGATTCGGGGGTAAGGTTACGAATTTGACAATTAAAATCATCAAATCCGCCTATTCAACGAATAGACTCTACTAGAATTAAATCAAAGCAGAAAAAGTTAAAGGGAGGAATTAGATATAAATTTCACAAATTCATCATTAAAATCATGCAAAACATTGAAAATATAAAAAAAAATGAATTCGATAGATTACTACATGTTTTACATCAACTATGCTAACCTTTAGTGAAGCAGCATGCAAAGGGAGAGAAGAGGTGGACAGAATATGCTAGTGTCAATACTCTAGCATACCATGGTGTGTGTTATGGAAGGGAAAAAAAGGGTTTAATTTATAGTGGAATAGGGGGAGTAGCGGGTGCGTTTTAGGGTTAGCATACGGCCGCGGAACCCAGACGGGTTCCTGAGCTAAACTGAGCTCTGGCCCAGTAAACTCAGCCGGTTTGATCCGAGCTGAGTTATGTTCTGGCCCACCGAACCCAGACGAGTTTCTTCCGTAATATTGGGCCATTATGCTTGTTTTCGGGCTAGGAACGAAATGGGTTTGCATGCTACTAAACTACTCGGCTAACTTATTTTTACAAATAACTAAAACTAATTCCGGTACAAAATCCGGTGTCTACAGGTTGTTATTTTCTTAGGTTTTGTGTGTTTTTTGTTTTGGTTTGCTTAAGTATTTAGTTATGATAGTTCTTAGTTAGAATTTTTGATTATTAGGTAAGTGTTTCGGGTTTTAAGGTGGCCGGGGAGGTTCGAGAATGTTGAGAGTTTAAAAATTTTTTTAGTGTAAGTGAGAGTTACATACTTTGTTTATTTTGAGGAAAAACTAACTTTTTCAAATTTTGGGCAGGAACCTGACTCAGGCGAGTCACAATCAGGCGCGCCCAAGATGTCTTACTCAGCTAACTTTGAAATTCAAAACGAAAAAAAGGGTCAGAAGTTCCAGAAGCATGACTCGACCGAGTCAGTAGTTGGCGCGGCCAAGTGAGTCGACTGAGCCCAAAAGAAGTTGAGATAGACGCTAAGGCAAGATTCCGTCAGAAGAAAGGCGCGGGCGAGTCACTAAGACGACTCGGTCGAGCCGTCGTTCGGCCAGGATTTTCCAAGGCGCACAGAAGCGTGACTCGGGCGAGCCATTTAGCCAACTCGGTCGAGTCGTATGCAAATCTGCTTTTTGTCGGGCTGTTTGCGGGTAAACAGAAATATAGGTGGATGGGACCTTTAATTATGACTACCGTGTTTCCATCGGGAGTTGTTGAGATTAAGAACCCCACTAATGAGCCTGTGTGGAAAGTTAACGGTCACAGGTTGAAACCTTTCTTGGAGCTTCCGGAGAAGGTGGATGTGGAATGTGTGACATTCCACGATCTGTCTGTTGGTTGATGGAAGGTATGTTAACATTCTTGTATACATTGTAAATTAGTTTTCTTTTCTTTGTTTGTTTTCTTGTTTACTTCTCCTAATTATGCACTAACAAGAGGAAAGATCAATTTATTGTGCTTATGTGCATCATTCGCAGCATGTATAATCAATCTCCATTTACAAGTCATGCCGGTTTTTTTCTCTTTCCTTGTATAAAGTTTTGGGGTAGTTATTTAATTAGGTTTTGTGTGTTTTTGGTTTCATTTTGCTTAAGTCTTTAGTTATGATAGTTCTTAGTTAGAATTTTTGATTATTAGGTAAGTGTTTCGGGTTTTAAGTTGCTCGGGGAGGTTCGAAAGTGTTGAGAGTTTAAAAAAATTTTTAGTGTAAGTTAGAGTTACATACTTAGTTTATTTTGAGGAAAAACTAGCTTTTTCAAATTTTGGGCAGGCACTGACTCGAGCGAGTCACAATCAGGCGCGCCCGAGTTGTCTTACTCAGCTCACTTTGAAATTCAAAATGGAAAAAAGGGTAAGAAGTTCCAGAAGCATGACTCGACCGAGTCAGTAGTTGGCGCGGCCGAGTAAGTCGACTTAGCCCAAAAGAAGTTGAGTTAGACGCTAAGGCAAGATTCCGTTAGAAGAAAGGCGCGGGCGAGTCACTAAGACGACTCGGTCGAGCCGTCGTTCGGCCAGGATTTTAAAGGCGCACAGAAGCGTGACTCGGGCGAGCCATTCAGCCGACTCGGTCGAGTCGTATGCAGATCTGCTTTTTGTCGGGCTGTTTGCGAGGAAACAGAAATATAGGTGGATGGGACCTTTAATTGTGACTACCGTGTTTCCATCGGGAGTTGTTGAGACTAAGAACCCCACTAATGAGCCTGTGTAGAAAGTTAACGGTCGCAAGTTGAAACCTTTCTTGGAGCTTCCGGAGAAGGTGGATGTGGAATGTTTGACATTCCACGATCTATCTGTTGGTTGAAGGAAGGTATGTTAACATTCTTATATATATTATAAATTAGTTTTCTTTTCTTTGTTTGTATTTCTTGTTTACTTCTCCTATTTATGCACTAACAAGAGGAAAGATCAATTTATTGTGCGTATGTGCATCATTCGTGGCATGTATAATCAATCTCCATTTACAAGTCATGCAAAGTTTCAATTATAATCCAATCAGGTATCATCTTTCCTTATTGTTTGAATTTAGTTAGTGAGAAGTTTCTTTTTCATTTCTTTGGTGAGATTTTTGTTGTTTTTCTTTTAGGGTGCTTGTTTTCCTCTCTTTTTAGTCACAATGAGGACATAGTGTGACCTTTTGGTGTTGGAGTGGGGAAGCATGCATGTCGGTTTTTTTCTCTTTCCTTGTAAAAAGTTTTGGGGTAGTTATTTTCTTAGGTTTTGTGTGTTTTTGGATTCATTTTGCTTAAGTCTTTAGTTATGATAGTTCTTAGTTAGGATTTTTTATTAATAGGTAAGTGTTTCGGGTTTTAAGGTACCCGGGGAGGTTTTAGAGTGTTGAGAGATTAAAAAAAAATTTAGTGGAAGTGAGAGTTACATACTTAGTTTATTTTGAGGAAAAACTAACTTTTTCAAATTTGGGCAGGAATCTGACTCGGGCGAGTCACAATCAGGCGCGCCCGAGTTGTCTTACTCAGCTAAATTTGAAATTCAAAACGAAAAAAAGGGTCAGAAGTTCCAGAAGCATGACTCGACCGAGTCAGTAGTTGGCGCGGCCGAGTAAGTCGACTGAGCCCAAAAGAAGTTGAGTTAGACGCTAAGGCAAGATTCCGTCAGAAGAAAGGCGCGGGCGAGTCACTAAGACGACTCGGTCGAGCCGTCGTTCGGCCAGGATTTTCCAAGGCGCACAGAAGCGTGACTCGGGCGAGCCATTCAGCCGACTCGGTCGAGTCGTATGAAGATCTGCTTTTTGTCGGGCTGTTTGCGGGTAAACTGAAATCTAGGTGATTGGGACCTTTAATTGTGACTACCGTGTTTCCATCGGGAGTGGTTGAGATTAAGAACCCTACTAATGAGTCTGTGTGGAAAGTTAACGGTCGCAGGTTGAAACCTTTCTTGGAGCTTCCGGAGAAGGTGGATGTGGAATGTGTGACATTCCACGATCTGTCTGTTGGTTGATGGAAGGTATGTTAACATTCTTGTATACATTGTAAATTAGTTTTCTTTTCTTTGTTTGTTTTCTAGTTTACTTCTCCTAATTATGCACTAACAAGAGGAAAGATCAATTTATTGTGCGTATGTTGATCATTCGTGGCATGTATAATCAATCTCCATTTACAAGTCATGCAAAGATTCAATTATAATTCAATCAGGTGTCATCTGTCCTTATTGTTTGAATTTAGTTATTGAGAAGTTTCTTTTTCGTTTCTTTGGTGAGATTTTTGTTGTTTCTTCTTTTAGGGTGCTTGTTTTCCTCTCTTTTTAGTCATAAAGAGGACATAGTGTGACCTTTTTGTGTGGGAATGGGGAAGTATGCATGCCAGTTTTTTTCTCTTTCCTTGTAAAAAGTTTTGGGGTAGTTATTTTCTTAGGTTTTGTGTGTTTTTGGTTTCATTTTGCTCAAGTCTTTAGTTATGATATTCTTAGTTAGAATTTTTGATTATTAGGAAAGTGTTTCGGGTTTAAGGTATCCGGGGAGGTTCGAGAGTGTTGAGAGTTTAAAAAAAAAAATTTAGTGTAAGTGAGAGTTACATACTTAGTTTATTTTGAGGAAAAACTAACTTTTTCAAATTTTGGGCAGGAACCTGACTCGGGCGAGTTACAATCAGGCGCGCCCGAGTTGTCTTACTCAGCTAACTTTAAAATTCAAAACGAAAAAAAGGGTAAGAAGTTCCAGAAGCAAGACTCGACCGAGTCAGTAGTTGGCGCGGCCTAGTCAGTCAACTGAGCCCAAAAGAAGTTGAGATAGACGCTATGGCAAGATTTTGTAAGAAAAAAGGCGCGGGTGAGTCACTAGACGCCTCGGTCGAGCCGTCGTTCAGCCAGGATTTTCCAAGGCGCATAGAAGCATGTCTCGGGCGAGCCACTTAGCCAACTCGGTCGAGTCGATTGCAGATCTGCTTTTTGTCGGGCTATTTGCGGGTAAACTGAAGTCTAGGTGGATGGGTGCTTTTATTGTGACTATCGTGTTTCCATCGGGAGTTGTTGAGATTAAGAACCCCACTAATGAGTCTGTGTGGAAAGTTAACGGTCACAGGTTGAAGCCTTTCTTGGAGCTTCCGGAGAACGTGGATGTGGAATGTGTGACATTCCACGATTTGTCTGTTGGTTGATGGATGGTATGTCAACGTTCTTGTATATATTGTAAATTAGTTTTCTTTTCTTTGTTTGTTTTCTTGTTTACTTCTCCTAATTATGCACTAACAAGAGGAAAGATCAATTTATTGGGCGTATGTGCATCATTCGTGGCATGTACAATCAATCCCCATTTACAAGTCATGCAAAGAATCAATTATAATCCAATCAGGTATCATCTTTCCTTATTGTTTGAATTTAGTTAGTGAGAAGTTTCTTTTTCATTTCTTTCACGATTTTTGATGTTTATTCATTTAGGGTGCTTGTTTTCCTCTCTTTTTAGTCACAATGAGGACATAGTGTGACTTTTTTGTGTCGGAGTGGGGAAGCATGCATCCCGGTTTTTTTCTCTTTCCTTGTAAAAAGTTTTGGGGTAGTTATTTTCATAGGTTTTGTGTGTTTTTGGTTTCATTTTGCTCAAGTCTTTAGTTATGATATTCTTAGTTAGAATTTTTGATTATTAGGAAAGTGTTTCGGGTTTAAGGTGTCCGGGGAGGTTCGAGAGTGTTGAGAGTTTAAAAAAAAAATTTAGTGTAAGTGAGAGTTACATACTTAGTTTATTTTGAGGAAAAACTAACTTTTTCAAATTTTGGCAGAACTCGACTCAGGCGAGTTACAATCAGCGCTAGAGTTGTCTTACTCACTAACTTTAAAATTCAAAACGAAAAAGGGTAAGAAGTTCCAGAAGCAAGACTCGACCGAGTCAGTAGTTGGCGCGGCCTAGTCAGTCAACTGAGCCCAAAAGAAGTTGAGATAGACGCTATGGCAAGATTTTGTAAGAAAAAAGGCGCGGGTGAGTCACTAAGACGCCTCCGAGCCGTCGTTCACCAGATTTTCCAAGGCGCACGAAGCATGTCTCGGGCGAGCCACTTAGCCAACTCGGTCGAGTCGATTGCGAAGTCGGGCTATTTGCGGGTAAACTGAAGTCTAGGTGGATGGGTGCTTTTATTGTGACTATCGTGTTTCCATCGGGAGTTGTTGAGATTAAGAACCCCACTAATGAGTCTGTGTGGAAAGATAACGGTCACAGGTTGAAGCCTTTCTTGGAGCTTCCGGAGAACGTGGATGTGGAATGTGTGACATTCCACGATTTGTCTGTTGGTTGATGGATGGTATGTCAACATTCTTGTATACATTCTAAATTAGTTTTCTTTTCTTTGATTGTTTTCTTGTTTACTTCTCCTAATTATGCACTAACAAGAGGAAAGATCAATTTATTGGGCGTATGTGCATCATTCGTGGCATGTACAATCAATCCCCATTTACAAGTCATGCAAAGAATCAATTATAATCCAATCAGGTATCATCTTTCCTTATTGTTTGAATTTAGTTAGTGAGAAGTTTCTTTTTCATTTCTTTCGTCAGATTTTTGTTGTTTATTCTTTTAGGGTGCTTGTTTTCCTCTCTTTTTAGTCACAATGAGGACATAGTGTGACTTTTTTGTGTCGGAGTGGGGAAGCATGCATCCCGGTTTTTTTCTCTTTCCTTGTAAAAAGTTTTGGGGTAGTTATTTTCATAGGTTTTGTGTGTTTTTGGTTTCATTTTGCTCAAGTCTTTAGTTATGATATTCTTAGTTAGAATTTTTGATTATTAGGAAAGTGTTTCGGGTTTAAGGTGTCCGGGGAGGTTCGAGAGTGTTGAGAGTTTAAAAAAAAAATTTAGTGTAAGTGAGAGTTACATACTTAGTTTATTTTGAGGAAAAACTAACTTTTTCAAATTTTTGGCAGGAACCTGACTCGGGCGAGTTACAATCAGGCGCGCCCGAGTTGTCTTACTCAGCTAACTTTAAAATTCAAAACGAAAAAAAGGGTAAGAAGTTCCAGAAGCAAGACTCGACCGAGTCAGTAGTTGGCGCGGCCTAGTCAGTCAACTGAGCCCAAAAGAAGTTGAGATAGACGCTATGGCAAGATTTTGTAAGAAAAAAGGCGCGGGTGAGTCACTAAGACGCCTCGGTCGAGCCGTCGTTCAGCCAGGATTTTCCAAGGCGCACAGAAGCGTGTCTCGGGCGAGCCACTTAGCCAACTCGGTCGAGTCGATTGCAGATCTGCTTTTTGTCGGGCTATTTGCGGGTAAACTGAAGTCTAGGTGGATGGGTGCTTTTATTGTGACTATCGTGTTTCCATCGGGAGTTGTTGAGATTAAGAACCCCACTAATGAGTCTGTGTGGAAAGATAACGGTCACAGGTTGAAGCCTTTCTTGGAGCTTCCGGAGAACGTGGATGTGGAATGTGTGACATTCCACGATTTGTCTGTTGGTTGATGGATGGTATGTCAACATTCTTGTATATATTGTAAATTAGTTTTCTTTTCTTTGTTTGTTTTCTTGTTTACTTCTCCTAATTATGCACTAACAAGAGGAAAGATCAATTTATTGGGCGTATGTGCATCATTCGTGGCATGTACAATCAATCCCCATTTACAAGTCATGCAAAGAATCAATTATAATCCAATCAGGTATCATCTTTCCTTATTGTTTGAATTTAGTTAGTGAGAAGTTTCTTTTTCATTTCTTTCGTGAGATTTTTGTTGTTTATTCTTTTAGGGTGCTTGTTTTCCTCTCTTTTTAGTCACAATGAGGACATAGTGTGACTTTTTTGTGTCGGAGTGGGGAAGCATGCATCCCGGTTTTTTTCTCTTTCCTTGTAAAAAGTTTTGGGGTAGTTATTTTCTTAGGTTTTGTGTGTTTTTGGTTTCATTTTGCTTAATTCTTTAGTTATGATAGTTCTTAGTTAGAATTTTTGATTATTAGGTAAGTGTTTCGGGTTTTAAGGTGCCCGGGGAGGTTCTAGAGTGTTAAGAGTTTAAAAATTTTTTTAGTGTAGGTAAGAGTGACATACTTTGAAATTCAAAACGAAAAGAAGGGTCAGAAGGGTTAGATTCCGTCAGAAGAAAGGCGCGGGCGAGTCAGTAAGACGACTCGGTCGAGCCGTCGTTCGGCCAGGATTTTCCATGGCGCACAGAAGCGTGACTCGGTCGAGCCACTTAGCCGACTCGGTCGAGTCGTATGCAGATATGCTTTTTGTCAGGCTGTTTGCGGGTAAACTGAAATCTAGGTGGATGGGACCTTTAATTGTGACTACCGTGTTTCCATCGGGAGTTGTTGAGATTAAGAACCCCACTAATGAGTCTGTGTGGAAAGTTAACGGTCACATGTTGAAAGCTTTCTTGGAGCTTCCGGAGAAGGTGGATGTGGAATGTGTGACATTCCACGATCTGTGTGTTGGTTGAAGGAAGGTATGTTAACATTCTTGTATACATTGTAAATTAGTTTTCTTTTCATTGTTTGTTTTCTTGTTTACTTCTCCTAATTATGCACTAACAAGAGGAAAGATCAATTTATTGTGCGTATGTGCATCATTCGTGGCATGTATAATCAATCTCCATTTACAAGTCATGCAAATATTCAATTATAATCCAATCAGGTATCATCTTTCCTTATTGTTTGTATTTAGTTAGTGAGAAGTTTCTTTTTCATTTCTTTGGTGAGATTTTTGTTTTTTCTTCTTTTAGGGTGCTTGTTTTCCTCTCTTTTTAGTCACAATGAGGACATAGTGTGACCTTTTTGTGTGGGAGTGGGGAAGAATGCATACCGGTTTTTTTCTCTTTCCTTGTAAAAAGTTTTGGGGTAGTTATTTTCTTAGGTTTTATGTGTTTTTGGTTTCATTTTGCTCAAGTCTTTAGTTATGATAGTTCTTTGTTAGAATTTTTGATTATTAGGTAAGTGTTTCGGGTTTTAAGGTGCCCGGGGAGGTTCTAGAGTGTTAAGAGTTTAAAAAATTTTTTAGTGTAAGTAAGAGTGACATACTTTGAAATTCAAAACGAAAAGAAGGGTCAGAAGGGTCAGATTCCGTCAGAAGAAAGGCGCGGGCGAGTCACTAAGACGACACGGTCGAGCCGTCGTTCGGCCAGGATTATACCAAGGCGCACAGAAGCCTGACTCGGACGAGCCACTTAATCGACGTGGTCGAGTCGTATGCAGATCTGCTTTTTGTCGGGCTGTTTGCGGGTAAACTGAAATCTAGGTGGATGGGACCTTTTATTGTGACTACCGTGTTTCCATCGGGAGTTGTTGAGATTAAGAACCCCACTAATGAGTCTGTGTGGAAAGTTATCGGTCACAGGTTAAAACCTTTCTTGTAGCTTCCGGAGAAGGTGGATGTGGAATGTGTGACATTCCACAATCTGTCTGTTGGTTGAGGGAAGGTATGTTAACATTCTTGTATAGATTGTAAATTAGTTTTCTTTTCTTTGTTTGTTTTCTTGTTTACTTCTCCTAATTATGCACTAACAAGATGAAAGATAAATTTGTTGTGCGTATGTGCATCATTTGTGGCATGTATAATCACTCTCCATTTACAAGTCATGCAAATATTCAATTATAATCCAATCAGGTATCATCTTTCCTTATTGTTTGTATTTAGTTAGTGAGAAGTTTCTTTTTCATTTCTTTGGTGAGATTTTTGTTGTTTCTTGTTTTAGGGTGCTAGTTTTCCTCTCTTTTTAGTCACAATGGGGACATAGTGTGACCTTTTTGTGTGGGAGTGGGGAAGCATGCATGCTGGTTTTTTCTCTTTCCTTGTAAAAAGTTTTGGGGTAGTTATTTTCTTAGGTTTTGTGTATTTTTGGTTTCGTTTTGCCTAAGTATTTAGTTATGATAGTTCTTAGTTAGAATTTTTGATTATTAGGTAAGTGTTTCGGGTTTTAAGGTGCCCGGGGAGGTTCTAGAGTGTTGAGAGTTTAAAAAATGTTTTAGTGGTAGTGATAGGGACATACTTAGTTTATTTTGAGGAAAAAGTAACTTTTTCAAATTTTGGGCGGGAACCTGACTCGGGCGAGTCACAATCAGGCGCGCCCGAGTTGTCTTACTCAGCTAACTTTGAAATTCAAAACGAAAAGAAGGGTCAGAAGTTCCAGAAGCATGACTCTACCGAGTCAACAGTTGGCTCGGCCGAGTCAGTCAACTGAGCCCAAAAGAAGTTGAGTTAGACGCTAAGGCAAGATTCCGTCAGAAGAAAGGCGCGGGCGAGTCACAAAGACGACTCGGTCGAGCCATCGTTCGGCCACGATTTTCCAAGGCGCACAGAAGCGTGACTCGGGCGAGCCACTTAGCCGACTCGGTCGAGTCGTATGCAGATCTGCTTTTTGTCGGGTTGTTTCATGGTAAATCAAATCTAGGTGGATGGGACCTTTAATTGTGACTACCGTGTTTCCATCGGGAGTTGTTGAGATTAAGAACCCCACTAATGAGTCTGTGTGGAAAGTTAACGGTCACATGTTGAAAGCTTTCTTGGAGCTTCCGGAGAAGGTGGATGTGAAATGTGTGACATTCCACGATCTGTCTGTTGGTTGAAGGAAGGTATGTTAACATTCTTGTATACATTGTAAATTAGTTTTCTTTTCATTGTTTGTTTTCTTGTTTACTTCTCCTAATTATGCACTAACAAGAGGAAAGATCAATTTATTGTGCGTATGTGCATCATTCGTGGCATGTATAATCAATCTCCATTTACAAGTCATGCAAATATTCAATTATAATTCAATCAGGTATCATCTTTCCTTATTGTTTGTATTTAGTTAGTGAGAAGTTTCTTTTTCATTTCTTTGGTGAGATTTTTGTTTTTTCTTCTTTTAGGGTGCTTGTTTTTCTCTCTTTTTAGTCACAATGAGGACATAGTGTGACCTTTTTGTGTGGGAGTGGGGAAGCATGCATGCTGGTTTTTTTCTCTTTCCTTGTAAAAAGTTTTGGGGTAGTTATTTTCTTAGGTTTTGTGTATTTTTGGTTTCGTTTTGCCAAAGTATTTAGTTATGATAGTTCTTATTTAGAATTTTTGATTATTAGGTAAGTGTTTTGGGTTTTAAGGTGCCCGGGGAGGTTCTAGAGTGTTGAGAGTTTAAAAAATGTTTTAGTGGAAGTGATAGGGACATACTTAGTTTATTTTGAGGAAAAACTAACTTTTTCAAATTTTGGGCGGGAACCTGACTCGGGCGAGTCACAATCAGGCGCGCCCGAGTTGTCTTACTCAGCTAACTTTGAAATTCAAAACGAAAAGAAGGGTCAGAAGTTCCAGAAGCATGGCTCACGAGTCAGTCAACTGAGCCCAAAAGAAGTTGAGTTAGACGCTAAGGCAAGATTCCGTCAGAAGAAAGGCGCGGGCGAGTCACAAAGACGACTCGGTCGAGCCATCGTTCGGCCACGATTTTCTAAGGCGCACAGAAGCGTGACTCGGGCGAGCCACTTAGCCGACTCGGTCGAGTCGTATGCAGACCGCTTTTGTCGGGCCGTCATGTAAACTGAAATCTAGGTGGATGGGACCTTTAATTGAGAGTACCGTGTTTCCATCGGGAGTTGTTGAGATTAAGAACCCCACTAATGAGTCTGTGTGGAAAGTTAACGGTCACATGTTGAAAGCTTTCTTGGAGCTTCCGGAGAAGGTGGATGTGAAATGTGTGACATTCCACGATCTGTCTGTTGGTTGAAGGAAGGTATGTTAACATTCTTGTATACATTGTAAATTAGTTTTCTTTTCATTGTTTGTTTTCTTGTTTACTTCTCCTAGTTATGCACTAACAAGAGGAAAGATCAATTTATTGTGCGTATGTGCATCATTCGTGGCATGTATAATCAATCTCCATTTACAAGTCATGCAAATATTCAATTATAATTCAATCAGGTATCATCTTTCCTTATTGTTTGTATTTAGTTAGTGAGAAGTTTCTTTTTCATTTCTTTGGTGAGATTTTTGTTTTTTCTTCTTTTAGGGTGCTTGTTTTTCTCTCTTTTTAGTCACAATGAGGACATAGTGTGACCTTTTTGTGTGGGAGTGGGGAAGAATGCATGCCGGTTTTTTTCTCTTTCCTTGTAAAAAGTTTTGGGGTAGTTATTTTCTTAGGTTTTGTGTGTTTTTGGTTTCATTTTGCTTAAGTCTTTAGTTATGATAGTTCTTAGTTAGAATTTTTGATTATTAGGTAAGTGTTTCGGGTTTTAAGGTGCCCGGGGAGGTTCTAGAGTGTTAAGAGTTTAAAATTTTTTTTAGTGTAAGTAAGAGTGACATACTTTGAAATTCAAAACGAAAAGAAGGGTCAGAAGGGTCAGATTTCGTCAGAAGAAGGGCGCGGGCGAGTCACTAAGACGACTCGGTCGAGCCGTCGTTCGGCCAGGATTTTCCAAGCCGCACAGAAGCCTGACTCGGACGAGCCACTTAGTCGAAACGGTCGAGTCGTATGCAGATCTACTTTTTGTCGGGCTGTTTGCGGGTAAACTGAAATCTAGGTGGATGGGACCTTTTATTGTGACTACCGTGTTTCCATCGGGAGTTGTTGAGATTAAGAACCCCACTAATGAGTCTGTGTGGAAAGTTATCGGTCACAGGTTAAAACCTTTCTTGTAGCTTCCGGAGAAGGTGGATGTGGAATGTGTGACATTCCACAATCTGTCTGTTGGTTGAGGGAAGGTATGTTAACATTCTTGTATATATTGTAAATTAGTTTTCTTTTCTTTGTTTGTTTTCTTGTTTACTTCTCCTAATTATGCACTAACAAGATGAAAGATAAATTTGTTGTGCGTATGTGCATCATTCGTGGCATGTATAATCAATCTCCATTTACAAGTCATGCAAATATTCAATTATAATCCAATCAGGTATCATCTTTCCTTATTGTTTGTATTTAGTTAGTGAGAAGTTTCTTTTTCATTTCTTTGGTGAGATTTTTGTTGTTTCTTGTTTTAGGGTGCTAGTTTTCCTCTCTTTTTAGTCACAATGGGGACATAGTGTGACCTTTTTGTGTGGGAGTGGGGAAGCATGCATGCTGGTTTTTTTCTCTTTCCTTGTAAAAAGTTTTGGGGTAGTTATTTTCTTAGGTTTTGTGTATTTTCGGTTTCGTTTTGCCAAAGTATTTAGTTATGATAGTTCTTATTTAGAATTTTTGATTATTAGGTAAGTGTTTCGGGTTTTAAGGTGCCCGGGGAGGTTCTAGAGTGTTGAGAGTTTAAAAAATGTTTTAGTGGAAGTGATAGGGACATACTTAGTTTATTTTGAGGAAAAACTAACTTTTTCAAATTTTTGGCGGGAACCTGACTCGATCGAGTCACAATCAGGCGCGCCCGAGTTGTCTTACTCAGCTAACTTTGAAATTCAAAACGAAAAGAAGGGTCAGAAGTTCCAGAAGCATGACTCAAGTCTCGGCCGAGTCAGTCAACTGAGCCCAAAAGAAGTTGAGTTAGACGCTAAGGCAAGATTCCATCAGAAGAAAGGCGCGGGCGAGTCACAAAGACGACTCGGTCGAGCCATCGTTCGGCCAGGATTTTCCAAGGCGCACAGAAGCGTGACTCGGGCGAGCCACTTAGCCGACTCGGTCGAGTCGTATGCAGATCTGCTTTTTGTCGGGCTGTTTGCGGGTAAACTGAAATCTAGGTGGATGGGACCTTTAATTGTGACTACCGTGTTTCCATCGGGAGTTGTTGAGATTAAGAACCCCACTAATGAGTCTGTGTGGAAAGTTAACGGTCACATGTTGAAAGCTTTCTTGGAGCTTCCGGAGAAGGTGGATGTGGAATGTTTGACATTCCACGATCTGTCTGTTGGTTGAAGGAAGGTATGTTAACATTCTTGTATACATTGTAAATTAGTTTTCTTTTCATTGTTTGTTTTCTTGTTTACTTCTCCTAATTATGCACTAACAAGAGGAAAGATCAATTTATTGTGCGTATGTGCATCATTCGTGGCATGTATAATCAATCTCCATTTACAAGTCATGCAAATATTCAATTATAATCCAATCAGGTATCATCTTTCCTTATTGTTTGTATTTAGTTAGTGAGAAGTTTCTTTTTCATTTCTTTGGTGAGATTTTTGTTTTTTCTTCTTTTAGGGTGTTTGTTTTTCTCTCTTTTTAGTCACAATGAGGACATAATGTGACCTTTTTGTGTGGGAGTGGGGAAGAATGCATGCCGGTTTTTTTCTCTTTCCTTGTAAAAAGTTTTGGGGTAGTTATTTTCTTAGGTTTTGTGTGTTTTTGGTTTCATTTTGCTTAAGTCTTTAGTTATGATAGTTCTTAGTTAGAATTTTTGATTATTAGGTAAGTGTTTCGGGTTTTAAGGTGCCCGGGGAGGTTCTAGAGTGTTAAGAGTTTAAAATTTTTTTTAGTGTAAGTAAGAGTGACATACTTTGACATTCAAAACGAAAAGAAGGGTCAGAAGGGTCAGATTCCGTCAGAAGAAAGGCGCGGGCGAGTCACTAAGACGACTCGGTCGAGCCGTCGTTCGGCCAGGATTTTCCAAGCCGCACAGAAGCCTGACTCGGACAAGCCACTTAGTCGATGCGGTCGAGTTGTATGCAGATCTGCTTTTTGTCGGGCTGTTTGCGGGTAAACTGAAATCTAGGTGGATGGGACCTTTTATTGTGACTACCGTGTTTCCATCGGGAGTTGTTGAGATTAAGAACCCCACTAATGAGTCTGTGTGGAAAGTTATCGGTCACAGGTTAAAACCTTTCTTGTAGCTTCCGGAGAAGGTGGATGTGGAATGTGTGACATTCCACAATCTGTCTGTTGGTTGAGGGAAGGTATGTTAACATTCTTGTATATATTGTAAATTAGTTTTCTTTTCTTTGTTTGTTTTCTTGTTTACTTCTCCTAATTATGCACTAACAAGATGAAAGATAAATTTGTTGTGCGTATGTGCATCATTCGTGGCATGTATAATCAATCTCCATTTACAAGTCATGCAAATATTCAATTATAATCCAATCAGGGATCATCTTTCCTTATTGTTTGTATTTAGTTAGTGAGAAGTTTCTTTTTCATTTCTTTGGTGAGATTTTTGTTTTTTCTTCTTTTAGGTTGCTTGTTTTTCTCTCTTTTTAGTCACAATGAGGACATAGTGTGACCTTTTTGTGTGGGAGTGGGGAAGAATGCATGCCGGTTTTTTTCTCTTTCCTTGTAAAAAGTTTTGGGGTAGTTATTTTCTTAGGTTTTGTGTGTTTTTGGTTTCATTTTGCTTAAGTCTTTAGTTATGATAGTTCTTAGTTAGAATTTTTGATTATTAGGTAAGTGTTTCGGGTTTTAAGGTGCCCGGGGAGGTTCTAGAGTGTTAAGAGTTTAAAATTTTTTTTAGTGTAAGTAAGAGTGACATACTTTGAAATTCAAAACGAAAAGAAGGGTCAGAAGGGTCAGATTCCGTCAGAAGAAAGGCGCGGGCGAGTCACTAAGACGACTCGGTCGAGCCGTCGTTCGGCCAGGATTTTCCAAGCCGCACGTGGCTCGACTCGACGAGCCACTTAGTCGACGCGGAGTCGTAGCGTGACCGCTTTTGTCGGCCGCTTTGGCGTAAACCAAATCTAGGTGGATGGGACCTTTTATTGTGACTACCGTGTTTCCATCGGGAGTTGTTGAGATTAAGAAACCCACTAATGAGTCTGTGTGGAAAGTTATCGGTCACAGGTTAAAACCTTTCTTGTAGCTTCCGGAGAAGGTGGATGTGGAATGTGTGACATTCCACAATCTGTCTGTTGGTTGAGGGAAGGTATGTTAACATTCTTGTATATATTGTAAATTAGTTTTCTTTTCTTTGTTTGTTTTCTTGTTTACTTCTCCTAATTATGCACTAACAAGATGAAAGATAAATTTGTTGTGCGTATGTGCATCATTCGTGGCATGTATAATCAATCTCCATTTACAAGTCATGCAAATATTCAATTATAATCCAATCAGGTATCATCTTTCCTTATTGTTTGTATTTAGTTAGTTAGAAGTTTCTTTTTCATTTCTTTGGTGAGATTCTTGTTGTTTCTTGTTTTAGGGTGCTAGTTTTCCTCTCTTTTTAGTCACAATGGGGACATAGTGTGACCTTTTTGTGTGGGAGTGGGGAAGCATGCATGCTAGTTTTTTCTCTTTCCTTGTAAAAAGTTTTGGGGTAGTTATTTTCTTAGGTTTTGTGTATTTTTGGTTTCGTTTTGCCTAAGTATTTAGTTTTGATAGTTCTTAGTTAGAATTTTTGATTATTAGGTAAGTGTTTCGGGTTTTAAGGTGCCCGGGAAGGTTCTAGAGTGTTGAGAGTTTAAAAAATGTTTTAGTGGAAGTGATAGGGACATACTTAGTTTATTTTGAGGAAAAACTAACTTTTTCAAATATTGGGCGGGAACCTGACTCGGGCGAGTCACAATCAGGCGCGCCCGAGTTCTCTTACTCAGCTAACTTTGAAATTCAAAACGAAAAGAAGGGTCAGAAGTTCTCGACTCACCGAGTCATGACTCGGCCGAGTCAATCAACTGAGCCCAAAAGAAGTTGAGTTAGACGCTAAGGCAAGATTCCGTCAGAAGAAAGGCGCGGGCGAGTCACAAAGACGACTCGGTCGAGCCATCGTTCGGCCAGGATTTTCCAAGGCGCACAGAAGCGTGACTCGGGCGAGCCACTTAGCCGACTCGGTCGAGTCGTATGCAGACCGCTTTTGTCGGCCGCTTCATGTAAACCAAATCTAGGTGGATGGGACCTTTAATTGTGACTACCGTGTTTCCATCGGGAGTTGTTGAGATTAAGAACCCCAATAATGAGTCTGTGTGGAAAGTTAACGGTCACAGGTTGAAACCTTTCTTGGAGCTTCCGGAGAAGGTGGATGTGGAATGTGTGACATTCCACGATCTGTTTGTTGGTTGAAGGAAGGTATGTTAACATTCTTGTATACATTGTAAATTAGTTTTCTTTTCTTTGTTTATTTTCTCGTTTACTTATCCTAATTTTGGACTAACAAGAGGAAAGATGAATATATTGTGCGTATGGGCATCATTCGTGGCATGTATAATCAATCTCCATTTACAAGTCATGCAAATATTCAATTATAATCCAATCAGGTATCATCTTTCCTTATTGTTTGAATTTAGTTAGTGAGAAGTTTCTTTTTCATTTCTATGGTGAGATTTTTGTTGTTTCTTCTTTTAGGGTGCTTGTTTTCCTCTCCTTTTAGTCACAATGAGGACACAGTGTGACCTTTTTGTGTGGGAGTTGGGAAGCATGCATGACGATTTTTTTTTCTTTCCTTGTAAAAAGTTTTGGGGTAGTTATTTTCTTAGGTTTTGTGTGTTTATGGTTTCATTTTGCTTAAGTATTTAGTTATGATAGTTATTAGTTACAATTTTTGATTATTAGGTAAGTGTTTCGGGTTTTAAGGTGCCCGGGGAGGTTCGAGAGTGTTGAGAGTTTTACAAAAATTTTAGTGTAAGTGACAGTTACGTACTTAGTTTATTTTGAGGAAAAAGTAACTTTTTCAAATTTTGGGCAGGAACCTGACTCGGGCGAGTCACAATCAGGCGCGCCCGAGTTGTCTTACTCAGCTAACTTTGAAATTCAAAACGACAAGAAGGGTCAGAAGTTCCAGAAGCATGACTCTACCGAGTCAACAGTTGGCGCGGCCGAGTCAGTCGACTGAGCCCAAAAGAAGTTGAGTTAGACGCTAAGGCAAGATTCCGTAAGAAGAAAGGCGCGGGCGAGTCACTAAGACGACTCGGTCGAGCCGTCGTTCGGCCAGGATTTTCCAAGGCGCACAGAAGCGTGACTCGGGCGAGCCACTTAGCCGACTCGGTCGAGTCGTATGCAGATCTGCATTTTGTCAGGCTGTTTGCGGGTAAACTGAAATCTAGGTGGATGGGACCTTTAATTGTGACTACCGTGTTTCCATCGGGAGTTGTTGAGATTAAGAACCCCACTAATGAGTCTGTGTGGAAAGTTAACAGTCACAGGTTGAAACCTTTCTTGGAGCTTCTGGAGAAGGTGGATGTGGAATGTGTGACATTCCACGATCTGTCTGTTGGTTGAAGGAAGGTATGTTAACATTCTTGTACACATTGTAAATTAGTTTTCTTTTCTTTGTTTATTTTCTTGTTTACTTATCCTAATTTTGCACTAAGACGACTCGGTCGAGCCGTCGTTCGGCCAGGATTTTCCAAGGCGCACTGAAGCGTGACTCGGGCGAGCCACTTAGCCGACTCGGTCGAGTCGTATGCAGATCTGCATTTTGTCAGGCTGTTTGCGGGTAAACTGAAATCTAGGTGGATGGGACCTTTTATGGTAACTACCGTGTTTCCATCGGGAGTTGTTGAGATTGAGAACCCCACTAATGAGTCTGTGTGGAAAGTTAACGGTCACAGGTTGAAACCTTTCTTGGAGCTTCCGGAGAAGGTGGATGTAGAATGTGTGACATTCCACGATCTGTTTGTTGGTTGAAGGAAGGTATGTAAACATTCTTGTTTATATTGTTAATTAGTTTTTTTTTCTTTGATTGTTTTCTTGTTTACTTCTCCTAATTATGCACTAACAAGAGGAAAGATCAATTTATTGTGCGTATGGGCATCATTCGTGGCATGTATAATCAATCTCCATTTACAAGTCATGCAAAGATTCAATTATAATCCAATACGGTATCATCTTTCCTTATTGTTTGAATTTAGTTAGTGAGAAGTTTCTTTTTCATTTCTTAGGTGAGATTTTTGTTGTTTCTTCTTTTAGGGTGCTTGTTTTCCTCTCTTTTTAGTCACAACAAGGACACAGTGTGACCTTTTTGTGTGGGAGTGGGGAAGTATGCATGCCGATTTTTTTTTCTTTCCTTGTAAAAAGTTTTGGGGTAGTTATTTTCTTAGGTTTTCTGTGTTTATGGTTTCATTTAGCTTAAGTATTTAGTTATGATAGTTCTTAGTTAGAATTTTTGATTATTAGGTAAGTGTTTCGGGTTTTAAGGTGCCCGGGGAGGTTCGAGAGTGTTGAGAGTTTTAAAAAAATTTTAGTGTAAGTGAGACTTACATACTTAGTTTATTTTGAGGAAAATTTAACTTTTTCAAATTTTGCAGAACTCGACTGGCGAGTCACAATCACGCTACCAGTTGTCTTTCTCAGCTAACTTTGAAATTCAAAACGAAAAGAAGGGTCAGAAGTTCCAGAAGCATGACTCGACCGAGTCAGTTATTGGCGCGGCCGAGTCAGTCGACTGAGCCAAAAAGAAGTTGAGATAGACGCTAAGGCAAGATTCCGTAAGAAGAAAGGCGCAGGCGAGTCACTAAGACGACTCGGTCGAACCGTCATTCGGCCAAGATTTTCCAAGGCGCACAGAAGCGTGACTCGGGCGAGCCACTTAGCCGACTCGGTCGAGTCGTATGCAGATCTGCTTTTTGTCGGGCTGTTTGCGGGTAAACTTAAATCTAGGTGGATCGGACCTTTTATGGTGACTACCGTGTTTCCATCGGGAGTTGTTGAGATTGAGAACCCCACTAATGAGTCTGTGTGGAAAGTTAACGGTCACAGGTTGAAACCTTTCTTGGAGCTTCCGGAGAAGGTGGATGTGGAATGTGTGACATTCCACGATCTGTTTGTTGGTTGAAGGAAGGTATGTTAACATTCTTGTTTATATTGTTAATTAGTTTTCTTTTCTTTGATTGTTTTCTTGTTTACTTCTCCTAATTATGCAATAACAAGAGGAAAGATCAATTTATTGTGCGTATGGGCATCATTCGTGGAATGTATAATCAATCTCCATTTACAAGTCATGCAAAGATTCAATTATAATCCAATCAGGTATCATCTTTCCTTATTATTTGAATTTAGTTAGTGAGAAGTTTCTTTTTCATTTCTTTGGTGAGATTTTTGTTGTTTCTTCTTTTAGGGTGCTTGTTTTCCTCTCTTTTTAGTCACAATAAGGATACAGTGTGACCTTTTTGTGTTGGAGTGGGGAAGCATGCATGCCGGTTTTTTTCTCTTTCCTTGTAAAAAGTTTTGGGGTAGTTATTTTCTTAGGTTTTATGTGTTTTTGGTTTCATTTTGCTTAAGTCTTTAGTTATGATAGTTCTTAGTTAGAATTTTTTATTATTAGGTAAGTGTTTCGGGTTTTAAGGTGTCCGGGGAGGTTCGAGAGTGTTGAGAGTTTTAAAAAAATTTTAGTGTAAGTGAGACTTACATACTTAGTTTATTTTGAGGAAAATTTAACTTTTTCAAATTTTGGGCAGGAACCTGACTCGGCGAAGTCACATCAAGCGCTACCAGTTGTCTTTCTCAGCTAACTTTGAAATTCAAAACGAAAAGAAGGGTCAGAAGTTCCAGAAGCATGACTCGACCGAGTCAGTTATTGGCGCGGCCGAGTCAGTCGACTGAGCCAAAAAGAAGTTGAGATAGACGCTAAGGCAAGATTCCGTAAGAAGAAAGGCGCAGGCGAGTCACTAAGACGACTCGGTCGAACCGTCATTCGGCCAAGATTTTCCAAGGCGCACAGAAGCGTGACTCGGGCGAGCCACTTAGCCGACTCGGTCGAGTCGTATGCAGATCTGCTTTTTGTCGGGCTGTTTGGGGGTAAACTGAAATCTAGGTGGATGGGACCTTTTATTGTGACTACCGTATTTCCATCGGGAGTTGTTGAGATTATGAACCCCACTAATGAGTCTGTGTGGAAAGTTAACGGTCGCAGGTTGAAACCTTTCTTGGAGCTTCCGGAGAAGGTGGATGTGGAATGTGTGACATTCCACGATCTGTCTGTTGGTTGAAGGAAGGTATGTTAACATTCTTGTATACATTCTAAATTAGTTTTCTTTTCTTTGATTGTTTTCTTGTTTACTTCTCCTAATTATGCACTAAAAAGAGGAAAGATCAATTTATTGTGCGTATGTGCATCATTCGTGGCATGTATAATCAATCTCCATTTACAAGTCATGCAAAGATTCAATTATAATCCAATTTGGTATCATCTTTCCTTATTGTTTGAATTTAGTTAGTGAGAAGTTTCTTTTTTATTTCTTTGGTGAGATTTTTGTTGTTTCTTCTTTTAGGGTGCTTGTTTTCCTCTCTTTTTAGTCACAATAAGGATACAGTGTGACCTTTTTGTGTTGGAGTGGGGAAGCATGCATGCCGGTTTTTTTCTCTTTCCTTGTAAAAAGTTTTGGGGTAGTTATTTTCTTAGGTTTTGTGTGTTTTTGGTTTCATTTTGCTTAAGTCTTTAGTTATGATAGTTCTTAGTTAGAATTTTTTATTATTAGGTAAGTGTTTCGGGTTTTAAGGTGCCCGGGGAGGTTCTATAATGTTGAGAGTTTTAAAAAATTTTTTAGTGGAAGTGAGAGTTACATACTTAGTTTATTTTGAGGAAAAACTAACTTTTTCAAATTTTAAGGTGAACTCGACTCAAAGTAGTCACAATCAGCGCGCTTGAGTTGTCTTTCTCATAACTTTGAAATTCAAAACGAAAAGAAAGGTCGGTTCGAAGCATGACTCGACCGAGCTTGTTGTTGCGCGCCGAGTCGATCGAGCCCAAAAGAAGTTGAGATTGACGCTAAGGAAAGATTCCGTAAGAAGAAAGGCGCGGGCGAGTCACTAAGACTCGGTCGAACCGCTGCTCGCCAAGATTTTCCAAGGCGCACGAAGCGTGACTCGGCGAGCACTTAGCCGACTTGTCGAGTCGTATGCAGACCGCTTTGTCGGGCCGCCATGGGTAAACTTAAATCTAGGTGGATCGGACCTTTTATGGTGACTACCGTGTTTCCATCGGGAGTTGTTGAGATTGAGAACCCCACTAATGAGTCTCATGGAAAGTTAACAGTCACAGTTGAAACCTTTCTTGGAGCTTCCGAGAAGGTGGATGTGGAATGTGTGACATTCCACGATCCATTGTTGGTTGAAGGAAGGTATGTTAACATTCTTGTTTATATTGTTAATTAGTTTTCTTTTCTTTGATTGTTTTCTTGTTTACTTCTCCTAATTATGCAATAACAAGAGGAAAGATCAATTTATTGTGCGTATGGGCATCATTCGTGGAATGTATAATCAATCTCCATTTACAAGTCATGCAAAGATTCAATTATAATCCAATCAGGTATCATCTTTCCTTATTATTTGAATTTAGTTAGTGAGAAGTTTCTTTTTCATTTCTTTGGTGAGATTTTTGTTGTTTCTTCTTTTAGGGTGCTTGTTTTCCTCTCTTTTTAGTCACAATAAGGATACAGTGTGACCTTTTTGTGTTGGAGTGGGGAAGCATGCATGCCGGTTTTTTTCTCTTTCCTTGTAAAAAGTTTTGGGGTAGTTATTTTCTTAGGTTTTATGTGTTTTTGGTTTCATTTTGCTTAAGTCTTTAGTTATGATAGTTCTTAGTTAGAATTTTTTATTATTAGGTAAGTGTTTCGGGTTTTAAGGTGCCCGGGGAGGTTCGAGAGTGTTGAGAGTTTTAAAAAAATTTTAGTGTAAGTGAGACTTACATACTTAGTTTATTTTGAGGAAAATTTAACTTTTTCAAATTTTGGGCAGGAACCTGACTCGGGCGAGTCACAATCTGGCGCGCCCGAGTTGTCTTTCTCAGCTAACTTTGAAATTCAAAACGAAAAGAAGGGTCAGAAGTTCCAGAAGCATGACTCGACCGAGTCAGTTATTGGCGCGGCCGTCAGTCGACTGAGCCAAAAAGAAGTTGAGATAGACGCTAAGGCAAGATTCCGTAAGAAGAAAGGCGCAGGCGAGTCACTAAGACGACTCGGTCGAACCGTCATTCGGCCAAGATTTTCCAAGGCGCACAGAAGCGTGACTCGGGCGAGCCACTTAGCCGACTCGGTCGAGTCGTATGCAGATCTGCTTTTTGTCGGGCTGTTTGGGGGTAAACTGAAATCTAGGTGGATTGGACCTTTTATTGTGACTACCGTATTTCCATCGGGAGTTGCTGAGATTAAGAACCCCACTAATGAGTCTGTGTGGAAAGTTAACGGTCGCAGGTTGAAACCTTTCTTGGAGCTTCCGGAGAAGGTGGATGTGGAATGTGTGACATTCCACGATCTGTCTGTTGGTTGAAGGAAGGTATGTTAACATTCTTGTATACATTCTAAATTAGTTTTCTTTTCTTTGATTGTTTTCTTGTTTACTTCTCCTAATTATGCACTAAAAAGAGGAAAGATCAATTTATTGTGCGTATGTGCATCATTCGTGGCATGTATAATCAATCTCCATTTACAAGTCATGCAAAGATTCAATTATAATCCAATTTGGTATCATCTTTCCTTATTGTTTGAATTTAGTTAGTGAGAAGTTTCTTTTTTATTTCTTTGGTGAGATTTTTGTTGTTTCTTCTTTTAGGTGCTTGTTTTCCTCTCTTTTAGTCACAATAAGGATACAAGTGTGACCTTTTTGTGTTGGAGTGGGGAAGCATGCATGCAGCTTTTCTCTTTCCTTGTAAAAGTTTTGGGGTAGTTATTTTCTTAGGTTTTGTGTGTTTTGGTTTCATTTTGCTTAAGTCTTTAGTTATGATAGTTCTTAGTTAGAATTTTTATTATTAGGTAAGTGTTTCGGTTTTAAGGTGCCCGGGAGGTTCTATAATGTTGAGAGTTTTAAAAATTTTTAGTGGAAGTGAGTTACATACTTAGTTTATTTTGAGGAAAAACTAACTTTTTCAAATTTTGGGCAGGAACCTGACTCAGGCGAGTCACAATCAGGCGCGCCCGAGTTGTCTTTCTCAGCTAACTTTGAAATTCAAAACGAAAAGAAAGGTCAGAAGTTCCAGAAGCATGACTCGACCGAGTCAGTCGACTGAGCCCAAAAGAAGTTGAGATAGACGCTAAGGAAAGATTCCGTAAGAAGAAAGGCGCGAGCGAGTCACTAAGACGACTCGGTCGAACCGTCGTTCGGCCAAGATTTTCCAAGGCGCACAGAAGTGTGACTCGGGAGAGCCACTTAGCCGACTCGGTCGAGTCGGATGCAGATCTGCTTTTTGTCGGGCTTGTTGCAGGTAAACATAAATCTAGGTGGATGGGACCTTTTATGGTGACTACCGTGTTTCCATCGGGAGTTGTTGAGATTGAGAACCCCACTAATGAGTCTGTGTGGAAAGTTAACGGTCACAGGTTGAAACCTTTCTTGGAGCTTCCGGAGAAGGTGGATGTGGAATGTGTGACATTCCACGATCTGTCTGTTGGGTGAAAGAAGGTATGTTAACATTCTTGTTTATATTGTTAATTAGTTTTCTTTTCTTTGATTGTTTTCTTGTTTACTTCTCCTAATTATGCACTAACAAGAGGAAAGATCAATTTATTGTGCGTATGGGCATCATTCGTGGCATGTATAATCAATCTCCATTTACAAGTCATGCAAAGATTCAATTATAATCCAATTTGGTATCATCTTTCCTTATTGTTTGAATTTAGTTAGTGAGAAGTTTCTTTTTTATTTCTTTGGTGAGATTTTTGTTGTTTCTTCTTTTAGGGTGCTTGTTTTCCTCTCTTTTTAGTCACAATAAGGATACAGTGTGACCTTTTTGTGTTGGAGTGGGGAAGCATGCATGCCGGTTTTTTTCTCTTTCCTTGTAAAAAGTTTTGGGGTAGTTATTTTCTTAGGTTTTGTGTGTTTTTGGTTTCATTTTGCTTAAGTCTTTAGTTATGATAGTTCTTAGTTAGAATTTTTTATTATTAGGTAAGTGTTTCGGGTTTTAAGGTGCCCGGGGAGGTTCTATAATGTTGAGAGTTTTAAAAAATTTTTTAGTGGAAGTGAGAGTTACATACTTAGTTTATTTTGAGGAAAAACTAACTTTTTCAAATTTTGGGCAGGAACCTGACTCAGGCGAGTCACAATCAGGCGCGCCCGAGTTGTCTTTCTCAGCTAACTTTGAAATTCAAAACGAAAAGAAAGGTCAGAAGTTCCAGAAGCATGACTCGACCGAGCCAGTTGTTGGCGCGGCCGAGTCAGTCGACTGAGCCCAAAAGAAGTTGAGATAGACGCTAAGGAAAGATTCCGTAAGAAGAAAGGCGCGGGCGAGTCACTAAGACGACTCGGTCGAACCGTCGTTCGGCCAAGATTTTCCAAGGCGCACAGAAGCGTGACTCGGGAGAGCCACTTAGCCGACTCGGTCGAGTCGGATGCAGATCTGCTTTTTGTCGGGCTGTTTGCAGGTAAACATAAATCTAGGTGGATGGGACCTTTTATGGTGACTACCGTGTTTCCATCGGGAGTTGTTGAGATTGAGAACCCCACTAATGAGTCTGTGTGGAAAGTTAACGGTCACAGGTTGAAACCTTTCTTGGAGCTTCCGGAGAAGGTGGATGTGGAATGTGTGACATTCCACGATCTGTCTGTTGGTTGAAAGAAGGTATGTTAACATTCTTGTTTATATTGTTAATTAGTTTTCTTTTCTTTGATTGTTTTCTTGTTTACTTCTCCTAATTATGCACTAACAAGAGGAAAGATCAATTTATTGTGCGTATGGGCATCATTCGTGGAATGTATAATCAATCTCCATTTACAAGTCATGCAAAGATTCAATTATAATCCAATTTGGTATCATCTTTCCTTATTGTTTGAATTTAGTTAGTGAGAAGTTTCTTTTTTATTTCTTTGGTGAGATTTTTGTTGTTTCTTCTTTTAGGTGCTTGTTTTCCTCTCTTTTAGTCACAATAAGGATACAGGTGACCTTTTTGTGTTGGAGTGGGAAGCATGCATGCTGCTTTTCTCTTTCCTTGTAAAAAGTTTTGGGGTAGTTATTTTCTTAGGTTTTGTGTGTTTTTGGTTTCATTTTGCTTAAGTCTTTAGTTATGATAGTTCTTAGTTAGAATTTTTTATTATTAGGTAAGTGTTTCGGGTTTTAAGGTGCCCGGGGAGGTTCTATAATGTTGAGAGTTTTAAAAATTTTTTTAGTGGAAGTGAGAGTTACATACTTAGTTTATTTTGAGGAAAAACTAACTTTTTCAAATTTTGGGCAGGAACCTGACTAAGGCGAGTCACAATCAGGCGCGCCCGAGTTGTCTTTCTCAGCTAACTTTGAAATTCAAAACGAAAAGAAAGGTCAGAAGTTCCAGAAGCATGACTCGACCGAGCCAGTTGTTGGCGCGGCCGAGTCAGTCGACTGAGCCCAAAAGAAGTTGAGATAGACGCTAAGGAAAGATTCCGTAAGAAGAAAGGCTCGGGCGAGTCACTAAGACGACTCGGTCGAACCGTCGTTCGGCCAAGATTTTCCAAGGCGCACAGAAGCGTGACTCAGGCGAGCCACTTAGTCGACTCGGTCGAGTCGTATGCAGATCTGCTTTTTGTCGGGCTGTTTGCGGGTAAACTTAAATCTAGGTGGATGGGACCTTTTATGGTGACTACCGTGTTTCCATCGGGAGTTGTTGAGATTGAGAACCCCACTAATGACCCTGTGTGGAAAGTTAACTGGCCACAGTTGAAACCTTTCTTGGAGCTTCCGAGAAGGTGGATGTGGAATGTGTGACATTCCACGATCTGTCTGTTGGTTGAAGGAAGGTATGTTAACATTCTTGTTTATATTGTTAATTAGTTTTCTTTTCTTTGATTGTTTTCTTGTTTACTTCTCCTAATTATGCACTAACAAGAGGAAAGATCAATTTATTGTGCGTATGGGCATCATTCGTGGAATGTATAATCAATCTCCATTTACAAGTCATGCAAAGATTCAATTATAATCCAATTTGGTATCATCTTTCCTTATTGTTTGAATTTTGTTAGTGAGAAGTTTCTTTTTTATTTCTTTGGTGAGATTTTTGTTGTTTCTTCTTTTAGGGTGCTTGTTTTCCTCTCTTTTTAGTCACAATAAGGATACAGTGTGACCTTTTTGTGTTGGAGTGGGGAAGCATGCATGCCGGTTTTTTTCTCTTTCCTTGTAAAAAGTTTTGGGGTAGTTATTTTCTTAGGTTTTGTGTGTTTTTGGTTTCATTTTGCATAAGTCTTTAGTTATGATAGTTCTTAGTTAGAATTTTTTATTATTAGGTAAGTGTTTCGGGTTTTAAGGTGCCCGGGGAGGTTCGAGAGTGTTGAGAGTTTTAAAAAAATTTTTTTAGTGGAAGTGAGAGTTACATACTTAGTTTATTTTGAGGAAAAACTAACTTTTTCAAATTTTGGGCAGGAACCTGACTCAGGCGAGTCACAATCAGGCGCGCCCGAGTTGTCTTTCTCAGCTAACTTTGAAATTCAAAACGAAAAGAAAGGTCAGAAGTTCCAGAAGCATGACTAGACCGAGCCAGTTGTTGGCGCGCCGAGTCAATGACGAGCCCAAAAGAAGTTGAGATAGACGCTAAGGAAAGATTCCGTAAGAAGAAAGGCGCGGCGAGTCACTCTGACGACTGGTCGAACCGTCGTTCGCCGAGATTTTCCAAGGCGCAGAAGCGTGACTCGCGAAGCCACTTAGCCGACTCGGTCGAGTCGATGCGCAGACCGCTTTTTGTCGGGCCGTCATGCGGGTAAACTTAAATCTAGGTGGATGGGACCTTTTATGGTGACTACCGTGTTTCCATCGGAGTTGTTGAGATTGAGAACCCCACTAATGACCCGTGGAAAGTTAACGGTCACAGTTGAAACCTTTCTTGGAGCTTCCGAGAAGGTGGATGTGGAATGTGTGACATTCCACGATCCGTCTGTTGGTCAAGGAAGGTATGTTAACATTCTTGTTTATATTGTTAATTAGTTTTCTTTTCTTTGATTGTTTTCTTGTTTACTTCTCCTAATTATGCACTAACAAGAGGAAAGATCAATTTATTGTGCGTATGGGCATCATTCGTGGAATGTATAATCAATCTCCATTTACAAGTCATGCAAAGATTCAATTATAATCCAATTTGGTATCATCTTTCCTTATTGTTTGAATTTAGTTAGTGAGAAGTTTCTTTTTTATTTCTTTGGTGAGATTTTTGTTGTTTCTTCTTTTAGGGTGCCTGTTTTCCTCTCTTTTTAGTCACAATAAGGATACAGTGTGACCTTTTTGTGTTGGAGTGGGGAAGCATGCATGCCGGTTTTTTTCTCTTTCCTTGTAAAAAGTTTTGAGGTAGTTATTTTCTTAGGTTTTGTGTGTTTTTGGTTTCATTTTGCTTAAGTCTTTAGTTATGATAGTTCTTAGTTAGAATTTTTTGTTATTAGGTATGTGTTTCGGGTTTTAAGGTGCCCGGGGAGGTTCGAGAGTGTTGAGAGTTTTAAAAAATTTTTTTTAGTGGAAGTGAGAGTTACATACTTAGTTTATTTTGAGGAAAAACTAACTTTTTCAAATTTTGGGCAGGAACCTGACTCAGGCGAGTCACAATCAGGCGCGCCCGAGTTGTCTTTCTCAGCTAACTTTGAAATTCAAAACGAAAAGAAAGGTCAGAAGTTCCAGAAGCATGACTCGACCGAGCCAGTTGTTGGCGCGGCCGAGTCAGTCGACTGAGCCCAAAAGAAGTTGAGATAGACGCTAAGGAAAGATTCCGTAAGAAGAAAGGCGCGGGCGAGTCACTAAGACGACTCGGTCGAACCGTCGTTCGGCCAAGATTTTCCAAGGCGCACAGAAGCGTGACTCGGGCGAGCCACTTAGCCGACTCGGTCGAGTCGTATGCAGATCCGCTTTGTCGGGCCGTTTCATGTAAACTTAAATCTAGGTGGATGGGACCTTTTATGGTGACTACCGTGTTTCCATCGGGAGTTGTTGAGATTGAGAACCCCACTAATGACCCTGTGTGGAAAGTTAACGGTCACAGGTTGAAACCTTTCTTGGAGCTTCCGGAGAAGGTGGATGTGGAATGTGTGACATTCCACGATCTGTCTGTTGGTTGAAGGAAGGTATGTTAACATTCTTGTTTATATTGTTAATTAGTTTTCTTTTCTTTGATTGTTTTCTTGTTTACTTCTCCTAATTATGCACTAACAAGAGGAAAGATCAATTTATTGTGCGTATGGGCATCATTCGTGGAATGTATAATCAATCTCCATTTACAAGTCATGCAAAGATTCAATTATAATCCAATTTGGTATCATCTTTCCTTATTGTTTGAATTTAGTTAGTGAGAAGTTTCTTTTTTATTTCTTTGGTGAGATTTTTGTTGTTTCTTCTTTTAGGGTGCTTGTTTTCCTCTCTTTTTAGTCACAATAAGGATACAGTGTGACCTTTTTGTGGAGTGGAAGCATGCATGCCGGTTTTTTTCTCTTTCCTTGTAAAAAGTTTTGGGGTAGTTATTTTCTTAGGTTTTGTGTGTTTTTGGTTTCATTTTGCATAAGTCTTTAGTTATGATAGTTCTTAGTTAGAATTTTTTATTATTAGGTAAGTGTTTCGGGTTTTAAGGTGCCCGGGGAGGTTCGAGAGTGTTGAGAGTTTTAAAAAAATTTTTTTAGTGGAAGTGAGAGTTACATACTTAGTTTATTTTGAGGAAAAACTAACTTTTTCAAATTTTGGGCAGAACTGACTCAAAGTAGTCACAATCAAAGCGCTACCAGTTGTCTTTCTCAGCTAACTTTGAAATTCAAAACGAAAAGAAAGGTCAGAAGTTCCAGAAGCATGACTCGACCGAGCCAGTTGTTGGCGCGGCCGAGTCAGTCGACTGAGCCCAAAAGAAGTTGAGATAGACGCTAAGGAAAGATTCCGTAAGAAGAAAGGCGCGGGCGAGTCACTACGACGACTCGGTCGAACCGTCGTTCGGCCAAGATTTTCCAAGGCGCACAGAAGCGTGACTCGGGCGAGCCACTTAGCCGACTCGGTCGAGTCGTATGCAGATCTGCTTTTTGTCGGGCTGTTTGCGGGTAAACTTAAATCTAGGTGGATGGGACCTTTTATGGTGACTACCGTGTTTCCATCGGGAGTTGTTGAGATTGAGAACCCCACTAATGACCCTGTGTGGAAAGTTAACGATCACAGGTTGAAACCTTTCTTGGAGCTTCCGGAGAAGGTGGATGTGGAATGTGTGACATTCCACGATCTGTCTGTTGGTTGAAGGAAGGTATGTTAACATTCTTGTTTATATTGTTAATTAGTTTTCTTTTCTTTGATTGTTTTCTTGTTTACTTCTCCTAATTATGCACTAACAAGAGGAAAGATCAATTTATTGTGCGTATGGGCATCATTCGTGGAATGTATAATCAATCTCCATTTACAAGTCATGCAAAGATTCAATTATAATCCAATTTGGTATCATCTTTCCTTATTGTTTGAATTTAGTTAGTGAGAAGTTTCTTTTTTATTTCTTTGGTGAGATTTTTGTTGTTTCTTCTTTTAGGGTGCCTGTTTTCCTCTCTTTTTAGTCACAATAAGGATACAGTGTGACCTTTTTGTGTTGGAGTGGGGAAGCATGCATGCCGGTTTTTTTCTCTTTCCTTGTAAAAAGTTTTGAGGTAGTTATTTTCTTAGGTTTTGTGTGTTTTTGGTTTCATTTTGCTTAAGTCTTTAGTTATGATAGTTCTTAGTTAGAATTTTTTGTTATTAGGTATGTGTTTCGGGTTTTAAGGTGCCCGGGGAGGTTCGAGAGTGTTGAGAGTTTTAAAAAATTTTTTTTAGTGGAAGTGAGAGTTACATACTTAGTTTATTTTGAGGAAAAACTAACTTTTTCAAATTTTGGGCAGGAACCTGACTCAGGCGAGTCACAATCAGCGCTACCAGTTGTCTTTCTCACTAACTTTGAAATTCAAAACGAAAAGAAAGGTCAGAAGTTCCAGAAGCATGACTCGACCGAGCCAGTTGTTGGCGCGGCCGAGTCAGTCGACTGAGCCCAAAAGAAGTTGAGATAGACGCTAAGGAAAGATTCCGTAAGAAGAAAGGCGCGGGCGAGTCACTAAGACGACTCGGTCGAACCGTCGTTCGGCCAAGATTTTCCAAGGCGCACAGAAGCGTGACTCAGGCGAGCCACTTAGCCGACTCGGTCGAGTCGTATGCAGATCTGCTTTTTGTCGGGCTGTTTGCGGGTAAACTTAAATCTAGGTGGATGGGACCTTTTATGGTGACTACCGTGTTTCCATCGGGAGTTGTTGAGATTGAGAACCCCACTAATGACCCTGTGTGGAAAGTTAACGGTCACAGGTTGAAACCTTTCTTGGAGCTTCCGGAGAAGGTGGATGTGGAATGTGTGACATTCCACGATCTGTCTGTTGGTTGAAGGAAGGTATGTTAACATTCTTGTTTATATTGTTAATTAGTTTTCTTTTCTTTGATTGTTTTCTTGTTTACTTCTCCTAATTATGCACTAACAAGAGGAAAGATCAATTTATTGTGCGTATGGGCATCATTCGTGGAATGTATAATCAATCTCCATTTACAAGTCATGCAAAGATTCAATTATAATCCAATTTGGTATCATCTTTCCTTATTGTTTGAATTTAGTTAGTGAGAAGTTTCTTTTTTATTTCTTTGGTGAGATTTTTGTTGTTTCTTCTTTTAGGGTGCTTGTTTTCCTCTTTTTAGTCACAATAAGGATACATGTGACCTTTTGTGTTGGAGTGGGAAGCATGCATGCTTTTTTTCTTTCCTTGTAAAAGTTTTGGGGTAGTTATTTTCTTAGGTTTTGTGTGTTTTTGGTTTCATTTTGCATAAGTCTTTAGTTATGATAGTTCTTAGTTAGAATTTTTTATTATTAGGTAAGTGTTTCGGGTTTTAAGGTGCCCGGGGAGGTTCGAGAGTGTTGAGAGTTTTAAAAAAATTTTTTTAGTGGAAGTGAGAGTTACATACTTAGTTTATTTTGAGGAAAAACTAACTTTTTCAAATTTTGGGCAGGAACCTGACTCAGGCGAGTCACAATCAGGCGCGCCCGAGTTGTCTTTCTCAGCTAACTTTGAAATTCAAAACGAAAAGAAAGGTCAGAAGTTCCAGAAGCATGACTAGACCGAGCCAGTTGTTGGCGCGGCCGAGTCAGTCGACTGAGCCCAAAAGAAGTTGAGATAGACGCTAAGGAAAGATTCCGTAAGAAGAAAGGCGCGGGCGAGTCACTAAGACGACTCGGTCGAACCGTCGTTCGGCCAAGATTTTCCAAGGCGCACAGAAGCGTGACTCGGGCGAGCCACTTAGCCGACTCGGTCGAGTCGTATGCAGATCTGCTTTTTGTCGGGCTGTTTGCGGGTAAACTTAAATCTAGGTGGATGGGACCTTTTATGGTGACTACCGTGTTTCCATCGGGAGTTGTTGAGATTGAGAACCCCACTAATGAGTCTGTGTGGAAAGTTAACGGTCACAGGTTGAAACCTTTCTTGGAGCTTCCGGAGAAGGTGGATGTGGAATGTGTGACATTCCACGATCTGTCTGTTGGTTGAAGGAAGGTATGTTAACATTCTTGTATACATTGTTAATTAGTTTTCTTTTCTTTGATTGTTTTCTTGTTTACTTCTCCTAATTATGCACTAACAAGAGGAAAGATCAATTTATTGTGCGTATGTGCATCATTCGTGGCATGTATAATTAATCTCCATTTACAAGTCATGCAAAGATTCAATTATAATCCAATTTGGTATCATCTTTCCTTATTGTTTGAATTTAGTTAGTGAGAAGTTTCTTTTTTATTTCTTTAGTGAGATTTTTGTTGTTTCTTCTTTTAGGGTGCTTGTTTTCCTCTCTTTTTAGTCACAATAAGGATACAGTGTGACCTTTTTGTGTTGGAGTGGGGAAGCATGCATGCCGGTTTTTTTCTCTTTCCTTGTAAAAAGTTTTGGGGTAGTTATTTTCTTTGGTTTTGTGTGTTTTTGGTTTCATTTTGCTTAAGTCTTTAGTTATGATAGTTCTTAGTTAGAATTTTTTATTATTAGGTAAGTGTTTCGTGTTTTAAGGTGCCCGGGGAGGTTCGAGAGTGTTGAGAGTTTTAAAAAAAATTTTTTAGTGGAAGTGAGAGTTACATACTTAGTTTATTTTGAGGAAAAACTAACTTTTTCAAATTTTGGGCAGGAACCTGACTCAGGCGAGTCACAATCAGGCGCGCCCGAGTTGTCTTTCTCAGCTAACTTTGAAATTCAAAACGAAAAGAAAGGTCAGAAGTTCCAGAAGCATGACTCGACCGAGCCAGTTGTTGGCGCGGCCGAGTCAGTCGACTGAGCCCAAAAGAAGTTGAGATAGACGCTAAGGAAAGATTCCGTAAGAAGAAAGGCGCGGGCGAGTCACTAAGACGACTCGGTCGAACCGTCGTTCGGCCAAGATTTTCCAAGGCGCACAGAAGCGTGACTCGGGCGAGCCACTTAGCCGACTCGGTCGAGTCGTATGCAGATCTGCTTTTTGTCGGGCTGTTTGCGGGTAAACTTAAATCTAGGTGGATGGGACCTTTTATGGTGACTACCGTGTTTCCATCGGGAGTTGTTGAGATTGAGAACCCCACTAATGAGTCTGTGTGGAAAGTTAACGGTCACAGGTTGAAACCTTTCTTGGAGCTTCCGGAGAAGGTGGATGTGGAATGTGTGACATTCCACGATCTGTCTGTTGGTTGAAGGAAGGTATGTTAACATTCTTGTATACATTGTTAATTAGTTTTCTTTTCTTTGATTGTTTTCTTGTTTACTTCTCCTAATTATGCACTAACAAGAGGAAAGATCAATTTATTGTGCGTATGTGCATCATTCGTGGCATGTATAATCAATCTCCATTTACAAGTCATGCAAAGATTCAATTATAATCCAATTTGGTATCATCTTTCCTTATTGTTTGAATTTAGTTAGTGAGAAGTTTCTTTTTTATTTCTTTGGTGAGATTTTTGTTGTTTCTTCTTTTAGGGTGCTTGTTTTCCTCTCTTTTTAGTCACAATAAGGATACAGTGTGACCTTTTTGTGTTGGAGTGGGGAAGCATGCATGCCGGTTTTTTTCTCTTTCCTTGTAAAAAGTTTTGGGGTAGTTATTTTCTTAGGTTTTGTGTGTTTTTGGTTTCATTTTGCTTAAGTCTTTAGTTATGATAGTTCTTAGTTAGAATTTTTTATTATTAGGTAAGTGTTTCGGGTTTTAAGGTGCCCGGGGAGGTTCGAGAGTGTTGAGAGTTTTAAAAAAAATTTTTTAGTGGAAGTGAGAGTTACATACTTAGTTTATTTTGAGGAAAAACTAACTTTTTCAAATTTTGGCAGAACTCGACTCAAAGTAGTCACAATCAGGCGCGCCCGAGTTGTCTTTCTCAGCTAACTTTGAAATTCAAAACGAAAAGAAAGGTCAGAAGTTCCAGAAGCATGACTCGACCGAGCCAGTTGTTGGCGCAAATGCCACCGATCGAGCCCAAAAGAAGTTGAGATAGACGCTAAGGAAAGATTCCGTAAGAAGAAAGGCGCGGGCGAGTCACTAAGACGACTCGGTCGAACCGTCGTTCGGCCAAGATTTTCCAAGGCGCACAGAAGCGTGACTCGGGCGAGCCACTTAGCCGACTCGGTCGAGTCGTATGCTGATCTGCTTTTGTCGCCTGGGTAAACTTAAATCTAGGTGGATGGGACCTTTATGGTGACTACCGTGTTTCCATCGGGAGTTGTTGAGATTGAGAACCCCACTAATGAGTCTCGTGGAAAGTTAACTACACAGTTGAAACCTTTCTTGGAGCTTCCGAGAAGGTGGATGTGGAATGTGTGACATTCCACGATCCGTCTGTTGTCAAGGAAGGTATGTTAACATTCTTGTATACATTGTTAATTAGTTTTCTTTTCTTTGATTGTTTTCTTGTTTACTTCTCCTAATTATGCACTAACAAGAGGAAAGATCAATTTATTGTGCGTATGGGCATCATTCGTGGAATGTATAATCAATCTCCATTTACAAGTCATGCAAAGATTCAATTATAATCCAATTTGGTATCATCTTTCCTTATTGTTTGAATTTAGTTAGTGAGAAGTTTCTTTTTTATTTCTTTGGTGAGATTTTTGTTGTTTCTTCTTTTAGGGTGCTTGTTTTCCTCTCTTTTTAGTCACAATAAGGATACAGTGTGACCTTTTTGTGTTGGAGTGGGGAAGCATGCATGCCGGTTTTTTTCTCTTTCCTTGTAAAAAGTTTTGGGGTAGTTATTTTCTTAGGTTTTGTGTGTTTTTGGTTTCATTTTGCTTAAGTCTTTAGTTATGATAGTTCTTAGTTAGAATTTTTTATTATTAGGAAAGTGTTTCGAGTTTTAAGGTGCCCGGGGAGGTTCTATAATGTTGAGAGTTTTAAAAATTTTTTTAGTGGAAGTGAGAGTTACATACTTAGTTTATTTTGAGGAAAAACTAACTTTTTCAAATTTTGGGCAGGAACCTGACTCAGGCGAGTCACAATCAGGCGCGCCCGAGTTGTCTTTCTCAGCTAACTTTGAAATTCAAAACGAAAAGAAAGGTCAGAAGTTCCAGAAGCATGACTCGACCGAGCCAGTAGTTGGCACGGCCGAGTCAGTCGACTGAGCCCAAAAGAAGTTGAGATAGACGCTAAGGAAAGATTCCGTAAGAAGAAAGGCGCGGGCGAGTCACTAAGACGACTCGGTCGAACCGTCGTTCGGCCAAGATTTTCCAAGGCGCACAGAAGCGTGACTCGGGCGAGCCACTTAGCCGACTCGGTCGAGTCGTATCGATCCGCTTTTTGTCGGCCGTTTTTGCGTAAACCAAATCTAGGTGGATGGGACCTTTTGTTGTACCTACCGTGTTTCCATCGGGAGTTGTTGAGATTAAGAACCCCACTAATGAGTCTGTGTGGAAAGTTAACGGTCACAGGTTGAAACCTTTCTTGGAGCTTCCGGAAAAGGTGGATGTGGAATGTGTGACATTCCACGATCTGTCTGATGGTTAAAGGAAGGTATGTTAACATTCTTGTATACATTCTTGTATACTTCTCCTAATTATGCACTTACAAGAGGAAAGATCAATTTATTGTGCGTATTTGCATCATTCATGGCATGTATAATCAATCTCCATTTACAAGTCACGCAAAGATTCAATTATAATTCAATCAAGTATCATCATTCCTTATTGCTTGAATTTAGTTAGTGAGAAGTTTCTTTTTCATTTCTTTGGTGAGATTTTTGTTAATTCTTCCTTTAGGGTGCTTGTTTTCCTCTCTTTTTAGTCACAATAAGGACATAGTGTGACCTTTTTTTTGTGGGAGTCGGGAAGCATGCATGCCGGTTTTTTTCTCTTTCCATATAAAAAGTTTTGGAGTAGTTATTTTCTTAGGTCTTGTGTGTTTTTTGTTTCATTTTGCTTAAGTATTTAGTTATGATAGTTCTTAGTTAGAATTTTTGATTATTAGGTAAGTGTTTCTGGTTTTAAGGTGCCCGGGGAGGTTCGAGAGTGTTGAGAGTTTAAAAAAATTTAAGTGTAAGTGAGAGTTACATACTTTGTTTATTTTGAGAAAAAACTAACTTTTTCAAATTTTTGGGCAGGAACAAGACTCGGGCGAGTCACAATCAGGCGCGCCCGAGTTGTCTTTCTCAGCTAACTTTGAAATTCAAAACGAAAATAAGGGTCAGAAGTTCCAGAAGCATGACTCGACCGAGTCAGTAGTTGGCGCGGCGGAGTCAGTCCACTGAGCCCAATAGAAGTTGAGATAGACGCTAAGGCAAGATTCCGTCAGAAGAAAGGTGCGGGCGAGTCACTAAGACGACTCGGTCGAGCCGTCGATCGGCAAGGATTTTCCAAGGCGCACAGAAGCGTGACTCGGGCGAGCCATTTAGCCGACTCGGTCGAGTCGTATGCAGATCTGCTTTTTGTCAGGCTGTTTGCGGATAAACTGAAATCTAGGTGGATGGGACCTTTAATTGTGACTACCGTGTTTCCATCGGGAGTTGTTGAGATTAAGAACCCCACTAATGAGTCTGTGTGGAAAGTTAACGGTCACAGATTGAAACCTTTCTTGGAGCTTGCGGAGAAGATGGATGTGGAATGTGTGACATTCCACGATCTGTCTGTTGGTTGAAGGAAGGTATGTTAACATTCTTGTATACATTGTAAATTAGTTTTCTTTTCTTTGTTTGTTTTCTTGTTTACTTCTCCTAATTATGCACTTACAAGAGGAAAGATCAATTTATTGTGCGTATTTCATCATTCGTGGCATGTATAATCAATCTCCATTTACAAGTCACGCAAAGATTCAATTATAATCCAATCAAGTATCATCTTTCCTTATTGCTTGAATTTAGTTAGTGAGAAGTTTCTTTTTCATTTCTTTGGTGAGATTTTTGTTGTTTCTTCTTTTAGGGTGCTTGTTTTCCTCTCTTTTTAGTCACAATGAGGACATAGTGTGACCTTTTTGTGTGGAAGTGGGGAAGAATGCATGCCGGTTTTTTTCTCTTTCCTTGTAAAAAGTTTTGGGGTAGTTATTTTCTTAGGTTTTGTGTGTTTTTGGTTTCATTTTGCTTAAGTCTTTAGTTATGATAGTTCTTAGTTAGAATTTTTGATTATTAGGTAAGTGTTTCGAGTTTTAAGGTGCCCGGGGAGGTTCTAGAGTGTTGAGAGTTTAAATTTTTTTTTAGTGTAAGTGAGAGTTACATACTAGTTCATTTTGAGGAAAAACCAACTTTTTCATATTTTGGGCAGGAACCTGACTCGGGCAAGTCAAAATCAGGCGCGGCCGAGTTGTCTTACTCAGCTCACTTTGAAATTCAAAACGAAAAAAAAGGTCAGAAGTTCCAGAAGCATGACTCGACCGAGTCACAGTTGGCGCGGCCGAGTTAGTCGATTGAGCCCAAAAGAAGTTGAGATAGACGCTAAGGCAAGATTCCGTTAGAAGAAAGGCGCGGGCGAGTCACTAAGACGACTCGGTCGAGCCGTCGTTCGGCCAGGACTTTCCAAGGCGCACAGAAGCGTGACTCGGGCGAGCCACTTAGCCGACTCAGTCGAGTCGTATGCAGATCTGCTTTTTGTCGGGCTGTTTGCGGGTAAACTGAAATCTAGGTGGATGGGACCTTTAATTGTGACTACCGTGTTTGCATCGGGAGTATTTGAGATTAAGAACCCCACTAATGAGTCTGTGTGGAAAGTTAACGGTCACAGGTTGAAACTTTTCTTTGAGCTTCCGGAGAAGGTGGATGTGGAATGTGTGACATTCCACGATCTGTCTGTTGGTTGAAGGAAGGTATGTTAACATTCTTGTATACATTGTAAATTAGTTTTCTTTTCTTTGTTTGTTTTCTTGTTTACTTCTCCTAATTATGCACTTACAAGAGGAAAGAGCAATTTATTGAGCGTATTTGCATCATTCGTGGCATGTATAATCAATCTCCATTTACAAGTCACGTAAAGATTCACTTATAATCCAATCAGATATCATCTTTCCTTATTGTTTGAATTTAGTTAGTGAGAAGTTTCTTTTTCATTTCTTTGGTGAGATTTTTGTTGTTTCTTCTTTTAGGGTGCTTGTTTTCCTCTCTTTTTAGTCACAATGAGGACATAGTGTGACCTTTTTGTGTGGGAGTGCGGAAGCATGCCTGCCGGTTTTTTTCTCTTTCCTTGTAAAAAGTTTTGGGGTAGTTATTTTCTTAGGTTTTGTGTGTTTTTGGTTTCATTTTGCTTAAGTCTTTAGTTATGATAGTTCTTAGTTAGAATTTTTAATTATTAGGTAAGTGTTTCGGGTTTTAAGGTGCCCGAGGAAGTTCTAGAGTGTTGAGAGTTAAAAAATTATTTAGTGTAAGTGAGAGTTACATACTTAGTTTATTTTGAGGAAAAACTAACTTTTTCAAATTTTGGGCAGGAACCTGACTCGGGCGAGTCAAAATCAGGCGCGGTCGAGGTGTCTTACTCAGCTCACTTTGAAATTCAAAACGAAAAAAAGGGTCAGAAGTTCCAGAAGCATGACTCGACCGAGTTAGTTGTTGTCGCGGCCGAGTCAGTCGACTGAGCCCAAAAGAAGTTGAGATAGACGCTAAGGCAAGATTCCGTCAGAAGAAAGGCGCGGGCGAGTCACTAAGACGACTCGGTCGAGCCGTCGTTCGGCCAGGATTTTCCAAGGCGCACAGAAGCGTGACTCGGGCGTGCCACTTGGCCGACTCGGTCGAGTCGTATGCAGATTTTCTTTTTGTCGGGCTGTTTGCGGGTAAACTGAAATCTAGGTGGATAGGACCTTTAATTGTGACTACCGTGTTTCCATCGGGAGTTGTTGAGATTAAGAACCCCACTAATGAGTCTGTGTGGAAAGTTAACGGTCACAGGTTGAAACCTTTCTTTGAGCTTCCGGAGAAGGTGGATGTGGAATGTGTGACATTCCACGATCTGTCTGTTGGTTGAAGGAAGGTATGTTAACATTCTTGTATACATTGTAAATTAGTTTTCTTTTCTTTGTTTGTTTTCTTGTTTACTTCTCCTAATTATGCACTTACAAGAGGAAAGATCAATTTATTGTGCGTATGTGCATCATTCGTGGCATGTAAAATCAATCTCCATTTACAAGTCACGCAAAGATTCAATTATAATCCAATCAGGTATCATCTTTCCTTATTGTTTGAATATAGTTAGTGAGAAGTTTCTTTTTCATTTCTTTGGTGAGATTTTTGTTGTTTCTTCTTTTAGGGTGCTTGTTTTCCTCTCTTTTTAGTCACAATGAGGACATAGTGTGACCTTTTTGTGTGGGAGTGGGGAAGAATGCATGCCGGTTTTTTCTCTTTCCTTGTAAAAAGTTTTGGGGTAGTTATTTTCTTAGGTTTTGTGTGTTTTTGGTTTCATTTAACTTAAGTCTTTAGTTATGATAGTTGTTAGTTAGAATTTTTGATTATTAGGTAAGTGTTTCGGGTTTTAAGGTTCCCGGGGAGGTTCTAAAGTGTTGAGAGTTTAAAATTTTTTTTAGTGGAAGTGAGAGTTACATACTTAGTTTATTTTGAGGAAAAACTAACTTTTTCAAATTTTGGGCACGAACCTGACTCGGGTGAGTCACAATCTGGCGCGCCCGAGTTGTCTTACTCAACTAAATTTGAAATTCAAAACGAAAAGAAGGGTCAGAAGTTCCAGAAGCATGACTCGACCGAGTCAGTAGTTGGCGCGGCCGAGTCAGTCGACTAAGCCCAAAAGAAGTTGAGATAGACGCTATGGCAAGATTCCGTAAGAAGAAAGGCGCGGGCGACTCACTAAGACGACTCGGTCAAACCGTCGTTCGGCCAGGATTTTCCAAGGCGCACAGAAGCGTGACTCGGGCGTGCGACTTAGCCGACTCGGTCGAGTCGTATGCAGATCTGCTTTTTGTCGGGCTGTTTGCGGGTAAACTGAAATCTAGGTGGATGGGACCTTTTATTGTGACTACCGTGTTTCCATCGGGAGTTGTTGAGATTAAGAACCCCACTAATGAGTCTGCGTGGAAAGTTAACGGTCACAGGTTGAAACCTTTCTTGGAGCTTCCGGAGAAGGTGGATGTGGAATGTGTGACATTCCACGATCTGTTTGTTGGTTGAAGGAAGGTATGTTAACATTCTTGTATACATTGTAAATTAGTTTTCTTTTCTTTGTTTGTTTTCTTGTTTATTTCTCCTAATTATGCACTTACAAGAGGAAAGATCAATTTATTGTGCGTATTTGCATCATTCGTGGCATGTATAATCAATCTCCATTTACAAGTCACGCAAAGATTCAATTATAATCCAATCAGGTATCATCTTTCCTTATTGTTTGAATTTAGTTAGTGAGAAGTTTCTTTTTCATTTCTTTGGTGAGATTTTTGTTGTTTCTTCTTTTAGGGTGCTTGTTTTCCTCTCTTTTTAGTCACAATGAGGACATAGTGTGACCTTTTTGTGTGGGAGTGCGGAAGCATGCATGCCGGTTTTTTTCTCTTTCCTTGTAAAAAGTTTTGGGGTAGTTATTTTCTTAGGTTTTGTGTGTTTTTGGTTTCATTTTGCTTAAGTCTTTAGTTATGATAGTTCTTAGTTAGAATTTTTGATTATTAGGTAAGTATTTCGGGTTTGAAGGTGCCCGGGGAGGTTCTAAAGTGTTGAGAGTTTAAAAATTTTTTTAGTGGAAGTGAGAGTTACATACTTAGTTTAATTTGAGGAAAAACTAACTTTTTCAAATTTTGGGCAGGAACCTGACTCGGGTGAGTCACAATCTGGCGCGCCCGAGTTGTCTTACTCAGCTAACTTTGAAATTCAAAACGAAAAGAAGGGTCAGAAGTTCCAGAAGCATGACTCGACCGAAGTCGATTATCGCAGCCGGCCAGTCGACTGAGCCCAAAAGAAGTTGAGATAGACGTTAAGGCAAGATTCCGTAAGAAGAAAGGCGCGGGCGAGTCACTAAGACAACTCGGTCGAACCGTCGTTCGGCCAGGATTTTCCAAGGCGCAGAGAAGTGTGACTCGGGCGTGCCACTTAGCCGACTCGGTCGAGTCGTATGCAGATCTGCTTTTTGTCGAGCTGTTTGCGGGTAAACTGAAATTTAGGTGGATGCGACCTTTTATTGTGACTACCGTGTTTCCATCGGGAGTTGTTGAGATTAAGAACCCCACTAATGAGTCTGCGTGGAAAGTTAACGGTCACAGGTTGAAACCTTTCTTGGAGCTTCCGGAGAAGGTGGATGTGGAATGTGTGACATTCCACGATCTGTCTGTTGGTTGAAGGAAGGTATGTTAACATTCTTGTATACATTGTAAATTAGTTTTCTTTTCTTTGTTTGTTTTCTTGTTTATTTCTCCTAATTATGCACTTACAAGAGGAAAGATCAATTTATTGTGCGTATTTGCATCATTCGTGGCATGTATAATCAATCTCCATTTACAAGTCACGCAAAGATTCAATTATAATCCAATCAGGTATCAACTTTCGTTATTGTTTGAATTTAGTTAGTGAGAAGTTTCTTTTTCATTTCTTTGGTGAGATTTTTGTTGTTTCTTCTTTTAGGGTGCTTGTTTTCCTCTCTTTTTAGTCACAATGAGGACATAGTGTGACCTTTTTGTGTGGGAGTGGGTAAAATAAATGCATGCCGGTTTTTTTCTCTTTCCTTGTAAAAAGTTTTGGGGTAGTTATTTTCTTAGGTTTTGTGTGTTTTTGGTTTCATTTTGCTTAAGTCTTTAGTTATGATAGTTCTTAGTTAGAATATTTGATTATTAGGTAAGTGTTTCGGGTTTTAAGGTGCCCGGGGAGGTTCTAGAGTGTTGAGAGTTTAAAAACTTTTTAGTGTAAGTGAGAGTTACATACTAGTTCATTTTGAGGAAAAACTAACTTTTTCATATTTTGGGCAGGAACCTGACTCGGGCGAGTCAAAATCAGGCGCGGCCGAGTTGTCTTACTCAGCTCACTTTGAAATTCAAAACGAAAAAAAGGGTCAAAAGTTCCAGAAGCATGACTCGACTGAGTCAATAGTTGGCGCGGCCGAGTTAGTCGATTGAGCCCAAAAGAAGTTGAGATAGACGCTAAGGCAAGATTTCGTCAGAAGAAAGGCGCGGGCGAGTCACTAAGTCGAATCGGTCGAGCCGTCGTTCGGCCAGGATTTTCCAAGGCGCACAGAAGCGTGACTCGGGCGAGCCACTTAGCCGACTCGGTCGAGTCGTATGCAGATCTGCTTTTTGTCGGGCTGTTTGCGGGTAAACTTAAATCTAGGTGGATGGGACCTTTTATGGTGACTACCCTGTTTCCATCGGGAGTTGTTGAGATTGAGAACCCCACTAATGAGTCTGTGTGGAAAGTTAACGGTCACAGGTCGAAATCTTTCTTGGAGCTTCCGGAGAAGGTGGATGTGGAATGTGTGACATTCCACGATCTGTCTGTTGGTTGGAGGAAGGTATGTTAACATTCTTGTATACATTGTAAATTAGTTTTCTTTTCTTTGTTTGTTTTCTTGTTTACTTCTCCTAATTATGCACTTACAAGAGGAAAGATCAATTTATTGTGCGTATTTGCATCATTCGTGGCATGTATAATCAATCTCCATTTACAAGTCACGCAAAGATTCAATTATAATCCAATCAGGTATCATCTTTCCTTAATGTTTGAATATAGTTAGTGAGAAGTTTCTTTTTCATTTCTTTGGTGAGATTTTTGTTGTTTCTTCTTTTAGGGTGCTTGTTTTCCTCTCTTTTTAGTCACAATGAGGACATAGTGTGACCTTTTTGTGTGGGAGTGGGGAAGAATGCATGCCGGTTTTTTTTCTTTCCTTGTAAAAAGTTTTGGGGTAGTTATTTTCTTTGGTTTTGTGTGTTTTTGGTTTCATTTTGCTTAAGTCTTTAGTTATGATAGTTCTTAGTTAGAATTTTTGATTATTAGGTAAGTGTTTCGGGTTTTAAGGTGCCCGGGGAGGTTCTAGAGTGTTGAGAGTTTTAAAAAAATTTTGGTGTAAGTGAGAGTTACTTACTTAGTTTATTTTGAGGAAAAACTAACTTTTTCAAATTTTGGGCAGGAACCTGACTCGGGTGAGTCAAAATCAGGCGCGGCCGAGTTGTCTTACTCAGCTCTATTTGAAATTCAAAACGAAAAAAAGGGTCAGAAGTTCCAGAAGCATGACTCAACCGAGTCAGTTGTTGGCACGGCCGAGTCAGTCGACTGAGCCCAAAAGAAGTTGAGATAGACGCTAAGGCAAGATTCCGTAAGAAGAAAGGCGCGGGCGAGTCACTAAGACGACTCGGTCGAACCGTCGTTCGGCCAGGATTTTCCAAGGCGCACAGAAGCGTGACTCGGTCGTGCGACTTAGCCGACTCGGTCGAGTCGTATGCAGATCTGCTTTTTGTCGGGCTGTTTGCGGGTAAACTGAAATCTAGGTGGATGGGACCTTTTATTGTGACTACCGTATTTCCATCGGGAGTTGTTGAGATTAAGAACCCCACTAATGAGTCTGTGTGGAAAGTTAACGGTCACAGGTTGAAACCTTTCTTGGAGCTTCCGGAGAAGGTGGATGTGGAATGTGTGACATTCCACGATCTGTCTGTTGGTTGAAGGAAGGTATGTTAACATTCTTGTATATATTGTAAATTAGTTTTCTTTTCTTTGATTGTTTTCTTGTTTACTTCTCCTAATTATGCACTAACAAGAGGAAAGATCAAATTATTGTGCGTATGTGCATCATTCGTGGCATGTAAAATCAATCTCCATTTACAAGTCACGCAAAGATTCAATTATAATCCAATCAGGTATCATCTTTCCTTATTGTTTGAATTTAGTTAGTGAGAAGTTTCTTTTTCATTTCTTTGGTGAGATTTTTGTTGTTTCTTCTTTTAGGATGCTTGTTTTCCTCTCTTTTAAGTCACAATGAGGACATAGTGTGACCTTTTTGTGTGGGAGTGCGGAAGCATGCATGCCGGTTTTTTCTCTTTCCTTGTAAAAAGTTTTGGGGTAGTTATTTTCTTAGGTTTTGTGTGTTTTTGGTTTCATTTTGCTTAAGTCTTTAGTTATGATAGTTCTTAGTTAGAATTTTTGATTATTAGGTAAGTGTTTCGAGTTTTAAGGTGCCCGGGGAGGTTCTAAAGTGTTGAAAGTTTAAAACTTTTTTTAGTGAGAGTTACATACTTAGTTTATTTTGAGGAAAAACTAACTTTTTCAAATTTTGGGCACGAACCTGACTCGGGTGAGTCACAATCTGGCGCGCCCGAGTTGTCTTACTCAACTAACTTTGAAATTCAAAACGAAAAGAAGGGTCAGAAGTTCCAGAAGCATGACTCAATTGAGTCAGTTGTTGGCACGGCCGAGTCAGTCGACTGAGCCCAAAAGAAGTTGATATAGACGCTAAGGCAAGATTCCGTAAGAAGAAAGGCGCGGGCGAGTCACTAAGACGACTCGGTCGAACCGTCGTTCGGCAAGGATTTTCCAAGGCGCACAGAAGCGTGACTCGGGCGTGCGACTTAGCCGACTCGGTCGAGTCGTATGCAGATCTGCTTTTTGTCGGGCAGTTTGCGGGTAAACTGAAATCTAGGTGGATGGGACCTTTTATTGTGACTACCGTATTTCCATCGGGAGTTGATGAGATTAAGAACCCCACTAATGAGTCTGTGTGGAAAGTTAACGGTCACAGGTTGAAACCTTTCTTGGAGCTTCCGGAGAAGGTGTATGTGGAATGTGTGACATTCCACGATCTGTCTGTTGGTTGAAGGAAGGTATGTTAACATTCTTGTATATATTGTAAATTAGTTTTCTTTTCTTTGTTTGTTTTCTTGTTTAATTCTCCTAATTATGCTCTAACAAGAGGAAAGATCAATTTATTGTGCGTATGTGCATCATTCGTGGCATGTATAATCAATCTCCATTTACAAGTCATGCAAAGATTCAATTATAATCCAATCAGATATCATCCTTCCTTATTGTTTGAATTTAGTTAGTGAGAAGTTTCTTTTTCATTTCTTTGGTGAGATTTTTGTTGTTTCTTCTTTTAGGGTGCTTGTTTTCCTCTCTTTTTAGTCACAATGAGGACATAGTGTGACCTTTTTGTGTGGGAGTGCGGAAGCATGCATGCCGGTTTTTTCCTCTTTCCTTGTAAAAAGTTTTGGGGTAGTTATTTTCATAGGTTTTATGTGTTTTTGGTTTCATTTTGCTTAAGTCTTTAGTTATGATAGTTCTTAGTTAGAATTTTTGATTATTAGGTAAGTGTTTCGGGTTTTAAGGTGCCCGGGGAGGTTCTAAAGTGTTGAGAGTTTAAAAATTTTTTTAGTGGAAGTGAGAGTTACATACTTAGTTTATTTTGAGGAAAAACTAACTTTTTCAAATTTTGGGCAGGAACCTGACTCGGGTGAGTCACAATATGGCACGCCCGAGTTGTCTTACTCAGCTAACTTTGAAATTCAAAACGAAAAGAAGGGGCAGAAGTTCCAGAAGCATGACTCGACCGAGTCAGTAGTTGGCGCGGCCGAGTCAGTCGACTAAGCCCAAAAGAAGTTGAGATAGACGCTAAGGCAAGATTCCGTTAGAAGAAAGACGCGGGCGAGTCACTAAGACGACTCGGTGGAGCCGTCTTTCGGCCAGGATTTTCCAAGGCGCACAGAAGCGTGACTCGGGCGAGCCATTTAGCCGACTCGGTCGAGTCGTATGCAGATCTGCTTTTTGTCGGGCTGTTTGCAGATAAACTGAAATCTAGGTGGATGGGACCTTTAGTTGTGACTACCGTGTTTCCATCGGGAGTTGTTGAGATTAAGAACCCCACTAATGAGTCTATGTGGAAAGTTAACGGTCACAGATTGAAACCTTTCTTGGAGCTTGCGGATAAGATGGATGTGGAAAGTGTGACATTCCACGATCTGTCTGTTGGTTGAAGGAAGGTATGTTAACATTCTTGTATACATTGTAAATTAGTTTTCTTTTCTTTGTTTGTTTTCTTGTTTACTTCTCCTAATTATGCACTTACAAGAGGAAAGATCAATTTATTGTGCGTATTTGCATCATTCGTGGCATGTATAATCAATCTCCATTTACAAGTCACGCAAAGATTCAATTATAATCCAATCAGGTATCATCTTTCCTTATTGTTTGAATTTAGTTAGTGAGAAGTTTCTTTTCATTTCTTTGGTGAGATTTTTGTTGTTTCTTTTTTTGGGTGCTTGTTTTCCTCTTTTTTTAGTCACAATGAGGACATAGTGTGACCTTTTTGTGTGGGAGTGGGGAAGAATGCATGCCGGTTTTATTCTCTTTCCTTGTAAAAAGTTTTGGGGTAGTTATTTTCTTAGGTTTTGTGTGTTTTTGGTTTCATTTTGCTTAAGTCTTTAGTTATGATAGTTCTTAGTTAGAATTTTTAATTATTAGGTAAGTGTTTCGGGTATTAAGGTGCCCGGGGAGGTTCTAGAGTGTTGAGAGTTTTAAAATTTTTTTAGTGTAAGTGAGAGTTACTTACTTAGTTTATTTTGAGGAAAAACTAACTTTTTCAAATTTTGGGCAGGAACCTGACTCGAGCGAGTCAAAATCAGGCGTGGCCGAGTTGTCTTACTTAGCTCACTTTGAAATTCAAAACGAAAATAAGGGTCAGAAGTTCCAGAAGCATGACTCGACCGAGTCAACAGTTGGCGCGGCCGAGTTAGTTGATTGAGCCTAAAAGAAGTTGAGATAGACGCTAAGGCAAGATTCCGTCAGAAGAAAGGCGCGGGCGAGTCACTAAGACGACTCGGTCGAGCCGTCGTTGGGCCAGGATTTTCCAAGGCGCACAGAAGCGTGACTCGGGCGAGCCACTTAGCCAACTCGGTCGAGTCGTATGCAGATCTGCTTTTTGTCGGGCTGTTTGCGGGTAAGCTGAAATCTAGGTGGATGGGACCTTTAATTGTGACTACCGTGTTTCCATCTAGAGTTGTTGATATTAAGAACCCCACTAATGAGTCTGTGTGGAAAGTTAACAGTCACAGGTTGAAACCTTTCTTTGAGCTTCCCGAGAAGGTGGATGTGGAATGTGTGACATTCCACGATTTGTCTGTTGATTGATGGAAGGAATGTTAACATTCTTGTATATATTGTAAATTAGTTTTCTTTTCTTTGTTTGTTTTCTTGTTTAATTCTCCTAATTATGCTCTAACAAGAGGAAAGATCAATTTATTGTGCGTATGTGCATCATTCGTGGCATGTATAATCAATCTCCATTTACAAGTCATGCAAAGATTCAATTATAATCCAATCAGATATCATCCTTCCTTATTGTTTGAATTTAGTTAGTGAGAAGTTTCTTTTTCATTTCTTTGGTGAGATTTTTGTTGTTTCTTCTTTTAGGGTGCTTGTTTTCCTCTCTTTTTAGTCACAATGAGGACATAGTGTGACCTTTTTGTGTGGGAGTGCGGAAGCATGCATGCTTTTTCCTCTTTCCTGTTAAAATGTTTTGGGGTAGTTATTTTCATAGGTTTTAGTTGTTTTTGGTTTAATTTTGCTTAAGTCTTTAGTTATGATAGTTCTTAGTTAGAATTTTTGATTATTAGGTAAGTGTTTCGGGTTTTAAGGTGCCCGGGGAGGTTCTAAAGTGTTGAGAGTTTAAAAATTTTTTTAGTGGAAGTGAGAGTTACATACTTAGTTTATTTTGAGGAAAAACTAACTTTTTCAAATTTTGGGCAGGAACCTGACTCGGGTGAGTCACAATATGGCACGCCCGAGTTGTCTTACTCAGCTAACTTTGAAATTCAAAGCGAAAAGAAGGGGCAGAAGTTCCAGAAGCATGACTCGACCGAGTCAGTAGTTGGCGCGGCCGAGTCAGTCGACTAAGCCCAAAAGAAGTTGAGATAGACGCTAAGGCAAGATTCCGTTAGAAGAAAGACGCGGGCGAGTCACTAAGACGACTCGGTGGAGCCGTCTTTCGGCCAGGATTTTCCAAGGCGCACAGAAGCGTGACTCGGGCGAGCCATTTAGCCGACTCGGTCGAGTCGTATGCAGATCTGCTTTTTGTCGGGCTGTTTGCAGATAAACTGAAATCTAGGTGGATGGGACCTTTAGTTGTGACTACCGTGTTTCCATCGGGAGTTGTTGAGATTAAGAACCCCACTAATGAGTCTATGTGGAAAGTTAACGGTCACAGATTGAAACCTTTCTTGGAGCTTGCGGATAAGATGGATGTGGAAAGTGTGACATTCCACGATCTGTCTGTTGGTTGAAGGAAGGTATGTTAACATTCTTGTATACATTGTAAATTAGTTTTCTTTTCTTTGTTTGTTTTCTTGTTTACTTCTCCTAATTATGCACTTACAAGAGGAAAGATCAATTTATTGTGCGTATTTGCATCATTCGTGGCATGTATAATCAATCTCCATTTACAAGTCACGCAAAGATTCAATTATAATCCAATCAGGTATCATCTTTCCTTATTGTTTGAATTTAGTTAGTGAGAAGTTTCTTTTCATTTCTTTGGTGAGATTTTTGTTGTTTCTTTTTTTGGGTGCTTGTTTTCCTCTTTTTTTAGTCACAATGAGGACATAGTGTGACCTTTTTGTGTGGGAGTGGGGAAGAATGCATGCCGGTTTTATTCTCTTTCCTTGTAAAAAGTTTTGGGGTAGTTATTTTCTTAGGTTTTGTGTGTTTTTGGTTTCATTTTGCTTAAGTCTTTAGTTATGATAGTTCTTAGTTAGAATTTTTAATTATTAGGTAAGTGTTTCGGGTATTAAGGTGCCCGGGGAGGTTCTAGAGTGTTGAGAGTTTTAAAATTTTTTTAGTGTAAGTGAGAGTTACTTACTTAGTTTATTTTGAGGAAAAACTAACTTTTTCAAATTTTCAAGGGAACCCGACTGAGCGAGTCAAAATCAGGCGCGGCCGAGTTGTCTTACTCAGCTCACTTTGAAATTCAAAACGAAAAAAAGGGTCAGAAGTTCCAGAAGCATGACTCGACCGAGTCAACAGTTGGCGCGGCCGAGTTAGTTGATTGAGCCTAAAAGAAGTTGAGATAGACGCTAAGGCAAGATTCCGTCAGAAGAAAGGCGCGGGCGAGTCACTAAGACGACTCGGTCGAGCCGTCGTTGGGCCAGGATTTTCCAAGGCGCAAGCGTGACTCGGCGAGCCACTTAGCCAACTCGGTCGAGTCGATGCAGATCCGCTTTGTCGGCCGTTTGCGTAAGTCAAATCTAGGTGGATGGGACCTTTAATTGTGACTACCGTGTTTCCATCTAGAGTTGTTGATATTAAGAACCCCACTAATGAGTCCGTGGAAAGTTAATACACAGTTGAAACCTTTCTTTGAGCTTCCCGAAGGTGGATGTGGAATGTGTGACATTCCACGATTTGTCTGTTGATTGATGGAAGGAATGTTAACATTCTTGTATATATTGTAAATTAGTTTTCTTTTCTTTGTTTGTTTTCTTGTTTAATTCTCCTAATTATGCTCTAACAAGAGGAAAGATCAATTTATTGTGCGTATGTGCATCATTCGTGGCATGTATAATCAATCTCCATTTACAAGTCATGCAAAGATTCAATTATAATCCAATCAGATATCATCCTTCCTTATTGTTTGAATTTAGTTAGTGAGAAGTTTCTTTTTCATTTCTTTGGTGAGATTTGTGTTGTTTCTTCTTTTAGGGTGCTTGTTTTCCTCTCTTTTTAGTCACAATGAGGACATAGTGTGACCTTTTTGTGTGGGAGTGCGGAAGCATGCATGCCGGTTTTTTCCTCTTTCCTTGTAAAAAGTTTTGGGGTAGTTATTTTCTTAGGTTTTATGTGTTTTTGGTTTCATTTTGCTTAAGTCTTTAGTTATGATAGTTCTTAGTTAGAATTTTTGATTATTAGGTAAGTGTTTCGGGTTTTAAGGTGCCCGGGGAGGTTCTAAAGTGTTGAGAGTTTAAAAATTTTTTTAGTGGAAGTGAGAGTTACATACTTAGTTTAGTTTGAGGAAAAACTAACTTTTTCAAATTTTGGGCTGGAACCTGACTCGGGCAAGTCACAATCAGGAATCAGGTGCGCCCGAGTTGTCTTACTCAGCTAACTTTGAAATTCAAAACGAAAAGAAGGGTCAGAAGTTCCAGAAGAATTACTATACCGAGTCAGTAGCCAAAAGAAGTTGAGATAGACGCTAAGGCAAGATTCTGTCAGAAGAAAGGCGCGGGCGAGTCACTAAGACGATTCGGTCGAGCCGTCGTTCGGCCAGGATTTTCCAAGGCGCACAGAAGCGTGACTCGAACGAGCCACTTAGCCGACTCGGTCGAGTCGTATGCACATCTGCTTTTTGTCGGTATGTTTTATTCAGATTTCTCTCATTTCTCTCATAATTTCTCACTCGTTTTCTCTCTCATCTCACTCTCTTACTTCCCCCAAACCCTAACACCTTACCCTAACTCTCAATCTTCACTAATCTCTTCTCTTTCTTCTAAGATTTTCGAAGTTTTGTGCCCTAGCTGTGCGATTTTCGGTCTGTGCGTTTGTCACAAGAATATTTGCAACTGTGTGTGCCCTAATAGTGTTGCAATTCCCTTGTTCTTGTGGAGGGTTCAAGTGTTTCAAGAACTCAAGAAAAAGGGCGTTGCTTGTAGTTGTTGGGTGCGAAATTGAGTTTAGAAAAGGGGTAGTGTGAATCCTCCCTTGGTGCTTCAAGTTTTTGGGTGTTCGATTGTGCCTAGTTGATTTGGAGTCATTGGTGCTCGAATTGGGACTCAAGATCTCAGCAACTTTCGCCTTTTGTGCTTATTTGGAAGGTAACATCCAAAATTGGTGATTTAAGTTCAAATTTCAAAGTTAAGTTGGGTGTTGCTTGTGAATTGTTCTTGGAAATTAGGACTTGAGTGCTTGTGTTTATTTATTGCTATCTTAAGTTCACATATATTGCACCAAGTCACGAATATGGTTCGATCCAAGCGTGTGCACACTAATGAAGAACGATCCCCCTCACCTCCACCTGAATCCTCTTCGGCCGTGGACAAAGATCGTTACAAGGCACAACCACCCACACCTCTTCAAGCTGCGGAAGTAAGAATTACATTTAGGGATGCCCATCATAAGGAAAAATATGAGTTGTATCAACGTCGGAAAATCTGTGCTCCCGATATCTATGATGAGGCGACCGTGAACAAAGTCTATTGTGGGCCGAGTTCTGCATATATCATTCAAGTTTTGGGGTAGAGCACTTTCATAAAAATTGACGAGTCTATCTACGACAAACCCATCCTCTAGTTCTCAAGCTCATTGCAAGTGAAGGATGATGGAAAACCAAATGCGAAGTTTCGTTATAGGGTTGAAGAGCTATGTCGCGCGTTAGGTTTACCGGAGGATAGGATGTTTTATGAAGAAGCCGCTCACTTTGATGAGCAAGCCGCTATGAAGAGCCTAACATGATGGCGAAGGAAGCACAAACGGTGGCACGCCGAAGACACCTCCTTTTTGACAAAAAATTCCAAGGCTCGGGACTTATCCAACTTGGCCATTAAGATTTTTCATCGTACAGTTTCGAGCTTGGTTTTCGGCAGGGATGATGGGAGGGCCAACGTCAGGAGGGATGACTTGTTTGTGATTTTCAACACCCTCCAAGGAAAAAGGGTTAATACGGGGTCATGTATTTTACATTGCTTAAAGGAAATTACCTCCAAGAACCTTTCAAGCACGATCCACATGGGGCATATCATATGCCACTTCTTGAAGAAACAATGGTTTGGAGCGTACATAAGCAAGTTCAAACCACGGTATTTTCCCGACCCAATTGACGGGATACGATTACAGTGCATGGGCATACTTGAGAGGCACCGCACAAAACATATTTACAAGCATGGTTCTGATAGAGATGCGACGTCCATTCATTTGGACCATGAGAGAGCTACGCGTTGGTTAGATGTGACCAATACACACAATTGGTCGTATGGGGAGAATCCAAGGAGTCACCGTCGAGTAGAGGGTCCCGACGACCCTTTTGCGAATGAAGAAGAAGAGGAGAAAGAAGAGGAAGAAGAAGAGGAAGAAGAAGAGGAACCGGAAAATTAGGGTGAGCAAGTGGTAGTGGTTCTCAAGAGGTTACGATGGGATACTTGGCTAGCCAGATGGATAAAGTGAGTGTTGATCTCCGGGAGCAAGGAACTTTGCCCCAAAGCACTTATAACCTAATGGAGAGTCAACAAGAACTCCTACGTGCTCAACAATCTACGCTCGATAGGCACGAGGGGTACTTTCGGCGCTACGACGAGTACTTCCATCAACAAAATCAATACTGGAGAGATTGGGGGTGTTATCACTATGCCATGGCCGATCGTCTACCGACACCGCCCGACTACGTCAACCAGTACTACCCAACGTACTTCCCGTATTACCCTTACCCTCCTCCGGGAGGCGATGAGCAATGATTGTGAGCAACACACCCCCCTCTTATCTCTTGCATTGGATTATTTGACTGTTATCTTGTGATACATGTATGGGGGGGGTGTGCTTGTGTGATGGGGTATGATGGAAGGTTCTCCAATATGATTTTGCATTCTTGAGACTTGTTGGATGTTGAGTGTCGCTTCACTGGCTTTGTCATGGTTTGTTGGATGGGATGATTGTCGTTGTAAGCTTGTGCATCATGAACTGGGGTTGTATGGAGGAGGATGTATGGTTTACGTTTGGGGTTTTCTCATTCGTAGGACCGAGTAGTGGCGAGGTATTTCACCCTCAATTCCCGCCTCACATAATTTGATTCGGGGTTGAGGTTAGGCATTGATCATGTACATATTGTAAATATTTTGAGTTTTCTTTAATTAGTTAGTCTTTAGTTTCTTGCCTTGTATAGTTTGATTTTCCTTTTGATCTAGCATGTAAACATTTTACACATAGTATGCTTTCGTTGTCTATCTCTATTATATGGTGTCATGTTCGTGGATCGCGATTTGGACATGCGTTATTTGAAGACCTTCAGGTAACTTCATTCCACCCTCTCTTTATGTGAATATATCATTGATCCATGATGCATGCTTGATTTTCTTTTGGGTGGCAAACCCCTTGAGTGTGATTGTTGGATATACATTGTTGTTGGTGTCATGTTCGTGGATCGCGATTTGGACATGCGTTATTTGAAGACCTTCAGGTAACTTCATTCCACCCTCTCTTTATGTGAATATATCATTGATCCATGATGCATGCTTGATTTTCTTTTGGGTGGCGAACCCCTTGAGTGTGATTGTTGGATATACATTGTTGTTGGTGTCGTAAGGGCTCGGGTCACCACCATTTTTATTTGTTTTGTGTTTGATTGTGTGCTTTTAGGTTTTCTACCTTACTTGTGACACCCTTCTTCACACAATGGGGACATTGTGAAGTTTTGTGTTGGAGTGGGGGGTGATTCTTCCATTTGTCATGGGTAGATCACCTAGCTTTTGAGTCTTTGTTTTCGTTTTTTGTAGTTTGTGTCGAAAAATTTGAAAATTTCTGTGTGAAAAAGGAGAAAAAAGGGAGTGAAAAAACCTTAAAAGTTTTCGTTTTCGTGTTTTTTGTTTTTTTTTGCTTCGTTTCTTGGGTTTCGTTGTCAAAATTGGGAAGCCGTTCTTAATCTTCTTTAAAAGAAACCGGTTTGAGCATTTTCGACCCTTTCTTAAGCGACTGCCATGACTTACTTAATTAGACTCCTTTCATCGAGTGTTTAGTGGGATCCCATTTCTTTATTTTTTTATGTTATGGTTGAAACTGAGAGATTCTAGGGATTCATGTCCGAGTTTGTTTTTCTAAATAGCAAAAGCAAAAACAAAGTCAAAAGCAAAAGCAAAAGCAAAAGAAAGAAAGAAAAAAGAAAGAAAAGTTAAATAAATTGATTAAGTGAGGCATGTCGGCTTTACGACATCAACCACCATACACTTAGCAAACCTACACGGGCCCGGTATTAGCGGTACGGCGCTATTACCCCTTAAACCTCCTTCTATATCGTTCGCGATAAAGAGGTGAATGGAAAAGACTGTGTGGGAGGGTAAACTCCATTTTGGGCCGTCCAATTCCCGAAAGTAAGGCTAGTACCGACCATTAAAAAGTAAAAAAAGAAGGAAAATTTGTTGTGAATACCCAACCCTAAAAGTAGAAAAAAGTTTGAAGTGTTAGCAAAGTGAAGGGCCTTTCCTTGCATTACCTGCGACCCTCACCAAGCCAAGGGCGACCAAATGCGAGGGAGTGCAACTCCTTGTTTATTTTCTGTTGTTCGCTTGTTTTAAGTTCGGGCGTTAGTCTTTGGAGTTGTTCGGAATCAGTTAGAATTTTCTAAACTTTTATGAAAATGGGATTTAGCTTTACAGGAGGTGTAAGGTATCGAAAACTCCAAAGATTGAAAGTTGTTTGAGTTAGATGTATGTGAGATGCTCATAACGGTTCCTTTTGGAGGATTAACATCGTTTTCTAGATTGAAACAACTCGATTCTTGAGATGAGCAATTTTCTTGTCTTTCTTTTCTAACTTTTTTTTTCACTTTTTCTCTCTCCTTTTTCTTTGGCTTTTGTGGGTATAGTTGCTATAAACCCTCACGAGACCTACCTCGTCCACCCGGGCTGTCGGCGGGTTTAAAGGGCTTGATGTATACGCTAAATGCATCCGCGATTCCTGCGAAAGTGAGTTAGGGTTTTAGTTTTCTTTTTCTAGTCTTTTTCTTTGTTTTTAGTTTACTCGGGGCGAGCAAACCCTTGTGTAGGAGTGGTGTTCGGTCTCGTTCCGAGCCTAATTCTTCTCTTTATTAGGGTGTTTTTATATGTTCTAACCCCGTGTAACATGTTAGTTATGAGGTTTTTCTAGTTTTATAGGAAAATGAGAGATTGAGCCAAGATGGAGCCAAAACGGAGTAGAATTTATAAAAAAGAGGAAGTAGTAACAGGAGGGGCAGCAGGATGACTCGCCCGAGTCATATCCTGGCTCGCCCGAGCCCACCATCTGGGAGTCTTGAAGCATGCAACTTGCCAGCATCAGCCGAGCCAAGGAGAAGTGAAAGTCAGAAGGCTGACTCGCCCGAGTCACCCTCTGGCTCGGGCGAGTCAAGCCTCTGCGGGCCGCCATGAAACTCAGAAGTTTGACCAAGTCAAGGAGCAGCCAGAGAGATGGCTCAACCGAGTCACTATCACGAATCGACTGAGTCCATCGCCTGTGCTGCCGAAGAAAATCTGCCAAGAAGACATTGTCCAGCAGGCTAGAAGCCTGACTCGGCCGAGTCAGGGGGTGACTCGCCCGAGTTACCCTGATTTTCTGCGTATAATCTGGGATTGAAATGCTGCGTTTTATGTAACAAATTGGGCTCAATATATTTACTCTCAGCTGCGTTTTTATGGGGGAATCTTTAACCTAGTTTTATTTGTTGTTAATTAGCTTTGAATGCTTTTCAAGTTGTAATCTCTCTCTCTCTCTCTCTCTTAGGTTTTCATTGTCTTGTTCTTCAAGATACTTTGTAATCATCTTTCAATCAATCCATTTTCAGAGTTTTTTTTCATTGTCTTTTTTTCATTTATGTTTTCATTTTAGTATTTCTTGTTTTGATGATTAAGTTAGCCACAAAACAATCCAACTTTTAGTGAGGAGGACGATTAAGGGTCACAAATCCTACTTCAAAGTGAGGATTTGAGGATTCTTAGTAATCCAATTCACGCTTTCTTATTTGTCCGAGAGGAAGCTCAAGGTGAAGGATTCAAGTGAAGTTTAGGTCATCAAAGGTATAATCTCTTGTTCCTAATTTCATTATTAGTTGTAGTTTTATTGCTTTCTTAATTTCATGCTTTTAGTTGGTTTGTGATTCTAGTTTACTTGATTGTTTTCAGTGCTACTTGATTTGCTCATGATTTCATGCTTTCTCTTACTTGTCTTTTTTTATTACTTTTGGTAGTTGACTGATTTGGTGCATACCTAGGATTAGTTTTAATTGCTTACCTTTACTTGATTTATTTCTTATTGTATTGGGAAAACTCTTGACAAACCATAGATCCTAAGAATACCAGACACCCATCCTTGAGATCGACAACCTTACCTAAACCACAAAATACGCAACCGAATAGACCCCCAAGTTCAAAACTTGGTTGTGTCACATGGAGTCCATTTCGAAATTTTATGACTCTTAAACTATCAAAGTTGGTCAATAAAGGAATTCTTGTACTCATTCCATACTTAACCACGCCTCACCTTGTTGAGTTCGGTCCTCAACTTCTTGAGCCGCATCCAATTAGTCCACGACTACTTAAGTCTCGTCCCTCGCTTTGTGACAATTAGACAGAAAAGGGGTGAGAGTAGTGAGATATAATCGATAGGGAAGTAGTTTGTGGCTCATGAACTTCACCAAGTTAATAAAATCTCTCCCACTCATTCTCCTAGAGATAAGCATGATCACTTAGAAGAAAGAAATTTGAGTCACAAACATTTAACCTCAAAACAATTAAAGAATATGCATCCTTTTGTTTCTTTTAGACAATCCACAGGGAAACAACTTTTGATATGAGTGCAAGACAAGCAATAGGTCTAACCTATTGATGATTCTCGCAAACATAAATAAAAAAAATAGACAAGGAACAATTTCTCTCCATATCCCATATGGTGTTTTTCTAACAACTTTGAAGGTAGAAAAGTTAGAACAAATAAGCAATTATTAAGGACGTACCCCAAAAGTAAACAGAAGACTTTTGACTCAAGAATCATCGATCATACCATTACTCGTAGGGTATTATTTGTTTTACCAGACACACCATCAACCATGGTGTTCTTGGAGGAATAAGAAATATGAAACAATCTCTTCGATGAAAACTAAACTCTTGGCTCAAAACTTCAGCACCTTGACTCACTCGAAGGGCTTTAATTTTATCTTGCCAAGTAGTTCCTACACTTCATTCACGAAAACTTGAAACTCTTTAAGGATTCCAAATCATGACACATTAAGTGGCATAACCATGTCTACTAGGATTGTCATACGAAGTAATGAAGTATTTTCGCTCATTCTTGGTTCTAGTTTCTGGTACAGCCAAATACATGTCATATGTACCAGCCCTAAACCCTTTACTAGGTCGCTCATCAATTCAAGTGAAAAAAAATGATAATGTCATTTATCCTATCATATATACTTTGCAAAATATAGTGTTTCAAAGTTCAACGCATCCAAAATGCCTGCACGAAGCAGCATATGGATGCAAGTTCTAATTTAGAGTAAGTTAAGCGGAAAACCAAAATTGCAACGGCTTGAGTCATGAAATCCACTTAGTTTGCACTTAATGTGATGAATATGTTTATCTTAATCTAGGATACACTAGTCATTCAATAAATGCCAGTATCATAATAGATCCATTCCTTAGAAATTAAAGCATCACCTTTACAATTTCAAAAGGAATAAGCATCAATTCCAAAAATCAAAATAGAAATCTAATTTCTGATTGATTACATGAACTAAATAACTAGTTATTAAGTTCAAGTACTCATTCGGAAGGAAAAAATAAACTAGAATCTTAAAGCATAAACTAGCAACTACTTGCTTGTATCTCATGCTAAGATCAACTCCTATCCTTGTTATCCCGTCCACTTTTCGGCTTTCATCCTGCACATTTCGAAAAATGTGACGTTTAATTTGGTATACAATACCCAAAATAGAGACATTTAGGATATATTCAATCACATATGTACCTAATTCAAGAAATCTCATTACTTAGACGGTAAGCCTGTCAGGTACTCCGGGCAACCCTTCTCCAAGAGATCTTAGACCTGCGCAACAACCTTACGCTTGCCTTCATGATCTTTAAGGCCCTTTTTGATTTTGTAGACCTCTTAAGGCACCTTCCCTTCTTGACCTTAGAAATGATCTTATAAGCCTCGTTACAAGCAATCAAGTCTTTCTCTACCGCTATGAGCATCTCCTGTAGCTTCAATAAGCTATAATCATGCCCTTGCCTGATGTAATCCATCGTGAAAGACTGGAATCCATCGTGCAACGAGCTCAGGATAATATCAACAACCGAGGTAGGGTCAAAAGGAAAGCCCAGCCCAGTCAAGTTGTTGAAGTGAATGATCATCTTCAACACATGTGGTCCAACAAGGTCGCCGACCTCCAGTTTGGATTTTAAGATCATGCTAGTAGTCTCATGTATTTCCTCAAGAATTTGCTTTACGTATAGAGATTCACAGAGAGAGACAATCTCGAAAGAGGACATGCCCCCAAAATACTTTTGGAGCTGCGAAGACATACTACCCAAGATCAGCTTAACCACATAAGTATCGTCATCATAATAACATTTCCACTTGGTTTTCTAAATTTCCGAGGCATTATTTGTTGGGGGGTCACCCTTAAGTATGTTAAGCACAAACTCTTTCTACTCTACCTTGAGAACATTTCCCAGATACTTGACCCAATTCAAGTAATTGGGTCTAGTGAGCTTCTCCTTATTAAGGTGGTAACGATGGTAAGGGTGATATATAACATACATTATGAATCTACAAGCCAAAACATTTCAATTAGGATTTAAACATCAATAAACTCTAGGAATTAATCCAATTTTAGTTTCAACATTAAAACACACCTAACTCTCATTTAGTATTTCAGTGTGACTAAGACCCAACGGGCACAAATCGACATCGAGTGAGCTTTGGCCCAAACAAACCTCGTGTCATATTGCCTAAGGTAGACCATCTCATGATCAGTCATTATAAACAATTCTTAGCGAGAGTGTGTGTATCGAGCTCATACATCAGTTCACTATGTTGCTCATGACTCTAGACTCTCTAGCCCACCATTATGGACAGACCCGACTCCCACCCAACTTGTTACCAATCTATAGATTACTTGCTTTGGTAATGACCGCCCATGATTCAAGTGGTGGTCTCTAGGATGACCAATCAACTGTCCAAAACTCCAAATATTAGAGAGTACAAATTTATTATCCTAAGCATGTGATTCTTGGTGAAACTAGTGAATCAAGAATAAAAAGCATAGTAAAGATAAAACGTACTAAGAACCATTTAAAGCATAAAATAAAGCCCCTGATATAGCCTCCTAGACTTGATTAAACATATTTAATTAAGATAAGCTAGTCTTCAAGAACTCTTTCTTGAAAGTTCTAGAATTCTAACTTGAACGATTCAAGGATTCTTTTTATTGTCACTTCAAGAACCTCTTCTCGAACGCTTTCAAGAACTACTTCTTGAAAGATTTGCAGCACGCATATTTGCACTTACTAAGATAGTCAAAGCAGTTAAACACACCTTTCATAACTTGTCTCAAAATCAGGAAGATTTGTAGAAATCAATTTCAAAAACTTTTAGTTCTCAACCAGACTTCTCAAGGTGAAGCAAGACAAACTGAAAGTCAAATTAGTTTACAAATCATCACCGAAGGTATTGCGGATTATTAATCCTAATCCTAACCTAATTTTTTTTTTAGTTTTTCTTGTATTTTCAAATTTTTTTTTGCTTTTTCAGATTTTTTTTTTTGTGATTGTTCTAATTTTTGGATGCAAAACGAAAGAAAAAGACAAACCGAAAGAAACTAAGTAAAGAAAAGAAAAGAAAATCTAGAATGTTCTCACTAATGCAACTAGGTGGATGCAGGTTTACCTAAAAAGATACTAAAAAAGGAAAACTGAAACAAAACACTCTAAAAACATAAAGACTCAAAATAAATGAAAAACAAAGATTTAACTAAAACTCACAAAAGAAAAAAAAAAAAACCCGAAAAACTAAACTAAGGAAAGAAAAATTTGAAAGAAAAACACGAAAATAAAGCGAAAAACAATTATACACTGTATATACACCCCCCCCCCAATGCTTAAACATAGCATTGTCCTCAATGCGAAGGACACACGTAAGAGGGGAAAAGCTGAAATTGTTAACGAAGTACAACTAATTCATAACAAACTTACAACAAAATTAAAGCCATCAGAACTCCCCCATGCTTGCACATTACTTAACTAACATGCAAGATTCAAGATTTTCACCTCAGCCACTCAACTCTACTAATCAAGAATAGAGCATAACTATCTTTAGGTTCCCAAAACAGAGGGTCAACATATCCAACTTCAAACCATCACATTCCACTCCAATAACAAGAACACTACTCTAATTATGCATATCAACAACGACATAAACTCACCCAGTTAAACAATCTAAATAAACAAGGTAGTATCAAAAATTACTCTAGCAAGGTGCACCAAACTATGAGCATGAACAATGGTGAATTGGACCAACATATCCAAGTATAACTTATAGTCATAAGATATGCAAAAACACACCAAAAATACTCGCAAGTAACAATGAAGTTGAAGAAGTAAGTAAGAATCGTACCTTGAAGTTACTTGAACACAAGTGAGGGTAAGAATTGCAAGCAAAAGAATTTTGAAAATTTTCAGATATGGAAATTGTTATGAACGAATTCTGGAAGGGATGTTGAGCAAAGTGGGGGCGAGCAAGTGCAAAAGAAGAAGAAAGAAAGGGGTTCTTTTATACACTAAGAAGAAACACAATTGGTGCTAAAATTTAGAATTCATAAAAGCGTTACCCCTTTTTGCAACACAATTGGGGTTAAAATTTAGAATTCATAAAAGCTAGTTTCTGCCTTTCTGTGTGAGACGCGGCTAGAGTCCTATGAGGCGCGACCAGCGTGTCTTCCCTGGGCATCGTCGTAATTTTGAGATAGCACCGGCGTCTTTGCTTCAGCATAGTAATTCAGTTATTTCCTCCTTCCTTTCCTAAAGTGAAACAAATCAACACAAGGAGAAAAAATATTAGACATTATCGAAGAAACAGTTAAAACCAAGAAAAATTAAGCAGGATAATCAGAAAGACATTTAGAATTCTAAGTATCAAAATAAACTCAGTGAAAGGGTCAAGAGCGGGGTCCTCGTTCCGGATGCCATCAAAGCCCTTAGTAGCTTGTCAAACTCTTCTTCATGCGGTTTGCAAGCTCGCAAATAAGAGAGCAATTGAAATCATATTAAGTAAAACATTAGTAACGCTCTCACTAATAAAAAAAATTTACTAAAAAAAATCAAAGGTATCAAAATATGCGGTCCACAAGAATTTTCTAGGAATGTCTTCTATGTATATCCAATACGGATCAAGGGAAGGGTCATAACCTCTAAATTTACCTAACGACAATTCATCACTGATATTGTTGGTTTCACAAGAATTAACCTCATATCCTAAATTAAATTGAATATCGAAGGTCTTTTCATCAGGTATGGGTTCCTCAAGGGTTTCTTGTAAAATAAGAAGGTGGTGAAAAAGGAATAGAAGAATGGAATAAATCATTGGGATCAGAGAGTACAATATTATCAGGGTCCTTGTTTGAAAAATTCAATTCACTATTAATTTTCTTGCTAGGTTCCTCATAAACACTATCAACCGACTTATGATGAATATCATCTTCATATTTAGTACCTAACCCATAAGTCTCACTCACCTTACACCTCATCGCCTTGTCGAGTATTACTTTGGCTATCCTTTGAGGAAACGGTATGAGTGGTATATAGACTCTCTGGTTAGTTACCGATGGATCTCCTTGTCCTTTCTTATCGCCTTGAGTGTCAACATCTACTAGTGGTTTGTTTTCTGGTTCAGGCTCTCCAAGGGGGTTATCACTGACTGGGTGTGGTTCGGTCTTACTACCCGCAGGTTGCATTCACTTAGGTTCATCTAATTGTTCCCCTCTCCGGAGAGTCAAAGCACTACAATGTTCATAGTAGACGAGTGAGGGGAGGTGTCCTGACGAGTCACTTGAGTCACTAATCTTTCATATTGGTTGGTCAGGGTCTCTACTCGCTCCAAAAGGCCCTTACCAACTCCACTTTGTTTCTGTTGGTTCAAACTACCTAGTGACAACTGAGGAAAAGGTAAGGGAATATAATGCAAATCAGAAACACCATGAGTAGTGTTTTTAGGTAAACTGGGATAAGGAGAATCGTTTAAACTAACTGCTAAAGGGAAGGGGGACTTATTAGAATCACATATTTCATCATTAAAATAGAAAGAATTAGAATTACGGTAAATGTCAAGCAATAAGTCACACCTTTCCAACAATTCAGTTGTCTCGATTTGTTTTTCTATAAGTCTAGCAATCTTAGGGCAAGTAGAATCATCATGTTCAGAAGAACGACATAAAGCACAAGTAACTGAATTACGAGGTCGGACACATGAAAGAGCATGAGATCCACAAGGATTAGGGTTCCTAGACGCATAATTAGAAATTTTGAAACTATACGTGTCATGTGCAAGCCATTCAAGTAATTTCCAAGCTTCATCAACAAATTTATCACAAAAACCAAAATAATTCAAAAGGCTACGGTTTCTCCGTTCACACATTCAAGAACAATACGAAGAGTCTCAGGTTTTCCTAACATGACACAACATGGAGCATGATCAACATATAAACGCTCAAAATATCTCCAAAATAATTCACGTTCAAATTGACGGAAAATAAAGAAGTGTCATATTTTTAGATTTTAAAATTTTTAATTTTTATTTGATTTTTTAGGGTTTTAAGAAAAACAATTAGAAAAGACTGGTCAACCAGAGTGCGTTCATCTAATGGCGGTTGGGGAAACAAATCCCCGGCAACGGCGCCAAAAATTTGATAGCCCAAAAACTGGATAGGTGCTTCCGCAAGTGCACAGGTGCAATGTAATATATCAAGGTGGTTCTGTCTCAGGGACTTGTGTTCAAATACGCATTAAACTAGTTTACTACAAAGGATGTTAGGTCGGCCAATTAGTTGTGTGAATAAGAAACTTAAGAAAGAAAATAAGAAAAGCTATAATCCTTAAGAATTCTAATGCATAGTTAAGGGAGTTTAGGGGAGTCCACTCTAGTTAATCAATCAATTAGGAGATAATTCTAATATAAGGTAACATTGATAGTGTTGGGGTCTATCATCTTTCTAAGGCCTATCACAGCAATCTTTCGATCCGAGGTGAGTTGCAGTGACTTAACAAAACACCAATTCTCATGGCTATTTAATTCAGTCAAAGATAAGAACCGATTATAATGCGACCCTAAACATGAACCCATTATTTCGAACTGTTTTCTATGTCTATTCAATCTTCATCTTTCCAATTCAAAATACAATCTTTCGATCTGATATTAATAATCTAAACCAAGTAAAGGATGGCCAATCAATTACTATGACATACATAACATGAAGATTAAACAACTGTATTAAAACCTGAAACCGAAAACACACACCATAAATGAATCAAGAAACATCGAGTTTATCCCCTAAACGAGGGATTTAGCTACTCATGATAATAAAAACTAGGAAAACAAATACGAAAACTAAATTACGAAACATAATAAAAGTAGAGAATAAACCAAACATCCGAGTCGTCGAATTAGATCTCTTCGTGTCACTCGATTCGATCTCCTTCTTTTCCTCTTCTGTTCCTAATATAATAGAACGGCTCCCTGAAGGGAGGAAAGCTAAAGAAACCTAAGACTACGACGAAATAAAACTGATTGAATAACTCTTGGATCCCCCAAAGTAAGCGGCGGAGCTTCCCTTTTATACGAGACAGCTGAGATGCGGCCAGCGGCCAAAGTGGCACTGTCAGCGCTGCACTTCGGCGATCAACGCTGCTGAGGGTCTTCTAGTTGCTACCAGCTGTTAGTCGAGTGGTTTGTAAGACCACGGTTTTATCGTTCTTCCACAGGGGGCTAGGGGCATTAGCTACAACTAGTTGACTCTAGATATGGTTTATGATCATGAAAGGATGAAAGACTTTAGGGTGAAAACAACACAAACACGCTATGTTCAGTCAAAAAGGTAAAACAATGGGTGTCGGGAGACTTTCGGGATGCGAGCGGGAATGAGGAAATGGGTTTCGCAACAAGAGAGTAACGAGAAAGCGAAATCAAATGGTAATTCCGTTAGAAAATACCAACCGGGCTTCCTCTTTCAAGGATAGTCCGGATTAACTTCCCCAAAATCCATCGACAGACCCGGGAAAGTTAACGGAATGGAATTTCCTAGTTAGTTTCTATTCGCTTTCGCGAACTAGAATACTAACTATCCTAATTCCTACCGTCCAACAAGCGTTGGATGTATTCGGGATGCTTTCGCACTCAAATAAATCCATTCGGGATGCTTTCGCACCCATTCACACCCATAATATCTCCCTAACCCATTAAGGTTCTAGCCACTAAACATCCTAACTATCATGATAATAACATCAACAACTTCATTCATGCTTAATCGAGTAAACAAGATGACAATAAACATTCAACAACACCAACAATATCAAAACAGAGATTAATAAATAAGCAATAAATTAGAGAGAGAGAGATTAAGAAATGCTCATGGATTGTGATGACAAGGGAGAAAACTTCAGAATAATAAAGCTCCAATGCTCCAAAGTTGAGAATAATCTTCAAACATCCAATAATAATCAAGAGAATCCAATACAAGAACCAATAATCTCAGCAAAGATCTTCCTTAACCCCCTAATCTAAGACTTAAAAATGTAATAAAGAGTGCTAAAGTATCATAAAAGATAGACAAAAACTGCTGTCTCCCCCCTTAGTAAAATGACCTAAAATACATTAAATAGTAATCAAGGTTGTTACTCAAAACTCATCATTTTACACAACAGACAAAACTGGCCCGCAGGGGACCGTGGGCACGGTCCTACGTAAGGCAGGTGATTTCTTCTCTTCGCTTCGCACCGCCGTGGGTACAGTCCCCAAGCACCGTGGTCACGGTATAGGCGATTAGGGATGACAACTTTTCGCTCCTTCACACCTCCGTAGCTACGGTCTTGGGAGACCGTGGCCACGTTCTAGTTCGGTCAGCTTCTTCCTTAGGCATGGTGAAGATCCTACCGTGACCACGGTCAAAGTTACCGTGACCACGGTCTAGTTCGGGTGTAAGGACTCTTCACTTTGGTCTTGGCTCCATCATACCGTGGCTACGGTTAATATGACTGTGGCCACGACCTCTCCCGACCATAATTTCCTTCAGAGTACTCTTCAGGCGTTGCCTCCGCTTCCGATGCCTTTCGACATGACCGGCTCGAGGAATCTTGGGAAGTTTCGGGATTCCCAAGATTGGTGCAAAATTGGCCCATTTAGGATCGTTTTGAGTGAAACCCTTCGGAAACTACAAAAGTAACTAAAATGCATTAAAAGTTATTAAAACAAACTACGAAACAAGTCAAAAGCCTAAGGATTTAGGCGGTATTTAGAGACGAAATCGGGTCTAAACACCAGCGAGCTACTGCTGTGGGTGAGGGCTTCGGTTTAAGCTAGACGCTGGTGGTGGGAACTAGCCCCTGCTAGCGGCTGTGCTGCTCTTCATGCTGATGTTGGGCGCGCATATGGGCCTAGCTGGTGGGAAGTTGGGTCGTGACTCCCTTTCACTTCTTCTTTTCACCTTCTCCAATTCCCTTTTTCTTTTCTTCTTAATTTCCTTTGCTTTTCTTCATTTTTCATGGTTTTTATGAGGGTTTTCATTAGAATATACAACGTATACCAATTTCCCGACCAAGTGAAGCATATTACAAAATTTAATATAAAAACACTAGATTATATTACAAAATCGGTGAAAATATACAAGTTAAACACCTAATAAATACTATAAAACAATCAGTTATCAATCATGCTGACATAATCTGACCAAAATAAGAGCCATCGACATCATGATCGATGAAGTCTCCAGGTATTGAATTGCAACCGAAAATCGGGTCTAAACACCCCCCCACACTTAAACCTTTGCTCGTCCCGAGCAAAACAAAACACAAACTAAACTAACTAACACAAACTCCTCTGTCGTGGGAGAGAAACGAGTGCGTTTAGCGTATACACCAAGCCCTTAGAACCCCCCGGCAGCCCGGGTGGACGAGATGGACTCGTGAGGGTTTGTAACGGCTGTACCCACAAAAGCCAAAGAAAAAGTAGAGAGGGAAAGTGAAAACAAAACTGAAGAAAACAAAAAGAACGACAAAGGGCTATGATTCACAAGATCTCGCAATCCAAACTAAGAAAACGTGATTAAACCTCCCAAGGTAACCATTAGGAGCATCTCACAAACAAAAAACTCAAAAAAGGTCGATCTTGAAGGTTTTTAACTCCCTACACCTCGTAACAAGCGAAATTCCACAGCAAAAGCACAACAAGGGTTTAACGGGAACCAAAAGACTTTAAAAACTCACGTCCAAATTTGAAAACAACGAAACAACCGAGAGGAGTGTTGCCCTCCCTCGCATTTGGTCGCCCTTGGCTTGATGAGGGCCATAGGTGATGCAAGGGGAGGCCCCGCTCTCCTTTTAGAAGCAAAACTTTTCTTTTCTTTCTTCTTTTTCTCTTTTTCTTTCTTTTTGGTTTTTAAAAGTCGGTATTAGCCTTACTTTCAGGAATTGGACGGCCCATATAAGGGGTATACCCTCCCAACACGGTCTTTTCCATACGCCTCTCCGTCGCAAAGCGATATAGGAGGAGGGTTAAGGGGTATCCAGTGCCGTACCACGAATACCGGGCCCATGTAGGTTGGCTAAGTGTATGGTGGTTAATGTCTTCAGCGACACGCTCCACTTATTCAGGTTATTATGTCTTATGAAACCTTTCTTCTTTCATTCTTTTCTTTTTCCTTCTTTTCTTTTCTTTTTGCACTTTTTGCTTTTGCTAAACGAGAAACAAAAACAAACTCAGACACAAGCCCTTAGAATCTCCGGGTTCCCAAGAAAACGAGAAAGGAACTGGAGTCTCACAAGACACTTAATGAAGGGAGTCTATTAAGGATAAGTCTCGACTAGAATACGAGTTAGGGTTGAAAATGCTCCAACCGATTATTTTTAGAAAGAAGTTTAAGAACGGCTTCTCAACTTCGATAACGAGATCCAGGAAACATAGCAAAACAAAACAAAACGAAAAGAAAAACGAAAAGGTTTTCACTCCCTTTTTTCTCCATTTTCACACAAAAAATTTTCAAATTTTAAGCAAAAACTAAGAAAACAAATATCAAAACTACTAGGTGATCTTCCCTTGAAACAGAATATCTGCCCCCCCCCCCACACACTTAAAACGCCACAATGTCCTCATTATGGGAAGGTGTAACACGAAAAGGGTAGAGAACCTACAGGACAAAAACAAACGAAAACAACTAGCAGGTTGAAAATGGTGGCGACCCGAGCCCACACGGCTCCCACAACAAACGAAATCCCAACACAGACACTCATAGGGGTTCGCCACCAAAAAGAAAACCAAGCATGCGACGGATCATGATAAGGATTCACATAAAAAAAAGAGTAAGGTGGAAAGAAATTACCTCAATCTCTTCATAAGCGTTGAAAATAGCGATCTGAAATCGTCGTTCAAGAGAGTCAGATCAACGTTAGAGTAAAAGACGACTTTTCAATTATAGAATTCGCATGCGAGAAAAAAATCAAAAGAAATGGAAAAACTAACTTAAGAGATTATGAAAAGAAATTGAAAAGATGAAAAACTGAAAGTATGAACAATATATACATTGCCAGTGACTTACCTTATCCCCGAATCTCACTCATTGAGGCGGGAAATAAGGGTGAAACTCGATCTATACTAACCGAAACAACTAATTCATTGCATTCATCCCAAATAACAGTCGGTTACATCCATCCATGACCCAAAGTACAACGAGAAATGTTGAAACAACATTCCAACCCACCAAAAACAACAAACAAACAACCCTAAGACTACCATCAGACAACCGTCCAACAACCTGACAAATATGAAATGATAAACAAGACAAGGAAAAACCCGAGCAACCCAGCCGAACAATCCCCAAAATATGCGAGCTTATGCCAAAAGAAATTGAGAGACCAACAAACCAAAACCACCAGACATCGCAACTCCAAAACCCCGAAGAAGCACTCCCCCACACTTATACTTCACAAAATAAAGTAAATAGACAATGATAAAGGTCAGGTGGGGGTGGGGTGCTTACAAACGGTCCTCAAGCGGACCCTCCTGGCGGAGGACGGGGTTGTAGCTGCGACTGGATGCTAGCCAGCGTCTCCTGTTGGATCTCAAGCAATCCTTGTAAGTTTTCGATCAATAGTTGCTGGTTTTGGATGAGCTCCCGTTGGATCTGAAACTCATCATGAAGCTCCTGGAGTTGCTCGCTGATACGCTCAAGAGCGGTGTCCCGTTGTTGACTCGGCTCGGCTTCATCCCCTTATGCTTGTTCTTCTTCCTCCTCATCCTCTTCTTCCTCCTCTTCTTTGTCTTCATCCTCACCTTCCTCCGCTCGATCCCCGGGACCGCCCACCACAAATCGATCCCCAAAAGTTTGGCCACACGACCAATTGCGTCGGTCGGAGACATCTAGACGTTGGTCGGCATTGTCGTTGCCCAAATGAATTACGACACTGTGGGGTTCGTTCCCGTGACGGTATAATGTTCGCGTCCTGTGTTTCTCCAGGAATTCCATCTTTCGTAGGCGAACACCGTCGATAGGATCGGGGAAATAGCGGGGAGCCCACTTCCTTAGATAGGACTCGAACCCTTGCTTTCTTAGGAAATGGGTGATGATGTGACCCATACCAATAGTCATGTTCCGGGTTTCGAGGCTTATCTCCCGGAGGCAATGGAGGATACATGAGCCAGTGTTGACCTGGCGACCGTTGATCGCATTATAGAGGACGAAGAGGTCGTCTTTCCGGATGCTTGAACGTCCGACGTCACGGCCAAAAACAGTGTTCGAAATGAGGCGGTGGAAGATGTGGACGCTCAGATTTCAGACATCCCTAGCCTTAGACTTGCTTGGGCAATAGTACTTTGCTCGTTGCGATCGAACCCTCGGGTAACGTCTCCTCCAGCAAGTGAGTTCTTTCATAGCTTCTTGTTCATCGAATTTGACGCACTCGCCGTAGGGTATGCCGTCCTCGGGAAGGCCGAGAGCGTTGCATAAGTCATTGAGCGTACACTCAACTTCCTTTTTGTTCACGATGTATGAAAAGGAGGCGTTGGATGTGCCGTCTTCCTTTACCACCAAAGAGCTGAGGAATTCGAGCACCGGTCGCTCGAGGATCGGTTCGTTGATTGTGGCGAAGACTTCCCATCCCATGCCTTTGATGAAGAAGTCCATTCTTGGTTTACAGAAAACATCCCTTGCCGTCTCCTCATGATAGAGATCCGGAGCACGAACTTTTTGCTTCTTTAGCCTCTCATACCAGGCCTTGTGCATATCGTCCCGAAAATTGACCTTAATTTTCGGGTCGCATTGAATAATCGAGGCCGGTTGACCCTTGTACCGAGTTTTTTCGCGCTCAGCCGAGGTGGATGGGCGGGGGTTGATTCCGATTCGGTCAGGGAACGTTTCGCTCGACCCATTGGATACTCTGCAAGAAAATCAACCACCAAACACCGAAACGCAACACAACCAATACCCACAAATCCCGAGCAACACGAATTCACAACCAACCACAAGATTCAATCCCAAGAACAAGTAATACACTCCCAATCTCAGCAATATCAACCAAAAACTCAAACGCCAAACTCAATCAATTCATCCAACCAAACCCACAAGCAATTCACATGAGAGTCAACCACAAGTTCACCAAAAACATTCCTAACAGTCAATTTCAACCAAAATTTAAACCCCAAATTCTACTTACTCACCCAACCAAGACCCAATAAGCAATTTCATCAAATTCAACCCAAATAAACAAGAATTTTAGTATTTAAGCTCCAATAAAAAAAGGAATACCTGGATTGAAAACTTTGAGAGCTTCCCTTGAGAGATTCGAGTCCCCACAAGGAACAAGGCCTTAAATTCGCTTGAAGATGGCCCGAAAAATGTTGAGCAACAGCAACTAGGGCACGGTTGTAGGAGAAAGTTGGGAGAAATGGACGAATTGGTGGTGGGTTTGTCGAATTTTGGAAGAGAGTTAGAGGTTTAGGGTTTGGTGAGGGTTTTCGAAGGTGAGAGTGAGGAAGAAAGTGAAAGAGAAATGAGAGGGAAATAATATTGAACCCCCGACATATCGCAGGTTTTGGACATACCGTGGCCACGCTCCATTTGACCGTGGGCACGGTGTGATTCGAGTGAGGGAAAAAGAAGGGAAAAAGCAGGGCAGAAACTGTGGCTGCCGTAAACCTTACCGTGGTCACGGTAATGTTCGGGACCAAAATTTCCAAGAATCATGCTGCGATGAGACCGTGGCTGCGGTGACTTCCACCGTGGTCACGGTGATCTTCGGCTTGGCTAAACTAGGAGCAACTTTGAGTATACTGGCCGTGGCTGCGATGACTCCCACCGTGGGCACGGTCCCTTTCGGTTTATCTCCAGCATCTACAAGGCTCAAAACTTGGAGAAAAATTGTTAAGTCCTAAAATCTACCCTCTTGTCATCCACTCCCTTTTCTTTCTCGCTCAATTATCATTCAAGGACACTCTCCAATCGCTCAAAACACTTTCAAACCCCGACTCTCATAAAACCACTCTCGATTTAATTTTCCCTTTTTTTTTAAAAAACTTTTCTAATAAGATAAAACAAAGGAAGAAGAAAGGCACTAAAATAAAGGAAATAAAAATGAAAGAACTAAAAATTGAAAGAAAACACTAAAAGAGGGGAAGTAGTTCATACCTCTCCCGGGTGCTTGTTTTGTAGGTCCTAGCTCGACCTTTTCCAATGCTTTTCAATTTCCAAAATCCGCGAGGTATGTCACAACTGTCCCGACATATTCCTCGCCCATGATGTATGGTTTGAGTTTCGATGAGTTTGCTTTGAAACACTTCCCTTGGGCATCTTTCAACTCAACTACTCCGGCGGAAAGAATTCTCACTATTTCGAATGGTCCGGACCACCGTGATCTCAATTTCCCAGAGAACAACTTTAGCCTTGAATTGAAAATGAGAACCCTATCACCTACCACAAACTCACGTCGGTTTAACCTCTTGTCATCCCATGCTTTCGTTCTCTCCTTGTAGATCTTGTTATTCTCATATGCATGACGCCTCAACTCCTCAAGTTCTTCTAATTGAAATAACCGACTACCTCCAGCCGCCTTGAGATCGAAGTTCAACTTCTTGATTGCCCACATGGTTTTGTGCTCAAGTTCTACGGGGAAGTGACATGCCTTCCCGTAGACAAGACGGTAAGGAGTAGTGCCGATCGGTGTCTTGAAAGCGGTGCGGTATGCCCACAAAACTTCATCCAATTTTTCTGCCCAATCTTTCCTTGAGGAGTTAACCGTCTTCTCTAAGATCTCCTTGACGGTACGGTTGGAGATTTCCACTTGACCTTGTGTTTGTGGATTGTAAGGAAGTCCCTTCTTTTGCTTGATCCCATACTTCTCCAAGAGAGACTCGAATCTCATTTCGATGAAATGGGAACCGTTGTCACTAATGATGACCCGTGGAATGCCAAATCTTACACATCTTACACATGGGATGGCCTCGACCTACTTTGTGACGTAGTCAACCGCTACTAGGATGTATTGGAAATCCCTTGACGACGGGAAAGGACCCATAAAGTCCAATCCCCATACATCGAAAGCTTCCACCTGAAGAATATAGTTCAACGGCGCTTCATTCTTCCGGGAGATGTTACCGGACCTTTGACACCTGTCACATTGCTTGACATGCAGATGGGCGTCACGAAAAAGAGTTGGCCACCAATAGCCGGTTTGCAAAACCCTTGCCGCCGTCTTTTTGGGGGCCACCGTGACCTCCCACTGGAAATTCATGACAATGGGTCAAAATAGATTGCACTTCACTCTCGGGAATACATCGCCGGTACATCCCGTCATTTCCAAGACGGAAGAGGAAAGGATCATCCCAAAAGTAATGCTTCATATCGTGGAGGAATTTCTTCCTTTGATGATGGTTCAAGCGTTGAGGGATCACTTCGCTCGCCAAATAACTCACAATATCCGAATACCAAGGATGTGAGTTGATAGCCAAGAGTGGCTCATCCGGGAAAGCATCTACAATCGGTTGGGTGTCTTCCGAGTCGACAAGAATCCTCGAAAGGTGATCGGCTATGACATTCTTTGTGCCCGCCTTATCGCGGATTTCCAAATCAAAATCTTGCATAAGCAAGACCCACCGTATAAGTCTCGGTTTTGTCTCCTTCTTTCCCATCAAGTATTTGATAGCGGTATGATCCGTGTAGACTACCACCTTAGAGAACATGAGGTATTGCCGGAATTTGTTGAGCGCAAAAACGATCGCCAAAAGCTCCTTTTCCGTGGTAGTGTAGTTCCTTTGGGCGCTATCAAGCGCATGGCTTGCGTAATAGATGACCCTTGGCTTCTTGTCTACTGTTTGGGTCAAACACGCTCCTACGGCGAAGTCGCTCGCGTCGGCCATAATCTCAAAGGGTAGCGTCCAATCCGGAGGTTGAACTACCGGAGCGGAAATCAAAGCCTGCTTCAACCTATAAAACGACTCAAGGCACTCATCAGTGAAAATGAAAGGGGCATCTTTGCACAAGAGGTCAGTTAGAGGTCGAGCAATTTTTGAAAAATCTTTGACGAACCGTCGATAAAAACCGGCATGGCCAAGGAAACTACGCACCCCCTTAACGGAAACTGGGGGTGGTAGGCGCTCTATAACCTCAACTTTGGCCTTATCTACTTCAATGCCCTTAGAAGAAATTAAGTGACCCAGAATGATACCTTGTTCCACCATGAAGTGGCATTTCTCCCAATTCAGAATAGATCCACTTCCTCACAACAAGTTAACACTTTCTCCAAATTTAGCAAACAGTCTTCGAAAGAATTACCATACACAGAAAAATCATCCATAAAGACTTCTGTACAACGGTTTGTTAGACCTCGGTATTGTCGTTCTCTCTCATGGAGCTGGCGGCCTTGGTCAAACAATCTAGGTCAACGGTCGGGATAAGATTGCTAAGGTAAGTGTACAACGGTATGCAGGCCGGTGTAAATTGTCGAACTCAGGGAGCCTGTGGCCTAAATTCTCATATTTTGTTTCGGTTTTAGCCTTGAATCGAGAAATAAATTACGGAGCGAAGATCGCTTTGATTATGACAAAATTAAAACTAGAAAGATGATTAACTAGGTGATAATTAGACAAAGAGAGGTTCGGGGGTTTTAGACACTTAACGGAATCTTTGATCAAGGAGTTTTCATGACTAAAGCGCATAAAGTTGGATTTATCCATGGAACAACGCGGGAAAGGGGCCACGATAAATCTCCTCCCTCGAGGAAGATTCAAATTAACTACCCTATGTCCACCATGGACCATCGGGGTTGAGAATTGCGTTAATTCCTAGCTAAGCCTACACTTACCCTCGTAAGCGTAGACCTAACTATCCCAGTCTAGGCTTCCCATTGAGTGTATAACGATTCAAAGAGCTTTCGGACCTTGAACGGCCACCCCCAATGAGAAGACACCAAGTGGAAATAGACTCCTCCAACTAAAACACACTTTAATCAATAAACACCTTAGCCAAAACCCATTAAGGCCTTAATCACCCCCTCACCTCAAGGAAGATTAGCCTCTAGACATGGTGGAGAAATTAGCAACACACAACCAATAAAACCCTAGCATGGTTCTACTCAAAGGATGGATATTAAAACTAACCACTATGATTAACAACATAAAACTACACTAAACACAAGCAACAAAGCATTTGGAAACATTAAAATGAGGAGAAAAGAGATTATACCTAAATGGATGAGCAATAAATTGGCAATAAATGAAGAGCAATAATACCCAAATGATGAAGACCAATTGGCCTTGATTGAAGAAACTAATTAATCAACAAAGTAGAAGTTAATCCCCCAAAAGCTAATCCTAAAACTCTTGAAAGATAGAAGATGTAAAGGGAAAGAAAATAAAGCTCCAGAAAAACTCTTCTTTGAAAGTGACAAGACAGCCTAATTAAAACGAAGGGGAAGAAGGCCAGAACACAGTCGTTTTGGCCGAAAATTATGCAGGAAATAAGGTCGTCGCGAACGCTACGGACATCGTAGCGTTCGTTACGACCCAAAGCAGGCGAACATTTCAGCTCCAAGGCGTCCGCTATGCCCAGTCGCGACCCAGTCAATCATCCGTAGCGAACGCTACGACTGTCAGCAGGAAAACTTGGAAAATCAGGGCTTCATCGTAGCGGTCACTATGAATAGGGTAGCGACGCTTACGCTGGGCGTAACCTTCGCCTGGCCGTAACGATCGCTACAATAGGCGTAGCGACCGCTACGCTCTTCAGATGTTGTAGCGAACGCTACGAGTCTGGATGCCCCCATACTTAGCCTTTTGGCACGAAATCCCTCTCCTTTACGCACGACTGGTCTCCCTTGCTTCCCGGGTCTTCACCACGGCATCAAATCGGCTCCAAAGGTCTCGGGATGACCGAGTTATCGCCTTTTTCCGCAACTTCGCCCCCTTTTATTATTCTCCGAACTTAAAACCTAAAATTCACAAAACACGTAATAAATAACCATTTTATTAGGGAACGGCAATAGACTTGAGCGTAAATGAGTGATATTTAGCCCCTAAAATGGGACTAAACACCTTCCACACATTTTTCAATAAAATCACTAAAAATAGCCATCATACAACGTTGAAAAGTCCCAGGGGCATCACATAAACCAAATGGCATGCGACGATAAGCAAATGTCCCATATGGGCGAGTGAAGGTGGTTTTTTCTTGATGTGAGGGGTGGATTGGAATTTGAAAGAAACCCGAGTACCTATCCAAAAGGCAAAAATGTGAATGACCCGCCAACCGTTCTAACATCTGGTCAATAAAGGGAAGGGGGAAATGGTCCTTCTTTGTTACTTTGTTTAATTGGCGGTAATCGACACACATCCGCCAACCGGTGACGGTCCGGGTACTAACTAGTTCTTTCTTGTCATTTTCAATTACGGTCAATCCACCCTTCTTGGGCACACACTGAACCGGGCTTACCCATTCGCTATTTGCGATGGGGAAGATGATCCCAGCAGCTAGCAACTTTACTACCTCCTTTTTAACCACTTCTTGCATGTTGGGATTTAAGCGACGTTGGGGTTGCCTGGTAGGCTTGGCATCTTCTAGCAAATCAATCGAATGCATGCATATGGAAGGGGATAAACCTTTCAAGTCTTCTATCCTATAACCCAATGCACCCCTATGTTTTCTAAGCAAATCAAGTAACTTGGACAATTCAAAATCATTCAAATTCGCATTCACAATGACAGGATAAGATTTCTCATCATCCAAGAAAGCATATTGGAGGGAAGGGGGTAAGGCTTTAAGCTCTAAAGGAGTAGAAGATTGAATTTGAGAAGAATACATACCTTTGAAGATCGCATCTTGAATCTCCATACACTCCATATAAGTCTCATCAATAATAATCTCCTTATGCATGGGTGAAGAGTCAAGAAGGTTGGTGAAGAAAGTAATATCGGTGTCGTCGGTCTCAAATTGGAAAGACTACAATAAGCAAGCTCCCAAGGGATCATTGCAAATAGATTCAAGAAGATGGGAGTCCTCAATATACTCATCAACAAGGAACTCCATCATATCAATGGCATAGCATGAATCCCCATACGAAGGACCCTTCAATGACCCCTCAAGTTGAAAAATTATGCTTTCATTCCCGACATTCAACGACATGCTTCCATTCTTCACATCGATAATGGCCCTCGCCGTAGCAAGGAATGGCCTTCCCAAAATAATAGGGATGTTGTTATCTTCCTCTATCTCCAAGATCACAAAATCATAAGGAATCAAAAACCGCCCCACTTGAACCGGGATGTCTTCCAATATTCCCAACGGTCTTCGCACGGAACGGTCGGCCAATTGAAGATTAATTGTTGTAGGAGCAAGATCGTCGAGATTTAACTTCTTGCAAATCGAATAAGGCATGACACTTACACTTGCTCCTAGATCACAAAGGGCACGACCAATCCGCATATCACCAATGGTGCATGGAATAGAAAAACTTCCGGGGTCGGCTAATTTCTCCGGTGATTTGTTATCGATGATTGCACTACAATCCGTCGTCAAATGGATCGTAGATTTCTCTTGAATTCTTCTCTTGCTCGTGAGAAGCTCCTTCAAATGCTTCTTGAAGGACGGAACATCAGAGATGGCATCAAGAAATGGAATGTTCACTTGAAGCTTCTTGAGCATCTCAAAGAATTTTGAAAACTTTGCATCGGATTTTGGCTTTGCTAACCGATCGGGAAAAAGTACCGGTGGTAGCTTTGGCTTCTCAATAGTCTGGATTGGTTCTTCTTCCACCATTTTTCCTTTCCCTTTTTCTTAACTTCTCCATCTCCTCTTGTCTTTACTAGACTCTCCCAGTTCATCCTCATGTGCTCTCTCAACTTCCTCACCTAATATTAACTCACATTCCCGCTTCTCCAACAAATCTTTCTCGTCCGAGATATCCACCACGTCACCTTCTTTGTCACCCAAGACCTCCTCTCCCACCATTCTAGGTCCAGCAATCTCCTTGCCACTCCTCAAAGTAATCGTATTAAGTTGCCCCTTTGGGTTAGGTTGGGATTGGCTAGGCAAAGATTGGATAGGTTGAGATTGTTGTGCCAATTGGGCCAATAGTAACTCGAGGTTCTTAATGCGAGTTTGGTCTTTTTCTCAGTCTAAGGCCATCTTTTCTTGAGATAAGGCTATCTTCTCTTGAGTTAAGGCCAACTTTTGGAGGGTTTGGTCAAGGGTTTCTTGTTGTGATGGTTTGGGCGCTTGGGAAGATTGACCTTGGTGAGAATTTTGGTGGTGGTATTGGTGGTATTGGCGGCGATTTTGATTTGGGAAACTGGGGGTGGGATTTGGTTTAGGGGAGCTTGTTGGTTGTAGGCGTAATTCCCACGGGGACGAATGGGGGTTTGATTGGTATAGGAGAGGTTATTGTTGGGATAGATGGCTTGGACTTGCTCGGTTTGATACTCTTCACATCGCTTCAAAGAATGTGACCCTCCACAAAAATCACATACCAAGACTCGGGCATCCGGAATAAGCATAGGTACTTCTTGGGCCGCCTTTACTTGCCTTGTGGTTTCCTCCAAAGCTGCCTTTTGTTGCATCTCAAGAACAGCATTCATGAGAAATTTAATGGTAGGGTTTCTTTCTAGAGGAAGACCATCTCTTGGACCACGGCCTCCTCCCCAATGAGGAGAGTTTTGAGATAGCTCGTGAAGAAATATGTTTGCTTCCTCCGCCGTCTTCTTGAGGAACATGCCCCCCGAGGCATGATCGATGGATTCTCGCAAAGAGCTACTCAATCCGGAATAGAAGTGATGCAACAATAACCAATCCACAAGATTATGATGTGGACACCTCTGTTGGAGACCTTTGAATCTCCCCCATGCTTCGAATAATGACTCATCGGGCTCTTGCTTGAAGCTCATGATGGCTTGCCTCAACCGACACGTCTCATCATTGGGAAAAAAACCTTTGAAGAAAGTCGCGGCTAAGGGTATCCCATGTTGAATAAGTTCCGGGCGGACACGTGTTGAGCCATAATAATGCTTTCCCCTTCAAGGTAAGAGGGAAAAACTTCAGCTTCATGTATTCGGTGGAAACTCCATTCATTTGTACGAAGCCGATGCGTTGCTCGAATCTGTTGATGTGGTCAATAGGATTTTCATGCTCTCCTCCATGGTACGGGGTGTTCTCAAAAATTTCCAATAAATATGGCTTGAACTCGAAAGATGCATTCGGTGGTAATTCTGGTAATGTGATGGGATCGCCTCCCGTACCCGATGATGGTAAGGAATATGATGCTAAGGTATGGGGTGGAATTTGCTCTCCTTCAGCCATTGGAATTTCGATCGTCTCTCGCTCCCTTTGTTGTCTAGCTCGTCTCGAACCGGCGTTAGCTTGTCGAATAATACTCTTCGGATTCGGGTTCGGTGGAGTTATAGGAGTTTGGCCTCGTCGAGAGCGAGTCAGCATGCACAAAAGGAACAAACAGAAGAATCAAATTTCCAGTAACTAAGGATAACAAAATCTCTAGTAGTGAAATGATCTTAAACAACCTAAAGACAAAGAGTTAAGCTAGGTGCGCTTGCTCCCCGGCAACGGCGCCATTTTGTTAGTCGAGTGGTTTGTAAGACCACGGTTTTATCGTTCTTCCACAGGGAGCTAGGGGCCTTAGCTGCAACTAGTTGACTCTAGGTATGGTTTATGATCATGAAAGGATGAAATACTTTAGGATGAAAACAACACAAACACGCTATGTTCAATCAAAAAGGTAAAACAATGGGTGTCGGGAGACTTTCGGGATGCGAGCGGGAATGAGGAAATGGGTTTCGCAACAAGAGAGTAACGAGAAAGGGAAATCAAATGGTAATTCCGTTAGATAATACCCACCGGGCTTCCTCTTTCAAGGATAGTCCGGATTAACTTCCCCAAAATCCATCGACAAACCCGGGAAAGTTAATGGAACGAAATTTCCTAGTTAGTTTCTATTCGCTTTCGCGAACTAGAATACTAACTATCCTAATTCCTACCGTCCAACAAGCGTTGGATGTATTCGGGATGCTTTCGCACCCAAATACATCCCATTCGAGGGAAGGATAGGATTGGGAAATTGATTTCCTAACTAGTTACTCACTAATATTGCTAACCCAAACCTAATCACCCATTCACACCCATAATATCTCCCTAACCCATTAAGGTTCTAGCCACTAAACATCCTAACTATCATGATAATAACATCAACAACTTCATTCATAGTTAATTGAGTAAACAAGATGACAATAAACATTCAACAACACCAACAATATCAAAACAGAGATTAATAAATAAGCAATAAATTAGAGAGAGAGAGATTAAGAAATGCTCATGGATTGTGATGACAAGGGAGAAAACTTCAGAATAATAAAGCTCCAATGCTCCAAAGTTGAGAATAATCTTCAAACATCCAATAATAATCAAGAGAATCCAATACAAGAACCAATAATCTCAGCAAAGATCTTCCTTAACCCCCTAATCTAAGACTTAAAAATGTAATAAAGAGTGCTAAAGTATCATAAAAGATAGACAAAAACTGTTGTCTCCCCCCTTAGTAAAATGACCTAAAATACATTAAATAGTAATCAAGGTTGTTACTCAAAACTCATCATTTTACACAACAGACAAAACTGGCCCGCAGGGGACCGTGGGCACGGTCAGGGTGACCGTGGCCATGGTCCTACGTAAGGCAGACGATTTCTTCTCTTCGCTTCGCACCGCCGTGGGTACGGTCCCCAAGCACCGTGGTCACGGTATAGGCGATAGGGTGTGACTTTTTCTCCTTCGCACCTCCGTAGCTATGGTCTTGGGAGACCGTGGCCACGGTCTAGTTCGGTCAGCTTCTTCTTTAGGCATGGTGAAGATCTTACCGTGACCAGGGTCAAAGTTACCGTGACCACGGTCTAGTTCGGGTGCAAGGACTCTTCACTTTGGTCTTGGCTCCATCATACCGTGGCTACGGTCAATATGACCGTGGCCACGGTCTCTCTCGGCCACAATTTCCTTCAGAGTACTCTTCAGCCGTTGCCTCCGCTTCCGATGCCTTTCGACATGACCGGCTCGGGGAATCTTGGGGAGTTTCGGGATTCCCAAGATTGGTGCAAAATTGGCCCATTTAGGATCGTTTTGAGTGAAACCCTTTGGAAACTACAAAAGTAACTAAAACGCATTAAAAGTTATTAAAACAAACTACGAAACAAGTCAAAAGCCTAAGGATTTAGGCGGTATTTAGACACGAAATCGGGTCTAAACACCAGCGAGCTACTGCTGTGGGTGAGGGCTTCGGTTTAAGCTAGGCGCTGGTGGTGGGAACTAGCATTGCCTAGCTGGTGGGAAGTTGGGTCGTGACTCCCTTTCACTTCTTCTTTTCACCTTCTCCAATTCTCTTTTTCTTTTCTTTTTAATTTCCTTTGTTTTTCTCCATTTTTCATGGTTTTTTTGAGGGTTTTCATTAGAATATACAACGTATACCAATTTCCCGACCAAGTGAAGCATATTACAAAATTTAATATAAAAATACTAGATTATATTACAAAATCGGTGAAAATATACAAGTTAAACACCTAATAAATACTATAAAATAAACAGTTATCAATCATGCTGACATAATCTGAGGAAAATAAGAGCCATCGACATCATGCTCGATGAAGTCTCCAGGTATTGAATTGCAACCGAAAATAAAAATCAGAGACACTACCAAAGTTCGACACAGAGTCGTCGACATCGGGTTCGACGAAATATCAGGAATAAGAGCCACTCATATCGCGTCCAATGAAGTCTCCTAGCATCAAAAATGCCATCATCAGCAAAAAGTCAAACATCAGGGCCATCAGCATCGTAACCGATGAAGTCTTTACCCGAATGGCCATCGACATCGCGATCGGTGAAGTCCCTTGGCATTGAATTCCCACCATCCTCATCAACGACTTCCTGCCTCGCGTCTGGTTACTCTCGACATCTGGCCTCGCGTCCAGCTTGTCACCATCATCATGAACGGCTTCCAGCATCGCGTCTGGTTAGTCTCGGCATCTGGCCTCGCGTCCAATTTGTCACCATCATCATCAACGGCTTCCAGCTTTGCGTCTGGTTAGTCTCGGCATCTAGCCTCGCGTCCAGTTTGTCACAATCATCATCAATCTCCCGAGCCACGACATTATGCCCGGTGAAGTCTCAAAACCCGAGCCACCGGCATCGCGCTCGGTGAAGCCTCGACCCCCAGGGCCATCGACATCGCGATCGGTGAAGTCCCTCATCATTGAACATGCCAACAATCATCAAACTCCAAGAGCCATAGACATTGCGTCCGGTGAAGTCTCCCCAACAAGTAAGGCGTCATTCTCGCCTGAGATCACCTATTCGCGCAAGTTCGCCAACCGCGACACAGGACCCAACTTCCAAGTGTTATATGGGTCGCGCCCGCGATAGTGCGGTTCTGCGGAAACCTGCGCGCGTGCTGTGCGATTAATTCTAGGATTTTGGGATGTTTTTCCTTCCTTCTATAAATACCCATGTAATTAAGCACCTTATCAAGTAGAATTAGCTAATTTTAGGTGTAGGATTAGAGTAGAATTAGGTTTAATTGCTTTCCTTTATCTTGCTTTAATCTTTTAATTGTTCTTCAAGCTTTCTTTACGTTTTCTTGCCATTTGGTATTCAACTCTTTTCCAAGCAATTTCCAGTGAAGTGTTATACAAGCTCTGTTTCTCTCTCTCTCTCTTTCTTTCTCTCTCTCTCTCTCTCTCTCTCTGGTTGCCATTAATGCTTTGATTTGAAGCTTTCTAGTCCTAATCACACCCAATCCAACTTTTAGTGAGGAGGAGGGCTAAGGGTCACAAATTCTACTCTCAAGTGAGGATTTGGGGATCCTTAGTATTCCAATTCATAATTTTTTTTTCTTTGGGGAAAAATCAATTAGAAGTTGAAGATTCAAGTGAAGATTTAGAGCATCAAGGTATAATTTCTTGCCCCAATTTCATTGTTAATTCTAGTTTCTCTTTCATTGCTTTTAATTGCTTTATTTGATTTCATGCTTTTATTGCTTTCTTGAATCCATGTCTAGATTAGTTTAATAGCTTTATTTACATAATTTACTGCTTTCGACACTGAGAAAACCCCAACGCAAACCAATTCCCTTGTCAAGCCTAACACCCATCACTGCGGATTCGACAACCCTTACTTCACAAAAAAACCACAAAAATACCGCAACCGAACACTTACAAGGGAAAAATATTCAGACCGAATTTCTGCAGAGGAGGCCTCACTGTTGAGGCAAGAGGAAAGATTCAAACTCACTAAAGCGAGGTCACTCACTCACTTTAGCTACACGACCCTGAGGTCCTCACTAGTTATCACTCAACTGGTTACACAACTCTCCACTAATACCATAGTGGTTACAACTCAGAAATCTTTTTCAACAAGACTCACAAGGAGAGCTAATGCATTTTATACTCGTTGATCTTCAGCAGCAACGATCTTTGCATTGGTAGATTGCTTCCTTGAGAAGGTTGATGCTTTCATTTTGGATTCTGATCGTCAATCTTCAATTATTTGGAAGTTTGAGTCCGTTAGCCATGATTTAAAAATCTGCATGATATTGCTTTATATTAGTGTATGATAATTCAAGGAATACGTTAATAGATATGATGAGAGATTTTAGGGCACTTCTCTGAATATTTCTGCAATTTTTTTCTTCTTACAATCAAAACAATATCCTACGTTGGAGGTCCTTAGAAGGGAGTTGCATTTACTTCTTCAAGAAATAATGGCTTCACCCTTAAGGTCAAGTTATAATCACTTCTTATCTTTGATTAGATTAAATAGCTATGAAAATAGGTGTTTAGTTAATCACTGCAACTCACTTCGAACTCAAAAGATTGTTGTGATAGGTCTTAGAAAGATTATAGACCCTGAATGCTTAACACTACTTCGCACCAGGACTGCTAATTAATTAGTCAACTGACTAGAGTGGATTCCTCCAAACTCCCTTAACTATTTGATAAAACTCTAAATATTACTGTTTTCTTAGTTTATAGTTTTAATTTGCTATTTCACAACTATTTGGTCGACCTAGAATCCTTTCTAGTGAACAAGTTTAGTGCGTACTTAACACAAGTCCCTGAGAGACAACCTTAATATACTACTCTGACCCATACACTTGCGGATCACGTATCAAGTTTTTGGCGCCGTTGCTGGGGACTTATTTCCCCAGCTGCCATTAGATGAAAGCACTCTGGTTGACTAAGTTTTTACAGTTATTCTTAAAACCTTAAAAAATCAAATAAAATTTAAAAATTCCAAAAAATTAAAAATATGTCAATTCTTGATTTTCCTCAATTTGAACGTGAATTTTTTTAGCGTTATTTTGAGCAATTATATACTATTCCTGATTCATGTGATATCATGTTAGGAAAACCTGAACTTCTTGATATTGTTTTTGATTGTGTGAATATAGAAACCTATAATCTTTTGAATTATTTTGGTTTTTATGATAAATCTATTGTTGAAGCTTGGAATTTACTTGAGTGGCTTGCACATGATACGTGTGTCTTTGAAAATTCTAATTGTGCATTTGAGTATTTTAATCCTTGTGCATATCATGCTAATTTATACATCCAACCTCGCAATTCTATTACTTGTGCTTTATGTCGTTCTTATGAACATGATGATTCGACCTGCCCTGGTGTTGCTAGACTTGAATATTTAATGCGAGGGTATGACTTGTTGCATGATATTGACCATAAGTCTAATTCTTCCTATCTTAATGATTAATTATGTGATAGTGAGTCCACCGTCCCTTTTGAAGTCAGTTTGGATTATCCTTCTAATCCTAGTTTACCTGAAAATACTACTGATGATGCTTTTGATTTTCAAAATACTCCCTTACCTTTTTCTCAGTCGACGGGGTTTGAGGTGAGTGAGACTTATAGGTTAGAGGCTAGATATGAAGGGAGTATTCATCATGATTCAGTTGATATTATTTGTGACGAACCAACTGGGAAAACTGAATGTGAATTAAATTTTCCAAACAAGGAACCTGCTAACATTGTACTCTCTGATCCCAATGATTTATTACATGCTTATATTCCTTTTTCATCACCTTCAGTTTTACAAGAAACCCTTGAGAAACCTGTACCTTATCAAAAGACCTTTGACGTTCATGTTAATGTACGATATGAGGTTAATTCTTGTGTTTCGATTTATTAGACTAACAATATCAATGATGAGTTATCCTTAGGTAAACTTAGAGGTTATGAACCCTCCCTTGATCCATATTGGATATACCTAGAGGACATTCCTAGAAAGTTCTTGTGGACCATATATTTTGAATCTTTTAATTGTTGTAGTGAATTTGATTTATTACGGAGAACTTTACTAATGTATTATTTTATAAGTTTTTAGTTGCTCTCTCATTTGCTAGCTTGCAAACCACATGAAGAAGAGTTTGACAAGCTACTAAGGTCTTTGACGGTATCCGGAATGAAGTCCCGTATCTTAAACTTTCAACTAAATTTATTTTAATTTTTAGAGTTCTTAATTTCCCTTTGATTTTTGTAAATTTCATTTTCAATTTTGTTTGTTTCTTTGATAAGTGGAATTCTAATATTTTCTTCCTTGTGTTGATTTGTTTCACTTTAGGAAAGGAAGGAGAAAATAATTGAATTACTATGCTGAGCGTTTCAAAACCACGAAGATATGCCCAGGCACAAAAAAACTAGCCGCGCCCGTGACAAGGTTCTACCGCGCCAATGAATCGCCCAGGACAGAGGTCGCGCCCGCTACGCCAGCCGTCGCGCTCGCGACGAGCTGCTGAGAGAAACTTGGCCTGCGGACAGATGTTGGTAACGCCCATTACTCTTATTGTCACACCCGCGACTGGCGAATTTCGCGCCCGCGACAAGCCAAGTGACGCCCGCGACCAATGATGAGAAATTGACGACTTAAGCTGGCAGGGATGGGTCGCCCCCCCAATAGTGCGGTTCTGCGGAAACCTGCGCGCGTGCTGTGCGATTAATTCTAGGATTTTGGGATGTTTTTCCTTCCTTCTATAAATACCCATGTAATTCAGCACCTTATCAAGTAGAATTAGCTAATTTTAGGAGTAGGATTAGAGTAGAATTAGGTTTAATTGCTTTCCTTTATCTTGCTTTAATCTTTTAATTGTTCTTCAAGCTTTCTATAAGTTTTCTTGCCATTTGGTATTCAACTCTTTTCCAAGCAATTTCCAGTGAAGTGTTATACAAGCTCTGTTTCTCTCTCTCTCTCTTTCTTTCTCTCTCTCTCTCTCTCTCTCTCTCTGGTTGCCATTAATGCTTTGATTTGAAGCTTTCTAGTCCTAATCACACCCAATCCAACTTTTAGTGAGGAGGAGGGCTAAGGGTCACAAATTCTACTCTCAAGTGAGGATTTGGGGATCCTTAGTATTCCAATTCATAATTTTTTTTTGTTTGGGGAAAAATCAATTAGAAGTTGAAGATTCAAGTGAAGATTTAGAGCATCAAGGTATAATTTCTTGCCCCAATTTCATTGTTAATTCTAGTTTCTCTTTCATTGCTTTTAATTGCTTTATTTGATTTCATGCTTTTATTGCTTTCTTGAATCCATGTCTAGATTAGTTTAATAGCTTTATTTACATAATTTACTGCTTTCGACACTGAGAAAACCCCAACGCAAACCGATTCCCTTGTCAAGCCTAACACCCATCACTGCGGATTCGACAACCCTTACTTCACAAAAAAACCACAAAAATACCACAACCGAACACTTACAAGAGAAGAATATTCAGACCGAATTTCTACAGAGGAGGCCTCACTGTTGAGGCAAGAGGAAAGATTCAAACTCACTAAAGCGAGGTCACTCACTCACTTTAGCTACACGACCCTGAGGTCCTCACTAGTTATCACTCAACTGGTTACACAACTCTCCACTAATACCATAGTGGTTACAACTCAGAAATCTTTTTCAACAAGACTCATAAGGAGAGCTAATGCATTTTATACTCGTTGATCTTCAGCAGCAACGATCTTTGCATTGGTAGATTGCTTCCTTGAGAAGGTTGATGCTTTCATTTTGGATTCTGATCGTCAATCTTCAATTATTTGGAAGTTTGAATCTGTCAGCCATGATTTCAAAATCTGCATGATATTGCTTTATATTAGTGTAGGATAATTCAAGGAATACGCTAATAGATATGATGAGAGATTTTAGGACACTTCTCTGAATATTTCTGCAATTTTTTTCTTCTTTCAATCAGAACAATATCCTGCGTTGGAGTCTTTAGAAGGGAGCTGCATTTACTTCTTCAAGAAATAATGGCTTCACCCTTAAGGTCAAGTTATAATCACTTCTTATCTTTGATTAGATTAAATAGCCATGAAAATAGGTGTTTAGTTAACCACTGCAACTCACTTCGAACTCAAATGATAGTTGTGATAGGTCTTAGAAAGATTATAGACCCTGAATGCTTAACACTACTTCGCACCAGGACTGCTAATTAATTAGTCAACTGACTAGAGTGGATTCCTCCAAACTCCCTTAACTATTTGATAAAACTCTAAATATTACTGTTTTCTTAGTTTATAGTTTTAATTTGCTATTTCACAACTATTTGGTCGACCTAGAATCCTTTCTAGTGAACAAGTTTAGTGCGTACTTAACACAAGTCCCTGAGAGACAACCTTAATATACTACTCTGACCCATACACTTGCGGATCACGTATCAAGTTTTTACGCGTTCTTTGAGGACTTATTTCCCACCGCCATTAGATGAAAGCACTCTGGTTGACTAAGTTTTTCTGATTATTCTTAAAACCTTAAAAAATCAAATAAAATTTAAAAATTCCAAAAAATTAAAAATATGTCAATTCTTGATTTTCCTCAATTTGAACGTGAATTTTTTTAGCGTTATTTTGAGCAATTATATACTATTCCTGATTCATGTGATATCATGTTAGGAAAACCTGAATTTCTTGATATTGTTTTTGATTGTGTGAATATAGAAACCCATAATCTTTTGAATTATTTTGGTTTTTATGATAAATCTATTGTTGAAGCTTGGAATTTACTTGAGTGGCTTGCACATGATACGTGTGTCTTTGAAAATTCTAATTGTGCATTTGAGTATTTTAATCCTTGTGCATATCATGCAAATTTATACATCCAACCTCGCAATTCTATTACTTGTGCTTTATGTCGTTCTTATGAACATGATGATTCGACCTGCCCTGGTGTTGCTAGACTTGAATATTTAATGCGACGGTATGACTTGTTGCATGATATTGACCATAATTCTAATTCTCAGTATTTTAATGATTGATTATGTGACAGTGAGTCCACCGTCCCTTTTGAAGTCAGTTTGGATTATCCTTCTAATCCTAGTTTACCTGAAAATACTACTGATGATGCTTTTGATTTTCAAAATACTCCCTTACCTTTTTCTCAGTCGACGGGGTTTGAGGTGAGTGAGACTTATAGGTTAGAGGCTAGATATGAAGGGAGTAATCATCATGATTCAGTTGATATTATTTTTGACGAACCAACTGGGAAAACTGAATGTGAATTAAATTTTCCAAACAAGGAACCTGCTAACATTGTACTCTCTGATCCCAATGATTTATTACATGCTTCTATTCCTTTTTCATCACCTTCAGTTTTACAAGAAACCCTTGAGAAACTTGTACCTTATCAAAAGACCTTTGACGTTCATGTTAATGTACGATATGAGGTTAATTCTTGTGTTTCGATTTATTAGACTAACAATATCAATGATGAGTTATCCTTAGGTAAACTTAGAGGTTATGAACCCTCCCTTGATCCATATTGGATATACCTAGAGGACATTCCTAGAAAGTTCTTGTGGACCATATATTTTGAATCTTTTAATTGTTGTAGTGAATTTGATTTATTACGGAGAACTTTACTAATGTTTTATTTTATAAGTTTTTAGTTGCTCTCTCATTTGCTAGCTTGCAAACAACATGAAGAAGAGTTTGACAAGCTACTAAGGTCTTTGACGGTATCCGGAACGAAGTCCCGTATCTTAACCTTTCAACTAAATGTATTTTAATTTTTAGAGTTCTTAATTTCCCTTTGATTTTTGTAAATTTCATTTTCAATTTTGTTTGTTTCTTTGATAAGTGGAATTCTAATATTTTCTTCCTTGTGTTGATTTGTTTCACTTTAGGAAAGGAAGGAGAAAATAATTGAATTACTATGCTGAGCGTTTCAAAACCACGAAGATATGCCCAGGCACAAAAAAGCTAGCCGCGCCTCATGGGGCACTGGCCGCGTCTCGCACAGAAAGCAAGAAAAATTGGTATATAATAACCGCGGGCAACGTCTTGTGTTTTCAGAATTTTATTTCCGACTCTTCCCCTTTCTAAGCAAACTTTCACTGCCCTAATTTAATTTTCTCCTACTTTCTTTCTTCTTCTACTACTTTTCTTCTTCTTCTGAAACCCGACCGCCCCATCCCCACTGAGCGAGGATGATTGGTCCTTTACTCCACCCTTTCCCTTACCACCGTTGTCTTCAGCATTGAGGACAATGCAGTGTATAAGCATGGGGGGAGAGGGGGCTCTATATCCACTTTGTCCATATCTTTTTTTTCTTATTTTTTATTTTCTTGATTTTTTCTTGTCTTTTTTTTATTTTAATTTTTCTTTTTCATGTTTCAAGCTTTAGTGTGTTTCCCTTCTTTGAGTTTTTTTTTTTTTTTGGAATTTGGCATTAATAATACCAACTTTGGAGGCATTGGACACTAATAATACAAATTATTTTCTTGGATGCTGGTAGTACCTACTATCGACTTATTTTCCACCAACAATATACCCCCAATTTGGTATGATTTTGACTCATGGAAGATGAGGTGGGTCCATAATGTGTGACGTGGAAGGCAGAGCTTGTGTAGAAAATGTTGGCGGTGACACTAATCCGTCTTCCACGTCATACATTATGGAGCCACATCATCTTTCCGATGAGTTAAAACCTTAACAATTTGAAAATAGTTTGTATTATTAGTATCCAGTACCCCCAAAGTTGGTATTATTGACATCCAAGAATTCTTTTTTTTTTCATTTTTAGTTTGTCTTTTATAGTTTTTTTTTTAGTTTTCGTTTTAAAGTTTTCTTCTTAGTTTTTCTTTCAAGTTTTTCTAAAATCTGGCATTCACCTAGTTGCATTAGTTAGTGCATGCTAGATTTTCATTTTCTTTTCTTTTCCTAGTTTTTTCGGTTTGTATTTCCTTTTGTTTTGCATCCACAATTAGAAAAAAAAAATCATAAAAAAAACATAAAATAGGAAAAAACCAAAAAAAAATAGAAAAGACAAGGAAATAAAAAAAATATTAGGATAGGATTAGGATTAATAATCCGGAACACCTTCATTGAAGATTTATAAACCAATTAAACTTTCAGTTTGTCTTGCTTTATCTTGAGAAGTTTGGTTGAGATCTAAAAAGTTTTGAAACTTAATTTTCAAATCTTCCTGATTTTGAGACAAGTTATGAAAGGTGCATTTAACTGCTTTGATTATCTTAGTAGGTGTAAATATGCGTGCCGGAAATCTTTGGGCTAGGTTTAGTTGTTTGAGCCCTATCTTAAGAGTCCACATAACCAAAAAGTATGGATTGATCATGTTTATCGATCCTTTTATTCTTTGAGTGATTCCACCATTAGTTGCACCTCTAGAACTTGTCTTGCATCTTGTTTGAAATTGCATCTTTGCATTGTACGTTGTGACAAAGTGATTGAGGCATTCATTTTTATTTTGTTGAACTACATAGCCAAATAACATCCCTAACAATATAATTACCGTTCTTTAGGTCTGCCTAGTCTTTGATTACCTTTCTTTTTGTGATGAGACCCTGACGATACAAGCCTTGGCCTGCGATAATTCCTACCCTTTGCCTTGCTTGGATGTGTGAGAGTTCATTGTTTTGGGAGCGTAATATTGCTTCGGTGTTGCTACGAATAGAATTGAGATGTTGGGATATGAAGTCGATTTTGATTGAATTGGGACACACTATATTTCCCAATTATTACGAGTTAGTTGTTTGTTTATGATGTTCTTCTATCATATGTTAAGGTCAAAGCAATGCTTATATGTTTTTCTTCTCCCTTGATCACCCACTGATAGGCCGTAAGTGCACGGGTGTACGTGTAGCAAGCATCAAGGTCAATCCCACAGGGACTTTACTAACTACGCACCAAACTAGCCTCCTAGGTGATTGCTAAATCGGTCGGGTTTTAGATTGAGAATAACTAATCCTATTTCTTATCACTAAAAAGGTCAAATAAATCAAATATTCACACAAACTTTTCTGGATTAATCAATATAAAAAGACGTCCAGGGATAAAACCTAAGTAACTCTATGAATCAAAGAAGTGGATTGAACATGTATGTCACTAATTTGGTACATTTTAGGGTCGATAATCGCATAAATTCTTCCGTAGCGAGCTTTTGGCAATGAAATGGATTGCTTAGTAAAATTGAACTCTTGGACTCTTTATTGTGTCAATTTTATCTAAGTTAAAGATCAAATTATCCAATGACCCCTAATCACAAAGTCGTCTATCTCTAGTTCACTTCATAAACTAGTTTAATCCTAAGGGTTCCGATTATCGAATTTCTCCGTTCGGTACTTCATTCAACAATCTAATTTCATATTCTTGATGGCCAGTCAAAAACAATGACATACATAATCAAAGGTTAAATAAAATGCATTCAAACAAGATTAACAATTGTTCAATCCAACAAAACTCAATCCATGAAAGCAAATAAATAGATTTATCCCACTCAACTAATAAAACTACTCACTAATCATATCTAAACTACAAAAACACATAAATTCTACTCTAGAAAGCATGGAAATCTAAAGAGAATGAAGAAATAACCAAAGATATGCAGAAAACCCTTGAAAGAATTGGGAATTGTGGACTTTTGCTCCTCCGACACCAAATCGATCTTGAGTAATCATCAATCTTCAATTCGCTCTCAAACTCTTGATTATTGTTGGATTGTGGAAGATGGATGATGGTAGAGATGGAGATGGATGGTATGGAAGGAATAGATGGTGATGGATGAAGGTGGATGAATCAGCCGAATCTACAATTATATAGCCATTAAGAGAAGTTGAAACAGCAATATCGTCATAAACAGGGCCAACACGGGCCGTGTTGAGCCAACACGGGTTGCGTTTATGGTTTCTGGGGAAATTGAACTCTCTGGAGGTCAACACGGACCGTGTTAATGTTGGTGTCAACACGGGTCGTGTTGGATCTGAAATTTTCTGGGTCATCTTGTTTCGGCCATATATCATTCGTCCGACGTCCGATTGACTTGGCTCTTTACTTTTCGGAACGCTCTAGGAGTCTACTTTTCATTAGCATAAGTTTCAAAGTCATAGAATATGTGTTGAAAAAAATGGTGACCAAAGGATTGGACATATATTAGTTTTCGCATACTTTCTGATATCTTACTCATAACTCCTTCATATCAACTCGGAACTGAGCTTATAATATATCGTCGAAAATATCTTTCAATGATGAATCAAGAAATGTATTGAGCTTTGGAGTTCATATCATTAATCATCACAAATTGAACAAAACACACAAAACTCAGTTAAGATAGTGAAATAAAGACATAAAATATCAATTAAGCTCAGTATTCCTCAAATTTCACTATCAAAATGCTCCCAATATTTAGTCACTACATGCCCTCATCAAATTCTCCCATTCTTAGTCCTTACTTGTCCCTAAGCAAGTCCAGAGTCACTAAAATAAAAGAAAGAAAAAAAATATATAAACACGGCAACAAAAGACTCAAAAACAAAACAAAAGACTCAAAATGAAAGCAAATATTTTATTTACAATTTCTCTTAGGAATACGTGAATAGGATCATTCAATCAACTAAATCTAATCTAGAACACCCCAAAAGTGCTTAAACAAGAGATCGAGAAGCTTTGGAATGATTTACAAGGACTACAATTCTCAAGTTCAAATCAATCACCCCCTAATCACAAATGAAGCAAGCAGACACATGTTTAAATAAGAAACTTGGGAGATTGAGAGCAACCTCACTTTTTGGAATGTGGAAACACTCCTCTCATGTGTTTAAATATGAATAAATCATTGAAGGTTCGCTCAATACTCAAACCAAAGCAACATCCTACCATAAGCTTGCAAAACATCTCAATTCTCTACCGCTAATATGCAATGCACAATGTCAATCAAGAGGACTTTTAAAAACGGTTGTAATGGGGCTAAGGTTAATGGTAAGAAGTGAAAATATAATTTGGGAAAGTTGAGCTAAAAACCAAGCTTGGAGCATAAACCTCACCAAATTATTCAAATAAGAACACTCACCACTTATATTCACTACAACGAATCCCATAATCAAGCGAAAATCGCCTCAAATCAAAGAAAATAAACTAACAAACTACTAAACAATTTATTTCTACCTTTTTTTCCATTCTTTTTCTATTCTTTTTTTTCTTTTTTTTTCTCATTTTCCTTTTTTTTTGTTTTTTGTTTTTTTTTTCAAAATGAACTACAACTCAAAACAAATATATATACAATTATAAGGCAAATTTCCAACTCAACCCATATCAAGCTACAATGGGTAGCAATCTCATGATATTCAACTTCACAGCATCCCCAACAAAACCAAACCACAAAACACCTCAATCAACCCAACTCTTCACACTCTAACACTCCAAGCATAGGCTTAAGGGTAGGAAATTCAATATTTGGCCATGGCTTAAGATATAGGTAATCAAAAGAAAGAGTTATTAAAGGCTAAAAGAGGGTTAAAGGCGGATCTTCACATGAAATAAGGGTGACTTTTTGGCTATGTAGCTAAAATATATATAACAATACCTCTATCATATTATCAATGCACAAGCAAAAATGCAGTTTCAAAATGAAAACTAAGGATGACTCACAAATGGAAAATATGAGACTAATAAAAATGATTAGTCATTTAAGGTTTATGTGGTCTCACGAGTTAACGGTCAACAATCAAACCTAGCTCAAGTATGTGCACATGCCAAACTTACACCAAAAGATCATAGAAGGGCAATCAATCATCACTTTCAAAATGCAATCCTCAACTTACTAAGCTTTCACAAACTCTTTTCATGACTTTAATTCACAAAAACTTGATAGGCCGCAAGTGCACGGGTGTATGTGTAGCAAGTATCAAGGTCGATCCCACAGTAACTACGCACCAAACTAGCCTCGTAGGTGATTGCTAAATCGGTCGGGTTTTAGATTGAGAATAACTAATCCTATTTCTAATCACTAAAAAGGTCAAATAAATCAAATATTCACACAAACTTTTATGGATTAATCAATATAAAAAAGATGTTCAGGGGATAAAACCTAAGTAGCTCTATGAATCAAACAAGTGGATTGAACATGTATGTCACTAATTTGTACATTGTAGGGTCGATAATCGCATAAATTCTTCCGTAGCGAGCTTTTGGCAATGAAACGGATTGCTTAGTAAAATTGATCTCTTGGACTCTTTATTGTGTCAATTTTATCTAAGTTAAACATCAAATTATCTAGTGACCCCTAATCACAAAGTCTTCTATCTCTAGTTTAATCCTAAGGGTTCCGATTATCGAATATCTCCGTTCGGTACTTCATTCAACAATCTACTTCCATATTCTTGATGGCAGTCAAAAACAATGACATACATAATCAAAGGTTAAATAAAACCAATTCAAACTAGATTAACACTTGTTCAATCCATGAAAGCAACTAAATAGGTTTATCCCCCTAAACTAATAAAACTACTCAGTAATCATGTCTAAACTACAAAAACACATAAATTCTACTCTAGAAAGCATGGAAATCTTAAGAGAATGAAAAAATAACCAAAGATATGCAGAAAACCCTTGAAAGAATTGGGAATTGTGGACTTTTGCTCCTCCAACACCGAATCGATTATGAGTAATCTTCAATCTTCAATTCGCTCTCAAACTCTTGATTATTGTGGGATTGTGGAAGATGGATGATGGTAGAGATGAAGATGGATGGTATGGAATGGATGGTATGGAAGGAATGGATGGTGATGGATGAAGGTGAATGAATCAGCCGAATCTACAATTATATAGCCATTAAGAGAAGTTGAAACGACAAAATCGTCATAAACAGGGCCAACACGGACTTTGTTGTGCTAGCACGGGTCCTGTTTATGGTTTCTGGGGAAATTGAACTCTCTGAGGCCAACATAGACCGTGTTGGCGACAACGCGGGTTGTGTTGCTTTTGGAGTTTTCTAGGTCATCTTGTTTCGGCCATATCTCCTTCGTCCGGCATCCGATAGACTTGATTCTTGACTTTTTTGAAAAGCTCTAGGAGTCTACTTTTCATTAGCATAAGTTTCAAAGTCATTGCATATGTGTGGGAAAAAATGGTGACCAAAAGATTGGCCATATATCAATTTTCGCATACTTTCTGCTATCTTACTCATAACTCCTTCATCTCAACTCGGAATTGAGCTTATAATATATCATCAGAAAGCTCTTTCAATGACGAATAAAGAAATGTATTGATCTTTGGAGTTCATATAATTAATATGCACAAATTGAACAAAACACATAGAACTCAATTAAGATAGTGAAATAAAGACATAAAATATCAATTAAGCACATTATTCCTCAAATTTCACTATCAAAATGTTCCCAATATTTGTTCACTATATGTCCTCATCACCCACCAAAAAGAGAAGTAGAGAAAAATAGAACCAAAAAAGAGAGAAAAGAATTCAAAAGAAAAGGGTGATTAAGGAGATTCAATTGAAAGTTGTGAAAGCTTTTGACCCAATTATGAGATTTGATGAGGTGTATGTTCTTGATGTGGGAGTAAAGTGAGTTCCTTACCTTCTTTTGGCAAGTGTGCGAGCTAAGAGTGATATTTTATAAGAGTAATTCCAAGCATGTCTCTTAAGCTCCTTATACCCAAATTTCACCGCTCCTTTCCCCTAACCTAAGCCTCGTTACAACCCTAAAAGTCCTCTTGATTGTCAGTTGTGTATTTGTATCTTACTAGTGGAGAGCGAGATTCTTAACAAGCCTATGATAGGTTGCTTTTTTTGGTCTGAGTAAGAGAATACCCACTTAAATAAATAAAAATAGAGAGTTAGAGTGTTTCCACTTTATCCTAAAGTGAGGTTTGCTCTTCGACTTGCCTATGTCCATAACCAACCGCACATATTCGAATCTAAGAAACGTGTTATGTTGCTTGATTTTGAAAACTTCTTTCTCTCTATTTTGCACTGGTTTTTGTTCTCTCCCAGATTAATCTTGGTGTTGCTTGGTGAACTATTGTTTTTAATTTGGTTACCCTAATGGTAATCCCGGTCGTTTCTCTTTCTTCTTGAGTCTTCTTCCTGTTTGAGCCCTTTCCCTCTTCCTCCTGTTTTTGAGTCAGACTTGCTTGAGGGCAAGCAAAAGCTAAGCATGGGGGGATTTGATAAGTGAATATTTTATAGTAATTATTAGGGCTCAAATATGTGTATTCCATATAATTAACACCCTAAATTCCACAATTTTATACCGAATTCTGTGATTTCTTCACTTGGTTTTCGAGATCAGTATGCTTTGCAGGGTTTAATAAGAATCCACTTAAAAGCATGAAGAATTGATGAAAAAGTGGTGAAAAATGAGAAAAATTGGAAAGGAGATTTGTGAGAAGAAAGAATTGAAGTGAGGAAACCGGCCCAACTGTGCAACCCAACCCAATTTTGGGCGGATAAGCCAAACGCTGCCAGCAACCATCCCGGCGCTGCCAGCGCCCAAGGTAGAAGCTCCCAGAATCGTTGCATTGGTTAGACTTTGCCATGGTGGAAACCGTCGCTGCAAAAGTCCAACCACAGAAAGTAAGGGCGGAAGGACCAGACGCGACCAACGCCTCATGGAACGCTGCTAGCATCTGGTGCCCTCGCCAAATATTATAAAAGGCTTCTTGCCCTGCCGCTGCAACAAACGACGACTTTTGTCAAGATTTAACTCATCATTTCTCTACAGTTTTTTTTAGTTTTAATTTTAGATTTAGTTTTTCCATTGCTAGTAGTTTAGATTTTTGTAAGAGTGATTAAAGAGGAGAAGAAGATCGAATCGGGTGACACGAAGAGATCCACTTCGCCGCCTCAAACACTCAGTTATATTTATTTATATTATATTATGTCTTTCGATTTGAATTCAGTTGTTATGTTGTTAGTTACTATTATCATGAGTAGCTAAATCCCTTTGTTTGGGGGATAAACATGATGTCTTTTGATTGATTACGAATGCGATCTTGGTGTGAAGTTATATTTAATCGTTTAATATTCTCATATTCCATGTCATGGTAATTGGTTGATCACCTTTTGCTTGGTCTAGATTCTTAATATCGGAACGACAGTTTGTTATTTTGAATTGGACAGACGAAGATTGAATAGGCGTAGAAAATAATTAGAAATAATGGGTTCACGCTTAGGATCAAGTTATAATCAGTTCTTGTCTTTGATTAGATAAAATAGCCATGATAATAGGTGTTTCGTTTAATCACTGCAACTCACTTCGGAGTCAAAAGATTGTTGTGATAAGCCTTGGAAAGATTATAGACCTCGAATTCTTAACACTATTTCGCACCGGGATTGCTAATTAATTAGTCGACTTACTAGAGTAGACTCCCCTTAACTCCCTTTACTATTTGGTAAAACTCTAAATATTACTGCTTTCTTAGTTTATAGTTTTAATTCGCTATTTCACAACTATTTGGTCGACCTAACATCCTTTGTAGTGAACTAGTTTAGTGCAAAGGTTACACAAGTCCCTAAGAGACGACCTTGATATATTACTCTGACCCATACACTTGCGAAGCACGTATCAGATGCTGAATTTTTCTCTTGAATTTAACACGACGATATTGAACTCTTATCTTTATCCTTTCTTTATTTCCAGTTCTCTATCAAATTGATATTAGAGCAAGTTCTCGATTATGAGTTTCACCGAAGTTTTTTTTCTTTTCCACTGTCACGCAATTTTCTTAGAAGACCAAAAAAAATTACTCCTATAAAAAACCCTAAATAGTTGCTGCCCTACTTCCTAGAATCACGCCCATCACTTTCCTACCCGATTTCTCCCACAAACCCTCATCCAATTGGGTCAAACAACCCCATATCGCTTCCAATTATTATGCCATAATTCTGCAAAACCATAGATCGTGAAATTTGTCTTGTTGTCGTATTGTGCCTGCTGTTTAATAGATCTCCTTGAGACGATAGATTGTTTTCGGTGTTTTCCAGTCGTCCTCGGAAACTATGATTGCCAGTTTTCTCACTAGGTTAATGTTTGTTGGGTTGTTAATTCTATTTTCTCATCATGCTGTTGCCTTGTACTAGGGGCATATTGATCTAGTGGGTGCATACTGAGGTTATTGTCTACCTGCGCCTTCTCGCTTCTACAATGATTTTCAGAATGTTTCATAAAACAATGATGTTCTTGGACAGAATCGAGGCACGTGAGGCAAACATTGAGGACTGTGACAAAAGAATAGGTCAAAAGATGGGACTTTCCAGAAAGAGATTGAGGAAGATTTCTTTGAACTTGGAAAAAGAATTACCTCTAGGCTAAATGATCTTCGGGAGACACTTAAGGAAGAGATTCATGGGATCGTGAGTCAATTCAAGAGTCATGAAATTTCTAGTAATGAAGAAGAAAACGAAGCGAGTCCTCCATCTCTTATAAGTTGTTTTTAATCTTCAACTCATAGTAAGGTTGAACAAATTTATTCCAATATGGACGTACTTGAGTTATATCCTAATTTATCTATTCATCCTATATCCAATGTTGAGGATTTGACACTGTCTGAAGGTACTTTTGAGCCTCCTATGTTTTCGGCTTGTGCCTTAGGTGGTTCTACAACTTTAGAGATTATAGTACCTAGATTGCCTCCTATTATGCCCTCTGATGTTGTTGTTGAAGATGTTGAAGCTCTTCTCGAAGACAAGTACTTAGACCTTACACGGGACTACAAGATCTTGGCTACTTCTAGATATTTTCTATTTTGGCATCCCAAATGGAGATGTTACAACCGAAATATGACTATGTGGATTTATTTGTCCATGATGAATTTTTCACTGGAAAGAAGCGTCATCCCCTCCTCGAATTGCTACTTTTTCTGGAGAAGCTCCAAGTTGTGCACTATTTTCGCATGTGTGTTGAAGTGTATGTGTTGTTCCATGGTTGGATTTTTATCTGCCTACGCTTCTACAAAACTAGACGTCGTGTTTTTTGCAACTGGGCGATCTGTTGCCTTGATTTTCTTGCTGCATTTATTTAGGAATAGTAGTTAGATATTTTATATGTTTTAGTTTCCTATTCTTATTCGGAATTTTATAGTTTCCTAAGGTTTCGTTCTTTTAAACGATTGGCTGCATTGCGGTGTGGAGGAAATGTGGTGGATTGTGGTGGAATATGGAAAGTTTACCTTTTAATAAAAAGATACTCCCTCTGTTCCATATTTTTTGTCATCTTTGGAAATTGTGCCATTGAATTTCAAGTTTTTTGACCATAAATTTCTCAATATATACAATGAGTTGCTACACAAATTACCACCATTAAATTCGGTACAAAAAATACTATCATAAAAGTATAATATTGCAATTGTTAATAACATATTATATATGAAATTATCAATCAAAAAGTGATATTGAAGACTATGAAAGTCAATAAATGACAACTACTATGGAACAAAGGGAGTAAATTGAATTAGAAAAAGTAGATTGTTGTGGGTTGTGGTAGATTGTTGTCAACTGTGGTGGGTTATGGTGGAATATGGAAAGTTTTGGTGCGGTGTGGCAGCGCACCCTACCCGCCGCATAAAAGAACGGCACGTAAGTTGTTTATGATTATTATTCTTGTTTCCTATTTCAATTAGGTTTAGTATTAGGCAAGCTATCTTCCTATAAATAAAGTATTTGATAGTTTTTATGATACACATTACATTACATTGATATTAAATATTGAATATATGAATTCTTACTGATTATGCACGAGAATGTTAATCTTTTCCTGAATCTAGCACGTGGATGTTGAATTGTTCTCTTGGATTCAACACGGCAATGTTGAATTCTTATCTTTAACCATTCTTTATTTCCAGTTCTTTATCACCTCCAAGCAGTAATATTGATTTGTGCAAATTGGAGATACATGAATGATCTAGTTCTTGGAAAGATACAAATGAATCTAGAAAATAGTACGCAATTATATGTTGAAGAAAACACAAACTGATCAAATAGATAAAACAAATACAAAATCTGAAAGGAAATTGACAACATAAATAATGCAATAATTAACACAAGGCCATCACTAGCTAATTACTCAACAATTTTTCTTAGGAAGTGCATAAGAAGAGATGATTTGCGATGCCTCGTTGAATAAGAAGGCAATGAGGACAAGACTCGCGACAGCAGCTCCTTTGTCAAAGTAACCAGAAAGGCTGGAAACGTCATTACCATCCTTAAGATCGATGGTAGCTCCAAACCCTGCACCTGCTCCCGTTGCTAGAAGTCCGCTTACAACCTGACCAACATCACAAAGGTTTTATCATCAAAGGTCATGTCATGCAAAACTGAGATTTATAGTCCTGTAATTCATTTAGTATACTTATTGTGTTTAATCTTTCGAAGAATATTTTCTATTTTAGCTGTACAAATAATTCAGGTTCAGGTGATCAATTTGAGCTCAAATGGATATTCAGACAAAAACATCAAAGTCAAACCCTGCCCAAATTCGAGACACTTTGTCACGTCCAAACTTAGACCCCAATTATTTATTTGTCCAAATGTTTGAATTATGTTTGTCACAATTTGACCATAGTTGAACGAGTTTGTCAATTTGACTAAATGTCCACATTTTTTTGACATGACCCAAATTTTTGGATTCTTGTTCGAGCATAGTCCATAATTTCTCCGAATATGTTTGAGCTCATATATGACACAAAATTTGGCCAATCTAAATTTATGACCCAAACCTGAACGCAAGCATATTTTATATTTTAACATGTCCAAATTCTCCGAATTTAAAATTCGAACCTAAAAATGATGACAATACTCGTTTGATTCAGATCAAACGAATTAGAATATTTAGGTGGGATAGATTTTTACAAGCACTATCCTAATTTCGTCAAGGGTATGTTTGATCAAGGAATTGGGGGAAATAGATGTTCCTTGAAAAATTTTCCGCATCTCGCTTTTTCAGTTGTTTACCTCAATTTGGGACAGATTTTTACAAGCACTATTCTAATTTCGCTAGGGTGTATTAAATTCACGGGTAACCACAATTTACCAAAATTTATCAGTTTTTTCTAAAATTTACCGAAACTAACCAAAAATTACCAAAGTTAAAAAATTAAAGAAAAATAAATTTTGATATTTTAGCATAAATTTACCGAAATTTACCAAAAATTACCAAAAAATTACCAAAAGTTACCAAAAATTTAACTTTTACCCAATTGCTTTTTATCCATGAATTTGACACAAAAGGGAAATTCATTTTTAAGAAAACAATGATATAAGTTATATAATTATTGAATAAGAAAGTAGAGCTTAAAGTTTGTTCACATTTAATTTCTTTTATGTTAATAGAAGATTAATCGAAAACATTCAATTTAAATTTACTATTAAATTTCAGCTTATTAATAATAATGTGTCGTACGAAGCCAGTTATATATGTAACAATAAGAGAAGATAGAGGTAACCAAATATCGAAACCTTGTCAGCATAGAAGTCGAAGAAGAGCATGGCTTGGCCAGTGAAGAGACGTTTCCCCCCTCTGATTGCTTGGGAGATTACAAATCCAGTTTGCAGCAATGTGTACACAAGTCCAATCACAATAGTCGCCATCACGTACCTATATATTCATAAACGGCCTTATCATGACGGAAATTAAGAAGTATGCATGATTTATGCATGCCATAATTATGTAATAAATATATGGGAGGAGGTGATGAAATTAATTTATATACTAACCGGTAAGCAAATACACTTTGGAAGTGAAAGTTGATGTCCCCGTAGTCCAGTGCAATGGTCGCAGTTAGGGTAGCTAAGACAATTAGCGCAACTAAGAGGAAAAGAGCAGTCAAGATCCTTGAGATGAGATTGAGAATCAGCATAATCTTGGTACATGAAATATGCTTGGTGGCTTGTTTAGGTGTAGCCTCATCAGCATGAGCATGAGCCTGAGCCTGAGCCTGAGCCTGAGCCTGAGCCACAGCTTGTGGTTGTACTGTTTGGGCTTCCACATTCTCCATCTTCGATCTCTCAACACCTCACTTTCTAACTTTTGAGTTGGGTATAATTAATACGTGTTTTGAGGTGCATATGTAGTAGTCAAATGTTACAAAGTCAACAATATGGGACGCAAGCTAAGCTAGCCAATAATGGAGTGGGATAATGGCATGTTAATTGACATGTCATTGACCCTAACATTGCGGGTCTTTAATTTCTGTGTGCTCAAATCTCTGTCCTTGTGGTGTCTTCCGCATTTTGTATAGTTGTAACATACATAATCATAATTGATATCCCCAACGACACTTTTAATCTGCGTTGGGAGGGAGACTTCTTGAATTATACACAAATATAATCACTTCAAAAATGTAGTGGAATCAAGATATTATGTCATTAGTATATCTTAATTAATGATAAGGATAGGGGTTATTTGCATTTTGGACCTCCAAGTATAAAGATATTTATTTTCTGCACCTTTAATTTTCATATTTATTTTTGGGACCCTAAAATTTATGAGTTGAATAAAAAATGACATTAAAGTTTGTAGGTTGAAAAGAAAACACACGTATTGTTTTTCTTTTTCATTCAATGTTTTAGTTTATTTCACGATTAGCGCCAGACTTCATGAGTTAGGTTAAAACTAATATTAAGATGTAATATACTTCTCTTATTCATGTCGGAACTACTTAGACCATAGGTGCTTCAGGATCTAATTAGTTCCAACATGAATCAGAGAGTTGTATTATACCTTCAATATCAGTTTTAACCTTACTCGTGAAGTTTGACACTAATCGAGAGATAAATTCAGAAATGGAATGAAAAAGAAAAACAGTACACGGGTCTTCTTTTCAACCTACAAACTTTAAGGTTTTTTTTTTTTTAATTCAGCCCATAAACTTTATGGTCCCAAAAATAAATAGGAAAATCAAGGGTCGAAAAAATAAATACACTTATACTTCGGGATTCAAAGTACAAAAAGATGAATACACGACGGCAATCCATATAGGTTGTTCAGAAATTATTTCAATCAAAAGTTCAGACATTATATTTGTAAGGTTTGAATAATTTAAGGGTTTTGACGTGCAATAATAGTTCTTTTTGAGGTGTTGATTGAAAATAAGCAAAATTGATATTTTGACCGCCAAAACTATCGCCCGATGAATTGTTTACCTGTTGACATTTTTAATTGGATGCTAATATAAATTTTGGGGTAATGTACAATAACACATTAAACTTTAATCATGGATGATGTTACATTATATAGTCTATATTTTGAGAAGTATTGGACAATAATGTATTCAAAACAATTTCAGCAATAATCGACTCATTGACGATCCTACACCGCAAGTGGAGGATATGATTAGCGATCTTATACGGCAGGTGGAGGAGAAAATTGGCTAAAAAATATTTAAATTTATGATATGTGATCTAATCCATATAAGTATAGCTAATTCTATACGACAACAATATCCCGTGGGAACACGTTTAATCAATGATGATTTTATGTTTTTTTACTTTTGTTTTGAATTGACTCCCTTTGCTTATGTGTGGAGTAGTGGATATGTCGTAAATTTAAATATATTTTGGCCAATTCATCTCTTTCCCCTACTGTGTAGTATCGGCATCAAGTCAACCACCGTTGGAATTGTTTTCGGTATATCATTGTCCAACGTCCCTCGAACTTTAGTACATTATAGTCCAAATAACCCAAACTTCAGTGTCTTAACGTCCTAAAGTCATATTTTATTATGACTAATAAGTAATATTATAATAAGTTTTTTGATACGAATGAGACGTATGATTTATCAACGAACTGACTTTTAACAAAGAGACCCACTAACAAGTCACCAGAGACTCATATGTCTCATTGTAAATTGATGGGGTTTTTTCGAATATATATTACCCGAGGTTTGTGTCATTAATCTTCTATCCCCGGAATATTTGAAATTTGAAATTTTTGCTATGTGTTCTTTGAAACCCTTATTATTTTTTAACCTCGCTGGTAGTTTTGCTTGTATTGTTTAAACCTCTATTATGATGAAAGACATTTTAGGGGTAGATTTTTTTATTTTTGAATTTGTTTTACATTTTTTTTAGCAATATAATTAAATGGCTTTTGAAGGGTATAGAAATATTGAAGAAAGAGAATATTGTAACTGCCTAACCCTTTTTCTTAGGGATGACAGTCAGGTCCGAATTCGAAATAAATCCAATTAGCTCTGAAGAAAAACCTCCAAATCTGAATCCCGACTAAAAAAAATCTGACTCTGAATCTGATTAAAAAATCCAAATCTGATAATGATTGGGGGGTATGGAGGCAACCACGTCCGATCTGATTATGTCCGATTATGTTCGATTACAGTAATTAATATAAATTTCATTCACAAAAAACAAAAAAATTAGAAATTGGAGTTTTATTTTAACAAGTGTGATTTATTAACCGAATATAATTGGAGATACAAGTGATCAGAGTCGGATGAAATCATTTTATGAAAACATACAAAAGCTAACCGGAGTCCAAGGTAATCGAAGTTGGAGGTAATTGTAGGTAATCGGGTCAGATCGAGTTGGAGTTGGTTACCTCCGATTAAGTTCGGATTTGGAGGTCCACCAATCTCCGATTAATTAGATTTGGAGGTGACCTCCACCGCCGATTATTAATTGGAGCGAAGGTGGAGGTAGGTACCTCCGGTCCACCTCCGACCCCTTGCCACCCGTACTCTTTGTTCAGTCTACTATCCAAGTTCTCCCTCAGGCATATGTGTTAGTTTTGTTAATTATTTTTCAGTCAATCTTAAAATTAAGTGTTTTTTTTTTCTCCGTCATGTTGATCTTCGGAATACATACACCTATAATAAAATAGACTCATTTTGATTAATTATATTTAGCCACGAATGATATTTTTCTTGAATAAAGATGGGACCTTATCCACATAAAGAGATGGGGCTGTTGTGATTAATATTATTGCAGGTAAGTGCTTCATAAAAATTAAAAAAAAAAACTACATAACTAAATCAAACAATAAAAATAAATTAATAAGTTAAAAGTTTAATTTTTCCTATGGATAGTGGTTTTCGAATCACAATATTTTGTTTATTGGTACTTTTTTGTTTTTTTTTGTTTTAAAATTTTATTAAAATATAAACTTATGAGGTTTTTCAAAAAAATATTCTAAAAAAGTATTAAATAACAGGAAATTGGAATTAAATAAATCAACAATGAACAAAAATAAAATTTTTGAACTCTCCTACTAGTTTCCCCTGGTAAAGAAGGACGAGGGGGACGCCTTGATGAGCTTCCCGAACGTGGTAAACTCACATGATAATGTGCTTCACCAGCTTCATCCTTAGCAATTGGTATAGGGCCCTAGTATTGACCATTCACGAAGTTCCGATCGATAAACTCCTGAGCATCACTAATGCCTTCCCTCAGCAAAACACGGATGTGAGCATATGCTTACTGCAAGAAAAGAGGATCAATGAGAATCCATGCAGAACGAAAGGACAGGACAAATGTGCAATTTATCGGATTAGAGTCAAAGTGCTGCAAAACTTCATGATCGTTGGGCACGAGCGGAATGAAGTCGAACAACATGTTTCCACCCTTGGTCTGATCAGGCTCTTCTGCATGCTGGTCCAGGAGAAGATCATAATATCCTCCCAGCTATAGGAGGATGAATTATCAGCAAGGAAAGCAAAAACATCAATGAAGAATTCGTACCCGAGCAAAAGCCAGGCGTCCTCTGTGCTAAGCAGCCGCTTCCTCCAGATAATCCGTGGGAACAACGAAGTTGTCAGCAGGCAATCGGGTCATCAACCGAGTCATCTCATCTGCCGGTGTTCGGTCTCATTTTGAGCCGAATACTTCTTTTTATTAGGAAGTTTTTGCATGTTTTAACCCTTTATAATATGTTAGTTATAAGAATTTTCTAGTTTTATAGGAATTCGGGAGGTTGAGCCAAAAAGGAGCCTAATATGGAGCAAAATGCATCAAGAAGAGAAGAAGTGGAAGCAGCCAATTGAGAGCTTTGAAAAATGGGGACACCAACCTCAAATCAACTAAGGAAGAGTGGGACCAGAAGGCCGACTCGGGCGAGTCATACATTGGCGCGACCAAGTCGCTTCTCTGGAGGCTGCCAACAAAAGTCAGAAAAATTGGCTAAGTACAAGGGAGGGACAGAAGGCCGACTCGCCCGAGTCGACCCTCGGCGCGGTCGAGTAACTCTCCTGTCAACTGAAGAAATCCAGCCCAAGTGAAGAACTTCAAGAGGCAGAAGCTTGACTCGCCCGAGTTAGGGGGTGACTCGCCCGAGTCACCCTATTTTTCTGCGATTAATTGAGGGCTAAAGTGATGCGTTTTGTGTAAGAAATTGGGCCTATTATATATACTCCCAGCTGCGAATTTAGCTGCAGGCAGTCTTTTAACCTAGTTTCAAGTTGTCATTAATTAGTTTTTCATGTTTTCAAGTGGATTTCTATTTTCTCTCTCCTAGGTTTTCCTTAAGCTTGTTCTTCAAGTTCTTTGTATTCAACTTCAATCAATACAATTTCCAGGTTTTATTCATTGTTTCTTGTTCCTATAATGCTTTCAATTAGTTTTTATTGCTTTGATTGCTCTAGATTAGACACAAAACACCCAAATCAAGGCCGATTGAACTTCAGGCTGACCACAATAATTGTGTTTGAAGGGTCTCCTGCATGGCCTGCAAAAGCTGAATGGTACGAGCTAAAAGATTCCTTCAGAAGCTAAAGGTCGACCGACCTTGAAAAAGGAGAGTTTTGTCCTCTTTCTCCTTGCACATTTCCAAAAAACAAACATGCATGTTTTCAAGAATGGAGCACGGGTAAGTGTGACCAACAAGATGGAGTTGATCTTCTCAAGATTGAAGCATCAAGTCCCCAAATAAGATCATTCTCCAACGATCATGCTGACGCATCTCGAGGTAAGTTATCCGGACCAAAATTTAAATTTCACAAAATTGACCAAAACAAATTCACATTTTGCAGGAAAATAAGAGTCGTCGACATCGGGTTCGATGAAATCTCAGGAATAAGAGCCACAGGCATTGCGCCCGATGAAGTCTCCCGGCATTGAATTGCCATGAAAACCAAATTCAAGGCCATCGATCAGGGCATCGGTGAAATCCCTCAGCATTGAATTGCCACCAAAAAAAAAAAAAATTGAAAACACCGAGCCATCGACATCACGATCCGTGAAGTCTCAACTCCCAGGGCCATCGAATAGAGCATCGGTGAAGTCCCTCGGCATTGAATTGCCATCAACATCAAACTTCAGAGCCATCGACATCGTGTCCGTTGAAGTCTCCCCAACAAGTAGGGCGTCATTCTCGCCTTTGATCATCATTCTGGCACAATTTTTCCAAGAGCAACATAGGACCTAGCTTCCAAGTGTCAGCCCACAAATTCAAGTAGGGACGCCTTCAACGCCTGAGGTAATTTCAAGTAGGGACGCCTTCAACACCTGAGATCACTTCAAGTAGGGTGTCCTTCTTACCTAAGATCATCCATCATTTCAAGTAAGGCGTCATATTCTCGCTTGAGATCCACCGCAAACGACACCAAAACTCATTAGCGATCAAGAAGAGTATCATTCTTGCTCGAGGTCACCCCCAAAGAGGCATACGCCGCCCAAAACCAGATGCTGGACTTAGCTTCCAAGCGTCACCTCAGGCTTCGTATTCTACAAAGTCATATCCTAGCTAGTGTCCGTTAAATCAGTTCTACTTTGATTTTCATCCTATCCAGTACTCAATCAACGTGGGCACTATCTGTAGACAACGGATATTTGCACATAAATATATAACATATCTATATAAGTTCGAAGCAGAAATAAAGAAGAAGAAGCCGATAAATAAAGCTTGAATACATGCACTTACATGTACATTACTCGCCTAAAGCCACATGCATGATCACGTCTGAGATTAGCTAGTTGCATGCACATTTTTTACGTAAAGAGTCAAGCCATGCAAGCTTTGCAGAGCTACATAAACACACGCCAGGAGGTCACAAGTTCGAAGCCTATCAAAATCACTCAGAAGACCCTCAAAGAATATTATTACTGTCCAGTGTGAAACACCACTTCCCAAGGTGGTTGTATTCATACATCACTATCCAAAGGGTGTACAGACGAGCTCAAATAAATCCTCCCTCCCTGTGACGGCCGACCGACCTTGAGCACCAACTACACGTGGGTTCATTCACCACGAGCCACCGTCTACTCGTGAAATTCCCCCCTTTGCCTAAGTCTATCCTTCACCTATAAATACTACTCCTCTCAAAGCCAAACTCACCAGTCAATTCACTGCCTCATTCATTCCATCACTTATTCTTCCTCTCACTTTAATTCTACAATCTCTCATTCTAATCTTCTTTATCTCACTTTTCTTATCATCATCATCCTGATTTCTTCACCATCATAAGCTTCTAATCCTATTCTATCCATCCTTATTCTCATAAAAACCCACAAAATGCCTATCCTAAACCCATCAAAACTCCACGAAAGCATCCTTTTCCCTACCCTTTCCATACTCTTTTTTCCATACCATTTTGGCATCTTGAGAGGAATCATCTATGGTCACTACAAGAAGGAATTTTCAAGCAAATTCAAGGCTAGGCAAGGCTTCTTCTTCTTCAACAAGAACAATGTAAACTTTAAGTGTTTTTTCCCTTCATGTAAATAAGTGTTGTACATATGAGTCTTCGAAGATTAGTCACTGAGTTAGATTGGCTAAGTCGTCTGTTCAATGAGATTCAAATTGAATATATCACTCATGTTCCTATGATATGTGACAATCAAGCGGCAATATACATTGCAAGGAATCCCGTTTTTCACAAGAGGGCCAAACATATCGAAATGGATTGTCATTACATCCGGCAGTAGTTAGGTGATGGTTTGATCACATTGCAACATACTCGCACGAAGTCTCAATTGGTTGATATTCTCACAAAACCTCTTCCAGGCACACAACATGACTCACTACTGTACAAATTGGGTGTTCAATCACCTGGAATTTGAGGGGGCGGGGGGAGGGGTGTGTTAGAGGATTTCTAGTTAGTTATTAGTGTTTCTTTAGGTTCTTTATTTTTCTTTCTTTAGGTTCCTTTATTTTATTTTTCTTGTTGTAGCTTTGTGTTCCTATAAGTACTCTTAATCTCCCTTGACTTCACACGTCGAATAATAACAGCAAGGCATCAGTCCTTTGCTATTGAATCACAACTATTTACAACGTTTCAAGACTTTTGACCCTAATTTGTGCTTTGATGTTTTGCGGCTCAACCGACTTGTTCAAATATGACAATGAACATGAATACTAACTCCAAAGGAGTGTAAAAATGGCTAATCATAAAGCTTATCCTCTTAGATTGAGAGAAAGTCAAGTGTTTCTTATAGGAGATATTCAAGGATAGGTTTTTTTTTTTTTGTTTGTTTTTTTAATAAGAGACATTCAATGCTAGGTAAGGAAGTACACATAAAGATAAAGTGAATAATACATTTTTAAAATTACACAAGACATAATTATAATCTTTAAGAACTTGGCCTAATTGGTGTGACACCATGGCCTGCTCAGTAGGTATAAGCATATTGAAAGTTTGAAATACAGCGATCGTCAACTTCATCCTACAGTAAGTATTGAGAATTCCACTTATATAAACACTTCCGTCAAATATTAAGCATTGACAATCATAATTTGGAGGAAGTCTTACTGATCAATCACAACTTTGAGCATCTGGTAAATAGACAACAGAAATGTAGGCACAACACCAAATTGTCAAAAAATCTTTTTCATGTAAATGGTGCACAAATATTTTCTATACATGCTTCAAACTACTTTCTTTTCTATTATTTGGTCATGATTATGGCATCATAGAAACAAGGTTGCGCACCAAGGATTGCAAAAGGATTTTAAGGAGGTTGTGAGGGGAGTCAAATGGAGGCTAGGTGTGTGTGGTGGTCTTCAATGGGGAAAGATGCAATAAGTTATAGCCCTGAGATGTTGGTGACAAACTTTAAAGCTATACCCATCATTTTTCAGTAATTGCAGTGCAAATGGAGAGATGAGGGTGCATGTGGAGCTGATAATTTTTCAATGCCCAGTGTTTTCTCTTTGATTCCTAGGATTGTAAATAAAGCCCAAGTGCTTCATTCAATGGGTTGTTCGTAATGGGAAATCCTCATAGGCGTTTTTCTACTTATGTTTTGTGGGGCTTTGGAAGTTTGTATCTGGTGCTCCGATGGCACCCATTTTCTGTTGCTTTGAATAAATTGGGCTATCGCCTCAAATTATTCAAAATATAAAATACATGCTCCAAACTGCTAATTAGGATAAAATAGAGATAATCATTCAATCGAAGCATTGGTCATAAAATAGAGATTACCATTCACTTGACATAATTAAAATGTAATGGAGCTTTGTTACGGTACACATCATAACTCAAATTGCTATATTTGTGATGTGCAATACCGTGGGCCAGCACCATATATTGCCCCAACCTTTGCACTGTTGAGATGGTAAGCAGAAAGGATTCAGTTTTTTGAGAATTCTAGCTTTGAAACATACTATTGGTGGGCATGACAGTTTATGTTGCAAGCTTGACGTCGTTTCATTTCATTTGCTTTGAGTTATGGTCATAAAACGAATCTTTGTTGTTGTTGTTGATGTTATTTTTTGAATTTTTTTTATCAATATGAGTTTAAAGAGGAATTGATTTGGCCCTTTCATCCTATTTCACTTCATAGGTACTTACGGAAGTTGCAATTGTCTGTTGTGGTTGCAAGATGGTTGTTGTGATCAATTTGGACCCTGCGAATGATGTCGTACTGTATCCTCTTTCATTGCAAGTCCTTTGTTTAATCTCACTGGCCTACTTGCCAAGTTCTCATTTGTAATGTGTAAACTCAACTGAATTTAGAAATCTTATTAGTCACTTTTATTTACTTTTTCATGGTCTTGCTTGGTTTTTAAGATTGCCTTTTGGGTATATATTTCATGGGTCTTGCTTAGTTCCCATTTAGGAGGCAGATACTGGGACTTGTATGTAGAGTTGTGCTTCTGATAGTACACACAACAACCATTTTAGGTGATTCTATTGTGCCGACAATTCACAACATATGAAAGGTTTGAATATAAGATATATTACGACAATAACAGAAGTGTAGCATGTTAACTATTATTAGGGTCTTAACTCTTAACCTAATTCTTAGAATCCATTTAAAAATCATGGTTATATTGGGTATCAATTTTAGTTTCCCCCATCTTCCTTTCTACATTAACAGAATGCATGGCATATGGGGTGGGTAGCACGACAATTTAGCAAAGAAGAAATTTATTATGTTGATGAGTTTGTTTTCTGGGTAGCAGAAATACTCAACCTGGTGCAAGTCGAGCATGTGGAGCTTGCACTCACTCTCTCTTGTTTCATTATGGAAGGCCAAGTGTGTGCACTATGCCATGGCCCCTTGAAGCCAACACTGATGAGTGATTGGTGTTGTTATTGGTGTACAAGAAGATCTATAGTTGATTGAGAATCAAGAAGCAAGATGAGTTGCAGAATTTGGCTCACTAGACATTTTCTTACATCAGATACTAACTATTTTTATTATTTTTTTGGCTTATGGGTGATCGTCATGTGTTGGGTTGTAAATTGATAACAAGCCCTTTAGTTTTGGCTGGACGCGAAGCATTTAGGCACATAATTTATGGGAAATTACGAGTTATTTTGGAAAATTTTGCATTTTTCATTTTCTTGATTTTGTTTAGTTTGAATTTGTATTAATTATTGGATACATATATGGTATTTAGTGTTGTCCAAATATACGACTTTTAGCTGCATTTAAATAGGCCTGTCCAGTAAATGCAGTAAATGTTGTCCAAAGCTACGACAACATTGCCTCTATCAACATTTATTCATTTGCTGGGGTAGACTATTGTAATATTTATAAATGTTGCCAGAGGTAAAAGTAAATGTCGCCGCAGCTCTGTTTTCTTATAGTGTGATCAATCATACTAAAAAATACATATTTTATCCACAGTGTTACATTTATAAAAATAATATCATTTTCGTATTTTATAAGTAAGACTATTTCTCAAAGTAGTACCTTTTTTGTTTAACTCGTAGACTTTCTCTCTTTGATTTGCACATGTATCCAACATTCCAAGTTGATAGGAAAGAGCGCAAGAAGGTATGTTTTGTGTTGCAAAAGCTGAGGCAGCCCTACTATTATGACGGACAGCCCTCTTTTGTCCGCTGCATGTCCCCCCAAATCGATCGATGGCTTTTTAGTGTCCGATTATAAAACATAATCCCCATTACTTGGTGATTGACTTGTTATATATTCAGTAATTTCTCACAGGAAGCAGTGAAAAATTCCCTGTATCTAGGTGTGAGCATGGGGCAAAGTGAGGAAAATAGAGGTACGAAATTGCTTGAATTTGTGAGCACAGCAGTTATTGTATTTGGGATTGGGAGCGGCAGTATAGGTGGGCAAGGAGAATGGCAGCTGTTAAGGAACACGACAGGTGTGGTGGCAATGCATATGGCGTTGACGTATGAAGACACGGTCCTGATGTTCGACCAGACCGGGTTGGGGCCGTCTGGGTACCGGCTGTCGAAGAGGGCCAACGGTGAGCGATGTAGGTCGTCAGACGTGAGGGACTCAGGGTGCTATGCTCACTCAGTGGAGTACCACATATCCAGCAACACCCTTAGACCTCTAAGGATGCTATCTGACCCGTTTTGCTCCTCGGGCACTTTCCTTAGCAACGGGACCCTCCTTGAAACTGGGGGCTATGCTGACGGCTACAGGAGGATCCGCTACTTCCACCCCTGCAAGGATGAAACCTGTGATTGGAAGCTCTCACGTGCTAAGCTATCCGACAACAGATGGTACGCTTCCAATCTACTACTCCCCGGCTCTGGCTCCAGCCAAATTGACCGTGTCATAGTCGTTGGTGGCCAAAGGGTTTTCTCCTACGAGTTTGTACCCAAATTAACCCCTAAAGAAACCGTCTTCACTCTCCCATTCCTACGTCAAACTTACAACAAAACACAAGGGGGAAACAACCTCTACCCTTTCCTCCACCTCTCATCTGACGGCCACCTCTTTATCTTTGCAAACCGAGACTCCATCCTCTTGGACTACAAGAGGAACAGAGTGGTCAAGACCTTCCCCCGAATCCCCGGGAATGGATCTAGAAACTACCCAGGGGCAGGCTCATCAGTCATCCTACCATTGACCCACAACGACCGGTTCCAAAAGGTGGAAGTCATGGTGTGTGGAGGTGGGGCAGAGGGGGCACGAAAAGCCGCCCAGTCAGGCCAGTTCCTAGACGGGCTAAGGACCTGTGGGAGGATGGTTATAACAGGGAACAAGCATCAGTGGAGCATGGAATTGATGCCTCATCCAAGGTTACTGATGGACATGATCATCCTCCCCACGGGAAATATCCTGCTCATAAACGGGGCGACCCACGGGTCAGGCGGGTGGGAAAATGCAGACGGGCCTGCCCAGAGGCCGTTCCTATATAGCCCTAAAAAGCCCATAGGGAGGCGGTTTACAACCCTAAAGCCCACAAAAATAGCCCGAATGTACCACTCAGCGGCTGTGCTTTTACCGGACGGAAAAGTGCTGGTAGGAGGCAGCAACCCGCACAGAAGGTACAGTTACCACAACGTGACGTACCCCACGGAGCTGAGGCTACAGGCATTTGCTCCACAATACACGGACAAGAAACTCGACCATTTGAGGCCTAGAAACGTTTCGGTGGAGGATAGTGATGGTGTGAACGTCAAGTATGGGCAGACGTTTCTAGTGAGATTCAGCTTGGCAGTATTTCCAAATAGGATGGAGTTTAATATTTACGCATCACCGTTTACAACACACTCTGTGGCCATGAACCAGCGGATGTTGAAGCTTAGGAGCACGCGTGTGGTGAGATCCGCTGGAAGGATATCCGCCATACTCGAGGCTCCTCCTTCACCCAATGTTGCTCCTCCTGGCTATTATTTGCTCTTTATTCTCAATGCTCGGATTCCTAGTGCAGGTCAGTGGATAAGAATCTCTCGTAATGGGTAGGTTGCCCCACTACGGATCCACTCTATACATATCATAACATCATGTAACTAAATTATTGTCTGAGAGATGACTGTTGGAAAGTCATGTGTATTACTCAACAACTAAGGTGCATGCTTGTTTGGTTATCAAATTAGATGATGGTAGCAATTCAATAACTCATCAAATTATTATTATTTTTTTTTTCAATAACGTGGAAATGATAAATAATAATAGGAAAATTTGATTTTAGTAGCTCCAACTAAAGGAGTTGGGACAATCATAAGTTGAATCTTAGAAATTGATCTATCACGATTGACGCTTGAATTTCACTACACCGCTACCGCGTCAGTCTAAGCTTACCGATATATATTTTGGACTATATATTCCTATATATGATAGTTGTAAATACTATAATCATATATAATACAATATATTTGTGGAATAGTAAAACGCAATATAAGATAGTTAAGAGTTCTACAATATTATCTAGCATGAATTTAAGATTACTATAGAACAATTGCTACTTAGTAAAAAACAGTCCCCCTTCAGTACTACATAGGAAACTCTGATGGTGATGTACTGAGATCCAATGGTCCATTAGTTTAATCTACTGTAATAGATTTCTAAAGTTTAACTTATCATTATTTCAACTGACCCCTATAATTCGGTTTAAGATTGTCCCTTATATTCATCAGTATAACCAATATAATTAAATAAAAAGTTTTTAACTATAAGTATAATTGCTTTTTGACGACGAAAAATTTGTAGCCAAAATATTGCAACCAAAAAGAATTGTCACAAAGTTGTAGTCCTAGTCATTTTGCCTTAGTTTAGGCGACGAATATAAAAGTCATTGCCATTAGGGTTTTCCATCGGTCCAGAACTGGACCGAACTAAGTCGGACTAGACTGCCTTGGATCGAGGATAGTAATGAGCTTTTTCGGTCCTGGACTAGACCGATCGAAAAAAAGTTCGATCCAAGATTTGATAGATGGAATGGACTGAATTGAATAACGAGGAGGATATGCGATTAAATTTTGCATAATTGGAATTAGAGGACTAGGGATTAGAATTTATTTTATTTTTGTCTGTTAACAAAAGAATAGAAGACAACAAATCTAAGGCATAGATATGAATGTATATGATTCTTACCCACAACAATAGTAGAAGAATATAGAAACGAAACATTTAATAAAATTGCAAGAAACCTAAACCAGTGAAACGGTTTACTGTGTGTGGTGGCCTGTTGGACAGTGGCCGGCTAGGCATGGACCGTGTGGTGGCCGGCTGCGGAGGAGAAAACAATGGATCTGGGGAGTGGGGAGCGTCGATGAAGTGGTTCACTACGGAAGAAGGGTGGTGGCATTGATGGTGCTAGTAATGGCGCCCAATGACGGCGGCTGGGGGAGGCTAGAGGAAGGGTAGAGAGTGGAGTTGGGGATGGGGAGCGCTGAGAATTTGATATTGAGAAACTTAGAAACATTAGTGAGAACTGATGAAAAGTTGAAAACCACAGAAAAATAGTAGGTCTGTAGTTCAGTCCTCGGTCTTCTAATTCATTCCAGCGATTGGATCGAAGACAGCAACTCAATATTCCTTGGACCGAGGACTGGATCAAACTATCTTTAGTCATTTCGGTTTAGTCTTCAGTCAAGTTCGGTGCAATCCTTTATTCGGTCAGACTGGATTATGAGCAACCCTAATTCTCATTAACTTATCACAATGGTTACGAGTAATTACTTGAATGGCTAAGTCTTTTGGTTATAGCTTCTATGAAAGTAATGGGCTACAAAATCTAACAATTTAGGCTACCAGTTTATTCGTCACTCTAAGATTTTGAAAACTTTTGCCTATTCCATTTTATCAAAATAAATCTTTCAAGTGGTAGGCTTATTTTGAATACTTTTACATCTTGTGAGCTCCTTTATCTACTATAATTAAACTTCTACTCACAAACTCTCATCATCTCTGAATCTTGCTCAAGTCATCCTTTCATTATCACACTTAAGTCACTTAGAATAATTTCTAAAGTGGTTCAGATTTGAAACAATAATTAAATTATTCAATTTAAGTCTACTAGTACTTGGAATAATTTTCAAAGTAAGTTTACCACTTGGAATATTTTATAAAGTGGTTGACAATTTGGAATTGGCAAAAGTTGAAGCCCACCAAATGGAATTTCCCATTGATAAATTATGCTGCAATGCTGATAGTCAGTTTTATTACTCAGCGTACCGAGTTGGGTGAAATATAATCTACATACCATTAGTTTGAATAAAGTTGAATTACTTAAATTTTATTTAAAATTTGTTATAGCCTCAGGTGATGAGGTTGTGGACATTTTTCCTCGCCGTTCGGGCTTCCGAACATCTACGCGGATTGGGAGTGTGATTTGATGATTTGTGATGGGGTTTGAACCAAAAAAAAATGCTTTAAGGGATTAATCATACATTTCAGGAATTAAAATCACTTTCCTTTAACATTTCAGGAATAATATATAATTTGTAAAATCACTTTCCTTTTACATTTCAGGAATAATATATAATTTGTAAAATCACTTTCCCTTTACTTTATGCATTTCATGACTAACAAATTAAATCTCTAAGAGTGAACATCCACTTGTTTAATACTCTTCTAAATTTAATTCAATATGTTCACAAGATGTTAGGCTCGGAAGAAAGCGATTTATACAAATTTTATTTAGAAATATACAAAGAACACCCTAAAGTTGCATCAGCACATTGTAAAACCATGTTTTACCATAGTTTATGCAACCGATGTGTTTTGGTTCGAAATGGGAGTCACCACCCGATATTTTAAGGGAAAAGCCAAGACAAAACCAAAAAGAAAACAATAAAGACTCTGCTTGCGAAACCCGAGAATGGATTTGGGGGTAAGGCTATGAACTCGAAAGGTAGGAACCTAAAGAGTTCCCCTTTCACAAAAGGAAATACTTTACTAAAAGTTTTAAGTGTGATTTTGATAAAGTTTGGAAGGTACATAAATCAGAACTTTATAGAATTACTTCATTGAACATGCAAAAGAATGGAAAACATTAATATAATATGTACAAGAACACTTTATTTACATAAAGGGAAACAATTAAAAGCTTACATAGTGACCTTTCTTTAGGGAAGCCTTGTATAGCCTTTATAGAAGCCTCTTTGAATGCCTTTGAAAGCCTTGAATACACCTCTTGAAGATGCCAAAATAGGGCCAAAAGTGGATGGAAATGGGTGTTGGAAAAAAAGGGTAAAAGAGTAGAAGAAAGAGGCTTTTTGTGGAGTTTTTGGGTAGTAAAAAGATAGGGTTTTTGTGGAGCTTTTAGGGATTTATGGGGGGATAAAGGAAGATAAGATGGGAATGGAGATAAAGGGGATTAAAGGAATGGAGAGATGGAGATAATAATGGTAGGCAAGTGATGAAGAAGGATAGGAAAAAGGAACTCTTTTTTATGGGTTTTTAGGATAGTTTTGTGATGTTTTTGGGAGGTTTTATGGGAGATTTACGTAGGAATAAGGGTATGGATTAGAGGATTGAATGTGGTGGAAAGGTGATAGAAAAGGTGTAGGAAAAAGAGCTTTTTTATGGGCTTTTAGTGGTGCCTTTAGGATGCTTTTGTGAGGCTTTTTGTGGGTTTTCTATGAGATGAGGTAGGATGATGGTTTAGAGGTTTAGGGGAGGATGGAAATGAAGATTATGGAGGTAAGAAAGTGGTGGAAAAATTATAGGAAAGATGATAGAGTGATGATACTAGAATAGAGATGATGATAGAAATAGGAGAATGATATAATTGAGAGTACATGTAGGAGGAAGAAGGGATGAATGAGTGAGTGATTGAGTGGGGGATGGAAATAGTAGGGATTATAGGTTTGGGAGAATGGCGATATGGAGATGGTGATGATAAGAATGTAGTAGAGTTTAGAGGAAGAAGATGGTAGAAAAGAGATTATGGGAGGAATGAAATAATGAGAGAATTGAAGAATGGATGAGTGATGAGAGAATGGGTGGATGATTGAGTGAATTGGTGAGTGAGTTTTGCTTCAATAGAGGTAGTATTTTATAAGTACTGTAGGAAGGCTTAGGAGATACATGCACATACATGAACATTCAATCACCTACATTCATAGTCAACTTGCATAGATTGCAAGGTAGCAAGGGTGAGATGTTCTTGAGTGGACGGTGACTCGTGGTGAATGAACTACGTATGGTCAACCCTCAAGGTCGATCGGGCACCAGATGGAGGGGAGATGAATATGATTGTTTCATGCATTCTTTGGACGGTGAGATGTGAAAAGAAGACTTCAAAGTCAGCATGTTCACACTCTTGGATGGTGGTGCATTATTTGATGTATATGAGATGTTTTTGGATGCTCTGGTGAGGCTTTGATCTTGAGACCTCTTGGTGGCATTTGCATGTGCTCTTTACATAGTTCTTGCATGGCTTTCATGGTTTTGTGGAGCTTAGTTCATTACGTAAAGATTGTGCATGCAATTTCCACGTAAACTAGCGCATGTAGAGTGCATGCGTGCAAGTCTTCTGGCTTCGAGTTTGGCTTCCCTAATTTTCTTAATTTTCTAACTAAATTACATAAAAAGGAAATGATAATAATTACATTAAAAATATATAAATACTATGCTAAAACCTAGAAGTTTGAACTAACTTATCAATCGACTTCTTTTTCTTTGTTTCTGCTTCATTTATATAGATATACTATATATTTAGGTGCCAAAATCCAGTGTCTATAGATAGCCCCTACTTTGATTGAATACTAGATAGAACGAAAATAAAAATAGAATTGTTTTGATGGACACCAATTGAGGATATGACTTTAGAGTGCAAAGCCTGGAGATATGAATTTGTGGAGTGCAAAGCCTGGGCTGATGCTTGGAAGCTGAGTCCTGCGTCGTGGTTGTAGGAAGCATGTGCCTCTATTGGGGTTGATCTCGAGCAAGAATGATGTTGTACTTGAAGTGATCTCGGGCGTCGGATGACGTCCTACTCAAAGTGACCTCGGGTGCTGAAGGCATCCCTACTTGAAGGTGTGGTGCCAGCTTCAGTCGTCAATTTCTCATCATTGGTCGCGGGCGTTACTTAACTTGTCGCGGGCGCGAAATTCGCCAGTCGCGGGTGTGACAATAAGAGTAGTGGGCGTTACCAACATCTGTCCGCAGGCCAAGTTTCTCTCAGCAGCTCGTCGCGGGCGCGACGGCTGGCGTAGCGGGCGCGACCTCTGTCCTGGGCGATGCATTGGCGCGGTAGAACCTTGTCACGGGCGCGGCTAGTTTTTTTGTGCCTGGGCATATCTTCGTGGTTTTAAAACGCTCAGCATAGTAATTCAATTATTTTCTCCTTCCTTTCCTAAAGTGAAACAAATCAACACAAGGAAGAAAATATTAGAATTCCACTTATCAAAGAAACAAACAAAATTGAAAATGAAATTTACAAAAATCAAAGGGAAATTAAGAACTCTAAAAATTAAAATAAATTTAGTTGAAAGGTTAAGATACGGGACTTCGTTCCGGATACCGTCAAACACCTTAGTAGCTTGTCAAACTCTTCTTCATGTGGTTTGTAAGCTAGCAAATGAGAGAGAACCTAAAAACTTATAAAATAATACATTAGTAAAGTTCTCCGTAATAAATCAAATTCACTACAACAATTAAAAGATTCAAAATATATGGTCCACAAGAACTTTTTAGGAATGTCCTCTAGGTATATCCAATATGGATCAAGGGAGGGTTCATAACCTCTAAGTTTACCTAAGGATAACTCATCATTGATATTGTTAGTCTAATCAATCGAAACACAAGAATTAACCTCATATCGTACATTAACATGAACGTCAAAGGTCTTTTGATAAGGTACAAGTTTCTCAAGGGTTTCTTGTAAAACTGAAGGTGATGAAAAAGGAATAGAAGCATGTAATAAATCATTGGGATTAGAGAGTACAATGTTAGCAGGTTACTTGTTTGGAAAATTTAATTCACATTCAGTTTTCCCAGTTGGTTCGTCACAAATAATATCAACTGAATCATGATGAATACTCCCTTCATATCTAGCCTCTAACCTATAAGTGTCACTCACCTCAAACCCCGTCGACTGAGAAAAAGGTAAGGGAGTATTTTGAAAATCAAAAGCATCATCAGTAGTATTTTCAGGTAAACTAGGATTAGAAGGATAATCCAGACTAACTTCAAAAGGGACGGTGGACTCACTGTCACATAATCAATCATTAAAATAGGAAGAATTAGAATTATGGTCAATATCATGCAACAAGTCATACCCTCGCATTAAATATTCAAGCCTAGCAACACCAGGGCAGGTCGAATCATCATGTTCATAAGAACGACATAAAGCACAAGTAATAGAATTGCGAGGTTGGATGTATAAATTAGCATGATATGCACAAGGATTAAAATACTCAAATGCACAATTAGAATTTTCAAAGACACACGTATCATGTGCAAGCCACTCAAGTAAATTCCAAGCTTCAACAATAGATTTATCATAAAAACCAAAATAATTCAAAAGATTATGGGTTTCTATATTCACACAATCAAAAACAATATCAAGAAGTTCAGGTTTTCCTAACATGATATCACATGAATCAGGAATAGTATATAATTGCTCAAAATAACGCTAAAAAAATTCACGTTCAAATTGAGGAAAATCAAGAATTGACATATTTTTAATTTTTTGGAATTTTTAAATTTTATTTGATTTTTTAAGGTTTTAAGAATAACTGTAAAAACTTAGTCAACCAGAGTGCTTTCATCTAATGGCAGCTGGGGAAATAAGTCCCCAGCAACGGCGCCAAAAACTTGATACGTGATCCGCAAGTGTATGGGTCAGAGTAGTATATTAAGGTTGTCTCTGAGGGACTTGTGTTAACTACGCACTAAACTTGTTCACTAGAAAGGATTCTAGGTCGACCAAATAGTTGTGAAATAGCGAATTAAAACTATAAACTAAGAAAACAGTAATATTTAGAGTTTTATCAAATAGTTAAGGGAGTTTGGAGGAATCCACTCTAGTCAGTTGACTAATTAATTAGCAGTCCTGGTGCGAAGTAGTGTTAAGCATTCAGGGTCTATAATCTTTCTAAGACCTATCACAACAATCTTTTGAGTTCGAAGTGAGTTGCAGTGATTAACTAAACACCTATTTTCATGGCTATTTAATCTAATCAAAGATAAGAAGTGATTATAACTTGACCTTAAGGGTGAAGCCATTATTTCTTGAAGAAGTAAATGCAGCTCCCTTCTAAAGACCTCCAACGCAGGATATTGTTTTGATTGAAAGAAGAAAAAAATTGCAGAAATATTCAGAGAAGTGTCCTAAAATCTCTCATCATATCTATTAGCGTATTCCTTGAATTATCCTACACTAATATAAAGCAATATCATGCAGATTTTGAAATCATGGCTGACGGATTCAAACTTCCAAATAATTGAAGATTGACGATCAGAATCCAAAATGAAAGCATCAACCTTCTCAAGGAAGCAATCTACCAATGCAAAGATCGTTGCTGCTGAAGATCAACGAGTATAAAATGCATTAGCTCTCCTTGTGAGTCTTGTTGAAAAAGATTTCTGAGTTGTAACCACTATGGTATTAGTGGAGAGTTGTGTAACCAGTTGAGTGATAACTAGTGAGGACCTCAGGGTCGTGTAGCTAAAGTGAGTGAGTGACCTCGCTTTAGTGAGTTTGAATCTTTCCTCTTGCCTCAATAGTGAGGCCTCCTCTGCAGAAATTCGGTCTGAATATTCTTCCCTTGTAAGTGTTCGGTTGCGGTATGTTTGTGGTTTTTTTGTGAAGTAAGGGTTGTCGAATCCGCAGTGATGGGTGTTAGGCTTGACAAGGGAATCGGTTTGCGTTGGGGTTTTCTCAGTGTCGAAAGCAGTAAATTATGTAAATAAAGCTATTAAACTAATCTAGACATGGATTCAAGAAAGTAATAAAAGCATGAAATCAAATAAAGCAATTAAAAGCAATGAAAGAGAAACTAGAGTTAACAATGAAATTGGGGCAAGAAATTATACCTTGATGCTCTAAATCTTCACTTGAATCTTCAACTTCTAATTGGAATACTAAGGATCCCCAAATCCTCACTTGAGAGTAGAATTTGTGACCCTTAGCCCTCCTCCTCACTAAAAGTTGGATTGGGTGTGATTAGGACTAGAAAGCTTCAAATCAAAGCATTAATGGCAACCAGAGAGAGAGAGAGAGAGAGAGAGAGAGAGAGAGAGAGAAACAGAGCTTGTATAACACTTCACTGGAAATTGCTTGGAAAAGAGTTGAATACCAAATGGCAAGAAAACTTAAAGAAAGCTTGAAGAACAATTAAAAGATTAAAGCAAGATAAAGGAAAGCAATTAAACCTAATTCTACTCTAATCCTACTCCTAAAATTAGCTAATTCTACTTGATAAGGTGCTGAATTACATGGGTATTTATAGAAGGAAGGAAAAACATCCCAAAATCCTAGAATTAATCGCACAGCACGCGCGCAGGTTTCCGCAGAACCGCACTATCGCGGGCGCGACCCATCCCTGCCAGCTTCAGTCGTCAATTTCTCATCATTGGTCGCGGGCGTTACTTGGCTTGTCGTGGGCGCGAAATTCGCCAGTCGCGGGTGTGACAATAAGAGTAGTGGGCGTTACCAACATCTGTCCGCAGGCCAAGTTTCTCTCAGCAGCTCGTCGCGGGCGCGACGGCTGGCGTAGCCGGCGCGACCTCTGTCCTAGGCGATGCATTGGCACGGTAGAACCTTGTCACGGGTGTGACGCGTTGTGACTCTGGTGCGACACTCGACAACCTCCTTTCCCCTGTTTTTGCATCAAAACTTGACAAAGGTTTCCCGGTTTGGTCTCGCCTTGGTTCTTGGCTCGGGTTGACTTGGGTCGGTTCGGGAAAGCACTCGGGATTCCCTAAAAACCCTCAATTAAGCCCAATTTCCTTCTAACTCTTTATTTTCCTACAAAACATGAAACCATCATTTCTAATATATAATTAAGGGGTTAAAATGAGCAAATATACCCTATAACTGATAAAAATTCGGCTCGGAACGAGACAGAACAACACTCCCACACAAGGGTTTGTTCGCCACGAGCAAGCTAAAAAAAAGATAAAGACATAACAAGAAACTAAAAACCGTAACTAACTTTCAGAAGAATCGCGGATGCATTTAGCACATGCATCAAGGCCTTTAAACCCCTTAGCAGCCCAAGTGGACGAAGAAGGTCTCGTGAGGGTTTATAGACGCTATACCCACAAAAGCCAAAGAAAAGGAGAGAGGGAAAGTGAAAAGCAAAATGAGTTTGAAAAGAAAGAAAAGAAAAGCTGTTGTGCTCAAGGAATCATGCAATCGCCACTAAGAAAACAATTTTAATCAACCAAAAGGAACCATTATGAGCACATCAAATCACCCAACTCAAGATATTGCCAATCTTTATGGTTTTTCGATTCCCAAACATCTCCTACAAAACAAGATCCTATGTGCTCGAGTACAAGTGTTATTCTAATCGAATCTGATTGATCTATAGCAAACCACAATCCAAGCTTGTTTCAAAGCAAAAGATTATTCAAGTGTCATCCCCCCTCGCTTGTGTCGCCCTTGACTTGGTGAGGGCTGCAGGAAACACAAGGAAGAACTTCACATTTATTACGATTTAACTTCCTTTTTGGTGTTGGGTTTTAGAATTTAACGACCCAACATTTTCAACTTAGCTCAACGAGATTGGTGTTAGTTTTTTCGGGATTTGAACGGCCCATAACGGGGTTTGCCCTCCCAACATGAGTTACTCTATACACTACTCCATACGAAATGAAGAGCTTAAGGGGTAAGAGCGCCGCACCGCTCATACCAACCCATGTAGGTCTACTAACTTAACATTACAGTTTAAAGGTCAATGCCGGGTTTTTCGGGATACCGACGATCCGTTACGGGGTCTACCCTCCCAACAAGAGCTACTCCATACACAACGAAGGCGTAAGGGACGTGAGTACCGCCCACTCACATCGGCCCTTGTTGGTTTAGCCGGCAATTAACCAATTAATTCAAATTAATTAGACTATACTTTTTCAACAAGCTCGGATTTGATCTATTAAAGTCTCACAATTTCGAACAGAACGTGAAAGAATCAAGGATCTTATTAAGCATTTAACGAAGGGAATCTACATAAGTAAGTCATGACAATACTTGAACTAAGGACGATAATGCTCATACGGGTTGCTTTCAAGGAGATTAAGAAAGTTTTCTAAGTGTTGACTACACAACCCTAAAAACAAAGCAAAAACCAAAGAAAAACGAAAACTCTAAAAGGTTTTTCACTCCCTTTTTTCTCCTTTTTCAAACAGAAATTTTTTAGATTTTAGACAAAAACTACGAAAAACATCACAATGTCCCGATTGTTTGAAGGGCGTCACAAATAAGGTAGAAAACCGAAGAAAAGCATATATACAAAGCACTTATCACATAAAAAGTGATGGCGACCCGAACCCACATGGCTTCAACGACAAAATAATCCCAACATTCACATTCAAGGGGTTCGCCATCCAAAAGGAAAAATCAAGCATGAACATGGATCAAAAATATATACACTCAAAGAGAGGATGGAAGGAGGTTACCTCAAAATCATCAATTAAATACAACTCGATCCGCGATCCAAAAGCACCAAGCTTAAGGTTAGGATATACAATTTAAACTCATCTAAATGCTTAGAACTTGGCATGCAAGATTAAAAGAAAAATAGAAATATATACAAGACACTACTAACTAAAGGACCAAAGAAAAACCAAAATATTTACAAATGAATCTCACTCTTTTTTTTTCTTTTCTTAGACTCAAAAGCCATAATGCATACTACCCCCCCCCCCCCACTCCCACACAAAGAGGTTGCCATGTCCTCAATGGAAATAGAAGTAAGGTAAGCAAGCACTCCAAAAGTAAAGAAAAAAGAAACACACCAAAAAGAAAATAAAAGAAGAAAAGAAAGAATACTCACTAACTATACAAGAAAGGTGAGGAAGAATATTACCTGCAAGGCTTCTTATCAATAGGCTCACTCCTTCTCACCTCAAGATATGGGGCACCATGTCAGAACCATTCAACGCCCGAAGTAACAAGTCATGCATTCTCTCATGCATCTCAGAATGGTGAACATAGGAGCACACTCTCAAAATTACATCAACAAAAATCAGTGCTCTCAACAGTTTATCGAATGCCTTAGAAAAGTCATAAAAAGGATGGACTACAGGAATGTGCAAGACTTTCCTAGGCATGGTGAAGTGAGACATGACAAATGATTCCTCCCATTGACTCGTAAATGGAGATTGGATATGCAAATCAACGGAAGGGAGCAATACAACACATTCCTGAACATGCTCATGCACAGACTTGGATGCAAACAACGAATCATAAAGCATATCACCATCAAAAACATCATTGTCACAAACGAAGTTCAAACACTTAGGATCAATCCCGAAAGACTCAAGTTCATCATCACAAGATTTCACATCAATAGACTTGCAAGAAAGGGTAGCTAATGCCTCATTCATACAACGATCCTTAATGAAAGTGTACAATTCAGTATCAAGCACACATTCAATCACAAAAGATGCAATTTCACTCTCAACAAGATCATGCTTAATTACATCATAAGCGTTATGGCATTCAATAAAGTCAACCTTTTCTTCACATGAAAGCATGGACAATGGTGTGAACAATGGTTCATCATCTAACATGTTTTCATCAAGTTTTACATCATCACACACAAAATCATCATGTTTCCTCATGCTCACTAGGTGCAGCTAGAGCTAAGGAATCGCTAAGCCGACATGCAAAACTAGGTCTGTTATTGTAGTCATCATCCTCATCATAATCATACAAAGAAGAATTAAACGCATTTCAGGACTCAAAGATGACGAATGGTCTACTTCAACATTCGAATCAACCATTTGTGAAAGAAAAGTTTCTACCCCAGTTTTAAGCACTTGTTCAAATTCTTGCATGCATTCATTCAATTTCACATGCACCTCAACTTGCAAATCATCCATTTCAGCTTTTAAACAAGAAGCAGAATTATGGCACGACGAATCACAAAATAAGCACAAAGGATGAGACTCAACAACATCACATTGGGGAAGATCATAAGAATTTTCAACATAATCCCTACCATAAGATTGATCATCAAAATACATGGGGTATTCACATGATTGTTCATGCAAGGTCTCACAAAAATTTTCCATATATTCCCCACCACTAGATTAATCATAAATATTTTGGGGGTATTCTTGATATGGTATGGCTAAAGTCTCGGAGGGTGGTGCAAAATTTGAAGTATGGGGTTCATAGGGAGGATTATGATGTCCAAGCTCATAAGTATCCCTAGACAACCATTCAAGAAATTCCCAAACAACATCTTCACCTAAATTTGAAAACCCGTAAAAATTGAAGAGATTTCGGGTCTCATAATTTATACCCTCATGCACAACTCCTAACATATCCAATGTATCATAAAACATGCCATATAATTCACATTGAGCACGATAATCATGTAATCTAGCAAAATATTTCCAAAATACTTCATACTCAAATTGGGGGAATCGAGGACTAGCCATAACTCTCTTTTTTATAATTTTACATTTTTTCTTATTATTTCTATCGATATTCAATTTTTTTCACTACATTCTCTTGGAAGATCTAGAAAGCCATAAACTATTTACACACAAACCAATAACCTAATCTACCAAATAACACAATCCCCGGCAATACACCATTGTTCAGTTGCGGTATTTTTGTGGTTTTTTTGTGAAGTAAGGGTTGTCGAATCTGTAAGGATTGGTGTTAGGTTTGACAAGGGAATCATTTTGCGTTGGGGTTTTCTCAGTGCGGAAAGCAGTAAATTATGTAAATAAAGCTATTAAACTAATCTAGACATGGATTCAAGAAAACAATAAAAGCATGAAATCAAATAAAGCAATTAAAAGAAATGAAAGAGAAACTAGAATTAACATTGAAATTGGGGCAAGAAATTATACCTTCGATGCTCTAAATCTTCACTTGAATCTTCAACTTCTAATTGATTTTCCCCCGAATAAAAAATAAAATTGTGAATTAGATTACGAAGGATCCCCAAATCCTCACTTGAGAGTAGAATTTGTTACCCTTATCTCCTCCTCACTAAAAGTTGGATTGGGTGTGATTAGGACTAGAAAGCTTGAAATTAAAGCATTAATGGCAACCAAAGAGAGAGAGAGACAGAGAGAGAGAGAGAGAGAGAGAGAGAGAGAGAGAGAGAGAGAGAGCTTGTAAAACACTTCAATGGAAATTGCTTGGAAAAGAGTTGAATACAAAATTGTAAGAAAACTAGAAGAAAGTTTGAAGAACAATTAAAGGATTAAAGCAAGATAAAGGAAAGCAATTAAACCTAATTTTACTCTAATCCTACTCCTAAAACTAGCTAATTCTACTTGATAAGGTGCTGAATTACATGGGTATTTATAGAAGGAAGGAAAAACATCCCAAAACCCTAGAATTAGTCGCACAACACGCTCGCAGGTTTCTGCAGAAACGACTGGTCGCGGGCGCGACCCCTCCCTGCCAGCTTCAGCCGTCAATTTCTCATGACTGGTCGTGAGCGTTACTTGGCTTGTCACGGGCGCGAAATTCACCAGTCGCAGGTGTGACAGTAAGAGTCGCGGGCATTACCAACATCTGTCCGTCGGCCAAGTTTCTCTCAGCAGCTCGTCACGGGTGCAACGGCTGGCGTAGCGGGCGCGACTTCCCTCTTGGGCGATGCATTGGCGCGGCATAACCTTGTCATGGGTGTGACGGCTGGCGTAGCGGGCGCGACCTCCGTCTTAAGTGATGCATTGGCGCAGCAAAACCTTGCCACGGGTGCGACACGTTGTGACTCGGGTGCGACACGCGGCTGCCTCCTTTCCCCTGTTTTTTCATCAAAACTTGTCAAGGGTTTCACGGTTCTGTCTCGCCTCGGTTCTCGGGTCGGGTCGGCTCGAGTTGACTTGGGTCGACTCGGGATTCCCTAAAAACCCTCAACTAAGCCCAATTTCCTTCTAACTCTTTATTTTCCTACAAAACACAAAATCATCATATCTAATATATAATTAAGGGGTTAAAACGAGCAAATATACCTTATAACTGATAAAAATTCGGCTCAGAACGAGACCGATTAGTAAGCATTTTTGAGGACCTCATAGTCCTTCACCTTGTCGAGTTTGTAACCTCCTTACTTCCTTTGCACTTTAAAGTTATCAATAAAGAAGCATTATTTAGATTATATAAGTGCTATTAACGTCCTTGAGTTAAGAAACTGCATAATTATTTATATAACCCTAGTCGCCGCTCTCTAGAGTTATTTCAATTGATATCAGAACGAGTCCACAAATTCAAGAGTTTAACCACTCGTGAAAAAGATCATGGTTGGTATCTGTAATGTGGTTTTTGTACCCCGGTTTTGTTTATCGTTCTTTCTCGAGGAGCTAGGGGCCTTGGCTATGGCAGTCTCGCTTTAGGTAAGGTTTAAGGACCACTAGACGATAAGAGGTTTTCAGGTAAGGACTGCGCAAAACAGAACATAAACACGGCTAAAGTTCAGTCAAGAAGGAAACTATGGGTGTCGGGAGATTTCGGGATGCAAATGGCAATTAGAACGAGGGTTTCGCAATCAGGAAGCAATAAATCAATAGAATCAAATGACAGTCCCGTTAAACAACCCACCGGATTCCCATTTTCAAGGCAATCCAGATTAACTTTCTACAAGTCCTCCACGGACCCGGAGGGTAAAAGGAACGGGACTCTCTAGCTAACCTCTTTCCACTATTGTGGGCGAGCGTTAACTATCCCAATTCCCACCTTCCAACAAGTGTTGGATGTATTCAACAGCTTTCGATCTCGAATACATCCCACTTGAGGGAAGAATAGGATTAAGAAATTGACTCCACAGCGAATTACCTCTTAAAATTGCTAACCCAATCCAAATCAACCATTCACATCCTTACTTTCTCCCTAACCCATAAGGGTTCTAGCCTCTAATCATCTTAACTATCATGCTAACAACAATAATAACTTCTCTATTCATGCTTAAAATAGAGAACGAAGATAATCAAGCATCAATCTAGCAACAACAATCACCAAACAACAAAAAACAGAGATTGAAGAGTAAATAGATGAATTAAAGAGAGTAAGGGTAAGAAATGCTCATTAATTTGATGCCAATGGAAGGACGATCCAGAATAATAAGAAATCCAAGCTCCAAGAATAAGATAAATCTTCAGAACTTCAATGCAATTCCAATAAAATCCACAGCAAATGAAATAAACCAAGTGTAATTACTCACTAATCACTAAGAAATCCCACTAATCTTTCTCTAATTGAAAGCTAAAGTGTTCAAATTACAATAGAAAAGCTCTCCCTAAACCTAATCGATCAGGAGGAATATATACAACTCAAGTTAGTTACTCAAAACACAGCACTTCGTATAACAGCTTTTCTGATTCCCGAAGGAGACCGCAGGTGCGCTCTAGGGGACCGCAGGTGCGGTCCTCCGAAGCTCAGGCGATTCTTGATTTCTCCCTTCGTACGACCGCGGGTGCGGTCTAGGGGACCGCAACTGCGGACCCTCTCGGGTGACTTGTTTCCTTGCCCAACCTTGGCTGGCTTGGATCTTCCTCTTCACTTCGCCTTTGACCCGGTCAAGACCCAGGAAACCTCCAAAATCTACAAAATAACCAAAAACGTATTAAAAGTTATGAAATTAAAACACGAAATGAGTCAAAAGCCTAAGAATTAGGGCACTATTTAGACACAAAATTGGGTCTAAACAGTATCAATGCAAATGAAGCTCCTCAAGGACGTTCGTGGACAAGAACTCCACTACTCACTGGTGAAAATTATTGAATGTGGAAGAAACATATGGAAATATTCCTCAAAGATGAAGATGAGGATTTATGGATAGTAGTCACTGAAGGAGATTTCCCTGCTCCCACAAAAAAGGACAATGACAACAAGAATGTCCCTAAGAAGAGATCTGAGATGTCGGCTGAAGAGGTTCAACCATTGAAGAAAAACACTCGGGCTCTAAGCCTAATCTATTGCAGTTTAAATTCCAATGATTTTGAACGTGTTTCTAACTGTGAAAATGCCAAACAGGTTTGGGACTATTTGATGACCTTATACGAAGGCATAAGCCAAGTAAAGGCATCAAAGTGGACATTCTCGTCCAGAAGTATGAGGCGCCCTTTAAAATTGATGAAAATGAATCTATTGAAGAGATGTTCAAGAGATTCAGTAGCATTGCTAACCACCTCAAGTCACTTGGAAAGAACTACTCCAGTGAGGAACAAGTTAGGAACATCCTTAGAAGTCTGCCTAGAAGAAGACGGGGCCCAAAAGTTACAGCCATTGAAGAAGCCCAAGATCTCAAGGTCTTCAAGCTGGAAGAGCTCATTGGGAAACTACAGGCTCATGAGATCTAACTAAGTGACCTCTCATAACCCAAAGGAATTGCCCTCAAGCCAATACATGAATCTGATAGTGAATTAGATGAAGATAAGGAAGATACAATAGCAATGCTAGCAAGAGGGTTCAGAAGATTGTACAAGAAAAATCCAACCTTTCGAGGCTACATCAACGATCCGTAAAATAGAAAAGCAAACGGTAAGGCCCTAATGAAAGAGGAATCTGACCTGTTTACTTGTTATGGTTTGGCAGTACAGAGAACTTGATTAAAGACTGTCCTCATGCAAGAAAAAACAAGGACATAAGAAATATGAGGCAAAAACAACATCGTAGGGCAATGTTAGCCACCTGGACCGATAGTGACTCAAGTGAAGGAAACAGTGATGTTGAAGAGGTTATAAACATTTGCCTAATGGCTCAATTCAATGAGGATCAAGATACGACCTCATCTCAAGACGATGTAAATATAGATGACTGTAACGTGGTTTCTATTAACCGGTTTTGTCGTTCTTCTCAGGGAGCAAAAGGTCTAGGACAAAGCTACTCGGCCTAGGTCAGGTATAAGATTGCTAAGGTTAGGCAACGGGTTGAAAGAGGCGATCACAAAGCGAGAAAACAAATTAAGGTCAGTCAAGGTGAAACAATGGGTTTCGGGGGCTTTTCAGGATGCAAACGGGAACAAGAGAATGGGTTTTGCAAAAAAAGAGCAAGAAGGAAGAAAATCAAGTGGCAATTTCGTTAGAAACTACCCACCGAGCTTCCACTTCTGTGGATAGTCCAGATTAACTTCCCCAAAGTCCACCACGGACCCGGAGGGTTAATGAAACGGAATTCCCTAGTTAGTCTCTACTCACTCTCGTGAGCGAGTGCTAACTATCCCTATTCCAACCTTCCAACACAAGTGTTGGATGTATTTGGAAGCTTTCATAACCAAATACACCCCACTTGAGGGAAGGATTGGAGTGGGAAAGTGATTTCTCACCTAATTACGCACTAAAATTGCTAACCCACTCCTAATTACCCATTCACACCCTTAATTACCGTCTAACCCATTGGGGTTCTAGCCACTACCCATCACAACTATGCTAACAACATCAACAAAACCAACCCTAAGAATGATTTCTATCATCTAACAACAACCAAAGGGCAAGCAAAGCAATTAAAGAGCAAAGGAAGCAATTAACAAGCAAAGAAGCAATTAACAAAGTAAAGTAGAGTTTAGGGAAGAAGAAACTTATCAAAAGATGTAAAAGAGCAAGGAAGAACAAGGGAAAGGATGATCCAAAGCAATCTCTCAATTGTTTGATCCTCCAATCCTTGAACAATGCCAAAATCCACCAAAACTCTAGATTAATCTCTCACTAATCTCTCTCTAAAACTCCTAATTACAAGGCCGAAAGTAAAGTCCTAAAAGCTAGAATGGGATTCCCCATAAAACGTAGCAAAGGAGCGTATTTATACAAGGCATAAAAACTACCTAAAACGCAGCGTACAAGGCCGGGACAATCGCGCAGAATCAGGGGGACCGCGGGTGCGGTCTTAGTCACCGCGGGTGCGGTCCTGCAAAAAGTGTTGAGGCGATTTTGGCATTCAAGAGATAGCGGCTGCGATCTCCGAGACAGCGGGTGCGGTCTTCGTCTGGTCCAGCAGGTCGCGGGTGCAACGCCTAGGGTAGCGGGCGCTACCTCCTCCTAGCTGACAATCCATGGTTGACTTTGAGCGCAGGTCGCGGGCGCTACGCCTGCCAACCCTTCCCCTGACTTGTTTCCTTGACTGTAACGCCCGATACAGAGGTTGTAGCGGGTGTTACACCTCTGAGCTACTTGAAACTTGGGGAAGGTGATTCCGGGTTGGTTCTGCCTCGATTCTCGGCTCGGCTTAGGCTCGGGAAATCGCTCGGGATTCCCTAAAAAGCCTCATTTTAGACCATAATCTGTGCATTTGCTCCAAAAGTGCGAAAACCTATAAAACAACTAAAAAGCTAATAAAAACGAAGGAAAAGACTCGGAAACGAGTCAAAAGAGCAAGTAAAAAGGCGTTATTTAGGCCCAAAATCGGGACTAAACACTCCCCCCACACTTAAATTTTGGCTTGTCCCGAGCAAAACAAAACAAAAACAAAAGAAAAACTAGACACCAACTCCTCTGTCGTGGGAGGAAACAAGTGCATTTAGCGTATGCACCAAGCCCTTTAAACCCCCTGGTAGCCCAGGTGGATGAGGTGGTCTCGTGAGGGTTTGTAGCGGCTGTACGCACAAAAGCCAAAGAAAAAGGGAAAAGGAGAGAAAAGAGGTGAAAAACAAAACAAAGCTTAAAAAAAGAAATAAAGAACTTGCTTGACAAAAGAATCATGCAATCAAGTACAAGAAATCAAGGCTAATCAACAAAAAGGAGCAGGTACGAGCATATCAAGGACACCTAATCTAATGCATTGCCAATCTTAGAGATTTTCGATTCCCAAACGCTTCCTACAAGACAAGGTCCTTTGTGCACAAGTGCTAGTGTATCCTAGATGATTTCGATTGATCCATAGCAAAAATCACCACCCGAGCTCATTTCAAAGCGAACAAGATTAGCAAAGAGCCGCCCTCCCCCGCTTGTGTCGCCCTTGGCTTGGTGAGGGCCGCAGGAAACGCAAGAAAATGCTCCTCACTTTATTAGAACTTTATTTAACTCCAGAAGGTTCCGAAGCCACGTCAAAGTGATGTTATCACCCCTATTGGCGAATAGGGTAGCAGAAATGATGTACGCCAAGAAAATGAAGCGGCGTTGATCCTCAGGCAAGTTTTGGAAGTTGGCGTCACGAATGGCCGCCTCGAAGTGCGCGTAAGCAAGGATGGAAAGGCCCTGGCCTTGGCCTAAACGAGCTGACACTGGACCCAGAAGATCCAAGACCATGGGTGGAATCTCAGCGTCAAAAACTACATCACGCCCACCCCACGGAAGACCAGTGATCATGACAAAATTTGTAGGGGTAACCGTCATCTCACCCACAGGCAGATGAAAGGAGTTAGTGGTGTCCCAAAACCTTTCAGCTATGGCACGGCCTATGACGCGGTATGTGCGACCCTTCCAAGCCACCAAACATTGACAGATGGCATAAGTCCCGTCGCGGTCAAGGTGTGTTCAACAAAGCTCCCAGGAATCGAGGCGGCTACCTTAAGAGGATCCTTTAGGACACCAGGGGTTTTCAAGTTGTCCTCCTTAAGGCAAACAGAAGGGGCCAGTTAAATTTTGGGGCTCATCTAAATACGTTGGACCAAGGCATATTCTCTCGAGCCCTAGCTAGACCCAGCACCGACACTGGGCTCATAGACATGGTCCACAAGATAAATAAATTGGAAAACGAAGGAAACAACAAAAGAAAAAACAAGGGGGAAGCCTAAACACGACCCAAATGTGCCGGCCCAATGGAGCTAAAACCTGCACGGGTTTTAGTTCGTTAATGGGCCGCACATCCAGGCCCGGTGTCTTTCTTTTGGCGGCCTATAGGCCAGAAAACCCGCACGGGTTTTCTCTTTCCTATTGGGCCGATTTCCTTTGGGCCGAGCATGCACTGTCTTGCTTTTCTTAGGGCGGGTTTGGTCCGTCTCTCAAAATGGTTTATTGTTGTAAATAAATAAAAAAGAGCCATCATGAAGACATACATATGCATCAATTAAGATCATGCTTAAAATAATAAAAAATCGACAAGACAAGAAAAATAAATTCATGCTTGCTCATTTTTTATTAAACTAAGCATAAAAAGAGAGGTTTTGGAAATTACCTTGCCATGGGAACGGTAGAACCAAGCATGGTTCCAAGGCTGAATAGTAAGGTCCGAAGGGTCAGCATTCGCACCCGAAATAAAATTGCGACGAGAAGACATCTCATGGGACCATGCCACCGCATGTGGAAGAGGAGGATTCATATGACCTTGGGGATGCATTTTCTAAAGAGCTCAAACTATCTTCAAAGAACAAACTTTCTAGAGAGAAAAGGAGAAAATAGAGAGATAAGGAAGAGTTGAAGGTGTGAGTGAATGAGGTGAATGAAGCTTGGTATTTATAGAAATGTTGGGTGAATATGAACCGCTCGTTTCTAGGACCCGCCTCGAGATGCCAAATGCGTATCATTGGTTGAAAATCCAAAGGTCATCCCTTTGCCACCCAAAGAGGAGACATGGCTGCGTGGCACGTCCTCATCCACACAAGTCCCGGGCCCACCTTGGATTCCCTTCACGAGGAGAAAAAGAAAAAAAAAACAAGCCAAAACCCGCGCGGGTTTTGGGCGAGCTACAGGCACGTTCCTGCGGCCCAGCGCCTTTCAACGGCCCAATGGAGGATATAAAACCCGCACGGGTTTTATACCAATATATGCCAAAATTCAGCGGCCCAAGGCCCCACGGCCGATTCAAAGCAAATCATACGACACAAAATCCAAGGCTCTAAGACTACGGCCCGGGATTTTCCCTAAAATTCAGGTAAAAATCTGAACCCATTTGCATTTTCGAAAACTAATACTTAATTTTCTTGTGATTTTCAGGTTGCCGCATAAAAGAGCACCATCATCCGGTTGCCGCATATAAGAGCACCATCATCCGATTGCCGCTAAAAAGGGACCATCCATTATCCGGTTGCCGCATAAAAGAGCATCATCATCAGGTTGCCGCTAAAAAGGGACCATCCGGTTGCAGCATAAAAGAGCACCATCAGCGACTGTCGTCAAACAGTTGCCATCTAAAGGCCTCCAACGATGTCGTCAACGACAGTCGTCCAACAGTTGCCACCTAAAGGTATCCAACGATGTCGTCAGCAACAGTCGTCCAACGGGTTCCACATAAAGGACTCTGACGATGTTAGCAACAGCACTCGCTCAAACGGATTCCACTTAAAGGTCTCCAAACGACATTCTTAACATCGGTCGTCCAACGGTACCACCTAAAGGTTACCGACGACCTCATCATCAGCAGCAGTCGTCCAACGGTTGCCACCTAAAGGTTTCCGACGACATCATCATCATCAACATCTTCGCTCGTCCAACGGTTTCCATCTAAAGGCCTCCGACGACATCACCAGCATCTTCAGTCATCCAACGGTTGCCATCTGAAGGTTACCGAGGACACCATCATCAGCAACATCACCTGGTCGCCATATAAAAGAGCACCGCCAACATCAAGACAGGCATCCAATCTATTTTGACCTTCGTCCTATTCGGACTCGATCAAAGTGGGGGCTCTCTATAGACACCGGGATTTGCACCGATATAATCCCGACTTGTCAAAAGGGTCGGATACATCTTTGGGCCAATGTAGCAAACAATGCAAACAAATAAAATCAAGTCAGCCCACTACAAGAGATAAAACGCGCACGGGTTTTAATCGAAGGAAACAGCCCAAAACCAGGACAAGCCCCAAGGCGCGCCCTGGCCCAGGCATTTCAAAACCCATGCGGGTTTTCTACGCGCTAAAGCGCGTCATTTTGCTTTGCTGACATCAGCAATCCGCGTGCAGGATTGATAAAACCCGCGGTGCAGGATTGATAAAACCCGCGGTGCAGGGTGGATAAAACCCGCGCGGGTTTTATCTTAAAGAATCCGACGCCAAAAACCCATGCAAAGCCCTTGATTTTAGCCCACATGCTTTGACCTTGGCCCTTGACTTGGATGCTACGTGATTGCATGGCATGATCATGGGGATCTGTCCCCCATGATTTTCCCTCCTAAACCTCACCTCCTTCACCTATAAATACCCCCATCTATTCCATTCATTCTCACCAACGTAACTATTATCATCATCCTACCTAAACTCTCTATATTATCCATTTTCTTATTATCATTCTCTTACTCTACCAAATTCTCATCACATTATTATCCATATATCACCCTTCTATCATCCTAAATACTCGTCCTTTCATCCACCAAGTCAAAGGAAGTCAAGATTTTGATCGGCGCATTCGGATTCCTAAACCAACGAGGTTCGCCCTTTTGTTGCTTTCGTTATTGTTATTTTAATTATGTAATTCGTATTTCATTTCCATTGCTTGTTTTGTAAACTAAAATCTTTGTTTTATAATGCATGTTGAGAATATAAAGCTGCGAAATTAATTAAACTTCTCCCCGCTCTCTTTCATTTTAATGTTGATTTTAGTAGAGTCTGTTTACTAACCAGCGAATTCGAAAATTCTTATAATTCTCGAATTCGTAACCTTACCCCCGGACTTAGAATCGGGTTTTCGTAGACCGGAGTCATTTTCATTAATTCTATGGTTTGTCGGTTTCCTTAAATCGGCTGGCGACTCTTTTATTCTTTTTATAATCTGCTTAATTATTTAATATTGAAATTTATACTAAAATGATTAAGAAATGATGATTTAACCTCTTCCTCTCACCCAATTCAAAGTAAAAAAACCAAGAGAAAACGTATTGGAATCAATAAAAACCCCCACGGGTTTTATTGTTTCCAATCCTTGTTCTCTGGCCCAAGGGAAACAGGTGACCCGGCTAAAGAATTGTCAAAACCCGCGTGGGTTTTGACAGTTCTAGCGGCCCGCCTGCTTCTTTTTGGGCCTGAATTTGGTGTGGGCCGATTTTGAATCATTATTAATATATTTCGGTGTAATTTCCAATATTTAAATAATAAAAAACAGATTTGTAAAATAAATAAAATTTCACCACCCCGAAAATGAATTTCGAAAATAAAAATATACTTATTTAAGGATTAAGCAACCTTAGTCGGCTCCCGATCGTTTAAGTAGAGCATCACGGAGAAGAGGGGTGCCCCCCCCCCCTTTTCCCGGGGTCCTACAAGATCAACTTGCAAGAATCCATTGAAGTTAAGGAGCACAAGTCCCCACCGATTACTAATCAAGCAACCTTAGTATACATTTTGTTATGATTTGCGATTCAAACATGAGTAGTGAGTAGTTTCCTTTAGTTTGGAGGATAAACCATTATTAGTTTCTCTTATGGATTGAATATTGTTGGATTGAACAAGTATGTTAATCTAGTTTGAATGCATTTTATTTATCCTTTGATTATGTATGTCATTTCTTTTACTTGATCACCAATAGCATGGAATTAGATTGTTGAATGAAGTACCGAACGGAGAAATTTGATAATCGGAACCCTTAGGTTTAAACTAGTTATGAAGTGAACTAGACATAGAAGACTTTGTAATTAGGAGTCATTGGATAATTTGATCTTTAACTTAGTTAAAATTGAATTAACCACAAAATTAGGTGATTGATTTTGCTAAGCAATCCGTTTCATTGCAAAAAGCTCGATACGAAATAATTTATGCGATTATCGACCCTAAAATGTACCAAATTAGTGACATACATGTTCAATCCACTTATTTGATTCATAGAGTTACTTAGGTTTTGTCCCCTAAACGTCTTTCTCATATTGATTGCATTTGTGATTTGTGTGAATATTAGTTTATTTTGACCTTTTTAGCGAATAGAAATAGAATTAGTTGATTAAAAACAAATCCCGACCGATTTAGCAATCACATAGGAAGCTAGTTTGGTGTGTAGTTCGCAAAGTCTCTGTGGGATCGACCTTGATATTTGCTACACGTACACCCATGCACTTGCGGCGTATCATTTTTTGGCGCCATTGCCGGGGACTTTGTCCCTAGCCGCCACCAAACGAATATCCTTAGATTGACTAGATCACTTTCTTTTGACTTTTCCTGTTTGATCTCCATTTGGGTTTTATATTTTGTCTCTTGCTAGGTTTTCCTGAGGTGCATGCAAAAGCCACCACTATTCAAGTTCGAACCAGAGATAGAAAGAACCTTCCGTTCAAGACGGAAGCGGCAACGAATAGAGAAAGCAAGAAGGAGGCAAGAACAAGCCAAGGAGAAACCGAAGATGGCCCAAGCAAGACGTAATTTTGGGCAATGCGTGACTCCCCGAGTCACAAATCAGCCCACGGCCATCAACGCACCGGGAGTGGACGCGCACGACTTTGAGTTGAAGAGCTTCCTCATCAACTTGGTGAAGGCCTCACCTTTCCATGGCCTTCCCAATGAAGACTCCAACCGACATCTCCATATCGTTCGGCAAGCATGTGAGACCTTTAAGGCAAATGGTGTAACGGAGGACGCCATCAAGCTGCGGCTTTTTCCTTTCTCACTAGAAGGGAAGGCTTGGGAATGGTTGGATTCCCTACAGGCAACCACCACCATCACCACCTTTGATCAACTTGCTAGTGCATTCGTGGCGAAATATTTCCTGCCTAGCAAGTTGACAAGCCTGAGGAATCAAATTTCCACATTCGTGCAAGAGCCGGAAGAGAGCTTCTACGATGCATGGGAGAGTTTAACGACCTCTTGAGGCAATGCCCCCAACGTGGATTCGAGCCTTTTGTGTCGATCCAAGCGTTCTACAACGGGTTGGATGACAACTTTAGAGCCAACATCTTAGCGGCGGCGGGAGGAAATATCATGAGCAAGACCGTAGAAGAGCTTCATGAACTTATTGAATAGATATCAACGAACAACTACCAATGGTCTAAGCCCCGTTTCGCACGAACGGGAGGTAAGTATGAGGTAGATGCTATCACTCTTTTATCCACAAAATTAGATGATATTACTGAAAAGATGGACAGAATGAATGTGAATGCTATCCCTCCCCCTCAACCTCAACGTGTTTCTTGTCATTCGAACGAGCATGAGACCTTATTTTGTACTAACGGGATGGGTGGTGTAGATCCTAATGAACAAGCCAATTATATAGGCAATCCGAATGCTTACAACACCAGTTTGAGAAATCACCTGAATTTGTCTTACCAGAATAATAATCATTTAGGTGCTCATCAAGGATAAAGACCTCCCCAAGGACAAGGCCAATCTTCATCTCAAGACCTAAGGAATGTAGAGGCCATGTTAGAAACTCTCATTCAATCCAAACATAGGCAATTTGAGCACTAAAAGAGGCAAGATGAGGTTATAAAAGCTTTGGCCACTAGAGTTACCTTGTTGACTACCCATAACCATATGCTTGAAACCCAAATTGCCAACCAAGCTAGTGCTTCGACCCCCCCTCCGGGATCACTTCCTGAACAGCCTGTCCCTAACCCTAATGCGCAATGCCAAGCCATAACTTTGAGAAATGGGACACAATTGGGGGATCCTAAGGGAACTAGGATTGAGCATGTTGTGATTCATGTGCCTAGTGATGTTGTGAATGATGCTGGGAAAGATGCTGAAAATGTTGTTGTGAATGAGGAGGATTATGTTCCCTCCAATTAGACTTTGATTGATGTGCATGTGCAAAATGATAAGGAGAATCCTAATGATTCCCAAGAGCCTTCCCAAAGAATTTATAAACCACCTTTGCCATTCCCACAAAGAATGGCTAAGGCAAAACTTGACAAACAATTTGGGAAGTTTTTGGACGTCATTAAGAAACTCGAAATAAGCATACCCTTTACCGAGGCCTTGTCTCAAATGCCTATCTATGCTAAATTTTTAAAAGAGATTTTATTAAACAAAAGGAAGCTAGAGGGGCTTGAGACTACGGCTTTGAGTGATCATTGTAGCGCTGTGATTCAAAATAAACTTCCACCTAAGCTTAAGGATCCCGAGAGCTTCACTATTCCATGTGTTGTGGGTAATGTGTTAATCGTGCTTTGTGTGATTTAGGATCTAGTGTGTATTTGATGCCTCTTTCATTGTCTGAAAAACTTGGATTGGGTGAGTTGAAACCCACTTTTATGTCTTTGCAGCTTGCTGATCGTTCTGTGAAATACCCAATGGGTATTCTTGAAGATGTCCCTATCAAGGTGGGAGACATCTTTGTGCCTGTGGATTTTGTTGTGCTTGACCTGGATAAGGACTTGCGCACCCCTATTATTCTTGGTAGGCCTTTCATGGCGACCTCAGGGTGTTGTGTGGATGTGAAAAATGGCAAAATGACTTTTGATGTGGTGAAAGATAAGATTGAGTTTAATGTTAACAATGCTTGCAAATTTCCTTCTATTTCCGATGCAATTTTATTGATTCTATTGAAAGAGTAGTGAGGGAATTTGAATCTAACCCCAAGTCAAGTGATCCACTTGAGCTATGTTTGTTGTTTGATGGATCTAAATAGGATGATTGCCCCGAGGTAGCTACTTGTGCGGAGCTATTGGACTCATCCCCTCAAATCCCTCCGGGTTTCACAACGAAAGAAGATTTAGCGATCAAAGAGGAGCCCAAAAATGTTGAGAAGAAACCTCCCGAGGTAGAAATGAAACCTCTTCCTTCTTCATTGAGGTTAAAGAAGGCTTTGGTTACCGCCCCTATAGTTCAATCACCGGATTGGGCTTTACCCTTCGAAGTTATGTGTGATGCAAGTGACTATGCGGTAGGGGTTGTTTTGGGGCAAAGGAAGGACAACAAGCCCTATGTTATCTACTATGCTAGTAGAACATTGGATGGGGCCCAAGTCAACTATGCTACCACCGAGAAGGAATTTTTGGCGGTAGTCTTCGCCCTAGATAAGTTCCGATCTCATCTCATCAATTTGAAGGTTATTATCTACACGGATCATATCGCTATTCGACATCTCATGACGAAGGCGGATTCGAAGCCCCGGCTCATTTGATGGGTTTTGTTGCTCCAAGAGTTCGATATTGAGATTCGTGACAAGCCCGGTTTACAAATGTTGTGGCGGACCACCTTTCTAGGTTGCAACATGAGGCCCCTAGTGATGATGATGAGCTCCCGATCGATGATTCTTTCCCCCATGAGCAACTCTTCGTTCTTGCCCATCAAGCCACTCCTTGGTATGCAGATTTTGTGAACTACATTGTGTGTGGTGCTTTGCCCCCGGATATGTCATACCAACAAAAGAAGAAATTCTTCTTCGATGTGAAGAGATATGTTTGGGAGGAGCCCCTCCTTCACAAGTTATGTGGAGATGGGGTTTATAGAAGATGCTTGCCAGAAGATGAGGTGCAAAGTGTGCTTCACCATTGGCATTCAACATGTGGAGGCCATTTTAGCACGGACAAGACTATTGCAAAGGTGCTTCAAGCGGGATTTTATTGGCCAACTCTCTCAAAGGATGCAAAAAATTTTGTGCTTTCATGTGATAAGTGCCAAAGGACAGGGAGTATTTCGAAGCGGAATGAGATGCCTCAAAAGCGTGTCTTAGAAGTGGAGCTATTTGATGTGTGGAGGATTGACTTCATGGGTCCCTTTCCACCCTCACACAACAACCTCTAATCTTGGTCATGGAGCTATTTAATGTGTGGAGGATTGACTTCATGTCTTAGAAGTGGGTGGAAGCTATTGCTACCCCTACTAATGATTCCAAGTTGGTGATCAAGTTCCTCAAGAAGAATATCTTTACAAGAGTTGGAATTCCAAGGGCTTTATTGAGTGATAATGGCACTCACTTTTGCAACAAGCCCTTAGATACTCTTTTGGCTAAGTATGGGGTTACTCACAAGGTTGCTACTCCTTATCACCCCCAAACTAGTGGCCAAGCTGAACTTTCCAAACGGGAAGTGAAGAGTATCTTGGAGAAGACAGTTAGTAGATCGAGGAAGGATTGGTCACTCAAGCTTGATGACGCATTATGGGCTTACCAAACCGCATTCAAGACTCCTTTGGGCACTACTCGATACCGGTTAGTTTTTGGGAAGTCATGTCATTTGCCGGTTGAAATGGAGTACAAAGCTTATTGGGTCATCTATACCCTCAACTTTCATCAAAAGTTGGTGGGAGAAAGAAGAATGTTGCAACTTCAAGAGTTGGATGAGTTGAGATTGGAGGCCTATGAGAGTTCCCAGATTTACCAGGAGAGAACGAAGCATTGGCATGACAAGCATATCATGAAGAAGAGGTTTGAAGAAGGAGATATGGTGCTTCTTTTCAACTCTAGGTTGAAACTCTTTCCAGGCAAGTTGAAATCCCGTTGGTCGGGTCCATTCTGAGTGTTGAAACTGTTCCCACATGGTGCGGTGGAGATTTGGGATGAATAGTCCGGAGCATTCAAGGTCAATGGGCAAAGGCTTAAGCCACACTTTATTGGTCAACCGATCGAGCATGGAGGAAACATCAACCTAACCACCCCCGGTGTGGTTTAAGAGGTACTATGTCAAGCTTAGGACATTAAACAAGCGCTTCTTGGGAGGCAACCCAAGTTTTTTCGATTTTACTTTCATTTTTTAGGGTTTTCTAGAATTTCTCCTTATTTTTCTTATATTTCTTTTGATTTTTCTAAATTTTTCTTTATTTTTCTAGAATTTTTAGGATTTTTCTTTGATTTATTTTGAATTTTCTAGGACTTTTAAAAAGTTTTCTCCTTTTTATTTTTCTTTTTCTAGGATTTTCTAGGGTTTTAATTTTATTTTTCTTTCATTTTTTTTTTTTTGAGGTATTAGTTTTAGGGAAATAAAAAAGAAAAAAAATCTAAAAAATTTGAAAAGGAAAAAAAAGAGAGTTTGAAAAAAAATAAGGGAAAGTTGGTGAAAGAAGAGGAAAAGAAACAAGGAAGGGAAAAGCTGCTGCCAAGCCTCGAACACGCGAACAGAAGGGCAGAACCGTGGTCAACACGGATCGTGCTGCTTCTAGCACGACCCGTGTTGCCTTCCAGAGAGTTTGATTTTGTGAACACAGGCCAACACGGACCGTGTTGATTCAACGCGATTCATGTTGGACCTAACACGGGTATTTTACCCGTTTTCTCGCTTTTCCTTATTGTTTTTTCAAAAACGAGTCGTTTTTCTTTTCCTCCATCACCCGTGTTGCCCTAACTCTTTCCCTAATTCATTACTCTTCCTCTTCCTCCATACTCCCTCAAAGAGTTCCCTCAACCTCCATAGCCATCCTTCTCCCTCTTCACTCTTTTGCCTCTAACTCCCTCATTTCATCACCAAATCACTCCATTTTTCTTCCATTCTTCCTATTTTCCCTTTCTCTTTCAGATCCCACCAATTTCATCCCCATTCCTTTCACTCCATTTTCACCTCATTCCACCTCCATAACCAAAAACCTCCATTTTCATCCTCCTTCAAGCTCTTTTCTTCCTCTTCAAGTGTACAAAGGTTTAGTTTTTCTAATTTCTTTGTTATATTTAATTTATTTTCATTTTAATTTTCGTTTTTATTTTTGTTCTTCATGTATAATATGTTATCTCCATTGTTGTCCACCATTGTTGTGAATTTCAAGCTTTTTGAATTATGGATTTTCTTGTGTATATGTTAATTTTTGTTTTAGTTTGCTTATTTTACTTGTTTTGATTTTCTGTTTTTGTTAGTAGTTAGTTTATTTGTTTTTATTTTCTTATTTTAGTTTAGCTTAATTTTATATATTAGGATTTTAATTTTGTTTTCCTGTTTTTAATTTGGTTTTTCGTTAGTTTAGTTACTGATTTTTAGTAGTTTAATTTAATTTAGTTTAGCTTAGTTTGTTACTTATTGGTGTATATATGTATATGTTAAGTAAGATAAGTTAGCTTCTTTTAATACTAGTTTAGCTTAGTAAGAGTCTTTAATCTATTAGAATTTGACTTAGACTTAGTCTGGACTTAGTTTATATAGTAGTGTTTAAGAATTTAAGGGTCTTAGATAACTTAGAATTTAAATTGATTTTAGTCATATGTATATAAGTCTAGGATTAGTTTAGGTCTTAAGTTTCTTAGTTTTGTTAGCTTTTCTTTGTAACCCTTTGTATATTGCTAACTTCTTAGCTTGTATATTTTGTGTATAAAGATGGTTAGGACTATCCGTGGTGAGGAGCAAGCATCAAAGAAGCACAAAGGGGACAACGGAGACAAAGGTAAGGGCAAAGCGGGATCATCCTCAAGGCAAACGCGAGGTAACAATCCTTTTAATTTAGAAGGTGTTCAATTAGAACGTTACCTAGCTTTATCTAAGCGTAATATCATCCCTACTCATTACATGAATGAGCCGTTCTTGCAAACTACTGGAATGTTAGATGATGTTGAATGGCTTTTGGCTAGAAAAGGGATGTTAGATTTCGCGAGGATGAGAGAGCCGACCAATCAGAACCTTACCCTAGAGGTGCTTAGCAGCTTTGATGTGAATCTTAGAACACAAGAGGGTAGGATTACCTTTAGGATAGATGAAGAGGAACATAATTTGACGCTAGCCCAATTTGCCCAAATCTTTCGTTTGCCTGTAGTCCCCGGCGTCGATAAAAGAGATGTGCCCCCTTTAGTTGAATGGAACGCGAATGAATTTTGGCAGTTTACCACGACTAGGAATGACTACCACCCGAGTAGGTCTAAGTGCACACACATACGGAACCCCGTGCTCCGTTACACGCAACGCATCCTAGCTTGTGGGTTATTTGGTAGGGGGATAGCATTAATGTAGCGGCCCAAGCAGAATTCTATACGGTTTGGGGTATGTATTATGCTCGACCCCGGGTGAACCCCGCCGCTCTTTTTGCCATACATTTAGCTCGAATCACATCTCATACCAAGGGTGATATAGTTATTGGTGGGTTAATTACGATTTTGGCTAGGCATTTTGGTTGGAACCCGACTCTTCACGAGCGGGATAGGGTAGAGGGCCCCATGACCTTAGATGGTAGGGCTATTAGCACCATGAAAATGTGTAAGTTAAGAGGGGAAGAAGTTTGGTGGGTCTACCCTAACAATGAGTTGATGAGGCTTCCTCATCCGAACCTTACCATACAAGAGCTTCCAAACATTCTTTTCCTTCCTAACGCCCCCATTCCTCAACCTAACCCTATTCCCAACCCTGTTCCTTCAACTCCTCTTCACGAGGACGATGAAGACGATCCCGCCGCCACCTTTGACTTTCAAGATAATTTTAATTCTTTGCGTGCGGACCATGCCTCCCTTAGAACTTATTGCGAAAATGAGTTTGGATATTTTCGGTCCACTTTGGACCAAATTTTGCAAAACCATACTCGTATCTTTAAGAGGTTGGACCTTCTAGACCATGCCAACACCGCCGAAGCTGCCGAACAAGCACGCATGCTCGAGATGATGCACGCGATGTGCGATTGGCAGTTGAATTACCCCCACTATTATCCTTACCCACCTCCTCCACCACCTCAATGATTGTCCTTTCTCCCCTTCGTGCTAGTTTCTTTTTGTTTTATACATTGAGAAAAATGCTTTGTCCAAGCATGGGGGATTAATTTGAAAATTTTGGGTTTTCATCTTTGTGTATATGATTTTATTTTTGTTTCTTTAATTTTTGTTTATTTGTTTTCTTTTAGTTTGTTAGTTTTAGCTCTTCTTTTAGTTAGTTTAGTTTAGTTTTTCTTTTTGATTTATCTAAATTTTAGCTATCATTTGTAAATCTTTTGCATTCACTTAGTTTTGCATTAGTTAGTATCATATTAGATTTTATTTTCTTTCTTTTTCTTAGTTTTTAGTTTCTTCTTTTCTAGTTTTTCATTTGACTTTTGATTTTAGTTTTTGAAAAAACCAAAAAAGAAATCAGAAAATTTAAAAATTTTGAAAAGGAAGAAAGAAAGAAAATGAAAAAAAATTAGGATAGGTTAGGATTAGTGAATAAAATTCTCCGGTGATGAATTAAAGCTAGATAAGTTTTATTTTGATTTGATTTAGTCTTATATAGCCCTTTTGTGCATTAACGTTTTGAAAAGAGTTGTGAAAACATAGAAAGTTTAGAATTATACTTTGATAATGATGATTGATTGCCCTTTTATGATCTTTGGAATGAGTTTAGCACATATTCATCTATTTGAGCTAGGTTTATTTGAGAGCTTTAAACCGTGAGACCACATAAGCCTAAAAGACTAATCATTTTTATTAGTCTTATATTTCCATGTGTGACTCATCCATTATTTCCATTGTCTAGAACTTGCGATGTATCTCCTTGAAACTGCATTTTTGCTTATGCGTTGATAATATGATAGAGGCATTCTTGAATATATTTTAGCTACATAGCCAAATAGCCACCCTTTTTCATGTTAATATCCGTCTTTAACCCCCTTTTAGCTTTGTATCACTCTTTCTTTTGATAACCTACATTACAAAGTCATGGCCAAATATTTAATTTCCTACCCTTAAGCCTAAGCTTGGAGTGTTAGAGTGTGAAGAGTTGGGTTGATTGTGGTGTTTTTGTGGTTTGGTTTTGTTGGGGATGTTGTGTGAAGATGAATATCATGAGATTGCTCCCCATTGTAGCTTGATATGGGTTAGTTGGAAATTTGCCTTATTAGTGTATATATATATATCTTTAAGTTTTAGTTGAAAAAAAAAGAGGAAAAAAAGAAAAAAAAAGCAAAAGGAAAAAAAGAAAAAATCAGAAAAATGAAAAAATGAAAAAAAGTGTTAGTGGTTTGATAGTTTATTTTTCTTTGAGTTGAGGCAATTTCTACTTGAACATGGGATGTGTTGTTATGAATATAAGGTGTCAGAGTTTTTATTATGCAATTTGGTGAGGTTTATGCTCCAAGTCTTGGCTTTTAGCTCCACTTTCCCAAATATATTTTCACTCCTTACCCTTAACCTTAGCCCCATTACAACCCATTTGAAAGTCCTCTTGATTATCATTGTGCATTACATTTTAGCGGTGAAAAATCGAGATTATTTGCAAGCTTATGGTAGAATGTTACTTTGTGAATGAGTATTGAGTTAACCTTCATTGTATTATTCATTTTCAAACACATGAGAGGAGTGTTTCATCCATAATTGTGTGCTCGCTTGTTTCTTTTGAGATTAGGAGGGTGATTAGTTTGATCTTGATAGGTTTTTTTTTTTTTTTGTAATTCATTCTATGGTTTGTTTGTAAACTTTCTTGGGCTATGCTTGACTAAGTTGGATTAATTGAATATCTAATCGATGCTTTCCTGAGGAGATAGTTTGTAAATAAGTTTTTCATTTTCCCTTTGAAACTTTTTCTTTAACTTGAGTCATTTTGTCCCGTTTATTTTCTACTTTCGTTCTTTTCTTTATTTTCCGTTTTATTTGAGAGTTTAGCCTTGCTTAGGGACAAGCAAGGTGTATGCATGGGGGGATTTGATAAGTGTATTTTATATATATGTGATCATGGATTATTTAGAGTTAATTTGGGTAATTTTAGTTAAGATTGTATTATTTTTATACCCGAATTCTCTAAATTATGCTTGGTTGGAGTTTGGTATAGTTTTGTAGGAATTTGAAATAATTTGGACCAAACCAAGCTCAAAACCAAGTTGAAGAAGTCCAAGAAGATCATAAAAGATGAGAGAGATCCACCCCAAGGCCCAAACTTAGGCCCAAGAAGTCAAAGTGCATCGTCAAGTTTCAACACGGGTGTCCAAAAACTCAGCACGGATCGTTCTATGGTCCGGAAAGTTCAGAAATCGACTCCAGTCGGCAACACGACCCGTGTTCATATCAACACGGTCCGTGTTGGTCTGGCACGGTCCGTGTTGGCCCTGTTTATTGCAAAAATGTCGTTTCAACGTCGTTTTAATGCTATATAATTGTGCTACGGCTATTTCCATGGATCATTCATTCCCATCCATCATCATCTTCATCTAGCCACATTCATTCCCTTTCATCCGTAATTCCATCCAAGTTCATCCCTAGTTGAAGATTGAGAGTTCATTGGAGATTGAAGATCAACTTGCAAGAATCCATTGAAGTGGAGGAGCACAAGTCCCCACCGATTACTACTCAAGCAAGGATTGATTCGATACTCGGTTTACTTCTCTTTCTTATAGTTTTCATGCATTTTAGTATAGATTTTGTTATGATTTGTTATTCGAACATGAGTAGTGAGTAGTTTCCTTTAGTTTGGGTGATAAACCCATATTAGTTTCTCTTATGGATTGAATATTATTGGATTGAACAAGTATATTAATCTAGTTTGAATGCATTTTATTTATCCTTTGATTATGTATGTCATTGCTTTTGCTTGATCACCATTAGCATAGAATTAGATTGTTGAATGAAGTGTCGAACGGAGAAATTTGATAATCGGAACCCTTAGGTTTAAACTAGTTATGAAGTGAACTAGACATAGAAGACTTTGTAATTAGGGATCATTGGATAATTTGATCTTTAACTTAGTCAAAATTGAATTAACCACAAAAGTAGGTGATTGATTTTGCTAAGCAATCCGTTTCATTGCCAAAAGCTCGCTACGAAATAATTTATGCGATTATCGACCCTAAAATGTACCAAATTAGTGACATACATGTTCAATCCACTTATTTGATTCATAGAGTTACTTAGGTTTTGTCCCCTAAACGTCTTTCTCATATTGATTGCATCTTGTGATTTGTGTGAATATTTGTTTATTTTGACCTTTTTAGCGAATAGAAATTGAATTAGTTGATTAAAAACAAATCCCGACCAATTTAGCAATTACATAGGAAGCTACTTTGGTGTGTAGTTAGCAAAGTCCATGTTGGATCGACCTTGATATTTGCTACACGTACACCCATGCATTTGCAGCGTATCAACAGACGACAAGCAGGTAGCATCTCAGGCTACTTTGACCTTCGTTTTATTCGGACTCGATCAAAGTGGGGGCTCTCTGTAGACACCGAATTTTGACCCATATATTTCACTCGGGAAAATCGGGCCAAAAATTATTGGGATTTAATTGTAGCAAATGAGAAGGCCACTGGGCCTTGCCCGTTTGCAAGACAGGCCCAGCTACGCAAATGGCCCACAGAAAGAGGAAGCCTAGGCGGTCTTCCTCCTCTCATTGCATTCAGCCCAGCCCAACAACGCGCGCCCCAGCTAGAAAAACAAAAAGGCCCGGCGACCTACCTCCATTCCCTGGATGGGGAGTCGGACCGCCTCGCTGGCAATCTGTGTGAGGAAAGATGATTGGCCCGGCGGCCTTCCTCATCTAATTTGATTTTGCCGCCAATATTTTCCCTCCTCTTCCATGCAATCCCTTGATCCATGCCGTTGAATTTGACCCCTTAACCGGAGCAAGGCCACCGAGGGTTTCTATTTGCATGGAGGGCATGATCCATGGGATCATGTCCCTCACCTTCCATCTCCATCCATCCATCCTTTCACTATAAATACCACCTTAATTCTCACTCATTTCATCAACACTCATCACCAAATACTATCATCTAATACCATCAACTCTCTCTAATCATCATCCTATTCTCTCCATTCTCTTATTCTCATCACATCATATTTCCTTTCATCATCCATAACCATCATAAATATCATCATCACACCGATCATAAACCACATCCCACCGAACAGTCTTCATTATCAACCATATTCAAGTCACTGTCAAGGATCATCATAAGGAGCGCGATCTTCCAATCCATCATTTCAAAGTTTTAGGCAAGGTTCGTTCATCCTTTAAAGTTTCAATAATATAGTTTATTTAATGTAAACGTGTTATTTGTACTTTCTTTGTAAAATCATTCATTCTTTTATTTAATTTGCATGTTCGAATAATAATTTCGTAAAATGTATTGAAAGTTCTCCCCGCTCAATTTCAATTCAAGTTTGATTTTAGTAGAGTTTGTTTTCTAACGGGCAGATTTGAGAATTATTTTAATTCTCAAATTCGTAACCTTACCCCCGAACTTAGAATTCGGGTTCGTAGGCCGGAGTCATCTTTATTATTTTATGGTTTGTCAGTTTCCTTAAATCGGTTGGCGACTCTTTCTTTTTTATATAATCTCTTTTTATTATTTAAACATGAATGTCTATTACGTCGAATGAATTTATAAAATAATCTACATAATTCCATATTCTGATCCGGAGTCCGCTCAAGAGAAAATACAATAAGAATTATAAAGGTTACATGGCCTTTGAATTTTCAAAATATTCTCTATTGGGCTTTGGCCCGGATTCGAATTGGATTTTATGTAAAATTATTTGTAAATTAATTTGATGTAATTTCAAACATGTGAATAATAAAATTGATAATTAAATAAATAAAAAGTTACACCCCGAAACTGAATTTCATAAAATAAAAATTCCTTTTTTTTGCAGAAAATTACTTAGAGGTACCCTAACTTTTGATGAAATATTTTTCAGGTACCCCAACTTTTTAAAACTCATTTTGGAGTACCCTTAATTTTTGGGTTAGAAATTATTAGGTGTTTTTTCGGTCATCAATTTGGTTAAGTGACCGAAATACCCTTGTTCTTCCATTTTTGAAGAAATACCCTTGAAGGAGAAGAAGAAGGGTATTTCGGTCACTTAATAAAATTGATGGCCGGAAAAGCACCAAATAATTACTAACCCATAAAGTAAGGGTGCCTCAAAATGAGTTTTGAAAAGTTGGGGTACCGAAAAATAGTTTCCCCAAATATTGGGGTACCTCCGAGTAATTTTTTGTTATTTAAGGATTAATCAACTTTAGTTTGCTCTCGATCACCTAAATATTGCATCATGGGAAAGAAGGGGACACCCTTCTCCCGGGGTCCTACAGAGAGCTAATGAAGTCCACTCATGGAGGAGAGTGCGGACCACACATGAATGGGAGAATGCTAATGAAGAAAATTCAGTGAGCAGGATATTTCTTATCTACTATGGAGTCAGACTGTCTTCAATACGTGAGAAAGTGCCCAAAGTGCCAAGAGTATGTTGATCTTAAGCATCAATCATCGTCTTACCTGACCACTTTGGCCTCGCCCTGGCACTAGAGGTCATGCATATGTGCTAGTAGCTGAGGAATATTTCACGAAGTGGGTGGAAGTTGCTTCGTATGCAAAGATCACCTCAAAGCATGAAATTCATGCTGAAGAACATCATTTGTAGATATGGAGTACCGCATGAGGTGATCAGCGACAATGGAAGTCATTTCATGGGTGAATTTGCAACTCTTTTGGCCAAGTATAAGATCCAACATCATCACGCATCTCCTTAACGACCGCAAACTAATTGAGCGGTTGAGGATGTGGACAAAACTCTGGTGAAAATTATTAAGAAGATGACAGTCACTTACAAGGACTGGCCTAGCGTACTCCCTTCTGCATTATAGGTGTATCGCACTTCAATTCGAACTGCAACTGGGGCTACACCCTACTCTTTGGTATATAGAATGGAGGCAGTCTTGCCTGTAGAGATTGATGTTCCTTCCCTAAGAATCATTGCTGAAAGCCAATTTCCTGAAGCTGAGTGGGCTCGGGCCAAGTATGAGGAATAAACTCTATTGGATGAACGTCGGCTCCATGCCCTACATAACATTCAAATTTATCAGAGCCGAATTTCTCGGGAATTCAATAAGAAGGTCAAAGATCAGGATTTGATGGAAGGCGATTTTGTGTTGCAAGAAATGAGGGATGCTCGTCAGGATCCTTGAGGCAAGTTTTCTTCGAATTGGAAAGGACCCTACGTCATTATCTCCATCACACCTGGAGGTGTTGCTCGATTGACAACACCTGAGGGAGAAGAACTCATTCAGCCTGTGAACTTGGATCAATTGAAAAGGTATTACGTCTAAGCTACTAAGGGTTGGTATCCTTAGCTACTTGAACATGCATTACCTTATAAAAGCAAGAAACCGAACTGCCAATAGCCCACTTGCTTATGAGAAGGAAAAAAAGAAAAAAAGAAAAAAAGAGTAAAAAGTTATAGAGTGGCTGACTTGAAAATCCTTCGGGACAAGTCAGGCAAAAGGAGAGTACAAAAAAGAAAAAGAAAAGAAAAATGAGAGACTAACTTGAAAATCCTTCGGGACAAGTTAGGTAAAAGGAGAGAATGAAGGCGTTGCAGTTGAAGACACAAGGTTGAGAAGAAGAAGATCATAGCTTTTGTTGATTCTTGCAAAACGAAATGAAATGTATTACTTCTCATATCAATAAAAGAAGTACATCCATTTTCGATACATGTTGTTTTACTAATTTTAATAAAGGAAACGCATAAAATAATTAAAATACATAGCACACGCATTCCTTCCTACATTTATTCCATCTCTTTTCTCACCATCCTACTTACTAGATATGTGTGTCAAGTCCTAGTTTGAGTCAGAGTCCTTAGACCCGTTAGTGCTCACTTGACAAGTCTTGTTGGTTTGTCCTTCTTTAGGGTAAGATCCTTTTAGTTGGCTAGAATCTGACCCCGATCCTTCAGCAATAACGATGCTCTTTAATTTTGGAATCTCTCGGGGAGGTAAGCGAGAACGCCTCCTACGTCAGTATGTTGCACCGATAGTGGTGGTAAGCCAACTCCGATATCTGTCAGTCGATGAAGAAGAGATATGATGAGGCGGAGGAACTTCCACTCGCGCTCGTTTCTTCCAGTATTTAATCCATGGTTCAACTACCGAGCCTTGGAGATGAGTGAGGTCGGGAATTTCACATGGAAGAAGAGGGATGTCTTATAACGTCCCATTCGGTGTTTAACCCCGTCCGGGAAGTAGTAGATGAGTCCCCCGAGACCTAGCAAGGTGATATGAGCCGCCTTATTGGAATGGTTGGAGAAGCACGGGACCTTCCACCATTGAATTTATTTGTGATCTTTCAAGAAGATCACCCATTCCTCAAAGCTTCTACATGTGTCGAACTTCCTTTTGCGTTGGCAAAAGTGGGCCAATTCTGAAGGGATTATGGGAGAGAACACCATGCAAGACTCAGCTTCCAAGCATCACCTAGGCTTTGCACTCTAGAAAGTCATATCCTAGCTGGTGTCCATCAAATCAATTCTACTTTGATTTACATCCCATCCAGGACTCAATCAAAGTGGGGGCTATCTATAGACACCTGGTTTTGACACATGAATATACAACATAACTATATAGCATAAAGAAGAAAAAGTCAATAAATAAAGCTTAAATACATGCATTTACATGTATATTATTCGCTTAAAGCCACATGCATGATCACATGTGAGATTAGCTAGCTGCATGCACATTTTTTACGTAAAGAATCAAGTCATGCAAAACTGTGTGAGCGCATGCAAGGAGATCGCAAGTTCGAAGCCTCACAAAAGCACTTAAACACCTCATTAAGCTTACAACAAGTACAATTATTGTCCAGTGTGAAACACCACTTCCCAAAGTGGATGTGTTCATTCTCCACCGTCCAAAGGATGCATGGACGAGCTCATGTACATCCCCCCAGCTAACAGCCGACCTGCCTTGAGCTTTGACCACATGTGGGTTCATTCACCACGAGCCACCGTCCACTCAAAGACATTTCCCCTTTTCCTTGCAATTTGTGCCAGATTGACTACGTGAATGTATGAGAATGTATGTGCATATATGTGCATGTACGAAGAAGCCTCTCCTAAGCCTATAAATACTACTCCTCTCAAAGCCAAACTCACTCAAGAACCCACTCAACATCTTACTCATTCTCCCTCACCAACTCACTTCCTTATTCACGAACTAATCAATTCTATCTCTCCCTCTCTCACTCATTCTCCCCTACACTTATATTCTCTCATTTCTCTAATCTCTTCCACCATCCATTTCCTCATCATCCTAATCTATATTTCCTTATCATACATTATCCCTACATGATCTCCATAAAACCCTAAAAAACTCCACAAAAAGCCTACCCTTATTCTACCCAAAAAAAACTCCACAAACGAGCCTTTTTATCTCTTTTCATCCATCTTTTCATCCATTTCATTTTGGTATCTTGAGAGGAGTTATCCAAAGTCACTACAAGAAGGAATCTTTAAGCAAAGGCTAGGCAAGGCTTTCTTCTTCGATAGTCACAATGTAAGCTTTAAGTGCTTTCATTTCAGGTAAATAAGTGTTGTATATTGTACTTTTCTGTCATTTTCATGTTGCATGATCATTGAAATAATTCTATAAAATTCTTATTTATCTCTCTTCCAAACTTTGTCAAAAGCACACTTAAAACTTTTAGTAGGGTCTTCCTTTTGTGAGAGGCGAACTCTTTAGGTTCCTACCTTTCGAGTTCGTAACCTTACCCCCGGATCCATTCTTGGGTTTCGTAGGCAGAGTCTTTCTTGTTTTCTTTTCTATTTTTCTTGTCTTTTCTCTTTAAAAAGTCAGGTGGCGACTCCCATTTCGAACCAAAACACATAGGGTTGCATAAACTATGGTAAAACATGGTTTTACAATGTGCCGATGCAACTTTAAGGTTTTCTTTGTATATTTCTAAATAATATTTGCCTAAATTGTTTTCCTCCGAGTCTAAGATTTTGTGAGTAAGTTGGGTTAAATTAAGAAGAGTTTGAAACAAGTGGATGTTCACTCTTAAAAGTTTAATTCAATGACTCATTCGATGCATAAAGTGTAAAGGGAAAGTAATTTTACAACGTATTATTCATAAACTGTGCGATTAATTCCTTAAGAGCTTTTAAAAGTTAAACCCGGCACAAACCTCCAAAAACCCCCTAATCCCGTGGATGTTCAGAAGCCCGAACGGCGAGGAAAAATGTCCAAAGTACGCAGACGCGATCACGCGCCAATCAAGCGCCCTTGTCTCCGTTGGACCCCGAACCCGAGAAAACTATTCGAAGGACCAACGGCAGCTCGCGAAGAGAGCGTCGTTAGAGGGATCTTAGACGTTAGCAACCCTCGATGGTTGAGGCTCCACCCGATCCACCTCGTACCCTCGCTTCCTATTTTACCCTATCATCCGGTACGGGAGGCAGTCTGATCATCCTTCCCGAGTTATCCCAGAATGCAGTATTCAAACTCAAGCCATACCTTTTGGAGGTATTTGAGAGCAATAAATATCACGGAGCGGAGCATGAAAACCCGATAGAACACATCAATAAATTCGAAGAAGAGTCATTCAATTAAATATCACGGAGCATGAAAATTTTTGGGTCTTCTTCGAATACATCGACGTGCCTTAGGGTGTACCATTGTCTAAAGGGGATTTCTCCTTCAATTTGCATGCATTCGTTTAACCAAATGAGGACTCTAGGCCATCTAGACAACCCCAAAGGTGTCTAACCCACACATGCAAGAAGTTGTAAAGAAAGAAGTAATTAAGTTGTTGTCCGTCGGGATAATCTTTCCCATCGCTAATAGCTAATGGGTAAGTCCTGTGCAGTGTGTGCCAAAGAAAGGGGGCTTAACAGTAATAAAAAATCACAAGGATAAGCTAGTTAGCACTAGAACAATCACAGCTTGGACGATGTGCATTGATTATGGACAATTGGACAAGGCGACTAGGAAAGACCATTTCCTGCTACCTTTCATTGACCAGATGCTTGAGAGGTTAGCTGGGCATCATATTTTTTTTCCCTAGATGGCTTTTCAGGGTTCTTTCAAATACCCATCCACCCGCCCCACGAAGAAAAAACCACATTCACATGCCCTTATGGCACCTTCGCGTACCGAATGATGTCATTTGGATTGCGCAATGCGTCCGGCACCTTTCAAAGGTGCAGGATGGCGATTTTCAGTGATTACATTGAGCATATAATAGAGGTTTTTATGGATGACTTTTTTGTGCATGGTCATACCTTTGATGATTGTCTTGTGAATTTAGAAATAAATACTTATGCGATGTAAAGAGGTGGATTTGGTTCTTAATTGGGAGAAATGTCATTTTATGGTGGAAGGTGTAGTGCTTGGTCATGTGATTTCTTCTCGGGGCATAGAAGTTGATAAGGAAAAGGTGGAAGTGATCGAGCAGCTACCACCCCCCATTTCTATTAAGGGGGTGGATAGTTTTCTAGGACATGTCAGCTTTTACCGTTGGTTTGTCAAAAATTTCTCTAAAATAGCTCGACCACTCACCGACCACTTACGCAAGGATGCCCCTTTTGTTTTTACTGACGAATGCTTCAAGTCCTTTAGCAGATTAAAGCAAGCCCTCATTTCATCTCCCATTGTCCAACTATCTGATTGAACGCTCACATTTGAGATTATGACGAATGCGAATGATTACACCATCGGCGTGGTCAAACCGAGGATCGGCATCCAAGAGTGATTTACTTTGCGAGCCATGCTCTAGACAGTGCGCAAAAGAATTATACTACCACCGAGAAGGAACTTCTAGCCATTGTGTTCACATTAAACAAGTTCCGCCAATATTTGATGTTTTCTTCAGTGGTTGTGTACACGAATCATTCGACGCTAAAGTACTTGTTGGGGAAGAAAGAAGTCAAACCAAGATTGATTCGATGGGTCTTGCTTATGCAAGAATTCGACATCGAAATTCTAGACAAAGCAGGTACAAAGAACGTGGTGGTCGACCACCTCTCAAGAATTCTCGTTGAGCTTGAATCTCCACCAATAAAAGATTCATTTCCCGATGAACACCTTCTCTCCATTCAAGAAGCACACCCATGGTACACCGATATTGTCAATTATCTTGCTTACGACATCACACCCTCCGGCCTTAACTCACGTCAACGAAAAAGGTTCTTCCACTATGCAAATTATTGTATGCTCCTGGAGCATGTGCTCCAAGAGCTGACATGGCAGCCATGTCAAATATAATTTTTAATTTTTTTTATTTCAACAAGAAGTTGAACAGCTACATGCAACAGATCTTTCTGTATTTGTTAAATTGACAGCAGTTTATTTCTTTTTGTTCCTAAATTTTAGGCATCACACTATGCTCCTCCCTTATTGTTCTTCACGTCATTTTCTTTTCTTCAAACCATCATTCAATCAATGGTTGCCAATTGGATTTTCTGGGCGAAGAAGTGGTTTCTAGGTGAAGGTATATTGGAGAAAGAAAATCTTCAACAAATCTTCTACCTTCCCAATTCTCCATATTCTATCCTACTGCCTTGATCCTAAGAATTTCAACAATGAGTAACTTTGAATCAATTCACAAAAAAAAAACCCCAGAATATTTACAATGAACAACCATGAATTAGTGCGCGAACAAACATAATATTACCAAAGAAAAGGAAAAAAATCATCCGATGAAAGAATGGAGTCAATATTAATGAGTGAACAACCACAGATTAGTGAGTGAACATCCATGGATTGGTGAGTGAACAACCACGAATCAGCGAGTGAACAACAATGAATCGGGTGGGGAACAACTATGCATTAGTGAATGAACAACTACGAATCAGTGAGTGAACAACCATGTATTAATGAGTGAACAACCATGAATTTATGAGTGAACAACTATGGATTAGGGAGTGAACAACTATCAATCGGTCAGTGAACAACTATAAGTTTCTGAAATCGTAGAGTTGTTCATCACTGAGTTCATCATGATCTTTCTTATTCTCCACCATTAGTGGAAGCTGATGATGTTGCTGCCAACCATTGTGTCGATCTAAGGTGCTCTGACCACCTTGGTAGAAGGAAGAAATGAACGAAAGATTGTGGCTTGTCAACATTGGAGTTCCCGACGGAGCTATTGGCGGCAAAGAGGAGAATCTGATGAGGGATTATGAAGTTGAGGGATGTGGCGGTGTCCACAACAACAACGAAGGCTGTGTCGTCTGCAATGGCGGTGGAGAAGGGGATGATTGATTGGTCGAGGGGATGACTGATGATAGCAAAGAAGTCCTTGGTGGTGAACATGGCTTTCAGAGAGCAACGACATGGCGGTGAAAGGAAAGAGTGGAATCAAACGATGTTGATGGTATCGCCGGCGGTGATGGTGGTTGGGAGGAGGAGAGAGAAGAGGGAGGGGACATGGAGCTGTAGACTGTAAAGGAATGCAATGAACAATTTATTTAGCTCACAAAACGTGGGTGAGGTAGTTATTGGAATTTTTTTAATGTAAAAATAAAAATACTAAACCCTAATGCCAGCCTGGATGCCACATAGGATGTGGAGCATGTGCTCCAGGAGCATACAATACATATTGCTTCCACTATGTCAAACATTTTTGGGATGACCCCTTCTTGTTTCGTTTATGCAACGATTGAATGCACCGGAGATGTCTCCCCGAAAGCAAAGTTCCTTCCGTTCTTAGCCATTACCACAATCATCCATGTGGAGGCCATGGGGGTTCAAGCAAAACGATCGCTCGGCACAATCCCACCCCGAAAGATTATTCAAACCCCTAGTACCTATCGTACTTCCCGCACTATCCTTATTCACTTCCTTCGGGAGGCCCAAGCCAATGAGTTGTGAACTCCATGCCTCTACTATAGTTATTAAAATCCTGATCCTGATCTACGATCCTACGATTTTATGATCCAAAATCCTTGATGCGATTGTACTATCTACATTCTGATCCACGATCCTACGTGGGTTAGTTCCGATCCTAACTACCCCATGTATCCGAGTTAGGATCCCGATTCTAACAACCTTGGCCCCCACTTGAAGCTTTTATTTATTCATGCTTACATTTGTGTACGCACAATGAAGGCTAACCTCACTACTAGAATTCAGGAGCTCAAAAAAGTGGGCAAATGTTTTGCATCTCTAGTTTTGAACTAGCTCTCCAAAGTCAAACTTTTGGCTTGCCCCTTTCTGCTCCTAAATTTTTCAAAATATCACTCAACTGCTTTACATTATTTGAATAAACTGGGTCCACATTCAAATAATTTCAGTGTTAAGGGCTCATACGTGGCAAAAGGCCCATTACTAAAAAGATAAATAAAGAAAATTAAAAAGTTAAATTTAAAAATGGCATTGATAGGTATAAGGGCCAAGGAGAGACATCAAAACCCTATTGTTCCATGCGCCGCTTCAGGCCTTCTTTGCTCCACCTTTCTCGATCTCTCTCTCTCTTTCTCTATCAATATCATCCCACACTTCTCTTTCTCTATCATCTCCACTAGTCTATTCTCCACAGCTCTCATATGGTTACCCTGAGCAGCAGAGGGAGGAGGGAGCAACGAGTAAGAGTAACCAGAGAGAGAGAATGAGGCAGAGCAGCGAAGGGAGGAAGGAGCAGCAACGAGTCTAGCATACAGTTAGGGTTTCCAAACATAAAATTCGAAATTTTCAATCTTTTTAATAAAAAATCGGTCTGACCACGATTTGGCCGGGTCAACTAGTTCAGTCGGTTGAACCGAATTCAACGATTTTTGAACGGTTAAACCAGCTGAACGAGTTGAACACAGAATCGGACCGAACAACTGTCCGGTTCCCAGTCGAACCGGCCGGTCCGGTCCGGTTTTTACAACATAGTTGAGAAAGGGAGCTTGGTGGCCATATCCTAAGAAAAAGTCTCATTTAATTTGTCCTACATTCTTACTCTCTAATCACAAAATCTGTGTAATTATGAACACGTTAGTTGCCTGAACCCCCGAAACTCTTCTTGCTGTTAATTGAATCAATCTTGTTTGTTTGCTTGATCATCTAGTAGTCAAGTAGATTAATCAAACTGTGTGTTTCTCTTGGTGATTTAAAGCTCTTTTCAAGTCAAATTCCTAAGGTTGGACCCCTCAACTCCTCGTGGAAACGATACAAAAATTGGGTGTACAAGCCACTAAACAGTTACTAATTTTCAAGATGTCATTGAAATGGTAAAGGAGCGAGGATCTTAGTTGCATAAGCAACGTTGGCTCTCATGGCCTGAACTTCTTGTGCACCTGATGACCAAGTAGAAAATGGCACAATGCATAAGCTAGGTTTTTCCACACCAAGCAGGAATATTTTTGCTTTCATTCTTGAAGATTATTTCTCCAAGTTTTCAACTGTTCATAGAAGGAACCTATATATCGTGGGGCTAGGCCATTTTGGGTGAACTTAGTACTTGCATCATGTTGTCCTATGTTGCACTTATCAAGTTCTTGTCCTAGATGTGCTGTTTCCTTTCTGTACTTGAAGATGTGAATGTATGATACTTTGCAAAAATCTACTTGATGATAGTAGCCTGTAATTCAGATGTGCTCATGCGAAGCTCTGATGGGCAATATAATATGCTGGAATCTTGAAGTTAACTGCAGTTTGCACAATTACTGTTTCCTTTGATTTTGTTTTCAGGATGCTGCAGCAGTCTTAAGAGCTTCCGGCCCAGGTGGCACAGAACTTATCTGATAATTGCATCAGAGAGGATTCAACGTGGCTAAATTACAGGACCACTATCTTCTTTCAACTACCATCTCACCTCTCTGTGTCGTGTGATTTTTTAGGCATCCAAAACCTATTGCTATTAATTTACCATGCTAATATTATGAGAAGGTGCACATGTAATTAAGAGAATCATATTCCTCTTTCTTAATAACTTTAATCCAAAAATTTCACCAAACATTGTATCACACAGTGAAAATGTTTCATTAATACAGGTCGAGTCGCCCAAATTGTCTTACCATCAACCGAGGAACTGGATCTGATGGGGAATGAAATAGGTGAGATAAAAGTATGCCATTTTTCCCATTTATATGTTTTCCTCTAGTTGTGTTTTTATATTACTAGGGAAAACATGTTTCTGGTGCAGCATTGAAGACAGCACTCTATGTGTCCATGTATATGCTTTGGACATCAGCAACTACCGTCCATTTGAACACATCACCATAACATAAGTTTAGGATACATCAAACAGGTATTAATGATCGAAAGAAAAGACAGTGATCAACAGGCACTGAACAGAGTCAAGGATCACGAGGGGCCAAAACCAGGTAATATTCAACTCAACATACTCCAGCTTCATTAGTCTCAAATCCAATGCTATGGTGAAGATTCTTCATCTACAAGAATGGTTGAATCATTGCCAACCCCAGCATCAAGCAAGGATTCCATTTCATTATCAAGGAGAGTTGGTAATGGAGACCCCTACATAGGAAGCGGAAGCATCAGCAAACCAAGGTAAATCTGAGAAACCTGAATCTGGTAGCCTAAACATTTCCAATTTCCTGGCCAGGCATTCAAATAGGGCAATTTATTTCATTCTCCTCAACAAAAGAACATCCTGAAACTTCTCTATGGCAATTATGTTTAGAGATTTTTCTGTGAATGATTACTTATGAGAAGTAATGGGAGCACATTTTCAGCTAAAGGGAGGGAGAAAAGTTGACCAACATCCTACTCTGTAATTAGCAATTGTCTCATTTCAGCCCCTTTCTTATATAATATGCAAAAACTACAATCCATCTGGAACATTTAGGCCATGATGGGTATGTTGGCAAGTAGGGTTGGGTAGGTTTGCATAGGTTTGTGTAGTTTATGTAGAAGTAGAAGTAGAAGTAGGTAATGAGTTGTTTCATAAATAGAAAATCCATGTAGGTTAGGGTATGTTTAGGTAGTTTATGTAAAAGTATGTAGAAAAATACTATGGGTAGTTTTCCCTTGCAAAGAACAGGGTCTTAGCCATATCAATGTGAAATAATTTACTTGTATGAATATTTTGAGATCTAGAATACCCAGAATCTAGATCTAGAGCGCTAACCATGGATATAATTAAATCTGAACAATCTGGATAAATATCAAATTGGAAATATCATTTTCAATATCCAACCACAAATTTATATGAGATCAGTCCATCAATAAATTAATTTCACATTCAAAATCAGTTATGCACCCACTTTGGCCACACAGATAATTGTTTAAGCCCTTTAGAAGCTTATTGATTACTTTTAGGCTTTAGCGAAGACCAAAAAAGACTTGGAACTGAATGTCAGACAAGACAAACCTCTTCCTGGAGAAACAACTTCAACTTGATGGATTTCAACTTGAAAAAGCTCTCACAAAGAATCTTCAGCTTACCAACCTTGAGAAACAAGTGATATGAATTTAAGTATCTGTATATCAACAGAGCTCCCAACAAAGCGAAAACAAAGGGTGAAACTAGAATTCAATATCTGAGCAAATATCCAAACTTCCTTGATTGGAGAGAAGCATTTAATGCCAAACATCAAGTGGTCGAAAAAGAATATTACCGTCGTCGTGGCTGGTAACTTCTTTGTCAAAGGAGGCTTCTCTCCAATTGATGCCCCCACGCACTTAAGAGTGATGGCTGCAAGATAAAAATTTTCACTCAGCTATAAAATTTTAATCGCAAAAGCTATATGGCAGATCACATGAAAACAACAGAGACGTACTTAGAAGACCAGATCCCATTTTCTGAGGGCCTGCGGCTCCATTAGATGGTCTCTCATCTTCTAGACCATGCAGGCACTTGAGCTCATAAAACCTATAATTTGATATATCAAAAAAGAGAGTTAAACTAAATGGATAACATAAATATCAACAAGCATTTACAAGTTCATATCTCGTTTCACAATGACTATATCTCACAACTATCAAGAAACTCAGCATTATCAATCAATGGATGTCAGAATGATCCAACACAACCTTGTCCTGAATATAAGTATAAATTAAGTGCATTTGGTCTCAGAATTCCCTACTTCAGAAACTCTTGTTGTGGCCTGACACCATCCCCCTTTCAGTCCACAGCGGCACAACATTTTACCTATCAATGACACCAAGATTGTCAAACCCATAAACATCGAGACAACAGTACAACACTGGCCCCCAATCAACATATGCATACCATGATGCTTGAAATCACCATTCCATCTCGAGTAGCTGACACTATCAGTAACAGGGAACTCAACTACAGAGAGATTAAGGACAATGAACATCTTACTGGGACCAAGTACGTCAAATTAGCAAAAGATTACATGTCTGCCATGTAAGACACCACATTGAAGGGTCCAAGCAACATAGGACACATACCAAGCTCACAATGATAATACCCAAGCATTTGAGGCCTAGGTAACATTTCAGTTCCTATTTCGTACAAGGATAAAACTGCAGATCTCATGCTGGTGGTTTTCTCAGTTATTGCAATCAAGGATCCAAAATGTAATCTTCATAATGATTTCCAAAATGGGTGCTATATAATGGGTTCCTTTTGCTCTTCAAAAATTTATTCTTTTATGAATGGTAATCAGACCTGCACACCAGGCCCTATTTCTAGGGTAACTATCAGTAAGCTTCCCTAGTTACCGGTAACTACTAGACCTATCAATTCAGGTAGACATATTAAATATTACCTCTTTGTATGGGTTTGTTTGGGATGGATTACTAAGTACTTATTTTTTTTATTGTACTTGCATTTTGAATCCCTTTTCCCTACTTAATTCTCTTCCTACTAAAACCAAATATTTCTTTTTTTTTTTTGGATTATTGGACGCCAATAATACCAACTTTGGGGGTATTGGAGACTAATAATACAAACTATTTTTTTGGACACTAGTAGTACCAACTATCGACCTATTTTCCTCTAACAGTACACCACCGAGTTATTATAGTTTTAACTCATCGGAAAGATGACGTGGCTCCATGATGTGTGACGTGGAAGGCGGAGGTTGGGTAGAAAATGTTGACGTGGACACTAACATGCCTTCCATGTCACATATTATGGAGTCAAGTCATCTTTTCGATGAGTTAAAACCATAACAATTCGACGGTGTACTGTTAGAGGAAAATAGGTCAATAGTTCGTACTGCTAGTGTTCAAGAAAATAGTTTGTATTATTAATATCCAATACCCCCAAAGTTGGTATTATTGATGTCTAAAAACCCTTTTTTTTAGTATTCATACTTTTGAAAAAAAAAAGTATATATATATATATATATATACTTTCAGTCACAAAAGTCAAAACTCATGATAAATTGAACCTTTAACTATAACTATTGACTTGACTGTGAATTTATGAACAACTCTTAGATTTTAATTTCAAATTAAGGTTCCCTAATGACATAAGAAAATCCAAATGATAACTACTTAGTATCACGTCTTTCCAATAAAAAAAATCTTTATTATTTCTCCGCTTTTCTTTTTCTCAGTCTCAAGTTCCATATAAACTATATAGTTTATTTATATGTAAACATATTCATTGATGCACTAATTTAATTATATAAATATGGCATACATATGGCATCCATTAAATAAATTAATAATTTTGTTTATTTCATTACCTTCACTTTAATAAATAAACAAACTTTAGATTACTTTTAATTCTTTCGCATGGTAAATTACCCACAATCCAACTTTACCCACTCTTAATTTTTATATACAAAATGAAAGAACAGTGAATACTCTTAAATTAATAAAATATTACAGGTTCAAGAATTTAAAATTTATTGGTCCAACATTAATATTTTTAAACTTTGTAATCATATGCTATAGTAGTTTCTATATTTCTCCAGGTATGGGGTATGGGCGATCAAAAAAATATTTATATTTCTCCAAGTGAATTGAAGAGGAGCAAGACAAAAAATATGTGATTTTATGGTCCAAAATCGTCGTACGATTTTACTATTTACACATGATCCACGATCCTACATGGGCTAAATTCCGATCCTAACTTCCCCATAGTTTCGAGTTAGGGTCCCGATTTTAACAACCTTGGATAGCAAACTAAAATGGAAGTGAGGAGATAGGTGAGTTAGTGTGGTATAAATAAATATACGGAAGTAGAGAAAAGAAGAATTAAATATAAGCAAAAAGCAAGGGAAAGTGGAGTACAAGACATTGAACTATACTTTGGATCCTTGAAGGTCTTCGAACCCAAAACCCTAATGATGTTGCTTCAGCCATCTACCAACTACTCCACATAAATACATGCAAGCATTGAGTGTAAAATACATCTTAATCCATTAGAGTCGAGAGGGGGGGGGGGGGGCAATTGCCCTCCTTTGCCCAATGTAGTTCCGTCATTGGGAGAAATTTTCCAGCTATATTATGTCTGGGCATCACAATACATATATCCACCATACAATCACAACATTTTCACCAATAGACGATAGTGTTTTCACTATGGTGTGTCATGAAGATGCCACACAGGGGTTAGAACTCCAGACAAACATGCTACATACGGGATGAAATTTATACAGTCTCAATGAGGCAATGCTGCTTCAAAGAGACTGTTTCCAACAGATGAGCATGTTGAGTGACTACTATCCCAAGCAAATTAACTATGGATATAACAAGCTCAAAAGATCTGAATGCTTCTAAAAGAGCAAACATTACCGAGGGTGGCATCGCCTGACATCCTCCGGATTGTCATGGAACCTTGACATAACTAATCGAACATACCTGTAAAGTAGACATTCAGATATGTTAGCAAACACTGCCAATGATGTGCACCCATTTCCATTCAGTGTTTTAACACCAAAATAATCCTCAACTCATTTACCATCTCAATTATGCCTTTCTTTTCCCAAATAGATTGGAACAGAACACAATCAACGCAATGGTGAATTTCGCAGATTTTACCCATCTGACCTTTTTGTACAATCATTTTTCCCAAAAGGATTGAATTGTTCAATTGCAACATTTTGAGAGAAGAATCAGACTATTCATGGACTTCCTACCCCTTCAAGCCCCTCAACTGTATTTCCAAGAACCCAATGTACCTTCTTAGCTAACAGACCTAAGTAGATCCACGATTAGGATGTTGAAAATCAGACACTAAGCAGAAAAATCCTTCATGGGCACCACCCTCTGTTCTATGTGCACAGTCGACAGTACGAAGAAAGTAAATAGCTGTACAAGAAGACAGCTGAAGGAGAAGAAAAGCTTGAGATGCCAGAAACATATCTGTATCATAAAGGCTTGAACCCTATGCGTTAAAGACAGATACTTCAGATTTTGGAAAAGGCACGGCAAACTTAGCATGCATACCAACCAGAAATCTACATTTATCATCTGTGTTTTGTTGAGATATTAAAGGCTGTTCATCATTTGTTCCAAACAGGAGAATATTTCTATAACAGAGCAGCATGATTATCTAATTCAGTCCTCATCAATCCAATAATTGAAAACGTTCCGAATTCCAGACCAAACCCTGAAAAACATATATTATATGTATATTTCTTTTGTTGCATTGTTGCAACTACGTGTCTGAATATCACAACAGAACAGAGGAACACAATCCAGCCGAGCCTAGTTAAGAAACTGAAATTAGGATGGCAACTCACAATACCATAATGTATACAAAACAAATAAATATTGGTATAAAATTCAAGTAAACACACCTCAATTAAAATAGCATACACATATTAAACACAATGTAACAAGTGATTTGGTTTCGCCAATGTACAGCTGTGTACTGTAGACTCCCCAAACCCTCCAATCCACACAAGGTGGTGGCAGATGCAACAAAGGATCATCAAACTATGGATTCCATTTTCTTTTTTTTTGGTAGGAAATTATATATATTAACAATAGGATCAAAAAGTATATGCTCAACTAGCATCCTACAAAATTCTGTACAACCAAAATGCAAACTATCCACAAAATCTACCTCGTCAAAAGAGGAAGAACTAAACTTCCCAGTAACCCAAACGAAGGGAGACTTGATCCAGCACTGAAGGAGTTGCAACTCCCTCAAAAACCCTTTGGTCCTTTCTCACCATGTAAGGCAAATATCATATGGAATAACCATGGCTACCTTCTCTGGTTTCCTATGGAAGACACCCTTCCAAGCAAGAAAATGGGTCCTAACTCCTAATTGAATATGAAAAGACCATACTTTGAAGATATTCTCAAAAGGAGTAGTATCTCAATTTTAGAACCAATGACAACCACTCCATGTTCTTTGAGCTGTTACTGCCTATTGGTAATTGGTTTGGATGTTATTATCAGAATCATTCACTTTTACAAGGGATATTCAAAAGTGGTTTTGCTTGGAAATTCAGTACTTGAAACAAAGGCATATGCCCCAGTGATCTCCAAGTACAATAACTTGTGCAAACAAAAATAGCTAAGAGATCAAATCAATAATATCACTTGACAAAACTAGTAGGGTGAACAGGTGTATCTTTAGAAGACTAAGAAATATAACATACCGAATCTCAGACTCCTTTCTTTCACGAGGTTTCACCTGGCATGTTGAACATATGACCTCAGCTGATGCTGCAAAAACTATTTACCATTGATCAAAAGGATTGTGGCAGTTACCTCACTTCCATTCAGTATTTCAACTTTTGACAACCTTGCAATCAAGGCAAACCTTGGGATTCCCCCTCTTCCAGGATCAGCTACAGGATTCCCAGACAGCCTGACATCCTGAGACACCCAAAAAAAAAAAAGAAAACAGGGAAAGTCAATATGGTGACATTGTACTTTGAAAGGAGAAAATGGCTAAAACAGAACCAGTCAATCCTAAAATCAACACAGCGGTGAGGCTTGCATATCTTCTGAGAATTTACAAATTTATGATGTTGCACCACAACGTGATGGGTTTGTGAACTGGAACATTCCTTGATTGAACATTAATTCTCAGCAGCAAGCAGCTTTCTGTGGGGAACATGATGTGTGCATCATTGTTTGTGAACCGAACAGTGCACAAGTTATGAGTCTAATGGACATCCTCGTTCATATGCATTATGCAAAGTAAAAGTTCTATGTAGCTCAGACTATGATGAACATTCATGTGTCGCATTCGCATTGAGCAAAAACTTAGGAAGAAGTAGAGGCAGTGGCAGATCCAAGTGGAGGTGAGTAAACACACCTGACACCACAATTTTTATTTTATTTTGTTTTTTTTTTTGGATGGAGGTGTATGTCCATAATCTGAATAGTTGAAAAAGATTATTTTTCTTGACGTAGATTGTAGTATAATGAAGCAAAATCTCATTAAACTTCCTCTGCTTCTTTTCCATGGAGTATAGGTAACAAACGACTTCTAAATCTTGGGCCAACTGTAACTGGTCTCTTTAAATTGCAAGATTTCTAGAGGTAAGACTGCTACATTCAATCCGACACTTCCACACCTCACCTGGGATTTTGAAATATTGGTTGTGGGTTTTTTTTTTTTTAATGAAGGTGCTTGCTTATAGGAAAATTAATGTATTTTATAAATTCATGATTGACAACAACTAATATTACGAAAGCTTGTATACCTAATAGTTAAGCCGTGTCAAGTACACCTTTTCCGCTTCTCAGCATGTGTGATCCCACTGAAAGTGATGCAGGATAAGAGTAAAGGATGGGTTAAGATATCAATATCTTTCCATATATTTAGAGGTCTTTTTGTATTTTATTAATTATATTTTCATAGCCAAGTTTTAGCAATATTTTAGGATTATCAAATAAGGAGATTTAGCCATATATTAGTGATATTTAGTTTCCTAAGATATTAGGATAATATTAGGTTAGTATTTTATAGTATTTCACATATTCTAGTTTCCTTATTGTGTTAGGTTTCTTAGCTATATATATCCCTTGTCTATTAGGGGTAAGGCAGACTTGGATAATTTTGAATTGAATTGAGTGAATTTCTAAAAGAATTCCCTTGGTTCTACATCAAATTTGGTAACAGAGCCTTTCGATCAAGCTATCCAATTTTTCTCTCCCTCAGTTTGCTGCCCAGCGTTCAAAAGAGCCAAAAAAACAGAAATTCAACCCAAAAAAAAACAGCAGAAACCCTAGCCTCACTGTTCACCGCCACCGTCACCCCTTCCGCATCTCCCTCTGCCCCAGACGACCACCGCCTCACCACCCCTGCGGCTGCCACCTCGCCGGAGTCCCCCAGACTGCCGAACTCTTGCATGGTTGCTGCCAACCCCTGCTGCTTCCATCCACCTGCTTCGTGTGGTTGCTGCTCGTTATTGCCGCTTGCTGCCTGGCTGCTGCCTTTGACACTACTGTTCATTCCCAAATTCCAACCACCACAGTTTGTCTTTCATGAGAAGGATCGCGTTCGGTGCCGTGTAGTTGTGAATCAACGTCAGGTTGGTGCTATAAACACCATTGTTCCCTTTTTGTGAAAATTCAAAACAGACCATGGCCTATTTTAAAGGATACTCTCTACCGAGTTTTCTCTCCTTATGGGGATGTAGACACCATCGCTACATTTCGAACCATGGGTGATTTCTATGCTAGAGTTAATTTTTACTCAAAGGAAGTTGCTATTAATGCCTTTTGCAAGCTTCAAGGTCGTCAAATATATGAAGGTTGCTTTCAACTGGATCTTTATTTTGCAAGTGATTCTATATGTGGTTGTAGGCCCTATATTCCAAGGCATATGTTGGAATATAGGCCTTCAAGAGGTCCTTTGATTTCTTGGCAGCGCACTGCTGCAAGTGGTACATTTTCAACGCCCACGATGAGACCAATGAGTTCCTTTACGAGCAAGGCTCATCCAGTCTATGATAGCAAACTTAAGGAAATCAAAGATGATATTCTTCACCGAAAATCTGCCCAAAGGGAGGTCCAAGTAGCAAGAGAAATGGACTATCAGGTTGTTGACTCTAGCTCATTTGTGGACGTGGCAAGCAATGTTCAATGGGTCACAAACAATTTGAAAGCTTCTAGTGAGGGTCATAAGGAGGAAACCTTTGAGGAGCCTAATCAAGATGTTCACTTACCACAACACCACAATAGTTTAGCCACTCACAGTTCACATGTGCAGCATAAACGTCCTGAAGCTAGTGCTCAGACAGAGTTGAATGAAGCACTTCAGCAAAGAACATTCACTGTAGATGATGCTAAGGAACCTCTTACAAGGCAGACTCATAAAGAGGGTCCACAAGCAAATGAAGATGATAGGCAATCAAAGACTGTTTTGGGAGCAAGTGAAGAGGATGTGCAGTTAGCAATTGTTGTGGAAGTAATTGAAGAGGACACTCAGCCAAAGACGATTGTTGGAGCATTGAAGAAGACGCTCAGTCAAAGACAATTGTTGGATCAATTGCAGAGGATAGGCAGTGTGACGTTGTTTTGGAACTACAGCCAGAAGGCATTAGTACTGTCGGAGGAGCTGTTAAGCACATTCAATTCCTGATCCACGAGTCGTTTTTTCAAAAGACTGAAATTCATTCATTTTTTACATGGTTATTGATGCTCGAGGCAATTTTGAAGCTTGAAGTTCTTAACGTCTACCGTGAAGTTATTTTGGTATTATCACCCTCATTCGTATTGCTTCATCATTTCAAAACTCGAGGTCAAGTTTTCCATAACCGGGGGAGAATGATGCAGGATAAGAGTAAAGGATGGGTTAAGATATCAATATCTTTCCATATATTTAGAGGTCTTTTGTATTTTATTAATTATATTTCCATAGCTAAGTTTTAGCAATATTTTAGGATTATCAAATAAGGAGATTTAGCTATATATTAGTGATATTTAGTTTCCTAAGATATTAGGATAATATTAGGTTAGTATTTTATAGTATTTCACATATTCTAGTTTCCTTATTGTGTTAGGTTTCTTAGCTATATATATCCCTTGTGTATTAGGGATAAGACAGACTTGGACAATTTTGAATTGAATTGAGTGAATTTCTAAAAGAATTCCCTTCGTTCTACATCAGAGCATCTTCAACGGAGAGAATAGGGCTGCGGTGGCGGTGACATGTCACCGGCGAGGTCGAGGTTGGGGCTGCAGCGAGGGCAAGGCTAGGGGCGGAGTTGATCTCGGGATTCCCCTCGCGAGGCGAGGTAGAAGACGAGTTCCTCACAGGCTATTTCTTTTTTTTTATTTTGAGTAAAAGTAGCCGAAACGACGTCGTTTCGGTAAAAATTGGGCCAGGCGTGAGATGAGCTTAGCCGCTTGGGAGAATGAAGTTGGGTCTGTACATATGTCTGGGCTCACGTGGGTATGTACAGCTGTTGGCAACTGCCCCTTTTCTTCATCACTCTCTTTTCAATGAATATATTTAAACAAAATATCAAATTTGTTCAAACGGCTAGATATATTGTATTTCTTTTTTTTGGATAGGAGTAAGATTGTAGAATAAAATTTGTTAGATGTATTTGGAAATATTTATAAATTTTGAATTTGAATATAATTTTATAAGTTTAGTTATTTAAATAACATGTCAAAATAATTTTATATTAATTTACTGACTAATTAAACATTGATTATTTTTTAATTAAGTTTTTGGTAAAATCGTAAAAGTAATTACATAAAATAAATCAAAATAACTAAATTATTTAAATTATTAATTGTGGGGCCTGCATTTTTTTAATTATTTATCCAAACTCAAACTCACCATTGGAAACTAAAGAGTCTAACTCTATCTCTCCTTGTGGGCCCTATAGCTTCCACCTCATCAAGTGAGTTAAACTCGCGCTCACCATTGCGGGTGCTCTCAGAAAGCGAAGCAGAATTTTTGTTTAGAAGCTTATTCAGGCAAATTTTGTCTTTTTTAAAAACCATAATCTCTAAACCATGTATTTCTTTATTTGACATGGGCAATTTCTCATTTACTAATTACGTACCTAGACATAAATAGGATTTAGGAAAACATTATTACTATTGATTTTTCTGATGTTTCTTTATATAGTACAAATTAAACAATTATATTAGTAGTTTGTTTACCCTTCGTTTAGTCCAAAGAGATATATCCAGTATATTTTTACCATGTTTGGAAAATATATACATATACCTAATGCTTATTATACATAAACCAACTCTTTCTCAATCGTAATTCGTAATGAGTTAAAATTTGAAATTATGGCAAATGGAAGAGAGATGATCACAAAAGCTGGATTTTGACAAGGTGCAATATGGTGCAAGATAATATTTTGGCAAAAGAATAAATAAATTATACCAATATAGATTCCTTGTGCAATACTAATGAAAGAAAGAACAATAGTATAAATAGACATGTCCATGTTTGAATAGAAGTCGAACTCCCAAAAATGCAATGACTTTTAAATTTTAAAATCATGTTATTTGGAGTAAAGACATTTCAGAGGCCTACTTTCAAAGGAAAGCAATATGGTAGTCAGGGAATCATTGTTTCCTTGTAGTTCTAAAATTTGAAATGATACACATTATCCCCACCCACAGTCCCACAACACTTGATTTGAGTCCTGGATTCGCCACTGTGGAGAGGACTTTGTCCCAAATGTGGATACGGTGTTAAGCAATTTTTGAGTTGGATATCAGAAGGGAATGCAGACACAGAGATCTAACTCCTCTTAACTTCATCCTTGATTGATTTTCTTTTGAGAATTTCATATTAATTTAAGTCTTATTTGCAGTAATCCCACAAAAGCTGCAACTGTTATAGATTATTTTTACCATTGAAGCAGTGTAGCTTGACTAGCTCTGTTCCTTGTCACTGTTGTTTTAATGACTATCCACTTCACCTTATTCTCGTACCCATATTTCCTTATCCAAATCACAATCTTGGTTGTTTATGCTTTAATGGCCTCTAATACTGCTTCATTGCACTATTGCTCCTTATCAACATTGCTCCTATTTCATCAACCACTGCTTAATTTCAAACATGCTCTATTTAGGCTTTCTAGTCTCTTTCCAATGTATTTTCAAATACTATATTGATCTCCATCAAAATATCTCACAAAACATTTTTGGTGTGCCAATCTTCCAAACACCTCTTTGCTAGTCAAGCTAAGCTTCTCAGTTCCCACTAGACCTGGCAATTTCTGACCCGACCCGAACCCGCCCGAAATTTATGGGTTTTGAACACGATTTTTTCAACTAAAACCGAAATACACCGAACCCGGAAACTAGCGGGTCAAACCCGACCCGCCCGTTTGCCCCGAAAAATTAACTTTTTAAGTTCAACTTTATTAAAATTTGTGACTTTTCATTGGAACTTTTGACTATTAAATTATAAGTGCAACTCATTGATTTGTTATTTCTCTAATTTAAGTTAAAATAGTTACAATAATTTATCGTTATTAGAAGATAATAATATTTTATTATGTATATTGTGCAAAAAGTAGTATTTAGAGACCATTTTTTAAAAAGAAAAAACGGAAAAAGGCCGCAATCATAACCCGTTGGGTTGATCCGAAACCGTAATACACCGCCCGTATTTTCCCGAACCCGAAATACACCTGACCTGTATTTACCCGAACCCGATATACGATCGACCTGGAACCCGCTCGCCCGACCGAATTGACAGGTCTAGTTCCCACACTTGGATTTCCCTATATCTCCTTCAGAAACGATCCACACTAGGAGAATATCGTTGTTTATGCTTGATATTTTAGCGTGTAAGAACTTTGGAGGGCAAACTATGTCACACAGATTCAGCTATAAGCATTGAGATGGTACATGTCTAGGACTTCTAGACATTAGACTCAACCAGAAAGAAAATTCCATGATTTGGTGTAAAATATACGTATGATATCATAGAATGTGAATGTCAGACACAAGTAATTGAAATGAAATGAAATGGACTCAACCGAACCGAAGGGTTGCTACCTAGTCATTCTGTGGAGCGAGAGAATTCGGCAAACTTGTGTGTTTCTCATCTTTATTTCACAGACACTATCATTTTCTGTGATAATGATTGCGAACAGATGGTGAATCTCTGATGCATTTGTACTTGGTCTGAGACTATCTCCAGTTTGAGGATTAATTTATGCTTTTGGGTCAGGTGGACAATTTGCAATCACTATCAGGTAGTTTGGCTTGTGGTATTCAGTATTTTCTGACCATATACCTTTGTCGTCCAGTCAGTGCAAGTTTCAAGAAGTTAGATATCCAGGATCGGTGATCAAGAAGTTCGAGAGGAAACTCTCAGGGTGGAAAACAAAATATCTTTTGAAAGGGGGCAAATTAACTCTTGTAAGGAGTGTTCTCTCAACTATTCCAACTTACTTTCTCTCTTTTTCCCATTCCTTCTTCTATGGCAAACAAGTTGGAAGGAGTTCCAAGAAAATTCCTTTGGAATGCTTCTAGGAGCGATTTCAAGTATCACTTGGTGAGATGGAACATTGTGAAGCAACCTATCTCCATGGGGGGACTTGGAGTGAGAGATTTACGTCTTTGTAATGTGGCTCTTCTTGGGAAATGGTTGTAGAGATTCATGAATGACAAGGATAATCATAGGAGGAAGGTAATTACGATCAAATATGGTGAAGTGGGCTTTGGGTAGGTACCCTCGACTCCCAGTGGTTCATATGTTTGTAGTCTTTGGAAGTATATCGTTAAGGGGTGGGAGCGTTTGTATCCACATGTTTCTTTTGTTGTGGGCAATGGTTCTACCAATTCCTTTTGGCATGATTGTTGGTAACTAGAGGCTCCTTTGAAAGATTTCTTCCCTGCTCTCTATGTTCTTGTAGGGGATAGAAATGCCTATGTTGCAAATTATAGGGAGCAATCTTTCGGGGCTAATGTTTGGTCTCCTATTTTTGTTCGGGATGGGTTTGCTAACGAAGGTCATTTGCTTAGGTTTCTCAATGCCCTTAATGGGCCCAAATTTAGGGACTCCACAAGATACTGCAAGATGGGTTTTGAGTAAGAATGAGGTTTTTTTTATGTGAGCTCTTTTATTCAAATCTACATAGCATGGATTCTTCCCATATGCATCCTTTGGAGGCTAGAGTTTTCCGATCTACCATTATTTGGAAGTCTTTTGCCCCTTTAAAGGTTGCGGATTTTTTTTTTTTGTTTTTTATTTTTTTTTTTTGGGTTTGGGAATCAACACACAAGAGCATCTTGACTTGTGATAATTTATAGAAACGGGGGAAGATTGTGGCTAGTAGGTGTTGCATGTGCAAGAGGGATCTTGAATCTCCTAATCGTCTTTTGCTTCATTGTGACTTTGCTAGGTCTCTTTGAGGTTTAGCATTTGGTCGTCTTGGTGTTTTTTGGGTTGTACCATATTCAATCAGGAGTCATCCCCTATCTAGGGAGAGTTTCTATGGCAGGAAACCCAAGAAGAAGAAGGCTTTGGTTATACCACATGTGATTTTTCGGATTATTTGGAAAGGAACCAAAAGGTTTTTGATAGAGTTGATCTCCCTCACCAGAGATTGAATGACAATTTTGTCAAGTCTCTCTACTTTTGGGTGAACGGGAAGTTTAGTTCTTCCTCTTTGTGGTAGATTTATGGATAGTCTGTTTTCCGATTGTTCATGACTTTGTATGGTGTTGTCGACCATTGTTTCTTTAAATCATATTATTAATATATATCTTTTTTGTATCAAAAAATCACAATGAAAAAAAAAATTCCAAATTTGTACATACTTTCATAAACCAGTCAATGACACCACGTTAGGCAAGAGAGAGACTGGAATCAATTTCTTCACCCCAAAGTTTAAATATGTTCCTCCTCGTCCCAGTTCATCAACAATCACAAACACGCATACATATGTGATATCATAGAGTGTCAGACAAGTAATTGAGATGAAATAGAGTTTCACTAACATAGATGGTATGGTACATATGGTAACTATGGTCCCTAGAAAGGTACTCAAATACTGGTATCAACAATGCAAGAGAAAACTTCCAAATTGGCGCATACTTCCATATCCCTGGACAATAATTACACCATAGGGCATAAGATAGAAGACTAAGTCATTTTCTTCCCTCTAAAGTCCAAACTCACCAAATAAGTTTGACGTACATATAGAGTAAAGCCATTCCTTTTTCCTTCCAATCGTCGAAATGAATTACAAGGACTCGAAAAGGGCATAGTTTCACTTCAGAGAGCTAGGGAAATAAAGCGAAGAGGTACTTAAGAGTGCTAAAAAAAAATTAAACAAATAAACGGAGGAAATCAGTAGAGATGCAATATTGACAAACAAAACAACATTTAAGTTACCCTAGAGTAAGCATTAATTTTATTTTGAATCCTGGTATGAGTACATAATGTGGTCTCTTTGCTTCTAAGTTGAGTTTATTGAGCAACACATTTTAGATGCTTAAGATTTCAACACGGATTCTATGAATTGGAACTACAAGCCTAAATATAAACTTTAAGATACAGGATAAGAACAAAGGTAGAGTTACGATAACAAAATCTTTTTCATATAATTAGAGATCTTTTGTTATTTCCATTTTTTTGTTGGAAAATAAGAAATATTAATAAAAGGATGATAAGATAAGATGCTTATGAAGCATCCTACAATTGTTATTCCATATTTTCGCAACTATTTTTCAGAAATTCCCTCTAAAGAAAAGGCTATTTTAGCAATATGTTAGGATTGGCAAAATAAGGAGATTTAGCAATATATTAGTGATCTTTGGTTTCCAAAGAGTCAAAGACATGAGGATAATATAAGGTTCGTGTTTTCATTTTATAGTATTTGATATATTCTAGTTTCCTTATTGTGTTAGGACTCTTAGCTATATAAATCACCCTTGTATTAGGGATAAGACGTATCATTAATTCATTATGAATAGGAATTATCATTGAATTTTGATTTAAAATTTTCTGTGTGAGAACCCCCTTCCCGAAGGAATTGCTCGTTGAACGTCGGAGGATTAGAATAAAGGTTGGGTTAAGATATCAAAATCTTTTCGTATATTTAGAGCTCTTTTATTATTCCATATTTTAGCAGCTATTTTTTAGAATTATTTCAGGATTAGCAAAATAAGAATATTTAGCCATATATTAGTGATATTTAGTTTCCTAGATATTATCCTATTAGGATAATATTAAGTTAGTGTTTCACTTTTATAGTATTTGATATATTCGAGTTTCTATATTGTGTTAGGAATCTTAGCTCTATAAATCCCTCTTGTATTAGGGACAAAGGCAGAAATTATCATTGCATTTTGAGTGAATTCTCTGTGTGAGAATCCCCTTCCAGTTGGAATTGCTCACCAAGCATTCTACCCAACTCTTTGTAGGAATTGCTCGCAGAGCATCCTAGCGAGCAATTCCTACCCAAAGGGGTTCTCACACAAAGATTTTCACTAAAAATTCAATAATAATTCACATTCCTAATAATCTGCCTTATCCTAGTACACGAGTTATTTATATAGCTAAGATCCTAAAACAATCAGGAAACTAGAATATATCAAGTACTATAAAATGAAAACACTAATCTATAATTATCCTAATATCTTAGGAAACTAAATATCATTAATATATGGCTAAATCTCCTTATTTTGCGAAATCTTAAAATATTTCAAAAATTAGATACAAAAATATGGAATTAAAGAAAGATCTCTAAATATGTGAAAAGATTTTGACATCTTAAGCCCACCTTTGTTCTTACCCTACATTACTTTAGTTTTTGAGACCTTTGCATAATAAGCATCGAATTTCTCAAAATTGCTACAAAAGTTTACTTTTTGGTATTTTGTGGATAAGAATATCCTTGATAGCACGAGGGATTTTTATTTTCCCTTTTTCGTGACTACCCCTTTTTGTGTACATGGGAGGCATCCCCTTTGCTGTCTAATAATATAATTTTGATTATTCATTAAAAAAAAACATCTGGATATCATACAACCTGCACTTGGAAAAGGAAGTAGGAAAAGGAATAAATATAGTGATAATTTGTTAAGGAAAATTGATAAGCTTAACACAAACTTGGAAAACCAAGAATATTCAATAAAATGGTTTAGCAATTTTATGTCAAACTTGTATGGTTTTTGCTGTGTTTAACTGATTGCTAGATATTGGGAGCTTCTTCCTTGCTAACGTAATACAAAATGGCCTCAAGTCAGATACTTGATTTCTAATCAATATGGAAACTATTTACAAGGCACGAACACAACACATGACCAAATTGTCTAAGGTTTATTTACCGAAAACAATATCATACATCGCTTGTTTATTCAAGGTTGCAAATACATGGCTCGTTTATTCAAGGTCTCATTGCTAATGTAATACAAATATCATAATGAAAAGGGGCCACTCTTCCGTGCTAGCGTAAACAACAGTTTAATGCACACCTATCAGTGAAAAATATTTATTTGTTTGTTTCTTGATCTATAATTCCTTGTCATTGTAGCAAGTCACTCCACCCACAAGCCAAAACCTCACTCTCCCTCCTTGTATACATGGCTTGTTTATTCAAGGTCTCATTCATGGTGTCTTGAGACTTGAGAAAGGGGTCTTCTTGACTTACGGACGGGTCTCCATGGAGGTGTGAAATTAGGTATTTGTAAGGTGTATCCCAAGCATCCCCTGAATCTTATTCTCAAGAGCCATTTCAAGAAAACAGGCTTATATATGAAGATCAACCAATAAGTTTCACTCCTAACATGCCCAAATAGAGACACCCTTTAGGGTTGGAGCGTGATGCTACAAAAGCTCCCTTCCTTACACGATAACTAGGTATAGGGGTTTTTAAATTTCAACCTAAGATCTCTCCCACCAAAAAAGCCCTCATACCATGTTCAAGAACCATTTGAACCTAATGGTTCTTAACACAAAAGCTAAAGAAGCTAATAGTTGAGAGCCCAAAACATAGTTTATATTCTAGCAAACACTAACAAGTGCCCAACCATAAACCATTCAAGTATTTGTGTCTTCACTATTCATTCACCATCACTAGATGAGAACAAGATCTTGTTTCCCCATGACTTACTACAAAGTACTATTACGTAATGAAAAACTGCCAAACAATAAACAAAATAATTTTTTGCATTTATACTATCCAAGAGTGTTTTAAACCCTCCCAAGTGTAGTCTTCAATGTCTGATACACAAGACCCCTTTGGCTGGGGAGAGAGTGTGTGTGTGTGCTTCCTAACTTTCCACAAATGCTCAGGGCCAAGCTCCAATTAAAACCAAAGACATAAGGCTTATGATTTTATCAATTAGGCATATAGCTAATATCTACACACGAAACTGATGTAGGATAAGAGTAAAGGATGGGTTAAGACATCAATATCTTTCCATATATTTAGAGATATTTTATATTTTATTGATTATATAGGTAATCTTTAGCAATATTTAGGATTATCAAAATAAGGAGATCTAGCCATATATCAATGATATTTAGTTCCTAAGATATTAGGATAATATTAGGTTAGTATTTTACAGGATTTGACATATTCTAGTTTCCTTAATTATGTTAGGTTTCTTAGCTATATAAGTCCCTTGTGTATTAGGGATTAGGCAGACTTTGATGAATTTTGAATTGAATTGAGTGAATTCTTGAAGAATTCCCTTGGTTCTACATCAGAAACTATTCTAGAAAAGTTAAAATATAGATAGAGGCAACAACATACTGTCAATCGAGGGAAGGAATTTAGTGAGTCCACACACTCAACATGAGAAATGTTGTTATCACCTGTAATAAGAAAGAAAGATCTCATAAGCAATCTACCCAACATATAAGACACGGAGTTTGGCTCGGAGAAGGTTCTGCCCTCACCTAGAAGAAGGCAACGCAAACTTTGAAAGGCTTTGTTGGCAGACGAGATGTCCGTAGAATCATAATTGGGGTAAAACACTTGGCTAAGGTTGTTCTTGTTCAAGTGAAGCTGCTCCAAACTGCCAAACACAGAAACACACACACACAGGCTCAGTACTGTAGCTTTTGCCTACTAAATCCCCTGGAACTCTGAAAACCCTAAGTTCTCTTGCGCTTCCATTTTGCAGCAAACAAAAGGAAATACAAAAGAGCAGAACCAATCAAAAAGATGTCACAAATATAGCTCCGTACCTACTTAACTCAGAAAGCTTCACTATCTCACCCCAGTCAGATATTTGGTTTTCTTCCAAATTCAAAACACGTAGAGAGCTAAATCCTTGAGCAAATTTCGAAGAAGTAGGCTGCAAGGGAAACCAAAAAAAAAAAAAAGGTTATCAGAAAGTGAATATATGTCAAGAATATTGGATACCCTCCATTCCATAATGATTGGATTTTTGCTCAACGTTAGAGGAAACACTTTTATCACAAGCAGGGACAAGTACTTGCTAAATTAAAAACTGTTAACTCTTTATTTTAATACACATTGTAGACATTCAGCATTTTAAATCTAGGCTCCACCAGAAACAGCCTCTCTAAAATCCAGATTTAGTTTGAGCATCCCAAACAACCCTTTCATCTGATGCTTGCCAAGTGAATTGCATTCAGCTACACTTCAACTAACCCTTTTACCTACTCTCACATCAGCTATGTGCATTCACCTGCACTCAACTCAACTCCAGCGCAACTGCACTACAACTGCTCTAAAGGACAGGCCCTAAGACAAAAGCCAGATACAACCTAGGTTTATGCTGATTTTAGCTGTGAGCTGATGTTAAAAATGGCATCAAAGTAGATTTGTACACGTCCTATGGATAAACAATCTCAGGTATATTGTTTCTCCTATGACAAGGTAAGGTTATTTATGAAGTGAGCCCAGCTTCAATGGTAGAAGCTTCATACTCCCTAAAAAGGTTCAAATCCTGATGGACAAAATTACCTCAGAGCATATTGTCTTCCCCCTGAGATGACACCATACAGAAAGGGCTCACAGGGTGGTGATCACCTCAGATTTCAAAGAACCCCACCCCCCCCCCCCCCCCCCAAAAAAAAAAAAAAAAGAAAGAATCTATTGATTCTTCCAGAAAATAGAACTTTAATTCTACACTGTTAGCTTCTTTTTTTTTCATCAGGAGGGTTTAGAATGAGAAACAAAACTCAGTTCTGTTATTTTTTTATCATTTACGGGCACACACAAGTCCAAGCAGGGAAAATATCACTGAATGAGTTATGGTGTATGGCAAGCAGGCTACGTTCTGCTAAAGCAGGTGTGGTTTTGTTTGGTTCCCCCTCCCCCTTCCCCCCCCCCCCCCCCCTCTCTCTCTCCATACCACCAATTATTAATATTAACTGTGAACATTGAAATGTCTTTCATGAAATTCAGCAAACCGCAACACACAATTTGGGAGGAAGAGGATGGAGGTTGGGAATCATCACAACACCAGAAAAGCTACTCTAAGCTCTAAAGAACTCCACATTTGAAACCTACTCTTTCATAAGGCAGTCATTGAAAACAGTCAGAAATTTGAAATCAAGATTCCCCTGTTGCAACCTTACTAGTGAAGAGCCCTCAAATGGATCTTTCTCGTGCTTAAAGACACAAGTTTTCAACTTTTAGTCTCTTAATGGGCACATCATACGCACAATAAACAATTTTGGCAGTCAGGGGCTTGCAAGTATGAGAACATGCAAAAGCACACCACCCCATCACATAGAAGAGATGTACAATTCTAGGTGGCTCCTCCTTTTAAATTAAAGCATGTACTGTCAAAAGAGCACAATGCAGGAATTCTCTACCAATACAAATGTAGTGCGACATTATCAAATAAAGACCAAAACCCAATCCAAGCTTGCACCAGTTAGACAACATAATACCAGGAGCAACTCAGATTTGAGCATTTATTCCAGCAACAAATGGAAGAAAATAATTTTCAAGGTAGTAGAATGCTAATCTGAGAAAGATCAAAAGCCAAGGAAGAGAAAAATCAGAATGATTTCAAAATAATCAAGAAAAGAAAATGGGACTACAAGAACCTCAAATGAAAAAGAGAAGGAATACACAAAAATCAGAACAAAAGCAAACACAGTGCAACTTTTTCAATAGACAAAAAAAAATGCATGCAATGGCAACACAGTATCAATGTGGCATTCACAATGATGTCAGCAGGCATTGGTTCCTGGCACCCTGTAAGATCACCTTACTCCAATTGGTGCAATTTGAAACAAAATTGTGCGGCGGGGAGGGAGGCACCCTCAACACAGAAAGCCTCACGTGAGCTAGGCAAGCCATTTCTACATTAGGTCCATTAGCCTCTGTGGTATTAAAAGTATTACTTCTGTTTTAAACGATCTTCAATGCTGCTTAAGAAACATTTTTCCCGATAATAGAAACATAATTAGAAGAAAACATGCAAATGGGAAAAATGCCATACTCTGATCTCACTTATTTCATTCCCCATCAGATGCAATTCCTCGATTGATGGTAAGAGATCTTTGAGTAACTCCACCTGTACTAACAACAAAATTGCAGAGGTTCAGTTAATAGCAGCACGAAAGAATATTCATGACATGGGATCAAAGCTATTAAGAATGATTAATACCATTCTCCTAATTATATGTGCACCACTTAATTGCTTGGCAGGTCAAATTGAGGGGGAGAGGGGGTGGGGGAAGGCTTAGATGGAGTCCAAAGAAATAGTGCACCTGTGTCCAACTTATGCCAGTATAATTCAACACTAACACTCGGATGTTCCTCAGAACAGGTAGGCATGTCAAATCCTCTCCCATGCGATTGTTAGATAAATTCAGTGCCACCAGAGCTGGAAGCTCCTGACAGATAGCTGCAACATCCTGAAAACCAAACCAAAAAAAAAGAAAACAAGGAAATTGACTAGTTTCTTAAAATGATACCAAACATAGAAACATCAAAAATCTGAAAAAAGAAGAAGAAAAATAATATTGTCTAAACAGCAGCTGACTTTTTAACACTGCAGCATTTTTTATTGTGCATCAGACATTGAACCGGGAGCTTTGTATCAGGAGCACGTCTGAAAGTCAAACTGCTAACTGGTAGATCTTTACAAAGTACTCTACCGGGAACATACATTTCACAGCCAAAGGTACAGAAAGAAAACATGGCTAGGACTTGATAAGCACAGCACAAGACAGCATGCAATTATATGTCCAACAAAAACAAGGCATGGACAAGCCAATTATAAATCCCATTTGATGAAATAAGAACTAGCTCTTGCACCAGTCAATTTGTCCATACCGTATACGAACCGCATTTTGAATCTTTAACATTATAGCGAAACCACTTAATTGCGGCAATACCTCTCCATATCGCAGTTGTCACAATACTTTATTTGACAGATACTCAAAGTAGTTTTCATATCGTATCCTACTCTTCATTCAGAAAAACCCATACCATAGTTATAAATGCTGTGTCGTTCTAACATTGATTTTCACATCACCAAATCACTAATGCAAGGATAAGAGATTCGCAGATTAAAATACATTTATGCACCATAGTCTGCTGTGCCAGACATCCATGACTGATTTTTGGCTAGAAAACTAGAGTGAGCATATAAGTCCAGGTAGCTCAATTGGCAGATGTTTCCTTAAACCAGTATTTTCATATTCAAACTAGGGATTTTTTTTCTCTCCATTTTCTGGGAAACAATTTGTTTAATAAGACATTCTACTAACACAAATAGAAGAACAATAAGGTTACATGTACAAGTCTCATATAACTATACAGAATCTATCAAAATGGGGGGAAAAACATTTCAAATTACTTTCTACAATTTAGTTCGAGTTACTAAGTCACCATTGAAGCCAGTCTGAACCTATTATGAGTTTATGACCCGGTGTATGTGATGATTGTGATCATATTTTACACTAGTCCATGCAAAAATCTTGTATGCATGCCTGGCACAGTGTGGGTCCTTGGTCATCATTAGACATGATCAGTTTACTTGATAGCTTTTCACAGGATACTGTTAGCTTCATCGTAAGTAGCATGCTTAGGATCTATTTAGCTGCTTTACTAATACACATTTTTAAAATAAAAGAATAACAAAGAGAAAAAAGAACAATTCACTATATGGATAAGTCCCCATATATAAATGAACACTGGAATCAAACCTTCAAACAAGAGATACAATGTCATCCAACTTAAGTCTAAAACGGACAGGTTGAGTATCTCTTGTAAACTCAAGTAAATACTGCTTGCAACAAATGTGGAACAGAAATAATTCAGCTTTTACAGCATGCCTTCCATCACAATGACCAAGTGTCCACGCAACTTGTATTCATCAACCGCAACAGAGTGATTCATTTAGGAAAAGCGTAACTGCATTTTGAAGCAACGTACCTTCCACTTCGAGAACAAATTTCCAGTCAAATCAAGCTCCTTAAGGTCTGCAATGCTAATATCAAGTTAAATACAATTTCACCTTCAAACCTTCCTGTAGTAAGTGGTCAACTTAACTTAACACCCTGTAGGCTGATTCTCCCAAAGATTGCGTTTATGTACTGAACCTGGAAACATACAGCTTTTTGGAAAATTTATTTTCAATAGTCATTTTACTTTTATGATGGCCAACTGCCATGTATTGACAATTATGTCATTTACATTAGTTCATGTCCAATTTTTTTTATTTCAGAGTTCACTTTCTTCTTCACATTAACTTGGTACCACCTATGTCACTTGGACTCTTCATTTTGCCCAAGTAACTGTGATTGAAGCTCCACACTCGGACATCAGTATGGACACTTGACACTCTATGGTAGGCCAAAAATGTAAAACTATTTTAAAAAACTTCTTGGACATAAAACCCCTGTCGCACCATAAACCCCCCCCCCCCTTTTTCCCTCTTTTTTCCAAAACAAAAAGATAAATAAAAGCTCACTTATAAATTGTTGGCCCTCACAGAATACAGAATATTGATTCTAAGCAGCAGGAGGGAACACAAAAGGGAGGGGGGTGTTGGTTGAAATCCAAGCATTGAGGCAAGCCCAAAATCAATTGAAACCATGGTCAGACAATATAAGTAGAGAAACATTCTTACTAGATTTAAATTTTCAAAAACCACTTACTGGGTGCAACGGAACTGACTTCATTCGGATATCCAGCAGAACTAACCCCGAGATAAGCTAATGAGGCACTACGTAGTTCTTCAAAATCGCTCAACTTATTTTGAATTGTATCTTTCCCCACAAGCTGAACTGATACTCTTTTGTTGCTTGATGAAAGGACATACATTTCATCTGCATCCAAAAAATAGAGAAAGAAATAGGATTAATTAGAAAACTCAAGTCAAATGAAAAAGGAACACTGGATGCATATACATGTCAAAGGAAGAAAACCATAGAAAGTATCCTAAAGATAATACTAGAAGCATTAAACAACTCATTATGAGCTGGAATTATGAATTTGGAAAGGAAAGAGACATCAAAGATGGGGTTGTAATCCTCAAGAAGTCCAGCACAAAGAGAAAACTAAAACTGCAGCCCTGAATTACTTCCATAAAATATCATGCTTTTCATAGATTCAACCACATGAATATGCTACTAGGAACAAATTTGTGAAACTGAGGAAAGATGAAGCATGCATATTGAAGCTTCAGAAGTTGGTTGTCAGCATGCCCTTACTGACTAGTAATTGGAAAACTTTGACTGCAAACCATTGAGAACTTGGAATAGATTCCCAATTGAGTTAGCAGATCCAGCAGTTTGCAAGTTTTCATGAAACTTTCAGGTTATGATACTTAAAAAAGCAAGCTTCACCAAATGCAGATCTTTCAAGCTTATGTTTAATAATGGCATGCGTACCACAAACAATTTTACATTTTGAAAATGATTGTTCAAACTCATTGGCCATTAAGCGGACCTAAATCCAGCACTTCTCTACATGTGAAATTAAATATATGCATCTTAGCTTATGGTTAGCCAGAAAACTTACCAAAATCGAGATGCCTGCATTGCTAATAACCAGTGACACGTTCTAGGCATAGCAACAGTGAACAAAAATTTTCATACTACACTGTAAACTTCAGTTTTTAAAACAAAACAAATTTAATAAAAAGTAGTTCACCAGAGGTGGTCGATGACTGCATAAATGAGCACCATATCACGAGCAATCTTGGGTGAATTGGTTTCAACACCCGGTGTTATCTCAGACTCAGCATCAAGGAGAAAAGAATTTAGGCATGCAAGGTGACTAATTCTTTTCAAACCAGTCTGCATACCCGCCATACCACAACAGCATTTTGTTGGGGGAAGGTGGGGCAAGGGACTTTATACCAAGATCAAAAGGTTAGATTCAAAGTAAGCATCATACACACAGACTTACAAACATCCAACATAGAGCCTAGCCACAAATCCAAATCCAATAATCCAAAATCTCGCCAAAGGGCGAGGTATGGAGGGGGTCAGATGTAGCAATCTTAGCCGGTTACCCCTAAATTTTGCAACTCAAATTCAAAGAGAATAGTTCCAATTGATTCAAGATTTAAAGTCGTTCACTACCTACTTCTCCATGGAAAAGAAACAGAGGAGGTTTATTGTGATCTTTTGCTCCAGTCCATTACAATATCTAAGTTTTAACCCTTTTCAATTATTCAGGTTATGGACAAAGAACCTGATGTACTAACCACAAATCTATAACATAAAAGGAAAAATGGCAAATGTTGTCATTATCCCAAAATTTAAGAAACCTAGCTCAAATTATGTGTTTAATGCACCGAAGATTCGTTCCAACAACCTCAAAGCCCGTCTCTTGCATATGAGAATAACTTATTGATTACATAATCAGGCCCTTTGCAATGTTGCTATTCCAGGATACTTGTTTATCATGCTTTGTTTCCCACAGGTGGAGCAACAAAGATCTCGAAGGCCAAGATCACAGTGGACAATCCATTCAATTGAACAGCCGGAGTGGAAAGGGCCATGTTTAATCCGACAATCTACATAACTTTACTGTTCCAGCCGGTGTGGACATAGATGTTATCCACATAGCTTCACCCTCATAAATTGGGAGAGATATTTACACATTAAACAATAGATAGTTTAAAGGGAAACAAGGGAGAAAAATTATCAATTCCATGATGAATTAAGTATCTGGTTATTCGATTTGATAGTTATTTGTTTTATATCTAACCCTCGAAACAATGAACTAAGATCATAGCTTTCACCATTTCAAGGACACCAAGAAGATTAGTAAGCAACTAAAATACTTGGAATATGCATGTTGAATGACCACTTCAAGCCCAACTAAATTGCTTTGATTGCAAGTGACATTTTCTTCACATCAAGAATAGGTAACAATCATGTTCTAACTAAATGATTAATTATTTAGCTTCACATGGAACCATGGTGTTTTGGGGTATGGAAAAGGAGTTGGAATTTAATAGCATACCCTCTTCTTCCTTTGTTGATTCACCACGATAGCGAAGCACGAGGGCTTCCAACAATGTAATCCCAGTAGCCAAATTCTTAGGCCGGACAAACGAAGCTGATTTATCAGTCTTGGCTTGAAAGTAGCGAGCCCCATTTACAGAGCCATCATTCTTGCCATCTTCATGGTCCCAATCAACACCAACCCAGTCACCAGAGTAACCTTGTATTGGACCCACATACTTGACAGTCCCAATTCGTCGAGAATCCCCATCTGAATGAACTCTCTGACCAATTGTGAAACCCAGTTTTGTTTCTGATTCATCCCCCATTCGATATATCTGCCTTTGGTACCACTTCTATTAACAACTGAACTTACGCGAACTCTGCAAAAAAAAAAAAAAATCAATGCCAGAACTCGCACATAATTTCAACCAAGAAATTTGAACATGTAACCAAATCCTACAAGTATGAACAATGGGATGCCGATGCAAGTGACTTGAATGCTAACAATTCAAATATGAATTTTTGAGGGGAAAAAATATCCCTTCCGCTAGGTTCTCTCCCTATTCCTGATATTCTTGCACCCTTTTCCTGTCACAACATGTCTGGTACTTGTTTGACTTTAACTTTTGAAAGTATTTTTTGAATTAAAATAGATTATTGAATGATAATACACTGAATTTTGGGGTATTAGACAATAATGCACTGAACTCTTTTCTTGAACTCTAATACACTGAACTTTGAGGGTATTTAAATATTTTAATATTTTGAACAAATAAATATTTTCATAACTTCAAATAAATATTTTGATTCTTATAAAAATAGCATTTAAATATTTTAATATTATGTTAGAACCTTTAATATTATGATGGACATTTTTGTTATTTAATTCCTCTATAAATATGGTATTTAGTAAATTTTTAAAATATAAATATTTAATTTAAAGAATTGTAGTTAAGCAAGACCACAAATAGTTATAATAATTATTATTATAACTATAACTATACGATTATAATTATTGCTAAAATTAAAATATGATAATTTGTTTAAAAATTAATAAAAAGAGAAAAATGTAAATAATCATATGATAATTTTACTCCAAAAAACACATGATAATTTTAAAAGTTAGGCTAAACAATCAAATTTAGAAAAAGCATTATGAGGAGTGGTAGGGAGATTGATGGCCCTAGGATAGTGGGAGAGGAAGTTTTGGGTGACAAAGAGGGTGATGTGGTAGATGTCTCGGAGGAGGAAGATTTGATGGAGAAGCGGGAGAGTGAGTTAGTCTTGGGCGAGGGAGTTGATGGAGTACATGAGGAGGAGTTGGAAGAATTTAGTAAGGAAAGAGAGGAGATGGAGAAGGTAAGGAAAGAAAAAGGAAAGATGGTGGAAGAAGAGCCGATCCAAATCATTGAGAAACCAAAGCTACCGCCGGTCCCTTTTCACGAGCGGTTAGCAAAGCCCAAGTCCGATGCGAAGTTTTCAAAGTTCATTGAGATGCTCAAAAAGCTTCAAGTAAACATTCCGTTTCTTGATGCTATTTCCGAGGTCCCATCCTTCAAGAAGCATTTGAAGGAGCTTCTCACAAGCAAAAGGAGGATTCAAGAGAAATCTATGATCCATTTGACAGCGGATTGTAGTGCCATTATTGATAACAAATCACCGGAGAAGTTAGCCGACCCCGAAAGTTTTTCTATTCCATGCACCATTGGTAACATGCAGATTGGTCGTGCCCTTTGCGATCTAGGAGCGAGTGTAAGCGTCATGCCTTTTTCGATTTGTAAGAAGTTGAATCTCGACGATCTAGCTCCTACAACAATTAACCTCCAATTGGCCGACCGTTCTGTGCGAAGACCTTTGGGAATATTGGAGGACATCCTGGTCCAAGTAGGGCGGTTTTTGATTCCGTGTGATTTCGTGATCTTGGAGATGGAGGAAGACAACAACATCCCTATCATTTTGGGAAGGCCATTCCTTGCCACGGCGGGAGCAATAATTGATGTCAAGAATGGAAGCATGTCGTTGAATGTTGGTAACGAAAGCATCATTTTTCAACTTGAGGGGTCATTGAAAGGTCCTTTGTATGGGGACTCATGTTATGCTATTGATATGATGGAGTTTCTTGTTGATGAGTATATTGAGGACTCCCATCTACTTGAGTCTACTTGCGATCCTCGAGCTTGCCTATTGGAGTCTTTCCAATTTGAGACTGACGGCACCGATATTACTTTCTTCACCAACCTTCTGGACTCATCACCCATGCATGAGGAGATTATTATTGACGAGCCTTATATGGAGTACATGGAAATTCAAGATGCGATCTACAAAGGTATGTCTTCCTCTCAAATTCAAGCTTCTATTCCTTTAGAGCTCAAACCTTTGCCCCCTTCCCTCCAATATGCTTTCTTGGATGATGAGAAATCTTGCCCAGTCATTGTGAATGCGAAATTGAATGATGCTGAATTGTCCAAATTGCTTGAGTTGCTTAGAAAACATAGGGGTGCACTAGGTTATAAGATAAAGGATTTGAAAGGTCTGTCCCCTTCTATATGCATGCATTCGATTGACTTGTTAGATGATGCAAAGCCTACTAGGCAACCCCAGCGTCGGTTAAATCCCAATATGCAAGAGGTGGTTAAAAAGGAAGTAGTAAAGTTGCTAGCTGCTGGGATCAGTGTGTACCCAAGAAGGGTGGAATGACCGTAATTGAAAATGACAAGAAAGAACTAGTTAGTACCCGAACCATCACCGGTTGGCGGATGTGTATTGATTACCGCCAACTAAACAAAGTAATAAAGAAGGACCATTTCCCCCTTCCCTTTATTGACCAAATGTTGGAACGGTTGGCGGGTCACTCGTATTTTTGCTTTTTGGATGGGTACTCGGGGTTCTTTCAAATTCCAATCCACCCCTCACATCAAGAGAAAACTACCTTCACTTGCCCATACGGGACTTTTGCTTATCGTCGCATGCCTTTTGGGTTATGTAATGCACCGGGGACATTTCAACGTTGCATGATAGCTATCTTTAGTGATTTCATTGTGTAGACACCGAAAAAATTCGATCGATGACCTTTTTTCGCGGCGCTACTTAAAAGTATGATTGGGAGCCGACTAGGATTGCTTAGCCTTAAATAAGGTTGAACTTTTAAGAACACTTTTAATTGACAAATTGATTTAACCCCGAAACTCGACTTTCAAAAGGACGAAAAGAGAAAGAAAAGAAAAAAAGAAGAAAAACACACCAGGAACCCGTCTGGGTTCCAACAGACAAAACCGAGAGAAAAAAAAAGAAAAAGGAACAAGAACCCGGCTGGGTTCTTTCAAAACTAAAAAAGACAGGAACCCGTGCAGGTTCATGTCTTTGATTCGGGGTGAAAACAAGGGAACCCGTCTGGGTTCCTTGTCAAGGGTAAAAAAAAAAAGGGTTTTCAGAGAAAAAAAGTTAGAGTCGCCAGTTGAATTTTAGGATAAAACAACGAACCGTTACAGAAATAGACTCCGGCCTACGAACCCAAAGACGGATTCGGGGGTAAGGTTACGAATTTGACAATCAAAATCGTCAAACCCGCCTATTCAAACGAATAGACTCTACTAGAATTAAATTAAAGCGAAAGATTGAAAAAAGAGGGAGGAACTGAATAAATTTCACGAGTTTATCATTAATGTCATGCAAATAATGAAAATAAAAAGAGCGAAAACGATAAATAACTACATGTTTACAACAACTATGCTAACCTTTAGTGAAGTAGCATGCAAGGGGGAGAGAAGAGAGAGAATACACTAGTGTCAATACTCCTTGTATATTCTGGTGTATTTTTGGAAGGGAGAGAAGGGTTTAATTTATAGTGGAATGGGGGAGTAGGGAGGTGTGTTTTTAGGGTTCGACATAGCCGCCGCGTCACTCGGCCCAGAACCAGACGGGTTCTCGAGCTGGGCCAAGCTCAGGCCCAAGGAACCCAGACGGGTTCCTGCCCGGCTCAAACAGGCTTTTTGGCCTCACTGAACTCAGCCGGTTTCATGGGCTATTTTGTTTGCTTTCGGGTTTAGATGGGTGAGGGGCTTGCATGCTACTAAATTAATCGGCTAGCTTATTTTCTAAAACTAGTACTAAAATACTGATACAAAATTCAGCGTCTACAGATAGCCCCCACTTTGATCGAGTTTGAGTAAAACGATGATCAAAGTAGTCTTGATGATCTTGGATATGAATCAGAAGCCTGTTCTGAAGCTGGTTGACGCTTGGAAGCTGGGTCCTGCGTCGATGTCGATATGATGTTTATCGCATTGTGAAGGCCCGATGATGGCCGTTGTTGATGAAGTGTCGCGTATTAGCCCGGCGACGGCTGATGAAGTGTCGCGTATTAGCCCGGCGACGGCTGATGTTGTGTCGCGTATTAGCCCGGCGACGGCTGATGCTGATGAAGTGTCGCGTATTAGCCCGGCGACCGCTGACGTTGTGTCGCGTATTAGCCCGGCGACGGCTGCTGTTGATGAAGTGTCGCGTATTAGCCCGGCGACGGCTGATGAAGTGTCGCGTATTAGCGGCGGCGATGAAGTGTCGCGTATTAGCGGCGGCGGTGATGTTGATGAAGTGTCGTATTAGCGGCGGCGGTGATGAAGTGTCGCGTATTAGCCGGCGGCGGTGATGTTGATGAAGTGATGTTGATGAAGTGTCGCGTATTAGCGGCGGGATCGATGAAGTGTCGCAGACAGCCCTGCCGACTACCGATGTTGATGAAGTGTCGCAGACAGCCCGGCGACTACCGATGATGAAGTGTCGCGACAGCCCTGCCGGTGATGTTGATGAAGTGTCGCGTATTAGCCCGGCGACGGCTGATGGTGAATGTCGCAGACAGCCCTACGACTACCGATGTGAAGTGTCGATATTAGCTGGGCGGACGATGTGAAGTGTCGCAGACAGCCCTACGACTACCGGTGATGTCATGTATTGTTAGCCCGATGATTCGGCCAACGTATTTCGCGTTGTTCGCAAGAAATAAAGAGAGAAGGCATCGCTTATTTGAAATTCAAAATGGGTCGTAGAATTTACCATCGGTTTGTGTCTCAAAACGGCTCGAGTTGAGCATAATCGCATGAGCATAAGCTTGTATTGGGCTCGAAAACACCGATTGCTTATTTTCGACCCAAAGAAACCCGTCTGGTTTGGTCAAGTGGCTCTTCTCCCGCTTTTCGTGAGTCGTGAGGTGAAAAGGCCCACCCGGATGGAATAAGAGAAGGCCCACACCGCCTTTCGCCCCGGCTTTTAGCCGATTCGATCCCTTTGCTTGGTGCATAGCCCCAGCTTAGTGGCGCTTGCTAAACCGGGAGTCAATTGATAGTTGTCGTAGTGACTTGCCTTCTTGAATTTTTCCATGGTGGACTTTGTGGACCTGGCGCATCGCTCCACGATTTGTCCCCTTGCTTGGTCGCATAGCCCCGCTTAGTGGCGCTTGATTTAACTTTGCTAAACCGGGAGTCAATTGATGGTCTGTAGTGACTTGCTTCCTTTTTGATTCAAACAATTTCGCCATCGGAAACTCGATTGAATTTTTCTAAGCCGGCCACTGAAATGCAAAGCGGTGCCGGCGTCGCACCTATCCGCCTGTAGCGATACGTAGATGGTAGACTCTCTTACTACCGGGACACTTACTTCGATCCGTGGAAGCGGGTCCATAGAGTCGATAACGCTAGTGGCGTGGCGATACGCAGGTCCGCGTGATGACGATCGAGAACGATGCGTCTGCAGGATTCCTATGCTATGCTATACACGACTTTGCTATGTACTTAGACAATGCTATGCAATGATGTACTAAATGCATTTTTCTATACTTATGTACTAATGCAGATCGTTGATGCAATGCTCATGTAATGATGGTGTTATGCAATGCGCTTATGACTTTCTCAGATAATCAAAACAATCCGATAAAGGATTTTCGATCAACACAAAGTCGAACTAACAAGCAAGCACAAAGATTAACTGACAAGATCAAAACTCGAAAGAGATAGGAAGAAGTTTTCAATCTTAAGGGAGAGAACAAGTAACTCAGACGCATAAGTCCACCAACATTCAAGAACAATGCAAATATCGCGGTTGGTTATGGACATAAGCTAGCCAGAAAGAGTGAACCTCACACAGGAAGGAATGAACACTCAAACACTCAATTTTGAATATGTATGTGAGTTTCTCTCATGCTCAAACCAATAGAAGCAAACTACCATAAGCTTGGTAAGAACCTCGCCTCCACTACTGTATGCAATGCACAAGTGACAATCAAAAGGACTTTTTCGTTGTAGAATCTGGCTTAGGCTAGGTAAGGAGGTAAAATTTGGGAATGAGGAGTTAAAAGCCATGCTTGGATTGATTTTCAATGAAATCCTCTAAACTCTCCTTCTCACTTAATGTATGCAAAGCGTTTCACCTTCCATCCTAAAACATCTCAACCGAATACAACCGAGTCAAAGTTTTCTGGGCTTTAAGTTGAATCTCCCTAACCGCCTTTTATTTTTTGAAATTTTTTTGATTTTTTTATTTTTTTTTTTTGGGTGATCAGGGAGAAGAAATTTCTATTACAACCTCGACTTTGAACAAAGATAACCAAATTCGCCAAGATATGGGACTTTCGATTCTCCTGCACTTCATATTTTGTTCACACCAAACCAATTATTCCTTCCAAAATGACAGACTCTTCCAACCAAGCAAGGCTCAAGGGTACCGGATATCATAGGCTAAGGCTTGTATTGTCAGGGTTCAATCATGAAAAAAAGGGGTGAACAAAGGCTAGGCGGGGCAAAAAGAACGGTAAATACAATGCAGGGAAGGCTATTTGGCTATGTAGCTTAAGAAAATTGAATGCCTTAATCACTTTGTCACAGCGTGCTATGCAAACATGTAGTCTCAAGCAAGATGCAAAACAAGTTCTAGAGATGCAACTAATGGGTGAGTCGCTCGAGGGATCATGGAATTGATGAAAGTAATCAATTCAAGTTTTAGGCAATGTGGACTCACGGGACGGGCTCAATCAACTAAGCTTAGCCCAAAGATTTGCGGCACTCACATTTATACCTTCTAAGATAGTCAAAGCAGCCAGATACGTCTTCTATAACTTGTCTCAAAATCAGCAGGCTTGAAGAAAAGGTTTTTGAAAACTTTTGAGATCTCATCTAGATTTTCCTAAGTGAAGCAAGTTAAGCCGGGAAAAAGGTCAATTTTTAGAAAAAGGTCATGGACTCTTTTTTTTTTTAATTTTTTTTTAACCTTATGACTAAAACTGATATGATGCTCATGCAATGAAATATGCGACCTACATGATGGGAGACATGGAACTTATGCAATGCAATATGTGACCTACATGATGGGAGACGTGGAACTTATGTAATGCAATATGCGACCTACATGGTGGGATCATTCCCACTTCCCCAAACAAAAAAAGATGATTAAGTAAATTCGAACTACAGTTTCAGGGCTAGCGAAGACGCATAATTAGCTCGTGGACCCGCATCGCGACCATAATCGGGCCCAATGGAAAACTGCCCGAGTTGAGAGCCCGAAAGGAGTTTTGGCCTACAGCAAATGGGCCGAGGAAGGGAGTACAATGGCTTGGAAATTGTGACAGAAGGGCCCAAAAAAAAACCGTCGGGTTCCCGGCTTGGGATCGGCAGGGTAACAGGCCCGTAAACCCGTCTGGTTCCCGGTTTGGTAACAGGCAGATTTGAGCCCAAAACCCGCCTCCGGTGGTGTTAGGTCGGCCGCATGTGATCTTCGTGATTCTATCTTCACCACGAAACCCATCCGGTTTCTCAACACTCTCAATCATCGCCGCTCTTTCTTCATCCATATTCCACATTAAACTCATCCGTTAAAGCCAAGTGTCTAGAGAGGCATTCTAGTTGCTTGGCCTAACCAATGATTGTTCTTTAAGGGTTCATTGTATTTATTATCGTGATTGGCACAACAAATGAGTAAAGGTAAATGTTCATCTTATTAAATGCGTAAATGGGTACATCAACAGACTGGTTTACCCCACCAACTTAGGACTACTAGAACTCGACTCTATGACCTTTGGGGACGATGCATCATCCTACGCAGAGTGAATTTATTCTCTTCATAGGTGATCTCATGGTGGCCGCCATCTTCCAATCACAGACTTGGATTAAAGCTCGGGTTAGAAAGCGCGCGATGACTGGTCGACGGCTTCTTCCTTGTGGGCCTCTTGTTCAAGAGCTTTCCAAAGATGCCACCTCCATGAGGTGAGTCCATTCCAAAGGTGGACGGCTCCTCCCGGCGGATGAATGTAGCGGTCGTGGTGACATCACGCCATTAAAGATTTCTAATCCCGCCACTGATACCTTGAGATTTCAGATAATGCGGTTTGGGAAGCCGTAGTAGGCTTCCGAGGTGGGTTTGGTGGGGAAATAACACCGTCTCGGATTAGTCCTTCGATCTTATTTTTCAAAGACCAACATACTTCGGTGTCGTGACCTCGACTGCGATGGAAATTGCAGTATTTGTTCCCATCCCACTTCGGAGGCTTATCTTCAGGTTCAGGGGTTGGCAGGGGCAATTGGATGATACCCTTTTTCACCAGTCTTTCCAATGCCCTGGCATAAGACATATCCAACGGGTGGTAAGAGTCGAACCTCGGAGTGTATTGTCTTCGTTGGATGGAATTAGTCTCACAGCTTTCGAGGGGGCTAGGCGCGCTAGTGGCCCTCCTGTTGGAGCTAGATCCTTTCCAACCAGAATGTTGTGTGCTTTTTTCATTGTTAGCAGCTTCAATTTGAACACACAAGTCCTTTAAAGTCTCAAAGTCTTTGATGGATTGGAAACCAAAATGCCGAGTGATGCGGGGATGGATTCCTTGCCTGAAAGTGCTTAGTTGCATCCTAAAGGGGACAGACTCGTCGATTTCAGATAACATGGAGTGCCATCGCTCGTAATAAGAGATGAATGACTCGTCCTCCTTTTGTTTCATGGAAGTCAAATCATCTACAGTGACCTCCTTTGCCGCAGCGATCAAATGGCTTATGAAGGCTTTGAATAACTCATCCAAGGCTGGTCTTAACTTGCTGGGGCAGATTTTGGTACCATACCTTGGCCTTACCTTCTAGAGTGGAAGGGAAGACTGTGGTGTAGAGACCTTCATCTACCTTATGGAGGGGAGCCAGCCTCAGGAATTCCTCCAAGTGATGCGATGGATTTTCAGAGGGTCTAAATTTCATGTTTGGCACCTCAACCTTGTCCCTTATTCTCGATACACAATGTTTGGGGATGTCAAAATCCATACAGGGGTCGGTGAAGGTCGGATCAGTTTTCATCATCCTTCTGGTGAGCATATCAACTTTCTCCTCAAGTTTCTTGACGTAAGGGTCCTCCGAAGTTCTAGAGTTATTCAGTATAGATTTGGACCTAACCTCACCAAATGACTTAGGTTTTGGGCCTCCATTTTTGGACTTGGGGTGACCTTCTCCAACCCCATCATCTGCCTCGGCCTCAGATTCGGTGTCATAATAGTTCTCTTCTTCCTCAAGTCCGATGCCGAGCTTTTTGTTGATTTGTTTAATGGCTTCCAGCACGCCATTCATGGTTTGTTGATTTTCATTGAACTTCTTTTCCAGTTTCTCATTGGTTCTATCCTCCTGATCTGCCATGCAGAAAGCGATTGCTTCCTGTATCCTCTCATATAGTCCATCAGGTAGCTTGTCACCAGAACTCTCCCCAAAAAGGTTGTTGTTAGGAGATCCTGACATGGTGAATTCACTGGATTGAGCCGACAGTCTATAATTGGGATTACGAATAAGTCTGCCTGTTCGTGGGTCACAGATGCGGGCTCGGAGATGGTCTGTTATCTTGCCTGCATGGAAACTGATTAGTGCTCGAAAGAACTTCCACCCGCTTGATGCATGTATGACTTAGTGGACCTATATGAACCTAGGACATGGACACGACGCCTATATGCTGACACAAGGGTGACTCACCCACTTTTACGGGAGTGCATGTCCTAACTCTACATGGACCTAGTATGCGATCGACAACATTAATCGCCTATTGGGTCCTTGCTTGTCGAGTCACGATCGCTTCGGTTCGCTCAGATTCAAGTAACGGACGCAATGGGGATTAGACTCAGGGAATATCATAAAGGGCCGAATAGGATCATCAGCAAGGCATTGGGCTGTCCGTGAAGAGAAGAGAGAAGGCCAGACTGGGTTAGGAAACCCGTCTGGGTTCCTCTTCCTCTAACTGGGCCCCGTTCTGTCAATTACCAACAGATGGGCCAGTCCTGATGGCCAAGAACCCGTCCGGGTTTCTGACGGACTGGACCCACACTGACGGACAATTGACACGAATGGGTCGGCTCTGACAGGCCAGAAACCCGTCTGGGTTTCTGATAAGCCAAAACGCACCTCGCATGTTCCTACGCGGACTAGAACGACTCCCGACTCATGAATGGGCTAGACACTGGGACTCGACTTTTACAGGATTAAACCACATGACATACAGATGCGGGATGAGCCTAACCATGGCTTTAGATTCAAGGTTTTTTTCTAGGTTTAGGGAGATGAATAGGGTACCACATGTTCTCGCCCCGGTGCATTTCTCAGATGGAATTCAAGGAAGAATGTGTGGGGTGTTGCTCTTTGGGTTTCAAGGAAACCTTTAGAGTGTAACACGGGGAGAGGAGAGATCAAATGCTTGGCGATGTAAGTGCATCCCACAAGTAGTGACCTCCCGTTCTCGGGGTTGATTCCTAGTTTTAAACCTAAACCAACGCTTTTGTGCTCCCCAGCCATAAAGGCCCAAGAGTAGCCTGGTATGCAGTATGCCTAAAATGATAAAAATGTGAAATAAATTAATTCCTCCCTTTTTTACAAAAACACTAAAATTCAATTCTTTCAAGTTTTACCCTCTTTTTAAGTTTAAGTCCCCAGTGGAGTCGCCAATCTGTAGACACCGAAAAAATTCGATCGATGACCTTTTTTCGCGGCGCTACTTAAAAGTATGATTGGGAGCCGACTAGGATTGCTTAGCCTTAAATAAGGTTGAACTTTTAAGAACACTTTTAATTGACAAATTGATTTAACCCCGAAACTCGACTTTCAAAAGGACGAAAAGAGAAAGAAAAGAAAAAAAGAAGAAAAACACACCAGGAACCCGTCTGGGTTCCAACAGACAAAACCGAGAGAAAAAAAAAGAAAAAGGAACAAGAACCCGGCTGGGTTCTTTCAAAACCAAAAAAAAAGACAGGGAACCCGTCTGGGTTCATGTCTTTGATTCGGGGTGAAAACAAGGGAACCCGTCTGGGTTCCTTGTCAAGGGTAAAAAAAAAAAGGGTTTTCAGAGAAAAAAAGTTAGAGTCGCCAGTTGAATTTTAGGATAAAACAACGAACCGTTACAGAAATAGACTCCGGCCTACGAACCCAAAGACGGATTCGGGGGTAAGGTTACGAATTTGACAATCAAAATCGTCAAACCCGCCTATTCAAACGAATAGACTCTACTAGAATTAAATTAAAGCGAAAGATTGAAAAAAGAGGGAGGAACTGAATAAATTTCACGAGTTTATCATTAATGTCATGCAAATAATGAAAATAAAAAGAGCGAAAACGATAAATAACTACATGTTTACAACAACTATGCTAACCTTTAGTGAAGTAGCATGCAAGGGGGAGAGAAGAGAGAGAATACACTAGTGTCAATACTCCTAGTATATTCTGGTGTATTTTTGGAAGGGAGAGAAGGGTTTAATTTATAGTGGAATGGGGGAGTAGGGAGGTGTGTTTTTAGGGTTCGGCATAGCCGCTGTGAACTCAGAACCTGTGACGGTTCTGAGGCTAAGCTTCAGCCCAAGGAACCTGTGACGGGTTCCTGCCCGGCTCAAACAGGCTTTTTGGCCTCACTGAACTCAGCCGGTTTCATGGGCTATTTTGTTTGCTTTCGGGTTTAGATGGGTGAGGGGCTTGCATGCTACTAAATTAATCGGCTAGCTTATTTTCTAAAACTAGTACTAAAATACTGATACAAAATTCAGCGTCTACACATTGAAAAATGCATGGAAGTCTTTATGGACGATTTTTCTGTCTATGGTAATACCTTTGATGATTGTTTGCTGAATTTGGAGAAAGTTCTAACCCGTTGTGAGGAAGTTGACTTAGTGTTGAATTGGGAGAAATGCCACTTCATGGTGGAAGAAGGTATTGTGTTGGGTCATTTAATTTCTTCTAAGGGCATTGAAGTGGACAAGGCTAAAGTTGAGGTTATAGAGCGCCTACCACCCCGCCTTTACGGTGCAGAGCTTCTCGCCATGCCGACTTTTATCGCCGGTTCGTCAAGGATTTTTCCAAAATCGCTCGACTTCTAACTGATCTCTTGTGCAAGGATGCCCCTTTCTCTTTTACTGATGAATGCCTTGAGTCATTTTATGGGTTAAAGCAAGCCTTGATTTCCGCTCCGGTGGTTCAACCCCCGGATTGGACATTACCCTTCGAAATCATGGCGGATGCGAGCGATTTTGCCGTGGGAGCGTGTTTGGCTCAAACCATAGAGAAGAAGCTAAGAGTTATCTACTATGCAAGCCATACGCTCGATAGCGCACAGAGGAATTACATGACAACGGAGAAGGAGCTTTTGGCAATCATCTTTGCTCTCAACAAATTCCGGCAGTACCTTATGTTCTCCTAGGTGGTAGTATACACAGACCATGCCGCGATTAAATATTTGATGGGGAAGAAAGAAAGAAAGCCGAGGCTTATACGGTGGGTCTTGCTTATGCAAGAGTTTGATTTGGAAATCCACGACAAGGCCGACACGAAGAATATCGTAACCGATCACCTATCGCGAATTCTTGTCGATTTGAAGGACGCCCAACCGATTGTAGATGCCTTCCCGGATGAGCGACTCATGGCTATCAACTCTCACCCGTGGTATGCCAACATCATAAACTACTTGTCTAGCGAGGTGATTCCTCCAAATCTGAACCCTCATCAAAAGAAGAAGTTCTTCCACGACATGAAACATTACTTTTGGGATGACCCCTTCCTATTCCGGTTATGCAATGACGGGATGTATAGGCGATGTCTTCCCGAGAGCGAGGTGCAATCTGTTTTGACACATTGTCACGAATTCCCGGTGGGAGGTCACGGTGGCTCCCAAAAGACGGCGGCAAGAGTTCTACAAGCCAGCTACTGGTGACCGACTCTCTTTCGCGACGCCCATCTTCATGTCAAGCAATGCGATAAATGCCAAAGGTCTGGAAATATCTCCCGGAAGAATGAAACACCATTGAACTTCATCCTTGAGGTAGAGGTTTTCGATGTATGGGGGTTAGATTTCATGGGTCCCTTTCCGCATCACGAGGTTTTTAATACATCCTAGTGGCAGTGGATTATGTTTCCAAATGGGTCGAAGCTATCCCATGCGTGAAGTGCGATGGCAAGTCCGTGTCGAGATTCTTGAAAAAGATTCTATTCCCAAGATTTGGCATTCTACGAGTTATCATTAGCGACAACGGATCCCACTTCATCGAGAAGAAGTTTGAGTCCCTCTTGGCAAAGTATGACATCAATCATAAGAAGGGACTCCCTTATCATCCACAAACACAAGGGCAAGTAGAAATCTCAAACCGTGCTATCAAAGAGATCTTGGAAAAGGCGGCCAGCTCTTCACGGAAGGATTGGGCAGAGAGATTGGATGAAGTCTTGTGGGCATATCGCACTGCCTACAAGACACCGATCGGTACTACTCCGTATCGTCTTGTCTATGGGAAGGCATGTCACTTTCCCGTAGAACTTGAGCATAAAACGATGTGGGCAATCAAGAAGTTGAATTTCGATCTCAAGGCGGCCGGAGCTAGTCGTTTATTTCAATTAGAAGAACTCGAGGAGCTGTGGCGTCATGCTTATGAAAATAACAAGATCTACAAGGAAAGAACGAAAGCTTGGCATGATAAGAGGTTGAACTGTCGTGAGTTTGTGATAGGCGATAGGGTTTTCATCTTCAACTCAAGGCTGAAGTTATTCTCCGGGAAATTGAGATCAAGATGGTCCAAGCCATTTAAAATTGTGAGAATTCTTCCCGCCGGGGTGGTTGAATTGAAGAACGAAAAAGGGGATTGTTTTAAGGTGAACTCGTCAAAGCTTAAACCATACTTCATGGGCGAGGACTACGCGGGGACATTTGTGGTGTACCTTGCAAACTTTGAAGGTTGAAAGCATCGGGGTAGGTCAAGCTAGGACCTAAAACAAGCACCCAGGAGAGGTACGAACTACTTCCCCTTCTCTTAGTGTTTTCTTTCATTTTTTCTTTAATTTTACTTCTCTTATTTTAGCATTTTCATTTTCTTAGTTTTTGCCTAAAGTTTGAGAAAAAGAATGAAAAGAGTGAAAAAGGAAAAAGTACAAAAAAAAAATCGAGAGTGAAAAGATTTTCTATGAAGGACGTGATTCAAAGTGGTTTTTGAGTATTGGGAAAGTGTCTTTGAATGTTGATTGAGTGAGAAAGAAAAGAGAGTGGATGACAAGAGGGTAGATTTTAGGACTTCACATTTTTTTTTCCCAAGTTTTTGAGCCTTGTAGGTGCAGGGGAGTGACTGAAGAGGACCGTACCCACGGTAGCTTGCACCGTAGCCACGGTCCAGTTGTGCAAATTTTGGCCAGTTTTCAAGACGAGTTACACCGTACCCACGGTAGCTTTTACTGTGGCCACGGTCCCATTGTGCCTTTTTGCCAAGTTCTTGTTCCCGAGTTAAACCGTGCCCACGGTCCAGCAAACCGTGGCCATCGTGCGTCGAATTTCTGCGATTTCTGCGGGACTTAAAACATTTCTCCCTCACTTCTCTTTCATTCCCACCATTTCCCTCTCACTCGAAAACCCCTCTTCTAACCTAAAACCCTAAATCCCTTGCCCAATTTGACAAATCCGTCACAAAATCCTTCCCTTCTCTCCAATTTCTCCCTTGATTTTGCCCTAGCTGCGCTGCAATTCGTTTCCTCGCCATTTTCGGGGTCCTTGAAGCAGACTTTCTGGGTTTTTGATCCTTGTTGGGGCTTGAATTTGTCAAAGAATCTCTTCCAAGGCTTCAACTCAGATATTCCTTGTTTGTTGGTGCATCAAATCTCGTTTTTATTGCAACTTTTGGTCGATTTTTGTGCACGACTTTGTGGGTCTTGGTCCGATGCTTTTGGTTGAGTTTGGAGATGCCGATTTGTTGTTAGATTGGAGATTGGAGTGTAGTTGGTGAAATTCTTGGTTGAGATTTTGTTGTTCTTCGGGATTTTGTGGTTTCTCGGGATTTTGGGTTAGTTTCGTTGTTGTGCTTCGTTGTTGTGGTTGTTTTGCTTTCAGTTGTTTCAATGGGACGAGCAAAACGTGCCCGGTCCGAGCCGGAACCGACCCTTGCCCCATCTATCACTGAACCCAAGAAGACCACATAAGGGTCAACCTTCAGAATACAATGTGACCCGAAAGTAAAAGTCAGCTTCCAGGACGAAATGCATAAGGTGAGGTATGACAGGCTGAAAAAGCGAAATATCTGTGTTCCGGACTTATATCACTAAGAGACGGCTCGGGATGTCTACTGTAAACCGAGCATGGACTTTTTCATCAAAGTCATGGGCTGGGAAGTTTTCGCCACAATCAACGAGCCCATTATCGAGCAGCAAGTGCTTGAGTTTTTGAGTTCTTTAGTGGTAAAGGAAGACGACACATCCAATGCCACTTTCTCTTACATTGTAGCCAAGAAGGAGGTTGAGTGTACGGTCCAGGACCTTTGCAATGCTCTGGGCCTTCCTGAGGATGGTATCTTCTACGGGGAGTGTGTCAAATTTGATGAGCAAGAAGCCATGCAAGCCCTCATCTGTTGGAGGAGACGATATCCAAAGTTTCGAACCCGAAAATTGCAAGTATATTGCCCGAGCAATTCTAAGGCCAGAGACTTTTGTAATCTGAGCGTCCGTATCTTTCACCGCATCATCTCAAACTCCGTCTTTGGCCACGACACCGAACATTCAAGCATCCGTAAAGACGACCTCTTCATCCTCTACAATGCGATCAATGGTCGTCGGGTCAACACCGGCTCATGCATCCTCCACTGTCTTCGGGAAATAAGCCTTGAAACCCGGAACATGACCCTTGGCATGGGTCACATCATCTGCCATTTTCTAAGGAAGCAAGGGTTCGAGTCTTATCTAGGCAAGTGGACTTTACAGTACTTCCTTGATCCTATCGACGGTGTTCGCCTACGTAAGATGGAATTCTTGGAGAAAAACAAAACGCGAACACTCTACCGCCATGGAAACGACTCTCATAGCATCGTGGTTCATTTGAGCGACGACCATGCCAAGACGCGATTAGATGTCACCGACCAACGCAATTGGTCGTGTGGCCAAACATTTGGGGGCCATTTTGTGGTGGGTGGTCCTGGGGAGCCCGAGGAGGAAGGTGATGAAGAAGTAGAAGAAGATGAGGAAGAGGACGATGAAGGAGAGCACGGAGAAGAAGCGGGGCCTAACAAAGCAAATGATGACACCTTAGAGCGCATTAGTGATCAACTCCAAGCGCTTCACGATGAATTTCAAGTGCAGCGAGAACTCATCCAAAACCAACAAAGCCTTATCGAGGATTTGTAAGGTATGATCGAGGCCCAACAAGAGATTCTTGTTGGCATCCAGTCGCAACTCCAACCCCGTCCTCCTCCGGGAGGATCTGCTTGAGGACTGTTTGTAAGCATTCCCGCCCCCACCCGATCTTTGTCATTAGTTTTTACATACTTTATTGTGTGAAATATAAGTGTGGAGGGATGCTTCATCGGGGTTTGGATGCGAAGGCTTTGTGGTTTTGGCGTGTAGGTGTCTCGGTTTCTTTTGGCTTGTTTTGGTGTTGCTCTCAATGTCGGTTGCATTTGGCTGTGGTGGTCTTTTGGTTGTATTTTGTTGGTAGTTTGGTTGTTGGTCGGTTGTAGTTGGGATGTTTTTAGTTGGTCGTTGGTCGTGTTTTGGCCGGTGATAACTTATTTTGTTTATTGTTTGGTTGTATTTTGGGCGTGGATGGTTTGGATGTAATGAACGGTTGTTTTTAATGAAATGAAATGAATCATGTCTGTTTTGTTAGTTTGTGTTGAGTTTCACCCTTATTTCCCGCCTCAATGAGTGATATTCGGGGATAAGGTATGTCATTGGCAATGTACATTTTGTTTAATTTTCTTTTCCCCTTTGTAGTTTTCTTTTGATGTCTAGTTAGTTTTTCTTTTGCTTTTGTTTTCATTCTCGCATGTAAAGTCGTCTTTTGCTCTAATATCGTTTTGATTCACTTGAACGACGACCTCGGATCAAAGTTTCCACGCTTATGAAGAGTTTGAGGTAATATCTTTCCCCCTTGCTCTTTCTTATGTGAATTCTCTTCATGAACCGGGAGAGTCTAGGGGTTCGTGTCCGAGCCTGTTTCCTTTTTCCCGTTTCGCAAAAGCAAAGTTAAAAACAAAAAGAAAAAGAAAGCAAAAGCTGCAATAACCGGATTAAGTGGAGCGTGTCGTTGAATGACATTAATCACCTTACACTTAGCCAACCTACACGGGCCCGGTATTAGCGGTACGACGCTATTACCCCTTAAGCTCCTCCCATATCAAATTCTCGGCGGAGGTGTGTATGGAAAATACTGTGTTGGGAGGGTAAACCCCATATTTGGGCCGTCCAATTCCCGAAAGTAAGGCTAATACCGACTTTTAAAAAGAAAAAAAAAAGAAAAAGAAAAGCAAATTTCGTTGGTAAATCCAACCCAAAAAGAAAAGAGAAAGTTTTTGCTTCTAAAAAGAGTGGGGCCTCTCCTTACATCACCTACGGCCCTCATCAAGCCAAGGGCGACCAAATGCGAGGTAGGGCAACGCTTCTCTTGGTCATTTCGTTGTTTTCGGACACGAGTCTTTAGAGTCTTTTGGTTCCAGTTAGAACCCACTTGCACATATTTGCACATGGGGTTTCGCTTGGTATAAGGTGTAGGGAGTTGAAAATCTTCAAGATTGACCTTTATCTGAGATAGGAGTCTTTGAGATGCTCCTAACGGTTGCTTTTGGAGACTTGATAACGTTTTCTTAGTTTAGGTTGCGAGATCTTTTGAATCAAAGCCTTTGTTTTACTTTCCTTTGTTTTCTTCGGTAATGTTTTCACTTTCCCTCTCTCCTTTTTTTTTGGCTTTTGTGGGTATAGCCGCTACAAACCCTCACGAGTCAATCTCGTCTCCCAGGCTTCCGGGGGGTTCAAAGGGCTTGGCGCATATGCTAAATGCACCCGTTTCTCTCCCACGATAGAGGAGTTAGTGTTAGTTTAGTTAGTTTTTGTCTTGTTTTGCTCGGGACGAGCAAAAGTTTAAGTGTGTGGGGGGGGGGGTGTTTAGACCCAATTCTGTGTCTAAATACCGCCTAAATCCTTAGGCTTTTGACTTGTTTCGTAGCTTAATTTAATAACTTTTAATGCATTTTTGGTAGTTTTGTAGATTTCAGAGTTTTCACTCAAAACGTGGTAAAAAGGGCAAGTTTTGCACCTAATTTGGGAATCCTGAGATTCCTCGAGTCCTGGCCGAGTCAAAGGCAAAGGAGACGGAAAGGCTGGACATGTCAAAGAGCTCAAAAGGGAGTAGACTTGCTCCAAGCAAGACCGTGGCCACGGTTATGTTGGCCGTAGCCACGGTGGGATCAAGCTAAGCCCAAGGGAAGAAGGAGTGGGAGCCAAGTAAGACCGTGGCCACGGTTATGTAAACCGTAGCCACGGTGGGTTCATGACCTGCCTAAGTGAAGTTTTGGCCGAGCAAGACCGTGGCCACGGTCTTGGGAGACCGTAGCCACGACGCGAAGGAAGGAGCGAAAGCACCGCCTAATCGCCGCATCGCACCACGGTCCAGGGGCACCGTGCCCACGGTGCTGCGAAGAGAAGAGAGAAATCGTCTGCACTACGCATGACCGTGCCCATGGTCTGATAGACCGTGCCCACGGTCCCCTGTAGATGCGTTTTGTCTGTTTAGCAAAGTGACGAGTTTTGAGTAACAAACTTGGCTTTTATATATTGGTTTTTGGTCTTTTAGCTGAACATCATCTATTATCCTATCTTAGCACATACTTTATCATACTTTTATCACATTTTAAGCTTGGAATTAGGGAGATTAGTGAGAGTTTTTTTTACTTAGATTTTTGTTCTTGTACTGGATTCTATGGGATTCCTTTTTGAAGTTTGAAGATTATTCTTATCATTGGAGCATTGGAGCTTTATTATTCTGGAGTATTCCCTTTGTCTTCGAAATCAATGAGTATTTCTTAACCTTTCTCTCTTTAGTTCATTATTTACTTGTTAATCTCTGTTTTGTTATTAGGATTGTTGGTGTTTGTTGATTGTTGTTTCATTGTTAATTTGATTATCCTTTCAAGCATGAATGAAGTTGTTAATGTTATTATCATGTTAGTTAGGATGTTTAGAGGCTAGAACCCTAATGGGTTAGGGAGATATTAAGGGTGTGAATGGGTGATTAGGTTTGGGTTAGCAATATTAGTGAATAATTAGTTGGGAAATCAATTTCCCACTCCTATCCTTCCCTCAAGTAGGATGTATTTGGGTTCGAAAGCTCCCGATTACATCCAACACTTGTGTTGGAAGGTGGGAATTGGGATAGTTAGTATTCTATTCACTTAAGCGAATAGAAGCTAACTAGGAAATTCCGTTTCATTAACCCTCCGGGTCTGTCGATGGACTTTGGGGAAGCTAATCCGGACTATCCTCGGAAGAGGTAGCCTGGTTGGTATTTTCTAACGGAATTACCACTTGATTCTCCCTTCTTGTTACTCCCTTGTTGTAAAACCCATTTCCTCATCCCCGTTTGCATCCCGAAGTCTCCCGACACCCATTGTTCCCCTTTTTGACTGAACCTAAGTGTGTTTGTGCTGTTTTTACCCTAAACCTCTCATCATTTCATGATCGTAAACCTTACCTAGAGTCAAGCAGTCATAGCTAAGGCCCATCGCTCCCTGAGAAAGAACGATAAAAACCGAGGTCTACGAACCATGTTACACCCAACTGCTTCAATTTCCTCGTTGAAGTGTCGTCAATGCCAACTCTGTTCTGAGGGCAAATTTGGGTTGCTGGTTCATCTCCATTCTTGAAATTGTACAACTAAAGGCATAAGTTACAAGGTAAGTTGTATGAAATTTCATTGAAGCAATAATGTTAGGGTTTTTGTGAATAATGCTTCCATTTGAGTGTGTACATGTTAGTATGTGTTGGATTTTAGTAAAAAATAATTTTTTTTCTACTGATTATGCAAAATTCTTAGATTTCTATGGTTTCTGTGTTGTTGACATGTTTTTGGGTTGAATGAGGGGAGGGGGTTACTCAGTTCAACATGTGTCTTTGGCTTAATGATCAATATGACAAATTTTGACTCTTTTTTTTGTTTGTTTTAGGGTTTGATCATGGGATTGTTGAATGTTTTCCATGGAGGTGAGTTTGACAGTGAGGGATACCTAAGATATGTTGAATGTGAAATGTTTGTGGTTGATGTAGACCCTAATTACCTTAGTGTAGATGACATGGCTGAGACTGTGGAGCAATTATTAGGATATACAAAGGATAGGATTAAGAAGATTGATTTCAGTGGTTGAGACTACATGGGTCAATTTGCTCAGCTTAGAGACTACATGTGGGAACTTCAAAAGAAGAATTCAGGGACCATAATCCAACTAAAAGACAACCCCTTCTCCTAATGGAGAACATGTGTTCAAATTTGTTTACATCTATCCTAGGGCATTAAAGAAAGGATTAGTTGAGGGTTGTAGGAAGATTCTTAACTTGAATGTCTGTTTTTTGAAGGGTCCCTAAGATCAACAGATTTTTGTTGCTGTTGGAAGGGATGGTAACAAGCAAATGTATCCAGTTGCATGGGGAGTGGCAAAGAATGAAACAAAAGAGGTTTGGGAGTGGTTTATGGAGTAATTGCCAATGGACTTGGGCATGATTGAGGGGTTTCAGTGGACTCTCATTTCTGATCAGCAGAAGGTAACTTGTTTTGTTTTCATCTTATATTTGATTCTTGGTTAATTATTCTTGTCATATAACTATAATACTACAATGTGAAGGGACTGATTGAAGCTGTGAAGAAGTACCTTCCTCATGTTGAGCACAAGATGTGTGCAAGCCATGTATATGCCAATTTGAGGAAGAACTTCAGGGGTGATCTATATAAGAAGTTATTTTGGAACATTCCAAAATCAACAACAGAACCCCACATGAAGAAGTATGCTGTAGAAATGAAGAGTATCAACCCAGAGGCTTGGGAGAGCTTGGAGAATAAGGGGGTACAATACTTTTGTAGGGCTTACTTGAAGTTTCATACAAAGTGTGACTTAGTGGACAACAACATGATAGAGATCTTCAATTCTTTCATCATGGAAGCCAAATATCTACCCACTTTATCTTTGCTTAGATCTGTGTTCAAGTTGGTGATGAAAAGAATTGGTGAAAAGAATAGGTGAGCTTTAAACCTTTAGATTCCTATGGCTCCTAGAATCAGGAAGAAATTAAATGACAAAATTGATGGTTCTAAGCATTGAGAGGTTACAAGGGCAGCTAGTGGCTTGTGTAGTGTAACTAATGGTTATGGAGAGGAACATCCTGTCAACTTACAAGCCATATCTTATTCTTGTAACTTTTGGGAACTAAGTGGTATCCCTTGCCCCCATTCCATAGTAGTCATAAGGAATGAGAGAATTGATCCATCTGGTTTTGTGGAGGATTGTGATGCCATTATCAAGTTCAGGAAAAGTTACAGTCATGCTCTTGTGCTCATAAATGGACCTGGCATGTGGGAAAAGGCCCCTAGCTATGAAGTGGCAGCCTCTAACTTCAAACCCAAGAAGAAGACTACCACAAAGTAGGGAGAATGCCAGGGGCAGAGTCAGCAAGAATAGGAAGAGAATGCATTGTTCTCTTTGTGGAAATGAGGGCCAAAACAGGTTAAACTGTAAAAATCCTCCAGCCAATCCTTAGGTATGAAAATGACAACACTTTTGTCTTACTATGTTTCATTGAAACAGTTAGGGTTTAGGGTTTTGTCATTTATTGACCTGTCTTTATTCATTGCACGACACCAATATGAGCAAAAGGAAATCATCAGGTGCTCCCTCTGCTGCAACATATTCCACTCAAGCTGTACCTTTAAGCCAGCCATTCACAACTGCAGGGCCATCAGTTCAAAATGACACTAGATTGAAGCTGTTAGTCAGGAGGACCCCATCTGTTATTGTCTCAAGCCAACCATTCGCATACACACCACCTCAACGCCACAACCACCATCACCATGAGGACGTTGGTTCTGAAGATTTTTTTTGTGGGTAATTGCTATCAATATACTTTGGATATTTACATAACATTGAAAGCCTGATATTTGCATGTACAACTTTTGAGTGACTAAGAGTTTTAAGCTTTTGACAGGGGGGAATATGACGTAGTACATTTTTTTGGCACTCTTATGTTTGAGTGCAATTGATGGCAACTAATGTCAATCAACAATTATGTACCACCTACATATTCCTTGTAATGGTAGTCATTTAATTTGGTTGTTTGCCTCATTTTACTTTGCCATTTAATGCATTAATGGTGTTGATGTTTTTGGTAGGTTGTCATCAATATTATTTAAGCAACTCCAATTTTGATTCCATTTTATTACTCTGATCATCTAGTTTTTAACCAAATCAAGGCAAATTTAATGTCTTCATGCATTATACCAAAACAGAATATACAACTCAATCATTTGTTTATATATGTACTATCCATTTGACCAATAACAATCATCAACATACCAAAACAGAACATGAAAAAAAATTTAAGAATTCCAACTTTTTTGGTGCCCAAGGGAAGGTTTCTCATACATTCATCATTCATCATTTACATTCCATTCATACTTAAAGTAAACTATACCCTAAACAAAAAAAAAATAAAATAAACAAACAAAAACCTAAACTTAAAATAACATTAAGCCATGACATACTAAAATAGAGTATGTCATGGCAACCAAAAGCCATCCACATTTACCACCCAAAAATTGGTCAGTGGTGGGATATTACAATTTCCAGTAACCCCACCCAAAAAATTACAAACCCCACCAAAAAACAAGAACAAAAGAAGAAAAATCTTCATCATCTACTGTTGTTGCTGCTGCTTGACCTTCCACCTACCTTGGACACTCCCCCCTAACCATCTAGGCATGCTGAAGCATAACCCCCACCAACACCACCACTAGAACACCGATCAACTCCATGAGCCTCTTTAATTTCAATACTTCCTGAGTACCATAACCTGACACTCAACGTCGATCAGTTGGCCCATCGTCTCCTCATTCTCTTTTCTCAACTTGGTTAGTTTCCTGACCGTCCTGGAGAGTTCAGCAGCCAATGTGGTGTTCTTGACAATGGTGGCCACAACAGGGGTCCTTAAGACAGAACATATGGGGTCGTCAACCCAGTCAAAGTAGTCACGCCCTTGAGGGGAGCTATGGAATCTTCACCCGACCAACCTTCTGAAGGGGTTTGAGGGTGTCATCGACACGCGAACCACACACAGAAGGCCACTGGTGTAAATCCTGTCCGTGTCAGAGAAACACAGATAGGAGGTGTAAGCCGTGATCTGGGCATGGTCAACTACACCATTCGCTGCCATTGTTGTGGGGAGGGAGGGAAGTTAACTCAGAAAGGTTGAATTTTGCAGAGGGGGAAAGAAGTATAGAAACCCTAACAGTAAAGAGGTGAGAAGAAGAGCAGACAAAGAAGGAAGAAAATGAAGATGGAAAAGGGGGAGTCAGGATTTTTAAAGGTAAGATCAGAATTTCAAAGGGTGGAAGTTGTTTACATATTAAACACTTTCATGGTGATCTGGTCCTATGAAGGTGTGGGGATGGGCGACTGGGACATTGACTGTGGGGTGGGTTGCAATCGGGGGTTAGGCTTCGGTGCATTACCTATCACCGGTCAAGGCTCGCCTGCTAACTGTCTGCCTATACTAAGGTGGTGATCTGGTCATTCATATTGCAAGCAACGTGGTGGTTGGCTGCTGGTATAGTGAGCAGTGGCCCACTCACGAAACTCACTCACTCATGAAATTTGGACAGCACACTCGGGGACACTGGTTGGAGCTCATGTGAGCTACTTCTTTCTCAAGTCCAATGCCCATCTATTTTATTGTTATAGTATATGAAAGTAATACTTTTGAACTTCAAAATCCTAATATGGAAGGTTTTTTTTTGGTAAATGAGCCAATAAAAATTACTACCTTTGTTCCAAATTAATCTATTAAGTATAATAAAACAAGACAAAAAGAATGAGATATTGCCATGTGATATGCATATAAAAAGAATCATTTTTGTTGAGTTGAAAATTTTTCATTGGCCCATTTATTTAATGCATTCATTAGAGTTGTTAATTAAATATTAATAGCTACTAATTAATAAAATAAATTACTATTAATAATAACTATCAACCAATAAGTACACAAATGCATTTTAATGAAGAATGAAGAGACATTGTTATTTACACATTCTCACTTTACTCTTCTTATTTTTCTTTAATGGTAACCTACTACCTTTTATTGATTTGTGGTATCAATACAAATTATATGGTTGTTTGCATTTATTCAAATTAACTAAAATAAAAATTACCATTGTTCTTTATTATACGTGTTTAGGAAAAAATTATAACACATCTTTCTTGATTTTTATAATGTTAATAATAATAATAATATTTAATCCACTAAAGTTGATTAATAAATTCTTTAATAAATATTTTCTAATATATCATCAATACATATAAAAAATAAATATTTCAATTTTATTAGTTTAACACTCATATTTTTATAAAAAAATTACCACATAAGTCTCGATAGTTTAATAATTAACAATCTTCCCGTGCATCGCATGAGATATATAGCCCTGGTTGTCATATATAACACAGAAGTCATCATCTAGCAGCTTCTACATGCTTCATGAACACATCGACATAAGTTGTTGAGTGCATTCAACGAACTGATCGCCTCAACAATGGTAACCTCTGAATCTTTTGTCGCCCATGTCACATCTAACCAAGGTGTCGTCACTTGTGGAGACAAGGATTTACCTCGTGGAGGGATCTCCCATACTAAAGCATTGGTACCCAAAAACTTATCCATCAACACAATTTATACTGAGCGAATTACATTTACCCTACCTGACATTTGTGGTAATAATTTTTGCACACCCGACATTTGTGAAATAATTTTTACCTTACCTGACATTTAGTGTTCATATATTTAAAACTCCTAAGATATTCTATAATTAATTTTTGTTGGATTTTCCGGCGAACATTAAAAAGATAAATATGAATTGACTTTTTTACCCTTGATATTAATTCATATGGCTTTCAATTAAATACGAGTTGAGGTTTTTACCCTTAATATTAATTCATATGGCATTTAAACCTCAACATTTTCTCTACTTTATTTCTTCAAAAATCCCACCCCTCCCCATTCTGAAAATAAAAGGTCATTTAAGTCATTTCCTTCTCAATATTTGGGGCAACGTGGTACATTCATATAGTCATATATCACTACCAAAAAAATGGGCTTTTACCAACAGATTGCTAGAGATAGATATTTTTTCTGTTGGTGAAACTATCTTTTCCCCCACAGATATAATAACTGTTGGTATTGTTATTGTATTACCAACAACTAAATTACATGTTGGTAATAGGAGTGTTTTATCATCAAGCTAAAAATTATATGTTGGTATTATTATTATATTACCAACACTTAAAATTTTTGATGGGATTGTAGATTTATTACCAACATTTTATTATTTAATAATTTATTTATGTTGGTATTACTTATTAGAATTGATACAAAGTGTAATTTTTCCAATTAAACCCTAAATGGCTAAATTACAGGCACATGGCTCTCATCTCCCTCATTCTCGTATCAGTTATCAAACTCCTCCAGATCTCTCATTCTCTCTTTTCTTCTTTTTGTTACTATGGCTCATCAAACACACTAACAGAGAAATGAAGGAGATGACCCCCTTCTTCCTATGCTTCTTCGTTCGCAGGCAAACGAGTGGTCATGAGAATGATGGGGGTCGCCGGTGGTCGCGAGAGAGGGGTTGAGGTTGGAGGCTGCCTCCTGTCAGTTTGCCGCGCGCAGACAGGAAAAGAGGAGGAGCAACGGCTGTGATATGGCATGAAGGCAGCGGCGACGGTGATGGCCCTCGCGGGGTGCCTCTCCGGCGGTAGTTCGGTGATGGCTTAGTGGCTGTGAATTCATGATTTGGTTCTGATGGTCAACTTGCAAAAAGTGGCTACTTGTCTTCATAGTTGTCAAATTCAAACCCAAATCAGAAACCCTAGGTTTCCAATTTGATTGAGTTAAAGTGGTAATTTCTGTCTCCTCTTAATCGCTATTCCAAGTTTATTTAGTGTATTTTGGATAACTGGATTTATGCTTATTGATTTTCTATGAAGTTTCCATCTTCTTGGAGTTGATGCTTATTGATTTCACATTAGCTTTCGGGGCAAGAATGAGATCAATAGTTAGTTCCTATAAGTTTTTTTGCAGTGTTGGATAACTGAGTTATGCTTATTGATTTCCTGTGAAGTCTCCATCTTCTCGGGTCGTACAAACCATATTGCAACATGAGCTACTGCAACCCATCCTTTAAAGAAACTACCTTCACTAAACAATAGAAACAATTTCCTAGCAGTACTACTACCAGATATCTTGTACACCTAAACTAATTCAAACATAAGGCACCAACCAGTAAAAAAACTAAACCAGACATGGTTAATGTGACATTTGTCTAATGATATATATTGCAGATCTTACAAGAATCTACAATTAATGTAAACAATATGGGATCCTAATTGCATTTGCTTTATAAACTATGACAATCTTACCATATACACCCCTGCTCAATTTTAGATAAATTCATAAGCAACAACATAAACATATATATTCTGATAATTACCTTGTTTCAAGTATTGCCGACTAGATCGTCAAGATACTATATACTACAATCTGGATTCTAGCAAATATCATTGCTTGGGTTTAATAATTGAAGTTAAAAAGTTTCAGTGGGAATAAAGCTAAACCAGTAGGGTTGGATGAACATAACCTAGAACCTTCCCTTGATAGTGTCTTTGTCCATTTATTTGGTCAATTTTAATAAGATCATTTGCATGGCCCATTATTTTTGACACAATTTTTTGCCTCTCTTAACCTAGAGTTATGATGTCACAATACATTTTGAGTCCACTGTTACAGATGTGCTCAGAATGTATACTGCAGTTACTGGCAAGGTAAAGTTCCATGTAGTGTTCTATGTATGTAATTTTTCTCGAATGGCCCGTGTTTATTAGCTGGCTATTATTGGATTGGATTTCCCCTCATTATTTTCATCGGTGGACTGCAAGGATTTCTAGTTGTTTGCCTATGTGTGCTCATGTGTAATGTTGGCGTCAATGGTTTATTTGTGATATTATACACTTGTCATTTGGAGTTTCGATGGTTTATGCACAAAAGAGTTGTATATTAGAAGCAGATAGGTGTCCTGACTTTAAGCTTGATGTGTTCACTAGTGTTTTAGATTGTTGTTGGTACCTTATATTTGTGTAGGTCCCCCCCCCCCTTTCTTATGTTGGTAAGTCAGAGCACTGGGTGCCCCAATTCTCATGAATTGATGATGTGATTCATTGGACTTTCAGGTATTAGATCGACATTTCCTTTTTCCAGAAAAAGTTGTTTATAAGTGCCATGTCAGTGATGAGGAGTTAAAGAAAAGAAGAATGGTATGATACTTGCAACTTTTTTCCTGCCTCCTTTTTTCGTACACATAATACACTATGAAATTCGATATACTAGTGTTGTTTCTATGCTGCAAATAGCCAAATATTTTAGCAGGGCAATGCATGCTATCAATGGCGTGCCTTTGTATGTTCTCCTTTTAGGATATTTTTTTTTTCTTATGCTTCATTTTTGAGATATCCAAAATCCAACTGTTTGGAGAATGGGAGTCTGACACCTGATATGTACTCATCAATAGAGAGGAATAATCTAGGTCTGGGTCAAATCCATCTCATGTTTTCAGTCCAAATCAACCTAGGTAGGTCTATATCTATGATTATTCCTATGATTGTTTGATGTAATAAACTGTTGTTAACAGACCTTGCAACTAGAGGAAAAAGAGAACATTTTCTTAACTTCATGCTAAATGTTCATAGCAGGTTACAGGTAAGGCATCTTGTACTTCGAATCATTTTGGATTAAAGTGAAAATTAGGAGCAATTAGATTAAGATATCCTTGTTTAAATAAAAAAAGTAACCATGAGAATCAATTTAATACAAGAAGCTTTGGTAAACCTTTGAATGTTCTGACCCTTAGAGAAAAATTTGCTAAGGCATTGAGCCTCTGGGAGTGCCATAATTGGCAGACTAATGTTTTTCAATAATTTTACCTTTTTTCTGCACTCTAAATTGTCACACACCTTTAATGATGTTATGATGGGTAAAATACAAGATTGTCATTAGCAATAAAAATGAAAAGGGTGTGGCAGATCCTCTTGAAGTAGTGGCTGGAGAAATATCAGATGACTCAATTTTGCTAAGTCTCGATGAATGTATGGTATGGGTTTTGAGAGTCAATAACTATTTCTGAATTTTATTCCAAATATTCTTTTCCAACTATAGGGACCATAGTTTGTTTGTTTACATTCCCTTTCCTCACCTTATTTTGATTTTCCAGGTAACTGATGTGGTTGATGCATTGACATTGAATCTCTTGTTTAGTCAATTGTTCAACAATGGTGTGGTAAGCTCATTGTGCCTTTTGACTGTAGTGTATTCAACGCTCTATATGCTTAGCTGACAGAAAACTTTTTGTGTCTAGCCTAAGGTTCCTCTCTTTGGTTTATTCCTATGATTGATTGCTGTAATCTTTCCTCAGAACTTATCTCTGCATTTCCCTTGTCCATGAGAGTTTTCCAGTTCACAATGGTCGTGAGCTCAAGTGTAACCAGTTACCTTGTCCGTCCAAGTTCGAGATACTGCTCTTACTATCGGCACCAGTGATGTCATTCCCAAGAGTGATGTCGATGCTAATGAATTTTACGAAGGCCTTGTTGAAGAAAATGTAGATTGAAAAAAAAAATAGATTTAGCTCTACTTTTTGTTTAAAATATTACTCTTGTATATTTGCAAATTTGATTTGACGTGTTACTGAGTTTCTTTTTGGTATTTTTTTACTTAATTTACTGAATATTTAATTTAGACATTATGTATTTTACACTTTAAAATCCAATGAATGAAATTTCATATTTTTCTGATATTGTTGCTTGTGTACAACAGGTACTATATATGATTATCATATATTTGTAAAGTGCATATGAATATCTTCACTATTTCCAGCATTTATTTATGTTTTAGAATTGCGTCAATTATATTTCCAATGGACATTTCTTGGATAATATCTATTAAATTAGGTGGGAAATGTATTACCAACAGATAAAGTGTGTGAGGAATATTTTAACCGCCTAAAAATACATTCCCCAACATTTACATTTGTTGGTAAAGGTGATGTATTTCCAACAGACATTAACTGTTGGTATAAAATTCTCAATAACAACATAATAAAACTGTTGGCATTAGTTAGCAATACCAACAGAACACAGTATCTGTTGGTAATACTTTTACAATCAGGTTTATTTCTTACAGGCTAGTGACTGATATTTATCTGTTGGCAAAACCTTGTACCGATAGATATTGTACTTTTACCAACAGATAAGCCTTGTTGGTAAAAGCCATTTTTTTTGTAGTGTATGGGCATTTTGGTATTTTTCACATTTCCGATAAGAAGTAACTGGATTTTGTATTAACAATTATTTTCACTTAATGCCAGGTAAGGTAAAAATTATTTCACAAATGTCGGGTGTGTAAAAATTATTACCACAAATGTCAGGTAGGGTAAATGTAATTTACTCGAAGAAGAGGAGTGTAAGAGGAATCGACTCTTGGTGTTTCCTATTTGGAGTTTCGACACACCTTTTTCCATATAAAACAATGAAAGAGTCATTTAAGTCATTTCCTTCTTAATATTATATGGGCAACATGGTACATCACATAGTCATATAGGGGCATTATTGTATTTTCTTATTTCCGATGAGAAGTAACCAGATTTTGCCACTAAAAATAACTTTCAATTAATGTCAGGTAAGATGAAAATTATTTCACAAATGTCGGGTGTGTAAAAATTATTACAACAAATGTCAGGTAGAGTAAATGTAATTTACTCCAATTTTTAGGGACTTTTGGGAGGTTGATAGCAAAAGCAAATAAAGAGAAAAACTTAGGATCAATGATCAATAAGGCTCACCACATTTGTTTAGACTCCCAAAATGGTTGCATAAAGGAAGAATTCTACCAACAACTCCTTCGAAAAGCCTCGAAGATCCCACCAAAGTTGAGATAAAGAAAGCGCCACTATCGACACCAAATTTTGTACTGGGACAAGTGCACAAGTATAACCGAGTACAATAAGAAAAGAGGCTGGAACCAAAGCTAAGCCATTGGGCTTTCCTCAATCAAAATACACTTGGCCTTGCTTCAAATTTAGGTAGTTGGGCCCTGTAACGTGATTTTGTGGACCTCGGTTTTTATCGTTCTTCTCAGGGAGCTGGCGGCCTTGGTCATAGAAACTAGGTCTAAGGTTGGGATGAGATTGCTAAGGTAAGGATATCGGTTTGAAGAGATCACAACGCAAGAAACAAAGCTAAGGTCGGTCAAGGAATGGAAAATGGGCTTCGGAGGCTTTTCGGGATGCAAACGGGGATGAGGAAATGGGTTTTGCAACAAGGGAATAACAAGGAGGGAGAATCAAGTGGCAATTCCGTTAGAAGATACCCACCGAGCTTCCTCTTCCGAGGATAGTCCGGATTAACTTCCCTAAAGTCCATCGACAGACCCGGAGGGTTAAGGAAACGGAATTCCCTAGTTAGCCTCTATTCATTTTCATGAGTAAAGGGCTAACTATCCCAATTCCAACCTTCCAACTTAAGTGTTGGATGTGTTCGGGAGCTTTCGGACCCAAATACATCCCACTTGAGGGAAGGATTGGAGTGGGAAAAGTGATTTCCCAACTAATTACTCACTAAAATTGCTAACCCATGCCTAATTACCCATTCACACCCTTAATTACCCCATAACAGGGTTTCTAGCCACTAATCATGATACTAACTAAGCTAACAACATCCAAACCAAACCTAAACATGATTTCTAACATCAAACAACCATAAACAAGTAAGATAATCAAATAGCAAGCAAGGAAATTAAAGAACAAGCAAAGTAATTAGCAAAGCAATTAATAAAAGAGTTAAGGGAAGAGAATACTTATCAAAGAGCTGTAGATGAACAAAGGAAAGTAATAAAAAGATGATCCAATAATCTCTCAATTGTTTGAATACCCAAATCTTCAATAATAAACACAAATCTCCAAAATCCTAGATTAATCTCTCACTAATCTCTCTCTAAAATCCACTAATTACAAGGTTGGAAAATGTCTAAGTCTCTCCCTAGATGCCCCCTTAGAAATCGTCCACAAGGAGTATATATACAAGTGAAAATCATTGGCCAAAACGTAGCACTTCAAGCCGAAAACACGCGCAGGACATAGGGAGACCGTGGCCACGGTCTAGGAGACCGTGGGTACGGTCTCATTCTGTCCAACGAAATCTGTATGGCGATTTTTTCCTTCGAGAGACCGTAGGCACGGTCTGGGATACCGTAGGTACGGTCTACCTGCTGTCTCAGCGAAGAGTTGCTTTGGCGATTTTTTTTATCTTCGAGAGACCGTAGGTATGGTCCCCTGGACCGTAGGTACGGTCCTGCTCGGCCCAGCTGTGGTAGCGGGTGTCATCCTTGACTTCCTTCCTCTTTGTTCCTTCCTTCTTTCCAAGGCATGTAACGCCCGCTACGAGGATCGTAGTGGGTGTTACCTCACTAATTTACACCAAAGGTGGGGAAAGTGGTCCCGGGTCAACTCCGCCTCAACCCTCGGTCCGGCTCGGCTCGAGAAATCACCAAAAATGCTCTAAAATGGCCCTTTTTACCACGTTTTTAGTAAAAACTCCAAAATCTACAAAATAACCAAAAACGTATTAAAAGTTATAAAATTAAACCACGAAACAAGTCAAAAGCCTAAGAATTAAGGCGGTATTTAGACACAAAATTGGGTCTAAACACCCCCCACACTTAAACTTTTGCTCGTCCCGAGCAAAACAAAACAAAACAAATAAAGAAAACTAAACACCAACTCCTCTGTCGTGGGAGGAAACGAGTGCATTTAGCGTATGCACCAAGCCCTTTGAACCCCCCGGCAGCCCGGGTGGACGAGATGGACTCTTGAGGGTTTGTAGCGGCTATACCCACAAAAGCCAAAGAAAAAGGAGAGAGGGAAAGTGAAAACGAAACCGAAGAAAAAAAAAGGAAAAGAAAAAAACAACAGCTTCGCTTCAAAAGATCTCGAAATCTAAAATCAGGAAAACGTTATTAAACCTCCAAAAGGAACCGTTATGAGCGTCTCACAAACACCTATCCTAAGCAAAAGTCAGTCTTTGAGATTTTCGATGTCCTACACCTGATTTCAAGCAAAACCCCATGTGCGTAAGTGCTAGTGGGTTCCAACCGAATCCAAAAGACTCCAAGGACTCATGCCCGAGCTCAAAAACAACGAAACGAACAAGAGAAGTGTTGCCCTTCCTCGCATTTGGTTGCCCTTGGCTTGGTGAGGGCCGTAGGAGATGCAAGGAGAGGCCTCACACTTTATTAACGCTCAAGCTTTTCTTTTTTGGGTTGGGTAATCCCAACAAAATTGTTTTTTTCCTTTTTCTCTCTTTTTTTTTATAGGTCGGTATTAGCCTTACTTTCGGGAATTGGACGGCCCAAATATGGGGTTTACCCTCCCAACACAGTCTTTTCCATACACACCTCCGTCGAGAATTCGAAATGGGAGGAGCTTAAGGGGTAATAGCGCAGTACCGCTCATACCGGGCCCGTGTAGGTTGGCTAAGTGTATGGTGGTTAATATCATTCAGCGACACGCTCCACTTAATCCGGTTATTGTAGCTTTTCTTTCTTTTTCTTTCTTTCCAACTTTACATTTGCTAAAAAGGGAAACAAAACAAGCTCGGACACGAACCCCTAGAATCTCCCGACTTTAACCAGAACGTGAAAGGAATCGGAGGTTTCACTAGACACTTGATGAAGGTCATCTAAAGAAGGTAAGTCATGACTAGTACCCGAGACAGGGTTGAAAATGCTCAGACCGGTTCCTTTTAAAGAAGATTAAGAACGGCTTCTCAATTTCGACAACAAGATCCAAGAAACAAAGCAAAACAAAGTGAAAACAAAGCTGAAATAAAAACTTTTAGGGTTTTCACTCTCTTTTTTCTCCTTTTTCACACAATTTTTTTTTAGATTTTAGGCAAAAACTAGAAAACAAAAAACAAAAATGCTAGGTGATCTACCCTTGAAACAGAATATCTCTCCCCCCCCCCACACTTAAAACGCCACAATGTCCTCATTGTGGGAAGGTGTCACATGAAAAGGGTAGAGAACCTACAAAAACAAACAAACAAAAACAACTAGTAAGCAAATGGTGGCGACCCGAGCTCACACGGCTCCAACAACAAGATATACCCAACAAGCACATACTAGGGGTTCGCCACCAAAAGAAAAGTCAAGCATGCAAAAGGATCATAGGATATTCAACTCAAAAAGAGAAGAGCGTAGAGATATTACCTCGAGTTCTTCAAAACAAATGATTACTCAATCCGCGATCCGTGATAGCCAACCAAAGGGTTAGGATAATCAAGCAAAAACAATCAAAGCTCGTAAGATCCGCATGTGAGATTAGAAACATGAAAAAGAGACTAACTAAGGAAAACTAAAAATTAACTCAAAAGAAAGAAATAAAAGTACAGGTTGCCTCCCATAAAGTGCTTGTTTAAGGTCCCGAGCTTGACCTAATTACTTACTTGATTCTCGATAGGCGTGGTGTGCATGAGAGAAGCATGGTAAGCTTTTTCCACCAACTCTTCTTCCTTTTCCTACCACGCACTCTAATAGAACTCATGAATAAACTGGAATGATCCTCCGGTGGTCTAGCCATCTCTGAAGGAATTAAGGGCAATGACCTCCTAAACTTACTCCACCAAAATTTCTTCCTCCTTTTCCGTTGCTTCCTCTTCTTGTGCAAGAATTGAGCATGCTTCCTTGAAGACTTAATAGGCCGGACAAAAAGAGAAGATAGCCCCGACTTGATATTCGATGATATGCCGGGTCTCGGGCCTCGGGAAGCCATCTCTCTCACTTTCATATTCTCAATATATGTTTCTCCCAAGGCAATCTCCCTCCTCAAAGGCACAGTGTTGAGGAAATCACCACGGAAGGTGAGACTATCTCCATGAAGCCTAAAATTAATAGATTTAGAGTGACTTTCTCCACCCCAATCATCCGGTTCCACAATAAGTAAGCACGACTCCTCTTGATGCTCATCCATAATACCAACCACTGCATTAACCTTAAAGCGTGACTCTTTGTGAGGGTTCCTTCTCGAAGGATCAAGATCAAAATCAATATGTTCTCTCCCCACATGAAGAGACAAACGACCTCTTTTCACATCTATGGTAGCTCCTGCAGTGGCCAAAAAGGGTCGACCAGGAATAATAGGATTTCTCCAATCCTCATCCATCTCCAAAATAACGAAGTCACAATGGATAAGGAAACTTCCTACTTGAACCGAGATGTCTTCTAATATTCCCAAGGGCTTCCTAACACTTCGGTCTGCAAGTTGCAAGTTGATAGTTGTAGGGGTCAAGTCATCAAGGTTCAACTTCTTACATATAGAGTGTGGCATGACACTCACACTTGCCCCCAAGTCACATAATGCATTATCAATCTTCATATCACCAATTAAGCATGGAATAGAGAAACTACCAGGAGCGGCTAGTTTCTTGGGACACTTGCCTCCCATAATGGCGTTGCAACTAACCGTGAGATGAACGGTCGATGACTCCTTGATTCTTCTCTTGTTTGTCAAAAGGTCCTTGAGATGTTTCTTGAATGAAGGGACCTCCGACATGGCATCTAGAAATGGTATATTAACTTGGAGTTTCTTCATCATCAAAATAAACTTGGAGAATTTATCATCATTCTTTTGTTGAACCAATCTTCCGGGAAATGGAACTGGTGGTCTATAAGGAACTGATTTCTCCAATGGGTTTTCATGAATATTCTCCCTCAAGACTTCCTTTCCTTTCTCTCGTCTTTTTTCAATCTCTACCCTCTCTTCCAACTTCTCTTTTTCCTCATCCTCGGCCTCATTAACCACAACATCATCCTCCATCTCCTCAACTATGTTTTGCTCAACTTCTAAATCCTCCTCTTCGTCGCTATCCACCACAACTCCCTCATTCTCCCTCAAAGGTCTCTCCTCTTCCACATTCTCTCCCTCCACCATAGGTTCTTTAATTTTTCTTCCACTCCTTAGGGTAATAGCTTCAACTTCCTCTCCTTGGATAGGTTGAGGTTGAATGGGTTGAGAAAAGTATACTTGTTGAGCAACTTGGGTCATTTGGGTTTCAAGGTCTCTAAGGCAAGCACCTTCACTTTCTTGATTAGCCACAATTTGGAGCAACAACTTTTCAATAATAGAATCTTGGGATGGTTGAGAAAATTGGGGTTGTGGGGTGGCTTGATGAGAGAACTCTTCTTGAAAATATGCATGATGGTCATAAGGTTGAGAAACAGGGTTAAACATCGGGTTGACAAATATGGTATAACTAGGATCATAATCCTCACAAGAATGGGAATAAAGTTGGTTGGAATAAACGGCATTCACATGTTCTACTTGACGATACTCGGCACATTGATGCTCAAGATGTTGACCAAAACACAACTTACAAGATTGCACATTGGGAATAAGTGTGGATGGAAAGGCTTGCATACCTTGGGCTAAGTTTAACTGGTTGGAAACTTCATCATTCACCATCTTCTTTTGCAAATCGAGAACGATAGCCATTAGAAATTTGATAGTGGGGTTGTGTTCCAAAGAATAATCCCCATTTCCTGAATTTTGGCCACCTCCCCAACTAGGAACATTCTGAGATAGCTCGTGAAGAAAAATGTTGGCTTCCTCCGCAGTCTTCTTTAGGAACATCCCTCCGGACGCATTATCAATAGATTCTCTAAGAGGACCACGGAGCCCATGATAGAAATGTTGAAGCAACATCCAATCCAGTAAATTATGATGAGGGCATTGTCGTTGAAGACTCTTAAATCTCCCCCAAGCGTCAAAAAGACTCTCTCGGCCTTTGCTTGAAACATAAAATTTCTGCTCGAAGTCGGTGTGTCTCCTCCGCCGGAAAGAAACGGTGAAGAAAATCTCCTTTGAGTGCCTCCCATGAAGAATAAAAACCAAGTGGACATGTTTATAGCCATATCTTCGCTTTCCCCGAAAGAGTGAGAGGAAAAAATTTCAACTTCAAATATTCTGATGATATCCTTGGAATGTGTATAAAGCTAATCCGGTCTTCGAACTTATCAATATGAGCAATGGGACTTTCAACAGCATCGTCCCCATGAAACGGGTTTCTTTCGAAGACTTCAAGTAAATGCGGTTTAAACTCGAACAAAGCATCGGGTGGCAATGGTGGTAATGTGATAGGACTGCCTCTCGTACCCAATGATGGAACAACATATGATAGAAGGGTATGAGGTGAACCAGCTTGAGCTTCACCCATAAGAACGCGAGGACTCCTACAAAAAATGAAGAAGCATCAAATTCATTTGGATTGACACAAACTGATTTCTAGCGTGAAAGCTAACTCAAATAACCAAAAACCAAGAAACTAAAACTAGGGGCGCTGGCTCCCCGGCAACGGCGCCATTTTCTGTAACGTGGTTTTGTGGACCTCGGTTTTTATCGTTCTTCTCAGGGAGCTGGCGGCCTTGGTCATAGAAACTAGGTCTAAGGTCGGGATGAGATTGCTAAGGTAAGGATATCGGTTTGAAGAGATCACAACACAAGAAACAAAGCTAACGTCGGTCAAGGAATGGAAAATGGGCTTCGAAGGCTTTTCGGGATGCAAACAGGGATGAGGAAATGGCCGGGTTTTGCAACTAGGGAATAATAAGGAGGGAGAATCAAGTGGCAATTCCGTTAGAAGATACCCACCGAGCTTCCTCTTCCGAGGATAGTCTGGATTAACTTCCCCAAAGTCCATCGACAGACCCGGAGGGTTAAGGAAACGGAATTCCCTAGTTAGCCTCTATTCATTTTCATGAGTAAAGGGCTAATATCCCAATTCCAACCTTCCAACTCAAGTGTTGGATGTGTTCGGGAGCTTTCGGACCCAAATACATCCCACTTGAGGGAAGAATTGGAGTGGGAAAAGTGATTTCCCAACTAATTACTCACTAAAATTGCTAACCCATGCTAATTACCCATTCACACCCTTAATTACCCCATAACCCATAGGGTTTCTAGCCACTAATCATGATACTAACTAAGCTAACAACATCCAAACCAAACCTAAACATGATTTCTAACATCAAACAACCATAAACAAGTAAGATAATCAAATAGCAAGCAAGGAAATTAAAGAACAAGCAAAGTAATTAGCAAAGCAATTAATAAAAGAGTTAAGGGAAGAGAATACTTATCAGAGAGCTGTAGATGAACAAAGGAAAGCAATAAAAAGATGATCCAACAATCTCTCAATTGTTTGAATACCCAAATCTTCAATAATAAACACAAATCTCCAAAACCCTAGATTAATCTCTCACTAATCTCTCTCTAAAATCCACTAATTACAAGGTTGGAAAATGTCCAAGTCTCTCCCTAGATGCCCCCTTAGAAATAGTCCACAAGGAGTATATATACAAGTGAAAATTATTGGCCAAAACGTAGCACTTCAAGCCGAAAACACGCGCAGGACATAGGGAGACCGTGGTACGGTCTCATTCTGTCCAGTGAAATCTGTATGGCGATTTTTTCCTTCGAGAGACCGTAGGCACGGTCTGGGATACCGTCTACCTGCTGTCTCAGCGAAGAGTTGCTTTGGCGATTTTTTTGATCTTCGAGAGACCGTAGGTACGGTCCTGCTCGGCCCAGCTGTGGTAGCGGGTGTCACCCTTGACTTCCTTCCTCTTTGTTCCTTCCTTCTTTCCAAGGCATGTAACGCCCGCTACGAGGATCGTAGTGGGTGTTACCTTACTAATTTACACCAAAGGTGGGGAAAGTGGTCCCGGGTCAACTCCGCCTCGACCCTCTGTCCGGCTTGGCTCGGGAAATCACCAAAAATGCTCTAAAATGGCCCTTTTTACCACGTTTTGAGTAAAAACTCCAAAATCTACAAAATAACCAAAAACGTATTAAAAGTTATAAAATTAAACCACGAAACAAGTCAAAAGTCTAAGAATTAAGGCGGTATTTAGACACAAAATTGGGTCTAAATAGGCCCAGAAATGACAAGGCCGAAAAAGAGGAGCTAAGGGGACTAGAAAATTAGCAAGCTCATCGACCTTGCTTACTCTTTAGTGACCTCACCAACCCACCATAAATGCCTTCATTTTCTACCCTTTTCACATACATGTACTCACCCTTTTGAATCCCATTGTTTCTATTAGTTTCATTGGCATTATTTCTTTTTATGAGGGTTCCAACGCCTTTAGACTCACCTCAATCGGAGTCCGGATGAAAGAGTTAGTCATGTGAACTTGAACTAACCTCAAACTAAGGCCAAACGACCATGCCCAGTTTCAGGCAAGGCCCAATGGCCTACGCAAAATTCAAAATTCATTTGGCCTTGCTCCATTTCTACAAGCTAAGCCCAATCGCCACAAAAGCCCGAAATGGGCTGCAGCAAATTCAAAAGTCGTTGGGACTTGCTCAAGTCCACAGTCGTCTCGTGTTGCCAGCCATGTCAGCAATCTGCAACATGGAAATCAAATGTATCTGGCCTTTCTCCTTGCCACGTCATCAATCTGGGACACGTAAATCAAAATCCGTCTACCCTTCCTCACTACCACATCATCACTCCGCGCTAACTCCCAGTCAAGATCCTGCGATGCATGCCTTGGCGCCTTTGACTAATGTAAAGTTAAAAGCCAGACGACTTTTGAAGGGGGATTGGGGGAAAAAATGGTGGATCATGTTTGATCCTTCCGTGTTTTGTACACCCCGATCCACCTATAAATTCCCCCTCCATTTTATCATTCAGGGCATCCAAAAATCATCCAAGAAAACCCCCTCTATTCCCTTACCATTCTCATACAAAGTTTCGATATTTTCATGGCATCAATATTGAAAGAATTCCTACGTATTGAATTCGGTTTTCTCCCATCACCAAACCTCTTGCATGCTTTGTGTCTAAGCAAGGTTAGATTGTTCATTTATCATGTTGTAATCATGTAATTCTTTTGTGTTACCCTTGTACGTTATTTTGTAAATAGCCTTTACATTCGCATGACATGAATATGATATCGTGAAACCCCTTTTAAACTTCTCCCCGCTCTTTTTCATTTTAATATCGATTCTAAAAGAGTTTGTTTCCAAAACAGGTGAGTCCGAGTTCTTTTAACTCTTGGACTCATAACCTTACCCCCGGGCTCGAAATTTGGGTTCGCTGGCTAGGGTTTTTATCGTTTTCTTTTTGGTTTGTTGATTTCCTTAAATCGACTGGCGACTCCTTTTCTATTCTAGCTTGCATGATTTATCTTTTGTGACTCACTCTTATATTGGATCAACCAAAGTGACATCTTCCCCGAGACCACACCAAGGAGCCAACCAAAAGAGAAAATGGGCCAGATGGCCTTACCCTCTTTTTGGCCCATTTTCCTAGATGGTGGACTGAGAAGGCCCCTAACTTGACCCAAGCAACGGCGTTGGCCTATTAGGTCAGTCCAATGGCGTTAGTCCCCCTTTTTGGCCATGATAAGGGTCTCGAGATTGTAGGACCCCCAAAAATCCTTGCCTAGGGAATTGTTTTCGATGGTGCTACTTAATGATTGGGAGCCGACTAAGGTTGCTTAATCCTTAAATAAGGATGTTTTTATTTTATGAAAATCATTTTTGAGAGGAGAGGCTTTTATTCATTTAAGGACCGATTTTATTATTAACATACTTGAGATTACACCAAACTATTTTATTAATGACTCCATACCAATTCCTATGCGAATCTTGGGCCCAAAACAAGAGTATGGGCCACCAAAAGGGGTCATAGGCCGCAGGGCCTATGATGCACCTTCTGCTGGACACATACCTCTTCGGCACAATAGAAAATGGGTTGAAATAGTCATAGACCGCTGACCTATGATAATTTTCATTCCATTTTCCCTTGGGTTGGTCGTGGACTAGGATAAAGAGAGCTATAAAGTCATTTTATAATTTTTTTGATGTAATAAACACATATGCTTGGTAATAAAAAAGGGTTATAAAGAAGAGTCGTCAGGCGATTTAAGGAAATCGACAAACCACAAAAAAGGATAATAACTCCGGTCTACGAACTCCAATTTTGAATCCGTGGGCAAGGTTACGAATTCGAGAATTAAAAAATTCTCGAATCTGCCTGTTTGAAAACAAACTCTCCTAGAATCGAACTTGAAATGAAATGAGCGGGGAGAAGTTTAATTAATTTTACAAAATTATATTCCGAACATGCGAAGATTAAAATATGAAGTTTTTACAAAATATGTACAAGTAAAACGACTTAAAGAATGAAATTACATGATTGAAATACAAAAAACACAAACCTCAATTTAGACCTTGGATGAGGTTATGGGTGTTTTTGTGGATGGATGGGAGCTGATGTTTGGATGATGACTATGGGATCTAGAATAGAATTTGAGAGAGAAAAAGTTGTACTAATATGGAGAGAATAGAGAATGTGGATGTATGATGATGAGTTTTGATGATGATTGTTGGTGAAATGAGTGAAGAAATGGGGGGTATTTATAGGTGAGGTGAGGACGATGTTGATGATGGAAGGAGAGGGGGAACATGATCCAAGTGATGGAGACCATCATGAAGAACAGCAAACAGCAGCAGCTTCATCAACAAAGGAGGCATCCATAGGAGCTTCACCAGCACTTTCAGCAGCAGCATAAGGAAGAGACCATGTTGATTCACCAAACTCATCAGCTAAGGAAGCATTTCTAGCAGAAACAGCAAGCTTCCAAATCCCAGCAAGGACAACAGGTCATTCAGCATGTCACTCAACAGTTCAGCTACCCAGCAGGAGGTTCACAGCTTCACCAGCATCCACCAACCCACCAGCAACATCCATCCAAGCTTGTCACACACTTGTGAGACAAGTCTTGGCACTTACAGCCATCCAGCCCATCAGCATTGGTCATTCAGACCAAATTCAGTTCCCAGCAACAACAGCCCAAGCAGCAGTCTTTCTAAATGTCCTATCTATTGATTGAGAAAGATTTAGCCAAGGTTCCCTAGGAGTTTTTTGTTCTTTGCCATGCCATTTTCAAGTCCAAGCCAAGTCCCAGCATGTTCGAGCATGGCAACAACAAGTTTTAGATGTCAGAACAAACAATCCCAGCAGGGTTGTTTGTTATCAGTTTTTCCAGAACCTCAGTTCTGAGGCTAAGTCTTTGTTATCTGCCCATGGTGGTTGTTTTGGTCTTTCCAACTCGATCTTAACCTATTGAGATTATATCCAGGTTAACTTTGGCGCGGGAATTACCTCAGTAACATCATTTTTACCCCCTTAGGCAGGAAAGCTCCCTATTGGTCCATTTTGCCACTCTTTTGGCATTTGGTCCAATCAGGTTTTAGCTAGCGTTTTCCTTTTATTTTCTAAGCAAATGTAATCCGGATCATATTAGCTAGCTTAGGATGTAATCATATGTATTTGGTTTTAAGCTTTGTAAGTTAGAATTAGTCTAGGGAGATTAGTCAGTTAGCTTATGCTTAAGCAGCTGCTAATCAAACTAAAGTAGTCTTTATATTATGAAGTTTCCAGCAATGAAAGACATCTCAGTGTTCATTCAATAGTATTCTCGAGTGTCTTAGAACCTCTGTATGTTTGTGAGTAGCAGATAACTCTCAAAGTTCTGGTTAAATCAGCTCCTGTCACTGGATTTTGGCAAGAATCCAGCAAGTGTCAGTTGTGCTTGATCATCCATGCTCTGGTGTGTCTGTAGGAGTATGAATGTGAGAGTCCTTTGCCCTTGATTGCAGTATTGGTGTGTCTGTATCAACTGTAAGCAAGCCTATCTTTTATTTTCCTCGTTGGGTTGTCTTCTATTCCAACCAATTGTTTCCAATTAGCTATTGTTATTATAGTCATTCTGGTGTGTATGTGAGTTGTATGATGCATTCTAGTTCAATACTCTGATCTTTGTGAGCTAGCATACATCATCTTGGTATCAAAGCATTGTGTTCTGTCTTGGAGCAAGTTTGTTTGTAATCTTTCAGGATGTCGAGCAGCAGTAAGACACCCCAGGAGATTGCAGAGCAGGCCTTGAGAGAAAAACATGAAATGGAAAGACAAGTGAAGTATCTGAAGGATCAGTTGAAGCACTATGTTTATCTGAAGCAGAAACAGATTCAAGAGGATGAGATTGAGAAAGAACAAGGCTATGAAGAGGAGGAAGAAGCAGAGAATGTCTATGAGGAAGAGGAGGAGGAGAATCCCTTTGGAGATTCTGGTTTTATAGGAGAAGTTGGTAGAGGAGTTCCAACAATTAGGAGATTCATCAGGAGAAGTTATAGAATGAGAGGAGCTCGAGGAAGTCAGTATGATAGGAGAGGGAATGATAGAGAAGAGAGGGAAGATAGGGAGGAAAGAAAAGTGGGAAAATTAGACTTTAAGGTGGAGATACCTGAGTTTAAGGGAGACTTGGATGCAGAAGTTTTCTTAGATTGGTTGCAGACTATTGAGAGGGTGTTTGATCTTAAGGAGGTTTCTGATGAGAGTAAGGTTAAGCTTGTTGCTCTCAAACTGAGAGGACATGCTTCAACCTAGTGGAGCAATTTACAGAAAAGAAGAGTAGAGAAGCCTGGGAAAGATAAGATCAGAACATGGGAGAAAATGAAAAAGAAGTTGAAAGAGAAATTTTTGCCTGGAAATTATTTGCAATCTAACTATACTAAATTGCAGCAACTTGTTAAGGGATGGAGATCTGTTAAGGAATACACTAAGGAGTTTGAGCACTTGTTGTGGAGGTGTGATTTAAAGGAGGATGATGTGCAGACTTTAGTGAGGTATTTAACATGCCTAAATGACAATATCAGGCATGTTGTAGAGCTCCAGTCCTACTCCAACTTGGAAGAATCAAGCTTTAAGGCTCATAAGGTGGAACAACAAAGGAAGAACAAGTCCAAAGAGTATCAACTTAAGCCCCAACTAAGAACCTACCCACAAAAACAACCTTACTCTTACCAAAAGCCAGCCTACAACCCATCTCCTAGACCACAACCAATCCTAGCATCACAAAATAGACCCCCACCCTCAAAAGCCCCAAAAAATCAACCTCAAACCTATCCCCAAAGACCTTCAGCACCAGCAGAAAGGCCATTCAATGAAAGGAGATGTTTCAGGTGCCAAGGCCTGGGGCACATTGCCTCAGAATGTCCAAACAAAAGGATGGTTACTCTTGCTGAGTACCAGGCAACTTTGTTTATTGACTCTGAAAATGTGTAGGAAGAAGAAAAGGTTTATGAGGAACCAGAACATGGCCCCATTTATGATGATGCTATAGAGGAGGGTCCGGATGAAGGGGAATTGTTGGTGATCAGAAGGGTTCTGAGCAGCTCAGCAGTATCAGAAGTAGAAGAGCAGAGGAAGAATATCTTCCACACAAGGTGCACTATTGGAGGGAAGGTGTGTTTTGTGATTATTGATAGTGGAAGCTGTACCAATGCAGCATCTAGCACCATGGTGAAGAAGCTCAATTTGGCAACCAAGCCCCACCAGCTCCATACACCATCCAGTGGCTCAGCTCAGGGAAAGGTATCCAAATTTCTGATAGATGTCCTGTGAGTTTTTCAGTTGGTCAATCATATAAGGATGAGGTCTGATGTGATGTTTTGCCAATGGATGCATGTCATTTGCTTTTGGGTCGACCTTGGTTATTGTAGACGCTGAATTTTGTATCAGTATTTTAGTACTAGTTTTAGAAAATAAGCTAGCCGATTAATTTAGTAGCATGCAAGCCCCTCACCCATCTAAACCCGAAAGCAAACAAAATAGCCCATGAAACCGGCTGAGTTCAGTGAGGCCAAAAAGCCTGTTTGAGCCGGGCAGGAACCCGTCTGGGTTCCTTGGGCCTGAGCTTGGCCCAGCTCAGCAGGAACCCGTCTGGGTTCCTGGGCTGAGAGTGACGCGGCGGCTATGCCGAACCCTAAAAACACACCTCCCTACTCCCCCATTCCACTATAAATTAAACCCTTCTCTCCCTTCCAAAAATACACCAGAATATACTAGGAGTATTGACACTAGTGTATTCTCTCTCTTCTCTCCCCCTTGCATGCTACTTCACTAAAGGTTAGCATAGTTGTTGTAAACATGTAGTTATTTATCGTTTTCGCTCTTTTTATTTTCATTATTTGCATGACATTAATGATAAACTCGTGAAATTTATTCAGTTCCTCCCTCTTTTTTCAATCTTTCGCTTTAATTTAATTCTAGTAGAGTCTATTCGTTTGAATAGGCGGGTTTGACGATTTTGATTGTCAAATTCGTAACCTTACCCCCGAATCCGTCTTTGGGTTCAGAGGTCGAGTCTATTTCTCAGAATTCGTTGTTTTATCCTAAAATTCAACCGCGACTCTAACTTTTTCTCTTTAAACCCTTTTTTTTTTTACCCTTGACAAGGAACCAAGACGGGTTCCCTTGTTTTCACCCCGAATCAAAGACATGAACCCAGACGGGTTCCATGTCTTTTTTTTTGGTTTTGAAAGAACCCAGCCGGGTTCTTGTTCCTTTTTCTTTTTTTTTTCTCTCGGTTTTGTCTGTTGGAACCCAGACGGGTTCCTGGTGTGTTTTTCTTTTTTTTTCTTTTCTTTCTCTTTTCGTCCTTTTGAAAGTCGAGTTTCGGGGTTAAATCAATTTGTCAATTAAAAGTGTTCTTAAAAGTTCAACCTTATTTAAGGCTAAGCAATCCTAGTCGGCTCCCAATCATACTTTTTAGTAGCGCCGCGAAAAAAGGTCATCGATCGAATTTTTTCGGTGTCTACAGATTGGCGACTCCACTGGGGACTTAAACTTAAAAAGAGGGTAAAACTTGAAAGAATTGAATTTTAGTGTTTTTGTAAAAAAGGGAGGAATTAATTTATTTCACATTTTTATCATTTTAGGCATACTGCATACCAGGCTACTCTTGGGCCTTTATGGCTGGGGAGCACAAAAGCGTTGGTTTAGGTTTAAAACTAGGAATCAACCCCGAGAGCGGGAGGTCACTACTTGTGGGATGCACTTACATCGCCAAGCATTTGATCTCTCCTCTCCCCGTGTTACACTCTAAAGGTTTCCTTGAAACCCAAAGAGCAACACCCCACACATTCTTCCTTGAATTCCATACAAGGGAAATGCACCGGGGCGAGAACATGTGGTACCCTATTCATCTCCCTAAACCTAGAAAAAAAACCTTGAATCTAAAGCCATGGTTAGGCTCATCCCGCATCTGTATGTCATGTGGTTTAATCCTGTAAAAGTCGAGTCCCAGTGTCTAGCCCATTCATGAGTCGGGAGTCGTTCTAGTCCGCGTAGGAACATGCGAGGTGCGTTTTGGCTTATCAGAAACCCAGACGGGTTTCTGGCCTGTCAGAGCCGACCCATTCGTGTCAATTGTCCGTCAGTGTGGGTACAGTCCGTCAGAAACCCAGACGGGTTCTCGCCATCGATCGCCCATCTGTTGGTAATTGATGACGGGCCCGATTAGAGGAAGAGGAACCTGCACGGGTTTCCTAACCCACCGCCTTCTCTTCTCTTCACGATGACCAATGCTCACGATGATCCTATTCGGCCCTTTATGATATTCCCTGAGTCTAATCCCCATTGCGTCCGTTACTTGAATCTGAGCCCGAAACCGAAAGCGATCGTGACTCGACCCAAGCAAGGACCCAATAGGCGATTAATGTTGTCAGTCCGCATACTAGGTCCATGTAGAGTTAGGACATGCACTCCCGTAAAAGTGGGTGAGTCACCCTTGTGTCAGCATATAGGCGTCGTGTCCATGTCCTAGGTTCATATAGGTCCACTAAGTCATACATGCATCAGGCGGGTGGAAGTTCTTTCGAGCACTAATCAGTTTCCATGCAGGCAAGATAACAGACCATTTCCGAGCCCGCATCCGTGACCCACGAACCGGCAGACTTATTCGTAATCCCAATTATAGACTGTCGGCTCAATCCAGTGAATTCACCATGTCAGGATCTCCTAACAACAACCTTTTTGGGAGAGTTCTGGTGACAAGCTACCTGATGGACTATATGAGAGGATACAGGAAGCAATCGCTTCGTACGGGCGCATCGGAGGATGTAACCAATGAGAAACTGGAAAAGAAGTTAAATGAAAATCAACAAACCATGAATGGCGTGCTGGAAGCCATTAAACAAATCAAAAAAAAGCTCGGCATCGAACTTGAGGAAGAAGAGAACTATTATGACACCGAATCTGAGGCCGAGGCAGATGATGGGGTTGGAGAAGGTCACCCCAAGTCCAAAAATGGAGGCCCAAAACCTAAGTCATTTGGTGAGGTTAGGTCCAAATCTATACTGAATAACTCTAGAACTTCGGAGGACCCTTACGTCAAGAAACTTGAGGAGAAAGTTGATATGCTCACCAGAAGGATGATGAAAACTGATCCGACCTTCACCGACCCCTGTATGGATTTTGCCATCCCCAAACATTGTGTATCGAGAATAAGGGACAAGGTTGAGGTGCCAAACATGAAATTTAGACCCTCTGAAAATCCATCGCATCACTTGGAGGAATTCCTGAGGCTGGCTCCCCTCCATAAGGTAGATGAAGGTCTCTACACCACAGTCTTCCCTTCCACTCTAGAAGGTAAGGCCAAGGTATGGTACCAAAATCTGCCCCAGCAAGTTAAGACCAATGCAGATGAGTTATTCAAAGCCTTCATAAGCCATTTCAGTCGCCTGCAGCAAAAGGAGGTCATTGTAGATGATTTGACTTCCATGAAACAAAAGGAGGACGAGTCATTCATCTCTTATTACGAGCGATGGCACTCCATGTTATCTGAAATCGACGAGTCTGTCCCCTTTAGGATGCAACTAAGAACTTTCAGGCAAGGAATCCATCCCCGCATCACTCGGCATTTTGGTTTCCAATCCATCAAAGACTTTGAGACTTTAAAGGACTTGTGTGTTCAAATTGAAGCTGCTAACAATGAAAAAAGCACACAACATTCTGGTTGGAAAGGATCTAGCTCCAACAGGAGGGCCACTAGCGCGCCTAGCCTCGTAAAACCGCTGAGACTAATTCCATCCAACGAAGACAATACACTCCGAGGTTCGACTCTTACCACCCGTTGGATATGTCTTATGCCAGGGCATTGGTAAGACTGGTGAAAAAGGGTATCATCCAATTGCCCCTGCCAACCCCTGAACCTGAAGATAAGCCTCCGAAGTGGGATGGGAACAAATACTGCAATTTCCATCGCAGTCGAGGTCACGACACCGAAGTATGTTGGTCTTTGAAAAATAAGATCGAAGGACTAATCCGAGACGGTGTTATTTCCCCACCAAACCCACCTCGGAAGCCTACTACGGCTTCCCAAAACCGCATTATCTGAAATCTCAAGGGATCCTGGTGGCGGGATTAGAAATCTTCAATGACTGTGCTGTCACCACGACCGCTACATTCATCCCGCCCAGGAGGAGCCGTCCACCTTTGGAATGGACTCACCTCGCTGGAGGTGGCATCTTTGGAAAGCTCTTCGAACAAGAGGCCCACAAGGAAGAAGCCGTCGACCCAGTCATCGCCACGCTTTCTAACCCGAGCTTTAATCCAAGTCTGCTGATTGGAGAAGATGGCGGCCACCATGAGATCACCTATGAAGAGAATAAATTCACTCTGTCTGTAGGATAGTCTGTCCCAAAGGTCATAGAGTCAGGTTCTAGTAGTCCTAAGTTGGTCGGGGTAAACCTGCAGTCCGTTGATGTACCCATTTCGCATTTAATAAGATGAACATTTCGCATTTCGCTACTTGTGCCAATACTGATAATAAATACAATGAACCCTTAAAAGAACAATCGACTGGTTAGGCCAAGCAACTAGAATGCCTCTCTCTAGACACTTGGCTTTAACCCAGATGAGTTTAATGTGGAATATGGATGAAGAAAGAGCGACGACAGTATTGAGAGTGTTGAGAAACCCAGATGGGTTTCGTGGTGAAGTTAGAATGCGAAGATCACATGCGACCGACCTAACACCACCGCCAGATGGGTTTTGGGCTCAACATCGCATTACCAAACCAGAACCAGACGGGTTTCGCCTCACTACACCGATCCCCAAGCCAGAACCTGCATTTCTTTTTTTTTTTTTGGGCCCTTCTGTCACAATTTCCAAGCCATTGTACTCCTTCCTACCATTTGCAGAGGCCAAAACTCCTTTCGGGCTCTCAACTCGGGCAGTTTTCCATTGGGCCCGATTATGGTCGCGATGCGGGTCCACGAGCTAATTATGCGTCTTCGCTAGCCCTGAAACTGTAGTTCGAATTTACTTAAGCATCTTTTTTTTTGTTTGGGGAAGTGGGAATGATCCCACCATGTAGGTCGCATATTGCATTACATAAGTTCCACGTCTCCCATCATGTAGGTCACATATTGCATTGCATAAGTTCCATGTCTCCCATCATGTAGGTCGCATATTTCATTGCATGAGCATCATATCGCTTTAGTCATAAGGTTAAAAAAATTAAAAAAAAAGAGTCCATGACCTTTTCTAAAATTGACCTTTTCCCGCTTAACTTGCTTCACTTAGGAAAATCTAGATGAGATCTCAAAAGTTTTCAAAACCTTTTCTTCAAGCTCTGATTTTGAGACAAGTTATAGAAGACGATCCGTCGCTTTGACTATCTTAGAAGGTATAAATGTGAGTGCCGCAAATCTTTGGGCTAAGCTTAGTTGATTGAGCCCGTCCCGTGAGTCCACATTGCCTAAAACTTGAATTGATTACTTTCATCAATTCCATGATCCCTCGAGCGACTCACCCATTAGTTGCATCTCTAGAACTTGTTTTGCATCTTGCTTGAGACTACATGTTTGCATAGCACGCTGTGACAAAGTGATTAAGGCATTCAATTTTCTTAAGCTACATAGCCAAATAGCCTTCCCTGCATTGTATTTACCGTTCTTTTTGCCCCGCCTAGCCTTTGTTCACCCCTTTTTTTCATGATTGAACCCTGACAATACAAGCCTTAGCCTATGATATCCAGTACCCCTTGAGCCTTGCTTGGTTGGAAGAGAGTCTGTCATTTTTGGAAGGAATAATTGGTTTGGTGTGAGCAAAATATGAAGTCTGGGAGAATCTGAAAGTCCCATATCTTGAGCGAATTTGGTTATGCTGTTCAAAGTCGAGGTTGTAATAGAAATTTCTTCTCCCTGATCACCCAAAAAAAACAAAAATCAAAAAAAAAAAAAATCAAAAAAAATTTCAAAAAAATAAAAGGGCGGTTAGGGAGATTCAACTTAAAGTCCAGAAAACTTTGACTCGGTTGTATTCGGTTGAGATGTTTTAGGATGGAAGGTGAAACGCTTTGCATACATTAAGTGAGAAGGAGAGTTTAGAGGATTTCATTGAAAATCAATCCAAGCATGGCTTTTAACTCCTCATTCCCAAATTTTACCGCTCCTTACCCTAGCCTAAGCCCCGCATAACCCGAAAAGTCCTTTTGATTGTCACTTGTGCATTGCATACCAAAGTGGAGAGCGAGGTTCTTACCAAGCTTATGGTAGTTTGCTTCTATTGGTTTGAGCATGAGAGAAACTCACATACATATTCAAAATTGAGTGTTTGAGTGTTCATTCCTTCCTGTGTGAGGTTCACTCTTTCTGGCTAGCTTACGTCCATAACCAACCGCAAGATATTTGCATTGTTCTTCGAATCTTGGTGGACTTATGCGTCTGAGTTACTTGTTCTCTCCCTTAAGATTCAAAACTTCTTCCTATCTCTTTCGAATCGAGTTTTGATCTTGTCCAGATTAATCTTTGTGCTTGCTTGTTAGTTCGACTTTGTGTTGATCGAAAATCCTTTATCCCGATTGTTTTCAGATATACGTAAAGTCATAATCGCATTGCATAACACCATCATTACATGAGCATTGCATCAATACCGCATTAGTACATAAGTATAGAAAATGCATTTAGTACATCATTGCATAGCATTGTCCTAAGTACATAGCAAAGAGTCGTGTATAGCATAGCATAGGAATCCTGCAGACGCATCGCTCGTCATCACGCTGCACCTCTGCCGCCACCGCCACTAGCGTTATCACTCTATGGACCCCGCTTCCACCGATCCGGCAGTAAGTGTCCCACTGGTAGTAAGAGGAGTCTACCATCTCAGACGCTACCGAGCGGATAGGTGCAAGACTTCGCACGCCGCATTTTCGAGTGACGCCGCAGAAAAATTCAATCGAGTTTCCATTAAGCCGGGCTGTTTGAATCCAAAAAGGAAGCAAGTCACTAAAGAACTATCAATTGACTCGCTTAGCAAGAGTTAAATCAAATCGCACTAAATCAGGGCTATGCAGCTCAAGGGGACAAATCGATCGAATACATTTAGGTCCACAAAGTCCACCATGGAAAAATTCAAGAAGGAGCAAGTCACTACGACAACTATCAATTGACTCGCTTTAGCAAGAATCGCCACTAAATCGGGGCTATGCACCAAGCAAAGGGATCGAATCCACCTAAAAGCCGTGACGAAAGACAGTGTGGGCCTTCTCTTATTCCATCCGGCCGGGCCTTTTCACCTCACCCGACTCATGAAAAAACAGAGAAGAGCCTAACACTTGACCAAACCAGACGGTTTGCTGGGTCGAAAATAAGCAATCGAGGCCGCTGAGCCCAATACAAGCTTATGCTCATGCGATTATGCTCAACTCGAGCCCGTTTTGAGACACAAACCGAGTAAATTCCGACCCATTTTGAATTTCAAATAAATCGATGCCTTCTCTTTATTTCTTGCAGAACAACGCATTTAAATACGGCCGCCATCGCCTAACAATACATGACATCAGCCGTCGCCGGGCTAATACGCGACACTTCACATCAGCCATCTCCGGGCTAATACGCGACACTTCACATCAGCCGCCGGCTAATACGCCGACATTCACCATCACCGCCGGGCTAATACGCGACACATCACCGCCGCTAATACGCCGACATTCACCATCACCGCCGCCGCTAATCCGCGACACTTCATCAACATCACCGCCGCTAATACGCCGACACTTCATCAACATCACCGCCGCCGCTAATACGCGACACTTTATCAATATCACCGCCGCCGCTAATACGCCGACACTTCATCAACATCACCGCCGCCGCTAATACGCCGACACTTCATCGCCCGCCGCCGCTAATACGCCGACACTTCATCAACATCACCGCCGCCGCTAATACGCCGACACTTCATCAACAGCACCGCCGCCGCTAATACGCCGACACAACGCGTTAGCCGCCGCCGCTAATACGCCGACACTTCATCAACATCACCGCCGCCGGCTAATACGCGACACTTCATCAACAACGGCCATCATCGGGCCTTCACAATGCGATAAACATCATATCGACATCGACGCAGGACCCAGCTTCCAAGCGTCAACCACTTCGTAAGCGTGCTTCGATTCATATCCAAGATCATCAAGACTACTTTGATCATCGTTTTACTCAAATCGATCAAAGTGGGGGCTATCTGTAGACGCTGAATTTTGTATCAGTATTTTAGTACTAGTTTTAGAAAATAAGCTAGCCGATTAATTTAGTAGCATGCAAGCCCCTCACCCATCTAAACCCGAAAGCAAACAAAATAGCCCATGAAACCGGCTGAGTTCAGTGAGGCCAAAGCCTGTTGAGCGGCAGAACCCTGGGTTCCTTGGGCTGAAGCTTGCTACTCAGCAGAACCCGTCTGGTTCTGAGGCCGAGTGACGCGGCGGCTATGCCGAACCCTAAAAACACACCTCCCTACTCCCCCATTCCACTATAAATTAAACCCTTCTCTCCCTTCCAAAAATACACCAGAATATACTAGGAGTATTGACACTAGTGTATTCTCTCTCTTCTCTCCCCCTTGCATGCTACTTCACTAAAGGTTAGCATAGTTGTTGTAAACATGTAGTTATTTATCGTTTTCGCTCTTTTTATTTTCATTATTTGCATGACATTAATGATAAACTCGTGAAATTTATTCAGTTCCTCCCTCTTTTTTCAATCTTTCGCTTTAATTTAATTCTAGTAGAGTCTATTCGTTTGAATAGGCGGGTTTGACGATTTTGATTGTCAAATTCGTAACCTTACCCCCGAATCCGTCTTTGGGTTCGTAGGCCGGAGTCTATTTCTCAGAAGTTCGTTGTTTTATCCTAAAATTCAACCGTGACTCTAACTTTTTCTCTGAAAACCCTTTTTTTACTTGACAAGGAACCTGACGGTTCCCTTGTTTTCACTCGAATCAAAGACATGAACCTGCACGGGTTCCCTGTCTTTTTTTTTTGGTTTTGAAAGAACCCAGCCGGGTTCTTGTTCCTTTTTCTTTTTTTTTCTCTCGGTTTTGTCTGTTGGAACCCAGACGGGTTCCTGGTGTGTTTTTCTTCTTTTTTTCTTTTCTTTCTCTTTTCGTCCTTTTGAAAGTCGAGTTTCGGGGTTAAATCAATTTGTCAATTAAAAGTGTTCTTAAAAGTTCAACCTTATTTAAGGCTAAGCAATCCTAGTCGGCTCCCAATCATACTTTTAAGTAGCGCCGCGAAAAAAGGTCATCGATCGAATTTTTTCGGTGTCTACAGATTGGCGACTCCACTGGGGACTTAAACTTAAAAAGAGGGTAAAACTTGAAAGAATTGAATTTTAGTGTTTTTGTAAAAAAGGGAGGAATTAATTTATTTCACATTTTTATCATTTTAGGCATACTGCATACCAGGCTACTCTTGGGCCTTTATGGCTGGGGAGCACAAAAGCGTTGGTTTAGGTTTAAAACTAGGAATCAACCCCGAGAGCGGGAGGTCACTACTTGTGGGATGCACTTACATCGCCAAGCATTTGATCTCTCCTCTCCCCGTGTTACACTCTAAAGGTTTCCTTGAAACCCAAAGAGCAACACCCCACACATTCTTCCTTGAATTCCATACAAGGGAAATGCACCGGGGCGAGAACATGTGGTACCCTATTCATCTCCCTAAACCTAGAAAAAAAACCTTGAATCTAAAGCCATGGTTAGGCTCATCCCGCATCTGTATGTCATGTGGTTTAATCCTGTAAAAGTCGAGTCCCAGTGTCTAGCCCATTCATGAGTCGGGAGTCGTTCTAGTCCGCGTAGGAACATGCGAGGTGCGTTTTGGCTTATCAGAAAAAAACCTTGAATCTAAAGCAGTCTTTTCTAAGATTGATTTGAGGAGTGGATATTACCATATTAGGATCTATGAAGGAGATGAGTGGAAAATAACATTCAAGACCAAGGGAGGTTTGTTTGAATGGTTGGTCATGCCCTTTGGTTTGACTAATGCCCCTTCTACATTCATGAGACTCATGAACCAGGTCCTTAGGCCACTCATAGGCAAGAGTGTTGTGGTGTACTTTGATGATATTCTTGTCTATAGCAGGTGTGAGCAAGAGCATGTCAAGCATTTGCAGGAAGTTTTAGATATTCTGAGTAGGGAGGAGTTATTTGGCAATCTCAAGAAGTGTCACTTTTTTACAGCCCAAGTGAACTTCTTGGGATACATTGTCACAGCAGCAGGTATCCAAGTTGATGAGGAGAAGATCAAAGAAATTAGGGAGTGGCCTGTGCCCACTTCTATTCAGCAAGTTAGGAGCTTTCATGGCCTGACTTCATTTTACAGGAGATTTGTCAAGAATTTCAGTACCATTTTGGCCCCAATGACTGAAGTGGTGAAGGGAAAGTCCTTTATTTGGACAGCAGCAGCCCAAAGAGCCTTTTTGAAGAAGTTAAAGAGAGGCTTACTTCAACACCAGTTCTAGCACTGCCCAGCTTTAGCAAGGTTTTTGAGGTGGAGTGTGATGCTTCAAGAGTTGGCATAGGAGTAGTATTGACCCAGGAGGGCAAGCCAGTTGCCTATTTCAGTGAGAAGTTGAATGATGCAAAGAGGAAGTACAACACCTATGACAAAGAGTTCTATAGCATCATTAGAGCTCTTCAACACTAGAGGCACTACCTTATTGGAGCATAATTCATTCTACACAGTGATCATGAGGCCTTGAAGTTCATTCAAGGGCAGCACAAGCTCAACACTAGACATGCTGCTTGGGTAGAGTTCATGCAGCAGTTTCACTTCGTGATTCACCACAAATCAGGAGTGCTAAACAAAGGAGCAGATGCATTGAGTAGAAGGTATATGTTGCTTCATATACGTGATTCTAGAATTGTTGGTTTTGAGCATTTGAAAGCTTTGTATCAGGAGGATGGAGACTTTAAACGGGTGTACCAAAAGTGCCAGCAGCAACCCCAGGGTCTGTATCACATAAACCAGGGTTATTTGTTCAAAGGGAGCAGATCGTGTGTTCCTAAGAGCAGTTTCAGGGAGCTGTTGATCTCAGAAGTCCATGAAGGAAGTTTAGCAAGCCATTTTGGAGTTGAAAAAACATTGTTAATGTTGAAAGAGCATTACAGTTGGCCAAAGATGAGGAAAGATGTGGAGCATCTGTTGAAGAGGTACAATGTCTGTCAATTGGCTAAGTCACACAGCCTACCCCAAGGCTTGTATACACCATTGCCAGTTCCCAGCAGCCCTTGGGAAGATGTCAGCCTTGATTTTATTGTGGGTTTGCCAAGAATTCAGAGAGGGAAGGATTCAATCATGGTGGTGGTTGATACGTTTTCAAAGATGGCACATCTCATACCATGCCACACCACTTTTGATGCCACCAGAGTGGCTAAATATTCTTCTAGGAGGTTGTAAGACTGCATGGAGTACCAAAAACAATGGTGTCTAACAGAGATACCAAGTTTTTGAGCCATTTTTGGGTTACTTTATGGAAGAAATTGGGCACCCAGCTTAAATACAGCACTACTTGCCACCCACAGACTGATGGCCAGGCAGAGGTTACTAATAGAACACTTGGAGTCCTATTGAGAGCACTGATCCACAAAAATAAAGCAGGATGGGACACTCTTTTGCCCCATGCTGAGTTTGCTTACAACAAAGCACCATCCAAGGCCACAGGCTACTCTCCATTTCAAGTAGTCTATTGTAAAAATCCCATTTCCCCTTTGGATTTAGTTCCACTAACTACTTCTGTCAAGTTTAGTTTTGAAGCAGGTAAAAGAGCAGATCAAATCAAGGAGCTTCATCAGGAAGTGAAGGAGAAAATTGCCAAGTATACTGAACAGGTTTCTACATCAGCCAAACATAGGAAGAAGGTGACTTTCCAGCCAGGAGACCTAGTTTGGATCCACCTAAGGAAGGACAGGTTCCCCAGCAAGAGAAAAGGCTAGCTACTACCAAGAGCAGATGGCCCCTTTGAAGTGCTTGAGAAAATTGGAGATAATGCCTATAGGTTGGACCTATCTGAAGAGTATGGAGGTTCAGCAACATTCAATATATCAGACCTTCGACCATACTACCCAGTAGATGAAGACCTTCCAAGTTTGAGGACAAACTTTCCTCAACCTAGGGAGGATGATGGAAATCATCATGAAGAACAGCAAGCAGCAACAGCTTCATCAACAAAAGAGGCATCCATAGGAGCTTCACTAGCACTTTTAGCAGCAACACAAGGAGGAGACCATGTTGATTCACTAAACTCAGCAGCTAAGGAAGCATTTCTAGCAGAAACAACAAGCTTCCGAATCCCAGCAAGGACAGCAGGTCATTCAGCATGTCACTCAACAGTTCAACTACCCAGCAGGAGGTTCACAGCTTCACTAGCATCCACCAACCCACCAACATCATCCATCCAAGCTTGTCACACACTTGTGAGACAAGTCTTGGCACTTACAGCCATCCAGCCCATCAGCATTGGTCATTCAAACCAAATTCAGTTCCCAGCAGCAACAGTCCAAGCAGCAGTCTTTCTCAATGTCCTATCTATTGATTGAGAAAGATTCAGCCAAGGTTCCCCATGAGTTTTTTGTTCTTTGCCATGCCATTTTCAAGTCCAAGCCAAGTCCCAGCATGTTCGAGCATGGCAACAACAAGTTTCAGATGCCAGAACAAACAATCCCAGCAGGGTTGTTTGTTATTAGTTTTTCCAGAACCTCAGTTCTGAGGCTAAGTCTTTGTTATCTGTCCATAGTGGTTGTTTTGGTCTTTCCAACTCGATCTTAACCTGTTGAGATTATATCCAGGTTAACTTTGGCGCGGGAATTACCTCAGTAACATCATTTTTACCCCCTTAGGCAAGAAAGCTCCCTGTTGGTCCATTTTGCCACTCTTTTGGCATTTGGTCCAATCAGGTTTTAGCTAGCATTTTCCTTTTATTTTCTAAGAAAATGTAATCCGGATCATATTAGCTAGCTGAGGATGTAATCATATGTATTTGGTTTTAAGCTTTGTAAGTTAGAATTAGTCTAGGGAGATTAGTTAGTTAGCTTATGCTTAAGCAGCTACTAATCAAACTAAGGTAGTCTTTATATTCTGAAGTTTCCAACAATGAAAGGCATCTCAGTGTTCATTCAATAGTAATCTCGAGTGTCTTAGAACCTCTGTATGTTTGTGAGTAGTAGATAACTCTCAAAGTCTTGGTTAAATTAGCTCCTGTCACTAGATTTTGGCAAGAATCCAGCAAGTGTCAGCTGTGCTTGATCATCCATGCTCTGGTGTGTCTGTAGGAATATGAATGTGAGAGTCCTTTGCCCTTGATTGCAATTGTGGTGTGTCTGTATCAACTGTAAGCAAGCCTATCTTTTATTTTCCTCGTTGGGTTGTCTTCTATTCCAGCTAATTGTTTCCAATTAGCTATTGTTATTACAGTCATTCTGGTGTGTATGTGAGTTGTATGATACATTCTAGTTCAATACTATGATCTTTAAGAGCTAGCATACATCACCAAGGATCATGTCCCTATATGCATAATCATAGGCTATGCGGCCTATGATAATATTCTTGGTCAACCGAGTCAATCACACAAGCTATGATCATGGGATTGAAGAGGATGCTTCTGGCGCCAAAATCGAATTCTGATATCGTAGGTCAAGCGACCTATGATGTTAAAACACACGGATTGCTGACTTGGCAGCAAGGCAGTGGACTGGGTTTCAATGGTGTAGGCCATGCGATCTAGGTAGAAAAAGACAAGGATCAATGACGTGGCGTGCTGAAGCGGGCTGGTTTTCTCTATGTGGGCCATGCGGCCTACGTGAGCTTTTCTGGGTCGGGTTAAGCTAAAGCAGTTTGGATTTCAACAACGTAGGTCAGGCGGCCTACACTTCTTTTTCTTGGGCTCGGCCTGCTTATTGGGTCCATCTGGGAGGCATCGTAGGCTATGCGGCCTACGCCTCTTAATGTTGGGCTTGGCTCGTTTGTTGTGCTCGTCTTGGTTATGTCATAGGCCCAGTGGCTTATGCTAGCTTTTAAGCTATGGTTTGCTGGGTTTAGGCGCGTTAGATTTGATCTTCTGAATTCATCGATGCAAATTCTGGTGTTTACAGAGATAGATGCTGTAACACCTCAGATATATGGTTAAGTGTGGCTTAAAGGGATTGAAATGACTACTTATATCACCAATGTGCACCTTCTTTCAAGGTAGCTCATCCGTTGGAAACTTCTCAGTGAAGCATGCTTAGCTGGGAGTAGTCTCATGATGGGTGACCTTCTGAGTTAAGTGTGCTTAGCTGGGAGTAGTTTCAGGATGTGTGACTTCCTGGGAAGTTTTCCTAAGCAGCGTGTGAGCGAGGACGAAGCACGCTGGAAAGACTTCTGGTGATTTGTGGGGCTAGTCAGCGATCCTTGAAGCACTTATCAGTAATGTTCGCGGCCAAGGAGGGGTCGGGCTGGGGTGTTACAGATGTGGTTTGGCATTCATTAACCGAAAAAATGATCCTTAAATGAATGTACAAGGTTTAGGATACTTGAAAGAATAGAAAAGTTTTATTTCAAAGCAAACACATCTTTATATAAGGATTATGCAATCTTAGTTGGCTCCCAATCACACCTAACTAGAGCAACGGGAAACGTAGTCTTTTGACTTTTTTTATGGTCCTACAGTCACCCAACCTCTACATAGACCAATCTAATAACGACACCATCACAAAGGATAAAGCAAGATTAAAGATTTTGGGAAGGGTTTTGAAATACCCATAAGTTCTCATTTCATCAATATTCAAACGTTCCTAAGTTGCTTACAAAAATAACTTAAGGTTCTATTCATAGGGGAGAGAAAATACACGTTAAAACCCTTAAATCTGACCCTATTATGGGCGTGACCTTCATGTGTCATGGATGTGAGATACATTTCTAGCGTGAGGGGGTGTTTTCCAGTCGGGGCTTATGGGCGTAATCAATGAGGGTTACGGCCGTAACTGTTAATGCTTGAATAAGGGTCTTCCCAAACTGTAGTAAGCCACGGTCATAACCTTAGCTAGTCACGGTCATGACTGTGTCATGATCATGACTTGGTGGGTCACGAATGTGATGCACTGACATGGATTATCCCTCTATTGTCCTAATAGTCCACCCTTGCCCTCAAGATGATCAATAAAGCTACTAGACAGTCCAACAAACTATGTGCATTGATATACCTACTGTTAGTGCATTAGTTTCCATTTTGACTTGAATATTTTCCCAAAGGAAGTTGTTGTTGGTCTACATTTTTCTCAGTCAGCTTAAACCATATCCCAACCAAACTAAGCAACCTTAAGTCAGTCCAAGGAAGCTCATTTGCCACATTGTTCAGCTGTGGAAAATCAGGCAGTGCAATGTGTGTCAGAATTCAATTTTGTGAAAATGATTAAGGGTAGTTGTGTGCCTGCTTGCTTGCTTGAATTCTACACTAATAACATTTCCCACGAAGGTTTTGCAAGTTTTCAACATCATCATCACTAATTGGCTAGAAGCTATCTAATAGCAAGGGAGCAAAAAATGAGAAACTCTCTTATAGGTTGTTCAAGGGGCAAATTTTGTTTAAGGTCCTTTTAAGAGTGTGTTAGTGGTGTTTCTGTATCTAACTCACCTTAAGGGCTCAGCCCTGGTGACTTCCTTTGTGTAGTGTTTCTATATCACTTTGGAATTCATCAAACTTCCTTCCTAGAAAGTTTAACTCAATTAAAAACTCAACCGCAACATCAACCTAGGATAACCCTTACTGTCTTCCATAAGTCGAGTCCTTGGCCTTGTCCAGTTGGATCATTGTGTCCAACAACCCAATTGGATCATTGTGTTCCTCAAAAGCCATCCTAGACCTTGTTGCTAGCTTGGCTCTCACCAAGTCAATTGTAGAATAACTCCGGAAAGCCAGTGTAAACCTTAGTATCTGTGTCAGCTGAGTTGCATTGTGATCATCTTGAGGCTTACATACATCGCGCATGGACATCATATAGCACTGGGGCGAAGATGGGTCACAGGCGTTACTATGTGATCATGACCATGACCTCTTGTTGGACCTATTCTCCTTCTTCTTCCTAGACGTTTACAGGTGATCCGGCCCAAGCTTGGAAAAATTGCCTTGACTAACCATTGATTATTCCGCATGGCAAGACCCGATGGTCATCATGGAATCGACGCAAATCGCACCTTGGCTCATATTTAGGTCGATCCAAACGGATCAATGACCCACTAACCATCCATTTTTCCTAGTTACACTCCCAAATAAAATTCTCTTTTCGAAGTCGTTGAATAACAATTTTAAGCTTTAGTTGGAGAAGGATAGTTTCGAGAGTAAGGAGAGAGAGGAACATGAGACATTTTGCAAGTAACATTTGAGTAGAAGGTTTTTTGTGGAGTTTAGTTCTTTGTGGATTGGATGAAGGTTTAAGGAGCATTTTGTAGCTAAGGGCAATTGGAGGAGTATAGAGAGGCTTATATGTGTTTCACAAGAGAGGGTAAAACTGGCATGACGGAAATGACAAGTAGCATCCAAATAATAATAAGAATCCCAATCACACCAATCAAACCAACCAAATTTTGCCTCTAACACTTCACTTCATACCAAAACAACCACTTTCCAAATATAATTCAAAAACAACCATGAATATCCAATGACTCGAATAATAACAAGTTCTCTAGAATAATATTACTTATATATGATAATTCAAAGCACCATGGAGTAAGAAACCCAACTCTTAACAGCTCACAAATTTAATCATCACTACTAGACACATCAAACATCATCCCAACATCATAGATTCACCAAAATCAACTCAAAGAGCCAACTGAACAATCAACACAGATTAAACGGGTTGGGTCGTATCCAGCAGATAATCGAGCAATAATCAACCTAAAATCCCTCTCAAACTTCGTCCATTTCTACCAAGAAAAATTCCACATATGTTAACATGGTTTTTAGGATTAGAATATACAAAAAATCGGCCAAAACACTCCCAAAGTCATCCAATCAAAAACCGAGTTCAACACATAGAAGTTTCTAGGTAAAATTTTAGTGTGCACTTGCTCAAAATTGATCAAAAATCCAATGAATTCTAGGATCCTTAAGATAAAATTTATATCCTCATACTCCTATCTCAATAAGGTATCTAATACATTGATCAAATATTAAGTTTGGATAAGTTAATTGGATGAAACAACATATCTAAAAATCGGTCCAATTAAAGTGTAAAATAACAGCTATAGAAAAATAATACCCGATTTCTTTGATTTTGTGATCTTGCTTTGATATCAAATGATTTGCAACATACAATATATTAATCGTGGGAGATAAATGTCTTAGGAACGCTAATAAGCCCATGGAATTCCAAACACTGGGTAAAAATTGACATAGAACTCATAGAGAACTCAGCTTGCTATTTTTGATATCTTATGATATAACTTGAAAATAAATGAGAGGCACGATCTTCTATAAAGAGATAATTAACCAAGATGATCTAGACTACCATGGAAAATAGAATAAACAAAAATTTCATTGTCTAATCCTCCTTGAATAGCCGAAATATCCACCAAAAATTAGCTAAATCATGAACCGCCACTAATCTTTTTAGTTAATGTCTCACACTCAAAAGTATTTTGAGGTAGATAGTGTCATATAAAGAGGAAGAGGAAGAGGAAGAGGAAGAGGAAGAGGAAGAGCAAACTAGAAACACTTTCTAGTGCAATGTTGATCCAATTGGAAATATTTAATATTTTTAAATAGATAGTATCTCACACTCGAAAGTATTTTAAGTAAACAACTTTATTTCTTGAAAATATTTCCAAATATCAAACACAATTAGCCAAAAATATTGCTAAGTTAGTTTGTCAAACTCTTAAAAATATTTATAAGTGGTATGTGATATCACTCAGATAATTAATTTATAATAAATATTTTCAAATTTCAATTTTACTTGGATTCTACTTAAATAAACGTTAAATAATTCTAACTTATTTTTAGCCGTGGAAACAAAAATATTAGTTTGTGAAACTCTTGCATATATTTGTGAAACTCTTGCATATATTTATGAGTGACATGTCATATCACTCATACAAGTATTTTGTAATAAATATTTTTTTGAATTTCAATTTCACTAGGATTCCACTCAAATAAACATTAAATAATTCTGACTTATTTTCCATTTCGAATTAACCTTCAAATGCATTTGGTTGAAGAAAATAGTGGGATGACATGCTACCAAAGATATTAGTACTAAGAAACAATTCTTCATACTTTAAATGGCCTCTTACTAATAACTAATAACGTACAAAACCCGAATTAACACTTGGCATTATTTGATTCATCACATGATCACATCAACCTACTAGTTGATATGGTCACAAAGAGACAGTATGAAAATCTTAGTCAAACGAAACATAACAATGTAATGTTAAGTGCAACTTCTTGTCATTGTCCAAAATCGGCGAGGATTCTTTTGACCGCCTCTTTGAAGTTGGACTCGTCCCACTTAGACCCCTACAAACATCAAGATTTAGTTAGTCATTTTATTGTACTAGGACCATACTTTATACTCCTATATTTAAAAAATACCACGCCCGTTTAATCTCAGTCTCAATGTTTAATTCCTGAATATATATGTAAAGTTTTATAAATAAGTACCAATAAGTCTATGAGTATACCTAAAATTAACAAGTGTATATGTGTTAATAAGATGAAAATTATAAATTCACAGATATATCAATGCATAGTTATGTATAAATTATGAACTCAAATCTCACATATATAAATATATGTGTGTGTGCGCGCACGCGCGAGCTCACACACACACACACACACACACACATATATATATATATATATATATAAGAACTGATCATATGAGCATGTCATTTTGATGAGCATGTGAACGTCATTGGATATAAGAAGGACATCAAGTTTTTTTTTTTTTTTTTTGAAAACACTAAGTATGCAAGGTGATGTCCCCAAGGAAGTATTATAGTTCCCTTTGCATACTTAATGTCCCCAAAAACAATTCTTGATGTCCGTAAAATCTAATCATGCTTACGTACATGTTCACCCAAATATCATGCTCATGTGATCGGTTGCGTATATACATACATTAACAAATCTCCTCTGTTTATATCGTGGGTGATGATGTGTGTAACCTCTATTTCCTTCTCTATTCAAATTAATGGGAATGCTCATGGCTATTTTAAAGGAGGAAGGGGGCTGAGGAAAGGGGACCTGTTATCACCTCTTTTATTTGTTATTGTGATGGAATATCTGTCAAGGAAGCTTGATAGCTTACAATTGGATCCTTGCTTCAATTACCATCCTGGATGTAAGAGATTGAAGATTAATCATCTCCTATTTGCAGATGATTTAATTGTTTTTTGTGCAGCTGATGTTTATAGCGTGCAGAAGATTATGGATGTTTTTTGGATTTTGGGAAGTCAACTGGTTTAAATGCTAATACCCAGAAATCTCAAATTGTAATTTCTGAGTGCAGTTTTGAGGAAGAACAGAAGCTTTATGAAATATCTGGTTTTCAAGAAGGTCATTTCCCTTTTAAATATTTCGGAGTTCCTATTACTTCTAACAAGATTTCAAAGATAGAGTGTTTGGGTTTGGTGGATAAGATGACTATGCGAATTCGATCGTGGGCTTCCAGGAATATTTCTTATGTTGGTAGAGTTGTTTTAGCCAACTTAGTGCTGATGGGAATTTTTGGGTACTGGGCAAAAGTGTTTATGTTTCCTAAAGGAGTTTTGGAGTAAATTATAAAGATTTGCAGAAATTTTATTTGGAATGGTTCAAGGACTTACAAAAGTCCATTTAATGTCGCTTGGAACATTTTATGCTTACCTAAGAGGTGTGGAGGTGTTGGGATGAGAGACCCTCAGTATTGGAATAAAGCTTGCACTCGTTAGTTGATATGACATGTTGCTTGTAACAAAAATAGCCTCTGGATCAAATGGGTACATACAAGATATTTGAGGAAAGATTGGTGGGAGTATAGCCCAGGTTATGATTCTTGTTGGTATATGAAGAAAATGTGTAATTTGAAGGAGGAGTTTAAGAAGATGGTGGATATCCATAAACCTAGGACTGATAAGGATATGAGTTTGAAAATTCTGTGTAATTGGTATATGGGAGAGCATCAGAAAGTCTCTTGGTATAGATGTATCTAGAATAAATATGCACAACCAAGAGTCTCGTTCATAGCTTGGATGGGGGTTATTAGAAGATTAGCAATAGCTGGTAGATCTACGAAGCATGGAAGTCAAATGGATCCTTTATGCTGTCTGTGTGATAGTCAGGAAGAACCAGTCGAGCATATTTTATTTGAATGTCAGATTACGCAATGTTTAGAATGAAGGTTGCAAATTGGCTAAATATTCAGGCACATTTTCAGAATATGGAGATGTGGATTAAATATTAGTGCAAGAAAAGAAAGAACAAGGAGGTTCGTGATATTGCAGCTGCTAGTATATCATATATTTTGAGTATGATATGGGATGCTAGAAATTTCAAGAAGTATAGAAATTATCCAGTAAATCAGGATGAGATGTTGAAAAATTTAAAGAAAAATATTCTATGTAAGGTGCTTCAGAGGAGAAAAAAACTCGAGGAAACATGATGAATGTTTAGATTTACTGTTAGCGTAGGATGTTTGTGCTTTGGGGTTTCTTTTTGTAGATTGTTTTTTTTTTTGTTCTACCTAGGCTGTTGCTTGGTTTTATGTGTAATTCTTTGGGATTTTGATGGGTGTAAGGGGTTTGTCTTCCCAAGCTGGTGCTTGGGAGATTTGTTAATGGAAATATATTGCTTGCTTTGCACAATATATATATATATATATATATATATATATATATATATGTATGTATGTATGTATGTATGTATGTATGTATGTATGTATGTATGTATGTATGTATGTATGTATGTATGTATTTGAAATACACCTGAGTCATGTTTTAAAGTGAAATTTACCCGAAATCAAAATACACCCGATCCGTGTTTACCCTAATTAACCAGACCTATATTACCTAATTATTGTTCGGGGGTAAAATAGTCAATTCGTGTGTAAACACAAGTTAAAGATGAGTTGCTAATTAATTATTATATCTAAGGGTAAAATAGTAAATTCATTTGTGAACACAAGGAGGCAGAACAAACACAACAACAACAACAAAACTTCCTTTTTTATAATTGAAAATTCTACCATAGTTGAATTTATTTTCAACTATGGTAGTTGAAAATTTTATACCATTCATTTATTAAAAATAAATTATATTTTTTAAAAAGATTTATATCCTCCTAAACATGGTTAATTATTATATCAAGTTACTTTGATCAACCTACATTGATTTTGAATTTTTATGGTAAAATTAATGATCTTTTCACTTTTCAACTACGATAGTTGAAAAAAAGTCAACTATGGTAGAATTTCCTTTAAAATATTCATTTTTGTAAAAAATTGTAACTTAATATATAGATTTACTTAGTGTAACAAGTCCTATGGGGAATATATATATTAATTTTAATTTTTAATGATAGAATTAAGGGCAATTATACATTTCAACTACCATAGTTGAAAATAAATTCAACTATGGTAGAATCTCCCCTTTATAATAGCTTTTTTTGAAAAATAACAATCACCCCAAATTTTATTCCGAAAACACCGACAACAATTCTTCCGAGATCACTTGGTTAGCAATCTCCAGAGGAACTCAATCAGACCAAATAACACTATGTTTGGTAACAGTGGCCCTTTTGGCTAGTCCATGAGCCACTTCATTATAAGTTCTTTAGCAAAAAAGAAAATTAACAGCTTCAAAACAAGGTAGCAGATTGATGCAATCTTTGATGATTCGCTGTGCCGCTGGTTTGCAATTCTGTCCACTTTTGATGCCTTCAAAAACAATCTTGCAGTCAGCCTCCATTTCAATTTTCCTCCACCCCTTCTCCTGTGCTAATTTTAGCCCCCATCTAAACGCTCTAGCTTCCATCTCCTCAATCCCCCAGGCTATCTCCACCGCTTCTGACGCTGCAAGCAGGACAACACGACCACCATTCCTCGCCACCATCCCCCAGCCTCCTTGACCTTGTTTACTGACTGATGCATCCGTGTTTACTTTCATCCAGCCTTCCATCGGTCTCCTCCATTGAGACGGTGCCTCTTCCCTTGGGTTGCAGTTCTGATCCACCTCCTGTGCTGCTACGAAATTGTGGTACATGTCCAGCATTCTATGCGCTACATCCCCCGGTTCACTCAAATTTCCCCTGAAAACTTTATTATTTCGTGCAATCCAAATGCCCCAGATTAGCATTATCATCAGTCCCTCCCCTCCTTTGGCAACTGATTTAGCCTTTCCTCAACCCATTTCCCAGCATCTTTGATTTTTCTTTCCTTTACATCAAGTCTAAGTACACTGTATCTCCAAACTTGTTGCGCCCATCTACAGTCTAGGAATAAATGATTGTTTGATTCGTAGTCTTCCCCACATTGACTGTAGATATCATCAACATCCACTCTTTGTATCAGATTTGTCTTCGTTGGGAGGGAATCATTCCACAAGCTCCAACAACATTGCTTCGCCTTTGGGATTGCATCAACTCCCCATACTGCCATCCTACTCCTCTCTCCATTCCTCGACGTTGATTCTTCCTTTCCTTTCTTTCTGAACTCAATTTCTCTTGCTAGCCTGGTGGCTGATTTAATTGTAAACACTCCATCATGGGTTGGTTCCTACACTAGCTCATCTTGATATGGGACTTCACTTAGTGGGATTGTTTTAATGGCTCGGACTGTGCGATTGTCAAAGCATTGGTTCAGTAGATCATCTCTCCAGCAGCTTCTATCATGATCAATTAGATCAGACACTCTTACATCCTCTCCCAGCATGCGTGGGGGGGGGGGGGGGGTTTATCCTCCCCCCATCTACTCTTGGTAGCCACCTGTCCCCCAAAATTCTGATGCGCTTGCTGTCACCAACATTCCATATGCACCCTCTAGCAGAAGATCGCATGAACCCAGAATGCTTTTCCAACTAAAGCTGGGTTGATGTCCCAGCTTTGTTGCCCAGAAATTCCCCCGTGGGAAATATTTCGCCTTCAAAACCTTCGCCACTAGTGATTCCGGATGCTTCGTAATTCTCAACGCTTTTTTTGCCAACAACGCCTTGTTAAAACAGTGAAACTTTCTAAATCCCATACCTCCCTTCGCCTTTGGCAGACATATTTTATCCTAGGCCACCCAACTGATTCCATCTGTTTCCCCATCCTTCCCCCACCAGAATCGGATGCACGCACTCTCCAAATTTTTGTAGATAGGTATCGACATCTTAAAGCATTGCATTGCATAAGTGGGGATTGCTTGCACAACCGCTTTCAATAGCACCTCCTTCCTTGCTTTTGTCAAATGTTTTTCTTTCCAACCCTTGACTTTCTTCCAGACCCGATCTTGGACTATTTGGAAGACCATTTTCTTTGACCTCCCGATGAAGGTGGGAAGTCCGAGGTAACGGTCATGAGTCTCAACCGCCTTAAAACCTAGTTTCTGTTGGAGCATCTTTCTCGTTTGGTTGCTCACGTTTCGGCCATATGAGACTTTCGATTTGTCCACGTTGATCAATTGTCCTGAAGCCTTTTCATACACTTTTAGTAAATCAAGGACCTGCCCCGCTTCTTCCTCCGTAGCTCTTACGAAAAGAAGACTGTCATTTGCAAAAAACAGGTGGGACACCTTCAGGGCGCTTTTAGCCACTTTAATCCCATGAATTAGCTTTTTCTCCTCTTTGTCTCTGATAATCACTGAAAGGCCTTCTGCACAAATCAAGAATAGGTAAGGTGATAGCGGGTCTCCTTGCCGGAGTCCTCGTTGAGGCACAATCTCCGGTGAGGGTTTCTCATTCACAAGAATCTGGTAACGCACAGTGGAGACACATCTCATGACTAAATCCACAAAAGCATCCTCAAACCCCAAAGCCTTCATCATATTTTCAATGAAAATCCATTCCACTCTATCTTAAGCCTTACTCATATCTAGCTTCAGCGCCATATGACCTTTTTTATCGTCCTAGGTGGTCTTTTTTTCATGTAATGGAAGTGTTCAAAGACCACTAGGATGTTATCGGTAATGAGTCTTCCCGGGACAAAAGCAATTTGGGTCTTATGATTAATATGGAGGACGATCTTTAGTGTATTTGCAATGGTTTTGGAAATGAGCTTATAAATTACATTGCAGAGACTAATGTGTCTGAAATCCTTTGTGGTGGTAGGAGCTTTTATTTTTGGTATTAGTGCTATAAAAGTATTATTCACACTTTCAGGGGAAATACCATTATTAAGCACATCCAAAACATAGGAGATCACATCATTACCAACAATATGCCAAAAATTTTGGAAAAAGAGAGCAGGCATACCATCCGGCCCCGAGAACTTTGTTGGATGCATTTGATGAAGGGCTTTGTGGATCTCCTCTCCTGTAAAGGGCTGCCGGAGTCTTCTGTTCATCTCCTCCGAGACCTTAGGTGTCACCAGGTTCACAATCGGGTCTGTGTCAGTATTTCCTTGGGCCGAAAAGATATGTTCAAAGTACTTCACAAAAGTACTTTCAATTTCCTCCTCCTTATTCCTCCACACACCCAGTTCATCTTTAATATTTTTCACCCGGTTTCGCGTCCTCCTCTATGATGCCTTTTCGTGAAAGAAACTCGTATTTCTGTCTCCCGCACGAAGCCAGTTTTGTCGACTCCGCTGAGCCTAATACTGTTCCTCCATTTCTTCTATGTGTTCCAGTTCAGCAGTGAGATACCTCAGCTGGGCTATGTTCTCCTTTGTTGGGGATAGCCCCTGAACTACTTCAATTCTCCCAGAAATCATTTGGGCCTCCTTTCTCATGTTGCTTATGTTCAGGCTTAGATGCTTTTTAGCCTCCCTACACACGTTAGCAATCCTTGTGGCTATATCCATACTTCTCCCCCCATTCCAACTCTCAGCAAGAACTTGAGGACACCTTTCATTATAAGTCCATGCCTTATCAAAACGGCAAGGACGAGTCCCCTGTCTTCTCTTCCTAGGAATCTCCCTATGGGCCGAGCTAATCATGACAACTGGCACATGATCAGATCTTCTCTTGTGCATATGGATTACCCTATTCCAAGGAAAGATCTCTCTCCAACCATTAGTAGCTAAGAAGTAGTCCAATCTCTCCTGTACATTTATTTCCTCCTCCCTCCCGTTTGTCCACGTGTAGGGTTGTCCCTCAAAACCCAGGTCCACCAACCCACAATCATCTACTGCCTCCCTAAAGCCTTCTATTTCTCTTATGTCCTTGGGATTACCACCCATCTTCTCATCCTGTCCCATGATACAGTTAAAGTCCCCCCCCCACACATCCAAGGACTCTCGTCGTTCCCTCTTATTCTTCTCATCAACTCCCAAGTTCTATGCTTTTCTTCATCAGTGGGAAAGCCATAAAAGCCCGAGAACCTCTATAATCTTCTCCCGTTTTCATGCACATTTTCCGCATCTATGTGGTTCAGAGACATGGACAAGAGATTAAGATTTATATTGGAGTTCCACAACATGGCGAGACCCCTACTTCTTTCTCTTCCTCTCCTACACAGCCCATATAAACCCCATTCTCCATGCATAAGCGTATTCTAAGCTGGTTTATCTCCCATTCCTTCAGTCTGGTCTCATTAAGAAAGACCAAATCAGGATCTTCTTCTTTTAGGAGCTGGGTTAGCCCCCTAACTGCACGAGGGTTCCCAAGCCCTCGGCAGTTCCATTGTTGTTCGCGGGACCGTTCCCCGGCCGCCGTTACTATCTCTATGAATTATGTGGTCTCATTCAGATCCTCTCCTCTACTCTTCTTCCTTTGGTTTGTGTGCATTTCATCCTCTCCTTCTGTCCCTATTTTTTTAACACGCTTCATCCCTTCCTCCTCTCCCCCCTTGACTCTTTTTGTCTTTGCACTCTCTTCCATCGTTTCCTTTCTTCCATCAACACAGTATTTTCTGCATTGGTAGTGTTCTTCTCTTTTTCAGCCTCATCATCTTTCTTCCTTTGCACAGGCTCTCCACTTCGGATTGCACTGGACTCGTCTGTCACCTCTTCACTTCTACCTCTTTTATCAAGATCCTCCTGATGATTCTCACCATCATTCATTTTGACCTTACTTAATGATTCCACAACCTCTTCCATGCTTGGTGCCTCCCTCTGCCTTTCTTCCCTCCCCTCTTTTTCATTTGTGCTTTTTTGAAAAGTCAACCTTTGTTCCACTCCAGCTTCCTTTTTTGGCCCTATTGTTAAGCCTCGCTTTGGTAGCCACGACGAAGCTTTCATCCATTCTCTATATTTTTGCTTCTCTCCCTCCGATGTATCATCCTTTTCCTCACAGTCCCTCTCATTGTGCCCTAGCCTTCCACAATAATAGCATATTGTTGGGAGACGTTCATATTTGACTGGAAGCTCCATCCTCTTTCCGTCTCTCGTAGTAATGGGAATATGGTTCGGAAAAGGCTCTCTAAGGTCCATGAGAACCCTAAAGCGTAAAGATTTCTCCCATCCCCCTCCTTTTGTGTCGTCCATCTTTCTCAGAACACCAAGGTGATTCGCCAAGGCTCTGATATTCTTTTAGTTCCGCCCTTTGAACGGTGGATCATAAATTGTCACTCAGAAAGGGGTGTGAGTAAGGGTATTCGCTGCTTTTGACGGCTGGACCTCTCCTTCAATCTCCTTCATGCAAACCATTGCTCGATCAAAGGTCCACGGTTGTCCATCTAAAACCCTTTTTTTTGTCTCGCCAATGTGAAAACTGAAAAAGAAACAGATTCTTCGTTACTTCCTTGATCTCCATCCCTCGAGATAAAGACCACACCTTCTCTAGAGTACTCATGAAGAGAAATTTATTGTATTTCTTTTCTGTCCATAATTTCCCAATCAAACACAGTTTCAGTTGCGTGTCATCTTCATCGGAAACTTCATCTGTCCATAAGACATGCTCTTTCCCCTTATTTTTTGATTCATTCCTTCTTTCTTGATCCTCCATTGTCTTCCCTTCCAGAAAACACAAACTCGGCATCGGAAAAATCTACACAGACCTCGGCATACCCGGCAACCAAACCCTAGAGGCCTAGGAAAGAAACTCCCACTATCAATTAAAGGTTTAATTTAATTAATTACATATAATAATTTTATAATAATTAAGGATACATTTTAGGGAGATTCTACCATAGTTGAATTTATTTTCAACTATGGTAGTTGAAATGTATAATTGCCCTTAATTTTGTCATTAAAAATTAAAATTAATATATATATATTCACCATAGGACTTGTTACAATAAGTAAATCTATACGTTAAGTTATAATTTTTTACAAAATTGAATATTTTATAGGAAATTCTACTATAGTTTACTTTTTTTTCAACTATCATAGTTCCGCCCTTTAGGAGGATATAAATTTTTTTTTAAAAATATGATTTATTTTTAATAAATGAATGGTATAAAATTTTCAACTACCATAGTTGAAAATAAATTCAACTATGGTAGAATTTTCATACATTTTATTGGTTTTCTCAACAAGAAGAGTGTCAATCATAAATATGTATTAAATTTTAACTGAAACAATGTATTAAATTATTATATGTATAATAAAATTTATTTTGTAAAAAATAAAATTGAGTATTAAAGCATAAGTTATAATGATACGAAAGTTACAAAATAATATAATTTTATTTTAATTGAAAGCAACGATAGTTTTTAAACTTTTGCGTACCCAGCGTTAAGTCTTGACGAATTTGATATGAAATGCATCATTTGTCAAACAAAAAAAAAAAAACATGAATTTCATTAGTGAAAATTTTTATTTTATTAATAACTTTGTCTTTTTTTTTGTAAAAATCATTTCAAAAGAAAACCATTATTCTTCCATAAAAGTTCATTAACGACAAAAACCATTTTCTGTAAGTAACTTAATTATTTAAATAAAATTTAAGAAATTATTTTAAGTAGAACTTCAAAAAAATAAAATAAAATTATTAATTATTATTAATTTTGTAACATATTATCATTTATTTTATAATTATTTGTGTAACTTATCATCATTCATAATCATCTTACATTAAAGCATATGTTACTAAAAAATATTCACCACCGTTAATAACCTTATGATTATAAATAAAGGTGCTACTCTCCTCCTTTCCTCTGGTTACTTTTTTTGTAAGTCACTTTACAACTTTCTTTTTAAAATTTTCATTGTAATGTCTTAATTATTTTTCTCTTTTAGTTCTTGATTTTACTAATTCGATCACATCTGATTTTACTTTTTTTCATTGTAGTGTCTTAATTATTTTTCTTTTTTAACTCTTCCAGTATTTTACTTTTTGCTTGATTTTATTAGTGGTCACATAATCAGTCAAGAATTGAAGAGTGTGTAATGGAGTTTTGACTTTGTTCTTTTTGTTTAACGACAAAATTGTGTTATTTATGTTTTTGATTTCCAATTTGTTTAGTTTTATTAAACTTCTTTTGTTCATCTCTCTGTTTTAACTGGTGGTCTTTCCTTTCAATTGTCGGAAGCACCCTCTAACCCATTACAAAGTGTCCCCTTTCCTTGTGAGTAATTATTACTTTTTTATTATCTTTGATTATCTTCTATTAATATCTTCTATTGTTATTGTTATTGTTATGGTTATTGTTATTATTATTATTATTATTTGGGGTGTAGTTTTTTGTTGCTTGGGGTGGTAGATTGTTGGTCTACAGAGGTTGGTGATGTTGTTTTGAGTGTTTTATGGTGTTTGGTGTAGTCCTATATTTTTTGTGTGGTTGTGCAGTTTGTCTTGGAGAGTAATGGGTTAGAGGGTGCTTGTCCTCCGGGGGCGGGCGGGGGGGGGGGGGGGGGGTGGATAGGGCTAGGCAGGTAAAGTCGGTCAATAAATTACGCTTTGCTTTTTGGAACATTGGCACGCTTATGGGTAAGTCTTTAGAGTTAGTTAAAGCCTTAGATAGAAGAAGAGTAAATGTTGCTTGCATGCAGGACACCAGATTGGTAGGCAAGAAAGCTAAGGAGATTGACGGGTACAAGCTTTGGTATTCAGGCAAGTGTGGAAGTCGTAACGGAGTTGGGATCTTGGCCAGGAAGGATTTAGTGGACAAAGTAGTTGAGATCAACCAAGTGAGTGATCATATTATGCTCATTAAGGTCGTCTTAGGGGTAGATGCATTTAACATACTGAGTGTGCATGCTCCACAAATAGGTCTCTCAGAAGAGGTTAAAAGACAATTTTGGGATGAGCTAGATGTGACCTCTCATAGTGTCCCTAGTAATGAGAAACTCGTGGTTGGAGGGGATTTCAATGGCATATTGGGGCTTCCAACGCGGGATATCAGGTTGTACATGGTGGCTTTGGGTTTGGGGTCCTTAACAGTTGTGCGAAATCACTCTTGGATTTTGCAGTTGCCTGTGACTTAGCCGTTGTGAACTCTTGGTTTAAGAAAAAAGAAAGTCACGTGGAGACATTCTCGAGTAATTGTAAGGACTGTAAAGTGTTACCTAATGAGGAACTAATGAACTTGCGTAAAATTTTGGTTGTGGATGTGGAAGTAAAGAGCTTTAAATAGAGGAGTAGGGGTAGGGGTGTTAGTAGCATCAAGTGGTGGAGGTTGTATAAAGAGAATGTTCAATCCTTGAAGAAACGCATTACAGAAGACAGGTTATGGGCGTCAAGAGAAAATGGATGTACTAGGTGGGAAAAGATGGCTGACTGTATTAGGGGAGTGACTAAAGATATTTTAGGAGTTTCACATGAAGCTGAAACTCAAGTTAGAGGGACGTGGTGGTGGAATGATGTAGTGAAAGCAAGGGTGAAGGACAAGCATGAAGCTTATCATGCAATGAGGATATGTAATAGGAAGAGGAAAGCCAAGTTGTGAAGGAGAAGTATAAGTTGGCGAATCGAGAGGCCAAGAGAAGTGTTGCGTTGGCTAAAGCGAATGCCTTTGAGAGCTTATATGATAAGTTGAGCAGTAAAGAGGGAGAAAACGATATTTTTGAATTGGCAAGGAGTTGAGAGAGGAGATCGAGAGATCTTGCAAATGTTAGATGTGTTAAAGATGTTGGAAGGAGAGTTTTAGTCCAAGAGACCCAAATAAAAGAGAGGTGGAGAAGCTACTTCAACGCGCTTTCTAATGAGGAGGGAATTGTTGATTTTCAACAACGAGTCTACATCATAGCTAAGGGAGTCCAGTTCTATGACGTGTCCCCAAACATCGCCAGAGGAGGTCAGAGGAGCATTGAAGAAAATGAAAAGGGGAGGGGGGTAAAGCTTTGGGCGTTGATGGGATCCCCGTGGAGCTTTGGAAGTTCTTAGGAGAGGAGGGCATTTTGTGGTTGAAAGTTTTTTTTTATCAAAATTCTTAGAACTAGTCATATGCTAGATGAGTGGAGGAGAAGCGTAGTCGTCCCTTTATACACGAACAAAGGAGACGTTTAATGTTGCAACAATTACTGAGGGATTAAGCTTTTACGTCATACCATGAAGCTTTGGTAACGAGTTATTGAGAGGAGGCTAAGAGAAGCTACGCGCGTATCTGACAATCAATTTGGCTTTATGCCTGGTAGGTCGACAATGGATGCTATTCACCTTATCCGCAGTCTAATGGAGCAATTTTGAGAAAGGAGGAAGGATCGACGTATGGTGTTTATTGATTTAGAGAAAGCTTATGATAAGGTGCCTAGGGATGTCATGTGGTAGTGCTTGGAGGCAAAAGGGGTACAACAACCTTATATTCGAGTTATTAGAGTAATGTATAATAGATGTAGAACTAGTGTCCTAACGGTGGTGGGAAACACGAGAGAGTTCTCAGTTGATGTCGGGGTACATCAAGGGTCTACGCTTAGCCCATTTCTTTTTACATTGGAGATGGACGAGTTGACGAAGGGGATCCAAGATGAATTATTGTGGTGCATGTTGTCTGCAGAAGATATAGTGCTTATAGAAGAGTTAAGGGGAAGATTAAATGACAAGGTGGATATAATACTTTAGAGTCTAAGGGTTTTACATTGAGTAGGTTGAAGAAGGAGTACATGATGTGCCACTTTAGTGAGATGAAGAATGAGAATCCGAGTCAAGAAGTTACTATCAGAGAGGTGGTCATTCCGTGCATGGAGAGGTTTCAATACCTAGGCTCTGTCCTACAAAGTGATGGAGAAATTAGTGAGGAAAGTATTCACCGAATTATGGTTGCTTGGCAAAAGTGGAGGGCAGCTTCAGGGGTGTTATTTGATAGGAGGATATTACTCACCGAATTACGGTTGATTAACCACCCTGATTACATGTTTTCTAACAAGGGTAAACAACAAACATCCTACGTTACCCTTTTTCCAAGGGATTTACCAAAGGTGTCCTCAAAAATAATAAATGATACAAAAACTAGAAGTACTAGTAACTGACCTATGCGTAGAGTAACCAAACTTCGTCAATCAATCAACCGCTCTATTTCCTTGGCGATGAATGTGTGATATACTGACTTCATGACATTCCTTCAAATATGCATGGTTTTCCTTCACCAACATAGCAATCTCCTAAGCAACCCAGGAAAGTCCCTTAACTACATTGAGTAGAACTAAATTATCAACTTTTAGAAAAATCTTCCTAAATCCAGCCCGAAGTGCATTCCAAACATCGTAAAATTGACCATTCCCTCTACCAGTAAAATTGAACTGCATCCTAGATTGAACGATGAAGCTTGAAGCAAACGCCCCTCTGAATCTCGAATTATGTATCCTCTAGCCGCCTTATTATATATTCTCCACATATAAAAATAAATCTTGACCGAGCTGCTTGGAGGCTTGATCCAACGAACCTAGGAAGAATATTTAGGTTGAACTTGGCCAACATTTAACCCACCGGCATTTAAGGAATCCATTAGTTTATGAAGAATTCTCCATTCAGCTTAGGCTCATTTTGCTCAAATTAATGAGCTCTGAACTTGGATGGAAATATTATTAAAGGTGACTAGAATCCAAGTCTAATAATGCTCCCAGTAAGGGCAATAATTTGGTCAATATTATTTATAGATGCATCCTTCCCGCACTTGCTCAAAACCTCATGTAACCTTCTCATGACTAGAGGGGAGGATTTGAATCCACCCATGTTGATTGGCTAGTAGCCAAGTATCAAGAGTAGACAGACAACGAAGTAGAGTGTATTCTTCCATTTCTTAACCATCAATATAGAGAGGGCAAAACATAGGAATAGTCATTCCCCGAGACACCAAGTTAGCTCTAACATGTAATACTTGATGATAAACTTGCCAAAGAAAAGTTTTTAATTTTGGTTGGATGTCCAACTTCCAGATCCATTTAAATTCTCAATCTTCTCCAAAATCAACATTTTCACGAGCACGCCAAATGGTTGTCTTCGTTGAGAAATGACCGTTGCTTATCAATCCCCAACAAATAGAATCCTCAAAACCATTAGAAGGGATGGGAGCATAGCAAATTAGATCAATGGATTGTTAATTCTCAAGAGACTATTGTTTCTCTATATCTAAGGAGAAGTCATTTTTAATAAATTCTGAGACTTTAAGACTGGTACCCATATTATCCAAATTAAGGAGCCCATTAAGCTCTACCAGATTAGTTTGGCTACACCAATTATCAAGCCAAAACTTAATTCTCCTCCCATCCCCCACTTGCCACGCACCTTATACCTTTAGCAAGCAAAGGTCTAACCTTCAAAATGAATTTCCAAGCCTAGAAAATGTCTCTCCCGTTGACATACTTTGCATGAATTTGATCCACCCAAGGACCATGACCAAACATAACTTTCCATAGTAATTTACGCAAAAAGACATTATTCACTACTTCAGGTTTTCTCATACCAATCCCTCCTAATCGTTTTGGTTGACATATAGTGTGCCAGGCTACCAGAGGTATACCCTTATTTGAATTTAGATCTTTCTAGAAAAAAAACTACAAATTCTATCAATTGCCTAAATGTATCCTTCAAAATTTGAAAACAAATTCTGCCTTCCAAGGTTGCAGTTTTGTAGTTGCATTAGCAACAAGATAAGCGAAAGTATCTTTAGAAGGTCGATCCTTAAACAAGGGGCGACCCAATACTTGCCCACTATATTAGATTGGTTAATACCAAAGATGGTCGACATAAGGTTCTTATCCCTTGAGGAAGCTTCCTTCGAAAAAATCATAGAAGATTTATGAAAATTAACCAGTTAACCTGACGAGTTACAAAACTGGTTTAAAATCAAGCTCAATTTCTGATACTCTCCTATCTATGTACTACACAGCAAGAGACTGTCATCTACAATAAATGACAAAGGATCCTTAGACCTGCAGTGGACATTTTGAAGCCAATGGCACTTTTTCGTTGTGAGGTAGCCTTAGACAATTCAACAATTAAAACATGCACGCATAAAATAAACAAATATGGGGATAGCGAATCCCTCAACCTAATACATCTACAAGGGTTTAAAAAGTCGGGTGGTTCTCCATTATAATAATAGTGTAAGTCACCATCGTGACACACTCTATAATTGTGGTAATTCAATTCTGATGGAGATCTAATTTAATGAGGGCTTCTTTAAGAATGTCTCACTCAATTCGATCATATGCTTTCTCCATATCAATCTATAATGCACCCTAGCTATTTTTTTTCCCCTTCATTTTCTGGAATTTATTAAAGTTTTGATATGCTAAGACAACATATCATGAATGGACCGACCAGGAATAAAGACACTTTAAATTGGATCCATTAGTTTATTTAGCACCAACCTTAAATGATTAACTAAAATGTTCAAAATGATTTTATAAAGACTATTGCAAAAGCTAATTGGCTTAAAATTACTAATAGTCAAAGGATTTTGTATCTTAGAAATCAAAGAAATGAGCGCATGATTTACTTGCGGCATCATTCTTGCGTTTTAAAAAAAATGCTTACAATCATGCAAACATCCTGCTTCACATCACTATAATAATTCTGGAAAAACACAATGCCAAAACCATTAGGCATAGGTGCGATTTTAAGGCTTCTAGGTAATTATGATACGAGCATTGTTTGTGGAGGAAGGAACATTGTGATAATGCCATCCAAAGAAATGTGTTGGCGAACTTACTCATATTGTTGTCATAAATCTTTTTTCCCAGCAGACCGACTAACCCGATTTTATTTACACTGAGGCAGTAGACTGAATCAGTCTTCTTATTGGGGAAATTTAGCCCCCTTAGATTCCAAGTAATAATATTATTCATGGGGATTGAGGATTAGTGTTTGTCCCTCATGATCCTCACCAAACATTTGTTGGGATTGTAAGTCTTGTAATGGCAATAAGGAGGGAGTTTTTCTTCTCTTTTCCCTTCTTTCTTTGTCCCACATAGGAGGAATATTGTGGTTTTGGAGTGGTTTATATATCTCTCTTGTCTTGCTAGTGTTGTATTAGCTTGTGAGTGGTTTTATGGTGGAGGGCTAGGGTTGGGCTTCCACACGCGCGCGCGCGCCGCCGCCGCCGTCCGGTCCGGGCGCGGGTCGGGTGGTTTTGAGCCCGACGCTATCTTTTTGCGGGTAATCTAGCCGTTTCGAATCTTTGACCTGGATTATTTTCCAGAACTAATTCCTGGTCTTCCGCCTCCTTTATCTCCATGATCCTCTCCCCCGTAACTGCTTTCAGTTTTTCCCTTCCACAGTCTCCTTTTTTTTTTCCTATTTATTGAGGTCTTTGCTGGGTTGTTCCAGATATCGAAAACACACAGCTTTCTCATCTTTACCTTTCTTTCCAGGGCATTCAGTTTACCATACTCCAAGCTCTTAGCCTCAAGTGCACAGGTCTAAGGGTTGTCTGAGTTAACCTTGGGGAGCGACCGGCGTATTCGATTGGCACCGAGGTCGAGCCGTAATCGCTTTCAAGGCAGTGGTCCGTCCACGGCTCAGATTTGTGTCCGTTCCGTAGCTTTCCAACAATTTGAAAGCGATTACTCTGATCAATGGCTGCTCCACAAAAAACCCTCTCTGAAATTTATAGGTTCGATCTTCTTGATAGAACCAATTTCAAACGTTGGTCTCAAAAATTGCTTCTCTGTCTTGAGCAATTGGAGATCGACTATGTGCTGTCTTCTCCTCATCTGGATGCCGAAAATGATGCTACTGAGGCCGAGGCTGATCCAGAGAGCACCCCTACGAACACTCCGGTCAAAAAGCCTGATGAAGCCGAGTTGAAGAAATTGGAGAAAGACAACAAGGTATCTTGGAGTCATCTCCTCAACAACATGTCGAACCTGCTGTTTGATTTGTTCGTCAATTTCAAATCAGCGAAGACCATATGGAAGAAACTGCAGATCAAGTATGGCGCTGATGATGCTGGAAAGAAGAAGTACGTGGTTGGCAAGTGGTTGCAGTTCCAGATCGTGGATGACAAGCCAATCATGGAACAAGTTCATGAATATGATAACCTGTGCGTTGAAGTTCTAGGTGAAGGGATGAAAATGTGCGAGATTCTGCAAGCCAACGTTCTGATCGAGAAATTCCCTCCGTCCTGGTCTGATTACAGGAATCATCTAAAGCACAAGAAAAAGGATCTCACCCTTCAAGAACTGATCAGTCATATGAGGACTGAAGAGGCTAACCGTTTGAAAGATAAGATGATCTCTCTGTCTTTAAATTCTGTTAAGGCTAACATTGTTGAATCTTCCGTACCCTGAAAGAGATGATGAATGCTATGCTTTTGAGTTCTGGACTATCTGATAATATGTGGGGGGAAGCTGTTTTGACTGCTTGTTTTGTGCTTAATAGAGTACCCCATAAGAAAATAGACCGGACCCCATATGAGCTTTGGAAAGGGTATGCCCCAAACTTAAATTATTTGAAAGTGTGGGGGTGTTTGGCTAAAGTTGCTCTGCCTGGTCATAAACGGACCAACATAGGCCCTAAGACCTTTGACGTTGTTTTCATTGGTTATGCTCAAAACAGTGCGGCATATCGTTTTATGTCTTTAAGTGATTATTCTTTTTCTGAATATAGAGATGCTGAGTTTTTTGAGCATGTCTTTCCATCGAAAAAGGATGTTCCTAATGTTGTGCCTGTTATTGTGCCTAATGCTATGGCTGAAAGTATGAGCTTACCTGCTTCTAGTTCTAGAGATGTTGTCATTGAACCTAGAAGAAGTAAAAGACAAAGGACCTGAACTGTTTTTGGACCTGACTTTGTTACTGCCTTTATGGTAGAAGTGTGTGAAGAATACAAAGTTGAAGTTGTGTCTGAAGAGTTTGTTTCTGTTTTCCTTGTTGAGCAAGATCCAAAAACCTTTGAAGAGGCTGTTAGGTCCGTTGATGCAACCTTCTGGAAAGATGCCATTAACAGTGAGATAGATTCCCTAGAGTCTAATAAAACTTGGGAATTAACTGATTTTCCTAAGGGTTGTAGACCTATTAGCAGTAAATGGATCTTTAAGAAGAAATTGAGGTCTGATGGTTCAATTGATAAATATAAGGCCAGACTAGTCATTAGAGGCTTTGACCAAAAGAAAGGGATTGATTACTTTGACACTTACTCTCCTGTGACTAAAATAAGCACCATCAGAGCTTTGATTGCTTTGGCTGCCTTGTTTGATCTTGTTGTGCATCAAATGGATGTTAAGACAGCTTTTCTTAATGGTGACTTAGAGGAAGAAATTTATATGACCCAACCTGAGGGGTGTGTAGTCTCGGGTCAGGAGGATAAAGTTTGTAAATTGAGAAAATCCCTTTACGGCCTTAAGCAAGCTCCTAAACAGTGGTTTGAGAAGTTTAATAATTCTCTTGTGGAAAATGGCTTTAAAGCAAATTTTGGTGATTCTTGTGTTTATTCAAGGATGTTTGGATCAGATTGTGTGATTATATGCTTATATGTCGATGACATGTTGATCCTTGGTCCAAATTTGCTTGTGGTAAGTGAGACTAAGAAATTGTTATCTTCTTTATTTGAGATGAAAGATATGGGTGAAGCTGATGTGATCTTAAGGATTAAAATTCAGAAGACTAGGTCTGGTTTTTCTTTGTCTCAGTCACATTATGTTGAGAAAGTGTTAAAGAAATTTGACCACTTTGATGTGACTCCTGTAAGAACCCCTTATGATCCTAGCATATCTTTAAAGAAGAACAATGGTTCTGCTGTGTCTCAATCTGAGTATGCCAAAATTATTGGAAGTGTAATATTTTTGATGAACTCTACTCGTCCTGATATTGCTTATGCTGTGAGTAGATTGAGTCGTTATACACATAACCCTAGTAAAGAACATTGGAATGCACTTTTTCGTTTGCTTAAGTATCTTAAAGGTACTATGGATTGGTGTTTGCATTTTAATAAATTTCCTTTGTTGTAGAAGGATATTGTGATGCAAACTGGTTTCGATAATGATGAAGTTAGTTCTACTAGTGGTTATGTATTTACTTTGGGTGGAGGGGCTATTTCATGGAAGTCTGCAAAACAGACTTGCATAGCCCGCTCCACCATGGAATCTGAATTTATTGCTCTTGAGTTGGCAGGTCAAGAAGCATAATGGCTTAGAGGTTTGTTAGCAGACATACCTCTTTGGGAGAAGCCTGAGATTCCTATCTCTATACATTGTGACTCACAGGCAGCAATTGGAGTAGCATGCAAAGTGTCTACAACGGAAAGAGGAGACACATCCGTGTTAGACATGGTACAGTGAGGCAATTACTGAAGCAAGGTGTAATAACATTGCATTATGTGAGGTCCGAGAAGAATTTGGCGGATCCTCTCACTAAGGGATTAACCAGACGAGTTGTTCTCGAGGCGTCGAGGGGGGTTAGGGCTTAAGCCTATGGCTTTAGCTTGAAGAGGTATGGTGGATATCCACATGTCGTCAAACGAAGCCATACTAATCTTCGAGATGCACTACATTCCTATCCCTATGGTGCTAGGTAGTGCTTTAAGGATGAGTTTATATACTCTTAATGAATGCACGCCCGTTGTGGGGGGTGCTTGTGAGATGCACTGAAGGATTCACCGACTTTTGTGTGTGAGATTGAGCTATCTTGCTCTTAATAATTCCATAGTCACAATTTCTCTTGTGGTGGTCTATATTGAGATAGACTTGATGGAATTATCTAAGTAAGTGTGAAGGTTTGGCCGCCTTCTATGAGAGACTAAGGGTGTCTCTCTAGAACACTTATGAGTCCCAAGGTGTGCACATGGCCATAAAGGCGCAAGTATATTTTATCGCGGAGTATGTTCTTCTACAGGGTTGATATGTGTTGTGAGGGTCTCAATCAAAGTCTTTCAAGTTCAAGGCCTAGTCCACTTGACTAGATCGTTGGTTGTTGCCTCACATCACTAATGTGTCAATTCAAATCGAAAGATATTGACGCCTAAGTATCTGACCCATTCTTTTGCCCAGGTTTCTTTCTTGGTTTGTTATCCTTGTGTGCCATTAGTGGGGGATTGTTGGGATTGTAAGTCTTGTAATGGCAACAAGGAGGGAGTTTTTCTTCTCTTTTCCCTTCTTTCTTTGTCCCACATAGGAGGAATATTGTGGTTTTGGAGTGGTTTATATATCTCTCTTGTCTTGCTAGTGTTGTATTAGCTTGTGAGTGGTTTTATGGTGGAGGGCTAGGGTTGGGCTTCCACACGCGCGCATGCGCCGCCGCCGCCGTCCGTCCGTCCTGGCCGGGCCGGGCGCGGGTCGTGGGTCGGGTGGTTTTGAGCCCGACACTATCTTTTTGCGGGTAATCTAGCCGTTTCGAATCTTTGACCTGGATTATTTTCCAGAACTAATTCCTGGTCTTCCGCCTCCTCTATCTCCATGATCCTCTCCCCCGTAACTGCTTTTAGTTTTTCCCTTCCACAATCTCCTTTTTTTTCCTATTTATTGAGGTCTTTGCTGGGTTGTTCCAGATATCGAAAACACACAGCTTTCTCATCTTTACCTTTCTTTCCTGGGCATTCAGTTTACCATACTCCAAGCTCTTAGCCTCGAGTGCACGGGTCTAAGGGTTGTCTGAGTTAACCTTGGGGAGCGACCGGCGTATTCGATTGGCACCGAGGTCGAGCCGTAATCGCTTTCAAGGCAGTGGTCCGTCCACGGCTCAGATTTGTGTCCGTTCCGTAGCCTTGATCAATCCTCTTTTTCCAACAAAATTTTCTCAGATTGAATTTTTTTTTTTTTTAACCTAGGTCAATAGTAGTTGGTGGGGGAGATTCTTAACGTGCGGATGACCTGTAAGCCATAATGAGGTCGTGTTTATTAACTTCTTTAGCCTAAAATAACAATTGTCCCCTTTGCCTTTGCGAGTTATATGATGCAACTTTGTCGTGTCCTTCTGGGTCCCTAGTTTACTATGTAATTTTCACCCTCTATATTCCCTTTGCATGTTGAGTTTGAATCTACATTCCTCCTCAATGTCCTGGCCCCAAACATTTTGCAATGTTTACATTTGAGAGGTTTCTACTCATACTCTATTAAAATTCAATTTGGTGAGGATCATATTAAGAACAATGTCCCTAGTTTAATTTGCTGATTGGAGATATGTTATAGTTCATTCTACTTTTATATTCTATTAAAATTTTAGCAAAAAAACATTAAGAACAATGTCTTTGATTATATAGAACCATAATAAATTATGATGGCTATTGAATTTATTTTTATGAATAACATTTATGGCCATCGTTACTTATTTTGAAAATTCTACCATAGTTGAATTGTTTTTCAACTATGATAGTTGAAAACTTTATACCATAAATCTATCAAAATTAAATCATATTAGTTAAAAAGATTTATGTCTTACTAAGTATGGTTAATTATTTGAACAAGTTACTTCGATCAACCTATATTGATTTTGAACTTTTATGGTAAAATTGATGTTATTTGCATTTTTCAACTACGATAGTTGGAAACAAGCAAAGTATGGTAGAGCTTCCTTAAAAATATTCAATTTGGTAAAAGTTTATATTTTAACATATAGGATTACATATTGTAAAAGTCCTACGGTCAATATATATTAATTTTATTTTCTTAATGGTAGAATTAAGTGTAATTATACATTTCAACTATCATGGTTGAAAAAAATTTCAACTATGGTAGAATCTGCATACTTATTTTGAGTAAATTACATTTACCCTACATGACATTTGTGGTAATAATTTTTACACACCCGATATTTGTGAAATAATTTTTACCTCACCTAACATTAAGTGTTTATATAATTAAACCTCCTACGATATTTGATAATTGGTTTTTGTTGGATTTTCCAGCGATCATTAAAAAGATAAATGTGAATATACTTTTTTTTTACCCTTGATATTAATTCATTTTCATTTTTAATTTTTATTATAATATATTTCTTCCATTATAATTGATTTTTTACCCTTGATATTTTATAAGATAGTTTATAATTGAGTTTTTATTTTCAAAATGGGGAGGGATTGGGTTTTCGAAGAAATAAAGTAGAGAAAAGGTTGAGGTTTAAATATCATTTGAATTAATGTTAGGGTAAAAAGGTCAATTCATGTTTAGTTGAAAGTCATATGAATTAATATCAGGGGTAAAAAAACTCAATTCATATTTGTCTTTTTGATATTTGTCGAAAAATCCAACAAAAATTCATTATAAAATATCTTAGGAAGTTTAAATATATGAAACTTAATGTCAGGTAAGGTAAAAATTATTTCACAAATGTCAGGTGTATAAAAATTATTACCAAAAATATCAGATAGGGTAAATGTAATTTACTCTATTTATTTTGGTAAGTAGGTAGTTGGTGTACCCAACTCTCCAATATTTTGCCACCTAGATATGAATTTTTTTTGGTAGTTTTATTTTTCCCAGTCCCTTTTTATTTGTCAGTACATGAGAGTAAGAAGAAACCAAAACTAGCAACAAATTTATGGAGAAAATTAAAAAATTACTTAAATTAATGGACATTATTAGTAATGAACAATGGGGAATATTCATATAAATTTGGTAAAAATTAAATTGAAAATGTAAAATGACTAATAATTAGGTACAAAGAAAGTTAGTTAAGTGAATAGCCCCTCCGTTCTATGTTAATTGTCTAAATGTCTTTCTTTAGACTAAGAATTTCTCGAAGCATATTCTATCGAAAAATTACAATATTATATTTTTAAGATAGTATTTTTTAATTATGAATGTAACGATAATATTTTCATATTCTGAAACATTATATATGTTCATAAATTAATAATGTCAGTGGACAATAAATATGGAACCAAGAGATTAAATAATTAGGAACAAAGACAATGTTAATTTGTAGATTCGTTGACTATTTCCAGCAAGTTTTAAAGTTGGTTGAAAGGGAGATTTAATGCCAAGTTATAAGAATTTCTCCTTACTTTAATTGGAATATTTTGTAAAGTGGTTGACAACTTGAAATAGGCAAAAGTTGAAACATACCAAATGGAATTTCTCCTTACTTTAATTAAGAGGATTGCATATTTTACTTAAGTTAGGAAGTAATTTTTTTTTTTTTTTACAATGGTAAGTCGGGCCACCCACTAGGCCCCCTATCTCAAGGAAAGCCCAATGGGTCCACCAACCCATGGTGGAAGGGGGAAACCAGGCATGTACACCTGTTGCTGCTCCCGGGTTCAAAATGGGGAGGGATTGGGTTTTCGAAGAAATAAAGTAGAGAAAAGGTTGAGGTTTAAATATCATTTGAATTAATGTTAGGGTAAAAAGGTCAATTCATGTTTAGTTGAAAGTCATATGAATTAATATCAAGGGTAAAAAAACTCAATTCATATTTGTCTTTTTGATGTTTGTCGAAAAATCCAACAAAAATTCATTATAAAATATCTTAGGAAGTTTAAATATATGAAACTTAATGTCAGGTAAGGTAAAAATTATTTCACAAATGTCAGGTGTATAAAAATTATTACCACAAATATCAGATAGGGTAAATGTAATTTACTCTATTTATTTTGGTAAGTAGGTAGTTGGTGTACCCGACTCTCCAATATTTTGCCACCTAGATATGAATTTTTTTTGGTAGTTTTATTTTTCCCGGTCCCTTTTTATTTGTCAGTACATGAGAGTAAGGAGAAACCAAAACTAGCAACAAATTAATGGAGAAAATTAAAAAATTACTTAAATTAATGGACATTATTAGTAATGAACAATGGGGAATATTCATATAAATTTGGTAAAAATTAAATTGAAAATGTAAAATGACTAATAATTAGGTACAAAGAAAGTTAGTTAAGTGAATATCCCCTCCGTTCTATGTTAATTGTCTAAATGTCTTTCTTTAGACTAAGAATTTCTCGAAGCATATTCTATCGAAAAATTACAATATTATATTTTTAAGATAGTATTTTTTAATTATGAATGTAACGATAATATTTTCATATTCTGAAACATTATATATGTTCATAAATTAATAATGTCAGTGGACAATAAATATGGAACCAAGAGATTAAATAATTAGGAACAAAGACAATGTTAATTTGTAGATTCGTTGACTATTTCCAGCAAGTTTTAAAGTTGGTTGAAAGGGAGATTTAATGCCAAGTTATAAGAATTTCTCCTTACTTTAATTGGAATATTTTGTAAAGTGATTGACAACTTGAAATAGGCAAAAGTTGAAACATACCAAATGGAATTTCTCCTTACTTTAATTAAGAGGATTGCATATTTTACTTAAGTTAGGAAGTAATTTTTTATTTTTTTTTACAATGGTAAGTCGGGCCACCCACTAGGCCCCCTATCTCAGGGAAAGTCCAATGGGTCCACCAACCAATGGTGGAAGGGGGAAACCAGGCATGTACACCTGTTGCTGCTCCCGGGAATCGATCCCAGGACCTGTGGTATACCACAGTGCAGCTGGTAACACTTGAGCTAGAGCTCATTGGTAAGTTACGAAGTAATTCATGCAAAAGTAAGTAAATTGAAACAAAAAAAGGCATTTTCATTCTTGTTTGTACCTCAATTCTGAGCCTGAAGGTCATCAAATTGGATTGAGTTTCATGAGCTTCCATAAATACCAAGCTTGCTTCTCTTACTTTGTTGAGAAATTCCAGAACCCGAATGATCAAATGTGTTGCAGAATAACCCCCCTTGGTCACTACACGTAGATCCACCATTCTCTCACTACTTGATGTTGATTCAGACACTGGCGTAACAAAGACATTGAAGCTTTCTTCATCACTCACAGATGGAGGGGCAGCGTCTATTTCTTGATGCGTGCGTGATGCCTCCTCATTCTGTGATTGGGATTGTGCTTCCAAGAATTTGTTCCTTCGGCGTAACTCCTCCACCTGAGTTTTTAGTGAGTTCAAATACTCCTTTGTTGTTCTAAGCACCGACGCTTTGTCTTTCTGTTTGGTTCATTAGGAATGCATATATTGTTAGATAATGAGTCTATGAGCTGAAATTCATCATCTCAGTTTCACAACCACTGGACTAAAAAAAATACAAAGAATTAGCCTAACAATTTAATCGTATTGTTTGAATATATTGTCGTGTTAAATCATTCAACACTTCAAAAAGTCATTGTCTCATTCGTACATGGGCAACATTTTTATTTAGTTAGTGTTGGGTTATGAGACGAGGGATTGATAATATTTTTATTATATTGAATTGCTTAAGGAAAAAAATGGTAAGAAATACTGGATTGTTGTTATTTTTGAATTGCTTGATTGAATTGGATTAAATGGGTATTTATAGATAACACCTTCACTAAGTACAATGAATCTCATTCTCCTATTATACAATCTACATTCATGCACCTTGTCATATTCAATCAGTACTTCTTTCTATATTATATCCCCATCCAATGTTATTTTCTAAAAAAATAACTATTTAATACATCTAAAATTGTTCTAGAAATTTAGACTATCATTTTTCTAAAATAATTTTAGTTTTTTGCACTCCCCTGGGCCAATTAATCTAGAAAAATCATGAACTCTAATATGCTCTAGGAGGTAGTTGGGCTTCTCACGTGGAAGTGCTTTTGTGAACATGTCTTCCCGTTGTTTATCTGTTCTACAAATTTGTAGCTTGATTTCACCTTTGTCAACTATCGGTTGTTGCAAGTAGCCTTTGACTACCAAGCATGTCTTATATTTTTTAATTGATCCATCTTTGTGATGCTTGACCTTGTAGACCCACTTGAGACCAATAAAATCATTATTTTGAGGTTTCGCCACTAATTCCCATGTGTGATTTTTCTTGATCATCTTGATCTCTTAATTCATTGTCTCAATCCATTTTTCATCTTTTGTTGCTTCTTGGAATTATTGTGATTCACCAACAAAGAATGTCGTGATTGTGAGGCCACATTCATAATCTTGTAAATATCTTGGAGGATGTATTTCACGTTGACTTCTTTACATCAGTAGGAAGCTTGAAGGACTTGCCTATAAGTTTTGACTTGCACTACTTGAGGAAGGGTTTCTTGGTGGAGATGGGCCCAAATCAAGAGGTCCCTCTCCCGGATATCTTGAATTTGACCACATGTGGTGTGTGATTAGATAAATCTTCTAATCTACTCCATTTAGATGCTTCATCAAATATGACATCTCTTAAAATCACTCCTTTTTGGTTTCTAGGTTGTAGAGATGATACCCTTTTGACTCATTAGTATAACCAGTGAAGATGCATTTTTCTCTTTTGCCATCAAACATTTTTTTTATTTTCTTTTGAGATATGTAAATAGGCTATATACCCAAATACTTTGAAGTTATCTACCCTTGGCATTCTTTTGAATCATGCTTCATATGGAGCTTCATTGGGGACTACCTCTGAAGGAGGTCGATTGAGTATGTAAACTATAGTGTTGAGTAATTGTTAGGTAGGTCCTTACTTTGCAACACACTACAGGTTATTTCAACAATTGTTCTATTCTTCCTTTGTGCAACACTGTTTAGGCCCGATTTTGAGCCTAAATGCGTCCTTTTTCCTTAGGTTTTTCCTCGGTTCCGTGTGTAAATATTAGCATTTTTCATGTTATTTTCCTTCTTTTGTAGATTTGTCGGCTTTCGGATGCTTATGGAGGAAAAGCGCAAAACAAGGACAAATTAGGCTAAAATGTAGAGGGGTCGGGACATCCTAAGAAGACCAGACTCGAGATGAAGAAGAACCAAGCTTGGATCCTGAAGAGGAACCAAGCGAACAAGCCTTCAGCAGGGGAGTCACGACCCTGACGCATGACCTCACGGTCGTAACCCCCATTGTGCCTTGGCTGCTAAAGAGACGGGAAAAGAGTTATGGATAGAACAGGATTCACGGCCGTGACACCATTTCACACGTTGTGACACCCCCAAATTCTGGGTTTTTGAAGCAGCAACCTCACGGCTGTGACATCCACTTGTCACGCTCGTGAGGGGTGAAGAACCTTTCCAGCAAAATCAGGCCTCACGGCCATAACATGGAGATCGCCTCTCACTAGAAGATCTCTCATGACCGTGACATCCACTTGTCATGCCCATGAGGGATGCGAACCCAGCAATGTTCTTTGGTTTTATCCAAGGGTCACAACCGTGACGACCTATGTCACGTCCGTGACCATCCTGTTCTACCCATTATTTTTGGCCAAAACGACTGTGTTATGGCCAATTTTCTCTCAAATATATAATGTAAATTTCTTGATCTCTATAGAACACTTTTTATTTTCTAGTTTTATACTTTACACTTTTGAGTTTGTGCTCTCTCTTAATCATAGATTAGGTTGTTAATCACTTTTCTCATCAAGTTTAATGCAATTTGTTGTGGATTTATGAAGTTCTTGATTGCAATATAAATTTCTTGCATTGTTCTTTCTCTCCAAACCCTAATAGTGAGTACTCTTATCTCCTTTCTCAGATTATCATATTGTTATGGCTTTAGTTGTTGTTCTTAATGGCTTTGATGAGTGGTTTTATGCTAGTATTTGACTGTTATCCTAGAATCATGATAAACCTAGTTTCAACCTATGAGTTTTTTGTGCATTATAATTGTAAGTAGCTAAGCATCTAAGGGTTAGAGGGTGATTAGGGCCCTTAATGAGGGATTAGTATAGATTAGTGGGATTAAGGTTATTAATGAGGTAATTAGTATTCCGCCCTAGTTTTCCATTTGATAATTGGAGGATTTTGGGTGCCGAGAGGTTATGAATCCTTCCAAACATCGAATTGGAATTCTAGGGCGGTGTGATTGATTCTGAATCCTAACTCTGGCGAGAGGGATTTGGAATTGATCACTTAGGATTGTGTTCGTATATTATTAAGGACCGTTATACACGGGAATAATGACGGGCCTTGGGAAGTATGCGCCAATTTACTACTCTGGTGAGGGAAATTGACGCTAGCTATCGGTGCAATCCTTACATCTAATTACCAATATCTATCACTTCTAAAACCACGAAATTTGTGTTTAGTATTTTGTTAGGTTGGCCTGGTATTACCCCCGAGCCCTTATTTCCCTTTATTGATAAAAACCTTACCAAAAATTTATTCCAAACTCACGTCCTTAGAACCTTCTTAAGACTGAAAGACTGAACCTGAACAATAGGGCCCCAGCTCCTCGAATCAATACGACTGTTGTCCTAGACCTTAGGAAAACGTTAAACAAACACCATTTTGTTGTGGTGTTGACCCTATTGTTAATATCTTTTGATACCTTGTTGTTTGTAGAAATTATCAATTCATCCAATTTGAATTCACTTCCATGATCCGTTTGAAGAATTTTCAGATTATGCCCACTTTACTTTTTAGTAAGGGCATTGAATTGGAGAAAATAAGAGAATGCTTGTGACTTTTGCTCAAGAAAGTATACCTACACCATATGGGTTAATTCAATGAATAATAGGAAATATTTGTTCCTCCCGTGCTAACATGCAGAGTTAGGCCCCAAATGTCTACATGGACAAGTTGCAATGGAGCCTTAGTCATCCATAAAGTATTAGTGAAGGAAAATCTATGCATTTTGTCCATAATACAACATTCACAGATATTTTGTTTAATATTCATTGAGGGTGGTCCAATCAACATATTTTTCCTTTGCAAAACTTCAACGCTTGCAAAATTTAGATGGCTATATCTTTGATGCCATAATGTCGAGTTTTCCTTTTACTCTATGGGCATTTTTAAGGAAAGATTCTATTAGAGAGCATCGAAATTGAAGCAGTCACTTGATCAATCTTTTTATCAAATACAAAGCACTTATTATAAATTGAATTTCATTGAATTGAAGATCCTTTCTCCAAGAGGTGACATATACTTACAAGGTTTTGTGCTAGACTCAGGACATATAAGACACCTTGGATGTATTTGGTTGACCCATTCCAAGCCTTGGCAATGATTGTCCCTTTGCTAGTGATCTCCTGTGTGGTAGCTCCCATCACCAAGGGTATGGAAAATATGATGGAAAAATCTCATGGATAAAAAAATTAGGAGGAAAAAAAGTTTGGTAAAGTTTCTGTGATTTGGTTTATGTAAAATTTTGAAGTAAAAATTTGATTTCACATTTAATTTATTTTTCCTTGTTTGGTTTAAAGAAAAATGCATAAAAAACCTAAATTTGCATGGAAACTTGTAAATATCAAGTTCCCATTTTCTAGATCATACGATGTCATTTTGGGGAGAGATCAAGATCAAGAGAGAGAGAGAGAGAGAGAGAGAGAGAGAGAGAGATTAAAATGAGTGCGTGAGAGAGAGTGAATGGTGAAGAAAGAGTGACAGAAATATTAAAGTGGGTGTGGGTAAGAGAGTGTTGGAGAGAGAGAGAAGAGGGATGAGGGGAGAAATATTTTTAAAATAGGTGTTGTAGAGAAAGGGAGAGAAAAATATTAAAATAGGTAGGTGAGAGAGAGTGGTGGAGAGAGAGAAAGAAGAGAGGGAGAGATTAAAATGGGTGTTTCAGAGAGAGAGTGAAGAAGAAAGAGAAGGAGAGAAGAGGGAGGGAGGGAGGGAGAGATAGAGAGAGAGAGGGGGGGGGGAGAGAGAGAGAGAGAGAGAGAGAGAGAGAGACTAGGGGGAAGGAGGGGATGGAGCGAGTGAGAAAAAACCGAGAGACAGAGAGAGTCGCGAAAGATGAAGAAGAAAAGTGCTGACCTTCATATTTTAAATTTTCTGTCAACTTTCCTTTCATTTTTGAAAGGAAAATTTTCATTCTTTCTTACCCCAATTTTTTCATGCAATTTTTCAACTATTTTGTTCTATTCATTTTTCTTTAATCCAAACAAAGGAAACATTCTCATTTTCCAATTTTTTTTGTCTTTCCACCCATTTTTCTGTATTCCAAACACACCCTATGTGTTATAATTGATTTCACCCATTCATCTAGTTGAACAAAGGAGTTCATATCTCCAGTCGTATGGTTTGACCAACTACTATCTACATACCACACTTCTTCTTTCTGTTGCTGATTTTTAAGGTAAGAGTAGAAGACGCCTTCAGTTGATCCAACAAAATCACCTTTTTCTGTGAGGTTTGCTTCATCACGTTGATGGTTTCAATAATCACTGACGTGATTAGTGTGCCAACTGCATTTTTTTACACTTGTACCGACAATTGTTGGTATTGTGGTTGCTCATTTTGCACAATCTATAATAGGAATTAGAAATTTATCATGGTTGCTTTGGTTTTATAATTTCATCTTCCACGACCTCGATTATTTGATAACCCCTTTCTTTCTTTAAAATTTCGATTGCAGCCACTTTCTTTCTTGTTTTCTTCATTTGGAGTAAATTTTAATTTGGCTTGAAATGTTTGGTCTAGTAGCTTAATAAATCAATTCAACCTCTCTTCATGTGCTTGAAGGGAACCCATCAACTCTATTAGAGTGATTCTTGGTAAGTCTTTCAACCCTGCAATACCAACATCAATATGATCTAGTTTTGCCGGAAGACTCCGTAATACCTTCTAGACCAGCTTTCTATTTTCAACCATGTCTCCCTATAATTTAATTTGATTAATTAGATTGGAAACATGAGTGAAATGTACTTGAACAGTCTCTTCTTGTAGCATTAAAATTTTGTCAAACTCTCTCCATAAATTTTGGAAGTTGATAGATATGACCTTTGCAGAGCCTCTATATGCTTCACTTAGAGTGGTCCATGCTTCATTGATTGTTGTGGTAGCCATCATTCGAGAAAAAAATTATTGGAGTGATGATTTGGTGGATATATGCAAGCAGAACAATATCTTTGTTCTCATTTTCACGATACTCCTCCTTATTATCATTTGATACTATCTTCCGTTTTTTGTTACATCTTCATCACCACTCTTAGGAGGGTTTCCGTACTCCTCCACCACACTTCATACACCATGAGCCATTACGAAGGTTTTCATTTGAATACTCCCCATTTGATAATTATACCATTAATGACGGGTAATTTGAAGATAGACGAGTGTTGTTATAGAAGATTGGATGGAGATCACATTTAATTTTTGAAAGAGAAACTTTCTTTGTGATGGAATAACTTTTTGGGATGGATGGTGAGGAGATGACTTGAGATGCCTTTGACACCGCTATTGGGTTATAGAAGGAGGGATTAGAATATTTTTTTATTATGTTGAACTGCTAGAAGAAGAAGATGGTAAGGATGATAGGATTGCTGTTATTCTTTGATTTGCTTGATTGAATTGGATTACGTGGGTATTTTCAATTTACATTTTCACTAAGTACAATAAATCCTATTCAACTAATATACAATGTACATTTGTGCACCTTATTATATTCAATGAATACATCTTTCTAGATTATTCCCCATCCAATGTAACTTCTATGAATAAAACTATTCGATGCATCTAAGATTGTTCTAAACATTTTGAATATGATTTTTCTTGATTAATTTTAGTTTTTAACAGTTAGTTATCTCAAATTGTTGACTAAGCCAATTAGCCAAACTAACGTGATTAAATCTCCTAGGTAGGATCTCAGGAGTTTTTCAAATGCAATGAGTTCTACTAATATACTTATAGTTTTAGGTACTCTAAGGCCCATGAATCCTGTGGCCATATGTAATGGTGAATCAAAATGGCTTATTGTTGACATGGCGTACGGCGATGGAGTAAGACAATAAGGTAGTGTAGGTTATTCCAGCGATGAGGATATGAATAGATTTGCGAGGTAGATGTTGAGTTGCTCACCATATAAGTTAAATGGGAAGCTAGTCATTATTAATATTTTTCTTTCTCCTCCTTTCTATCAGTTTTTTAAGAATACAACCATATCAATTATATTATTGAGTCGGGTCTATACATTTTTCAATTAATATGAGCCAAATCTATGCTCGTTGTTGAAGAGTAAGCTAAATAAAATGACAAATTTTGACTTTATTGATGGGATTCTATAAATTCGATCTCAACCAATGAGTCAAATACAAACTCACTATTGCAGGTTCCATGTAAAGTCTGTATTGAACACCTAACCAAATTGTTAAAAAAAGTAAGGGTTCTTATTCTAGGATATGTGTGCTATATGCACGACATTTGTACTCCCTACCAAATTGTTAAAATGGATTAATATACATGTTTTTGCATAGAGGAAGCATAACAAAATTGTTAGCAAATTGGTACTTGTTATTTAAAGTATGTCTGGTCAAGAAGTCCTAGGAGCAACATACGAATCCATGGTCAAATGCTTGACCTCAATCTTTGCATTAATGAAAACGTTGAATGAAAGGAAATTAGGGTACTACCTACATGTTGTAGATAGAGTGGAAGCGGAAAAAGAGATGACATAAATTACGACAAAATTAGAACAAAAAATAAAACCAATGAAACAAATATTAAGATTTACGTGGGAACCTCAAGAAATGGGAAAAACACACGAATTACAGAAGCCAGAAAATAACCCACAATGAGATAAGAGAAGTAAAATACGATCACAATCACAATGTCTGATTCGATCATTGGGTAGAGATTACAATCGAATCTCAACAACTCTCTCTCACTCTAAAATAGTTTGAGATTACAAGGAGGGAGAACTCTCTCTTCTTGAAATCCGGAAAGAAATAGCACAACTGATTGCTCAAAGGCAAAACAAAAAGAAATAATACAGTTAAACCACTTTGGGCAGAAAACAACGGGGGAAATAATATGCGATTGACATGGTCTGTATCACATAGGATACAACTTGTGTTGGCCTAAAATGCCTGATCTTGCCTTTTGTTGACACCATGACCCATGGTGACCTTCACACGACCTATGTCGTATGATTTCGGGCCAAAATGAATGGCTTATGATCGATGGACCCTTAGGAGGGTCTAATGGTCTATCAAACCCCCAATCTCCACCGTGCACCATGATCCGACTTATCAACCGAAAACAACACATCGACCAAAACCATCAACATGCCCCTCCACAGGGCGTCGCCCCAAACAGTTTCGAATACTTTGAACAACCACCAAGCCTATGAAATGCTTAAACTTAGTGATAGGAAGTGGCTTAAATAGCATATCTACAAGGTTATCTTAAGTATCCAGCTTCTTAACAATAATCTTCCTTGTAACAATTGTATCTCTAATAAAGTGATACTTGACACTAATATGCTTGGTCTTTGAGTCATAAGCATCATTTTTGACAAGATGGATATCACTCTAGCTATTTGAATATATCACATTCTCTCCATGTAGCACACCAAGCTCCATGACTAAACCCCTCAACCAAGTAGCTTCCTTTATACCCTCAATAGCAGCAATATACTCTGTCTTAATAGCAGAAAGAACTGCTATAAACTAAAGTGAAACCTTCCAAGACATTGCACCTCTATACAAAGTGAACACATATCATGAAATGGAGCGCCTCCTATCAAGATCTCCAGTATAATCCGCATCAACGTAGCTTGTAACATCAGTCGTTGCAACTCTACCTATATCATGTACTATGCCCTTATCCAAAATACTATTCATATAGCGAAGGATCCACTTCACACCTTCCCAATACTCCTTCCCTAGATTTAAATTTATCTACTCACCACACTAACTACATGTGACAAGTTAGGTCTAGTGCACACCATAGTATACATCAAACTAACAACTGCTCTAGCATAGGAACATTAGACATCTTTCTAATCTCCAAATAAGATGTAGGAAAACACTAACCATACAATTATAAATTAGCAACAAGGGAGTAGAAATAGCCTTACACTTTCGCATGTTGAACCTATCCAACACCTTTTCCAGATACCTCTTCTAAGACAAGGAACAACTTTACTACCTTTCAATCTCTCTATATCTCGATCCCCAAAATCTTCTTTGATGCGCCAAGGTCTTTCAATTCAAAACTTCTGGCTAAGTTGAGACTTCAACTTACTAATTTTGACATGTCCATGGATGGTATTAACATGTCATCAACCAAAAAGAAGTAAACAATTGACCCATCATCAAACTGCCTGAAGTACACAAAGTTATCATATCTACTTCAAGTGTACCTTACAATAATCAATAAGGTATCAAACCTTTTATACCAGTGTCTGGATGCTTGGTTAAGTCCATACAAAGACTTCTTCAATCTACAAACATGTCCTCCTTTCAGCAACGAAAAATCGCTCTAGTTGTCTCATGTAGATATCCTCCTCTAACTCATCATGGAGGAACGTACTCTTTCCATCTAGATGCTCTAACTCCAAATCAAACATAGCAACAAAAGCAAGCAAAGTACGAATCGACGTATGCCTTACAATAGGACTCGTTGTAGTCACTTCCTTCTGCCTGGTTGCAACCTCCAACAACCAATATGACCTTCCACCTTGTACTCTGGACACTAGGAATACATTCTTTCCTCTTGTATACCCACTTAGTAGTTAGAGCCTATCGCCCCTCTACCAACCTGCACAAGTCTTATATTTAGTTCTTCTATGGACTCTCCTTCTTTCCTGCATAACTGCAATCTAATTAAAGGCACTAGGGCAAGAGATGACCTTCCGATATGTAGAAGGCTAAGCACCCTCAAGAGTATATATGCAACATTCGGCACATAAACCACGAATGCATCATACTCTTCAGTTTATCGCGTTGGTTTCCTAATCTCCCTCCTGAGACAATATATGGCTATGCAATGTTCATTCTCCACATGAGGAACTTGAGTCACAATCTAAGGCTCATCAACCTTAACTGTCTCAAGAATAGTATCAATAATTCGCTCCTACCTACAAGTCTCAATAGCTCCATCTTAAGCTCCAACCTACTCCATGTCGAACTCTACTCTCTCCTTAGCATTCTTCCGATTGATTGCACCATCAGAAGAAACTACATATTCCACTCCATATAACATTGTAGTTTCATTAGAAGTTATATCCCTAGATTGTATGACTTTCTTCAAGTCCAGAAAACACATTTTGTATCCTTTCGACTAAGAACCATAACCTAGAAACATGCACTTAATAACCCTAGGGAACAACTTCCCCTCATTCACATCGGCATAAACATGACATCCAAAAACTCTTAAAAACAATAATAAACATGATTACATGACCCAACTTCTTTTAGAATCTAAGAGCTTAATGAGTGAGGTGATCTGTTCAGCCAGTAGGAGGCAATAACAATACTTTTTGCCAAGAAAGACTTGCTCTTTGAAACCCCTGTATTGGAGAGCATGCATCGATCTTAATCTAACAAGAGTAAATTACACTTACCCTACCTGACATTTGTTGTAATAATTTTTACACACCCAACATTTGTGAAATAATTTTTACCTTACCTGACATTAAGTGAGAATAATTTTAGGGCAGAATCCGATTACTTCTTATCTGAAATGTGAAAAATACTAAAATGCCCCTATATGACTATATGAATGTACCATGTTGCCCTTAATATTGAGAAGAAAACGACTTAAATGACCTTTTCATTTTCAAAATGGGGAGGGGTGGGGTTTTCGAAGAAATAAAGTAGAGAAAAAGTTGAGGTATAAATGTTATGAATTAATATTAAGGGTAAAACGTCAATTCATATTTAATTGAAAGTTATATGAATTAATATCAAGGATAAAAAAGTCAATTCATATTTATCTTTTTAATGTTCGTTGGAAAATCCAATAAAAATCAATTATAGAATATCTTAGAGGGTTTAAATATATGAACACTTAATGTCAGGTAAGGTAAAAATTATTTCACAAATGTCGGGTGTGTAAAAATTATTACAACAAATGTCAGGTAGGGTAAATGTAATTTACTCCATCTAACTATGTCTTGTTGATCCTCTCAACTATCCCATTCTGTTGTGGCTTATTCACCAGAGTTCTGTATCTGGAAATACCATGATCTCACAAAATCTAATAAACTCTGAATCAAAAAAATTCCAAACCATTGTCTGTCTTGAGTTTCTTCATCTTCATGTCTGTTTTGTTCTCAAACGGAGCCTACCTTCTTGAAGTATAAGAAGGTCTCATTCTTGTGTCATAGAAAGTAAACGCAAGTCTTCCTCGAGAAGCTATCAACGAATGTCAGTATGTAGTGCTTGCCATCTAGAGATGGCACTTTAGTCGCTCCCGACTAGTCTAAATGAATGTAATCAAGGAACACTTCAGTTGTATGCTTAGCCTTAGAGAAACTGACGCTCTTCTATTTCCCACAAATGTAGTTGTCACAAAAACTCGACCTTGCCAACTGGTACGCTTCCAGAGCAACTCATCTTGCTCAAAATAGACTTTCCTTTCTCTCCAGTCTCATATACCATAACTTTGTGTTGTCAGCCTCATCAATAATAGAAACTGTTGATGCAACTCCTATCATTGTAGATCCATGTAAGATGTAAAGACTTCCCTGCCTGATTTCCTTCATCAGCACTATGGCTCCCTTGCTTATGATCATGGCACCATTCTCATTAGTGTACCTAGATCCTTTAGCTCAAGAGTACCCAAAGAAACTAGATTACTTGTCAGGAATATGTCGAACCTTCTTCAAGGTTCTAACAAACTACCAATTCCTGCAACCGTGCAGGTAGTGTCATTACCCATAACAATGATACCATAATCAATAGTGAAGACATTTATGGTAGGTACAACCAAAATCAAGAACTCATCATCTCTTGTTCCTCTACCCAAGTTTGGTACAACTAGAGCATCATCCATGGAAATAAACCCCTCTCCATCTTACTTAGACCGAACACAGTTTAAGGTACAAGATTTAGATTGATTATCTTCACTATCCCGCTTCTTATCTTTCGCTTTTTCCCACAACAAGCACTCTCAACATAACTGTTCTTGCCACCGTAATTGTTGTTCTTATTTCCATGGCGACTCCTAGACTTAGAATGGTTTTAGAATTCTCTCTATTACCATTCCTTTTCTGATCATTAACCCCTTACATTCGAGGCCTCACTAGCATCCTCGTTAATATAATAATCAAACTTTTCCTTAGATAATAGGTTGGATTTAACATCACTCGAATAAAAAGAAAAAGAAAACTAGTATTGCCATAAAGCATAATATCCTTAAATTGTTTGTATGATGGTGGTAGAGACAAATCAAGTGGATATCATTATTGTTATCATCAATTTTAACATCTAAAGATTGTAATTCAATAACAAAGTAACAACCCTATTAAGATGAGACTACATAGGAGTACCTTTAGGCATTTACAGCATGTGGAGTTCTCCTTCAGAGGATGCTTGTTGGGAATGCTCTTGGTCATGTACAACTCCTCCAACTTTCTCCAAAGCATCCTCGGGTTCTGCTCCTCCAGAACCGATATCAGAACATGCTTTGTCGAACACAATCGTATTCCTGTCAACACCTTGAGTTCCAACTCAGCCTACTTGGTTGGCTTCAAATGTTATATAATTTTATCCTTTAGTGCTTTAAACTCTTCATCAAATATCATTGCAGGCTTTGTGTTAGGATATTGGATTACCTTCCATAACCCATGCTGGATGAGAACAATTCTCACATGCGCCTTCCACAATGTGAAACATCTCCTCCCATCAAATTTTGGAATTTCACACTACATGATCGAATCCATCTCAAAACTAGTGCTCTGATACCACTTGAAAGGAAATTCAGAGTACTACTTGCAGATTGTGGATAAAGCGAAAGTAGAAATAGAGGTAGAAATTACAACAAAATTAGGAAAGAACAAAACCAAATGAAACATACACTATGAATTACGTAGGAAACCCAAGATTTGAGAGAGAATCTCAGAGATAACAACAACTAGAAAATAACCCACCATGAGACTGGAAGAGTACAATACGATCATAATCATAATGTGTGATCAGATCCTCGTGTAGAGATTACAATCTAATCTCAACACCTCTTTTGCACTCTCCAATAGTTTAAGATTACAAGGGAGGAGGACTCTCTCTTCTTTCACTCTAGAAAGCAATAGCACAAATGACCCCAAAGGCAAAATAAAGGAATAATAAAATTAAACCCTAACTTCACGCAGAAAAAATAACACGAGAAACAACTCATGGTTGATAAGGACCGTGTCTTCCGCGACACAAACCGTGTCATGCAAGACATAGCCTGTGTTGTCCTAAAACGCTTGATTCTTGCCTTCTGTCGATACCACGACTCGTGGTGAGATTCACATGACCCGTGTTGAATGCTATCAGGCCAAAAATGTATGCCTTGAGCTCGATGGACCCTTAGGAGGATCCAATTCGCCATAAAACCCAACGTTGAATTATAACAAGAGTAATAGCACGTATTTTGGGACAAAATAGTGTTCAAATGTCTTACATTATAAAAATATTAATACTTATTATGATTTTTGACACCAGTTTTTTTACATGCATTATTAATTATAAATTGTAAAAATGTTAGAGTGTGTTGATCACATCAATAATTACAAATGACACCCTAATCAAATGACCCCCATCCACTAGACATATGTTAAGCTTGGTTTTTTTTGGATAAAAACTACAAATAATAATATAACTTCATATAATTTATGTGCAATATTGTAGTTATAGAAAAGTCAATCATATTAATTTTTTTTCTCTATTTAATATACAAATGATGAAGACAAGCATTTAATCATGAATTAGAAAATGAATCTTGATCAACAACTATAAAATAGCTTACTTTTGAGCATTTAGTTGGTAAAATTTATGGAAAAGTTCATAATTTTTTCAAATTGACAAAATTTTCCAATGTTTACTTGTGTACAATGGACGAGAAAAAAAAAGTATTTGAAGTCCATTATTTCACATTAAACTTTCAGAAAATTTCCTTCGAAGGTGGAGGAGGGGGAAGTTTTCTTGGGAAAGTTTGATCTAAGAAAATTTTTCATATGATTCCATAAAACACACCCTCAAAACCTACTAATGGTATGTTTAGTGAAGATGTTAGTATATCTTATGAGTCGTGTACTAAACATATTTGGGGAGAGTTAACGTAGAAATCTATATTATAAATGCTAGAACATATTTTTGTTAACTGACTTAAAATTCTTCCCTCCCCAATCCCTGAATTTTCATGAATTAGACAACAGGAGTCATTGATGTTTTATATCAATTAATCTCAACCCTCCATTCACAAAATACTCCCCATCCCTTCAATAACCGCTGAATATCTTTTTTTTTTTTGGCCTTATAACTGCTTAGTCTCCCAATCCCTCTAGTAACTGCTCCATTCCTCTCTCTCTTTTTCGGTTACTACTCAGACTCCCTATCCCTTCATAACTGCTCTCTCTCTCTCTCTCTCTCTCTCTCTCTCGCTCCCCCCCCGGTAGTACCATGTCAGTTATGCAATAGATTTTAATATAGATAAGTAATAAGTAATGAGGTTCACCAGATTGCAATTGGGTCATTCTTCCCAATTACCCTCTTCATCTCACCACAACATCATCAATAATGGACCATTGGAAATAATCAGTGTTTCTACTGCTCTTTCTCTTCTTCATTGTTCTTCTTTCACCCTCCTCGTTGGGTTGACACCGGCCTCGCAACGGTTGGAAGCGAAAGTGAATAAACAGCGATTGGTGACTCGCGATTTGCCGAAAGAAATATGGGCGGTGCCGGTGCCAGTGACCGTGTCGCTTTTGGGGTGGCGCAGGTGTGTGGCAATGAGGGGCTGTGGTTAGGGTTTGAGAGAGTGTGAGTGAAATTAAAACAAAGATAGAATGGGTGCTGGGTAGGGAGAAAGGGCTTAGTAGTTGGCCCAATTTTTTTTTTTTGGTAGCAACGGAGGGGCATGCCCCAATTCATTCAATCACAAAATGAAAGCGTTACATAATGTAAATTCCACGGGCCTTCATACGATCCGCATGCAGTAAATATTGAACCTCAGTAGGTAATTCATCTAAATATTCAACATTTGGGTTATTCCTCTCTACAACTAGTTTAGCTAATTTATCCGCAACTTGATTTGCTTCCCGGTAGCAAGTAACCACATCAACTTTCCAAACTGTCATGTTGGGCCACATTTTGCATTGCGCTATCAGATTGTTGAGACCTGCATTTGCATAGTGTCCTTTTTCCGTAATCATGTGATGGACCGTCACAAAATCTACCCAGAGCTCGAGACAATTTAGGCCCAAACCCTTTGCCAACTTTAGATCCTCAATCACAGCATAGAGTTCTACCATTAAAGGAGGTTGGATACCCAAAAATTTAACAAAGCCTGAAATCCAGTTTCCTTCCGCATCTTGGATTACCCCGCCCGCGCCACCAATTCTTGGATCTCCTTGAGCCGACCCATCGGTACACAATTGGAATTCACTGATTCCCGACCCAGCCTAGTGAAGCATATGTTCGCTGGGATTTCTGATATAGAAGCCCCTTGCCATCCAACGTACGTCTTTGTTCATGAAAGCTTCCCGGACACGAGCGATCTCATCCAACAACCATTGACCTTGATTTTGAGGGATATTAGTGGGACGACTAAGAGAGCACCGATTCCGCCAAAGCTAGATATTCCAAAGGATGACGACGAAAGCTACCGGACCATGGTCTTCTCGAGCAGTTGATATTATACTGCTCAACAACCATTCTTTGAAAGGATTATTGAAGTCCTTGTCACCATACCCCACTACTGCCATCTCAACCCAAGCAGATTTTTCTTTTGGGCATTGTCTGAAGAGATGCTCAAAGTCTTCAATGGTGCCAGCGCATTCCGAGCAGTCGCCAATTGCTGTCATATTGCGCTTCACCCTATTTTCATGTGTCAACAATTTATTATTCCAAAGAAGCCACAAAAAAGCTTTTACCTTTTGAGGAACATGGAGCTTCCATATCCGATCCATTATGTCGCCCTTGTATCATCCTCCTCGGGAGGTCCCTTAATTATCTCGAGCGCTTTCGACAGTTTGAACTTCCCCCAAGGTGAATTTTCCCAGCTAAAGTTGTCAGCTACGCCTTCTTCAGCAAGCTCCAGCCGAGAGATTGTTTTGGAGAGCGCAATTAGGAAGTCTTGCCGCAAAATCCGCCAACTTCCAGCCTGCAAACTCATCCCAGTAATTTGCTACCCTTTTGTTGCTTTCTCTTTCAGCCATCGGGGCAATTGCTAGGTCAATAAGGGGCTGATTATCTGCCCATTTATCCAACCAGAAATGTGTTCTTCTTCCATCCCCTAAAGACACCATAGTACCTTGAGCAAGAAAATGTCGAGTGCTTGCAATCCCATTCTAACTATTTGAGCATTTGTAATGGGGTGCAATATCACTAATTTCCAAAGTGGAGTTATTTTTGTAATATTTGCCTTGAAGAATTTTTGCCCAAAGATGTCCTTCATTAGTTCAGAATCTCCACCCAAGCTTCACTAAATAAGCATCATTAAGATTTCTCATGGAAATCAAACCCAATCCTCCTCCTTCCTTACTCGAAGTGACTAGCTTCCAAGTAGTTGGCCCAAGTTTAATCAAGTTGTTTTTCCATTTATCTGTTATGTTACTTTTTTAATTTTCACATTCCACTGTTCGCTTGATATAATTACAATTGTCCATCTATTCCATATTGAAAGTTTGTCTCTTTCCTTTTTCAATTCTCCAAAACTGATTGTTGATTTAACTATTAATAATACTACTTCCATTTTTATTTATCTATCACCTGATAAATTGTGTTAAAAATTTTAACCGTTAATATCTTAATTTATATAATTATTCATCATACAAAATTGAAACCATTAAATTCGGAATAAAAAATACTATTCGAAAAATATAATATTATGTTTTTTTAAAAAAAATTATATTAAAAATTATTGATTAAATATTAATACTGAAAACCGTAAATATCGAATAAAAAAGAACGGATAGTGTATTAAATTTATTCTCTATCATCTAAAATCAAAATAAAATAATATTGTTCACATTCATTTTGAAAGGTACGGCTTGCGTCATTTCTCCAATATAAGTAACTTAATTTTAACCATCACTAAGATTTTAAATATTTAGTCACGGGCGTTTCAACCCCATTGCACAAATAAAATTCAATCTCTGCTTTGTAAAGCTTTCGTCAAAAAAATTAGCAAACCATAAGTCACGGGTTCAAACCTCAACTTATTCACCTCCCTTGACATCAAAGAACTAGCTATAACTATCTATATTCACCAGTGTGTTAAATTTACAAATCCTTTTTGATCTGGCTTAATTAGTTTCAGTAGATTATATTCTAACTTTTTTTCGTTCTTGGAGGGAGGCATTGTACTTTAGCTTTAGTTTACTAAAAGTTTATTCTAAAAAATATATTAGGTCTCTCACAAAAAAAAGATAAATTAGATAAGAAATGAGTATTCATCGTATACATTTTTATTGGTCCATTGTATATTGTTTGGATTCGCATTTGACATCTACTTCCATCATATTCTTTAATGTTTTTTGTTATTTAATTTATTTCCATATAATATTTATGTTCGTAATCATGTACCTTAATTGGCACGTCCAGAATGGGCAAAAAACTAATAAGATGATAAAGTTGGGACCATGATGCTCTATACTCTCAGTCTACTACCACGGTTCAATTGTGTAATGCAGCCTCTCATGCAACCCATTTATTTACCAAAAACACATGATAACCTTGGCCATGAAACCACGAAACTCAATGATATTGGACCATTGTCCAACCATGAGTAATAATAACCTTTTTGAATTTCCTAGGTAAATTTTATCAACCGAAATACTTCTTTAATCATTTTTATTTTCTAGCATGAATGCATAGGAACTTTGAAATAGCATATCACATGAGACCTAATAAATGTTTACCTATTTGATGTATTGCTTTGAATGACAATTTTTTACATAATATTTTATTAAAAAATTATAGTGTTAAATTTTTACAATAATATCGTTTAATACAAATTTAATGAAAGTCTTTCCGCATAATAAAATATTGTATATATCTAAAAATTAATGGTCAAAATTTTTAAAATTTACTTGATATATATACATCTAGGTAACAAATAAAAGTTAACATATGGCTACTCGTAAGGCGTACCTTGGTTCCTTGGGGGAGCAAGGATCTCAAAGCTTGGAAGCTTTCATTAATCTTCTCCCTTCTCTTTCTTTCGGATATCATGTGATGCAACTGAGTGGTAGTAGGGTCGGCACTCCCGCGCAAATTGGCTCGCTCATGTGTCCTTTTATAATTGAGCCCTCTAAAATATGTAATAGCACGCTTTAACATAGTTTGCCTCCTCAAATTCAACCTGAATTCTCTGCTACTCTGCCCCAAATTTCCTAAACCATATCGCCTAAAAGCACTGGATGATTGGGTCATTTGATATTTACGGTGCAAAGTAGGTTGTTGCCCGCTTGTTTGTTGCGACGTAGAAGAAGACGTGGGAGAAGACAAGATTTCTAAATATGCCCTTGTCAGAGCAGCGTCGGTGCTCTCCGGAGTTGGGAAGGGAATGTTGTGGAGTTGTTCATGTAGGTATGAAGATGAACATGAAATGTTGTATAACAAGGAGGTGCACTCAGGGCTGTCCATAGAAGAGGAGGAGGATGGTCGGTTTTTGTCTGTGCTTCGTTTGATTTCCTTGGTGGAGGATGATTCTTGTACTAGTTGCCTAGCAAAGTCTTCTAGGAACAAGGTTTTCATTTCCATCTCCAAGCTTGTCTATATGGATTCAAACATCAATTAAGAGTTTGTTATATTACAAGTGGAGTTAGATAGGCTGAATCTCTAATGTCATGATATGTATATCCTCCTTATACAACTAGCTGACAACGTACCCGTGGTATATGAGACATACCAAATTCTATCTCCCCTGTTTGGCAACCCAAAAACACTGCAATCTGCAACAATTTTTATATGAAAAATCTCCAACAAGAACAAAAGTTTGGACCATAAATTAACCAACCTTTATCCTAGCTTCCTGCAGAAAAAAAAATACATTATAAAATTAGCAAATCATAATCACATTTTTGTAATGCCACACCTTTTGGTGGACATTCGGTAAATGTTTTCTTTTTTATCTTAATTAATCTTATATTATTAGCACCATTTAAATCTAAAATGTTACCGACCTATTCTATTGTTCTCTCTAGAAAATTCTATCCTTGAACTCAAATGTCTTATTTCCTTCATATCTCTGGAAAATTTCAATTCAAAGATTTTGTGTGGGGGCTCCTTGAGTAGAGCTTGTGAAATTATTGTTATTTTGAAAGAGTTAGGGGAGGTTCATGAAGGGTTGGTGTCTCCCTCCCCTATTCAAAATTGTTTATTTAATAGTGATGGTGTTGCTATTACTAGTTTACCCCTGATGGCTGACTCCATTGTGCCTGAGATGCCTATTAAGGATAAGCTGTTGTACTCCCTTTTTATTGATAATCTGTCTATATTTCAATATGGGTAGTTCAAGGCTCAAAATTTTGTTTAGGAGGCTTGGAGATGTTGTTAATGCATATATTCCCACAAAAGAAGGTAAAAATGGTAAAAAAATTTGGTTTTGTGCGGTTTGCTAACAGGGATGATGGGGAAAATGTCATTAAAGCGATAAACCTTAGAATTGTCCATCACAGGAAACTCTTTGTTTCTGGGGCTAAATTCAACAAAAAAAAGGTGCTAGACCTTCGACTACAGCAAAAGGTGTCGAGAAATGGATCCCCAAGATGAATAATGGTGGTGCTCTTAGTTCGAATATTTTGCACATCTCATCCCCTTGTGTGGTTAACAATGGTTTGAGGAATTGTGGGAATGATGACACAGTTGTGTCTGACTCTCTTGAGGCTTCCAAATGTGACGGGTCTGAGGATGCTTCTAGCAAAACTATTATGGACCCTATTAATGTTGTCTTGGATACCAACAAGCGTGCAAGCAAGTTGACTTACAAGGATGTTCTCTTCAGTGGTTCCAAAACCAATCGGGTGGGGGAAGAGATCATGGAGTCAACTCTGACAGTGATCGTACTCATAGCAACCTGATTAGATCCTTTGGGGCAGATGAGTGTGATTTACTTGCTGATCTTGAGAATTCAATTGTTGAAGCTACAAAGGGTACAGCCAAGAGAAAGAGAAAACAGAACATGGTGATGAAATCTAAGTGGCAGTTTGTCAGAGATGCAACTTGTAAGGTTGTTCATGGCCAGAAGAATGGTCAAAAGGTTAGGATAGCTGGGCATCAGAACATCTTGGAAAATGACAATCTTGATGACATTGATGCTAAGATTGACCGAAGAGCTGTGATTCTTTGGTAATGCTATAGGCGTCCGAGTCTTCGATGACCCACCAAAATGAAGTTATTGATATTTTAACATTGTGATTGAGATATGCAGGTTTTTTCTTTTGTTGTCATGGACACGGTAGTCCTAGTTATTTGCTATGTATAATTGTGTTTGGTTGTAGCCTTTACCTGTTGGAGTTGGTTGTTTGTTGTCTTGTAATGTAGTTTTGCTATTTTTGTGAACTTTTAAGCCTGTTGGCCGTGAACTTTTGAACTTTCAATAATCGGAATAAAAAAATATATCCTTGACTTCTTTGGTGGGGTTGTCATTGATCTTTTTTGTCAATGATAAGCCCTAACTAGATTAATTTCTATTCCTTTTGTTAGTTTGGTTTCACATTTACATAAATAAAGTTAGTTTCTTCTTTTGTAAGAGTTCTATTTGACCCTTAATTAGGGTTTTTAGTCGTTTTTTCGAGTTTTGTTCAATTGGTGACTTGGTGTGGTAATATGTTGGATGAAGATCGGCTTTCAAATTACTATAACACGAATTGTGATGTTCGCGATCATTTGTAAACATCAGCTTTCAAATTACTATAGCATGGATTGCCAGTTAGATTAGTACTAATTATTTAAAAGTTGAATTTCATATCTATGTTTTAGATTTCCAATTGTTCTGTTACGATTTTCATTGTAACTTTCTATTAATGAATTTTTTATGTACTGTTTCAAAAAAAAAAACGAGAATGTTAGCACTACTTTTCCAAAAAAAAATAATAATAATAAGCAAGACTATCTAATTCAAAGGAATTCATAATGCACAATTAGAAATTCTTATATAAATAATTTTTCTTAATTCAATTAAACAATGGAAAATTGGAATCTAATAAATCAAACTTTATGTCCATTTTGATATAATAAACCAAACTTAACTTTTTGTTAATGGCAAACTGTACTTAACATACTATTTTTCTTAGTGAACTTCCACCAATTTTCGGTTACCGAAAAAATGACAATAGTTGCTCGAACCTTTCTTCCAACACATTGTTTATTTTAATTAGGTTCATTTCAATAAGCAAAAAAACTTTCATGTCATTTTTCCGGTAACCGGAAATTGGTGAAGGTTCACTAAGAAAAATATTATGTTAAGTACAGTTTGTCATTAATAAAAAGTTAAGTTTGGTTTGTTAGATCAAAATGGACATAAAGTTTGGTTTATTAGATTCCAATTTTCCTTAAACAATCAAAAGATCTAAATCTATAACCATATTTAAATAATTCTTCCAGTCTATTAACCTAGCACTGTTATATATTCTCTCCATCACATATTATTTGTGACTTTAACTAAATTTTCTTTTCTCACAATATTTGTCATTTTAAAATCCAATGACATATTCCAACTTATTTTATCCATTAAACAAACTTTATCCTTTCTTTTTCATTATTTTACAAATATTATCTCTCTTGCGCCACTCTCCAAAACAATCTAACTATCCATCTAACTACTTTTTATTAGTTTTTTTTGTTTTTATCAAAACTAGGCCTCAACCCGTGAGATGCACGGAGTATATTAAAATATTTATTTTAAAAAATTAAAAATTTAATAGAAATTATAATTATAATTTAGAAAGATTATTTCAAAATAATTATAATTACTGATAGTTGCACCAAAATAATTTAATTCAATATTTATCTACTTTTTGATTAGTCGTAATCCCCTACAATTAATATCTTTTCTCCATTAAGCGGGACCCACAAACTTGACTATTAATATTATATAGATTATTATTATTATTATTATTATTATTATTATTATTATTATTATTTCAAAATAATTATAATAAATAATAGTTGCACCAAAATAATTTAATTCAGCATTTATCTACTTTTTGTTTGGTCGAAACCCCCACAATTAATCTCCTTTCTACGTTCAGTAGGTCCCACAAACTTTACTATTAATATTATATAGATTATTCCAAAATAATTATAATTACTGATAGTTGCACGTAAATAATTTAATTCAGCATTTATTTACTTTTTGATTGGTCAAAATTTCTACAATTGATCTCCTTTCTCTATTCAGCGGGACCCACAAACTTTACTATAAATATTATATCGATATAGATTATTATTATTATTATTATTATTATTGTTATTATTATTTCAAAATGATTATAATTACTTATAGCTGCATCAAAATAATTTAATTTAGTTTATTTACTTTTTGATTGGTCGAAATCCCTACAATTAATCTCCTTTCTCCATTCAGCGAGACCCACAAACTTCACTATTAATATTATATAGATTATTATTATTATTATTTATTATTATTTATTATTATTATTATTATTATTACAAAATAATTATAATAATGGATAGTTGCACCACAGGATTTATCTACTTTTCGATTGGTCGAAATCCCTTCAATTAATTCCCTTTCTCCAATCAGCGGGAGCCACAAACTTTACAATTAATATTATATAGATTATTCCAAAATAATTATAATTACTAATAGTTGCACCAAAATAATTTAATTCAGCATTTATCTACTTTTTAATTGGTCGAAACCCCTACAATTAATCTCTTTTCTCCATTCAGCGGGACCCACAATTTTAACTATTAATATTATATAGATTATTCCAAAATAATAATTAATGGTAGTTGCACCTAAATAATTTAATTCAGCATTTATCTACTTTTTGATTGGTCGAAATTTCTACAATTGATCTCCTTTCTCTATTCAGCGAGAGCCACAAACTTTACTATTAATATTATATATTATTATTATTATTATTACTATTAATATTATTATTATTTTAAAATAATTATAATTACTAATAGTTGCACCGAAAAATTTAATTCAGCATTTATCTACTTTTTGATTGGTCTAAATCGCTACAATTAATCTCCTTTCTCTATTCAGCGGGACCCTCAAACTTTCCTATTAATATTATATAGATTTTTTAATTTCTTTAATTGTAAATAAAATTTGGAAAGAAATAGAAAATAAAATACAATTAAAATTAAAATTGAACACTACTGTTTGAGACTTAGTAGAACTCTTTTTGAATCTAACTGTTGTCAAGCATACATGGATTAAGGATATATTTTTTAATTTCTTTAATTGTAAATAAAATTTCAAAAGAAATTGAAAATAAATTACAATTTACTGCGTTGTGATTGGTCTAGACTCCGAGAAACGCTCCCATGAATTTATTTCGTGGGGCCTACAATGATTTTTATTAAAATATAAAAATCTGACTTATAAGTTAGATGGATTTAGTATTTTTTTTTCCAAATGCCATCCATGTATTTGAAATCTTGGTTATTATAATTGGATAATTTGTAGGGTAAGATAGTTTTTAAAGCGAAATATTTGAGTCATGCTTGTTTATAAGGAGCTCAAATATATTTTTAATGGAAAAATTTCATACTATAATCGATAATGGATGAATTTCTTACTATGATCAAATCATAGTTGAACTTAATTGTATTGGCTGACGTCATTTTGATTTAGGGGTGTTTTGCAATTAATTGTTGACTGTTGGCTGATTTTAGCGGTTGCCTGTTTCGTTAGCTATTTGACTTTTGGTTGTTTGCTAGCTGTTTGTATGAAGAGTGTTTGGTAGAATTAGTTGTTTGCAGGGTGACGTTTTCTCTTAATTTCCAATTGTATCATTGGCTTTATTTTTAGTGTTTTTTAACATTATCATTTTTTTAAATTCATTTTTAGGTCTTTTGTCATACTTTCAATTCATTTTTAGGTTTAACATTAAGATTAATCAAATTCATGTTTAGTGTTTTTTTATATCGACTTACTTTTACAATTTAATGTAGATATTCTATACGAGTAAATTACATTTACCCTACCTGACATTTGTGGTAATAATTTTTACACACCCGACATTTGTGAAATAATTTTTGCGTTACTTGACATTTAGTGAAAATAATTTTTAGTGGCTGATTCCGGTTACTTCTTATTGAAAATGTGAAAAATACCAGAATGCCCCTATATGACTATATGAATGCACCATGTTGCTCCTTACATTGATAAGGAAATGACTTAAATGACCTTTTCATTTTCAGAATGGGGACGGGTTGGGTTTTCGAAGAAATAAAATAGAGAAAAGGTTGGGGTTTAAATGTCATATGAATTAATATTAAGGGTAAAAATATCAATTTATATTTAATTGAAAGTGATATGAATTCCTATCAAGGGTAAAAAAAGTTATTTCATATTTATCTTTTTAATGTTCGCCAGAAAATCAAATAAAAATTAATTATAGAATATCTTAGGAGGTTTAAATATATGAACACTTAATGTTAGGCAATGTAAAAATTATTTCACAAATGTCGGGTGTGTAAAAATTATTACCACAAATGTCAGGTAGGGTGAATGTAATTCACTCTATTTTATACACTATTTGTAGAAATTATATGTTCTAAACAATAAGTACATGCATAATCAAAATAAAACATAATGACAATATGAGTCTCTTATCCAAATTAATCGGAAAACAAAATGAAGTAGAAGATTTTGAACACAAGTATCATCATACAAAAATCTCATTGTCCAAAACAATAAAAAACGAAATGAATGAAGACTACCAAAATTAGAAGAACTAATTAAACCTAAATTATTTTGATGGCAATTTTGTAAGTTTTATGAAGTAGTTGGCCAAAATGATAATTTAAAATATAAAAAACCAACAACCATTTACAAAAAGCTACTCATAGTAGTTATTTACAAAATGGCTTTTTGGGGGCAAAAAGTTAGTTCAATCCGTTAACCCACCAAACACCTCAAATTGACATATTGATCTGTCAAACTGCCTAATATCATCCAAAAAATTATTTTCTCCAAAAAAATCACCCAAAAAGTTGAGCACCAAACAACCCCTTAATATGAAACTTTGTTGTGCGTCAAAGGGATATGAATGTTGGCCATGATATGAAGCATATTCAACTGAAAAGTAGGTCTAATTAGGTAACTTTCTTTATTGATTTTATGTTTTTAGTAAATATTAAAAAATTACTAAGATTATAATATATGATGACATATAAAGATGGCAGTACATTTAATTAATAATATCTATGAAATAGCCCACATAAGCTTGGAAATTGAATAGCCGATGTGGCTTGGCACAATAGATTAAGTGCATGTTTGGCCAAATTTTTTGAGAGCTTTTTAATGAAAAAAGTTGAAATTAGGCCAAACATGAAAATTTTTTAAAATATCTTCCAACTTTGTAGAAGTTAAAATTAGCTTCTAAGACCACTAGAAGTTGAAGCTACATTTTGTAGCTTTTAACTTCTAGCTTCTTAGAAGCTACTAAAGAAATTTAAATTATTTTTTTCACAAATATTTTTGAACTTTCCTAGGAAAAAAAATATATGCACTTTTCTATTTTTAATTAAGATACTTTTAATTTCTTGTGAGTAAACCCTATTTTCTTATATTATGTGATTTTAAGTTTCATATTTATTAGTATAAAATATGTAATGCTTGATAATAATATTTTCTTGCTTAGATAGAGTTCAATTAAATTATTTCATATATATTACATAAAAGTTTTGAACTAAAACCACTGCAAGTAAATTTAAAAATAAATAGGAAATAAAATAGTATAATAAGGAAATTAAATAGGTATTATAATATTTTTTTTAGAAAATAGAAGTAGAATAGTATAATGAGAAAAATTAAATATGTATTATAAATTGTTAAAAGTGAATAAACATATAAAAAGATTTGGTTTCAATTTTTGGGTTAAAAAGTAATAAAAATAAGTATTCATTAGCCAAACACCAATTAATAATTTTTACTTTTAAAAAATACTTCTATAGCATGTATTAACAAACACCTAAAACTTTTTGGAGAAACAGTTTCTGTAAAGTTGTTCTCAAAAAGTTATTTTGAAGTAGTTGCTTGGTCAAACACACCCTAAATATAGTCCATAGATCTGGACATTATTTGTCCCATTTATGTCTGCAAAAATATCATGTACTAGAAATAACATTATTTCTGAATAGAATAATATTTCTTAAAATTATGATTATACAACTAGCGTTATCATGTGCGATGCATAGAAAATCTTTCAATATTTGTATGTAATTTGCATAAATTTGGAGTAATTTTACAATAGAAGGCAATTAATTACTAATGAATCTGTCATGCGTCGATATCAAAACTGAAAGTCCGTAGTGGCCAAATGTAATGATTTACTTTTGAAATATTTGACAGTTTGTATGATTTTCTTTTTCAATTACGAGTTATTGTTAAGTGGTGAACCCTGATAACAAAGAGTAGATCTGCCACTGCTAAACGGTTGTTGTATTATTAGCCATGTCTCAGTTGATGTCTTCCCGGCCATTTGGCAACTTATAAATATAGATTAGAAAAATAATATAGGAAATTCATAAGATTTGAAAAATGTTTTATTACAAATATTATGCAACGCATGCTGATGAATTAAATTTGTGATATCTTATCAGTAACATGAGTGATTGGACATACGTACTGTTCTGAAAGACCTAGGGAACAAAATGAAATTAAAGGAAGGGAATTAAATCAAAATGTGGAGGTCTTTAGTTTACCTTGTAAAATTCTTGTTGAGACTGGTTAGATGCGTGTGTTTGGAGATCAACGTCAGGTAGCTCTAAGTAAGGGCTTTTGTTCTTGAATGCAAGTCCTGGTACGAGGCTGTTGACATACAAGATTCATGCAACACAAGCATTATTATATTTTCAAATTAAGGACTAGGTTAAGAAGAAGTATTAAGGAATATTCTAGTAAATTAACTTACTTATTCACAATAGGAAAAACACAAGTTTTGTACTCCTCAAACAATCTACGAGCTGCAGATCCAAACAAGGAGGAACTAGATGCTTCTCCTTGGCAAGGGCTTTCAACGTGGTAGTATCCTTCTTCACAATACAAGAAACTAAAACACAAAACATTGCATTTGAGCGTTAGCAAGATCCGTGAATATGGAATGATAGATATGGGAAAAATGCCCATAAATCCATACTTATGATCAAGGGAGTAGGTCCAAAGGCAAATATAGGAGCAACCAAAGGTGTTCACTAGATTGTGGAGGTAGCGAGCTCGGTCTTCCGTATTAAGTTGGAAGACTGAGTCCATCTCACTGAGTTTAGGGAGGTTACAAGTATGCAACTTCAACACTGCTGATGTGCAACAAGCTAGCAAGGTTAATTACAGGGGTTGATCATATCATATGAGGAAATCGCCTAAATTGGAGAGTATGTCTTCATGAAGATTCTTAGGTAGTTAGTAATAATATGCTTGAAAAGTAAAAAAAGTTAAGAGCAAAGAAAAGTATAACTCACATTTTTCTAGAAAAGGTGCCAGTAATTAGAGAAGCACACCAAATCTTATTGGAAAAAGGGGGGAGAGAGAGTATGTTATGTCTGAAGAAAGAGAGACTTGAAAGGTATAAAAAAAATAAAAATAAGAGAAGATCGAGTCGTATGAGTTGGAATGGAAAAGTATGAGCATTGATTGAGCAGTCAAAGTCTATGTTTTGAGAGGATTTTGAAAATGGGTCAAGGTAGGAAGCTGGCGCTCCATCGCTTTCTTTAATTTATCCCGTATGCTTCTTTTTCTGGCACTAGTAGTAGTAGTAGTACTAGTAGTATTATATGCTCACAACTTAACTTTCTTCTTATTGCTACTAGCTGTCCATTTGGAATTAGTATTTGGACGACAACCTTTTTAACTATATTTTTCCCGTTTAAGTTAATATATTTATAATATCATTTTTCAAAGAAAAATTTCACATTTATAATTAATTTTAATTATACAAATAAGAGGATATTAATCATGCGTAACAACATACAAACTAAGAATACTCATAATAGTTAGTTTGAGTTTGACTGACTACATGGGGTGGAATTTGTCAACACCTCCAAGAGAATTAAAATTGATCTCTTTATTTAACTAAATTTCCAGTGGTGATCATGAGTTTGACTAATCTATTAAGTATAATAAAACAAAATCTCCTATAACAAGAGCATGCCATATGTCAATCCAATATTAATGTTATATAAGAATTTTTTGTTTTATTAACAAAATAATTATTATAGTAGTAAGGCTCCGTTCTTTTATGCGGTACAACAAGTTACCGCAAGTTACCACAACCTACCACAACTCACCACAAATTACCATTTACCTTTTTATTTAATATATTTCCAAAAAAACCTACAAAATTGTTTAAAATCCACCGCAACTTGCCGCAGTCCACCGCAACTCATTTATTATTTAATATATTTCCTAATAAAAATATTTCAACACTCATTTATTGTTTCCACCACAACTTACCTCAATCCACCGCAACTCACCGCAACTTACCGCACCGCAAATTTACCGCATAAAAGAACAGAGCCTAAATAATATTAAACCACTGAAACAATTAAATTTAATGCAACAATTATATTAATAAACAATAAAACATGGGATAAGAGAGAGAGGGGGGGGATAGAGAAAGAAAAAGATAATGGGTTCCCAATAGTCATGAAAGTTAATGCAAAAAATGGTGAATTAGGAAACGAGATTTTGGGAAAATTTCAATGAATGCGGTAGGTAGTGTGACGGACAGACGGAGTGACCCTTCAATGTAAGATCACCAATATTTTTATTTGGTGGTCTAACAATTAAACAAAATTAATTACGTTAATAAACATTTTGACAGTTATAGTTGTAATAGCAATAAATTATTGATTGATATGTAATATTTGACCTTCTAAATTAGCAGTAATTATATAGTGTCCATTTAGTTTATTTATAGGTAATTAATATCAAACATTTAATAATAATCCTTATCCACTTAGGGGAAGTAGTATTAGCAATTTGATATCAATCGAAATTTACAAATTGAGTGAATTTGGTAGGCGATATTCAATTGTCTGTTCAAGTCGTCACTTTGTCCAATAGGGAGTTCATGCGTTGCATTCATTCTTGCAACAAGTTGGAGTTGCATCTTTTTGGGTAATCTCTTAAAATTTAAGCTTTTAGATATTCTTTTTTTTTTTCTTCACCAATCGCAACAGATATTCTATTATAATTGATCATTTAGTGGTTGTTTTAGTCAGGGATATCTATGAGTATATTATATAGTATTTACCATAAAATTTTTCCCTTCTTATTGTAACTGAGAAGATTCGTATTTATAATTTTATGAGTAATAATATGTATATTGTTTCTATCTATAGGATTTAAAGGTATGTTGTCAAACACTAAGGGTCATCATTCTTCAACCATGAACTTTGTTTTGTTGTTATAACTTTTTGTTAAGGATATAATGTTAGTTAGGTCCAATAATCTATTTTGATCTAATATCATATCTATAGGATTAGAGGTCTCATCAAGGATGCTCAAATAATTCTTCAGCGATTCCAAGAAGTTAAAATTTCTCATATTTTCCGCGAAACCAACGCGGTTGCTGACTGGCTAGCCCATCAAGGACATGGCAGAGGGGTTGGTGAAAGTATAACAATCCTTAATAACCCCAACCTCTGTAATTTAGTTGATCTAGATAGGGCGGGACGATTTCTTGTGAAAAGACGTCGTTAACCTGCCGCTCCCTCGCTTACCTTTGTAAAAAAAAAAAAAAAAGGTCCAATAATCTATGAATATAGATCTAATATCTACTCCATAATCATAACTTTGATACATTATACATTTAGTGTAATTAAAATTTAAACAAAAAAATGATTACAAAGTACATAATTTGGTAATCACAATTATAGTATGTTATTTTAGTTATTGTACTGATTATAAGCTAGGTTTATACAAATTCTATATTTTTTATCTTAGAAATATTAAATTGTAGGATGTTGCCTATTCTTCGTGAGACTATTTCTTTAAGACTTAAAAGAGATACAAGATATTTCATCCTTGGAGGAAAATAGGGCAGGACTATTTTTTTGAAGAATTGCTCCAAAAATTAAGGTTTGAATTATCATGCTTGAGGTCTTTTTTTGAAGAAAAAAAATTATTTTCCGATGTTTGATGATGTTCACTACTCATAGTTACTTTCAGATACATCAATGGTGTTCCATTGGCGATCTTCCATCTTGAGAAAGAGCACATAAGTGACACCAGAAACTTAAATGAATTATAATAATAATATGATCGAGGTCAGTTAGTGACACAAACTACTTAATATTATCTTAATTATTCTTCAAATATGATTATTTAATGGATTTTAGATTAGAAGAACATGGCTCTTAATTTTAAATTTTGTTATAATTATTAACTAATGCTTTTTTTTCAACTTCAATTGGACAAACAAGACATTTTATAATTAAATATCCAATAACATTGGAACTTTATGATTAATCTAGGAGTCACTTAATATATTTCCAATACTTATAAAATATTGTGGGTGTGTGTGTTTTTTTAAACATGAATTCCATATATATATATATATATATATATATTGGTAGCACATAGTTTGAAACATTTGTGATTCTATCATATTTAGTTATAATTATGTTAGGTTTTACACTAATGTTGATTAGATCTTTTTGAAAAAAGATACATGCTAATTTTCAATCACTTTTAAAAAATTATAATAAGTAGTAATTTCCAATCATTTTAAAATTATTATAAATTGGCAAAAATTATATTGGACATGTAAAATGTTAAATGATTAGGGACAAAACAGTTAGTTAAGCAAACAAATAAATAAAAACATATGGAGTATTATATATTGTGCACAAAAAAAAATACATGAAAATTTTAAACGGACATAATGTATTTTCTTTTTATGAAAATATAATCCCTGTGGTAACCCTCAAATTCCTAAAGAAAAAGAAAAAATTAAAAATTATACACCAATAACCTCTTTGAAATGCATTATGTCATTTAAAAAAACAAATACAATAAATAATTAAAAATTATAATCTAATAGTGTGAGGTTATTCTTGACAGTGTATAATTTTTAATTTTTTCTTTTTCTTTAGGAATTTGAGGGTTACCACATGAATTATATTTGTAAACTTTTTAACCAGATACTATAATAATAAGTAAGCATCCCCACTATTATTATTAAGGTAAATGATAACAATCGCCCATGGGATGATGGTTAAAGTGCACTAAATGTGGGTATGTCTTAGAATTTTACTTATAAACAATTACCTACTCCCTCCATCCCTTTATAACTGTCATGTTAACCAACTTTGTAAAACCAATGTCTCTTGGAAATAGAATAAAAAAAGTTGTGGATGGACAAGTATACCTCTCTCTAAGAGAGGAATAAAGGAGAATTTTAAAAGGTAAAATAAAAATTCATTAATTAAGGTTAATTTGAGTATTTTAATTAATGAAAATATAAATTTGGCAAATAAAAATGGAGAAGGTAATTAGGAAAATTGACATTCATTAAAGGACGGAGGGACTATTAATTACCTATTAATTAATATATAACAACCTCAGCTTCTTCATTAGTTATTGCTTTAAAAATTAATGATTTCATATATATATATATATATATATATATATATATGCTATATGATATAATGAGAAGGGGGTTATTGTGAGAAGATGTTCGAGAAGAAGGAATCCTAGCCCTTGATTCCCAAATCAAGGGTGAGACTAATTAATTCTTTTTCCTTTTATTTCATTAGATGTTTTTTGTTTTTGTTTAGGGGAGTATCACGTGAGTGAGAACCCCAAGAGTAATTAATGCGCAACCTCTACATCATGCACGCCAGCTCACTCCCACGCATGATACAATCGTCCGACTTCTCAGCTCCCACCCATTCACTTTGAACTTCTTAGTTCTCCTCAATATCATATTTTCATGCTCTTTTTGCAATTCTCCATAATTCTCCATAGTTCTCAATATCAAAGAGAAGAAATCCTAATTTTCTGGGTTCTCATTAGTTATTTTCAAAACTAAACGTGTGCAAGTTAGTTGTCCAACCAACACAAATCAGACCGTGCGTTTTCTGCAGACATGGAATCAACTGTGCAGATCGGGGGAGAAGGATCGAGGTATTTTGAACGTTATTTGATGTTCATTCTTACAATTGAGTGTGGTTTTTATCAGAGCAGCTGGGGCTTTTTTTTTTTTTTTTGTTTCTCTTCAATTCTCCTCAGTTCTCCTCAATATCAAACAACAGAAACCCATTTTTTGGGTTTTTCCAATTGTTGGTTAAAGATCAAATATTATCCAAGAGCTGAAGAGTGCAATTTAGTTGCCCAACAAATACCAATAAGAACGTAAGGAAGGGTTTCTGCTGAAATGGAACCAACTGTGGAGATCGGGGGTGAAGTAATGAGGCAACTTGAACTTTCTTTATGTAATGTGAATTTTGGTACAAGTTAGCTGATGTTCATTTTAAAAACGGTTGATGTTCATTTCAGGATACAATTGAACCCTACGTAAGTCAAATTATATTTGATGCTCACTCATTTATGGTATGCTTGACATTGGTGGTCATTTTGGGGTTTATTTTGGGGGTGGCCAATCATGTGTATAGTTGATGTTCATTTCGGGGTATGCTGATGTTCATTTTTGAGGTATAGTTGATGTTCATATCATATATAGGTGATGTTCATTAATGGAGTTTATTTTAGGGTGTCTGCGTATAGTTGATATTCATTCGAGGGATAGTGGATGTTCATTCGAGGTGTAGCTAATGTTCATTTCAAATATGCTCACTTGTTTGTGGTATGCTTGGCATTTATCTCATTTGACATGGATGCTTATTGGTGGTATATGTGTTGTTCATCTATGGTACAATTGATATTACTTTGTTTTGATGGTCATTTTGGGGTTTATCTTTTTTTTTTTTGGGGGGGGGGGCAATCATGTGTATAGTTGATGTTCATTTCGGGGTATGTTCATATTCATCTTTGAGGTATAGTTGATGTTCATATCATATATAGGTGATAGTCATTTTTTAGTTTACTTTGGGGGGTCAATTTGTTTATAATTGATGTTCATTTGAGGCGTAGTGGATGTTTATTTGAGGTGCAGTTGATGTTCATTTCAAATATTGTTGATATTCATTTTAGGATACAATTGATGTTAAGTTTACTATGGATTGTGTTTTCTTGTTTGTTGGTTTTCCAATGAAAAACTATATAAATTAGATGCCAATCATGTGGGGTCATTTCTGGGTATGTTGATATTTATTTTTGAAGTATAGTTGATGTTCATATCAGATATAGTTGATGTCCACTTTGGAGTTTGCTTTGGGTTGTCAATTTCTGCATAGTTGATGCTCATTCAAGGAATAGTGGATGTTTATTTGAAGTGTAGCTAATGTTTATTTCAAAAATAGGTGTTGTTCATTTTAGGTTTGCTGTTATTTTTTTTTTATGGATGTTCTTTTTTTGTTTGTTGGTTTTCCAGTGAAAAACTATATGAATCAGACTCTGCTGTCGCGATTAGGTCCGAGATGGACACATTGACTCCGGGGTGTCATGTATCAGCTATTGTGATGAACATCCTTTGGTCCATCATTGGAAAAGTTTGACTTGGAGATACTTCATTGGAATAGGACAAGCACCGTTGCACCCGTTTGACTTGGAGATACTTCATTTTGGTCCATCCTGTTGTGTTTATGTGGATATTGTAGTAAAAGTTTACTTTGGTCCCTTTTGTTTGGAAAAATTTGGGATATTGTAGTAAATGTTAATTTTCAGTTTTCAAATGAACATCAGTCCGTGTAATGGATATCTAGTCATTGTTCGTAAGACATTTGAGCATATAATGGTCTTTGTCATATGAATTCTACTTAAAATGAACATTAAGGGTTCCTCAAATGAACATCAGCCTGTATGATTTATTGATGAAGTGAAATTAACATCAAGTTGTGTTGAACTGAAAAATGCACCAAGTCATTGTCCTTAAGTCACTTTGAGCATACGATGGTGTTACTGTGTAATGGACACCAAGTTGAATTATGTAATTGGCACCAAGTATTATGAAAATGAACATCAAGTGTTTATTAAATGAGCATGTAGGTATAGTAAAATGACCATGTAATTGACACCAAGTATTGTGAAAATGAACATCAAGTGTTTATGAAATGAACATCTAGGTATAGTAAACGAATATCTATATATAATGTCCATTATATGTAGATATGTTAAAATGAGGATGTAGGTATAGTAAAATGAGCATCAAGTGTTTGTGATCAACTATGTATAGTGAAATGAACATAAAGATATTCTGATATGAACACCAAGTTAAACATCAAGTTATTCTGAATGTGTACAATTACAACCAAGTCACTGTGCAATAAACATCAAGTGTTTATGAAATGAACATCTAAGTATAGTAAAATGAACATCTACATAAAGTGAAACATTGTAATGGAAGGCACACCAGGTGGGCTTTACTTTACTTACTCTCACACAATGAAAAATGGAGACCATTTACACTCAATGATCACCCAGATAAAAAATGCACCAAGTCATTATCGTTAAGTCGTTTGAGCATATAATGGTCTGTGCCACATGAATGTTGATCATCATTTAAGTTAAAATGATCACCAAAGCTAATTCCAATGAACATCAAGATTTCTTTAAATGAACACCAAGTTGAATTATATATTCAACACCTAGCTATTGTGAAAATGAACATCAAGTTTTGTGAATTGAACAACAAGTTGCGTGAAAATGATCATGTAGGTATAGTAAAATGAGCATTAAGTTTATGTGAAATGAGCATCTAGGTATAGTGAAATGAACATCAAGTTATTGTGAAAATAAAGTTATTATGATATGATAAACATTAGCATACCCCGGAATGAACATCAACTATACACATGATTGGCCACCTCGAATGAACATCCATTATGCCTCGAATGAACATCAACTATACACAGACACTCCAAAATAAACTCCATACTGAACATCACCTATATATGATATGAACATCAACTATACCTCAAAAATAAACTTCATCATACCCCAAAATGAACATCAACTATACACATGATTGGCCACCCTCAAAATGACCACCAATGAGCATCCATGTCAAATGAGATATACATCAAGCATACCATAAACGAGTGAGCATCAAATATAATTTGACTTACGTAGGGTCCAATTGTGTCCTGAAATGAACATTAACCATATTTGAAATGAACATCAGCTAACTTGTACCAAAATTCACATTACATAAACAAAGTTCAAGCTACCTCATACATCAAGCATACCAGAAACCCTTCCTCACATTCTTATTGGTATTTGTTGGGCAACTAAATTGCACTCCTTCAGCTCTTGGATAATATTCTTTAACCAACAACTGGAAAAACCAAAAAATTAGGGTTTCTGTTGTTTGATATTGAGGAGAACTGAGGAGAATTGACGAGAAACAAAAAAAAACCCAGCTGCTCTTATAAAAACCACACTCAATTGTAAGAATGAGCATCAAACAACGTTCAAAATACCTCGATCTTTCTCCCCCAATCTGCACAATTGATTCAGTGTCTACAGAAAACGCACGGTCTGATTTGTGTTGGTTGGACAACTAGCTTGCACCCGTTTAGGTTTTGAAGATAACTGATGAGAACCCAAAAAATTAGGGTTTCTTCTCTTTGATATTGAGAACTATGGAGAATTATGGAGAATTGCAAAAGGAGCATGAAAATATGATATTGAGGAGAACTAAGAAGCTCAAAGTGAGTGGGTGGGAGCTGAGAAGTCGGACGATTGTATCATGCATGGGAGTGAACTGGCGTGCATGATGTAGAGGCTGCGCATTAATTACTCTTGGGGTTCTCACTCACGTGAGTCTACCCTAAACAAAAAAAAAACATCTAATGAAATAAAAGGAAAAAGAATTAATTAGTCTCACCCTTGATTTGGGAATCAAGGGCTAGGATTCCTTCTTCTCATCTTCTCACAATAACCCTCTTCTCATTATATCATATCCCTATATATAGGGTGAGAATGAGTTTTTAGTGAGAATGAGAGAAGAATGGATAAGAACCATTGGATAATAGATCAATGGCTAGCAAAAAAAACCAATTTCCCTTTTATTTATCAACCATTACGTGAGAAAAATTGAAGAAAAGAAAAAACAGTAAATTCGGTTGGTTATGTGCAGGCGTGAATGTTGGCAGCTCGTGGAGTGCATTGGAATTGGATTATCATTATCATCTTCATCCCTTCCATCTTCCTCATTCACTTCCCAACCACACATCATCAGACAGAAAGAGGAGACATTGATAGGGTTCGGTTTCCGTCCGAGAGATTAGGGATTTGAGTTTGGCAAAATTTCGGTGTGAACAGCGAGCAACGTGCAATCAGTCGTTGTCGTCGAGCAGTTCAGAGCGGTGTGTTTCGTCGGGACACGATGAATGTCGACGGGAAAGGGGTTAATGAGTTAGGATCGAAAAGAACTGAAAGGTGAGTGGTTTTGGAGATTAAGAGTTTAGAGTTCATCGGCAAGCATATTGTTTCAATCAATATGAGTATCTGCGAGCGTCGTTTATCATCGGAGAGAGATTAGGGTTTAGAGTTTCGTAGAGTTTCTTAGTGAACATCGTGCAATCATCCGAGGAAGTCTGATCGTCGAGGTAATCTAGAGCAGTTTTCGGCTACTCCATCGTCAAACATTAGAATCAAACACAGAAAACCCTAGACGCGCGCTTGGTTCGGCTGTTCAAAAGGTATGCTTTTCAATTTTGTTTTTGGTGATTCTGTTCTGGGTTTCTTAATTCAGATTAGTTATGTGAAATTTGGTTGGAATTGAGTTGTTGAAGTTGTTTTTGACAAGGTAGTACGTAGTCGAATTTGAGAATATTATCGTTCGTGAAAATTGTTAGAAGAGTGTAAAACATATTAACCATCTTGATTGAACATGATGTCCACTTGGTTTGAACATGATGTCCATTTGGTTTGAACATAATGTCCATCTTGGACTGAATATGATTTCAACTTGATTTGAACTTGATGTCCATTTGGTGAAAACATGTTGCCCATTTGGTTTGAACATGTAAAACCCCGAAAAATTTGAATACATTGACCCTGACGTCGTTAGTTATTTAAGTTGACTTCGTTAAATTTCGAGTTTTTACTAACAATTTTTCTGCTAACGCTTGAGCTCGTAGGACCGTTGAGAGACTAACAAGGGTATTTTAGTAATTTTCTACGTGCGTGGGAGTAAGGGTAATTTGGTAATTTTATTTTATTAATATTGTATGATTTTATGTGTTCCTTTTTAATTATGTATGAATTATGTGTTTAATTTCTTTTAATTATTATGTGTTTATTATATTTTGGAAAATCCAAAATCTAAATAATTTCCCTATTACTATTATTAGCAACATGTTTTAATTATTTTATTCTATATTTATTTTAATTCTTATTTAAGTGGTATAATTAGTCAATAGGAAAGTCTAACCCTAATTACCGAAACCCTAATCCCATTTCTCTCTACTTCCTCCCACGCCCATCTGATGGTAACCGCCACCAGCCAATCCCGCCGCCCGCCGCCTGCCTCCTGCCGGAAAACGTCACCGGAAACCACCACAGCAACCACCATCCTTCCTCTCTCTGTCTTTCTCCCTCTCTGCCGCTCGAGTCCTCTTTCTCTCTCTCTTCCTTCTCGCTTCGCTCCACCACAGCAACTACAGGCACCGTTGTCGTTGCTTGGACCCACCCAGACGTCACCGGTAACCTCCACAGATCACCATCGCCGCCATACAAGAAATATGACTTTTACCAACAGGGCCTTATCTGTTGGTATAAGTGAATTTTCTGTTGGTAATAACTTTTACCAACAGATAATTATCTGTCACAAAACTGTTGGTAAAAACTCCGTTGGTAAAGGTTATACCAACAGATAAGTGCATCGGTTGGTAATGTTTAGCAACACCATCAGATCAAATCCGTTGGTATTGCCTAGTGTTTTACCAACAGATATGAAACTGATGGTAAAAAGACTTTTACCAACAAAATAAATTGTTGGTGTTAATATTTTGGAGCCAAAGTTATCACTTGTACCAACAGATTGTTTCTGTTGGTAATACTATTTTGGCGCCAAATCTTATTATAGTCCTAATTTATCTGTTGGTAATAGTATTCGAAACATACGCACGTCTGTTGGTAATACTAATCTACACCTGCACACATTTGCTGGTAATAATCATATGGAAAAATCTCATATTTATTAATAATTACATTAATGTACCAAAATTGAAATTTCATTCATGGGATCTTCTGAATTATATAATACATAATGCCTAAATTGAATTTTCACTCAATTAAGTGAAAAGTACCAAAATGAAACTCAATAGTTCATCAAATCAGATTTGCAAATATACAAGAGTAATATTTTAAACAAAAAGTAGAGCCTAAATCTAATGTTTTCTGTCTACATTTTCTTCAACGATGTCTTTGTAAAATTCATCAGCATCGACATTGAAATCGTCTTCAAACAAATTGTAAAGATCCTCAGATATCTCCTTCAAATTTGCAGGAAGTCAAATTCATAGAATCGAGAGGGCCAAGTTCTATGTCAAGCTTTACCCATTCATGCCTACAACAGACAAGACACATTAATTGGGTTGAATACAAGTCTAAATCTGCTACCAAAAAAAAAACCAACGACAACAAAATTTCCCAAGCTTTAAATGCTATTGAATCAATTCTAAAGCAACTTCAGAAATTGCCACCTGAATTACACCGTGTAAGTCTGCCTATGTGCATTAGATTCAATATGATTGGGGGTTGGAAGGCTTACTACACTGTTGAATAAACTCAAGCCCTCACACTTTCTACAAGAACCATATCAACAAAATCCAAAAAGCTAGTCTTTGTATTAATCATTACCTCGACAGCAACTACACAGTCACCTCTATCTAGTACTATTGCTCTAATATTCAATTTTTGGTGATTAATTTCTGGATGTTTGTAATCCCTAACCCCATTTTCCCTAATCCCTAATTGCCTATTCTTTTGCTTATTCACCATGTCTTGAAAAAATTAGTATGAAATCGAAAAGTGATAAAGATGAACATACCTTTTGAACCCAAACCCACCAAGGGTCGGTCTAAATCACTCCAAGAAATCAAATCCACAACCCTAAAATGTCACAAAACACTGAATTTTTTTAGAATCGAATTGAATAATTCATAAATTAGGACAAAATTAACTCAAACCATCAATAAAAAATGAAATCCTCAAAATTGGCTTCACTAATTCATATGAATTCCTACTACTTGCACACAAATTGAATAATTCAGACTTTGCATACAATCACCTGAAATATTGGTCGGATTTTCAGTATTGGCCCCGCCTTTGAGTCTGCTTCCGGTTGCTTCTGATCGGATTATCAGAACTGAATGGAGGTAGCAGTTGGGGAGGCAAGGACACGTCTGTACGGCTGGCCGGCGTCAGGAGAGATGAGTAGCAGTTGCAGATAGTAAAAGTTGGAAAATACAGTGAGGGAAGGACTGAATGCAGGAGGAAGAGCAAAGTAAATGCAAAGGAGGAGCTAAGTTAGAGGGAGAAATAGAATGGAGAACAACAGGGAAAGCGAGTAGCAATGGCGTAACACCACAAACAGATCGACCAAACACAAAATGACTAGTAAGTCATCACAATTATCCCCATTGCAATCAGTAAAACCACACCTTGGAGTAGACCAAGCGATCAGGAATCACCACAAAGCGGATCGACCAAACACAAAATGACAAAGTAAAATAATAGAAAAAAGGAATTTTAACAACTGATTTGAGAGATACTGCTGAACCATCTGCTGACGTTCTTCACGCCCGATCTTTCTCGTAAGTTCGAAATTTAGGTTTCAAATCTCTGTAGCCTCGAACGAACTCGCTCATCCCGATCTTTGAACCATTGATATCTTTCCGCATTTCTGCACAAACCATGTTTCGCCGATTTAATGTATTTTGTGGAATCACTTCACGAGTCCTCGATTTGCATCACATCTGAAACTACTTGGATGAAGACGACGAAATGAACACCAAGGGGATCTAATCGCGCTTCTCTGCTGAATCGACGACTGGCACCAGACTCGATTCGCGAACCTTTTAGGCCCAAGTCGTGCCTCAAATTGGGACCAAAACAACATAAAGAAGAGGAGGAGAGAAGGAACGAACACACCTGTGATATATGACTGACCACTAAGCTTCTCCCAAGTGCACACCAAAACGATGTAGAGAATATCCACAGCCTTGATTCTCTTCACTGAAACCCTAACATCGAAGAACAAATCGGTCAAAAAGGAGCAGATCTGAAACCTTCTTTCGAAAACCTGTGAAAATTTTCACCGGGTTGAAAGATCTTGAGGCATATCATGATGATTTCTTCTTTGATTCACAGTGATTGAAAGTTGAGAAGATGATTGTTCAGGGAGGAGATCTAGACGGCTGAGGTCCCAATTTTTCTAGGTTTTCTGGAGTTGGCTGGGTTTCCAGTCTAGAGAGAAGGGGGGAGAGAGAGAAAGAGAGAATACCTTGAACTGGATACCTTGAATGATCAGGTATCGAATTGATACAAAAAATAACGAAAGAAAACAACAATTTGACACCTTGAATGATCAGGTAGTGAAATTCGAGGCCCAATTCACACTCGCTCTTCTACCGAACAGGGATCGAAGACATCAGCGAACGATTCCGACTACATGGCAGCCGAGTCGGTGTGCGGAGGAGGCAGCCTCGTCGACAGTGAGGGCGGCGACAAAGCTGGAGTAGGCGTGGAGGCAGAATGTGAGTCTTGGTGGGTTGATTGTGAGTCTTGGTTGGTTGATTGTGAGCAGTGGGGAGAGGGACGAGTCAATGAGAGGGAATGGAGAGGAAGCGGCGAAGAGCAATTTTTAGGGAATGAAGATTGAATGATTGAATGAATGTGATGGTAGTAGTTTAGGCCATGTTCTTTTTCCCCCCTAAAAATAGCGCTTAAATTTTCAGAATATTAATACCAACAGTAAGTTGTTTATCTGTTGGTACTAAAATAGTTTTACCAACAGATATCATAACCGTTGCTATTGTTAAAATAATACCAACAGTTATATTTTTATCTGTCGGTAATAAAATTGTTTTACCAACAGATAATATTAGTGTTGGTAAATTATTAATAATACCAACATATACCTAATCTGTTGGTAAATATACATTTTTACCAACAGATAAAATATCTATCACTAGCAATCTGTTGGTAAAAGCCATTTTTTTTGTAGTGCCAGCATGTCACCCTTCTTTCTCTTTCTCCTTTTTCGCACATAATCTCTCTCTCTCTCTCTCTCTCTCTCTCTCTCTCTCTCTCTCTCTCTCTCTCTCTCTCTCTCTCTCTCTCGTTTTGTACAACCAGCCGGCATCGATGCCACCGACCACCGCTTCGGACGTCGTCGTCTAGTCAACCACCGCCCCCGTGCACGACCGCCGCCCTGAGAGGCCGCCGGTAACTGCTTGCCTCCTTCGTCCTCCTTTTCTCAATCACTGTCTCACTTGCTCTTCCCATCACCGACCCCCTGCCCAGAACCGCCGGGGTCGCCACCGTCCCCTGATCATGAGCCACCGCTTCCACCACATGGACGCCACTGTCACTGTCCTCAGCCACCACCAATCCTCCATCTTTCTCTTTTGGGGTATAAAACCCTAACCCTAATGTTTATTATTATGGTTCTTCTACAATAAGTAATTGTAGTATTGATGAGATTGTTTTTGATAGTGTAAATTATTTTACTGATTGTACAACAGAAGAAAATTTGTATTTTTTATAGTCCTGATAATGATTGAATTATAGTTATAGTTTAAATTGAAAGTTAACGCAAAAAGGTTTAAAATTTGGTGTTTTTATTTATGTGATTTAATTTTTAAATTACTTGTTGTGATTATTGTCGATATTACAATTACTTTGATAGCAAAAGTTGAGTTCTTTTAATCATTTATTCCATAGGTATTACAAGCTAAAGTTTTGTAGTTGTGTAAATTATAATGTTGTTACTTTAGCTACCAAAGGTTACTTCTTTTATTCAAATTTTGATATTAAAGTTGTATTGTTGTTGTTTAAACAAGTTTATAAAACCCTAGCCGAATGAGTAAATTTATTAATTACTTTGTTACTTCTATTATAATTATATTGTTTATAAAATTTAGTCTTTATAGGAGGTTGCGATTTTATTATGATTATAGTTAATGTTGCGATCTTAAACTATAAGGTTAGCTATTTTATGAAAAGCTATTAACTTTACCAATAATTATTTCATTTTATGTTTTAGCACTTCATACTGGTATGTTACCGTGCTATAATTAACGTTGAGTAAGATAGAGGGCACATACGCTAACTTCGTTAGACCGCTATTAATTCTAGAACTTATTCTTTATAGGTTCGGGTCAATTCGACTCGTTTAGTGAGCCCAAATGTGTGTATGGAAGTGAAGTGAAGACCTCCAGGTAATGTCTATGTCTTAATCCCCATGTGGATGCGCTTTATGTGTTTTATGATTTTAAATGCTTTCGGAACTGCATCCCGAAAGGGGATTTTATGGTGAAAATTGACTGTCTGTTTTGGATGTTGATTATGCTCTTGAGTTGGTAAAAATGGACAGTCGTTTATGTGTGTTTTGAAATGGTTTTGGAAATTTGGGATTGGATTGTTTGAGTTCGGAATTGTATGATATTAAACCTGATTAATAAATCAAACGTGACGTAAATGCGGGTTCGGGCAACACCTCCGAAGACCAGGTTCTGGGCATCCTGTAGGGGGGTTGTCAAGAGATCAGGAATGCCTGATAAGTGCTACTTCCCCGGGGTTAGTTTTATGCACGTGTGTGAAATGGATGGCCATCCGTATGATTGTGATTGTGAATGATCGAGATTGGTATTGAGATTGAGATTGTGATGAGATTATGATATGATTATAGCGAAGTCATTGGACTTCGAGGGCCAAATAAGCAAGGTTCGCCCACTTAATAATTTTGAAAGATGGGTTTGGTTGGTTGGGAAAAAAAGTTGTTTTTTTTTTGAAAAAATTTGACTGGGTCACTTCTCCCCTAAAAATGAATTGAAATGGATTTCAAATTGTTTGAACAGTTAGGGGTAGATATTATTGAGTCCTCCTCATGTTTTTAAATGTTTTGTTTTCAGGTGAAGATTCTGTGATGGGAATGGGAACTAGCAGTTAGGACGTCGAAGCTAGTCTTTAGAATAAGTTTAGCTTATGTTGAGAATTGCGTTAGTAATGCTTAGTTTGTGTTGTTTTTAGAATTGAAGTTTCTTTCATTCGTTAAATTAAAGTAAATAATGATTAGTTATTAGTTTTTCCTTCTTCGTTTGTATTCCTTCGGGGATATGGCAGTAACGCCCAATTAAAAAGAAAAAAAAGAGTCTTCCGCTATTATCGTTAGTCAACGTTTGACTTTGACCGTTAAGTTTAGAATTGAATTTCCAGGGCGTTATAGAACATGATGTTCAATTTGATTTTAATACGACGTCCATTTGGTTTGAACTTGATGTCCAATTGGTTTACACATAATTTCCACTTAGTTTCAATATGATGTCCACCTAGTTTGAAAATGATGTGATTTAGTGTAAACATAATGTCCATGATGTGCATTTGATTTGAACATGATTGTGTTCCATTTTCTAAGCACTTCCAGGTTCAACAGAATGCAAATTATGGATGTGACGAGTTGGCGAAGTAGAAGCGTCTAACAAAATGAGGTTTAGAGGAGTTTATATAAGTGCATAGACTTAGCCGACCCCGACTAGTCGAAGCGTGCGTTGATTGTTGAACATTCCAAAAACCTTTATATATTGAACATTCTGTATGTCTAAATGAACATTATGTATAAATGGAGATTATGTATCTCAAGGTATATGGTAATAAGTATGAGTGTGTAACTTGATGTCCAATTGGTTTACACATAATTTCCATTTAGTTTCAATATGATGTCCACCTAGTTTGAAAATGATGTGATTTAGTGTAAACATAATGTCCATGATGTGCATTTGATTTGAACATGATTGTGTTTCATTTTCTAAGCGCTTCCAAGTTCAACAAATGCAAATTATGGATGTGACGATTTGGCGAACTAGAACCGTCTAACAAAATGAGGCTTAGAGGAGTTTATATAATTGCATGGACTTGGCCGACCGCGACGAGTCGAAGCGTGCGTTGATTGTTGAACATTCCAAAAACCTTTATATATTGAACATTCTGTATGTCTAAATTAACATTATGTATAAATGAAGATTATGTATCTCAAGGTATATGGTAATGAGTATGAGTGTGTAAATTGTATATTATGTATGTCTAAATTGTACATGAAGGCATGTAAGAATGAGCATTAGCTACTACCATCCAGAATATGAGTAATATCAAGGCATATGATAATGAATATAATGTTATAAGATAATAAACATCACAATATGTGACAATGAACATCACCTTATAAGAAAATGAACATTAATACATATGGTAATGAGCATGAGTGTGTATGGTAATGAGCATGAGTGTGTATCGTAATGAACACCACATTATAAGAGAAATGAACAAATAGTATATGAAAGTGAACATCATGTTATAAGAAAGTGAACATCACGTTATAAGGAACTGAAAACCAAGGTATATGGACCCTCATCAGAAAACGAACATCGAGGTATTTTGTAATGAGCATGAGTATGTATGGAAATGAACATCAAGGTATCTGGTAGTGAACATCAAGGTATTTAGTAATGAGCATGAGTGTCTCGCAGTTGATAATCATGTTAAAAAATGAACATTTTTATAACATGAAGTTGAGTTTGTACAATGAACATCACATTAGTATGCCAATGAACGTTAGAGTGTATGCAATTGAAAAACAATCAAAAGATCTAAATTATATGACGTCAAAAATATACAATATTTTCCCAGAAGATTTTGGCAAAAGTACATCAACGTAATAAACATTTGGGGGTGTAGCCAATTGAACAACATATGGTAATGAACATCAAGGAACATATAAATGCACATCATATTATAAATGATCATCAAGATATATATGTCAAGGCGTACAAGAATTAACATGAAGTTACAATGAACATCAAATTAATATGATATGAACTTTAGAGTGTAGGCAATTGAACATCATGCCAATAAAATAATAATCAATATATATACGTTCCATGTCCAAAACTACAAAATCATCATCAATTTATACATCCAAAAATATAAAATGATCGATCTACAAAACTCGTTACATGTTCGATATAGAAAACTCATTACATGTTTAAATCTCTAAATATAGGCATTACATGTTCATAACAATCACATTTCTCCAAAAAAAAATCCCAGCAACATCATCAGATGGAGGGGGGGGTGACTTAGTCCGGTCCCAATCAGTCGCATTTAAGAATACTCTGTCATTTATACATGGTTGTAGGAGTCTTCAATCAACCGAAGCTTCGACACGTCGCGGTTGGCCAAGTCCATGCACTTATTGAACCTCCTTTAAGCCTCAAATTTATGCCTCGTCAACTTGTAACATCAATCATTTACATTCTATTGAACCTGGAAAAGCTTAGAAAATGAAATAAAGTCATGTTCAAACTAAATGGACATTATGGACATCATGTGTAAACCAATTGGACATCAAGTACAAACCAAATGGACGTCGTATTAAAATCAAATTGGACATCATGTTCAAACCAAATGGACACAACATGTTTTCACCAAATGGACATCAAGTTCAAACCAAGTTGAAATCATATTCAGTCCAAGATGGACATTATGTTCAAACCAAATGGACATCATGTTCAAATCAAATGTACATCATGTTCAATTAAGATGTTTACTATGTTTGACACTCTGTAACAATTGTCACGAACGATAATCTTCTCAAATTCGACTACGTACTACCTTGTCAAAAACAACTTCAACAACTCAATTCCAACCAAATTTCACAAAAGCTAATATGAATTAAGAAACCCAGATCAGAATCACCAAAAACAAAATTGAAAAGCACACCTTTTGAACAGCCGAACCAAGCGCCTAGGGTTTTCTGTGTTTGATTCTAATGTTTGATGATGGGGGTGACTTAGTCCGGTCCCAATCAGTAGCATTTGAGAATACTCAGTCATTTATACATGCTTGTAGGAGTCTTCAACAATCAACCGAAGCTTCGACACGTCGCGGTTGGCCAAGTCCATGCACTTATTGAACCTCCTTTAAGCCTCAAATTTATTCCTCGTCAACTTGTAACATCAATCATTTACATTCTGTTGAACCTGGAAAAGCTTAGAAAATGAAATAAAGTCATGTTCAAACCAAATGGACACTATGGACATCATGTGTAAACCAATTGGACATCAAGTACAAACCAAATGGACGTCGTATTAAAATCAAATTGGACATCATGTTCAAACCAAATGGACACAACATGTTTTCACCAAATGGACATCAAGTTCAAACCAAGTTGAATTCATATTCAGTCCAAGATGGACATTATGTTCAAACCAAATGGACATCATGTTCAAACCAAATGTATATCATGTTCAATCAAGATGGTTACTATGTTTGACACTCTCTAACAATTGTCACGAACGATAATCTTCTCAAATTCGACTACATACTACCTTGTCAAAAACAACTTCAATAACTCAATTCCAACCAAATTTCACAAAAGCTAATCTGAAAAGCACACCTTTTGAACAGCCGAACCAAGCGCCTAGGGTTTTCTGTGTTTGATTCTAATGTTTGATGATGGAGTAGTCGAAAACTGCTTTGGATTACCTCGATGATCAGACTTCCTCGGATGATTGCACGATGTTCACTAGGAAACTCTACAAAACTCTAAACCCTAATCTCTCGCCGATGATAAATGACGCTCACAGACACTCATATCCATTGAATCAATATGCTCGCCGATGAACTCTAAACCTTAATCTGCAAAACCACTCACCTTTCAGTACTTTTCGATCCCAACTCATGAACCCCTTTCCCGTCGACATTCATCGTGTTCCGACAAAACACACCGCTCTAAACTGCTCGATGAGAACGACTGATTGCACGTTGCTCGCGGTTCACACCGAAATTTTGCCAAACTCAAAACCCTAATCTCTCGGACGAAAACCGAACCCTCTCAATGTCTCTTCTTTCTGTCTGATGCTGTGTGGTTGGGAAGTGAATGAGGAAGATGGAAGGGTTGAAATTGATAATGATAATCCAATTCCAATGCACTCCACGAGCCGCCAACAATCACACCTGCACATAACCCACCGAATTTACTGTTTTTTTCCCTTCAATTTTGCTCACGTGATGGTTGATAAATAAAAGGGAAATTAGTTTTTTTTGCTGGCCATTGATCTATCATTCAATGGTTCTTATCCACTCTTCTCTCGTTCTCACCAAAAACCAATTCTCACCCTATCTATTCCATATATATATATATATATATATATATATATATATATAAGAATAGATAGGGTGAGAAGGGAGTTTGGGTGAGAATGTGAGAAGGGTGTCTAATAACCCTTGGATCATAGATTAATGGCCAGAGAAAAAAAAAACACCATTTTCTCTTTTAATTGCCTCTCCCTCACGTGACTCCTTATGTGGAAAAGAAAAAGAAAAAACCATGGTAGCCTTGGGAATAGACGAGGAGTGAAGCAGCTCACAAAAACCAAAAAAATCTGGCTGATTAATCTTGAATCATACTCCTCCAATGACTTCAACTGCTTCCCTCACCTGAAATTCTCCACTTTCATCTCCTTCGTCGTACCTTCACTTCCGGAGACGATTAGTGAGTGATTAGGGATTGTTGATTGCATAACTTTGTGCCGAAAATCAAGCAATCATCAGAAGAAGGTTCAGCGGCGAACAATTCATGGGAGGACGACCATGAATCTCAACGAGGAAGGCGTTCATGATTAGTGTAAAAACCACAAAGAAGAAGAAGAGCAAGAAGAAACCGACCAATAATGGTAAAATCGATAAGAAACGTGATGATGATGATGATGACGATGATGATGATGATGATGATGTGGAGGAGGAGGAGTTTGAGTCGAGTGTTATGAGCCCTCTAGGTAGTCCAGATCACCTTCGGCAGACGGTTAGCATTCTGATTGAACATCGATTATTGGAAATCAAGGGGGTAATTTATTTGCATCATGTGCAGTTGTTTTTAGTGATGAATATCATGTTCATTTGATTTGCATTGGTTATTGTTGGATTCGCACATGAGTGTATTGTATTACTTCCATATCGAGGTCCCTTTGTAAAGACTTGATATTGATTTAAGTAGTGCGGGATGCCCTATTGGTGAAGGCTTGATGTTCATTCCGTGAAGATGTGATGTCCATTTTGATACAACATGAAGTCCATCTTGTGTGGGCACCATGTCTATTGGGTTAAACGTTATGTCCTTTTGGGGTGCACTTAATGTCCATCTTGTGTGAGCATAGGTTCATCTTGAATATGACATGATGATTTGGTTTGATATCTTGTTGGTTTGAACATAACAATGTATTCTCAAGTTTTTGTAAAACAATGTACATATAATATCAAGTTGTTTGAATGTCTATTTGACAAAATAAGAATGTTCATTTTATTTGAAATTGATGTCCATTTTGTTGGAATTGGTGCATATCTTTTATGAGCTCGATGTCCGTTTGGATTATATGTGATGTCCTTTTGGGCTATACTTAATGTCTGTTTGGTTTATAAATAATGTTAATCTTAAATATAATACAATGATTGAGTTAGATGTCTTTTTGATGTAAATATATTCAAATTGTTTCCACGATTTTCTTTTATGTTGGAATTGAAATCTATTTTAAATTAATAAAGTGTACTGAACTTGTTGCACTTTTGGTGAAAACATGATGTCCATTTGGTCTAAACTTGATGTTCATTTCGAATTTACACATAATGTCCATTTTATTTGAACATGATGTCCAGTTGACGAGGCAAAGTCGGAAGACTGGTGAATGCTGAGACGAAATCCCCTTTTCCTACCCCACAATAAACTGAAGAGATTGTATTTTCAAAGGCTGCCCATTAGAACCGAACATGGACACTCGCCCCCTTCTGATGATGGTGTTTCGCCATACAGTAACGATTTGAATTTTAGGTCATCTCCCTCATTGTCTCTAGTTATATGGCATTTTTTAGAATCAGAATTGTGTAAAATAAGTAAAATATTGTTAGTATAATTTTGTGATACTTTTAATGGATGTTCATTTTTCTATCAATAAATGTCCATTTTCCTTTTTAATGGATTTTTATTTTTCTAATATTGGATGTCCATTTTGATGTTTGTTATATTAGATATTTCCGCAACAATTATTAAAATGTAAATTTCCTTTTAACCATCATTTGATGTTCATTTTCATTTAACTTGATGCTCATTTTACCGAAAATGGATGTCCATTTTGATGTAGATGTATTTAATTTTGTCGTTTTGCTTTCTAATAGATGCTCATTTAATTGATAATGGATGTTCATTTTACATATAATGGATATCTATTTTCATGTGTATGTTTATTTTTACAATTGTTACAATTTAACTTGCTGTCTTACTGCATAGCCTTTGTAAAATGAACATCCAATCAAATGAACATCAAGTAAATTAAATCAGATGAGCATGGACAACATGGATGACAAAAAAGTACATCAAAATATCCAACAATGAACATAACTTCAATTTTTTACAATTTTTGAACTTCTCATTTCATGTATAGATGAACAATAGATATGACTAAAAAGTACATCAAAGCATCCTAGAATGAACATCAGCTATAACAAATGTAGACATCAAGATTTTGTAATTGCTCAGTTACTCTTTTCGATGAGATCTTTCTCGATAATGTTCTTCACCACTATCTCTTCAGCATATTGCGGGGTAGGAAACAGGGATTTCGTCTCAGCATCCACCTGTCTAGCGACTCTGCCTCGTCAACTGGACATCATGTTCAAATAAAATGGACATTATGTGTAAACCAAATGGGCATCGAGTTCAAAATGGGTATCATCATACAATCAAACTGACATCATGTTCAAAACCAAGATGCATATCATGTTGAAACCAACTGGATATCATGTGTCAACAAGATGGATACCATCTCTTACACTCTTGTTTAAATACGGTGGAACATTAAGTTGAAATGAAATTGTCATCTTATGACATTCAAAATGGATATCAAGTTTGGATCAAATGTTTTCACCAAATGCAAATCAAGTTCAAAACACATTATTAATTTAAAATAGATTCTAATTCCAACATAAAGGAAATCATGGAAACAATTTGAATATCATATTCACATAAAAAAAGACATCTAACTCAATCATCGTATCATATTTAAGATGAACATTAGGTATAAACCAAACAGAAATTAAGTATAGTCCAAAAGGACATCACATATAACCCAAACGGACATCGAGCATATAAAAGATAAGCACCAATTCCAACAAAATGGACATCAATTTCAAATAAAATGAACATTCTTATTTTGACAAATAGACAGTCAAACAACTTGATATTATATGTACGTTCTTTTACAAAAACTTGAGAATACATCATTATTTTCAAACCAACAAGATATCAAACTAAATCATCATGTCATATTCAAGATAAACCTATGGGCATGGTGCTCACACAAGATGGACATTAAGTGCACCCCAAAAGGACATAACGTTTAACTCAATAGACATGGTGCCCACACAAGATGGACTTCATGTTGTATCAAAATGGACATCACATCTTCACGGAAAGAACATCAAGCCTTCATCAATAGGGCATCCCACACTACCCAAATGGACATCAAGTCTTTACAAAGGGATCTCGATATGGAAGTAATACAGTACACTCATGTGTGAATCCAACAATAACCTGTTAGGATTCTCAGGGCGTAGTTAGCAGACAAACAATAATAAGGGCGAAAAATAAATAAAGATTCGACACAAGGAATTAACGTGGAAAAACCCAAACCGGGAAAAAAACCACGAACGATGCACTATCAGAGGATTACAACAGTGTTTCAGAGATTCCCAGACCTCCACAATCTCTCACAACCTCCCTAAAGTTACAACCTGAGAACTCAACACTCACAGATGAGCCTCACACAACTGCCTCAAGGACACAGAGATTAGAGGTCAATCTCTTGTGGTATAAGATGAAACACTCTCAATTGCTATATAAATAAACCTAGCACCTAGGCTCTATTTATAGTACAAGGCTGACACAATTTTAGGATTAATGGAGTCCCTACAGCAAAGGAATTACAAAAAGGAAGTGGAACAAATCAACAACCTGACTCCCACTCAAACTCTTCCCACAAGGTTCTGCAATCGTCAAACCCTAATCACTCACAAATCGTCTCCGGCAGAGAAGGTATGACGAAGGAGAAGAAAGTGGAGAATTCCAGGTGAGGAAAGGAGTTGAAGTCATTGGAGGAGTATGATTCAAGATTAATCAGCCATATTTTTTTGGTTTTTGGGAGCTGCTTCACGCCTCATCTATTCCCAAGGCTACCATGGTTTTTTCTTTTTCTTTTCCACATAAGGAGTCGCGTGAGGGAGAAGCAATTAAAAGAGAAAATGGTGTTTTTTTCTGGCCGTTGATCTATGATCCAAGGCCATTGATCTATGATATAATGAGAAGAGAGTTATTGTGAGAAGATGAGAAGATGAGAAGAAGGAATCCTAGCCCTTGATTCCCAAATCAAGGGTGAGACTAATTAATTCTTTTTCCTTTTATTTCATTAGATGTTTTTTTTGTTTAGGGGAGTCTCACGTGAGTGAGAACCCCAAGAGTAATTAATGTGCAGCCTCAACATCAGCACGCCATTTCACTCCCATGTATGATACAGTCGTCCGACTTCTCACCTCCCACCCATTCACTTTGAGCTTCTTAGTTCTCCTCAATATCATATTTTCATGCTCTTTTTGCAATTCTCCATAATTCTCCATAGTTCTCAATATCAAAGAGAAGAAACCCTAATTTTTGGGTTATCATTTTCTGGGTTCTCATCAGTTATCTTCAAAACCTAAACGACTGCAAGTTAGTTGTCCAACCAACACAAATCAGACCGTGCGTTTTCTGTAGACACTGAATCAACTGTGCAGATCGAGAGAGAAAGATCGAGGTATTTTGAACGTTGTTTGATGTTCATTCTTACAATTGAGTGTGGTTTTTATCTGAGTAGCTGGGTATTTTTTTTTGTTTCTCTTCAATTCTCCTCAGTTCTCCTCCATATCAAACAACAGAAACCCTAGTGTTTTGGTTTTTTCAGTTGTTGGTTAAAGAATATTATCCAAGAGCTGAAGGAGTGCAATTTAGTTTCCCAAAAAATACCTATAAGAACGTGAGGAAGGGTTTCTGCAAAAATAGAACCAACTGTAGAGATCGGGGTGAAGTAATGAGGTAACTTGAACTTTGTTTATGTAATGTGAATTTTGGTACAAGTTAGCTGATGTTCATTTCAAATATGGTTGATGTTGATTTCAAGATAAAATTGGACCCTACGTAAGTCAAATTATATTTGATGCTCACTCATTTATGGTATGCTTGATGTATATCTCATTTGACATGGATGCTCATTGGTGGTCATTTTGGGGTTTATTTTGGGGTGGCCAATCATGTGTATAGTTGATGTTCATTTCGAGGTATGCTTATGTTCATTTTTTTAGGTATAGTTGATGTTCATATCATATATAGGTGATGTTCATTATGGAGTTTATTTTAGGGTGTCTGCGTATAGTTGATATTCATTCGAGCATAGTGGATGTTCATTCGAGGTGTAGCTAATGTTCATTTCTGGGTTGATTTCTGAGCTTGTAGTGAATTCCTTCATCCTACTGCATCTCAATCATTTCTCCTCATTTCAGTTTTTCATTTCTTCAGGAGCAATTGCAAAATAAAGAATCTTTTCCAAGAGTAAAGAAGCTTTTCCAAGAGCTGAAGGTGTGCAATTCAGTTGCCTATATCGTGCAATTCCATATGTGACGAGGATTGTCTGCAAATTGAGAATCAACAATGGAGAGTGGGGATGAAGGAACGAGTTAATCTCAATCTTGTTATGTGATTTGCATACATGAATGTTTGGGGGGGGGGGGGAAAGGAAAAATGATCGATGATGTTAAATGTAATATATAGAAAGAATAGTATATTTTAATGGGTGTTTGAGTGAGAAAATGATGATGAGAAGAAGGTTTTCATGTTGAATGTTGCAAATCAGGTCAGTTCGATGCAAATCGTTAACACATGTGATGATCATTTGTGTGGTTATTGTTGTTCATAAGCGTCAAAAATAGAGTTTTGTAGGTGGAATGCGATGTACTCCCTCTATCCCAAATTAATTGACATTTTGACTAAATTTTGACCGTTAATTATTCACAATTTATAATGAGTTGCAAAATGAAATTACCTCCATTGTAATCTTTAGTAAAGTATATTTCTAATGACGATAATTTCATATTGTAAGTCATTATGATTTGTGTGTAAATAACAGTCAAAATTTTTTCAAAGTGCCAATTAATTTGGGACGGAGGGAGTATTTATGATCATTTTGATCTTTTTGATACTGTTTTGATGGTTTTACTTTAATTTTTCCTTTTTTTACTGATGTTCATCCCATAATGCTTGATATTCATTCTAGAACTATTTGCTGTTCATTATCAGTGTGACTTGATGATCATTGTAATTGTGAATTGATGATCATTACAGTTGGTATTCACATGGTGGTCATTTTATATATATATATATATATATATATATATATATATATATATATATATATATATATATATATATATATATATATATATATATATATGTTCATTCAACTGCGTGGTCGTTTTTCCTTAAGTGCCCATTATTCATTGCCTAACGGTGTGCTTTCCATTACAATGTTTCATTATATGTATATGTTCATTTTATTATACCTGGATGCTCATTTCCAAAACAACTTCATGTTAATTTCACAATAGTTTGGTGTTCATCATATCAGAATAACTTTATTTTCACAATAACTTGATGTTCATTTCACTATACCTAGATGCTCATTTCACATAAACTTGATGCTCATTTTACTATACCTACATGATCATTTTCACACAACTTGTTGTTCAATTCACAAAACTTGATGTTCATTTTCACAATAGCTAGGTGTTGAATATATAATTCAACTTGGTGTTCATTTAAAGAAATCTTGATGTTCATTGGAATTAGCTTTGGTGATCATTTTAACTTAAATGATGATCAACATTCATGTGGCACAAACCATTATATGCTCAAACGACTTAACGATAATGACTTGGTGCATTTTTTATCTGGGTGATCATTGAGTGTAAATGGTCTCCATTTTTCATTGTGTGAGAGTAAGTAAAGTGAAGCCCACCTGGTGTGCCTTCCATTACAATGTAATAACCCAAAGAAAACCTCCCCTTCATATGGATCGATTAACATAAATAATTGAGGTTAAAAATAAATGAATAATTAATAATTAAACCGCGGATTCCAACTTTTCTAACCAAGTGTGTGTTTTGCAGGACTTGAACAGTGCAAGGACCATCAAGTTTATCGGTCTAAAATTTCTTTTATTGATATCCCTTTTTCATTTATTTATAAGGATCTTGATACGTATGTATTCTTTTTCCGGGACCCGATAATTATTCAATCTTTTACCCAGGTCAAGGTAAAAAATAATTATGAGAATGTCCAAAGTGGTGTATATCTATTTGGGTTCCCGTAGGTTACCAATAATATTCTTTTTACGGTATAATAGATTTAAGGAATTTGGGTTTAGGAAGATATAAGTATAGGGAAGGGTTTTTAAGTGGATGAATGTTATTTCTTTGGGCCTTAATCAGGTAAGTACAGGAAGAATGTTGGGTCAAGTTTAGTCAAATTATATTAGTGAAGTAGGGAGTTATTATTAATAACTCATCCTTCCAATTCAAACCCAACTCCCACTATCCCTCTCATTTTCTCTCTCTCGGCCTCTCATCCCCGACCACTCCCCTTGTTGTGCCCTTCCTTTCCCCTCGGTTTTTGCCTCTGCTGGACGCCGCCGGACGCATCACCGCACCACCGTCCTTCCCTTTCTCCTTTATCCTTGAGTGGTAATGTAAATTTATCATTCCCCCTCTCTCTCAAGTAAGAATCATGGTTTTAATCTAAGAATTTTGCTTGGTTTCTCATGTCTTTCCAGAGAATATTTGAGAGTTCAAGATATCCAAGTGGGGATTGTGGAGTTTACAAAGATTCAAGTGGAAATTTGGTAAGTTTATGGTAGAATTGTGTTTTTGGCCTCGAATTAGTGTTTGTATAGTTCAATATGAGCATGCATAAGGTTTTTTAATTGATGAATTTTCTGTGGTAGATAAAATTATGGATCAAATATGGGTGTATGTATGTGGATTGGGTTTAGTTTAGCAAATTTAGGTGTATTATGTGACTTTATGACAAATTCATGAAGAAGGGTTTTGAGATATCAAGATATGAGAAGAATTTTGCTTTGCATGATTAAATAGCCCAGAATGAGAGTTTCTGGTGGTGTTTAATGCTGAAGATTTAATTCTCATGCTTAAAGAAGTGATGAGAGAAGGATTAGTGAATAATAATGAGGATTAAGATGCATGCAAGTTAACCAAAGGGTGTCTTTCTTTATTTTCTGGGTATGATCTGGTTGAAATCTTAATATTCAAGGGGACACAATATGTGTTTTTGACCTATTTTATGGCATGAATAGGTAGCTTAAGACGTTAGCCAAATCCTAGTTTTTGAATCACAAGGTTTCGATGTGTATACTAAAAGTTATACCCAAAACCGTGAAGGGGTGCTTTTACATAGGACCTTTTGGAGGCAGTCTGCAAATGTGTAATTTTCGTGAGAATAAAAATTTATTTGGATTAAGTGTTCAACATAAGAGTTTTAGAGGACTCTTTGAGCTTTCTGGAAAAGTAAAAATCGTAGTCATACGATACCGGGAGTGAGAGTTATGAATCCCCGAATTAGGGTTAGTAATCTGAGTTTACCTAGAAATGTTTTTGTGACTTCCCTGGGTTCTCAGCCCAAATTTGATCATTTCTCATGCTCAAATCAATTTGTGAATAAAATAAAAGTTGTAGTATGTTCTTCAAGCTTTCCATAGATAGTTTACATGTTCCAAACCGATGTCTATAGCTCGAGTTACAATTCTCCGAATAGCTCGCTTCCAAAACCATGAATTCTGGACAAATTTTGGAATTGGGGATTTTTACCTCCCTTAACCACATTTTTGACCTTCATGCTCAGCTAGAGAATTGGAGTACATGACCTTACCTTTCCAGAAAGTGTTTTTTTACCATGATACGATACTTATAGGAGAGTTATGGCCTCCTAAGTGACCCTTAGTTGCAAGTGTAATTAATTAATCTTAGAACTTCTATTAAATTACTCTTCTCACACCCCTTTAAGTTAGGTTCTAATTCATGACCCCTATTTTTCTCTTAAGTTTCCTCAAGAAGTCGTTGCGCTTAACTGTTCAAGTCCCTGCGAGGTTAGGAGTGTAAGTTTGAGTATATTTAGGTACGTATATTGCCTGTAAATTTTAAGTATATTATTATGATTCAGTTATTTTATTCCATGTACTTTATGGTTACTCTATCATTCATGTGGTTTTGCAAATATTATGTTTCAAGGTATAAAAGTGTAAGCAAGTTTTCACTGAGTTAAGTACCAAAATAATTTATTAAATAATTCATGTTATCGTAAGTTCTTATGTTATACGTCCTTCACGACCGAAAACTTATGGTTTTTCTGTAAACACGTGTGAGGTTAAGGGTTTTTCATGAGTACACTTTTTTTTTTAAGTACATGCTTTGTTCAAAAGTACGTTAGGTATAAGTTAGAAATGGGACATTTCAGAAGAGTATAAGGTTGTCAAAAGTTTGATAAAGTAAGGTTTTTCAAGTTCTCAAGATTAAACAAAGGTCCCGTCCATGTTAATCATACCTTAGCGCACACCAGGGAAACCGTGCCTGAGAGCACCCATGTTAATTGTGCTTTAGTGCACCCCATGATATTTGTGTCTTAGTACACACCAGGAAAAAGAATTCGTGCCATAAATGCACCCCATGGAAAGCTGGCTAGTACAGGATAATATCCACTATTCGGATTTCCCGATCGGTCCGGGTATGCGGATATGGAGGCTTAGCCGATGATCGCAAGTAGGGGACTTTTAGGTAAATAAAAGGACAACTAAATGTTAATCCGCTTAAGTTCCCCAAGCCCTTGGAGTTAAAGCAAGGTTTTACGAATTACACACCAAGTTTTACGAGTCTTGATTTAGGATAATTCAAGATCGAATTTGTGTTTCAAGTAATGTGTGATTTATGTCAAGTTAGGTATGATTTATGAGTCTCCCGAACTTTTGTGTATGTTAGGTTTGAAGGAAAGAATTCTCATGTATGTTTTGTTTAAGTTATGGTTTTTCGTAAAGTTCAGGTATAGGTTAAGCTATGACTTTATTCTGTAAGTTATTTACTACCTACTGTTTATTATTCCTCTTTTATATGGTTTTAATGGTGTTGGAACCGCGCTAGTTAACTAAAATAAATTAAATTTTGAAATGATTCTTACATTATAGGGATATACGTACTGAGATTTATCTCACTTTCGAAGTTTTCTGTTTTCGTTTTAGGACGTTCCGCTAAAGGGAAAGGCGGGATTCAGGAAGGACGAACTCATAAGAGCACTTAAGACAATAAAGGTGACTGGGAGCTATCGGTTTGGAATAAGGAGATTAATTATTTTAATGGATATGTAATTAATTTAAGTCGTGAGTTATGTTGTATGGTTGTTGGGTCAAGTGTGCATCTTTGTGGCTTGTGATGTTAAGATGAATAATTTATGGTTGTATGTTGGGATTGAGTAGAGCCTTGTCCACCTCCGTGGACGGCGATAATACTCTCAGGTGTTTATCCGCTGCTAATCATTTGTTGAGTGAATCATTAGCTTAATCTTGTGGTTAGTAACCTGGGGGCGTTACACTTAACGACAATGACTTGGTGCATTTTTCAGTTCAACACAACTTGATGTTAATTTCACTTCATCAATAAATCATACAGGCTGATGTTCATTTGAGGAACCCTTAATGTTCATTTTAAGTAGACTTCATATGACAAAGACCATTATATGCTCAAATGTCTTACGGACAATGACCGGATGTCCATTACATGGACTGATGTTCATTTGAAAACTGAAAATTAACGTTTACTACAATATCCCAAACTTTTCCAAACAAGAGGGACCAAAGTAAACTTTTACTACAACATCCACATAAACACAACATGATGGACCAAAATGAAGTATCTCCAAGTCAAACGGGTGCAGCCGTGCTCATCCTGTTCCAATGAAGTATCTCCAAGTCAAACTTTTCCAATGATGGACCAAAGAAGATGTTCATCACATTAGCTGATACGTAACACCTCGGAGTCAGTGTGTCCATCTCGGACCTAATCGTGACCACAACGTCTGATTCTTATAGTTTTTCACTGGAAAACCAACAAACAAAAAAAGAACATCCATAAAAAAATTAACACCAAACCTAAAATGAACCACACCCATTTTTGAAATAAACATTAGCTACACCTCAAATGAACATCTACTATTCCTTGAAATGAGCATTAACTATGCAGAAATTGACACTCCAATGTAAACTCCAAAGTGGACATCAACTATATCTGATATGAACATCAACTATACTTCAAAAATGAATATCAACATACCTAGATGATTGGCATCTGATTCATATAGTTTTTCACTGGAAAACCAACAAACAAGAAAAGACCATCCATAGTAAACTTAACACCAATTGTATCCTAAAATGAACATCAACAATATTTGAAATGAACATCAGTTGCACCTCAAATGAACATCCACTACGCCTTGAATGAACATCAATTATACACAAATTGACCCCCCAAAGTAAACTCAAAAATGACTATCACCTATATATGATATGAACATCAACTATACCTCAAAGATAAACATGAACATACCTCAAAATGAACATCAACTATACACATGATTGCCCCCCCTAACAAAATAAACCCAAAAATGACCATCAAAACAAAGTAATATCAATTGTACCACAAATGAACAACACATATACCACCAATAAGCATCCATGTCATATGAGGTAAACATCAAGCATACCACAAATAAGTGAGCATATTTGAAATGAACATTAGCTACACCTCGAATGAACATCCACTATGCCCCGAATGAACATCAACTATACACAGACACCCCAAAATAAACTCCATAATAAACATCACCTATATATGATATGAACATCAACTATACCTCAAAAATGAGTATCATCATACCCCGAAATGAACATCAACTATACAGATGATTGGCCACCCCCAAAATAAACCCCAAAATGACAACCAATGAGCATCCATGTCAAATGAGATATACATCAAGCATACTATAAACGAGTGAGCATCAAATATAATTTGACTTACGTCGGGTCCAATTGTATCCTGAAATGAACATCAACCATATTTGAAATGAACATCAGCTAACTTGTACCAAAATTCACATTACATAAACAAAGTTCAAGTTACCTCATTACTTCACCCCCGATCTCCACAGTTGGTTCCATTTCTGCAGAAACCCTTCCTCACTTTCTTATTGGTATTTGTTGGGCAACTAAATTGCACTCCTTCAGCTCTTGGATAATATTCTTTAACCAACAATTGGAAAAACCAAAAAATTAGGGTTTCTGTTGTTAGATATTGAGGAGAACTTGGGAGAATTGAAGAGAGAAAAAAAAAACCCCAGTTGCTCTGATAAAAACCACACTCAATTTTAAGAATGAACATCAAACAACGTTCAAAATACCTCGATCCTTCTCCCCTGATCTGCATAGTTGATTCCATGTCTGCAGAAAATGCACGGTCTGATTTGTGTTGGTTGGACAACTAACTTGCACCCGTTTAGGTTTTGAAGATAACTGATGAGAACCCAGAAAATGATAACCCAGAAAATTAGGGTTTCTTCTCTTTAATATTGAGAACTATGGAGAATTATGGAGAATTGCAAAAAGAGCATGAAAATATGATATTGAGGAGAACTACGAAGCTCAAAGTGAATGGGTGGGAGTTGAGAAGTAGGAGCTGAGAAGTCGAACTATTGTATCATGCGTGGGAGTGAACTGGCGTGCATGATTTAGAGGCTGCGCATTAATTATCTTGGGGATCTCACTCACGTGAGACTCCCCTAAACAAAAAAAAAAACATCTAATGAAATAAAAGGAAAAAGAATTAATTAGTCTCACCCTTGATGTGGGAATCAAGGGTTAGGATTCCTTCTTCTCATCTTCTCACAATAACCCTCTTCTCATTATATCATATCCCATATATATATATATATATATATATATATATATATATATATATATATTTGGGTACCAAGGGTGAAGTTCGTAATATGTGTAGATTGAAGGGGGAATTGTTGGAAACTTTAATTGATTGTTTTTACTTTTTAAAAAAAATCAATTAATAATGCTTATTAATTAACATGATAAGTTTCTATGAACAATCAATAAAAAGTTGAACACATATACACATATATAGGCACACACAAAGTTTTAGTCATCTTATATATAATTTTAATTATGAATTTGAAGCTATCATTGGCGTATGTCTACTATAATCTTTAAAGAAAAAAAAAATATGATCAAGCCTAAGTATATGTGTATTCTCCTATAATATTTTTTTTAGATTAATATCTGTAATCATATTTTAATTTCTTGGTTTAAAAGCTTTGGATCTTACCGGTCAAAGTGAAATTCCTTTTCTCTAAAAAACTAAAATAAATAAAAAGGGGTTATTGAATAATCATAACCACGTACTAGGCCTCAACCTGTGCGATGCGCGGAGTATATATAATTTGGAAGAGTATTCCAAAATAATTATAAGTACTTATAGTTGCATCAAAATATAATCATGCATTATTATTATAATTATTACTTTTATATTTCACTTCATATATCTTTAAAAAAAGTAGTACTTTTCTATGTATTCACTTCGTGTAACTTATATTATTATTATTATTATTATTATTTTTAAAAATAAAGTTACCGTCTAGATTATTTACTTATTATTGTGTAAATTATTTATTTTTATTTGTCAAATAAATAAATAAATAAATTAGGTGCATTCTGATTGGTCGATATACCAATAATCACTCTCGTTTCAATATTTGGGGGTGGCCCACAACTTTGTCATTATATATTTTCCCTCTTTCTAATTTATATTCCCATTTGTATATCGTTTAGTGATAATTTCTAGTTTTTTTAATTTTAAAATAAAATCCGGATTGAAAATAAAAAAAATGAAAATAGAAAAAAAATTTCACGTTGTGATTGGCCAATTCCCCTACAGTCACTCCCGTGACTCTATTTCGTGGGATCCATAATGATTTCTATTATAATATATATAGATTATTGTAGTTAATAGAAACAAACGGTTCCTTGCTAATGTTTACTCAACCCTATAAATTAGAGAAGCACTTTAGTTTCATAAACTATGACGAATGATTAAGACAATACACTATTTGCTTAAAATATTTAGGTGGTCATGGCTAAGCATGTTATGATTGGTCTCTCTCTCTCTCTCTCAATCTATATATATATATATATATATATATATATATATATACACGCGCGCGATATTCTTTTATATATTCTTCAATATTTTATCGTGTTTGAGCTTTTTTATGTAAATAGTTAATTTGTTAATATCTCTTACAGGGTTATATGATATCCATAGTATGTAATTTAATAGTAGGCATATTTCGAAGGTACATACATTTGCTCATAAAAAAATTGCATAAGTTGTGGAGGTAGTTTCTTCTCATAATAAAGATATATATGTATGTATGTATGTATGTATGTATGTATGTATGTATGTATGTATGTATGTATGTATGTATCCCCGAATGAATACAAGGCGAGAAGGAAAGACTACAACTGTTTGACAACGGTAACCCAAACCAACAAACTCAAACTTAGAAATCAAACTTAACATGACTAACTTCATGTTTTTCTCAATTGAAATGTAACACAAATTAATAAAAGCTAAGCATGCCAAGTCCCACTGCTAATTCCCGTCCCCAACATATAGATCTTTACCTGAAAACAAAACATTACAAAAATAAAGGGCGAAAACTCAATAACGTCTACCCCTAACCGTTAAAAATAATTCAATTTCATTTCAACTCATTAAAGGGAGAGGGAAGAAGTCAAACCATTTCACAAACCTTTAATCCTTATAACTGTTTTCCTCAACCCAACCAATTCATTCTGGGATACCAAATCCCTTAAAGTAACATTCGCCCACCAAAGGCATCAAAACAATCTCCCACAAAAGGTATCAAAACAATCGCCCACCAAAAGCATCAAAACAATCTACCACCAAAGGCATCAAAACATTTTCCCACTAAAGGCATCAAAATATTCGCCCACCAAAGGCATATCAAAACATTCTCCCACCAAAGACATCATAACTTTCGCCCACCAAAGGCATCAAACATTCGCCCACCAAAGGCATCGAAACATTCACCCACCAAAGGCATTAATCAAAACCCGCTTGTTGTTTCACTTTTAATTGTTAGTATCTTATACATATCTCAGCTCACAGCTCTCAAGTCAAACCCAACCCAGGTTATCAAAACTAGTATCAAACTACTTATAAAATACCATCTCAATTTCTCAACTCATAAATCAACAATCCCGAACAATTATCCAAAACAGATGGTTACATTTCCACATAAAGCCCCCTTCGGGATGCAAAATTTCAAAACAAATTAGAAAATCACAAAAGCACTTAAAAAGGCATCCCATTGGGGATTAGGGCATAGACATTACCTGATTAGCTTCACTTCACAGCAAATAACGAACACTTGAGCTCACTAACGACGCGAACTAACTCGGGCCTAAAATATAATAATTCCTATAATTAACAACGCACCCTTCGAAGTTAGTATTAACTACCTTCTATCTAACTCTCCCCTAGGAACACTATAAGGCTCCCATCATTCATGAATTTATACCTTGAATTACTCAACATATTCCAAATAATCACATATTAAAAATCAATCATCCTTTTCACATAACAACACATTAACTAATAAGTAATAACAACAAGAGAGATTACAACACTCACATAGAAAGGTGAAAGAACCCTAGAGGGGGGGTGAATAGGGTTATAAAAAGTTCTGCACAAATAATCACTAGAAAAGGACATTAGACTCTTAATCTATTCAAATTAAGATTCAACTTGAGATAATTCAAGAATAGAATTTAAAATAAAGGACAGTAAATGTAAACCGAATAACCTCTTTTATTATCACAGAACAGAATGCCAATTGTAACAACCCAAGGTGAATGTCCTTAGGTCTTACAAGAGAAACAAGCGTCTTGCAGAGGACGCTTTCAAGTTTTCTGGAAAACAACCACCAAACACAATTTTGGTGTAAAACTCTCAATCAATCCTAAGTCCTTTAAGGAGTCGATTACACAAGTATAAACAAAGCCTAATTCCGTTAAGGATTTAAATACACTCAAACACACTTCTCAATCAAACTCTTTCCTTTCTACTCGAAGAAAGAATTCAACAAAACATAGAACACAATTTCTTGTTTTGAGCACACGATTTCTTCGGTGGAATCGTTGATTTCATTCAATGTTGAGGTCTTCTATTTATGCGAGTCTCCCATGGTTTGTATCCCTTAAAATTAATTCTTCTCTGCTTCAATTTTCTTCTCTTTCCATGATGCGAGATTTCCTTCCTTTTTGAGTTGTCTTCTGCGAGATATGATCTTGTGCTTCCTTCCATTTTTCTTCACTGACTATTGCCTACAATATAGATCATATAATCAGTTAGTCTGGTTAGAAAATTAGATAGGAGAACGAGATACTTGCTTCTATTGAAGACTTCCCTGATTTGGTGGCCCTGTTTGTCTTTCACTTCAAAACTCCATGACTGACGTGAATGTCCTTGAGGTGTAATGGGTGAATGTCCTTTGGCCTTTATCAAGAGGGATTCTACAAAAGGGTCATAACTTGACTTCCCGACATCCTATGGGTTTGGTTTTGGACTTTCCGAAAACCTCAGAATGTTTACTAAAAACTCTTATGTTGGACTCAAGACTAAAAACACACTCTAAGGTCCTCAAAAAAAGTCATCAATCCAAACTGTCCAGATCTGACCTAGGTCTGATAATCGGGGTATAACTCGACTTATACAACTCCAAAGTTCGATCCTGAAAATTCTATGAAAGATAACATCTTAAGGAACCTCCAGTTCAAAAGGTTCGGTCAAAGAACAACTATACTACTTATGGTGACATGTTGTTTACACCCTAACGAAATTGTCTCGTTCCCCGTTCCCATATAGTCAGTAATTTCGGTTCTAATTTTCACCAATCGATCCTGGGGTCCTAATTGGGCCTAAAACAGTGGCTAAGGTTAAAGTTTCTACTCTAATCCAACCAGGGTCTATATTTATAATTACCACAATGGAAGCTATTTTCGGAAGGAAGTAGAAACTTTGATCGCCATTTACAAAATTCAGCATCACCGGTCTTCGCCATACCGGCCTCAAGCTAACGGAGCTGTGGAACAGGCCAATAAGACAGTAGCGGGAATCATGAAGAAAATGGTTGTCACTTACAAAGATTGGCCGGATAAATTAGCATTTTCCCTGTGGGGATACCGTACCTCTATACGAACTGCTATAGGTGCAACACCATATTCTTTGGTATATGGGGTGGAGGCAGTCCTACCGATAAAAGTAGCAATCCCTTCGCTACGAATAGTAGCAGAAAGTCAACTGCCAGAAGCAGAATGGGCTCGGGCAAGGTTCGAGGAGTTAATGTTAATGGACTAAAGGCGATTAAGGGTATTGCATAATGTGCAAGTGTACCAAAGTAGGATCACTCGTGCTTTTAATAAGAAGGTGAAAAGTCGTTCACTTCAAGTGGGTAATTTGGTGCTTAAGGAAATGATGGCACCTATACAAGATCCCAGGGGAAAATTTGCACCTAATTGGAAGGGTCCTTACATGATTAAGGACATTTTTCCAGGAGGAGCAGCTTGGCTTGCTACTATGGGTGGAGAAGATGTAATTCAACCCACGAATTTGGATCAACTCAAGCGATATTATGCCTAATATGACCAAGCAATTGGAAAACCAATTTTCAGACACTTGGGGTATATTCAATAAATGATCATGTATATAAGAAAAATAAAGTTTGCAAGAACACAATATTTGTGAACGATATTTCTTCTTTATTAATTGATAACGTAAGTACACTACTTGTAACATAAGAAAATTCAAAATGCATAATTAAATGAAAGACTATTCTGGAAAAGCAGTTTCAGTTCCTTCATTTCAGTCTATCTTCTAATCTTGCTTCACTTTCTCTACTTCGGCAGTTGTCTCATGGTCAGTCTCCGTGTCTCTCGGTCCGTTGAGAGCTTTCTCTTTGTCTTTGGGCTTATAGGCCCGCCTGCCTGGTTTTCGTGCCTCCACTCTCGGGCCGAGTCTATCTTTCACCGAGTCTCTCGCGCCCAGACGGTCCTTTATCGATATACGAGGACTTAGTCTTTCCTTTACAGATGCTTGTCTCCTTCTCGCTTCACCAGCGCGACGAGATTCAACAGCAGCAATCAGCCATCCATGGTAGTCAGCATCGGCAATATGAGACATGTGTATCTTTGGAGGGACTTTGAGAGTTGGCCTTCTCTCCCAGTATTTCAACCACGACTCAATCACCGAGCCTCGAAGCTTCAACTGATCAGGAGTCTCACGGGAGCTCGGAATGTCACCGCTGCGACCCATCGGCGCTTCACTCGCGGAAAATAAAGGTCATGTGTCAAGACACATAGGAATTGCGGAAGTCATGAGACACATATTCGGAAATGTGCCACCATTCGATCCACCATAAGATCTCCCGAGGCTCCTTCAAGAATGCGATCCATTCTGTTACAGAGCGAAGGTCGGTATATTTCATCTTTCTCTGACAATAGTTCGCCAACGCCGATGAAGTCCGGGGTTCTTCAATGAGACCCAAGTGCTCCATTAACCAGATCTGCACAATAGTTAGCCAGGGTTAGATTGCATGCCAATTATCCCCAAACTAACCAAAAAAAAAAAAAGAAACAAAACCCGTGCGGGTTTTTGCAGACAGTAGGGGCAGAAACCAAGCAGAGGTGAAAAGGAGAGTGAAATACCTGAAGTAGCAACAGGCTTCCTCGAAAGTCATGTTCTGGATTCGGATCATCCAAGCCCATCATGGTTTCCGCTAACATTAAAGGCATGAGGTTGTAGCCTCGGGACATGTCGTCGACGATTTGGATCAAATTCGCTGATCCGGTTCTTTTTCTGCCGTGATAGAAGCAAAACTCGCCGAGGAGACATAATACGAGCGCTCACACTCGTATCACGGGACTGTACTCCAATGTATCGGGAGATTGAATATCTTCAACTATGGTTTGAAAGTGTACCTTTTCGCCGAATATTACGCTTCCGATGACCCGAGAAGGAAGACATAAAAGCTCCTTGTATTGCTTGGGGATGTCCGTTGGCGTTGGAGGTGACATCGGCCGAGCGAAATGATTTGTCCCTAGGATTGAGGACCATTCCTTCGGAAGCGGACATAACTCCTTCCACGCAAAGCGAAAGACATGCATCTTCGGATCCCAAAAAGTCTTTGCCGCACGGAGAAAATCGTTGTTAATCCTCACTTGTCGAAGACTCATCAAGCTCGTTAACTTGTATCTTCCGAGCTCTTTCTTCTTTTCTTTGGACAAGGTGCTCATCCAAGTTGCAAGTTTCTTCTCGAATGCCATGAGAACCGGGAAGTTTTCTTTGAGTTTTAGGAGAATATGTGATGAAGGCTTAGAAGTAGTGATGAGTAGTGATGATTATATGCATAACATGGGGTATTTACACACCTCCATTCATGATCAAAAATGGAGAAAATGCAACCAGCAACGATCACATAGCCGTTGCCCTCCATATCCCATGATTTTAGCCCATTTGCAACAGCTAGGAAAAAAAAAAAGAAACGCAGTATGAAAACCCGCGCATGTTTTGATGTGCCCAGATCCGTGCGCGCACGCCTGCTCAAGCCCAGGCCCATGGCCTGCTGAAGAGAAAACCCGCGCGGGTTTTCTATCAACATGGGCCGCTTCTTCGCAACTCAGCCCACCCATTTCTGATTATATTTGGGCCCTAGAATTGAATTGGCCCATTCATGTATTTTTAATGTTTTGGACATTGACCCAATGGTGCTCGATTTCGAAATTTTCTTTGCTCGAGTTTACTCTGACACTTAAATTTTTGTTTTCTTTTCTTTTTGGGGAAGCGAGATTAAGTTGGGATTAATCTCGTCATGTAGAAAGTCTTTCAGATATGCATTAATAAAATAAAATTATGCATTCACTGAGTCTTGCATATAAAATAAGAAAGAGTCTTGCATTAAAATAAAAAAAAAGTACAAATCAGTCTTGCATAACAAAAGTCTAAAAAATGCATAGTCTTGCTTGTCATCAATTTTGATCAGCACAAGGAGCCCGAGTCACCGCTGTCTTCAACCGGGTCGGCACCAGCATGAGAAGTCCCAGCGTTGGAAGCACCAGTCGTGCTGAAATAGGTGTCCCAAGAGTAGTAGTCAGGACCAGGAGCTGTCTGCGGTGGCCCAGACAAGGGAACTTCGGAAGGATGCACGCTCGACGGAGATGATATGGAATGCTCCTGCGAACCGGCTAGCCATGAATGGTCAGGAACGTGCCACTCAACACAAGGGGTAGGCAATACAGACCCGATTCGTAGCAAGTGCCGACCGAAAAAGGTCGACCCTCCTAGCCAAGAGTGTTGGGGTGCAGACCACTCTTGCGCACCCGTAGGCCATGAAGGACCCATTCCAGGGGTCGGGACTGGCCATCCAGCAGAATAAGAGCCAGAGGCAAAAGAGGAGGCGTCGTATAGTGCAGGATGTGAAGTAGTGTCATCCGCTAGGGCCTGACCGCCAGGGTACCCTACGGATGCACCTGAATCATGATCCCTCACCACAATTTCCCGACCAAGACGAGCAGAACGCACTGAAGCTGGAGTGCGGCGAGAATGAGAAGGCCGGTTGGTAGCACTCGACTCCGAAGCATCTTCCACCCAGTAGGAATGGGGCTGGATATCGCCACCATACCCAACACTGTGATGTGACCCCCTTGGCCAAGTTGTTCCTCCAAGGACATCTGAGCCATGTCCTCTTCCATAGGGCGACGATCTCTGCTACTGGATCTGCTACGATGGGACCCAGCCGAATGGTGACCCTCGATCATGATGCCTTTACCGCGACCCTCAGGCACAACTGCTAGAGGAGGACGAGAGGACCCACCAACCTTCTCCCGAGATCGGCCCCGAGAAGATACTCCCCTGCCGAAGAGCGACGTGGGGGCTCAGTGCGAGGGACCCCTGCAGTAGAACGTTGAGGGATCCCGAGGAACGGACTCTGCATCGGCCTCCACATAAGCCCTTCTGGTGGTGTTCCCGTGATACCTGCCTGAGCCGGTAAATTGTGCTTCAGCATAGTACTCCACTCCTTGGTCACTTGACGGAAGACATCCCATCTTGGCTGAAAGATGATTAGGACAAGGTCAGACATGTATAAATGGCATAAGGGAGAAAAGGGAGCAACATTAAGAATTACCGGTTTCCGATCAAACTCTCGGAGTGCAGAGCATTGACTGCTAGTCTCTACATCCAAGAAACTGCCAATCCTCCTTCTCGCTGGTGGAGCCTCCGCCTCAGCGACCTTAGCATAGTGCCTCAGCTACAAACTTTATGGTTAGGAATCAATCAAAAACACAACGAAAAATCCAAAGGAAGAAGATACCTACCACCTGGGGCGCCAAACGGCTCAAGAAGCGTTGAAATTCCTCATCAAATTGCTCCTGTTATGCACAAAATCGTCGAAGTCTTGGCCGCGAATCCAATCTCCCAATGCACCCGGAGTGACGCGACATGGCTCGAACATGTGCTCTAGAGGATCCTGGGGTATAAGGCCGGGATATCCATCCAGGATTTGCCTTGTAGCTCTCTCCCCCAAGTACCATATGAAGCTTGAGGGTCCCTCCATCAGGATGCGGAGGCAGGTATCATGCTCCACCGTTTGCAAAGGGGTAGGCAATCCGCCCAAGTTGAACTCTGCCCATGGACGCCAGTTCACGTGGTCCTGAGAAAGAAAGAGAGTCACATCAAGAATAGAAACAAAATAAATAAAGGCGCTAGGTATAAAGAAATACCGGGGTGAGGTTATCCAGCATGCGACGAATGCGATCGAGGCTATACCAAAATTAAGACCTAATGACTCACTTCAAAAACTTTAGTAACATAACACCCACGTGACGTACTAACAAACAATATTTAAAACCACCCCACTCTAATTTAATAATCTAGCATACTTCCCATAAAGAAATAAAACACATCAATAGCATGAATAAATAAGATTACCCTATAGTCATCTAATCTTACGAATCAAGACCTATACTTGATATTACACTAATAACACTCTAACGATTTTGTAAGAATATAGTACCCTTCTTTATGAACATGTCATTAGTAAAAACTAAGGTCCAATCTTAATTACTAAACAACCAAAACCAAACTTGGTAACTAGCACTCTAGTTGATGCAATAAAAACGTAACATTACTAACCCTAAACATGCTCTTCATCTAATTCACTAATGATCCCAATTAGCAAAACAACCATGTAACATTATAGCAATACTTATTTCTAGTAACAATTATGAAAGCATGCTCAACTTACTTGACAACTAATCAATTTAATTCATGTAATTAACCTCAATCAAACCCTAATATGAATACTACCAATAATACTTCAAAACATGATTTACACTAATCAATAGAATTAATCTTGGTAATTTAAACACCATAATTCATGCATAAAGTAAAACCATCAAGAACCTAAACATGATTTACAAAAAAAAACTATATTAATCATATAATAACATATAAATCCCCCAAACTACACTCATAGTTAAATAAAATGAAAGAAATACTCTTTCTAAATATTTACCCAGGTTCATATAATTATAATTATAATAATAAAGCTACTAAAATGTAAAAAGATATAAGAAATACCTCTTGGATGTGGAAGCGGATCGACTTGTCGAGATATCCTTCCACTGAATAATAGTTCTTCATGTTTGATTCCGCACAGACGCTGGTGACTACCACGGTATTGAGTCACCAAAAGTTCACACCCCAAATACCTTCTCAGTATTGATGGTCGATTACAAGGGAGAGAAGAAAACAAATTGTGATTAGAATTTTGCCATCAATCTCTGAAATGTCTTGCACAAAGACATATAAATAGGTTGACATTTTTCACACTAAAAGGAAATAACTGTTTTGGATAGGGATGGAAAAACCTATCCATTTGCAACCCCTTTTTTTTATATATAATGTGGCTGTATTTTCTAACAGCTTCCCACTTAGCCACATAAGCTGAATAGAGGAAAATTTCTAATCATATACTTCTCTCCTCCTTCCATACAAGGAATGGGGTGTGCGATCGATAAAAGCAAATAGTGTTATATCATTGATTATATTTCCAGAATATAATCGTCCGGGCTGATATGGTGAATGTGGAATAGTTTTTCTTAACTACTCATGGCATTTCATTTCAGTGAGATCGCTTTTCTAATGTGTTCCGCTGAACTGTATAATTTCATAGTTCTTGGAGTACACACTAAAGTAGCAACCATCATCTCACTTAGACTCTATGCCATAGTATTAAGTCAAAGGGAATTGCAAAGTGTAGACAACGAAATCTACAATGATCACACAGTGCCAAGGTCGGGAAACAATTATCACTCCACTAGATCGACTTTTAGCACACACAATATGAAATGTGCGTCATGGTATAACTCCTACTAAGGTAAATTCGTCACTTTTCATTATACCATGCGGATTACAAGTCTAGTTTTACCTCAAAGACTAACTTGTGTCACCTAAGCAATGTACTCAACACAAAGCTTAGTCATCCCTGATCCGGCTTAAGGCTTCTATATAAGGTTGTTTTATATTTCATTTTAGAAAATCTCATCTTAGACTTACTAAGGCGACTATTTAATCTCATTATTTATACTACCAAAGTATACATATCACCAATGTTACACATTTAGTGCCAAAATTGGTTAAGTCTCAACTTAACTACTACTTAAGTGTTAAGGTTGATAATCTGTGTGACTAGATTATCTGAAGCCTAGTGACTAACACATGTGCCTATTTAGCAACCAAAAATAAACATTTGGGTAAAGGAGAAACATTAATCTTTATTACATTGAAATGTTAATTGTGAAGCATATGTCCATATAAGATATCTCATACAACTAAACTCTCTTTAAGCCTAAACTCATCATGTGAGTTTTGAACACATCTCTAGGGGTAGGCTAGTTAGAGGATCAGCTATCATCTTATTAGTAGATAGGTATCTTACAACAACTTCCTTTTGTTTTATTGCGTCCCTCACAAAGTGGTAGCGCCTCTTGATATGCTTAGCTTTCCTATGAAACTTAGGCTACTTAGCATATTGAATAGCAGCAGTATTGTCGCACCACATCTCCACTGGATCATCAACTCTTGAGGTGAGATTGAGATCTTGGAGAAAGCTCCTATGCCAAACTGCCTCCTGAGCAGCGAGGCAACAAGCAACATACTCGACTTCCATGGTCGATGACGATATGCAGTCTTGCTTCTTACTGCACCAAGATATCGCTCCCCTAGCAAGAGTGAAAACATAGCCTGAGGTTAACCTTGACTTATCAAGGTCACCACTCCAGTCTGCATCTGTATATCCCCTTAGCTTTAGGTCTCCACCTTGGTAACATAATGCTAAATCTGTGGTTCCCCGAACATAACACAATATTCTTTTGATGGCTTTCCAATGGTCAGGTCCCAGGTTGTTTTGGTAACGACTTACCAATCCAACTGCGAAGCAAATGTCAGGCCGTGTGCACAACATAGCATACATTAGGCTTCCTATGGCACTAGCATAAGGGACCTTACTCATTCTCTGCTTTTCAGAATCTATCTTAGGGCATTGTTCAAGACTTAAGGTCAAACCCTTTTCAACTAGAGTATTAACGGGTTTGGATTGATTCATTTGAAACCGTTCTAAAACCTTCTCAATATATGTCCTTTGGCATAAACCAAGAAGTTTCTTAGAGCGATCCCTAATTATCTCAACACCCAGGACATACCTAGCCTCACCCATGTCCTTCATCTCAAAAAGGGAGGACAGTCTTTCCTTGACATCATTGATCATCTCCAAGTTGTTTCCAGCCAGTAGTATGTCATCAACATACAACATAAGGAACAAAATCCCTAGTGTTGCTCTCTTGACATACACACAGTGATCATCAAAGACCATAGATAAGCCAAAAGAAGTAATGGCTTCATGGAATTTGAAGTACCATGATCTGGAAGACTGTTTGAGACCGTATATGGATCTTTTGAGGCGACAAACCATGTCCTCAATACCTTTTGACACAAAGCCAATAGGTTGTTCCATATAAATCTCCTCCTTAAGAATACCATTGAGGAAAACAGTCTTTACGTCCATTTGGTACAACTCTAAATCTAGATGGGCAACCAGGGCTAGAAGCAAGCGAATAGAAGTCATTCTCACCACAGGAGAAAATGTTTCTTCATTGTCTACACCCTCAACTTGTGTAAACCCTCTCGCCACTAATCGAGCTTTGAACTTATCAATCGACCCATCTGCTCGATGTTTATCTTTGAAAACCCACTTGTTTCCAATAGCCTTACGTCGAGGAGGAAGATCAACTAGCTCCCAAACTTCATTCTTTCCCATTGAGTCCAACTCATCTCTCATGGCATCCATCCATTCCATATGGTAAGGTGAATCTACAGCCTGTACATAAGAGGTTGGTTCTTCTATTTCAAAAGGCATGCAAAAGAAAATTTCCCCTTCGATTTGAAAAAAACGTCGAGGAACTCTTCCTCGCTCACTCCTTCGGACATTTTTAGGACTTGGTTCTCTAGTTTGGTGCGATTCAGAATCCCTCCCCCTTTTCCTACGAGGTGTGGGATTGTGATCACCAGGAGAATTACTCCCACTTTTCCGATGGATTGTGGTATCCTGATTAGAAGTTGGAGATCGAGAACGATCTTCATTTTCATTTTCAAGAGGTGGAGATTAAGGACGTTCCTCATTCTCTGGTCGATTCTCCTGAGTAGGGTCTGGTGGACCACTCCCACTAAGGTTTGTAGGTCCACTCCCCCTATCTCCATCATTAGATAGAGAACTACCATCCTCGGTGTCATGGCGAGTGGATGTATAATCGCCCAGCTATATACATCAAGGTTAGCTAAGAGGACCTTAATCCAGCTAGAAGCTACAAATGTCGCCTTGGGTATCAACAACTACAAGGGTTTATTAGTTCAAGGAAGAAAGCGTGAAGGACCTTGATGGTAATCTAGCTTACATGGAGTTATTATCATATATATAAGGACATCAACAAGCTTAAATCACTCTAGGAGATAAAAGTCCTTTATTGAGTAATCATCACTCACAGCAGTAGAGGACCTTATTAAGTACAGTTCGATATTTTGCTCTATAACTCTAGATCCATACGTCTATTGAGGAATTCATCCAAAGATAGATTGGAGTACATTGAAAGAGCTTTCCAATGGTTTTTGAATCATGGAAAATGGACAAGTATTGAAAGATTTATAGTCTTTTCTTTCTAGAGTTGTATATTAGAGTTTTTATAATGTAATAAATGTGAAGCATGATGTAAGCCTCAAGGGCCTAGCTTCTTGATCAGTACACGTCCAAGGAGGCTTAGGATTACTATAAATACCCCCCCTTAGGCCTCTTGTAATTCATATCACATATCACATAATATACACAAATCAAATCAAAAGCTTTTGCTTTGTTCTCTATAACCTTTGCGTTAGAATTTGAGTTTTCTTGAGAGGAGTCTCTTTGAATCTCTTCTTCTATTCTAAGATTGGCTATCTTAGATTGATGATAGGAAGAGTTGGAGGATTCTAGGAGTGGTGAATCTGTATCTCCTTAGAAGATCCCAAGCCGTTTATCATTCGATCAAACGATTCATTCTTGTTGTAAGTTTCAATCTATTCTTTTGAATCTTTTGATTTCCATTACATTTTCATTACATTCTATTCCATACCAACCAGAATACATCCCCATTCATTCGTTCACCCATCCATCCATTCGTCTATCATCCATTATTCATTCATTTACACTCCATTTCTATTTTTTTCATTTGTTTAAGAATCAATCTAACCAACCCCAAGTTTAAAGATCTTGTAGAATGTTGTGTAATGAGATCTCTTTATCCCATTATACATCAAAATTGGTATCAGAGCCTAGGAGATTGATTCTTGTGGTTCTTGTTACCATATTTTACAATCTTTCCATAACAAATCCATCCCCCACCATCTCCATTTCACGTCCCCCACAAGAAACCCACAAAGAACCCCCTTACCTAAATACAAACCCATCAAACCTAGCCTAAACACATTCCCCATTTCATCGTCCACATCCCCACACCAAAACCATGAGTCTTGTTTGAATCTTTCTTCATCAAGATTCATATTCTATGGCTTGCAAAAGAACTAGCATGAATTCACAAAGTAATTTACAACATTTAGAGCAACAAATTCATGATCACACCAAACAAATGGAAGAACTTGGGATCCTTCAAAAAGGAGGATCAAGAAAGGCATGTTCACGTGAGGTACATCCCTATGAGGTTGAATATGAAGCACCTTATGAATGGAGTAAACTTTCCAGTAAGAAGAATGGAAATAATGTTCAAGAAGAGTTTTTGCCATTCAATTACAAAGGAGACTACATCAACAAACTTGAAAGAAAAGAGCAAGGGAGCAAGGACGTGGTGGAATATACAATAGAATTCAGGCGGCAACTATGGACATATGCTCTTAAGGAAAATGACCCACAAGTTTTTGTATGTTACTCTCTTGGTCTTAATGATTACATTCGGCGTGTTGTTGTATATCAATCTTACACAAACTTGGAGGAGTTAAGTTCTTTAGCTCTTGATGTTGAAATACAAGTAAAGAATAAATAACTCTGGGACAAAAACCATACACAACAAAGACCACACATACCATCCACGCCACCTCATGACGAGGACAATCATAATGATCCAAGAAGTTTAGTAAGTCTTTGTTCTTACAAGTTTTGCAAAGATTCATTGTATTGTAATACTTATTCTATGGATTCTTGTTATACTTTGTTGGAAGAATCAAAATTGTATGATAAGAGTATCATGCTCCAAGAGACGTCCCTATTACCACCTTGTGTCTCATGGCTCAAGGAGGATCAAATCACTCTTATGACACTTATGGAGACTAGGTATCATCAATTTGAAGAACCGAGGAGCCTCATTCTTACACCAATAGAGGTTGGAAACCGTGAGCTTATAAAGGATCAAGATCTTATGCCATCATTTGTTCTCATTTGTGCATATTTGGATGAAAGACAAGCACCATAACCAAGAGACCTCTCTCTCTTATCTCTTTCGAAACATTTCTCTCCTATGAGTATCATCTTACAAAAGGATCATCAAAGGCTCCCACCAAATCCCTTGATTCATCACCAAATGGCCTATGCAAAGGATCAAGCACAAATCATGGATAACTACATCAACGTTCTTCATTTTCGTAGTATACAACATATTTTGAAAGAGTATGTACCCTTGCAATGTAAAGAGAATGAATTTGTATACTTTGATAACATTCTTGTATGTAGAAAGGAGTATGTAAACCCTTTGGAGTTAGTCTTGATCATGTCAAAACATGAGAAGCCACACGGAGAATTGGAGAAGTACTTGGAGAAATGTTCTTACCTCTCGTCCAAGAATATGCTATCTCAACAAATCTCATCAAATGGAGTAATTCTAGTGGACAAAAGGAAGAAAGGAACTATTTAAGAAGGGTCCATACTTGCATCTATACTTGAGGTACTATGTCTCTTAAAAGATGCTAAAGATTATCATATTCTTTTATTTCCTATTCTTGCATCATATTTGTTCATTACAAATGGAGTTGAGAAAGGTGAAGTCCTATCTCAAAGAAGTTGTCCCATGGATTATTTTGGTGATATACTAAGTGGAGAAAAGAAGAAGCTTCACGCTTATGGCTTAGCACTCACACTTGTTGTTATCACGAGGATATTTGAGCAAAAGGATTATTATCTTGGAGGATTCATGCTTAAGCTTCGTGATTCTTACAAAGTATTGGAGTATGTTTCATATGATAAGGATATCAAGCCATCAATATGCTTTGAGATGAAGTACTTGATTCGTTCATCAAAATCAAGTCACTTGGAGGAAGCAAGTCCTTTGACTAAAGGAAGTTTTCTAACGAGGAGATACATATTTGATTCAAGAGTACTTAGGCTTGAATATATCAAGGAGTTGTATGAAGATGATGATGATTTTAAAGAATTATACAAGGTATGTGAGAAGCATCCTCAACAATCTTTTTATATTGATCATAGATTTCTTTTCAAAGGGAATCAAGTGTGTATTCGGAGTGGAATTCGTAAAATCTTGATCATGGAAGTACATGGAAGTTCATCAAAGGGATCTATGATGATTTCAAAGCATTTAAAAAGAGAGTTTGTAATCTCTTCAAGGAACGCAAGAGGAAGAAGCAAGTTGATCTGAACAATACTTTTGGAAAGATCGCTTATAAGAAGAAGCATGAGCTTAGAAGAAGTTTTTGTCTAAGTTTGATGACAAACTTTTTCAACCGGGAGAGAATGATGTATAATCGCCCAGCTATATACATCAAGGTTAACTAAGAGGACCTTAATCCAGCTAGAAGCTACAAATGTCGCCTTGGGTATCAACAACTACGAGGGTTTATTAGTTCAAGGAAGAAAGCATGAAGGACCTTGATGGTATTCTAGCTTACATGGAGTTATTCTCATATATATAAGGACATCAACAAGCTTAAATCACTCTTGGAGATAAAAGTCCTTTATTGAGTAATCATCACTCATGGTCGTAGAGGACCTTATTAAGTACAGTTCGATATTTTGCTCTATAACTCTAGATCCATACGTCTATTGAGGAAGTCATCCAAAGAGATATTGGAGTACATTGAAAGAGCTTTCCAATGGTTTTTGAATCTTGGAAAACGGACAAGTCTTGAAGGAGTTATAGTCTTTTATTTTCTAGAGTTATATTTTAGAGTTTTAATGATGTAATAAATGTGCAGCATGATGTAAGCCTCAAGGGCCTAGCTTCTTGATTAGTACACGTCCAAGGGGGCTTAGGATTACTATAAATACCCCCCTTAGGCCTCTTGTAATTCATATCACATATCACATAATATACACAAATCAAATCAAAAGCTTTTGCTTTGTTCTCTCTAACCTTTACGTTAGAATTTGAGTCTTCTTGAGAGGAGTCTCTTTGAATCTCTTCTTCTATTCTAAGATTGGCTATCTTAGATTGGTGATAGGAAGAGTTGGAGGATTCTAGGAGTGGTGAATCTGTATCTCCTTAGAAGATCCCAAGTCGTTTATCATTCGATCAAACGATTCATTCTCGTTGTAAGTTTGATATATTCTTTTGAATCTTTTGATTTCCATTACATTTTAATTCTATTCTATTCCATACCAACCAGAATACATCCCCATTCATTCGTTTACCCATCCATCCATTCGTCCATCATCCATTATTCTTTCATTTACACTCCATTTCTATCTTTTCATTAGTTTAAGAATCAATCTAACCCCAAGTTTAAAGATCCTGTAGAATGTTTTGTAATGAGATCTCTTTGATCCCATTATACATCAAAATTGGTATCAGAACAAATTGATTCTTGTGGTTCTTGTTACCATATTTTACAATCTTTCCATCACAAATCCATCCCCCACCATCTCCATTTCACATCCCCCACAAGAAACCCACAAAGAACCCCCTTACCTAATTACAAACCCATCAAACCTAGCCTAAACACATTACCCATTTCATCGTCCACATCCCCACACCAAAACCATGAGTCTTGTTTGAATCTTTCTTCATCAAGATTCATATTCTATGGCTTGCAAAAGAACCAGCATGAATTCACAAAGTAATTTACAACGTTTGGAGCAACAAATTAATGATCACACCAAACAAATGGAAGAACTTGGGATCGTTCAAAAAGGAGGATCAAGAAAGGCATGTTCACTTGAGGTACATCCCTATGAGGTTGAATATGAAGCACCTTATGAATGGAGTAAACTTTCCAGTAAGAAGAATGGAAATAATGTTCAAGAAGAGTTTTTGCCATTCAATTACAAAGGAGACTACATCAACAAACTTGAAAGAAAAGAGCAAGGGAGCAAGGACGTGGTGGAATATACAATAGAATTCAGGCAGCAACTATGGACATATGCTCTTAAGGAACATGACCCACAAGTTTTTGTATGTTACTCTCTTGGTCTTAATGATTACATTCGGCGTGTTGTTGTATATCAATCTTACACAAACTTGGAGGAGTTAAGTTCTTTAGCTCTTGATGTTGAAATACAAGTAAAGAATAAAGAACTCTGGGACAAAAACCATACACAACAAAGACCACACATACCATCCACGCCACCTCATGACGAGGACAATCATAATGATCCAAGAAGTTTAGTAAGTCTTTGTTCTTACAAGTTTTGCAAATATTCATTGTATTGTAATACTGCTTCTATGGATTCTTGTTATACTTTGTTGGAAGAATCAAAGTTGTATGATAAGAGTATCATGCTCCAAGAGACGTCCCTATTACCACCTTGTGTCTCATGGCTCAAGGAGGATCAAATCACTCTTATGACACTTATGGAGACTAGGTATCATCAATTTGAAGAACCGAGGAGCCTCATTCTTACACCAATAGAGGTTGGAAACCGTCAGCTTATAAAGGATCAAGATCCTATGCCATCATTTGTTCTCATTTGTGCATATTTGGATGAAAGACAAGCACCATCAACAAGAGACCTCTCTCTCTTATCTCTTTCGAAACATTTCTCTCCTATGAGTATCATCGTACAAAAGGATCATCAAAGGCTGCCACCAAATCCCTTGATTCATCACCAAATGGCCTATGCAAAGGATCAAGCACAAATCATGGATAACTACATCAACGTTCTTGATTTTCGTAGTATACAACATATTTTGAAAGAGTATGTACCCTTGCAATGTAAAGAGAATGAATTTGTATACTTTGATAACATTCTTGTATGTAGAAAGGAGTATGTAAACCCTTTGGAGTTAGTCTTGATCATGTCAAAACATGAGAAGTCACACGGAGAATTGGAGAAGTACTTGGAGAAATGTCCTTACCTCTCGTCCAAGAATATGCTATCTCAACAAATCTCATCAAATGGAGTAATTCTAGTGGACAAAAGGAAGAAAGGAACTATTCAAGAAGGGTCCATACTTGCATCTATACTTGAGGTACTATGTCTCTTAAAAGATGCTAAAGATTATCATATTCTTTTATTTCCTATTCTTGCATCATATTTGTTCATTACAAATGGAGTTGAGAAAGGTGAAGTCCTATCTCAAGGAAGTTGTCCCATGGATTATTTTGGTGATATACTGGAGAAAAAGAAGCTTCACGCTTATGGCTTAGCACTCACACTTGTTGTTATCACGAGGATATTTGAGAAAAGGATTATTATCTTGGAGGATTCATGCTTAAGCTTCGTGATTCTTACAAAGTATCGAGTATGCTTCATATGATAAGGATATCAAGCCATCAATATGCTTTGAGATGAAGTACTTGATTCGTTCATCAAAATCAAGTCACTTGGAGGAAGCAAGTCCTTTGACTAAAGGAAGTTTTCTAACGAGGAGATACATATTTGATTCAAGAGTACTTAGGCTTGAATATATCAAGGAGTTGTATGAAGATGATGATGATTTTAAAGAATTATACAAGGTATGTGAGAAACATCCTCAACAATCCTTTTATATTGATCATAGATTTCTTTTCAAAGGGAATCAAGTGTGTATTCGGAGTGGAATTCGTAAAATCTTGATCATGGAAGTACATGGAAGTTCATCAAAGGGATCTATGATGATTTCAAAGCATTTAAAAAGAGAGTTTGTAATCTCTTCAAGGAACGCAAGAGGAAGAAGCAAGTTGATGTGAACAATACTTTTGGAAAGATCGCTTATAAGAAGGATGAGCTTAGAAGAAGTTTTTGTCTAAGTTTGATGACAAACTTTTTCAACCGGGAGAGAATGATGTATAATCGCCCAGCTATATACATCAAGGTTAACTAAGAGGACCTTAATCCAGCTAGAAGCTACAAATGTCGCCTTGGGTATCAACAACTACAAGGGTTTATTAGTTCATGGAAGAAAGCATGAAGGACCTTGATGGTATTCTAGCTTACATGGAGTTATTCTCATATATATAAGGACATCAACAAGCTTAAATCACTCTTGGAGATAAAAGTCCTTTATTGAGTAATCATCACTCATGGTCGTAGAGGACCTTATTAAGTACAGTTCGATATTTTGCTCTATAACTCTAGATCCATATGTCTATTGAGGAAGTCATCCAAAGAGATATCTGAGTACATTGAAAGAGCTTTCCAATGGTTTTTGAATCTTGGAAAACGGACAAGTCTTGAAGGAGTTATAGTCTTTTATTTTCTAGAGTTATATTTTAGAGTTTTAATGATGTAATAAATGTGCAGCATGATGTAAGCCTCAAGGGCCTAGCTTCTTGATTAGTACACGTCCAAGGGGGCTTAGGATTACTATAAATACCCCCCTTAGGCCTTTTGTAATTCATATCACATATCACATAATATACACAAATTAAATCAAAAGCTTTTGCTTTGTTCTCTCTAACCTTTACGTTAGAATTTGAGTCTTCTTGAGAGGAGTCTCTTTGAATCTCTTCTTCTATTCTAAGATTGGCTATCTTAGATTGGTGATAGGAAGAGTTGGAGGATTCTAGGAGTGGTGAATCTGTATCTCCTTAGAAGATCCCAAGTCGTTTATCATTCGATCAAACGATTCATTCTCGTTGTAAGTTTCAATATATTCTTTTGAATCTTTTGATTTCCATTACATTTTAATTCTATTCTATTCCATACCAACCAGAATACATCCCCATTCATTCGTTTACCCATCCATCCATTCGTCCATCATCCATTATTCTTTCATTTACACTCCATTTCTATCTTTTCATTAGTTTAAGAATCAATCTAACCAACCCCAAGTTTAAAGATCTCAGAGAATGTTTTGTAATGAGATCTCTTTGATCCCATTATACATCAAAATTGGTATCAGAACAAATTGATTCTTGTGGTTCTTGTTACCATATTTTACAATCTTTCCATCACAAATCCATCCCCCACCATCTCCATTTCACATCCCCCACAAGAAACCCACAAAGAACCCCCTTACCTAATTACAAACCCATCAAACCTAGCCTAAACACATTACCCATTTCATCGTCCACATCCCCACACCAAAACCATGAGTCTTGTTTGAATCTTTCTTCATCAAGATTCATATTCTATGGCTTGCAAAAGAACCAGCATGAATTCACAAAGTAATTTACAACGTTTGGAGCAACAAATTCATGATCACACCAAACAAATGGAAGAACTTGGGATCCTTCAAAAAGGAGGATCAAGAAAGGCATGTTCACGTGAGGTACATCCCTATGAGGTTGAATATGAAGCACCTTATGAATGGAGTAAACTTTCTAGTAAGAAGAATGGAAATAATGTTCAAGAAGAGTTTTTGCCATTCAATTACAAAGGAGACTACATCAACAAACTTGAAAGAAAAGAGCAAGGGAGCAAGGACGTGGTGGAATATACAATAGAATTCAGGCGGCAACTATGGACATATGCTCTTAAGGAAAATGACCCACAAGTTTTTGTATGTTACTCTCTTGGTCTTAATTATTACATTCGGCGTGTTGTTGTATATCAATCTTACACAAACTTGGAGGAGTTAAGTTCTTTAGCTCTTGATGTTGAAATACAAGTAAAGAATAAAGAACTCTGGGACAAAAACCATACACAACAAAGATCACACATACCATCCACGCCACCTCATGACGAGGACAATCATAATGATCCAAGAAGTTTAGTAAGTCTTTGTTCTTACAAGTTTTGCAAAGATTCATTGTATTGTAATACTGCTTCTATGGATTCTTGTTATACTTTGTTGGAAGAATCAAAGTTGTATGATAAGAGTATCATGCTCCAAGAGACGTCCCTATTACCACCTTGTGTCTCATGGCTCAAGGAGGATCAAATCACTCTTATGACACTTATGGAGACTAGGTATCATCAATTTGAAGAACCGAGGAGCCTCATTCTTACACCAATAGAGGTTGGAAACCGTGAGCTTATAAAGGATCAAGATCCTATGCCATCATTTGTTCTCATTTGTGCATATTTGGATGAAAGACAAGCACCATCAACAAGAGACCTCTCTCTCTTATCTCTTTCGAAACATTTCTCTCCTATGAGTATCATCTTACAAAAGGATCATCAAAGGCTGCCACCAAATCCCTTGATTCATCACCAAATGGCCTATGCAAAGGATCAAGCACAAATCATGGATAACTACATCAACGTTCTTGATTTTCGTAGTATACAACATATTTTGAAAGAGTATGTACCCTTGCAATGTAAAGAGAATGAATTTGTATACTTTGATAACATTCTTGTATGTAGAAAGGAGTATGTAAACCCTTTGGAGTTAGTCTTGATCATGTCAAAACATGAGAAGCCACACGGAGAATTGGAGAAGTACTTGGAGAAATGTCCTTACCTCTCGTCCAAGAATATGCTATCTCAACAAATCTCATCAAATGGAGTAATTCTAGTGGACAAAAGGAAGAAAGGAACTATTCAAGAAGGGTCCATACTTGCATCTATACTTGAGGTACTATGTCTCTTAAAAGATGCTAAAGATTATCATATTCTTTTATTTCCTATTCTTGCATCATATTTGTTCATTAAAAATGGAGTTGAGAAAGGTGAAGTCCTATCTCAAGGAAGTTGTCCCATGGATTATTTTTGTGATATACTAAGTGGAGAAAGAAGAAGCTTCACGCTTATGGCTTAGCACTCACACTTGTTGTTATCACGAGGATATTTGAGCAAAAGGATTATTATCTTGGAGGATTCATGCTTAAGCTTCATGATTCTTACAAAGTATTGGAGTATGCTTCATATGATAAGGATATCAAGCCATCAATATGCTTTGAGATGAAGTACTTGATTCGTTCATCAAAATCAAGTCACTTGGAGGAAGCAAGTCCTTTGACTAAAGGAAGTTTTCTAACGAGGAGATACATATTTGATTCAAGAGTACTTAGGCTTGAATATATCAAGGAGTTGTATGAAGATGATGATGATTTTAAAGAATTATACAAGGTATGTGAGAAGCATCCTCAACAATCCTTTTATATTGATCATAGATTTCTTTTCAAAGGGAATCAAGTGTGTATTCGGAGTGGAATTCGTAAAATCTTGATCATGGAAGTACATGGAAGTTCATCAAAGGGATCTATGATGATTTCAAAGCATTTAAAAAGAGAGTTTGTAATCTCTTCAAGGAACGCAAGAGGAAGAAGCAAGTTGATGTGAACAATACTTTTGGAAAGATCGCTTATAAGAAGAAGGATGAGCTTAGAAGAAGTTTTTGTCTAAGTTTGATGACAAACTTTTTCAACCGGGAGAGAATGATGTATAATCGCCCAGCTATATACATCAAGGTTAACTAAGAGGACCTTAATCCAGCTAGAAGCTACAAATGTCACCTTGGGTATCAACAACTACAAGGGTTTATTAGTTCAAGGAAGAAAGCATGAAGGACCTTGATGGTATTCTAGCTTACATGGAGTTATTCTCATATATATAAGGACATCAACAAGCTTAAATCACTCTTGGAGATAAAAGTCCTTTATTGAGTAATCATCACTCATGGTCGTAGAGGACCTTATTAAGTACAGTTCGATATTTTGCTCTATAACTCTAGATCCATACGTCTATTGAGGAAGTCATCCAAAGAGATATCTGAGTACATTGAAAGAGCTTTCCAATGGTTTTTGAATCTTGGAAAACGGACAAGTCTTGAAGGAGTTATAGTCTTTTATTTTCTAGAGTTACATTTTAGAGTTTTAATGATGTAATAAATGTGCAGCATGATGTAAGCCTCAAGGGCCTAGCTTGATTAGTACACGTCCAAGGGGGCTTAGGATTACTATAAATACCCCCCTTAGGCCTCTTGTAATTCATATCACATATCACATAATATACACAAATCAAATCAAAAGCTTTTGCTTTGTTCTCTCTAACCTTTACGTTAGAATTTGAGTCTTCTTGAGAGGAGTCTCTTTGAATCTCTTCTTCTATTCTAAGATTGGCTATCTTAGATTGGTGATAGGAAGAGTTGGAGGATTCTAGGAGTGGTGAATCTGTATCTCCTTAGAAGATCCCAAGTCGTTTATCATTCGATCAAACGATTCATTCTCGTTGTAAGTTTCAATATATTCTTTTGAATCTTTTGATTTCCATTACATTTTAATTCTATTCTATTCCATACCAACCAGAATACATCCCCATTCATTCGTTTACCCATCCATCCATTCGTCCATCATCCATTATTCTTTCATTTACACTCCATTTCTATCTTTTCATTAGTTTAAGAATCAATCTAACCAACCCCAAGTTTAAAGATCCTGTAGAATGTTTTGTAATGAGATCTCTTTGATCCCATTATACATCAAAATTGGTATCACAACAAATTGGTTCTTGTGGTTCTTGTTACCATATTTTACAATCTTTCCATCACAAATCCATCCCCCACCATCTCCATTTCACATCCCCCACAAGAAACCCACAAAGAACCCCCTTACCTAATTACAAACCCATCAAACCTAGCCTAAACACATTACCCATTTCATCGTCCACATCCCCACACCAAAACCATGAGTCTTGTTTGAATCTTTCTTCATCAAGATTCATATTCTATGGCTTGCAAAAGAACCAGCATGAATTCACAAAGTAATTTACAACGTTTGGAGCAACAAATTCATGATCACACCAAACAAATGGAAGAACTTGGGATCCTTCAAAAAGGAGGATCAAGAAAGGCATGTTCACGTGAGGTACATCCCTATGAGGTTGAATATGAAGCACCTTATGAATGGAGTAAACTTTCGAGTAAGAAGAATGGAAATAATGTTCAAGAAGAGTTTTTGCCATTCAATTACAAAGGAGACTACATCAACAAACTTGAAAGAAAAGAGCAAGGGAGCAAGGACGTGGTGGAATATACAATAGAATTCAGGCGGCAACTATGGACATATGCTCTTAAGGAAAATGACCCACAAGTTTTTGTATGTTACTCTCTTGGTCTTAATGATTACATTCGGCGTGTTGTTGTATATCAATCTTACACAAACTTGGAGGAGTTAAGTTCTTTAGCTCTTGATGTTGAAATACAAGTAAAGAATAAAGAACTCTGGGACAAAAACCACACACAACAAAGACCACACATACCATCCACGCCACCTCATGACGAGGACAATCATAATGATCCAAGAAGTTTAGTAAGTCTTTGTTCTTTCAAGATTTGCAAATATTCATTGTATTGTAATACTGCTTCTATGGATTCTTGTTATACTTTGTTGGAAGAATCAAAGTTGTATGATACGAGTATCATGCTCCAAGAGACGTCCCTATTACCACCTTGTGTCTCATGGCTCAAGGAGGATCAAATCACTCTTATGACACTTATGGAGACTAGGTATCATCAATTTGAAGAACCGAGGAGCCTCATTCTTACACCAATAGAGGTTGGAAACCGTGAGCTTATAAAGGATCAAGATCCTATGCCATCATTTGTTCTCATTTGTGCATATTTGGATGAAAGACAAGGACCATCAACAAGAGACCTCTCTCTCTTATCTCTTTCGAAACATTTCTCTCCTATGAGTATCATCTTACAAAAAGATCATCAAAGGCTGCCACCAAATCCCTTGATTCATCACCAAATGGCCTATGCAAAGGATCAAGCACAAATCATGGATAACTACATCAACGTTCTTGATTTTCGTAGTATACAACATATTTTGAAAGAGTATGTACCCTTGCAATGTAAAGAGAATGAATTTGTATACTTTGATAACATTCTTGTATGTAGAAAGGAGTATGTAAACCCTTTGGAGTTAGACTTGATCATGTCAAAACATGAGAAGCCACACGGAGAATTGGAGAAGTACTTGGAGAAATGTCCTTACCTCTCGTCCAAGAATATGCTATCTCAACAAATCTCATCAAATGGAGTAATTCTAGTGGACAAAAGGAAGAAAGGAACTATTCAAGAAGGGTCCATACTTGCATCTATACTTGAGGTACTATGTCTCTTAAAAGATGCTAAAGATTATCATATTCTTTTATTTCCTATTCTTGCATCATATTTGTTCATTACAAATGGAGTTGAGAAAGGTGAAGTCCTATCTCAAGGAAGTTGTCCCATGGATTATTTTGGTGATATACTAAGTGGAGAAAAAAAGAAGCTTCACGCTTATGGCTTAGCACTCACACTTGTTGTTATCACGAGGATATTTGAGAAAAAGGATTATTATCTTGGAGGATTCATGCTTAAGCTTCGTGATTCTTACAAAGTATTGGAGTATGCTTCATATGATAAGGATATCAAGCCATCAATATGCTTTGAGATGAAGTACTTGATTCGTTCATCAAAATCAAGTCACTTGGAGGAAGCAAGTCCTTTGACTAAAGGAAGTTTTCTAACGAGGAGATACATATTTGATTCAAGAGTACTTAGGCTTGAATATATCAAGGAGTTGTATGAAGATGATGATGATTTTAAAGAATTATACAAGGTATGTGAGAAGCATCCTCAACAATCCTTTTATATTGATCATAGATTTCTTTTCAAAGGGAATCAAGTGTGTATTCGGAGTGGAATTCGTAAAATCTTGATCATGGAAGTACATGGAAGTTCATCAAAGGGATCTATGATGATTTCAAAGCATTTAAAAAGAGAGTTTGTAATCTCTTCAAGGAACGCAAGAGGAAGAAGCAAGTTGATGTGAACAATACTTTTGGAAAGATCGTTTATAAGAAGAAGCATGAGCTTAGGAGAAGTTTTTGTCTAAGTTTGATGACAAACTTTTTCAACCGGGAGAGAATGATGTATAATCGCCCAGCTATATACATCAAGGTTAACTAAGAGGACCTTAATCCAGCTAGAAGCTACAAATGTCGCCTTGGGTATCAACAACTACATGGGTTTATTAGTTCAAGGAAGAAAGCATGAAGGACCTTGATGGTATTCTAGCTTACATGGAGTTATTCTCATATATATAAGGACATCAACAAGCTTAAATCACTCTTGGAGATAAAAGTCCTTTATTGAGTAATCATCACTCATGGTCGTAGTGGACCTTATTAAGTACAGTTCGATATTTTGCTCTATAACTCTAGATCCATACGTCTATTGAGGAAGTCATCCAAAGAGATATTGGAGTACATTGAAAGAGCTTTCCAATGGTTTTTGAATCTTGGAAAACGGACAAGTCTTGAAGGAGTTATAGTCTTTTATTTTCTAGAGTTATATTTTAGAGTTTTAAGTATGTAATAAATGTGCAGCATGATGTAAGCCTCAAGGGCCTAGCTTCTTGATTAGTACACGTCCAAGGGGGCTTAGGATTACTATAAATACCCCCCTTAGGCCTCTTGTAATTCATATCACATATCACATAATATACACAAATCAAATCAAAAGCTTTTGCTTTGTTCTCTCTAACCTTTACGTTAGAATTTGAGTCTTCTTGAGAGGAGTCTCTTTGAATCTCTTCTTCTATTCTAAGATTGGCTATCTTAGATTGGTGATAGGAAGAGTTGGAGGATTCTAGGAGTGGTGAATCTGTATCTCCTTAGAAGATCCCAAGTCGTTTATCATTCGATCAAACGATTCATTCTCGTTGTAAGTTTCAATATATTCTTTTGAATCTTTTGATTTCCATTACATTTTAATTCTATTCTATTCCATACCAACCGTAATACATCCCCATTCATTCGTTTACCCATCCATCCATTCGTCCATCATCCATTATTCTTTCATTTACACTCCATTTCTATCTTTTCATTAGTTTAAGAATCAATCTAACCAACCCCAAGTTTAAAGATCCTGTAGAATGTTTTGTAATGAGATCTCTTTGATCCCATTATACATCAAAATTGGTATCAGAACAAATTGATTCTTGTGGTTCTTGTTACCATATTTTACAATCTTTCCATCACAAATCCATCCCCCACCATCTCCATTTCACATCCCCCACAAGAAACCCACAAAGAACCCCCTTACCTAATTACAAACCCATCAAACCTAGCCTAAACACATTACCCATTTCATCGTCCACATCCCCACACCAAAACCATGAGTCTTGTTTGAATCTTTCTTCATCAAGATTCATATTCTATGGCTTGCAAAAGAACCAGCATGAATTCACAAAGTAATTTACAACGTTTGGAGCAACAAATTCATGATCACACCAAACAAATGGAAGAACTTGGGATCCTTCAAAAAGGAGGATCAAGAAAGGCATGTTCACGTGAGGTACATCCCTATGAGGTTGAATATGAAGCACCTTATGAATGGAGTAAACTTTCTAGTAAGAAGAATGGAAATAATGTTCAAGAAGAGTTTTTGCCATTCAATTACAAAGGAGACTACATCAACAAACTTGAAAGAAAAGAGCAAGGGAGCAAGGACGTGGTGGAATATACAATAGAATTCAGGCGGCAACTATGGACATATGCTCTTAAGGAAAATGACCCACAAGTTTTTGTATGTTACTCTCTTGGTCTTAATTATTACATTCGGCGTGTTGTTGTATATCAATCTTACACAAACTTGGAGGAGTTAAGTTCTTTAGCTCTTGATGTTGAAATACAAGTAAAGAATAAAGAACTCTGGGACAAAAACCATACACAACAAAGACCACACATACCATCCACGCCACCTCATGACGAGGACAATCATAATGATCCAAGAAGTTTAGTAAGTCTTTGTTCTTACAAGTTTTGCAAAGATTCATTGTATTGTAATACTGCTTCTATGGATTCTTGTTATACTTTGTTGGAAGAATCAAAGTTGTATGATAAGAGTATCATGCTCCAAGAGACGTCCCTATTACCACCTTGTGTCTCATGGCTCAAGGAGGATCAAATCACTCTTATGACACTTATGGAGACTAGGTATCATCAATTTGAAGAACCGAGGAGCCTCATTCTTACACCAATAGAGGTTGGAAACCGAGAGCTTATAAAGGATCAAGATCCTATGCCATCATTTGTTCTCATTTGTGCATATTTGGATGAAAGACAAGCACCATCAACAAGAGACCTCTCTCTCTTATCTCTTTCGAAACATTTCTCTCCTATGAGTATCATCTTACAAAAGGATCATCAAAGGCTGCCACCAAATCCCTTGATTCATCACCAAATGGCCTATGCAAAGGATCAAGCACAAATCATGGATAACTACATCAACGTTCTTGATTTTCGTAGTATACAACATATTTTGAAAGAGTATGTACCCTTGCAATGTAAAGAGAATGAATTTGTATACTTTGATAACATTCTTGTATGTAGAAAGGAGTATGTAAACCCTTTGGAGTTAGTCTTGATCATGTCAAAACATGAGAAGCCACACGGAGAATTGGAGAAGTACTTGGAGAAATGTCCTTACCTCTCGTCCAAGAATATGCTATCTCAACAAATCTCATCAAATGGAGTAATTCTAGTGGACAAAAGGAAGAAAGGAACTATTCAAGAAGGGTCCATACTTGCATCTATACTTGAGGTACTATGTCTCTTAAAAGATGCTAAAGATTATCATATTCTTTTATTTCCTATTCTTGCATCATATTTGTTCATTAAAAATGGAGTTGAGAAAGGTGAAGTCCTATCTCAAGGAAGTTGTCCCATGGATTATTTTTGTGATATACTAAGTGGAGAAAAGAAGAAGCTTCACGCTTATGGCTTAGCACTCACACTTGTTGTTATCACGAGGATATTTGAGCAAAAGGATTATTATCTTGGAGGATTCATGCTTAAGCTTCATGATTCTTACAAAGTATTGGAGTATGCTTCATATGATAAGGATATCAAGCCATCAATATGCTTTGAGATGAAGTACTTGATTCGTTCATCAAAATCAAGTCACTTGGAGGAAGCAAGTCCTTTGACTAAAGGAAGTTTTCTAACGAGGAGATACATATTTGATTCAAGAGTACTTAGGCTTGAATATATCAAGGAGTTGTATGAAGATGATGATGATTTTAAAGAATTATACAAGGTATGTGAGAAGCATCCTCAACAATCCTTTTATATTGATCATAGATTTCTTTTCAAAGGGAATCAAGTGTGTATTCGGAGTGGAATTCGTAAAATCTTGATCATGGAAGTACATGGAAGTTCATCAAAGGGATCTATGATGATTTCAAAGCATTTAAAAAGAGAGTTTGTAATCTCTTCAAGGAACGCAAGAGAAGCAAGTTGATGTGAACAATACTTTTGGAAAGATCGCTTATAAGAAGAAGGATGAGCTTAGAAGAAGTTTTTGTCTAAGTTTGATGACAAACTTTTTCAACCGGGAGAGAATGATGTATAATCGCCCAGCTATATACATCAAGGTTAACTAAGAGGACCTTAATCCAGCTAGAAGCTACAAATGTCACCTTGGGTATCAACAACTACAAGGGTTTATTAGTTCAAGGAAGAAAGCATGAAGGACCTTGATGGTATTCTAGCTTACATGGAGTTATTCTCATATATATAAGGACATCAACAAGCTTAAATCACTCTTGGAGATAAAAGTCCTTTATTGAGTAATCATCACTCATGGTCGTAGAGGACCTTATTAAGTACAGTTCGATATTTTGCTCTATAACTCTAGATCCATACGTCTATTGAGGAAGTCATCCAAAGAGATATTGGAGTACATTGAAAGAGCTTTCCAATGGTTTTTGAATCTTGGAAAACGGACAAGTCTTGAAGGAGTTATAGTCTTTTATTTTCTAGAGTTATATTTTAGAGTTTTAATGATGTAATAAATGTGCAGCATGATGTAAGCCTCAAGGGCCTAGCTTCTTGATTAGTACACGTCCAAGGGGGCTTAGGATTACTATAAATACCCCCCTTAGGCCTCTTGTAATTCATATCACATATCACATAATATACACAAATCAAATCAAAAGCTTTTGCTTTGTTCTCTCTAACCTTTACGTTAGAATTTGAGTCTTCTTGAGAGGAGTCTCTTTGAATCTCTTCTTCTATTCTAAGATTGGCTATCTTAGATTGGTGATAGGAAGAGTTGGAGGATTCTAGGAGTGGTGAATCTGTATCTCCTTAGAAGATCCCAAGTCGTTTATCATTCGATCAAACGATTCATTCTCGTTGTAAGTTTCAATATATTCTTTTGAATCTTTTGATTTCCATTACATTTTAATTCTATTCTATTCCATACCAACCAGAATACATCCCCATTCATTCGTTTACCCATCCATCCATTCGTCCATCATCCATTATTCTTTCATTTACACTCCATTTCTATCTTTTCATTAGTTTAAGAATCAATCTAACCAACCCCAAGTTTAAAGATCCTGTAGAATGTTTTGTAATGAGATCTCTTTGATCCCATTATACATCAAAATTGGTATCAGAACAAATTGGTTCTTGTGGTTCTTGTTACCATATTTTACAATCTTTCCATCACAAATCCATCCCCCACCATCTCCATTTCACATCCCCCACAAGAAACCCACAAAGAACCCCCTTACCTAATTACAAACCCATCAAACCTAGCCTAAACACATTACCCATTTCATCGTCCACATCCCCACACCAAAACCATGAGTCTTGTTTGAATCTTTCTTCATCAAGATTCATATTCTATGGCTTGCAAAAGAACCAGCATGAATTCACAAAGTAATTTACAACGTTTGGAGCAACAAATTCATGATCACACCAAACAAATGGAAGAACTTGGGATCCTTCAAAAAGGAGGATCAAGAAAGGCATGTTCACGTGAGGTACATCCCTATGAGGTTGAATATGAAGCACCTTATGAATGGAGTAAACTTTCCAGTAAGAAGAATGGAAATAATGTTCAAGAAGAGTTTTTGCCATTCAATTACAAAGGAGACTACATCAACAAACTTGAAAGAAAAGAGCAAGGGAGCAAGGACGTGGTGGAATATACAATAGAATTCAGGCGGCAACTATGGACATATGCTCTTAAGGAAAATGACCCACAAGTTTTTGTATGTTACTCTCTTGGTCTTAATGATTACATTAAGCGTGTTGTTGTATATCAATCTTACACAAACTTGGAGGAGTTAAGTTCTTTAGCTCTTGATGTTGAAATACAAGTAAAGAATAAAGAACTCTGGGACAAAAACCATACACAACAAAGACCACACATACCATCCACGCCACCTCATGACGAGGAGAATCATAATGATCCAAGAAGTTTAGTAAGTCTTTGTTCTTACAAGTTTTGCAAAGATTCATTGTATTGTAATACTGCTTCTATGGATTCTTGTTATACTTTGTTGGAAGAATCAAAGTTGTATGATAAGAGTATCATGCTCCAAGAGACGTCCCTATTACCACCTTGTGTCTCATGGCTCAAGGAGGATCAAATCACTCTTATGACACTTATGGAGACTAGGTATCATCAATTTGAAGAACCGAGGAGCCTCATTCTTACACCAATAGAGGTTGGAAACCGAGAGCTTATAAAGGATCAAGATCCTATGCCATCATTTGTTCTCATTTGTGCATATTTGGATGAAAGACAAGCACCATCAACAAGAGACCTCTCTCTCTTATCTCTTTCGAAACATTTCTCTCCTATGAGTATCATCTTACAAAAGGATCATCAAAGGCTGCCACCAAATCCCTTGATTCATCACCAAATGGCCTATGCAAAGGATCAAGCACAAATCATGGATAACTACATCAACGTTCTTGATTTTCGTAGTATACAACATATTTTGAAAGAGTATGTACCCTTGCAATGTAAAGAGAATGAATTTGTATACTTTGATAACATTCTTGTATGTAGAAAGGAGTATGTAAACCCTTTGGAGTTAGTCTTGATCATGTCAAAACATGAGAAGCCACACGGAGAATTGGAGAAGTACTTGGAGAAATGTCCTTACCTCTCGTCCAAGAATATGCTATATCAACAAATCTCATCAAATGGAGTAATTCTAGTGGACAAAAGGAAGAAAGGAACTATTCAAGAAGGGTCCATACTTGCATCTATACTTTAGGTACTATGTCTCTTAAAAGATGCTAAAGATTATCATATTATTTTATTTCCTATTCTTGCATCATATTTGTTCATTACAAATGGAGTTGAGAAAGGTGAACTCCTATCTCAAGGAAGTTGTCCCATGGATTATTTTGGTGATATACTAAGTGGAGAAAAGAAGAAGCTTCACGCTTATGGCTTAGCACTCACACTTGTTGTTATCACGAGGATATTTGAGCAAAAGGATTATTATCTTGGAGGATTCATGCTTAAGCTTCGTGATTCTTACAAAGTATTGGAGTATGCTTCATATGATAAGGATATCAAGCCATCAATATGCTTTGAGATGAAGTACTTGATTCGTTCATCAAAATCAAGTCACTTGGAGGAAGCAAGTCCTTTGAGTAAAGGAAGTTTTCTAACGAGGAGATACATATTTGATTCAAGAGTACTTAGGCTTGAATATATCAAGGAGTTATATGAAGATGATGATGATTTTAAAGAATTATACAAGGTATGTGTGAAGCATCCTCAACAATCCTTTTATATTGATCATAGATTTCTTTTCAAAGGGAATCAAGTGTGTATTCGGAGTGGAATTCGTAAAATCTTGATCATGGAAGTATATGGAAGTTCATCAAAGGGATCTATGATGATTTCAAAGCATTTAAAAAGAGAGTTTGTAATCTCTTCAAGGAACACAAGAGGAAGAAGCAAGTTGATGTGAACAATACTTTTGGAAAGATCGCTTATAAGAAGAAGGATGAGCTTAGAAGAAGTTTTTGTCTAAGTTTGATGACAAACTTTTTCAACCGGGAGAGAATGATGTATACTCGCCCAGCTATATACATCAAGGTTAACTAAGAAGACCTTAATCCAGCTAGAAGCTACAAATGTCGCCTTGGGTATCAACAACTACAAGGGTTTATTAGTTCAAGGAAGAAAGCATGAAGGACCTTATTGAGTAATCATCACTCATGGTCGTAGTGGACCTTATTAAGTACAGTTCGATATTTTGCTCTATAACTCTAGATCCATACGTCTATTGAGGAAGTCATCCAAAGAGATATTGGAGTACATTGAAAGAGCTTTTGAATCTGTATCTCCTTAGAAGATCCCAAGTCGTTTATCATTCGATAAAACGATTCATTCTCGTTGTAAGTTTCAATATATTCTTTTGAATCTTTTGATTTCCATTACATTTTAATTCTATTCTATTCCATACCAACCAGAATACATCCCCATTCATTCGTTTACCCATCCATCCATTCGTCCATCATCCATTATTCATTCATTTACACTCCATTTCTATCTTTTCATTCGTTTAAGAATCAATCTAACCAACCCCAAGTTTAAAGATCCTGTAGAATGTTGTGTAATGAGATCTCTTTGATCCCATTATACATCAAAATTGGTATCAGAACAAATTGATACTTGTGGTTCTTGATACTATATTTTACAATCTTTCCATCACAAATCCATCCCCCACCATCTCCATTTCACATCCCCCACAAGAAACCCACAAAGAACCCCCTTACCTAATTACAAACCCATCAAACCTAGCCTAAACACATTACCCATTTCATCGTCCACATCCCCACACAAAAACCATGAGTCTTGTTTGAATCTTTCTTCATCGAGATTCATATTCTATGGCTTGCAGAAGAACTAGCATGAATTCACAAAGTAATTTACAACGTTTGGAGCAACAAATTCATGATCACACCAAACAAATGGAAGAACTTGGGATCCTTCAAAAAGGAGGATCAAGAAAGGCATGTTCACGTGAGGTACATCCCTATGAGGTTGAATATGAAGCACCTTATGAATGGAGTAAACTTTCCAGTAAGAAGAATGGAAATAATGTTCAAGAAGAGTTTTTGCCATTCAATTACAAAGGAGAATACATCAACAAACTTGAAAGAAAAGAGCAAGGGAGCAAGGACATGGTGAAATATACAATAGAATTCAGGCGGCAACTATGGACATATGCTCTTAAGGAAAATGACCCACAAAATTTTGTATGTTACTCCCTTGGTCTTAATGATTACATTCGGCGTGTTGTTGTATATCAATCTTACACAAACTTGGAGGAGTTAAGTTCTTTAGCTCTTGATGTTGAAATACAAGTACAGAGTAAAGAACTTTGGGACAAAAACCATACAAAACAAAGACCACACATACCATCCACGCCACCTCATGACGAGGACATTCATAATGATCCAAGAAGTTTAGTAAGTCTTTGTTCTTACAAGTTTTGCATTCATTATATTGTAATACTACTTCTATGGATTCTTGTTATACTTTGTTGGAAGAATCAAAGTTGTATGATAAGAGTATCATGCTCCAAGAGACGTCCCTATTACCACCTTGTGTCTCATGGCTCAAGGAGGATCAAATCACTCTTATGACACTTATGGAGACTAGGTATCATGAATTTGAAGAACCAAGGAGCCTCATTCTTACACCAATACAGGTTGGAAACCGTGAGCTTATAAAGGATCAAGATCCTATGCCATCATTTGTTCTCATTTGCGCATATTTGGATGAAAGACAAGCACCATCAACAAGAGACCACTTTCTCTTATCTCTTTCGAAACATTTCTCTCCTATGAGTATCATCATACAAAATTATCAACAAAGGCTGCCACCATATCCCTTGATTCATCACCAAATGGCCTATGCAAAGGATCAAGCACAAATCATGGATAACCACATCAACGTTCTTGATTTTCGTAGTATACAGCATATTTTGAAAGAGTATGTACCCTTGCAATGTAAAGAGAATGAATTTGTATACTTTGATAACATTCTTGTATGTAGAAAGGAGTATGTAAACCCTTTGGAGTTAGTCTTGATCATGTCAAAACATGAGAAGCCACACGGAGAATTGGAGAAGTACTTGGAGAAATGTCCTTACCTCTCGTCCAAGAATATGCTATCTCAACAAATCTCATCAAATGGAGTAATTCTAGTGGACAAAAGGAAGAAAGGAATTATTCAAGAAGGGTCCATACTTGCATCTTTTATTTCCTATTCTTGCATCATATTTGTTCATTACAAATGGAGTTGAGAAAGGTGAAGTCCTATCTAAAGGAAGTTGTCCCATGGATTATTTTGGTGATATACTAAGTGGAGAAAAGAAGAAGCTTCACGTTTATGGCTTAGCACTCACACTTGTTGTTATCATGAGGATATTTGAGCAAAAGGATTATTATCTTGGAGGATTCATGCTTAAGCTTCGTGATTCTTACAAAGTATTGGAGTATGCTTCATATGATAAGGATATCAAGCCATCAATATGGTTTGAGATGAAGTACTTGGTTCGTTCATCAAAATCAAGTCACTTGGAGGAAGCAAGTCCTTTGACTAAAGGAAGTTTTCTAACGAGGAGATACATAATTGATTCAAGAGTACTTAGGCTTGAATATATCAAGGAGTTGTATGAAGATGATGATAATTTTAAAGAATTATACAAGGTATGTGAGAAGCATCCTCAACAATCCTTTTATATTGATCATAGATTTCTTTTCAAAGGGAATCAAGTGTGTATTCCAAGGAGTGGAATTCGTAAAAACTTGATCATGGAAGTACATGGAAGTTCATCAAAGGGATCTATGATGATTTCAAAGCATTTAAAAAGAGAGTTTGTAATCTCTTCAAGGAACGCAAGAGGAAGAAGCAAGTTGATGTGAACAATACTTTTGGAAAGATCTCTTATAAGAAGAAGGATGAGCTTAGAAGAAGTTTTTGTCTAAGTTTGATGACAAACTTTTTCAACCGGGAGAGAATGATGTATAATCGCCCAGCTATATACATCAAGGTTAGCTAAGAGGACCTTAATCCAGCTAGAAGCTACAAATGTCGCCTTGGGTATCAACAACTACAAGGGTTTATTAGTTCAAGAAAGAAAGCATGAAGGACCTTGATGGTATTCTAGCTTACATGGAGTTATTCTCATATATATAAGGACATCAACAAGCTTAAATCACTCTTGGAGATAAAAGTACTTTATTGAGTAATCATCATTCACGGCAGTAGAGGACCATACTAAGTACAGTTCGATATTTTGCTCTATAACTCTAGATCCACACGTCTATTGAGGAAGTCATCCAATGAGAGATTGGAGTACATTGAAAGAGCTTTCCAATGGTTTTTGAATCTTGGAAAACGGACAAGTATTGAAGGAGTTATAGTCTTTTATTTTCTAGAGTTGTATTTTAGAGTTTTTATGAAGTAATAAATGTGAAGCATGATGTAAGCCTCAAGGGCCTAGCTTCTTGATTTGTACACGTCCAAGGGGGCTTAGGATTACTATAAATACCCCCCTTAGGCCTCTTGTAATTCAAATCACATATCACATAATATACACAAATCAAATCAAAATCTTTTGCTTTGTTCTCTCTAACATTTGCGTTAGAATTTGAGTCTTCTTGAGAGGAGTCTCTTTGAATCTCTTCTTCTATTCTAAGATTGGCTATCTTAGATTGGTGATAGGAAGAGTTGGAGGATTCTAGGAGTGGTGAATCTGTATCTCCATAGAAGATCCCAAGCCGTTTATAATTCGATCAAACGATTCATTCTTGTTATAAGTTTCAATCTATTCTTTTGAATCTTTTGATTTCCATTACATTTTCATTCCATTCTATTCTATATCAACCAGAACACATCCCCATTCATTCGTTCACCCATCCATCCATTCGTCCATCATCCATTATTCATTCATTTACACTTCATTTCTATCTTTTCATTCGTTTAAGAATCAATCTAACCAACCCCAAGTTTAAAGATGCTGTAGAATGGTGTGTAATGAGATCTCTTTGATCCCATTATACATCAAAATTGGTATTAGAGCCTAGCAGATTGATTCTTGTGGTTCTTGTTACCATCTTTTACAATCTTTCCATCACAAATCCATCCCCCACCATCTCCATTTCACGTCCCCAACAAGAAACCCACAAAGAACCCCCTTACCTAAATACAAACCCATCAAAGCTAGCCTAAACACATTCACCATTTCATCCTCCACATCCCCTTACCTATGGCTTGCAAAAGAACTAGCATGAATTCACAAAGTGAATCTTTCTTCAAAAAGGAGGATCAAGAAAGGCATGTTCACGTGAGGTACATCCCTATGAGGTTGAATATGAAGCACCTTATGAATGGAGTAAACATTCAAGTAAGAAGAATGTAAATAATGTTCAAGAAGAGCTTTTTCCATTCAATTACAAAGGAGACTACATCAACAAAATTGAAAGAATGGAGCAAGGGAGCAAGGACGTGGTTGAATATACAATAGAATTCAGGCGGCAACTATGGATATATGCTCTTAAAGAGAATGATCAACAAGTTTTGGTATGTTACTCTCTTGGTCTTAATGATTACATTCGGCGTGTTGTTGTATATCAATCTTACACAAACTTGGAGGAGTTAAGTTCTTTAGCTCTTGATGTTGAAATACAAGTAAAGAATAAAGAACTCTGGGACAAAAACCATACACAACAAAGACCACACATACCATCCACGCCACCTCATGACGAGGACATTCATAATGATCCAAGAAGTTTAGTAAGTCTTTGTTCTTACAAGTTTTGCATTCATTATATTGTAATACTACTTCTATGGATTCTTGTTATACTTTGTTGGAAGAATCAAAGTTGTATGATAAGAGTATCATGCTCCAAGAGACGTCCCTATTACCACCTTGTGTCTCATGGCTCAAGGAGGATCAAATCACTCTTATGACACTTATGGAGACTAGGTATCATGAATTTGAAGAACCAAGGAGCCTCATTCTTACACCAATACAGGTTGGAAACCGTGAGCTTATAAAGGATCAAGATCCTATGCCATCATTTGTTCTCATTTGCGCATATTTGGATGAAAGACAAGCACCATCAACAAGAGACCACTTTCTCTTATCTCTTTCGAAACATTTCTCTCCTATGAGTATCATCATACAAAATTATCAACAAAGGCTGCCACCATATCCCTTGATTCATCACCAAATGGCCTATGCAAAGGATCAAGCACAAATCATGGATAACCACATCAACGTTCTTGATTTTCGTAGTATACAGCATATTTTGAAAGAGTATGTACCCTTGCAATGTAAAGAGAATGAATTTGTATACTTTGATAACATTCTTGTATGTAGAAAGGAGTATGTAAACCCTTTGGAGTTAGTCTTGATCATGTCAAAACATGAGAAGCCACACGGAGAATTGGAGAAGTACTTGGAGAAATGTCCTTACCTCTCGTCCAAGAATATGCTATCTCAACAAATCTCATCAAATGGAGTAATTCTAGTGGACAAAAGGAAGAAAGGAATTATTCAAGAAGGGTCCATACTTGCATCTTTTATTTCCTATTCTTGCATCATATTTGTTCATTACAAATGGAGTTGAGAAAGGTGAAGTCCTATCTAAAGGAAGTTGTCCCATGGATTATTTTGGTGATATACTAAGTGGAGAAAAGAAGAAGCTTCACGTTTATGGCTTAGCACTCACACTTGTTGTTATCATGAGGATATTTGAGCAAAAGGATTATTATCTTGGAGGATTCATGCTTAAGCTTCGTGATTCTTACAAAGTATTGGAGTATGCTTCATATGATAAGGATATCAAGCCATCAATATGGTTTGAGATGAAGTACTTGGTTCGTTCATCAAAATCAAGTCACTTGGAGGAAGCAAGTCCTTTGACTAAAGGAAGTTTTCTAACGAGGAGATACATATTTGATTCAAGAGTACTTAGGTTTGAATATATAGAGGAGTTGTATGAAGATGATGATAATTTTAAAGAATTATACAAGGTATGTGAGAAGCATCCTCAACAATCCTTTTATATTGATCATAGATTTCTTTTCAAAGGGAATCAAGTGTGTATTCCAAGGAGTGGAATTCGTAAAAACTTGATCATGGAAGTACATGGAAGTTCATCAAAGGGATCTATGATGATTTCAAAGCATTTAAAAAGAGAGTTTGTAATCTCTTCAAGGAACGCAAGAGGAAGAAGCAAGTTGATGTGAACAATACTTTTGGAAAGATCTCTTATAAGAAGAAGGATGAGCTTAGAAGAAGTTTTTGTCTAAGTTTGATGACAAACTTTTTCAACCGGGAGAGAATGATGTATAATCGCCCAGCTATATACATCAAGGTTAGCTGAGAGGATCTTAATCCAGCTAGAAGCTACAAATGTCGCCTTGGGTATCAACAACTATAAGGGTTTATTAGTTCAAGGAAGAAAGCATGAAGGACCTTGATGTTATTCTAGCTTACATGGAGTTATTCTCATATATATAAGGACATCAACAAGCTTAAATCACTCTTGGAGATAAAAGTCCTTTATTGAGTAATCATCACTCATGGTAGTAGAGGACCTTATTAAGTACAGTTCGATATTTTGCTCTATAACTCTAGATCCATACGTCTATTGAGGAAGTCATCCAAAGAGATATTGGAGTACATTGAAAAAGCTTTCCAATGGTTTTTGAATCTTGGAAAACGGACAAGTATTGAAGGAGTTATAGTCTTTTATTTTCTAGAGTTATATTTTAGAGTTTTAATGATGTAATAAATGTGCAGCATGATGTAAGCCTCAAGGGCCTAGCTTCTTGATTAGTACACGTCCAAGGGGGCTTAGGATTACTATAAATACCCCCCTTAGGCCTCTTGTAATTCATATCACATATCACATAATATACACAAATCAAATCAAAAGCTTTTGCTTTGTTCTCTCTAACCTTTACGTTAGAATTTGAGTCTTCTTGAGAGGAGTCTCTTTGAATCTCTTCTTCTATTCTAAGATTGGCTATCTTAGATTGGTGATAGGAAGAGTTGGAGGATTCTAGGAGTGGTGAATCTGTATCTCCTTAGAAGATCCCAAGTCGTTTATCATTCGATAAAACGATTCATTCTCGTTGTAAGTTTCAATATATTCTTTTGAATCTTTTGATTTCCATTACATTTTAATTATATTCTATTCCATACCAACCAGAATACATCCCCATTCATTCGTTTACCCATCCATCCATTCGTCCATCATCCATTATTCATTCATTTACACTCCATTTCTATCTTTTCATTCGTTTAAGAATCAATCTAACCAACCCCAAGTTTAAAGATCCTGTAGAATGTTGTGTAATGAGATTTCTTTGATCCCATTATACATCAAAATTGGTATCAGAACAAATTGATTCTTGTAGTTCTTATTTTACAATCTTTCCATCACAAATCCATCCCCCACCATCTCCATTTCACATCCCCCACAAGAAACCCACAAAGAACCCCCTTACCTAATTACAAACCCATCAAACCTAGCATAAACACATTACCCATTTCATCGTCCACATCCCCACACCAAAACCATGAGTCTTGTTTGAATCTTTCTTCATCGTGATTCATATTCTATGGCTTGCAAAAGAACTAGCATGAATTCACAAAGTAATTTACAACGTTTGGAGCAACAAATTCATGATCACACCAAACAAATGGAAGAACTTGGGATCCTTCAAAAAGGAGGATCAAGAAAGGCATGTTCACGTGAGGTACATCCCTATGAGGTTGAATATGAAGCACCTTATGAATGGAGTAAACTTTCCAGTAAGAAGAATATAAATAATATTCAAGAAGAGTTTTTGCCATTCAATTACAAAGGAGAATACATCAACAAACTTGAAAGAATAGAGCAAGGGAGCAAGGACATGGTGGAATATACAATAGAATTCAGGCGGCAACTATGGACATATGCTCTTAAGGAAAATGACCCACAAGTTTTTGTGTGTTACTCCCTTGGTCTTAATGATTACATTCGGCGTGTTGTTGTATATAAATCTTACACAAACTTGGAGGAGTTAAGTTCTTTAGCTCTTGATGTTGAAATACAAGTAAAGAATAAAGAACTCTGGGACAAAAACCATACACAACAAAGACCACACATACCATCCACGCCACCTCATGACGAGGACATTCATAATGATCCAAGAAGTTTAGTAAGTCTTTGTTCTTACAAGTTTTGCATTCATTATATTGTAATACTACTTCTATGGATTCTTGTTATACTTTGTTGGAAGAATCAAAGTTGTATGATAAGAGTATCATGATCCAAGAGACGTCCCTATTACCACCTTGTGTCTCATGGCTCAAGGAGGATCAAATCACTCTTATGACACTTATGGAGACTAGGTATCATGAATTTGAAGAACCAAGGAGCCTCATTCTTACACCAATACAGGTTGGAAACCGTGAGCTTATAAAGAATCAAGATCCTATGCCATCATTTGTTCTCATTTGCGCATATTTGGATGAAAGACAAGCACCATCAACAAGAGACCACTCTCTCTTATCTCTTTCGAAACATTTCTCTCCTATGAGTATCATCATACAAAATTATCAACAAAGGCTGCCACCAAATCCCTTGATTCATCACCAAATGGCCTATGCAAAGGATCAAGCACAAATCATGGATAACTACATCAACGTTCTTGATTTTCGTAGTATACAGCATATTTTGAAAGAGTATGTACCCTTGCAATGTAAAGAGAATGAATTTGTATACTTTGATAACATTCTTGTATGTAGAAAGGAGTATGTAAACCCTTTGGAGTTAGTCTTGATCATGTCAAAACATGAGAAGCCACACGGAGAATTGGAGAAGTACTTGGAGAAATGTCCTTACCTCTCGTCCAAGAATATGCTATCTCAACAAATCTCATCAAATGGAGCAATTCTAGTGGACAAAAGGAAGAAAGGAATTATTGAAGAAGGGTCCATACTTGCATCTATACTTGAGGTACTATGTCTCTTAAAAGATGCTAAAGATTATCATATTCTTTTATTTCCTATTCTTGCATCATATTTGTTCATTACAAATGGAGTTGAGAAAGGTGAAGTCCTATCTCAAGGAAGTTGTCTCATAGATTATTTTGGTGATATACTAAGTGGAGAAAAGAAGAAGCTTCACGCTTATGGCTTAGCACTCACACTTGTTGTTATCATGGGGATATTTGAGCAAAAGGATTATTATCTTGGAAGATTCATGCTTAAGCTTCGTGATTCTTACAAAGTATTGGAGTGTGCTTCATATGATAAGGATATCAAGCCATCAATATGGTTTGAGATGAAGTACTTGGTTCGTTCATCAAAATCAAGTCACTTGGAGGAAGCAAGTCCTTTGACTAAAGGAAGTTTTCTAACGAGGAGATACATATTTGATTCAAGAGTACTTAGGCTTGAATATATCAAGGAGTTGTATGAAGATGATGATAATTTTAAAGAATTATACAAGGTATGTGAGAAGCATCCTTAACAATCCTTGTATATTGATCGTAGTTTTCTTTTCAAAGGGAATCAAGTGTGTATTCCAAGGAGTGGAATTCGTAAAAACTTGATCATGGAAGTACATGGAAGTTCATCAAAGGGATCTATGATGATTTCAAAGCATTTAAAAAGAGAGTTTGTAATCTCTTCAAGGAACGCAAGAGGAAGAAGCAAGTTGATGTGAACAATACTTTTGGAAAGATCTCTTATAAGAAGAAGGATGAGCTTAGAAGAAGTTTTTGTCTAAGTTTGATGACAAACTTTTTCAACCGGGAGAGAATGATGTATAATCGCCCAGCTATATACATCAAGGTTAGCTGAGAGGATCTTAATCCAGCTAGAAGCTACAAATGTCGCCTTGGGTATCAACAACTATAAGGGTTTATTAGTTCAAGGAAGAAAGCATGAAGGACCTTGATGGTATTCTAGCTTACATGGAGTTATTCTCATATATATAAGGACATCAACAAGCTTAAATCACTCTTGGAGATAAAAGTTTTTTATTGAGTAATCATCATTCACGGCAGTAGAGGACCATACTAAGTACAGTTCGATATTTTCCTCTATAACTCTAGATCCACACGTCTATTGAGGAAGTCATCCAAAGAGAGATTGGAGTACATTGAAAGAGCTTTCCAATGGTTTTTGAATCTTGGAAAACGGACAAGTATTGAAGGAGTAATAGTCTTTTATTTTCTAATGTTGTATTTTAGAGTTTTTATGAAGTAATAAATGTGAAGCATGATGTAAGCCTCAAGGGCCTAGCTTCTTGATTAGTACACGTCCAAGGGGGCTTAGGATTACTATAAATACCCCCCTTAGGCCTCTTGTAATTCAAATCACATATCACATAATATACACAAATCAAATCAAAATCTTTTGCTTTGTTCTCTCTAACCTTTGCTTTAGAATTTGAGTCTTCTTGAGAGGAGTCTCTTTGAATCTCTTCTTCTATTCTAAGATTGGCTATCTTAGATTGGTGATAGGATTCTAGGAGTGATGAATCTGTATCTCCTTAGAAGATCCCAAGCCGTTTATCATTCGATCAAACGATTCATTCTTGTTGTAAGTTTCAATCTATTCTTTTGAATCTTTTGATTTCCGTTACATTTTCATTCCATTCTATTCCATATCAACCAGAACACATCCCCATTCATTCGTTCACCCATCCATCCATTCGTCCATCATCCATTATTCATTCATTTACACTCCATTTCTATCTTTTCATTCGTTTAAGAATCAATCTAACCAACCCCAAGTTTAAAGATCCTGTAGAATGGTGTGTAATGAGATCTCTTTGATCCCATTATACATCAAAATTGGCATTAGAGCCTAGCAGATTGATTCTTGTGGTTCTTGTTACCATCTTTTACAATCTTTCCATCACAAATCCATCCCCCACCATCTCCATTTCACGTCCCCAACAAGAAACCCACAAAGAACCCCCTTACCTAAATACAAACCCATCAAAGCTAGCCTAAACACATTCACCATTTCATCCTCCACATCCCCACACCAAAACCGTGAGTCTTGTTTGAAACTTTCTTCATCAAGATTCATATTCTATGGCTTGCAAAAGAACTAGCATGAATTCACAAAGTGAATCTTTCTTCAAAAAGGAGGATCAAGAAAGGCATGTTCACGTGAGGTACATCCCTATGAGGTTGAATATGAAGCACCTTATGAATGGAGTAAACATTCCAGTAAGAAGAATGTAAATAATGTTCAAGAAGAGTTTTTGCCATTCAATTACAAAGGAGACTACATCAACAAAATTGAAAGAATGGAGCAAGGGAGCAAGGACGTGGTTGAATATACAATAGAATTCAGGCGGCAACTATGGATATATGCTCTTAAAGAGAATGATCAACAAGTTTTGGTATGTTACTCTCTTGGTCTTAATGATTACATTCGGCGTGTTGTTGTATATCAATCTTACACAAACTTGGAGGAGTTAAGTTCTTTAGCTCTTGATGTTGAAATACAAGTACAGAGTAAAGAACTTTAGGACAAAAACCATACACAACAAAGACCACACATACCATCCACGCCACCTCATGACAAGGACATTCATAATGATCCAAGAAGTTTAGTAAGTCTTTGTTCTTACAAGTTTTGCAATGATACATTGTATTGTAATACTACTTCTATGGATTCTTGTTATACTTTGTTGGAAGAATCAAAGTTGTATGATAAGAGTATCATACTCCAAGAGACGTCCCTATTACCACCTTGTGTCTCATGGCTCAAGGAGGATCAAATCACTCTTATGACACTTATGGAGACTAAGTATAATGAATTTGAAGAACCAAGGAGCCTCATTCTTACACCAACAGAAGTTGGAAACCGTGAGCTTATAAAGGATCAAGATCCTTTGCCATCATTTGTTCTCATTTGTGAATATTTGGATGAAAGACAAGCACCATCAACAAAAGACCACTCTCTCTTATCTCTTTCGGACATTTCTCTCCTATGAGTATCATCATAAAAAAGTATCATCAAAGGCTGCCACCAAATCCCTTGATTCATCACCAAATGGCCTATGCAAAGGATCAAGCACAAATCATGGATAACTACATCAACGTTCTTGATTTTCGTAGTATACAGAATATTTTGAAAGAGTATGTACCCTTGCAATGTAAAGAGAATGAATATGTATACTTTGATACCATTCTTGTATGTAGAAAGGAGTATGTAAACTCTTTGGAGTTAGTCTTGATCATGTCAAAACATGAGAAGCCACATGGAGAAGTACTTGGAGAAATGTCCTTACCTCTCGTCCAAGAATATGCTATCTCAACATATCTCATCAAATGGAGTAATTCTAGTGGACAAAAGGAAGAAAGGAATTATTCAAGAAGGGTCCATACTTGCATCTATACTTGAGGTACTATGTCTCTTAAAGGATGCTAAAGATCATCATATTCTTTTATTTCCTATTCTTGCATCATATTTGTTCATTTTAAATGGAGTTGAAAAAGGTGAAGTCCTATCTCAAGGAAGTTGTCCCATGGATTATTTTGGTGATATACTAAGTGGAGAAAAGAAGAAGCTTCACGTTTATGGCTTAGCACTCACACTTGTTGTTATCATGAGGATATTTGAGCAAAAGGATTATTATCTTGGAGGATTCATGCTTAAGCTTCGTGATTCTTACAAAGTATTGGAGTATGCTTCATATGATAAGGAGATCAAGCTATCATTATGCTTTCAGATGAAGTACTTGATTCTTTCATCAAAATCAAGTCACTTGGAGGAAGCAAGTCCTTTGACTAAAGGAAGTTTTCTAATGAGGAGATACATATTTGTTTCATGAGTACTTAGGCTTGAATATATCAAGGAGTTGTATGAAGATGATGATAATTTTAAAGAATTATACAAGGTATGTGAGAAGCATCCTCAACAATCCTTTTATATTAATCATAGATTTCTTTTCAAAGGGAATCAAGTGTGTATTCCAAGGAGTGGAATTCGTGAAATCTTGATCATGGAAGTACATGGAAGTTCATCAAAGAGATCTATGATGATTTCAAAGCATTTAAAAAGAGAGTTTGTAATCTCTTCAAGGAACGCAAGAGGAAGAAGCAAGTTGATGTGAACAATACTTTTGGAAAGATCTCTTATAAGAAGAAGGATGAGCTTAGAAGAAGTTTTTGTCTAAGTTTGATGACAAACTTTTTCAACCGGGAGAGAATGATGTATAATCGCCCAACTATATACATCAAGGTTAGCTAAGAGGACCTTAATCCAGCTAGAAGCTACAAATGTCGCCTTGGGTATCAACAACTACAAGGGTTTATTAGTTCAAGGAAGAAATCATGAAGGGCGCGACATGGTGTGTCACGGTAGCGGCGACTTCTGCGCCAATCGTCGCCGCTGCCGATGATGTCACGAGTTCTTGATTTTGTCGCGGCGCGACTGTGCAAGCGGCCGTGCCTCGGGTGTGACAGGCCTGGTCTCGACCGTGACCTTGTTCTATCCAGCTTCATGACTTTGGCCAACACAGTGTAGCGGGCGCGACGGACGCCAGTGGTTGCTCTCTTGCTTTCAAGCCTTCCTCCTTGTAAGTTATTACGCCGGGGTACTTCTGAGGCTCCACACTCCTCATTCCCGGGACGACCCAGCCCGGTCCCACGCCCTCTGGGTCGGAAGCAAGTCCCGAGCCTCTCCAAGTTCGGCCAATGGACAACTCGCCTAAGCCAATCCAACATGACACTCACCACCCCACACTTTACAAAGGTGTAACGATTCGTGAAAGAGAGCGGTCGGGTGGGTTTCACGTAAGAATACTGGGTCGGGATTTCCTCCTTCATGTTACATTTCGCAAACCCGGCTAAGGAAGCTCAGGCCCGAACCAGACACGGTCCATACTCGCCCTCTTGAAAAAGATTTGTCCTCAACTCTTGGGGGTTAAAACCGATGCATTCTCTATCAATTGGCTCCATAGAACGGCTAGCATCCCGATAGCCACAAGTCAACATGCCGGACATCCAACTAGCTTCGAATCCCATAACGTATCCATCACCCAAATGCAAGAAAGTGGAAGGGGGCTTGTTTTGTGGAGGTGAGGGGTTAAGGGGCGGTAGAGGAAATTTGTGTGGTGCTTGGGAACTCTCAATCTCACTAGGCTCGCTACAAGGCAAAGACAAAGCAAGAGGGAGCTCGTCCTCGCCAAGAGCACACTCATTTCGTGTTTCGCTCATCATGAGAAGGTTCCTCAACTCAATACCCATCCCAGCTTTTTAAGTTTCGGTTTCTTGGGGAGAAATGGGAAGTAGCTTGATCTTCTTGCTTTATGGGTGAATGTGTAAGTGTTGTTCAACCCATTGTGCACTGTTTTCTAGTCATACTGCCATGGTCGACCCAATAAAATGTGACAAGTGCTCATAGGGACAACATCACAAACAAGGGAATCATCGTAGTTAGATCTAAAAGAAAAATTCACTAAGACTTGCTTAGTTACCTTGACGCCGTTGTGATCGTTGAGCCAATGGAGTGAATAGGGTCGAGGGTGCGGTAATAGAGGCAAGCCAAGCTTTTTGACCATAGTGGTTGACGCGACGTTCTTGCAACTCCCTCCATGGATGATAAGAGTACACACCTTTTCACCCAGAAGCATCGCGTTTGGAACAACATTTTCCTTTGGGCCTTGTCGAGGTGAGTCTCATGGGTATGTAAAGTTCTCATCAAAACATATGCGCCTCTACGTACGAGGGGTACGGGGGCGACATCCTCCTCATCACTAGTAACCGCATCTTCAACCACCACTTCGGAATCGTCTTTAGCCTTTTGAAGCTCTTCATCAATTTCTTGTACCTCTTGTAGAGTCAAAGTACGTCGGTTTGGACAATTGGCTTGAAAATGTCCATAACCATGACACTTCAAACACTTCCGGCCTTCCGTCCGTCGAGGAGGTTCCGTTGGAGTCACCGTAGCAAGTCCCTTTCCTTAGTCAAGTCTTGCTACCGGTGTGGACTTGGGTGTCTTGCTAGACTTCGGAGTGTTTGAATCCAGAGGGGGTCGGCTAGATGGTGAGTAGACGGGTCTAGACAAGGGTTTGGTGTCGGACCTTTCCATTCTTCTTCTCTCAACTCGGAGAGCCAAACTGCACAAACTGTCCATCGAATAGTAGGGTTGAACCTCAACCTTCTTGGGAACAGCAGGATCTAACCCATTCAAGAATCGCATCATGGTTTGCTCTTCCGGCTCTTGAGGGCCACTTTTAATGAGAAGTTGCTCGAACTCCGAGATGTAATCACTGATGGATCATTTGCCTTGGGTAAGAGCATATAGCCTCCGTAGGACGTCTTTTTTGTAAGTGTGGTGCAAGAAACGACGATTCATCACTTGTTTGAGCCATGTCCAAGTAGAAATCATTACCTTTCCTTCATGAACCCGTTGTACCTTCATATTCTCAAACCAAAGCGAGGCGGCCTTAGTGAGTTTCAAGCTCGCGACCTTATGAACCTTCTCATCATCATACTCCTTGGTCTCAAAGATCCTATCCATCAATTGGACCCATTCGATGTAGTCATCCGGATCATTGGACCCATTGAATTCGGGGATGTCAATCTTGACCTATTGGAATTCGTCACGAGGGGGTCGATCATGCACTTCTCGACGTGGACAGCGTCGCGGGGAGCCTCTAGCATCGTCACTCGACTCAATGTTGGGAGGAGGACAGATAAGGCTCGGTGCACGCCTCAGTCGTTCAACTCGGGGTGGAGCTTAACGCTCTAGGGCGAGGTTGTCTAACCGCGCCATAATGGCATTAAGGTTGCGATCAATGGTGGAGAACCGTTCGTCATGGGTGGCGAGTCGGCTCACGATAGCCGAAGTTGAGGGCCACTCCGGTGGCTTGATTCCTCTCGATTGGAATTTGCTTGTCCATCCATATCGAGGGAAGGGTATGTGTTTGGGGATATTTTGTGGAGTTTGGGGGTTTTTTGTAGTTGGCTTGTGTTTGGCTAAGGGTTCTTTGTGTTTTTCTTACTTGGGCATTTTATCGAACACCTTGTGGGCACAAATTTTAAATTTCACCTCAAAGCTCCAATATGCATCAAAATCAACAAACACAATAGCAATAACAACTTCTCCAACACACTTGGAGGCACAAGGGATGGGGAACATCAATATTTCAATCAAATCCAACAAAAGACAACTCTACTAGTAATGAACAATGGAGAAGTGAATAAAACTCAAGCTAATGCAAACCATGAGCTCTGATACCAAATGGAGCGTGGCGCGGTGGGAGTATTGATGATTTAGCTTGAGTTGGAACTTTGATTTAACAATCGAACAAAACTTGAACAATAAAGGAAGGATATGACTTTGTGTCTAGGTAATCCACAACCTAAAGGCCTAACACTCCACAATGATTATCCAAGGTAATCCGCTAAATAATCACAAGGAATGACTTGCTAACACCACCATCCACAAAAGGAATAGGTAAGAACAAGATTTTCGAAGAAACAAGGGAGGAAACCCTAACAATACTTAAGCATATCATTTATCAACATCAACTGCCTATAAAAGAGTGTTAAACATGGTATTTATACTAAAAAATAACATAAATAAAACTTAGCGTTTTAACAAGCGAAACACGTGAAATAACAGCTCGGTCGTGAGCGCGACAACCTTCTGCCCCCAGTGTCGCGGGCGCGACTACTTCCTGCGCCAACTGTGCATCGTCTGCCAGTGAAATGTCGCGGGCGCGACAACCTTCTGCCCCCAGCGTCGCGGGCGGGACAACTTCCTACGCCAACTGTGCGTCGCCTGCTAGTGAAATGTCGCGGGCATTACTGATTTTGTCGCAGGCGCGACCTGCGGAGCAGCAGGCTGTCTCGGGCATGACAGGCCTGGTCTCGACCGTGACCTTGTTCTGTCCAGCTTCCTGACTTTGGCCAACACATTATAGCGGGCGCGAAGGTGGTTGTGGAGGGCGCGACGGACGCTAGTGCTTGCTTTCTTGCTTTCAAGCCTTCCTCCTCGTAAGTTATTGCGCTGGGGTACTTCCGAGCCTCGACACTCCTCATTCTCGGGACGACTGAGCCCGGTCCCACGGCCTCCAGGTCGGAAGCAAGTCCCGAGCCTCTCCAAGTTCGGCCAATGGACAACTCGCCTAAGCCAATTCAACGTGACACTCACCACCCCACCCTTTACAAAGGTGTAACGATTCGTGAAAGAGAGCGGTCGGGTGGGTTTCACGTAAGTATACCGGGTCGGGATTTCCTCCTTCGTGTCACTTTTCACAAACCCAGCTAAGGAAGCTCGGGCCCGAACTCGACACGGGCCACATCCTCAAGAAATTCGACATTTTGTGACTCAAATTCCGTCATGCCGCCATTTGGATGGACTCCGTACATAACATAACCTTTTGAGCTATCTAGGTACCTAATAAATACCATTTTGGTAGCATCTTGGACCAAGTTTTCCTTGTCTATGAGTTGAGTTGTGTACATAGCCAGTTGAACCCCATGGACGTAAATGGTCTAGAACGGGCTTTCTACCATTCCATAACTCATATGAAGTAGTGGAAATACTCTTACTAGGCACTCGGTTTAGGATGTATGTTGTCGTAAGCAAAGCATCCGCCCAAAAGCTAATCCGAAGACTAGCGTGAGCCATCATTGACCTGACCATATCAAGTAATGTTCGATTCCTCCTTTCTGCAACACCATGTTGTTGCGGAGTCCGAGGAATCGTGAGTTGCCTACGTATGCCCTTTTCCTCACAAAAACCTTTAAACATATCAGAAAGGTATTCACGACCACAATCAGTACGAAGGGACTTAACTCTTCGATCTAATTTGGTCTCAATTCCGCCACAAAACGCTTAAACACATCTAACGCATTGTAACGGTGTGATAAGAGGTACACGTACCCATATCGTCAATAATCATCAATTAATGTGAGGAAATACAAAGCACCATATCGTGATTTAATGGTCATAGGTCCACATATGTCGGAGTGAATAAGTTCTAAGGGACTAGACGCCCTAGAAGCCTTGCCAAAAGGCTTCTTGGTCGCCTTACCAGCTAAACATAGCTCACATCTAGACAACTTAACCTTAGTGAGCCAGTCCAAAAGACCTTCTTTAGCTAGTCTAGTCATTTTATCCTTGCCAATATGTCCTAATCTAGCATGCCATTTAATATATTCAATAACATGATCAACAAATGAAACAAAAGCAGAATTACTATTACAAATGTCCAAATGCAACACAGGAAAATCATTTACAAACGATGCGGTGCCAAATAGTTTACCGTCAAACATAATGTCTAATCCATCACATCTAGAAACAAACTGAAACCCTACTTTAACTAAAGAAACAAAGGAAACAAGAGAATAATGCACCCCAGGTGCGTAGAATGTCCAAGAGTAATAACATATTTCCTCCACGTAGCCTGCGCTAGTATGTTCCTACACCGAGAACATCTTCTTTAGTTGCCATTTCCCAATGTCACATTTTGTAGACCCACCAGGTAAAGATGAAAGTCTACAAAACCAGCTCGGTCCGGAACTATGTGCTTGGTGGCTCCCGAGTCTATAATCCAATAAGGAAAGGAGTTAGCAACAAATGCATGGGAACAAACAAACACATTAGAGACACTTGTAGAAAGAAGTACCTTAGAAGGCTCGAGACAATCCCTAGCATAATGGTCCTTCTTCAGACAATTATAGCACTTCACACATGCCATACTCATCTCTTTGTTACCTTTTGACTGGTTCAATAAAGCATATCGCACCGAGCAATCCTTTTTGAACCACTCCTGGTATACCTCCAACTCCTTCTTATACATAACAGAAGTAGTATCAATGTCCTTCTTGGTAACAGGATCATAAGTAGTAGGGGGGACATTTTGGTAGTGAGAAAGTCTAAAATATGCCCACGTTCATTCCGATGGTACTTAACCGTTCGATGCCAAATGTCATAGTTGGACCAATCCAGCTTTTCAGTTACAGATGCAGATGAAGTGTTTATTACAGGGGTCTTAGAAGTTTCCGTATCTACAAGTTTAAAATAAAAAAAAAAAAAAACTTTAGACATTAAGGCACATTGTTTTAAGAATTAAAATTCCATAAATAACATTATTCATATCATATGATCGATCGAAAATTTTGCTCGGCTCATAATCATCACATATAATAATGAATTAGAAATTCCTAGAAAATTAATTCAACATGCTATTCATATAAACAAATTCATATGAATCATGGAAATTTAAACATAAAAAAAATAAAAAAAAACATCACATAGACATTTTATACTTGATACAAAAACAAATAAGCTATAAAGTATATCCCAAAAACTAATTCTGTATACGACATCATGATTACTCACATTCAATTTAAATTCTAAAACTTAAAAAATTTTAGAACGTCGTAGTAATTCATATAATATAATAAAACTAATTAAATTACGAGTTATATGAATTTTATAATATAAAACACATCTATATTATTTGCACATGGAACCAAAAACATGTAAAAAATAAATTTACATAACCAATATGCCAAAAATAAATTATATGACATAATCCAAAAAATATAATCATATAGATTATAGACAATCACAAAAAAAAATTAAAAAATACGAGCATTTCTTCACTTGTGTCTATACTTAATTAACACATAATTAAGCATAATTACATAGATTATACAACCAATCAAGAAACATGAAATGAAAATTATATCACTTTGAAATAAACCAATTAATCACTTAGATTAACACATAAGCAATAAAATGAAATGTGTATATATATATATATATATATATATATATATATATATATATATATATATATATATATATATATATATATATATATATATATATAATGGATCCAGTAGGAAGGAGCTTCGGGTAGGAAGATAGGCAGGATTAATATCGCGCGTTAGATCTTCATCCGATAGATGAGAGTAATTATTCCACACATGTGAGATTTTGAGTTGAAAACCACTTACAGCTAGTGGTTTGCATTAAAAAAAGAAAAATTAGAAGAAATGACCACACCACCCCAATAGTGTGGTCAACGCATTTACCCATTGCAATACATACCTATCCTATCCCGATTTACAAACTACGATCGTCCATACTGACACACCAAACCAATCAAACCAAAATAAATCACCATGGATGGGTGGAGGGCAAGGGTGTCGGATCCACTTACATAGATGCTGAACTGTGGTCATCGCCGCCGTCGACTTTGCTCTGTGCACCTTCACCTCTCGCCATCGTATGCTACCAATCGACCTAACCACTCAACGCTGACAAACTGCAGAATTACAATGTCACTCATGTGTGTTAATATATATAAATACCGAAATAATTGAAAGGCACACAAACACTGCACAATAATGCGTCCAAATCAGTCTTCCCATACCTAATTCAAGCCCTAATTTGATATTGGAGCCCTAATCTGTGAGGCGAGTGGGTTATCTCAGACACAGAACGAAGATAGGGCTTAGGCGGTGGAGACTTCGAATTTGTGGACAAGCGGTAGCAGTCAATTTTGGGTCCCTCCTCCTATTCACCGGCAATTCGTCAGTAAAGAGGTGTGTTTTCCTCTTCGTCGACAGTTCTCACTATGGGCTGTGTGTGACGGGAATTCTTCTCTTACTCCAACTTCAGAATCCTAGTATTCTGGGAAACAATTACAAACAAATAAAAATAAAATAAAATCGTGAAACCTACCCTAAAATCACGCTGATAATGATCTGTTTATTTTTTCTCTCTCTTCCACATTCACACGTGTGCGTAGTTTTTGGGTATCAATTGGTGGTTTTGATCTCATCCGTCGGATGAAGATCTAACGCGCGATATTAATCCTGCCTACCTTCCTACTTGAAGCTCCTTCCTACTAGATCCATTCCCATATATATAATGGATCCAGTAGGAAGGAGCTTCGGGTAGGAAGGTAATCAGGATTAATATCACGCGTTAGATCTTCATTCGATGGATGAGAGTAATTATTCCACACATGTGAGATTTTGAGTTGAAAACCACTTTCATTTAGTCAAAACAGCTAGTGGTTTTCATTAAAAAAAAAAAAAGAAAAATTAGAAGATTGAGCTGATATTGGGCGAGCTGATAAGTAAAATAGTTTGGCGGCATCAACATGATCACACTATCCTCAGTTAGTGGTCATATTGTGACTACACTTGTGCTCAATTGAAACATGTGCTTTTCGCTAAATTTGGTGCATTTTCCTTGGAGTGAAACTATGTTGCTGCAATTGGTACATCGATGTTGTCCAATACATGACTGACATAGTTTTTCAATTGTCTCAATTGCAGTGGCACGCACAACAATCAATCCCCATATGTAGCCCCACCCCGAGTCGTGTTAGATGGTGAAGCGAGTGTGACTATCTACTGGCCAACATGCAAGTCTCACGTGCCCCACATTGAGTTTCGTGGAGTTCCTTATGAGGTATGAGCATGCAGTAGATGCACAACGACAATAGGAGAAAGAGTTGATAAACTGGTCTCTCACTTCACTACCCGTCCTACAAACTGAACATACTATCTAACAACATACGAGGCAGATATACAAGCACAAGAACTTTTACGTCTTCTAGGAGAAACTGAAGATGGCGATGTATGAGGTCGAACTACAAGGTCCGTTGCAGGTCGGCGATTGTATGACTTATACGGTGCGAGATTGGACATCTAGGAGGGCATGTCAGGTTTTGTATGATCCTACCACGCACGACGCTACATGTAAGTGCCCGTTCTTCGATCTACAGGGGATCATTTGCCGGCACGTGGTTTCTGTGATGCAATTCCTGCCTGAAATACTTGAATGATTCATTTAACCACAATAGATAAAGGATGCGAAGAGCCACCCTTTCTTTGGCGTGGATAGTGAGCTGGAAACACTGAAAAGCACAATCGATGATCTCCGAATGAAGAAGTTTGACGCATGGACAAAGATGTATATGTGTATACACACCGTAGGGAACGAGTCGGACAGGGTGACACTGTTGTCTTCTTTGCTTGACAACGTATTGTTGTAGTTGACTGTTGGCACCAGTGGATCTGGCAATAGGAGCGTAGCAGCTGATGTGGAATCATGCTTCGGGTTGCCAATCCCGACTGAAACTACATTAAAGTCGCCACCCTCGTCAAAGGCAAAGGGAAGGGCGAAGAGGAAAAAGAGTGGGGTTAGGGTTGCTGTTCAACAGAAGGCATCAGCAAGGTGGTGCAGTGCATGTGACCAGATCACAACTCACGACAGTAGGAACTGCCCATATCGGGACTAGTTCGGCACGTCATGTGGGTAGCACGGACTCGTGTCCTGATACACTCGTAGTTTTTGGTTCTGTCTTTGTTTGCTTTTAGTGTGGTCGTTTCTGTATTGGTCAAATGTTTCCAAGTAGGTTTTGACGAAGTTCCCCCGTTGTGATGTTATGAGTGCCTTTGGTGTGGATTAGGCGTCAAACTTTGTGTGGCCACATAAACAGGTTAATGTGGCTTACAAGTATATCAAAATAATTAAGGGGGTATATATTTGATGTGAGTTTGTGAACAAAGTTAACCATGTGCGCGGGTCATTTAATTCGAATCACGTATCGATGTTTGGAAACCTCCAAAAGGATAGTCAAAATGCGAACCTGCCCACATAGTGACAAGCACCATACATGATCACACTTGCATGTCAGAGTGGTCATACTAATTAATTTTTGCAAACACTGCCATGGTGGTTAGGGGTGAACTTTTACATGATCCCACAATGTGGTTATCTTGGCCACATCATATGGCGAGTGTGGTCGTTTTGTTGACCATACTATGCCATCAATTTGGTCAGTTTTGACAATACTCATACTTGTACATGACCACAACATATACACAAGTGTGTCCAACCCCAGAACATACACATTAAGACTACTAGAATGGACACACCTGATGGTCGACTATGGTCATTAATTGTTGTAACTTTTTGTTGACCACACTATCAATTTGGTCAGTATTGACAATACTCATACTTGTACATGGCCACAATCACATACACAAGTGTGACCAACACCAACAAACATCACGAAACATGTATGGACACACATTGAGACTATAATGTGGTATTTTTGTTGACATATAGCAAGTGTGGTCAACGTTAACACTTGGTTTGACAACACTCATACTTGTACATGACCACAACATATACACTAGTGTGGCCAACACAATAAACATCACAAAACATGTATGGACTCACATCGAGACTAGAATGTGGTCATTTTGTTACATATAGCAGGTGTGGTCAATATTAACAAATATCGTCAACCATCATAAAGATGTGTGGTCACACTAGTTCCGTTGGTGATCACAATATATTAGCAATTGTGGTCATTGGTATCAAACACCATAATATATATTTTGTCACGCAATTGTGCTAGATGGACTAAGTACTATGACAAGTGTGGTCAGTCGACTAACAACCAGTGTGACATTGTTAACAAACAATGTAACATCACCTAACATTCGTGGTTGTCATATTGCAACGATGTTTGAATACACGCACCAATTGAAATGTCCCAAACGCAATATATGTCCTCAAACGGTCGAGATACGATAAAAACCAGTGTCGATATAGGTTTCTTGTCTCAACCCGTATACTGTGTGCTTGACGCAAAAAAGAAAAGGATACTAACCCACAGCTGTCTTCACACACAACCCCCCATCATCAAAATCAAGCAGGTTCACAAAATCAATTTGATCAAACCGACCGATAAGTATTAGACATAAAACTACTAAACCATTACAATCAAAACGGGTTGTCGTGTTCAAATACAATATTCTGCATAAACTCAACGGCGTCAACCCTTCTTAGTGGTTACGTCGCTAAAACTCGATCGCCTTTGGTCCCATCGAGATACTCGTTTCCATACTTCATCCAGTATCGAATTTTCTTTGTGCATGGCAAAGTCGTAGCAATAATGCATACACAACGACTTCACCCTAGAGTCCTGCAGTAGAATCAACAATCAATAGTTGTCAACAACGAGTGAAGCAAACAGAATTTCAAGATGATTAAGTGCAAAATGGCCTTCTCTCCTTGTAGGATCACATAGATAGATACAACTGGGTTGATCTAAGGCAAACACAAAATATAGACCAAACTTAAGTACCAGTGTGGCTATGGTGCGTCGTCATAAGACACATTGATTATCGAAACATGTGGCATATCACCAGACCGTGGGCAAGTATGGTCAATGGCTTAAGAACATCGTACAACTGGTTGGTCTCTCATTGTGGTTAGGGGTGACTTTTGTACGACCACATTATGTGATAGGATTCGTCAGTAGTGCTAATACACATGTTTGGACATGACCACAATATATGCATAAGTGTGGCCAGCACCGACAAACATCGTAAAACATGTATGTGCCAATTCACATATCTGGACATGACCAGAATATATGTACAAGTGTGGCCAGCACCCGACAAACATCATAAAACATGCATGGAGACACAATGTGACTAGATTGGACCAACCAAATGATCTATTGTAGTCATTTATTAACAGCATAGTTGCAACGCAAAAGATGCCCAACATCTGAAATTAATACAATGACGAATGCAACACTCATACAACCACACTATGTGTTAAGTTTGATAAGTGTTGACAATACCCGGATGTGTGCATGATCATAATGTATGGACTATGGTGACCAACACTACCTTATGTCGCCCACACTGCGAGCAACAATTGACAATACCCGGATAAGCGTTGACAATACCCGGATGTTTACATGATCACAATGTATGGACTTCGGTGACTAACACTACCTTATGAACATAAAACAATGAGTATATACTCGCATTATATAGTAGTTATAAGAGCCTGTTCGACAGCAACCAGTTCGTAATATGCATGATGGGCACACCTTATGTCGCCCACACTGCGAGCATCGATTGATGTCATTACCGAATTCACAAACTGGTCACAGGTCGGGTTGTATGCAATATCAACAATATACAACAATTATTCACATGGTGATCTTTGGGAGACTAACTATTTGGACACCTTTCACGTGATATGGCCACACAGTACATAGATCGCGTACATCGTGGTGACTACTTCGAATTATTAGTAATATGACCACACTCTTCCGATCACATATGACCACAACACTGGGAAAGGCAATACAGAATATGAGTACACTGTGGCCAGCACAACCAACTGTATACTCGTTGTGACTAAATGACCACACCACCAAATAGTGTGGTCAACGCATTTACCCATTGCAATACATACCTATCCTACCCCGATTTACACACTACGATCGTCCATACTCACACACCAAACCAATCAAACCAAAATAAATCACCATGGATGGGTGGAAGGCAAGGGTGTGGGATCCACTTACATAGATGTTGAACTGTGGCCATCGTCGCCGTCGACTTTGCTTTGTGCACCCTCACCTCCCGCCATCGTATGCTACCAATCGACCTAACCACTCAACGCTGACAAACTGCAGAATTACAATGTCACTCATGTGTTTTAATATATATATATAAATACCGAAATAATTGAAAGGCACACAAACACTCCACAATAACGCGACCAAATCAGTCTTCCCATACCTAATTCAAGCCCTAATTTGATATTGGAGCCCTAATCTGCGATGCGAGTGGATTATGTCTGACACGGAACGAAGTTAGGGCTTAGGCGGTGGAGACTTCGAATTTGTGGACAAGCGGTACCAGTCGATTTGGCGTCCCTCCTCCAATTCACCGACAATTCGTCAGTAAAGAGGTGTGTTTTGCTCTTCGTCGACAGTTCTCACTATGGGTTGTGTGTGACAGGAACTCTTCTCTTACTCCAACTTCAGAATCCTAGTATTCTGGGAAATAATTACAAACAAATAAAAATAAAATAAAATCGTGAAACCTACCCTAAAATCACGCTGATAATGATCTGTTTATTTTTTCTCTCTCTTCCACGTTCACACGTGTGGGTAGTTTTTGGGTATCAATTGGTTGTTTTGATCTCATCCGTCGGATGAAGATCTAACGCGCGATATTAATCCTGCCTACCTTCCTACCCGAAGCTTCTTCCTACTGGATCCATTCCCATATATATATATATATATATATATATATATATATATATATATATATGTATGTATGTATGTATGTATGTATATATGTATGTATGTATGTATGTATGTATGTATGTATGTATGTATGTATGTATGTATGTATGTATGTATGTATGTATATATATGTAAAATCCCGAAAAATTCAATTCCGTTGACCGTTATGATGTTAGTAATTTAAGTTTGACTCCGTTAATTATTGAGATTCCGTTTGTGACTATTTTTTACTGACATTTGAGCTCGTAGGATCGTTGAGGGACTAACAAAGGGTATATTAGTAATATCAGTGGTTGTGATAATTTATTATTACATGATACTATTATTAGTATGATTAAGTGATTATCATTGTTATACGATTAGTTTCTCTTTTATATGATTATTAGTATTATTATAATAATTGTGATGTGAATATTATTATATATGTATTATTATTATTTGTGCTCATTGACACAACCTATGCATCCCAAGTTTTTTATGATTGATAATTAATATTTACTATTAAAATATATGAACAGAAATTATAAAAAAATAATAATTTGGTGAAGGGTACGACATATAAAATTGTCTTGTGGCAAGACTCGTATCATCACCCAAAAACATACTCTGAAATCCTGCCCGGGCGGGGAATGAAAATAGCGAATGTAATAGTCTTGCGCCTAAATTTTACAATTTAGATAGACAAATTCCAATTATTAACTTATGATTTAGAAATCGTTCGCTACTCCCTATTTCATAAAAAAATAAGCAGATGGCATTAATGTATTCATAAGCAATATCGTATATAAGTTGAAAATGAAAGGGCAACAACCTTTATTACCCATTTTCACAAATGAAATGGCAAAATTAATTGCACTATATACACCATTATCAAATATCCTATATAACCATGTATAATCCACGCAATAATATTATCTATACACATATGATGCTTGAATGAACTCCTAAATATAGTATGTTAGTAAAAAATATTCATCTTAATTCCACAAACAATCTCCACTATACACAACTGATGACCATAAAATTTTAATGTCTTCTATCGCGGGCTTCCTAAATTCCAACAATGTAGCCTTGATGTTTCACCTTTAGTGCCAATCGTACACCCACATTAACATATCATTCATACACAATAAGGTATTTTTAAATTTAATTAATATATCATTCATACGCAATAAGGTATTTTTAAATTGACATTAAATTAATTGGCACTAAAGGATTAATTTGTGTGGGGTGTAAATGAGGTTAAATTAAATTTAAAGTACACCATGATCGTGACAGAGGGCCAATGAATTAACCGCTTACCTTATTACAAAAAGCGCACAAATCCACCTGTTTGTATAGAAATGTTGATAGATAGATTGGAAGAGAATTCAATGGTGTGCTTTATAAATTAATTATGGTGTGAGACATATTGATAGTATTTCTCGAAAACTAACCAGCTTGTATAGAAAATGTTGATAGATAGATTGTAAGAGAATTCAATGGCGTGCTTTATAAATAATTATGGTGTGGTACATACTTATAGTACTTTTTCGAAAACTAACCTGCTTGTATTTGCAGATTTGCCGAGAATTCAGTGGTTACTTCAAATATTAATAGTGGACAGATTGAAAGAGAATGAAAGATGTTTCGATGTTTATATATTAGATTGGGAGGTAGAGTTCTAATTAGATTTGGGTGAGAGGGTAGAATCTTAATTAGATTTGGGTGGGAGTTAGACTCCTAATTGGATAAGATAGACTCTTAGTCTGATTAGACTTCTGGTTTATTATTTTTTTAATCGATTTTTTTTTATTATTTCATGGGCGGAAATGTTTTACTGTATTTTTAAATTGATTTTTTTTCTTTAATTTGATTGGCTGATAACCCGTTCAATCACTCTGGGTTGAGTATTTCAAATTTCGAATATATTACTTTTATATTATTATAGATAGATAAATAAATTGTTCCAAGGATTGTACAACACATATCTTACTTGTACAAAGTGTGACAGTAAATATAAACAAAAAATGATATTTTTGAATCAATATTATAACATATAAGTTACACGTAGAAAAAAATACAATTCAACTCAAAACCTTGTAGGTATCCATAATAACGAAAATATAAGAGCCATATATTATAAATGAATCTCTTAACTGAAGTATATCAATTCTATCATTATTGATGAGTAAGGTACATGTTATGTGAAAAATTAAAAGTATAAAGTACAAACTTAAGGATAGCTTAAGAACATCGTACAACTGGTTGGTCACTCATTGTGGTTAGGGGTGACTTTTGTACGACCACATTATGTGATAGGATTCGTCGGTAGTGCCAATACACATGTTTGGACATGACCACAATATATGCATAAGTGTGGCCAGCACCGACAAACATCGTAAAACATGTATGTGCTAATTCACATATCTGGACAAGACCAAAATATATGTACAAGTGTGGCTAGCACCCGAAAAACATCATTAACATATATGGAGACACAATGTGACTAGATTGGACACACCAAATGATCTATTGTAGCCATTTATTAACAGCATAATTGTAACGCAAAAGATGGCCAACATGTGAAATTAATACAATGACAAATGCAACACTCATACAACCATACTATGTGTTAAGTTTGATAAGTGTTGACAATACCCGGATGTGTGCATGATCATAATGTATGGACTATGGTGACCAACACTACCTTATGTCGCCCACACTGCGAGCAACGATTGACAATACCCGGATAAGCGTTGACAATACCCGGATGTATACATGATCACAATGTATGGACTACGATGACCAACACTACCTTTTGATCATAAAACAATGAGTACATACTCGCATTATATAGTAGTTAAAAGAGCCTGTTCGACACTAACCAGTTCGTAATATTCATGACGGGCACACCTTATGTCGCCCACACTGCGAGCAACAATTGATGCCATTACCAAATTCACAAACTGGTCACAGGTCGGGTCGTCTGCCCTATCAACAATATACAACAATTACTCACATGGTGACCTTTGGGAGACTAACTATTTGGACACCTTTCACGTGGTATGGCCACAAAGTACATAGACCGCGTACATCATGGTGACTACTTCGAATTATTAGTAATGTGACCACACTCTTCCGACCACATATGACCACAACACTGGGAAAGGCAATACAGAATATGAGTACACTGTGGCCAGCACAACCAACTGTATACTCGTTGTGGCTAAATGACCACACCACCCCAATAGTGTGGTCAACGCATTTACCCATTGCAATACATACCTGTCCTACCCCGATTTACACACTACGATCGTCCATACTGACACACCAAACCAATAAAACCAAAATAAATCACCATGAATGGGTGGAGGGCAAGGGTGTGGGATCCACTTACATAGATGCTGAACTGTGGCCATCGCCGTCGTCGACTTTGCTCTGTGCACCCTCACCTCCCGCCCTCGTATGCTACCAATCGACCTAACCACTCAACGCTGGCAAACAGCAGAATTACAATGTCACTCATGTGTGTTAATATATACAAATACCAAAATAATTGAAAGGCACCCAAACACTCCACAATAACGCGACCAAATCAGTCTTCCCGTACCTAATTCAAGCCCTAATTTGATATTCGAGCCCTAATCTGTGATGCGAGTGGGTTATGTCAGACACAGAACAAAGTTAGGGCTTAGGCGGTGGAGACTTTGAATTTGTGGACAAGCGGTAGCAGTCGATTTTGCGTCCCTCCTCATATTCACCGGCAATTCGTCAGTAAAGAGGTGTGTTTTCCTCTTCGTCGACAGTTCTCACTATGGGCTGTGTGTGACGGGAACTCTTCTCTTACTCCAACTTCAGAATCCTAGTATTCTGGGAAACAATTACAAACAAATAAAAATAAAATAAAATCGTGAAACCTACCCTAAAATCACGCTGATAATGATCTGTTTATTTTTTCTTTCTCTTCCACGTTCACACGTGTGGGTAGTTTTTGGGAATCAATTGGTGGTTTTGATCTCATCCGTCGGATGAAGATCTAACGCGCGATATTAATCCTGCCTACCTTCCTACCCGAAGCTCCTTCCTACTGGATCCATTCCCTTTATATATATATGGGAACTAATCATATGAGCATTGCCCTTTGGTGAACATGTGAGCATAGTTGGATATTTGGCGGATATCAAGTGATATTTTTGTGGATATAAAGTATGAAAAGTGGACATCAAGTGTTATTTTCGTGGAGATCAAATATGCAATGGGAATATATATATTTTGCTTAGCGGACATCAAATGTTGATGTCCAACCTTCATAGTTAATGTCCACAATAACAATACTGAATGTGCACCTTACATAACTGATGTCTGCGGAAATAATACTTGATGTCCGCCTGAAATGCATACGTGGTCACATGCTCACAAAAGGCGCATGCTCAAATGATCAACTCCCTATATATATATATATATATATATATATATATATATATATATATATATATATATATATATATATATATATATAGGGAAATTGGATTCTAATAATCCCTACTTTTGCAAATTCGATGATGGTAGTCCTTACTTTCACTTTGTATTATGGTGGTCCAAAAGAAAATAAAATTGGATTGTAGTGGGACATTTTCGAGAGTATACCCTAAATATCATAGGTTTTGTGTTGTATTTGATTCAAAACTTAGTATAACACTTTACTCTGATTTTTAATGAATTTACATCGTTTCTCCCAATTATTTTCAATTTTTTTACTATTTTTTATGATTTTGTTCACTTAATTATTTTTAAAAAATCATAATAATTACTCGGAGTCTCAAAAAAAATAATTTAAAAAATGGTATAGAAACTACAGTTCATTAACTTCTAGGGGCAGGAACGAAAAAAACAAAAACAATATAGGGTAGGAATGAAAAAAATTAAGAAGAATGTGAAGGTGGATTTGGTACCATTACAATCCAATTTTTTTTTTTTTGGACCACCAAAATATAAAGTGAAGGTAGGGACCACCATCATTCAATTTGCCAAACATGGGATTATTAGAATCCAATTTTCCTATATATATATATATATATATATATATATATATATATATATATATATATATATATATATATATATATAATATATATATATATATATATATATATATATATATATATACATTTATGATTCCTCGGCCTAGAAAGCTATTTTAAGAAATAGGGATTGCTTCAAAAAAGGTCTTAGATGGACTGTCGGTAATGGCAATCATATTAAGTTTTGGACAGATAACTAGTGCCACTCCATTAATCTCCTTTATCTCAATCCAAACATTGATGCCACGGGTGTGAATCTAGACCTAATGGTCGCTGAGGTTATCACGAACGATAAAAAATGAAATCTGAACCTTCTTTGCAACTTGGTTAACGATCATTCGATTCGGCTAATCCGTGATACCCCTATCCATGATAATGATACTAATGATCATTACTGCTTGGGCTTATCTTGTAGTGGCTCCTATACCACTAAGTCGGCCGCTTGGCTAGCTCATGGTCTAAAGTAGGATGCTCAACCTTGGGAATATAGGAGGATTTGGAATCTGGACATCCTCCTTAAATTGAAAGTTTTCTTATGGCTCCTTTACAGACAGGCGCTCCCCACTAATGCCTCTTTATCATTTAGGGGTTGTTCTGTCTCCCCTTAATGTCTTTATTGTACTAATATAATTGAAGATCAAGATCACTTTTTCCTCCATTGTAGTCAAGCTAAAAACGCCTGGAAGACTACTGCGGCTAGGGGTGGAAATGAGCCAAGCCAGCTCGCAAGCCTTTTCAACCCGCCTCGGCTAGAAGCTCGTATAGCTCGGCTCGAGATCAGCTCGGCTTGGCTCGAAGTCGAGCTTGTGAACTAAACAAGCCAAGCCAAGCCAAGCCATGAGTAGCTTGACTCTTAGGCTTGGCAAGCCTAAAAAGCTTGTTATATATACATATACATATACATATACATATACATATACATATACATATATATATATACATATATATATACATATATATATATATATATATATATATATATATATATATATATAGACACACACACACACACACACACGTCCGCGAAATCTACTACATATTAAATCAGAACATTAATTTAGGCTATCATATCCTCAAATCAAATTATATTCCAAAAACTTAAAAACTTTAGAATTATCACGTTTATAGAACCTACCAAATCAAAGTGTTAACTTAGGCCATCATATCCTAACTCATACTATATTCCATAATTGTTTGTCTAATACTTTTTGGAATCTCTACATTTTTAATTTGAAATATCTTGACAAGAAGCACCAGAATTTAACGATCACAAACAGGAGCTTTGGTGACTATTGGCAAGTAAGTGTATGCATCATTAATATCAAATCTTTGTTAATGATTTGTTTGTGCCATAACTAATTAAAGTGTAGAAATCATATAGGTTTGTCAATGATTTGTTTGTGCCATAACTAATGAAAGTGTAGAAATACTAAATGATTTGTTTGTGCTTATTCTTGTCTATTCTGGGTACTTTAAGAAGTGTAGAAATCATAGGTAATTAAGTGTAGAAATTGTATAATATTAAAGCTTTTGAGGTGTTGGTGCTATCGCCTATCATATATAGTAATTATTGTATTTTTTTTAGATCGATTAATACGATTGTATTCTCCTGTGTATTTTCTTAATCTCAATTCTCAATTACATGAACTATTACATGTCATATATTGTCACTAATGGATTTATCCTTGTAATGTTTTTCAGGTTGTGCAAATATGTTTTCAAAGTACTTTGATTTTGTTTATTTAATGTATTGAAATCATTTTTTCTAATCCATTTTGCATATAATTAAGTACTTGAAGCGCAAACGTTTATCCTTTTTTACATATAAAAAAACTTAAAGTAAAGTCATCGAACATTAAAATTAAGTCATAAGCCAAGCTCGACCCAAGCCAAGCCAAGCCCACAAGTTCTGGCAAGCCAAGCCCAAGCCGAACATCTTCAAGCTCGGCAAGCCACAAACCAAGCTCCAGCTCACCCAAAAGATGACAAGCCAAGCCTCAAGCCTTATGAGTTCGAGCTCGGCTTGGCTCATTTCCATCCCTAGCTACGACTCAGTCATGGCTTCACTCCCCCTCCCCGAGCTCCTTCCAAGATATCCTCAGCCTCCTCAAGCATTATAAGCGAGATAGAAGTAGTAGACACCTCGAGCAGTTTGTTGCTTTCCTTTGGAGCATCTAGAAAGCCCGTAATTCTCTCACTTTCCAAAATCTCAGAACTCATCCTAATGGCGCTCTTGTTAGAGCCAAGAAGATATTCACTAAATGGAGATCCCGCTCTGCGATCGACAACCTCCACTCAGAAATATCATCTAAAGCTGATGGTCCCTACAAGAAGTCTACCCAGCGTTGGATTTCCTGGTCCCCTCCGTCTATGGGTATGTATAAACTCAACTTTGATGGTGCTAAGTCCCCTTGTGGAGCTTTCGGTGGTTTTATCATCCGTGGTTGGGCGGGTAACTATATTTCGGGCTGCTCATTCAATTTGGGTTCCTCCTCCGTTCTGGTGGCTGAGGCCACTACTTTGCGTAATGGTCTTCGTGAAGCCGTCAAGCTTGGCATTAACAATCTTATCATTGAAGGTGACAATAAAATCGTCATTGATGCTCTTAACGGTATTTGTGATTCTCCTTGGTCGATCCATCAACTGCTCAGTGACATCAAACAGTACCTGGCACATTGTTCATTTTTCAAGATCATCCATGTGTTTTGAGAAGCAAATAGATCGGCGGATTGGCTGGCTTAGGCTGGCCTCAATATTGTTAACTCTTATTTTAGGAATCCTGAGGAAGTTCCCACTTTGAATTGTATTTTGAGAGAAGAGCGTCTGGGTTTGTATCTTGTGAGAAGAGGGGCGCAGTGATTTGCTTACCTTTGTAATATATATATATATATATATATATATATATATATATATATATATATATATATATATATATATATATATATATATATATATATTACAAAAGCAAGAACTTGGCATTCATAACAAGAAATTTAGTACAAATGAAGGGAAAAACCCCTAGATTACATCAGGATTTGATCCTTAATCCTATCATACTTTCTTTTTCCTATGGAGCATGACAAAACTCTGTTAATGATACAATTTTTTTACCATAGCAGCTACAGTCTTTGAATCAACACCTCTCCCATGATGGGTGATCTGATTTCTGAATCTCCAAACATAGTAAACAATGCCACAAAAAATTGCTTGTACCAGAGATCTTTGTAATTTTGAGACATTTGAATTTACAATCCCATCTATGTATGTATTCAAGTCTGTGTTGCTGCCAGGCATAATTGGTATATGCAACCATCACTCCAAGTGTTCAGCGACAGCTCATGTGAAATAGCAATAGAATAACAGATGCTCAATAGTCTCTTCAACGTGGTTGCAAAAAGGGCAGTTCTGAGTTGCAACATTATTCCATCTAGCAGTTCTGGATCTAACAGGGAGTTTGCCATGTAGCATAGCCCAAGTAATAAAGCTGTGTCTCGGTGGAGTAGTTGAATTCCACGGGATGTGAACCCAAGCAGGACAATCTTCTGCATTGATAAGCCAAATATAACCAGTGGTCACTGTATACTCACCATCCTCGGTATAGTTCCATCTCCACCTCTCACCAGGAACACAACCCCATTTGATTAAACCTTTAATAACACAGAGGTGTTTCCAGTAAGTACAAGTATCATAGTAAGGGGTATATTTCCAACAAGATTTCCTCCTTAGATACCTCGCATGAATCCATTTGACCCACAAAACCTCTTTGTGATTTTGAATGTCCCAACACAACTTGGCCAGATTCTCTTTATTCCAGGCAGATATGTTGCGAAGCCCCAAACCACCGTTACGTTTAGGGAGACAAATTTGGTCCCATGAAACCATCGGAGCTATTTTATGATCACATGTAGAACCCCATAAAAAATTCCTACATATACTAGTAATCTGATTAATCACAGAACTAGGGATCAAAATGATTCTAGCCCAGAAAGTAATTATACCCATGAGCATACTATTGATTAAAACCAATCTTCCAGCATACGACAAATTACAGGATGACCAGGTTTTTATCTTGGCCGTAATTTTCTCTATAAGAGCAACACAATTTCAAGCCGTAATATTACTAATGGAGATCGGCATACCCAGGTATCTGAACGGAAACTGGCCCTAGCTAAAACCAGTTTCATTTCTCATAATCTCTTCTTGTTCAGGAGAAACCCCTCCAAACACAACCTGGGATTTTTGTCTGTTGGCTTTGAGCCCCGTAACATCAGAAAAATGCTCAAAAGCAGACATGATTTGCTTGATAGAGTCCCTATTTGCAGATGAAAGAATGATTAAATTATCAGCAAACATAATATGAGTAATTCTGAGATCCCTGCACCGAGGATGGAAATTGTAGTTTTGTTTTGTATAATGAGCGATGGATCTTGAAAGATATTCCGTTGTAATTACAAAGATGAGGGGGGAGATTGGATCCCCTTGCCTCAAACCACGCCCACCTTTGAATTTCCTAGAGATAATACCATTCATATTCACTGCAAAACTTGTGGATGTGATGCAACTCATTATACAATTTATCATCCACTGAGGAAAACGAAGATAATTAAGAGCTTCTTGAACAGAGTCTCAGTAGACAGAATCAAAAGCTTTCTTCAAATCAATCTTCATCATACATCTAGGGGTGATTGACCCTCTAGTATATCCTCTTGCCAATTCCTGACATAGGAGAACATTGTGGAGGAGTTCTCTACCCGGGACAAAAGCACTCTGGCTTAAATCAATAATACTAGGGAGGACTTCTTTAATTCGAGCAGCAAGAATTTTTTAGAAACGCTTGTAAATTGTGTTACAACAAGAAATGGGTCTGAATTCACCTGGGTTAGAGGGGTTTTGGGTCTTCGGAAGAAGCACCAAGTTTGTTGTATTAAGATCCTTCAGAAGAATGCCCTTCGAGAAAAATTCCTTGGCAGCATCAGTGACGAGTTTGCCCACTTGATCCCAGGAATGTTTGAAAAACCTACTGGTAGACCCGTCAGGACCAGGGTTTTCTCATTCGGGATGGAAAACATTTATTTCTTCATCAGTGATAGAACGACTCAGCTGTATTTGTTGCTCAACCGAGAGCCTAATACCGTTATTCATCACAGCATCAGAAACTCTTGTACGATAGCACTCTTGCAAGGCTAATAAACCTTCATAATAGTTAGCCATCATGTTGTTTACCTCACCAAGACCCGTAATATCCACCCCTTCCATTGTTTGCATCTGGAAAAAATAGGATTGTGATCTGTTACATCTCAATCTGGTAAAAAATAATTTGGAGCAAGTATCTCCCATCCTTGCCCAGTCAAGATTGCTTTGCTGTTTCTTAAGTTGAATTGCAGAATGAAGAATTTCATTATAGCTCTTTCTCAATTCCTTCTCCTGAATTTGTAGCATCTCGTCCATGGGATTGTTCATCAACTGCTCTTGGACAATAGAGAGCTTGATCCTCTCTCTATTTTCCTGCTCATAAATGTCCGAGAATTTATCCCTGTGCAACTTATAAAGATCTGACTGCAGAGCATTAAGGAAATACTTGAGCCTGAACATATGGTACCCTTGAGGAAGCAAATTGAGTTGATGTTGAATAAGTTCTTTGAAATTTGGAGAACTACACCACATATTACAAAATCTGAAAACTTATTTCGGTCTTGGATCTTCATGAAAATTGATGATCATGGCAGAATGATCAGAGAGGCTGTTACTTTTATAGCTCACATGAGATAGCTTTGGCAGATCATACCAGTTCTCATTCACCTTAAACCTATCCAACCGAGATATTACATGACCATTTGTCCATGTATAATAAGGACCATGAAAATTTGGTTCATGAAGATTGCAATACGTGATGCAATCATTAAAAGGCTTTAGAGTGAAAGCCTCAACAGGAGTCCCCCCAATTCTGTCTTGAATCGCCAAAATAGCATTGAAATCCCCCTGAACTCCCCAAGGAAGACTCATAGAATCAGAAATATTACAAATGTCTTTCCACAAACTGTTTCTTTCAACAGAGTCATTGCTCCCATAAACCCAAGTGAAGAAACAGTTAAGATTATGATGCATTAAGAATACATGTGTGTGAATCATCTGAGGAGTTGTCTCAATATGAGTAACTCTGAAAAATTGAGGCCTCCAAGTGAGCTAAATCCTGATTTTGCTGTTACTATCAGTACTTGTTAGACATTCCCAACCATTGAAAATAGAATATCTAATTCTGTCAAAATTCGAGAGATGAACTTTAGTTTCATAAAGGGCTACTAATTTTACCCCCTGACTATGCAAGAAGATCCTTAGATCTTCTTGCTTTTGCGGACTATTGAGTCCGCGAACATTCCGCCCCATGATTGTCATGATGGGAGTTAAATTCTTGCTCTTGTTCTCTGTCATTTTCGACTACATCCTCCTCATCATCTGTATTCTCATCATTGCTATCATCAGTGTCTAAGGAATGGAAAATGTTTATTGTAGCTGTGATCCTTCTGTTTTCCTTAGTAGGAGTTGAAGTAAATTTCGCAATTTTCCTGGGAATAATAAACCCTTCCTCATCAACCTCTCTTTGTGTAATAGAAATCTTTTCGTTCCCTATTGCAGATGGTTTTTCCTTTGGCCTCCATACCTTCTTAATTTTTTCTTTCTTCCAGCACTCTTGTTCATCATGCCCATACATTTTACAGTAGTTGCAATATGTTGGTTTCCATTCATATGTTATTTGTTGTCACACCAATTGATCGTTGTCATCCAAGAAATCAACAAATTCTGGGAAAGCACTGTTCAAAGGTACTTCAATCATCACTCGAGCAAAACCAAGCATAGTTCTGTCTTTTGTTCTTTTATCTGTTTTGATAAGAACTCCAAGCATACTTGTGATTTTACTAATACAATCTGCATTCTAGTATTTCAACGGGAGATTGGGCAATTGAATCCATAGAGGTAGCGAGGTGATTTCTTCAATCTCCAGATCAAAATTCTCATTCCATCACTTCATATGAACGGCTTCTTGTCCAAAAAAATAAAAATCTTGGTGAAGGGCTTGTTCCCTATCCTCCTCAGTTGCAAACCTTACCAAAAAAATCCCTTTCTTAGCCACTGACACTGATTCAATAGCGAGGTTTTTCCATATTTTATGGATGAAACCCTCGATCACTTCATATGGTGGGTTAGCGCCTAAAACAGAGAAAATAAGATAATTTTTCCAGAATTCTATGGTTTCCTCAATATCCTCTTTCTCAATCTTTGCACAGATAACTCCATTGATAGTGCTAGCCTCAACAAACTGGAGACGCATTCCATCCTCCTCTTGAAACAGCGAAGCATAAGATTTAGGTTTCTCTTTGTGTAGATCTTGTTCCGGGTTTTGAATTTTCTCAGCAATTGACCCTATATATGGACCTTTTCCTTCTCTTTCTATGATGTTTCACCATGCACCTGCTTTGTCGATTCCTTCTCAGTAATATTTTTCGGTTAAACAGGTGTTTTCCTTGCCGGAATTGTTGCTGGCGACTTTCCTGTGACGACATCCTTAGGGTTCCTCCTTCTAGTCGCCACCATGATGGTGGCTCAAGGCAAAGATAATTATATATATATATATATATATATATATATATATATATATATATATATATATATATATATAGGGAATGGATCATGTAAGCATGCTCTTATGGTGAGCATGTGAGCATGACCCATCCCCACCATTAGACTTAATCTAAGGGTTGATGTATTTTACAGATTTTAGATTAATTTATGGAGGAGATCACGTGAGTATCTAACTTCAAAGGCAATTCAATACCACGCGCGAGATTTGGGGAGGAGAGAGAAATAAACAGTAGCAAACAACTTCCGACGAGTTTTGGTGCATCGGGAGTTACTGCTGCCCTTTCGTCCCCCATCAATCGCAAAGAAGAAAATTGGATTTTTTTTTAACGCACCATGCTCTGGTTTTCAAGTTTCTAACTCGAAACTATGCTTTAGGGCATGGAAGAATCGAATGGGGTGTCAGGATTAGGCGACGAAGGGAATGGCTGCCATAAAGGAATCCGAAGGTTAGTATTATGTATGTCATTTTTGTGATTTGTTTTGGTGAATTTGGTAAAATTCGGATGTCCATGGTGGTAAAATGAGAGGACATTGGTGCTTGTATGCGTTTTCTGTTGGTATGCTTGATATCAGATGGAGTTTTTTAATTTTTTGGGTTCATCTGATGATTTTGGTTGGATTTTTCTGAGTATTTTGATTCATAGGCTGTGGGTGGATGCGTGGTTAGCTAGACTTAACTATGTGAAGGTAACTGAGAGGAGGGAGTATACTGAATTTCAAAATTCTGCTGTTCATAGTGGCAAAAACTCAATGGACATTAGGCAAGTATGTAATGTGCACAAATCGACTCTGAAAAAATGGGCATAAATTATAAATTGAGTCTGAAAATGGGCATATATTGACTCTAATATGTGCATTAACTTGTTACTAACCAATTTGTGGTCCCTGTTTTGATCGTTAGTGGATGAAATGAGCAAGCTTCAGCATGTGGCAGAAATAGTTGGAACGGTGCTGACCGAAATATCGTTGGGTGACATGATGAATATGTGTGACAACCCCAGTAGCCCCCTCCCACCCCATATTTTAGGGGTTTCTAATCCTATGAGGGAGAAAGGTGACGTTGGGTTGATAGAATCATGTGCACATCGAGACGGGAAGACCGTGGCTTCCCAACAATGTCAAAATGGAATGAAAAATTGCTAAAAGAACGGATATCAGAGGAGACTAGCATGAAGGCATTCGGTAAGGGTCGTCTCGAGCCTCCACTACAGCACCCGCTAGTTGATGTTATGCGACGTGCAAATTCCAAGGGCCCCCACAATATGCATGTGCTGCAGGTGCACTTTTTTGTATCTAATGTCCTCTTGTAATACGTGTGATGTCCGTATCAATGATGATTGATGTCCATTCCATTCCATCGGATAATTCTTGATGTCTATTAGAATGTTTTGTCCATATCACCATTGTGTGATGTCCATATCAACATCGGTTGACTTGGTTTCCAATTTTGTAATCCAACCATTAGTGATGTCCATATCACCAATTAAATTGTTGTTGTCCATTACATTTCATGGATAATTTTGATGTCTATTAGAATGTTGGTGTCCATATTAGCATTTTCTGTTGCCCATTCCATACCATGAGTATATTTCTTTTGTGGTTTTTTGTGTGATGTCCATAACAGTAATGGTTGCTGTCCATTCAATTTCATTACTGGTTTTTTGTGTGACAATTTTTGATGTCTTTTAGAATGTCCATAACAGTAATGGTTGTTGTCCATTCAAATTCATTAATGGTTTTTTGTGTGATAATTTTTGATGTCCATATCACCAATTGTGATGTATATTTGGTCCCAAATACACATCATGGGAACCAAATACAAAAGCTTACATTGAAAAGGAGCTTCATTCACTCACATCTCTCTCACAAATGGAAGATTCTACCAAGTGTAATCGGCTACTTTGCTCTATATCTCAAGAACCATAAAGCTATTGAGAAAGTCATCCAAGAGTCAAAGATAGACCATTCAAAGAGCTTTCCAATGGTTTTTGAATCTTGAAGTTTGGAGAAGAAACGAGCAAGTTATTCAAGTTTTAATCTAGCCTAGTTCATTTTGATTCTTTATGATGTCATACTTGTAATAGATGATGTAAGCTAGAAAACCCTTGTAATCTTGATATAGTGCACGCCTAACGGGTTCTAATCTACTATAAATAGACCCCTTGGGAGGTCCTTGTATTCATTCATTCAATGCAAAGAATACACATCAAAACACATATGTTATTTTTCTCTCTAGTTTCAAAACTAGAATTGTAGTTCTCTTGAGGGAGGAATACGTCATCTCTACTTCTATTCTAAGGTTGGCATCCTTAGATGGTGAAAGGTAGAATTGGAGGAAACATTGGAGGAAACATTCGAGTGGTGTGCCTATATCTCCATTGAAGAATCCAAACCCATTATCATTCATTTCATTCGTGAGTTTCATTCTCGATTCATTTGATCTTGTTTTTGTTTCTACATTGTTTCAATTATAATTTCGTTCGAATCCCATCTTAAACATCCAAGAAACTTACATTCCATTCATTCACTCATTCGTTCCATTCATCCATCTTATTCGTTCATTCATCCATTTCATTCGTTCATTCATCCATATACACGTTAATTCCATCATTAATCATTCATTCTTGTGATCAAGAATCAATCTATCCAACCCCCAAGTTTAAAGATCCTGACACAAAATTTTTTAGATTTTAGGCAAAAACTAGAAAACAAAAACAAAAATGCTAGGTGATCTACCCTTGAAACAGAATATCTCCCCCCCCCCCCCCACACTTAAAACGCCACAATGTCCTCATTGTGGGAAGGTGTCACATGAAAAGGGTAGAGAACCTACAAAAACAAACAAACAAGAACAACTAGCACATAAAAGTGGTGGCGACCCGAGCCCACATGGCTCCAACAGCAATATAATCCCAACACAAACACTCAAAGGGGCTCGCCACCCAAAAGAAAAATCAAGCATGCAACAAGGATCAATATATGTACACATTCAAAGAGTGCGGAAAGAGGTTACCTCGGGGTCTTCAATTAAAGAACAGAACCAATCCGCGATCCAGGAAAACTCACACTTGGGTTTGGAATAAACAAGAAAAACATAATAAGTGTGAGTGTTCGCATGCATAAAAGAAAAAGAACAAAACAAAAATAAAAACAAGACACTAGGGACTATAAACTAAGGAAAAGCGAAAATAATTACAATATATACATTCACTCTAGCTGACCTCAACCCCGAATCTCACTAGTTTGAGGCGGGAATTGAGGGTGAAACATCTCTCATGACTGGCCTAACCAATGACGAAGCAATGGAAACGAAACAACTCAAACCATGGGAGCAACGAACTCAACAAAACTAAACTAACCGACACACTTCCCACTTTCCCATAAAGCACCCCCCCCCCGGCACTTATCTAACACTAACAGTGTAAATAAAATCGATAAAGAAACTAAAGTGGGAATGGAGACACTTACAAATCATTGCTCGGATCCTCCTGGGGGAGGATATAGGTGATAAGGAAAGAAGGTAGGGTAGTGGTGGTTCATGTACTCTGGTGGTGTCGGGGGGTTGTTTGCAATGGAATAGTGATAATACCCCCAATCACGCCAATACTGGTGTTGTTGTTAAAAATACTCCTCGTGCCTTTGAAGACGTGCATGCACATTGCTGAGCGTAGACTTCTGGGCACGTAGCAACTCTTGTTGGGTCTCCAACAGATTGTGCTGACCTTGGAGTATCGTTCGTTGTTCTCGAAGATCAACTCTCATTTGCTCGAATTGAGAGTTGAGATGCTCAAATGAAGCTTCCCATGGATGACTTCCACTTCCGCTAGCTTCACCATAGCCAGTATGCTCCTCTTCTTCATCCTTATTTTCTTCTTCTTCTTCATTGTCCTCTTCTTCTTCCTCACCATCGGACACATCCGGACCACCCACCTTGCGGTCACTAGAAACCTGACCACAAGACCAGTTATGCTCCTTAGTGATATCCAACCATTGCTCGGCATAGTCCGGATCCAAGAGAATCTTCGTTTTGTTGTCGTGTCCATGGCAATAGATCGTGTCAGTTGGGTGCTTCGCGAGGATATTCATTTTCTGCAATCGGACCTTGTCGACAAGATCCGGAAGATAGCGCGGTGTCCACTTCTTCAAATATTTCCCAAAACCTTCTTGAACTAGGAAGTGGCAAATAATGTGCCCCATTCCGATAGTAGTGGGTCGAGGTTCCATGCTAATCTCCCGAAGGCAATGTACAATGCAAGATCCGGTGTTTACCTTTCTACCCCTCACTGTATTGTAGATCACAAAGAGATCATCTTTCCGAACCTTGGGGCGTCCATCATCTCTCCCAAATACTGAACCAGTCACCATTCTATGGAAGATTCGGATGACCGGATTGCGAAAATCACGCGCCTTAGAGTTTCGGGAGCAATGATAGCGTGGTTCTCCATTTCTCGTGCCATGATTCATCCTCCTCCAACAAGTTAGGTCCTTCATTCCCTTTTGCTCATCAAAATTTACGCATTGCTCATAAAATCTCCCATCCTCGGGCAACCCCAACCTTTGGCAAAAACGCTTCAAATTGCACTTCTTATCTTTGTTGGCGACCCGGTATTCAAAATGCGCATCTTTCTTGCCATCATCGTGAACCTTCAAGGAGCTTAGAAATTCGAGGATGGGCTGGTCCACAATCGATTCATCGATCATGATGAATACCTCCCAACTAAGAACACGAATGAGATAATCGAAGCTTGGCTTGCAATGGATGGCTTCGATCGTTGCCGCGTCATAAATATCCGGTGCACATATTTTCCATGCTTGGAGCACTTCGTACCGTTGTCTATGCTCTTCATCTCGGAAAGTCACATCCGCATCAGGTTCACATCGAATTAGTGTGGCCGGTTGCGCTTTGTAACGCTCCTTTGCAGATAAGGATGGTCCCGGTTGCGATGAAGAATCTTCCTCGACTCGTGAACGCTTGCTCCTTCCACTCATGATGAACAAAAGCAAGACTTGGCAAGAACTTTAGCGATAATAGTGCCTAAATTGTAAAGGTAAACCAAAAGTTCGACACAAGCAACAAACACGTGAGTTTGAAAAGCTTATGCACAAAATTCACAAGAGATTACCTCAGATCGGAGCACTTGAACGTGTATTCACTAAGGAGAAACGATTCTTGCTCGAAAAAATGGACAATAATGCACAGTACACACAGCAGAATGCAAGAAAAGCACAAAAATAACACATTAAAATTGTTCACTGCATGGGTATGGTTGTAAATCAACAAGAACTTCCAGTACTACTAGTGTGTGTGTGTTTCAACAGATGAAAAACAGAAACTAAACACACACAACACTGAGCAAGAACACTCCAATCGAACTCAGCACACAAACAGAATATGAAATGGCACACTAACGCAGTACACAATGCGAATGTGTGTGAAAATTGACAAGAACCCTAAGTACAATCAGTGTGTGTGTGTGTTTCAACAGATGAAATGCAACCATTTATCGCACAAACACCACACAAGAACCTAGCATTCGAGTTCAACACACAGCAAGGCAAAATTAGGTGTAGAAAATTGACAAAACCAATCCCTAACTCAACATGAATGAACATGAACCAAATAAAGATGAGAAAGAAAGGATTTCGCACAATTGAAACAAGAAGTACCTCACTTAGCTGTGTAGAATGTGTACTCGAACAATGTCGCACGCTTGGACTAGCTCTGGACAGAAATTCGAAACTTAGGAGCAGATTTTCGCAACACCTGAGAAGAATTAGGGTTAAGGATTGAAAATTGGGGAGGAGAATGAAGATTGAATTGATGAATTAGAGGGATTGAAGAGTGTGGGTGAGGGTTTTTCGCAGGTGCTATGGTTGTTAGAGAGGGAGAGAGTTGAGTGAGTGAGAGAAAGAAATGAAAGTAGTGAGAAAAATCGGGATTTTAGGGCCAAATAACACGCTGACAGTGCCATGTCGCGGGCGCGACCGGCTAAGGCTAGGAATGCTGGCGTGCTGCTCGCGGGCGCTGGGAAACGGCCGCGAAAGTACTAGGTCGCGGGCGCGACAGGTTTTGTAACGGGCGCAAAATACGCTGGGCGCTAGGCATCGATCGCAAGTCGCAGCTGTTGTCCCTTGCTTCCCAGCAGCGGTCTGCGCCGCGCACACGATGTCTTGGCTTGCGAGGGTAGCGGTGTGCTACTTCTTGCTGTGAATTCAAACAAAATCCAAACTTCCAAAATAAAATCCAACACACTTCAACGCTCAAATCCTCCATACTTCCTCACACTCAACCTAAAATTTTTCTAACTTTCAAACTCTCTCAACACTCATAATTTTTCCAAAACTTCACTCACTCACACATTCTTCCTTCACTTTTCTTATTTTCCAAAACTTCAATTTTCTTATTTTCTACTCCAACTTTTTTTTATTTTTTTTATTTTTCCACATCATTTTTTTCTCTTTGTTTTTCAAACTTTTTCTTTTGAACTTAGAACTAAAACCTCAAATTACAAGACAAAGAAATAAAGAAAAACTAAAAGACAAGAAAGATAGAAAAACCTAAAGAAAAGTAAAAAGAAAAATTAAGGAGAAGAGAAAGAAATAAAATTAGAAAAAATGCAAAAACTAAAAACTTGAAATAAGAAGCTCAAAACTTATAGGGTGCCTCCCATAGAGCGCTTGTTTTAGGTTCCTAGCTTGACCTAAATACTTACTTGATTCTTGGAATCCTCGGGACACAAACCAAAAACATCATCAACCTTTTCCACCAATTCTTCTTCCTCATTTTCCCATGATTCTCAAAGAGGTTCGTGAATGTCACGGGACACTCTTCCGGTGGTCTAATCATCCGCCTAGGATATCCGGATAGCATTTTCTTTGGCTTCCTCCACCAACGTTTCCTTCTTCTCTTCCAACGCTTCCTAGTGGGCTAGGACCTTTGAAAATCAGCTTATTGACTTTGTTGCACTCAACAAAGGTTTCACTCAAAGAAATTTATTTCCGCCATGGAATGATCTTAAGAGGATGATCATGGTAAATATCCTCAAATTCACTTATATTTGGATGCGAAGCCCTTAGATATTTAATTTCTCCCCAATCATCGGGCTCAACTTCAAGAAAATAAGACTCCTTTTGGGGTTCATCCAAGATGTCTACCACCGCATTGGCCTTAAAATGAGATTCTTTGGGAGATTTCACTCTTGAAGGGTCGATGTCAAAATCAATATCATCTCGACCCACATGAAGAGACAAGCGGCCTCTTTTTACATCTATGGCAGCTCCTGCGGTAGCCAAAAAGGGCCGACCAAGAATAATAGGATTTCTCCAATCCTCATCCATCTCCAAAATAACGAAGTCACAAGGGATAAGGAAACTTCCCACTTGAACTGGGATGTCTTCTAATATTCCCAAGGGCTTCCTAACACTTCGGTCCGCAAGTTGCAAGTGGATAGTTGTAGGGGTCAAGTCATCAAGGTTCAGCTTCTTACATATAGTGTGTGGCATGACACTAACATTTGCCCCCAAGTCACATAATGCATTATCAATCTTCATATCACCAATTAAGCATGGAATAGAGAAACTACCGGGATCGGCTAGTTTCTCGGGAGACTTGCTTCCCATAATTGCGTTGCAACTAACTGTGAGATGAACTGTCGATGACTCTTGATTCTTCTCTTATTTGTCAAAAGGTCCTTGAGATGTTTCTTGAATGAAGGGACCTCCGACATGGCATTTAGAAATGGTATATTAACTTGGAGTTTCTTCATCATCAAAATAAACTTTGAGAATTTATCATCATTCTTCTGTTGAATCAATCTTCCGGGAAATGGAACTGGAGGTCTATATGAAACGGGTATCTCCAATGGGTTTACATGAATATCCTCCCTCAAGACTTCCTTTCCTTTCTCTCGACTTTTCTCAATCTCTACCCTCACTTCCAACTTCTCTTTTTCTTCATCCTCTGGCTCATTAACCACAACATCATCCTCCTTCTCCTCAACTATGTTTTGCTCAACTTCTAAGCTCTCCTCTTCATCGCTATCCACCACAACTCCCTCATTCTCTCCCAAAGGTCTCTCCTCCTCCACATTCTCCTCCACTACCAAAGGTTCTTCAATTTTTCTTCCACTCCTTAGGGTAATGGCTTCAACTTGCTCCCCTTGGATAGGTTGAGGTTGAATGGGTTGAGAAAAGTATACTTGTTGAGCAACTTGGGTCATTTGGGTTTCAAGGTCTCTAAGGCGAGCACCCTCACTTTCTTGATTAGCCACAATTTGTTGCAACAACTTTTCAATCATAGAATCTTGGGATGGTTGATAAACTTGGGGTTGTGGGGTGGGTTGATGTGAAAACTCTTCTTGAAAATGTGCATGATGGTCATAAAATTGAGAAACAGGATCAAATATAGGATTGGCAAATATAGTGTAACCGGGATCATCATCTTCATAAGAATGGGAATAAAGTTGGTTGGAATAAACGACATTCACATGTTCTACTTGACGATACTCCACACATTGATGCTCGAGATGTGGACCAAAACACAACTTACAAATATGCAAATTAGGAGCGGGAATGGATGCAAGGGCTTGCATACCTCGAGCTAAGTTCAATTGGTTGGAAACTTCATCATTCACCATCTTCTTTTGCAAATTATCAAGGACGGTAGCCATTAGAAGCTTGATAGTGGGGTTGTGTTCCAAAGAATGATCCCCATTTCCTAAATTTTGGCCGCCTCCCCAACTAGGCATATTCTGAGATAGGTCATAAAGAAAAATATTGGCTTCCTCCGCAGTCTTCTTTAGGAACATCCCTCCGGACCAAGGTTGTTAAAATCGGGATCCTAACTCGAAACTATGGGGAAGTTAGGATCGGAATTTAGCCCATGTATGATTGTGGATCGTGTTTAAATAGTAGAATCGTTTCGACGATTTTGGACCATAAAATCGTAGGATCGTAAATCAGGATCGAGATTTTAATAACTATGCTCCGGACGCATTATCAATAGATTCTCTAAGAGGACCACGGAGCCCATGATAGAAATGTTGAAGCAACATCCAATCCGATAAATTATGATGAGGCCATTTTCGTTGAAGACTCTTAAATCTCCCCCAAGCGTCAAAAAGACTCTCTCCCGGCCCTTGCTTGAAACTTAAAATTTCTGCTCGAAGTCGGTGTGTCTCCTCCGCCGGAAAGAAACGGTGAAGAAAATCTCCTTTGAGTGCCTCCCATGAAGAATAAAAACCAAGTGGGCATGTTTGTAGCCATATCTTCTCTTTCCCCGCAAGAGTGAGAGGAAAGAATTTCAACTTCAAATATTCTGATGATATCCTTGGAATGTGTATAAAGCTAATCCGGTCTTCGAACTTATCAATATGAGCAATGGGACTTTCAACAGCATCGTACCCATGAAACGGGTTTCTTTCGAAGACTTCAAGTAAATGCAGTTTAAAGTCGAACACAACATCGGGTGGTAATGGTGGTAATGTGATAGGACTGCCTCTCGTATCCAATGATGGAACGACATATGATAGAAGGGTACGAGGTGAACCAGCTTGAGCTTCACCCATTAGAACGCGAGGACTCCTAGAAAAAATGATTTCTAGCGTGAAATTCATTTGGATTGACACAAACTGATTTCTAGCGTGAAAGCAAACTCAAATAAGCAAAAACCAAGAAACTAAAACTAGGGGCGCTGGCTCCCCAACAACGGCGCCATTTTGTGTAACAGTGGTTTTGTAAGACCTCGGTTTTGTCGTTCTCTCTCGGGGAGCTGGCGGCCTTGGTCATAGAATCTAGGTCAACGGTCGGGAGGAGATTGCTAAGGTAAGGTATTTGGTTGAAAGGGTCACAACGCAAGAAATAAAACTAAGGTCGGTCAAGGAAAGGAAATGGGCTTCGGAGGCTTTCGGGATGCAAACAGGAAGGAGGAAATGGGTTTTGCAACAAGAGAATAATAAGGAGGGAGAATCAAGTGGAAATTCCGTTAGAAAATACCCACCGAGCTTCCTCTTTCGAGGATAGTCCGGATTAACTTTCCCAAAGTCCACCACGGACCCGGAGAGTTAATGAAACGGAATTCCCTAGTTAGTCTCTATTCACTTCCGTGAGTAAAGTACTAACTATCCCAATTCCAACCTTCCGACTCAAGTGTTGGTTGTGTTTGGGGACTTTCGAACCCAAAAACATCCCACTTATGGGAAGGAAACAAGTGGGAAATTGATTTCCCAACTAATTACCCACTAATATTGCTAACCCAAACCTAATCACCCATTCACACCCTTAATTACCCCCTAACCCATAGGGTTTCTAGCCACTAATCATGATAAAAACTATGCTAACAACATCCAAACCAACCCTAAGTATGATTTCTAACATCAAACAACCATAAACAAGCAAGATAATGAAATAACAAGCAAAACAATTAAACAAGCAAGAAAGTAATTAGCAAAGTAATTAATTAAAGAATTAAGGGAAGAGAATACTTATCAAAATGTTGTAGATGAACAAGAGAAAGCAATAAAAGATGATCCAACAATCTTTCAATTGTTTGAATCTCATAATCTTCACAAACACCACAAACCCTAGGTTAATCTCTCACTAAACTCTCTCTAAAATCCACTAATTACAAGCTGGAAAATGTCTAAGTTTATCCCTAGATGCCCCCCTAAGATAATCGTCAAAAGGGATATATATACAAGGCAAAACAGTTGGGCAAAACGTCGTCGCACAAGCCGAAAACACGCGTAGAACATAGGGAGACCGTAGGTACGGTCTAGGAGACCGTAGGTACGGTCTCTGTCGGTCCAGGGGAGGTAACGGGCGCTACCAGGAGAGTAGCGGGTGCCACCCAGCGAAAACTCAAGACGATGTTGAGCTTCGATCCACCGCAGGTGCTGTCCAGCTGAGGGTAGCGGGTGCCACCAATAGGGTAGCGGGTGCCACCATGCGAAAACCCAGGGCGATTTTCTCCTTCGTAAGACCGCAGGTGCGGTCCGTCCGACCGCAGGTACAGTCTTCCTCGGCCCAGCTGACGTAGCGGGCGCCACCAGGAGGGTGGCGGGGGCTACCCTCTGCTTCCTTCCCTTGGTTCCTTCCTTCATTCCAAGACATGTAACGCCCACTACGAGGATCGTAGTGGATGTTACCTCACTAATTGACACCAAAGGTGGGGAAAGTGGTCTCGGGTCAACTCCGGCTCGGCTCTCGGTCCGGCTCGGCTCAGGAAATCACCAAAAGTGCTCTAAAATGGCCCGTTTTACCTCGTTTTGAGTAAAAACACCGAAACCTACAAAATAACCAAAAAATACTAAAAAGCCATGAAAATAAACACGAAACGAGTCAAAAGCCTAAGAATTAAGGCGTTATTTAGACACAAAATTGGGTCTAAACAGCTCTGCAGACACCGGGATTTTGACGCTTAAAATAATACAAAAATAAAGAGCGGAAGAAATGAAAGATGTTCGATAAATGCATGCAGTTTACATGTATTTTGTCATGCATGATCACATGTGGTCCATCCTAGCTACATGTACATTTTTTATATAAAAATGGAGCCATGCAAACCCTAAAAGCAAGTGCCAGAGGTCACGAGATCGAATCCTCACAAGAGCACTCAAAAATACTTCAAAAAGCTAGCTAAACAATACAATCGCTTCGTCCAGTGTGAACCACCTATTCCCTAGGTTGGTTGACTCCTCCCCCCATCGTCCACGCATGCGTGCACGAGGAGGGATCCATCCCCCCTGCCTGAAGGCTGGTCGGCCTTGGTGGCTTCGCCCACACGTGGTCAATTGACCACGTGCCTCTGTCCAAGCAAGGTGAACCCTCCTACTGCCTAGTGAAGTGCACAACTAGGAGATTACTATGTGTGTGTGTGTTATGCATGCATGTATCTCCTCTCCTCCATCCTCCTATAAATACTACTCCTCTCCAAGTCATTTTCACTCATCAACCAATTCACTCATCTATCTCTCTCTACTCACTCTCTAATCTCTCTCATCATATCTCTACCTCCTATCTCATATTCATCTCTTATTCATCCCTCATTCATCTCTTATTCTATCCATCCTCTATTCTATCCTACTTTCCATCATGTCCCTACCATAATTCTCACCATTCTTTCATCATAAAAAGCTTAAACACATATCCTATTATCCATCCAAAACCTCACAAAAACCTACCCTAAATACATACCAAAACTACAAAAAAGCCTTCTTATTCCCCTCTTTTACCCCTCTTCTTATCATCTCTTTCCATCCCTTTTTCCCTCACCCTTTTAGCACTTGGAGAGGAAAGTGTCAAGGCATCAATGAGGATTCATCAAGCATTACAGGGCTAAGCAAGGCTTTTCCCACAAAGTAGCAATGTAAGCTCTTAAGTATTCTTCTTTCCTTGTAAATAAGTGTATATTTGTACTTTTCTATCTTATATATCACATTCTTGTTGCATGATTCAATGACGTAATTTTATAAAGTATTCATCCATTTCCCTTCCAAACTTTATCGAAAGCACATTCTTAAACTTTTAGTAGTCTTTTCTTTTGTGAGAGGCGAAATCTTAAAGTTTACTTTTCGAGTTCGTAGCCTTACCTCCAGATCCATTCTTGGGTTTCGCAGGCGGAGTCTTTCTTTATTTTCCTTTTGGTTTTGTCTAGGCTTTTCCCTTAAAAAGTCGGGTGACGAGTCCCATTTTGAACTAAAACACATCGAGGATTGCATTAACTATGGTTAACATGGTTTTACAATGTATCGATGGAACTTTAGGGTTCTCTTTCTTATATTTCTAAATAACGGTTGCATAAATCACTCTCTTCCGAGCCTAACATCTAAATGAGAAAATGGGGTTAAATTTAGAAGAGTTGAGAACAAGTGGATGTTCACTCTTAAAAGGTTTAATTCCATTACTCATAAAATGCATAAGTAAAGGAAAAGTGATTTTATAAAGCATTATTCATGAAATATATGATAGACTTCCTTAAAGAGTTTTGAAAGGTAAAACCCCAGCACAAATCACCGAATCACACCCCAATCCAAACGTGGATGCTCGGAAGCCCGAACGGCGAGGAAAAATGTCCACAGTTACAGAATGGAATCAGAGCTCTAGGTTACGACCTGGTAGCTCCTAAGTGTCTCTTAGGTTTTTGTTAAAACTTAGGATGCTACGTTCGGAATGATGAGTGTAGGATGGGGGAATAGGATGTGTGCTTGTTTCTTTGTTCTTTTTTTAGTTGCAAGTGCATGTTTGTTATTTTTGGACATCTGTTAGATGTCATACCGCCCCTTTTCCATGAACGCTGATTCTAGCTTCTCTGAAAGATTTGAAACCCTGAGGATGGTATGGAATGGAGCCTCGGGGAGGGCCGAGAACCAGAAGAAGACCCCGACGAGGATTCGGAGGCTAAAAGAAGACTTGACGGACGAGGAACAGCCGCTTAAGACTCTAATTAGCAGAGAGAAGCAACTTCGAAGGAAGATCGTTCCTCTAATAAAAGTGTGATGGTTGAACAATGCTCAAGTAAATCCATTTGGAAGCCAAGGAGATATTGGATCGAGGTATCCACACATGTGCAATATATAAGGCACGTCGAGTTTCAAGGACGAAACTCTTTTCGAGTTCGTAGCCTTACCTCCAGATCCATTCTTGGGTTTCGCAGGCGGAGTCTTTCTTTATTTTCCTTTTGGTTTTGTCTAGGCTTTTCCCTTAAAAAGTCGGGTGACGAGTCCCATTTTGAACTAAAACACATCGAGGATTGCATAAACTATGGTTAACATGGTTTTACAATGTATCGATGGAACTTTAGGGTTCTCTTTCTTATATTTCTAAATAATGGTTGCATAAATCACTCTCTTCCGAGCCTAACATCTAAATGAGCAAATGGGGTTAAATTTAGAAGAGTTGAGAACAAGTGGATGTTCACTCTTAAAAGGTTTAATTCCATTACTCATAAAATGCATAAGTAAAGGAAAAGTGATTTTATAAAGCATTATTCATGAAATATATGATAGACTTCCTTAAAGAGTTTTGAAAGGTAAAACCCCAGCACAAATCACCGAATCACACCCCAATCCAAACATGGATGCTCGGAAGCCCGAACGGCGAGGAAAAATGTCCACAGTTACAGAATGGAATCAGAGCTCTAGGTTACGACCTGGTAGCTCCTAAGTGTCTCTTAGGTTTTTGTTAAAACATAGGATGCTACGTTCGGAATGATGAGTGTAGGATGGGGGAATAGGATGTGTGCTTGTTTCTTTGTTCCTTTTTTAGTTGCAAGTGCATGTTTGTTATTTTTGGACATCTGTTAGATGTCATACCGCCCCTTTTCCATGAACGCTGATTCTAGCTTCTCTGAAAGATTTGAAACCCTGAGGATGGTATGGAATGGAGCCTCGGGGAGGGCCGAGAACCAGAAGAAGACCCCGACGAGGATTCGGAGGCTAAAAGAAGACTTGACGGACGAGGAACAGCCGCTTAAGACTCTAATTAGCAGAGAGAAGCAACTTCGAAGGAAGATCGTTCCTCTAATAAAAGTGTGATGGTTGAACAATGCTCAAGTAAATCCATTTGGAAGCCAAGGAGATATTGGATCGAGGTATCCACACATGTGCAATATATAAGGCACGTCGAGTTTCAAGGACGAAACTCTTTTGAAGAAGGTAATGATGTAAAACCCCGAGTTTTTTGTTAGAGCTACCGTTGGGTTCATCTGAAAAACTGTTAAATATTAGTTTAAGTTTCGAGGACGAAACTTCTTTTAAGAGGGTAATGATGTAAAACCCTGGAAAATTTGATTATGACTACCGTTACGCTGTTAGTGTCACTTTACGTTCCGTTAATTATTTTGTGTTTAAATTGCTAACACTTGAGCTCGTAGGACCGTCGAGGGAATATCAAGGGTAATTTAGTCTTTTCTACATGCATGGGCATGTATGGGAATAGGGGTATTTTAGTAATTTTTATGTTAATATTTGATGAATTATGTGTGTTTCCATGTTTTAATTACATTGCTATTTTTAGGTTATTATTATTAATATTGAGAAAATAAAATTTATTTTTCTTGCTATTAATAGTTAGCTGATATATTATTATTATTTTTATTTTTTCAGCATTATTTTTATTATCAATGTTATTAGCATATATTTTAGTCATTAAAACCTTAATCTACACAATTATCACAAACCCTAGCGTGACTCTCTCCCACTTCTCCCTCTCTCTTCTTCTCCCGTGGCCAACTGCCACTGCCCCAACTGCCACCGCCACCGAAGCACCACCTGCAACCGCCGTCCGTCGCCGCAAACCACCACCGCTGCAACCACCACATCCCTTTCTCTCTCACGTCCCTTTGGCAACAGACTGAGATGGTTGAATTGCCGATTTTGCTTTGACCTTAAAACTAAGGGTATCAAAAACTTCTAAATGATTTCCAGTGAGCAGTCCTTCGCAGGCTTCAACGTTCAGGACAAGATTTGACCATCTTGTCGTTTAGAGAACTTGAGCCTTGACTTGACTTGTTTTATGACGACTTCCAAGGAAGGGGCGTCTGCCGGAGATTGCATAGAGCTACAACTAGCTCTTCCCTCCACGCTTGTCATGGTTTCTTGAGTCACAGCCATAGGACAGTTGCATGACCTAGTGGGACCTGTAGATCCCTGGGTGGTATTTTTGTCAACCACCCCTTCTCCTACAGGATTCACCTCTCTTCTCTCCTTTCTTCTTCCTTGAACCTCAACTGACTGCACCCCAGCAGGCTTTAGGCCTACAACCATCTCATCTCCTTTCTTGAGGTCTTTAACCTAAGCAACTTCATCGACCTCCATATAGTCAAGAGTTCCCTTGGCAATGGGCTTCTTAAACAAGCTTCTTGGGCATTCAACACTCTCTTCCTTGTCACTCGTGCCGCTATTGTCAAGGAAATACCCCTCCTTATCTTTCTCATTACTTCTCCCTCCCTTGTTGGAGTTTTCCTCCACCTCCAAACTTGTTTTGGACGACTTCCAATGCAAATCCTTCTTGACCCTTTGAAGCTCCTTATACACTTCCTTATTTCCCGGGTCCAACTTCATTGCCCGTTCCAGATTTGTAATAGCTTCTTCCGTGCGATCGAGTTTCACCAAGGCTGTAGCTCGACGAAAAAAGGCTTTAACATTTAATGGGTCAAATTCAAGCACACTTTGAGAAAAGGTGAGGGTTTGATTAAATTTTCCTAATTTCAAATTACAGGTGGTGAGATTCAAGCTGAGTAAGGTACCCACTTCTATCATCAAACTAACATCATCTACACACAACGGCTCCCCTGCACCAAGGAATTGAAAGAGTGTGTCATAAGCCAAAGATGCTTCTTCGAAATCCTTTTTCCTAAAGAGCTTATTTCCCTCTTCCGTAAATTCAATCGCTTTAAAAATGGTGTGTCTAGGATGGGACATGGTAGCTATAATTTTAAGGACTTCCTTAGCAATTTCTTCTGCCATAGTTGTAGATACACACAAAGCTGACTAAAATGATTGTATGAGCCAGGCTACTAAGACTAAACTACCACTTACTAGCACCTCAATTCCAACCTCAACACCACAAACCAGGGAGAAACCTCCAAGCCTTGCTACAAGTATCAGAACTGAGAATGAATCCTAACAAACACTCACACCCCCAAATCAAACACTCCACCAATAAGGACTAATACCTACAGTAAACCACTAACCCAACTTCAAACACAACTATTGAAAACTGGAATTACAAACTCCCAACCTAATCAACTAGAAACATAACACCCACCAACAAAGCTAGCTAAAAGAAACAAAGGGAAACATATCACCTGGCCACCGAGGCGAAGTAGCCACCGTCACCTGTCCTGTCACCACCTCCGCTATGGAAGTGAACACAGGGAACCACGACTGTCAGCTCCGACAACCAACGAGATAGTCAGCCACTCACACACAGCACATGAAACGAAGGACAAACACCCAAAACCAAATTGAACCGATAAACGAAGGTTGAGACGGAATAGATCGGAGAAAGGTGGTGCCGGTGACAGCCTTTGATCGGCCGCCACTGACACCGACAGGAAAATTTAAGAGCTGGAGGCTATGGTGGTTGGGCAGTGCATAGAGAGAGAAAACGCATAAGAGTGGTAATTGGAGTCTTGCCTTTTCAATTATATTTGCTGATGTTAACTTTGCATTAATGCGCATGGTCTTAGCGCTGCTTAAAATTTCCAAATGGTCTTAAGCTTTGTTCTTTGGATAAGTTATTTTCAAGTTAGCATAGTTAGGTTTAGATAAGTTAGTATAAATTTGATAAGTTATGATGTTTTTTTTTGGGAATTGTATTTTTACAAAAAATTACTTAGAGGTACCCTAACTTTTGAAGAAATAATTTTTTGGTACCCTAACTTTCCAAAACTAATTTTGGGGTACCCTAACTTTTAGGATTAGAAATTACTAGGTGAATTTCCGGCGAAACTCCGATTGATTCAAATCTTTTTTGTCCACGAAAACAAAGGGCATTTTAATCCATAAAAACACTTAATCAATTTCCCGCCTAAAACTCACCGTTGAATTCAAATAATTGGCCGAAAATTCACCTAATTATTTCTAATTCTAAAAGTTAGGGTACCTCAAAATTAGTTTTTAAAAGTTAGGGTACCAGAAAAACATTTCACCAAAAATTAGGGTACCCCTAAGTAATTTTTTGGTATTTTTAGAATGAATGTCTTTTTGGAAAATTGTATTATATTGGGATAAATTAGATAAATTAGAACAATTAGAACCAACCTAAAAAAAAAGACCAAGACCTTATTTATAAATAGGGATATTGGATTCTAATAATACGAACTTTTGGCCATATAAGACTTAATAATATGAACTTTCCATTTGGTTCTGAATAATACGAACTTTGTCCCCATGTTGCCCCCAATAGCACGCCACCGAGTTAAGTTGAACTTAACTCGATGGCGGGATGACGTGGCGGCGGACCTGAGTCTGTTGACTTAGCCACATCAGCAATGTTAACTTAAAAAAAGTCAGGTCAGCGTTTTTTTTTTTTTTGTCTCCTTCTTTCCTCTCCTTCAGTCTCCTTCGTCCCTCTTCTTTCTCATCACCATTGCTATCACCACTTCCAGCTACTCAAGCTTCTGGGCAGCTTCTGCAAGGTCCGTCAACCGAACCTTTTACCCCAAAATGGCAAGGAGCTCGTATATTCCAGCATCGTTTGGGGTTCAGTCGTCTTCGCAAAGCTTGGACTTCCCCATCGCCGATGAAATATCCGGCTTCGTCTCTGGCGGCTTCCCGTCGGGATTCAAAAAGGGGTTATCTCTCTTCATTTTTCTTTCTTCCCCGGATTCAGACTTCAACTTCGGTTTCGATTTGAGATTTGGAGGAAGGAGATAGAGATGGGTATGAGAGAAGAGATGAGATGAGATGAGGGAGGAAGTTTGGATTTTTTCTCTCTCCTGCTTTAGGAGCAGAAAATTTATGGCGGCCCTTTTTCAAGGAATTTGGTTTTTCTAATTTCACTATCTTTTCTTTCTTTGAATCTAATTGCTTGTCGATTTATCCTTGTACATGGAGTCAAGGACAAAAATGGTCATGCTAAGAATGCTTGCTTTCTTCAGTACTTCCATCGAATTCTAGCTGCCCAGATTACATAATTTTACTGGGTTTACGCTCCCCCAAATGTGCTGATGTTGGTGAATTTTTTGTTTCGACTTTCGAGTTTATCTTTATCGACCTTGTTAGATTTTAGATGCTGCAATTTTCATGGAGTGTAGTAGAGAAAGGATTATGTAGATTAGAATACTTTCTTTATTCTGAAATTTCTTCTCACCTGCTCCAATTTTTCCCCAATTTTTATCATTATTTCTTGTTCTTATTGGGATAACTTAACATGAGAGAGGACGAGTATGAGGAAGATTTTAGTTCTAAGAAAGAAGGTACTTCTGCAAGTAAAGGTACAATTTCTTGATCGAATCCATGTAAATCCAGAATATCCATTTCGAATTGATTTTGATCTAGGGCTTATTCAATTTGTCTGTTGTGATTTTTGAAGGATTTGTTGAATTGGGGCATAAAGTTTGATTCTTTCTTGTGGGATTTCTTTGGGAGGAATGGAATTTGGGGAGTGGATTGATTCTTGATCTGATGTTTTTGATCTTTGTGTTGGTGGTGGGATTGTTTGATTGTTGTGAGATTTTCTGGGTTTTGTGTGATTGAAAAGCATATTCAAGAAACAGTGATAGCAATGGAGATGGGTCTTCAACATCTTGCTGCTTGGGGGGAGTCTGCAACCATGGCTGCCATGGAGGAGAATGAAAAAATAAGAGAGGAAGGAGAGAAAAAAAGAAAAAGGAAAGATGAGGGAAAAATAAAAGGCTGACCAGACTTTGTTTTAAGTTAACATTGCTGACGTGACAAAGTCAACAGATTTGATCACAAGCCATCGTTCAAATTGTATTATTTAGAATCAAATCGAAAATTCATATTATTAAGCCTTATATGGCTAAAAGTTGATATTATTATAATCCAATTTCCCTTATAAATATTGATTATTGAAGATGTCTCAAATTGGTTGTGCGGTCATTTCTTGCGTAAACGACTTGTCATTTAGTACTTTTTTTGTTGTAGCACACGTAACCTTTGCAGAATGGATTGGGCATCCTCACTAATCTTTTGTAGGTTTCAAACTTGATCTCGAATTATTGCTGAAATTTGTGGTTCTCTTCGATGCCGTCAAACAATTTGTTTTGTAGATTGTCAATTTAGCGTCAGTATCTTCGTAAGTAATTATCTTGTAGTGCTAACAGGAGATGGTCAAGTTTTTGCCTTTTTTCGAATTTTCAACTTTGATGTCCACCGCCTATGGGGTAGATTTTAGTTACTGGAGAAAATAAAGCAGATTTTTCTTTTTTATTAATTTTGGTTGAATGTGTGGCTAGAACAAAAAGTAGGTGTGAAAATAACAGTAACGAGGTCGTGGCATAATAAATCAGCGCAAAGCTGCGATGAACAGGGACTGGTTTATCTGGGTTCTATTTCATCGATAATGGATACCGTGGGAACTGGTTTTGGATCATTGGCAGAGAATATATATCTATGTAAAATTTAGGAGCGAATGAGGGAGTGAGCAACTAATAATGGAGACCTGGTTTCTTATAATCATCACAGCTTGCGTAGCAGCCTTAGTGAGGGCGTTCCTCTCTTTGAAACCCAACTCAAAATCAAAATTAAAACTACCTCCAGGCCCCCCAGTTATACCCATAATAAGTAGCATAAAATGGGTATTGAAATCATCGACATCGGGAGAGCTGGAAGGTGTCCTGAAAAGACTTTACTCCAAGTACGGGCCAATGATCAGACTTCAGATTGGTTCTCGCATGTTGGTCTTCATTTGCAGCCGTGATTTAGCGTACGAGGCCCTTGTTCTGAAGGGTGCCATATTTGCTGACCGTCCAAACCAACCACCTGCTACTAAGCAGCTCAACATAAGCTCTTCTGGGTATGGTCCTACCTGGCGTATCCTCCGTCGCAACTTGACTTCCCAGATTCTCCACCCTTTTAATGTCAAGGGTTTCTCCCTTGCCAGGAAATGGGCACTTGACACCCTTTTTACCCGCCTTGTCTCTCCCTCAACTCGCCCTGCTGTTGCTCTTACTGTTAAGCTTGTTGATCACATTCAGTTTACCATGTTTAGTTTGCTGGTTTTTATGTGTTTCGGGCATAAGGTCGAGGAATCCAAAATCCGAGAAATTGAACAAGCACAGAGACAGATTTTATTATCATTTTCAAGCTTCCGCATACTCAACATCTGGCCACGATTGACTCGGGTTTTGCTTCGCAGTCGTTGGGAGAAGTTGTTTAGCTTAAGGAAGAAACGAAATGAGGTTCTAACCCCTCTCATCCGAGCACGCAAGGATGCTTCGAGTGACCAAACCAGCAAATCAGTCCCTACTTGCTATGTGGATACCTTATTGAATCTAGAGATTCAAGATGATCACAGCAATCAAAAAAGAAAGCTAACTGAAGAAGAGATTGTGACTGCTTGCAGTGAATTCCTTGATGGAGGGATTGAAACCACCACCACAGTTATGCAGTGGATTATGGCCTGCCTGGTGAAGCATCCCAACATCCAAGCCAAACTTTTTGATGAAATTAGAGGGGTTATTGGAGCACAAGCAGAGCAGGTATGGGAGGATGACTTGGACAAGATGCCTTACCTTAAGGCAGTTGTATTGGAGGGACTGAGGCGATATCCTCCTGGTCACTTCGTGTTGCCACATTCGGTAACTCAAGATGTAGAGTTGGGTGGTTACATTGTCCCTAAATATGCATCTGTAAATTTTTCAGTTGCAGAGATGAACTTGGATCCTAAGGTTTGGGAAGATCCCATGGAATTCAAACCGGAGCGGTTCCTGTCCTCTAGTCCTGTTGAATTTGATATTACAGGTAGCCGTGGAATAAAGATGATGACTTTTGGTGCTGGAAGGAGGATCTGTCCTGGCTATGCCCTCGCCATTCTTCATTTGGAATACTTTATTGCCAATTTGGTTTGGAAGTTTGAGTGGGCAGTTGCTGAGGGTCATGAGGTGGATTTGTCCGAGACCCAAGAGTTTACCATTGTCATGAAGCATCCCTTGCATGCTCGCATATCTCCTAGGCAGATTTTTTAGAGACAATCCTTTACAATTTAATCTGCTTGTTTATTAACTAAATCTAGTCATGTATGATTTTGCACCTTTCTGTATATTTGAGTATTGCAATACTACTGCACCTTTAGTCTCTTTTCCTTCTCATGCCTGTTGGTCCTTGTCATTTTGGGATATCATTGAAAGTCCTGTTATCATTCTTAGTAGAAACTTTTTGTTGCCTGTTAGAGACAGCCATTATCTGAATTTTATTGTGACTCGTGATGAATTGGTGTCACAACCATGGATTTGAATGTTAGCCATTACAACTGACTGGTCAAGTCAGTCCATTAATTGCCCTCTTAAATGAACAGGATTTATCAATATTATGGGAGGTGATAACTTGGACCACATGAATTTCCCTTCCAGTTTTAGAGTAGGAGAGTTCCACAAGGATTTATCTCCTATTATTAGATTAGACTCCCAGTTGAAAAATAGCTAGATGACTATTGAATTGTGGGTTTGGTTTCATTTAAATCTGCTTGCCTGCTCTCGACAGACTAAAATGGAAGAGCCATTCAAATATTACTGTAGAGTTCAGAAATGTCTTTGGATGACAGTCATTCGGATTTTCACTGACAAAGGAGTCTCAGGATTCCACAAGCCAATAGTAACTTGTGTCTTTGCTGCATGACCATATATTTTGATATCCTGGTCTGATTCTGTAAGCAGTACTTTAATGGACCAGGGGATTGTGGCCTAAGGGTTTCCTTGGCCACTTCTCTCAAGTATTCCATGTTCTCCAAGCCAAGCTTCTAACACCTTTCTCTTCAGTGATGCTCCTCTCTTCTTGTAGTTCATTTCAAACATCTGAGGTGCCTTAGGAAGTTAGGAGACATTGCCCATTGTAATTCTGTTGAAGATGGCTCTGTCTCTTCAGACAACATTCTTTTTTTACACATAAATGTCTATATGCCGCTTCGAATATGTATGCATCCATCAGAAATTGGGATTCTAGCTCACAGAAAAAGAACATTGGTCTTTATAATACAACCTCCATAGTTTCTGATGTATAGCAATAAGTTTGCATACATCTTAATCAACCTAGGCAGCATCATGGTGAAATTGATAAATACGTTGGTGTATGTGGCCTCATCATCTCATTGATTTTAGAACAAGAAGAATCTTATCCATATTCCATAGTAAGACTGCCTGGTATCTCCTTTCTGCATATTACTAGTTACATTGTTGAATATTAAAAACAAAATATGCACTCTGTCCACGGAAAAATCACTCATGCTGTCTCCCTAACCCCAAAAAGACATCCACAAAATGTGTTGGTTTCTCCCTCCAATTATTTTTATCATTATTATTGTTTACACAATGAAGATGCTCTTCAACTCCCCCTTCAAGGAATGCATCGTGTTATTTCTTGTTCAAGAGCATAAGAATATTTATGGACCTTATATGCTTCCTTGCTAGGACTGTCCTAGGCACATGCTGTACAAGTATTGCAATAACCTCTATCAGGTGACCACTTATTGTATCATTCTCATAATCTATTCAACCTTCAAGGTTATCCCTTCTTCCGTCAAGGCTTGAAAAGATCATAACCTCGTGATGGTTTAGAGTTGTACCATGCAGAAGTCTTTATTTGATTATTCTCCATATATATAGGCAAAGTCAGCTCCCTATTTTGTGTGCATGATATTATGGGTCTTCTTGTTCCGTTGGGTCACATTTGCAGAGGATACAATGACGGTGTCGGCAAGTTTACTGTCTAGCTGAAGCAGGAGGAACCATATGTTGAGGATAAGTGTTGAAGGAAAATAGGGAATTGTGAGGAGGTATACCTAGCTGCTTAATCTTGATCGTTACCCAAATTGGCCGCCTAGGTGGTGAGAGTCGGAGGAGTTTGAAATTAGCAAGCCAGGTGATGAAGGAAGTGATTTCAGTGGGAAGAGTGAAGATAAAGCTTCTCTTTGAAGAACGTTGCCCATTGGGTGATCAGGCATTATCCATGTCAAATAGAGAAGCTTAACACTGACTAACCAAACCAAACAAATACCCCAGACTCACAACTATAGCCTATTGGGTGTGATCAGACACTATGCCAATTGTTACTTTTGCTTAATAAGGCCTCCTTGGGTTTGACCTCTCTAGCATGCTTTCTCCATATGAAGACAGTAGCAGTAGTAAGCTGGACATGTGCTAATAATAATATTAAAAAAAAAAAAAAACAGTCTGAACCATGGTTACTGTTGAATAAAATTAGATTATATCTTTGAAAAGATCTGGATGGATTCAGGAAGAATGTAGTCAGCCATGACATTTGTTATCCTTGTCTACTTGGTAGATCCCAAGTATCATTTAAGTTTACCGTCAAAAGAAAAGGTAAAGGCAGAAAAAGAAAGGAACAAAACTTTGAAAGATGGAGACTTGGTTTGTTATCGTTGTGACATTGTGCTTTGGTGCGGTGGTCAGTGCTGTGTTCTCCCTAAAACCCAAGTCAAAGCTTCCTCCGAGACCGCGAGGATTGCCCATCATTAGCAGCATCAAATGGCTGAAAAGATCATCTCCAGAAGCAGAAGTTGCACTCAGAAGTCTCCGGTCCAAGTTAGGGCCAATAGTGACCCTGCCAGTGGGTTCTCGCCCTGTAATCTTCATTTCCAGCAGTGACTTGGCCCATGAGGCCCTTGTTCAAAAAGGGGTTGTATTTGCAGATCCTCCATCCTTCCCAGTTCAACGACTATTCCCATGCCCGAAACTGGGTGCTTCACATCCTCATTGCCCGCCTCAGTTCTACTGCCTCTGTTGATCCTGCTCTTCAGGTTGTCCATCACTTTCAGTTTGTTATGTTTTGCTTACTAGTTCTTACGTGCTTTGGGGATAAGCTTCAGGAAGACAAGATTAGAGAGATTAAGACAGCTCAGCGGAATTTGTTGTTGTCCTTCAGCCGCTTCCAGATACTCAACTTCTGGCCTAGGTGCAACCAGATTTTGTTCCGCAAACGTTGGGATGAGTTCTTAAGTGTGGGAAAGAAGCAGGAGGACGTCCCAATGCCTCTTATCAACATGCGTAAGGGTGTTGCTAGTGATCCATTGTCGAACAAATCAGTCACCTACTATGTGGATACTTTATTGGATTTGGAGATACAAGATGATTGTGGGGAAAGCAAGAGAAAGCTAACTGACAAAGAGCTTGTAAGAAATTGCTCTAAGTTCCTCAACGCTGGGACAGACACTACATCAACAGCCCTGCAGTGGATTATGGCCAATCTTGTCAAGCATCCAGAAATATAGGCCAATATTTTTCAAGAAATTAGAGAATCCATCCAAGAGGAAGCAGACCAAGTTGGAGAGGAGGACTTGTCCAAGATGCCGTATCTTAAGGCAGTTGTGTTAGAGGGATTGAGACTGCACCCATATGTTGACTTTGTCTTACAACATTCAGTGACCCAAGAGGTGGAGATGGGTGGGTATGTGGTGCCCCAACATGCAGTCATCAATTTTGCTATTGCGGAAATAGGTCGCGATCCAGAGGTTTGGGAAGACCCGATGGAGTTTAGGCCCGAGTGGTTCTTGCCAGCTAAGAAAGCTGATGTTCCCAGTGATTTTGATATCACTGAGACTGGAAGTCGTCGGATAAAGATGATGCCTTTTGGTGCAGGGAAGAGGATTTGTCCTGGCTTTGGCCTAGCCATTCTTCATCTGGAATACTTTGTGGCTAATTTGGTCTGGAAATTTGAGTGGTCACCTGATGATGGACATGAGGTGGACTTGGCAGAGAAGCAAGAGTTCACTGTTGTGATGAAGCATCCACTTCATGCTTGTATTTCACCTGGGCACCTTTTCATAAAAAAAATTATTGGGAGGTGTCATACGTTTCTAACAACTAACTAGAAAGGGACCACATTTTTTAAATACACCCAAAGGGGGCCACATCTTCAAAGAATTGGCTGCAGGGTGATTATCCGACCATTTTGACTGAATTCTGGCGATGTATATATGAAAAGACAGAAATACCCCTATGTTTTATCAAACAATTACTGAGAAAAATATTAATATAACTCAACCCATCAAAACCATAAAAAAAAAACTCTTCTTCTTCTTCGTTCGTTCGTCCACCACCCGACCCCCACCACTACCACCAGCCCAACCACCATCAACACCACCACCACTTTAGCACTCAGCCACCACTGAGAAAAATAATGTTCATTTTAAATCAAATCTCAATCTAAGTTTGACACAACCAAGCACTAATCCCTCTTCTCATTCCATATTTCAAACTGAATTCAACATCCACACCATAACCACCAATCATACTCCATTTTTGCATCCCAAATATCACCAGAAAAAGACACTCAAGCCACCCAAAAACACCCATAACCACCCGAACTCAATCCTGAACCATCCCCGTTTCTCCTCTATTTCGCGCAACCAGACCCGTAGCTGTCGCCGAGGTCGTTGCCAGCAACCTATGTTGACCGACGCCCAAACCACGACAGCCAAACGCCGCACTTGACGCCCTTACTCCTTCTCTCTCCTTGCTTGCTTGATATTAGGTCTTAATGGGTTGAGTTAAGACCCAAAAACAAAAAACAAATTGAGAAATTGACATGCTGATGGAATGAAGAGAGAGATTTGTGCTTGGTTGTGTCAAACTTATATTGTAGTTTGATTTAAAATAGTCGTGGTGGTTCTCGGTGGTGGCTGAATACCGAATTGAGTGGTGGTGGTGTTGTTGGCGGTTGGACTGGTGGCTGTGCTGGTGGTCGATTGGTGGATGAATGAAGAAGGAGAAGAAATGAGTTTGTTTATGGTTTTGATGGGTTTGAGTTATATTGATATTTGGGGGAGGAGAGAGTGCAGAGAAGAGGTGGAAAAAAAAGTGGTCCCCTTCCAGTGAGTTTTTAGAAATATATGGCATCTCCGAGGAATTGTTTGATAAAACATAGGGGTATTTCTGTCTTTTCGTATATACATCGCCGGAATTCAATCAAAATGGTCGAAAAATCACCCAGCAGCCAGTTTTTTGAAGATGTGGTCCTCTTTGAGTGCATTAAAAAAAATGTGGTCCCATTCTAGTCAGTTGTTAGAAATGTGTGGCACCTCCCAGTAATTTTTTTCCTTTTCATAGGGCTTCCTTTTCCCCAAATTACCTGCTTGGTTTCTACCTTATATACATTGCATCTATATATTATTAGGGCTACGTGTGTATTATCACACACTCACACTCATACACACGCACAGGATCATCATGGATTTGGCTTGTGTCTGAATTAAGCACCCCTTGGGTATGGAATAAGAATGAGAATGAGAATTCATAAAGAGAATGACAATTGAAATGTTTTTATGAATTTTCAAGTTTGTTGTTTGTTATGTGATAATTGAAATTGGAAGTAAGTAACAGTGGAATTGATAATAAATACATATTTACAAAAATGTCCGTTTGATTAATTATGAATGTTTTAATTAATTGAAGTGGGTGGAAGAACATAACTTACTCGTATTTCATGCTAAAGAAATGAATTACTATAAATAAATATAAATTATTTAGGCCATGTTCGGCAGAATCAGCGTTTTATGTAGCGGATAGCTGTTTAGATAACAGATAGTTGTTTGGGTGGCGGATAGTTGTTACATATTAGCTATTAGCGGATAGCTGTTTAATTAAATTTTTGAAACCAAGTGTTTGGTAAAATTAGTGGTTTCATTTTATGGTGCATGTAAAAGGACAGAAAAGCCCAAACTACGACCACTATTATTATTATTATTATTATTATTATTATTATTATTATCGTCATCATCATCATCATCATCATCATTACTATTACTCCCTTCGTCCCATATTAATTGACACTTTGACTAAATTTTGACCATTAATTACTCACAAAATACAATGAGTTGCAATATGAAATTACCATCATTAGAAAGATACTTTACTAAAAATTATAATGGAGATAATTATATATAGTAACTCATTGTAATTTGTGAATAATTAACGTTCAAAATTTAGTCAAAGTATAAATAAACATGGGACGGAGGGAGTATTATTATAAATAAAATTTTGAATAGCTACATTTACACCAAATTCTACAATTCAATACTAAATTAGAGAAAAGTAGTCTATAAAAATTGATAAAGTAGTAGTGGTTAAAAAAGGTGAGTTTTGAGCAATGTCATATTCATTTATGAAGGCTAAAACAATGAGGGTTATTAGTGGAAGATACAATTACAAACGCTAACTGCCTGTTGAAGTTACTCATAATAACATTTGCTAATTGTTGAAATCATCCACTAATTTACTGAACATATAAAATTGAACAAAATAGAGTTTTGACCAGTCAAAATTCTAAAAACTATATATAACGCTATTGCCGAACATACTCTTAATCTATCTAAAATACTAAATTTTCCCAAAAGATAAATAAATATTAATTAGATTCTCTATCTTTTGATGATATCTTTCAAATAGGGAAGTTGTATTGGTAATAAAAATTAAACATAAGAAAAATATTGGTATTTAGCAGTGATTAATATATTCCCAGTATCAATTATCACCGCCCCTAGTAATAGATTATTAGGAGATGAGGCATCCTATTCTCATCCCCATTTCCCCTTTTTTCAATTACCGTAAAACAAACATGGGAATTGTATTCCCAATTATCCTATTCTCATTTCCAACAACCTACTCCCTCATACCAAATGACCCCTGGCCTAATAGTTTTATCTGGCTTAGGTCTTGGCGAAACCGTAGGTAAGCATATGCAAATACGTTTTCGGTACCTATAAAGGGGGTTATATTATTACTATGTAAAGCTCTTTTGTCTATAACATTGAGTAGACACTATGTAAGTCCATGTTGTTATGCAAACACCACTTTGATTTAGAAGTCAAAAGCCCAAGTTAATGGGTTTTGGTCTCAACTCTTGTATAATCCCAATGAGTCCACCTTCTTATTGTAAGAATATGAGAAGACAAAAATATATAAATTGTGTTTTTGTGTGTATTCTGCCTCTCCTAGATCGCGTTCAAGCAATATATATATATATATATATATATATATATATATATATATATATATATGGGACAATGATATTTCTGTTAGAATGAAGCTTTGGGCTGAACTAGCAGGTTTAGCTCAAGATATCCAAGATCCTTACGTTATTAAGGGTGACTTCAACCACGTTTTCAATATTGATATATAAATATATATAAATATATATATATATATATATATATATATATATATGGGACAATGATATTTCTGTTAGAATGGAGCTTTGGGCTGAACTAGCAGGTTTAGCTCAAGATATCCAGGATCCTTACGTTATTAAGGGTGACTTCAACCACGTTTTGCATATTGAAGATATAATTGGAGGCAATGAAGTAATGGCTGAAGAGATTTCTAATTTTCAAGCATTTATTAATGAATGTCACCTGTTGGAGGTTAAAGCTGTTGGACGCAAGTTTACATGGCACAACTCAAGGATTTTTTTTCTTGTGTTGATCGCGTGCTCATCAACTCAGAAGAGATTGAATGATTTTCTGAGATCTTTTATAATGTTATGGATGAGGGAATCTCTGATCATTGCCCTTTACAAATTTTTCTTAACAAAGACTCTTTTAAAAGAAAGAATCGCTCTTCTTTCTGTGACATGTGGGCTGACAATAAGCATTTTTCAGATATTGTAGCGGAGGTTTGGAAAATGTAGATCGCTGGTTCTTCTCTGATGTTTTCTCTGCATCAAAAGCTTAAATTGCTAACGAAACCTCTGACTAGTCTTCACAGAACACAGTATGGTGATATTTTTGCAAAGGCTCAGGCGGATTATATAGTGCTAACAGATATTCAGAAGGAGCTTCATAGTCAGCCATCTGAGCATCTTTTTGATGCAGAATCTGTGACCAAAAGAACTTATCTGCAATCTTTGGATGCTGCTTCAAAGCTACTGAAACAGAGAACTAAGGTGGATTGGATAAAGTAGGGTGACCAAAATTCGGCCTTCTTTTATTCAGTTCTGAAATGAAAGAAATATAAAAACAAAGTTCTGTGTATCAAAGTTGATGATGGCTAGGTTATTGGAGATCCTGATGAAATGGGAAATTTCTTAGCAAGACATTATGAGTGTTTTTTTAAAAGACACTCGTGTGATGGGAAGATTATGTGGAGCACTTTGCATATGGGGAAAAAGGTCACTGAAGAACATGTTCAATTACTTATGGCTCCTTTTACTCCCAAAGAAATAAGAGATATTTTCTTTTTAATGAATGGGAAGAAAAGCCCGGGTCGTGGATGGATACTGATAAGTGATTATTTTATAGTATTTTTTAGGGCTCAAGCATATATTTTCCATGCTTTTATTACATTAAATCCCACGTTTTTATACCGAATTCAATGATATTCTTCACTTGGTCGAGAATTGGTATGTTTTGCAAAAATTGATGAAATTCCCCTAAAAAGCAAGGAAATAGAGAAGAATAGTGAAGAAATGGAGAAGAAATTAAAAAGGAGGAAGAGTATTGAAAGGAAGAAGAGTCGAGTCCAAGAAAGAGGGAAGAATAAATGCAAGCTGGCCCAACTCCTTTGCATCGGCCCACAACACATTAGCGAAGCACACCCGGCCAACATTAATGACCCACCACCAGCGTGCCTCTTCCCCCTCGGCAGCGCCTAGGGCAAAGGGTCGTAACTGAGGCGCTGGTGGTGCCTCTTTGGACGCTTCCAGCGTCCTCCATATCCTATAAAAGCAAACGTCCGCCGCACATCCAGGCATCGAACAATTCAGTAGTTTATTTTTCCGCCGTTCAGTTATAGGGTTTGCTTTAGTTTTTCCTCCTTCTGGGAGCCGCTCTAGTAGATTAGGAACAAAAGAGGAGGAGAAGGAGATCGAATAGAGTGACACAAAGAGATCGAATTCAACGACTCGGATGTTTGGTTTATTCTCTATTTTTCTTATGTTTTGTTATTCAGTTTTCGTTATTGTTTTCCTAGTTTTTATTATCATGAGTACTTAGATTCCTTGTTTAGGGGACAAACTCGATGTTTCTTGATTAATTTATAGTGTGTGATTTCAGTTTTAGGTTTTAATATAGTTGTTTAATCTCCATATTTTGTCTGTCATAGTAATTGATTGGCCATCTTTTACTTGGTGTAGATTCTTTATATCATAACGAAAGTTTGTATTTTGAATTGGAAAGATGAAGATTGAATAGGCAAGAAAACAGTTAGAAATAATGGTTTCTTACTTAGGGTCATATTATAATAAGCTCTTATTTTTTATTAGATTAAATAGCCATGAAAATAGGTATTAAGTTTTAATAACTGCAACTCACTTCGGATCGAAAGATTGTTGTGATAGGCCCTAGAAAGATTATAGACCTCGACACTACCAACACTACCTTGAATTGGAGTCACCTCTTGATTGATTGATTAACTAGGGTGGACTCCCCTAAACTCCCCTAATTATCTGATAAAACCCACTAAAGATTTGATCTTTCCTGTTTATTTCCTTAAATTTCTTATTCACACAACCTTTTTGATCGATCTAGCATCCTTTGTAGTGAACTAGTTTAGTGCATAGTTGAACAAAAGTCCCTGAGAGAGAACGACATTTATATAATACTCAAACCCGTACACTTGCGGAAAGACCTATCACGTTTTAGGCTCGCATCAAGTTTTTGGCATCGTTGTCGGGGACTTGTTTCCCCAATTGCCATTAGACGAACGCAGTCTTGTTGACTAAGTTTTTATTACTTTTCTTAAAACCCTAAAAAAATCAAATAAAAATTAAAAGTTCTAAAATCTAAAAATATGACAATTCTTGATTTTCCTCAATATGTTTTCTTTATTTTCTTTATTATCACTTTTGATTACGCTTGGTATTCTTGTTTTTGTCCTTTTTCAGGGTTAAGCAAAAAGACTTCCCATTCGGATTCAACCCCGAGACTGAGCAAAGCCTACGGGAAAGAAGGAAAAAGGAAAAAGCTAGAGAAAGAACGATAAGAAGAAGAAGAAGCTAGGTGCGAAGTAGAAGAGATGGCCAATCAATCGCGAACACTAGGCGAGTATGTGACACCCAATGTCACTAACCCCCAGTCCGCCATCACAGTTCCCGTTGTTGCAACAAACGACTTCGAGTTGCGGCAAACTCCAATCAACTTGGCGTCCAAGGCACCATTCAATGGGCTCCATAGTGAATATCTGAATCACCATATACACCTCTTCCGCCAAGCCTGCGACACATTTAAGGCAAACAACGTTTCGGAGGATTCAATCAAATTGAGGCTCTTTCTATTTTCTTTAGAAGGAAAAGCATGGGAGTGGCTTGACTCACTGCCACCCAACTCAATAACCACGTTCAATGAGCTCGCCAGTATGTTCTTAGCAAAGTATTTCCCTCCCAGCAAGATGATTAGTATGAGAAATCAGATATTGACGTTTACCCAAGAACCTGGCGAATCATTCTACGAAGCTTGGGAATGGTTCAAGGACCTCATCCGTCAGTGCCCTCAACACGGATGCGAGCCGTGGGTCCCAATCTGGTCATTTTTCAACGGAGCGAACGAATCGACTAGAGAAAGCATCCTCTCAGCGGTCGGAGGCGATCTCATGAACAAAATCATGCCTCAGCTCACACATCTGATCGAGTAATTCGCAGGCAACTCGTGCCGATGGTCTGAACCCCGCTATAGAGCGGGAGGTAAGCTAAATGTTGATGTAATTTCTTTATTGACTTCTAAGCTTGATACTTTAACGCAAAAAATGGACCGCCTTAATTTACATGCGACCCCACTTTTATCATGCGACTCTTGCCAATCGACCGGACACACTACATTAGCTTGTCCCTTATGGATAGTCAATGATGACCAAACTCAGCAAGTCAACTATATTCGCCACCCGAGACAAAACTATGTTGACATGGACCCCAACACGTACCACCTAGGATTCCAGAACCCTCCACCTCAAGGTCCTCCCCAAAACTCGAACTTAGAAATTATGATAGAGACCCTTATGTCGAACCAACAGAAACAAGAGGGAGTTATTAAGAGCCTTATGGAGCAAGTAGAGGCCCTGACCCACCAAAATGAAACATTAGTGACTCAAGTGACTTGCCAGGCCACCCTTCCCCACTCATCTACTGTAAATGCAACGGGACACTATAGTGCTTTGACTCTTAGAGGCGGAAGACAATTAGATGAACTTAAGAAAAAGCAACCTGAGGGTAGTGAGACTAAACCAGAAAAGGAACCACCAGTAGATGTTGCCACTCAAGGCGATAAGAAAGGACAAGGTGACCCACCGGTAACTAACCAGAGAGTCTATATACCGCTCCTACCATTTCCTCAAAGGCTAGCCAAAGCAAAACTCGGCAAGGCGGCGGGGTTTGAGGTGAGTGAGACTTATAGGTTAGATGCTAGGTATGAGGATAGTATTCGTCATGACTCAGTTGATTTTACCTGTGAGGAACCAAGCGAGAAGGTTAATAGTGAATTAAATTTGTCAAACAAGGATCCTACTAATATTGTACTCTTTGATTCCAATGATTTATTCCATGCTTCTATTCCTGTTTCACTACCTTCTGTTTTACAAGAAACCCTTGAGGAACCCATACCTGATGAAAAGACCCTTGATCTTCAAATTAATATAGGATATGAGGTTAATTCTTGTGAAACCAACGATATCTTTAATGAGTTATCCTCAGGTAAGTTTAGAGGTTATGACCCCTCCCTTGATCCATATTGGATACACCTAGAGGACATTCCTAGAATATTCTTGTGGACCACATATTTTGAATCTTTTGATTTTTTAGTGAATTTGATTTATTACTAAAAGCATTACTAATGTTTTATTTTATGAGATTTCACTTGCTCTCTTATCTACTAGCTTGCAAACCACATGAAGAGGAGTTTGACAAGCTACTAAGGGCGTTGACAGCGCCCCTCACAGAAAGGGGAAAATTTGCGAAATCTTTGGATGCTGCCAGCGTCTAAAGCCTGCTGCCAGCACTTATCACTTTCCAATTATATTTTCCAATTCCTTTCACTTACTCTTTTTGAAAGCCCTAATCTATTCAAACCCCGACGCTGCACGAACACCTCCCAGCGCCTTCTTTCTCCCTGTCCGCGACCCACACCACTACTCCCTCCTCCCCCTTTTTCTTCTTCTTCTTCGTCCTTATTCCCCTTACACTCCCATTCTTCTTCTTCTCAGCTCCCTTGCACCGTGCCTCGCCCAGCTCTCACAGAATTTACCCTAATTTCGAAATCCAGATTTGAAAATTTTAGAAACTCTTTTACTTGCAATCTCCACTTTCACTTGCATTCAACAAGTTCAAGGTATGATTCTTACTTATCTCTAGCCTCCATTGCTACTTGCTAGTATTTCTTGGTGTGTTTATGTAGATTTCATGAGTTTTGCTTGAAAATTTAGTTTAAATTCACCATTGTACTTGAGTGATTTTTGATACTAGCTAGTAATTTTAAGTTGTTTGATTTGGAAAATTTGGTATCTGTTCAGGCAAAAAATTACGGTAATTTGTCCGCACTTTTATATTTAATTTAGCTCAAAATAAACATTAAGTTAGAATTTTTATGTAGTTTATTTAAATTTTGCAGGTTGATGATAAAAGTTAGAAAAATGGACTGGAAAGGGAGTCTTTTGGGCTTGATTTGGACAGACATGGACCGACCAAGAGTTAAATTGGGTTGAAAAAGAAAGAAAAAATAAAATAAAGGAGGGGGCCACAGCATGTGGATGAAGCCACTCGAAATGCTCAAAGTGGTTGGGGCATGGAAAATGTGATACAACGTGCTCATGAGTTGTACTCACAGCATGAACCGAAGGGGGCAAAGTTTGCTCTTGAGCATTGGTGGTGGCTACTAAAGGATCAACCAAAATGGAGTTCATATTGCCAATCGCTTCATGGAAAAACTAGGGGATCAGGCAAACGTTCCAAACTAAACGAAGCTGGGGCTTACTCCGATAACTCCACGCATGGAAATGAAGCAACAACAATTGAGGGGGAATCAGTTGGGCAAGAACGCCCCATTGGGAAAAAATCCACAATTAAAAGGAAACAGAAGGAAAAGAAATTTGAAGTAGTGGCTGATTTAATATCTAAGCAGTTTGAGAAGTTAGACACTGAATCAGCAAACAAGACAAAACTTTTTGAGCGTTATATCAAAATTCAAGAAGATCACAAGGCACACAAACAAAAGATGTATGATGATCAAGTCTTAAACAAGGACATCAGTGGAATGGCTGAAGATGACAAGCAATATTGGATAGCTAGGAAAAATGAAATAAAAGCCAAATATCAGCAACAGACGCAACCAGATCAGTAATACTTCACCCTAATCAACTTATGTTTATGTTCTATGTACTTAGGATTAAGAAGTGGTTGTGGTATGTGTTTTCTATGTATGTGTTTGTGTGTGCCACATTATAGTAGTTTATTTTCAAAATATGGAGAGGTAGTTAAAGTTGTAATGAAATGAATGCTATTGTTATGAAATGAAAATGTTGTTATGAAACAATGTTGTTATGAAATGAAGTGAAATATTGAGAGATAGTTAAATTTGCAATCAAATGAATTATGTTGTCCGTGACTCACTTCTCTTTTCCTATAACTAACACTTGCATGCTTTAGGTGTCTCATAATGGACGACGATTCATCTTCATCCTCTGACGATACAATCGTTATACAAGAAATGTTGGATGATAGTATAGAAGTGAAACAAAGAATGCTTCTGCAACAATTCTTGCAAGCTGCACAACAACATCTTGGGCCTTCTGTATCCGGCCCAAAAAGGAAGAAAAGAGTTATTTGGAGAAATCGCAAAGAAGCTCATGATCGTCTATACCAAGATTACTTCGCAGATGACTCAATTTACAATGAAGGACATTTTTGCCGCAAATTTAGAATGCGTAGGCCTTTATTTTTCCGCATAGTCGAGGCCCTCAACAATCACTCTGAGTACTTTCAACTAAGGTACGATGCAATTGGAAGACGTGGATTGTCTCCACTCACTAAGTGCACCGCAGCTATGAGGATTTTAGCCTACGGCGTTGCCGCTGATTGCATCGACGATTATCTAAAGATTCGGGCAAGCACGGCTTTAGAGTGTACAAAAAGGTTTGCACAAGCTATCATTGATGTGTTCGGGGAAGTGTACTTAAGGAAACCAACTCAAGCCGATGTTGATCGTCTATTGGAAGTTGGTAATGCTAGTGATTTTCCCGGTATGTTAGGAAGCATCGATTGTATGCATTGGGAGTGGAAGAATTGTCCAACTGCTTATAAGGGACAATTTGAGAAAGGGTTGTACAAAATTCCAACAATTATTCTTGAAACAGTTGCTTCATATGATACATGGATATGACATGCTTTTTTCGGGTGTCCAGGAAGTATGAATGACATCAATGTTCTCCATCGTTCTCCGTTATTCGACGACGTGTACAATGATCGGGCTCCAAAATGCGAATATGTAGTGAACGATAACCAATATACAATGGGTTATTATCTTTCAGATGGAATTTATCCGAAATGGTCTACATTTGTGAAGAGTATTCCCTTGCCTATGGGTCCAAAAGCGAAATTATATGCTGAACATCAAGAGGGAGTTAGGAAGGATGTGGAGCGAGCCTTTGGTGTATTGCAAGCTCGATTTGCTATAGTTCGTGGGCCTGTTCGATATATGGACAAGGATGAAATAGGCGTCATAATGAAAGCTTGTATTATCTTGCACAACATGATTGTAGAAGATCTGCGTGACACATATAACCTAGCATTTGATTATGATCATGTTGAGGGATCTGCCCCAGAGCCTACAATTTGTCGGGAACGTCACCCTTGCTATGATAATTACTTGAAACAATCAGCACTTGTCCGCAATGATAAGTTGCACAAACGTCTATAGGCAGATCTTGTTGAAGAAATATGGAACAGAAATGTGGAGCGTGAAAGGAACGCTTAATTTTTTTTAAGAATTGTATGATGTATTTTAAATTTTAGTTGCGCATTTTAATTATTATTTTGCATTTGTTTTGGTTTTTTAGTGGATTGCATTATAAATTTTGGAGTTAACTTTTATAAAAATTCTATAAAAAAAATATGACTAGGTCTTTTTTGTTGATTGATTTTTTAAGTTATTTATTTATTTTTTTTGTTCTACAAAAATAAAATGTTGAATAACAATGTTATTAAACATTACAAAATATTACCATACATAAATCTATTAATTATAAGATAAAGCGGGCTCCATATTGAATATTGTAAAGTAAAAGGATGGAATGAGTTCTTATGGATGTAGATGGGATGAAATGAAGTTCCAAAAAGTAGGAATGTTATATGATGAGGAAAGGTGGTCCCCCACCAAAATTCCAAAAAATCGGAATGAGCATTGCATAGGCTCTAAATTCCCCAACTTTTGTTCCTTTTCCCCTAACTCATCTTCATCATCAGATCATCATCGTCATCAAACTCAACCAGCCTTCATCACCATAAAAAAAGGGGGAGTCACTTCAACAACAACTTGATCTCACCACCATTTTTTCCACTCAAGATTCTCCAAATATAGCTGATTTTTCCCCAACTCCATCAACAATGGGATCAGTTCGTCTTAGGCCGCAAGTTCAACGTGTTGTTGAGCAACGAAGACAGGAAGCCACCCGGATTTTGAGGAGTGTGGGTAGTTAGGTTGGGGTTGAATTCATGTATAAATACAGGGGTGGGAGATGGGTAGAAATATCAAGTTTCCTTCTATCAATTTTTGTCTCTAGCTTTCGATTTGTAGCATCAATTTTTTTCATCAATCAAATTTTTCTTTAGCGTTCAAGTTCTTTCAACTTTCCAGTCTCTAAGCTATCAGATTGTGTTCTCTATTTCAGTTGTTCATCTGTTCATCGTATTCAATTTCTTTCCCTTTCGTTTTTTTTTTCTTTGAGTTGATATTATTGTTGATAATTATACTCTAATTGAAGGAATTTAGTAGAGATTTGATTAAATATTTGTTGCTCATTACAGAAATTTAAACCCTGTTTCTTATGCTGTATTTCCTCTGCGCAATCTTCAACTGGGTTTTCTTCTTCTATTTTTTTTCTTTTTCCCTTTTTCCGGTCTGTTTTTTTTTCTTTATTTTTGATACTCATACTTAGAATTTGCATCTGAGTTTAAGAGTTTAGTAGAGATTAACATGGTTTATATTTGGTTTTGGAAGAATTTATTATACCCTGTTTTCTTTCCGCAACGCATGCTCTGTTTTTTTTTTTACTTCTTCTTCCTAATATGTTATTCCTAGTAAAACTTTTCTTAGTCTCTTTCTTCAATTTCTATACATACTAAAAAGAGCCTTATTTTCAAGAGGGGACGAAAAATTTGTTTGAAAACACGGGATGAGCACGCTTTGGTTTCTATTGGGCTTGGATGGGCTATTTCGGGCTCTCTTGGGTCGCTTTCCATTGGAGGAGCCGGGCGGGTCAATTACTGATTGAAAGGCTCAGGTCTCTCTCCCTTTCAGATTCCTCTCCAACTCTCGCTCTCTCAGATCTATCTCCATCTTCATCTCCAAGTTTCTCTTCTCTAACTCTCTCATTGATTGAAGATGCCCAGAAAAATCAACAATTGGAGAAGAAGATGTTGAGGTTGCTGCACCCTTCTCAGGTGGGTTGACCTGTTGTGTGCCGCAAGTTTAGATGGGTTCTTTCCGAGAAATCTCAAGGAGGTATGCCTTCTCTTTCCTTCTCTCCCTTTACATCTCGTCATTTCACCATCAGATTCTCTATGCTGATTCAGAGGATAAGTTGTTCGAGTTTTATAACGTTTCGAAAGAGTTTGATGTACAATTGACGGAATTTTCTACGATTCTTTTGATCTGGGGGTTTGGGGAGGCGAAAATGGTGGATAATTTGATGTTGGTTTTCAACGAATTGGAACCCCAGAAGAGGGTTGTTGATTTTCGCAACGTAGTGATCGAGGAACTGTTGAGAAATGGATGTCTCGATGATGCACTCCAGGTGCTCGACGAAATGTTCCAACCAAATTCCTCATTTCCACCTGATGAAACCATGGCTTGTTTCAATGAAATTGTTAATTATATAGAACTAATTCCACTGCCATAAAATAATCATCCATGCATTACACAAACTTCCAAATTTAAGGGAATAATATATATGATCTGCCTGTAATTTTAGGAAAAATAAGAGTAGAAGAAACATGAAAAAGAATACAAGGTAGGTGTACATCCCTTTCGAGTTCAACATGGGCCCTGTTCTTTGGATTAGATAAATGAGGTTTGGATAGATTAGATTGGATTGGATTGAATAAGTTTTAATAGTTTTTTGGAAATTGTGTTTTTAGAGAAGTTTTTTTTTTTGAAATTTTGTAAGATTTGGATTAGATTGGATTGGGTTGGATTGAATTAGATTGGATTAGATTGAAAATAGTTACAATTCAAAGAAAAGTGCCTCTGGATTTTTCATTGCTCAATATCATCATTGTTTTTGGTAATACTTGACAGTTGGTGGAGCTTTTTCTTTTGGCATGCAAAACTGCAGTAATCAAATTTGTCAAGAGAATAAAATCAAGCAGAAAATAACAAACAATGAAATGAAAATAGCTAATTAAGTTTCAATGAAAGCATATCCATTATTTTCTATATAATACTGGCTAAATTGCCCGTTCAATGGACGGGGTATTTATTTTGTATTTTCGAAATTATATTTATCAATAATTTTCCTAATATTTTTTTATGTATCATTTTGAAAAAAAATGAAGAAATCAATGTAAAAAATATTAGGTAGAAATAAATTAAATGACAAAATACAATCAATGATTGAAAACGTAGATGTGATAAATAATAACGAACTAAAAAAGCTAGTTAAGTGAATAAATAAAAAATACGGTGGGAGTATAATGAAATTAGTAAATTACAATACTTTATCTATTATATAAATAATAAACTTGTAAAAGTCAATAAAATATTTTCACCCGACAACAAACTTAATTCAAACTAATTATATCATTTCTTATTCTATTCTTTCCTTTCATTTCCTTTCTTTTCCTCTCCTAACCTAACCTGACTAAAAAACAATATCTGAATGAATCTAACGATATCAATTTTGTATGATGAATCATAATACAAATTAAGATATTAACGATCAAAGTTTTTAACATAATTTCCTAGACGACAGATAAATAAAAACGGATACAGTAGTTACTAAAAAATTGACCAAAATTATAATTAGAAATAAACAAAAAAAAAGTAAAAGGAAAAAGAAAAATAAAAAAAAATCATCACATCATAACACAAACTCGCACACATTCGAAGGACAAGTGCCCTTTCTACTTTAGTAAGGATAGCCACCACTCACCTCATATGCATGCGTAGTATCTGTGAATAATTTCAATAAATGACATCACATTTTGTTTTTTTGATAATGACCCTATCCCAAAGAATTACAGTAGAATGTGCAGTTAAATCCGGCTCTCTTTTTTGGATTGGTTGGAATCACTTTTGGTTGAATTTGATTGGATTTAATTAGATTGAATAAGCTGAATTTTTTTTGGGAATTGTGTAAGGTTTGAATTGGTTGGATTGAATTGGATTGGATTGGATTGAATTGGAAAGAGTTACCAATCCAAATAACAGGGTTTAAGAACTTTTCTAGCTATTTGCTGCCTATTTCTTTTAAAATACATAATTTCCTCTTTTCAATGAGAGCTTTTTAGGCTTTTTTTTTTAATACATTTATTTATTCACACAATCTAAAGATTTACCCCATAAGGAGTAAGATAACATCGAATAAAGTAAGATGTGACAAATTCAAAGCAAAACTAAAAGAAGACAAGTAAAACGGAGTAAGGTGGGACAAATTTAGATAAAAATTACAAATTAAATTTAGAAAATATGGGAAAAATTGATAAAACTACATTATTAACACTTTTAAGTGTAATAATGCACCAACAAAACATAAGGTAATGCATGACTAAACGAACTTGGTTGAACTTGAATTTCGCATGTCTTAACATTTTAAGTGTAATTCAAAGTATGTGCTACTTTAAATTTTACATTAAGTACTTATAAATTGCATTTTAATCCGTGATTCGATTCAAAAATTTAATTATCTGATCCAAAAAATGGATAATTAGCGGATAATTTTTGAAGTTGGCAGATCGGTTAACCGATCCGAATTTTTCCCCCGGATCACGGATCGGGGGTTGAAAAATACGGATAATCTATTGGTTATCCGAAAATAATTCATTTTCAACTTTGGACCCTTCAAATGTTATTTTTTGTGATAAATTAGTAGTCATTAGCGCAGAAATGTAATACAATACATAAAATTTACAATTTTGAACCTATTAAGGTAAGAAGGACAATGATTATTCTTGTACGAGTGCTGTATAATCCGCGGAATACGGTTATTCCAATCGAAATTCGGTTAACCGAAACTTTCGGATCGGATACAGAACACAAATTTTATTAACCGACAATTCGGTTAACCGAAAGTTCGGTTAACTAAAACTTTTGAATCGAATACGAATCATGATTTTAACAATTCGAACATACGATAACCTGTCCAAATTAATGATCGGATCAATTAACCAATCCACGTCCACCCATACCAATAATTCTTCAATTCTGGATTGAAGCTACTAGATTAGACCCATATGACTCCTCGGACATGGATTTGCAATTTAACATGGATGCGTCCCAAACATCCTTACTACGGTACTACCTATAGCATATAGCTGATCAAACGACATTATTATCTATTTAAATATTTTGATACACTAGAATAACTACTGAGCCATCAAACACCATGCAACAAGTCAAGTTCCATAAAACTATGAACCAAGTACCTGTCATTTTGATTAAATTTTAACCGTTAATTATTCACAAATTATAATGAGTTATAAAATGAAATTACCTCCATCATAGTGTCAATTAATTTAGAACGGAGGGAGTATGATCATGTTCTTACGAATGGTAAGGTAAGATAACACAATGCAAGGTAAAACAGGGTAAAATTTTACTTTAATTATTTTGTAAGAAAACAAGGTCTAAAATTAGGTAAGAAAACGTAAATAAAATACTGGAAGTAATTAAATGTCACATCACCTATTTTTTTTATTTTTAAATAAATTATGTGAGTTGAATAAATAAATTTTAAATATAAATTATGTAATAGTATACTCATATTCTTTTGGATGGTAAGTCAAGGTAAATAAGGTAAGGTAAAATTTAACTTACCTAACAAAAGGAGGATTTTTCTTTACCTTTACACACATGCACATTAAAATCAAATAAGTGCACAATTTCTTTTTGTAAATCAAGTCTTTAGTTCTGAAATTCTTATACAATTATTTCCTAAAACAATTGTACAAAATTTTCTGTCATTGTCATAGCAAATATATAAAATAGTCGGACTACTTATCTGTCTGTAAAAAGTCCATTACTTTTATACCCGTGCGATGCACGGGCAACATGCCTAGTAGTGTCTGACATTCACAGTAGTAGGTACACTAGGTGTAGTGTTTCAAACCCCTTTTCTTGTCTTTGTTAATTAATTAATTAATTTATTCTTTCTCTTTTTATTTCACTTTATTTTGTTTTATTATTGAAAGCAGCGTTCCATTAATTAGGCATCTTGCAAAAAATAAAAAAAAAGAGGGGTTTGTTTACAGTCACTTTTATTGTACTAGTCTGGCCAGCGCGTGCGACCCGACAATCATAACTGTTTATTTGAAAGAATTACAAAACAACCTTATATTCATAGTTGTTTCTTGAAGAAAAAAAATTGTAACGAATTGTTAGATATAATGAACTTGAAATAGGGGGACATTGTAGCAATATGAGCACTGTTACACTATACTTGAAACAACAAAATATAGAACTCCTACGCATAAAAACCGTGATGATGGATGGTTGCGTGTTTAGGCTGGAAGACATACGGACATGCTGCAGAAAGTGCATATCAACTTAGCAAATTGGGGCGAAGAATTGTGAAAACTGTGTCTTACAGGTCAAATTTGAGCGTGCCTCTGTCAAAGGAGAACAGAAGGGTGATGTTGGTTTGCAATTTGAGTTTATTCCTGAAAATTTGTCTAAAATGTGACTAAGCGGGTTAAGTGTGAAGTAATCGACATCCATGAAGTGGTGCAAGAAAACACCCCAATAAACAGCAAGACAAGCCCGGTTATTTCTTCAACAGATGCAAGTCCAGAAGAAGCTAGTTCTGAGAAAGATAACAGTGCAATACAATCTTGAGGAGATGACAATTTAGAGGACAACCATATGGTTATGAATACACTGTTTAGGAAAACATACACGATGGATTTCCATTTGAAGACTGTAAGAGGATCAATAGCAGCCAAGATAATGCACCTAATGTGAAGCTACAAGAAGCAGGGTAAGGGAGTCAAATCAAGTATTTTCTCGGTCCGAACAAAATTATTGAAGATTAAAAGTACTCGCCAAATAAAACAAGAAAAAACACCTGAAGTTCTGAGTGAAAAGTCATGGAGAGACCTAGCAAAATGAACATGTACCTGATCTGCTGAACGGTCTAATTTGTAGAACCACCTTAGGCCTAATGTGAGAGAAATACTATCCCAACACCAATTTATCCCCCTCCCCCCTCATCCCCTTCTGGGTTTTGGCACTCTATTATACTCTATTGCTCTCTTTCTTGCTTTCATACCATTGGGAGTATGAATATCCCTTGCTATTGGATGAAGTTGGGTACTTACAAATTCATCACCATAGATGTTCCTATGCAAGAAATCATATCTTATATTTTGCATGACGTGGTCGTGGTATACTTATAATCCAAGATTAGCGTAGCTAATCAAACTAATTTAGAGTCGATTAGGATAATGAATATCCAAATCGCTAGTACCTTCGAGGTACTGAAATAGGTTAGATCATGTATGATTAGAGAGATACATCAGTGCTTTAATATAATTTAAATATGGTACTTCATGACCGAAATACAGTACTTCACGACTTAAATACGGTATTTCAGGACCGCTAAATTTCTCATCATCTTTTTGGAATCGAAAGGGGGGGTTGTTTTCATATCAAATGACCGTACCACTGCCGGGGTACTTAAAAGGGAGTGCATTGTTCATGCAACATTATCTTAGCACTTTGCTATATAAATTGATTTACATATGAAAGTTCATTCAAAGTGTGCAACTTGTAAACTAAGACAATAACATATTTTATCAAAATCATTCATTTCATATGCTTTTGTAAAGCAATCCACAACTTTTGAGGCTCTTCGGGAGTCTAAACTATCAATAACATTTACAAACAATTAGGATCCGGATCATTTAATCATTTCCTTTGATTATGCAATATGCGTCCATATTGCTTTAATCACATAAATGTCTATCAACTAAATAACCAATATTCTCGAGAATTTTAATCTGTGCTTCCGGCACTTTGAACCCTTCAGGAGTTTTATATAAACATCATAATCAAAATTTTCATAAGCTATAGAGATATTTATAAGATGCATACTTAGCTTTTCATGAACTGCCAAATTTAAGGTATCGTGATGTAGTGACATGGACTACATAGGAGTATATTCCTTCATAGTTGATACCAAGTCTTTGCGAAAGCACTTATGCGCAACAAGTCGCTTCTTGTGCCTTATATCTCATAATGTTCATTTCTCATTCTTTTTCACACAAAGACTTAACTGTATCCCACAAGTTTTACACCCATTTGGTGTATGGACAATAGGTCCTGATAATTCCAATTTTACAAGCGAATCTAATTCTTAAATGCATCTTTCCACTTGGCCAATCTCATCTTTGTCTATATTTATTAACATTCCTAAATTCACGATCCTCATGATTACTCACAATAGTGAGCGCTATATTACATAATCAAATACTATATCAACGTCGACTTCATTTCAGTTCCACCTTATCCAATTCATGACATAATTAATTGAGATCTCATCTTTTTTGCGAATTTCAGGTGTCTGAGCTTGTGGTGTAACTTCCACATTTGTCATGATTGAGGACTCTTCTAGAGTCACAATTTCATCATTTCGGTTATCATGAATTATTTGCTCTTTTTTCATTTCGAGGACTATTGTCTTTGGAACTGACTGGTTTATCACGCTTCATATGTGGTCGAGATTCATTAACAATTCAAATTGTCCTACTGGGACATCAATTCTTACCGGAGCATTAGTAGTTGGGACATAGGATTTAATAACTTTTTGTTGGTCAGTAGAATAACTGGCAGTAGATTCGCTCAAGTTTGTAGATGAATTATATTTTGAACTTCCAGTTCACATTATATTGTATGAGGATCATAATAATTCGTTCCAACTTATTCCTTTGTCCAATAACTTGATTTTTCCCCCTAATGTTGGGAAAATTGTTTCATCATAATCGACAAATTGTGCCATAAGTATATCTCCAATGAATGGTTCTATTATGTTTAGGTATGGATATACCCAACATATATTCCTGATTCCTTCGGGGTCCCATCTTAGTGCGTTATTATGGAGCTTATATCGCACATGCTCAAATTCATAGGTGCGAGATTTTTTGGCTTATGGCCAGAAACCATTGTAGGGGAGAAATAAAAATTCATGATAACCTCTTGGATTTATTTGGATAAATGTTGGTGCATGTAACATGACATGTCCTTGAACAGTTGTAATAAACTCCGCTCTCAAAAGTAATAGGGTTGCCATTTATTATATACTCAACATATCATATATCAATGATTCTGCAGGATCATTTTACATAGAAACATTTGACATAGGATGATTAACATCTATGTCCATTGGCATACAAAAACTATCAAAAGCCTTCACCATCATTATCAAGAGAAATCTTCTTGATTGATAATTTGAAATGTGCTCGTAAATCAATTGAGTAAACAATCTTGCAAGTGTCAAGTTGCAAGTTGATAGTAAACAAGTGACTATCTCATTGATGCATCAAGTAAAACCATAATATATTTAAATGGTTTACATATTGGTCTACAGGACTAACACAAATATCACTTGTACGGGAATCTAAGGGATTCGGTCCCTATCTTTGTTAATGATGGTGTTATAATTAATTTTCTTTGACCGCGAGCAACTAATTAGAACTCATTTGGTTAGGGATTTTCTGGCTCTTCAAAATATATTCATATGAGTTCTTCTTAAGAGGATTGATCCAAGATGCTCCTACTATGATAAAGTCTTCATCAATAGTAAACTTATGGTTTAGTAGAGTACATGTTTCAATTGGATTCATTGTTTAGAATAGCCCATAAAATAAGGGTGATATCCTTTTCAATACACATGTTGTTCAAAGCAATTTTCATAATATATGAATATTAGTTGTCTCAATAGGTGCAAGTTTTAGCAAGGAAAGAGTTATTCCTCAATTTAGGCTTTAGGTGCTCTTTCAACATGCAACCATGGAGATTTTAAAGCATCAACACATATTTGTGTATAGCAAATAACTATAGCACGAGAAACTTAAAGCATATAACCACACTACCAAAGTCTTATAAAGCAATAGATTAAGCACAGATTGTGCTTAAACAAGAGGGAAGAAGATGGTGGCAAACAATCCCAACCCTAGCTCCACCAGAGATATTCAAATCAACTGCCCAAAACGAAGAATTCAATTTTAGCCTATGTCATTCTTGCTTTCATTTATATAAGGTATAGTTATATACTTTTTTTTTTTTTGAAACGAAAACAAAGAAACTAATTCATTGATAGAATATCCATACGTACATAGCACTCCACGGGTTGTGGATTAATATCAATCCACACCTGTGTGAGTTCATGCGGGATATATCTAGCTAGATGATGGGCCACTAAATTCCCATCTCTCTTAACATGATTCCAATCACACCAAACAAAATCAAAACTCAACATCAAAATGTCTTGTAAAACGATATCTAATTCACTAAGATGGATTATCGGGGATTTAAGTCTACTGATAACAGTTAGACAATCCGACTCTAGAATTATCTGACGCAGCCCAAACTTTTAGCTAACTGCAAGCCGTGTAGAACCGCCTTCGCTTCTGCTATGTTCGGAGGCCACCTAGCTCGGACTCGACAAGTTGAAGCCATCATCACTTCTCCCTTCCAATTCCTCGCAACAGCAGCAATTCCCACCCAGCCGTCATCTGAAACTGAGGCGTCCACATTGACTTTTGTCGTATATTGGGGTGGAGTTGTCGTTGTTGTGCCCAATTTGACTTGCTCTCCTGTCCCTTTACTAGTGCTTCTAAGGGCTTTTATTTCCTCACATATTCGTTTTGTCCTCCTGACTACAAGTTGCGTCGGAGTGTTATTCTTGTTGACGATGTGACCATTTCTACTGTACCAAAGTTGCCAGCCAAGCGTGAGATATCTGCTGAAGTTTTCGGTGTCCTGCATCTGCTTCCAGGCTTGTATTAGCTCCCCCATCGATCCAACAACATTCCTTATTTCCATCGGGTTTAGGCCGATCTCTATCCAAGCGTCCCTGACCCTTGGGCACTCAAACATGGCATGCCATTGATCCTCGCAGTCTGAGTTGCACTTGTCGCATCTGTCATTGAGTGCAATGTGTCTGTTTTAGGAGCGCTTTCATTGGCAGAATTTGTGCGCACACCTTCCACCACAGTTGCTTGGCCTTCGGTGGAATATCAGCTCCCCATATTATAGGCCAATGTGGCTCGAATTGTTCCAGATTCACTCCCGACCTGAAGAGATATGCTGACTTAACTGAGAAGACGCCATTATTAGTGAAAGCCCATGTTAGAGCATCCTTGTGGGGGTTGATACTCAATGGGATGGACAAGATGATGTGTTTGTCCCTATCATCAAAATATTTGTCAAGTAATCCAACGTTCCACTCGCCTTTGTCCTGGATTATGAGTTCATGGACCCATTGTGGGGCTTCTTGGCTAGGTTCTGGTGTTAGAGCGTACTTCCCATTTTCGTCATATATCCACGCATCCCGCCAAATGTGAATGCTCCTTCCATCCCCGACTCTCCATACCAATCCCTCTTTCAACAGTGATTTTGTTGCCCAGATTCCTCTCCATGCATAACTGGGCATATAGCCAAGTGCAGAAGAGAGATAGTCGCCGTTCGGGAAATATTTGGCTTTCATGACCCTACTCAGTAGAGAATCCTCTTGTTTCATAATTCTCCATCCTTGCTTGGCCAGTAGAGCATCGTTGAAGGTATCAAATCTTCTAAATCCCATGCCCCCTAAACATTTTGGCTTGCACAACGTCTCCCAATCTTTCCAGTGGATGCGTCTTCTCTCTCCCTTTTCCCCCCACCAAAACCGAGCACAAAGGCTGTGTAGCTCCTGAATAATGTTTGCCGGTACCTTGAAGATGCTCATCAAGTACGTAGGAATTACTTGCACTACCGCTTTTAAGAGAATCTCCTTCCCTGCTGTGGACAGTAACCTCTCTTTCCAACCATTCAGCTTCTTCCACACTCTATCCTTCATAGAGCTGAAGATCTCCTTGCTTCGGCCGACTATTGTAGGAGCTCCCAAATATTTATTGTGCTTTTCTACCAACGTCATACCCGGAATGGATGCAAGCTCCTCCATTTTGCTGGCGCTAACACCTTTGCTGAAAGAAACCTCCGACTTTTCCAAATTAACCTTTTGGCCCGATGCTTGTTCATATTGGTTGAGAATTTCAACGATCTATGAGCATTCTTGCGGAGTTGCTTTGGCAAAGAGCAAGCTATCATCAGCAAAGAATAGGTGCGAGATTATCGGTCCGTTTCTGCTTTCTTTGGCTCCATGTAAGCGACCCTCCTCCATAGCAATCTGAATCAAACCTGAGAGGGCCTCAGCCACGATTATGAACAGGTATGGTGACATAGGATCGCCTTGACGAAGCCCTCTAGTGGGGTTAATCAAGCCTGTCACCTTCCCGTTAATTATACAGGAGTAGGTCACGGTTCTCATGCAATTCATGACGCATTGAGTCCATTTGTTGCAGAACCCCATCTTCTCTAGTATTGCCGCCAAGAAATCCCACTCCACCCGGTCATAAGCCTTGCTCATGTCGAGTTTTACAGTTACCGTCCCCCGCTTGCTTTTCGACTTAGATTTCATAGTGTGAAAGATTTCTATTGCCACCAATATATTGTCTGTAATTAACCTTCCAGGAACGAAACCGCTTTGGTTGCTTGATATCACGTCTGGTAGGAGCACCTTAAGCCTATTGGCCTTTGTCTTTGCGGCAAGTTTGTAAATCACGTTGTATAAACTTATTGAGCGGAATTCCGTCATATGGGAAGGGGAATGAACCTTTGGTACGAGGGCGATGAGAGTTCTACGAATATCTGCTGGTATTGGTTTGCCGTCAAGCGTTTCTTGAACAAACTTGTGCACATCCCGACCGACAATATACCAGTACTTCTGAAAAAATAATGCGTGTAGGCCATCTGCCCCAGGAGCTTTGGTGGGCTTCATTTGGAACAATGTTGTGCGTACTCTCCTCTGTGCAAGACCGAGGTAGTCTTTCATTCATCTCTTTGGTCACACATTTTTGCACTCCTTTTAGAGCTGCCTCAACATGTTTAGGTTGACTGGATGTGAAGAGGGTGTTGTAGTAATCAAGCACTGTCTGTTTCACCTCGTTTTCTTCCTCCACCCATGTCCCCTCTGCATTCTTTATGCCTCGGATCTCCGTACGGCGACATCGTTGTTTTTCTTTGTGGTGGAAATAAGTGGTATTCCAATCACCATCCATCACCTCTGATGCCCTCGATCGCATATACCACCTTTGCTCCTCATGCTTGTGCAGTTTATCAAGTGCACCCTCAATCCTGTTGCACTCCTCGATTGTATTTTGTGAGATTGGCTGCCGCTGAATTTGTGCATGTAGTCTTTCAAGTTCCTTGATTTGCATACCTTCTTTTCCAAAGCATCTACTGCTCCACTCCCTCAGACCAGCTGCACAAATCTTCATTTTTCTGTAGATGTCGCCTGATTCATTCTCCCAGTTGGTTCTAATTGTTCTTTCACACTCCTCATGTTCTGTCCAGAACTTCTTAAATCTGAACTGTTTGGGGCTTCGTCTAGTGTACCAACTCGTGGCCTGTGTGTCTAGCAGAATCGGCGCGTGGTCTGATCGGTATCGAACCAGGTTTGACTCTTGAATTAGGAAAAATTGAATTTCATTGGTCATTGGCCACGAATCTGTCCAGCCTTTCACGAATGCACCTTCTCTCGCTTTTACCCCTTTGCCACGTAAACCATGTACGATGTACCTGAGTAGCCTAAGTCTCTGAGATTGCAAATTTGTAGGGTGTCCCTGAAATCATCCATTACTCGTTGCTCCCTTTCGGTTCGGCCTTCCTTCTCTTCCAATGACAAAATTTCATTAAAATCTCCACCGATTACCATAGGCGTATCTACATCTATTGCCTTCTCCCTTAGCAGTTGCCATGTTTTATACTTGTTATTTCCTTCCGACCATCCGTATATCCCCATAAATCTCATTTTGATGTTACCATTTTCTACGACATCCCCCATGATGGTGGTCAGCGAGAGAAATTAGCCGAAAGTCTACTGCTTCCTTCCAATAAATCATGAGGCCACCCGATTTTCCTCTACTGCTGACTCCTACTGCATTCTTCATTCCCAACCTAGCACCATATCTCTCCATTCTACTGGTGTCAGACATTGTCTCTGAGAGGAAGATAATGTCCGGGCAATGCAACTTGCTCCAATGTTGGAGCGCTCGAACTGTCAGGGGGTTGCCACATCCCTGATAGTTCCAACATATGATTTTCATTGTGGTAGGCGAGGCTGAGACCCCCCAGCCTTCGCCTTTGGTTAACCCTTAGTACCCTCTTCATGGATGACTCGAGCTTTCGTTTCTCCCATCTCTTGTTGTAATGTATCCGCTTGTTTGCGTTTGAAAGTTTCGTTTCCTCTTGTGTCAATCACCAGATCATCCCTTCTTGTTGTGTTATTATGGCGGTTCTCTTCCTCTACCCTTCCCTGTTTGTCAGCTCCCTTGAGCCTTGCCGCTAACCCTTCTCCCCTAAGCTCCAGGAGTTTCTTTCTTTCAGTTCTCCACTCATCATCTCCCCCTTTTCGCTTCCTCTTGATAGGAGAACCCTTGATCACCGGTCCGTAGGGAAAATCTCCCTCCTCCTTGTCTGGACTATACTTTTCACATGCCCTATAAACCCGCAAACATAGCAGTAGTCAGGGATCCGTACATACTTCAACGACAATCACTTTGCCTTACCATCAATCTTTATTCGCAGACCCCTCCTCAAAGGCTTATTGACTGGTACATCTACTTTTATTTTTAGTTTCGATGGGGTCAATATATCCTCTTCGTCCGCATCTACATAGACTCCAATTGTGTTACCCAAGAATTCAGCGAAAGCATAAGTTTTCTTTTTCATGGGTACGTCCCCCACTTTAATCCAGAACCTGGCTGTATCGAACTTCATCTCTGACGGTTGTTCGCTTCCATCCATCTGCTTCAGGAGTAGAATTGCACCATCAAAGGTCCATGGTCCGTCATTCATCACTGTGTCCTTGTCTACTACTGTAATGAAGTCATCCACCTAATTGTCAAAAGCAAAATAAAATATCTATTATTTTATTTTCTTTTATCATAGATATTTTCTTACAATATTTTGTCTACTATTGCACTGAAGTTGCTAGAAGTGTAACCAATTTAATGTAATAATGGAAGATTTAATCATCATTTTATATTTTAGCAATAACTTTATGTATGATAATATGATACATGTGTGCGTTGGAGGTTCACATTACATTTTGAATTATTGGAAAAATGAGATATATATTTTCAATGATAAAATGACTCATATACAATGCAAAAATAATTGTTAATATAAAATTTTGAAGTAAAATTACACTTTTTCCAATACGTTCATGCCCATCATTCTTTAAATGTATCTATTTGTAATGTGAAATGGGTTACTATTAGATTAAGTAGATGATGGACTAATCATTCGACTCATGTACAAATATTTTTTTTAATCATAATAGAAGAGCATTCGGGGTATCTTTAAAGGAGTTCTCTAACTAAGATGGATGAGAGATGTGCATTTTTTTTTTTTTTACGGAGAAGAATAAAGAAAGAAGAGTGACAGGGTTCCGTCCAGGAAAAAAAAAAACTCACCATCTTGAAAACCATGTAACAAAAATATAAAAATATTTTTTAGTTAAAATACTAATTTTTGAACTTTAGAGAAGAATAAAATTATAAATTATTACAAGTGAAATCTATTTTAATCACAAAGTATTATGAGAAATTCTAATGGTAAAGGGGTCAAAATTTTATTTTATTTTATTTTTAGTGAGGTGGCACATTCAATATTCCCTTTTAATAAAGATAGCTTTAGTTAGAGGTTGTATGTAATGAGTTTAACTTTGGTGAAATTTGACATAATTTTTTTTTTTTGAATAGTACATTTAATTACTAATTATATGGAAAAAAAACAACATTAAAACCTTGTAAGGTTTTTATTTTGGATTCTCATGTCATTTCACTCATGTGTATATTGAATTGGATCATTGTGGGTTTAGTCTATAGTCACAGTTGGGCTGGGTTAGAAATTTTTCATTGGCCATCATAGAAGTATAATGGGTTTGTATGGATCAGCTAACAGACCAGAAATTCCAATGGGCTACTACTCTGATAATTGTGTAATTGTACATGTTTTAGGTTCGAACCTCGAATGATCGTAAATATAATTGTCAGATATATGAAAAGCCTCATCATATAGTTGGAAGATTTTACTATTTGTCACATCGATTGGGAAGCAAATATAGCGACAGATTGGATAGGTTAATATAGGTCATTCCCTTTACATTGTCAATCTTTGGATGTGTAGCCTTTTCTCGATCTTTTCTTCTATTATTGGTGCGGATAACTTAGGGAGATTCTTTGATAGAAGTATCTTTAAATGTTTGATATATCTTGTTTACCCGAGTTTTAAACAAAAATTTCACACCTTGAACGGAGCCTCTAGAAAAGTTATGGAAATAAATGATCAGCAATACAAGTCAAGTCATGAGGTAGGACTAATTTGTATGAACAACTCAGTAACTGTAAATCTTGATGGTATCGTCACGGAGATAGCATGTAGTGTTGTAATAATTAACAATGATATTGGTATATCGATATTTGTTGACCAAGTTGCAGCTGTTGAGCACTTCAAAAAAAATGTGCATAAGGAAAAGAAGATATATGATCTATTTTAGATTAGCTTGCAGACTTGTTAGGTTTGATCACCGACTGATACTTTTTGAGTAGCTTCATTCGCTTTAGAATGTACCACATTAAGAGGTTGCGCATTTTGTTTGTTTTGCTATTGTTCTTATTGGTTGCTTAACTAGTGCAAACTGATGCGAAATTTCAACCTTTTAAGACTTTGAAGAAAATGTCAATCCCAAAATATCCAAACTTGTATAAAATATTGTCTGCAAATCTAATTCTTCCTACATTGGATAAATTTAATTATACTAGCAATCCCAACATTGGTTTGGTTCGTGTAAAGCTCAACCTTTCAAGTAAACTCGAGAAATTGAAGAGCCTTGTAGTTGTAGTGAGACTTGATTGTCCTTCGACCATTTCATTCATGCTTTCTTTGTTCCATATGGCCCCAATTTTGCAAACCCTTGAAATCACAGTGAGTACATGAGTAAATCTTATTCTACTCTTGTTGTAGCTCAATGAAGAAGCTAGTTTAAAGTACGTATAATCAAACTGTATCTAATCTTGATTATCTGAAACATTTAGGTATCTGAATTTGGACCATTTCTCAACAATATAACAATCGCAAAAGAATGCTGCTTTAGCCACCTAAAACTGCAAAAATCAGTAAGGGCTTACTAACATATGCATGCGCTAGTGTTACGTTGCAGCTAGTAAAGATGATACTGTTATCCTCTTCGATCCTTGAGGTAATGACCCTTGAAGCCGATAATGTCTCTGAGTCGAGAAAATTGAAATAGCTATGCAGCTGTTGGAGTTCTGTCGGGCATCAATTACTGCAAATTAAAGATCGTTTTTGAGAGCTGATCGACTTCAATAGGCCAAAATGTAAGTTATGATTTATGAACTTTGGCGTGTTATATATGGATATGCCTTTAGCAGTTTGCCTCTGACATAAAATTGTAGATTTTCGTAATGTTTGAGCATATGCAATGTGGAATTCTTTCATAGAATTTTAGTATCTTATCTTTTCTCTTATCTATATCTCTCCTTCTCCTCGTCTCTTATCTCTATCTCTCTCATTCAATGTAATACGTGAACAACATATGCAATGTGGAATTCTTTCATGAACTGGTCCAACAATTGCTTTTTCTTTTTTCTTTAATATGACGTTGGTATAAGGGAGTTTGAAACTGAGAATGAAAATATAAAAGATTAGTAATATAATTTTCATGTTTGTTTTATGGAAATTGTCTACATTGAGGAAATGAGAATGAAAATAAAAGTGTTTTATTCCACTAATCTTTTACCGAGAGGAAAAATGGTAATTTATATCGGAAATTCACTAGTCAATATTAAAGAATAATACAATTTAGTTGTTAAAATTGCGATTTGGATCGTAGGATCGTACGATCCAAAATTCACCAAATGATCGAACTCGTTTCATGATCACTACCTTGTTAGGATCAGTTAGGAACATTAAAGTTGTATTAGAATCGTTAGGATCATTTCATAACATACCAAGACTGCACGTAATCGTATTAGGATCAATTAGGATAAGTGGAAATCATTGTCTTTTGTAGAATTTTTGAAATACAATGTAGTTTTTTGAAAACTTCAAGTCACCTATAACAATTTAACTTTATTCATAGAATCTTACGATCCTCTATGCGATCTTATAATTTTATTCTAAAAAGCCCTATGAATTCTAATTAGAATCTCAAAACAACTTTATAGATCTATATTCAATATTCTACCAATATTACCCACTTCAATTTATTAAAATATTCATAAATTGATGGGGAAAGGGCTCAACAAAACAGTTAACAAACCCGATTATATGCGGAAGCAAGTTTCAATCTTTCCCTTCTTTTGTTGTAGAATGAGCAATTCACAAATAACCAAATTACTTTATCAAATATCAAGCAAGCCAAACACCAAACAATCAAAGACACCAAATTTACGTGGAAAACCCCAATGTGGGGAAAAACCACGGGACCGTTAAGGAACGGTACCAAAAACCTCCACTAATCAACCAAGAATACAAGTGGGTACATCAATGTCTTCTCTAGCCTAAACTAGAGGTATTACAAGCATCAAGGATCAACCTTGGAACAACAATTCACCACAAACTCACCAAAATAGGTGGAACAACACAATCATGTAAGTCTCTGATTGCTGGGCTATAACTCGAGATAGGGAGGTCAAAATGACAATCACACCGTTGGATATGAAGAGGAGAGTGTCAGGAACAACATACTAAAATTTGAAGCCGATCGGAGGTCGTTTGGTCGTCGATCGGTGCCAAAACCGAGACTGTAGCACAATACTCTGTTCTTCCTTTTTCTCTCTCCCTTTCTCTGTTTATGCGTGTGTTCTTCGGGCTTTTTACACCCAGCAAAAACAGCCTCCTCAAAATAATTCAACACACCCAAGAAGCTTCCTTTGGAAGCTAACAAAAGAGGGGGAAAAACTTGGGCCTTTTTACCACACATATATTAGCCCACATAATAAATTAGGCCCCAAAAAATTTGTTGGACCCCTTCTTCCATGTAGGAGGGAAATACCCAACAAATCTCCCCCTCCCTCCTATATGGATGGTTCCATCAAACCCGCCTTCAATCGACAGGTAATGAGCTTGCTCTTGGATACAATCTTTGTCAACATATCCGAACCATTTTGATCGGTGTGAACTTTTTCAAGTTGCAACAAGTTCTCTTCCACCACTTCTCGAATCCAATGATATCTTCTTCGTATGTGTTTGGTTCGAGAATGGTAGGCAGCATTCTTGGCAAGGTGGATGGCGCTTTGACTATCACAATGAAGTGCATATTTTTCTTGGTTCAAACCAAGCTCCTCTAAAAAAATTTTCATCCACAATAGTTCCTTGCCAGCTTCAACGAGTGCAATGTACTCAGCCTCAGTAGTTGACAAAGCAACACATTTTTGTAGTCTTGATTGCCAAGACACAGCAGCACCTGCAAAAATCATCAAATAACCAGAGGTAGACTTGCTAGAATCAACATCACCTGACATATCAGCATCTGTATAGCCATCTAGCACAGGTTGTCCAGGTCCAAAACATAAACAAACTCTAGAAGTACCCCTGAGATACCGTAGTATCCACTTCATCACGCCCAATGCTCCTTACGTGATTAGACATGAACCGACTAACAACCCCAACCGCATGTGCAATGTCCGCCTTGCTGCACCATAGCGTACATCAAACTTCCTACAGCTGAAGCGTAGGGAACTCTCCTCATGTAGTCTTTGTCTTCCTTACTTGTAGGACACTGATTAGAACTTAATTTCATGTGGCCTGCAAGTGGAGAACTCATAGGTTTAGCCTTGTCCATGTTAAATTTTTGGAGCATCTTCTCAATGTATCTCTCTTGGGATAGCCAAAGCTTCTTATTCTTTCTATCCCGACTGATGGTCATGCCTAAGATTTGCTTCGCAGGACCAAGATCCTTCATTGCAAAGGATTTACTCAAGGCATTCTTCAGGTTAGAAATCCTCTTGGTGTTAGAACCAACAATCAACATATCATCAACATATAGAAGGAGAATCAGAAAATCACCTTCGGGGTAGTGCTTCACAAATACACAGTGATCTGTATGTGTTTTGTGGAATTGATGCTTGATCATAAATGACTCAAATTTCTTGTACCATTGCCGAGGTGCTTGTTTCAAACCATACAAGCTCTTTTTCAGCTTGCAGATAAGTTTCTCCTTGCCCTTAACCTGGATGCCTTCAGGTTGTTCCATATAAATGTCCTCCTCTAAGTCAGCATGGAGGAAAGCGGTCTTCACATCAAGTTGTTCAATCTCTAAGTCCAGGCTTGCTGCTAGCCCAAGTATAACTCTGATTGAAGACATCTTCACAACTGGAGAGAAAATCTCATCATAATCGACACCCTTCTTCTGACTGAAGCCTTTTACCACCAACCTTGCCTTATAACGTGGTGGTGATCTATCTTCTCTATATTTGAGTTTGAACACCCACTTGTTCTTGAGTGCTCTCTTGCCCTTAGGTAACTCCACTAGATCATAGGTGTGATTCTCATGTAAGGAATTCATCTCATCTTGCATGGCATTGTACCACTCCTTGTTGTGATCTTGTGACATGGCTTCCTTATAAGTTTCAGGCTCTCCCCCATCAGTCAACAACACAAACTCACCGGGAGGATATCGTGAGGAAGGTTGCCTCTGTCTAGTAGATTTTCTCAACGAGCTTCTCCTTGCATGAGGTTGTTGTGGTGGATCATTGTCGTTAGCATCATCATCCTCATCATCATTACCACCACCATCATCATGTCCATTTTCAACATCATTATCATTATCATCAAGATGAGCATTTTCAACATCATTATCATCATGGCCATCATTTTCATGAACATCTCCCCCATGAGCTTGAGGAGGTGGATCAGGAAAAATTGGAGTTAGTGCACTCGTGATAGAAGATAAATCAATCAGAATAATTGTCAATGTCTGATTATGCGGTCTTCAAAGAACACAACATCTCTCGCTTATCACCTTCCTATCAACTAGATCCCATAGTCCTGCACTCCAAACTCGTCTTGAGTACCCCAAAAATACACTGTTTCACCTTCTTATCAAGCTTGGACCTTTCATCTCTAGGAATATGAACAAATGCTCGCATCCAAAGACTCTCAGTGCTTGTAGGATACATCTTTCCCGTCCATACTCTTTGTGGAACATCACCATCAAGTGGAATTGAGGAGAAAGGTTGATTAAGTACACATTGTAAACAAAGCCTCTGCCAAAATGATTTAGATAACTTTGCATGAGAGAGCATACACCTGATTCTTTCATTGATTGTCCTGTTCATTCTCTCTGCAACTCCATTCAACTGAGGTGTCTTTGGAACTGTCTTCTCAAGCTTGATGCCTTGGGCCTTGCAGTAATGCTCAAATGGCCCCCTGTATTCACCACCATTGTCTGATCTAACACACTTGAGCTTCTTACCAGCTTCACGTTCAACTCTGGCTTGAAATTCTTGAAATTTCTGGAGTACCTGGTCTTTGCTTTTCAACACAAAAGCCCACACTTTTCGAGAATGATCATCAATAAAAGTCACAAAATATTGTGCACCACTATGCGATCTAGCATCCATATAACAAACATCAGTATGAACAAGATCAAGTATATTCTTTCTTCTAGAAGGTGGGCGTGTGTGAAATGTTGCATGGTGTTGTTTTCCAGCTAAACAATCCACACAAGGTTTCAAGTTCATACCTGCAACATCAGGGAGGAATTTCTTCTTGGCAAGCATCTGCATGCCTTTTTCACTCATGTGACCAAGTCTCTGGTGCCACAACTCACTAGAGGAATCATCAATTGTGTTGGCCTCTCCAGTACACACCTTAGCTTGCATCACATACAACGAATATTGCTTCGTGGCTCGAGCAACAACCAAGCTACCCTTTGTGACCTTCCATTTACCATTACCAGAATGATTGGTAAAACCTTCATCATCGAGCACGCCAGAAGATATCAAATTCAATCTAATGTCAGGGACATGTCTGACATTTCTCAATACCAGCTTGCAGCCTGTAGATGTCTCTAATATGACTGTACCCATACCAGTGATCTTGGATGAACCATCATTTCCCATCATCACATGGCCAAACTCACCACTAGTGTAGGATGAGAAGTACTCACGACGTGAAGTAAGGTGATATGAAGCACCCGAATCAATCACCCAAGTGCAGTCATCACTGGCGAGGTTAATGCAACCTTGATCACCAATGAGAAATAAATCATCACCTCTTGCTATGGCACTGGTACCCTTATCTTGTGACTGGTGCCCGGAGTTGTCACCTTTCTCTTTCCTTTCTTGGGATTTATCCCGCTTCTTTTTCCTGCAAAATCTTTCAATGTGACCCGGCTTGTTGCAATAATGGCAAATAATTTTGTCTCGGGCCTTGATTTTGATCTCCCCACGGACTTGTGTCGCTCCGAATGAATCCTTGTCTTTGATTCTACCCCTATTAGAATCTTGTGCCACATTGGCTTCTGAGTGCCCAGAAGAGCCCACTAATTTTCTTCTCGAATCCTCATTTAGTAAGGCAACTTTTACCATATCCATAGACAACTTTGGCGTCGAGTTGCTAAGAGACACAAAGAGAGTCTCCCAACTTTCTGGAAGTGTGCAAAGTAGTAGCACGGCCCCAACTCATCTTCAAGAATCATCTCTGTAGTAGATAATTGATTAATTAGTTCTTGGAAGCTATTCAGATGAACTACCATGCTCCCATCATCTTTGTACTTTAATTGCACAATCTTCTTCATTAGAGAAGCCTTGCTCATGACATTTTTCTGCTCATACATAGTAGCGAGCTTTTTCCACAATGTGAAGGCATTCGTCTCTTTACTAACATGTTGTAGCACACTTTTATCAATAAATTGTCTAATGGTGCCGGCAGCCTTACGGTTTAGAACATTCCATTCCGAATACATCACACCCTCTGGAATATGCTCATTTATAATGGGTTCATATAAATCCTTCACATAAAGAATATCTTCCATGAGGATTTTCCAAGTAGAGTAATTTGTACCATCCAATAAAACCATACCAGGCGCATTCACTTTGTCATCCATTTTAACAACACAATCCCACAACCAACCAAGCTCTGATACCAGATTGATGGGGAAAGGGCTCAACAAAACAGTTAACAAACACGATTATATGCGGAAGCAAGTTTCAATCTTTCCCTTCTTGTGTTGTAGAATGAGCAATTCACAAATAACCAAATTACTCTATCAAATATCAAGCAAGCCAAACACCAAACAATCAAAGACACCAAATTTACGTGGAAAACCCCAATGTGGGGAAAAACCACGGGACCGTTAAGGAACGGTACCAAAAACCTCCACTAATCAACCAAGAATACAAGTGGGTACATCAATGTCTTCTCTAGCCTAAACTAGAGGTATTACAAGCATCAAGGATCAACCTTGGAACAACAATTCACCACAAACTCACCAAAATAGGTGGAACAACACAATCATGTAAGTCTCTGATTGCTGGGCTATAACTCGAGATAGGGAGGTCAAAATGACAATCACACCGTTGGATATGAAGAGGAGAGTGTCAGGAACAACATACTAAAATTTGAAGCCGATCGGAGGTCGTTTGGTCGTCGATCGGTGCCAAAAACGAGACTGCAGCACAATACTCTGTTCTTCCTTTTTCTCTCTCCCTTTCTCTGTTTATGCGTGTGTTCTTCTGGCTTTTTATACCCTGCAAAAACAGCCTCCTCAAAATAATTCAACACACCCAAGAAGCTTCCTTTGGAAGCTAACAAAAGAGGGGGAAAAACTTGGGCCTTTTTACCACACATATATTAGCCCACATAATAAATTAGGCCCCAAAAAATTTGTTGGACCCCTTCTTCCATGTAGGAGGGAAATACCCAACATAAATTATATTAATTGAAAATGTTTAATTATCACATACCATAGAAAGTTAGAAATTATTCGTTATGAAATCATTCTTATTTATAAATACAATTGCCCGGAAATCATTTATGAAATCTCGCATCTATACTCTCATTTTCCTGAGGGCTTGAGCGCCGATAATGTGACCCCCAATCCCAATTCTCTCGAGTCTCGGCCATATTCAAATCCTCAACAGTGAAATACAGAACCCTAAAAATTTTCCTTCAAGGTATCGCCCAAATTATTTAATTCTTAGTTTCTTTTAGGTTTTGTTTTTTGCTTAAATTATTGGAGGATATGATGTTGCGACTCACTGATGGAATTTATGATTGTTCATTTGTTATAAACTTGAGATTTTAATTCAAGTTGAATTAGATGCATGATTCATGTCTTCATGATTGTTGTGAAATTGTGATTCAAGTTTAAGCTAGTCGAATTGAATTGAAGTACGTGAACTTGTGGTTGCTGTAATTGGTGTGTATCAAAGTGATAATTTCTAAACCATTTGCTCAAATTGCGTATTGTTTGCTCTAATCTTGCATTTTGCATTTACCTTAATTTGTTCCAAATTTCTAATGAGAATTGTGATTCAAGTTTAATCTTGCATTTTGCATTTTCCTTAAATATAAATACAAAGAACTATAGGAACAAATTATAGAAGCACTAAAAAATGTAACAGAGGCAGATACATAAAATGTGAATCCAAACAAATTAGACAGACAAATAAAATATATGGTTAAAGTTGTAAATGAAAAATAAACTTATGTATATAATCTAATATCTATTTCGGTAAATGAATCAAACAAAATATTATAGATATATAATAATAAAAAACAATTAAAAAATAAAGGAATTAAAAACTAATTAAATATGAACCCAAATAATAAAATAGTCACTCATTATTCCTTGATATGAGAATAATACATATTTAATAATAATGATAATAATAATAATAATAATAATAATAATAATAATAATAATAATAATAATAATAGTGATAGTAGTACTGAATAAAATGTGACAAATTATCAAAATTTATCAATGTCAATATCAATAAATCAAATCAATCAAATAGTACATTAGGGTGCATTAGAACAATTAAAACAATACAGACATACATAGTTGGAAGTCACCTACAACTTTGGCATAAGGATTGATAAGAAAAATTAAACGAAAGTGTTAGTGCATACACATATCATTAAAGTGAATTGGGCTTTCTTTCATCTTATTAATCCTAATTCACTGTTGGCCCCCCAAATATAAACATATCTTAATCTCAACTTTTGATACTTCTTTCAACATGCATTTTCGCATTTTCAACAACAAAATAAAATTATCAATAAATAATTAAATAGCAGAGTTCTGATAATAAACACTCTACATTTGCATTTCCTGTAATCCTTCTTATTTCAGACATTGAGATGATGACCACTGATTTAGGAAATGGTTTGAAACTTGCACATTTTGCTTCGTTATGGTGGATTGATTAAAGATTAGGTTTTTGGGGATTATTGTTGATAGAGGGAGAAAAAAAAAGAAGAGAGAAACTGCATGAGTTAAGTATGAGAGAGGTTTAAGGAGGGGTAGTTATATAGCATTTAAAGAGGGATAGTTGGCCGGTTCAAATGCTATTCTTGAGTTGAATGGGTGGGTGCGTAGCGGGTCTGGCTTGCGAGTAGGTTGGGCAAAATTCAGCAAGAAGCGAGAGTCTGTTCATTGCCATAAGAGGGGCTTGGAAAATTGGATTTGGGTTCCTAAAGTTAAGCATGGTGGTATGATGGTTGGTGATGGTGAGTGTGTGAATTCTCATGCGTCTGATGGATTAGTTACCATCTCTGATCCTCTTCCTTCGGCTGTTCCTAAGGTCTCTAAGTCACCTTATAAAGATGCCCTCTTGAGGGCTCTTTTTGTAGATGATAAGGCTGGTGCTAATACGACGTCTTCTATTGATAGTGAGCGCACTGTTAGTGACCCTTCTGGCATTGCTGTGGAGGAGGTGGTTTCTACACCACTTTGTATCGAGGAGTCCTTGCAAAAGGTTTTCAAAGTCAAAGGTCGGCAAAGAAGAAATGGGGAATTGTGGAACCCAAAATGGAGGTTAGTTAGTAGAGCTTCATGTAAGATCCGATCTTGTGGTCCTAACCGCGGTAAAGGTTCGAAGTTTAAATTTTACTTTAAGTACTTATAAATTGCATTGTAATCTGTGATCCGATTCAAAAATTCGATTATCCGATTCAAAAAATGGATAATTAGTGGATAATTTTCGAAGTTGGCGGATCGGTTAACCGATCCGAGTTTTTCCCCCGGATCACGGATCGGGGGTTGAAAAATACGGATAATCTATTGGTTATCCGAAAATAATTAATTTTCAACTTTGAACCCTTCAAATGTTATTTTTTTTTGTGATAAATTAGTAGTCATTAGCGCAGAAATGTAACACAATACATAAAATTTACAATTTCGAACCTATTAAGGTAAGAAGGACAATGATTATTCTTGTACGAGTGCTTTATAATCCGCGGAATACGGTTATTCGAACCGAAATTCGGTTAACCGAAACTTTTGGATCGGATACAGAACATAAATTCTATTAACCGCCAATTCGGTTAACCGAAAGTCCGGTTAACTGAAACTTTTGAATCGAATACGAATCATGATTTTAACAATTCGAACATACGATAACCTATCCAAATTAATGATCGGATCAATTAACCAATCCATGTCCACCCATACCAATAATTCTTCAATTCTGGATTGAAGCTACTAGATTAGACCCATATGACTCCTCGGACATGGATTTGCAATTTAACATGGATACGTCGCAAACATCCTTACTACGGTACTACCATATAGCTCATAGCGAGGAATTTCCACCATGCTTGTAAAGGCCAATGTCAGACCTGTTTTTCGACTCCCATATAGCTCATCAAACGACATTATTATCTATTTAAATATTTTGATACACTAGAATAACTACTGAGCCATCAAACACCATGCAACAAGTCAAGTTCCATAAAACTATGAACCAAGTACCTGTCATTTTGATTAAATTTTAACCGTTAATTATTCACAAATTATAATGAGTTACAAAATGAATTACCTCCATCGTAATGTCAATTAATTTATAACGGAGGTAGTATGATCATGTTCTTACGAATGGTAAGGTAAGATAACACAATGCAAGGTAAAACAGGGTAAAATTTTACTTTCCTTTATTTTGTAAGAAAACAAGGTCTAAGATTAGGTAAGAAAATGTAAATAAAATACTGGAAGTAATTAAATGTCACATCACCTATTTTTTTATTTTTAAATAAATTATGTGAGTTGAATAAATAAATTTTAAATATAAATTATGTAATAGTATACTCATATTCTTTTGGATGGTAAGTCAAGGTAAATAAGGTAAGGTAAAATTTAACTTACCTAGCAAAAGGAGGATTTTACTTTACCTTTACACACATGCACATTAAAATCAAACAAGTGCACAATTTCTTTTTGCAAATCAAGTCTTTAATTCTGAAATTTTTATACATTTATTTCCTAAAACAATTGTACAAAATTTTCTGTCATTGTCATAGCAAATATATAAAATAGTCGGACTACTTATCTGTCTGTAAAAAGTCCATTACTTTTATACCCGTGCGATGCACGGGCAACATGCCTAGTAGTGTCTGACATTCACAGTAGTAGGTACACTAGGTGTAGTGTTTCAAACCCCTTTTCTTGTCTTTGTTAATTAATTAAGTAATTTATTTTTTCTATTTTTATTTCACTTTATTTTGTTTTATTATTGAAAGTAGCGTTCCATTAATTAGGCATTTGCAAAAAATAAAAAAAAGAGGGGTTTGTTTACAGTCACTTTTATTGTACTAGTCTGGCCAGCGCGTACGACCCGACAATCATAACTGTTTATTTGAAAGAATTACAAAACAACCTTATATTCATAGTTGTTTCTTGAAAAAAAAAATTGTAACGAATTGTTAGATATAATGAATTTGAAATAGGGGGACATTGTAGCCATATGAGCACTGTTACACTATACTTGATACAACAAAATATACAACTCCTACGCATACAAAACCGTGATGATGGATATTTGCGTGTTTAGGCTGGAAGACATACGGACATGCTGCAGAAAGTGCATATCAGCTTAGCAAATTAGGGCGAAGAATTGTGAAAACTGTGTCTTACAGGTCAAATTTGAGCCAGCCTCTGTCAAAGGAGAATAGAAGGGTGATATTGATTTGCAATTTGAGTTTATTCCTGAAAATTTGTCAAAAATGTGACTAAGCGGGTTAAGTGTGAAGTAATCGACATCCATGAAGTGGTGCAAGAAAACACCCCAATAAACAGCAAGACAAGCCCAGTTATTTCTTCAACAGATGCAAGTCCAGAAGAAGCTAGTTCTGAGAAAGATAACAGTGCAATACAATCTTGAGGAGAGGACAATTTAGAGGACAAGCATATGGTTATGAATACACTGTTTAGGAAAACATACACGATGGATTTTCCTTTGAAGACTGTAGGAGGATCAATAGCAGCCAAGATAATGCACCTAATGTGAAGCTACAAGAAGCAGGGTAAGGGAGTCAAATCAAGTATTTTCTCGGTCCGAACAAAATTATTGAAGATTAAAAATACTCGCCAAATAAAACAAGAAAAAACACCTGAAGTTCTGAGTGAAAAGTCATGGAGAGACCTAGCAAAATGAACATGTACCTGATCTGCTGAACGGTCTAATTTGTAGAACCACCTTAGGCCTAATGTGAGAGAAATACTATCCCAACACCAATTTATCCCCCTCCCCCCTCATCCCCTTCTGGGTTTTGGCACTCTATTATACTCTGTTGCTCTCTTTCTTGCTTTCATACCATTGGGAGTATAAATATTCCTTGGTATTGGATGAAGTTGGGTACTTACAAATTCATCACCATGGATGTTCCTATGCAAGAAATCATATCTTATATTTTGCGTGACGTGGTCGTGGTATACTTGAATTTGGAACTGATTTAGTTATTGATGCATAAAGTGGAAGTTGTATTTACTCTTTATTGGATAGCTTATGAATAATACTCTACACTTATATCACAGAGAAAGACAAACATATTATATAGCACGTTGAATGGATCGATGCCTTGAATAACATGTTACTATTTGCATAACTTAAATAAGATGACCAGCAACATGTCGCAAGAACCTAGTAAATCAAGAACAGCTTATGCACTGCACTTCAAATAGTGTAAAAGTAAAAATATAGCATGGGCGAAACAGAAATTGAAGGCGTAGAAAATTAGAAACATTTGACGGCAAGCTAAACCTTGCTAATTAGTTAAAGAAATGTGACAAGGTTGAAAGAAACCATAAACACCACCCCTGCAATCCTCACTCTCTAATTGGAAAGAATCATGCGTTAAAAGGGAAATGGACAAGTTCTAACACTCAGTAGACCTAAGTTAAAATGAAATTGAACTCCAATTTGAAGCCTACTTTTGTCCTCCTAATCCACATGACAGAAGTCAAAATGAAATTGAACTTCTATTTGGCACCTACTTGTCTCCTAATTATAAATTGATATTAAACAAGTTCCAACAACAGCCTAAATGAAAAGAAAAAAAATTCTAGAAAATGCTCAAAGGAGACAACATGGGGGTAATGTCCATAGTAATCGTACAACAACTGTCATAATGATATAAGCTAAGTACTGAAATGTAAGAAGTAGAAAGAAGGTCAACCTGCAAAGTTTCAACAATCCCATCTACTATTATATCAGGTTCACTTAAAGCCTCATTTCCTTGAATATTAACTACAATGTCATATTTCTGGTTAAGCTTCTGAAGTGCTTCACTTCCTGCAAGCCTGCAACGCTCAGCACATAGCAATAGGTAATATGAGCATGAGACACCCAAAGATTATCTGAACTGCTTGCTATTAAAATAAAATCAGGAGGGAGGTTGTAGGCAGATTACCGTTTCAGCAAGAGTCTGAATCATTATCACATCAGCACCGAATCCACGACAATAATGAGCAATCTTCTTATTATCTGTAGCCACAACCGAAGAAGAAGAAGAAGAAGAAAAAAAAAAACGGGAGAAAATTGATCATGAAAAGATAACATGTTCTTCATATACTGACGTAGGATGCTCACGAGCAGTTCCTACATTGGGAACTTAACAAAATACTCAATTAATCCAGTTCAATTGATTCATGATTGTACTCAATACATAACCTAGAAGGCTAGGAACCTCACGAAAGAAGGAAAGTAAACAACTAAAATATATAAGTTAAATATGTAATATCTATTTCGAATATCCCAAGTATATCTAAGTATAAGTAAGAATATGTTACTAATCCATTAAATTTGCAACAAAAGATGTCTAAATTTCCTACATTTTATCCTTCTACTACCATTACTGTCCATCATGTACAAACATGTATGTTAGTATTATGAGCCCTAATTCAAGAATGCAGTACATTTCCTGTAAAGCTTATGAGCTCAAGCAAAATAATGCAACAAATAAAAAGCACTGGGAAAAAATGCGATAGACACATGATCCCTACTCCCTAGAACAAGAATAGAATAGTGATATGCCATTGCAATAGATTGTGTATACATGCATGCTTATCTGAAAAACAAAAGCGTTAACTGTGAGCATACTACGCTTTACAAAGAAAAGTTCAGGAGAAAACTGTTGAAATGGCCCAAATTCACAAACTAAATAGGAAATGTAGGATTGATAGCTAACTATCTCAGTAGAATTGCAGATCTAATATAAGAAAATCTACATCATGCGAACTTGGCGAATCGCACTTTTGTGCTTAAAAGAATTAGCTCCAACAAGGCCTCATGAGGTTGTACAAGCATTCCTGTATACTCTGCCACCTTAAGAGAAAACAGAAGGGCATGGTATTAATTGCAAATATGCCCTATGTTCAAGAAAATAGAAAAAGGCATAAACTTTTATAAATACCATCTTGCTGGCCTTCCTAATATGCTCTATCCGAATCCTTGTGTAAAGACCCCCAAGTGATTGCCCGTGCCACTTTCAGGTAATGACAACCTACTCTTCAAAGGGGAAGATAACAGACATATTAAATGTAAAAATAACCAGAAACTGAATTTGCTATCAAACATACGAGGACAAATCTCTAGGGAAGCATTTCTGGCTCGTTTGTTGATCCCATTCATAGTTACCTCCAATTGTCTTGCACACGCACATGCCCCCGGAATTGAGACTGAAAAGATAAGCCACATTTTTATTTTCATATTCTTATCAAAATAAGACAACATGAGCAACTAATAACTAATATGCAGCTACTGTGTTGACAGTAGAAATTAAGGCCAAGATTGTTCTGCTAGTGAGTTCAGATGATGACATTCTAAGTTCCATGAGTCTTTTCCTTTAACTCGACGATCAGTTGTCCAAACTCACTGGGGATTGTATAACAAACAGTATAAGGTATGCTCAGAGTAGCAGCACCAGCTTTAATAATTTCCTCTGGTATATAATACAGAAATTCCCAATCTGCAGACTTGCAACAAAACATAAATTACATTTAACAAAATAAAAAATATGTGTAAACAATTGATATTTTACATGATGAAATTGTGTAAAAAATTGATAAAGTTCTCCTTTTTTCCTATGTAGAAAAAAAAATTGATAAAGTTAAAGCATAGACGAATTTTACAATAATATTGATAAATTTAGGAAGAATTTCATAATAATATTGATGGATTTCTTTTTTGTCAAATTTGAAACCTTGGAGGTCAAAATACACAAAATTTAGTATTGTTTGCACATAGGAAGTTGTATAGAAATAATATTTATCCAAATAACAATACGTTATACTAATTTCAATTAATCACTAAAAATGATTTATATGACAAATCCATATGTATGACAAAATTCATGTTGCACAAAGAATTTGATCGAGTCAATTTTAGTATGATTGGAGATGAAGGGATTGAATTAAACAAAAAATTAGCATATTGCAGGATCTTATGGCCCAAGATAGAAGGGCCTCCCTTGTTTCCCTAAATTAATCTTGCTTTATGAAGCTTTTTCATATTTACTTGTCCTCTAAATCCAACTTAGCCCCCACTTACTATAAGCATGAAGATTATCACTTGAATAACTATTAACTGGGCATCAAATGCAATATAACTTCTAATTGAACTCATTCTTTATACATAAGAACTACCACAAATTTAGACATACATGATGGAACAACACAAGAAGTCAGTAGAGAAAATTTAGAAGCAGCACAAGATGACAACACTCAATTTTTTTATTTTTTTTTTTAGAAAAAAAGCAGAACCCCGCGTACACAAATAAATAAATATCTATGCTTGTATTTATCCCCAATTCCCCATTGCTAATTACATGTATGATAAATAGATGAAAAACATAGGTCAATTTTCATATAATGGTTGATATATAAGAATCCCATAAAGAGTAAAACATAAAAACAATTCACTAATGGCTGGCAATAGCTTTTCCAACTCTTCTCATCAAAACCAAAATTGAAATAGTCAGTTGTACCAGCTCCAAGAAGAATCCAAGGCTTCTGATCTAACATATCAATATCTACATCTAAAATGGTCCCGAGAAAAAAGGGGGGTATATTAAAAATTAGTTCTTAGAAGATGCACTACTTTGTAGTATAATGATGTTGATCTCCCTCCATCTCATCGTAACAGAGTTCCCAAATGAGGCTATATATCGAGGCAGAACTTTAGGAACGGATATGAATAAATTCTCACTTGTTCTAACTCTTAATCAATCATGGATAGTGAATTCTGAAAAGTATATAAGGCAACAATATTTTTGAAATTTAAAAGCTTGAGGAAGTCTCACTCAAAACATCTCATAAATCAGTGTCATCTTATAGGACTAAAATCCAATGCACCAATAACAGTATTTAAGTTGAGGAAAAATGCTGAAAATAGGCAACTCGTGCTTATCAAGACACAATAAAACTGAGAAGGACTAAACATATTTTGCAATAGGATAAATAGTACGAGTAATCCTTGTGAAATGTACTTACCTCATAATGGTCCCTTTTACTGATATCGCTAAATCCGTAACTTCTCATGTCAGAAGAACACGTATCCCAAGTTCGCCACTCTATCTTGTGAATGATCTTCCAATGCTACACTACCCTATTAAAATCACCAAACCATAGTAAGAGATGCATAAATATACAGAAACTTTGATATAATCAACAACAATCCAAAAACAAGGAGAGTATCTTTCACCTTCTGCAAGGTATTTTCTCTTCAAAGTACACTATTGAGCTAGTTTTAGTTATGACCTTTGTCGCACAATTAATAATCAACATCTACATATTGAAGATATATATGTCATACCTGAAACCTTTGCGTGGTTTTTTTTGTTTGGGGGGGCTACCATTTAGGTTCTCTAACTCCATTGACCCATGACCAAAATTACACCAAATCAATTCCTCATAACTCTCCGCCCTTGCGTGGAGCATAAAAGGGGAGGGAGAGGTTTGATTTAGAGAACCTCACCCTATGTATGAACATGGTGAGTCCTGGAAGGCATTGCATTCTTTTAATAATTAAAAAGAAAAACTAATTATAATGACATCAGCAGGGGCAATATTGTAAACTAAAAGTGGGACACTTGAACTCCTTGCTTTTTATAATTGTATAGATTAATTGAGTGACGCCAGATTTTTTTTTCTTATTCGTGTTATTTATGCATCTTAGTCCATAAATTAATTAGTATTATCACTTAATTAGTTTGCTAATTTTTTGTTCGTTTTTATTTGACACTACCATTGTAACACCCCGAATATATGGATAAAGTGTGGCTTAAGAGGATTGAATGACTACTTATATCACCAAGATGCACCTTCTTTTATGGTAGCTCATCCGTTGGGAACTCCTCAGTTAAGCGTGCTTGGCTGAGAGTAGTCAAAGGATGGGGGACCTCATGAGAAATTTTCCCAGGCAGCGTGTGAGCGAGGACGAAGCACGCTGGAAAGACTCGTGGTGATTTGTGGGGCCAGTCAGCTATCCTTGAAGCAGTTATTGGTAATGTTTGCGATCCGGGAGGGGCCGGGGGTTTACAACCGTCTTCGTGGGATCGACCCGTATTTGCCAGACTACATTAAAAGTGGACACCGTGCGCTTGCGGTCAACATTTTCAGAATCAACAAGTTCTCGGCACTGTTGTCGAGGACGGTTAGTCTTCGATTTACCTACTTCTATTTAGCAAACTTATTATCCTGTTTCTTTAGTTTTTTTATTGTTATTATTTTATTTTTTGTTTGTCTTCTTTATTTAATTTTATTCAATAGTTAGATTAAACCACTTTTATTGCTTTATAGTTTTCAAAAAAGAATTAACTATAGGTGTTGGACATTGCATGAGTGTTTGGGTTAGAACTCCTAAAAGAAGAAGACTCACTAGGGTTGAACTAGAACCTAAACATGATAAAATGGCTAAAGAACAAGGAAACCAGAAAGCTCTTAATGAGATTTTTTTACCCTCCTCGCTCGACAATACCTTCATGTTTTAATGTTCCTAATATGGGTAATAATGTTAGTCTTGAACTGAAACCACACTTGTCACACCCCGAACCCAGGGTATGACAGACGCCGCACACCTGTAGGGCAAGATCCCACAAGCGTGCAAGGCTCAAAAGACAAAAACGAACCCAAAGTACGAAAGTAGATTTAACTTGGAAAAGAGTCCTTGATTGAACAATGAACTAGGGAGGATACTTAAATACACAGTGGAGGCTACAGGAGAAAATAATGAGATGTTCTTCCAAACTAACAAAAAACCAAATCAATAATAGAAGCCTTATCCCACACAATCACTTGGCTCACTATGCTTCACTGTGCAACTCTGATACCATAAAGAACTCGAACACTACCAAAAAGTCAATAATCGTAACCTGAAAAAATAGGAAAATGAAAGGATAAGCTCGAAAGCCCAGTAAGTAGCATAACACCCCCTTAGCTGGGTTAGGCATGCGGCTAAAACATAGGTTGGGTCAGAGTTAATAAATAATTTAATAACAAAATATGACTGGGTTTTCCAAACACTTTTAATTAGCTCAGAAATCCAAAACATACGATAGTATATATTCATCAAATGATTTACTAATAGACTAACACAAAGTATCAAAACATAGCAATCAAAATCACAAAACACAATTTGGGGCTAAGGCCACTACTAGCCGAGTGGTATGGGCAACAGAAACAACTATTGACCCAGTGGCGGGGCAACAAACACCATTGTTGACCCAGTGGCAGGGCAACAAAAATTCGGGCCCAACAGAACACATACACATATCAGAATACACAATAGCGCACATACAAGTCGATCGACAGGTCCAGTGCATACCTTAACTGGCTAAGGCAGAAGACATAGCCCAAAAACAAAACCAACAAAACCAGTAACTTGAGTAACAAAACGTACACACAGTACTCAGTCAAGTAATTTCAAATAACAATAAATTAAACCAACCAAAATCACTTAGAGGCGGAAAGTTCAAATAATAAAAAACCAGAACTATTATTCGAAATAGCTACTTTGCAAATAACTCAGTTAAATCATCACAAAACGTCAGTTGGTATATAAAGGCAAAATATAAATACAACTTATAAAAAATCATCACTAAAATGCTCACTTTGTAAATACATAAATCAATACCGAGTCGATCAAATCTTTCTGACATAAATATAAGCAGAAAATAATATACTTAAACAATAGCATGCCAACCCGATTTACTATAATCACATTACGAAAAGAACTTTACAAAATAATATTTTGGGCATGAAGGAAGACTAAAAGAATATCACACCACTTACCTAGACAACGAATGACCTACTCCAATGAAACAGGGTCACCTATAATTTGTTGGAGAAAAATTAATACATAACTACCCCACAAAATATCAGTATATCGTTACAAAAATACTCAAATGCTAGATTATAACCCTCTTGTTTGACATGGTATTCTAAAAATCTAAAGATAACGATATATAGAGCCCTAAGGATCGGTTAAAAGCATGAACACTAGTATCAAATTAGTTGAATAAGGAAAATTAGAATACCAAACAGTTCAATGAATGAACCCTACGTATAAGCGAGGTGTCACAGAATCACGAAGAGGAAGAGGTGAGATGTAGTGATGAGAACAATGAGTTTTTTGGAAAAGGTCACCACAATAATGAGGAGATTGAGCATGACACATTGGAAGAAGGGGAATTAGTTTCAGTTAGTATTGAGGAGAGTGAAAATATGAAGAAAGCAACACAAAATGAGAACCAAGGGGAAGTCAATCAGAGAGGTGAGAGTTCTGAGGAGTTTCAGAGGAGGGTTGACAAGATGGAAACAATAATAGGAAGAAATATTGGTATTAAGTTTCTCAAGGAAATTGAGGTCAGTCCCATGTTCTATGGGGAGAAAGGCAACAAAAGCAAAAAGGGGAAAAGAGGAGGGAGAGCTGGAGAAATAAGGAAGGGAAGAGAAGAAATCATAATAAAGAGAGGAAGAGAAGAGTTTGAGAGGAGGTTAGGGCTATCCACACAAAATGAGGCTGTGCAAGGTTGTAGGATGGGTTGTAGAAACTGGTGGGTGTTGGTTCAGGGATATTTGCTGGGTTGAAGGGGGTGTATGGAGGTTGCAAGATTTCAAAGTCAAATTGAGAACAACAGAAAGCATACAAAGAAGAGATGCAAGTTGACTTTGAGTGATTGCAAGGCATGGAAGAAATTGGCTTGTCTCAAAGTGGGTCTGAGTTATACAAAGAAATTGGCACCTTAATGTGATGCAAATGGATGCAAAGGGAGTCATTTGTTATCTTGATAAAATGTGCAGGGACCGTATTATAGTGGTATTGGTGCTGAAAAAGCCTTTGGAATGAACATTGTTGATTCAGTCAGTTCTGCTGGTGGAATTTCTGCAGGGACTACAATGGGAACTGCTCGTTACATGTTGGAGAAGATTACTGAGATTGGTGGAGATTGTTGATTCCATTAACCTAACATCAGTAGAATTTCAATTGTTGGTGAACATTACGTTTTGAAGAGGATTACTGACATGGTGGAAGCTTTGAAATGAAAAGGCAAGGATGGAGCAACAAGGGATGAGCAACAGAACAAGGTGCATTCTGGCCGAAACAAGGAAATATGAATGGCTGAAATGAAATCTAGGGCACAATTGATTGGGTGATTCATGTAGTGGGCCTATTCTATACATATGGTCCACTAGTTGTGGTAAGTGGGCCATATTTCTCTGTGTTATGTGATAGTAGAAAGATTCTGAGGTTGTAATACCCATTTTTTTTTTGGGTTGGTGCTTAAGGTAGCATGATTAAATTTAGGCCATTGGCCGTAATTATCGAAGAAAAAAAATAAGCGATCGATAACTTTGCTACCATTGGGAATTATGGTATTGACCTTATTTTCTTTCTTAACCAACCTCCTTGATTTGCCATCCTAATTAGTCAATTAAAGAATAACTCCATTACTACACTGGCACATACTAATGACCGACATTTCTAGGCAATGGTGCTAAAACCCTAGGTTGCCTAATTCACCGCAATATCACTTTATTAACAAGAGATCATCAAGAATCATCATCTTGCTTCTTTTTTTTCGTTCTTTTTCCCACATTGATTCCTTCACCTATTAACCGTCGCATGGTCATCATTGATATTAATTAAAACTCCTACCACTCCACTATCAAAAATTTGGATAATTTGATACTCTATGTAATCAAGATCTCGAATATCCGCAAAGCCCCAACACTATTGAATTATAAGTGTCGCTGACCAAGTCAATCACAAAGAATACAGTATAACCGTCTAACAATTGAATGACTAACACCATAATAATATATTTGCACCAAGGGAGAAATTAAAATACTAACCTTTAAAATTTTTTTTGGATGAATTCACTCTTCCTTCCTTAACCCTCTATTTCTCCTTGGCCGACGGTAGAGAACACTATATTATTTGCTGAGGATGTAGGTATATATATAATTAGGAGAACTAGGGTTTAGAGTTAGACTCCGCCTAAAATTGGGAAGAGACTAAATAAATAAATAAATAAATAAACCTCCTTTTTTTTTGGAAGACGGGGTTTCACAACACTATACTCAAATGCTTCCTAAATTGACTGGAACTGAAGATGCTTATTTATTTTTGAGTGAATTTGAAGATGTGCTATGATGCATTTTCATAATGTTTCTATTGATGTGGTTTGGCTGAGATTTAATCCTTTTGCTCTGAAAGATAATGCTAAGAAATGAATGTACAGTTTGTCTGCTAAGTCTATTGCTACATTGATGTATAACGGGATCAAAGATTGGATCTTCATCGATTACACATCAATGTACACGTGCAACCTGTCAGAAAGGGGGATGCTTCACGCGAATTAGGGTTTATGGAAGGGAATTTCACGTGAAAGACAGGATCTTGGAAGGCTTTTATGACGTGAGGTCTTTTGTGGAGAAAGTATGAGAAGGGAGAATTGGGAGAGATTGACGTGAGAGAGAGGGAGAGGGTTCTTTTGGCGTGAGGCCTTTGTGAGAGAGAGGGAAAAATGGTTGCTTGAAAGTAGGGAATTAGTTAGAGGAGAGAGAGGGAGTTTATTGGAGATATTTTGTGAGAGAGAGAAGTAGGGAAGTTTGAGAGGGAGAAGTGTGACATTGGGAGAGGGTTTGAGAGTATTGTGAGAGTTGCTTGACTAGCCTTAGGGTTAACTAACTAGATAGAAATAATCGGGATAGTTCAAGGGATCCTATCTTGATACAGAAAGCATGAATAGAGCATCTATAGGGTAACTTCCGTCTTGAAAGTTATTTGGCGCTTTTATACGATATCCGCGATTTCTCTCGAGTTGTAATCCAATACACAAATCAATTGGTTCTGTCAAGCTAGCTATATGCTGTGTATTGTCAACCCTAGGGCTAACTTGACCTTTAACCTAGTTATAGAAACACCTTCTAGGTTCAGGATTCAAGCTCTTTCTAAATCACTTGGTTGCCAAACCAAGATACAATAGAAGAGATTAACGCGGTTCTCACAAAACACTCAAGGGGTAAGCTAAAAGCTTGATTCTATTCATGGTTATAAATTGAGGTGCCTTTGAAAGGCTACAAGCCTAGCTATTTATACTAAAACAATCCTATATGGGCTGGGACTCTAGACTTGGCGTGCAAGCCAGTCAGAATAGACTAGGATTACTCCTACTTGGCGTGCAAGCCACGATATCCTAGATCTAGACGCCTATTTATGCTATCTCCTCCTTGGATTAGGACTTCTTATCTTAAGAGGAGTTATTTACATCAATCTTATCCTAGTAGGACTTGGCTTTCCTAATCCAAGATGGATTAGTTACAAAATAAGCCAACTTTATCTAGGAGAACAAATCTTGGCGCCAAAGCAATCTTCCACACGCCTATCACACACACACCACACCTTCTAGAACATTCTAGAACATCCTAGAACATTCTAGACTAATCTAGACTCCTATGACTTGATTCTCAGGTTTATATATCTCACTTGGCATCGTACATGACTCTAAATAATATGATAATAATATAAATCACACTAAAAACAATTAAAAGCTGAAAATGTGAAGTATACATCTAAAAGACCAAAACCGTGAAATTCAAAACTGAAATGATCAAAATGTGAAATTCACTCTGGACTTTGAGGTGGGCCTTGGACGTGTACTAGGCGTGATCTGGGCTTCATCTAGGATGTTTGGACATTTTCTTGGAACAAACTGCACTCCATATGCGTGGGCCTGTGGGCCTCCACATTGTATCCTTCTTCTATGGCCCGTTCTACCTCCTTGTAAACATATTGGATCTCTTGATTTGGGCCTGGTGTGGGTTGATTTCCATCATACATGGGATGATTTTGTTAAAGTCTTCTTGCGTAAATATTTTCCTAATGGCAAAACTGTAAAATTGAGGAATGAAATCAATCAGTTTGTTCAGTTAGATAGGGAACCATTTTGGCGTTGCATGGATAGATTCAAAAACTTGTTAGCCCTGTGTCCCCACTATGGTCTCGAACAATGGCGTCTTTCCCAAATTATTTATGAGAGTCTAGACCAACAGACTAGAACAATGCTAGAATCTACGTGTCAAGGTGGCTTCTTATCTAAGGATCCTAAAGCGGCATGGGAATTTCTAGAAGATCTAGCTAAAAGAACATTGCAATGGGAGACCACTAGGGATGATAGTTTAAGCTCTAGAATCGCCAGTTCCAAGGGGGGTATGCATGTGGTGTCTGACTTGAGCCATATAGAGTCTAGGTTTGCAGCTTTATAGAACCAATTAAGGGAGTTGACCACCTGGAGCGTTACGGTATGCGTGGAGGGATGAAGATTAGCTTGAGTTGATAAATGAAGTTCAATCGACCAAAAGCTTGAGCACCCAAAGGAAGGATATGACCTTGTGGCAAGGTAATCCACAACCCAAGGCCTAACACCTCACCATGATTATCATAAAGGATAAACCACCAAATAATCTATAAAGGAATGACTTGAAACACCACCAAATCACTTGGATAAAGTAATCAAGATTTGAGGAAAACTTAGGGAAACCTTAATACATGCCAAAGCATAACATCAATATTCAGCAAAAAACTGCCTTGGGAAATGGGAAAATAAGCTATTTATACTAAACAAAATATAGGCCAAAACTCAGCAAAAAACAAAATAGCGGGCGCGTGTCGCCGGGGAAGTCGCGGGCGTGACGTTGGCTGTCGTGGGCGTGACTGCTCTCTGTCCGCCACAACTATCGCTGACTGACTTGGGTCACGGGCGTGAAGACCGTCTGTCGCGGGCGTGAAGTTCCTGGCGCGGCCGCGACTTTCTTCTGTCTCGTTCCCTGACTGTGCCAATTCAAGATGTCGCGGGCGCGACGTTGCGGGTAGCGGCCGCGACGCCCAGCCAGCTTGCACTCGCGATTGTGACAGCTGTGACTCGGGCGCGACAGGTGCCTGTTTGCTCTGCCGCTTCTTCACCTTAGGTTTTGTCAACTTGGGCCTCATCCGAACCCCTTTACCTTGTAGCTCTGCATCCTAGGACGGTCCCGGGTTCCACTTGAAGTGGGTTCCACACTCGGTGCCGATCAAACCATGCCTCCAGGGTCCCGGGTCCACCTTGAAATGGACTCCACACCCGACATTGGAGTTATTTTCATCGTATTTCACGGAGGGGGTGCGGGTCGGTTTAGCGATTATGAATTTCGAGGATCGGGCCCCATCCTGATACGCTCCATTCTCCCCCTCTTGAAAAAGAGTTGCTCTAAACTCTTGGGAGTTAAAATGAAGGCTCGCTCTAGGGTTCGACCACCCATTACATGAATCCTCCAACAAACCAATCATGACCACACTATAAACTCCACCTTGCTTGAAGAAATAGGAATTCTTGAAGACGTTTGGGGGTGAAGGACAAAGGATAGAAGGATGAAATTTTTGTGGAGCTAGGGAACACTCAACCTCACTAAGCTTGCTACTCGATAAAGACAAAGCTAAGGATCGCTTGCCCTCACCAAGAGCACACTCATCTCGTGTTTCGCTCGAAAGGAGAAGGTTCCTCAACTCATTTCCCACCCAGGTTTTGTTTTAATGTGGGTTTAAGGGATTCATGCAATCAAGGCCAAGCAAATGATCCTCATTCAACACACAATCCCACAAACATTGCATCTCGAACTTCCAATAGTTCCCAACCAATAACGAATCCTCAAATAACTAATGTCGCCCAAATATCATGTATGGCATATTCAAATAGTTCACATCACAACGACCAACATGCAAGCAATATTCATTGATGGATGACACAAACGACGAGCTCTTTAACATTGGTTTAACTAGAATCATAGTATCATCAAACTTAAATTTGTCACTAGGCACCAAACGAATACCAAGATTTCTAGCATGCCACTCAAAACATAGTGAATTTTCGATTGAGGACATTACATGCTCATCATAAAACTTATCACGCCAACAAACATCATCAAACAACCAATGTCTCCCAAAGATCGTGCACGACTCACACAAAGACTCTACTCCACAATTTCCATATTTCAAGCATGATTCAATAAATTTCAAAGGAGAGCCTTCGGTTACCTTATTCTTCCCATGGAGAAGAATTTGAGTGCCCACGCATGGAAGGGAATGGGAGTCATTGCCATGGTTGCTTAATTCCTCGATCGGTGGCAATGATAGAATCAAAGGAGCTACTTCGTGGGCTTCTTCAACAAGGGTAAGAGGAAGGGCGAGGTCGACGTTAGCATCCTCCTCTTGGCTTGGAACTTTATCAAGCTCATTATGTACTTCAAGTAGCTCAAGAGGTTTCCCTTCTACGGCCTCAAGGACAACGATCTCGTTCATTGAACCTTTATCTTTCTCAAGTTTTTCAATATTTTCAAGTGTGAAAGGGAGGTTTTGCTCGACAACTTCTTCCACAATGTCACTTGTTTGCTCTTCCACACCAAAAGATTATTCACTCCAAGCTTCAACCATAGCCATTTTCGGACATTGCAAAGCATCCTGTCCCACACGTCTACATCTGACACATTTTTGGGACGTAAAGGTCGTTAGCGGGGAATAGTAGAATGGCTTCTCAATCGTTTCCCGTCGACGATGGTGTCGAGGCGAACCTCTATCATCGTCACTCAACTTGTAGGAGGGAGGAGGACGGATACGGATTCGAGTGGACCTCCTTCGTTCGTCTCGGGGTGGACATCGACGTTCTTGGATGAGTTTGTCCATCCGCGCAATAAGTGCTTACATGTTGCGCTCGGCGGTAGAGAACAGATTGTCAAGAGCGGTGGTGAGTCGGTCCCCGAGAGCTTGATATTGAGAACTACGGTGTCGGCTTGATTCCTTTCGTTCGGAACTATGTTCATCATCCATATCGAAGGAAGGATGAAGGATGGTATGTGTTTGGGAATATTTTGTGGAGTTTGGGGTTTTTTGTGGTTGGCTAGTTTTTAACTAAGGGTTCTTTGTGTTTTTCTCACTTGGGAATTTTATCGAACACCTTGCGGGCACTAATTTACAACTTCACCTTAAAGCTCCAAAAGGCTTCAAAAACACCAAATACAAACACAATACAAAGTATTCCAATACTCTTGAATTGCAAAGGGAATGGGGAACACCAATATTTGCATACAATCCACAAAAACCAACACTAGAGAACACACTAGCAAGAACAATGGAAAAAACTCAACCTAAATGAAAAACCAAAGCTCTGATACCAAATGGAGCGTTACCGTACGCGTGGAGGGATGAAGATTAGCTTGAGTTGATAAATGAAGTTCAATCGACCAAAAGCTTGAGCACCTATAGGAAGGATATGACCTTGTGGCAAGGTAATCCACAACCCAAGGCCTAACACCCCACCAAGATTATCATAAAGGATAAACCACCAAAAAATCTATAAAGGAATGACTTGAAACACCGCCAAATCACTTGGACAAAGTAATCAAGATTTGAGGAAAATTTAAGGAAACCCTAATACATGCCAAAGCATAACATCAATATTCAGCAAAAAACTGCCTTGGGAAATGGGAAAACAAGCTATTTATACTAAACAAAATTTAGGCCAAAACTCAGCAAAAAATAAAAAAGCGGGCGCGTGCCACCGGGGAGGCGCGGGTGCGATGTTGACTGTCACGGGCATGATTGCTCTCTGTCCGCCACAACTGTCGATGACTGACTTGGGTCGCGGGCGCGACCAGGTCTGTCACGGGCGCAAAGACCGTCTGTCGCGGGCATGAAGTTCCTGGCGTGGCCGCGACTTTGTTTTGTCTCGTTTCCTAACTCTGCCGATTCGAGATGTCGCGGGCGCGACGTTGCTGGTAGCTGTTGCGACGCCCAGCCCAGCTTGCACTCGCGGTTGTGACAACTGCGACTCGGGCGAGACGGGCGCCTGTTTGCTCTGCCGCTTCTTCACCTTGGGTTTTGTCAACTTGGGCCTCGTCCGAACCCCTTTACCTTGTAGCTCCGCATCCCGGGACGGTCCCGGGTCCCACTTGAAGTGGATCCCACACCCGGTGCCGATCAAACCATGCCTCCAGGGTCCCGGGTCCACCTTGAAATGGACTCCACACCCGACATTGGAGTTCTTTTCATCGTGTTTCATGGAGGGGGTGCTGATCGGTTTAGTGATTATGAATTTCGAGGCTCGAGCCCCATCTTGATACGCTCCACTACCCCTCAACCAAAAAGCAATACATGCTCTTGTTGCCAATCCTTAGAGCATACCTTGAGTGCCTTTCCTCATTATGCTTACCAATTGTCAAATGCAACTAAGCAAGTGAACATGGCCTACTAAAAACCAAGAAATGACCCTTTTGCCCCGACCTACAACCCAGGGTGGCGTAATCACCCTAACTTCTCTTGGGTCAAGGTCAAAACTTAGGAGGACCTAGCACATAAACTGGAGGGTTTCATGGAAACGCCTCACCCCAACCAACTCCTACCCAAGGGCAACCCAAACCACCTCTTATCCTAGTTGCTCATACGTAACAACCTCCGGGTTATAATGAGATTGATAAAAGATTTAATAATCTCTAAAGATCCCAGAATAGCTTAGAGAAGGCAATGAGGACCATAGCCGAACAATTGTCTCAACTAGTCGTTGTTAGTAGGGAAAAAGGGATCTTTCCAAGTCAACCCGAGACCAACCCGAATGTAGCTTCATCATCTACACGCCCACCAGTCCATGATAATAATGTGAAAAAGTCAATGCAATCACCTCACTTAGGTCAGGTCGTTTAGTTGACAATGATGTGCAAGACCTTGTGGATGTGCCCATTGAACTTTCTCCATCTCTTCCCTCATCTCGTGTCACTAACTCTGTTAGTAAGGGTACTACTGATGGCACCATAGTTGATGTTCCTCTTCCCTCACAACCTGACTTAGATGAACCTAAGGGGGATAAGCAAGATGAAACTAAAAAGGGGGATGATGTGCCTGCAAATGCTAAGCGGGTTCACAAACCTGCTATTCCTTTCCCAAGTAGGCTAAAGAATAGGAAGGACCAGACCCATGTTGATAAGATCAGAGAGAGTTTCTCTCAAGTCAAAATCAACATTCCCCTTCTTGATGCAATCCAAAAAATGCCTCCTTATGTTAAGTTCTTGAAAGAGATGTGCACCACTAAAAGAACAACTCAAGTCCCAAAGAAAGTTCTTAGCCTCTAATGTGAGTTCCATCATCTCATACCAAATCCCACCCAAGTTTAAAGACCCAGGTTTCCCTACTATTTCTATAGTCATAGGTGACCAGACCATCCATAGAGCCTTGTGGGATTTGGGTGCAAGTGCTAACCTACTTCCATATACTATGTCGAGGTTGGGGTTGGGACAGTTAAAACCTACCCATGAGATCATTTATCCCATTTCTGATAGTGAGTGGGTAAGCCCTGTTCAAGTTGTACCTAAAAAGACCGATGTCGCCGTGATTAGGAATGACAAGAATGAGTTAGTTCCCACTAAAGTCCAATCTGGGTGGCAAGTTTGTATTGACTATAGGAAGTTAAATGCTGCTAGTAGGAAAGACCACTTCCCTCTACCTCTTATGGACCAAATGCTCGAGAGGTTAGCTGGACATAGTTACTATTGCTTTTTGGATGGATACTCTGGCTACACCCAAGTTTCCATAGCACCTGAGGACCAAGATAAGACCACGTTCACCTGTCCTTTTAGTACTTTTGCCTTTAGGAGAATGCCCTTTGGTCTTTGTAATACTCATGCCACTTTTCAGCGTTGCATGATTTCTATATTTTCTGATATGATTGAGCAATGCATTGAAGTGTTCATAGATTATTTTTCTGTGTTTGGTTCCTCATTTGGTAACTATTTGGCTAATCTGACTAAGGTTTTAGAAAGATGTAGGGAGAAAAATCTGACTCTAAACTGGGAGAAATGTCATTTTATGGTTAAAAAGGGAATAATTCTTGGGCATGTAATTTCACATGAAGGGATTGAAGTTGATAAAGCCAAAGTTGATTTGATTTCCAATCTTCCCCCTCCCACTTGTGTGAAACATGTTAGGTCACTTTTAGGACATGCATGATTTTATAGAAGGTTCATCCTGGACTTTAGTAAAATTCCTAGGCCCTTGACCAATGTTTTAGCTGAGGATGTGCCTTTTAACTTCTCGGAAGAGTGTTTGAAGGCATTCACTCGGATGAAAGAAGCCCTGACTTATGCCCCTATCTTACACCCTCCCATATGGGGATAGCCCTTTGAGCTGATGTGTGATGCTTCTGACTTTGCTGTAGGGGTTGTCTTAGGACGACGTATGGATAAGAAACCTCATGTCATATATTATGCCAGTCATACTCTGAATGTAGCCCAATTGAACTATACTGTGGCTGAGAAAGAGTTTTTGGCAGTTGTATTTTCTTTTGAAAAATTTTGTCCCTACTTGATTGGCTCTCGTGTGATTGTTTATACTGACCAAGCTGTGCTTAAGCACCTTCTCTCCAAGAAGGATGCAAAGCCTAGACTGCTTAGGTGGATTTTGCTTTTGTAGGAATTTGATTGTGAGATTCGAGATAGAAAAGGTTCTGAGAACCTGATCGCGGATCACCTATTCCGAATCGCTGTTGAAAATCAGAGTGAGTCCTCTATTTCTGAGTGCTTCCCTGATGAGCAGCTCTCATGGTCTAATCTAAACCATGGTATGCTGATATTGTGAATTACTTAGTGACTTGTGAGGTACCCGTAGGCTGGAACAAGCATGACAAGGACAAGTTCTTTTCTTTGGTAAAGTTTTTCTATTAGGATGATCCTTGTTTAAGTATTGTTCTGACCAGATTTTTAGGAGATGTATCCTTGATAATGAGATTAGAAGTGTCTTATCATTTTTTCATGACCAAGCTTGTGGGGGACATTTTCGTTGGAAGAAAACAACTGCCAAAGTCCTTCAATGTGGTTTAAACTGGCCTACTTTGTTTAAGGATGCTCATTTGTACTATAAGAGTAGTCCTAAATGTCAACAGACTGGGAAAATCAGTAGGAGAGACATGATGCCCCTTAATCCAATTATTGGGGTTGAGATATTTGATGTTTGGGGGATTGATTTTATGGGATCGTTTCCTTCTTCTTGGGAATGAGTATATTCTTTTGGTTGTAGATTATGTGTCTAAGTGGATAGAGGCAGTGCCAACCAGGTCGACTGAGACTAGAGTAGTTTTGAAGTTCCTTAAGGAGAACATTTTTGCGAGGTATGGCATGCCTAGGGTTATCATTAATGATCGAGGCACCCATTTTGATAATCGCTCTTTTGATGCATTGTTGAAAAAGTAATCGATCGTACATCGCTTAGCCACCCTTATCACCCCCAAACTAGTGGTCAGGTAGAGGTTTCTAACAGACAAATCAAACAGATTTTGGAAAAGACTGTGAACAGGAATCGAAAAGACTGGTCAGACAAGCTCGTTGATGCCCTTTGGGCTTATAGGACCACCTTTAAGACTCCTTTAGGCATGTCTCCTTTCAGAGTTGTCTATGGTAAGTCATGTCATCTTCTTGTAGAGCTTGAGCATAAGGCTATGTGGGCAGTAAAGGCTTTTAACCTTGACTTAGAAGCAGCTGGGATAGAGAGAAAATTGCAGATAAGTGAGTTGGAAGAAATAAGGATGAAGGCCTATGAGAACTCTAGAATTCACAAAGAAAGAGCCAAATTGTTTCATGACAGGCACATTCGAAGAAAAGAGTTTTTTCCAGGCCAGAAGATGCTGTTCTATGACTCCAAGCTACACCTTTTCCGAGGTAAGTTGAGATCTCGTTGGACAGGTCCTTATATTGTTTCTCATGTTTTTCCTCATGGTGCTATAGGAATACATGACTCGACAACAGATTCGCAGTTTAACGTCAATGGGCAAAGGTTGAAGCCATTTTTGGAGTTACCTGTTGAGGAAAGAGAAGTAGAGTGGTTGATGCTCTACAAACCAAAAGAAAAACAAATAACTCCGGTCTATAAACCCGAATTCTAAGTTCGGGGGCAAGGTTACGAATTCAAGAATTAAAAGAATTCTTGAATTCACTTGTTTGAAAACAAACTCTACTAGAATCGAACTTGAAATGAAAAAGAGCGGGGAGAAGTTTAATAAATTTCACAAAATTATATTCTTAAACATGCAAGGTTGAAAAACAGAGGTTTTCTTTACAAAATAATTTACAAGTAAGGAATTAAAGCGCCAATTACATGATTAAATACAATAGCAAAGAAAAGCAAACCATGCTAGGTGGTGAATAGGGTGGAAATGAAGATGGATCGCTTGACTTGACCTCGGTTTGGAGCTTGGATGGGAGGGTGCCTGTAAGAATGGTAAGGAAGGTAGTGTATGTATGATGATATGGTGATAATAAGAGTGATTATGTGAAAGAAGAGGAATAATATGGAGAGAATTTCGGTAGTATGTGAAGATAGTTGGTGATGAATGAGTGAAAATGATGAGGTATTTATAGGTGAAGGAAGAGGGATGAAGATGGAAGTATGAGGGAACCCGTCCGAAAAATCATACCTCCCATGCAAGATCAAAGGTTATGCGGCTTTTGACAATATTCTGGGTCAAGCGGAGGTCAACCACGTATGCTATGATCATGGAATTGCATGGAAATTCTGGCACCAAATTTGAAATAAAATACAAAAGCTATGCGGCCTATAGTATTTAATCACACGGATTGCTGACTTGGCAGTCAGCAATGGGCCGGTTATTAAATACAAAGGCTAAGCGGCCTTTGTAATTTAATATATGTCGGAGCTTTGATCTGGGCCAGCTTGTGACCTTGCATAGGTTAAGCGGCCTTTGAGTCTTCCAAGTGGGCCAATCTGATCTATTGGGCCTACTTCGTCAATTCCGTGGGCCCGATAACCCATTTTGATATCCGGCCCAATGACTTGCTGAGTTTTGATGAGTCGAAAATTTGTCGGTGCAAATCCCGGTGTCTACAGAGAGCACCTACTTTGATCAAGTCCAAATAGGATGAAGGTCAAAGTAGCCTGATATGCAGATGACTTGATACTTGGCGATGAATGCTGGCGGCTTCTGAGTGGCAATTGGAAGAGGATGGTGCCTTTTAGCGGCGACCGGCGACAACCATCTTTTAGCGGCAGCTGGATGATGGTGGTCTTTTTTAGCGGCGATCGGGCGACAACGACCTTTTAGCGGCAGCTTAATGAAGGTGGTCCCTTTTAATGGCGACCGAGCAAAAGCAACCTTTTAGCGGCAGTTAGATGATGGTGGTCCCTTTTAGCGGGTCCGAGCGACAACAACCTTTTAGCGGCAGCTGAATGATGGTGGTCCCTTTTAACAGGTCCGGATGACAGCAACCTTTTAGCGGCAGCTGGGTGAAGGTCGTCCCATTTAGCGGCGACCTGAAAATCACAAGAAAATAAAGTGTTAGTTTTCTTAAAATGTAAGAGAGATTATTGGTTCAGATTTTCACTTGAGAGCATTATGGGCCTCGGGAATCCTTGGGTCGCAAGTTTTGGGCCAACAACTTTGGACTGAGTTGGTCGAATAACTTTATTTTGATGGACTACAACAAGCTTGGGCTGCATGTTCGGGCCATGGTTGAATTAAAGGCTATGCGGCCTTCACTCTGATTTCTGGGCCATGGAACAACTTGGGTCGTCTGTTTGACTCATGGCTGAGTCAAAGGCTACGCGACAATGGAACTTAGGAAGCAGACTCCTCGCCCTATAATAAAAGAGCTCTGTGTAGCGCTTTAGCTATTGCGCTTTACAAAGAAGGAGCTTAGCAAGGTACGAAGTGACGATACTGTAAGGGAGAGGATCAGAAAGCAGTAAATTATCTCCGATGGCAGCAGCTACAAGATATGTAGATATGTAGGCGCTGAACCACTGTAAGGACAAAGTGAATGGGGTGTGCTATGGTTTTGTAGGATATGAGGTCTTATACTTTGAGACCTTATTTCACCACTTTTATTTATTCTATTCATGGAGTACTTAAGCAGGGCTTTGAAGATAGCAACTCAGCAGCAATGCTTTCATTTCCATCTAGGGTGCAAGCCTCTTCAACTTCAACGAAGTACATTGATGTTTGCTGATGATCTAATGATGTTCTGTAGGGCATACAAAGAGAGTGTTGGCTGTTTAATGACTGCTTTCAACCTTCTAGTTGTTCAGGTTTGGAAGCTAATTTGGCAAAGTCCCGGTTTGTGCTGGTGTATCTGGAGAGGAGGAAGGCCAATTATTTTCTATTACTGGTTTTGCACGCACAAGGAAAGCTGCCTTTTAAGTATCTTGGTGTTGGGGTGAAACCCCAGAGGTTGAGCAAAGCAGATTGTGTTGTTCTGCTGGATAAAATGACTGGACGGTCTCTGCTCCTCTCTAACTAACAGGAACATAACGCTTTTCATCCTTGCTTGATCAAGAATTTTTCCGATGAGAACTCAAAGGTGCAAGAATTATTCTCAGTAAATTAACTAACAGATAGACGGATATCAGGAATAACCTTTAATTCAAATTAAAAATTTTCTGAAAAAAGAGTACAACATCATCAATATGAAAAATACATAAACTTTAACCCTAACCAACATACATCTTATCGGACCCAAGGGTTAGAAAATTCGTTGCTCAAACCAAATCGCGCCAACGTTATGGAAGTTCTTGCATTGTGTGAAATAAGAGTAGTACCAAAGGCAGAACCTTCTGATTTCATAATCCAAAATGGAAAATATGGCAATGGAGATTGCATGTGGTTAGAAATTAATACAGACACACTGGGGTTCGACAGGAAGGTCGTTTCGATCCAATCCATTCTTGGGGTCAAATAAAGACAAAGGGTATGTCAATGACTGATAAGCCGCAAGTGCACGGGTGCTCGTGTAGCAAGTATCAAGGTCGATCCCACAGGGACTTTGCTAACTACGCACCAAACTAGCCTCCTAGGTGATTTCTAAATCGGTCGGGTTTTAGATTGAAAATAACTAATTCTAGTTCTAGTCACTAAAAAAGGTCAAATAAATCAAATATTCACACAATTCACAAGATGAAATCAATATGAGAAAGTTGTTCAGGGGATAAAACCTAAGTAACTCTATGAATCAAACAAGTGGATTGAACATGTATGTCACTAATTTGGTACATTTTAGGGTCGATAATCGCATAATGTATTCCGTAGCGAGCTTTTGGCAATGAAACGGATTGCTTAGTAAAATTGATCTATTGGACTCTTTATTGTGTCAATTTTATCCAAGTTAAATATCAAATTATCCAAAGACCCCTAGTTACAAAGTCTTCTATCTCTAGTTCACTTCATATACTAGTTTAATCCTAAGGGTTCCGATTATCGAATTTCTCCGTTCGGTACTTCATTCAACAATCTAAATCCATGCTAATGGTGATCAAGCAAAAGCAATGACATACAAAATCAAAGGATAAATAAAATGCATTCAAACTAGATTAACATATTTGTTCAATCCATCAATACTCAATCCATAAGAGAAACTTGAAAGGGATTATCCCCTAAACTAAAAGAAACTACTCACTACTCATGTTCAAACACAAAACATATCAAAATCTATTCTAGAAAGCATGAAATCTAAAAGAAAGAGAAGTAAACCGAGATGGAAATCATTCCTCGCTTGAATGGTAGTCGGTGGGGACTTTTGCTCCTCCACTTCAATGGATTTCTTCAGAATCGATCTTCGAACTCTAATAAACTCTCAATCTTCAACTAAGGATGAATGTGGATGGATTTGTGGAGGAAGGGATGGATGATGGTAGAGATGGATGGTATGGAAGGAATGAATGAAGGTGGATGGTCATGGATGAATCAGCCGAATCTACAATTATATGACGGGTCGTGTTGTATCTGGAGTTTTCTGGGTCGTCTTGTTTCGGCCATATCTCCTTCGTCCGATGTCCGATTGACTTGGTTCTTGACTTTTCGGAAAGCCCTAGGAGTCTACTTTTCATTGGCATAAGTCTAAAAGTCATAGCATACTTGTGGAAATGATGGTGACCAAAAGAGTGGACATATATCAGTTTTCGCACACTTTCTGCTATTTTATTCATAACTCAGTCATCTCAACTCGGAATTGACCTTATAATATATCGTCGGAAAGCTCTTTTAGTGATGAATTAAGTAATGGATGTGAGCTTTGGAGTTCATATCACTAATCTGCATAAATTTAACAAAACACAAAGAACTCAGTTAAGATAGCGAAATAAGATCATAAAAGATCAATTAAGCACATTAATCCCCAAATTTCACTATCAAAATGCTTCCAATATATAGTCACTATATTCCCTCATCAATGACCTAGCACGACAAAGCACTCTCCGAGAAACAATTTTTTATTTTTTCTTTTCTTTTCCTCGAAAGAGGAATCCAAGTAGGCCCCTCCCACATGTGGTTGCAATGAGGCCACGTTGATATGTCCACTCCTTAGGTAGCAAAGTGATGACCTTTGGATTTTCGACCAATGGAATGCATTTGGAATCTCGAGGCGGGTCCTAGAAACGAACGGCTCACATTCGTCAAGCTTTTCTATAAATTCAATGCATTCTTCATTCATTTCATACACTCATCCTTCATTCCTCTATAGCTTCTTCCTTCCTGTTGAAGAATTTTGTTCCTTTGAAGAAGGATCTCGGGTTTTCTTATAAGATGCAACCCCGAAGCCAAAGAAATCCTCCTCTTCTCCATGCGGCGGCATGGCCTAATGAAAGGGCCTCTCGACGTAACTTTGTACCCGGTGCGGAGGCAACTCCTTGTAATCTCACTGTTCGGTCTTGGAATCATGCTTGGTACTACTGTTCTCATGGCAAGGTGACTTCTGAACTTTCTTTTATGCTTAGTTTAGTGTAAAAATGAGCAAGCACGAATTTATATTTTTCATGTCTTGTCGATTTTTAGCTATTTTAAGCATGCTTATATTATTGCATATTTGTGACTTAATATATTGAATAATCCTTTTATTCGTGCATCTCGACCGAAAACCCGATTTGCATTCTATAAAATGGACCAAAATGCCTTCAAGACAAAACTCGACCTATAAGATAAACGACCTACACATCATAAGGCCCGCCCCAAGCTTCGGCCCAAACGACGAGCGACGGCCCATCTAAAAAGACAAAGGCTAAGCGGCCTTTATTGATTTTTTGTGGGCTTCTGGCATGTTTTTAGGCCGGGTCGATGGGCCATTTGTCTAGTAAAGGCTAAGCGGCCTTTATCATTTTCTGTTGGGCCTTTGATGCGATTTTGGCTGAAAACATCGGACCATTTACCCAGTATAGGTCAAGAGGCCTACACATTCTGTTGGGCTGCCCGTGTTGTCTTGTGGGCCGTGGCAGTGAGCCTAGTATTCAAATTTATGCTGGGTCCTGCTAGGGTCCAGCAGACTGTATTCGAGCCTGAAATGTTATATGAGCCCCCATTTTAGGTAGCGTATTGAAATTCTCTTTGTCGTCTTTTAGGAAGATGCCCTCAAAACTTGCGGTAGTTTAAAAGACCCCTTGAAAGTTACAACATCAATCCCTGGGGATTTTGTGAGTGAGACACTGATCGCGGCGGGTTTCATGCCATTTTGGAAGTGTTTAGTGGCTTGGAAAAGTCGAACCTTTCGTTTCATAGGTGGGGCAATTGCTGAGAGGTTTTGGGACACCACCAACACCCTCCATCTGCCTATGGATGAAATGACTGTAAAACCCAAACACTTCGTTATAATCACCGCTCTTCCTTGGGCTGGGCAAAATGTGACATTCCATGTGGACATCCCTCCGGCAGTCCTGAATATGCTAGGTCCATTGATAGCACGCCTTCATCATGGGAAAGGCCTATCAAACCTCTCTTAACGCATTTTGAAGTGACCCTTCGTGATGCGAGCTTCCAAGATTTACATTACGAGCAACGCCGCTTCATTTTTTTGGCGTATATCCTTTCTGCAACCCCTTTCGCCAACCGTGGGGATAACATTGCCATGACGTGGTTCTCCAACCTTTTGAATTTCGACAATGTTCGAAACCTGAATTGGGGCAAGGCGGCTTATGCTAACTTTATTCACGGGCTTTGCCGCGATGTGAGAGTTTCACAAATGATGAACCCATCTTTCTTCACTCGGCTCAGACTCGCTTCCAGTACGCTCCCTCCCTGTGGAAGGTGCTTGAGGTATATACTTGAGACTCATCTTACTTTAATGTCGATACCCTTTTCTCTTCCTTCTGACATTATATTTATGCAGTCATTGGCATATGAATACATTTGTCATAGAGTGTGCAATTAAAGAGGGGCAGGACCGTACCAGCCTTTGAGCGTTGGACTATCGAGGGTATTCATGGGAAGAAATACAAGCCAGGGACTCTCGACCTTGTTCAACACACGTTGGACAACCTCGCTCCGGTATTACTTCATACCAAATGATTTTCCCTTACTTTCCTCTGCATTCTTGTCTAAACTTATTTTCCCTTTTGCAGGCTCAAGTGAATTGGCGTCCCTGGGTTGGTTTTAATGTAGGAGGGTTACCAACCCCCTTACATTTAGTAGAACATGACACTCGTCTTCGCCTCCTGATTGAGGGGCCCTTAGGTTATGTGTGGTACCTGAAAGAAAGAGCCTCGAGGCAGATCCTGGGACGTCATCCTGGCATCATCCCTTTAGATCCTCCAGAGAGTATGTTTGAACCGGGGCGTATCGACCTGGACATTCTCAGCCGCTTAGCGCCCAGAGTGGTATGCATCTTTTCCTTATCTCCCTTATCATGCTTTTGTTGTTTCTAACCACAGAATCTACAGCTAGGGCCTTATGACAAGGCTGCTGAAGTAGAAGTTCCGCTAGAGGTAGAGAAGATTGGCTGTTTCTTGGACATGGAATAGAGCAGTGAATGTTCTGCATTACAGGAGTTTGAACAGAAATCGGTAACTTCCATCATACGATGTCTCCTTGTCATTCTTCTTTTCTTGTGAATAACCCTGGATTTGCCTCATTTCAGCCAAGGTGGTCACGCCTTCGGCGTATTGTAAAGGAATGGAACACCATGAAGAAGCACATCCATCAAGTGTTCACTGGCTCTGGTAGATATCAGGGTAATGCAGCCAGAGGCGCAGACATGGAGGCTGATGCAGAGTCTGCTCCTAGGAAACCACCGCGACGCTCAAATGTGGTTCTTCGTCGTCCAGAGCCCCCACGTCGTTCATCTGTAAGGGAGTATTCTTCTCGAGGTAGATCTCGGGAAGAGGTTGGTGGGTCTTCTCGTCCTCCTTTCGCTTCTGTGCCAGAGGGTCATGGAAAAGGCATTTTAATTGAAGGTCACAATTCCACGGGGTCTCATCGTAGCAGATCTGTCTCTAGAGATCATCATCCTCCAAGCATGGAAGTAGATATGGCTCAAATGTCATTAGAGGAACCTTTTAACCAGGGAGGTTCTTATCACAGCGGGGGAGGCTCTTACCATGGTGAGGGGTATGGTGAAGATACACGGGCACCCTCCTTCTAGGTTGAGGATGCTTCGGAGTCCAGCGTTACTAACCGACCCTCTTGTTCTTAGAGGACTCATGCTTCGATGTGCTCTGGTCATCGAGGTCGAGAGATAGTGGTAAGAGATCGCGATTCAGGTGCATCTATAGGGTATCTTGGCAGACAAGCCGTAGCAAATGACGCTACCTCGCGTCCTGTTAACCCTATCACCCCCTCCTTGGGCGGTTCTAGCATGTACCAAGGTTATGGTGTATATTATGAGGAGTGGCCAGTGCCTACACTCGACATAGGATCTTCTTGGCCAACCGGTTTACAAGAGTGGTCAGTGCCTCAACATTCCTGGCTGGGAGGGTCTAGTTCTTCTGGATGGTCAATGCCTGATTATGGAGCTGAGCCTGCATGGCCCACTTCATCTACTGGGTGGTACAATCATTCATGGCTGGCTGCTTCTCAAGGGGTCTCAAAGATCATCACACTCGCACTCGTCAGTGGCTCCTCCTTCTGCCTTGCCACGACCACGAGATCTTTCTCCAGTGCCATCACCACCTCGAGAGTCTTCTCCTATGCCATCACCTCCTCGAGAGCCTTCCCCTATGGCTCCATCACCTCGACAGCCCTCTCCTGTGCCTCTTTAACCTCCAGTGCGGGATCCGTCTCCACTAATGCCGCCAATTCTTCCTTATCCCGTCCTCACAGGTTTTGATCCAGAGGCTGGGCCGGATTATTATTCTTGGAAAACCTATTTTGGGATAGTTGGTGCTTCAAATGCTGGAACTTCGAATGTCGGTGATCACCAGGCTGAAGACAGCGGTGATTCGAGCTCTCTAATGTGGTTCAACTGAAAGCTCAACCTGTATGCAAGACTCATGCAAGACTTCTTTTTTTTTTTTAATGTACATGCTTTTTTTATTTTTTTATTAATGCAAGACTCGAGGCATGCAAAATTTTTATGTTTATTGATGCATTCTCATGACACTTTTCTATATGATGGGATTAATCCCGCTTCCCAGAAAAGAAAATAAAAGAAAAGAAAACATAAAAACTTAAGTGTCGGAGTAATTCGAGCATAAATTTCTGAACCGAGCATCAAGGAGTTCAACAACAAAACTCGAAACATATGAGAGAAATGCGGTTGGGCCGTCTAGTTCACACAAAAGAAAGTAGCCCATTTGTTCACAAAGGTTATACGGCCTACATCGCTTGAAATGGGCATGGGCCTCTACAAAGGTTAAGCGACTTTTGCTTGGCAAGAGGAAGGACAAGACCCGATCTAGGCGCGCGTGCGCTGCATCTGAACAGCAAAGGCTATGCGGCCTTTGCCTTTTTTTCTTTTTTTTGCTTTTTTTTCTAACCGTTGAAGATGGGCTAAAATCATGGGATTGATGGGCAACGACCATATGACCATTTTTTGTGATTTTTGATCCATTTTGAGCTTGGATGAAGGTTTATAAATACCCTTCCTTATGTATGTGAGCCTCACTCATCATCTTAATTTGAAAGTCTTCACAAACAGTCACAAAAATCTCTAAAGTTTCCATGGCGTTCAAGAAGAAGCTTGCCACTAGGATGAGCACCTTGTCCTAGGAATATAAAAAACAGCTTGGAAGATACCAGCTAACCAACCTATTAAGCCTTCGCCAAGTGAGACTGAACCTCCATTTCTTTGGAACGGTGGAGACTTTCTGGGATTCGAAGATGCACGTCTTCCACTTTAATATGAAGGAGTTATGCCCGCTTCTAGAGTAATGGTCCTCTATTTTGGGGACTAATCACTATGCACCGCCGACGTCTCCCCCAACATCCCTTGACGTCGGAAAATACTACAAGGAAACACACTAATTGGCGGAAAGGTACACTTCCAAACTATTGTGGAATATTTCCAGTCTCCTGAGACTTTAGAGTATGGTCTGGTGATATGAGTGCGAGCACTCGTATTATGTCTTCTTGGAGAATTATGTTTTTACCATGGTGGACAAAGAACCGGTCCAGCGAACCTAATACAAATTGTGGAAGATATGGCTCGAGGTTACAACCCGGTGCCATTAATGCTAGCGGAAACCATGTTGGGCTTGGATGATCCTAACCCCGAACATGAGTTTCGCGGAAATCTCCTATTGCTCTAAGTACGTCCTTCTTTTCCTTTCTTTTTTCCTTTATTTTTATGATAGAAAGAGCAACCCCCTACTAACTGCATAGGTCGCCTGACATATGCAGTGACAAAGATTTTTTTGTTTTCTTTTTTTTCATTAGTGTGGGATAATTGTCGTGCAATTATAACCCTTGCTAACTTTGTCGAACAGATATGGCTGATGGAGCATTTGAACCTTGTCGAAGAACCTCGAACACCCTCTGCGTTGGCGAATTGTTGTCAAAGGAAGAGGAGATACACCGATCTTCACTCAGTAACAGAATGGATCACATTCTTAAAGGAGTCTCGCGACATCTCATGGTGGATTGAATGGTAGCATATCCTTGAATATGTGACCCGTGATTCATGCAATGCTTATGTTTGTATGGCCGGTCTGATGCACATGACATATTACTTCCCTGAGCGGGTGCGAAGGCAGTTGGGTTGGAAGCAGATTATTCCCGAGCTGCTTTGCGGAACCCCCGAGCATTTGAAGCTTCGTAAGTCGGTAATAGAGTCATGGCTGAAGTACTGGGAGAAGAAGCCAACCCTTTGTGCTCCTTTGAAGCCACAAGTATCCCATTATGCCGATGCTGGTTATCATGGATGGCTAATTGCAGTTGTCGAATCTCGCCGTGCTGGTGAGGTGAGAAGAGATCAAGCGGCGTCGTCTGTGAAGGAAAGACTCGGTCCTCGTACATCAGTAAAGGGTCGACTAGGCACTAAAGTCTTGGCAAAAGACCGGCTAGGCCCTAGGGTCGAGACGCGAAAATCAAGCAGGAGAGTATATAAACCTAAAGACAAAAAGGGTGGCCCGAACGAGCCTAGAGACATGGAGACTGACCATGAGACTACTGGCAAGGTATTCAACGTGAAGAAAGATTAGGAGATGTATAGAAAGAAGGAAGGAAATGAAGGTGCTTTGCCAAAATGATCTTTTTATTTAATATTATCTTTTGAATTTTCTTATTAACAAGTAGTGTACTTACATTATAAATGAAATAAAAGACATTCTTCGCAATTGTTGTGTTTTTTACAAATTTTGTCTTTTATGAGCACTTTTCTAGATATAAGCCAAGTGTCTGAAAATTGGTTTTTCAGTTTCTTGTTTATATTAAGCATAATATCGCTTGAGTTGATCAAAGTTTGTTGGTTGGATCACATCTTCCCCGTCCGTAGTTGCAAGGCGAGCTGCGCCTTCTGGTAAAATATCCTTAATTATGTAAGGACCCTTCCAATTTGGTACAAATTTTCCTCTAGGGTCTTGTATAGGTGCCCTCATTTCCTTAAGCACCAAATCACCTACTTGAAGTGCAGGATTCTTCACTTTCTTGTTAAAAGCACGGGTGATCCTATTTTGGTATACTTGCACATTATGCAATGCCCTCAATCGCCTTTCATCCATCGATATCAACTCCTCGAACCTTGCTCGAGCTCATTCTGCTTCTGGTAACTGACTCTCTGCCACTATTCGTAACGAAGGGATTGCTAGTTCAATTGAAAAGACTGCTTCCATACCATATACCAATGAATATGGCGTCGCACCTGTAGCAATTCGTATAGAGGTACAGTATCCCCATAGAGCAAATGGCAACTTATCAGGCCAATCTTTATAAGTGATAACCATTTTCTTAATGATTCCTGCTACTGTTTTATTGGCAGCTTCCATGGCTTCGTTAGCTTAAGGTCGATAGGGGGAGGACCGGTGATGCTGAATATGATAAGTGGCGAGCAGTATCTCCACTTCCTTCCTAAAATGACTTCCATTGTCACTGATGATCTTATGTGGTACACCATATCGACATATGATGTTCCGAAGGATAAACTTAGCCACTTGCTTAGATGTGTATTTAGCATAAGAGGCTGCCTCCGCCCACTTAGTGAAATAGTCAATCGCGACCAAGGTGTACTCATGTCCTCCCATCCCTGTGGGGTATATCTTGCCAATGATGTCGAATCCCCATACCGAGAATGGCCATGGAGATGTTAGAGTGGTCAAATATGATGGAGGTTGATGCAGCAGATTGACATATTCTTGGCATTTGTGACACCTTCGAACAAAATCAAAACAATCTGCTTCCATAGTTGACCAATAGTAACCAGCCCTTTGAATCTTCTTTACAAACATGCGCCCATTCATGTGAGGTCCACATTCTCCATGCACAATGGCCATGACTTCCTTTGCACTTTCAACGTCTATACACAACAAATTCATGCCTGTAGTCGACTTCTTGTACAAACGATCTTGGATCAAGCAGTATTGTGTTGCTAAGGACCTGATCGCTCGTTGTTTTCGGGCATCTAACTCAGCCGGATATTCTCCTTTCCGAAGAAAATTGTATATGTCGTGAAACCATGCTTCAGTATTAACTTTTTGTATCTCCATAGTGCAAACATATGTTGGTTCAGACTGCCACTCTACTACCATAGGTAGCTGAAGCGTGCCTGCTGGGATTGATATCATTGAAAATAACTTGGCTAGAGCATCGGCTAGCTCATTATGATCCCTAGAAAGGTATTGGAAACTAATCTTCTCAAATTGGTCGGCCAGTCCCACGAGCTTCTACTGATATGCCATAAGGCATTCATTTCGGACCTTCCACGCATTCTTAGCCTGATTGATGATGAGGCTAGAATCTCCAAAGACCTTTATATGGTGCACTCTTATGTTCAAAGCAACCTGTAAACCCTTTATGCATGCTTCATATTCTGCAGCGTTGTTAGTAGCATTAAAATCCAGTTTTAAAGATACAGGGACATGTGCCCCTTCTGGAGAGATTAACAGGACTCCTACTCCGCAACCCATCTGATTGGAAGCTCCGTCGAAATACATTTCCCATGTAATCTCGTCAGTGAGAAAGATATCTTCATCTGGGAATTCCAAGTGAGTGCTCGGAAGTTCCTGTGATGGTGAAGCAGCCAAGAAATCCGAAACAGCCCGTCCTTTAACGGATTTCTGAGGCAAGTACTGGAGATTGAATTCTGAAAGCATGACAACCCATCGAGCGATGCGGTTATTGATGGTTGGTTGTTCAATGATGAATTTGATGGGATTATTCTCGGCAATGACATATACAGTGTGCGAGAGCATATAATGCCTTAGCTTCTTAGTGGCCCATACCAATGCAAGAGCCATCTTCTCTATATCAGCATACCGGCTTTTGTAGTTTAGAAATTGCTTGCCTAGGTAATAGATGGCGCTCTCTTGACCTTTGATCTTCTGAGCCAGCATAGCCCCCCATTGCAGAGCTGGTTACTGTAAGATAAAGAAGGAGAGGCTCATCTGGTACCGGAGGCATGAGAACCGGTGGATGCTGCAAATACTCCTTGGTTTTGCCAAATGCAGCTTGACATTGATCATCCCATTCTATTATACTTCCCTTCTTCAATTTCTTGAATAAAGGTTCACAAGTCATGGTGAGCTTTGAGATGAACCTACTAATATACTGAATTCGCCCTAGAAAACCCCTTATCTCTTTCTCTGTCCTGGGCGGTTGCAACTCTTGGATGGCCTTTATCTTTAAAGGATCCATTTCATTGCCTCGTTGGCTAACTACATAGCCCAGTAGCTTTCCAGAGGTAACACCAAAAGTGTACTTTGGTGGGTTGAGCCTCATTTTGTACTTATGATATCGAAGGAAGAACTTGCGGAGATTGGGTATATGCTCCTCCCTTGTTTTGGACTTGCCTATCATGTCATCTACATAGACCTCCACTTCCTTAAACATCATGTCATGAAGTAAAGTGTTGGCAATCCTTTGATATGTTGCTCCGGCATTCTTGAGACAAAAAGGCATGACCACATAGCAATAGTTCCTCATGGTGTGGTGAATGAGGTTTTCTCCATTTCATCTTCTGCCATCTTGATTTATTGTAACCAGCATATCCGTCCATGAAGGACAAGAGCTCGTGTCCACAAGTGTTATCCACCAACACATCAATGTGAGGTAGTGGGAAACTATCCTTGGGACTAGCTTTGTTGAGGTCTCGGAAGTCCACACACATGCGTACTTTCCCATCTTTCTTAGGCACCAAAATGATGTTAGCAATCCATTCAAGGTATTGAATTGCTTTGATGAACTTGGCATTGAGTTGCTTTATCACTTCCTCCTCAATCATCTTAGTCCATTCTGGTTTGATCCTCCTAGCCTTTTGTCGAACCGACTTTGCATTAGGGAGCAAAGGTATCGTATGCTTTACAATTTCCCTGTCAATCCCTGGCATATCTTCGTAGGACCATGCAAACACATCCACAAATTCTTTGAGAAGTGCTGTGAATGCTAACCGTTCCTCTTCCGTGAGCGAACTGCCCAATTTCAACTCTCGAGGTTGTTTTTCAGTACCTATATTTATAGTGATCGTGTCCTCTAACACCACCATTTTGTGCTCATTTTCTTTAGAAAATTCTTTTAAGGGTTCGGTTCATTGAATTCAAGATTATTGTCGGCGCAGCAGTTCAGGGAAGAGGGGAAAGAAGAATCAGAGTAAGCAGAAATGTTCATCTTATTGAATGCAAAAAGAATTACATCGCAACCAAACTCAACACCAGCCTCATTTGACTCTAGACCCTTAGGACCTAACTCTATGACCTTATGAATAGACTCTCATACAGACAAAAAGAAGCTATTTTCCCCAGCATTGACCCATGAGATCGCATTAGCTCCTCCATCTTCAGTGATCATAAGGCTTGGATCAAAGCTCGGGTTGGATAGTGCAGCGATAATAGTGTCAGCCTCAGTCTTCTCTTGTACAGCTTCCTTCCCAAACAGCATGCCGAATATGTTGCTCCTAGCAAGGTGGGTCCACTCTAATTGTGGCTGCTTGTCCCGAAGATAGTAGCCATATTAGCGGAGCTGTCCTTGAAGATCTCTTATCCAGCAACTCGAACTCCCTTGTTCTTGAGGTAAAATGGTTCAGGGAACCCATAGTAAGGAAATTCATCTCCTTCTCTAACAAATTGTCCGTTCAGGGTGAGCGGATAAGGCTTTGTTTGGAACAGAGTTGGAGGATTGTCCATCCTTTTCTGCTCAACTATGGCCATTTTTGTCAATTTGACGTCCTTCTCGGTTGGCTTGTACCTAAGCCAAACCTTCCCTTTTGCTTGAATGTCTTGATCACTGGAGGAATTTTGTTCTTCGGGTTCTTTCCCAGTGGCATTCCAGGGAAGTAACCTTGTTTCTTCAGGATAGAGTGCACTTTGGGGTTTGAATATGGATCGAAGTCAAAAGGGGCTTTGTCCTTGCTCAAAGGCCTTTTACCTTTGATTCCTTGGAGTTGACTAGACCACCAGAGGATCATCTTGAATTATTCAAGAGTTCTATTGGGGTGTGCGGGAGGAGAAGGAAGAAGAGTTGGTGGAAAAAGCTAACCAAGCTTCTCTCATACACACCACGCCTTACGAGAATCAAGTAAGTACAAATAGGTCAAGCTCGAGACCTTAAACAAGCGCTTTATGGGAGGTAAATACTTTTATTTCATTCTTTTGAGTTAATTTCTAGTTTCTCTTGATTTTTTTTTTATGTTTCTAATCTTGCATGCGGATCTTACGAGCTTAGGTTGTTTTTGCTTGAATATCCTAACCCTTTGCTCGATTTTCTTGGATCGTGGATTGAGAGAGTGTTCTAATTGAAGATCTCGAGGTAACCTCTTTCCACTCCCTTTGAATGAGTTATATTTTTTTATCCTTGTTGCATGCTTGATTTTTCTTTTGGTGGCGAACCCCTAGTTTGTGCTTGTTGGGTTTATCTTGTTGTTGGAGCCGCGTGGGCTCCGGTCGCCACCACTTGCTTGCTAGTTGTTTTTGTTTGTTTGCTTTTTATAGGTTCTCTACCCTATTCATGTGACACCCTTCCCACAATGAGGACATTGTGGCGTTTTAAGTGTTGGGGGGGGGGGGGAGTTATATCTGTTCAAGGGTAGATCACCTAGCGTTTTCATTTTCTTTTCGTTCCTTTTAGCCTTAAATTTTGAAAAAAAATTTGTGAAAAAAGAAAATAAAAAGGGAGAAAGTTGTGAAAAGCTCCTAAAGTTTTGTGTTTGTTTTAGCTTTTGTCTTGTTTTTAGAATCACGTAGTCAATAGCACGAACTCGTTGTTAATCTTCTTAACATCTTTTTACCTGCTCTTTTGACTCGATTCCGAGTCTTTTTCGTCGTTTTTACTTATGTTTTAGTTGTTTTGAAGGTTTTCGTACTTTTGGAGCGAATGCAAGGAATATGGGCTAAAAAGAGGCTTTTTAGGGAATCCCGAGCGATTTCCCGAGCCTAAGCTGAGCCGAGAACCGAGGCGGAGTTGACCCAGGATCATTTTCCTCAAGTTTGGACAGAATCAGGCATCGCACGCGCTACGTGGAGTGTAGCGGCCGCTACACAGCCACAACTTCGATCACACCTGCTTGCCAGACGAGGATCGCGACCGCTACCATAAGCGTCGCGCCCGCGACCTACTGAACCAGACGGGGATCGCGACCGCGGTGTTCAGGATGACGGCCGCTATCTATCGAACGCAAAAATTGCTAGGGCACTTTTCGCTAGGTCGCGCCCGCGACCTCTTTGTTTTTGCGCATTTCTTCGGCTCTGAATGCTGCGTTTTGGGCAGCAGTTATATCTTGTATATATAGCTCCTTTGCTGCGTTTTTGTCGGGATGGGACTCTAGCTTTTAGATTAGACATTCAACTTTGTATTAGGGGGTTTTTGAGAGAGATTAGGGAGAGATTAACCTAGATTAATTTAGGGTTTTAGTGTATTTTGGTTTGTAATCAAGATTGGAGGATTCAACAATTGGGAGATTGCTTTAGATCATCCTTTCTATTGTCCTTCCTTGTTCTTTTACAGCATTTGATAAGTTTCTTCTTCCCTAAACTCTACTTTACTTTGCTAATTGCTTTCCTTGCTTTAATTGCTTTGATGGTCTTTTATTTGTGTTGTTTGGTTTTTGATTGTTGTTAGATGATAGAAATCATGCTTAGGGTTGGTTTTTTTGATGTTGTTAGCATAGTTGTGATGAGTAGTGGCTAAAACCCTAATGGGTTAGGGGGAAATTAAGGGTGTGAATGGGTGATTAGGAATGGGTTAGCAATTTTAGTGAGTAAATAGTTGGGAAATCAATTTCCCACTCCTATCCTTCCCTCTAGTGGTGTGTATTTGGGTCCGAAAGCTCCCGAATACATCCAACACTTGAGTTGGAAGGTTGGAGTCGGGATAGTTAATGTTCACCCATGAAAGTGGAAAGTGGAAGGAGGTTAACTAGGAAATTTCGTTTCATTAACACCCCTGGGTCTGTCGATGATAGTTAATGTCCGGGTCCGGGTGGACTTTGAGGAAGTTAATCCGGACTATCCACGAAAGTGAGAGCCCGGTAGGTATTTTCTAACGGAATCGCCACTTGATTGCCTTCCTTGATTGCTCTCTTGTTGGGAAACCTGTCTCCTTGTTCCCGTTTACATCTCGAAAGGCCCCCAAAACCCATTATTTCACCTTGACTGACCTTAGTTTGTTTTCTCACTTTGTGATCCTCTTTCATCATGTTGCCTTACCTAGCAATCTTAGACCCGACTTAGACCGAGTTTCTTAGCCAAGGCCCCTAGCTCCCAGTTTAGACCCAATTTTGTGTTTAAATACCTCCTGAATCCTTGGGCTTTTGACTTGTTTTGTAGTTTAATTCAATAACTTTTATTGCGTTTTTGGTAATTTTGTAGATTTCGGAGTTTTTATGCAAAACGTGGTAAAAAGGGCCCTTTTTCAAATATTTTTGGAATCCCGAGATTTCCCGAATCTTGGTCGAGTCGAAGGCGAAGGAATGCGGAAAGGCCGGACATGTCAAGACGCTCAAAAGACCTTTTGAAGCCGAGCTGGACCATGGCCACGGTCTTGATGACCGCAGCCACGGTGCAGTCAAGTCAGGAGCAGAAGAAGTTGAAGCCGAGCTAGACCGTGGCCACAGTCATGATGACCCCAGCCACGGTGGGTTCAAGACTTGTCCAAGAAAAGAAGAGGCTGGCCGAGTGAGACCGTGCCCACGGTCTCCTAGACTGTACCCACAGTGTTCTAGACCATGGCCATGGTCTCCCAGACCGTACCCACGGTCTCTCAAAGGAAAAAATCGCCATGCAGATTTCGCTGGACAGAATGAGACCGTGGCCATGGTCTCCTAGACCGTGACCAGGTCTCCCTATATCCTGCGCGTGTTTTCGGCTTGAAGTGCTGCGTTTTGCCAACCAATTTTCACTTGTATATATATTTCTCTTTCACGGTTTCTTAGGGACATCTAGGGAGGGAGACTTGGACAAGTTCCAACTTGTAATTAGGAGTTTTAGAGAGAGATTAGTGAGAGATTAATCTAGGGTTTTGGAGATTTGTGTTTGTTATTGAAGATTTGGAGATTCAAACAATTGAAAGATTGTTGGGCCGTCTTTTTATTGCTTTCTGTTGTTCATGTACATCACTTTGATAATTTTTCTCTTCCCTTAACTCCTTCATTAATTACTTTGCTAATTACTTTGCTTGTTCTTTAATTGTTCTTGCTTGGTATTTGATTATCTTGTTTGTTTATGGTTGTTTGATGTTAGAAATCATGTTTAGGTTTGGTGTGGATGTTGTTAGCATAGTTAGTGTCATGATTAGTGGCTAAAATCAATTTCCCAATCCTATCCTTCCCTCAAGTGGGATGTATTTGGGTGCGAAAGCATCCCGAATACATCCAACGCTTGTTGGAAGGTTGGAATTAGGATAGTTAGTATTCTAGTTCGCGAAAGCGAATAGAAACTAACTAGGAAATTTCATTCCATTAACACCCCTGGGTCTGTCGATGGACTTTGGGGAAGTTAATCCGGACTATCCTTGAAAGAGGAAGCCCGGTGGGTATTTTCTAATGGAGTTACCATTTGATTTCCCCTTCTCGTTACTCTCTTGTTGCAAAACCCATTTCCTTATCCCCGTTTACATCCCGAAAACCTCCGAAGCCCATTTTCCATTCCATGACCAACCTTAGCTTTGTTTCTTGCGTTGTGATCGCTTCAAACCGATATCCTTACCTTAGCAATCTCATCCCGACCATTGACTTAGTTTCTATGACCAAGGCCGCCAGCTCTGTGAGAGAGAATAACAAAAACGAGGTCCTACAAACCACGTTACAACAAAATGGCGCCGTTGCCGGGGAGCCAGCGCCCCTAGTTTTAGTTTCTTTGTCTTTGGTTATTTGAGTTTGCTTTCACGCTAGAAATCAGTTTGTGTCAATCCAAATGAATTTGATGCTTCTTCATTTCTTGTAGGAGTCTTCGCGTTCTAATGGGTGAAGCTCAAGCTGGTTCACCTCGTACCCTTCTATCATATGCCGTTCCATCATTAGGTACGAGAGGCAGTCCTATCATTTTACCACCATTACCACCCGATGCTTTGTTCGAGTTTAAACCGCATTTACTTGAAGTCTTCGAAAGAAACCAGTTTTATGGGGACGACACTGCTGAAAGTCCCATTGCTCATATTGATAAGTACGAAGACCGGATTAGCTTTATACACATTCCAAGGAAATCAACAGAATATTTGAAAGTTGAAATTCTTTCCTCTCACTCTTGGGGGGAAAGCGAAGATATGGCTACAAACATGTCCACCTGGTTTTTATTCTTCATCGGAGGCACTCAAAGGAGATTTTCTTCACCGTTTCTTTCCGGCGGAGGAGACACACCGACTTCGAGCAGAAATTTTAAGTTTCAAGCAAGGGCTGGGAGAGAATCTTTTTTACGCTTGGGGGAGATTTAAGAGTCTTCAACGACAGTGTCCTCATCATAATTTACCGGATTGGATGTTGCTTCAACATTTCTATCATGGGCTCCGTGGTCCTTTTAGAGAATCTGTTGATCATGCGTCCGGAGGGATGTTCCTAAAGAAGACTGCGGAGGAAGCCAACATTTTTCTTCACGAGCTATCTCAGAATGTTCGTAGTTGGGGAAGCGGCCAAAATTCAGGAAATGGGGATCATTCTTTGGAACACAACCCCACTATCAAATTTATAATGGCCACCGTTCTCGATTTGCAAAAGCAGATGGTGAATGATGAAGTTTCCAACCAGTTAAACTTAGCCCGAGGCATGCAAGCCTTTGCATCCACACTTATTCCCAATGTGCAATCTTGTAAGTTGCGTTTTGGTCCACATCTCGAGCATCAATGTGTGGAGTATCGTCAAGTAGAACATGTGAATGTCGTTTATTCCAACCAACTTTATTCCCATTCTTATGAAGATGATGATCCCGGTGACACTACATTTGCCAATGCTATATTTGATCCCGTTTCTCAATTTTATGACCATCATGCACATTTTCAAGAAGAGTTTTCACATCAAACCACCCCACAACCCCAAGTTTCTCAACCATCCCAAGATTCTGTGATCGAAAAGTTGTTGCAATAAATTGTTGCTAATCAAGAAAGTGAGGGTGCTCGCCTAAGAGACCTTGAAACCCAAATGACCCAAGTTGCTCAACAAGTATACTTTTCTCAACCCATTCAACCTCAACCCATCCAAGGAGAGTAAGTTGAAGCCATTACCCTAAGGAGTGGAAGAAAAATTGATGAACCTTTGGTAGTGGAGGAGAATGTAGAGGAGGAGAGACCTTTGGGAGAGAATGAGGGAGTTGTGGTGGATAGCGATGAAGAGGAAAGCTTAGAAGTTGAGCAAAACATAGTGGAGGAGAAGGAGGATGATGTTGTGGTTAATGAGGTCGAGGATGAAGAAAAAGAGAGGTTGGAAGAGAGGGTGGAGATTGAGAAAAGACGAGAGAAAGGAAATGAAGTCTTGAGGGAGGACATTCATGTAAACTCATTGGACATACCCGTTTCATATAGACCTCCAGTTCCATTTCCCGGAAGATTGGTTCAACAGAAGAATGATGATAAATACTCCAAGTTTATTTTGATGATGAAAAAGCTCCAAGTTAATATACCATTTCTAGATGCCATGTCGGAGGTCCCTTCATTCAAGAAACATCTCAAGGACCTTTTGACAAACAAGAGAAGAATCAAGGAGTCATCGACCGTTCATCTCACAGTTAGTTGCAACGCCATTATGGGAAGCAAGTCTCCCAAGAAACTAGTCGATCCCGGTAGTTTCTCTATTCCATGCTTAATTGGTGATATGAAGATTGATAATGCATTATGTGACTTGGGGGCAAGTGTTTGTGTCATGCCACACACTATATGTAAGAAGCTGAACCTTGATGACTTGACCCCTACAACTATCCACTTGCAACTTGCGGACCGAAGTGTTAGGAAGCCCTTGGGAATATTAGAAGACATCCCAGTTCAAGTGGGAAGTTTCCTTATCCCTTGTGACTTCGTTATTTTGGAGATGGATGAGGATTGGAGAAATCCTATTATTCTTGGTCGACCCTTTTTGGCTACCGCAGGAGCTACCATAGATGTGAAAAGAGGCCGCTTGACTCTTCATGTGGGTCGAGATCATATTGATTTTGACATCGACCCTTCAAGAGTGAAATCTCCCAAAGAATCTCAGTTTAAGGCCAATGCGGTGGTAGACATCTTGGATGAACCCCAAAAGGAGTCTTATTTTCTTGAAGTTGAGCCCGATGATTGGGGAGAAATTAAATATCTAAGGGCTTCGCATCCAAATATAAGTGAATTTGAGGATATTTACCATGATCATCCTCTTAAGATCATTCCATAGCGGAAAGAAATTTCTTTGAGTGAAACCTATGTTGAGTGCAACAAAGTCAATAAGCTGATTTTCAAAGGTCCTAGGCCCACTAGGAAGCGTTGGAAGAGAAGAAGGAAACGTTGGTGGAGGAAGCCAAAGAAAATGCTATCCGGATATCCTAGGCGGATGATTAGACCACCGGAAGAGTGTCCCGTGACATTCATGAACCTCTTTGAGAATCATGGGAAAATGAGGAAGAAGAATTGGTGGAAAAGGTTGATGATGTTTTTGGTTTGTGTCCCGAGGATCCCAAGAATCAAGTAAGTATTTAGGTCGAGCCAGGGACCTAAAACAAGCGCTCTATGGGAGGCACCCCATAATATTTGAGTTTCCTATTTCAATTTTGCTAGTTTTTTTTGCATTCTTCTAATTTTACTTCTTTTTCTTCCTTTTAATTTTTCCTTTTCCTTAGTTTATAGTCCCTAGTGTCTTATTTTTATTTTTGTTTTGTTCTTTCTCTTTTATGCATGCGAACTCTTACACTTAGTATGTTTTTCTTGTCTATTCCTAACCAAAGTGTGACGTTTTCTTGGATCGAGGATTGGGTTCGTTATTTATTTGAAGACCCCGAGGTAACATCTTTCCGCACTATTTGAATGTGTACATAATTTTGATCCTTGTTGCATGCTTGATTTTTCTTTTGGGTGTCGAGCCCCTTTGAGTGTTTGTGTTGGGATTATATTGCTGTTGGAGCCGTGTGGGCTCGGGTCGCCACCACTTTTATGTGCTAGTTGTTCTTGTTTGTTTGTTTTTGTAGGTTCTCTACCCTTTTCATGTGACACCTTCCCACAATGAGGACATTGTGACATTTTAAGTGTGTGTGTGGGGGGGGGGGGGGAGATATTCTGTTTCAAGGGTAAATCACCTAGCATTTTTGTTTTTGTTTTCTAGTTTTTGCCTAAAATTTGAAAAAAAAAAAATTTGAAAAAAAGAGAAAAAGGGAGTGAAAACCTTAAAAGTTTTCTTTCGTTTTCGTTTTTGCTTTACTTCATGGGTCTTGTTGTCGAAATTGAGAAGCCGTTCTTAAACTTCTTTAAAAGAAACCGGTCTGAGCGTTTTCGACCCTGTCTCAGGTACGAGTCACGACTTATCTCTTTAGATGTCCTTCATCAAGTGCCTAGTGAAACCCTCGATTCCTTTCACGTTCTGGTTGAGGTCGGGAGATTCTAGGGGTTTGTGTCTGAGCTTGTTTTGTTTCCCTTTTTAGTAAATGCAAAGTCAAAAAGAAAGAAAAAGAAAGAAAAGCTACAATAATCGGATTAAGTGGAAAGTGTCACTGAATGACATCAACCACAATACACTTAGCCAACCTACATGGGCCCGGTATTAGCGGTACGACGCTATTACCCCTTAAGCTCCTCCCATATTGAATTCTCGGCGGAGGTGTGTATGGAAAAGACTGTGTTGGGAGGGTAAACCCCATATTTGCGCCGTCCAATTCCCGAAAGTAAGGCTAATACCGACCTATAAAAAGAAAAAAAAAAGAAAAAGAAAAAGCAATTTCGTTGGGATTACCCAACCCCAAAAAGAAAAGTTTAAGCGTTAATAAAGTGTGGGGCCTCTCCTTGCATCACCTACGGCCCTCACTAAGCCAAGGGCGACCAAATGCGAGGAAGGGCAGCTCGTTCCTTGTTCGTTTCGTTGTTTTTGAGCTCGGGCATGAGTCCTTGGAGTCTTTTGGATTCGGTTGGAACCCACTAGCACTTATGCACATGGGGTTTTTCTTGACATTAGGTGTCGGACATCGAAAATCTCAAAGACTGACTTTTGCTTAGGATAGGTGTTTGTGAGACGCTCATAACGGTTCCTTTTGGAGGTTTAATAACGTTTTCCTGATTTCAGATTTCGAGATCTTTTGAAGCGAAGCTGTTGTTTTTTCTTTTCCTTTGTTTTCTTCGGTTTTGTTTTCACTTTCCCTCTCTCCTTTTTCTTTGGCTTTTGTGGGTATAGCCGCTACAAACCCTCACGAGTCCATCTCGTCCACCCGGGCTGCCGGGGGGTTCAAAGGGCTTGGTGCATACGCTAAATGCACCCGTTTCTCTCCCACGACACAGGAGTTAGTGTTAGTTTAGATAGTTTTTGTCTTATTTTGCTCGGGACGAGCAAAAGTTTAAGTGTGGGGGGTGTTTAGACCCAATTTTGTGTCTAAATACCGCCTGAATCCTTAGGCTTTTGACTTGTTTTGTAGTTTAATTCAATAACGTTTATTGCTTTTTTGGTAATTTTGTAGATTTCGGAGTTTTTATGCAAAACGTGGTAAAAAGGGCCCTTTTTCAAATATTTTGGGAATCTCGAGATTTCCCGAATCTTGGTCGAGTCGAAGGCGAAGGAATGCGGAAAGGCCGGACATGTCAAGACGCTCAGAAGACCTTTTGAAGCCTAACTGGACCATGGCCACGGTCTTGATGACCGCAGCCACGGTGCAGTCAAGTCAGGAGCTGAAGAAGTTGAAGCCGAGCTAGACCGTGGCCACGGTCATGATGACCCCAGCTACGGTGGGTTCAAGACTTGTCCAAGAAAAGAAGAGGCTGGCCGAGTGAGACCATGCCCACGGTCTCCTAGACCGTACCCACGGTGTTCTAGACCGTGGCCATGGTCTCCCAGACCACACCCACAGTCTCTCGAAGGAAAAAATCGCCATGCAGATTTCGCTGGATAGAATGAGACCGTGGCCACGGTCTCCCTATATCCTGCGCGTGTTTTCGGCTTGAAGTGTTGCGTTTTGCCAACCAATTTTCACTTGTATATATATTTCTCTTTCACGGTTTCTTAGGGACATCTAGGGAGGGAGACTTTGACAAGTTCCAACTTGTAATTAGGAGTTTTAGAGAGAGATTAGTGAGAGATTAATCTAGGGTTTTGGAGATTTGTGTTTGTTATTGAAGATTTGGAGATTCAAACAATTGAAAGATTGTTGGGTCGTCTTTTTATTGCTTTCTGTTGTTCATCTACATCACTTTGATAATTTTTCTCTTCCCTTAACTCCTTCAATAATTACTTTGCTAATTACTTTGCTTGTTCTTTAATTGTTCTTGCTTGTTATTTGATTATCTTGTTTGTTTATAGTTGTTTGATGTTAGAAATCATGTTTAGGTTTGGTGTGGATGTTGTTAGCATAGTTACTGTCATGATTAGTGGCAAGAAACCCTATGGGTTAGGGGGTAATTAAGGGTGTGAATGGGTGATTAGGTTTCGGTTAGCAATATTAGTGAGTAATTAGTTGGAAAATCAATTTCCCAATCCTATCCTTCCCTCAAGTGGGATGTATTTGGGTGCGAAAGCATCCCGAATGCATCCAACGCTTGTTGGAAGGTTGGAATTAGGATAGTTAGTATTCTAGTTCGCGAAAGCAAATAGAAACTAACTAGGAAATTCCGTTCCATTAACTCCCCCGGGTCTGTCGATGGACTTTGGGGAAGTTAATCCGGACTATCCTTGAAAGAGGAAGCCCGGTGGGTATTTTCTAACGGAGTTACCATTTGATTTCCCCTTCTAGTTACTCTCTTGTTGCAAAATCCATTTCCTCATTCCCGTTTGCATCCCGAAAACCTCCGAAGCCCATTTTCCATTCCTTGACCGACCTTAGCTTTTTTTCTTGCGTTGTGATCCCTTCAAACCGATATCCTTACCTTAGCAATCTCATCCCGACCATTGACTTAGTTTCTATGACCAAAGTCGCCAGCTTTCTGAGAGAGAACGGCAAAACCGAGGTCTTACAAACCACGTTACACTCTCTGAGAGAGAACGACAAATACTGGTTCATACAAACCACGTTACACTCAAAACTGCAACAATTTCAAAGTTGTGTAGCTCTTCATCCGTTAAACTATACTCCACTTCTAGGGTTGACTGCTTGGGAGTGAAGACAGCATTGATAGATTCTCCCGAGATGGTGATTACTTGGCCTCGAACCGTCATCTTTACCTTCTTGGGTAAGGTGGATGTTATAGCATAGCATTCATGAAGCCAAGGTCTTCCTAGAAGCAAATTGAAGGAAGCCGGGATATCTAGCACCACAAACTCTACATTCTGAGTGATATTGCCAGTAGTGATGGACAATATTATGGATCCAAAAGATTTCCGAGGGGAATTATCGTAAGCTTGGAGTTGCACACCATTTTGAATAAGATGTTGTTGTTGGACTCCTAATTTTGTGCCTTCCTCCAAGGGCACACGTTCACAACTGATCCATTGTCGACCAATACCAATGGAATAGTCTTGTTGGAGTATTGCACTGTAAGGTACAAGGCTTTGTTGTTGGATATTCCTCCCTGAGGTAGATCTTCATCTCCAAAGGCAATTATCCCCTAGTTGGTGGTTACATGAGTGACCAAAGATTCAGCGGTCACTGTAGGAGATACTGTTAGTGCAGTAAGGGCATCTAACATCTTTTGCCTATAAGCTTGTGAGGTGCATAGTAACTGCCAAATGGTGACCTCAGCTTTAGTCCTCTTGAGTTGAGTGAAGAGTGGATCTTCTGGAGGAGTCTGATTGTCATTACCAACCACTAGTGTAGGATTAGGGACAACCACTAGGATGGTGGTGTTCATGTTGTTGTGACGACCAGACCGAGTAAGAAATTCCACACCATCTGATGTTTGCTCATGTACTTCTACCCAATCTTTTCCATAGTGTTCATACTCGTCATCATCGTCACTATCCCAAACTCCATGGACGAATAGATCCTCTTGAAAACCGAATATCCCTGGGACAAGTTGACCCACTTCAACAATCAAAGAGGAAGGGTCAAAGCTTGAATCTCCACAAAATATAGCATTTGTATGCTCGGGCATAGGATTATCCTAGTTGTTAGGCTTGTTAGCAGCTTTTGGCATCGGGCGAGTTCCTGCCCTTATCATGTCTTCAATCCTGTTTCTGAGAGTCTAATATTTCGCAGTGTCATGTCCTCGGCATCGATGATAGTGGCAGAATTGATTAGCATCCCAATTTTTACCCTTAACTTCTGGTTCTTCTTTTGGCAACAGCAATACCAAGATGCCCTTCTTAACAAGTCGATCAAGAGCTTGAGCGTAAGAAACATCTAGCGGTTTGTAGGTTTCGTACTTTGGCACAAAAGGCCCCTTGCGTTGGATAGAGTTACTCTTCACAATCATAGGAGGATGGCTAGCTTCACTAGTAGCCCTCCTGTTGGAGTTAGATCCTTTCCAACCAGGCAAAGTGGTCTTATCATTGCGCATTGCTTCCAACTGAACACAAATGTCCTTTAGATAATCAAAATTTTTGATGATATGATACCCTAAATGCTTAGATAAGCTGCTCTTGAGTCCTTGTTTGAAGGTAGATAACTGAAAACGGACAGGGATGGTCTCATTGATGTGAGACAACTTAGTGTGCCACCTTTCAAAGTAATCCAAGAAAGTTTCATCGTCCCTCTGCTTCATGGTGGTCAAATTGTCCACCGTGGCTGGCTTCTTTTGAACACGACTGTAATGGTTAATGAAGGCTTTAAATAACTCATTTCAGTCGGCCTTGACTTGAAGTGATAGAGCATGATACCACACTTTGGCCTCACCATCTAGTGTGGATGGGAAGACTATGGAGTATAAGCTGACATCGATCCGGTTCAGTGGAGCCAGTCTCATGAATTCCTCAATATGATGCGTAGGATTTTCAAAGGGTTTAAACTTGATGTTAGGCACCTCAACCTTATTAGCAATTTTCAGAATAGGTTGAATGGGCAAGGGAATCTCCATGTATTTGTAGGCGAAGGCTGGCATAAAACTCATCACCTTAGTGATGTTTTCCAACTTTTGTTCAAGGGCCTTAACAGCGGGGTCCCTTGAAACATTAGTCTTTGTCTTGGATGCTTCTACTCCTCCAGAATCGGCCGATGTTTTGATGATCTCATGTTCAGACTCATACCCATGAATCTCTTTATCATCTTCCTCAGTATCCAGTCCCAACTTGGTATTGATTTTGGTGATGGCTTGTAGCACACCATCCATCACCTGTTGTTGCTCGTTCAGCCTTTTCCCAATCATCTGTTCTTGTTCTAAAGTGCTAACAAAGACCAAGCCTTGCATCTTGGTGTAAAGCTCCTCTAAATGCTTCGTGATGTTGGCCTTGGTACTCTGAACCGGGACCTCTTGGAATTGTTCTCCAGACATGATGTAGTCAAGAGTAGTGGATGGATCGTAATGAGGATTTGGAACCAAACGACCGGTGTGCGGATCTGTAATGTGGGCTCGAAGTCGACCTCTAATGGTGCCTGCATGGAAATTCATAGTTAGAAACTTGACAACATACTCCGACACGTACTACCCGATGCATGCATGCTCTAGGGGACCTACATGAGACCCTAACAAACTTGACGCTTGTATGCTGACGCAAGAGACTCACCCACTCTTTGGGAGTGCATGCCCTAACACTATATGGACCTAACAACAGGACATTATAAAGGGCCGAATAAAGTCAAATATAATGAGCTAGTCATAAGTTGGAAAGCATAAATCAGTGTTTCTCAATTCGAATGGGCCCAATCCACCATTTTAAGGAGAATCCGTAACTTGGCCCAACAACTCAAACAATTCAAGCTATATTGGCTATTATGTAGACTAGAATAATGTTCAACAAGAGTGACAACCCGCTTTTTTCGTTTTCTTTTATTTTTTATTATTAACTCAGAGAAAATGGATATTGTAAAGGACCGAATAAAGCAAACAATAAGCGAGTTATAATTAGTTTATAAGCTTAATTGACAAATCCAATATGGTTGGGCCTAACAACGGGTCGACCATATATGTGATGTATTTATTAATTTAGTCTCACCTGAATCTAGTGTCTTGGCATGTACATACTAACCGTTTTTGTCTAATTAACAACGTTGTTTAATTAGTTTTGGCATAAAGGCGATTATAAACTTGATAAGTGTTTATTTTATAGTGTTTATTAGGTCATTTCGTGTATTTTAGCTAAATGTGTATTATAATCTTGCATTTTTCTATTAAATTCCATGATTTCTAGACTTGGTTTAGATATTGGTAAATTTTACATATTTATAGGAAATATCTATCAAAAACCAAGAAAAGAAGATTGGAGAATCAAAGGAAAAAAGAAGATGAAGAAAAGAGAAACCAACAGCAATGAAGCAAGGAAAAAGAAAAAGGGAAGACAAGTTGGCCCAAGGAGAAAAGAGAAGAAGAGAAGAGAGGAGCAACGGAGCCCAGACACACCACGACCCAGCCCGAAATAACGGTGAAGAAGGGCGCTGGCTACGCCTTGCACAATGTCAGCCGCTCCTTTCCCAATGAAGTGTAGCCGCGGAGTTGCCACGAGACGCTGGCTGTGCCTTTTGGATGCCAGCCACGCCTCCTTCCACACTATAAAAGAAAGCAGTCGCCGCAGACTGGAGGCATTCCATTATTCGACAATTCACACTTTAGTTTAGGGTTTCCTCATATTTCCTCCCTTCTGGGAGCCGTTTAGTAGTTTAGGAGTAGAAGAGGAGGAGAATGAGATCAATTTGGGCGACACAAAAAGATCGAATTCGACACTTCAGATATTCGGTTTAATTCTCTATTTTTATTATGCTTTGGAATTCAGATTTCGTTATTGTTTTGCTAGTTTTTATTATCATGAGTAGCTAGATTTATTGTTTAGGGGATAAACTCGATGTTTCTTGATTGATTATTGGAGTGTGATTTTCGTGTGAGGTTTCTAATCTAGTTGTTTAATCTTTGTGCTTCATATATCATAGTTATTAATTGATCACCTTTTACTTGGTTTAGATTCTCAATATCGGGTCGAAAGATTGTTATTTTGAATCAGATTAACGAAGATTGAATAACCATAGAACACAATTAGAAATAATGGGTTCATGCTTAGGGTCATGTTATAATCTATACTTATCTTTGATTGAATTAAATAGCCATGAGAATAGGTGTTTAGTTTAATCAATGTAACTTACCTCGGATCGAAAGATGGCTGTGATAGACCTTATATTAATTACAGACCCCGACACTATCAACACTGCCTTGCAATGGAATTAGCTTCTAATCGATTAAATAACTAGAGTTGATTCCCCTGAACTCCTGTTACAGTGGTTTGTGTGAACCGGTTTTTATCGTTCTTCTCAGGGAGCGAGGGGCCTTGGTCATAGAAACATGGTCTAAGGTCAGGATTAAGATCGCTAGGGTAAGGTAATCGGTTGAAAGGGGTATCACAACGCAAGAAACAAAACTAAGGTCGGTCAAGGGAAGGAAATGGGCTTCGTAGGCTTTTCGGAATGCAAACGGGGATGAGGAAATGGGTTTTGCAACAAGAGAATAATAAGGAGGGAGAATCAAGTGGCAATTCCGTTAGAAAATACCCATCGAGCTTCCTCTCTTGAGGATAGTCCAGATTAATTTCCCCAAAGTTCACCACGGACCCGGAGGGTTAATGAAACGGAATTCCCTATTTAACCTCCTTCCACTTTCGTGGGTGAGCATGAACTATCCTATCTCCTACCTTCCAACACAAGTGTTAAATGGATTCGGGAGCTCTCGATCCCAAATACATACCACTTGAGAGAAGGATAGGAGTGGGAAATTGATTTCCCAACTAATTACTCATTAATATTGCTCACCCAAACCTAATCACCCATTCACACCCTTAATTACCCCCTAACCCATAGGGTTTCTAGCCACTAACCATGATACTAACTAAGCTAACAACATCCAAACCAACCATAAGCATGATTTCTAACATCAACAATCACAAACAAGCAAAACAATGACAATAGCAAGCAAAGCAATTAAAGAACAAGCAAGTTAATTAACAAAGCAATTAATAAAAGAGTTTAAGGGAAGAGAATACTTATCAAATGCTGGAAATGAATAAGGAAAAGCAAAGGAAATGATGATCTAACAATCTCTCATTTGATTGAATCTTCAATCCTTGAACAACACCAAAAATCCACTAAAACCCTAGATTAATCCAAGCTAATCTCTCACTAGTCTCTCTCCAAAACTCACTAATACAAGCTGAATGTAAAAGTCTAGGTATGAAAACCTAACCCCTCAAAGAAATCGTCACAAAGGAGCTTAAATACAAGGCCAAACAGTTGAGCAAAACGCTGCCGTTTCAGCCGGAATAATCACTGAAAACCAGTAGGTCGCGGGCGCGACGGGTGAGAAGTCTTGCCAGGCAATTCTGTGTTACGCCGGATCGCGGGGGTTACCTTTTTTCAGTCCAGCCAAGATGATCAACATATGCACAGTGTAGCGGGTGGCACAGAACAAGTAACGGGTGCGACATCTGTGTGGCAGGCGCGAGTCAAGCGTAGCAGGCGCTACAGAGATGCTTCCTTCCCTTCCTTTGTCTTTCTTCTAAGGGATGTAACACCCGCTACAAGGAGTGTAGCGGGTGTAACCTCACTCATCAGCACCAAAATTGGGGAAAGTGCTCCCGGGTCGTCTCCGCTTTGGCTCTCGGCACGGCTTGGCTCGGGAAATCGCTCGGGATTCCCTAAAAAGCCTCATTTTGGCCCGTTGCTCCAAAAGTGCGAAAACCTACAAAACAACTAAAACACTAAAAAACAATGAAAAAGACTCGGAATTGAGCAAAAATAATAAGCTAAAAGGCGATATTTAGGCCTAAAATCAGGCCTAAACACCCCCCACACTTGAACTTTTGCTTGTCCCGAGCAAAACAAAACAAAAACAAACTAAAAATTTAAACACCAACTCCTCTGTCGTGGGAGGAAACGAGTGCATTTAACGTATGCACCAAGCCCTTTAAACCCCCTGGTAGCCCAAGTGGACGAGATGGGTCTCGTGAGGGTTTGTAGCGACTATACCCACAAAAGCCATGAAAGAAAAAGGGGAAAGAAGTAAAGGTGAAAAACCAAAAACAAAAACAAAGCAAAGGAGAGAAAGATACTCACATCCCCAATCATGCACTTAGTTCCCCAACCCGCATCAGCAATCAAATGGAAGAAGCAAATATGAACATACAAGGACACAAAGGTTGGAAAACTGCCAATCCTTGAGGTTTTCAACCCCGACACTTCATGATGAGCAAGAATCTTCGTGCACAAGTGCAAGTGGGCCTTAATCGATCCTTTGTAACTTAAGTCAAACAATCAAAGTCATTTTCATGCTCAAGCTCGGGAATATTGTCTATCCTAACTTCACTCTTTATTTTTTTCTTTGAACTTCTCTTTTCTTTTCTTTTTCTTTCTCTTTTTCTTTCAAACTTTTTTTCTTTTCTTTTCTTGCATTTTCTTTCTTTTTTTCCTGCTTCTTTTTTTCTTTTTTTCTCTTTTTTTCACTCTTTTCTTTCTTTATTGAGCTTCACTCTCAATCCGTTTTATAAGATTTTAGAGCGTTGGTGTCGGTCTTTTCGGGAATCAAACTGGCCTTCGCAAAGGGTTCCCCTCCCTGATTCGGGTTGATCCATACGTAAACATTGTACTTAAGGGGCCTGGGCACCGTCCACCCATACCAACCCTCATCGATGGAACCGACAGTAATTAATTAATTCATTAATTAAGACGAGCAAGAGCATTAAACAACTAAGACCGTCTAACTTTGGGTAAGAAATTCACAATCGGGGCATGTAAAAAGTGAGGATTTCGCTTTCACATTCCATGTCAAGGTCTAATAGAGATAAATCATGGCTGAAATCCTTCCTAAGGCCTATCATTATCCATATCGGCCTCTTCTAAACGATTGCATCGACCAATTAGACAACTACCTACACAACTGTGAATGAAAGCATCTTCAAAGGAAAAAGAAAAACTTTTGGGGGTTTTTCACAACCTTTTTCCCTTTTTTTCTTTCATTTTAACAAAAATTTTCAAATTTTAGCAAAAACTAGGAAAAACATAAACAAAAAGCTAGGTGATCTGCCCTTGAAACAGAATATCCCCCCTGCCCCCCAAACTTAAAACGCCACAATGTCTTCATTGTGGGAAGGGTGTCACATGAAAGGGTAGAGAACCTACAAAAGACAAAACAAACAAAAACAACTAGCAGGAAAAAGTTGTGGCGACTCGAGCCCACACTGATCCAACAGCAAAATAATCCCAACACAGACACTCAAAGGGGTTCGCCACCCAGAAAGAAAATCAAGCATGCAACTATAGACACCGAAATTTGTACCGGTATAACCCCAACTCATCAAAAATTTGCAAGTCAGATGGGCCAAGTGCTAAACGGGTCATTGGGCCCAAAAGAGCAACAACCCGAGTGCAAGAAAAATAAAACAGGTCATATTTAATTGTTAAAACCCAGAGGGGTTTTAACTTTCAATGAACGAGCCCGCCCAGAAGCGCGCCCCGACCCAGTAAGCTTATACCCGCCTAGGTTATAAGCGGAGCACAACACGACGTCGTTTTCGCCACGTCATTGATCCGTGCGCCAATAATTCATATAACCCGCCTAGGTTATAATCTTTTTAGCGCCTAAATCTGCATGCATGCATGATCCCTTGATCATAGCCCCACGTGGTTGACCTTCCCCTTGACTTCATATAACCCGCCTAGGTTATAGCTTTTGGAGGGCTTGATTTGAGGGGTATGTCCCCCATGGCTTCCCTCCAAAATCTGCATCCCTCACCTATAAAAACCCCCCTCCATTCCACCTTCATATCATCAACAACGACCATCTAATACACTTACTCTCCTCCCATTTCATCAACCTTCATCATAAAACAATCACCCTCTACTACCCTTACTCTATTCTCATTTTCATCATCTATTACATCCATACTATACTTCCATTCTCTCAAAATTTCATCATCCATATCCATTTCTAATCCCACCATAATCACACTCATCACCACCATATAACCACCCATATATCACTTTCCAAGTCATCAACATTATTCCATCCGAGCTTCAAGTCAAGGGGTAACACAAGGAATGAAATTCATCAATTCTACCACCTTAAGCAAGGTTTGATTTCTTTATTTACATTTTTGTAATTATTCATGTAATTCTTTCTTTAATTTCGTGCTTGTACACATTTTGTAAAATAAAACTGCATTTTCGCGAAATTAATCAAACTTCTCCCCGCTCTCTTTCTTTTCAATGTTGATTTTAGTAGAGTCTGTTTTATAACAGGCGGATTCGAGAGTTCTTATAACTCTCGAATTCTTAACCTTACCCCCGAATCTAGAAATCGGGTTCGTAGGCCGGAGTCTTTTCTTATTTTACGGTTTGTCGATTTCCTTAAATCTGTTGGCGACTCTTTTACGTTTTATAAATTCGTTTAACTATTTAAAATGTTCGTTTATGCATGAAATAATTTAAGTAAATAATTTAATTCATTTCCCTGCACTAATCTAAGATTGGACCCGAGGAAAATAGACCAGAAATTAATAAAACCTTGGCGGGTTTTATTAATTTCAATCCATTTTCTTCTTGCCCAGGGATGTAGACAACCTGGCCCAGGATCTGCTAAAACCTAGGCGGGTTTTATCATTTTCTAGTGGCCCGTCTGCTCTTCTTCGGGCTTCAATTTAGTGATTGGGTCGGGATTAAATAATTGTTAAATTAATTTATGTAATTACGGATAATTTAAATAATAAAAACGGGTTTGTAAATAAATAAAGTTTCATCACCCCGAAATGAATTTCGAAAATTAAAAATATCCTTATTTAAGGATTAAGAAACCTTAGTCTGCTCCCGATCGTTTATGTAGCGCATCATGCGGAGAAAGGTTCAACCTTTTTCCCGGGGTCCTACAGATTGGCGACTCCACTGGGGACTTAAACTTAAAAAGTGGGTAAAACTTGAAAGAAATCAAATTGATTTGAAAGTGTAAAAGGGAGAAGTTCATTTATTTCGCGACTTTATTATTCTTTTAGGCATCCCTTGCATACCGGGTCACAAATCGGGTCTTTTGACACGTTAGCACAAAGGCGACGGTTTAAGTTACCTAGGATTTCCCTTGAGAGCTGGAGGCCACTACTATGGGGATGAACTCTACTTCTCTAAGCATTTGATCGCTCCTCTCCCGGTGTCACACTCCAAGAGCTTCCTTGAAGTTCTTTGAGAAATACCCCAACTGCTTACCTTATGGTATGAAGAACCGGGGCGAAGGCATGCAGTAGGCTATATGACCCAACCATAAAATCCATGAATTTAGAGCCTTGGTTTATGGTACCAATTCATGTGTATACTATGTGTTATGTGTGTCCCTTCCCGTTTTCTTTTCTTTTTGTAAGGAGTTGACCCTAGTTTTGATGATTTAGCTTGAGTTGGAACTTTGATGCAACAATCGAACAACGCTTGAACAATAAAGGAAGGATATGACCTTGTGGCTAGGTAATCCACAACCCAAAGGCCTAACACTCCACAATGATTATCCAAGGTAATCCATTAAATAATCACAAGGAATGACTTGAACACCACTAAATAACTTGGATAAAGTAACAAGATTTTTGAGAGAAAACTAAGGGAGAACCCTTACAAATGCACTAGCATATATTCAAATGTCAAAAAACATCTCAACAATGCCAAGGGAGGGGGTATATATAGGAATGGGAAAAACAAATAACAAAAACGAAACAACACGCGCGTGTCGCAGGCATGACTCGGGCGAGTCACAAGATGACTCGGTCGAGTCGGCCAACTGGCCAGACAACTCCAACGCGCCATCGTCAATCGTCGGGGAAGACCAAAACGATGACTCGAGCGAATCACATGATGACTCGGGCGAGTCACTGTTCTGGGCAACTTTTCCATGCCGACTTCAAACGCGCATAACTTCTTCATCCGAACTCCGTTTTAGGCCCGTTAGATATTGTTGGAAATCTCTCGGTGTGTACTTTAAGCTCCCAAAAGTTGAGACCCATCGGAGTTATATTGAAGGGGTTATGACCCAAAGAGTGAAGGCGCGTCCATTCCGACAACCCACGTTGACCCGTTTGCGCTTATTCTTGCCGAAGGACTTCGAACCCTCTAAAGGCCTGAAGTAGGTCCCGATGAGGACCTGTACCTCCACTCCCATGGTCCGGGGTCCCATTTGAAGTAGATACCACACCCAGTACCGATCAAACCACGCCTCCAGGGTCCCGGGTCCACCTTGAAATGCACTCCACACCCGACCTTGGAGTTGATTTCTTTGTGATCTTTGGAGGGGGTGATGATAGACTTGGAAACCATGAATCCTGAGGATCGTGCCCCAACCCGGTACGCTCCATACTCCTCTTCTTGAAAAAGAGTTGCCCTCAACTCGTGGGAGTAGAAACCACGACGCTCTCCATAATTTGTCACCATAGAACTCCAAACATCTCGATTACCATGAACGAAACCTACTATATATCCATCATCTAAATAAAAGAACGTGGTTGGAGGCTTGTTGTGTGGAGATAAGGGATTAAGGGAAGGAACGAGAATATTTTGTGGAGTTTGGGAACACTCTTTCTCACTTGGTTCGCTGCAAGGTAAAGACAAAGCAAGAGATCGCTTGTCCTCACCAAAAGCACACTCAACTCGTGTTTTGCTCGAAAATAGAAGGTTCCTCAACTCTCTTCCCACCCAAGGTTTGATTTTGTGTGGGGCTAAGGAATTCAAGTAATCACAATCAAACAATTGTTTTTCATTTAACATCCAAATAGAATCCTCGAACAACCAATGACGACCAAATAATATGTATGACTCATTCAAAGAGTTCATGTCACCATGACCAACATTCAAACAATATCCATTGAGGGATGACACACACGATGAGCTCAAAATTCGCCACTACACATCAAATGGACACCAAGATTCCTAGCATGCCACTCAAAATATAGAGACTTTTCAATTGTGGACATCATAAACTCATTATATAACTTATCACGACAAAAAACTTCATCAAACAACCAATAACTCCCAAAGATCATGCATGACTCACCCAAAGACTTTATGTCGCTACATCCAACATCCAAGAAAGACTCATTGAACTTCATAGGTGAGTTTGAAATTACCTCATTCTTCTCATGGAGAAGAGTCAGAATGCCAATGAAAGCAAGGGATGGTGAGTCATCTCCATTGATGTTTGATTCCTTAGTTGGTGGCAATGGTATAACCAAACGAGCTTCTTCTTGGGCTTCATCAACAAGGATAAGAGGAAGGGCAAGATCGATGTTCTCATCCACCTCTTGACATGGAGCTTCAACAATGGTTTCGGAAGCCTTACAAGGATGAATGGAGACTCCCTCGTTGGGCATGTGATCAACTTTTGCTTGCTTAACTACTCCATGCCCATCAAGTGATGAAATGGACTCATAGTGGACCTCTCGCTTGTAAGTGTCAGGCAAGAATCGTCGATTCATCAATCTCTTAAGTCGTGCCCATGAAGTGACCTTTGCTCGACCCTCTTTAGCTCGTTGTACCTTGACATTCTCAAACCAAATGGATGCAATCCCGGTGAGTTTCGATCGAGCAATCTTGAAGGCATGCTCATCGCCATACCCCTTAGTTTCAAAATTCCTCTCCAGGATTTGAACCCATTCGAGATAGTCTTCCGGGCCGGTGAAGCCAGTGAATTCTGGGAGCTTGGCTTCGATATCATAGAATTCATTCCGTGGAGGCTTCTCAACCGCTTCCTGTCGACGATGGCGTCGAAATGAGCCTCTATCATCGTCACTCGACTCGTAGGAAGGAGGAGGATGGATAGGACTTCGTGCGAGTCTCCGACGTTCATCTCGGGATGGAACTTGACGCTCTGGGGCGAGGTTGTCCAACCGCGTCACAATGGCATTAAGGGTACGATCAATGGTGGAGAATCGTTCGTCATGGGTGGAGAGTCGGTTCTCGATAGCCCGAAGTTGAGGGCTACTCCGGTGGCTTGAATTACTTCGATTAGAGCTAACTTCTTCGGCCATACCGAGAGTAAAGGTGAAGGACGGTTTCTATTTGGGGTAATTTATGGAGTTTGGAGGTTCTTTTGTAGTTGGGTAGTGTTTGGCTAAGGGTTCTTTGTGTTTTTTTCACTCAGACATTTCATCGAACATCTTGCGTGCACTATTTTTTAACTTCTTCTCAATGCTCCAAATGACTTCAAACCCAACAAATACAAACACAATGCAATATATTCCAACACAATTTGATAGCAATGGGGTTGGGGGACACCAACATTTGCATACAACTCACAAAACTCAATACTAGAGAACTACACTAGCAAGAACAAGAACAAGAACAAAACTCAAGCTAGATGAAAAACCTTGAGCTCTGATACCAAGTGGAGCGTGGCGCGGTGGGAGTATTGATGATTTAGCTTGAGTTGGAACTTTGATGCAACAATCGAACAACGCTTGAACAATAAAGGAAGGATATGACCTTGTGGCTAGGTAATCCACAACCCAAAGGCCTAATACTCCACAATGGTTATCCAATGTAATCCACTAAATAATCACAAGGAATGACTTGAACACCACCAAATAACTTGGATAAAGTAACAAGATTTTTGAGAGAAAACTAAGGGAGAACCCTTACAAATGCACCAGCATATATTCAAATGTCAAAAAACTTCTCAACAATGCCAAGGGAGGGGGTATATATAGGAATGGGGAAAACAAATAACAAAAACGAAACAACATGCGCGTGTCGCAGGCATGACTCAGGCGAGACACAAGATGACTCGATCGAGTCGGCCTACTGGCCCAACAACTCCAACACGCCATCGTTAATCGTTGGGGAAGACCAGAATGATGACTCAGGCGAGTCACAAGATGACTCGGGCGAGTCACTGTTCTGGGCAACTTTTCCCTGCCGACTTCAAACGCGCATAACTTCTTCATCCAAACTTCGTTTTAGGCCCGTAAGATATCATTGGAAATATCTCGGTGTGTACTTTAAGATCCCAAAATTTGAGACCCATCAGAGTTATATTGAAGGAGTTATGACTCAAAGAGTGAAGGCGCGTCCATTCCGACAACCCACGTTAACCCGTTTGCGCTTATTCTTGCCGAAGGACTTCGAACCCTTTAAAGGCCTGAAGTAGGTCCCGATGAGGACCCGTAGCTCCACTCCCATGGTCCGGGGTCCCATTTGAAGTGGATACCACACCCAATACCAATCAAACCATGCCTCCAGGGTCCCGGGTCCACCTTGAAATGCACTCCACACCCGACCTTGGAGTTGATTTCTTTGTGTTCTTTGGAGGGGGTGAGGATAGACTTGGAAACCATGAATCCCGAGGCTCGGGCCCCAACCCGGTACGCTCCAGTACCCCTTCATGTGTATACTATGTGCTATGTGTGTCCCTTCCCCTTTTCTTTTCTTTTTGTAAGGAGTCGACCCTAGTTTTGAGGTTTTGTTCTAGTCCATATAAAATTCATTGGGTTGAGAAAAGGATTATTTATTAATTAATGTAATTAACTCAAAGGCATTATGGTTAGCCCAAGTGGAAGGGCTCATTTATGTTGGAAAGTTGATTATCTTAATTAATAAATAAAAATTGAGTCACCTTTGATGATATTATATGGCCCTTTATGAAATCCTTGGTCCAAAAAAATTAATTAAAAGACCAACAAAGTTAATGGATAGTGTCTTAGATTGCATAATAGTCACTAGGCTTGAGTAAGTTAATTTATCGATTAAATTAATCCATCAAATTTATGGTCGGCCCGTTGATTAGGCCCAACCATATTGGATTTATCAATTAAGCCTATAAATTAATTATGCTCGCTTATTGTTGGCTTTATCCAGTCCTTTACAACATCCATTTTCCCCGACTAAAAAAGAGCATAAAAAGGAAAAGGGTAAAAAACAAAAGTCATCGGTCTTGTCGAGTATTATTCTAGCCCGCATAATAGCCAATATGGTTTGAAGCTGTCTGAGTTGTTGGGCCATGTCACAGATTCTCCTTAAAACGGTCAGCTGGTGGATTGGGCCCATCTGAATTGAGAAATACTAACTAAGCCTGTCAACTTATGACCTCCTCGCTATGTTTGACTTTATTCGGTCCTTTATAATACTTTGTTTTTAGGTCCATATAGAGTTAGGTCATGCACTCCCAAAAGTGGGTGAGTCCTCTGTGTCAGCATATATGTTTCGAGTCGGTTAGGATCATATAGGTCATCTAGGTCATGCATGCATCGGGTAGAACGTGTCGGAGTATGTCATCGAGTGTCTTAACTTTGAATCTCCATCCAGGCATCATTGGTGATCGACTCTGAGCCTGCATTCGAGATCCACGAACCGGTCGTTTGATTCCGAACCCTCGCTACGATCCATCGGCAGCCAGTGACTGCATCATGGAGAGCAATTCCAAGAGATCCTGGTCCAGAGCACCGAAGCTAACATCACGAAGCATTTGGATGACCTTTACACCAAAATGCAAGGTCTGGTATTTGCCAATACCTTAGAACAGGAGCAGAAGATGAGCAAAAGACTGAACGAGCAGCAGCAAGAGATGGATGGTATGCTGCAAGCCATCACTAAGATCAATACCAAGCTAGGGTTGAATGTTGAAGAAGACGATGAAGAGATGCATGGGAATGAATTTGAACCTGAGATCATCAAGACATCCTCATATTCTGGAGGAATTGGGATATCCAAAACAAAGGTCAATACCCTTGATGCATCTAAACTCACAAAGGACCCTGCTGTTAAGGCCCTCGAATAAAATTGGAAAGCCTTACTAAAGCAATGAGCACTGTGTCGGCCTTTGCTGACAAGTATCTAGAAGTGCCATTGCCTGTCCAGCCAATTCTGAAGATAGCTGATAAAGTGGAGGTACAAAACATCAGGTTCAAACCTTTTGAGAACCCAGTCCATCACATCAAAGAGTTGATGAGACTAGCACCATTAAACCGGAGTGATGTCAGTTTATACTCCACTGTTTTCCCATCCACTCTAGATGGCGAAGCCAAGGTGTGGTACCATGCTTTACCTTCCCAAACGAAGGTCGATTGGAATGAATTGTTCAAAGCCTTCATTAGTCACTACAGTCGCATCCAGAAGAAGCAAGCTACGGTGGATGACTTAACCACCATGAAGCAATGAGATGACGAATCCTTCCTGGATTACTTTGAGCGATGGCATACCAAACTGTCTCACATCAATGAGATGATTCCCCTTCGGCTACAGTTGTCTACTTTCAAGCAGGGACTAAAAAGCAGCTTATCCAAGCACTTGGGGTACCACGTCATTAAAGACTTTGACTACTTGAAGGATATTTGTGTCCAACTGGAGGCGATGCATAATGATAAGACCACTTCTCCTGGGTGGAAGGGGTCTAGTACCAACAGGAGGGCCACTAGTGCGTCTATTCACCCTCCTAAGATTATGGAAACTAACTCTATCCAGCGCAAGGGGCCTATCATACCAAAATATGAGACACACCATTAGATGTCTCTTATTCTCAAGCTCTTGATCGGTTGGTTAAGAAGGGTTTTTTGGTCTTACCTTTGCCAAAAGATGAGCCGGTGATTAAAGGGAAAGGTTGGGACGCTAACCAATTTTGTCGTTATCATCGTAGCCGGGGACATGATACTGAGAAATGCTGGACTCTCAAGAACAAGATAGAAGACATGATAAGGGATGGGACGCTACCCGTGCCAAAAGCTTCCCAGAAACCTAACAATCAAAGCAACCCGATGCCCGGCATACAAATGTTATTTTCCATGGAGTTTGTAGCCTTGATCCTTCTACTTTGATTGTTGAGGTGGGTCAAACTGTCCCCGAGGTGTTTGGCTTTCATGAAGACATATCCATTCATGGCATTTGGGACAGCGATGATGATGATCAACATGAGTACTCCAAAATGGAATGGATGGAGACGGATGAGCCAACATCAGATGATGTGGCGTTCCTCACTCGATCAGGCCGCCATAACAAGAGGAACACCACCACCCCAGTGGTTATTTCTAATCCTATGCCGACGGTTAACAATGACAATCACGCCCCTCTTGAAGATCCTCTCCTTACACAACTCAAGAAAACCATAGCTGAAGTTACTATCTGGCAGTTGATATGCACCTCGCAAGCACATAGACAGAGAATCATGGACGCTCTTACTGCATTAACACTACCTCCCACAACGACTCCTGAATCTCTAGTTGCTCATGTGACTACCCAGCAAGAGGTTATCACCTTTGGGATTGAAGATCTGCCTCAAGGAGGAGCATCCCACAACAAAGCACTCTACCTTATAGTGCAATGCTCCAACAAGACTATCCCGCAAGTTTTGGTCGACAATGGCTCAGCTGTGAATGTGTGCCCTTGGAGGACGACATAGAAATTGGGAGTCCAACAACAACATTTGACTCAAAATGGTGTACAACTTAGGGCTTACGATAATTCTCCTCGAAAGTCGGTTAGGTCCATAATATTGCCTATCACTACAGGCAATATCACTCGGAATGTGGAGTTTGTAGTGCTAGACATTCCAGCCTCCTTCAATCTGTTACTAGGGAGGCCATGGCTTTATGAATGCAATGCTATAGCATCCACCTTACACCAAAAGGTCAAGATGCTGGTCTAAGGTCAAGTTATCACCATCTCGGGAGAATCCATCAATGTTGTCTTCACTCCCAAGCAAGCGACCCTTGAAGTAGAACACAGTTCCCTAGATGAAGAACTTCACAAGTTCGAACTTGTGGCGTCTTTGAGCCAGGATGAAGCTTCCTTTGACTTCGATCCCTACTCAAATCCCAAAGTGCATGCTATACTCAAGAAACAGGGACACTTTCCTGTAATGTCGCTAGCAAAGAACCCGAAAAATAAGATTCCTCTTGTGTTCAAGACATTTAAGTAGAAGGGAAGGTTCGGCCTAGGGTACAAGCCAACTAAGAAGGGAGTTAGGCTCGCCAAGATGGCCATAGCTGAGCAGAAGAGGATGGATAATCCTCCTACCTTATTCCAAATGAAACCCTATGCACTCACTCTAAATGGACAGTTTGTCAGGGAAGATGATCACTTCCCTTACTATGGGTTCCCTGAACCATATTACCTGAAGAACAAGGGAGTTCAGGTTGTTGTATTAGAAGTTTTCAATGACTGTACCATTAATATGGATACTGTTTTTGTCCCCGCTCGGGACAAACAGCCACCATTAGAATGGACTCATCTCGCCGGGAGCAACATATTTGGCATGTTGTTTGGACAAGAAGCTGTCAAAGAAGAGTCTGAAGTTGACGTTGTTGTTGCTGCATTATCCAACCCAAGCTTTGACCCAAGCCTCATGATCACTGAAGAAGAAGAAGTCAAAGCGGTCTCGTGGGTCGATGCTGAGAAGAATAGCTTTGTTTTATCTGTAGGAGAGTCTGTTCCTATGGACATAGAGTCTGGTCCTAAGAGTCTAGGGTCAAGTGAGTCTGGTCTTGAGTCTGCTGGCGATGTACTCATTTCTGCATTCAATAAGATGAACCTTTCTGCTTACTCTGATTCTTCTTTCCCCTCTTCCCTGAACTATTGCGCTGATAATAAATTGGAATTTAATGAACCCTTAAAAGAATTTTCTAATGAACATAAGCATAAAATGGCGGTGTTGGAAGACACCATCGCCATAAATGTAGGCACGGAAGAACAACCTTTGGAGCTGAAGTTAGGTAGTTCACTCACAACAGAAGAACATGTAGCATTTACAGAGCTTCTTAAGGAGTTTGTAGATGTATTCACATGGTCCTATGAAGACATGCCGGGGATTGACAGGGAAATTGCGGAGCACACCATACTTTACTCCCTAATGCAAAGCCGGTTCGACAAAAGGCTAGGAGGATCAGGCCTGAATGGGCTAAGAAAATTGAAGAAGAGGTAATCAAGCAGCTTAACGCTAAATTTGTCAAAGCAGTCCAATACCCTGAATGGATTGCCAATATCGGCCCAGTGCCCAAGAAACACGGGAAAGTGCGCATGTGTGTGGACTTTCGAGACCTTAATAAAGCCAGTCCCAAGGATAGTTTCCCATTACCACACATCGATGTATTGGTAGATAACACTTGCAAACATGAGCTCTTATCCTTTATGGATGGATATGCCGGTTATAATCAAATAAAAATGGCAGAAGAAGATATGGAGAAGATTTCCTTCACCACACCATGGGGAACGTATTGCTATGTAGTCATGCCTTTTGGTCTCAAAAATGTTGGCGCAACATACCAAAGGACGACCAACACTCTGCTTCATGACATGATGCACATAGAAGTAGAAGTTTATGTGGATGACATGATTGTTAAGTCCAAAACAAGGGAGGAGCACATTCCTAATCTTCGAAAGTTCTTTCTGCGACTTCGCAAATACAAGATGCGGCTCAATCCAGCAAAGCGCACCTTCGGTGTTACCTCTGGGAAGTTGCTAGGCTATGTGGTCAACCAACGGGGCATTGAAGTTGATTCTTCAAAGATCAAGGCTATCCAACAGTTACAACCACCCAGCACAGAAAAGGAGATAAGAGGCTTCCTAGGATGAGTCCAATACATCAGTAGGTTCATCTCAAAGCTCACAATGACTTGTGAACCTTTGTTCAAGAAGTTAAAGAAAGGAAGCAAAGTAGAATGGGACGATCAATGTCAAGCCGCTTTTGATAAGATCAAGGAATATTTGCAATATCCTGGAGTCCTCATACGGCCAGTACCAGATGAGCCTCTACTCCTTTACCTTACAATGATCAGCTTCGCAATGGGGGCTATGCTGGCTCAAAAGGTAAAAGGTCAAGAGCGCGCCATTTACTACTTGAGCAAGAAGTTCCTAGATTACGAAACTCGATACGCAGCCATAGAGAAAATGGCTCTCGCATTAGTTTGGGCCACCAAGAAGTTAAGGCATTACATGCTTTCACATACTGTGTATGTAATAGCTGAGAACAATCCCATCAAATTCATCATGGAGCAACCAACCATCAACAACCGCATCGCTCGATGGGTATTCATGCTTTCTGAGTTCGATCTCCAATACTTGCCCCATAAATCTATTAAAGGGCGAGTTGTCTCAGACTTTCTGGCTTCTTCACCATCAGAAGAACCTCCAAGCACTCACTTGGAATTCTCAGATGAAGACATATTCTTCACTGATGAAATTACTTGGGAAATGTATTTTGATGGAGCTTCTAACCAAATGGGTTACGGAGTAGGAGTCCTTTTGATATCTCCATAAGGGACACACGTCCCTATATCCGTAAAATTGGATTTTGATGCTACTAACAACGCTGCGGAGTATGAAGCATGCATCAAGGGTCTACAAGCTGCCCTGTGTCAAGGCATGTGCCACATAAAGGTCTTTGGAGACTCTAGCCTCATCATCAATCAAGCTAAGAGCACATGGAAGGTTCGAAGTGAGTGCCTTTTGGCTTATCAGGAGAAGCTTTTGGGACTTGCTGACCAGTTTGAGCAAATTAGCTTCCAATACCTTTCTAGGGATCACAACGAATTGGCCGATGCTCTGGCCAAGTTATCTTCAATGATATCAATCCCATCAGGCACACTCCAGCTACCAGTAATAGTAGAGCGACAGTCTGAACCCGCGTACGTCTGCGCCATGGAAACACAAGAAGAGGAGACTGAAGAATGGTTTCTTTACATATACAATTTTCTTCGAAAGGGATAATATCCCACTGATTTAGATGCTCGAGGACAACGAGCGATCAGGTCTCTGGCAGCATAATACTGCTTGATCCAAGATCGTTTGTATAAGAAGTCACCTATAGGCATCTATTTGTTATGTATCAATGCCAAAAGTGCAAAGGAAGTTATGGCTACTGTGCATGGAGGAGAGTGTGGGCCTCACATAAATGGGCGCATGCTAGCGAAGAAGATTCAAAGGGCTGGTTACTATTGGTCCACTATAGAGGCAGACTACTTGAATTTCGTTCAAAGATGCGACAAATGTCAGGAATATGCCAATCTGGAGCATCAACCTCCGTCATATTCTCGGTATGGGGTATTGACATCATTGGAAAAATACACCCAACTGGAACTAGAGGACATAAATACATCTTCGTTGCCATTGATTACTTCACTAAGTGGGTGGAGGCAGCCTCTTTTGCCAAGCTCACATCTAAACAAGTGGCTAAATTCATCCTTCTGAACATTATATGCCGATATGGATCGGAGCGCCTCATGAGATCATTAGTGATAACGGGAGTCATTTTCGAAAAGAAGTGGAAGTTTTGCTCACCACTTACAAAATTCAGCATCACCGGTCTTCACCTTATCGACCCCAAGCTAACGGAGCTGTAGAAGCGGCCAACAAAACAGTGGCAGGAATCATCAAGAAGATGGTCGTTACTTACAAAGATTGGTCTGATAAGTTAGCATTCGCCTTATGGGGATACCGAACCTCTATACGAACTGCCACAAGAGTAACACCATATTCATTAGTATATGGGATGGAAGCAGTCCTTCCGATTGAATTAGCAATTCCTTCATTGCGAATAGTGGCGGAAAGCCAATTGCCAGAAGTAGAATGGGCTAGGTCAAGGTTTGAGGAGTTAATGTTGATGGATGAAAGGCGATTAAGGGCATTGCATAATGTTCAGGCGTACGAAAGTAGGATCGCTCGTGCTTGTAATAAGAAGATGAAAAGTCGTTCACTTCAAGAAGGTGATTTGGTGTTTAAGGAAATGAGGGCACCTATACAAGACCCAAGGGGAAAGTTTGCACCTAATTGGAAAGGTCCTTATAAGATTAGGGAAATTTTGCCAGGAGGAGCGGCTCGGCTTGCTACTATGGATGGAGAAGATATGATTCAGCCATCAAATTTGGATCAACTCAAGCGATATTATGCTTAATATAGCCAAGCAACAGGAAAACTAATTTTCAGACACTTGGTGAATATTCAATTTATGCTCATGTATATAATAAAAATAAAGTTCGCAATAGCACAATAATTGTAAACAATATTTCTTCTTTTATTAATAATTGATAATGCAAGTACACTGCTTGTAAATAAGAAAATTCAAAAGGCATAATTAAATAAAAGTTTATTCTGGCAAAGCAGTTCAGTTCCTTCATTTCCATCCATCTTCTAATCTTGTTTCACCTTATCCATGTCACTAGTGGTCTCATGATCAATCTCCATGTCTCTAGGCTCGTTTGGGTCCATCTCTTTGTCTTTATGTTTATAGGCTCGCCTATGTGATTTTTATGTCTTTACCCTCGGACCAACCGGTCTTTTGCTGTCTCCTTCGCACCGAGACGATCCTTTACCATTGGACGGGGACCCAGTCTCTCTTTCATGGATGTTTGACTCCTGCTCGCCTCTCCAGCACGACGACACTCGACGGCCGCAATTAGCCATCCGTGATATCCAGCTTCAGCAATCTCTGATACATGTGCCTTTGATGGAGCCTTAAGGGTCGGCATTCTCGCCCAGTACCTTAGCCAAGACTCTATCACCGAGCCACGAAGCTTCAACTTCTCGGGAGCTTCACACAGCCGCTCGGGGATGGTTTGTTTACAGCCCATCTGTCGCCATACTCGCTCCGGAAAGTAGAAGGTCATATGTGTCAAACCGGCGATACACACATATGCGTTGCAATAATCGCTTGTCACTTATTCTGGAATGTGCCACCATTCGATCCACCATGTGATGTCGCGAGGTTCCTTCAGAAAGGCGACCCATTCGGTTACCGATTGACGTTTAGTACACTTGCGCCTCCTTTGACAATAATTTGCAAGTGCCGAAGCATTACGAGGATCCTCAACAAGGCCCAAATGCTCCATCAGCCATATCTCCCCATAAAGTTAGCACGGGTTATGATTGTATACCAATTATTCCCCAAACTAACAAAAACAAAAAAGAAAAAAAATGCTTAAAACCCGCCTAGGTTATACAGGCAGTAGGTGGCTCTGAAAATGAGAAAAAGGAAGGAAGGAGGAAATGTACCTGAAGAAGTAAGGGGCTCCCACGAAGCTCACATTCTGGATCCGGATCATCCAAGCCCATCATAGTTTCTGCAAGCATCAACGGCACTAGGTTAAAACCTCGAGCCATGTCCTCGACAATCTGAATTAGGCCCGCCGGCCCAGTTTTTCGACCACCGTGGTAGAAGCAAAATTCCCCAAGGAGACATAATACGAGGGCTCGCACTCGTATTACAGGACCATATTCCAAAGTGTCAGGAGATTGAAAGTACTCAACAATGGTTTGGAAATGTACCTTATCACCGAAAAGTGCACTTCCTATAACTCGGATCGGAAGGCATAGCAACTCCTTATACAGTTTGACATTGTCAGTAGAAGATGGGGGTGATGTCGGCCGTACGAAATGGTTCGTCCCGAGAAAAGACAACCACCCTTTTGGAAGTGGGCATAGCTCCTTCAAGGAAAAGCGGAAAACGTGCATCTTCGGATCCCAAAAGGCCCCCGCCGCTCGGAGGAAGTCATGGTTGACTCTCGCTTGCCGGAGGCTTAACAATCTTGTCAAGCTATATCTCCCGAGCTCCTTCTTCTCTTCTCTGGACAAGGTGCTCATCCAAGTGGCAAGTTTCTTCTCGAAAGCCATGAGAATTAGGATGATTTCTTGAGATTTTGGAGACTTTTAGATGGAGGATGCAAAGGAAGATGATGAGTGATGACCATATGCATGAGGACAAGGTATTTATACACCTTCATCCATGATCAAAATGGAACAAATCGGCCAGCAAGCAATCATATAGTCGTTGCCATCATATCCCATGATTCAAGCCATTTTCCCACGGCTAGAAAAAAAAAATAGTTAAAACCCGCCTAGGTTTTAACCTTGCCAGGCCATCCGCGCGCACGCCAGCAAGCCCAGGCCCACCTTCATCTGCTGCTTAAAACCCGCATAGGTTTTAAGCGACATGGGCCCAAATTCTTGTTTCCGCAACCCATTTTTGTAGCAGTGTATCGGGCCTTTCTCTTTTGCTTTCAATTGTCCCATTCGTGTATTCTTTGATGTTCCGGTTTTTGTGATCGACCCAATGACGCTCGGTTCTGAAACGTTTGCTCGAGTTAACTCCGACACTTAAGTTTTTAGTTCTTTTTTATTTTATTCTCTTTTTGGGGAAGCGAGATTAATTGAGATTAATCCCATCATGTAGAAAATCATTCAAATTTACATTAATAAAGCATCAAAGTTGTGCATTCACAAGGTCTTGCATAAAATAAAAATATTACAAAGAGTCTTGCATAATAAAAGATTAAAAAAAATCAAAGCATCTTGCATTCCGTTGCATGTTTGTTATCATCACAGGGAACTAGAATCGCCGCTGTCCTTCGCCAAGTTGCCCCCTGCATTTGAAGCTCCTGCATTGGAAGTACTGGTCGTGCCAAAATAGGTATCCCAGGAGTAATAATCAGATCCAGGAGCAGTCTGCACGGGAGGTGATGGCCCAATCAAGGGCTTTTCCGAAGGATATATGCTCGACGAGGAAGACACAGAATGCTCCCGTGAAGCAGCCAGCTAGGAATGATCAGGAACTTTCCATTCAACGGATGGAGTTGACCATACAGGACTAGGTCCATAACTGGGGGGCTGGCCAGTTAGAAAAAGCAGATCCTCCCAACCAAGAGTGTTGAGGCACACACCACTCTTGAGAATCCATGGGCCATGACGGACCCATCCCAGGTGCAGGGACAGGCCATCCTGCAAAACCGGAACCAAAAGAGGAAGCATCATGGGGTGCAGGACATGAAGTAGCGTCATTCGCTAGGGCTTGACTGCCAGGATACCCTACGGATGCACCTGAGTCACGGTCCCTCACCCCCATCTCCCGACCGCGACGAGCAGTGCGCACTGAAGCTGGGGTATGACGAGAATGAGAAGGCTAGTATATGGCACTCGACTCGGAAGCATCCTCCACCCAGTATGAATGAGGCTGGGTATGACCACCATATCTTGTACTGTGATACGACCCTCCATGACCAAGTGGCTCCTTCAAGGACATTTGAGCCATATCCTCTTCCATACTCGGAGGGCAGCGACCTCTACTACCAGACTTGGTACGATGAGATCCAGTTGAGTGTTGGCCCTCGATCAGAATGCCTTTGCCCCGACCCTCTGGTACAGCCACTAGAGGAAGGCGAGAAGCACCACTAACTTCCTCCCTAGATCGACCTCGAGAAGAATATTCCCCTACCGAAGAGCGGCATGGGGGTGCGATGAACACCTGTTGTAGAGCGTCGAGGTGGTTCCCTGGGAAAAGACTCCGCATCGGCCTCCATATCAGCTCTTCTGACAGCATTACCATGATATCTCCCCGACTTGGTGAATCCCCGATCAATAAACTTCCTCATAGTGCTCCACTCCTTAGTCAATTGTCGGAGGAAAGCCCATCTCGACTGAGAGATAACAAGACAAGGGTCGTTCATAGGTAGCATATGGGATAAAAGGAAGCAATGTAAAAAACGAAGAATTATTGGTTTACGATCAAATGCTTGAACTGTAGAGCACTCACTACTATTCTCCACATCCAAGAAGCCACCGATCTTTCGCCTCTCTTGTGGAATCTCCACCTCAGCAGCCTTGGCATAGGGCCCCAGCTGTAGACCTCCTGGTCAGAAGTTAGACAAAGCATAATAAAGGACAAAGAAGGAAGATACATACCACTCGAGGAGCGAAACGGCTAAGATAGCCTGGAACTCTTCATCGAACTGATCCTGCGGAACATTATGCACAACGTTGTCAAATTCTTGACCTAGAACCAGATCTCCCAAAACGTCCGGGTCAACCCGCCATGGCTCAAACATATGTGTTGGAGGATCAAGGTGAATGAGACCAGGGTAACCTCCTAAAATTTTCCTCGAGGTTCTCTCCCCTAAATACCACACATAACCGTAAGGCCCCTCAACCAGAAGACGAAGATGGGTATCGTGTTCCACCTGATCCAGAGGTTGTGGTAACCCTCTAATGTCAAAATCGGCTCAAGGACACCAGTTCACTTGATCCTGCAAAAGGAAGGGTGCATTTAAGTATGGCATGTAAAGGAGAACGGGAGAAAGATGTTAGGAATAAAGAGATACCGGCTGCAGGTTGCCCAAGATGCTGCGAAGGAGGTCAAGGCACCCCGATTTGTACTTCATATCATGAATGCCCTCGGTGGTCCAGCGTTTAGCAGCTGGTACAGTTTTGTTCTTCTTCGAACGAATGCCCAGGGCCAAGATATACCCATACGCCCACGATTGCATGAACATGACGTTAAACAAGGAAGGACGAACAACATCAAAAGATGTAGAAGGTCCGAGCACATACCTCGAGAACCTTCCACAAGGAAGGACCATAGGGGTAGCGAGTCTGGGCCGCATGAAGATAAACCGGATCCGCATCCTGCGAAAGACGGACGCTACGACGGAGCCAATGGATAAAGTTGGCATAGGACGCCTTGCCCCAGTTCAGGTTTCGGATATTGTCGAAGTTGAGGAGGTTCGGAAACCATGTCAGGGAAATATTGTCCCCATGGTTAGCAAAGAGGGTGGCAGAAATGATGTACGCCAAGAAAATGAAGCGGTGTTGCTCTAGAGGCAAGTTTTGAAAATTCGCATCGCGAATGGTCATTTCAAAATGCTTATAGGCGAGGTTAGGGAGACCTTGCCTTTGCTTCAAACGCGTAGATATTGAAGCCAACAAATCCAGAACTACTGGGGGAATGTCTGCATTGAAGACCACGTCCTACCCACCCCAAGGAAGACTGGTAATCATGACAAAACCTTTGGGCGTGATCGTCATCTCACCCACAGGGAAATGAAACGAGTTAGTGGAATCCCACAACCTCTCGGCCATCGCCCGGCCAATGATACGGAACGTTCTTTTCTGCCAAGCCGCCAAGCATTTCCAAAAAGGCATGAAGCCCGCTGCGGTCAAAGTATCCCGGACAAAATTTCCAGGGATCGACTTCGCTGCCTTAAGTGGCTCTTTCAGAACGCCGGGAGTTTTCAAGTTGTCCTCTTAAAGGCAGAATTCAAGCATGTCATTTTTTAAAATGGGGGCTCAGAGCATAATTTCATGGACCCAAGCTGGACCCAGCACAAACACAGGGCTCACACCCACAGCCCATGAAGCACAAGAACAAGCCTAAATTCCACGGCCTGTGCTGGATTAGCAACAAAAATGGGGAAAGTTTAGGTCAAAACCCGCCTAGGTTTTGACTTCACCAAGCCCACGGTCACGGCCCACGAGGCAGGCCCTACAGAAAACAAAAAAAGGGGGGGGAAGCACGAGTCAAAACTCGCCTAGGTTTTGACTCCGCCAAGCCCAGTCGACCGACCCAGAGCACGGTGTTTAGACCCATTTTTGTGTCTAAATACTGCCTATATCCTTAGGCTTTTGACTCGTTTCGTAGTTTAATTCAATAACTTTTAATACAATTTTTGGTTATTTTGTAGATTCCGGAGTTTTTACTCAAAACATGGTAAAAAGGGCCATTTAGTAGCTACTTTGGGAATCTTGAAATTTCCCGGGTCATGGTCAAGGCAAAGGCAAAGGACGCGGGAAGGCCGGACACTTCGAGAGGATAAAAAGCTATACTTTACTGAATCAAGCTGGCCGAGCCTGACTGTACTCACGGTCCTGATGACCGCACCCACGGTGGGTGTAAGGCATGACAAGATGAAGTGACCGAGCTTGACCGTACCCACGGTCTCAGGATACCGCAACTATGGTGGGTGCAAGACATGAGCAGCAGGTGAAGTACCCGAGTGAGACCGTACCCACGGTCTCAGGGGACCGTACCCACGACGGTGCGAAGGAGAGAAATCTCACCTGACCCAAATCACCAAACCGCACCCACGGTCCTGTCACACCGCGCCTACAGTGCTACGAAGAAGAGAGAAATCTGCAGGAGTTACGCAGGACCGTAGCCACGGTCTCATAGATCGTACCTACGGTCCCCTGCAGATTCTCATTTTGCTGCTTAATTAAGTGACGAGTTTTGAGTAACTAACTTAGCTTGTATATATTGTTTTTAGGTCTTTTAGCAAAAAAACATCAGAGACTTGTAGAGGAGGATTCTTAGAGAGTAATCTAGGGTTTTAGGAGAGTTTTAGAGAGAACTTTTATTATATTTTAGCTTTCAATTAGAGTGATTCCTTAGCGATTAGTGAGAATTCATACTTGGATTATTGTTCTTGCACTGGATTTTATTGGATTTCTATTGAAGATTTGAAGATTTATATTATCTTTGGAGCATTGGATTCTTATTATTCTGGAGTATCTTCCTTCGGCATCAAATTAATGAGCATTTCTTAACTCTTACTCTTTAATCTCTGTTTTTGTTATTAGATTACTTGGTGTTTGTTGATTGTTGCCATTGTTGCTTGGAATTTCTAGATACTTTCTATTTGAAGCATGAATCATTATTATGTTTAGCATGTTAGATAAGATGATTAGAGTCTAGAACCCTTATGGGTTAGGGAGAAACTAAGGATGTGAATGGTGTATTTAGATTGGGTTAGCATCTTAGGAGGTAATTCGTAGTGGAATCAACTTCCCACTCCTAATCTTACCTCAAGTAGGATGTATTCGGGATACGAAAGATCCCAAATACATCCAACACTTGGGTTGGAAGGTTGGAATTGGGATAGTTAGTATTCTATTCATGAAAGTGAATAGGAGATAACTAGAGAGTCCCGTTCTTTTAACCCTCCGGGTCCGTGGTGGGCTTGTAGGAAGTTAATCCGGATTATCCTTGAGAAAGGAAATCCGGTGGGTTTATCCTAACGGGATTGTCATTTTATTCTACTATTCTGTTGCTTTCTAGTTGCGAAACCCTCTTCCTAATCACCATTTGCGTCCCGAAATCTCCCGACGCCCATAGTTCCCATTTGACTGAACTATAGTTATGTTTGTTCTGTTCGTCATCACGATCTGCTTGTTATCCCATGATCTTAAACCTTACCTAGAGTTGATTAGTTTTAGCCAAGGCCCCTAGCTCCCTGAGAGAGAACGACAATACCGAGGTCCTAAAAAACCGCTGTACACAAAATGGCGCCGATGCCGGGGAGCAAGCGCACCTAGCTTAGCTTTTTATCTTTAGGTTGTTTAAGATCATTTCATTTGCTAGAGATTTTTTTATCCTTGGTTATTGGGAATTTGACTCTTCTATTTGTTCCTTTTGTGCATGCGGACTCGATCTCGATGAGGCCAAACTCCTATAACTCCACCAAATCCGAATCCGGAGAGTATTATTCGCCAAGCTAATGCCGGCTCAAGACGAAGAAGACAACAAAGGGAGCGAGAGACGATTGAAATTCCAATGTCTGACGAAGAGCAAGATCCACCCCGTACCTTAGCATCATATTCCTTACCATCGTCGGGTACGGGAGGCGATCCTATCATATTACCTACATTACCACTAAACGCATCATTCGAGTTCAAACCATATTTTTTGGAGATATTTGAGAACACTCCGTATCATGGAGGAGAGCATGAAAATCCCATCGACCACATCAACAAGTTTGAGCAATGCATCGGTTTCGTAGAAATGAATGGAGTCACCACCGAATACATGAAGCTGAAGTTTTTTCCTCTCACTTTGAAGGGAAAAGCATTATTGTGGCTTAACACGTGTCCGTCGGGAACCTATTCTATATGGGATGCCCTTAGCCGTGACTATCTTCAAAGGTTTTTCCCCAATGATGAGACGTGTAGGTTGAGGCAAGCCATCATGAGTTTCAAACAAGAATCCGATGAGTCGTTATTTGAAGTGTGGGGGAGATTCAAGGGTCTCCAACGGAGGTGTCCGAACCACAATCTTGAAGATTGGCTATTATTGCATCACTTTTATTCTGGACTGAGTAGCTCTTTGCGTGAATCCATTGATCATGCCTCGGGAGGCATGTTCCTCAAGAAGACGGCGGAAGAAGAAAATGTGTTCCTCCATGAGTTATCTCAAAACTCTCCACATTGGGGAGGCGGCCGTAGTCCTAGAGATGGAGGTCCTTCTTTAGAGAGCAATCCTACTATCAAATTTCTCATGAACGCCGTTCTAGAGATGCAGCAGAAGAAGGCCTTGGAAGAGACTACGAGGCAAGTAAAGGCAGCTCAAGAGGTACCTATGATTATTCCGGATTCCCGAGCTCTTGTGTGTGATTTTTGTGGAGGGCCACATTCTTTTCAAAGGTGTGAAGAATATCAAGTCGAGCAAGTCCAAGCTATCTATCCTAACAATAACCTTTCCTATCCCAACTCAAATCATATTTGTCCTCGTGGGAATTATGCCTACAACCAACAAGCTCCACAAAACCATAATCCACCCCCTGGTTTCTCAAACCAAAACCGCCGCCAGTACCAAAAAACCCTCACCATGGTCAAACCTCCCAAATATCGAAACCATCACAACAAGAATTGTCTTCTTTTGAGCAAATCCTACAAAAGATTTCCTTAACTCAAGATAAGATGTCCTTAGCTCAAGATAGGGACCAAGAACGCATAAAGAATCTTAAGTTACAAATGGCTCAAATAGCACAACAATCAAAACCTACTCAATCCCTCCCTATCCAACCTCAACCAAACCCAAGGGGCAACTTAATACTATTACATTGAGGAGTGGTAGGGAGATTGAAGGGCCTAGGATGGTGGTAGAGGATGTTTTGGGTGATAAAGAGGGTGATGTGGTAGATATCACGGAAGAAGAGGATTTGATAGAGCAACGAGAGAGTGAGTTTGTTTTCGGTGGTGGAGATGAGGAAGTTCATGTGGAAGAGTTGGGAAAAGCTAGTAAAGAAAGAGAGGAGATTGAGGAAGTAAGAAAAGGGAAAGGAAAAATGATAGAAGAAGAGCCAATCCAAATCATTGAGAAGCCAAAGCTACCGCCGGTTTCTTTTTCCCGAGCGGTTATCAAAGCCCAAGTCCGATGCAAAGTTCTCAAAGTTCATCGGGATGCTCAAAAATCTTCAAGTAAACATTTCATTTCTTGATGCTATTTCTGAAGTCCCATCTTTCAAGAAGCATTTGAAGGAGCTTCTCACAAGTAAAAGGAAAATTCAAGAGAAATCTATTATCCACTTGACGGCGGATTGTAGTGCTATTATTGACAACAAATCACCGGAGAAGTTAGCCGACCCCGGAAGTTTTTCTATCCCTTGTACCATTGGTGACATGCGGATTGGTCGTGCTCTTTGTGAGTTAGGAGCTAGTGTGAGCGTCTTACCTCATTCTATAAAATAGAGGATTTGAAAGGTTTATCCCCTTCTATATGCATGCATTCAATTGATTTGTTAAAGGATGCTAACCAACTAGGCAACCCCAGCGTCGATTAAACCCTAATATGCAAGAGGTAGTCAAAAAGGAAGTAGTAAAGTTGTTAACTGCTGGGATCATCTTCCCCATCGCAAATAGCGAATGGGTAAGCCCGGTTCAGTGTGTACCTAAGAAGGGTGGTTTGACTGTGATTGAGAATGAAAAGAATGAACTAGTTAGTACCCGAACCGTCACCGGTTGGAGGATGTGCATTGACTACCGTCAATTAAATAAAGTAACAAAGAAACACCATTTCCCTCTCCCCTTTATTAACCAGATGTTGGAGAGGTTGGTGGGTCACTCGTACTTCTGTTTTCCAGATGGGTACTCGGGTTTTTTCCAAATTCCAATCCACCCCGCACATCAAGAAAAGACTATTTCACTTGCCCATATGGTACATTTGCTTATCGACTTATGCCTTTTGGGTTGTGTAATGCACCGGGAACATTTCAACGTTGCATGATAGCTATTTTTAGTGAATTCATTGAACAATGCATGGAAGTCTTTATGGATGACTTTTCTGTTTATGGCAATACCTTTGATGACTGTTTGCTGAATTTGGAGAAAGTTTTAATCCATTCTGAAGAAGTTGACTTAGTGTTGAATTGGAGAAATGCCACTTCATGGTAGAAGAAGGTATTGTGCTAGGTCATTTGATTTTTTCGAGGGGCATCGAAGTAGACAAGGCTAAAGTTGAGGTTATAGAGCGTCTACCACCCCCGGTTTTCGTTAAAGCGGTGCGTAGCTTCCTTGGCCATGCCGGGTTTTATCGCCGGTTCGTCAAGGATTTTTCCAAAATCGCTCGACCTCTAACTGAGCTCTTGTGTAGGGATGCCCCATTCATTTTTACTGATGAATGCCTTGAGTCATTTTACAGGTTAAAGCAAGCCTTGATTTTCGCTCCGGTGGTTCAACCCCCGGATTGGACATTACCCTTTGAAATCATGGCGGATGTGAGCGATTTTGCCGTGGGAGCGTGTTTGGCTCAAACCATAGAGAAGAAGCCAAGAGTTATCTACTATGCAAGCCATACGCTCGATAGCGCACAGAGAAATTACACGACCACGGAGAAGAACTTTTGGCAATCATCTTTGCTCTCAACAAATTCCGCCAGTACCTTATGTTCTCCAAGGTGGTAGTATACACGGACCATGCTGTGATTAAATATTTGATGGGGAAGAAAGAAACGAAGTCGAGACTTATCCGGTGGGTTTTGCTTATGCAAGAGTTCGATTTGGAAATTCGCGACAAGGACGGCACGAAGAATATAGTAGTCGATCACCTATCGAGAATCCTTGTTGACTTGGAGGATACCCAACCGATCATGGATTCTTTCCCGGATGAGCGACTCATGGCCATTAAGCATTTTAGCCCGTGGTATGCCGACATCACAAACTACTTGTCCAGCAAGGTGATTCCTCCAAATCTGACCCCTTATCAAAAGAAGTTCTTTCACGATGTAAAACATTTCTTTTGGGACGATCCATTCCTATTCCGGTTGTGCAACGATGGGATGTACAGAAGATGTGTATCCGAGAACGAGGTGAAATCTGTTTTGACATATTGCCATGAGTACTCGGTTGGAGGTCATGGTGGATCGCAAAAGACGGCAGCGAGGGTCTTACAAGCCGACTATTGGTGGCCGACACTCTTTCGTGATGCCCATCTTCACGTCAAGCAATGCGATAAATGCCAAAGGTCTGGAAATATCTCCTGGAAGAATGAAGCACCATTGAATTTCATCCTAGAGGTAGAGGTTTTCGATGTATGGGGGTTGGACTTCATGGGTCCCTTTCCAACATCAAGAGGTTTCCAATATATCTTTGTGGCGGTGGACTACGTTTCGAAATGGGTTGAGGCCATTCCTTGTGTCAAGTGTGATGGCAAATTTGTATCAAGATTTTTGAAGAAGATCATATTCCCAAGATTTGGCATCCCAAGATTGATTATAAGTGACAACGGATCCCATTTTATCGAGAAAAAGTTTGAGTCTCTTCTAGCAAAGTATGGTATCAATCATAAGCGGGGACTAGCTTATCACCCTCAAACGCTAGGGCAAGTAGAGATTTCAAACCGTGCTATTAAGGAGATTTTGGAGAAAACGGTTAGCTCTTCACGAAAAGATTGGGCGGAGAAATTAGACGATGTTTTGTGGGCATACCGCACCGCCTTCAAAACGCCGATTGGGACTACCCCGTACCGTCTAGTTTATGGGAAAGCATGCCACTTTCCCGTAGAACTCGAGCATAAGACGATGTGGGCGATCAAGAAATTCAATTACGATCTCAAGGCGGCTGGGGCGAATCGTCTATTTCAATTGGAGGAGCTTGAGGAGCTACGACGCCATGCTTATGAAAATAATAGGATCTACAAAGAGCGAACGAAAGCATGGCACGACAAGAGATTCAACTGTCGCGAGTTCAAAGTGGGTGATAGAGTCCTTATCTTCAATTCGAGGCTGAAGCTATTTTCCGGGAAATTGAGATCAAGGTGGTCCGGACCCTTTGAAATAGTAAGGATCCTTCCCGCCGGTGTCATCGAACTTAAGAATGAAAAGGGGGATTGTTTCAAGGTCAACTCATCAAAGATCAAGCCATACACCATGGGAGAAGAATATGCAGGCACGGTTGTAGTGTTCCTCGCCGACTTTGAAAGGTGAAAGAGTGGATTAGGTGAAGCTAGGACCTAAAACAAGCACCCGGGAGAGGTACAAGTTACTTCCCCTACCTTTAGTGTTTTTCTTTTATTTCCTGCCTTTATTTTCCTTTTGGTTCGTGTTTGATTTGTTAAGGTTGAGAAAAAGAAGAAGAAAAAAAAAACTGGAAAAAGTTGAAAAAAATTTTGAGGGTGAAAGGAAGATTTGTGAAGGAGATGATTCATCTTAGTTTTGAGTGTTGAAAGGTGTTCTTGGGAGTTGTTGAGTGAACAAGAAAAGAGGGTTGATAATGAGAGAGTAGAATTTTAGGACTTAACATTTTTTTTCCAAGTTTTTGAGTCTTGTAGGTGCTGGGGAGAGGCGGAAGGGGACCGTACCCACGGTACGATTCACCGTAGCCACGGTCCCAAAACAGCACTTTTGCCCAGATTTCTGACCGACGGAGACCGTACCTACGATAGGCTTCACCGTAACTACGGTCAAGTTATGGCATGATTTTCCTGATTTTTGGCCCAGCAGCTACACCGTACCTACGGTATATTTCACTGTAGCCACAATCGCAGAACAGCATCTTTGCGCTAAAACTTTGGCCGAGTGAGACCGCAGCTACGGTCAAAGTGACCGTACCTACGGTCTCTCGAACTGCAGCGAATTGTCGGGGGTTTAAACACCCTTCTCCCTCATTTTCACTCATTTCTTTCCTTTCTCTCTCACTCGAAAAACCCTCCTCTCACACTAAAACTCCATTCCCTTGCCCTAATCCTTCAATTCCTTCACAAATTCATCCTTTCCCCTCACCCTTCTCTTCGATTTTGAGCCGTAACCGCGCTGCATCTACTTCACTCGCCATTTTCAAGCTCTTCAAGCGGCATTTCTGGGTTTGGTTTGTTGTGTGGGGTTCGAAAATTGTCAAGGAGAGGTTCCTAAGTCCTCAACTCAGGTATCTCTTGCTTTTTAGTGCGTCCAAGTTCAATTTCCTTGTTGATTTTGGTTGTTTTTGTGCACAACTATATGGGATTTTGTTGAATGTTCTGAGTTTGTGGCTTGGGTGTGCTAATAGGTTGAAGTTGGTAGTGAAATTGTGATTGGAGTGTGGTTAGTGAAGTTTTTGTTTGTTGTGTTTGGTGATTTTGGGCATTGTGGTTGTTATTCTACTATTGTTGTTGTTGCCCTGTGTCTGTTCCAATGGGTCGAGCCAAGCATTCCCAGACCGAGCCAGAACCGACCCCTCCTCCTTCCACTTCGGAAGAACCTCATAAGACTCGTTACAAAGGTGAAGCTGCCTCCCTGATTCAGTGTGACCCGAAGGTGAAGGTCACCTTTAGGGACAAAATGCACAAGGCAAGGTATGCACGGTTGAAGCAACGAAAAATATGTGCTCCGGATTTGTATCATGAGGAAACAGCGAAGGATGTGTATTGCAAACCAAGCATGGACTATTTCATAAAAGTCATGGGTTGGGAAATCTTCGCTACCATCAACGAGCCTATTGTCGACCAACCGGTGCTCGAATTCTTGAGCTCCCTAGTGGTTCGGGAGAATGGTACTTCTACGGCCACCTTCTCTTACATAGTTCCCAAGAAAGAGGTGGAGTGTACGGTTCAGGACCTTTGCAACGCTTTCGGTCTTCCTTTGGATGGTATCTTCTATGGTGAGTGTGTCAAATTCGACGAGCAAGAAGCTATGAGGGCTGTTACCTATTGGAGGAGACGATATCCCAAGCTTCAGACTCGTAAACTACAAGTCCATTGTCCAAGCAATTCAAAAGCCCAGGACTTTTGCAACTTGAGTGTTCGCCTTTTTCACCGCATCATTTCAAGCTCCGTCTTTGGCCGCGACACTAGACGGTCACACATTCGCAAGGATGATCTTTTCATCCTCTTCAACGCAATCCATAGTCGTCGTGTAAACACCGGCTCTTGTATCCTTCATTGCCTTCGGGAGATCAGCTTTGAAACTCGAAAATTGACCCTTAGCATGGGACACATTATTTGCCACTTCCTCAAGAAGCAAGGCTTCGAGTCCTATCTTGCCAAGTGGACTCCGCGGTACTTTCCCGATCCCATCGACGGTGTTCGTTTGCGGAAGTTGGAATTCCTGGATAAAAACAAAACACAGACACTTTACCGCCACGGGTATGATTCCCATAGCGTCGTGGTCCATTTGGCTGACGAGCATGCCGAAAGGCGCTTAGATGTCTCCAATCGACGAAATTGGTCTTGTGGCCAAGAGTTCGGGGGCGCTATGTGGTGGGTGGTCCTTGGGAGCCCGACGAGGAAGGTGACGAGGAGGCAGAGGAAGATGAGGAAGGGGACGATGAAGGAGAGCAAGGAGAAGAAGCGGGGCCTAGCAAAGCAAATGATGACACCTTAGAGCACATTAGTGATCAACTCCAAGTGCTTCACGATGAATTTCAAGTGCAGCGAGAACTCATCCAAAACCAACAAAGTCTTATTGAGGATTTGCAAGGTATGATCGAGGCCCAACAAGAGATTCTTGTTGGCATCCAGTCACAACTCCAACCCCGTCCTCCTCCGGGAGGATCCGCTTGAGGACTGTCTGTAAGCATTCCCGCCCCCACCCGATCTTTGTCATTAGTTTTTACATACTTTATTGTATGACATATAAGTGTGAGGGGATGCTTCATCGGGGTTTGGATGCGATGGCTTTGTGGTTTTGGCGGGTGGTGTCTCGGGTCCTTATGGCTTATTTTGGTGTTGCTCTCAAGGTCGGTTGCATTTGGCTGTGGTGGTCTTTTGATTGTCTTTTGTTGGTAGTTTGATTGTTTGTCGGTTGTAATTGGGATGTTTTAGTTGGTTGTTGGTTGTGTTTTTGGCCGGTGATGGCTTATTTTGTTTGTTGTTTGGTTGTATTTTGGGCATGGATGGTTTGGATGTAATGAACGGTTGTTTTTAATGAAATAAAATGAATCATGTCTGTTTGGTTAGTTTGTGTTGAGTTTCACCCTTATTTCCCGCCTCAATGAGTGAGATTCGGAGATAAGGTATGTCATTGGCAATGTATATTTTGTCTATAGTTTTCTTTTTCTTCTTTTTAGTTCCTTTGTTAGGAGTTTAGTTAGTTAGTTTTCCTTGATTTTGTTTTCGATCTCCCATGCGGATTTTGTCATATGAAAAGTCATCTTTTGCTCTAATATCGTTGTGATTCACTTGAACGACGACTTCGGATCATCGCTTCAACAGTTTTGAAGAGCTCCAGGTAATATCTTTCTGCCTTACGCTTCTTAGGTGAATTATCTTCATGGTCCGTCGCATGCGTGTTTTTCTTTTGGGTGGCGAACCCCCTTGAGTGTTTGTGTTGGGATTATATTGTTGTTGGAGCCGTGTGGGCTCGGGTCGCCCCACTTTTATTTGCTAGTTGTTCTTGTTTGTTTGTTTTTGTAGGTTCTCTACCCCTTTCTTGTGACACCTTCCCACAATGAGGACATTTTGGCGTTTTAAGTGTGGGGGGGGGAGATAATTGCTTCAAAGGGTAGATCGCCTAGTTTTTTAGTTTTTGTTTTCCTAGTTTTTGCCTAAAATTTGAAAAAATTTTGTGCTAAAAAGGAGAAAAAAGGGAGTGAAAACCTTAAAAGTTTTCTTTCGTTTTTATTTTTGCTTTGTTTCTCGGATCTTGTTGTCGAAATTTAGAAGTCGTTCTTAATCTTCTTTAAAAGAAACTGGTTTGAGCGTTTTCGACCCTGTCTTGGGTACGAGTCATGACTTATCTCTTTAGATGTCCTTCATCAAGTGCCTAGCGAAACCTCCGATTCCTTTCACGTTCTAGTTGAAGTCGGGAGAGTCTAGGGGTTCGTGTCCGAGCTTGTTTCCTTTTTCCCGTTTAGCAAAAGCAAAAGCAAAGTTAAAAACAAAAAAAAAAAAGAAAGCAAAAGCTACAATAACCGGATTAAGTGGAGCGTGTCGCTGAATGACATTAACCACCATACACTTAGCCAACCTACACGGGCCCGGTATTAGCGGTACGGCACTGTTACCCCTTAAGCTCCTCCCATATCGAATTCTCGGCGGAGGTGTGTATGGAAAAGACTGTGTTGGGAGGGTAAACCCCATACTTGGGCCGTCAAATTCCCGAAAGTAAGGCTTATCCTTGCATCACCTACGGCCCTCACCAAGCCCTCACCAAGCCAAAAAGAAAAAGCAATTTCGTTGGTGAAACCAACCAAAAAGAAAAGAAAAGTTCAAGCGTTAATAAAGTGTAGGGCTTATCCTTGCATCACCTACGGCCCTCACCAAGCCAAGGGCGACCAAATGTGGGGAAGGGCAACTCATGCCTTGTTTGTTCGTTGTTTTTAGTTCGGACATGAGTCCTTGGAGTCTTTGGTTTTGGATAGAACCCACTAGCACTAACACACATGGGGTTTTGCTTGGCATTAGGTGTAGGAAATCGAAAATCTCAAAGACTGACCTTTTGCTTGGGATAGGGGATTGTGAGATGCTCATAACGGTTCCTTTTGGAGGCTTAATAACGTTTTCTTAGTTAAGGTTGCAAGATCCTTTGAATCGAAGTTTTTTGTTCCTCTTTCCTTTTGTTTTCTTTAGTTATGTTTTCACTTTCCCTCTCTCCTTTTTCTTTGGCTTTTGTGGGTATAGCCGCTACAAACCCTCACGAGTCCATCTCGTCCATCCGGGCTGCCGGGGGGTTCAAAGGGCTTGGTGCATATGCTAAATGCACTCGTTTCTCTCCCACGACAGAGGTGTTTATGTTAGTTTAGGTAGTTTTCTGTCTCGTTTTGCTCGGGACGAGCAAAAGTTTAACTGTGGGGGGGTGGTTAGAGCCATTTTTGTGTCTAAATACCGCCTAAATCCTTAGGCTTTTGACTCATTCGTAGTTTAATTCAACAACTTTTAATACGTTTTTTGGTTATTTTGTAGATTCCGGAGTTTTTACTCAAAACATGGTAAAAAGGGCCATTTTGTAGCTACTTTGGGAATCCCGAGATTTCCCGGGTCATGGTCAAGGAAAAGGCAAAGGACGCGGGAAGGCCGGACACTTCGAGAGGATAAAAAGCTCAACTTTGCTTAATCAAGCTGGTCGAGCCAGACCGTACCTACGGTCCTGATGACCGAACCCACGGTGGGTGTAAGGCATGACAAGATGAAGTGACCGAGCTTGACCGTACCCACGGTCTCAGGATACCGCAACTACGGTGGGTGCAAGACATGAGCAGCAGGTGAAGTACCCGAGTGAGACCGTGCCCACGGTCTCAGGGGACCGCACCCACGACGGTGCGAAGGAGAGAAATCTCACATGACCCAAATCGCCAGACCGCACCCACAGTCCTGTCACACCGCGCCTACGGTGCTGCGAAGAAGAGAGAAATTTGCAGGAGTTACATAGGACCGTAGCCACGGTCTCATAGATCGTACCTACGGTCCCCTGCAGATTCTCATTTTGCTATTTAATGAAGTGACAAGTTTTGAGTAACTAACTTAGCTTGTATATATTGTTTTTAGGTCTTTTAGCAAAAAAACATCAGAGACTTGTAGAGGAGAATTCTTAGAGAGTAATCTAGGGTTTTAGGAGAGTTTTAGAAAGAACTTTTATTATATTTTAGCTTTCAATTAGAGTGATTCCTTAGCGATTAGTGAGAATTCATACTTGGATTATTGTTCTTGCACTGGATTTTATTGGATTTCTATTGAAGATTTGAAGATTTATATTATCTTTGGAGCATTGGATTCTTATTATTCTGGAGTATCTTCCTTCGGCATCAAATTAATGAGAATTTCTTAACTCTTACTCTTTAATCTATGTTTTTGTTATTAGATTACTTGGTGTTTGTTGATTGTTGCCATTGTTGCTTGGAATTTCTAGATACTTTCTATTTGAAGCATGAATGAAGTCATTATTATGTTTAGCATGTTAGATAAGATGATTAGAGGCTAGAACCCTTATGGGTTAGGGAGAAACTAAGGATGTGAATGGTGTATTTAGATTGGGTTAGCATCTTAGGAGGTAATTTGTAGTGGAATCAACTTCCCACTCCTAATCTTCCCTCAAGTGGGATGTATTCGGGATACGAAAGATCCCAAATACATCCAACACTTGGGTTGGAAGGTAGGAATTGGGATAGTTAGTATTCTATTCACGAAAGTGAATAGGAGCTAACTAGAGAGTCTCGTTCTTTTAACCCTCCAGGTCCGTGGTGGGCTTGTAGGAAGTTAATCCGGATTATCCTTGAGAAAGGAAATCCGGTGGGTTTATCCTAACGGGATTGTCATTTTATTCCACTATTCTGTTGCTTTCTAGTTGCGAAACCCTCTTCCTAATCACCGTTTGCGTCCTGAAATCACCCGACGCCTATAGTTCCCATTTGACTGAACTATAGTTGTGTTTGTTCTTTTCGCCATCACGATCTGCTTGTTATCCCATGATCTTAAACCTTACTTAGAGTTTATTAGTTTTAGCCAAGGCCCCTAGCTCCCTGAGAGAGAACGACAATACCGAAGTCCTAAAAAACCGCTGTACACACGCGACAGCCTAGTAGATTGGACATAAAACCCGTCTAGGTTTTATTCCGCCTAGTGGGCCGCTACTCGGACAAATATTGAAAATGTTCTTGGTCCATTTCGCAAGGCGATTTGCAAACGAGTTTTTTCAGCCAAAATGCAAAAATAAAGGGGTCACTCTACATCCTAGCATGCATGTTAAAATAGCTAAAAATCGACAAGATATGAAAAAAAGTAAATTCATGCTTGCTCATTTTTTGCTAAACTAAGTACAAGAGGAAAGTTTAAGGATTACCTTGCCGTGAAAACGGTAAAACCAAGCATGAGTCCAAGATTGAACAATGAGGTCGGAGGGAGTCGCCTCCATACCGGGAACAAAGTTGCAACGTGAAGACCGCTCATGAGGCCAGGCCGCCGCATAAGACGTTGTCCAGGCGCAGACACAGCCCAAGGAAGGTCACCAAAACCCACCTAGGTTTTGTGACTCCTACGGCCCAAATTCACGACCCAACTCCACGCAGCCTGAGCCCACATTTTGAGCTCTGCGGCCCGCAGGTAAAAATCGAACCTCTTTTGTTTTTCAATAAAACTAATACTTGATTTTCTCATGACTTTCAAGTCGTAGACAAAGGAAACAGCACCATTCAGCTGCCGCACAAAAGGTCGCTATCATCATCATCATTCAAGGCCATCAGCGGAGTTTCGATGCAGTCCCAATCTTGAGCCACCGGCATCGTGCCCGGTGAAGTCTCAATCTCCGAGCCATCGGCATCGTGCACCATGAAGTCTCGACCCCCAAGGCCATCAGCAACGCGCCTGATGAAGTTCTTCGGCATCGAAAATGCCAACAATCATCAACATCAATACCGAGAAAGACTGGAACCGACACCGGGAAAGACTGGAACCGACATCTTTCGACACCGGGAAAGACTGGAACCAACACCGGGAAAGACTGGAACCGACACCGGGAAAGACTGGAATCGACACTCGGAAAGACTAGAAAGCTCCATGAACCGTCGGCATCATGTCTGATAACAAGTAAGGCATCATTCTCGCCCGAGATCAACATCGACTCATCAACGGTCAGGTAGAGCATCATTCTTGCTCGAGACCATCCCAAAAAAAGAGGCGCATGCCTCCCACAACCGCGACGCAGGACTCAGCTTCCAAGCGTCAACTCAGGCTTTGCAACCCAAAGTCATATCCTCACACTACTTTGACCTTCATCCTATTCGAACTCGATCAAAGTGGGGGCTCTCTGTAGACACTGGAATTTATACCGGTATAATCTTGACTCATCAAAAATTTGCAAGTCAGATGAGCCAAGTGATAAACGGGTCATTGGGCCCAAAAGAACAACAACCCGAGTGCAAGAAAAATAAAACAGGCCATATTTGATTGTTAAAACCCAGAGGGGTTTCAACTTTTAATGAACCGGCCCACAAAAAGCCGGCCCAGAAGCGAGCCCTGACCCAGTAAGCTTATAACCCGCCTAGGTTATAAGCAGAGCACAGCACGACGTCGTTTTCGCCACATCATTGATCCGTGCGCCAATAATTTATATAACCCGCCTAGGTTATAATCTTTTTAGCGCCAAAATCTGCATGCATGCATGATCCCATGATCATAGCCCCACGTGGTTGACCTTCCCCTTGACTTCATATAACCCGCCTAGGTTATATCTTCTGGAGGGCTTGATTTGTGGGGTATGTCCCCCATGGCTTCCCTCCAAAATCTTCATCCCTCACCTATAAAACCCCCCCTCCATTCGACCTTCATATCATCAACAACGACCATCTAATACACTTACTCTCCTCCCATTTCATCAACTTTCATCATAAAACAATCACCCTCTACTACCCTTACTCTACTCTCATTTTCATCATCTATTACATCCATACTATACTTCCATTCTCTCAAAATTTCATCATCCATATCCATTTCTAATCCCACCATAATCACACTCATCACCACCATATAACCACCCATATACCACTGTTCCAAGTCATCAACATTATTCCATCCGAGCTTCAAGTCAACGGCAACACAAGGGATCAAATTCATCAATTCTACCACCTTAAGCAAGGTTCGATTTCCTTATACATTTTCCAAGTCATCAACATTATTCATGTAATTCTTTCTTTAATTCTGTGCTTGTACACATTTTGTAAAATAAAACTGCATTTTTATATTGCATGATTCGAATAATAATTCCGCGAAATTAATCAAACTTCTCCCCGCTCTCTTTCTTTTCAATGTTGATCTTAGTAGAGTCTGTTTTATAACAGGCGGATTCGAGAGTTCTTATAACTCTCGAATTCGTAACCTTACCCCCGAATCTGGAAATCGGGTTCGTAGGCCGGAGTCTATTCTTATTTTACGGTTTGTCGATTTCCTTAAATCGGCTGGCGCCTCTTTTACGTTTTATAAATCCGTTTAACTATTTAAAATGTTCATTTATGCATGAAATAATTTAAGTAAATAATTTAATTCATTTCCCTTCACTAATCTAATATTGGACCCGAGGAAAATAGACCAGAAATTAATAAAACCTAGGCGGGTTTTATTAATTTCAATCCATTTTCTTCTAGCCCAAGGATGCAGACGGCCTGGCCTAGGATCTGCTAAAACCTAGGCGGGTTTTAGCATTTTCTGGTGGCCCGTCTGCTCTTCTTCAGGCTTGAATTTAGTGATTGGGCCGCGATTAAATTATTGTTAAATTAATTTATGTAATTACGGATAATTTAAATAAAAAAACGGGTTTGTAAATAAATAAAGTTTCATCACCCCGAAAATGAATTTCGAAAATTAAAAATATCCTTATTTAAGGATTAAGAAACCTTAGTCGGCTCCCGATCGTTTGAGTAGCGCATCACGCGGAGAAAGGTTCCACCTTTTTCCCGGGGTCCTACAGCAACATGGATCAAGAATATGTACACAACAAAGAGTGCGGAAAGAGGTTACCTCGAGGTCTTCAATTAAAGAACAACTTGATCCGTGATCCAAGAAAACATAACACTTTGGGTTAGAAATAATCAAGAAAAACATCCTATGTATGAGTGTTCGCATGCATAAAAGAAAAAGAACAAAATCAAAAATATAAACAAGACACTAGCTAAGAACAAACTAAAGACAACCTATTTACAAAATTTACATTGACAATGACAAACCTTTACCCCGAATCTCAATCTTTGAGGCGAGAATTGAGGGTGAAACAATTGTCCTATCTGGTCTTACAAATGGTGAAGCGATGAATGTTAAACAATCAAACCATGGGGCAACGAACTCAATAAAACCAAACTGAATGACACACTTCCCCAAACTTTCCCATAAAGCACCCCCCCCCACCACTTATCTAACACTATTAGTGTAAATCAAATCAATAAAGAGAGTAAAGTGGGGGCGGGGACACTTACAAATTATTGCTCAGATCCTCCCGGGGGAGGATATGGGTGATAAGGAAAGTAGGTGGGATAGTGGCGATTTCTATACCCTGGCGGTGTCGGAGCATGGTTCTCAACAGAGTAGTAGTAATAGCTTGGCTCCTTGGCTCGCTCCGGAATAAGATATACAAAAGTTCTATCCTCGCCGTGCCCGTGCAAGTAGATGAGGTGGTTCGGGTCCTTGGCTAGGACGTCCATCTTTTGTAATCGTACTATATCTATGGGGTCCGGGAAATATCCCGGCATCCATCTATCAAGGTAGTTACCAAATCCCTGCTGTCGGAGAAACTGACAAATGATGTGGCCCATACCTATCGTGGTAGGCCGACCTTCCGAGCTAATCTCTCGGAGACAGTGAAGGATGCAAGACCCCGTGTTAACTCAATGACCTTGGACGACATTGAAATTGACAAACAGGTCATCCTTCCGGACCTTGGGTCGCCCATCATCTCGCCCAAATACTGAACTTGTCACTATCCTGTGTAGGATGGGGACGGACAAGTTGCAAAAATCCCTCGTCTTTGAATTGCGGGGGCAATGATATCGTATGTGTCCACCACTTGATTCAATGTGCGCCCGTCTCCAACATGTCAACTTCTACATTGCTTCTTGTTCATCGAAGTTTTCACATCGATCATAGAACTTGTCATCCATAGGTAGACCAAACGCTTCACACAGATCCTTGACCGTACATTGACTTTCCTAATTTGCCACCCTATATCCAAATGTAGCTTCCTGGGTACCATCTTTCTCAACCCATAATGAACTTAGGAACTCAAGGACGGGTTGATCAACCATTGACTCATCAACCTTAAGGAATTCCTTCCATCCCAAAATATGAATGAAGTACTAGAAATTGGGTTTGCAAACTACGGCCTTGATAGTTGCCGCATCATAAACATCCGGTGCACAGATCTTCTTTCTTGAAGCTTCATGTACCGTTGTTTATGAAAACTATCTCGGAAAGTGACCTTAGCTCTCGGGTTACTTTGAATTAAAGTAGCCGGTTGAGCTTTGTAACGATCCTTCATGGATGAAGATGGTCCCGGTGGTGGTGGTGGTGGGGCTTCTTTGTTGCGAAAACACTTGCTTCAACTCATGGTGTCAATCAAATGTGAAACACAATGATGCAACTCTATAGATTGAACTCACAATGGTGTTCTAGTCTCAAAAGTTGGAAAATCCAACACAAGAAAACACCAAATGAGCTTGAAAAATCGAAATAGACTAGCAATGGCAAATGGTTACCTTAATTTTGGGCTGTGGAGATAGAATTCAGCAACACAACAAATCAATTAAGGAGCACAACGGACATCAACCAGACCAGATTGTGTGCAATTCGTGTGTACAGTAGGTCGTTGCATGGTGTGTGTGTGGATTCTGACTATGACACAGCAGCAACACAACACCAAAGCATAGCACAAGTGAGAAGAAAATGGAATTCACACAACAAAACCAAGAGATTACTTCACTTGTGACTGCAAACAATTGAAACTTGTTGCACTTGCACGCTTTGGCTGGTTCTGGGCGAATTGAGAACCACAGCAGCAAAATGGAGATGAAATCGAGAGAATATAGGTCTTGGATTCGAAAATGAAGGAAGGAGGGAGGGTTGAATTGAGGATTGTGAGGGATGGAAGGGTGTAGAGAGAGAGGGAGTCCAGTTTTGTGAGAGAAAGAAATGTGAAAAGTGAAGGAGGGTCGGGATTTTAGGGTTGAAGAATTCGCTGATCATTGTCAGGTCGCGGGCGTGACCGACACTGTCATGGGCCCGACACACTGGAAAGCTCGAAATGTTGAGCGTACTATCGCGGTCGCCACTGAGCTGCTTCGCGGCTGCTCCCTTGTTCTAGAGGGACTCTGCTGCTGTTCTGCTACTTGTAGCTGGTGCGACACAATGGGTAGCGCCTGCTACCTTACTCTGTCAACTCCTCCTAGCATTTCCAACACTCAAAATATCCTAACTCCTAAAACTTCTCCTTTCTACACTCAATTCTTCTATAGAAAACCTAAACAATCGTATCCCCACACTCAATTTCAAAATTTTTCCAACTCTCAAACTCTCTCAACAATCATATTCTTTCAAAAGCTCACTCACTCACACTTACTTCTTTCACTCCCCACTTCAATTCTTTTATTTTTCACTCTTTCACTTTTTCTCTTTTTCACATCATTTTTCTCTCTTTTTTTTTCTTTTTTTCAAACTTTTTCTTCAGGACCTAGAACTATTACCTCAAATTACAAAAGAAAGAAATAAAGAAAAACAAAAAGACAAGAAGAATAGAAAACCTAAAGAAAACTAACAAGAAAAATTAAAAAGAAGAAAAAAAAAATAAAATTAGAAAAACGCAAAAAAGTAAAATTTGAAAGCAGAACCTAAAAATTTATGGGGTGCCTCCCATAAAGCGCTTGTTTTAGGTCCCTAACTTGATCTAATTACTTACTTGATTCTTGGAATCATTGGGACACAAACCAGAAACATCATCAATCTTTTCCACCAATTCTTCTTCCTCTTTTTCCAACGATTCTCAAAGAGATTCGTGGATAACATGGGACACTCTTCCGGTGGTTTAGTCACTCTCCTAGGGAATCCGGGTAGCATTTCCCTTGGTTTCCTCCACCAACGCTTCCTTCTTCTCTTCCAACGCCAACTAACCTTGGGCAAAAATGAAGCTCGCTTCCTCAAAAACTTAGTAGGCCATGAGGAGATAGAAGTAGAAAGTATCTCCAACTTAGTGTTTGGTGGTTTACCGGGCCTAAGACCTTTGAGACTTATCCCATTGACTTTATTGCACTCAACATAGGTTTCACTCAAAGAAATATCCTTCCTCCATGGGATGATCTTGAAAGCTTGATCTCGGTAGATTCCCTCAACTTCACCGGGAATTGGATATAAGGCCCTTAGGTATTTGATTTCTCCCCAATCATCGGGCTCAACTTCAAGAAAGTATGACTCCTTTTGGGGCTGATCCAAGATGCCTACCACCACATTGGCCTTGAAATAAGATTCTTTGTGGGATTTCATCCTTGAAGGGTCAATGTCAAAAGCGATATGCTCCCTACCCACATGAAGAGACAAGCGGCCTCTTTTCACATCTATTATTGCCCCTGCAGTGGCCAAGAAGGGTCGACCAAGAATAATGGGTATATTCCAATCTTCCTCCATCTCCAAAATAACAAAATCACAAGGGATAAGAAAGCTTCCCACTTGAATTAGGACATCATCTAGAATCCCCAGTGGCCTTCAAATACTTCGGTCGGCAAGTTGCAAATTGATTGTCGTGGGGGTCAAATCATCAATATTGAGCCTCTTTGCAAATGGAGTGTGGCATGATACTCACACTCGCTCCCAAATCACAAAGTGCTTTATCGATCTTTATTTCCCAATCGAGCAAGGAATAGAGAAACTATCGGGGTCGGCTAGTTTCTCGGGGGTTTTGCTTCCCATAATTGCGTTGCAGCTAACCGTGAGATGAACGGTCGATGACTCCTTGATTGCTCTTTTGTTTGTCAAGAGGTCCTTGAGATGTTTCTTGAATGAAGGAACCTCCGACATGGCATCTAGAAATGGTATATTAACTTGAAGCTTCTTCAACATCATAATAAACTTGGAGAATTTCTCATCACTATTGTGTTTAACCAATCTTCCGGAAAATGGAATTGGTGGTCGGTATGGTTTCAACTGCCCCGTGGGTTGATCAAGATCATTCTCCTTCACAATCTCCTTGGGTTTCACTAAATCTTTTTTCTCCTCATCATTAGGTATCCCAATCACAACATCATCCTCTTTCTATTCATCAACGAATTGCTCAACCTCCATATCTCCTCTTTCAGTTATATTCTCAACATCTCCCCCATTCTCACTAGAAAGTCTCTCCTCCACCAACTCGGGTCCCTCAACTTCTTTTCCACTCCGCAAAGTAATAGCATTCACCTCCATCTCTTGAATAGGTTGAGGTTGGATGGGTATAGATTGAGGTTGGTTGACTTAAACCAATTTAAGTTCGAGACTTTGGATGTAAGCTCGATCCTTCTCTTGATTCTCCATCATTTGCTTAAGCATCAAATCAATCGAGGATTCTTGGGGTTGTAGAGAAATTTGAGGTTGTGGAATATCTTGTTGGGTTTGATGGAAGAATTGTTCTTGAATAGATAAGCAATGTGCATGGGGTTGAGAGGTAGACGGGTAATGGTTGGCGATGTGATAAGGATCTTGGTTGATGTGGGAAGAATAGATGGCATTCATTTGCGCCAAATGTTGAATTTTTGCACATTATTGAGTAGGGTGTGGACCATAGCAAAACTCACAAGTATGAATATTTGGAATGGAAGTGGATGCAAAGGATTGCATTGCTTGGGATATTCTCAACTGATTGGAAGCCTCCGCATTTGACTTACTCTTTTTGCATTTCACAGACGGTGGACAAAAGAAACTTTATAATTGGGTTGTCCTCTAAGAAATTGCCTCCATCTCAGGAACTTTGGCCACGTCCCTAATGAGGAGCGTGTTGTGATAGATCGTGTAAGAAAATATTGGCCTCTTCCACGATCTTCTTCAAAAACATCCCTCCAGATGCATTATCAATAGATTCTCTAAGAGGACCACAGAACCCATAACAGAAATATTAAAGCAACATCCAATCTGGTAAATTATGATGAGGGCACTGTTGTTGAAGGCTCTTAAATCTCCCCCAAGCATCGAAAAGACTTTCTCCCGACCCTTGCTTGAAACTCAAAATTTCTGCTCTAAGTCGGTGTGTCTCCTCCGCCGGAAAGAAACGATGAAGGAAATCTCCTTTAAGTGCCTCCCATGAAGAATAAAAACCAGGAGGACAAGTCTGAAGCCATATCTTCACTTTCCCGTAAGAGTGGGAGGATAGAATTTCAAATTCATAAATTCTGATCATATCCTCGGAATGTGCATAAAGCTAATTCGGTCTTCGAATTTATCAATATGAGCAATGGGACTTTCAGCAGCATCTTCCCCATGAAACGGGTTTCTTTCAAAGACTTCAAGTAAGTGAGGTTTAAACTCGAACACAGCATTGGGTGGTAATGGTAGTAAAGTTATCGGACTGCCTCCCGTACCCAATGATGGAACGACATATGATATAAGGGTATGAGGTGAACCAGCTTGACCCTCAGCCATTAGAACTCGAAAACCTCCTACAAGAAATGAAGAAGCATCAAATTCATTGGGATTTGGACAAACTAATTTCTAGCGTGAAAGCAATCTCAATTAACCAAAAACCAAGAAACTGAAACTAGGGGCGCTGGCTCTCCGGCAACGGCGCCATTTTGTGTTACAGTGGTTTATGTGAACCACTTTTTATCGTTCTTCTCAGGGAGCGAGGGGCCTTGGTCATAGAACCTTGGTCTAAGGTCGGGATTAAGATCGCTAGGGTAAGGTAATCGATTGAAGGGGGTATCACAACGCAAGAAAAAAAAAACTATGGTCGGTCAAAGGAAGGAAATGGGCTTCGGAGGCTTTTCGGAATCCAAATAGGGATGAGAAAATGGGTTTTGCAACAAGAGAATAATAAGGAGGGAGAATCAAGTGGCAATTTCGTAAGAAAATACCCACCGAGCTTTCTCTCTCGAGGATAGTCCGGATTGATTTCCCCAAAGTCCACCACGGACCCGGAGGGTTAATGAAACGGAATTCCCTAGTTAACTATCTCATCACCTACCTTCCAACACAAGTGTTAGATGGATTCGGGAGCTCTTGATCCCAAATACATAACACTTAAGGGAAGGGTAGGAGTGGGAAATTGATTTCCCAACTAATTACTCACTAATATTACTAACCCAAACCTAATCACTCATTCACACCCTTAATTACCCCCTAACCCATAGGGTTTCTAGCCACTAATCATGATACTAACTAAGTTAACAACATCCAAACCAACCTTAAGCATGATTTCTAACATCAACAATCACAAACAAGCAAAACAATGACAATAGCAAGCAAAGCAATTAAAGAACAAGCAAGTTAATTAACAAAGCAATTAATAAAGGAGTTTAAGGGAAGAGAATACTTATCAAATGCTGGAAATGAATAAGGAAAACAAAGGAAATGATGATCCAACAATCTCTCAATTGATTGAATCTTCAATCCTTGAACACCAAAAATCCACTAAAACCCTAGATTAATCCAAGCTAATCTCTCACTAATCTCTCTCTAAAACTCACTAATACAACCTGAATGTAAAAGTCTAGGAAAGAAAAGCTAACCCCCGCGAAGAAATCGTCACAAAGGAGCTTAAATACAAGGCCAAACAGTTGAGCAAAATGTTGCCGTTTCAGCCGGAATAAACACTGAAAACCAGTAGGTCGCGAGCGCGACCAAGGAGGTAGAGGTCGCGACGGGTGAGAAGTCTTGCCAGGCGATTCTGGGTTACGCAGGGTCCCGGGGGCGACCTTGAAGGTGGCGGGGGTGACCTTCCTCTGTCCAGCCAAGATGATCAGCATAAGCACAGTGTAGCGGGCGACACAGAACAGGTAACGAGCGCGACACCGGTGTTGCAGGCGCGACTCAAGCGTAGCAGGTGCTACAAAGTTGCTTCCTTCCCTTCCTTTGTCTTTCTTCCAAGGGATGTAACGCCCACTACAAGGAGTCTAGCGGGAGTTACCTCACTAATTAGCACCAAAATTGGGGAAAGTGCTCCCGGGTCATCTTCGCTTCGGCTCTCGGCACGGCTTCGCTTGGGAAATCGCTCGGGATTCTCTAAAAAGCCTCATTTTGGCCCGTTTTCCTTGCTTTTGCTCCAAAAGTGCGAAAACCTACAAAACAACTAAAATACTAATAAAAACGATGAAAAAGACTCAGAATCGAGCAAAAATAATAAGCTAAAAGGCGATATTTAGGCCTGAAATCAAGCCTAAACAACTCCCTTAATTATCAGTTAGCACTCTTAAAATTTATTGCTTTTCTAATTTAAGTTTAGAATCCTATAAATACATCAACATCTTGGACGACTAGCATCCTTTGTAGTGATTAGTGCGTAGTCTGAGCAAGTTCCTGAGAGAACGACCTTGATATATTACACTGTACACCGTGCACTTGGGGCGTATCAAAACTTGGACCGTACCGGGCTGGGGCTCGAGCCTCGAAATCCATGGTCTCCAAGTCTCTCCGCACCCCCTTCATGAAAAACAATGACAACGACTTCAATGTTGGGTGTGGAGTACACTTTAAGGTGGACCCGGGACCTTGGAGGCGTATTCGGGTCATTATTGGGTGTGGTATCCACTTCAAGTGGGACCCGGGACCGTGGGAGCAGAGCTATAAGTCCTTATCAGGACCTACTTCGGGCCTTAAAAATGGTTCGAAGTCTTTCGGCAAGAATAAGCACAAAGGGGTCAACATGGGTTAAGGAATTGGACGTGCCTTCACTATTTCGACCATTACTCCTTCAATACAAATGCAATGGACTATAAATTTTAATTTGGAGCTTAAAATACACACCTAGAGCTTTCCATCGATACCTTATGGGCTAAAACGGAGTCCGGTGAAGAAGTTATGCACGTTAGAAGTCGATAGAAAAACTACCTAGTAGGTCGCACCCGCGACAGTTTCGTGGTGCCCGCGACGATAATGGAAGATGAGTTGGAATTTGGACAGAACGAGGTCGCACCCGCTACCAGACCCATCGTGCCCGCGAAGTTCTTGTTGCCCCAGCTTGTCGCGCCTGCGACATCCCGCGTAGCACCCGGTACGTCGTTTGTTGCCGAATCGCCTGCCTTGCCTTCGATCCATAGCGCCCACGACGGGCTTAATTCTGCGCGTGATTTTCGGGATTAATCGTTGTGTTTTAGCTCTTAACCCCCTAGTATAAATACCCCATTTGCACTGTTTTGGAGTTAGTTTTTACTGAATATGAACATGCTTACGCATTTGTAGGGTTTTCCCTAGTTTTCTCTCAAAAATCTTGTTTACTTTATCCAATCTTTTGATGGTGTTACAAGTCATTCCTTTAGTGATTATTTGGTGGTTTTTCCTTTATGATAGTCGTGGTGGGATGTTAGGTCTTGGGTTATGGTTTTTGCTTGCCACAAAGTCATATCCAACTCTTATGGGTGTTCAAGATTCTGGTTGATTTATTGATTTTCTTCATCTACTCAAATTAATCATCATCCCTCCACGCGGAAAACGCTCCAAATCTCCTCCTTTCTTTTTGTAAAAAAAAAAATTTCACTTCCTTTTTCCTTTCTCTTTTTTTTTCGTTTTGTCTTTTGTGGGTATAACTACTACAAACCTTCACGAGACCTACTTCGTCAATCCGAGCTAGCAGGGAGTTTAAAGGGTTTGATGCATACGCTAAATGCATCCACGATCGATTCTTGCGAAAGTGAGTTAGGATTTCCTGCATTCCTAAGTTTGTTTTGTTTTGTTTTGTTTGAGACGAGCAAAAGTCTAAGTGTGAGGGGTGTTTAGGCTCGATTTTGAGCCTAAATATGTTCCTTTTACCTTAGCGAAATAGGGCTCGACTTTATGAATAGGTTTCCAGGTCCACATGTCAACCTGCTCAGAAGATAAAGAAAAAATATCACCACTAACATAATCTTACAAAGTAATTTATAAAAGAAAGTATTATCGTCTGCTTCAGGTTTTTGAAGACTAAGGACCAAAGGCACTTAAGAAAAACAAAAGGACAAGAAGAATAGAAAACCTAAAGAAAACTAACAAGAAGAATAGAAAACGTAAAGAAAACTAACAAGAAAAAATAAAACGAATACCTCAAATTACAAAAGAAAGAAAACGATTCTTCACCTAATTACTTACTTGATTCTTGGAATCCTTGGGACACAAACCAAAAACATCATCAATCTTTTCCACCAATTCTTCTTCCTCTTTTCCCAACAATTCTCAAAGAGATTTGTGGATGACATGGGACACTCTTCCAGTGATTTAGTCACTCTCCTAGTGAATCCGGGTAGCAATTCCCTTGGTTTCCTCCACCAACGCTTCCTTCTTCTTTTCCAACACCTCCTATCCTTGGGCAAAAATGAAGTTCGCTTCCTCAAAAACTTAGTAGGCCATGAGGAGATAGAAGTAGTACCGGGCATAGGACCTTTGACACTTATCCCATTGACTTTATTGCACTCAACATAGGTTTCACTCAAAGAAATATCCTTCCTCCATGGGATGATCTTGAAAGCTTGATCTCGGTAGATTCCCTCAACTTCACCGGGAATTAGATGTAAGGCCCTTAGGTATTTGATTTCTCCCCAATCATCGGGCTCAACTTCAAGAAAGTATGACTCCTTTTGAGGCTCATCCAAGATGCCTACCACCACATTGGCCTTGAAATAAGATTCTTTGTGGGATTTCATCTTTGAAGGGTCAATGTCAAAAACGATATGCTCCCTACCCACATGAAGAGACAAGCGGCCTCTTTTCACATCTATTATTGCCCCTGCAGTGGCCAAGAAGGGTCGACCAAGAATAATGGGTATATTCCAATATTCCTCCATCTCCAAAATAACAAAATCACAAGGGATAAAAAAGCTTCCCACTTGAATAGGGACATCATCTAGAATCCCCAGTGGCCTTCAAATACTTCAGTCGATAAGTTGCAAATTGATTGTTGTGGGGGTCAAATCATCAATATTGAGCCTCTTGCAAATGGAGTGTGGCATGATACTCACACTCGCTCCCAAATCACAAAGTGCTTTATCGATCTTTATTTCCCAATCAAGCACGGAATAGAGAAACTACCGGGGTCGGCTAGTTTCTCGGGAGTTTTGCTTCCCGTAATAGTGTTGCAACTAACCGTGAGATGAACGGTCGATGACTCCTTGATTCTTCTTTTGTTTGTCAAGAGGTCCTTGAGATGTTTCTTGAATGTAGGAACCTCCGACATGGCTTCTAGAAATAGTATATTAACTTGAAGCTTCTTCAACATCATAATAAACTTGGAGAATTTCTCATCACTATTGTGTTGAACCAATCTTCCGAGAAATGGAATTGGTGGTCGGTACAGTTTCAACTGCCCCGTGGGTTGATCAAGATCATTCTCCTTCACAATCTCCTTGGGTTTCACCAAATCTTCTTTCTCCTCATCATTAGGCATCCCAATCACAACATCATCCTCTTTCTCTTCATCAACGAATTGCTCAACCTCAATATCTCCTCTTTTAGTTATATTCTCAACATCTCCCCCATTATCTCTAGAAAGTCTCTCCTCTACCAACTCGGGTCCCTCAACTTCTTTTCCACTCCGCAAAGTAATAGCATTCACCTTCATCTCTTGAACAGGTTGAGCTTGGATGGGTATAGATTGAGGTTGATTGACATGAGCCAATTTAAGTTCGAGACTTCGGATGTAAGCTCGATCCTTCTCTTGATTCTCCATGATTTGCTTAAGCATCAACTCAATCGAAGATTTTTGGGGTAGTAGAGAAATTTGAGGTTGTGGAATATCTTGTTGGGTTTGATGGAAGGATTCTTCTTGAATAGATAAGCGATGTTCATGGGGTTGAGAGGTAGAAGGGTAATGGTTGGCGATGTGATAAGGATCTTGGTTGATGTGGGAAGAATGGATGGCATTCACTTGCGCCAATTGGTTAATTTTTGCACATTGTTGAGTAGGGTGTGGACAATACCAAAACTCACAAGTATGAATATTTGGAACGAAAGTGGATGCAAAGGATTGCATTGCTTGGGCAATTCTCAACTGATTAGAAGCCTCCGCATTTGAGTTCTCTTATTGCATTTCACAGACGGTAGATAAAAGAAACTTTATAATTGGGTTGTCCTCTAAGAAATTGCCACCATCTCCGGAACTTTGGCCACTTCCCCGATGAGGAGTGTGTTGTGATAGCTCGTGTAAGAAAACATTGGCCTCTTCCATGGTCTTCTTAAAAAACATCCCTCCGGATGCATTATCAATAGATTCTCTAAGAGGACCACGGAGCCCATGACATAAATGTTGAAGCAACATCCAATCCGGTAAATTATGATGAGGGCACAATCGTTGAAGACTCTTAAATCTCCCCCAAGCATCGAAATGACTTTCTCCTGACCCTTGCTTGAAACTCAAAATTTCTGCACTAAGTCGGTGTGTCTCCTCCGCCGGAAAGAAACGATGAAGGAAATCTCCTTTAAGTGCCTCCCATGAAGATAAAAACCAGGCGGACAAGTCTGAAACCATATCTTCGCTTTCCCCGTAAGAGTTAGAGGAAAGAATTTCAACTTCATAAAATCTGATGATATCCTCGGAATGTGCATAGCTAATCCGGCCTTCGAATTTATCAATATGAGCAATGGGACTTTCAGCAGCATCGTCCCCATGAAACGGGTTTCTTTCGAAGACTTCAAGTAAGTGAGGTTTAAACTCGAACACAGCATCGGGTGGTAATGGTGGTAAAGTGATCTGACTGCCTCCCGTACGCAACGATGGAACGGCATATGATAGAAGGGTACGAGGTGAACCAACTTCGCCCTCAGCCATTAGAACTCGAAAACCTCCTACAAGAAATGAAGAAGCATCAAATTCATTGGGATTTGGACAAACTAATTTTAGCGTGAAAGCAATCTCAATTAACCAAAAACCAAGAAACTAAAACTAGGGGCGCCATTTTGTGTTACAGTGGTTTATATGAACCGGTTTTTATCGTTCTTCTCAGAGAGCGAGGGGCCTTGGTCATAGAACCTTGGTCTAAGGTCGGGATTAAGATCGCTAGGGTAAGGTAATCAGTTGAAGGGGGTATCACAACGCAAGAAACAATACTAAGGTCGGTCAAGGGATGGAAATGGGCTTCGGAGGCTTTTCGGAATCCAAACGAGGATGAGAAAATGGGTTTTGCAACAAGAGAATAATAAGGAGGGAGAACCAAGTGGCAATTCTATTAGAAAATACCCACCGAGCTTCCTTTCCCGAGGATAGTCCGTATTAATTTGCCCAAAGTCCACCACGGACCCGGAGGGTTAATAAAACGGAATTCCCTAGTTAACCTCCTTCCACTTTCGTGGGTGAGCATTAACTATCCCATCTCCTACCTTCCAACACAAGTTTTATATGGATTCGGGATCTCTCGATCCACAATACATACCACTTGAGGGAAGGATAGGAGTGGTAAATTGATTTCCCAACTAATTACTCACTAATATTACTAACCCAAACCTAATCACCCATTCACACCCTTAATGACCGGCTAACCCATAGGGTTTCTAGCCACTAATCATGATACTAACTAAGCTAAAAACATCCAAACCAACCTTAAGCATGATTTCTAACATCAATAATCACAAACAAGCAAAACAATGACAATAGCAAGCAAAGCAATTAAATAACAAGCAAGTAATTAACAAAGCAATTAATAAAGGAGTTTAAGGGAAGAGAATACTTATCAAATGCTGGAAATGAATAAGGAAAAGCAAAGGAAATGATGATCCAACAATCTCTCAATTGATTGAATCTTCAATCCTTGAACAACACCAAAAATCCACTAAAACCCTATATTAATCCAAGGTAATCTCTCACTAATCTTTCTCTAACACTCACTAATACAAGCTGCATGTAAAAGTCTAGGTATGAAAAGCTAACCCCCCAAAGAAATCGTCACAAAGGAGCTTAAATACAAGGCCAAACAGTTGAGCAAAACGCTGCAGGTTCAGCCGGAATAATCACTGAAAACCAGTAGGTCGCGGGCGCGACCTAGGAGGTAGCGGGCGCGACGGGTGAGAAGTCCTGCCAGGAGATTCTGGGTTACGCAGGGTCCCGGGGGCGATCTTGAAGGTGGCGGGGGTGACCTTCCTCTGTCCAGCCAAGATGATTAGCATAAGCACAGTGTAGCGGGCGGCACAGAACAGGTAACGAGCGCGACATCTGTGTGGCAGGGGCTACAGAGTTGCTTCCTTCCCTTCCTTTGTCTTTCTTCCAAGGGCTGTAACGCCCACTACAAGGAGTGTAGCGGGTGTTACCTCACTGATCAGCACCAAAATTGGGGAAAGTGCTCCCGGGTCGTCTCCGCTTCGGCTCTCGGCACGGCTTAGCTCGGGAAATCGCTCGGGATTCCCTAAAAAGGCTCATTTTGGCCCGTTTTCCTTGCTTTTGCTCCAAAAGTGCGAAAACCTACATAACAACTAAAACACTAATTAAAACGATGAAAAAGTCTCGGAATCGAGCAAAAATAATAAGCTAAAAGGCGATATTTAGGCGTAAAATAAGGCCTAAACAACTCCATTAATAGGTAGTTAGCACTCTTAAAATTTATTGCTTTTCTAATTTCAATTTAGAATCCTATAAATACATCAACACCTTGGACGACCTAGCATCCTTTGTAGTGATTAGTGCGTAGTCTGAGCAAGTTCCTGAGAGAATGACCTTGATATACTACACTGTACATCGTGCACTTGCGGCGTATCAAAACTTGGACCATACCGGGCTGGGGCTCGAGCCTCGAAATCCATGGTCTCCAAGTCTTTCCGCACTCCCTTCATGAAAAACAATGACAACGACTTAAAGGTTGGGTGTGGAGTACACTTTAAGGTGGACCCGGGACCCTGGAGGCGTATTCGGGTCATCGTTCGGTGTGGTATCCAATTTAAGTGGGACCCAGGACCGTGGGAGCAGAGCTATGAGTCCTTATCAGGACCTACTTCGGGCCTTTAAAAGGGTTCGAAGTCTTTCGGCAAGAATAAGCACAAAGGGGTCAACGTGGGTTGAGGAATCGGATGTGTGTTTAGACCCAATGTCTACAATGCAGTGAGGGGTAAAAAGGTAAACACCGGATCTTGCATTCTACATTGCCTTCGGGAGATTAGGATGGAACCCCGACCTACTACTATTGGGATGGGGCACATCATCTGCCACTTCCTAGTTCAAGAGGGTTTGGGGAAATATTTGAAGAAGTGGACTCCACGCTATCATCCGGATCCTATCGACAAGGTCCGGTTGCAGAAAATGAATATCCTCGCCAATCACCCAACTGCCACGATCTATTGCCATGGGCATGACAACAAAACAGAGATTCTCTTGGACCTGGACTATGCTGAACAATGGTTGGATATCACTAAGGAACGCAACTGGTCTTGTGGTCAGGTTCCTAGTGATCGCAAGGTGGGTGGTCCAGATGTGTCTAGTGGTGAAGAGGAGGACAATGAACAGGACGAAGAAGAAGAAGAAGTAAATGAGGAAGAAGAAGAAGTAAATGACGAAGAAGAAGAGGAGGATCCCAGCCATGACGAAGCTAGTGGAAGTAGAAATCATCTATGGGAAGCTTCGCTTGAGCATCTCAGCTCTCAATTTGATCAAATGAGGGTTGACATTCGAGAACAACGAACGCTACTCCAAGGTCAACATAATCTGTTAGAGACCCAACAAGAGTTGCTACATGCCCAGCAGTCTACGCTCAACAATATGCATGCACATCTTCAAAGGCACGAGGAGTACTTTCAGCAACAAAACCAGTATTGGCGTGACTGGGGGTATTATCACTACTCCATTGCAAACCATCCCCCGGCACCACCAGAGTACATAAACCACCACTACCCCACCTACTTTCCATATTATCCATATCCTCCCCCGGGAGGATCCGAGCAATAATTTGTAAGTGCCCCCACTCCCACTTTACCCTCTTCATTGATTTTATTTACACTGTTAGTGTTAGATAAGTGTGGGGGGTGCTTTATGGAAAAGTTGGGAGGTGTGTCGGTTAGTTGGTTTTGTTGAGTTCGTTGCCCCCATGGTTTGACTTATTTTGCTTTCATTGTTTCATCATTGGTTAGGCCGGTTATGAGAGTTGATTCACCCTCAATTCCCGCCTCAAACTAGTGAGATTGGGGGTTGAGGCTAGCTAGTGTCAACGTAAATTTTTGTGAATAGTCTGTCTTTTCTTTTGTTCCTTAGCTAGTGTCTTGTTTTTGTTTTTGTTCTTTTTTCTTTATGCATGCGAACACTCACACTTATTATGTTTTTCTTGTTTATTCCTAACCCGAGTGTGATGTTTTCCTGGATCGCGGATTGGTTCGCTATTTATTTGAAGACCCCGAGGTAACCTCTTTCCGCACTCTTTGAATGTGTATATATTGATCCGTGTTGCATGCTTGATTTTTCTTTTGGGTGGCGAGCCCCTTTGGGTGTTTGTGTTGGGATTATATTGCTATTGGAGTCATGTGGGCTCGAGTCGCCACCATTTGCTTGCTAGTTGTTTTTGGTTGTTTGTCTTTGTAGGTTCTCTACCCTTTTCTTGTGACACCTTCCCACAATGAGGACATTGTGGCGTTTTAAGTGTGGGGGGGGGGAGATATTCTATTTCAAGGGTAGATCACCTAGTAGTTTTGATCTTTGTTTTCTTAGTTTTTGCTTAAAATTTGAAAAATTTTTGTTTGAAAAAGGAGGAAAAAGGGAGTGAAAAACCTTAAAAGTTTTTCTTTCAGTTTTGTTTTCGCTTTGTTTTTGCTTTGTTTCTTGGATCTTGTTGTCGAAATTGAGAAGCCGTTCTTAAACTTCTTTAAAAGAAACCGGTCTGAGCGTTTTCGACCCTGTCTCGGGTACTAGTCATGACTTATCTCTTTAGATGTCCTTCATTGAGTGTCTAGCGAAACCCCCGATTCCTTTCACGTTCTGGTTGAAGTCGGGAGATTCTAGGGGTTTGTGTCCGAGCTTATTTTGTTTCCCTTTTTAGTAATTGCAAAGTCAAAAAGAAAGAAAAAGAAAGAAAAGCTACAATAACCGGATTAAGTGGAGCGTGTCGCTGAATGACATCAACCACAATACACTTAGCCAACCTACACGGGCCCGGTATTCGTGGTACGGCATTGGATACCCCTTAACCCTCCTCCTATATCGCTTTGCGACGGAGAGGCGAATGGAAAAGACCGTGTTGGGAGGGTAAACCCCATATTTGGGCCGTCCAATTCCCGAAAGTAAGGCTAATACCGACCTATAAAAAGAAAAAAAAAGAGAAAAAGAAAAGGCAATTTTGTTGGGATCACCCAACCCCAAAAAGAAAAGTTTGAGCGTTAATAAAGCGTGGGGCCTCTCCTTGCATCACCTACGGCCCTCACCAAGCCAAGGGCGACCAAATGCGAGGAAGGGCAACACTTCTCTTGTTCGTTCCGTTGTTTTTGAGCTCGGGCATGAGCCCTTGGAGTCTTTTGGATTCGGTTGGAACCCACTAGCACTTACGCACATGGGGTTTTGCTTGACATTAGGTGTAGGACATCGAAAATCTCAAAGACTGACTTTTGCTTAAGATAGGTGTTTGTGAGACGCTCATAACGGTTCCTTTTGGAGGTTTAATAATGTTTTCCTGATTTAGATTTCAAGATCTTTTGAAGCAAAGCTTTCGTTTTTCTTTTCTTTTTGTTTTCGTCGGTTTTGTTTTCACTTTCCCTCTCTCCTTTTTCTTTGGCTTTTGTGGGTATAGCCGCTACAAACCCTCACGAGTCCATCTCGTCCACCCGGGCTGTCGGGGGGTTCAAAGGGCTTGGTGCATACGCTAAATGCACTCGTTTCCTCCCACGACAGAGGAATAGGTGTTTAGTTTTCTTATTTGTCTTGTTTTGTTTTGCTCGGGACTAGCAAAAGTTTAAGTGTGGGGGGGGTGTTTAGACCCAATTCTGTGTCTAAATACCGCCTAAATCCTTAGGCTTTAACTCGTTTCATGGTTTAATTTCATAAGTTTTTAATGCGTTTTGGTTCATTTTGTAGATTTTGGAGTTTTCGCCGAAAACGTACCAAAACGGGCCTTTTTATAGCATTCTTGGTGATTTCCCGAGCCGAGCCGGACCGGAAACCGAGGCGGAGTCGACCTGGGACCACACTCCCAACCTTTGGTACCAATTAGTGAAGTAACGCATGCTACGACCCTCGGATCGAGCGTTACATGCTTCGAAAAGAAGGAAGAAACAAAGGGACGAAAAGAGTAGGGTAGCCGCCACCACGAGCGTAGCACCCGCTACCATAGGGTAGCGCCACACCCAGAGGTAGCACCCGCCACGTGCTCAAAGTCGCATGGATTGTCATTCGAGGAAGGTAGCGCCACCGTATGGGTCGCTACGCAACCCTCGATCCCGAGTGAGACCGTGCCACGGTCTCCTGCATCGCACTCCACGGTCTCGGCTCGAAATCGCCCGACCTTTTCGGCCGATGAACATGACCGTGGCCACGGTATCCTAGACCGTGACCACGGTCTCCCTATGTCCTGCGCGTGTTTTCGGCTTGAAGTGCTACGTTTTGGCCAATGATTTTCACTTGTATATATATCCCTTGTGAATGATTTCTTGGCATCTATCTAGGGTTAGACTTAGACATTATTTTCAGCTTGTAATTAGTGGTTTTTAGAAGGAGATTAATAAGAGATTAATCTAGGGTTTTGGAGATTTGTGTTTATTATTGAAGATTTGGGTATCCAAACAATTGAAAAGATTGTTGGATCATCTTTTTATTGCTTTCCTTTGTTCATCTACAACACTTTGATAAGTTTTCTCTTCCCTTAACTCCTTTATTAATTACTTTGCTAATTACTTTGCTTGTTCTTGATTTCTTTGCTTGCTATTTCATTGTTCTTGCTTGTTAATGTTTGTTTGATGTTAGAAATCATGTTTAGGTTTGGGTTGGATGTTGTTAGCTTAGTTTTTATCATGATTAGTGGCTAGAAACCCTATGGGTTAGGGGGTAATTAAGGGTGTGAATGGGTGATTAGGTTTGGGTTAGCAATATTAGTGAGTAATTAGTTGAGAAATCAACTTCCTAATCCTATCCTTCCCTCAAGTGGGATGTATTTGGGTGCAAAAGCATCCCGAATACATCCAACGCTTGTTGGAAGGTAGGAATTAGGATAGTTAGTATTCTAGTTCGCGAAAGCGAATAGAAACTAACTAGGTAATTCCGCTCCTTGAACTCCCCCGGGTCTGTCGATGGACTTTGGGGAAGTTAATCCGGACTATCCTTGAAAGAGGAAGCCCGGTGGGTATTTTCTAACGGAGTTACCATTTGATTTCCCCTTCTCGTTACTCTCTTGTTGCAAAACCCATTTCCTAATCCCCGTTTGCATCCCGAAAAGCCTCCGAAGTCCATTTTCCATTCCTTGACCGACCTTAGCTTTGTTTCCTGCGTTGTGATCCTTTCAAACCAGTATCCTTACCTTAGCAATCTCATCCCGACCGTTGACCTAGATTCTTTGACCAAGGCCGCCAGCTCCCTGAGAGAGAACGACAATACCGAGGTCTAACAAACCGCTATACAATGTGCCTTCACTCTTTCGACCATATCTCCTTCAATACAACTTCATTGACTATAAATTTTAATTTGGAGCTTAAAATACACACCGAGAAATTTCCATCCATACCTTATGGGCCTAAAACGGAGTCCGGGTGAAGAAGTTATGCGCGTTAGAAGTCGAGAGAAAAACTGCCTAATAGGTCGCGCCCGCGACGACATTGGAAGACGAGTTGGAATTTGGACAGAACGAGGTCGCACTGACTGACCGTCGCGCGAAGTTCTTGTTGCTGACTTGTCGCTGCGACATCCTGCGTAGCGCCCGGTACGTCGTGCGCTGCTATTTAGACCCATTTTTGGGCCTAAATAACACCTTTATATTTAGTCTTTTGACTCGTTTCCGGTCTATTTTCGTGTCTTTTAGTTTTTTTTTTGTTATTTTGTAGGTTTTGGTGCTTTTACACGAAAACGTAGCAAAATGGGCTATTTATGAGGCTTTTTGGAGATTTCCCGAACCGAGAGCCGAAGCGGAGTAGACCCGGGACCACTTTCCCTTCATTTGGTGCAAATCAGTGAGGTAACACCCGCTACGATCTGTGTAGCGGGCGTTACATGCCTTGGTTAGAAGAAAGCAAAAGGGGGGAAGAAAACAAGAGGGTAGCGCCCGCTACCCCACTGGTGACACCCGCTACTCACGAATGACGGAGACAATACCGCGGTCTCTGACAAAGACTGTCTTACGGCGAAGAATCGTCAGAATTCGCCAACAGAAGGCCCGCTACTGTAGAGGTAGCTCCATACCCAGTAGGTAGCGCCCACTACCTTCCAGATAGCACCCGCTACCTGCTGGTCCAGATGAAGACCGCACCTGCGGTGTCCAGGACAGCACCCGCTGTCTCTCGAACGCCCAAAATCGCCTCGCCCTCTTCCCTGAGACCGCACCTGCGGTGTCCTAAGACCGCACCTCCGGTCCCCTGTTTCTACGCGTTTTTCTCGACCTTATGCGCTGCGTTTTGGGCAACTGTCCTGCTTTGTATATAAACCCTTTTGCTTTTCTAAGAGAGAAAGTGAGGGGGAGTCTCCTGGAGGGAGAGTTAGTATAGGTTAGCTTTTAGGTAGTGATTAGGGTTAAATTATTGAGTGATTAGTGAGATTTCCATTGAAATTGTTACTTTGATTTGGGTTTTGTATTGAAGATTGAAGTATTGGTGATTGAAGCCTCTCTTTTCTATTGTTCATCCTTGCTCTTTGGTATCTTTGATCGGTGAATTCCTTCCTTAAACCCTCTTATTATTACTTGTTGATTTAATTTCTTTCCTTTAATTGCTTCCTTGTTGCTTTGATGTTCTTGTTGCTATTTTAATTACTTTGGTTGAGTTTTGTTCATTCAATCCATGTTTAGAGTTAGTTTTGTTTATGCTAGTTTAGTTGTTGTGATGGATAGTGGTTAGAACCCTAATGGGTTAGGGGGTAATTAAGGGTGTGAGTGGGTAATTAGGAATGGGTTAGCAATTTTAGTGAGTAATTAGGTGAGAAATCACTTTCCCACTCCAATCCTTCCCTCAAGTGGGGTGTATTTGGTGGTTCTGAAAGCTTCCAAATACATCCAACACTTGTGTTGGAAGGTTGGAATTGGGATAGTTAGCACTCACTCACGAGAGTGAGTAGAGACTAACTAGGGAGTTCCGTTTCATTAACCCTCCGGGTCCGTGGAGCACTTTGGGGAAGTTAATCCGAACTATCCACGAAAGTGGAAGCCCGGTGGGTATTTTCTAACGGAATTGCCACTTGATTTCCCTCCATGTTGCTCTCTTGTTGCAAAACCCGTCTCCTTGTTCCCGTTTGCATCCCGAAAAGCCTCCGAAGCCCATTTCCCCTTTGACTTGACCTTAGTTTCTGTGTTCCATCGTGTTTGCTTAGTTTAGTTACCTACACCTCACTTTTTGCGACCTTAGCGATCTGGACCCGTTCTTGACCAATACCTTTAGCCAAGGCCCCTAGATCCTCGAGAAGAACGATATAAAACCGAGGTTACAAAACCACGTTACAGCTGCCGAATCGCTTTCCTTGCCTTCGATCCGTAGCGCCCGCGACGGGCCTGATTCTACGCGTGATTTTCGGGATTAAACGCTGCGTTTTAGCTCTTAACCCCCTAGTATAAATACCCCATTTGCACTGTTTCAGAGTTAGTTTTTGCTGAATATGAACATGCTTACACATTTGTAGGGTTTTCCCTAGTTTTCTCTCAAAAATCTTGTTTACTTTATCCAATCTTTTGATGGTGTTACCAGTCATTCCTTTAGTGATTACTTGGTGGTTTTTCCTTTATGATAATCATGGTGGGGTGTTAGGCCTTGGGTTGTGGTTTTCCTTGCCACAAGGTCATATCCAACTCTTGTGGGTGTTCAAGATTCTTGTTGATTATTGATTTTCTTCATCTACTCAAGCTAATCATCATCCCTCCACGCGGCAAACGCTCCAAAACTCTTCCTCTCTTTTTGTAAAAAGTTTTTTATTTTCACTTCCTTTTTTCCTTTCTCTTTTTTTTTATTTTTGTCTTTTATGGGTTTAACTACTACAAACGTTCACGAGACCTACCTCGTCCAACCAAGCTAGCGGGGGGTTTAAAGGGCTTGATGCATACGCTCAATGCATCCACGATCGATTCCTGTGAAAGTGAGTTAGGATTTCCTGCATTCCTAAGTTTTTTTGTTTTGTTTTGTTCAAGACGAGCAAAAGTCTAAGTGTGAGGGGTGTTTAGGCTCGATTTTGAGCCTAAATATGTTCCTTCTACCTTAGCGAAGGCTCGACTTTATGAACAGGTTTCCAGGTCCACATGTCAACCTGCTCAAAAGATAAAGAAAAAATATCACCACTCTTAACATAATCTTGCAAAGTAATTTATAAAAGAAAGCATTATCGTCTGCTTCAGGTTTTTGAAGACCAAGGCCCAAAGACACTTAAGACTACAAATTTTATCCCAAGCAACTAATGGCTCATTTGGTACGAGGGAATAGAGAGGTGAGAAAATGAGAATAAAAAGAAAGAGATTACAATTCCCATGTTTGTCTTATGGTAATTTTTTTTTAAAGAAAAAAAAAAAAGAAGAGATGAATGGGAATGGGAATGGGAATGGGAATAGAAGGTTCGAACTCCCACCAATCTATTGCCACGGGGAGAGGTGATAATTCATTCTGGAAATACATAAGTCATGTTAAATACCAATATTATCCTCGTACTTAATTAATATTACCAATACTATCTCATTCCATTTAAATTAATGAAGGGTATTCCAATAACTGTACACTTATTCTCAATCCTATTCTCACTTTGAATTATCATATAACAAGCAAGTAACTTGGAAATTAATAAACACATTCTCATTCTCATTCCCATTGTGAATTCCCTTTTCCATTCTGATTATAAATTCCAGTTCTCATTCCCACTGCATGCCAAACGAGCCCTAAAGGTATACTTACTAGGGGTGAGCCATTCTGGTTACCATCACCTAAAAGTTGGAGCCTTACCCTTACCAATTTAAACCGGTTCCTAAATTTTAAGAACTTTACCCTTACACGCAGTTCCGGGTACCCACCTACACACTAAATATATATTTCTAACATGCTTTTTTTATTTTTTATAAAAAAATCTATTATGCTAAAGTTTTGCATTTGTTTAAAAGAATAATAAAGTTTAACGTGTCGTTATTTCATCCATAACATTTATACATTGACTATCTGTAGACACCGTGATTTGTCACATAAATATATAGCATATCTATATATAACAAAGCAAAATTGAAGAAGGAGAAGTCGTCGATACACTAGATTTTAGCATAGTTTTTTATACACTTTTAGTGTAATTTTTATTATTTCTTTCTATGTATTTTTAGTTAGAAATTAGGAATTAGGAAATAAGGGAAGCCAAGCCATAAGAGCCATAAGAGCCAATGCCAGAGGTCGCAGGATCAAATCCTAACAAAAACACTCAAAAAAGCATCTCATAAATCCAATAGTATTAGCTGCTGCCGTCCAGTGTGAACCACCACTTCCCGAGGTGGGTGAGTTCACACACCACCGTCTAAAGGTGCGTGGACGACAAGAGGAACGTTCCCCCTTGCTGTAGGTCGGTCGGCCTTGGTGGCTCCGCCCACACGTGGTCAATTGACGACGTGCCACCGTCCACCCAAGAGCATCCCCCCTACTGCATGGTGTTCTGTGCTTGCTGACTGAAGACTAACATGAATGCATGCATGTCTTCCCTCCCTTAAGCCTATAAATACTACTCCTCTCAACACTCATTTCACTCCCCAACTCACTCATCCTCTCTCCCTCTTTACTCATTTTCTTACTCACTTCATTCTTCCATTCTCTCTAATCTCTCTATCTCTTATCATATCCATCTTCTATTCTATCCACCCTTTATCCTATCCTATCTTCCATTCATAATTATCATCTTCCATCCTCATAAAAACCCTAAACACCCATCCTATTCTATTCATCCTAAACCCCACAAAAAACCCTAGCCTAAACACATTCAAAACCACAAAAAGAAGCCTTATTACTACTCTATTTCCACCATCTTTCTTATCATCTTTTCTATCATCTTGGCACTTTGAGAGGAGGTTTCTAAAGGCATCAAAGAGGATTCTTCAAGCACCAAGAGGCTAGGCAAGGCTTTTCCCAACAAAGTAGCAATGTAAGCTTTAAGTGTTTTCTTTTTGGGAAATTGGACGTTAATATACCGACCTTTAGGGGTGTTGAATAGCAATATACCGACCTTCACTTTTGGACAGTAATATCACTGACCTTTATAGTTTGGTGACATTAATGTACCTTCAAGTATTTTCTGGGCGGCGAACCGGTTGTCGGGCTGACGTGGCAGGCTGTGAAAAAAAGAATCGTGTTGATTTCGTTGATGACGTGGCACCGGTTATTCTTTCACCGCTTGCCACGTCAGCTCGGCAACCGGTGCGCCGCCCAGAAAATACTTGAAGGTATATTAATGTCACCAAACTATAAAGGTTAGTGATATTACTGTCCAAAAGTGAAGGTCGGTATATTGCTATTCAACACCCCTAAAGGTCGGTATATTAACGTCCAATTTCCCTTTCTTTTTTGTACATAATTGTGTATATTTGGACCTTCTTTTTTATCTTGTACCTTTTTATTCTTGTTGCATGATTCAATGAAGTAATTCTATAAAGTATTCATTCATTTCCCTTCCAAACTTTATTAAAAGCACATTCTGAAACTTTTAGTAGAGTCTTTCCTTTTGTGAGAGACAAACTCTTAAAGTTTACTTTTCGAGTTCGTAGCCTTACCCCCGAATTCATTCTTGGGTTTCACAGGCGGAGTCTTTCTTTCTTTTCCTTTTGGTTTTGTCTTGGCTTTTCCCTTAAAAAGTCCGGTGGCGACTCCCATTTCGAACCAAAACACATCGAGGATTGCATAAACTATGGTTTACATGGTTTTACAATGTATCGATGCAACTTTAGGGTTTCTTTCTTATATTTCTAAATAATGTTTGCATAAATTGCTTTCTTCCGAGCCTAACATTTAAATGAGCAAATTGGGTCATATTTAGAAGAGTTTGGAACAAGTGGATGTTCACTCTTAAAGGTTTAATTCAATGACTCATAAAATGCATAAGTAAAGGGAAAGTGGTTTTACAAAATATTATTCATGAAATGTATGATTGATTTCCTTAAAGAGTTTTCAAAGGTTAAACCCCAGCACAAATCACCGAATCACACCCCAATCCAACGTAGACGTTCGGAAGCCCGAACGGTGAGGAAAAATGTCCACACTATCATATACCAATCCCATATTGCTTTAAAATGCAAATAAACCAAACATTTAAAATAGTCTTACCAATTGGTTTTATGGAAACAAATGATACAAAATTACAAATAATCTTAATAAATATTAAGTCTCAACATAAATTACAACTTCACGAAAAATAACCTAAGTCATATAACAAGCATAAAATTCCATGAAATCTTCAATTTAGTGACAATACTGAAACCTTACCCTAATTGACTGTCATGTTTCGATTTAGAGTAGTAGTTTAGGAACTTTATCATTACTCATTTGACAAGTTCTTAAATTTTAGTAATCTTACCCTTACCCATTTGACCAATTCAAATTTTGAAACCTACCCGTTTGATTGTTTCCAGTCAGATTCCAGATTCTAGAATCGCTTACCCCTAATACTTACCCTAAGGTCGTTTGTACAAGTGAATAGGGGGTTGAGAATGAGAATAGAAAGATTGGGAGTACGATTCCCATATTTTTTTTAGGGCTTTATTATTTGTCGCCCCCTTTTTACTGTTGTCACCCCCCCCCCTCAAGTTCATTTTGTGCCCTTCTCATTCTCTCTCATCTCCCTCATCCTCTCTAATTCTCTCAATCTCAAATAACTCAATAATCTCTAAAATTGTTTACAGTTTTGAAATTCAATGTAAAATGTCAATGGAAAGTGATAGATCATCGGAAGAAGAAGAGGTTAGTTTGTAAAATTTAAATTTTGAAAGTTTTGTAATTTCGACAAAAATAACCTAGCAGACATGCCATTTGCTACGGCGTGGCGGCCACGGCCGCAGCTAGGTTCGCGATCTACGTGTGGCTTTGGCCGCCCTCTGTCGCATGTGGATCACAGCCCTAGCTGCGGCTGAGGCGCGATCGTCGTGCGGCGACCTAAGCCGCAAACTTCACGCAGCCACCGTGATTGCTGGCGACTTTTTTTATTTTTTTATATAAAATTTTTTAATTATTTTTATTATTATTATTATTGTTATTATTATAATTATGATTATTATTATTGTTAATATTATCATTATCATTATTATTATTATTATTATAACTTTATTGTTATTATAATTATCATTATTATTATTATTGTTATTATTATGATTATTATCATTATCATTATTAAATTGCAATGATATTATTATTATTATCATTATTATTGATATTAGGATGGTTATTATTATGGTTTTTGTTCAAAAATAATACGTAGTAAGGGGCTTGTGATTGGGAATCATCCAAAGTGATTTTTCGCCCACTGATAGTCTGTACTTTTTCATTATTTTCTCATAACAGTCTAGAATCAATTTCCGACACCAGAAAGTTGACGTGGCGATCAGAAATTTCTTTTTTAAAGTATGATAAACATACTTTCTGGTCACCACGTCAGCTTTCTAGTGCCGGAAATTGATTCTAGACTGCTATGAAAAAATAATGAAAAGTATATACAGATTGAAGTGGCCGAAAAGTCACTTTGGATTATTCTCAGTCACAAGCCCCTCAGTACGGATTATTTGTGGCCAAAAACCCTTATTATTATTGTTAGTAAAGTTAATATTAATATTAATAATAATAATAATAATAATAATAATATTATTATTATTATTATTATTAGTATAGTTTATCTTGTTATTATTATTAATTATTAATATTGTATCTAGTAAAAATGTTATTATTAATAATAATATTAAATTTAAAATGTTAGTATTATTATTATTTTTATTGTTATTATTAAGATTATTATTATTGTTATTGTTATTTCTATTACTATTGTTATTATTAATATTAATATTATTATTGTTATTATTATTATTATTGCTATTATTATTATTGTTGTTGTTGTTGTTGTTGTTGGTACGGTTATTATTATGATTAGTAAAGTTGCTATTGTTATTACATGTATTATTTGGTAATGTTGTAAATGTTAGATAGTAGTATTGTATAAAGTGTTTGAAAAATTAATGAATGTGGTATTGTTTTGCATCTATAGTTCGAGGGATTTGGTACCGACGAAGATTATTGCTATAGTTGCTATATGTTGATTATTCATCGTTTTTTGCTACCGACGAAGAGTTTCAATCTCACGATGTAGTACATGAGTGGGCTAATGAAATATCTCGGGACATTGGGTTTAAGTTTGTACAAGCTACCCACAAGAGAAATGATCTAGATAGTCCGCTTAAGGTTTTTCTGAAATGTAGGAGGTATGATACATACCGTGGAAGATTGAATGATTTGGATGCAGCCGCTCATCGAGATACGTCGATGAAGGTGTGCCACTGCAAATTTGTGATTGTAGCGTGGACTCGGACAGGGGCGACATGGCGCGATTGTGTTTGCGACGAAGACTGGGGGAAGCACAATCATCACTTCATCGTGTACGAGGAAGGCCAACGTTACAGACACCCTTTGACTTCTGATATGAAAGACCATGTCCGGGAAATGAAAACATTGGTGTAGTTCGGCCACGATACACACATCTCTGAAGGAGAAGCTCCCGGATTGTAATGCCAACGTTAGGCAAATATACAATGAGCGGTCAAAGCTACGGAGTGAGGATTTGACGAAACATGGTGCATACATGTCCTTTACAAATTTCGACGAAGACGCTAATATTAGACAACTGTTTTTATGCCACTTGTTCTCGTTGAAGTTGCTTCGTACATACCCGAATGTTATTCTCATTGACAGTATGCACAAGACAAACAATGCGAAGTGGCCATTATGTGAGCTTGTAGGCGTGACACCGACTAACAACAACTTCCTCATCGCGTACTTGTTTATGAGGGACGAGAAGATGGACTCACATGACTGGTTGTTGTTGTGTAGATTGCACGACTTGTTGGGTCCTGATGTGAGTCCAAGTGTGTTTGTCATGGACAGGGAGGAAGGGTTGTCGGGTGCAATTGCCAAAATTTTTCCTAGTGTGCCTCACCTTTTATGCATATGGCATATTGGGAATGACGTGGAGAACAAAGTCAACACCCTTACTAGGGGGAAGAAGAATGGTTGTGAGGTACATTTCAGATAGCATTACTGGAACACCATTGCATATTCCAAGACAGTTTAAGAGTTCAATTTGAACTGGATGGCACTCACAAATGCGTGGATTGGTAGAAACGCGTGTGTTGTGGAATATATGATTGTTACCTGGATGAAGAATAAGGAAAAATTCGTTTGTGCTTTCACCGACAAGGTCCCTTACAAGGGAACACTGCAACTTCCAGAGTTGAGAGCCAGCATTCTACGCTCAAATATTATATCGGTAGTGGTAAAGGCACCTTCGATCATGTCTTTTCGGGGGTTCATCAACACCTGAAGAATCAGCATATTGAGATTCGGAGGGCACTTGAACAGTCTAGGAGCACGCACAAACTTTCGAGGAGCTCACGACTGCTCAAGCATTTGCACGAGCATGTGTCTCACCACATTAGGGGTGGAAATGAGCCAAGTCGACTCGCAAGCCTTTGCAAGCCGGCTCGGAAAAAAGCTTATATAGCTCGGCTCGAGATCAGCACGACTCGTTAGGCTTGGCAAGCCTAACAAGCTTGTTTTAATATATATATATATATATATATATATATATATATATACATATATATATATATATATATATACATGAAAATTGAATTCTAATAATTCTTACTTTTACCAATTGTATAGCAAGACATTTAGGGTGTCATATCATCATATCAAATTATATTCCAAAAGATTAAAATTTCTAGAATTATCTTGCTTAGCAACTACTAAGTTAAAGCATTAATTTATCCTTTTTATATGTCAAAAGAATCTAAAAGTAAAGGTATTAAATATAAGGGTCAAGCCACAAGCCAAGCCTCGAATCAAGCCAAGCTCAAGCCAAACATCTTCAAGCTCGGCAAGCCACAAGCCAAGCTGAAGCTCATTCTATACATGGCAAGTCAAGCCTCAAGCATTATGAGCTCGGGCTTGGTCTGGCTCATTTCCACCCCTACACCACGCCATGAGCCTTATGACGAAGGAGTACAGTCGCATGTTGTCGAGCAGGAGTGCTGGAGGCAATGACATGTGCGATCACAAGTTATGGAAAACACACCTCCTCCCTTGTGCGTGTTTTATGCTCAACATAGTTGAGAAGGGAGGCGAATTGCATGCGACACACATAAACATGTTTTGGAGGCAACTCATAGTCATAGGTGATGGTGACACCACAGAGACAAATGATGATCCATCATCTCGACTCTCGAGACTTAATAGAATTTGAGTTGCTCGTTCAAAAGGTTCGGGAGAGCGATCCAGCACTGATACGACACGTAACCCAGGACATCCACGAGGAGATGCATCCTGAGAGTGTCAATGTACCTTATCCCAAAACAAGCCCCCCACGTAGGGGCAGACGCAACACCTCGAAATCCACCAGACGCAACCCTAGTGCGCTTTGAGTACGACCAAAGAAAGAGTCGGGGTAACAAGACAACGACAAACTTAACGAGAAAGGGATCTAGTTCTTCATCCGGGATGAACCAAAAGGTTTGACTTGCTCAAACTATTATAATTAGTCTCAAATATGTATTTCTCTTTTTACTAACATTATTCCTATGTGCAGGTGTTCCACGGATGTGTACAGATCCATTCCCATTCACCAACGATGTGTCACATTTCATTCTACCTTATATTATTGGTTGGACGGATATTGTCTCTGATGGCAACTGCGGGTACAGATGTATTGCCGAGGCAAGTTATGGGGGTGAGGATAAACGACGAGAAGCTAGGACTGCAATGACGAGTGAAATAAGGGGGTATCAGGATGCCTATTTGAAGACATATTGGGGATCTGTGGGGTTTATGAATGAAGCGATCGCACGGATAGGGTCACATACATGGACCTTGCGACAATGAATTTTGGTTAGAGACTCCATAGGATTTATTTGCAGCGGTTACATTGTTGAACGTCATGTGGATCAACCTTGCAATACCATGTGGTGTAGGAGAGCAGACAACTGAGTCGTGCATTTCAGTATTACCTCTACGGGCAGGCCCTGGAATGATGGGACCCGCAGCCATATTTTGAATAGCGCATGCACACAAGGACCATTACATTCTCATTCATTTACACGATCAGTGCCCTCTACCATTGGTTGATGTTATATGGTACCGTGCGAGAGAGCATAGTGTTGTCAGTTGGGATGAGTCGTTCCAGGCTTGTATTGATAAATGGCATGCTCTTAGGGCTGCTCAAAGACAATGACTGTATTAACTATTATTATAGTTAGATTCCAATACTTATGTATTTATTTGTTTTTGTAATGTTATAACCCAAGTGTTTTTGTAATGTTAAGTTTTGAATGTTATGTTTTAGAGTTTAGGGTTTAGGGTGCAATAAACACATAAATAATTAAAATTAAAAGTATACTTCTACATAGGAACGATGAATAATGATAAGTTTGAGTACGAAAATTCTAAGTTTGGGGATAACCATATAAATTTCATAAAAGAAGTCTATTGCTCCTACTCATCAGATGGTTGCTTCGGGATCTGGATATGCATTTGAGTACACCACCGCCGATACATATCCCTCATGTCAGTCCTCCACTGCCCATCTACCTACACCATACGAGTAGTTGGTGGGGGTAGCTGCATCCCTACCTACACAGTTGAGGCCCAGTCATAGGCCCACTTAAAAAAGTGTTGATTCTGAATTTTTTGACCGCAAGCTCACGGTGTCCACTTGTAGTGTAGTCCGGCAAATACGGGTCGATCCCACGAAGACGGTAGTATCAAAAAAAACCAATAAAGAATTAGCAAACTAGCAATAATAATTACACTAAAAAAATAAAATAAATAAAATGTAAATGATTACCAACTACTAAACAGGCAAAATAGACACGACTAATATTTAACTAGACCCCTAAAATCTAATTAGAGTTATCCCTTCTTAATTAACTGATGAAAGACATATTACTGTAAACAAAATAAAAAAATGACATGACATTTTCCACTTACAACTAATTAGTATTTAGAATTAGAATAGATGAAGGAAAAAGGAAAGACATTAAACAAGTCAATTGTTGGAGTTTGGATGTCCAGAACCAACCAAAGCACGATGCCACCCTTTTTTTCATTTAATTGTTTTACCTATATGCACTAGCCTACCCTACCCTATGATATATATGACAAAACCAAAGAAATGGAGAAGTGTCGAATCAAGAGTAAAGAAGAGGAAGAAGACAAAATAAAGTTGAGTGAACTAAAACAATAAAAGAGAAAAATTGAGTGAACAACGAAGCAGTCATGGCCAAAAACAGAGTATGGAGAAAAAAAACAGAGTACACAAATTGGTTTCCAAATTCACCATAAACAAACATAAATTACTAATAACTCAAAACAACAGTGTGGTTAAGCATCTAACCGAATAAAATAATAATAATAAAAAAACAGAGTGAAAGGGAGAAGGAAATAAAAACCAGTGCAGGAATCGGAACGAACAATAAACTAGAACAGAGCAATGGTTGCAACAGGGGCTATATTAATACTTGAAACTGACAATTACAACTTGAAACTAGAAAATTCAGTAATTAAGGACGAGAATGAGAAGGAAAAAAAATGCTACAAATTTGAAAGCTGAAAAGGAAAAGAATCTGATATCTTCATCCCCTCCTTCCTACCACTCTATTTATACAAGAATTTAGACCTAATCTAACTACCCATACCCCCACGAAATCTGGATAATCAGCCTTCTTCACCACTCATCTTGATTGGTTGACCTTGTCCCTCGCTAACTGATGTTGACCGTTGGAGTTCTGTTATGGCGGTGGATGCTTCGGAGATGCGGCATCAGTTGAGATCGGCCGAAAAAAATGGCAGCAGAAAAGGGGTGATGATGGATGATGATATGGAGATAGGGGGTAGTTGATATGATAAAGAAGATTGATGATTAATGATCATCAGAGAGAGGAAAAGTTCAGGGTGGGGTGGCACGTGACCAATGGACCCCCCCCCCTTTTTATTTTATTTTCTTCTTTTCTTTTCCACTCAATTTAACTCTTGGTCGTTCCATGTCTGTCCAAATCAAGTCCAAAAATTCCTTTCCAGTCCATTTTTTCAACTTTTATCATCAACCTGCAAAATTTAAATAAACTACGTAAAAGTTATAACTTAATATCTCTTTTAAGCTAAACTAAATATAAAAGTGTAGGCAAAATACAGAAATTTTTTGCCTGAACAAACACTCTACACTTAAATTTTACTCGTCCTCGAACAAAAAGTTAGAAAACAAAAGGAAAATAAAATAAGGAAGGCAAAAAAAATCTAACTCACTTTCGTAGGAATCACGGTTACATTTAGCGTATGCAACAAGCCCTTTTAAACCCCTAGGTTCCCCCTAGTGGACGAGTAGGTCTCGTGAGGGTTTGTAGAAGATATACCCACAAAATCTATATAATTTTATTTTGAAATGGAAAGAAAACAAAAATAAAACAAAAGAAATAAAATAAAATAAAACAAAAGACTAAGAAAAATAGAGGGAAAAAAAAAAGCGGAAGGAAAATATACACGATTTAATCAACAATATTACCAAGAAATCCAATTGTTAGCATGCATATAGACAAAATGTATAAGTCAAGACACTGATCTCATTGCTTACATCCACACATCAATTATCACCCGATCATTATGTAGATTAAGTGTTGATCGATAGAACCTCACTTTAGGATTAGTGAACACTCACACTCATGTGTTTAAATGTTGTAGAGGTTCTCTCAAATTCTCTTCCATGAGTACAATCTACCATAAGCTTGGTCATACTCTCAATTCTCGACCATTAGTAGGCTGAAATGCAATTATAATCAAGATGACTTTTAAGGGTTGTAATGGAGGCTTGGGTTAAAGGTGAGGGACGGAAATCATTTAGGAAATGTGGAGCTAAAAGCCAAGATGCTAATGGAGCACAACTTATTTCTCCAACCATACTTCAACTTCCATAAGTACCCTTCAAGCTACCATGTATCAATAAATTTCAGCGCCTTTGGAGAAGTCCCTTCATGCCACTCTTTTATTCTCAACTTTTTCTTTTTTTTCTCTTTTTTTTTGATATGAAACTGAGAATGGCATGGGGAAAAAAGATATCACAACTCAAACCAAGATATTCCAACCAATACTCTGAATTAAACAATGAGACAAAAAGATCATCACTTATATATTCCCATATATCATCGTACCTTTCCAACAAAGTTGCTCCAATAGACCTGGCTTAGGGATATGGAATGTGTTTTGGCCAAGGGCTTAATAATAGGTGCAACAATTATAAGGTAAAGGCTCATGTAGTTTATACAAAGGGATTACAAATGTTTCAAAGGGCTTTTTGGCTCATGTAGTTTAGAAACAAAAAAAAATGCCTCTATCATGTTATAAATGCAAATGCCATATATGGTCTTGAAGAGAGACTGACCAAGTTCTAGAGATATGTTGCCATGGAAGATTCACACTCAAAAATGAACAAAGAGACTAACATGTATGTATTAGTCATACAGGCTCGAAGTCTCACGGGTTCATCTACCACAGTCAAACACTCGCTCTAATATGAGGGGTTCAAAATTAAACATGAGATTTCACAATTTAACCAAAGTCTATCATATATATTTTGTTTATATACATGCTAACAAATTGGACACAAGGGGTCAAAAGTCGATCAAATTAGTATAAAACCTCCCAAAAAAATTTTTTTTAACTTTTTTTTTTTTGGGGGGGGACAAAAAAGGAAAAAGGAAAAAGGAAAAAGGAAAAGGGAGAGGGAAAAGAAATCAAGATGAAATTCATTCACCCCCACTCTACACTTAAATTTTGCAATGTCTTCATTGCTTAAAAAGCATAAGAATGGAGTGTGAGTAAATAAAATAAAATAAATAAAATAAAATAAAATAAACTAAGGAGAAAATGAAGAGAAAAACAAATAAAAAATAAAAAATAAAAAAGGTTATGTACAAAGGAACAATAGTACCGGGTTGAATGCTGGGTGCATCCAAGCAGTCATCTTCATGTTATCAGTCTCCATACTGTGGTTTGTAGAGCATTAGCCACTCTACTCCTCTTTTCTCAACAGGTAGCTCCAAAAACGGCTTCAACCTTTGACCGTTGACTTTAAACTGCGAATCTGTCGTCGGATCCTCTATTTCTATAGCACCATGGGGAAACACATGAGAAACAATATAAGGGCCTGTCCAACGAGATCTCAACTTACCTGGAAAAAGGTGTAGCTTTGAGTCATATAGCAGCACCTTCTGGCCTGGAAAAAACTCTTTTCTTCGAATGTGCCTGTCATGAAACAATTTAGCTCTCTCTTTATGAATTCTAGAGTTCTCATAGGCCTCCATCCTTATTTCTTCTAACTCACTTAACTGCAATTTCCTCTCTATCCCAGCTGCCTCTAAGTCAAGGTTCAAAGTCTTTAGTGCCCACATAGCCTTATGCTCAAGCTCTACAGGAAGATGGCATGACTTACCATAGACAACTCTAAAAGGAGACATACTTAAAGGAGTCTTAAAGGCAGTCCTGTAAGCCCAAAGAGCATCAACAAGCTTGTCTAACCAATCTTTTCGGTTTCTATTCACGGTTTTCTCCAAAATCTGTGTGATTTGTCTGTTAGAAACCTCTACCTGGCCACTGGTTTGGGGGTGATAAGGGGTTGCTAAGCGATGTACGATCGAGTACTTTTTCAACAACGCATCAAAAGAGCGATTGTCAAAATGGGTACCTCGATCACTAATGATAACCCTAGGCATGCCATACCTCGCAAAAATGTTCTCCCTAAGGAACTTCAAAACTACTCTAGTCTCAGTCGTCCTGGTTGGCACTGCCTCTATCCACTTAGACACATAATCCACAGCCAAAAGAATATACTCATTCCCAAAAGAAGAAGGAAACGGTCCCATAAAATCAATCCCCCAAACATCAAAGATCTCAACCCCAATAATTGGATTAAGGGGCATCATGTCTCTCCTACTGATTTTCCCAATCTGCTGACATATAACACAACTCTTACAGTACAAATGGGCATCCTTAAACAAAGTAAGCCAGTATAAACCACACTGAAGGACTTTGGCAGCTGTTTTCTTCACACTAAAATGTCCCCCACAAGCTTGGTCATGACAAAATGATAAGACACTTCTAATCTCATTATCAGGGACACATCTCCTAAAAATCTGGTCAGAACAATACTTAAACAAGTAAGGGTCATCCCAATAGAAAAACTTCACCAAAGAAAAGAATTTGTCCTTATCATGCTTACTCCAGCCTAAGGGTACCTCACCAGTAACTAAGTAATTCACAATATCAGCATACCATGGTTCAGATTGAACCATAAGTAGTTGCTCATCAGGGAAGCACTCAGAAATAGGGGACTCACTCTTATTTTCAATAACGATTCGGGATAAGCGGTCTACGACCAGGTTCTCAAAACCTTTTCTATCCCGAATCTCACAATCAAATTCCTGCAAAAGCAAAATCCACCTGAGCAGTCTAAGCTTCGCATCCTTCTTGGAGAGAAGGTGCTTAAGTGCAGCATGGTCAGTATAAACAATCACATGGGAGCCAATCAAGTAGGGACGGAACTTTTCAAAAGCAAACACAACTGCCAAAAATTCTTTCTCAGTCATAGTATAGTTCAGTTGGGCCGCATTCAGCATATGGCTAGCATAGTATATGACATGGGGTTTCCTATCCATACGTTATCCTAAAACAACCCCGACAGCAAAGTCAGAAGCATCACACATCAGCTCAAAGGGTTCTCCCCAGATGGGAGGGTGGAGGATAGGGGCAGAAGTCAGGGCCTCTTTCAGCCGAGTAAATGCCTTTATACACTCTTCCGAGAAGTTAAATGGCACATCCTTAGCTAAAAGGTTGGTCAAGGGTCTAGCAATTTTACTAAAGTCCTGGATGAACCTTCTATAAAATCCTGCATGCCCTAAAAATGACCTAATGTCCTTCACACAAGTGGGAGGGGGAAGATTGGAAATCAAATCAACTTTAGCTTTATCAACTTCAATCCCTTCCTGTGAAATTACATGCCCTAGAACTATTCCCTTTTTTACCATAAAATGGCATTTCTCGATTTAGAGTCGATTTTTCTCCTACATCTTTCCAATACCTTAGTCGATTAATGACAGTTATCAAATGAGGAACCAAACACAGAGAAATCATCCATAAACACTTCAATGCATTGCTAAATCATATCAGAAAATATAGAAATCATGCAACGCTGAAAAGTGGCAGGAGCATTACAAAGACCAAAGGGCATTCTCTAAAGGCAAAAGTACCAAAGGGACAGGTGAATGTGGTCTTATCTTGGTCCTCAGGTGCTATGGAAACTTGGGTGTAGCCAGAGTATCCATCCAGAAAGCAATAGTAACTATGTCCATCTAACCTCTCAAGCATTTGATCCATAAAAGGTAGAGGGAAGTGGTCTTTCCTACTGGCGGCATTCAACTTCCTATAATCAATACAAACTCGCCACCCAGATTGGACTCTAGTGGGAACTAACTCATTCTTGTCATTCCTAATCACGGTAACACCGGTCTTTTTAGGTACAACTTGAACAGGGCTGACCCACTCACTATCAGAAATGGGATAAATGATCCCATGGTCTAACCACTTAATGACCTCTTTTTTGACAACTTCTTGCATGGTCGAGTTCAGACGCCTTTGGTGGTCTCTATGAGGTTTAGCACCATTCTCAAGATGAATTCTATGTTGGACAATGGAGGGGCTAAGACCTTTGATGTCACCTAAGGTCCACCCTATGGCCTCTTTGTTCTCCTTAACTATTTTCATCAACTTACCCTCTAGGTCTGGGTTCAGGTTAGAGGCAATAATCACAAGAAAAGTCTCATCCGGACCCAAAAAGGCATACTTAAGGGAATCAGGCAAAGGTTTGAGCTCTAACGAGGGAGCATCTTGTCTCATAGAGGGAAAGGAGTCAGAAGACTCAGGGGAGAGGGAATAAATCTCATCACAGCAATCATTTTCAAATTCATCATGATCATACACATCTAGCCAATTAGCAGTATTAGTCACATCATCAAACACAACAGGTTGTCTTTGCAAACTAAAAATATTCAGATTAATAGTCATGTTTCCAAAAGACAACTTCATCATACCATTCCTACAATGAATCACAGCATCAGATATAGCTAGGAACGATCGACCCAAGATGACAGGTATCTGAGTCTCAGGGTTCACAACAGGCTCAGTTTCAAGAACAACAAAGTCCATAGGAAAAATGAACTCACCTACCTTAATCAAGACATCCTCTATAACACCTCTAGGGGTTCTAGTATATCGATCAGCCAACTAAAGAATGGTCTTGGTAGGTTTCAGCTGTCCCAACCCCAACTTCTCATATACGGTGTATGGAAGTAAGTTAACACTTGCACCCAAATCCAACAAGGCTCTATGGATGGTCTGGTCACCTATAACTATGGAAATAGTAGGGCAACCTGGGTCTTTAAACTTGGGTGGGATTTGGTGCGAGATAATGGAACTCACATTAGAAGCTAGGAAAGCTTTCTTTGGGACTTGGGTTGTTCTCTTGGTGGTGCATAATTCTTTCAAGAACTTAGCATAAGGAGGCATCTGTTGGATCGCATCAAGAAGGGAAATATTGATTTTAACTTGAGAGAAAGTCTCTCTGATCTTATCAACATGGGTCTGGTCCTTCATATTCTTCAGCCTAATTGGGAAAGGGATAGCAGGTTTGTGAACCCGCTCAATATTTGCAAGCACATCATCTCCCTTTTTAGTTTCATTTCGCTTATCTCCCTTAGGGTCATCTAAGTCAGGTTGTGGGGAAAGAGGAACATCAACTAGGGTGTCATCAGTAACACCCTTACTAACAGAATCAGTCACAGAAGATGAGGGAAGAGATGGAGAAAGTTCAATGGGTACATCCACAAGGTCTTGTACATCATGACCAGCTAAACGACCTGACCTAAGTGAGGTGATTGCATTGACCTTTTTCACATTATTATCATGGACTGGTGGGATGTGGACGATGAAGCTACGTTCGGGTTGGTCTCGGGTTGACTTGGAAAGGTCCCTTTTTCCCTACTGACAACAACTAGCTGAGACAGTTGTTCGGCTATGGTCCTTATTGCCTTCTCTAAGCTATTCTGGGATCTTTCTAGATTGTTAAACCTTTTATCAATCTCATTATAGCCCGGAGGTTGTTGCGTATGAGCAACTGGGACAAGAGGTGGTCTGGGTTGGCCTTGGTGAGGAGGTGGTTGGGCTGAGGTGTTTCCATGAAACCCTCCAGTTTGTGTGCTAGGTCCTCCAAGGTTCTGACCCTGACTCCAAGAGAAGTTAGGGTGATTTCGCCACCCTGGGTTGTAGGTCGGGGCAAAAGGGTCATTTCTTGGTCTTTGGTAAACCATGTTTACTTGCTCAGTTGTATTTGACAGTTAGTAAGCATAATGAGGGCAAGCACTCAAGGTATGGTCTAAGGCTTGGCAACAAGAACATGTACTGCTTTTTAGTTGAGGGGTAGTCAACTCCCTTAACTGGTTCTCTAAGGCTGCAAACCTAGACTCTATATGGCTCAAATCAGACACCACATGCATACCCCCCTTGGAACTAGTGATTCTAGAGCTTAAACTGTCATCCCTAGTGGTCTCCCATTGCATTGTTTTTTCAGCTAGGTCTTCTAGAAATTCCCATGCCGCTTTAGGATCCTTAGATAAGAATCCACCTTGACACATAGATTCTAGCATTGTTCTAGTCTGTTGGTCTATACTCTCATAGATAATTTGGCACAGATGCCATTGTTCTAGACCATGATGGGGGCACTGGGCTAACAAGTTTTTGAATCTATCCATGTAACGCCAAAAGGGTTCCCTATCTAATTGAACAAACTGATTGATTTCATTCCTTAATTTTACAGTTTTGCTGTTAGGAAAAATATTTACGCAAGAAGACTTTAACAAAATCATCCCATGTAGCAATAGACTTAGCAGGCAAACTATATATCCATTTCTTAGCATTATCTTTTAAAGCAAAAGGAATAAATCTCAGTCTAACCACATTAACAGAAACATTATGAAAATGCATCATAGCACACACTTCTTCAAATTCACTCAAGAATAAATAAGCATCTTCAATTCCAGTGAATTTAGGAAGCATTTGAGTGTAATGCGCTTTCAGTTCAAGACTCACATTGTTACCAAGATCAGGCACATTAAAACATGAAGGTATTGTCGAACGAGGAGGGTAAAAAATCTCATTAAGAGCTTTTTGGTTTCCTTGTGCTTCAGCCATTTTATCAGGTTTAGGTTCAAGTTCAACCCTAATAAGTCTTCTTCTTTTAGGATCTCTAACCCAAACACTCATGCAATGTCCAACACCTACAGTCAATTTTTTTTTGGATTTTTTTTAATAAACTAGAAAGCAAATAAATAGTGGTCTAATCTAACTAATGAATAAAATAAAATAAAAAAGACAAACAAAGAATAATAACAATAAAAAAGAACTAAAGAAACAGACAGGATAATAAGTTTGCTAAATAAAAGTGGGTAAATCGGACGACTAACCGTCCCTGGCAACGGCGCCAAGAATTTGTTGATTCTGAATTTGTTGACCGCAAGCGCACGGCGTCCACTTGTAGTGTAATCCGGCAAATACGGGTCGATCCCACGAAGACGGTAGTATCAAAAAAAAACCAACAAAGAATTAGCAAACTAGCAATATTAATTAAACTAAAAAAAATAAAATAAATAAATAAATAAATAAAATATAAACGATTACCAACTATTAAACAGGCAAAATAGACACGACTAATATTTAACTAGACCCCTAAAATCTAATTAGAGTTATCCCTTCTTAATTAACTGATGAAAGACATATTACTGTAAACAAAATAAAAAAATGACATCACATTTTTCATTTACAACTAATTAGTATTTAGAATTAGAATAGATGAAGGAAAAAGGAAAGACATTAAACAAGTCAATTGTTGGAGTTTGGATGTCCAGAACCAACCAAAGCACGATGCCATCATTTTTTTTTTCATTTAATTGTTTTACCTATATGCACTAGCCTACCCTACCCTATGATATGTATGACAAAACCAAAGAAATGGAGAAGTGTCAGAATCAAGACTAAAGAAGAGGAAGAAGACAAAATAAAGTTGAGTGAACTAAAACAATAAAAGAGAAAAATTGAGTGAACAACGAAGCAGTCATGGCCAAAAACAGAGTATGGAGAAAAAAAAAATGAGTACACAAATTGGTTTCCAAATTCACCATAAACAAACATAAATTACTAATAACTCAAAACAACAGTGTGGTTAAGCATCTAACCGAATAAAATAATAATAAAAATAAGAGTGAAAGGGAGAAGGAAATAAGAACCAGTACGGGAATCGGAATGAACAATAAACTGGAACAGAGCAATGGTTGCAACAGGGGCTATATTAATACTTGAAACTGACAATTACAACTTAAAATTGGAAAATTCAGTAATTAAGGACGGGAATGAGAAGGAAAAAAAAATGCTACAAATTTGAAAGCTGAAAAGGAAAAGAATCTGATATCTCCATCCCCTCCTTCCTACCACTCTATTTATACAAGAATTTAGACCTAATCTAACTACCCATACCCCCACGAAATCTGGATAATCAGCCTTCTTCACCACTCATCTTGATTGGTTGACCTTGTCTGATGTATGATGGGATCAATAGAATCTCATTATACTTGGAAACAGGATCTTTAAAAACCAAGATAAGAATCTTGCTTCTCAAAGTTCTTAAAGATCAACCAATTTGAATGAAATGATTTATAATAGGATCAAGGATGATCAAATTATACAAAAGACTAGGATCTTTAAGTGGTTCTTTAAGATTGAATAAAAGAATGTATGAATGGATGAATAAACGAATGAAATGGACGAATGGTATGAATGAAACGAATGTGTGAATGAGTGGAATGTAAGTTTCGGATGTTTAGAATGATATTCGAATGAATCTTGAATTTGAAACAATGTAGAAACAAAAACAAGATCAATGAAACAAGAATGGAAACTCACGAATTGAATTGAATGATAATGGCTTTGAAGACTCCAATGAGGATATAGGCACACCACCTCAAAGAACTCTCCAATTTTACCTTTCACCACCAAAGGATGCCAACCCAAGGCTAGAAGTAGGGATAGGTCGAATCTCCCTCAAGAGAATAAAAAACTAGCACAAAAGCTAGAGAGAAAACAACACCATGTGTTTACTTTGTATTTGATATATGAATGAATGAATACAAGGGCCTCCCAAGGGGTCTATTTATAGTAGAAGAGGACCCCCTAGGCGTGCCTATTTCAAGAATACAAGGGATTCCTAGCTTACATCATCTAATACAAGTATGACATCATAAAGAATCAAAATGAACTAAGCTAGATTAAAACAATGATAACTTGCTCGTTTCAAATCCAAATTCCAAGATTAAAAAACCATTGGAAAGCTCTTTGAATGGTCTATCTTTGTCTCTAGGATGACTTTCTCAAAAGCTTTATGGTTCTTGAGATATGGAGCAAATTACCAAGCTGCCCTTGTTGAAGCCATTCATTTATGAAAGAGATTTGAATAAATGGAAGTGAATGGAGCTCCTTTTCCATGTAATCAAGTATTTAGCTCTCATGATGTATATTTGATATCTTCCTTGATGACCTTGTTGTATATGGCTATCAAATATACATCATACTCCCCTGGTTGAAAAAGTTTGTCCTCAAACTTTGAGCTTTTCTTCTCCATGAATATGACTTCAAATCATTTGTAAGTGATCATATGGCCCTTCTCTTCTAAGCTTCACTTTCTTCTTGTAAGAGACCTTTCCATAAGTGTTGTAAGCATCAATTCTCTTGTTCACCTTGCTTCTTCGCAAGAGATTACAAGCTCTCTTCTTAAAGGCTTTGAAGTCATCATAGACTCCTTTACTAAACTTCATCAACTTCTTCCAAAATAACCAAAAGACATTATTGGACTTTGATTCTCGATATTTCACCATGGATGTAAAAATCCCATGTAACTTCACAACTTCAAAGTCTAGTTTCTCAACTTTGCCTTCATCATGAATAATATGACATAGTATGAAACGATCCATCTTTGAATGGTCATCGACTATAGCCTCTTGACTTCTTTGAATCCTTGGCACTTCAACCATGAGATTCAAGTTGATATCTTTTGGGAGCATATGAGAGAAACGTTCCCTAGGAGAATTCAAGAATGGATGGTTGCTTGGGGCTATTTTACTTTCCTCCAAGTTCGCAAGAATAAGACTCTTATGCTCTTCATACTCATGATATTCCTCCTTCATAATCGTCACAATGTTGCTTACATTCTCCTTAGGCCGTGTGGTATAAGATGGAAGTAGAAATGTCTCTTGATGCATGATATTCCTATCAAACAACTTTGGTCTTTCCAATAAAGTATGACAAGTATCCATAGAAGTAATATCACACCATAATGAATCTCCACAATTCTTGTAAATGGAAAGACTTACTAAACTTCTTGGATCCACATGAATGTCTTTGTCATGGCTTAGCCATTGTGTAGGGCGTGAATAATTCTCCAAGTTTGACGTGTGGATCATTGTTGTAGGGGCGTCAATGTCACCATTGGAGGCACAACTTTCTCCTTCTTTGATCAATGAACATACTTCTCCTTTGTTGGTACAACGAGAGATCTTACACTCTCTTTGTTGATGTTCATTCGGCACACATACTTCTTTCAAAGCTCTCCTTGCCACAAGCAATTCTTCTTCATACTCCTCTTCTACTACACTTTCCTCCTCAAATAATTCGTTATCATACGTTTGGTACCCAACCAAAGACACTTCTTTCTTGTTAGGACACTCCAAATCAATGTGACCTAAACTTTGGCAATGACAACATCTCCTTTGGAAAAGGGTTTTTGGTTCTTGGATAGTAGGTTTGGGGAGGGTTTGGGGCTGTTTTGCGGTGCTTTTGGCGTGGGGTTGTTTTGTAGGTAGTGAGGGTTTTTGTTGTGGAGTGTGGGGATGTGTAAGAGGGGATGAATTTTGTGGAGTTTGGCTTATGTCCAAAGGTTCTTTACTCTTAATTCTCCTTTTCCTTTCAACATTAAGAGCTAAAGAACTTAATTCACCCAAAGTTTTGTATGGTTGCCATTCAACAATATGTCTAATATAATCATCAAGACCAATTAGATAACATACCAAAGTTTGTGGCTCGTCCTCTTTAAGGTCACATCTCCAAAGCAAACGCTCAAATTCTTTGGTGTACTCCTCTATGCTTCTTCCTCCTTGGATCAACTTTTGTAGCTTGTAGTAGTTGTCACGTAGGTAGCTAGGTGGTAAGAACTTCTCTTGAAGCTTCTTCTTCATCTTATCCCAAGAACGTACTTTATCCTTTCCTTTGGCTTCTCGCTTCTTTTGCAAGTTTTTCCACCAAATGCTTGCTTGCTTTCGTAACTTTGAGGCAATATACTTGTCCTTCTTATCATTATTCATGTCTTTGAGATCAAAGACTCTTTCCACGGTTTGCATCCATTCCAAGAATACTTCCGGATCATGACTCCCATAGAATTCTGGTATCTCTTCTTTGCAACCAAATCTGTCCTCCTTCCTTGGACATGTACTCCATTCATATTGTGTTTCATACTCGACATCATGAAGATTCATCATACGTGAATCAACTTCAATTCGTACTCCTCCCTTTTGAAGGGGCATAGTTTCTCCAATTGTTTGGTGAGATAATCAAGTTGTTGTTTCATTTGTTGCATATCATCTTATGAATCCATTAGAGAACTCACACACACCATGTAATATCAATCTTTGATACAAAAATATCACAAGAAACTCACGGTTTTGGGGTTAGAATGTATGGACGAGAGGGGGTATGTGTTTAGGCTAGATTTGTGTTTGGGTTTTGGGGTTCTTTGTGGAGTTTATGGGGGGACGTGAGATGGGGGATGGTGGGGGATGAATTTGTGATGGAAAGATTGTAAAAAGATGGTGCAAGAACTAAGAGAATCAATCTCCTAAGCTCTGATACCAATTTTGATATATAATGGGATCAATGGAATCTCATTATACTTGGAAACAGGATCTTTAAAAACCAAGATAAGAATCTTGCTTCTCAAAGTTCTTAAAGATCAACCAATTTGAATGAAATGATTTATAATAGGATCAAGGATGATCAAATTATACAAAAGACTAGGATCTTTAAGTAGTTCTTTAAGATTGAATGAAAGAATGTATGAATGGATGAATAAACGAATGAAATGGACGAATGGTATGAATGAAACGAATGTGTGAATGAGTGGAATGAAAGTTTCTTGGATGGTTAGAATGATATTCGAATGAATCTTGAATTTGAAACAATGTAGAAACAAAAACAAGATCAATGAAACAAGAATGGAAACTCACGAATTGAATTGAATGATAATGGCTTTGAAGACTCCAATGAGGATATAGGCACACCATCTCAAAGAACTCTCCAATTCTACCTTTCACCACCAAGGGATGCCAACCCAAGGCTAGAAGTAGGGATAGGTTGAATCTCCCTCAAGAGAATCAAAAACTAGCACAAAAGCTAGAGAGAAAACAACACCATATGTTTACTTTGTATTTGATATATGAATGAATGAATATAAGGGCCTCCCAAGGGGTCTATTTATAGTAGAAGAGGACCCCCTAGGCGTGCCTATTTCAAGAATACAAGGGATTCCTAGCTTACATCATCTAATACAAGTATGACATCATAAAGAATCAAAATGAACTAAGCTAGATTAAAACAATGATAACTTGCTCGTTTCAAATCCAAATTCCAAGATTCAAAAACCATGGGAAAGCTCTTTGAATGGTCTATCTTTGTCTCTAGGATGACTTTCTCAAAAGCTTTATGGTTCTTGAGATATGGAGCAAATTACCAAGCTGCTCTTGTTGAAGCCATTCGTTTATGAAAGAGATTTGAATGAATGGAAGAGAATGGAGCTCCTTTTCCATGTAATCAAGTATTTAGCCCTCATGATGTATATTTGATGTCTTCCTTGATGACCTTGTTGTATATGGCTATCAAATATACATCATTGTCCCTCGCTGACTGATGTTGACCGTTGGAGTTCTGTTATGGCGGTGGATGCTTGGGAGATGGGGCATCAGTTGAGATCGGCTGAAATAAATGGCAGCAGAAAAGGGGTGATGATGGATGATGATAAGGAGATGGGGGGTAGTTGATATGATGAAGAAGATTGATGACTAATGATCATCAGGGAGAGGAAAAGTTCAGGGTGGGGTGGCACGTGACCAATGGACCCCCCCCCTTTTTTATTTTATTTTCTTTTTTTCTTTTCAACTCAATTTAACTCTTGGTCATTCCATGTCTGTCCAAATCAAGTCCAAAAATTCCTTTCCAGTCCATTTTTTCAACTTTTATCATCAACCTGTAAAATTTAAATAAACTACGTAAAAGTTATAACTTAATATCTCTTTTGAGCTAAACTAAATATAAAAGTGTAGGCAAAATACCGAAAATTTTTGCCTGAACAAAAAAAAAACAGAATCAGTATGTTTTGACTATGTAAAATGTTGTAAATTTATGGTAAGCCAAGGGGTATAAACTTGTTCCAGCGATATATGATCATTGACCGTGGATTGTGAGGCTGAGGTGTTGTTTATCAGATGTGGGTGGAACACACCATTAAACCAATCGTGATAGTTATGTACTGTGACAGTACTAGCTAGAATCCCACTGGAAATGTCCTCCAGGTCGTGGTGATGAATGTCTCGTCGAACTCCAATTTGTACGACCCCTTTGCCGGTCGGTGAGCGTCCTTCGGTCGGATAATTCCCGGGGGATATGTTATTGGTGCCCTATCAAACGGACTACATGATCAGGCATGTACAACTCAGTGACGTCATATACACGAATGCCACCCATATACAACGTTCTTGGGCATGAAGTCGCAGGGGTAGGTCCGTATGGGGCCCAAACTTCCTGATCCTAGATCAACGCGTCTTGGATTAAGTACCAAGAAAAACCCAAAAATAATTTTTATCACTCTAAACCCAAACATAATTTTTAAGGATTTTAACATTACTCAACCCAAAATTTTCACGTACTATCATGTGAAAATCATGATAACTCTGGGTTAAGTACAAAAAAAAACATCCAAAATTATTTTTATTAACCCTAAACCCTAAACGGTAAACCCTAAACAATATTTACAATTAATGACATAAATTAATATTATTAACAATAATAACAATAATATAATATAACAAACTAATAATAATAATGAGAAAAACATTACAAATAACAAACTGATAATAATAACAATGAAAATAACATTACTAATATCATCAAGTTCATTATCAACAATAATATATAAATAATTAATAATGATATTTACAATACTATAATTAATTATTAATATTATTAACAATAATATACATATACATATATATTTAATAATAATAATTAAAAAGAATATAAATTATTATTTATAATTACATTAATTAATAATAGTTTAAATATATATAATAAATAATAATAATATTAACGATATTATGATTAATTAATAACATTCTTAACGATAATATATAAATAATTAATAATAATATTTACAATAATATAATTAGTAACATTATTATTAATAATATTAGCAACAAAATATATGTAAATAATTAATGATAAAAATTTAAAAATGTTTGAACATTGCCTCAACCGCGCAGGTTTTTTCTAGAAAACGGCGGGTTGCCGTATGCCGATTGCGACGTGTCACGACTAAATGTCGCACGTAGTTCGCGGCCTGACCGCAGTCGCCGCTGCGATTCGCGTGTGACACTTGGCCGCGGCACGACGCAATCGGTGTGCCCCCTATTTTACCGAAAAAATTCGTCGACTTCCCTTTTTTTCATGCGAAATTCAAACCCAAACGCCAAATTTCAAACCACGTTTGACTTATCTCAAGATCGATTGACCGACTACTCTCCCTCCCGGGATGACAATGGTGCAGTGGCGGTCGTTGGTAGTGGTGGTGGTTTGAGAGCGTTTTCTAGAGAGAAAAAGTAGAGAGAAGAGTGAGAGTGAAATTGTGAGGGTTAAGGGCGAGATTGAAAATTATTATGATAAAAGTGGGCAGCATTAGTAGGGGGCGACAAATAGTAATCGAGTTGTTTTGTGGTAATTAGAAAAAGGAGAGAAATGAGAATGAGAATAAAAAACTCCAACTCCAACCAATCTATTGCCAGGGGGTGGTGGTAATTGGGACTGAGAATTCATTAGCCGTTATTAAATTTCGATATTGCCCTTATACTTAATTATTATTACCAACACTACCCACATCTATTTAAAACCTATTATTAAATCTTCACATATATATGTTGCCCCACCATATTTAGTTGCATATTACTTATTTATTAGAATGTGGATTTATTAAAATCTTTATATTTTGAGCTTTTATATGATATGATTATTTTTAAGTTTTAATTCATATTTGATGCTTAATTAATTTTATTAGAATTCTTTTATGAACATTAATTTTTTTATATGGTAATTAATTTTTTAGATGTAAATATGCATTAATTATGACCTACTTTTCAATTTATTAAAGGAATTTTGGATATCAATAATACCAACTTTTGGGGTATTGGAAACTAATAATATAGATTATTTTCTTGGTCAGTGACAGTACCAACTATCGACATATTTTCCACCAATAGTACACCACCAATTTGATATGGTTTTGACTAAGATGATATAGCTCCATAATGTGTGATGTGGAAGGTGAAGCTTGTGTAGAAAATGTTGACGTGGACACTAATTTGTCTTCCACATCACACATTATGGAACCACGTCATCTTTCCGATGACTTAAAGCGATAACAAATCGATGGTGTACTGTTGGGGGAAAATAGATCAATAGTTGGTACTACTAGTGCCTAAGAAAATAGTTTGTATTATTAGTATTCAATAGCCCCAAAGTTCATATTATTGACGTCCAAAAAATCTTTTATTAAAACATTCATAAGTTAATTAAAATGATATTTTAGTAAACGTGTATTTATTCCCAATCTTACTGCCACTTATTTCCAATTTAAATTACCATATAACAAATAGAAAAATCGTCACTTGATAAAGACATTTAAATTCCCATTCATATTATCAATTTTCATTCATATTCCCATTGTTAATTCCAATTCTCATTATCAATTCCAATTTCTATTTCCATTGCATACCAAATAGGTAGACCTGTCAATCTGACGGCGGAGTCTGGTCGATCGTATATCGGGTTGGGTAAATACGGTCGGGTGTATTTCGGGTTCGGGTAAATCTGGTCGGGTGTATTCGATTCAGCGGTTTGGGTCGGGTTCTGGTCATGACCGCCTTTTCTCGATCACTTACAATTAATAAAATTGATTATAATTAGTCAAAGACACCTATGTAATGTACCATTCCATTCCAAGTTCGACCACCATAATATGTCATAGTTGTATTGACATATTAATATACACCTAATGGACAAAATTTAACAATCTTCAAGTCTACAAGTATTATGCGGGTTACGTCAACAATCACGAATAACAATACTTATGAAATATATAGGGTTTTGGGATGCTAATATACTAAACTTTTGGTGTATCGGACAATAATGCACTGAATTTTGACCTTTGACAATAATACACTATTTTACTGAAAGACAGGAGAGAGGCGGGACTGCAGGAGTTTGAAGGTTCACTAAAAGAGTGAGTGAGTGACAGTGTTAGGATTTTGTTTTGGTCATTTGTTATTTGATTATTTCATTTGTATATCTCTCTACGCATAGCTTTCCAAAACCACCCAATATTTTACTTTTGGGCCTTAATTTTCATGGAATAGGCCCATTTTTTTTGCACAAGGCCAAAGTAGACAAAACACTTAAAATTAAAATTTAAGTGTGCTCAAAACCCACTTTTTGCGGGTCGGTTTGGGTCGGGTTTCCGGGTCGGGTCGAGAATTGCCAGGTCTACAAATAGGCAAGAAAACCTTGCATGGATGGATAGCATAAAACTCGGTTTATGCCAAATACGGTCGACTAACTCACGTTAGAGTCCAACGAAAGCAGAGACAGAGTAGACCACAAACTAATCAGAAGCTGCGATTCGAGCACGTGTATGGTCAGATTTCCTCTCAACCGCCATATTCTGCCTCGTATTCTCTTTGTTTGATATTATCTAGGGTTTCAGTTCTCTCCATCGCACATTCAATTGGTCATCTCTCAATTTCACGGATTATTCACAATTCACAAACAACCCAGTTTCCTCTATCCCCGTCTGTCCTTCAATTTCTTCCTTCAGTTTACTCGCTCTTTCTTTGCCTGCTGATTCGGATTCTGCAATGGAGATGGAACGAGTCACCGAGTTTCCTATCGCTCATCTGGATCGGCGACCTAAAAAGAGGCCGCGTTTGGGCTGGGATGTTGCTCCCGATTTTCCTCAGGTAACCGATCTATTTTGTTGAATGGTTGTTTTCTGTTGGATTTTTTTTTTGTTTTTTTGTTTTTGTGGGCTTTGTTCTTGCTAGATTGGTCTGGTTTCTTTTGATTTATCTTTGTACGCTCAGGTATGGCCTTTTCTGATGTTCCTTTGGTTATACCAATTCCAGACATGACGTTTTCGTAGATTTCTTGTTATTTGTTCGATAAGCGGAGTCATTATGGATTCGTAAATTTTAGTTTTTTTTTTTTCACAAGTTAATGGAAACTTTTAATAAGTATTTTCTTTCCGATGAGAAAAATTCGGCGTTTTCTTTCGAATTAAGGTCTAACACAATAAAGCATGGTTCTTAGGAAATATTTCTTTTCTTCTGTAAGGATAGTTGGGTGTTGGTTAGGTTGATATATCCATCTATATTGATTGCATATTGTGGTTGACTTTGAAATTAATTAAAATTTGAGGTTGAAGTGCTGGTGAATTCAATTTATGTAAGTTATGAGAGGTTCTGTTGTATTGTTTTATGTATTTATCATAGATTGTGTAGATGATGTGATCTATAATCTCATTTTTTTGTGATGACGCCAAGTTTGTGCTGCAAATAACTGAAGAAGAGAAAAGGTATCTCTGCTTCTTGTGTTAACACGAGCAAACTATGGATGAATGGTTTTGTGTAGGCTCATATAGGTATATTTTGTGGACAAGAGATTGGGAAAGTGACAAGCTTTGCACCTTCAGCTGCACCTACTTCGGAACATACCACTGCTAGTTCCTTCCTTGTTAAGGGGGTTGCACAAAATGACTCTCCCCCATTGAGGGATGATGACAAAGATGGGCATTACTTGTTTGAGCTTGGAGAGAATTTAACTTCTCGCTGTAATTACACTCTTTCCATCATCAAACAATTTTTTTGCTGCTGCATGTGGATGCCCTTCTCTTTTTACTTGTGGTTGGAATCAAAGAAGGTTGTGTGTCCAGTATAGAGCATAACAATTCTAGGGTCTTTGTTAGCTGAAATCAGGAGGCGTCTGTGGATCTGCTAGTGCTGGTTTACTAGGAATAGGCTACCAGAAGTTGGGACCTTTAGTTTCTGTTTGTAGAGTCGTATATAGTTCTATTTTTTTATTTTATTTTGTGTGTAAAAATCATGGTTCTGCTTAGTATGCCTTGGTTTAGAGGTTGAACTTTTAGGTGTTTTTTGCTATCTGCATGTGTTCTGATGGTTTTCTTGTTTGCTTTGATTGTTACAGATAAGATCCACAGCAAAATGGGTGAAGGTATGAACCATGAAAGGTCTTTACATTTTGCACCTAGGAATAATAAGGTGGTTTGTCAATTGATCCATACTGCTTATGTTGCAGGTACCTTTGGTCAAGTGTTAGAATGTTGGGATCGTGATCGAAAGGAAATGGTAGCCATAAAAATAGTCCGTGGTGTTAAGAGGTATCGTGAAGCAGCAATGATTGAGATTGATATGCTGCAACAGCTTGGTAGACATGACAAAGATGGCAATCGGTGAGTTTCTCTATCTTTGTTGCCTTTCTTGCACTCTGCTGGGTGCCAGTGCTGGCATCGATGTTAAGCTTTTAAAGTTCTACTGCAATGGTTAAATGATTTTGTTCCTTGCAGTTGCGTGCAAATACGGAACTGGTTTGACTATCGTAACCATATATGTATTGTAAGTATATAGTTGGTTTGGAGTAGATTCCCCCAATTAAGCCTAAAGCTGTTGGGTTGAAAATCATGCGTGAATTCAAATGGTCTTAACAGGTCTTTGAGAAGCTTGGACCAAGCTTATACGATTTTCTACGCAAAAACAATTACCGTCCTTTTCCCATTGATCATGTTCGTGAGATTGGAAGACAACTCTTGGAGTGTGTAGCATGTGTGTAATAAAATATACTTCCCCTTCCATTATTCTTTCCTTGTTTATCTTCCTAGTCTTCTGCAATAGCTGTCGTCGGGTTTTATTGTTCATATCCTATGATTTAGACGACGGTCATATGGGAGATAAGATGAAAGAAATAAGACGGTGTTCAAGCTGTATTGTAGTTGCTTTCCTTTATGAAGCCCTTGATTTGTCATTCATTACTTGTGCTTTGTGGAAAATTTGCAGTTATGCATGACCTCAGTCTCATTCACACTGATTTGAAGCCTGAGAATGTGCTTCTAGTCTCATCAGACTATGATAAGGTCCCTGATTATAAGGTCCGATTTTCTGCTGAGATCCAATGCCCTGCATTCGTTGTATTCTAAGTTCTATTTCTTGAATTAACCTCTACAACTGATTTAAACATACCTCATGTTTTTATCCGTCATTTATTTGATTTCTATTTGATGTATATTTCAATTAGAATTGCTAGATCCCCACCTCTACGGCCGTTTTAATTTTGCCTCTTGTTTTGTTCTCCCTCATTTAGGTTCCTATTTGACGTATATTTCATTTTGAATTGCAGAGTTATTCTAGATCACCAAAGGATAGTTCATATTTCAAGAGAATACCCAAATCAAGTGCTATAAAAGTCATAGACTTTGGTAGTACCACCTACGAACGTCCAGATCAGAACTACATTGTTTCGACTCGCCATTATAGGGCGCCTGAGGTTATTCTTGGTCTTGGTTGGAGCTACCCATGCGATGTGTGGAGTGTTGGGTGTATCCTGGTGGAACTTTGCTCAGTAAGTGGTTTGTTTTTGACATAAGTGATGATGCTTCAATTTCAATATATATGTAGATGTGTATTTGAGATTAACTTGGTTCTGTGTTGATATTGTTGTGGGCATTGTACCTAAAGGGTGAAGCATTGTTTCAAACACATGAGAACTTAGAGCACCTTGCAATGATGGAGAGAATACTTGGGCCATTGCCTCAGCATATGCTGAAGAGAGTGGAGTGAGTGTTGTCCTCTTTTCTTCAAAGTGGATATTAGATTTGACTGTTGATGTGGTGTTTTACTGTCTGACTCTTGGTGTTGTGGTCTATTGTGTGTACAGTCGGCATGCTGAGAAATATGTCAGAAGAGGGAGATTAGACTGGCCGGAAGGTGCTGCTTCGAGAGAAAGCATTAGGGCAGTTAACAAGCTACCTCGACTACAGAATACGATAATGGATCATGTGGATCATTCAGCTGGTGATCTCATTCACCTGGTGCAAGGCCTTCTAAAATACGATCCTTCAGAGAGGTTGACAGCCCGTGATGCTCTAAGGCACCCATTCTTCACTAACGATCATCACAGGAGATGTATATTGTGATTGATGATGCCTGTGTCCTATTATATTAGTGCATGCATTCAGGACTTAAGTTCGGTTGTAAAGAAAGCGCAATATTTTAATCGTTGCCAAAGTGATGCCCAGAAGCAGAGAACCCTTTGCCTCGTGCTAATTTTGAGGGATTTGTTCTGCGGAAGATGTGGAGATCCTGGGCAACCTTATGAGTTGGTACATAGTGTGTGTGCTGCTATTGATTACTGTCAAGAGTGTAAATATTCTTTTTTGTATGGCCGCATCTGTTGCCAGCGTGAATAGTTCAACCAACTGACAAGAATCGTTGACTACTGCGAAATTTCATGTTTAGATATCTATTCTTTTCAATATTAAGCTATATGACATTTACAATAAAAATCTTATTGAATAATTGTAGATTTAAAACATAGGATATGAAGTTTAACTTTCAAATAATTAATACTAATCTTAGTGACGTTTGACTTTGATTTTTGATGATTGTATCTTATGTTGATGATTCTGCATCTTTATCATTGATGGAGAATCTCATAATTTATGCTGTAACGATTTGAAAATCGATCTTCATTGAACGTATTAGACCACATCAAAATGAACAAATATTTTATTTAGAAAGAAACTAAAAACCTTAAATAAGGGTGCAAAAAAATTCTTACAAAAGAAGAGATTAATTTTCTTTGCATAAACGTAAAATCAAATTAATAATTTGGGTAGAAATTAAGCCAGTATTGATCAGTATCTATGAATCACAATTATTGCATATTCTTTTCTCACTGTTCATATTGATCGTAACAAGAACGGATAGGACATGGACACGAGGACACACGATTTCTGAAAAAATAACGACATGATACATAGTTTGACACGTGCCCTAAGTTTACATAGTACTTCATAAAGTATCAAATTCTATTTTAAAAATATTTGTTAATAAGTAAATTATGTTTGTTAATAAGTACATTTTCTTTAATAGTTTATGAATTGTAAAACTATATATAGAACATAAAATTTAACTAAATAGTCGAAGAGCTACAAAGTTATGTGAAAGAGGGATAAATGTATGTGTACACTGTACAATGATAAGCAGCAGACAATCAATGAATCAGAAGTCTCCGAAGGATGAGATTCGCTCGCCTTGCCCAACCTGCGTAAAACCTAAAACCCTTCTAAACGTTTTTGTTGCTTTCACTGTTTTATTAAGTTACTCTTTCGTTTTTTTTACTATTAATATTATTATTTTCTCTTATAATCTGATTGTTATTATTTGTCTAATCTTAGTTATTTGTGTTAATCAAGCTTTAATTAGTGTTAATCAGATTATAGTAGTATTTTAAATTTTTATGAAGTTAAATTAGTAGCCTTGCTCATATATGTGGTATATATTAGTTATTGTATGTGGTGAATGGATTATGTTTAGAGTTGGTATCGTATTAGATTTTTGCATGATTTAGGTTTTGCTTAAGTTGTTAAATTTAATTCCATGTGTTATAATAGAGTATTGATGCATATGATGAAGTTTTAAATGGAGTAGCGTTTCAATTCTCAAATTATTTGACGCTTTCAAGTAAATATCGAACTTTTATTTATTTTGAGAGTTTATGATTGTTATTATCATATTATGATTTTAACGTAGTATTTCTAAACCTTCCTTGATTCTTTGTGTAAATTAAATTATATTATGTTAGTAAAGTTTTGATCTTTGAGGTATTAGTCGTATTATTTTTTATTATCATGATGTACGGAATTGTTAATACTAGTTTTATCGATGTTTTTATTTTAAAAGTACTTCAAATTTTTGTCATGAGTGAAGGTCTAGTATGTTTGCTGTGTGTGAATTATTCTATAAAGCTTCGATGTCGAAAAATTCAAGTTTTATGTCAACCTTTACGTTATGTTTTAAAGGAAATGTTTATTTTGCAAATTTTAAATTGTTTATGTGAGAATTTGTGTTAGTTTATTTGTAAGTTGACCATAATGGTGTTAAGGGAGTGAAAAGGAGGTGTACTAGACTTAAGTGGACTGTTTAGAGGCCCAAGCTAGAGTCCCGGAATGGTTTGATTGGAATTAGGATCGAAAAACCCAAGATAGAAACAGATAAGTTTGGACAGAATTTATGAGTCGTACTATATCGGTCACCATATATTGTGTAGTCGGTTTTTAGCCCTACTGTTTGGCCGAGAAGCACCTTAGTGTGTTAGCTTTCATAGGAATTTTGCGGATTGGGTTTTCGAGGTGTATATTCTGAGTTATGACCCAACCAGCGTACCTAGGTCAGAATTGGATAAGTTTTATAGTTTGCTGTTTTTGAGGACCCTTAGAGTGTGTTTTTGTCTTGTAATCAACATGAGAGTTTTAGTAGACATCCCGAGGTTTCCAGAAAGTCTAAAACCAAGTCCATAGGATGTCGGGAAGTCAAGTTATGGCCTTATCGATGCGAGTATAGTAATTTGTCCGGTTTTCATTTGTTATAAATATGTTTTATTTATATGCATGAGATGTACGTGTGGTTCATATATGTTATTACTTGAACGATGGAAACCTTATAGTGTTCCTAGGGTGGGGTGAGGTAGAATGTAGTGAGTACTAACTCCGAGAGCATGTATTAATTATAGAAATTTATTCTATTTATAGGCACAAATTAGACTGCATCACTTTAGTGAGCTCAAGTGTGGTCGTTGAAGTGAAGTGAATGAAGTGAAGACATCCAGGTAATATCTATGTCCTAATCCCCATGTGGATGCGCTTTATGTGTTTTATGATTTTTAAATGCATTTTGAAAATTGCATCCCGAAAGGGGATTTTATTGTGAAATTGACTGTTTATTTTGAATGTTGTTCATGTTCTTTTGAGTTGGTAAAATGTGGACAGTCATTTATGTGAGATTTGGAAATGGTTTTGGAAATCGGGATGGGATTGATTGAGTTGGAATGGTGTGACATTAATTTGACTAATAATTCAAACGTGACGTAAATGCGAGTTCAGACAACATCCCCAAAGACCAGGTTCGCGACATCCTGTAGGGGAGTTTTCAAGAGATCAGGGATGCCTGATAAGTGCTACTTCCTCGGGGTTAGTTAGTTATATGCACGTATGTGAAATGGATGGCCATCCGTATGTTGAGATTGTGATTGATTGAGAATGAGATTGAGATTGCGAATGTGATACTGAGTTATTGTGAAGTCTTGGATTTCGAGGGCCAAATAAGCAAGATCCACCCGCTTAATAATTATGAAAGATGGGTATGGTTGGTTGGGGAATAAAATTGATTGTGAAAAGATTTGACTTGTTCATTTCTCCCCCGAAAATAAATTGAAATGGATTTTAAATTGTTTTGACGGTTAGGGGTAGACATTATTGAGTCCTCCTCATGTTTTAAATGTTCTGTCTTCAGGTGAAGAATTCTATGTTGGGAATGAGAATTAGCAAGTGTGGACGATAGATTTGCAGTTAGAAGTTTTGAGATTAAAGTTTATTTTATGTTTAGACTTGAGTTAGTAATGTTTAGTTTATATTGTTCTAGAATTTGAAACTTCTTTTATTTATTAAATTGAAGTAATTAATGAGTAGTTAGTTTTTCCTTTCTTGCCTTGTATTCCTTCAGGGATACGACAGTAACGGCCAATTAAAAAGAAAAAAAAAAATTGAGACTTCCGCTGTTACCGTTAGTTAATGTTTGACTTTTCCATAGTTGAATTTCCAGGGCGTTACAATATGTGTGTTTAAGATTTCAAGAATTTAGGATGTTTATTTAAAGAGTTATGGAGTTTTGAATATATATGCTTCATTGGTGTAAATTGTGATGTATGCAAGGTCACAAAGATCAGAGCTTGACCTCACAGACACCACACGAGCACTCTGTCCTGGGCACCTAGATTTAACAAAAGCTAACTGGATGCAATTAGCTATAATGGATGACAAACCAATAAGGAATAAAAAGGATAGACTTGTATTTCAATCTGATACAGACTCACCACAGAATGAATTACAAGGGCAAGGACTTGATCATATCAATGGATACAGACACACCACCACTGAAACAATGGAGCTCTACGCACACCACTAGGATTGCGAATCCTAGATACTGAAGTAGACTTAGCCAAATGAGAGTTTACTGTCACTCACAGAAGAGAGGCTCAACAAGACACTCAAAATGCTATTCAAATCACAGATTAGTTCTTACAAGCAGTTGGAAATGACATATATATAACTATTCCTAATAAGTTCAATTAGAGGTTTCCTAAACATGAAGAAACCTTCTAATCTCCCTTAGCTAATCTTAAACTGACTTCTAATAACTTAATACATCATAATATATTACATTCTAACTAAAAACGTCTAGATAACATAAGTAAATAAAAGAAAATACAAGCTTGTTTATGATGGACCAAAACCAAGATAAAGGGAAAATGACCAATAGAAACTTTTCCTATGCTGGAAGGTAATTGGCCTCTCTCCTCAACGATGCTATGCTGCTAATTCATCAAACTGAGCAAGAATAATCACAACAACCCGAGCTTGATGGTAAAAGACTCAAATACCCTCCATTGTAGCTGCTTGAACTAGAACTGCTGAAACTAATACCTTACTGACCTGATAATGTACATTGGATTGCAGAAAACGATTTAGTAATTTGTTTTACAACAATCCAATGTAGTTGATAGTAGACTCTCCAAGGATTTCGAAACCATCGAATAACCTCATTTTAGTTGAGTACCGATCATGTACCTGCAAAATGAAAAACACTTGTCAATCTGGAAAATTGACAAACTTGAACTTTTGACCCTAGCTGATTTGATGCAAAACTCTTGATGCTCTTTGGACTTGGACATTCCTGCACTTGCTTGAACCTTATAGCTGACATGTCAATCGACAAAATTCTCATAGGGAAGCTTGGCTGAATCTTCCTCAATCCAGAGATATGGAATTCAGAAAGAGTCTCCTCGAGACTGTGCTGCTGGTGCTGCTTGTTTAGACCCGATTTCGTGTCTAAATACCGCCTAAATCCTTGGGCTTTTGACTTGTTTCGTAGCTCGTTTTAATAACTTTTAATGCGTTTTGGTTACTTTTGTAGTTTCCAAGGTGTTTTACTCAAAACGATTCTAAATGGGCCAATTTTGCACCAATCTTGTGAATCCCGAGATTCCCTAAGATTCCCCAAGCCTTGGTCGTGTCAAAGGCAGCGGATTAGAAGGGCCGGTTGAAGAACACCTTGAAGAAAAATGTGGCCGAAAGAGACCGTGGCCACGGTCACCTTGACCGTAGCCACGGTGTGATTGAGCCAAGGATTAAGGAAGAAACCTTGCACCTGAGATAGACCGTGGTCACGGTCACTCTGACCGTAGCCACGGTAGGATCTTTACCTTGCCTAAGGAAGAAGCTGGCCGAACTAGACCGTGGCCACGGTCTCCCATGACCGTAGCCACGACGGTGCGAAGGAGCGAAAAGTTGTCAGCCCTAATCGCCTAGACCGTGACCACGGTGCATGGAGACCGTGCCCACGGTGGTTCGAAGCGAAGAGAAGAAATCGCCTGCCTTACGCAGGACCGTGGCCACGGTCACCTGACCGTGCCCACAGTCCCCTGCGGGATAGTTTGTCTATTGTGTAAAATGATGAGTTTTGAGTAACAACCTTGATTACTATTTAATGTATTTTGGTCATTTTAGCTAAACATTCTAGAGACAACATCTTTTATCTATCTTTTATGATACTTTAGCACTTTTTATCACATTTTAAGCCTTAGATTAGAGGGATTAAGGAAGATCTTTGCTGAGATTATTGGTTCTTGTACTGGATTCTCTTGATTATTATTGGAAGTTTGAAGATTATTATCAACTTTGGAGCATTGGAGCTTTATTATTCTGAAGTTTTCTCCCTTGTCATCACAATCAATGAGCTTTTCTTAACCTCTCTCTCTCTTTAGTTTATTACTTTTTTACTAATCTCTGTTTTTGTTATCATTGATATTGTTAGTATTGTTGAATGTTTATTGTCATCTTGCTTACTCTTTCAAGCATGAATGAAGTTGTTGATGTTATTATCATGATAGTTAGGATGTTTAGTGGCTAGAACCTTAATGGGTTAGGGAGATATTAAGGGTGTGAATGGGTGATTAGGTTTGGGTTAGCAATATTAGTGAGTAACTAGTTAGGAAATCAACTTCCTAATCCTATCCTTCCCTCAAGTGGGATGTATTTGGGTGCGAAAGCATCCCGAATACATCCAAAGCTTTTTGGAAGGTAGGAATTAGGATAGTTAGTATTCTAGTTTGCGAAAGCGAATAGAAACTAACTAGGAAATTCCGTTCTATTAACTTTCCCGGGTCAGTCAATGGATTTTGGGGAAGTTAATCCGGAATATCCTTGAAAGAGGAAGCCCGATGGGTATTTTCTAACGGAATTACCATTTGATTTCCCTTTCTCGTTACTCTCTTGTTGCGAAACCCATTTCCTCTTTCCCGTTTGCATCCCGAAAGTCTCCCGACACCCATTGTTTCACCTTTTTGACTGAACATAGCGTGTTTGTGTTGTTTTCACCCTAAGGTCTTTCATCCTTTCATAATCATAAACCATACCTAGAGTCAATTAGTTGCAGTTAAGGCCCCTTGCTCCCTGTGGAAGAACAATAAAACCGTGGTCTTATAAACCACTCTCACTAACAAAATGGCGCCGTTGCTGGGGAGCAAGCGCACCTAGCTTAGCTCTTTGTCTTTAGGTTGTTTAAGATCATTTCACTGCTAGAGATTTTGTTATCCTTAGTTACTGGAAATTTGATTCTTCTGTTTGTTCCTTTTGTGCATGCGGACTCGCTCTCGACGAGGCCAAACTCTTGTAACTCCACCGAACCCGAATCCGGAGAGTATTATTCGACAAGCTAACGCCGGTTCGAGACGAGCTAGACAACAAAGGGAGCGAGAGACGATCGAAATTCCAATGGCTAAAGGAGAAAAAATTCCACCCCGTACCTTAGCATCATATTCCTTACCATCGTCGGGTACGGGAGGCGATCCCATCACATTACCAGAATTACCACCGAATGCATCGTTCGAGTTCAAGCCATATTTATTGGAAATATTTGAGAACACCCCGTACCATGGAGGAGACCATGAAAATCCTATTGACCACATCAACAGATTCGAGCAACGCATCGGCTTCGTACAAATGAATGGAGTTTCAACCAAATACATGAAGCTGAAGTTTTTCCCTCTTACCTTGAAGGGGAAAGCATTATTATAGCTCAACACATGTCCGCCCGAAACTTATTCAACATGGGATGCCCTTAGCCGCGACTTTCTTCAAAGGTTTTTCCCCAATGATGAGACGTGTCGGTTGAGGCAAGCCATCATGAGCTTCAAGCAAGATCCCGATGAGTCGTTATTCGAAGCATGGGGGAGATTCAAAGGTCTCCAACGGAGGTGTCCACATCATAATCTTGAGGATTGATTATTATTGCATCACTTCTATTCCGGATTGAGTAGCTCTTTGCGAGAATCCATCGATCATGCCTCGGGGGGCATGTTCCTCCAGAAGACGGCGGAGGAGGCAAACGTCTTTCTTCACGAGCTATCTCAAAACTCTCCTCATTGGGGAGGCGGCCGTGGTCCAAGAGATGGTTCTCCTCTAGAAAGCAACCCTACCATTAAATTTCTCATGAATTCCGTTCTTGAGATGCAACAAAAGGCAGCTTTGGAGGAAACCACGAGGCAAGTAAAGGTGGCTCAAGAAGTACCTATGCTTATTCCGGATGCCCGAGTTCTTGTATGTGATTTTTGTGGAGGGCCGCATTCTTCAAAGCGATGTGAAGAGTATCAAACCGAGCAAGTCCAAGCCATCTATCCCAACAATAACCTCTCCTATACCAATCAAACCCCCATCCGTCCTCGTGGGAATTACGCCTAATACCAACAAGCTCCACTAAACCAAAACCCACCCCGATTTCCCAAATCAAAATCGCCGCCAATACCATCAAAACCACCACCAAAATCCTTACCAAGGTCAATATTCCCAAGCATCCAAACCACCACAACAAGAAACCCTTGACCAAACCCTTCAAAAGTTGGCCTTATCTCAAGAAAAGATAGCCTTATCTCAGGAAAAGATGGCCTTAGATCGAGAAAAAAGACCAAACTCGCATTAAGAACCTCGAGTTACTATTGGCTCAATTGGCACAACAATCTCAACCTATCCAATCTTTGCCTAGCCAACCCCAACCTAACCAGAAGGGACAACTTAATGCTATTACATTGAGGAGTGGCAAGGAGATTGATGGCCCTAGGATGGTGGGAGAGGAAGTCTTGGGTGACGAAGAAGGTGATGTGGTGGATATCTCGGAGGAGGAAGATTTGTTGGAGAAGCGTGAAAGTGAGTTAGTCTTGAGTGAGGAAGTTGAGGGAGCACATGAGGATGAATTGGGAGAATCTAGTAAAGAAAGAGAGGAGATGGAGAAGTTAAGGAAAGGGAAAGGAAAGATGGTGGAAGAAGAACCAATCCAAACTATTGAGAAGCCAAAGCTACCGCCAGTCCCTTTTCTCGATCGGTTAGCAAAGCCAAAATCCGATGCAAAGTTTTCAAAATTCATTGAGATGCTCAAGAAGCTTCAAGTGAACATTCCATTTCTTGATGCCATTTCTGAAGTCCCGTCCTTCAAGAAGCATTTGAAGGAGCTTCTCACGAGCAAGAGGAGGATTCAAGAGAAATCTACGATCCATTTGACAGCCGATTGTAGTGCAATTATCGATAACAAATCACCAGAGAAGTTAGCCGACCCTGGAAGTTTTTGTATTCCATGCACCATTGGTGATATGCGGATTGGCCGTACCCTTTACGATATAGGAGCAAGTGTAAGCGTCATGCCTTATTCGATTTGCAAGAAGTTGAATCTCGATGATCTAGCTCCTACAACAATTAACCTTCAATTGGCCGACCGTTCCGTGCTAAGACCTTTGGGAATATTGGAAGACATCCCGGTCCAAGTGGGGTGGTTTTTGATTCCTTGTGATTTTGTGATCTTGGAGATAGAGGAAGACAAAAACATCCCTATTATTTTGGGAAGGCCGTTCCTTGCCACGGCGGGAGCAATTATGGATGTGAAGAATGGAAGCATGTCGTTGAATGTCGGGAATGAAAGCATTATTTTTCAACTCGAGGGGTCATTGAAAGGTCCTTCGTATGGGGACTCATGCTATGCTATTGATATGATGGAGTTTCTTGTTGATGAGTATATTGAGGACTCCCATTTCCTTGAATCTATTTGCGACGATCTCTTGGGAGCTTGCTTATTGGAGTCTTTCCAATTTGAGACCGACGACACCGATATTACTTTCTTCACCAACCTTCTTGACTCTTCACCCATGCATGAGGAGATTATTATTGATGAACCTTATATGGAGTGCATGGAGATTCAAGATGCGATCTACAAAGGTATGTCTTCCTCTCAAATTCAATCTTCTACTCCTTTAGAGCTTAAAGCTTTACCCCGTTCCCTTCAATATGCTTTCTTGGATGATGAGAAATCTTATCCTGTCATTGTGAATGCGAATTTGAATGATTTTGAACTGTCCAAGTTGCTTGATTTGCTTAGAAAACATAGGGGTGCATTAGGGTATAAGATAGAAGATTTGAAAGGTTTATCCCCTTCTATATGCATGCATTCGATTGACTTGCTAGAAGATGCCAAGCCAACTAGGCAACCCCAACGTCGTTTAAATCCCAACATGCAAGAGGTGGTTAAAAAGGAAGTAGTAAAGTTGCTAGCTGCTGGGATCATCTTCCTCATCGCAAATAGCGAATGGGTAAGCCCGGTTCAGTGTGTACCCAAGAAGGGTGGATTGACCGTAATTGAAAATGACAAGAAAGAACTAGTTAGTACCCGGACCGTCACCGGTTGGCGGATGTGTATCGATTACCGCCAATTAAACAAAGTAACAAAGAAGGACCATTTCCCCCTTCCCTTTATTGACCAGATGTTAGAACGGTTGGCGGGTCATTCGCATTTTTGCTTTTTGGATGGGTAATCGGGGTGCTTTCAAATTCCAATCCACCCCTCACATCAAGAAAAAACCACTTTCACTTGCCCATATGGGACATTTGCTTATCGTCGCATGCCATTTGGTTTATGTAATGCCCCTGGGACTTTTCAACGTTGTATGATGGCTATTTTTAGCGATTTCATTGAAAAATGCATGGAAGTCTTTATAGATAATTTTTCTGTATACGGTAATTCTTTCGATGACTGTTTGCTAAATCTGGAGAAAGTGTTAACCCGTGGTGAGGAAGTGGATCTAGTTCTGAATTGGGAGAAATGCCACTTCACGGTGGAATAAGGTATCGTTCTGGGTCACTTAATCTCTTCTAAGGGCATCGAAATGGATAAGGCTAAAGTTGAGGTTATAGAGCGCCTACCACCCCCAGTTTCTGTTAAGGGGGTGCGATGTATTCCCGAGAGTGAAGTGCAATCTATCTTGACCCATTGTCATGAATTTCCGGTGGGAGGTCACGGTGGCCCCCAAAAGACGGCAGCGAGGGTTTTGCAAACCGGCTATTGGTGGCCAACTCTTTTTCGTGACGTCCACTTGCATGTCAAGCAATGTGATAGGTGTCAAAGATCCGGTAACATCTCCCGGAAGAATGAAGCACCATTGAACTATATTCTTGAGGTGGAAGCCTTCGATGTGTGGGGATTGGACTTCATGGGTCCTTTCCCGTCGTCAAGGGGTTTCCAATACATTCTAGTAGCGGTGGACTATGTCACAAAGTGGGTCAAAGCCATACCATGTGTAAGGTGCGATGGGAAGTCCGTTTCGAAATTCTTGAAAAAGACCCTATTCCCAAGATTTGGCATTCCACGGGTCATCATTAGTGATAACGGCTCCCATTTCATCGAAAGGAGATTCGAGTCTCTCTTCGAGAAGTACGGCATCAAGCATAAGAAGGGACTCCCTTACCATCCACAAACACAAGGTCAAGTGGAAATCTCAAACCGTGCCATCAAGGAGATCTTAGAGAAGACGGTTAGCTCTTCAAGGAAAGATTGGGCAGAAAAATTGGATGAAGTCTTGTGGGTATACTGCACCGCTTTCAAGACACCGATCGGTACTACCCCTTACCGTCTTGTCTATGGGAAGGCGTGTCACTTCCCCATAGAACTTGAGCACAAAACCATGTGGGCAATCAAGAAGTTGAACTTCGATCTCAAGGCGGCCGGAGGTAGTCGGTTATTTCAATTAGAAGAACTTGAGGAATTGAGGCATGATGATTATGAGAACAACAAGATCTACAAGGAGAGAACGAAAGCATGGCATGACAAGAGGTTGAACCGACGCGAGTTTGTGGTAGGCGATAGGGTTCTCATCTTCAACTCAAGGCTGAAGTTATTCTCTGGGAAATTGAGATCAAGATGGTCCGGGCCATTTGAAATTGTGAGAATTCTTCCCGCCGGAGTGGTTGAATTGAAAGATGCACAAGGAAAGTGTTTCAAAGCAAACTCATCAAAGCTCAAACCATACATCATGGGCGAGGAATATGCCAGGACAATTGTGGCATACCTCGCGGATTTCGAAGATTGAAAAGCATCGGAATAGGTCGAGCTAGGACCTACAAAACAAGCACCCGGGAGAGTTATGAACTACTTCCCCCTATTTTAGTGTTTTCTTTCAATTTTAGTTCTTTTATTTTTTATTTCCCTTATTTTATTACTTTTCATCTTCCTTTGTTTTATTTTAGAAAGAAAAAAAATTTGAATTAAAAAAGGAAAATTGGAATCTAATAAACCAAATTTTATGTCCGTTTTGATCGAACAAACCAAACTTACCTTTTTGCTAATGACATACCATACTTAACATTATATTTTTTTGATTGAACCTCCACCACTTTCCGGTCACTAGAAAAATGATGTTGATTTTTTTATGCTGAGGTGGACTGTTTTATAGCCAAAAAATAAAAGGAAAATGTTGATGACTTGTGCTTGCTATGTGACTCACTAATTATCCCACAGAAAAAAATTAAAACCCCAACCAAAATGTTAATAATCACTCAAAAAGGGAAATCTTCCTCCTAGCTATATAGTGCAGAGACATAGAGGTTTTTTAAATTTTTTTTGAGTGATTATTAACATTTTGGTTGGGGTTTTAATTTTTTTCTGTGGGATAATTAGTGAGTCACATAGCAAGCACAAGTCATCAACATTTTCCTTTTATTTTTTGGCTATAAAACAGTCCACCTCAGCATAAAAAAATCAACATCATTTTTCTAGTGACCGGAAAGTGGTGGAGGTTTAATCAAAAAAATATAATGTTAAGTATGTTATGCCATTAGCAAAAATGTAAGTTTGGTTTGTTAGATCAAAATGGACATAAAATTTGGTTTATTAGATTCCAATTTTCCATTAAAAAATTAGAAAAATCAGAAAAGTTTGAAAAGAAGAAATTTTTTTTTTTGAGAGTGGTTCTATGAAGGTCGGGGTTCGAAAGTGTTTTTGAGTGTTGGGAGAGTGTCCTTGAATGATAATTGAGCGAGAAAGAAAAAAGGAGTGGATGACACGAGGGTAGATTTTAGGACTTAACATTTTTCTCTAAGTTTTGAGCCTTGCAGGTGCTGTAGATGGACCGAAAGGTACCGTGCCCACGGTCGCCTGGACCGTGGCCACAGTCAGCATACGCAAGTTGCTCCCAGTTTTGTTAAGCCGAAGATCACCGTGACCACGGTGGAATTCACCGCAGCCACGGTCTCATCACTGCTGATTCTTGAAAAATTTGGTCACGAAGTAGACCGTGACCACGGTGGAATGGACCGTAGCCACGGTCTCTGCCCTGTTTTTTTTCCTTCTTTTTCCCTTGCCCGAATCACACCGTGGCCACGGTCAAATGGACCGTGGCCACGGTCTGTCGAAAAACTGTAATATGTCGGGGGTTCAATCTCATTTCCCCCTCATTTCTCTTTCACTTTCTTCCTCACCCTCACACTCGAAAACCTTCCTAAAACCCTAAAACCCTAAATTCCTTTCAAAAATTTGACAAATCCCTCACCAATTCCTCCATTTCTCCCAAATTTCTCCTGCAAATCGAACCCTAGCTGCTGTGTTCGCCATTTTCGGTTCAATTCAAGCAAGGTTCTGGGCCTCTTGTTCCTTGTGGGGCTCGAATCTCTCAAGGGAAGCTTTCAAAGTCTTCAACTCAGGTATTCCTTGATTGTGGGAATCCCTCCTGTATTCAAGACTTTTAAGCAGAAAGGAAGGTTTGGCTTAGGTTATAAGCCCACTGAGAAAGAGGCTAGGTTCGCAAAAATGGCTATCATTGAACAGAAGAAAATGGACAATCCTCCCACCTTATTCCAAGTAAAGCCCTATCCACTCACTCTAAATGGACAATTTGTCAGGGAAGGTGATGACTTCCCCTACTATGGGTTTCCTGAGCCATTCTATCTGAAGAACAAAGGAGTTCAAGTTGCTGGACTGGAAGTCTTCAATGATTGCTCCATTAATATGGCTACTGTCTTTGTTCCCGCTCGGGACAAACAACCTCCATTAGAATGGACTCATCTTGTTGGAAGCAACACCTTTGGCATGCTGTTTGGACAAGAAGCTGTCCCGGAGAAATCTGAAGCCGATGCTGTTATTACTGCGCTGTCTAACTCAAGCTTTGATCCAAGTCTTATGATTGCTGAAGACGGAGAGGTTAAGGCGGTCTCGTGGGTCGACGCTGAGGAGAATAATTTTTCTTTATCTGTAGGAGAGCTTGTTCCTAAGGACATAGAGTTAGGTTTTAGTGGTCTAGAGTTAAGTGAGTCTGGTCTTGAGTCTGCTGGCGATGTATTCCTTTCTGCATTCAATAAAATGAACCTTTCTGCTTACTCTGATTCTTCTTTCCCCTCTTCCCGAACTGCGCTAATAATGTCAGAATTTAATGAACCCTAAAAAGAATTTTCTAATGAACATGAGCATAAGATGGCGGTATTGGAAGACACCATCACCATAAACGTGGGCACAGAAGGACAACCTCGGGGATTGAAGTTAGGTAGCTCGCTGACAGCAGAAGAACGAGTGTCCTTTACAGAGCTTTTCAAGGAGTTTGTGGACGTGTTCGCATGGTCTTACGAAGATATGCCTGGGATTGATAGGGAAATTGCGGAGCATACCATCCCTCTGCTTCCTGGCGCAAAGCCGGTTCGACAAAAGGCTAGAAGGATCAAGCCTCAATGGGCTAAGAAGATTGAGGAAGAAGTGTTCAAGCAGCTTAACGCTAAGTTCATCAAAGCAGTCCAATATCCCGAATGGATTGCTAACATTGTCCCGGTACCCAAGAAAGATGGGAAGGTGCGCATGTGCGTAGATTTTCGAGACCTTAACAAAGCTAGTCCCAAGGATAGTTTCCCTTTACCACACCTCGGCGTATTAGCGGATAACACTTGTGGACACGAGCTACTATCCTTTATCGATGGATATGCGGGTTATAACCAAATCAAAATGGCGGAAGAAGACATGGAGAAAACCTCATTCACTACACCATGGGGAACATACTGTTATGTGGTTATGCCTTTTGGTCTCAAAAATGCTGGAGCAACATACCAACGGACAGCCAACATCCTACTTCACGATATGATGCATGTAGAGGTGGAGGTTTACGTAGATGACATGATTGTGAAATCAAGAACAAGGGAAGGACACATTCCTAACCTTCGCAAGTTTTTCCTCCGACTTCGCAAATACAAGATGCGGCTTAATCCAGCAAAGTGCACCTTCGGTGTCACCTCTGGGAGGCTGCTAGGCTATGTGGTTAGCCAACGAGGCGTTGAAGTTCACCCTACGAAGATAAAGGCTATTCAAGAGTTGCAGCCACCTAGGACAGAAAAGGAGATAAGGGGTTTCCTGGGACGAGTCCAATACATTAGTAGGTTTATCTCGAAGCTCACCATGACTTGTAAACCTTTGTTCAAGAAACTAAAGAAGGGAAGCAAAATAGAATGGGACGATCAATGTCAAGCGGCCTTCCACAAAATCAAGGAATATTTGCAATATCCTCCAGTCCTCCTGTCGCCAGTACTAGATGAGCCTCTACTCCTTTACCTTACTGTAACTAGCTCTGCAATGGGGGCTATGCTAGCTCAGAAGGCCAAAGGTCAAGAGAGCGCCATCTACTACTTGAGCAAGAAATTCTTAGACTACGAAAGTCGATATGCAGACATAGACAAAATGGCGCTTGCGCTAATATGGGCCACCAAGAAGTTAAGACATTATATGCTTTCACATACTATATATGTCATAGCTGGGAATAATCCTATCAAGTTTATCATGGAACAGCCTACGATCAACAATGGCATCGCTCGATGGGTGGTCATGCTTTCGGAGTTCAATCTTCTATACTTGCCTCGGAAATCCATCAAAGGACGGGTTGTTTTGGATTTCCTAGCCGCTTCTCCGTCAAAGGAACCTCCAAGCACTCACTTGGAATTCCCGGATGAGGACGTGTTTTTTACTGATGAAATCACATGGGAAATGTACTTCGATGGAGCTTCTAACTGAATGGGCTGTGGAATAGGAGTACTATTGATTTCTCCAGAAGGGGCACATGTCCCTGTATCTGTGAAGTTGGACTTCGATGCTACTAACAATGCTGCAAAATATGAAGCATGTATCAGGGGTTTGCAAGCTACCTTGACCTTAGGCATACGCCATGTAAAAGTCTTTGGGGATTCTAGCCTCATCATTAACGAGGCGAAAAATACATGGAAGGTCCAAAATGAATGCCTCATGGCATATCAACAGAAGCTTTTGGGACTTGCTGACCAATTTGAGAAAGTCAGTTTCCAGTACCTCTCGAGGGATCACGATGAACTAGCTGACGCCCTAGCCAAGTTGTCTTCAATGATAGCCATACCATCAGGCACGCTTCAATTACCAATAGTAGTGGAGCGACAGTCTGAACCGGCATATGTTTGCCACTTGGAAGCACAAGAGGAAGAAACTGAGGACGGGTTCCATGACATATACAATTTTCTTCGAAAAGGAGAATATCCAGCTGAGTTGGACGCTCGAGGACAGCGAGCAGTCAGGTCTCTAGCAGCACAATACTGCTTAATCTAAGATCGACTCTACAAGAAATCACCTACGGGCATTAATTTTTTTGTGCATTGACGCTAAGAGTGCCAAGGAGATCATGACTACCGTATATGGAGGAGAGTGCGGTCCCTACATGAATGGACGAATGTTAGCAAAGAAGATTCAGAGGGCTGGTTACTATTGGACCACTATAGAGGCAAATTGCTTAGAGTTCGTTCGAAAATGCCACAAATGCCAAGAATATGCCAACCTACAGCATCAACCCCCGTCATACCTGACTACTTTGACATCTCCGTGGCCATTCTCGGTATGGGGAATTGACATCATTTGCAAGATACACCCAACCGGAACAGGAGGACATGAGTACATATTGGTCGCCATCGGCTACTTCACTAAGTGGGTGGAGGCAGCCTCTTTTGCAAAACTCACATCCAAACATGTGGCTAAATTCATTCTTCAAAACATCATATATCGATACGGAGTGCCTCATGAGATCATTAGTGACAACGGAAGCCACTTTCGAAAGGAGGTGGAAGCCTTCTCGCCACTTACAAAATCCAGCATCATCGGTCTTGGCCATACCGGCCTCAAGCCAATGGAGCGTTGGAATTCCTCATTTAAATGCTCCTGAGGAACATCATGCACGAAATTGTCGAAATCACGACCGCGAATCCAATCTCTCAAGACGTCCGGAGTGACGCGCCAAGGCTCGAACATGTGCTCTGGAGGATCCTGGGGTATGAGGCCAGGATATCCACCCAGGATCTGCCTCGTAGCTATCTCCCCCAGGTACCATATGAAGCCCGAGGGTCCCTGCATCAGGATGCGGAGGCGAGTATCATGCTCCAATTGTTGCAAGGGGGTGAGCAATCCACTCAAATCAAACCCCACCCATGGACGCCACTTCACGTGGTCCTGTGAAAGAAAGAGGGTCATCTCAAGAATGAAGAAAATAATAAAGATGTCAGGCACGAAGAAATACCAGGGTGAGATCATCCAGTATGCGACGAATATGGTCAAGGTTGCCCGACTGGAATTTCTTCCCTCGAATACCCTCAGCAGTCCAGCGTTCAGCAGTTGGGACCGTCCTATTTCTCTTGGAGCGAATACCGAAGGACATAATATACTCATATGCCCATGACTGCATGATTATAAAGTCAAAAGAAATAGCAAAAGAGTAGCAAAACTACAAAGAGAAGAGTCTCGGGTACACACCTCGAGCACCTTCCACAAAGAAGGACTGTACTGAAAGCGGGTATGAGACTCGTGGAGGTACACTAGGTCATCATCCAGCGTCATTCTGACACCGCGACGAAGCCAGAGGAGGAAATTCGCATACGCAGCCTTGCCCTAATTCAAGTTCCGAACCTCGTTCAAGTCCAAGAGATTCCGGAACCAGGTCAAAGTAAAGTTATCTCCCCGATTAGCAAAAAGAGTGGCGGAAATAACATAAGCCAAAAAGATAAAGCGACGTTGATCTCCAAGCAAATTCTGAAAGTTGGCATCACAGATAGCTGCCTCGAAGTGCGCATAGGCGAGGTTGGACAGGCCCTGACCTGGGTCTAAACGCGCTGACACTGGACCCAGCAAGTCCAGAACCATCGGCGGGATCTCGGTGCTAAAGACTATGTCACGCCCACCCCAAGGAAGACCAGTAATCATAACAAAATCTGTGGGGGTAATCGTCATCTCACCCACAGATAGATGGAAGGAATTGGTTGTGTCCCAAAACCTTTCCGCCATAGCGCGACCTATCACGCGAAATGTACAGCCTTTCCAGGCCACCAGGCATTTCCAGAACGGCATGAGTCTCGCCGCAGTAAGGGTGTTGCTAATGAAATCCCCGGGAATCGAATCAGCTACCTTAAGGAGATCCTTCAGACAACCGGGAGTTTTCAGATTGTCCTCCTAATGGCAAAACGGGAAATGGAAAAATTAAAATCGGGGGCTCACCTATGGCATTGACTGAATGCATAGTGTTTCGGGCCCTAGCTGGACCCAGCACCGACACTGGGCCCAAAGCCATGGCCCGCGAGATAAAGGAATTTGGCAAAAAGAATCTGCCGGCCCAAATAAGCCGGCCCAGCAGAGCTAAAACCTGCACGGGCTTTGCTTCAGCTAATGGACCGCCCATCCAGGCCCAGTTTTTCTTTTTTCGGGGTTTATGGCCCAGAAAACCCGCACGGGTTTTGGTTCAGCTAATGGGCCGCCCATCCAGGTCTAGTTTCTCTTTTTTCAGGGTTTATGATCCAGAAAACCCGTGCGGGTTTTCCATGTTCAAGTGGGCCGTCTGTTTTTTGTTTCCTTCGGGTCGAATATGCATACAACCTATTCTTCTTTGTTTTTATTCTGTGGGTTGCATGAGGACATACAAGCATGCTGAAAATAATAAAAATCGACAAGACATGAAAAATAAATTCGTGCTTGCTCATTTTTCATTATTAAAACTAAGCATCAAAAGAGGAGTTTTTGGCAGGTTACCTTGCCATGGGAACGGTAGAACCAAGCATGCTTCCAAGATTTGATAGTGAGATCCGAAGGGTCAGCATTTACACCCGGGATAAAATTGCGCCTCGAAGACATCTCATGAGGCCATGCCGCCGCATGTGGAAGAGGAGGATTTCTGCGACCTCTGCGATGCATTTTCTCAAGAACTTGAATTATCTCCAAAAAGTAGTTTTTTTTTTCTAGAGAGAGAGAGGAGCTAGGGAGATGATGAAGAAGAAGTGGGAGGTGTGAATGGAAGAGATGAATGAAGCTTGGCATTTATGGAAATGAAGAGTGAATGTGAACCGCTCGTTTCTAGGTCCCGCCTCGAAATGCCAAATGCATTTCATTGGCCGAAAATCCAAAGGTCATCTCTTTGCCACTCAAGGAGGAGACCAAGTCATGTGGCTCTCCCTCATCCACACAAGGGCTAGGCCCCACCATGATTCCCTTCACGAAAAAAAAAATAAAACACCAAAACCCGTGCGGGTTTTGGGTGAGCTATGGGCCCAATTCTGGCGGCCCAATGTTTTGTAGCAGCCCAATGAGGATAATGAAACCCGCACGGGTTTTCTACCAGGAGGAAAGAAAATCAATTTCAAGCGGCCCAAGCTCATGTGGCCCAGCAGGAATCATAAAACCCGCACGGGTTTCCTGCCAAAAAAAAAAAAAAATCTTTTTCAGCGGCTCAAGTTCAACGGCCCAAAGAGTCCCCAACATTCAGGTAAAAATCTGAACCCATTTGCATTTTTTGCAAAAACTGATATCTGCTTTTGTGATGATTTATAGGTTGCCGCATAAAGGAGCACCATCATCCAGTCGCCACTAAAAGGGACCATCCAACATATTGCCGTATAAAAGAGCACCATCATCCGGTCGCTGCTAAAAGGGACAATCCAACAGGTTGCCGTATAAAGCACTGTAGGCTGCCAGCCGACCATCGCGATTGCCTTCAACAAACGCCCGCTGCCGGTGACACGAGTACTGTGACTTTCCATTTGCCTAACTCTAATACTAATTCTCTATTTTTCTCTATAGTTTCATTATTTCAATTTCAAAGTTTACATATTTCATATTTACTTTTAATTATTGATTAGAAAAAGTCTCTAGTTCCAATTTGGTGAATCTATGAAATTTCGGTCATTGCTAGTTGCCATTGTTGTGCATTTGATTTGTCGTGAATATTGATTTTAGACAATTTATTCTATGACTCTGGACTGTGATTTGGTGATTAGCTTTGGAGGGTTCTTTTTTTTTTTTTTAAAAAAGATGGATTAAACATTGGTAAGTTTAAATAAGGCATATTGGGAATGGTTTACTGGATACAGCTACAAGGAATTTGATTTTCACCATTCAAGTATATGCAATCTGGAGCTTGAGTGGATTGTTATGGCAGCAACATCATTTCTATTAGCTAAAAGGGGATCAACAGAAAGAGTTAATATTGTTCCGGTATGCTCTCACCTCTCTCTAGAAATAAGATTATTTGTGCATATTGCGGGATTACCCATAAATTATTTGATTAGTGCATCTGAATATTGCAAGAAGCTCAAGAATTGGTCATGATGGAAGGTTTGCTCCAACAGGAAGTGTGGACACACTCATTAAGCCCTCTGAGGTGATTCATCTTTCTATGGTATTTTCTTTATATATGTAATCCATGTGTACGTCAAACTCTTAGGTGGTGTTATTTTTATGTATATATATATTTGGCTGGACTTCGAGCGTGTAGCTCGTGATGTACTCCGGCGTGTGGCCGTTGAGGTTATTATTTTTATGTGAGTTTAATATGTAAGACACTTTGTCTAGGATATTACCAATTTTTAGGGGAAATGTTGCTGGATTTTTTGTAGTATATTTTTAAGAACACTTCTAATGAAATTGTGTTTTCTTTCCAGTTACACATTCAATCAGGGACTTCGTGCATGATATGTAATGCAAACAAAGATGAAGTTGCAAATGCAAAGTTCGTTGAGGGTCCCGAGCATGAAGATATCAGTTTAGACTATTCACGATATTATTTTTATTTTTCTTAATTAGTTTAGAACAATAGAGGAGCTTACCCCTATCGCTCCAAGAAACAAAACTAGAACGATGTTTATGTTTATTCTAGAAATTGGATAGGTAGAAATTATGATTTATGAACAAAGTTTTCTTTCGATGATTAGTATACGTTATCTCTGATATATTTAATGAATATTTATATATTATTGAAATATAGTTCTTTTACCTTAATATGAGTTCATTGTTATGTGTGTGTGTGTGTGTGTATATATATATATATATACACATGCATTATTACAAGCAATATTGTAAATTATATTACAATTACTCAATAATTAAAGATACATATTGTGGCAAATATAAATTGCCACAAATGCTCCTTTAGAATTAAAATATTATTTGTAGCAAATCATATATGCCACAAATAATGTATACTTCTGGCAAAATTAGTTTTGTGGCAAAGTGAAATTGCTACAAATTGTATGATATTGTAGCATTTTAACATTTGTAGCAATTCAAAATATGCCACAAAAGCCTCGTAATTTGTGGCAATTTTAAAATTGTCACAAAAGCCTTTTGTAACAAGGTATTTGTGGCATCCTTGTGGCATTTCCAAAAAATGCTACAAAAGCCTATTGTAGCAATATTTGTATATTTTGTGGCAAAATTTAATGCCACAAATAACCATATTTCTTGTAGTGAATCGAGAGTCAACCATGACTTTCTCCAAGCGGCAAAGGCTTTTTGGGATCAGAAGATGCACGTCTTCCGCTTTTCTTTGAAGGAGCTATGTCCACTTCCTGAAGAGTGGTCGTCTATTCTCGGGACGAATCATTTCGCATGATCGACATCACCTCCAACTGTTACCGACAACTTCAAACAATACAAGGAGCTGCTATGCCTTCCGAACTGAGTCATAGGAAGCGCACTATTCGGTGACAAGGTACACTTCCAAACTGTTGTCGAATATTTCCAATCTCCTGACACATTGGAATATGGTCCTGTGATACGAGTACGAGCGCTCGTATTATGTCTGCTCGGGAATTCTGCTTCTACCATGGTGGGCGAAGAACCCGGCTGGTGGGCCTAATCCAGATTGTTGAAGACATGGCTCGAGGCTTCCACCCAGTGCTGTTGATGCTGGCGGAAACTATGATGGGTTTGGACAATCCGGATCCGGAATATGAGCTTCGTGGGAGCCCCCTACTTCTTCAGGTACATTTCCTCCTTCGTCTCTTTTCCTCATTTTTCTTCAAATCTGCCTAAAGCCTTCAAAACCTAGGCGGGTTTTGGTTTATTTATTTATTATTTTTTTCTTTTTTGTTAGTTGTAGGAATAATTGGTATGCAATCATAACCCGTGCTAACTTTATGGGCAGATATGGCTCATGGAGCATTTGGGCCTTGTCAAGGAACCTCATAATTTTTCGGCACTTGCGAATTATTATCAAAGGAGGCGCAAATATACTGAACGTCAATCGATAATGGAATGGGTTGCCTTTCTGAAGGAACCTCGTGATATCACATGGTGGATCGAGTGGTAGCATGTTCCTGAATATGTGACAAGCGATAATCGCAATTCCTATGTGTGTATTGCCGGCTTGACACATATGACCTTCTACTCTCCGGAGCTAGTGGGCGACAGATGGGTCGCAAACAAACCATCCCCGAGCGGTTATGTGAAGCCCCCGAGCAATTGAAGCTTCGTGACTCGGTGATAGAGTCTTAGATGAGGTATTGGGCGAGAAGGGCGACCCTTAAGGCTCCACCATAGGCACATGTATCAGAGATTGCTGACGCTGGATATCACAGATGGCTAATTGCAGCCGTCGAGTCTCGCCGTGCTGGAGAGGCGAGAAGAAGTCATACATCCATGAAGGAGAGACTGGGTCCCCGTTCAACGATAAAGGACCGTCTTGGTGCGAAGATGACGGCCAAAGACCGGCTTGGCCCGAGGCTGGAGACACGGAAATCATATATGCGAGCCTATAAACCTAAAGACAAAGAGACGGACCCAAACGAACCTAGAGACATGGAGATTGACCATGAGACAACTGGAGAAGTAGATAAGGCGAAACAAGATTAGAGGATGGATGGAAGTGAAGGAATTGAATTGCTTTGCCAGAATAAACTTTTATTTAATCATGCCTTTTGAATTTTCTTTTTACAAGCAGTGTACTTGTGTTATCAATTATAAATAAAAGAAGAAAATTGTTTACAATTATTGTGCTATTGTAAACTTTATCTTTCTAATATACATGAGCATAAATTGAATATTCACCAAGTGTCAGAAAATTAGATTTCCAGATGCTTGGCTATATTAAGCATATTAGTAGCCAGTCGAGCTGCTCCTCCTGGTAAAATTTCTTTAATCACATAAGGACCTTTCCAATTAGGTGCAAACTTTCCTCTTGGGTCTTGTATTGGTGCCCTCATTTCCTTAGCACCAAATCACCTTCTTGAAGTGAACGACTTTTCACCTTCTTGTTGAAAGCGCGAGTGATCCTACTTTGGTACACCTGAACATTATGTAACGCCCTTAATCGCCTTTCATCCATCAACATTAGTTCCTCGAACCTTGACCTAGCCCACTCTGCTTCTGGAAATTGGCTTTCTGCCACTATTCCTAATGAAGGGATTTCTAATTCAATCGGCAGGACTGCTTCCATCCCATACACTAATGAATATGGTGTTGCTCCTGTAGCAGTTCGTATAGAGGTTCGGTATCGCCATAAGGCGAATGCTAACTTATCAGGCCAATCTTTATAAGTAACAACCATCTTCTTGATGATTCCTACCACTGTTTTGTTGGCTGCTTCTACGGCTCCGTTAACTTGAGGTCGACAAGGTGAAAACCGATGATGCTGAATTTTGTAAGTGGTGAGCAAAACTTCCACTTCTTTTCGAAAATGACTCCCATTATCACTGATGATGTCATGAGGCACTCCATATCGACATATAATGTTCTGAAGGATGAATTTGGCCACTTGCTTGGGTGTGAGTTTGGCAAAAGATGCTGCCTCCACCCACTTAGTGAAGTAATCAATAGCGACCAAGATGTATTCATGTCCTCCTGTTCCGGTTAGGTGTATTTTGCCAATGATGTCAATACCCCATACCGAGAATGGCCATGGAGAGGTCAGTGTAGTCAGATATGAAGGAGGTTGATGCTGCATATTGACATACTCTTGACATTTGTGGCATCTCCGAATGAAATGTAAGCAGTCTGCCTCCATAGTAGACCAATAGTAACCGGCCCTTTGAATCTTCTTTGCTAGCATGCGCCCATTCATGTGAGGCCCACACTCTCCTCCATGCACAGTAGCCATAACTTCCTTTGCACTTTTGGCATCGATACTTAACAAATTGATGCCTGTAGTTGACTTCTTGTAAGAACGATCTTGGATTAAGCAGTATTGTGCTGCTAGAGACCTAATCGCTCATTGTCCTCGAGCATCTAACTCAGCAGGATACTCTCCTTTTCTAAGAAAATTGTATATGTCAAGAAACCATTCTTCTGTCTCCTCTTCTTGTGTTTCCATGACGCAGACATATGCTGGTTCAGACTACCGCTCTACTATTATTGGTAGCTGGAGCGTGCCTGATGGGATTGCTATCATTGAAGATAACTTGGCTAGATCATCCGCCAATTCGTTGTGATCCCTAGAAAGGTATTGGAAGCTAATTTGCTCAAACTGGTCGGCGAGTCCCAAAAGCTTTAGTTGATAAACCAAGAGACACTCACTTCGAACCTTCCAACTGACTGCTTGAAGGTTCCTGTGATGGTGAAGCGGCTAAAAAGTCTGAAACAACTCGCCCTTTAATAGATTTTTGAGGCAAGTATTGAATATTGAACTCAGAAAGCATGATTACCCATCGGGCGATGTGGTTGTTGATGGTTGGTTGTTCCATGATGAATTTGATGGGATTATTCGCAGCTATGACATATACAGTATGTGAAAGCATGTAATGCCTTAACTTCTTGGTGACCAAAACTAATGCGAGTGCCATTTTCTCTATGTCTGCATATCGACTTTCGTAGTCTAGGAACTTCTTCCTCAAGTAGTAGATGGCGCTCTCCAGAACTTTTACCTTTTGAGCTAGCATAGCCCCCATTGTCGAGCTAGTCACTGTAAGGTAAAGGAGTAGAGGCTCATCTGGTACTGGTGGCATGAGGACTGGAGGATGTTGCAAATATTCCTTGATTTTATCAAAAGCAGCTTGACATTGATCGTTCCATTCCACTTTTCTTCCTTTCTTTAGTTTCTTGAACAAAGGTTCGCATGGCATGGTGATCTTTGAGATGAACCTATTGATGTATTAGCCTCGTTCTAGGAAGCCTCTTATCTCTTTTTCTGTCCTGGGTGGTTGCAACTGTTGGATAGCTTTGATCTTTGAAGGATCAACTTCAATGCCCCTTTGGATGACCACATAGCCTAGCAACTTCCCAAAGGTAACACCGAAGGTGCACTTTGCAGGATTGAGCCGCATCTTGTATTTGCGAAGTCGCAGAAAGAATTTGCGAAGATTAGGAATGTGCTCCTCCCATGTTTTGGACTTAACAATCATGTCGTCCACATAAACTTCTACTTCTCTGTGCATCATGTCATGAAGCAGAGTGTTGGTCGTCCTTTGGTATGTTGCACCGCCATTTTTAAGACCGAAAGGCATGACAACATAACAGTACATTCCCCATGGTGTGGTAAAGGAAGTCTTCTCCATGTCTTCTTCTGCAATTTTTATTTGATTGTAACCAGCATATCCGTCTATAAAAGATAAAAGCTCATGTCCGCAAGTGTTATCCACTAATACATCGATGTGAGGTAGAGGGAAACTATCCTTGGGACTGGCTTTGTTAAGGTGTCGGAAGTCCACACACATGTGCACTTTCCCGTCTTTCTTGGGTACTAGGACAATGTTAGCAATTCATTCAGGGTATTGGATTGCTTTGATGAACTTAGCGTTAAGCTGCTTGATCACCTCTTCTTCAATTTTCTTAACCCATTCAAGTCTGATCCTCCTAGCCTTTTGTCGAACCGGATTTGCATCAGGGAGCAAAGATATGGTGTGCTTCGCAATTTCCCTGTCAATCCCAGGCATGTCCTCATAGGACCATGCGAATACATCCACAAACTCCTTGAGAAGCTCTATAAATGCTACCCTTTCTTGTGCTGTGAGTGAACTACCTAACTTCAGCTCCTAAGGTCGTTCTTCGGTGCCCACATTTATGGCGATGGTGTCCTCCAACAACGCCATTTTATGCTCATGTTCATTAGAAAATTCTTTTAAGGTTTCATTAAATTCCAGTTCATTATTAGCGCAGTAGCTCAGAGAAGAGGGGAAAGAAGAATCAGAGTAAGCAGAAAGGTTCATTTCATTGAATGCAGAAATGAATACATCACCGACAGACTCAAGACCAGACTCACTTGACTCTAGACCCTTAGGACCAGACTCTATGTCCATAAGAACAGACTCTCCCACAGATAAAACAAAGCTATTATTCTCAACATCGACCCACGAGACCGCCTTGACTTCTTTTGCTTCAGTGATCATGAGACTTGGGTATATTACCTCTTGAACGATTAGAGTGAGGAGGCAGATATCTATTGTAATATCAACATTTTAGCTTTCAATTAAAGTGAGATTAGTGTGATTTCTTAGTGATTAGTGAGTGATTACACTTGGTTTATTGCATTTGCACTGGATTTTATTGGAATTCTATTGAAGTTCTGAAGATTTATCTTATTTTGGTGCTTGGATTCTTATTACTCTTGATCGTCCTTCCATTGGCATCAACTAATGAGAATTTGTTAACCCTTACTCCCTTTAATTCATCTATTTACGTTTTAATCTCTTTTTTTGTTATTAGATTGCTTGGTGTTTGTTGTTACTTGATTGTTGCTTTTATTATCTAGATTCTCTGTTTTAAGCATGAATGATCAAGTTATTATTGTTTTTAGCATGTTAATTAAGAAGACTAGAGGCTAGAGCCCTAATGGGTTAGGGAGAAACTAAGGATGTGAATGGTTGATTTGGATTGGGTTAGCAATTTTAGGAGGTAATTCGTAGTGGAATCAATTTCCCAATCCTATCCTTCCCTCAAGTGGGATGTATTCGAGTTCGAAGGCTCTTGAATACATCCATCACTTGTGTTGGAAGGTGGGAATTGGGATAGTTAACGCTCGCCCACGAAAGTGGAAAGAGGTTAACTAGAGAGTCCCGTTTCTTTAACCCTCCGGGTCCGTGGTGGGCTTGTAGGAAGTTAATCCGGATTATCCTTGAAAAAGAAAATCCGGTGGGTTTATTCTAATGGGATTGTCACTTGATTCTACTGATTTGTTGCTTCCTAATTGCGAAACCCTCGTCCTAATTACCGTTTGCGTCCCGAAATCTCCCGACACCCATTGTTTCCTTCTTGACCGAACCTAAGCCGTGTTTGCATTCCGTTTGTGCTGTCCTTTACCTGAAAAACCTCTTATTGTCTAGTGATCCTTAAACATTACCTAAAGTCAGATTGTCCTAGCCAAGGCCCCTGTCCTCGAGAAAGAACGATACAAAAACCGAGGTGCAAAAACCACGTTACATGAACACTTAATATCAGATAAGGTGAAAATTATTTCACAAATGTCGGTTGCGCAAAAAATTATTACCACAAATGTCAGGTAGGGTAAATGTAATTTACTCGGAAAGAGTAACTTGAGCAAAGACTAATAGAGTGTCTTACATAAATTACAATTTAATAATGGAGTTAGGGTTAGAGAGATTGGAGAGATTGCTTGGTGGGTATGAGTGAAAATAGGGTCTGCGGACTGGGTTAAAACTGAACAGATGAACAATCGGCATCTATTACTTTGTAATAACCCAAGGAAAATCTCTCCTTAATACGTGTTAATTAGCGTAATTAATTAAGATTAAAAGATAACTCATAAATTAAATGAAGTGCGCGCTCCTTTATTTTACTAACCAGTGTATGTTTTGCAGGACTTGAACAGCGCAACGATCGGCTTAAATCCTTTTTAAGTTTAGCTTCTTCGAGAATTTCTTTCCGACAATTATCAAGATGTTTTAGTTCGATTATGAATTCTTTTCATCAGGATCTGTATTTATATTTTTGGATTCCTCTTTTAAAGGAAATTTAAGGAATGATCAGGAGAAGTGATGGGGAGGTTTATATTTATTTTTGGGTTGCCGTTAAATTTTACGGTTTTATGAAGTTAGGTAAATTCGGAATTTGGGAGATATAAGTATATGAGGAGGAAATAAAATTGATAAAATTTTGGGTTAATTGGGCCAAGTGGCCGGCTAATCTAAGAAGAAAGAGGAGGGAATTTAATATTTGGGCCTTAATGTTATGATGAAAGTTATATATATACATATTAGTAAGGAGGGAGTAGTATTCTTACAAAATTCAAAAACTAAAACACAACTCTTGCTCTCATCCTCCCTTGTGTCTCCTCACCTACCTGTGCCCCTCCTCTCTGTCTGCGCCGCCTGCCGCCGACCACTGCCAGCGTCGCCGGCATTCATCACCGGTTGGTCGTCGCCCGTCGCCGGCCACCGGACCCTCTCCACCACCTCTGCTCATCTCTCTTCATCTTGTTTGCATGTGTAACTCTCTCCACTTTGTTCCTCATCTTTTCTTACAACTAAATCAAAGTTAGAATCTGAATATTTGTGGATTTTATATTGTTTCCAGAGGTGATTTGGAGGTTCTAGTAATTAGCCAAGGGAAAGTGAAGGATCCAAGTTTCAAAGGAGGAAAGTTGGGTAAGTTTTGATAATTCCTTGCTATATTAGTGTGGATTAAGTGAAAGTAGTGCAAATAATGGACATGCATGTGAATTTAGTTGTTAGATTTTCTGTGAAAATATGGATTCTTGTCTAAAATGAAGTGCATGTTTATGGATTAGTTATAGAGTAAGTAAATTGAAGATCTTTAAGCAATGCATGTTAGTTTAAGTGTTGGTGTTAGGAGATAGATGATGTAGTAGCCTTGCATGGGCTTAAAATGGATTTAAATGGTAGCTTTCTGGGTGTTTCAAGTCTGAAAGTTGTACTTATGAATGTTAAATTATGTTTAAAGAGAGATTTAGACTAAATCACAAGAGTTTAATTGTGCATGTTAACAATTTACTGGGAGATTTGCAATCTGGTTGGTATTTTATTTTTCTAGAAAATGAGGGACGTGATTCTGGGTAATTTTATGGCATTATTAGGTAGATAAAAGTGTTAGCTAATACCCGGCTTTTACGGTTCGTCCTTTCGATAAGTATATTAGGAGTTATGACCAAAATCGTAAAGTCACGCGAATCTGAGAATTTCTGACGTCAGTTTAAAGATGGATGTTTTTCGTATAGTTGGACATTGCTATGGTCTACTGGCTGAACATAAAGTTGTAGGGGACACTATGAGCTTTCCCGAATGGTATAGTATGCATTCATAGGATATTGGGAGAGAGGTTTATGAGCTTTTATTTGAAGGGTAAAAATCTGAGTTTTTCCAGAAATTATATTGTTGTGGCTACCTCTGTTCTAGGCTGAAAATCAACCTTTTCCCAAACTTAAATCAAATGATGGTGAAAATAAAGATTGGAATATGACCCAGGAGCTTTCTATGGACAGCTTATAGGCCTTAAACCGATTAGGATAACTCAAATTATGACCTCTCGAAAAAGCTTAGTTGACATTCTTATATTCTGGACAGATTAGGGAAGTGAGGATTTTGACCCTCCTAACCATGTTTTTAGTCTTCGAGGCAAACTATAAAGTTGTAGAGTGTGTTTCAAGCTTTCTGAAAAGTCCTCTTATGCGTTGATGCGATGTCTATGAAGATAGTTATGACCCTTTTTATGCGACATAGGAAATTAAATCCGAGATCGAGTCGTGATTATTTTACTATCTTTTCATTCTCCTACCTAGATAGAGTTCTAAATAATGTTCTCTTCTCTTTTCCAAAGTCCCTCCAAGAGATCGTTGTCTTCCGGCTGTTCAAGACTCTGCTCGTTCTGTTGTAATTTCTAAAGTATCAGGTACGTGTACAACTTGTTCCTTTATGCAATCCATGTATTTAATTAATTACTCTTGTTTATAATTCAAACAAGTATTAAGGTAGTCGTTGCCTATACTATAGATATTATATAAGGTTTATGTCTAATAATATTTCTCTCATAAATTAATTATTTTCTTTTTATATTATAAAAGAGTTATCATGTTATTTGTTATCAAGTGGTTGTTTTATCAGTTATATTATGTCAATGCATGATATAAGAACCAACTTTTAAGTCTTAGTTGTTAAAAGCCAAGAGTTTTCCCTTGAGAAGCTTTTATGAAATTCAAACATCATTCAAGAAAGGTTCTTCTATTGTATTAGAGTTCGTTTAAGAAAAGTTGGCTTTCATAAGTAAAACTTCTAAAATTTTCTAAAAGTTAATAAGGCCCTGCCCATGGTTTTACGTGCGTAAAGCACACCAGGAAGCTAGTGTCAAAGTACACACCAGGTTCACGTGCCTTCGTGCACCCCAAGTAACTTATATACGTGCCTTAGTGCACCCATGGAAACTATAACTCTAGTGCCTTAGTTGCATGCCATGAAGTCCTGGCCAGTAGGATAACTATCCACCATCCGGATCTCCCGATCGGTCTGGGTATGCGCATGCGAAGGCCTAGCCGATGATCGTAAGTAGGGGCATTTATGTTAGTATCCATGTTAGTTTTGATCCTTACTTTTATCGATTCTCACTCACGAAGTAAATTATCCAAGTATTGAAATCCTCTTTATTTTTCACTTCTACGAAATCAAAGGAAGACGATTCTAAGGTTGGAGGTCGGATCTTCTAAGTTTGGCTCTTTAAGCTATTTTGTCCATTCACACTTTATGACCAAATATCTCTTTTCTTTCTGTTACTTCCTTCTCTTATCTAATTGGTTATTGGTTTAGTTATTTGGTTATCCTAGTTGGTCCAATTTGTAAGTCAAGTTGGATGTGGTTATCTTGTAAGTATATTCTACTTAATTCTTACTTTATGGTTTTACTCTTATTTGTATAACTAACGAAGCCGCGCTTAAAAATAAACAGTAAACTTATTTTTTATTGTTTTGTCTTTTGAACGGTAGTATACGTACTGAGTAAACCTCACTCTTTATGTTTTATTGTTTGCCTCTAGGAAATTCAGGAAAGGGCAAGGGTAAGCTTCCAGAGGGGCGGAACCCGAAGACTTCGTAAGCATATTTGAGGTAAATTGGAGACCCCTATTTGAGGGCAGTTAAGATCGAGTTGTTGGGGGCTTGTGATATTTTAGGTGGATGGCTTATGGTTTTGGTGGTTGTATGTTGTTAATATGAATATCATGTATGTTAAAGTCAGTTGTCTTGAAGGGTTGTATAACTAAAGGTATCTTGCCTGTTGTATTGAGTTTCTCTAAGCCTTGTCCACATTTGATGGGCGGCGGTAATACCCTTGAAAAAGTAATTCCGTTACGCTAATTGTTAGGTTAAGTTGATGTTTAGCTTAATCTGATGATTAATATCCTGGGGGTGTTACATACTTATACATTCTGCAGCCGCCTGCTGAAAATTGAGAAAATCGAAAAAGCAGGTAAGAAGCGCAACACTAGGGGATTGAACCCGCGACCAATTTGACATCTAATCTTATTCCTTACATGCGCACACTAGCAAGCTACTGCTTTCTAATCTTTTATGGTGTCAAATTGTATATACACTAAATATATTTTTTTTCTAAACTAAATTTTTTTTTAAAAAATTTAGTGGTGTCAGTTGACACCACTCCTATGCATATAGATCCGCCCCTGAGCTACATGGTACTCTCCCATTGGATCGACCTTTGTAGACACTCAGCTCCATTCCTTGGCTGCCACCTTGCACTTGCTTGATTCGTATCAATTACATTCAGCTGGAACATTACTTGGACGTCCAAATGAGAGGGAAAAAGAAATTCAAGGTGAAAAGACCAAAATAACCCTTTAAGTTTGCAAAATACGAAAGCTGCCTAGAACAGACCCTCCCTGACATACCCGAACTGATTGGGCTATAGAAAATGTCCTTCAAATTTAGTCATGTGCAATTTTTGGGTAGTATTAGAAGGACTCATTAAGTGAACCAATGGCTTTGGAATCAACCATTTTGGATACCAAATGAGCATGTACAAAGCAAAACTTTGAAGCCTGTCAGAAATGAATTTTCTGGGCAAAATAGTGTGAAAATGTTTGCTGAAAGTGATTCACACAAGCGTTAATCCTCAAACTTGGCTGAAAATTATAATAAATTATGAGGATCATGATTACCGAAAATCAAGCCAAACGGACTTAAAATGAGGCCTGTGAATTTTCTCCAAAATTGCACTGCTACAGTTTTACTTCGTTTTAGCACAATTGAATATCAGATGGTTTTTAATGGATCAAATGGACTCTAACTGAGGTCCAATTGATTTGTTGGATAGTTGACATCTTGACCATTCTTAGGAGTGTTTATGGACCTTATCCCGATGCTTGGTGAAGGAGATATGCATACCAGAATATGGATAATAATATGGTTGCCTGGGCTGCATGCTGTTATGATGCGGTTTCATACTGAATTTCTGCCATTTTCTTGAATTCTTTACTTTACTTCAAGGTTGCATGAAAACATGATGGAAGGCAAGTCATATTTCCATCATTCTCCCCTTCTAAGGAATGTTTGTCCTCAAACTTAAGGATTTCCTTTCAAGAAATATAATCTGCATTGGAAAATTTGCAAACCTTGGATAGAATATGTATATTAGCCATATTGAAATCTTTTTTTTTTCAAAAGCTAGTTGGAGCCAAAGTAGTTGTGCTACAACTTAGGAAGGAGCTAGTTATAATTCTGTTTAGCATAGAAAAAATTGAGAATTTGTTAGATAGAATATGTGTCAGGCTTAATTACTGTAATACCCCGAAAATTCAATTATAGATTTAACAGTCAAAATTTAATGTTGACCAACTAACACTTCCCAATTAGAATAAATATAACCATGAGGGGCCCAATAAGCAAGATAATCATTTAATCTATCACGATAATCACAAAATAATTCTTGCTCATTTTGAGGGAAGCTAAAACATGCCATCTCTTTTTTCTATTTTTCTTTTTCTATTTTTTTTCTACATATCTATTTTTTTCTTCTCTTTTTTTTTCGATATTCAACTTTTTGTGCTACATTTTTCTAGCATAATCAAGTAAGCAATTAAAATATTTACATACAAACCAATCACCTAATCTACCAAATAACGCCATCCCCGGCAACGGCGCCATTGTTCGGTTGCGTAAATTGCGGTTTTAAGTAAGGGATGTCGATCTCAGGGATGGGTGTTAGGTTTGATTAGGGAATCGGTTTGTGTTTGGGGTTTTTCTCAAGTGCTGAAAGCGATAAATAATTAAAGAAAACAATTAAACTAACCTGGACATGGATTCATAATAACAATCAAGAAAGTATAAAAAGATTATCTAATCAACAAGAAATTAAATCTCTAACTACGAAAGCAATTAAAGCGAATAATGAAAACTTAAATTTGTAACAAGAAATTATACCTTCTTCACTTGAATTCTATACTTCGAACTTTCCACCGAACAAACAAGAAAGCATGAATTGGATTACCAAGGATTCCCAAATTCTCATTAGAAGTAGAATTGGTAACCCTTGACCCTCCTCCTCACTAAAAGTGGATTGAGTTTTTGTGGCTAATCTAATAAATCTTAAGAAAACTAAACATTAAACTAACCTAATAAACTAACCAAAAAAATAAGACAAACCCTAATAAAACCCTATTAACTCTAGGGACTAACCCTAAACAATCATACTGACCTAAACAAAACCAAGACAAAACAACTAAATCTAAACCTATTGAATAACTCTAATCCTAATTAAGCCTAATATTGCTACTGCCTAAAAGCCAGCAAAGAACGAAAAGAAAAATAGAGACAGAGAGAAAGATGCCGAGACAGAGAGGAAGAAGAAGAAGAAAAAAGAGGGACATCATCCATTCAACCAAAACAGAGCAAAGTAACAAAGGACAGAGCACAAATCGAACCAAAATCACACAAACATCAAGATCTTCTCAACATTTAACAAAACCTAGATTCAAAACCTCAAATCGAACCAAAGCCGAACATAATCAAGCCAAATACATATTCAACCCAGAAAATTACACTAGCAATTCGAAAATCATTCAAGAACAAAACCCAAAATCGATTGAAAGGAAACTAAAAATAAGATTCAAAACAGGAATTCAAAGCATTAAAGCATTAATAAACCTAAAACTAACCCTAAAACAAAAACCTAATTGAGGGCGAAACCTCCTTGTATATTCAATCAGGTCCTCTTCTTCCCATTTTATAGTCGAACCCAAGCTTCTTCTTCAATTCTTAGCCGTCGATCTTCTTCAATCTTCGATGGTGTAGATGCGTTTGGTTGAGATGAGGATGAAGATGGTGGTGGGTGCATCAAAAATGCTCCTCCCTTGTACTTCTTCAACTGAATCTGCACAAAAATGAGGGAAAGAGAGTGAGTGATGGGAAATATCGCTAGAATTAGAAAGGAGAAGAGAAAATGGAAAGAGAAAAGAGAAGGAGATGAAGAGAGATTGAGAGATGGAGATGGTGGTGGTTGGATTCGGGTGTTGGGCAAAAGAGAACAGAGAGACAGGGAGAAAGGGACGAGAGACGGGTGAGAGAAAGGAAAGGGGAAAAATGAATTAGATTAGGGTTTGGGGAATGGGGTTTTAATCGGCTAAGGGGAAAAGGAAATGGGACGGCCAAACGGATAGGGTTATAGGGTTGACGGGTCAGGTAGTTGGGTAGGGTTTCTGGGCAAATGGTTGAGAGGAATTGGGTTTACGGGTAAATGGGTTTAGGCTGAAAGGATGGAGTAAATTTGTTGGACTGGGTTTCTTTGGGCCGAGTAATAGGGGAAAAAGGATTGGAATTTTGGGCTGGGTTATTAGGAATAGGATTAGAAAAGGTTTTTATTTCTAATTTCTAATGTTTATATTTTTCATTCATTTTAACAATAATAATAACTATAAATAATAAACTAACATAAAATCTAATAAAAATGCAAAATGAGTAAAAACATAATAAAACTACTAAAATAATTATTTAAGACAAACAAAACATCTTATAAAAGATAATCAATTCGGCTCAGAACGAGACCGAACAACACTCCAACACAAGGGTTTGCTCGCCCCGAGCAAACTAAAAACAAAGAAAAGGACTAGAAAAAAGAAACTAAAAACCCTAACTCACTTTCGCAGGAATCGCGGATGCATTTGGCACATGCATCAAGCCCTTTAAACCCCCCGGTAGCCCGGGTGGACGAGGTAGGTCTCGTGATGGTTTATAGCAACTATACCCACAAAATCTCGAGAAAAGAAAAAGGGGAAAGAAAAAGAGGTGAAAACTGAAAACGAAACAAAACAAAAGCAAAGAAAATATTCTCGTCCCCAATCATGCACCTAGTTCCCCAACCCGCCTCAACAATCAATTGGAATAAGCAAGTATAAACAAATTAAGACACGAAGGTTGGAAAACTGCCAATCTTTGAGATTTTGAACCAAAACACTTCCTGATGAGCAAAACACCTCGTGCATATGTGCAAGTGGGCTCTAGTCGGTCCTTCCTATCCTAAACGACACAATCAGAGTTGTTCTCATGCTCAAGCTCGGGATTATCTATCCTACTTCACTCTTGGTTTTTCTTTCAACCTCTCTTTTCTTTCTTTTTCTCTCCTTTTCTTGCTTTTTCTTGCTCTTTTTTACCATTCTTTTGCTCAACTCTTTTTTTTTTCTTTGTCCTTGCTTCGCTCTTTTCAAAACTTACGCTCTTTTCTTTCCACTCAATCCGTTTTGTGTCTTTTAGAGCGTTTGTGTCGGGTTTTGCGGGATTTAAGCACCGGCCTTCGCAAAGGGTTACCCTCCCTGCTGGGTTTCTCTATACGTGAGTCATTGCACTTAAGGGGCATAGGGTGCCGATCCACCCAAACCAACCCATGACGGTAGGCCCGACAATAATTATTTAATGCATTAATTAAGAGCTTAAGCAATTGATCAACTAAAACCGTCTAACTTAGGTAAGAATTCACAATTTAAGCGTGTAAGATTTGAGGAATCCGCTTTCTCATTCCATGTAGAGGTCTAATAGAGATAAGTCATGGCAAAAATCCTTCCTAAGGCCTATCATTATTCATACCGGCCGCTTCTAATTGATTGAATTAACCGATTAGACAACTATCTACACAACTGTGAACGGAAACATCTTCAAAAAGAAAAGGAAACTTTTGGGTTTTTCACAACATTTCTCCCCTCTTTTTTTTTCTTTCACACAAACACTTTTCAAACTTTTAGACACAAACTAAGAAAAATAAAAACAAGAGACTCAAAAAACTAGGTGATCTACCCATGACAAATGGAAAATAGCACCCCCACTCCAACACAAGAAATCACAATGTCTCCATCATGAAAAGGGTGTCACAAGTAAGGTAGAAAACCAAGAAAAACATATATAAACAAAACACTTATCACATAAAAAGTGATGGCGACCCGAGCCCACACGGCTCCAACAACCAAAATATTCCCAACAATCACACTCAAGGGGTTCGCCACCAAAAGGAGAAATCAAGCATGCAACATGGATCAATGATATATTCACATAAAGATAGTGGAAAAAGGTTACCTCGAAGTCTTCAATCAAGCGTATTCAATCCACGATCCAAAGAACATCACACATAGGTTAAAAATAAACAAGATAAGCATACTATGTGTGATGGTTCACATGCAAGATCAAAAACAAAAACAAACTACACAAGACACTAAGGACTAATGAACTAAGAAAACAAACTAAAATATTTACAATACAACTTTTACTCTTTTTTATTTTCTTTGGACTCAAAAACCGGAATGCAAACTACCCTCCCACTCCAACACAAAGAGGTTCTCATGTCCTCAAAATGGAAACAGAAGTAGATAAGCAAGCACCCCAAAATTAAAGAAAAAGACTCACACAAAAAGAAAATAAAAGAAGAAAAGAAAATCGACTCACTAATTAAACACAAAAGGTGAGGAAGGATATTACCTCAAAGGCATCTTATCAAGAAATTCACTCCTTCTCACCTCAAGATATCGGGCATCATGTCAAAACTATTCAACGCCCCGAGTAACAAGTCATGTATCCTTGAATGCATCTTAGAGTGGTGGTGGTAAGAGCACACTCGCAAAATTACATCAACAAACATTAGTGCTCTTAACAGTTTATCGAATGCCTTAGAATAGTCACAGTAAGAACGAACTACAAGAATGTACAAGACTTTCCTAGGTATAGTGAAAGAAGACATGACAAATGGATCCTCCCATTGACTCGTAAATGGAGATTGGGTATACAAATCAACGGAAGGAGGCAATACAACACATTCCTTAACCTCTTCATGCAACGACTTGGATGCAAACAACGACTCATAAAGCATATCACCATCAAAAATATCATTGTCACAAACCAAGTTCAAACACTTAGGATCAATCCCCATAGACTCAAGCTCATTATCACAAGATTCTACATCAATGGATGCACATGAAAGGGTAGCTAATACCTCACTAATGCAATGATTCTCAATGAAAGTGAATAAATCGGTTTCAAGCACACATTCAATCACAAAGGATTCAACTTCACTCTGAACAAGATCATGTTCAAATTCATCACAAGCATCATGGCATTCAATAAACTCAACATTTTCTTCACACAAAGGTATGGACAACGGTGTGGACAATGGTTCATCATCAAGCATATTGTCATCAAGTTCTTCATCATCACACATAGAATCAACAATTTCCTCATGCTCACTAGGTGGGGCTAGAGCTAAGGAATCACTAATCCTCCTTACAAAACTATATCCATTACAGTAGTCATCATCAGAATCATAATCATACACAGAAGAATCATTATGCATTTCAGGACTCAAAGACGATGAATGGTCTTTTTCAACATTCGAATCAATCATTTGTGAAGAAGGAGTTTCTACCCTATGATTATTCTCATGGAGAAATTCACGCAGACACTCACTCATTTTCACACATGATTCTTTCGCTTCCGCAACGATAGCTTTCAAACAACAATCAACACTATGGTACGGTGAATCACAGATTGAGCACAAAGGACGAGACTCATCATCGGCACATTGGGAAAGATCATAACTGTTTTCCACATAACGTTTCTCATAGTGCAATTGAGCATGAAGATCACACGGATTACCAAAACAAGAACCCGATGAATAAAATGTCTCCCCAAATTGGCGAGTATCCTTGTACAACCAATCGAATAATTCCCAAGCCCGATACTCATTTTCAACATTGAAATCAAAATAATACAGAAGAGAACGGGTCTCGAAGTTCAATCCCTCATTAGTAACAACTAACACTTCCCAATTAGAATAAATATAACCATGAGGGGCCCAATAAACAAGATAATCATTTAATCTATCACGATAATCACAAAATAATTCTTCCTCATTTTGAGGGAAGCTAAAACATGCCATCTCTTTTTTCTATTTTTCTTTTTCTATTTTTTTTCTACATATCTATTTTTTTCTTCTCTTTTTTTTTCGATATTCAACTTTTTGTGCTACATTTTTCTAGCATAATCAAGTAAGCAATTAAACTATTTACATACAAACCAATCACCTAATCTACCAAATAACGCCATCCCCGGCAACGGCGCCATTGTTCGGTTGCGTAAATTGCGGTTTTAAGTAAGGGATGTCGATCTCAGGGATGGGTGTTAGGTTTGATTAGGGAATCGGTTTGTGTTTGGGGTTTTTCTTAAGTGCTGAAAGCGATAAATAATTAAAGAAAACAATTAAACTAACCTGGACATGGATTCATAATAACAATCAAGAAAGTATAAAAAGATTATCTAATCAACAAGAAATTAAATCTCTAACTACGAAAGCAATTAAAGCGAATAATGAAAACTTAAATTTGTAACAAGAAATTATACCTTCTTCACTTGAATTCTATACTTCGAACTTTCCACCGAACAAACAAGAAAGCATGAATTGGATTACCAAGGATTCCCAAATTCTCACTAGAAGTAGAATTGGTAACCCTTGACCCTCCTCCTCACTAAAAGTGGATTGAGTTTTTGTGGCTAATCTAATAAATCTTAAGAAAACTAAACATTAAACTAACCTAATAAACTAACCAAAAAAATAAGACAAACCCTAATAAAACCCTATTAACTCTAGGGACTAACCCTAAACAATCATACTGACCTAAACAAAACCAAGACAAAACAACTAAATCTAAACCTATTGAATAACCCTAATCCTAATTAAGCCTAATATTGCTACTGCCTGAAAGCAAGCAAAGAAAGAAAAGAAAAATAGAGACAGAGAGAAAGATGCCGAGACAGAGAGGAAGAAGAAGAAGAAAAAAGAGGTACATCATCCATTCAACCAAAACAGAGCAAAGTAACAAAGGACAGAGCACAAATCGAACCAAAATCACACAAACATCAAGATCTTCTCAACATTTAACAAAACCTAGATTCAAAACCTCAAATCGAACCAAAGCCGAACATAATCAAATCAAATACATATTCAACCCAGAAAATTACACTAGCAATTCGAAAATCATTCAAGAACAAAACCCAAAATCGATTGAAAGGAAACTAAAAATAAGATTCAAAACAGGAATTCAAAGCATTAAAACATGAATAAACCTAAAACTAACCCTAAAACAAAAACGTAATTGAGGCCGGAACCTCCTTGTATATTCAATCGGGTCATCTTCTTCCCCTTTTATAGTCGAACCCCAGCTTCTTCTTCAATTCTTAGCCGTCGATCTTCTTCAATCTTCGATGGTGTAGATGCGTTTGGTTGAGATGAGGATGAAGATGGTGGTGGGTGCATCAAAAATGCTCCTCCCTTGTACTTCTTCAACTGAATCTGCGCAAAAATGAGGGAAAGAGAGTGAGTGATGGGAAATATCGCGAGAATTAGAAAGGAGAAGAGAAAATGGAAAGAGAAAAGAGAAGGAGATGAAGAGAGATTGAGAGATGGAGATGGTGGTGGTTGGATTCGGGTGTTGGGCAAAAGGGAAGAGAGAGACAGGGAGAAAGGGACGAGAGACGGGTGAGAGAAAGGAAAGGGGAAAAATGAATTAGATTAGGGTTTGGGGAATGGGGTTTTAATCGGCTGAGGGGAAAAGGAAATGGGACGGCCAAACGGATAGGGTTATAGGGTTGACGGGTCAAGTAGTTGGGTAGGGTTTCTGGGCAAATGGTTGAGAGGAATTGGGTTTACGGGTAAATGGGTTTAGGCTGAAAGGATGGAGTAAATTTGTTGGACTGGGTTTCTTTGGGCCGAGTAATAGGGGAAGAAGGATTGGAATTTTGGGCTGGGTTATTAGGAATACGATTAGAAAAAGTTTTTATTTGTAATTTCTAATGTTTATATTTTTCATTCATTTAAACAATAATAATAACTATAAATAATAAACTAACTTAAAATCTAATAAAAATGCAAAATGAGTAAAAACATAATAAAACTACTAAAATAATTATTTAAGACAAGCAAAACACCTTATAAAAGATAATCAATTCGGCTCGGAACGAGACCGAACACAGGGGAAGTCTGATTTTTTTTCTTTTAAAACAATTGGGCGCTACTGCTGTATTCTCGAAGGAATACAAGGCAAGAAGGAAATCTACAATTGCTTCTCAACTTTAACCAAACTAACAACTTCAAATCCCGAAATCAAAGTACTCAACAATATAACTAACTCTAAGTCTTTCTGAATTGAAACACAAATAAATAACGACTAAACACGGCATCCTCACTTCTAATTCTCGTTCCCAGCATAGAGATCTTCACCTGAAAACAAAACATTACAAACATGAGGGGGAAACTCAATAATATCTACCCCTAACAGTCAAAATAAGTTGAAGTTCATCTCAATTCATTTCGGGGAAGGAGGAAACAAATCAAACATTTCACAAACCATCAACTCTCCTTAGATGTAAAACACACTCTCTCTCAACGACCAGAAACCAGTGGACTTTCCTTAACCACAACCAATTCGTATTTTTATAATGCGGACAGGATGCCAAATCTCTTAATACAATATATCTCTCTTTTATCAAACTATATCAAGGCACCCCCTGATCTCTTGGTCCACAACGCTACAGGAAACCAAATCCAGGTCTTTAGGTAATCACCCGCAATTCACTTATCAATCGTAAAAACTCTATCAGGGCACCCCCTGATCTCTTGGCCCATAACACTGCATGATGCCAAATCCTGGTCTCTAGGTTATCACCTGCAATTCACTTATCAATCACTAAACTATACTAGGGCACCCCCTGATCTCTTTGTCCATAGCTCTATAGGATACTAAATCCTAGTCTCTAGGTTATCACCTCGAAACCCACTTAATGTTCCACTTTGATTTATTAGTATCTTATGAGTTCTCAATTCATAGCTCTCAACTCGAACCCAACCCAGGTTACCAAAACCAATAACAAAACCCATTTGTGAAAACCAACTCAATTTCCTCAATTAGCAAACAACGTCCATAAACAATAATAACAACAGGGAATCAAATTCACCATATAAAATCCCCTTCGAGATGCATGATCAATAACACAAGCAAACTCACCAAAACATGCAATGAGCATCCAAGTGGGGAGTTAGGGCATAGACATTACCTGGTGTAACACCCCCACCTGTCTGTTATAAAAGACTTCACGGAGATCTCAAAGAAGAGGTCGAGGCCAACCTTCCGGTTATGAAGACTCTATTTATCCAAAAAGTTTGTGTAAGCTTTCCTCAAAATATTCTACTGAAAGAAGATTTTTCAAGGATGTTTTATTCTAATCTGAAAAAACTCCAAGAACAAGTTTGATTATTCCATTAAAACATTCATGTTGCTGCTTCTCAAGACAGAATCACATAAATTCCTTTATTTTCTTATTTTTAATAATAGAGATACTCGTTATATATGATATCTCTTTTAGTAGCTTATATGTAATAAGTATAGGTTATCTAGGTTATACTTGTTACTTTGGATGCTAACCATAAGATTAAGCTAATGATTCACCTAACCTAATGATTAGCAGCGAATAAACACCTGAGGGAATTACCGCCGTCCATAGAGGTGGACAAGGCTAAGACTAAACCCAACAAAAGCAATCAACCATAGACGAACTCCAATCATGCATCATCAGCCTAAGTTAACTTAAACCACCTCAAAACAACATAAAACAGCCCAAAAGAAATTATACAAGCCATTAAATCACAATTTCTTTTAAATCCTTCATGGAGAGCCTCTAACCACTTCAGATTCCTTAAGATGCTCTAGGGTTTCATCCTCCCGGGGCTTTTCCATTCTCCTTTGCCGACATTCCTAAAACGAAAACATAAAACTTTGAAATGTGAGTTAAACTCAGTACGTATACCCCTAACATATAAGAATATTTTCGTAATTCGTTAGAGTTATTTAGCGCGGTTCCAAAATCATTGAAAACAACGTAATAACAGTTTAACAATAAGAGTAGCATAACTTACATAGCTTGACCCTAACTTAACCTGAACATGAAGAGATATAACTGAACCTGTACTTAAATCACAACTTAAATGAAAATACTTATGAGTTCTTCCTTTTAAAAGTAACTGAATAATCATAAACTTGTTTGAAATCAACTTAGATCATGCCTGAACTGACATAGACATACACATGAAACCTTTCCAAAAACATGACTTTAAACTTCCATAAAACAAAATTTATACCTTGGTAAATAACTGTAACAGCTTTACTTTTATCCCAGTAATTTGGAAAACTTAAGGAACATAAAACTTGGTAAATCATACTACCTAATGTGTGACACAAACTGTACTTTTGGAACATATGGCTTAGGAAGTGATAAGAAATTACGTCATAAAACATTAATTAAACGTAGCAAAAAATTACTCGGAGGTACCTATTTGGGGAAATTATTTTCCATTACCCCAACTTTTCAAAACTCATTTTGAGGTACCCTTAATTTTTGGGTTAGTAATTATCTATTGCTGTTCCGGGCATCAATTTTATTAAGTGACCAAAATACCCTTATTTTTCTTCTTTAAGGTTATTTCTTCAAAAATGGAATAACAAGGTTATTTCGATCACTTAACTAAATTGATGACTCGAAAAGCACCTAAACCGAAAAAACTAAGGGTACCCCAAAATGAGTTTTGAAAAGTTGGGGTACCTGAAAAACATTTCACCAAAACTTAGGGTACCTCCGAGTAATTTTTTGAGAACGTATACCCAACACCTAGCATAAACTGTTACTTCAAACCAATCATAAAGTGTGACTTATAACATGTTGTAAAATATACTTAAAAACCATAAACAAGTCCTATAAGACTCAAACCCTTAACTTAAATCCTTGAAGTACTTAGTTACTTAAAACTTAGTTGCCGTATCATTATCCTCAAGGTCCCCTAGTTGTGATCATCGGCTAAGCCTCCTTATGCGCATACTCGGACCGATCGGGAGATCCTGATGATGAATAATTATCCTATACTGGCCTGGTTTCCATGGTGTGAAACTAAGGCACTTCAGTTATATTTCCCTTGGGTGCACTAAGGCACATATATAATTAACTTGGGGTGCACAAAGGCACATAAGCATGTTTTTCCTTGGTGTGCACTAAGGCACCATAAACGTGGTGTGCACTAAGGCACTATAAACATGGGTGGTGCCTCTATTAATTTCTAAAATTTGAAAACTTAAACCTTGATACCTTGACCTTGGATTCTTAATATAACTAGTTCTTTAAACTACCCTTCTCCAATCATAACTTAAAGATATAATTTTATAATCTCCTTGAATAAGACTTGTACTTATAAGAGGGAATTTATTCATGAAACGACTCAACCAACCAAAGCATAGAATTATCGTAAAAGTTTATAACATAAAGGGTACGCCATATAAATACTTAGAAATAATCGTGAGATTATCCAGACAAATCGACCTGAATTACTTAAAAAACCATGAGAACATGCATATATTTTGAACATAAATCATGATACTTTACATATAAACATGGATAATATAACATAAATTTAGAACTTAACATAAATGATTAATTCATGCTATTATTCATAAAAGGTCAGGCAATATACGTACCTGAAGACTTAAGAACACGTACGAAACGAGCATGGACTTGAACAGTGGTGCAACGATCTCTTGGAGGGACTTTACAAGAAACTAAAATCATAAATTAGGACCTAACTTAGGTGGTAGTATGGGAGAATAACTTACCAAATTTTCTAAGAATAATAATAATAACCTCGATTTCTAAGGCGTACTTGTAAGGTCATATCTTATCCCACAAATATCGGATCATGGCATAAAAGGACTTTTCAGAAAGCTTAGAACATACACTCCAACTTTGTAGTTGACCACGAAAGCTAGAAACGTGTCTAAGGAGGGTAAAAACAGAACGAGCAGGGACTTGAACAGTGGTGCAATGATCTCTTAGAGGGACTTTACAAGAAACTAAAATCATAAATTAGGATCTAACTTAGGTGGTAGCATGGGAGAATAACTCAGTAAATTTTCTAAGAATAATAATAATAACCTCGATTTCTAAGGCGTACTTGTAAGGTCATATCTTATCCAACAAATATCAGATCATGGCATAAAAGAACTTTTCAGAAAGCTTAGAACATACACTCCAACTTTGTAGTTGAGTATGAAAGCTAGAAACGTGACTAAGGAGGGTAAAAACTAAAATCTTTACAAGTTGCCCATAATAATAACTATTCAAACGTCAATTATTCGAAAAATCATAACTCGAGCTCTACTTATCGGTTCGGAACGGGTAAGTTGTCTATGGAAATCTTGTAATACATACTTCAACTTTCATTTTAACCCCATGTTTATTTGAGCATGGGAAATGGTCTAATTTCAGCCCGGAACAGAAGCAGCCACAAGCATTTCCCGAAAAACTTAGACTTTTGCCTCTCACATAAAAGCCCATAACTCTCTCCCTCGGTATCCTATGAACGTATACCATACCTTTCTGGAAGGACCGGAGTGTCCCCTACCACTTTCATTTAGACCACCAATTGATTTGGACATGGTAAAGGGTCGAAATTTAGCCATGAACATAAGATCATGAAACTGATTTTCTGGGTAACTCAGATTATTGCCAATATTCGAAGACTCATAACTTTCATTCTCGACATCCGATAGTTACAAACTTTACCATTCTGGAAAGTTTAACGAATGATCTAAAACTTTCATGTTGAACATTTGGATCAAAAGTCTCTAAATAGAGAACAACATGCATTTAGGTACTCACCTCAGAACACGTATATAATTGCAACACTTTACGGTCTTGGTCATAACTCAAGTTATACACATCGAAATCCCGAGATTCAAAATCCGAGTGTTAGCTAACACTTTACTCTACCTATTCATGCCATAAACTAGCCCAAAATCACATTCCTCATTTTCTGGAAGATCCATTTACCAACCAGATTGTAACACTCAATAAAAACCACTTGCATGCTTGATTATTCTCATCATTTAACTCAAGCACTTCTAAAATCCTATCCTTCCATCACCAATAACAACTTCCAGAACTAATGACATGAAGAAAACCTTCATCCTTGGTCACATCTTACACATGCAAAGCCCAATTCCATACATATCATGCTTCTAGACATTATACTTGACAATTTCAACATTAAAAGTCACAAAGATCGTCTATTTTCTAACATAAATCTCATTTTAAACACATGCATTTGTATTTAATCCATAAACTCATTCTTTCATAAAGGATTAAACATCCTAAACCACATGCATGCCATAGTCCATCACCATCCATACTCATTTAATCATAAAAACACAAGGTTATCACAAAGTTACCCAAACTCCACTTGATTTTCTTAGCTCCAAGAAATCTCCACTTGAAGACCTTAAGATTCTTGATTAATTTCTGGAAAAACATGATAATAACAAGAGGAAAAAACTTAGAATATCACTTGATTCAGCCTTTAAAAGAAGGGAGAGAGATGGAAGGATTACCACTTGAGAATGGGAGGAAGAAGAAGAGATGAGATGATGGTGGTGTGGTGGTGCAACGGTGGCCAGAAAAGTACCGGCGACGGCTGGCTGGTGGAGGTAGTGGGCAGCAGAAAGGGCGCGGGGAGGTGAGGGGGCACAAGGGAGATGAGAGCAAGTGCTTGTGTTTTAATGTTTGAATTGATGAATAAACTCCCTCCTTATTACGATATATACTTACGTATACACCATAACATTAAGGCCCAAAACAAAAGACCCCCTCCTCTCCTTCCTAAGGGGAGCCGGCCACTTGGCCCAACAACAAAAAAAATTATATCAATTTTATTTTCTCCTCATTTACACATATCTCCCAAATTCCTTATTTACCTAAACTTATTAAACCATAAAAATTACTATCAGAAACCCATATAAATATATTCAACAGCTCCATAAAATTCCTCGTATTTATAACCTTAAATTAATTCGAATAAAGAAGGACCGGATACATCGATCTCGGTAAAAGAATTGATGTACGATCAGAATCACCGTAAAAATTATCGGTAACGATTCATCAAGAAAAGAAATATTAAACTGATTCATGGATGATCGTTGCATTGTTCAAGTACTGCAAAACACACACTTGGTTAGGAAAACAAAATTTTGGAACACGCGCTTTAATTATTCATGATTTATTATTAACCTTAATCAATTAAACTAATTAATATGTATTAAGGGAGGGATTTTCTTCAGGTTATTACATCTTACTCCCCTTAAAAGAAGTTTCGTCCCCAGAACTTGAAAATACTACCCCCTTATCTTCGGTGTCTTACCTTAAAATAGATGGGGGTACTTGTTTCACATGTCCTCTTCGGTTTCCCATGTAGCTTCCGACGTGGAGTGATTAGTCCAAAGGACTTTCACCAGGGGGATTTCCTTGGAGTTTAAAAGCTTGACCCTCCGGTCCAGAATCTGAACTGACACTTCTTCACAAGATAGATTCTCCGCGATAGCCATTGGCTCGGGTTCAACTACATGGTTCGGGTCCGGTACATATTTTTGTAACTGAGAAACGTGGAACACATTATGAATATGCTCCAACTCTGTAGGCAATTCAAGCTTATATGCGACCGGTTTAATCTTTTCAATAATCTCATAAGGCCTAATACACCGAGGGTTTAGCTTCCCTTTAACCTTGAATCTATGCACTCCTTTAGTGGGTGAAACCTTGAGACATACTTTATCTCCTGGCTGAAACTTTAAAGGTTTCCTTCTTCGATCATCATAACTTTCCTGCCGACTTTAAGCGGTCTTGATATGTTGTTGGATGACCCATACTTTTTCCATCATATCCTGTATCATCTAGTTCGTTCCAACATAAAGGGGATCTGCATTTTTATCCGTAAAGAGCCTCAAAAGGCGCCATATGAATCGTAGCTTGGTAGCTATTGTTGTAGGAGAATTCCACTAATAGTAAGAACTCTTCCCAAATTCCTTGAAATTCTAAGATGCATGCCCGAAACATATCTTCTACTATTTGATTTACCCTTCCTGTCTGACCATCTGTTTCTGGATGATACGAGCTATTAAAGCTCAGCGTGGTGCCAAAGGCCTTCTGTAGAGCTACCCCAAAATCGGAATTGGAACCTGGTGTCTCGATCAGAGACTATGTCCTTGGGGATGTCGTGTTGCCTTACTATTCCCGTCACCTAAATATCTGCTAACCTATCAACCTTCCAACTCTCATTGATTTGAATGCAATGGGCAGATTTAGTCAATCGATCCACGATCACCCATATCGCACTCTTCTTGGTGACCGTCAAGGGCAATCCCATGATAAAATCCATAGATATTGAATCCCATTTCCATGTAGGGATCTCTAATGGTATTAACTCTCCTGCAGGCCTCTGGTGCTCAATCTTCACCTTTTGACATGTGCGACACTTATCCACAAAATTGGTGATGTCTTTCTTCATGTTAGGCCACCAGAACTTCTCCTTTCTGTCCCGGTACATCTTAGTACCTCCTGGGTGGACTGAATATTGTTGTGCCCTTTGTACTGAATCCTCTCTCGTAGATCTCGGCTCACAGGCACACTTAGACAATTTTGGAATCTTAAGGTTCCATCCTCGTGAACCAAAAACCCTGGCATTTTTCCTTGATCTACTCTTGCACGGATACACCTTAAATGATCATCATTCATATGTTCTTCCTTGATTTCAACCAAAATGGAGGGTTGTACCTGAGGTTCTACCAACTGTGCCCGTACATAATCTAGCAGGACTACGGCTCTGTTTGGCAACCAGCTGGTAGCTGGTAGCTGTTAGCTGTTAGCTTGTAGCTGTTAGCTGATAGCTTTTTGGATTAGCTGTTTCACTTTAGCTGTTTGGGTTAGTTAATTGCAGGAAAAGTGTTTGGTAATATAGCTTATTATGAAAAGCTACCTCAAAAAGCTTCATCAAGTAGCTTTTTGAAAACTAGCTTTTTGGGTCCAAAAAGCTAATATAAAAAGCTACTTACCAAACACCTCAAGTAGCTTTTTAACCTTGGTCAAAAAGCTAAAAGCTATCCAAAAAGCTAAAAGCTACCCAAAAAGCTGGGTAGCCAAACACCCCCAACTTCAATCCCTGCTTTCTGAATGTCTGAGCCTTGATTTGTCCATGTTCGGTGCATCTATGTCATGCTGATTTTTCTTACCCAGGGCATCAGCTACTGAATTTGCCTTTCTTTGATGGTACTGAATGTCTAAGTCGTAATTGGAGCGTTACCGTCGTGGTGGGATGATGAGATTAGCTTAAGTGATGATGGATGATCAATAATCATCAAGAACAAGGGCCTTGAACACCCAAAGGATGGATATGACCTTGAGCAAGGAGAACCACAACTCTAGGCCTAACAACCCACCATGATTATCCAAGGTAATCCACTAAATAATCACTAAAGGAATGACTTGAAACACCACCGAAATTGATTGGATAAAGTTAACAAGATTTTTGAGGAAGTTGGGATAAACCCCTAATATGCCAAAGCATTTCATATACAATGTCCAAAAGCTTCTAAACAATGCCAAGGGAGGGGGTATATATAGGAATGGGGGAAAAAAAAAACTCAGTAAAAAATGAAACAGCACGCGCGTGTCGCAAGCAGGTCGCGGGCGCGACGACCCACTGTCCAGAACCACCTGTCGCTTGCCGAGGCGTGTTGCGGGCGCGACAGGAGGGGTCGCGGGCGCGAGAAGATCCTGTCACGGGCCTGACAGTGTTCTGGGCAGCTTTTCCCTACCGACTTCAAACGCGCATAACTTCTTCATCCGGACTCCATTTTAGGCCCGTAAGATATCGATGGAAAGCTCTCGGTCTGTACTTTAAGCTATCAAAGCTTGAGACCAATGGGAGTTGTATTGGAGGAGTTATGACCCAAAGAATGAAGGCACGTCCATTCCAACAACCTACGTTGACCCGTTTGCGCTTATTCTTGCCGAAGGACTTCCAACCCTTTTAAAGGCCCAAAGTGTCCCGATGTGAACCCGTAGCTCCACTCCCATGGTCCGGGGTCCCATTTGAAGTGGATGCTACACCCGATGCCGATCAAACTACACTTCCAGGGTCCCGGGTCCACCTTGAAATGCACTCCACACCCGACCTTGGAGTTGATATCTTCGTGTTCTTTAGAGGGGGTGAGGATAGGCTTGGAAACCATGGATCCCGAGGCTCGGATCCCTACCCGATACGCTTCATACTCCCCTTCTTGAAAAAGAGTTGCCCTCAACTCTTGGGAGTTAAAACCGAGACCCTCTCCACAACTTGGCACCCTAGAACTCCAAACATCTCGATCGCCATGAACAATCACACGAGGCACCCAACAAGCTTCAAAACCCACTACATATCCATCACGCAAATAAAAGAAGGAGGTTAGAGGCTTGTTTTGTGGGGATAGGGCATTAAGGGAAGGAACGGGAGTATTTTGAGGTGCTTGGGAACACACATCCTCACTTACCTCGCTGCATGGTAAAGACAAAGCAAGAGATCGCTCGTCCTCACCAAGAGCATACTCAACCCGTGTTTTGCTTGAAAAAAGAAGGTTCCTCAACTCATTTCCCATGCAAGGTTTGATTTGATGTGGGGCTAAGGGATTCAAGTAATCACGATCAAGCAAATGATCTTCATGCAATAAACACTCCCACAAACATCACGTACCAAACTTCCAAAAGCACCCAATCAACAACCAAATAGACTCCTCGAATAACCAATGTCGATCAAATAACATGTATGACATATTCAAAGAGTTCATATCACAACGACCAACTTGCAAACAATATTCATTGATGGACGACACAGACGACGAGCTCATAAGCATTGGTTGAACTAGAATCAAGGTATCATCAAACCCAATTTTACCACTAGACACCAAACGAACACCAAGATTTTTAGCATGCCACTCAAAACAAGAGAATTTTCAATCGTGGACATCACATGCTCATCATATAACTTATCACGCCAATAAACATCATCAAACAACCAATGCATCTTAAAGTTCATGCACGACTCACCCAAAGACTCTACTCCACAATGCCCATCTTTCAAGCATGATTCAATAAATTTCAAAGGAGAGCCTTCGGTACCTTATTCTTCCCATGGAGAAGAATTTGAGCGCCCACGGATGGAAGGGCATGGGAGTCAACACCGTGGTTGCTTATTTCCTCAATCGGTGGCAATGATAGAACCAAAGGAGCTACATCGTGGGCTTCTTCAACAAGGGTAAGAGGAAGGGCAAGGTCGACATTAGCATCCTCCTCTGGGCTTGGAACTTTATCAAGCTCACTAGGTACTTCAAGTAGCTCAAGAGGTTTCCCTTCAACGGCCTCAAGGACAATAACCCCGTTCATTGAACTTTTCTTTTTCTCAACCTTCTTGTTGCTAGAAACTTCAACAATATCGCCAATGGGCTTACATGGATCAAGGGAAGCTCTCTCGTTGCGCATGAGATCGACCTTTGATTGCCTAAATCGTCCTTGCCCATCAAGTGATGACTTGGCCTCATACTTAACCTCACATTTGCAAGGGTTAGACAAGAAGCATCGATCCATCAATCGCTTTAGTCTTGTCCATGAGGTGATTTTCGATCGACCCTCCATAGTCCTTTCCAATTTGACGGTTGCAAACCAAAGACATGCATAATTAGTGAGCTTCGATCTCGCAATTTTGAAGGCTTGTTCATCACTATACTCCTTAGTTGCAAAAATTCTCTCCAAGGTTTGGACCCATTTACGATAGTCTTCCGGGCCGGTGTAGCCATTGAATTCCGAAATTTTGACTTTGATATCATGGAATTCATCCCGTGGAGGCTTTTCAACCGCTTCCCGTCGATGATGGCGTCGAAACGAGCCTCTATCATCATCACTCGACTCGTAGGAGGGAGGAGGACGGATAGGGCGTTGGGCACGTCTCCAACGCTCATTCTGGGGTGGACTTGGACGCTCTAGGGCGAGATTGTCCAACCGTGCCACAATGGCATTAAGGTTGCGATCAATGGTGGAGAACCGTTCGTCATGGGTGGCGAGTCAGCTCTCGATAGCTTGAATTTGAGGGCTACCCCGGTGGCTCGATTCCTCTCATTCGGAGCGAGCTTCGTCGGCCATACCGAAAAAAAAGGTGAGGGATGGTTTGTGTTTGGGGTATTTTGTGGAGTTTGGGGGTTCTTTTGTTGTTGGCTAGTGTTTGGCTAAGGGTTCTTTGTGTTTTTTTTCACACAGACATTTCATCGAACACCTTGCGTGCACTAATTTCCAACTTCTCCTCAAAGCTCCAAATTGCTTCAAATGCGACAAATACAAACAGAATACAATATATTCCAACACTCTTGATAGCAATGGGGTTGGGGAACACTAATAATAGCATACAACTCACAAAATTCAACACTAGAAAACAGACTAGCAAGAACAATGAAAAAAACTCAAGCTAAACGAAAAACCTAAGCTCTAATACCAAATGCAGCGTTACCGTCATGGTGGGATGATGAGATTAGCTTGAGTGCTGATGGATGATCAATAATCATCAAGAACAAGGGCCTTGAAAACCCAAAGGATGGATATGACATTGAGCAAGGAGAACCACAACTCTAGGCTTAACACCCACCATGATTATCTAAGGTAATCCACTAAATAATCACTAAAGGAATGACTTGAAACACCACCAAAATTGATTGGATAAAGTTAACAAGATTTTTGAGGAAGTTGGGATAAACCCCTACAATGCCAAAGCATTTCATATACAATGTCCAAAAGCTTCTAAACAATACAAAGGGAGGAGGTATATATATTAATGGGAAAAAAATAACAAAACTCAGCAAAAAACGAAACAGCACGCGCATGTCGCAGGCGGGTCGCAGGCACGACGGCTCTTGTCGAGGACGCGATGGCCCACTGTCCGAAACCACCTGTCGCTTGCCGAGGTATGTCGCGGGCACGACGTAGGGGTCGCGGGTGCGACAGGATCCTGTCACGGGCGTGACAGACTGTAACGTGGTTTTTGCACCCCGGTTTTTGTATCGTTCTTTCTCGAGGAGCTAGGGGCCTTGGCTAGGACAATCTGACTTTAGGTAAGGTTTAAGGATCATTAGACATTAAGAGGTTTTTCAGGTAAAGGAAAGCACAAACGGAACGCAAACACGGCTAAGGTTCAGTCAAGAAGGAAACAATGGGTTTCGAGAGATTTCGGGATGAAAACGGTAATTAGGCCGAGGGTTTCGCAATTAGGAAGCAACAAATCAGTAGAATCAAGTGACAATCCCATTAGAATAAACCCACCAGATTTCCTTTTTCAAGGATAATCCGGATTAACTTCCTACAAGCCCACCACGGACCTAGAAAGTTAAAGAAACGGGACTCTCTAGTTAACCTCTTTCCACTTTCGTGGGCGAGCGTTAACTATCCCAATTCCCAACTTCCAACACAAGTGTGGAATGTATTCAAGAGCCTTCGATCTCGAATACATCCCACTTGAGGGAAGGATAGGATTCGGAAATTAATTCCACTACGAATTACCTCCTTAATTGCTAACCCAATCCAAATCAACCATTCACATCCTTAGTTTCTCCCTAACCCATCAGGGTTCTAGCCTCTAATCATCTTAATTAACATGCTAACAACAATAATAACTTCATCATTCATGCTTAAAACAGAGAATCTAGATAATCAAAGCAACAATAAAGTAATAATAAACACCAAACAATCTAATAACAAAAACAGAGATTAAAACGTAAGTAGATGAATTAAAGAGAGTAAGGGTTGAGAAATACTCATTAGGTGATGCCAATGGAAGGACGATCAAGAGTAATAAGAGTCCAAGCTCCAAAATAAGATAAATCTTCAGAACTTCAATAGAATTCTAATAAAATCCAGTGCAAATGCAATAAACCAAGTGTAATCACTCAGTAATCACTAAGAAATCACACTAATCTCACTCTAATTTAAAGCTAAAATGTTGATATTACAATAGATAGTTGCCTCCTCACCCTAACTGTTCAAGAGGTAATATATACAACTCCATGTAGTTACTCAAAACGCAGCACTTCGTATAATAGATTTTCTGAACCCGCAGGGGACGGCAGGTTCGGTCTCGGGGACCGCAGGTGTGGTCCTCCGAAACACAGGCGATTTTCAGTCTTCTCCCTTCGCATGACCGCAGGTGCAGTCCCTCGGTGCGGTCCCCGAGACACCGCGATTTTCAGTCTTCTCCCTTCGCATGACCGCAGGTGCGGTCCCTCTCGGGTGACTTTGTTCCCAGCCCAAGTCTTAGCAGCCACCGCAGCTGCTGTCTACTGGACTGCAGCTGCGGTCCTACTCGGCTGGCTGGAATTTCCTTCTTTGCTTCGCCTTTGACCCAGTCAAGACCCAGGAAACCTCGGGATTCCCAAAATAGCTCTAAAATGGCCATTTTTACAATGTTTTGAGTAAAAACTCCAAAATCTACAAAATAACCCAAAACGTATTAAAAGTCATGAAATTAAAACACAAAATGAGTTAAAAGCCTAAGAATTAAGGCGCTATTTAGACACAAAATTGGGTCTGAACACCCCCACACTTAAACTTTTGCTCGTCCGGAGCAAAACAAAACAGGAAACTACCTAGACTAACACAAACTCCTCTGTCGTGGGAGAGAAACGGGTGCATTTAGCGTATGCACCAAGCCCTTTGAACCCCCTGGCAACCCGGGTGGACGAGATAGACTCATGAGGGTTTATAGCGGCTATACCCACAAAAGTCAAAGAAAAAGGAGAGAGGGAAAGTGAGAACAAAACCGAAGAAAAGAAAAGGAAAGAAAAACAAAAGCTTCGTTTCAAAGGATCTCGAAATCTTAATTAAGAAAAACGTTATTAAACCTCCAAAAGGAACCGTTATGAGCGTCTCACAAGCACCTATCCCAAGCAAAAGTCAGTCTTTGAGATTTTCTATGTCCTACACCTAATGCCAAGTAAAACCCCACGTGAAAATGTGCTAATTGGTTCTAACCAATTCCAAAAGACTCCAAAGGCTCATGCCCGAGCTCAAAAACAGACAAAACGAACAAGGAAAGAAAAAGAGTTGCCCTTCCCCGCATTTGGTCGCCCTTGGCTTGGTGAGGGCCGTAGGTGATACAAGGAGAGGCCCTACACTTTATTAACGCTTAAACTTTTCTTTTTTTGGGTTGGGTTTTTCCAACGAAAAAAAAAAAAATAAATTTCTTAAAGGTCGAGGCTAGTTTTGCGGGAATTGCACGACCCATAATGCGGGGTTTACCTTCCCAACACAGTCTTTTCCATACACACCTCCGTCGAAAAATTGATATGGGAGGAGCTTAAGGGTATCAACGTCGTACCATTAATACCGGTCCCGTGTAGGTCGTCTAGCTTTATGGTGGGTTGATGTCGTTCAGCCGACTCTCCCCACTTAATCCGGTTATTAAGCTTTGCTTTCTTTTTCATTCTTTTTGCTTTTGCTTTTGACTTTACTTTTGCTTTTGCTAAACAGGAAAAAGAAACAAGCTCGGACACAAACCCCTAGAACCTCCCGGTTTCAACCAGAACGTGAAAGGAATCGGGGGTCTCACTAGACACTCAATGCAGGACATCTAAAGAGATAAGTCATGACTAGCACCCGAGACAGGGTCCAAAACGCTTAGACCGATTTCTTTTAAAGAAGTTTAAGAACGGTTTCTCAATTTCGACAACAAGATCCAAGAAACAACGCAAAAACAAAGCGAAAACGAAAACCGAAAGAAAACTTTTAAGGTTTTCACTCCCTTTTTTCTCCTTTTTCACACAAAATTTTTTCAAATTTTAGGCAAAAACTAAGAAAACAAAAATAAAGAGCTAGGTGATCTACCCTTGAAACAGTATATCTCCCCCCCCCCCCATACACACACACACTTAAAACTTCACAATGTCCTCATTGTGGGAAGGTGTCACATGAAAAAGGGTAGAGAACCTAGAGAAACAAACAAACAAAACAACAATCCAACAAATGTGGGCGACCCGAGCCCACACGGCTCCAACAACAAGATCGACCCAACACAGACATTCAAAGGGGTTCGCCACCCAAAAGAAAACCAAGCATGCGACGGTTCAAAATAATAATTCACATAGGAAAGAGCAAGGTAGAAAGATATTACCTCGGGCTCTTCATACATGTTCAAGCCGTGATCCGAAGTCGTCGTGCAATTGAATCACAATGATATTAGAGCAAAAGGACGACTTACACATGACAAAATCCACATGCTAGATTGAAAACAGAATCAAAGAAAAACTGACTAACTAGATTCCTAAACAATAAAGAACTAAAAAAGAAGAAAAGAAAACTATGAACAATATATACATTGCCAATGACATACCTTATCCCCGAATCTCACTCATTGAGGCGGAAAATAAGGGTCAAACACATCTCAAAACCAAATTAACCAAACAAACTAATTCATTTCATTCCAACAGAACAACCATTTCATTACATGCCAACCCGAACCATGTATGACCAAAATACAACCATTGTAGGACAAAACAAACCACAACCAACCCAAAAGAACAACAACATCAATACAAACCAAAACATCCCAACTAAAAACCAAAAGTTGACCACCACAAATCATGCCCAACCATCCTTGATACCAACATCGAAACAATCCAAAAACCTGAGATAGTAACATGCCAAAACCACAAAGCCTTGCCTTCCCATCCAAACCCTCCGATGAGGCAGCCCCCCACACTTACATTTTACAAAGTAAAACATAAAAACAATGAAAAGGATCAAGTGGGGGCGGGGACACTTACAAACTATCCCTCAAGCGGATCCTCCCGGAGGAGGATGGGGTTGGAGCGGAAAGAAGGACGGATAGTAGGGATTTTCATAGTCCGGAGGTGCCGGGATATGGCCCTCAATAGTGTAGTGGTGAAAACCCCAATCTCGTATGAAGTGGTTTTGTTGGCGGAAGTACTCCTCATGACGCTGTAGATGTTGTCGGATGTTCATGATCTCCTTTTGTTGATCCCTGAGCATCTTCACTTGGGAACGGAGGAGTTTGTTCTGCTCACGAACCTTAGCACCCAAGCTTTTGATTGAAGAAATAACTTGGCTCAGATTACCATGTTGTGCTGAGTTCCCAGGAATCTCTTCATGATCACTCTCCTCAAACTCTTCCAACAAACTAGAAACAGGAATAGGTGCACCACCAATTTTCCTCGGCCAACCATAAAATTATCCGCACGACCAATTTTCAGGATTTGCAATATCAAGCCACTCCTCAACATGAGTGGGGTCGAGAGAAATGTCGGTTCTCTTATCATCATAACCATGATGGTAAACAGTGCGTGATTGGCGCTAAGAAATTATCTCCATTTGGATCAACATTCCCTATCAATGGGGATAGGTATATAGCGTGGCTTCCACTTCCGAAGGTAGGAACCAAATCCTTATTTCCAGAAAAAATGACATATGACATGACCCATTCCCAAGTTGGTGGAGTTATCCGTCCTACTCATCTCCCATAACCAATGCAGAATGTACGAGCCTAAGTTCACTCGGTGCCCTTTCAAAGTGTTGTAAATTATGAAAAGATTGTCCTTGCGGACACTTGAGCGTTCCTCATCTCGCCCATACACCGAATTGGCAATCACCAAGTGGAATAACAGGACAGTAGGATTGCAGAAATCTCGTGCTCGAGATTCTTCAGGGCAATAAAATTTCACACAACCTTCTTCTGAGTCGACGGGTGCTCTTCTCCAGCAAGTCAAACTCTTCCACGATTCTTGCTCATCGAAATCCTCACACCCCCTGAAATATAACCCATTTTCTGGCAATTCCAAGGCTTTACAAAATTCTTGAACAGAACAATCTATCTCCCTATTATCCACTCTATAGTTGAAGATGGCCTCAGGATACCTATCGGTAAAGACTTGAATTGAACTCATGAACTCAAGCATGGGTTGGTCTACAATTGGTTCCTTGATGTTGAGAAGTGCTTCCCAACCAAGTGCATGAGTGAGAACGTCAAAGCTAGACCGACAATAGAGAGTATATTGTCTCATCATTGCAAACCTCCGGAGCTTAGATTTTCCGCTCTTAGAGCTCATCGTAGCGAGTCTTATGCGGCCCACCACGAAAAATGACCATATCACGAGGGCAACTCCTGATGAATGTAGTTGGTTGGGCTCTTCTCATTTCAAGAGAAGATGACATAAGGGGTGTTGATGGAGAAGGCTTACTAGATCGAGCCCTTTTTGGTTTCCCCATTCTAGCATACAACACTCAAGAACCCTAGGTCTAAACAGAGAAATGTGTACACAACACCAAAAATCAGCAAATAATGAACTTTGATTCACTAAGAAGTTAGGAATACCTGATTTGAGAACTTAGGAGCACTCCGTTGCATTTTCGAACCGCAAGGATGAACTCTACCCAGAATTTGCACTTGAAAAGCTCCACAAAAGGGGCGAAAATGGTGAAGTGTCTCGACTAGGGCACAAATTCTTGGAAATGGAGAGTGTGGAAGTGGAATTTGTGAAGGATTTGAGCAATTGGGACAAGGGTTTAGGGTTTAGAGGGAGAAAGGAGGTTTTTCGAGTGAGTGAGAGGGAAAAGAAGTAAAAGAAAATGAGAGAGAAAAGGGTATTAGCCCAGACAAAAATCGTAGACTTTCGAGGGACCGCAGGTTCGGTCTCCTGCTGGAACCTTCCTGAGAGGGAAAATCGTCTCTTGAGACCGTAGGTGCGGTATGGCACACCGCAGCTGCTGTCTTCTCCTGGAACCAAAATTAGTGAAAAATGAAATAGCGAGACCGCAGGTGCGGTCTCCTCCTGGATCAAAGACTGGCCGACACATTTTGACAAGACCGTAGCTGCGGTCATGGGGACTGTAGCTGTGGTCTTCCTCTATTGATGCCCTGCACCTACAAGACTCAAAACTCCTTGAAAATAATGTTAAGTCCTAAGATTTCTACTCTTCTCATTATCAAACCCCTTTTTTTTTCTCCACACTCAACAACTTTCAACATTCAAAAACCACAATAAACCACTTTCTTCACAAATTTTCTTCTCGCACTCGAATTGTTATATTTTCTCAATTTTTTTTCTTCTCTTCTAAAATTTTCCACTCCTCTTTTTTTCCTTTCGCAAACTTCAATATGAACGAAACAAGAACATTAGAACGAAAGAAATAAAAGTGCAAGAAATAAAAGAAAACACTAAGGAAGAGGAGAATAGCTCGTACCTCCTCCCGATTGCTTGTTTTAGGTCCTAGCTCAACCTAATCCACTCTTTCAACTATCGAAATCAGCGAGGAACACCACAATTGTCCCCACATACTCTTCTCCCATAATGTATGGCTTGATCTTTGACGAATTGACTTTGAAACAATCTCCATTTGCATTCTTAAGTTCAACAACTCCGGCGGGAAGAATCTTTATGATTACGAAGGGCCCCGACCATCTCGATCTTAGCTTTCCGGAAAAGAGTCGGAGCCCCGAATTGAAGATGAGAACTCTATCTCCAACCACATAATCGCGATGGTTCAATCTCTTTTCGTGCCATGCTTTGATTCGCTCCTTGTAAATCCTATTGTTTTCAAAGGAGTGACCTCTCAATTCCTCGAGCTCCTCCAATTTGAACAAACGACATGCCCCGGCCGCCTTGAGATCGTAATTCATCTTTTTGATTGCCCACATCGTCTTGTGTTCAAGTTCCATGGGAAAATGGCATGCTTTTCCGTACACAAGGCGGTATAGAGTAGTCCCTATCGGCGTTTTGAAGGCGGTGAGATATGCCCACAAGACATCATCTAGTTTCTCCGCTCAATCTCTTCGTGAAGAACTAACCGTCTTTTCCAAAATCTCCTTAATAGGACGACTCGAAATCTCTACTTGACCTTGCATTTGAGGATGATAGGGGAGTCCTCTTTTGTGAATGATACCATACATTGCTAAGAGGGACTCAAACCTCTTCTCAATAAAATGAGATCCATTGTCGCTAATAATGACCCTCGAAATACCAAATCTTGGGAAAATAACCTTCTTCAAAAATTTTGACACGGATTTTCCATCGCATCTCACGCATGGACTAGCTTCAACCCACTTCGACACATAGTCTACCGCCACTAAAGTATATTGATAACCTCTTGATGACGGAAAGGGACCCATAAAATCCAACCCCCACACATCGAAAACCTCCACCTCGAGAATGAAATTCAGCGGTGTCGCATTTTTCCGGGAAATGTTTCCGGACCTTTGGCATTTATCGCATGACTTGAGATGAAGATATGCATCTCAAAAGAGGGTCGGCCACCAATAACCGGCTTGTAAAACTCTCGCAGCCGTCTTTTGAGATCCACCATGACCTCCAACCGGGAACTGAAGGCAATGCGTCAATACGGACATCACTTCACTCTCAGGTAAGCATCTTCTATACATTCCGTCATTACATAAACGGAACAAGAATGGATCGTCCCAAAAGAAATGTTTCACGTCATGAAAGAACTTTTTCTTTTGATGACGTGTCAAATTTTGAGGAATCACCTCGGTAGACAAGTAGTTGATGATATCGGCGTACCATGGATAAGAATGCTTAACGGACATAAGACGTTCATCCGGAAAAGAGTCCATGATGGGTTGAGTATCATCCAAATCAACAAGGATCCTCGACAGGTGGTCGGCTATAACATTCTTAGTCCCGGCCTTGTCACGAATCTCCAAGTCAAACTCTTGCATAAGTAAAACCCAACGAATGAGTCTTGGTTTCGTTTCTTTCTTCCATATTATGAACTTGATTGCGGCATGATCCGTGTATACAACAACCTTGGAAAACAAGAGGTATTGCCGAAATTTGTTTAGAGCAAAGATGATAGCCAAGAGCTCCTTTTCCGTGGTCGTATAATTTTTCTGTGCACTATCAAGTGCATGACTTGCATAGTAAATCACCCGTGGCTTCCTTTCTTTGTTTGAGCCAAACATGGTTGTAACGTGGTTTGTGAGACCTCGGTTTTTATCGTTCTTTCTCAGGGAGCTGGCGGCCTTAGCTATGACTAATTCAGTCTAGATAGGATTTACGATCATAATGATGATGATAGGCTTAGGGTAAAAACAGCACAAACACACTAAGGTTCGGTCAAAAAGGGGAAACAATGGGTGTTGGGAGACTTCGGGATGCAAATGGGGATGAGGAAATGGGTTTTGCAAAAAGGGAGTAACAAGAAGGGAGAATCAAGTAGTAATTTCGTTAGAAAATACCCACCGAGCTTCCTCTTCCGAGGATAGTCCGGATTAACTTCCCCAAGGTCCATAGATAGACCCGGAGGGTTAATGAAACGGAATTACCTAGTTAGTTTCTATTCACCTTCATGAATAGAATACTGACTATCCCAATTCCCACCTTCCGACACAAGTGTTGGATGTATTCGGGAGCTTTCGAACCCAAATACATCCTACTTAAGGGAAGGATAGGAGTTGGAAATTGATTCCTCAACTAATTACTCACTTACATTGCTAACCCAAACCTAGTCACTATTGACATCCTTAAAATCTCCCTAACCCATTATGGTTCTAGCCTCTAATCATCCTATCTAACATGCTAACAACAATAGTGACCTCATTCATGCTTAAAAAGAAATTCAAGTCAACAATAACAATCCACAAACACCAAATAAACCAAATAGCAAAAATAGAGATTAATAAGTAAATGATGAACTAAATAGAGAAGAGTTAAGAAATGCTCATTGATTTTGATGCCAAAGGAAATACTCCAGAATAATAAAGCTCCAATGCTCCAAAGATAAGAAATAATCTTCAAACTTCAAAGAGGAATCCAATAAATTCCAATGCAAGAACAATAATCTCAGTAAAAACTCCCACTAATCACTCTAATTCAAAGCTTAAATATCATAAAAGTATCATAAAGTAAGTGCTAAGATAGGATAATAGATCCTCCAAGATCATCCAGGATCCCCCCTCAGCTAAAAGACCTAAATACAATATATAGAAACCAAGTTTGATACTCAAAACTCGTCACTTTACTAAACAGAGAAAACACGTTGAAGGGGACCATGGGCACGGTCAATGATACCGTGGCCACGGTCTTGCGTAGCTCAGGCGATTTCTTATTTCTCTTCAGGCGATTAGGGTAGATGACTATTTCACTCCTTCGCACCGTCGTGGCTACGGTCTTGGGAGACCGTGGCCACGGTCTTGCTTGGCCAAAATCCTCCTTAGGCAGGTCATGAACCCACCGTGGCTACGGTTAACTTGACCGTGGCCATGGTCTTGCTTGGCTCCCACTCCTTCTTCCCTTGGGCTTAGCTTGATCTCACCATGGCTACGGTCAACTTAACTATGGCCACGGTCTTGCTCGGAGCAGGTCTACTCCCTTTTGAGATCTTTGACATGTCCGGCCTTTCCGTTTCCTTTGCCTTTGACTCGATCAAGGCTCGGGGAATCTCAGGATTCCCAAATTAGGTGCGAAAATGGCCCTTTTTACCACGTTTTGAGTAGAAACTCTGACATCTACATAAATACCAAAAACGCATTGAAAGTTATTAAATTAAGCTACGAAACAAGTCAAAAGCCTAAGGATTTAGGCAGTATTTAGACACACAATTGGGTCTAAACAATGCTCCAATTGCGAAATCGCTCGCATCAGCCATGATCTTGAAAGGTAATGTCCTATCCGGAGGTTGGACAACCGGCGCAGATACCAACACTTGCTTTAACCTGTAAAAGGACTCGAGACATTCATCAATAAAAGAGAATGGGGCATCTTTGCACAAGAGATCAGTTAAAGGACGAGCGATTTTAGAAAAATCCGTGACAAACCGGCGGTAAAAGCCGGCATGGCCAAGGAAACTACGCACCCCTTTAACAGAAACCGGGGGTGGTAGGCGCTCTATCACTTCAACTTTTGCCTTGTCAACCTCGATGCCCCTCGAAGAAATTAAATGCCCTAAAACAATACCTTCTTCTACCATGAAATGGCATTTTTTCCAGTTTAAAACTAAGTCGACTTCCTCACAACGAATTAGAACGTTATCTAAGTTAGCCAAATAATCATCAAAGGTATTACCATAAACAGAAAAGTCATCCATGAAGACTCCCATACATTGTTCAATGAAGTCACTAAAAATGGCAATCATGCATCGTTGAAATGTTCCAGGTGCATTCCACAAACCAAATGGCATACGTCTATAAGCAAATGTACCGTATGGACAAGTAAAAGTAGTCTTCTCTTGATGCGCAGGATGGATTGGAATTTGGAAAAACCCTGAGTACCCATCTAAAAAACATAAATATGAGTGACCAGCCAACCTCTCTAACATTTGGTCAATGAAGGGGAGAGGGAAATGATCTTTCATGGTCACTTTGTTCAATTGGCGATAGTCAATGCACATCCGCCACCCTGTGACGGTTCGGGTACTAGCTAGCTCATTCTTTTCATTCTCAATAACTATCATCCCACCCTTCTTAGGTACACATTGAACCGGGCTTACCCATTCCCTATTTGCGATGGGGAAGATGATCCCAGCGGCTAAAAGCTTGACTACTTCTTTCTTTACCACTTCTTGCATATTAGGATTCAACCTACATTGTGGTTGCCTAGTTGGCTTTGCATCTTCTAATAAATCAATGGAATGCATGCATATGGATGGGGACAAACCTTTCAAATCCTCAATTCTATAACCTAATGAACCCCTATGTTTTCTCAACAAATCAAGCAACTTAGACAACTCAGAGTCATACAATTTAGCATTCACAATAACAGGACAAGACTTTTCATCATCCAAGAAAGCATATTGTAAGGAAGGGGGTAAAGGTTTAAGCTCGAAAGAAGAAGTAGAGGATTTAGTTTGGGAAGAAGAGATACCCTTCTAGATAACTTCTTGAATTTCCATACACTCAATATGAGGCTCATCAATAGTAATCACCTCATGCGTTGGTGACGAATCAAGAAGGTTGGTAAGAAATGTGATGTCGGTGTCGTCGGACTCGAATTGGAAAGACTCCAAGAGACATGCTCCTATAGGATCATCGCAAGTAGATTCAAGTAGATGAGATTCTTCAATATATTCATCGACTAGCACTTCCATCATATTGATAGCATAACATGAATCCCGACCCCATAGAAGGATTTTTAAAGGACCCCTCGAGGTTGAAAATAATGCTCTCATTACCGACATTCAATGACATATTACCATGCTTCACATCTATTATTGCTCCGGCCGTAGCAAGGAATGACCTTCCCAAAATAATAGGAATGTTGGAATCTTCATCCATCTCTAGAATCACGAAATCACATGGTATCAAAAATCTTCCCACTTGGACCGGAATATCCTCCAATATACCCAAGGGTCTACGCACGGAACGATCGACCAATTGCAGATTAATGGTTGTGGGAGTTAAATCGTCAAGGTTCAACTTCCTGCATATAGAATGAGGCATAATGCTCACGCTAGCCCCTAAATCACAAAGAGCACGACTAATCCTCATGTCACCAATAGTGCAAGGAATGGAAAAACTCCCGGGGTCAATGTTAGTCGAGTGGTTTGTAAGACCACGGTTTTATCGTTCTTCCACAGGGAGCTAGCGGCCTTAGCTGCAACTAGTTGACTCTAGGTATGGTTTACGATCATGAAAGGGTGATAGAATTTAGGGTAAAAACGGCACAAACACACTATGTTCAGCCAAGAAGGTGAAACAATGGGTGTCGGGAGACTTTCAGGATGCAAACGGGAATGAGGAAATGGGTTTCGCAACAAGAGAGTAACGAGAAAGGGAAATCAAATGGTAATTCCGTTAGAAGAAAACCCACCGAGCTTCCTCTTTCAAGGATAGTCCGGATTAACTTCCCCAAAATCCATCGACAGACCCGGGAAAGTTAATAGAACGGAATTTCCTAGTTAGTTTCTATTCGCTTTCGCGAATTAGAACACTAACTATCCTAATTCCTTCCTTTCAACAAGCATTGGATGTATTCGGGATGAGTTCGCACCCAAATACATCCCACTTGAGGGAAGGATAGGATTAGGAAGTTGATTTCCTAACTAGTTACTCACTAATATTGCTAACCCAAACCTAATCACCGATTCACACCCTTAATATCTCCCTAACCCATCAAGGTTCTAGCCACTAAACATCCTAAGTATCATGATAATAACATCAACAACTTCATTCATGCTTGAAAGAGTAAACAAGATGGCAATAACCATTCAACAATACCAACAATATCAATAATAACTAAAAATAGAGATTAGTAAATAAGTATTAAATTAGAGAGAGAAAGGTTAAGAAGTTCTCATTGATTGTGATGACAAGGGAGAAAACTTCAGAATAATAAAGCTCCAATGCACCAAAGTTGAGAATACTCTTCAAACTTCCAATAATAATCAAGAGAATCCAATGCAAGAACCAATAATCTCAGCAAAAATCTTCCTTAATCCCTCTAATCTAAGGCTTAAAATGTGATAAAGAGTGCTAAAGTATCATAAAAGATAGATAAAGCTGTTGTCAACCTTCTCTTTAGCTAAATGACCTAAATACATTAAATAGTAATCAAGGTTTACTCAAAACTCATCATTTTACACAATCAGACAAAACTGGCCCGCAGGGGACCGTGGGCACGGTCAAGGTGACCGTGGCCACGGTCCTGCGTAAGGCATGCGATTTTTTCTCTTCGCTTCGCATCACCGTGGGCACGGTCCCCATGCACCGTGGTCACGATCTAGGCGATTAGGGCTGACAACTTTTCGCTCCTTCGCATTGCCGTGGCTACGGTCAAAGGAGACCGTGGCTACAGTCTAGTTCGGCCAGCTTCTTCCTTAGGCAGGGTAGGATCCCATGTGACCACGGTCAAAGTGACCGTGATCACGGTCTATCTTGGTTGCAAGGTCTCTTCCCTTGGTCATGGCTCCTTCATACCGTGGCTACGGTCAAGGTGACCGTGGCCACGGTCTCTCTCAGCCACAGTTTCCTTTAGAATACTCTTCAGTCGTTGCTTCCGCTTCCGCTGCCTTTCGACATGACCGGCCCTTCTAATCCGCTGCCTTTGACACGACCAGGGCTCGGGGAATCTTGGGGAATCTCGGGATTTAGAATCTTGGGGAATCTTGGGGAATCTTGGCCCTTCTAATCCGCTGCCATTTAGAATCATTTTGAGTAAAACCCTTCGGAAACTACAAAAGTAACTAAAACGCATTAAAATTTATTAAAACAAACTACGAAACAAGTCAAAAGCCTAAGGATTTAGGCGGTATTTAGACACGAAATCGGGTCTAAACACCCCCCCCCCACACACACTTAAACCTTTGCTCGTCCCGAGCAAAACCAAACAAAACTAACTAACTAACACAAACTCCTCTGTCGTGGGAGAGAAACGAGTGCATTTAGCGTATGCACCAAACCCTTTGAACCCCCCGGTAGCCCGGGTGGACGAGATGGACTCGTGAGGGTTTGTAGCGGCTGTACCCACAAAAGCCAAAGAAAAAGGAGAGAGGGAAAGTGAAAACAAAACCGAAGAAAACAAAAAGAACGAAAGACAAGGGCTTTGATTCACAAGATCTCACAATCCAAACTAAGAAAACGCGATTAAACCTCCCAAAGTAACCGTTAGGAGCATCTCACAAACACCAAACTCGGAAAAAGGTCGATCATGAAAATTTCAACTCCCTACACCTTGTAACAAGCGAAACCCCGCAGCAAAAACACAACAAGGTTTAACGGGAACCAAAAGACTTTAAAAACTCGCGTCCGAATTTGAAAACAGCGAAACAACCAAGAGGAGTGTTGCCCTCCCTCGCATTTTGTCGCCTTTGGCTTGGTGAGGGCCGTAGGTGAGGCAAGGGGAGGCCCCGCTCTTTTTAGAAGTAAAACTTTTCTTTTCTTTCTTCTTTTTCTCTTTTTTTTCTTTCTTTTTAGTTTTTAAAAGTCGGTATTAGCCTTACTTTCGGGAATTGGACGGCCCAAATAAGGGGTATACCCTCCCAACACGGTCTTTTTCATACGCCTCTCGTCATGGCGATATAGGAGGAGGTTAAGGGTATCGATGCGTACCACGAATATCGGGCCCGTGTAGGTTGGCTAAGTGTATGGTGGTTAATGTCTTCAGCGACACGCTCCACTTATTCAGGTTATTATAACTTATGAAAGCTTTCTTCTTTCTTTTCTTTTCTTTTCTTTTCTTTTTGCGCTTTTTGCTTTTGCTAAACGAGAAACAAAACAAAATCAGACTTAAGTCCTTAGAATCTCCAGGTTCCCAACAAAACGAGAAAGGAACGGGAGTTTCACAAGACACTTAATGAAGGGAGTCTATTAAGGATAAGTCTCGACTAGAACCCAAGTTAGGGTCGAAAATGCTCCAACCGATTACTTTTAGAAAGAGGTTTAAGAACGGTTTCTCAACTTCGAAAACGAGATCCAGGAAACAAAGCAAAACAAGAACCAAACGAAAAGAAAAACGAAAAGGTTTTCACTCCCTTTTTTCTCCATTTTCACACCAATTTTTTTTTTTTAAATGTTAAGCAAAAACTAGGAAAACAAAGAATAAAACGACTAGGTGATCTACCCTTGAATTAGAATATCTCACCCCCTCCCCCTCCCCCCCCCCCCCCCACACTTGAAACTCCACAATGTCCTCATTGTGGGAAGGTGTCGCATGAAAAGGGTAGAGAACCTAGAAAAACACAAACAAACAAAACAACTAGCAGGTAGAAAATGGTGGCAACCCGAGCCCACACGGCTCCAACAGCAATAGATAGCCCATCACAGACACTCATAGGGGTTTGCCACCCAAAAGAAAACCAAGCATGCGACGGATCATGATAAGAATTCACATAAAAAGAGTAAGGTGGAAAGATATTACCTCAAACTCTTTAAAAGCGTTAAAAATAGCGATCCGAGGTCGTCATTCAAGAGAGTCAGAACAATGTTAGAATAAAAGACGACTTTATAACTATAGAATTCGCATGAGAGACCAAAAGCAAAAGAAAGGAAAAGCTAACTAACTTAAAATATTATGAAAGGAAGTTGAAAAGATAAAAAACGAAAATATTAACAATATATACATTGCCAGTGACTTACCTTATCCCCGAATCTCACTCGTTGAGGCAGGAAATAAGGGTGAAACTCGATATACATTATCGAAACAACTAAATCATTGCATTTATCACAAAAAAAACATTCGGTTACATCCCATCAATGACCCAAAATACAAACGAGAAATGCTTAAACAATAGTCCGACCCACCAAAAACAACAAACAAACAGCCCTAAGACAACCATCAGACAACCATCCAACAACCCGACAAACATGAATGATAAACAAGACAAGGAAAAACCCGAGCAACCTAACCGAACAATCCCCAAAATATGCTAACACATGCCAAAAGAAAACGAGAAACCAACAATCCAAAACCACCAGACATCGCATCCAAAACCCCGAAGAAGCACTCCCCCACACTTATACTTTACAAAATAATGTAAATAGATCAATGATAAAGGTCGGGTGGGGGTGGGGTGCTTACAAACGGTCTTTAAGCGGACCCTCCGGGTGGAGAATGGGGTTGGAGGTGCGACTGAATGCTAGCCAGCGTCTCCTGTTGGATCTCAAGCAATCCTTGCAAGTTTTCGATCAATAGTTGCTGGTTTTTCATGTGCTCCCGTTGGACTTGAAACTCATCATGAAGCTCCTGGAGTTGCTCGCTGATATGCTCAAGAGCGGCGTCCCGTTGTTGAATCGGCTCGGCTTCATCCCCTTGTGCTTGTTCTTCTTCCTCATCCTCTTCTTCCTCCTCTTCTTCGTCTCCTCCTTCACCTTCCTCCGCTCGATTCCCGGGACCACCCACCACAAATCGATCCCCAAAGGTTTGGCCACACGACCAATTGCGTTGGTCGGAGACATCTAGACGTTGTTCGGCATTGTCGTCGCCCAAATGAATCACGACGCTGTGGGGTTCGTTCCCGTGACGGTATAGTGTTCGCGTTTTGTGCTTCTCCAAGAATTCCATCTTTCGTAGGCGAACACCGTCGATAGGATCGGGGAAAAAGCAGGGAGCCCACTTGCTTAGATAGGACTCGAACCCTTGCTTCCTTAGGAAATGGGTGATGATGTGACCCATACCAATAGTCATGTTCCGGGTTTCGAGACTTATTTCCCGAAGGCAGTGGAGGATGCATGAGCCAGTGTTAACCCGGCGACCGTTGATCGCATTATAGAGGATGAAGAAGTCGTCTTTCCGGATGCTTGAACGCCCGGCGTCACGACCAAAAACAAAGTTCGAAATGATGCGGTGGAAGATGCGGATGCTCAGATTACAGAAATCCCTAGCCTTAGAGTTGCTTGGGCAATAGTACTTTGCTCGTTGCGATCGAACCCTCGGGTAACGTCTCCTCCAGCAAGTGAGTGCTTTCATAGCTTCTTGTTCATCGAATTTGACGCACTCGCCGTAGGGTATTCCGTCCCCGGGAAGGCCTAGAGCATTGCATAAGTCTTTGAGCGTACATTCAACCTCCATTTTGTTCACGATGTATGAAAAAGAGGCGTTGGATGTGCCGTCTTCTTTTACCACTAAAGAGCTGAGGAATTCGAGCACCGGTTGCTCGATGATCGGTTCGTTGATTGTGGCGAAGACTTCCCATCCCATGACTTTGATGAAGAAGTCCATGCTCGGCTTACAAAAAACATCCTTTGCCGTCTCCTCATGATAGAGATCCGGAGCACAAATTTTACGCTTCTTGAGCCGCTCGTACCGTGCCTTGTGCATATCGTCCCGAAAATTGACCTTACTTTTTGGGTCGCATTGAATAATCGAGGCCGGTTGACCCTTGTACCGAGTTTTATCGGGCTCAGCCGAGGTGGATGGGGCGGGGGTTGATTCCGGCTCGGTCCGGGAACGTTTCGCTCGACCCATTGGATGCTCTGCAAGAAAATCAAACACCAAACACCGAAACACACAAGCAATACCCAAAAATCCCGAGCAACACGAATTCACAATCAACCACAAGTTTCAACCCCAAAAACAAGCAATACACTCCCAATCTCAGCAATATCAACCAAAAGTTCAAACTCCAATCTCAATCAATTCATCCAACTAAACCCACAAGCAATTCACATAAAATTCAACCAAAAGTTCACCAACAACACTCCCAACAATCAATTTGAATCCAAAATTCCAACCCCAAACTCCACCTACTCGTCCAACCAAACCCCAACGAGCAATTTCACAATATTCAACCCAAATAAACAAGAAATCTAGTGTTTAAGCATCAATAAATCAAAGAATACCTGGATTGTAAACTTTGAGAGCTTCCCTTGAGTGATTCGAGCCCCACAAGGAATAAGAGGCCTGAAATTTGCCTGAAAAAGATCCGAAAAGTGGCGAGCACAGCAGCTAGGGTTCGATTTGTAGGAGAAAGTTGGGAGAAATGGAGGAACTGGTGGTGGGTTTGTCAAATTTTGGAAGAGAATTAGAGTTTTAGGGTTTTATGAGGGTTTTCGAAAGTGAGGGTGAGGAAGAAAGTGAAAGAGAAATGAGGGAAAATGAGGGTGAAATCCCTGACATATCGCAGCTTTTCGATAGACCGTGGCCACGGTAAATTGGACCATGGGCACGGTGTGATTCGGGCGAGGGAAAAAGAAAGGAAAAAGCAGGGCGGAGACCATGGCTACGGTGAACTATACCGTGGTCACGGTGATGTTCGAGACCAAAATTTCCAGAAATCTGCTGCGATTAGACCGTGGCTGCGGTTACTTCCACCGTGGTCACGGTCATGGTCACGGTCAAGGCGACTATAGGCACGGTCCCTTTCGGTCCATCCTTAACACCTACAAGGCTCAAAACTTGGAGAAAAAATGTTAAGTCCTAGAATCTACCCTCTTATCATCCACTCCCTTTTCTTTCTCGCTCAATTTTTAGTCAAGGACACTCTCCCAACACTCCAAAACGCTATCGAACCCCGACCTTCATAGAACCACTCTCGATCTCTTCTTTTTCTTTTTGTTTTTCAAACATTTCTGATTTTTCTTGATTTTTCCAAATTTTCTTTTTCTAATGTAAAACAAAGGAAGAAGAAAAGCACTTAAAATAAGGAAAATAAAATGAAAGAAACAAAAAACAAAATTGAAAGAAAACACTAAAAGAGGGGGAAGTAGTTCATACCTCTCCCGGATGCTTGTTTTGTAGGTCCTAGCTCGACCTATTCCGATGCTTCTCAATCTTCGAAATCCGCGAGGTATGCCACAATCGTTCCGGCATATTCCTCGCCCATGATGTATGGTTTGAGCTTTGATGAGTTTGCTTTGAAACACTTTCCTTGGGAATCTTTCAATTCAACTACTCCGGCGGGGAGAACTCTCACGATTTCAAATGGTCTAGACCACCGTGATCTCAATTTCCCAGAGAATAACTTCAGCCTTGAGTTGAAAATGAGAACCCTATCGCCTACCACAAACTCACGTCGCTTCAACCTCTTGTCATGCCATGCCTTTGTTCTCTCCTTGTAGATCTTGTTGTTCTCATATGCATGACGCCTCAACTCCTCAAGTTCTTCTAATTGAAATAACTGACTACCTCCGGCCGCCACGAGATCGAAGTTCAACTTCTTGATTGCCCACATGGTTTTGTGCTCAAGTTCCATGGGGAAGTGACACGCTTTCCCGTAGACAAGACGGTAAGGGGTAGTACCAATCGGTGTCTTGAAAGCGGCGCGGTATGCCCACAAGACTTCATCTAATTTTTCTGCCCAATCTTTCCTTGAAGAGCTAACCGTCTTCTCTAAGATCTCCTTGATGGCACGGTTTGAGATTTCCACTTGACCTTGTGTTTGTGGATGGTAAGGAAGTCCCTTCTTATGCTTGATGCCGTATTTCGCCAATAGAGACTGGAATCTCTTTTCGATGAAATGGGAACCGTTGTAACTAATGATGACCCGTGGAAAGCCAAATCTTGGGAATAGGGTCTTTTTCAAGAATTTCGAAACGGATTTCCCATCGCACCTTACACATGGTATGGCCTCGACCCACTTTGTGACATAGTCTACCACCACTAGGATGTATTATAAACCCCTTGACGACGAGAAAGGACCCATGAAGTCCAATCCCCACACATCGAAAGCTTCCACCTCAAGAATATAGTTCAATGGCGCTTCATTCTTCCGGGAGATGTTACCTGACCTTTGACACCTATCACATTGCTTGACATGCAAGTGGGCGTCGCGGAAAAGAGTCGGCCACCAATAGCCGGTTTGCAAAACCCTCGCCGCCGTATTTTGGGGGCCACCGTGACCTCCCACCGGAAATTCGTGACAATGGGTCAAGATAGATTGCACTTCACTCTCGGGAATACATCGCCGGTATATCCCGTCATTGCCAAGACGGAAGAGGAAAGGGTCATCCCAAAAGTAACGCTTCATGTCGTGGAGGAATTTCTTCTTTTGATGATGGTTCAAGTGTTGAGGGATCCTTTCACAATATCCGCATACCAAGGATGTGAGTTGATAGCCAAGAGTCGCTCGTCCAGGAAACCATCTACAATCGGTTGGGTGTCTTCCAAGTCAACAAGAATCCTCGAAAGGTGATCGGCTACGACATTCTTCGTGCCCGCCTTGTCGCGGATTTCCAAATCAAATTCTTGCATAAGCAAGACCCACCGTATAAGTCTCGGTTTTGTCTCCTTCTTTCCCATCAATTATTTGATAGAGGCATGATCCGTGTAGACTACCACCTTAGAGAACATGAGGTATTGCCGGACTTTGTTCAGCGCAAAAACGATCGCCAAAACCTCCTTTTCCGTGGTAGTGTAGTTCCTTTCGGTGCTATCAAGCGCATGGCTTGCGTAATAGATGACCCTTGGCTTCTTGTCTATTGTTTGGGTCAAACACGCTCCCATGGCGAAGTCGCTCGCGTCGGCCATAATCTCGAAGGGTAGCGTCCAATCCGGAGGTTGAACTACCGGAGCGGAAATCAAAGCCTGCTTTAACCTATAAAACGACTCAAGGCACTCATCAGTGAAAATGAAAGGGGCATCTTTGCACAAGAGGTCAGTTAGAGGTCGAGCAATTTTTGAAAAATCCTTGACGAACCGCCGATAGAAGCCGGCATGGCCAAGGAAACTACGCACCCCCTTAACAGAAACTGGGGGTGGTATGCGCTCTATAACCTCAACTTTAGCCCTATCTACTTCGATGCCCTTAGAAGAGATTAAGTGACCCAGAACGATACCTTGTTCCACCATGAAGTGGCATTTTTCCCAATTCAGAACTACATCCACTTCCTCACAACGAGTTAACACTTTCTCCAGGTTTAGCAAACAATCATCGAAAGAATTACCGTACAACAGAAAAATCATCCGTAAAGACTTCCATGCATTTCTCAATGAAATCGCTAAAAATAGCCATCATACAACGTTGAAAAGTCCCAGGGGCATTACATAAACCAAATGGCATGCGACGATAAGCAAATGTCCCATATGGGCAAGTAAAGGTGGTTTTTTCTTGGTGTGAGGGGTGGATTGGAATCTGAAAGAACCCCGAGTACCTATCCAAAAAGCAAAAATGCGATTGACCCGCTAACCGTTCTAACATTTGGTCGATAAAGGGAAGGGGGAAATGGTCCTTTTTTGTTACTTTGTTTAATTGGCGGTAATCGATACACATCCGCCAACTGGTGACGGTCCGGGTACTAACTAGTTCTTTCTTGTCGTTTTCAATTACGGTCAATCCACCCTTCTTGGGCACACACTGAACTGGGCTTACCAATTTGCTATTTGCGATGGGGAAGATGATCCCAGCAGCGAGCAACTTTACTTCTTCCTTTTTAACCACTTCTTGCATGTTGTGATTTAAACGACGTTGGGGTTGCCTAGTGGGCTTGGCATCTTCTAGCAAATCAATCAAATGCATGCATATGGAAGGAGATAAACCTTTCAAATCTTCTATCCTATAATCCAATGCACCCCTATGTTTCCTAAGCAAATCAAGCAACTTGGACAGCTCAAAATCATTCAAATTCGCATTCACAATGACAGGATAAGATTTCTCATCATCCAAGAAAGCATATTGGAGGGAAGGGGGTAAAGCTTTAAGCTCTAAAGGAGTAGAAGATTGAATTTGAGAAGAAGAGATACCTTTGAAGATCGCATCTTGAATCTCCATGCACTCCATATAAGGCTCATCAATAATAATCTCCTTATGCATGGGTGATGAGTCAAGAAGGTTGGTGAAGAAAGTAATGTCGGTGCCGTCGGTCTCAAATTGGAAAGACTCCAATAGGAAAGCTCCCAAGGGATCATCGCAAATAGATTCAAGAAGATGGGAGTCCTCAATATACTCATCAACAAGGAACTCCATCATATCAATGGCATAGCATGAATCCCCATACGAAGGACCTTTCAATGACCCCTCAAGTTGAAAAATTATGCTTTCATTCCCGACATTCAACGACATGCTTCCATTCTTCACATCGATAATGGCTCCCGCCGTAGCAAGGAACGGCCTTCCCAAAATAATGGGGATGTTGTTATCTTCATCTATCTCCAAAATCACAAGGAATCAAAAACCGCCCCACTTGGACCAGGATGTCTTCCAATATTCCCAACGGTCTTCACACGGAACGGCCGGCCAATTGAAGGTTAATTGTTGTAGGAGCAAGATCGTCAAGGTTTAACTTCTTGCAAATCGAATAAGGCATGACGCTTACACTTGCTCCTAGATCACAAAGGGCATGGCCAATCCGCATATCACCAATGGTGCATGGAATAGAAAAACTTTCGGGGTCAGTTAATTTCTCCAGTGATTTGTTATCGATAATTGCACTACAATCCGCCGTCAAATGGATCGTAGATTTCTCTTGAATTCTCCTCTTACTCGTGAGAAGCTCCTTCAAATGCTTCCTGAAAGACGGAACTTCAGAAATGGCATCAAGAAATGGAATATTCACTTGAAGCTTCTTGAGCATCTCAATGAATTTTGAAAACTTTGCATCGGATTTTGGCTTTGCTAACCGATCGGGAAAAGGGACCGGTGGTAGCTTGGGCTTCTCAATAGTCTGGATTGGTTCTTCTTCCACCATTTTTCCTTTACCTTTCCTTAACTTCTCCATTTCCTCTCGTTCTTTACTAGACTCTCCCAATTCATCCTCATGTGCTCCCTCAACTTCCTCACCCAATACTAACTCACTTTCCCGCTTCTCCAACAAATCTTCCTCCTCCGAGACATCCACCACATCACCTTCTTTGTCACCCAAGACCTCCTCTTCCAACATTCTAGGTCCATCAATCTCCATGCCACTCCTCAATGTAATCGCATTAAGTTGCCCCTTCGGGTTAGGTTGGGATTGGCTAGGCAAAGATTGAATAGGTTGAGATTGTTGTGCCAATTGGGCCAATAGTAACTCGAGGTTCTTAATGCGAGTTTGGTCTTTTTCTCGGTCTAAGGCCATCTTTTCTTGAGATAAGGCTATCTTCTCTTGAGATAGGGCCAACTTTTGGACGGTTTGGTCAAGGTTTTCTTGTTGTGGTGGTTTGGGTGCTTGGGAAGATTGACCTTGGTGAGGATTTTGGTGGTGGTTTTTGTGGTACTGGCGGCGATTTTGATTTGGGAAACCGGGGAGTGGGTTTTGGTTTAGGGGAGCTTGTTGGTTGTATGCGTAATTCACACGAAGACGAATGGGGGTTTGATTGGTGTAGGAGAGGTTATTGTTGGGATAGATGGCTTGGACTTGCTCGGTTTGATACTCTTCACATCGCTTCGAAGAATGTGGCCCTCCACAAAAATCACATACCAAGACTCGGGCATCCGTAATAAGCATAGGTACTTCTTGGGCCACCTTTACTTGCCTCGTGGTTTCCTCCAAAGCTGCCTTTTGTTGCATCTCAAGAACGGCATTCATGAGAAATTTAATAGTAGGATTGCTTTCTAGAGGAGGACCATCTCTTGGACCACAGCCACCTCCCCAATGGGGAGAGTTTTGAGATAGCTCGTGAAGAAATACATTTGCTTCCTCCGACGTCTTCTTGAGGAACATGCCCCCCGAGGCATGAACGATGGATTCTCGCAAAGAGCTACTCAATCCGGAATAGAAGTGATGCAATAATAACCAATCCTCAAGATTATGGTGTGGACACCTCCAATGGAGACCTTTGAATCTCCCCCATGCTTCGAATAACGACTCATCGGGCTCTTGCTTGAAGCTCATGGTGGCTTGCCTCAACCGACACGTGTCATCATTGGGGAAAAACCTTTCAAGAAAGTCACGGCTAATGGCATCCCATGTTGAATATGTTCCGGGCGGACACGTGTTGAGCCATAATAATGCTTTCCCCTTCAAGGTAAGAGGGAAAAACTTCAGCTTCATGTATTCGGCGGAAACTCCATTCATTTGTGCGAAGCCGATGCGTTGCTCGAATCTGTTGATGTGGTCAATAGGATTTTCATGCTCTCCTCCATGGTACGGGGTGTTCTCAAATATCTCCAATAAATATGGCTTGAACTCGAATGATGCATTCGGTGGTAATTCTGGTAATGTGATGGGATCGCCTCCCGTACCCAACGATGGTAAGGAATATGATGCTAAGGTACAGGGTGGAACTTGCTCTCCTTCAGCCATTGGAATTTTGATCGTCTCTCGCTCCCTTTGTTGTCTAGCTCGTCTCGAACCGGCGTTAGCTTGTCGAATAATACTCTCCGGATTCGGGTTCGGTGGAGTTAAGGAGTTTGGCCTCGTCGATAGCGAGTCCGCATGCACAAAAGGAACAAAAAGAAGAATCAAATTTCCAGTAACCAAGGATAACAAAATCTCTAGCAGTGAAATGATCTTAAACAACCTAAAGACAAAGAGCTAAGTTAGGTGCGCTTGCTCCCTTTCAACGGCGCCATTTTGTTAGTCGAGTGGTTTGTAAGACCACGATTTTATCGTTCTTCCACAGGGAGCTAGGGGCCTTAGGTGCAACTAGTTGACTCTAGGTATGGTTTACGATCATGAAAGGGTGATAGAATTTAGGGTAAAAATGGCACAAACACACTATGTTCAGTCAAGAAGGTGAAACAATGGGTGTCAGAAGACTTTTGGGATGCAAACGGGAATGAGGAAATGGGCTTCACAACAAGAGAGTAACGAGAAAGGGAAATCAAATGGTAATTGTTAGAAGAAAACCCATCGGGCTTCCTCTTTCAAGGATAGTCCGGATTAACTTCCCCAAAATCCATCGACAGATCCGGGAAAGTTAATAGAACGGAATTTCCTAGTTAGTTTCTATTCGCATTCGCGAACTAGAACACTAACTATCCTAATTCCTACCTTCCAACAAGCATTGGATGTATTCGGGATGCTTTCGCACCCAAATACATCCTACTTGAGGGAAGGATAGGATTAGGAAGTTGATTTCCTAACTAGTTACTCACTAATATTGCTAACCCAAACCTAATCACCCATTCACACCCTTAATATCTCCCTAACCCATCAAGGTTCTAGCCACTAAACATCCTAACTATCATGATAATAACATCAACAACTTCATTCATGCTTGAAAGAGTAAACAAGATGGCAATAACCATTCAACAATACCAACAATATCAATAATAACTAAAAACAGAGATTATTAAATAAGCAATAAATTAGAGAGAGAAAGGTTAAGAAGTGCTCATTGATTGTGATGACAAGGGAGAAAACTTCAGAATAATAAAGCTCCAATGCTCCAAAGTTGAGAATAATCTTCAAAATTCCAATAATAATCAAGAGAATCCAATGCAAGAACCAATAATCTCAGCAAAGATCTTCCTTAATCCCTCTAATCTACGGCTTAAAATGTGATAAAGAGTGCTAAAGTATCATAAAAGATAGATAAAGTTGTTGTCTCCCTTCTCTTTAGCTAAATGACCTAAATACATTAAATAGTAATCAAGGTTGTTACTCAAAACTCATCATTTTACACAATCAGACAAAGCGGCGGCGGGGCCGTGGCGCGGTCGAGTGACCGTGGCCGCGGTCTGCGTAAGCGGCGATTTCTTCTCTTAACCGCATCACCGTGGCACGGTCCCCATGCACCGTGGTCACGGTGTAGCGATTAGTGACAACTTTTCGCTCCTTCGCTGCCGGTAGCTCTGGTCGAGGAGACCGTGGCCACGGTCTAGTTCGGCCAGCTTCTTCCTTGGGCAGGGTAGGATCCCACCGTGACCACGATCAAAGTGACCGTGACCACGGTCTATATCGGGTGCAAGGTCTCTTCCATTGGTCATGGCTCCATCATACTGTGGCTACGGTCAAGGTGGTCGTGGCCACGGTCTCTCTCGGCCACAGTTTCCTTCAAAATACTCTTCAGCCGTTGCTTCCGCTTCCGCTGCCTTTCGACATGACCGGCCCTTCTAATCCGTTGCCTTTGACACGACCAGGGCTCGGGGAATCTTAGGGAATCTCGGGATTCCCAAGATTGGTGCAAAATCGGCCCATTTAGAATCGTTTTGAGTGAAACCCTTCGGAAACTACAAAAGTAACTAAAACGCATTAAAAGTTATTAAAACAAACTACGAAACAAGTCAAAAGCCTAAGGATTTAGGCGGTATTTAGACACGAAATCGGGTCTAAACAGTCAGCGAGCTTCTCCGGGGATTTGTTGTCAATAATAGCACTATAATCGGCCGTCAAGTGGATAATAGTCTTCTCTTGAATTCTCTCTTGCTAATAAGAAGTTCCTTCAAGTGCTTTTTAAAGGATGGAACCGCGGAAATAGCATCTAGGAATGGGATATTCACTTGAAGTTTCTTGAGCATTTCTATGAACTTTAAAAATTTAGACTCCGACTTGGGCTAGGCTAACCTCTCGAGAAAAGGAACCGGCGGCAACTTCGGCTTCTCAATAGCTTGACTTAGTTCTTCTTCTATCATCACTCCTTTCCCTTTTCTTACTTTCTCCATCTCATCTCTTTCTTTCTCAATCAATTCTCTCTCAATACTAGATTCTTCTAACTCTTCCTCATGAACTCCCTCATTTCCCTTCACAAAAACAAACTCACTCTCCCTTTTCTCTATCAAATCCTCCTCATCCATGACATCCACCACATCACCTTCTTTTTCTCCCAAACCACCCTCCTCCACCATTTTAGGACCTTCAATCTCTCTACCACTCCTCAATGTGATTGCATTAAGTTGCCCCTTAGGGTTGGGTTGAGGTTGGCTAGGAAGGGATTGGATAGGCTTGGCTTGTTGCGCCATTTGAGCAAGTTGTAACTCAAGATTCTTAATGCGTGCTTGGTCTCTATCCTGAGTCAATGAGATCTTTTGTAAAATTTGCTCAATGGAAAATTCTTGTTGTGGTGGTTTGGATACTTGGGAAGATTGACCATGGTAAGGGTTTTGTTGATACGGACGACGGTTTTGATTTTGGAATCCGGGGGTGGGTTTTGGTTTTGCGGGACTTGTTAGTTATAGGCATAATTTCCGCGAGGACGAATTGGATTTTGAGTGGAATAGGAAAGGTTATTATTAGGATAAATTGCTTGAACTTGCTCGGATTGGCATTCACCATATTGTTGCAAAGGGTGTGGTCCTCCACAAAAATCACACACAACAACTCTGACATCCGGAATAAGCATCGGTACCTCTTGAGCTGCCTTTACTTGCCTTGTAGTCTCTTCTAAGGCCTTCTTCTGTTGCATCTCCAATATGGCATTCATAAGAAATTTAATTGTAGGGTTACTCTCTAAAGAAGCGCCTCCATCTCTTGGACCACGGCCACCTCCCCAATGTCGAGGGTTTTGAGATAACTCATGAAGAAACACGTTTGCCTCATCCGCCGTCTTCTTGAGAAACATGCCACCGGAGGCATGATCGATAGATTCTCGTAAAGAACTACATAATCCCGAGTAAAAATGGTGTAATAGTAGCCAATCTTCCAGATTGTGCTGAGGGCATCTCCGTCGGAGACCTTTGAACCTCCCCCATGCTTCGAATAAAGTCTTATCGGACTCTTGTTGAAAACTCATAATGGCTTGCCTCAAACGACACGTCTCATCATTGGGAAAAACCTTTGAAGAAAATCACGACTGAGGGCGTCCCATGAAGAATAAGTACCCGGCGGACAAGTGTTGAGCCACAATAGTGCCTTTCCCTTCAAGGTGAGAGGAAAAAACTTCAACTTCATATATTCAGCGGAAACTCCGTTCATTTGCACGAAACCGATACGTTGCTCGAACCTATTGATGTGATCGATGGGATTTTCATGTTGACCTCCATGGTCTGGAGTATTCTCGAATATCTCATGCAAATATGGTTTAAATTCGAATGATGCGTTTGGTGGTAATGTAGGTAATACTATGGGGTCGCCTCCTGTACCTGATGATGGTAATGAATGTGAAGCCAAGGTACGAGGTGGATTTTGACCTCCATCAGCCATTGGAATTTTACCTCTCTCTTGCTCCCTTTGCTGCTTTTCTCGTCTCGAGCTAGCGTTTGTCTTGCGAATAATACTTTCCGAATTCGAAATCAGTGGAGTTTTAGGCGTTCAGCCACGTCGAGATCGAGTCTGCATGCACAAAAAAGAACAAATAGAAAAATCAAATTCTTAACAACTAAGCATACCAAATCTCTAGCAAAGGAAATGATTTTAAACAAACTAAAGACAAAGAGCTAAGCTAGGTGCGCTTGCTCCCCGGCAACAGCACCATTTTGTGTAACGTGGTTTTTGCACCCCGGTTTTTGTATCGTTCTTTCTCGAGGAGCTAGGGGCCTTGGCTAGGACAATCTGACATTAGGTAAGGTTTAAGGATCACTAGACAATAAGAGGTTTTTCAGGTAAAGGACAGCACAAATTGAACGCAAACACGGCTAAGGTTCGGTCAAGAAGGAAACAATGGGTGTCGGGAGATTTCGGGATGCAAACGGTAATTAGGACGAGGGTTTCGCAATTAGGAAGCAACAAATCAGTAGAATCAAGTGACAATCCCATTAGAATAACCCACCGTATTTCCTTTTTCAAGGATAATCCGGATTAACTTCCTACAAGCCCACCACGGGCCCGGAGGGTTAAAGAAACGGGACTCTCTAGTTAACCTCTTTCCACTTCCGTGGGCGAGCGTTAAGTATCCCAATTCCCACCTTCCAACACAAGTGTTGGATGTATTCAAGAGCCTTCGATCTCGAATACATCCCACTTGAGGGAAGGATAGGATTGGGAAATTGATTCCACTACGAATTACCTCCTAAAATTGCTAACCCAATCCAAATCAACCATTCACATCCTTAGTTTCTCCCTAACCCATAAGGGTTCTAGCCTTTAATCATCTTAATTAACATGCTAACAACAATGATAAGTTCATCATTCATGCTTAAAACAGAGAATCTAGATAATCAAGCAACAATCAAGTAACAACAAACACCAAGCAATCTAATAACAAAAATAGAGATTAAAACGTAAATAGATGAATTAAAGAGAGTAAGGGTTGAGAAAGGCTCATTAGTTGATGCCAATGGAAGAACGATCAAGAGTAATAAGAATCCAAGCTCCAAAATAAGATAAATCTTCAGAACTTCAATAGAATTCCAATAAAATCTAGTGCAAATGCAATAAACCAACTGTAATCACTCACTAATCACTAAGAAATCACACTAATCTCACTCTAATTAAAAGCTAAAATGTTGATATTACAATAGATAGCTGCCTCCTCACTCTAATCGTTCAAGAGGTAATATATACAACTCCAGGTAATTACTCAAAACGCAGCACTTCGTATAACAAATTTTTTGAACCCGCAGGGGACTGCAGGTGCGATCCTCTGAAACACAGGCGATTTTCAGTCTTCTCCCTTCCCATAACCGCAGGTCCGGTCTGTGGGACAGCAGGTGCGGTACCTCTCGGGTGACTTTGTTTCCAGCCCAAGTCTAAGCAGCCACCGCAGTTGCTGTCTACTGGACCGCAGCTGTGGTCCTTCTCGGCTGACTGGAATTTCCTTCTTTGCTTCGCCTTTGACCTGGTCAAGACCCGGGAAACCTCGGGATTCCCAAAATAGCTCTAAAATGGCTCTTTTTACCACGTTTTGAGTAAAAACTCCAAAATCTACAAAATAACCAAAAACATATTAAAAGTTATGAAATTAAAACACGAAATGAGTGAAAAGCCTAAGAATTAAGGCGCTATTTAGACAAAAAATTGGGTCTAAACACAGACCTGTCGCGGGCGTGACAGTGTTCTGGGCAGCTTTTCCCTCCCAACTTCAAACGCACATAACTTCTTCATCGGAACTCTGTTTTAGGCCCGTAAGATATCGATGGAAAGCTCTCGGTGTGTCCTTTAAGCTCCCAATATTTGGAACCCATCAGAGTTGTATTGAAGGAATTATGACCCAAAGAATGAATGCGCGTCCATTCCAACAACCTACGTTGACCCGTTTACGCTTATTCTTGCCGAAGGACTTTGAACCCTTTTAATGGCCCGAAGTAGGTCCCGATGTGAACCCATAGCTCCACTCCCATGGTTCGGGGTTCCATTTGAAGTGGATGCCACACCCGATGCCGATCAAACCACACCTCCAGGGTCCTGGGTCCACCTTGAAATGCACTCCACACCCGACCTTTTGAAATGCACTCTCCACACCCGATCTTTAGATGGGGTAAGGATAGACTTGGAAACCATGGATCTCGAGGCTCGGGTCCCAGCCCAGTACGCTTCAGTAATCCTTGATGAGCTCCAACCATCTTCGTTGTCTTAGGTTCAACTCTTTCTAAGTTAAAATGTACTTGAGACTCTGATGATCTGTATAAACCTGGGTGGAAACACCATATTAATAATGCCTCCTGATCTTTAGAGCAAAAACTACTGCGGCTAACTCTAAATCATGAGGAGGGTAATTCAACTCGTAAGTCTTTAATTGCCGAGAAACGTAAGCTATGACCTTGTCACCTTCCATCAAGACACATCCTAACCCTCGTTTGGACGCGTCGCTATATACGACGTATTCTTTCCCTTCTACTGGCAAGATCAAGATTGGTGCCGATGTGAGTCTCATTTTGAGTTCTTGAAGTGCTTGCTCACACTTTTCTGACCATTCAAACTCGGTAGTCTTTCTCCACAAACTCGTCAACAGCAAAGCAATCTTAGAAAATCTTTTATGAAACACCTGTAATAGCCTGCCATACCTAGAAAGCTTCTTACTTCGGTAATGGTGGTGGTTCTAGCCCAGTTCATTACTGCTTCAACCTTCTGCGGATCGACTTGATCCCTTCTTTGGTCACTATATGCCCCTAAAAAGGCTACTTCTTCCAGTCAAAATTCACACTTCTTCAACTTAGCATATAATTGCGGTTCTCTTAAGGTTTGCAACACTATTCTCAAATGTTGTTCATGCTCTTCTCGAGTATTTGAGTAAATCCAAATATCACCAATGAAGACCACCACAAACTTATCCAGATAGGGTCTAAGAATTCTATTCATAAGATTTATAAAATTGTCGATGCATTGTTAAGCCCAAAAGGCGTCACAATAAACTCGTAGTGCCCATAACGGGTCCTAAAAGCTGTCTTGGGTATATCTTCCGGCCTTATCCCCAACTTGTGATATCCAGACCTTAGATCAATCTTGGAAAACACGCCTGCCTCATGCAACTAGTCAAATAAGTCATCAATACGGGGAAACGGATACTTGTTCTTGATAGTAACCTTGTTTAACTCTCGGTAATACACAGCCTCAGACTTCCATCCTTTTCCTTAACGAACAAAACTGGCGCTTCCCAAGGAGACACACTTGGCCTAATAAACCCTAACTGCATCAACTCATCCAGTTGGGTCATGAGCTCTTTCAATTCAGCAGGTGTCATTCAATAAGGTGCCTTTGATATTGATTGCGTACCTGGTACTAGCTCTATTTCAAAATCGATTGCGCTCCTCGGGGGTAGGCTAGTTAACTCTTCGAAAAAAAAACATCTAGAAAATCCCTTACCACGAGAATATCTTCGATTTTCAGCTCCTTTGGCTTATGAGCCTTCTTGCCTTCATCAAAGAGACAATCTTATAATTGAGCCTTCCTGATTCACCCTTGAAATGAACTTTACCTCCTAACTGACTTTTCAGAACAACCGTCCCTTCATCGCATTTTATCTTGGCTCCATGCTTGGCTAACCAATCCTTGCCGAAGATAACATCAAACTCAGCTATATCTATGGCAATAAGGTCTACTGGTAAGATTTCTTCAGATATTTTGAGCAGCACATTCAAGAGTGCCCTTTCACATGCTATAACTTGACCATTTGATAGTCGTATTTGACACGCTAATTCCTTTTCATGATTCTATAAGCCTAGCTCAGAACTAACACGCGCAGGAATAAACAAATGCGATGCACCAGAATCAAATAAAGCATAAACAGATCTTACATTTATTAACAGAGTTCCAGTGACTCCAATACCCAAAGTGGTCGCTTCCTTAACCAAATAGAAGGTCCCATGGTTACTCATTTCCCCTTCGGTACCTCAAGGATCTCAATATCTTTTCCATTCGTCGGATCCAATCTTCTAATTCCACAAGGTTAAACTCTCCTGCATATGTTCTAGGGTTCCTCTTGGCTACTCTATCAGCATGGTCATCATTCTTAACAATATTACTTCCTTCCACACTGGGATTTGGAATCCTCTGTAAAAGTTCCCATGTCACTTGTCTAAAACTAGGGATGGTAGGGGTTAGGTGGGGGCATCATGTTCGCTGAGGACCAACACAGGGTTGACCTGGGGAGCCCCTTGGGATCCCTGCAGCTGAAAGTTCTGCCCTTGGGAATCGACAGTTTCTTCTCCATGTTAGAAGGGTGATCGTTGTTAGATACGTACGACCTGCTATATTAAAACCATAAAAATTTAGTTTAAAACTCAATCATTCCACCTCCTTTACACTTTATGCATTAAAGAAGATAAAACTCAAGTAATCCTTACGTAACCATACCCCGTGTCCGTTGTTATCCCCACATAATTTAATCACAGTCCTGTTTAGTCCCGATTGTGCATGATTTTTCCCACTAATTTATGACTTTTTGCTTGTTTTTAATAATTAAATTAGGCTTTTCATTATGTTTTTAGTAAATTTGCAATTTTATTAGGTTTTATGTCTTTTTATCAATTTTAGTTATTTTTAGTATTAAAATGAATCAAATTGAAAATGAAAATAAAAACCTAATTACTAATCCCAAATTCAGCCCAAAGTCCCCCTCTTTTCTTCCCCCTTGCTCAGCCCAATCACATTCCCCAGCCCAACTCTCCTTCACCTAACACCCTGAAACCCTAACCCGCTTACCCTCACCCGCCAAACCCGCCCCATTTCCCCTGATTTCCATCACAGCCGAATACAACTACTCCCCAAAACCCTAATTCCCGCTTTCCTCTCATTCTTCCTCCTCGCATCTCTTCGTCCCCATTCTTTCTTACCTTCTCTGCTACAACCAAACAAACCCCGAAGCTCTCACTCCATAACCAACCACCAGAACTCCATCTCTCCATCTCATCTCCTTCTCTCTTCTCGTCTCTTCTCTTTCATCTCTTCTTTCTTCTCTTATTTGCTCCATTATCTCGTGATAATTCAATCTCACTCATTTTCTCTCAATTGCAGATTCGGTTAGGAGAAGAACTTCGCAGCACGCATCCAACACCATCATCATCATCTTTGCTCTAATCGTTAGAATACATCTCACTCGTCCATCTTCAAGAGGAATCGAAGGGTGGAGCTTGAAGGGAAGGTTTCGAATTCGGCTATAAAAGGGAGAAGAGGCCATTCGAGATTTTCATGGTTGGTTTTGGCCTCCATCCTTAGGGTTAGTCTTAGATTAGGGTTTTATTTGCTATTAGATTTAGGTTTGTTTGCAATCAATCTTGGGGTTCGAATTCACTGTTTCGATACCCTAGGATTTGCTGTTGGATGTAATGTTGCGAATTTTTTGGGAATGTTGATGAATTTCGTTGTTGGTATTTTGATCCGATTTGAATCTGGGTATTGAGATGTTCTGGGTATTGCAATTTTTCGGTTTAAATGAATTCGGTTTTTGATTTGATTTCGTTTGAATCTGAGTTTTGGTTGAATGTTGTGTCGATTTTTGAATCTGGGTTTTTGGTTCGATTGTTGATTTCGTTTGAATGATGAGTTGAATATGAGTTTTGATTCTGGGTTGTTCTTTCCGTCTCGATCTCTTTCTCTCTTTCTCGGTTTTTCCCTTTTCTTCTTCTTCCCCTTTTGTTCTCGGTTTAGGCAGTAGAGCTCTCTTTTTAAGTTTTATTAGGTCGGGTTGTTAGTGTTTTGAGTTTTATTAAGGTTTTGGTCAGGGTTTCTTAGGGTTTAGGTCAGTCCTGTCCAGGGTTGTTAGGGTCAGTAGGGTATCTTAGGTTCTTTTAGGGTTTTCTATTAGGTTATTAGGGTTCTGTTTGGGTTGTTTAGGGTTTAAGTTCGATTAGCGGTAGGGTTTGTTTTGTTTTGGTTTGGTTCTATCCGGATTCTGTTTGTGTTTCTGGTCAGTTTTTAGGGTTCTTTTAGGTTAGTGTGTTTAGTCATTGTTAGGGTCTAGTTCTGTTAGGGTTTGGTTTGGTTAGGGTTTGTGTTCTGTTTTGGTTCAGTCTTGGTTAGGGTTTTTGTCATGTCTTTAGGTTTTAGGTTTTAGTTGGTTTTAGTTTGTTCTTTAATATGATTAGAGGCTAGGTTTCTTTAGGGTTAAGGGAGTGATTAAGGCTCCATTGGATGATTAGTTATAGGGGTTAGTGAATTAGGGGGTAATTAGTGGGAAAATCTACTCCCACCTTAGTCCTTCCTTCAAGTGGGGTGAATTAGGGATTGGAAGCTCTCTAATTTACTAATCACTTGTCAATGGAAGGCTAAGGACGGGATAGTTAGTCACTCTCTCATGAAAGTGAGATAGAGGCTAATTAGGGAATCTTGTTCGATTAACCCCCGGGATCCATGGTGGATTTTGGGGAAGTTAATCTGGATTACCTTCGAAAGAGGGAATCCCGTCGCCATTTTTCTAACAAGATTCTCATATGATTTATCCTATGTTTTTGCCTCCTATCCACAAAACTCACATAACTATGAATCTTTGGATGCCTAAAGCTCCCCGAAACCCTTTTCTTCCTTTGTGGTTTTACTTGTGTTTCCTTATTTGCTTGAAAACCTCCTCTCATGATGATGAACCCCCAACCTAGTAGGTGAGAATTTGGAATAGACTTTTAGGTTTAGAACCCCAACTCCCTGAGAGAGAACGACAAAACTGGGGTTACAAAACCACGTTACAAGTCCACGTTCCCAAAACTTATTAATCCTCCTCTTGTATCCATGGTTAACTTGAACATTTAGTGCATACATAATTTGCCTTCAAGTCGGTAAACATAAACATACTTCCTCTTTCTCACTTCTTAAAACATCAAGTTTTAAACACATGCAGCCTTGAGACGTTAGACGCTAACTCCCAACCATAATATATGAAAGCCAAATTTGTTCTCAAAACATAAACCACAATACGCATGAAAATCAAAAGATAATTGTTCCATGATTACACCATTGTTCTCAACATAATACGCAACAACATGCTACTTCTCATTCTTCCTCCCTTCTTCTTGCTCATACAGAACCTAAACTTCCCTAAGAAAGGATATGGTCGTCATCATCATCATCATCACCTTCATTGTCCTTAGTACCTGTTGGAAATATTTCAAGAGTATAAGACAATTATATAACCTAAATGATAAAGTATATCAAGTATAAGGATCATATATAAGTGAAACAATAAGAATATGATCAACACGGGTGAAACAGGAAGCAACACGGGTCGTGTTGTCTTCCAGAGAGCAAGGAAAACTTTCCTGAGCTCAACACGGGTCGTGTTGGAACAACACAGGTCGTGTTGCACCCAACACGGACCGTGTTGATCCAACACGGGTCGTGTTGAATGCCAGGATTATTTTAAATGCTAACGGCTATATGATTTTGTGTAATTAGTATTTGATATTATAATTAAGCCCGATTATAATGATATTCCAACAGCTATATGACTTGACTTGGTGAAAGTCATATTAAGATTGTGATCCTCCATTAAAGTCTCTTTATTGTCCTTTGACTAGGGCATCCTAAGTGGGTTGGTATTCTCCTATAAATAGGAGACATCCTAGGCTATTTGAGACACACCATTCTAAGCAATCACATCTTCACTCTTGTCTAGACTGCAGCTATAGTTGAGTGATTCAAGAGAGAAACTATTACTCTTGAGTGTTACAAGTGCTAAGTTTTATCCCTTTGAACATTTACGGTATCGTAAATAGTTCTTAAGGAAAGTGAGTATTAAGCCACAACTCTTAGCATTATCCAAGCGAGTTTCCATTGTTTTATATATCGTTACTCCTTTTCCTCCAACAATCTTAAGAACTATTTAGGAATGGCCTCGCTACGTGATATGTCTAGCAATTTCCAAAAGCTAGAGCGCTTTGAAGGAGTGGATTTCCGGCATTGGCAAAGCAAGATGCATTTCTTGCTAACGACTCTCAATGTAGCATATGTGCTTAACATTGAGATTTCTCCCAAGGTGGTTCAAGAACCTTCGGCCGAGAAGGTGACAACCGAGGAGACTCCAAAAGAAGATGCAATCGTCAAGATTTCCATGGGAGATGGAAGTAAGGATCAAGTAAAAGACAAGGTGTCCGGAGAAGATGCGGAGGCTACTCGGCAAAGGCTCAAGATGGAGAATGACGACTACATTTGTAGAGGATGCATTCTCAACGGGATGAGCGACACCCTCTTCGATGTCTATCAACATGTGGAGACGGCAAAGAAGCTTTGGGAGATGCTTGAAGCTAAGTACATGTCGGAAGATGCGTCAAGTAAGAACTTTCTTGTTAGTCAATTCATGGAATTTAAGATGGATGATAATAGGAAAATTCTAGACCAATTCCATGAAATTCAACGTATTTTAAGTAAATTCAAGCAACACAATTTGAACATGGATGAAACCATAATCGTATCCTCTATTATTGACAAGCTACCTTCCTCTTGGAATGAAACAAAAAGGGCTCTCATGCACCGGAAAGAGGCTATGTCTCTTGAAGGTTTGGCTAACCATCTTCGGATTGAAGAGGAGTTATGCCTACAAGATGGTACCAAAGAGCAATCTAAGGTCCATATGGTGTAAGAGAATAAGGGAAACAAGAATAAGAACAAGAGTCATAACAAAACTAGCAAGGGAATTCAAAAGCCTAAGCAAGTTTGTTAGGAATGTGGCAAACCGGGGCACACAAAGAGAGAGTGTTACCAATAGAAAAAGAAGCATGGTCTTTTGAACAAAGATACATCTAAGGGTAAGAGTAAGGAGAAGGAACCCAATTCCTTCGTGGCCATGATTAAGGATCATATTAACATGGTATCCATTGGTTGTAATGATTGGTATATAGACTCGGGTGCGTCAAGGCATGTTTGCATTGACAAGAGTTTATTCAAGTCTCTCAAACCGGCGGATGATCGTGTGGAACTCTACATGAGCAATAACCATCCGGTCAAAGTTGAAGGCATTGGGCAAGTGGAACTTGTTTTCACTTCCGGTAAATCTTTGCTTTTAAATGATGTGTATTTAGCTCCGGAAGTATGTAAGAATCTTGTATCCGGTTATCTCCTTAGCAAGTTTGGTTTTATGCAAGTTTATGATGGAGATAATTATGTACTTTCCAAGGGTGGGACTTTTGTAGGGAAGGGATATGCTTATGGGGAGATGTTTAAGTTGAATGCGAAAAGTAATAAAGATGGCATGATTTCCGCTTATATGCATGTGTCTACTTTGAATAAGTCTTTTCTATGGCATGCTAGATTAGGACATGTGAACTTTACAAAGTTGAAAGAAATGTCTAATCTTGATTTGATTCCTAAGTTGAATGATGACATAGAAAAGTGTAAGACATGCATGCTAAATAAAATCACCAAAAGTTCATTCTCAAGTATAAATAGAACTTCTAAATTGCTTGAGTTAATTCATAGTGATTTAGGAGATTTTCATAGTACACCTTCAATTGGTGGTAAGAAGTATTATGTGACATTCATTGATGATTATTCTAGATATTGGCAAGTTTATCTTTTAAGTTCTAAAGATGAAACACTTGAAAAGTTTAGAGTTTACAAAACTAGAAGTGAACTTCAAAGTGAGACCTTGATTAAAACTTTAAGATCCGATAGGGGAGGGGAATATTATGATCCAAAGTTTTTCCAAGAAACGGGCATTGTTCATGAAACAACCGCCCCGTATACACCACAACAAAATGGGGTTGCGGAAAGGAAAAATAGAACTTTAAAAGAAATGGTGAATTCTATGTTGTGAAACTCCGGTTTAAGTAATGGATTTTGGGGTGAAGCCATGTTAACGGCTTGTTATATTTTGAATAGAGTTCCATTCAAAGGAAATTCTAGTACCCCATATGAGTTATGGAACAAAAGAAAGCCAAGTCTTAAGTATTTTAAGATTTGGGGTTGTAGGGCTATTGTAAGAGTCCCGGAACCTAAGAAAAGGAAATTAGGTGAAAGAGGAATTGAGTGCATCTTTATAGGCTATGATCAAGATAACAAAGCTTATAGGTTTTTGGTGGTTTAGCCAAATGAGTACATTTCAGTGAATACCGTAATGGAATCAATAGATGCAATTTTTGATGAGACTAGGTTCTCTTCAATTCTTAGACCGAAAGAAATAACTCAAGATATTGTTCCTCTAATTGAGCCTCAAGATGAAAATCATGAGGGTATATCCATACAAGATGTTCTTCCAACTCATGAGGTTATTCATGATGAAGATGATGAAAGTATTGAGTTAAGAAGGAGTAAAAGATCAAGGAAACCAAAAGACTTTGGTTCGGACTTCTATGTTTATTTAGTAGAAGGTTCAAGGGACTCAATTGAAAGTGAGACCCTATGTATGTACAACATAGATATGGATCCTAAAACTTTTAAAGAAGCTATGCAATCTCATGATGCTTCTTTGTGGAAAGAAGCGGTACAAGATGAGATTGATTCAATAATGGAAAACAATGTTTGGATATTGGTTGACCTACCTCCGGGAAGTAAACCAATTACCTCTAAGTGGATCTCTAAAAGGAAAAGGAAAGTAGATGGTACCGTTGAGAGGTATAAAGCTCGTTTGGTTGTAAGGGGCTTTACTCAAAAGTATGGTATTGACTACTTTGATACATATGCACCGGTGGCTAGGATAGCTTCAATATGTGTATTGTTAGCTTCAGCTACTATCCATAAGCTAGTTATCCATCAAATGGATGTCAAAACGGCATTCTTAAATGGAGAACTAGAAGAGGAAGTGTATATGGAACAAACCGAAGGGTTTGTTGTTGAAGGTCAAGAAAAGAAAGTTTGTAAACTCATAAGGTCATTATATGGACTTAAGCAAGCATCTAAGCAATGGCATCAAAAATTTGATGAAGTAGTGCTTTCAAGTGGTTATAAGATCAATGAATCGGATAAGTGCATATACTCTATGTTTGAGAATGGAAAGGGGGTGATTATATGCCTATACGTTGATGACATGTTGATCTTTGGGATCGACATGGAACAAGTTAATAAGACCAAAGAATTTCTATCCTCGAAGTTCTCTATGAAGGACATGGGTGAAGCGGATGTAATTCTTGGTATTAAGATCATTAGAAATAATGATAAGAAAAGTTTATCTCATGAGCACTACATTGAGAAAATATTGAACAAGTTTGGAGGTGATAAGGTGTATCCGGCAATGACACCTTATGATCTAAGTAAGAAACTAGAGAAAAATTTGGGTTCTCCGGTTAATCAACTTGAGTATGCTAAGTTGATTGGAAGTCTCATGTATGCTATGACAAGTACAAGGCCAGATATTGCCTATGCAATTGACATGTTAAGTGGGTTTACAAGTAATCCGAGTAATATGCATTGGTTTGTAATTCGGAGAGAATTAAGATATTTAGCTGGTACTAAAAGTTACCAACTCACATATAAAGGAGATCCTTCGATATTAGAAGGATACTCGGACGCGAGTTGGATTAATAAAGGAGATTTCTCCTCTACCAGTGGATGGGTGTTCCTTTTAGGAGGTGGAGCAGTTTCTTGGGGATCTATGAAACAAGCTAACATAGCGGACTCCACTATATCTTCGGAATTAGTAGCTTTGTATGCTGCTTGTAAGGAAGCGGAATGGTTAAGGAACTTATTGTTGGAAATACCAGTTTGGTATAAGCCAATGGCTCCAATCACAATCCATTGTGATAGTAAAACTACTCTTGATGTTGTATATAGTCATGTCTATAATGGCAAGTCAAGGAATATTGGTTTAAGACATGCTTACATACATCAACTTATAAGAGATGGAGTAGTGACTTCAAGATATATCAAGTCAAAGGAAAATTTAGCCGATCCTTTAACCAAAGGGTTGTCTAGAGATTTATTAACTTCATAATACACGAGGAAACACAGTTCTCTGGTTTTACTAACATTGCCTAAGAGTCTGGCATTTCGAAGTTGGCCATCTCACTTATCATATAACAATTTACAAATTGATAAAATAAAACAAACATTCTGTTGGCATAAACTTGCATCGTAAACTTGCTCGGACGAAACCCCTTACTATATCAAGTCTTAAACAACTTCATGTACCATAATTGACCTCACACTTATAACATCACATCAACTTATAACTTAACATTTCTCATAAACATGCATAACATCATCATTTACAAAACCTTGTTAAACTTGTGGACTTGTAACAAATCTTAAACTTAAAAATTCAATTTAAACCCAATTTTCCCTATATCCATGCATACCTCTTTGTTCCCTAGGTCTTTTCATACCACCATGCACATACTTGGACCTTTTTCGTACCCCAATTTCATTGTTCATCTTAGAACAAGACTCAAACATTTTTGTTAGTACCTTATGTACTTAATTTCTAGAGGATCATGTGCATAGAGACTCTTATCCTATCCTTTATATAGCTTGATTACCTCTAACTTTATCATATACTTTTCCTCAATGCCTAAAGATATCCCAAAGGTGTTTCTTCCAATTTGTTTTGTTCTTATACCACAACTGTAACACCCCCAGGTTACTAACCACAAGATTAAGCTAATAATTCACCTAACCCAATGATTAGCACCGGATAAACACCTGAGAGAATTACCGCCGTCCACGGAGGTGGACAAGGCTAAGACTAAACCCAACAAAAGCAATCAACCATAGACCAACTCCAATCATGCATCATCAGCCTAACTTAACTTAAACCACCTCAAAACAACATAAAACAGCCCAAGGGAAATTATACAAGCCATTAAATCACATTTTTTTTTAAATCCTTCATGGAGAGCCTCTAACCACCTTCAGACTCCTTAAGATGCTCTAGAGTTTCGTCCTCCTGGGGCTTTTCAGTTCTCCTTTGCCGACATTTCTAAAATGAAAACATAAAACTTCGAAATGTGAGTTAAACTCAGTACGTATACCACTAACATGTAAGAATCTTTTCGTAATTAGTTGTAGTTATTTAGCGCAGTTCCAAAATCATTAAAAATAACGTAATAACAGTTTAACAATAAGAGTAGCATAACTTACATAGCTTGACCATAACTTAACCTGAACATGAAGAGATATAACTGAACCTGTACTTAAATCACAACTTAAATGAAAATACTTATGAGTTCTTCCTTTTAAAAGTAACTGAATAATCATAAACTTGTTTGAAATCAACATAGATCATGCCTGAACTGACATAGACACACACATGAAACCTTTCCAAAAACATGGCTTTAAACTTCCATAAAACAAAATTTATACCTTGGTAAGTAACTGTAACAGTTTTACTTTGATCCCAGTAATTTGGAAAACTTAAGGTACATAAAACTTGGTAAATCATACTTCCTAACACGTGACACAAACCGTACTTGGAACACATGGCTTAGGAAGTGACAAGAAATTACGTCATAAAACTTGAATTAAAACGTATACCCAACACATAGCATAAACTGTTACTTCAAACCAATCATAAAGTGTGACTTATAACATGTTGTAAAATATACTTAAAAACCGTAAACAAGTCCTATAAGACTCAAACCCTTAACTTAAATCCTTGAAGTACTTAGTTACTTAAAACTTAGATGTCGTATTATTATCCTCAAGGTCCCCTACTTGCAATCATCAGCTAAGCCTCCGTATTAGTATACCCGGACCGATCGAAACATCCGGATGGTGGATAATTTTCTTACACTGGCCAGGTTTCCATGTTGTGCAACTAAGGCACCTCAGTTATATTTTCCTTGGGTGCACTGAGGCACGTATATAATTAACTTGGGGTGCACAAAGGCACATAAGCATGTTTTTCCTTGGTGTGCCCTAAGGCACCATAAACGTGGTGTGCACTAAGGCACCATAAACATAGGCGGTGCCTTTATTAATTTCTAAAATTTGAAAACTTAAACCTTGATATCTTGACCTTGGATTCTTAATAAAACTAGTTCCTTAAACTAACCTTCTCCAATCATAACTTAAAGATATAATCTTATAATCTTCTTGAATAACCAGGGAATTTATTCATGAAACGACTCAACCAACCAAAGCATAGAATTATCGTAAAAGTTTCTAACATAAAGGGTACGCCACATATATACTTAGAAATAACCGTGAGATTATCCTGACAAATCGACCTGAATTACTTAAAAATCCATGAGAACATGCATATATTTTGAACATAACACAAATCGACCTGAATTACATATAAACATGGATAATATAAAATAAATTTAGAACTTAACATAATTCATTCATGCTATTATTCATAAAAGGTCAGGCAATATACGTACGTGAAGACTTAAGAACACGTACGGAATGTGCAGGGACTTGAACAGTGGTGCAACGATCCCTTGGAGGGACTTTACAAGAAACGAAAATCATAAATTAGGACCTAAGTTAGGTGGTAGCATGGGAGAATAACTTAGTAAATTTTCTAAGAATAATAATAATAACCTCGATTTCTAAGGCGTAGTTGTAAGGTCATATCTTATCCCACAAATATCGAATCATGGCATAAAAGGACTTTTCAGAAAGCTTAGAATATACACTCTAACTTTGTAGTTGACCACGAAAGCTAGAAACATGACTAAGGAGGGTAAAAACTAACATCTTTGCAAGCTGCCCCGAATAAAAACCATTGAAACTTCAATTATTCGAAAAATTGTAACTCGAGCTCTACTTATCGGTTCGGAACGGGTAAGCTGTCTATGGAAAGCTCGTAATATATACTTCAACTTTTATTTTAACCCCAAGTTGATTTGAGCATGGAAAAGGGTTAATTTCAGCCCAGAACAGAAGCAGTCACAAGCATTTCCCAGAAAACTCAAACTTTTGCCTCTCACATAAAAGCCCATAACTCTCTCCCCCGGTATCCTATGAACGTACACCATACCTTTCTGGAAGGACCGGAATGTCCCCTACAACTTTCATTTAGACCACCAATTGATTTGGACATGGTAAAGGGTCGGAATTTAGCTATGAACATCATATCATGAAACTGATTTTCTGGGTATCTCATATTATTGCCCAATATTCGAAGACTCATAACTTTCATTCCCGACATCCGATAGTTACAAACGTTACCATTCTAAAAAGGGAAATTGGACGGTAATATACCGACCTTTAGGGATGTTGAATAGCAATATACCGACCTTCACTTTTGGACAGTAATATCACTGAACTTTATAGTTTGGTGACATTAATGTACTTTCAAGGATTTTCTGAGCGGCGAACCGATTGACGGTCTGAGGTGGCGGACGTGCAAAACAAACCGGTGCCATTTTTAGGTATTTTTAGGGGTGTCGAGTGTTTGTATTTGGTATTTTTAGGATTAGGGGCTTTGTTTTGTTGTTAATTTTTATGGTGTAAATCCTTGAAGGTACATTAATATCACCAAACTATAAAGGTCTGTGATATTACTGTCCAAAAGTGAAGGTCGGTATATTGCTATTCAATACCCCTAAAGGTCGGTATATTACCGTCCAATTTCCCTTCTAAAAAGCTTAAAGAATGATCTAAACCTTTTATGTTGAACATTTGGATCAAAAGGGTCTCTAAATAGACGAACAACATGCATTTAGGTACTGACCTCAGAACACGTAGATAATTGCAACACTTTACGGTCTTTGTCATAACTCAAGTTATACACATCGAAATCCCGAGATTCAAAAACCTAGTGTTAGCTAACACTTTACTCTACCTATTTATGCCATAAAATAGCTTAAAATCATATTCCTCATTTTCTGGAAGATCCATTTACCAACCAGATTGCAAAACACTCAATAAAAACCACTTGCATGCTTGATTAATCTCATGACTTAACTCAAGCACTTCTAAAATCCTATCCTTCCATCACCAATAACAACTTCCAGAACTAATGACATGAAAAAAACCTTCATCCTTGGTCACATCTTACACATGCAAAGCCCAATTCCATACATATCATGCTCCTAGACATTATACTTGACAATTTCAACATGAAAAGTCACAAAGATCATCTTTTTGCTAATATAAATCTCATTTTAAACACATGCATTTGTATTTAATCAATAAACTCACTCTTTCATAAAGGATTAAACATCCTAAACCACATGCATGCCATAATCCATCACCATCCATACTCATTTAATCATAAAAACACAAGGTTATCACAAACTTACCCAAACTCCACTTGATTTTCTTAGCTCCTAGAAATCTCCACTTGAAGACCTTAAGATTCTTGATTTATTTCTGGAAAAACATGATAATAACAAGAGGAAAAAACTTAGAATATCACTTGAATCATCCTTTAAAAGAAAGGAGAGAGATGGAAGGATTACCACTTGAGAATGGGAGGAAGAAGAAGAGATGAGATGATGGTGGTGTGGTGGTGCGACAGTGGCTGGAAAAGTGGCCGAAAAACGGCCGGCGACGGCTGGCTGGTGGCGGTACTTGGCCCAACAACCAAAAAAAAATTCTATCAATTTTATTTCCTCCTCATTTACACATATCTCCCAAATTCCTAATTTACCAAAATTATTAAACCATAAAAATTACTATCGGAAATCCAAATAAATATATCCAACACCTTCATAATATTCCTCATATTTATAACCTTAAATTAATTCGAATAAAAAAGGATCTGATACATCGATCTCGGTAAAAGAATTTATGTACGATCAGAATCACCGTAAAAATTATCGGTAGAGATTCATCAAGAAAAGAAATATTAAACTTATTCATGGATGATCGTTGCACTGTTCAAGTCCTGCAAAACACACACTTGGTTAGGGAAACAAAATTTTGGAACACGCGCTTTAATTATTCGTGATTTATTATTAATCATGATCAATTAAACTAATTAATACATATTAAGGGTGGGATTTTCTTCGGGTTATTACACCTAGATATCTCCAGTTCACTTCACTTTGCTTACCTTAATTTAACGGACACACTTGAGCTCACTAAAATGACGTCGTCTAGATCGTTCCTATAATTAGAATAATTTCTATAATCAATAACGTACTCTCAAAGTAAGTACTCACTACCTTCTACCTAAACCCTACCCTAGGAACACCATAGGGTTCCCATCATTTATAAATCAACATCTTGAACTACACAACACATCTTCCACATAACACACATTAAAAAAATTCACAACATATTTCATACATTCACAGTTTGGCATAAATAAAAACAGGACAGATTTCTCATATGCATTGCAAGGGTCATAACTCGACTTCCCCACATCCTATGGTTTTGGTTTTGGACTTTCTTGAAACCTCACCATGTCTGCTAAAACTCTTATGTTCACCCCGAAACCTAACACACACTCTAAGGTCCTAAAAACAGCAACCAATCAAACATGTCCAGATCTGACCTAGGTTTGGTAATTGGGTCATAACTCGATTTATACACCTCCAATATCTGATCCGCAAAATTTTTATGAAAGCTATCATCTTAGGGGATCTCCATCCTAAACGGTTCAATCAAAATATGACTACACGATTTATGGTGACCTCTTCTTTACAACCTATCGAATTTGTCTCGTTGTCGGTTCACTTATAGTCAGCAATTTCGGTTCTAACCCTAACCAATCGATCCCGAGACTCTAACTTGGGTCCACAAACAGTGGAATAAGGTCAAGAACTCCTTATAATCCACCCAGCCCTTACCAAGGCCGAATCTTACGGCTAACTAAAGTTCTAACTCAAATTAAACCAGTTTTAATTCCTTAATTAATTAACCCTTTTCCTAACTTCGTAACTAATATCCAAGGTATCCCTAAATATTTGGTCATCCAAGACTTCACAACATCATGACACAGCATGAAATTCAAGTTCACTATTCATAATCGAATTTAATTACATAAAGGAACCGATAAAAATATTTGAAATATCGTCACGGCACATAATAATACTCTAGTAATATGATTACCATATAACATTCAATTCTTTATTAACCTAACACAAATTACACTTGTAAAACACAAAGAAAAAAATTATGCAACATGTTTCTCAAAGAATAGGACATAATATGAGTTACTAACTAATGCTTTAATAAAGTAACGTACATTAGCCTTAATATCAATTACATTCGGCTGGAACATTACTTGGACGTCCAAAGGAGAGGGAAAAAAAATTCAAGGTGAAAAGACCAAAATAACCCTTTAAGATTGCAAAATACCAAAGATGCCCGGAACAAACCCTCCCTGACGTACCCGGACTGATTGGCTGTGGAAAATGTCCTTCAAATTCAATCATGTGTTGTAATAACCCGAAGAAAATCACCCTTTAATACGTATTAATTAGTTTAAATAATCAAGGCTAAAAATAAATCACGAATAATTAGAGCGCGTGTTCCATTTTACTAACACAGTGTATGTTTTGCAGGATTTGAACAGTGCAACGATTGTCAATAATCAGGTTAAATTTCTTTTCTTGATGAATCTCTATCGATAATTTCTATAGTGATCCTGGTCGTTTATGAATTCTTTTTCCGAGACCGATATATAGGGTCCGTTTTTTACTCAAGTCAATTTGAGATTATAATTATGAGAAATTTCATGGAGGTGTATGAATATATTTATTTGGGATACCAAGAATATTTTACGGTTTAATAAACTTCAGTAATTTGGGGAATAGGTAGATATAAGTATAAGAGGGAGGAATTAAAACCGTCCAAATTGTTGATTAAATCTCTATGATTGGTTAATGTAGTAGGAATTGAAGTGATTTCGATTTCGATCATGAATACAGTCAGAGTTGTCAGTGTCAATATCTGCAATTAGTTAATGCAGTAGGCATTGAAACTGAAATGGTTTCGATCATGGAGTTGGTGTTTTTTATTTAGGTATAATTTCTCATAATAATTGTCATGTTGAAGATGTGCTAACTGCAATTGAGGATGTTTGTCCTCCTGAGGTTGCCACTCTGGTAGCCTCGGAGGCCCCCAGTTGGTTAATTTTAATTAATATATTTGGTGGTCGTTTCCACCGCCTCCTCAAAAAAAAATAATAAAAAAATAAAAAACTGCAATTGAGGATGTTTTTTCATTGAGTTGTACTATGGATTGTTTTTTCCAGCTGTAGGGCTGAGGAATTTATGACCTCAATTACGTATGTCCGCGATTTTCAGGTTCATTCTGCTCACATTTTAGGTTTTCTTAATCAAGGTTTTCTTGTTCTGAGTTGAGGAAGAGCTGGTGTTTTTAATTTATTTAGTCGTTATAGTTGACAGTATGTGTACTTCTTAAGAACTGAAGACAGATTATCCTCTTGAGTCTTAAGGATGCACATCTCGGGAAAATATTCAGTTTTGCTCTAGATCTCTTGGAGCGTAGCGCGGTGGGAGTATTGATGAATTTAGCTTGAGTGTGACGTTGAATCCAACAATCGATCAAAACTTGAGCACCAAATGAAGGATATGAGCTCGAGCTAGGTAGTCCACAACTCTAGGCCTCACACCCCACCATGACTATCAAAGGAATGACTTGCTAACAACACCATTAACAAATGGATAAAGTAGAACAAGATTTTGGGAGAGAAAAGGGAGAAACCCTAACATTGCATTAGCAAATCATTCATAAACATAAGCTGCCTTGAAAAGAGTGTTAAACATAGTATTTATACTAAAAAAAATTAAGCCCAAAACTCAGCGTTTCAATCCAGCAAAATACGCGAAACAGCAGCTTCGTCGCGGGCGCGACAGCTTGCTTTCTCGGTCGTGACAAGCCTAGACGCGAGCGTGACCTTGTGATGTCCAGTTAATTGAATTGCAGAAATAAGACCTCTATACTTCAAACTCCTGACCTACGGACACCTAGCTAACAGTCAATTACAGCATTTGTTAAACCACTCAGCTGTATCATACTTTCACACCTACATATGTCGCATATATTATATGTTTATGTATAACTTTCAGAACAACTTCAAACAATTTTTTTTTTCTCAAAAAAAGTTGGGGTTAATTGATCACCCTTAACCCACGGTAGCTTCACCATTATCCATGGCACTATTTTTTAAAAAAAATTTTTTTTAAAAAATTTCTTTGTATACACTCATTCCTCTCTTCCACTGAATTCCAACTTTTTAGGATTTCATATTGGTCTTGAGGGCGGCTGCACAAACAATCCTCAAGGAAGAGACCACAAACTCACAATCTATGGGATAACTGAAATTCAAAATTCAAATGGGATATTGGATGACAATATACTAATCTTTGGAGGTACTGGATTGGATTGTAATATACCGACCTTTACTATTGGACAACAATATCCCTGACCGTGATATTATTATACTAATAGTGACTAAGGGGGTGGTGACTGGTTAAATGGTCTCGATTCTGACACGATAGATAGAGGGAAAATAACCGGCAAGTGTCCCATAACCCCGTTAACCCTTCCATTTTTTTCACTAACCCAAGTTTTAAAAAAATTGGGCCTAACAAAGTGACTAACAGGGTGGTGAACCGGTTTTCGTACTGATGTGAAACACAACCAACCAACAATATTTTGTAATATGGGTTAGTGAGAAAATCTAAGGGGTTGATGAGGTTATTGGTTTGGGGCAATTTTTTTCCCTTCGCCGGCCACGTTAGCACGCATGGAGACTGGTCCACCACCCGCTTAATTAATGTTGGTATAATAATGTCACCGAGCTATAAAGGTCAGTGATATTGTTGTCCAATAGTAAAAGTTGGTATATTACAATCCAACACCCCCAAAGATTGGTATATGATCATCCAAAAACCCAATTCAAATATCAAATTTCAAATCCGTGAACAAATTGATTGTTTTAGACCTAATATCTAAAAAAAAAAAAAAACCCTTAATATAATCCAACCTATAACTTGGTACACTCAACGTTACCTGAAATTTACCACCCGGGGACACAATTTTTCGGTCATATAATACATGCCATACCATGATAGATAAAAATGGAAGTTTCTACTTAACATGGTGCCCGCGCTGTTTCTTTGATCTTCAATTACTGGTCTTCTTCAACCAGGCAACAGTCGGATTCAACTTCGCAATGGTAAAAAATTGGCCGTGGGGATGAAAAAGAGCAGAGAATTTTGATCTTAGGAGTGACTTGGCTAGTGCACTAAGCATATAGGGGATATTGGCCATTTCACAGATTATTTATGGGCATTTTGGTAAACTTGAACAATTCCAGCGAAGGAGACAAATTTCTCACTAGAAAGGCTCCTTGCAAGTGTTAATCTTTACCACAAAATATTCTATACCTGACAAATACATTATCAAAGCATGATACCAACCGATTATTTTAAAAATAGGGTGTGGCCCTGAGTATTTTGTGATTAAAGATATTTAAAGCTGAGTTAAAAAAAAAAATACTACCTTTGTTTTTATTAAAGTGTCATCTAGGTAATTGTATCAAATTTTTTAATTTTTTTGGAAAAATTTGAGAGATCATTCCAATAACAAAACTAATTTACATAAACTACTCTAGACATATCTAGAGGGACACACCAAAACGCCCAAGTAAACCCAGTAAGGGTATATACTCAAACTCTTTCTCCTCCTAACCTAGTTTTTACTATCCCTAACTATAAAGTCCACAACCAATTCGATGGAATGAACTCTATCTTGAAAAATTCTAAAATTCCTTTCCAACCAAATATAGTGAATATATGTTGTAAAAATTTTAAAAAAAAAAAAAGTTTATGCTCCTTTCTTGTTGACCAGTTGCCTTCCAGCTGAGATGTTCTAATCTCTGTCCATGTGCATAGAGGCCATTGAAGCCTGAGTCAAAGCCAAGTTCCATATTTCCACAATAAGACTGCAATGTTAAAAAAGATGCTCATGGGTTTCCTCACTCTCACAGCATAGAGTGCATCTGTTTGCGAATTGATACCCCATTCTTTTCATTCTATCAAGAGTCATAAGTCTCCCCTTCATACATAACCACGCTACCAAGGAAAATTTTGGTACTCGGCATTTGTTCCAGATGACCCGAGACCATTCAACAGGAATTAGAGGACCAAGCTCAGAATAATATGTTTCTGCTACTGAATAATTGCTGGAAAACCAGTTATCACCAAGGTCATTTCTTACCTTGATTAATTTCCTCCAATACCAGCTACAATTTTGTTTGACCTCGCAGTTCCTGAAGGAGGATATCTTATGATAGACATTGTGTCAAAATTTTTAACCGCTAATATCTTAAATTATATAATGATTCATTAAATAAAATTGATATCATTAGATTCGTAATAAAAAATACTATTGAAAAAGTATAAAATTGTATTATTTTTTATGAAAATATTATGTGAGAAATTGTTGATTGAAAATGAACCTCAAATAATGTAAATGATAGATAAAAAAAAAGGAGGGAGTATTGCAAAAATCTCTAAAGTGCAAACAAAGACAATGGTTTATAAATATGTCAAATCAACTGTTGTGCAGATGAAACCGTTCACTTCAAGACCAAAAAGAATCACTCTTACAAAATGTGCTTGAAATACACTCGCATGGCTTAAACAAGTGGCTAATACATGCACAACTATGGTGGTATCCAGAACTCCAACTATGGTTGTGCCTAGAATCTGCAATTCAAGATTTATGAGGAGATATTTGAGTTTCCATTCTTTTCATGCACCAATGTTCTCAATCTCAGCACCTCTATCAATTCGCTTGATGATGCCTGCAATGACCTGAACAACCAGATAACAATAAATTAACCAGAAGTGCCTAACATTTAACGCCAGCTTAATGGTGCAAAATTACAAAACTTACCTTTCCAGGTCCTAATTCATAGCTCTTCTTTACACCTTTGCTAAGAAGAGTTTTCAAGGTTGTTTCCCATTGAACAGGTGATGTTACCTAAATCAATTGCATTTGTTGTAAGGATGGATTAGCTGAAACTACGTTTGCAATAGCAACTTGTGACACTTAAGCTGTATGGATGTCTTTGAGGGCATTGAATTTACCTGTTGTGCTAATATCTTCTTAATCGTGCTAGGGTCTGCATGGGGCTTTGCATCCACATTGGAGATAACAGGTATACGAGGTGTCCTAATCTCTGTCGAAGCCAAAGCAGATTCCAATCTTGAAACAGCTGGTTCCATGAATTTGGTATGGAAAGCACCAGCTACAGCTAAACGCACCTGTAACGGTTAAGGATGAATATCAGGACCTTATTGTCTAGTCAGTGTCGGAATGCAAAGATATATATTTTCAAAATTGTCATAGAAGAATACCGTCATCCGAGCCTTGAAGGACTTAGCCTTGCCTTCTACAGCTTCAATGCCCTTTACCCCTCCTGACACTGCATAATTTCCCTGTACATGCTCAAGTAAGACTCTTGCCTTTCTTATTTGCACTAAGGTTGATCCTCTAGGGGTTTAAGAGACACTTACAGGGCAAAGAAAATTCGCTATCTGAACTCTCTCACCTTCTGGGACCTCTTCATTGGCAGCATCGCACAACTGTTGAACCTTTTCTGCATCTAGGCCAATCACACTGACCATGGCACTTTTAGCAGCATCAGAGGCTGCCTATGAAACACAATCACAACATCATGCATTGTTTAATGTGAATAAACAAGGCAGGAGATGCATATCGGCTGACCATTTGCAACTTACCTGCATAGCTTCTCCTCTTAGCTTAACCAACTTCAGGCCATCCTCAAAGCTTCAACCATAATTGCCACAAAGGTAAGTCAGTACATAACAATACAGGCGAAAGGATGCAAATCTACACAGTTGGCCTCTTCTTCAGGGAATTTGTACAACTGCAGCTTGCCACATGCAAACTAAAGTATTTCTCACACTTATAAATGCATGAAATAATGTTGAGAACATCTCCTCCATTGTAAACAGAGAAACCACTTCAGCACTACATTTCTATTACAAGGGTTGGGACCATACTTCGCACAGGTAGATAATCCATGAAGTAAATTCATTTTGTTCATTTATAGAACTTCAAAAAAGCAAGCTATGCATGGAGTATAATGTAAGAAACTGGTAAAAGTGCTATCAAAGTAGAAGAGAAGGGGATTTGCATCAAGAAAAGTCATCTAATGAAGTCCTGTAGCACACCTGAAAGCACCAGCAAATGCTAAAGCAGTGTACTCTCCTAAACTTAGACCACAGGTCACATCCACTGAATCAATTATCTGCTGGCCACCCTCACGAGCACGCAAAACCTCAACTGCAGCCAAGCTTGTAACATAAATAGCTGGCTGCAAAGACAGGAAAAAGCTTGAATCATGCTCACACTTCCCATGTTAGAAGCAATACTAAAAAGGCACCAACAGGACGCACAAAATCATAAAATCCCGGTCAAAGGACAAGGCTTGAGTGCTTAATCATAATGAACATCAGCATAGATAACTCAATTTCTTCTAGCACGAGGCTCCTCCTAAAATATGTAACAGGCTAAGGATGATTTTTGTGAAAACTGGACGCAAATAGTACACTTTATCCCCAGCGACAACAAAATCATTATTTCGCACATCGAAGATCAAACACCCTGTGAGTCACGCGTTACGAACTATAGCAAACTAGGGTCGTTTCTTTTGGAGTGTAGGATAGATATAGGGAAGGTAAGATAGGTAAGTAAGATTCTGCAAATATTGTATAGTGTAAGTAAGGTAACTCATATCATTTACATCATTTAAATACATGAGTTTTAGTATATGTTTTACAATTTGTAATAAAGTATTATGAGTAAAATGAGTTAAATCAGTCACATTGCTTAGGTAAGTAAAGGTGAGTAGGAATGGATTAGGTAGCTAAAACTTATCATACATTCCCAAAAGAAAAAAAGAAAAAAAAAAGCAGGGCCTGATCAAGAAATGAGAACCTGGCTCAATACAGTTGAATCAAGCTTTTCCTTTGGTCCATTGGTACAAATATCCAGAAGATCAAAGCTAGACATGAGCAAAAACCAGAAAACAAATCACATATACCAAAGGACTTAGTATCAATTAAAGATAAGAATTTCGCAAATTATAATTTATACAGAATAAAAAAAAAATAAAGGGAATGAGAAATAAACCATACCCAAGAATGTCATTAGCTTTATGGAACAAGGCGGCAGCAGCAGGCACATTCTGAGCTTCTGCACCCATGCCCACAGCTTGTGCACCCTGAAAACCATTAATACAGCTTAAAAATTTAGTGTTTAACCTCCCATGAACTAGGATTGAAAATGGTGTGGCAAATTGAGTCGGATAGAATTAGATTGAAGAATAAGAAAAACAGACCTGGCCAGGAAAGAGGAAAGCGCAGGAAGGCTTATAATCAGAGAAGAAAGCATCATTAACAGGCGCAGTTTGAGAGCCCAGGGATACGCTCATGAGAAACCTACCTCCATTGGAATAGGTGGTACCGAATCGGAGAAACCCAGAAGAAGAATTGAGAGATGAAGGGCAAATGGGAGAAGACTTGTTGAGGGAAATTGAAGGGAAGGAGAGGGAAGAGCAGCTCATCGTGGAGGAGGAGAGAGAGCGGATGTGATTCACTAAGAGCTGCTGCTGCTGCTGCTGCTTGTAGTTGGAGAAGATGCGGAATTGGACGAGAGAGCAAGATACAATGCGCATTAGATTACTAGTGAGGGCGTTTTTGGTTTATAATACCACTACTATTTATGTTGCGGAGTTTACTAAGCTGGTTATCAATATCATCATCAACCTTTCGGAATTTTTCGTTTCAAACTCTTATCGCCGTCCATATCCCTATGGGCTATGGCTGATCACCCGGGGAGCTCATGTTCTCACTTTTCAGGGTCAGGGAATTCCAGAGGAGCGGTAACACAGGCTCATCTTCTCAGGGAAACCCCAACTCACTAATGATCTCAACTTTGGACTCCTTGTTCTCGGATTAGATTGAGCCTGAGTTAGTGTCATGCCAATTATCTCTTACTTTTTTTGTTCAATAAGATTGTCGATTATCATACTTTGTTTTAGAGTGGTAAGTTAGATTTATTTTGGAAAATTGGAATCTAATAAACCAAACTTTATGTCCATTTTGATCTAACAAACCAAACTGAACTTTTTGTTAATAACAAACTGTACTTAACATAATATTTTTCTTAGTGAACCTCCACCAATTTCCAGTTACCGGAAAAATGACATGAAAGTTTTTTTGCTGATTGAAATGAACCTAATTAAAATGAACAATGTGTTGGAAGAAAGGTTCGAGCAACTATTGTCATTTTTCCCAGAATCAAAATTGGTGGAGGTTCACTAAGAAAAATAGTATGTTAAGTACAGTTTGCCATTAACAAAAAGTTAAGTTTGGTTTATTAGATCAAAATGGACATAAAGTTTGGTTTATTAGATTCCAATTTTCCATTTATTTTTATCTAATTTTATATTACCTTACTCGATTCCTTAAAAAACACTTAAAACAAGGTTAATTTTTTTTCTTTATCTCACTTTACCAAACCTAACTTGATCTTACCATTCTAAAGAACATGACCTATGTAACGAAAAATTGAGGTGAAAGCCTCGATCAAACTATTTTGGGATGTATGCAATCAAATTGGGTTGTAGGCCACAACAGTAAATGACCAAAAAACCCTTTTGTGGTGGGTTGTCACCTTTGCTCCTAGTTTCTTAGAACAGGGACCGCAGGTAGGTGGCAGAATACGAGTTTAATTGAAGTAATACAATTGCAACTGAAACACCAGATAGGTAAAGACTCCATATTCGACAACCTCCACTTGTTAGAGAAAAATGAGTAGCAAGGTAACAACGGAAGCGAATAATAGAATCAAAAACGAGATGATGGATATTACGACAAAATTTACGAACGAAAAATAAGCGATAAATCAAACACCAGATTTTCGTGGGAAACCGAAGAACTCGGAGAAAAACCCACGGACGGCGACAGCCAGAAAATAATCCACTATGAGAAAGGAGGAGTACAACCTGATCACTATCACAGGGTGTGATGCGATCCACAAAGGAGACTACAATAACAATCTCTCAACTCTCAACTCACAATCCCTCAGGATACACTGGGTAAAATATTGGTGAGCCCACTACAACAAATTGGGTGCCTAACAGCTGTTATTTGACAACAATTACTAGAAATGTTGCTAAGGGTACAAGTTAGGCCCAATGCAAATAATATCCATCAACTTTTATTTTAAAGGGTTATTGACTATAAAGGAATGCCCAAAAAACAATTTGACCTTTAAGAATTATGTGGACTTTGAAGTCCAAAATTATAATTAAAAGGGGGGTCCACATATGTTGATTTTGCTTTTTCTCTCTCTATCTATTTTTTTTTTTTTTTTTGATTTTGTTCAATCTTTTCTTCTTCATTTCGACCGACCAGTCTACCACCATAACCACCCTTGAACCACCACCCATCACTCATCCACCACCTCTCAACCGCCATACACACCACCGGACACCACCATTTTCGACCACCCAAACGCCACCATAACCGCCATACCTTCAACCCAAATAACAACCCATCTCAATTTTATCTCAAACACAAACCCAATCCCCATTATAATTACTACCACCATTATCAACACCCAAAACCAACATGTTGTAATTGTAATGGGGTTGCTTCATAGCCCGCGGCGACATTGGGTTGACGAGTGGACTCGGTGGCAGAGGTTGCGTCGTAGCCGGCGGACTTGGAGGCGGAGGCTGAGGCGGAGTTTGTGTGGGAGTGGAGTCGGGACTGGGCGGTGGGTAGGGGTTTAGAGGTGCATTGAGGGTGGGAGTGGGAGTAGGATTGGGATTTGGATCCAAGTTGGGAGAAGAACAAGAAGGTGTCCATGGTGATCGGTTCCGATTTGGGTTGGGGAAATCCGGGGAAGAATTGCAAGAAGGGTCATCGTCGTTGCATTTGTGAGATTTGCAAATGTCGTGCTTAATCAAACTGAAACCTAAAATAAGGCCAATAACACCAACTAATACAAGAATGAAGATGAAGGCATGGTGGTAATAATTATAATGGAGATTGGGTGTTGATAACAGTGGTAGTAATTGTAATGGGGATTGGGTTTGGGTTTGAGATAAAATTGAGATAGGTTGTGATTTGGGTTGAACGTATGGTGGTTATGGTGGCGTTTGGGTGGTCGAAAATGGTAGTGTCCGGTGGTGTGTGTGGTGGCTGAGAGGTGGTGGACGAGTGATGGGTGGTGGTTCAAGGGTGGTTTGTGGTGGTAGACTGGTCGGTCGAAATGAAGAAGAAAAGAAGGAAAAAAAATAATGGTAGTAATTGTAATTGAGATTGGGTTTAGGTTTGAGAAAAAATTGAGATAGGTTGTGATTTGGGTTGAAGGTATGGTGGTTATGGTGGCGTTTGGGTGGTCGAAAATGGTGGTGTCCGGTGGTGTGTGTGGCAGCTGAGAGGTGGTAGACGGGTGATGGGTGGTGGTTCAACGGTGGTTTATGGTGGTAGACTGGTCGGTCGAAAGGAAGAAGAAAAGAAGGAACAAAATAAAAATAAATAAATAAAATAAAAAATAAAGATAGAGAGAGAGAGAGAGAAAAAGCTAAATCAGCAGATGTGGACTCCACTTTTAATCATAATTTTGGACTTCAAAGTCCATATATACTCCTTAAGGGTCAAATTGTTTTTTGGGCCAACTTTATAGTCAATAACCCTATTTTAAATGTTGTCATAGCCCAACCATGAGTCCAACCGAAAAAAATTATATTAGCTTTATTCCTACCCTAACTCATTTATTTTAGTCCTACTGATTTTCGTTCAAATCACTTTGGCCCCTTTCTTTTCACCATCAGATGGTAATGACACTCTTTCTTTTTTGTTCAAATGACTAACTTCGAAAAAGCTCGCCATCATCATCATCATTTTCATTCAAATCGTTCTAAATTGTGCTCAACATCAGATCACTCCCTTTCTTCTTCTCTCTAAACATCAATCTTCTCTTAGCATCCCTCAGATTACGATTTCACGCTTTCATTCTCAGATCTGTTATGTCATCCTCCCTCACATCATGATTTGCTGAGCTTCGTTCAATCAGGTGTTGAGCTTCGATTCATTCTCATATCCCCATTTCGTGCTTAATTTCGATTTTACAGAGCTTCGATTTCTTGCTTAATTTTGATTCTCATGGTGGATTACAAGGTCTTGGTGGTGGTGTAACCTTTATCCAAGATCATATCCAGTTTCTTTGTTGTTCTAAACTTGGTGTTATCTTCCTTGAGGTTGTGTTTATCATCTTTAAACAAGACTATTACTAATATCATCAAGAACATTATTCTAATCATATTTAAAGCAAGGTTATTCTTTCTCCCATCGCGACACGCTCCATTTCGTATCAGAGCATCCAAATTATTTTCTTGCTTGAAATTTGTTGTTCTTGATTGATGTTGGTGATTTTTGGTGATCATGAACATGATGAAATCCATGAAATTTTTGGGTGTTGGTTTTTGTTGGGGATGAATGTTCTTGGGAGTTTGATTCATATTAGTGGAGTTTGATTCATTTAGTGGAGTTTGATCATAATCCTTATTTTGCTATCATTGAAGTATTGTTCGATTGTTGGATATTATTCTGATCATAATGCTGACCCCCATTCCCGGTGTGATTTAGTTTGTTTGGATTGAACTTTGGTTTATCAAGTGTGGAATTGGAGTGTTGTGGGGTTGTGACCGTATTGTGGTGTTCGGGCTTTGGTGATCAGTGGTGATTGGTATTGGTGTGGTTCTTGCTCCTTATAAACTGGATTGTTACCTATTGTGTCTCTTGTGCAAAAGCTACAAAGAACCCCAAACCAAACACAAAGTCAACTACAAAATAACCTAGCTCCACAAAATAATTCTAAACAGAATCCATCCTTCACCCTTCTTCTCGATATGGATAACGCCATTGATCCTAACCTAGAAGCAAGAATCAAGCCGATATCAAAGAACGCATGTGAGTTCCCTGCTCAACGAGGCCCTCTAACTTGGGCAACAAGAGTCTATCCTCAAAAATCAAGAATGTCCTTGATGCCATTACTGCGCGACTCGCTCAAATTGATGCATACCTCCAGGTTCGACCTAAACCTGTGAGAAGAGAAAGAACCTCCCCTAGTCCTAGCTATCCTCCTCAGAACTTTGAGTCGAGTGATGATGATAGAGACTCCATTCACATGCTCCGTCGAAGGGAAAGAGGTCAGCAACCACCAAGGGATGACCTACATGATGTCAAGGTTAAGCTTCCAGAATTCAACGACTTCCTTGACCTGAACAAATATTTGGAATGGGTACAATTGGTGGAACACATATTTGAGGCAAAAGGGTATAGTGATGAAAAGGCATTCAAGGTGGCGAGTTTGAAACTGGTGAAGGTGGCTTCCTTATGGTTTAAGAATGTAAAAGCACAACAAGCAAAGGATGGTCAGAGGAAAATAGCATCATGGGAGAAACTCAAGAAGTCAAAGATTCCTTCCTCGTACATACAAACATGACGTTTTGCGGAGGCTCTTTTCCCTTGAGCAAGGCAAAAGGAGTGTGAGTGAGTACATTCAACAATTTGAGAAACTTTGGATCAAGAGTGATCTCCAAGAGCCTCAAGAGCAAACCGCCATGAGATTTTTGAATAGATTGTCTCCTGCCATCGCCGAGAGGATCGAGACTCAACCATATCACACTTTGAATGACTTGCGTAACATGGCTATCGTGGTTGAGAGGAGAAGGACTGAAAGGGTTATCCCTAAGTCCTATGGTCGTGTAGTGCTACAACTAAAGCTAACTAATTGGTCAGATCGAATGAGGTCCGTGTTCGTGTCAAACTTAAACGGTTTCAAAATCCTCTGACTTGAACCTAACCCATTTATTACACGAATTGAAAATTGAAACCGTTTACCATTTAAATTTTAAATCGATTGACCTTATTTTAACCCGTTTACCCATTTATGTAAATGTGTTCGAATAAAGTTACCAATTTACCCATTTAACCATTAACTCATTTATACAAAACAACTCATTGTGGGCTCGAGATAATGACATATCATTCTCGATCAACAATTTGCGTGGTAATATAATTCGAGTTATATATAAGGACATATCTTTTAATTCATAGTCAAAGATAAAAATAAGTTAAAATTACAAGTCTTACGTATATTTCAAAGAATATTAACTGTAACTTTCACCTAAGTTTATGGATAAACGGTATAATTGGATAATAATTATCAAACAAATGACTTGACCCATTTAACATACCTAATTAAACGGGTTAAGTAGGTGTTTTTTCGTGTGAAAAATCCTAACATGAACCTAACCCATCTAATTAAATGGGTTTACCGTGTCAACCAATTTAATTAAACGGGTTAAAAATTTATACCTAAACCCGCTTAATATCATGTTTGGTTCAGGTCGGTAATCGTGTCGGGTTAGCTTTACCCAGCTCTAGCTACAACCTATCAATTCACCTCGCACGACCACTCTTAGCCTTGTCGAAGCTCCTAAATCCGCACCATTGCCTAGGATTGACAAGATAAACGGTTCCGTTTTTTCCTCGCTTAAGGAGCTTCCAACGAAGATGGAAGGTTAGAAATGCTTCAAGTGCCTTGGCTATGATCATTTTCAAGCCGAATGTTCTACCCAAAGGACTTTGACCATACAAGAGATGCGAAAGATTGATAAAGAGCTTGTATTGGTCCATGAAGAAGAAGCCAACCACAATGAGGAAGACTCTAGTGAAGATGAGGTCGAGCTTAAAGAGGACATTAGTGAATTACTAGTCTTGAGGAGGCTTTCACATCGTAACGAAGCTCCTCTTGACAAAGACTCAAAGGGAGTTGCGTTTTCATGCTCGGTGCACTATTAGAGGCAAGGTTGGAGAACTTATTATCGGTGGAGGAAGTTACACCAACATCACTTCAATCAGTTTAGTGGAGAAGCTCAACCTCCCAGTATCCCCTCACCCTCGTCCCTACATACTCAAATGGATTAGCGATCAAGATGTCCTAAAGGTATCAAAACAAGTTTCCATTGATCTTTCTATTTAGTCTAAGTATTTTAATTCCATCTTGTGTGATGTTATTCCTATGAGCGCTTCTCACGTTCTTTTGGGGCGCTCGTGGCAATTTGACAAGAAAGCTACTCACGATGGTCTTGAGAACTCCTATTCCTTTGTGCATAACAGTAAGAAGCTAAAATTGATTCCCTTAACCCTACATCAAATCAAAATCGGGTTGGGATGTGAAAAGTGGAAACCTTCACGTGAGAGAAACTCGGGTTGAGTGTGCTCATGGTGAGGACAAGCCAAATATGGCTTTGTCTTTGCTTTATAGCGAACCATGTGATAATGAGGATGACTACGTGTTCGGGTTTGAAATTTGTCGGGTCCTTTTTGGGAATGGTGATTAGGCTTGACAGTTTCTGACCCGACTCGATAACCCGACCTGAACCCGCCCGAAATTTCTGGGTTTTGAACACGATTTTTTCAACTAAACCCGAAATACACCAAACCGAAAATTAGCGGGTCAAACCCGACCCGCCCGTTTGACCCGAAAAATTAGCTTTTTAACTTCAACTTTATTAAAATTTGTGACTTTTCATTGAAATTTTTAACTATTAAATGATAAGCGCCACTCATTTATTTGTTATTTCTCTAATTTAAGTTGAAATAGTTACAATAATCTATCGTTACTAGACGATAATCATATTTTATTATGCATATTGTACAAAAAGTGGTATTTAGAGAGCATTTTGTTAAAAGAAAAAGCGGGAAAATGTCGCAATCATAACCCGTTGGGTTGACCCGAAACCGAAATACACCGTCTGTATTTTCCCGAACCCAAAATACACCCGACCTGTATTTACCCGAACCCGATATACGACCGACTCGAAACCGCCCGCCCGACCGAATTGACAGGTCTAATGGCGATGAAGCGAATGAGCAATCAATGGAACATCCTCCTAATGGTGAACCCCCTTTCGATGGATATGATGTTGAGTTCAATGAAATCATGCCCGAGGTGTTATAGACACATGTTGGGCGACTGAGTTGTGCAGAGGACCTAGATTTTAACCCCCAAGAGTAGTAGGCAACTCTTCTGCAAGAGGGGGAGTATGAACCGTGTCCGGAACGGGTCCTATTCGGCTAACCGATGGTGAATGATTTCCCTAGGGTGTCCCTTCGTACGAAGTCCATTTTAAGGTGGACCCGGGGCCGGAAGAGATGGTCACGACCATCCCTTGGATGAGCCGGGACGCTATCTAGGTGGGCGTCCTTTTTCTTCTCAACACAAATAACGGAGGAGAGGCCCGGGAAAGTGGTGTTAGAGGTGAAGTTGGGAACGGGTGAAGGCTAGCAGTCACATCACCGGTGTGACCACCATAGTCACAACCGTGAGCCTCCTTGGAAGTGATAGTTGGCTGGAGGACAGAGTGTCGCGGACGTGACCTCCGTGGTCATGTCCATGACCTCTTTCTCTCCTTGCCTCCGTTTTGAAACATCCGATCGTCATGATCGTAATACATCTGTCACGAACGTGACACCTTTTGGAAGCAAGATGTCGCGCCCATGACCGTACCGTCATAGCCGCAACCAAAGTTCCTTCGAATCAAGTCACGACCGTGACGCCCAATGTCGCGACTGCTACCCAACAAAGACTTGGAGCACCCATCATCATGTCAAGGCCGCGACGTACAACGTCACGCCCGCGATGGATCCCACGGGGAGTTGACCCCTTACCTAAGCCATGTTGTGGCACCCGCGACGTCCTCTGTCGCGCCCGCAATACGCCTGATCCGAATTAAATTTTGTTTTATTTCCCTCTCCCTTTAAAGTCATCCGTATTAACTTTTGTAATGGATTTTTGATGACTGTTGCTTATGAATAGAATGAAGAAGCTAATGGCTCTCATTTTCTCTTAAATCTGATTTATCCATAATCTTATGTTATGGTGGTGTTGCAAGATTCTCATTTATTGAATTTGTGGTGGGTTTCCTTTATCAAATTCATGATGGATTGCTAGGTCTTGGTGGCGGTCTACATCCAATATCATATCCAGTTTCTTTGGTGTTCCAAGCTCGGTGTTATCTTCCTTGAGGTTGTGTTTATTTTCTTCAAACAAGACTATTACTATTATCATCAATATTATTATTCTCATCATATTTCAAGTAAGATCATTCTTTATCCCACCGCGACACGCTCCGAGAACACCACTAACATCCCTATAATCATTTATCACCAAAAACACTCAATTTTATCCACACCCATCTCCCTCATCCCACTGAATTCCCAATCAATATTCATCCAAAATCAAATCAATTACTCATACCCACAAACCTTAATCACAACCATTCATCAGTTTAGGTTTAGACTCACCGAAAAACACCAGTTAATTCGCCGGAAAACACCCGAACCCCCACGAAAAATGCCCAAAAAGTCACCTTGCTTACATATTTCGCGGCGCGGCCAACGAAGATGGCGTCCATGGATCGCAGTGGTTTGCTCGACGCCACCAGCAATTGTTCCTGTCCATCTCGTCGCCAGCCACCACCATGGCTTTATGCCTGCCGCATGTCTCTCTGTTTCTCTTCCCTGTTTGTGTTATACGTGAGATGCAAAAGGAGGAATAGAGATAATAAGAGAGAAAATGAGTAGGTATTAGAAAGATGGGAATATGGGCAATCTCAAGACTGCAACATGAGTTATGGAAATGGGATAATTAAGGGTAAAGTCAAAATATTAATTTGTGTAATTAATATTTTAGTTATTAATAAATAAGATTCTTGGAAATTCTAGTATTAATTAAGTTTTATCCATTGCCCCACAACAATCCTTAGCATTTACCTTAGAATTTTGAATTAGTTAAAACCCTATACAAACGTTATCACCGAGCACAACCTAATAATTAATTAGAAAAACACCACCCTAAGAATGTATCTAGCAAAAGCTTAACTTGGATTTGTAATCTTGGAGGCACTTTTTTCTTTCTTTCTGGGATTTTTTTAACAGTTGATTAATCTTAATCATGATCGATTGATATACTGCAAAGTAATTGCCATGATCAAACAACCTGCACTTTCGTTCAACCCCCCGGTCCCCCCCTTCTCGTTTTCACCCCAACGCCCCAACCCCCTTAAAAAGAGAATCGAAATAAAAAGGGAAATTACATAATGTCCAAACACAAAAAAATTGGGACGTTTTACATAATTACTTTGAATACAAGTCCTTCAATGTGTGTGTAAGAAACCCTCAGTTAACACAAGAATAAATATTTATCGAAATAAAAAGTTATTCTATACATGTTACCGACATATACTTGTATCATTTTACAAAATTGACAAAAAAATGTGATTAGCTTTCTATACATGAAGTGATTAAGATATTTTCCTCACTTCCATTCATATTCTTTTCCTCTCAAAGCAAGAGGACACTGAATATTTTCAGCTGAGTACGCTGGAAATGGGGGCATCAACTGGAGATTAGTAGACAAAAGGCAACACTCCAGATAAATTGAGTGCTCAAAGATTGTCTCACCAGATTCTGTCAAATACAGATCTTGAGTGTGCTTTCAAATATAACTGAGGACCTGTAGTTCGTTGGATTCATCGCCTTTGCTCCTAATCGGTCTTGCTTTGTTGTCTTTTATTTCTAGAACCTGATGCAAGTTTCCCCAATAGTAGAGTTCAAAACATGGAACAGAAGTCAGAACCTTATGAGCAGCATGAATGCAATCTATCAGAGGGACAAGTTTTCAGTAAAAGGCTTATCAAAGTCACAGTAGAAATAGGGGAAATATACCTCTGGTCTAGAATCAAGAACTCCACTAGACATCCCTACATCAACTCGCCATATGCTACAACCATATTTGCTGTAAAAATGCCAAGGATTCCAAAGTCATCCAAGCATGGCATCTCATCTCATCTCAAAGTAATCATGGAAACTAGAAATTAGAAAAGCACATACCAATTAACCCCAGATATCTGTGGAGTATGACCAACAACCATGGCCTTGGCACCTACAGCTTGCAGTGTCTCATCAAGAATCCTATGAATCTGGAGACCAAAAAGGTCATGCGTAAGACTGCATCCAATTTCCATGAAAAAAAGAAGAATACTCATCAAGGGACTAGCTACTGACTTGGTGAATCTGATAGTCTACCAAATCTGATGTATCTCTTGAGTATAAGCGACTCCAAACCACACTATCATAACTCTTTGTGGCTATGAAAGGTAGGGGAGGTTTGGTATCTCCCTCAAGCTCACCTTTCATCCAAGCTGAAACCTCTCTGTTCATCCTCTCTATTCCATAACCAACTGATGAAGCATCAAAACAGATTAGGTTCACTTAGTGTTGCACTTTCCAGAATGTAAAAGGAAAAGTTGAAGTGCACAATGTTGATAATACCATGATGAGGAAGAAGTCCGCCATGACAAAAGACCCAGTCATTAATCTTAAGGACAACAGGATGTCGGGATAACTCGCGAGCAAGTGGTCCTCCCGGCCCGAGAAGGATTGACCGCGCAATTACTCCCCTCTGTCTCTGTTCTAATACATTATTGCATAAGATTGCTGTCAAAAAAACAACACAAATAATGAACTTCCCTTTTAAGTTCTAATCTTTTCCCTACTTCCATTCTTCATCTTAGCCTTTCACCAGATTTAGAGGTTTTCAGGAAATCAAATTAGGCGATATGCTAGTTTTGCCATTTCACTCCTATTTGTAAAGAAGCCTTACATGATACAAGATGAACTTCAAATGTTCCATAGTGTTGCAATCAGATACAAGATCTCAAAAATGTGCTTGACCAATACTCCATAACTAAGTAGAAGACACATTGGTGAAACATTTTATTTACATCACAGTCACATAACTATACTCCAAAGCCAGGGCATGGAAGGATTATTTGGCTGTGTTGGAGGAATAAAACAGGTATATAAACTATTAGGAAAATTGGGATTGATTAGGGCTTTGAGGTGTGATTGAAACACTATCTTTAAGACAAGATTTGCACGTTATGCAAAATCGCGTCTCTAGGATACTACAACAAAGCTTCATGATCGATTTCTTAAGTAATCAATCCTCTGGGATGATCTTCTGTCTAGATGGGATATAATTTTACTGTTATTGATAGTTAAATTCTATCCAACTGTTTATGGACAAAGGAAAAAAAATGATAAAAAAATGTGATAATTACATTATCTCCTCCGAGCTCACATGCCAAGTACACCGAATAAGCGCCAAAAATCTCTCTAGCGCCCTATGGCCATCCAAGCTTAATGCAAGCATATGCTCGCCCACTCTAGGACATATTTATTTATAAGCCCATAACGCTCTTTTAGCTTATAAAGAGTTAGAAATTAGACTTTCTATCTATGTGGGACATTGTTAGGAGCACCACATTTATTTATTCACCCACTTTCACTAACTATTCAACATAAACATGCGACCTCATGACAATATGCAATGCAGAAATAAAAACATAATAGGGTTGTCAAGTACCTTGACTAAATTCCAAGGACCCCAATAGCTTTGAGATTGTTTAAAATCTTCTTTCCGTTTTGCACAGACATTGATCCAATTAACAAAGGCCTCTTCCCAGTCATGATGGCAATCATTCAAGTATTCCAGGAAGTCTGCGCACTCATCAAATCCCCCTGAATCAACATATCTAAAATCACCTTCTACATTGATGGTCTCATGATTTCCATTAACCTATTTTAAGGAGAAAAGGTGCTAATTTAGTAAGTTGTCAAAGAGATTTCATGTATAAACATCTAAGAATATGATCACAGGGACTTCAAGACAAGGGTTGCATTCAAAGTTTTTGCTGAAACCAGCAAAAAAATATCCAATGAGTTGTGAAGATGAATGAAATCTGATTTAAGGTTTTAACAACATCTTCAATAACTTAAAAACCTCACAACACCGCACATCAGAAATCCAACAGTAAAAGATACCCTGAGCAAACCTGGAAGACTGCACCTCCTACTGTTCTCGCCTGCATATCCAATGACCGCAACAATGACAAGATAGCTATTTCATCTTCACCTCGATCAAGAATGTCTCCAACTTGAACCAACACCTATTTCGTGATGCATACATAGGATTAGAACAGAAACTTTGAGTTGATTGAAATACAAGTCCTTTGATCATCAAACCAAAACAGATCTATCGACAAACATTGTGAAGGTCAAAGGTCACACCTAGCAAGACAGCCTTTCCCATGGAAAGATTAGTTTCCTTTACTTCATGCATTATAACACAATGTCATCAGAACTAAGAAACCTAATAAGTTGTAACACATAAAAAGGGATCGAATGCTACAGCCGTTTCATTTGTTTGCAAAAAGATGGCAAGATATCCAAAAAAAAAACCCGACATATTCAGAAAATCGACAGAATCAACGAACTGGCAGTAATTTTCTTCTCAAGTGAAAAAGGATGCTATAGAGGCTCATTAGGCAAGTAGTGAAAAAATGCAACTAGAGCCTCTATAACATAATAGGTTGTTAACTTTCTTACTAATGGAGCGTTTGATAGGAACCTCAAGGAAATTTTTCCCAACGAATTTTTAATGGTAAATTTTCCATGAGAAAATTTCCCTTAGGAAATAGGAAAATCTAGGAAATGGCAGGCGCCCCATAAAGTTATTCCCAAGGTCAACCTACATCTAACCATGGGAAAATAAGTCAAACCCGTGGAATATGAGGGGTTTTTGATCAACCAAACACACCCTTAATTATATGATATTATCCAGTGAGCCGGTGAGGGAACTTAGGGAAGGGCATAGTGGCATACCGTCTGGCCGCCAGTCCACACGTCTTGGCCATCAGAACTCAACACTCCAGCCATTTTAAGTGCCCATCTTGCCTTGAACAGATCGCCATGCAAATCTCCAACTGCAAATCCCACCCAGTTTCAAAAGGCAGTCATCAATAACACAACTTAACACTCCCAAGTCTCAACTACTGAGTCTGAATGATAAAAATTTACAATTGTAACAAACATCCAAAAAAGCAACGACCAAGTATTTCATATAGCTGCAATGTTAGTCTAATTCTTAAACTGTTTTTATGGTCTCCCAAACAATAAGCTAATTCTACAAACTTTACTCAACCTTTTCGATTCACTAGAATGAGATTTACAATTTACATCGCCCAAACTGCAACTGCTTCTCAGTAAAAACAGGATAAATAGACCATTAAACTTAAACATAATGTGGGATATGATATTGATATCGGAAAAAGCAACTGACCAGCAATAATACGGCGATCAAGAGCAGAGACAAAAGTAGGTGGGTCACCGTCCACAATAATGGGCTGCAAATTCAAACACCCTCTGGGATTGAGGCTTCTACTACGGCTACTTTCTGAGAAGAGAGAACGCCTGGTTGAACTTGGAGTTGAAAACAATGGACTCAAGCATAGAGTAGCCATTGTAATGCTGCTCTAGCTTTTTTTGCTGTTGTGAAATGATATTGTTTTTGTCGAATTAAGCACTAAAATTTGAAAAGTTGATGATAGTTTTGAGTCTCAGCCACATACAAGCCGACGAACTAGATTTCTTGTGTACGATATCATATCCCAAACTTTCCAAAAATTCTACGCTGGTTTTTGAGGCGTTTATTATTCCTTCAAGTTGCGACACTTATTCAATTCTTCTTGCAATGCTACCTTCAATTGGCCCACTTTAATGAGACCTTTTCGGGTTACAAGCCTTATTCATCGTCCCACCCCAACAAAATACTCCCGTGCATTTTTAGTTGGTCAATGAACTTAGGAAAATGGTTAATTTTCTTGGGATGACTTATTTTCCTTATGCTTGAGTGTGAATTGATCTTGGGAAAAATTTCACGGTAAGCCCACTACTTTTTGCATTTTTCTAGGAAGATTTTTCCTTTGAAAAATTTCCTATTAAGATTTCCTCTAGAAAAAATTTTCCTGGGGCTCTTAACAAATGCTCCCTTGGTCATATATTAGTGTCAAAAAATTTGACAATATTGTATAAGAATAATGAAAAGCATAAAATTATATTTTTTTATAAAATATTGTATAAGAATTTATTAAATTAATAAGACGGACCTATATATATATGGTGCAATGGATGTCCCGCCGACAAGGGGTGTGGCAATATGAAGCACAATATTTGAGCCTAATTTATCACAAAAACACTCCCTCTTAATACTATTTTATGAAAAGAAATCTTCCATTGGAGTGGATAAAGTACAAGGTGGAGTAGTTGGCAAGAAATACATACAACACTGATGACAAAGAAGAAGAGAGATGAAACAAATTAAGGCCCTGTTCTTTTCTGCGGTATTTTGTGGAATAGTGTGGTGAGGTGTGGTGGAATTGTGGTAGGTTATTGGTATGTGGGGTAGGTGAAGAGAGAATGTAAAAAGTAGGAGAGAAAAGTGAGGAGAGAGAAACGTAATGATTTGCGATAAAATGTGATGGGTTGTGGCAAATTGCGGTAGGCTGTGGCACCGCAGTTTGCCAACTGCAGAAAAAAAAAACAGGGCCTAATTACCTGGCTTGGGCTTCTTATCTCTAGGCTGTTGTTGGTTGAGAAAATTAGGAGCTTTCTTGAATGGAGTTGTGATGGTTTTAACCCATGAATTCGCTGCCATTTTGGTTCCTCAATTATGATGTTGACAATGATTAAAATGTTTATGGGAAGAGGTAGCATAAGGAGAGAGAGAGAGAGAGAGAGAGAGAGAGAGAGAGATAAGGAAAAAGGAAGGAGGAAGGAAAACGGCAATAAGATCACTGAGTTGAGCTAAAGAGATAGGATTAAAGATTATATTTCGCATTTGTATTTGTATTTCTATATATTACTAGTAATGAATGGCCGGGGAAGCTGCATACTAGAAATTATAGTTTTACAATATAAGTTTGATATAATAATATATATTAAACTTATTATATTTATATTAAGTAGATATTATCTTATATTATAATAAATATAAATAATTACAAACAATAATACAATATTATGTAATTTATATATAGTAGTATATTTATTTTTCAAATACAATGTACAACAATTTAGTTTTCATACTAACATAAAATTCTTTAAAGATTGTCGTATCTTAAGAATTTTAACATTTTTATTATACAAATATTATAATTGTATCAACATATATTTACAAATATTTGACCCGTACTTACCTGAATTTGAAATACACCCAGTTGTATTCACCTAAACCCGAGATACACCCGAGTCATGTGTTTTAGAATGAAATTTATCCGAAACCAAAATATACCTGACCCGTATTTACCCTAAAAAGAAATTTTTACTATCAAATAATATCTTACCCGTATGTATAAAACTAAAAGAAATTTTTATTGTCAAAGAACATCTGACCCGTACTTACTTGAATTTGAAATACACCCAATCGTATTATACTCTCAGGTCATATTTTCACGGTGAAATTTACCCGAAACTAAAATACGTCCAACCCATATTTACCCTAAAAGGAAATTTTTTACTATTAAATTACATCTGACCCGTATTTACTTGAATTTCCATTACACCTGAGTAATGTTTTTAGAGTGAAATTTACCCAAAATTGAAATACAACCCGTACTGACCTAAATTTGAAATACACCCGATCGTATTCACCTAAACCCGAAATACACTCGTCTTATGGACTCGAACCGTATTTATCCTAAAAAGAATTTTTTACTATCGAAGAACATTTGACCCGCATTTACTTGAATTTGAAATATATACCCGACTCATGTTTAAGAACATCTGACCCCCATTTACTTGAATTTGAAATATACCGACTCATATTTTTAGAGTAAAATTTACCTAAAATCGAAATACATCGGACCCATGTTTACCCTCTCTTTTAATATATCCAAGTGAAAAAGTGTAAATTCGTGTGTGATTAATTATTATATCCAAAGGTGAAATAATAAATTCGTGTGTGAACACAAGCAAGCAGAGCAACACAACAACAACAATCATACTCTTCTTTTTTAGAACATCTGACCCACATTTACCTGAATTTGAAATATACCCGGATCATGTTTTTAGAGTAAAATTTACCCGAAATCGAAATACACCGGACCCATGTTTACCCTCTCTTTTTATATATCTAAGGTAAAAGTGCGAATTCGTGTGCGATTAGTTATTATATATATCTAAGGTAAAATAATAAATTCGTGTGTGAACATAAGTAAGCAGAGCATGCTAATAGCACAACAACAACAACAATCATACTCTCCTTTTTATAATACCTAAGGAAAGGAAAGGAAAGGAAAGGAAAGGATAAGGATAAGGAAAGGATGGGAGGGTAGTGTATTAAACTCCATAATCCTTGCAATAGTCTTTTTTTATAATAACTAAGGCACCGTTCTTTTGTGCGTTAACGCACCAAAACGTAACGCAAAATACACAAAGCCTAACGCACCTTAACGCAACCCAAACGCACCTAAACACAATTGTACTATTCACCTTTCTACTAAAAATTAAAAAGTTTCAAAAAAATTAATAAAAAAAAGATTTTGGATTTTTTAAAACTGTTTGTTTATAAATTTTAAAGATAATTAAAAAATTAACAAAAAAATTTTTGATTCAATCACTGTTCAAGTAATTAGCTAAAAACATTATTTTTTTCACTTGCTATTTTGGCGAGGACGTTTATATGGGGTGGGAGGGGTTGTTGCTGCTTATACTCATCCAGAAAATCAAAGAAACCTCCATTGTTGGGCACGCACATCAGCTCCCATAGCTGTCTCCATTGTCGGCCACGATTTCATCTCCCCTTTCCAGATCCAAACCCCACCGACCGTCGTCGACGGAAGGGAGGAGTTCAACCTCCCTTGACTTCTTCCGACTCTTCGGACTGTAGTCGGCAACCAACGCAGAAATCGAAAGTTGCGTCGGCAATCAAGCAACCAACTCCAGATCCAAAATTTCAAGTGGCCATTAACGACTTCGATTTGATCTTCTGTGTTCGAGCATCAGTTTGACAGGGAGCAAAGAGAAATTGGAGGTGAATCACAAAAATTTAGGTTTCCAGATCCGCAATCCATCGGGCATACTTTTACTCGAAATGAAGTGGTGAGTTACAGTTCATTATTCTGTTTTCTATTGATGATTACTAGCAATATAACTAGAAATGAAATGGTTTCCAGATCCATAGTTGATTATTATGAAATGCAATTGTTGACAATGTCAACACTGTTGGTTGATTATATGTTACTTCAAAATTTTCGAGATTGAGGTTTTGAATTTCAAAATGATTATTACTCAGAATTGGCAAGGATCAACATTTGCGAGTTACAGTTCATTATTCTGTTTTCTATTGATGATTACTATCAATATAACTGGAAATGAAGTGGTTTCCAGATCCATAGTTGATTAGTATGAAATGCAATTGTTGACAATGTCAACACTGTTGGTTGATTATATGTTACTTCAAATTTGCGAGATTGAGGTTTTGAATGTCAAAATGATTATTACTCAGAATGGGAAGGGATCAACATTTGCGAGATTGCACGTTTTGATGCTGATTTGAACTATAAACATAAGTGGTTAATCATCTATTGGTTCAACATCACACTACTGTCATGTTACCATATTTTTGTTGATTCAACATCACCCTACTGTTATAGTTGATTCATATGATTCAAAATCTATAGGGTTAGTCATAGACCTACATATGGATAACAAGGCTCATTGCAGAGGGAGTATATGCTATTTGATTCTTAGGAAAACAGGCATATTTTTAAGAAACGTTGGACATTCTGTGTGAGGTGTCTTACATATATTGCAATGGATGGACATTATTTTAGAGGTTGTATGGAATGCATATGTTGATGGGGATTGTTAATGAAACATTGTTAAACTGCATTAAACTGTTTACGTGATAGTATATTATGATGAAAACATGTTGGTTGACATGAACCTATATAGCTGTGTTGCATGTGGATATCCGTCCGATGAATCTTTTAGATCTTGCTTCAATTGCCCTTGTTATCAATCAGAGGAGAACGTTTGCAAGTGTGGCAATTTATGTAACGTAAAGATGTCTTGGACTTCAAAGAACCCTGGAAGGCGGTTCGCTATTTGTAAGAACGCAACACTGGTTTCGGATGCAAATACTACAAGTGGCTAGGAAAAGTTGTGTGTGTCGGTTCAGAGTCTACATTGAAGTTTGTTTTAAACCGGAAGGAGAAGTTAGAGGAGGATGTGGACGAGTTGAAGAATGTGGTATGTCAAATGGATATTGAAAACCAACAACAACGAAGGAAAATCCGTTGCTTGAAAAATGTGGTTAGAACGTCAAATCAGAAGGTAACATGGTTGGTAGCATTTGTTACATTTATGCTAATATTCCAAGTGTTATTCATGTACGGATATGTGTTCGGTCAAAAAGTGTGATGTATTTGTATGGCAGTACATCTTACGAATGTAATTGATGACAATGTAAGTCGGGAAGTAGATTCTAAAGTTTTGTTAAGATATTATGACACTGTCCTGAATGAATATTTGAAATTAGTCTTTGTTGCAACCACTTCACATTTGTTCATCAATCATTTTCAGTTTATAGTACAACAGCGGAATGTATGTTACAAGTACGGTTACATATAAATTTAGGGTTGCAAAATATCATCCACCCAATATGGATTGTACACTTCTTGTTCTTCTGCTGGTTCGCGTTCAATTTCCTCCTCTTGTTGTTGTTCATCTTCTTGATGTTGGTGTTGTTGTTGTTGGTATTGTTGTTGTTGTTGTTGTTGTTGTTGTTGTTGTTGTTGTTGTTGTTGTTGTTGTTGTTGACGTCGTTGACGTCGTCGTAATCTCTGTCGATGTCGGTGGTGTCGGCGTCGTCGTCTTTCTTGTATCTGTTCTGCATCTTCAAGGCATAATGTATACACCTCCATGGCAAGAAACTGTCTCCATGCATCCTTGCTAGGGCTTGCACCTCGACTGATAAGAACTGGAGGATTCGTCAATGGCGGGGCAGGCGTGATAGGAATTCCCGTTTTGAAAAGTTTGATAAAATTATGTAATGTACAAACAGCTAGAATATAGTATGGTTGTCGATCAATAGGTACCAATGGCATATTGTTTAAGATTAACCACGTTTTATCGATCTCCCCAAACGTTCGTTCAACTATGTTTCGAAGCGATGAGTGCTTGTAGTTGAAATAAGATTCCATATTCATTTCGTCTCGATTAGCGTCATCCATCCGTTGAAACTCGGGTAAATGATACAACTGACCTCTTAACGGTGTCAAGTATCCTTCCGTGTTTATATACCCAGAGTCCACTAGATAGTACTTCCCTGCATTAATTAAGAAAGATCATTGTCAACAAGGGTTAAAGTATAATGTAACATATTATATGGTGGCGTAACTTTTACACAAAATTTAAATGACACATGGGACATTTAAATTTTACCTGGCATAGGATGCGGGAATTTAATCCCTTCCATATTGATCGACCCTTTCAGTACAGTTATGTCATGTGCAGATCCCTGCCATCCGGTGTTCACAAAAACAAAACGACCATCAAAGTCCACTATGGCGAGGACATTCCAAGTCTTTTTTCGGTCTTTGTCGTAGAATGCAAGACCTTCAGCATCGCTGACCGTTGCATCTATATGTGTGCCATCCAGTGCTCTAATAGCATATTCTACATTACAATGTATACCCTATTCGTATCAGCATCACTGCCCAATGTTAATATACTCAGAAACACATAACTTAAATAATTAGAATAACAAAATTACCCTTAATGGATAGCATGCTCGATTCTTGGGCTCGTTGAATAAAAAATGAATTTCATTCTGGTCTCGATACGGCCGAATAATATCCTTTGACAGCTCGCACAATCCATCTATTGCACGATTGTAGTACTTGTTGATTGTAGATCTTGACCGTTGAAACCATCCATGAACATTTGTATGAGACACTCCATACCCTAGCATGTAAAGTGTCATACCAAGTATCTCCGCAGCCCTAATTTCCCTACCCTCAGGCAACAATCCTCTTGCTGTCATCAAATTTTTCAAAGCGATGAATGCGTCTTGATTTAGTCTAAACATATCCTTTGTCAAGTCAGGTCTGTTACCATGGAGGAGACCCCAAACATATGCATCTCCTCTTTCGCGTCCCTCGATACGTGGTAGTCGTAGGGGTCTTGACGGCCTTTCATTGTCCCTCATCAAGTTCAATTGTTCGAAATTCTGAGCGATGATCCTGTCCTCCTCTTCGTCGTCATGGCCAAGAATGTCATAATAACCCTGTGGTAGATGATCCATTCTAGACGGAAAAGCAAAACACAATTAGGTTAAACTTGTTAAACATCCTGTCAAGAAGTGCATTGTCAACTATATGAACATGCATTAACACAGTACGATACAACGGATAACGTTAAAGATTGCTGGAATATCCTGGAACAAACCACAGAAAATAACAAATAATAACCGTCAAACCAAACAAAAAAAAATGCAATGCAAAGGAAAAACAAATCGTCCCACAAAACAACTTCAAATCACATGTCCCCTAGGTTGTCAAACTCCAACATCAACCATGCTTGGAGGTACTCGTCTTGTGTAAGGAGAAACTCTTGCTGCTTGTTCGTCTCCTTTAGCATCTTCATTACCCTGGCACAGTACATGGGACCCCGTTCTCTAATCTCTCTCTAAAATCCACTAATACAAGGCTGGAAATTAATGTCTAGCACTAGAATTCGATCCCCCCCAAAGAAATCGTCAAAGAGGAGTATATATACAAGTGAATACAGTTGGGCAAAATGCAGCACTTCAAGCCGAACATGCGGAGAAAAAATAGGGAGACCGTAGGTACGGTCTCCGCCGTCTGTGGAGGTCGCGGTGCCACTGTAGGTGGCGCGCTACTGCGAATCTGCTGGCGATTTTTACTGTAAGACCGCAGTGCGGTAGGATACCGCGGCATCGCCTTCCCCTACCCAGCTGAGGTATCGGGTGCCACACCAAGGGTGGCAGGGGCTACCCTCCTCTTTTCTTCCCTTTGTTTCTTCCTTCTTTCCAAGGCATGTAACGCCCGCTACAAGGATCGTAGCGGGTGTTACCTCACTGTTTGGCACCAAATGAAGGGAAGGTGGTCTCGGGTCAACTCCACTTCGGCTCTCGGTCCGGCTCGACTCGGGAAATCACCAAAAATGCTCTAAAATAGCCCGTTTTATCTCGTTTTTGTGTAAAACGCCAAAACCTACAGAATAACCAAAAACATAATAAAAAGCCACGAAATTAAGCACGAAACGAGTCAAAAGCTTAAGAATTAAGGCGCTATTTAGGCACAAAATTGAGTTTAAACACCTCTCCCACACTTAAACTTTTGCACGTCCCGAGCAAAACAAAACAAAAACTACCTAAACTAACACAAACTCCTCTGTCGTGGGAGAGAAACGAGTGCATTTAGCGTATGCACCAAGCCCTTTGAACCCCCCGGCAGCCCGGGTGGATGAGATGGACTCGTGAGGGTTTGTAGCGGCTATACCCACAAAAGCCAAAGAAAAAGGAGAGAGGGAAAGTAAAAAACAAAACTAAAGAAAACAAAGGAAAAGGAAAAACAACTTCGCTTCAAAGAATCTTGCAATCTCAATCAAGAAAACGATATTAATCCTCCAAAAGGAACCGTTATGAGCATCTCACAAACACCTATCTCAAGCAAAAGTCAATCTTAGAGGTTTTCGATTTTCTACACCTCATGCAAAGCAAAACCCCATGTGCGTAAGTGCTAGTGGGTTTTAACTGATTCTGATCGACTCCAAAGACTCACACTCGACCTCAAAAAGACAAAACGAACAAAAACAGCAAAGAGTTGCCCTCCCCCGTATTTGGTCGCCCTTGGCTTGGTGAGGGCCGCAGGTGATGCAAGGAATGGCCCCACACTTTATTAAAACTTAACTTTCTTTTTGGGGTTGGGTAATCCTAATAATTTTTTAAAGCTTAAAGGTCGAGGTTAGTTTTGCGGGAATTGCAACGGCCCATAATGCGGGGTTTACCCTCCCAACACAGGCTTTTCCATTCACCTCTTCGTCGCAAGTGATATAGAAGGAGGCTTAAGGGGTATCAGCGCCGTACCGCTAATACCGGCTCCGTGTAGGTCGACTAACTTTATGGTGGTTAATGTCGTTCAGCCGACACGCCCCACTTAATCCAATTATTTAGCTTTGCTTTCTTTCGCTTTTGCTTTGGCTTTTCTTCTTCTTCTTTTTTTTTTTTTTAGAAAACAAGCTCGGACATGAATCCCTAGAATCTCCCAGTTTCAAGCAGAACGTGAAAAGAATCAGGGATCTCGCTAGACACTCAATGAAGGAAATCTAATTAGGTGAGTCATGACAATCACCCAAGATAGGGTCGAAAACGCTCAGACCGATTTCTTTTAAAGAAGATTAAGAACGACTTCCCAACTTTGACAAAAAAATCCAAGAAACAAAGCAAAAACAAAGCGAAAACGAAAACTAAAAACTTTAAAGGTTTTTCACTCCCTTTTTTCTCCTTTTTCACACAAAAAATTTTCAAATTTTAGGCAAAAACTAAGAAAACAAAAACAAAAATGCTAGGTGATCTACCCTTGAAATAGAATATCTCCCCCCCCCCCACACTTAAAACGCCACAATGTCCACATTGCGGGAAGCTGTCACAAGAAAAGGATAGAGAACCTACAAAAAGCAACGAAACAAAAACAGCTAGCAAGCAAATGGTGGCGACTCGAGCCCACACGGCTCCAACAACAATATTATCCCAACACAAATAATCAAAGGGGTTCGCCATCCAAAAGAAAAATCAAGCATGCAACAAGGATCAAAATATACACATTCAAAGAGTGCGGAAAGAGGTTACCTCGAGGTCTTTAAATAGATCAAACTCAATCCGCGATCCAAAGAACATCATACTTGGGGTTAGGAATAATCAAGAAAAACAATCGAAGTATGAGTGTTCACGTGCATGATCAAAAGAAGGACAAAAATGAAAATGTAAACAAGACACTAACTAAAGAACTAGCTATAGACAGCCCATTAACACATAAGCTCACTGTGATGCCCTAATCTTCAAAGAAATCGAAAAAACTAACACAAGATCACACCAAATGAGCTTGAGAAATCAAAATAGATTAGCAATGGCAGAGAATTACCTCAATGGTGGACTGTGGAGATAGAATTCGACAACATAATAAATCAAATGAAGGGCATAAAGGACAGCAAGCGACCCAGATTGTGCAATTCGTGCATAGTGGCTCAATGCAGGCTGTTCGTGCGTATAAATTCTGACAAAGGCAACGCGGCAACGCAACACAACACACAACTACTATGCAAAAACACAACATATAAACAAGATGCACAATGCGAAAATACTGTGAATTTGGATAGAAACTATGAAGCAAGTGTGTGTGTGTGTATTAACAGATGAAATACAACAGTCCATTACACAAAACATCAAGCAAGAACATTCCAATCGAACTCAGCATACAATGAGGTAGAACTTGAGTGCAAAAATTGACGAAATCTAATCCTAACTCCGCAAATCATGACAAATGAACCAAATGCAAGAGAAAGGGAGAGGATTTCGCACAATTGAAACAAAAAGATACCTCATTTAGCTGTGTAAACCAAACACTTAAACAATGCCACACGCTAGGGCAGAATCTGGGCAAAATACCGAACCCTAGCAGCAGGATTTCGCAGCAATGAGGAGAAATTAGGGTTTGGGGTTCGAAAATGGGAGAAGGAAGGAATGGAATCGAGAGCTTAGAGGAAAGATTTGGTGTGGGTGAGAGCTTAGCTGCGAGTTTCAGGATTGAAGAGAGAGAGAGAGAGAGAGAGTATCGAGTGAGAGAGAAAAGAAATGAGCAAAGTGAGAAATGAAACGAGGTTTAGGGCCGAAAAAAATGTCACTGACAGCATCAGGTCGCGGGCGCGACATGATGAGGCTGGGAACTGGTGGCGTGCTACTGCAGGCGCTGTGTGCCTTCACCGCAGCTGCTGTCCGCTCCTGGCGCTAGTGTGCTGCTTCGGCTGCTTCAATTGCACGCCAGAATGGTGTTACGCCGAGGGTAGCGGGCCGCTACTCACACAATTCTTCCAAAACATTCCAACTCACAAAAACTTTCATACTTCAACACTCAATTTTCCAATACTTCCTCACATTCAATACAATAATTTTTTTCTAACTTTCAAACTCTCCTTCAACACTCATATTCTTTTCAAAACTTCCCCTCACTTACACTTACTTCTTTCACTCAAACTTCAATTTTCTTATTTTTTTCAACTCCATCTTTTTCTATTTTTCACCTCATTTTTCCTTTTTTTTTTCAAACTTTTCTTTTCAGCCTAGAACTAATACCTCAAGTTACAAAAGAAAGAAATAAAGAATAATAACAAGACAAGAAAAATGGAAAAAAAACCAAAGAAAGCTAAAAAGAAAAATTAAACAGAAGAAAAAGAAACAAAAATTAGAAAAATTGCAAAAACTAAAAACTAGAAAGGAAAAATTGCAAAAATTATGGGATGCCTCTCATAAAGCGCTAGTTTTAGGTCCCTAGCTTGACCTAAATACCCGTTTAATTCTAGAGAGAAGTGGTGCACATGAAAGGTAGATATTTAGCTTCTTCCACCATGTCCGCCTCTTTTTCCTTCCTCTCCAACTTCTCTCGTCCTTGGACAACCTCAAATCAAGTCGTCCTTCCGGTCTTTTGGTTAACCATAAGCGGGGAAGAGGTGATGATATCTTTGATTTCTTCCAATGTCGTTTCCTAGCTCCTCCTTTTCCAACATCTCCTCATCACCTCCGCAAATAGAACAAGGGTCTCCTCTAGTGGTTTGATTGGGTGATGGGGATAAAGAAGTAACTTAGGCCTTTCCTCAAGTGGTTCTCCAAGTTTCAGACACTTGGGAACAATCTTCTCGAACTCTATGTCCTCTATATAGACTTCATCTGATGAGATTTCCCTCCTCAACTGAACAATCTTGAGAGAATCATCATGAGATGCATCTTCAAAAACCTAGGGCTCGGAACATAAGGCCTCGGGATGATTGTTGTCTTTCCCATTGTCGGGTTCCACTTCAAGAATGTAAACTTCTTCTTTATGCTCATGAACAATTGTAGTTATCATATTGACTTCAACACAAAGTGGCATGAAGAAGGGTATCTCAATAGGAACATCAAACTTTGATTCAATATGTCCTTCATCAATCAAGTGCTGAATCAACCAGTTTGGGAGAGGAATTTGCATTTGGTGCGAATCAAACTGATCTTCAAGGCATTTATTAACATTTTCATTCAAAACTATATTTTTTATTTCCTCCAACGTTTCTTCTATGTAATTGGCTTCCTCATCAATCAAATCCTCCTTCTCATCATCAACCAACTGCTCAACCTTCATACCCTCTCCTTCAGTTTTATCCTCAACATTTCCCTCATTCTCTCCAAGAAGTCTCTCCTCCACCAACTTGGGTTCCTCAACTTCTCCTCCACTCCACAAGGTAATAGCACTCACCTCCACTTCTTGGATAGTAGTGGTTTGGATAGGTGCAGGTTGAAATTGGTTGGCTTAAGCAAATTCGAGCTCGAGACTTTGGATACAAGCTTGATCCTCCTCTCGGTCTTCCATGATTCGCTCCAACATCAACCTAAATGAAGATTCTTGGGGTGGTTGAGAAATTTGAGGTTGTAGAATGTCTTGTTGGGTTAGATGGAAGGTTTCTTCTTGAATAAATGAGTGATGGTCAAAAGGTTAAAAAGTAGAAGGGTAAAGGTTGGTGGTAAAATCATAAGAAATGGAATCTTGTTCAACATGGGAAGAATGAGTGGCACTCACTTGTTCTAATTGTTGAAAATTGAACACTTACGCTTCTTGAGCCATTCTCAATTGCTTAGAAGTCTCCTCATTCACCTTTGCTTTTTACATTTCATAAATAGAGGCTAAGAGAAGTGCAATAATAGAATTCTGCTCCGAAGATGAATCTCCACCTCTTGATTTACAACCTCCAAAATCAGGAGCATATTGAACGAGCTCATGAAGGAATTGTTCGGCCTCCCCCGCAGTCTTCTTCAAAAATGTCCCTCAGGATGCTATATTGATCGATTCTTTGAGAGAATCAAAGAGTCAACAATAAAAGTGCTGAAGAAGCATCCGGTTGGGTAGATTGTGATGCGTACACTGACGTTGGAGACTTTTGAATCTCTTCCATGCTTCGAAAAGAGACTCTTCGGCTTTTTGCTTGAAACTCATAATATTTTCCTGGAGTCTACAAGTTTTGTCGGTCGGGAAAAATCTTTGAAGGAAATCTTTCTTTGGGGCCTCCGATGAATAATAAAATCAAGGTGGACAAATATTAAGCCACATTTCAGCTTTTCCCCTTAGAGTAAGAGGAAAGAACTTCAACTTCAAATACTCCGAAGATATTCGGGGCATATGTATGAAACTGATTTCCCAACTAATTACTCACTAATATTGCTAACCCAAACCTAATCACCCATTCACACCCTTAATTACCCCCTAACCCATAGATTTCTAGCCACTAATCATGATAAAAACTAAGCTAACAACATCCAAACCAACCCTAAGCATGATTTCTAACATCAAACAACCATAAACAAGCAAAACAATTGAAAATAGCAAGCAAGAACAATTAAACAAGTATGATGGTAATTAACAAAGTAATTAATAAAAGAGTTAAGGGAAGAGAATACTTATCAAAATGCTGTAGATGAACAAAGGAAAGTAATAAAAAGATGATCCAACAATCTCTCAATTGTTTGAATCCCCAAATCTTCAACAACAACTCAAAATCTCCAAAACCCTAGATTGATCTTTCTCTAATCTCTCTCTAAAATCCACTAATACAAGGCTGGAAATTAATGTCTAACACTAGAATTCGATCCCCCCAAAGAAATTGTCAAAGAGGAGTATATATACAAGTGAATACAGTTGGGCAAAATGCAGCACTTCAAGCCGAACATGCGGAGAAAAAATAGGGAGACCGTAGGTACGGTCTCTGCCTGTCCAGGGGAGGTCGCGGGTGCCACCTGTAGGGTGGCGGGCGCTACCCTGCGAAATCTGCCTGGCGATTTTTACTTCGTAAGACCGCAGGTGCGGGCCGGGATACCGCGGGTACTGTCTTCCCCTACCCAGCTGAGGTATCGGGTGCCACACCAAGGGTGGCAGGGGCTACCCTCCTCTTTTCTTCCCTTTGTTTCTTCCTTTTTTCCAAGGCATGTAACGCCCGCTACAAGGATCGTAGCGGGTGTTACCTCACTGTTTTGCACCAAATGAAGGGAAGGTGGTCTCGGGTCAACTCCGCTTCGGCTCTCGGTCCGGCTCGACTCGGGAAATCACCAAAAATGCTCTAAAATAGCTCGTTTTACCTTGTTTTTGTGTAAAACGCCAAAACCTACAAAATAACCATAAACATACTAAAAAGCCATGAAATTAAGCGCGAAACGAGTCAAAAGCCTAAGAATTAAGGCGCTACTTTGACAAAAAATTGAGTCTAAACAAGTCTCTATATTCACCTCCTCAACAACAATGTCAAGAATATCTGATTTCCCAGGCACAATACCACATGGAACAGGACATGCAAGAAATCGCTCAAAATAACTCCAAAATAATTTCCGATCAAATTGGGTTATGAAAGTCTATCACAATATGATTTTTCCAGTTGAAGCATGCTGATTTATTGTACATCTCTAGCTGATCAAAGGTAATAAAATTGCGAAAAAAATAAATGAAAAGATAAAGCAGCATAGGATAAGACTTCAGTGTATAAGACAACAGAATGATGGATGCAATTATGTGAAGTACACTGAGCTAATGCCAAAGAAGACTCTACATTCAAAATACGATCAACTGCATAATCAAAATACAAAACTTGACTGCTCAATCCGCGAAGGTTAAAGTCGTCTTGGATGTAATCATCAATAATCTCACAGAAAAATCCATTCCCTCACAAATTGCAAAACCATGAGATCTAAGATGTATCCTCCCCATCAGACCGACAAGATCAGACTCCTCACTGTCCATTTCAGATTCTTGTACAATTAGAACACCGACAATTATTAATATCAAATCACCAATGTTTTTTGAATCCAAAAGCATGCAATATGAACATAATTGGGCTCTTTTTAAATGTTATGATACATGGGTGTCATATCATTATACATCCTCAAATACAAATAATATTTTTTCATCCAAATAACCATTTTTTTACCATGAAGGTGATTTACAAAACCACATTTGAGGAACTTGTAAGGTAATTAGGTTTCATATCTATGCCAATCCTCTTTGTTCTCATCTATTGAACTTCATGGGAGACCTATTTCAAAAAATATAACCTTGAAACTTCTGAAAATAACTATAGCATTATGCCATTACACTTCCATGAATAAAAAACACAATCAATCATAAGACTATAAATATCATAATTTAATTTACACTTTAAAACTAAACACTTATCACAAAAAAGAGGTCTTTACACAACTAACAATCCATCCAACCCCTCAACCTAAAGTGAAATGAAGAATGTAAAATAAGCAAAGTGCCTGGACACTTTCTTTATTCAATTCACAGAGTAGATAGGATGGTTGTAGAATTATGTAAGAGATCAAATAGAAACACAAAAATGATTTGTGTCACAATGTCCTTCCTAACTAACTAAATGTAATCTACATATTTTCCATCAATTAAAATATGCCTCCATGTGAACTATATGAAGAGGAAAGGAGCTTCCTCAGTCCTCATGGCCTAAGAACATGCAAATTGGAGCTACCCTTGCTTGCACAACCATAATTGCATTGTTAGAAATGTTTCAAAAAAATGAAGTAACAGAAAGAGGGAGGAGAGATAAATCACCAATTTTTAATAACATAAAAAGTGATGAACAAAAGAGCAGCAACTAATGGACTCATGGTATGGTGCAAAATTGCATCAATATAATATGTTTAGATTAAGCTTTATAGCTTGTTAAATGATTTCCGTCATTTGTCTAATCAAAAGAACAACCAAACAACCACTACACCTAAAACAAACTAAATAGATCTAAACAATTATCAACAAATATGAACTTATCAAAGAATGTCCAAAATCAAGATAAAAAGAAGGCAAAGATCCAGACAACAAAATCTAGCTAATTATAAGAAAGAGTCATGAATAAAATCAACCATAAAGTAATGAAAATTGAGAAATAAAGAAATCATGGGTAGAGAGATATCCATTTATGAATAATAATAATAGAAATAGTAATAATAATAATAATAATAATAATTATTATTATTATTATCATTATTAAAAACTATAGTTGATCTATCAACTCTTAACAACTATTCTATGATTATGGAGCCTTTTTATGATATAACTTATAGCCAACGACCATAAAATTGTTTGCACAAAAAAATTTCTAAGTGAATTTATGCATGGCAAGTAACCTCTTTTTGAGTGGCATTTGAACTGTTTGAATGAATGTTCTGCTCCTATAAACACTTTAACAAGTTCATAATATTAGCAATAATTAGAGCATGTTTACAATGATGGAAATATGGAAGAACATAGTCACTTGCACAAGAAGAGGGATCACTTGGGTAGCTAGGAGTCGAGGGCCAAACCCGTCTCCCCTTAATACGTATTCACAAGACCGTGAATAGATTCAAGGGTAAAACCTGACCTCTTGTAAGCTAAGTACAAGATCTCTCAAGAACTCTCAAGAATGTTGTTGCAGTTCAACACCTTAGGAGTGTGTTAAAGCTCTCTAAGAAAGATAGACAGAAGTGATTGAGGTGTGTTGGATAAGTGAAAATCAAGCACTATTTATAGGACTTGGAGCATTCAAACTTATTCAAACTTGATAATCAATATAGCATGATTCTTAGGCATTGTCTATTGGATATCAATCATCATTATGAGAAATCAATCAAGAATAATCCATAATGATTCCCCAAGGATTTAATACCCGAGGCAGAAATCAAGGGATTTCGAAAAAGAGCTCAACTAGGCTCCAACAAGGTCTGTGTTGGGCCAACACGGACTGTGTTGGCCTCAACAACGACCCATGCTGAACTAGCACGGTCCGTGTTGACCTAGGGAGCCTTTTCTTAACTCTCTGGATTTCAACACGACCTGTGTCATACTTAGCACAGTTCGTGTTGGGTCCATTTTACCTGGTAAGCTAGATTTTTTCCTTCTCGGTCAATCCTAAGCTTATAACTTATGCTCTTATGCCTCTTAACTCTTGAAATACTCCAACAATCCCTCGCAATTTCAATAGTTTCACTTGAAATAGCCCGGGATCCCCTCATTTGGGTAGAAATACCCCTGCCATACATGGCACCTCCTAGAGAACTTGAACACCCGAGAAATCAAGGAGTTAGTATGCGTCTTGAAAGTGTCTTTCGACTTGAACTTTCACTTAGTGTACATAATTACAATTAGTCTAAATGCAAAAGTAGACAAGTCTTTGAACTTTTCATCCTTATTTGACTAATTGGATACATAACACACATACAACTCAAACCTTGCCTAGAAAAAATGACACTATTTATAAAACTGACGATGTGTCCATTACCCTCTGCGATATATGTCAATCAAGCCCAGCCTCAAGCTATCCAAAGCGGCTCACTTCATGTCCTCGCATAGGCAGACTTTTACGCTCCCGTAATAGAGCTCCCCATCTTATAGATTTCAAAGTCTGTTAATGAGTCATAGACTCAAACCTCCTTATCATTAGGATCCTTGAGCATCACTTGTCCTTTGGGATGAACGTCTTGAATTTGATGCTCCAATTGTCCAAAAACGTCATTGACCATTGAACTCAAGACTTGACCACATATGTCAAGTGTGAGTTGGAGCTCCGTTATTGACAATTTATGAATGGACTTTACTCCCATCCCCTTATCAAGGATCACTACATAATCATGTGACCTTGTAAGAATTTGATCATGATACTTTTGAATGCCCTCTATTACCTAAGATCACAAGATATATAGATATCTTTCCATGACCTTACTTATCATGATCATATCTTAAACTTAACATTTCTTCCCTTAATCATAGTTGTGAATACACTACCTCACTATAGGGTTAGGCAATAAATATTTTACCCCTTGTTATAATACGACTAAACCATCGCATTACAGACTTTGGTAAAATTTAAATATTGTCTTGTGGGACCCGGGAAAATCCCCGTTGGTGTCCCTCGCGGTAAACGGCGAGTCGAAAGGGGTGTCTTTTCTTTTAGAAGATTCACTTGAATTTTCGTTTAAAATAAAATAAATTTAAAATTTAAATAAATTCTTTTCTTTCTTCGCAATTTTTATTTATTCAGAGCAATAAACAGAAAACGAAAAAAGAACAAAAAAAGAAAAAAAAAGAAATAAAAGAAGGCAACAAGCAGAGAGTCTCGAATCGGCTCGACGATTCATCAGAGCAATACCGCAGTATTGTGAGTCGATGTCTGAAAGGGGTATTGATTAAACTCTCTTTTTTTGAAAATACATCATTTTTTTAGTTGGAAATTTTATTTACTCTACGAAATAAACAGAAAACAGGAAAACGAAATCGAAGAGATAAAAGAAAACTGCAAACAGGAGGATTCGAACCCAGGACCGAGGCTATTGTCCACTGCGATACCTGCAGGTATCGTGGGTCGATCCGAACGGAGTTCGACCGAAGTCGCCCGCCGTGGTCGGGCCGCATACCGCCAGTATTCTCGTCCGTCCCGCTCGAGCCGACTTCCGAACTTAGGGATCCGGACCAAGAGAAAAAAAAAACTTTTATTTTCGCAATCCGTTTTCTGAAATCCGAAAAGAAAATGAAACTCGAAAAATAAATAAAAGAAAGAAAAGAGGAGAGAGTCGCCAATTAATTTTTGAACGAGAATTAATAAACTCAAAAAAAAGTGACTCCACAAACCACGAACCACGAGATTCGGATCCGGGGGTAAGGTTACGGATTTGAGAATGTAACTTCCGTAATCCGCCCGTTCAACGAACGGACTTTACTAAACCGGTTAAATAAAAAGGAAGAAGAAGAGGAGAGAAGAAGAGAGTAGAACGGAGTATTAATTAGCGTAATTAGTGTTATTCAGTTACATACAAATGCGATAATAAAGCGAAAAATAAATACAAGAAATAAAAGAATTAAATACAAGCGTACCTTTATTCACGAATAATCCATATTATTTAGGTCGAGTTTAGGGTTAACTCAAGTTACAAGATAATATGAATGGAGAAGAGATAGAAACAAAGAAAATGCCAGTTAAAGTGTATGCAAAAATGAGAGAAATAAAGAGGGAGAAGAGAAGATGAAATCACCAAGTGTCAATACGCCAAGGTGATTTCGGTGTGGTTGAAGTGAAAATGAGTGGGTTTTTTATAGGAGAAATGGGGATAGGAAAATTAGGTTAACAAAAAAGGGGATACCGCAAGTATTGTGGGCTTCTCGGGAGCCCGACTGCTGGTGGCACGCAACCCTAGGCAGGCGGAAGCGCCTCGCGTCGGGCAGAATCCGCCCCAATACCTGGCGGTATGAGGGGCCAGATCTGCCCAACTTGGGTTGTTTCCTCCTCGGGCCGCGTGCAGAGGTTGGATCAGGCTGATTTTTTTGTTTTATTTTTTTTTTCTTTTTTTGCATTTCACTTTCTTTGGCATTTTTTCTAAAATAAAATAGAAAGAATAAAAATAAAATTACATAATCATGAGACACTTTTCTAGTGTCTACAGTTAGCCCCCACTTTGATCGAGTCTGAGTAAGACGATGATCAAAGTATAGCTGGGAGATCTTCAATCGGTCTTTAAATGTAGCTCAGTCTTTCCCGATGTCGCTGAAATGTAGCTCAGTCCTTCCCGATGTCGCTGAAATGTAGCTCAGTCTTTCCCGATGTCGTTGCAATGTAGCTCAGTCTTTCCCGATGTCGTTGGAATGTAGCTCAGTCTTTCCCGATGTCGCTGAAATGTAGCTCACTCTTTCCCGATGTCGTTGAAATGTAGCTCAGTCTTACCCGATGTCGTTGGAATGTAGCTCAGTCTTTCCCGATGTCGCTGAAATGTAGCTCAGTCTTTCCCGATGTCGTTGAAAATGTAGCTCCGTCTTTCCCGATGTCGTTGAAAATGTAGCTCGGTCTTTCCCAATGTCGTTGATTCTTTCGTTGAAGATGATGAAAAATTGAATTAAAATTATTTTATGAGTTATATAGAAATTATATTTCCATATTTTCTCTTGAAAATAATATCTTTCTCCTTTTTTATTTTATTATTGGAGTATTAAAACACGAGGTTTAAATTCTCCTCATAATAACTTTCCAGTCAACACATATTAGACCGGTCAAAAATTCATTTACTTGAATTTAAGAGGGGTAGGTGAGAAGTTGGGGGTGGTAGTCTTTAAAAGAGTGGTCACTCTATCCTCATCCATACATCTAAGCACTTCACTTTCACTCCCCCTCTCTCTAGAACTCACTCTTTCTCTCTCTAGAATCTCGAGCAACCATCTCGGGCCGGGCATACCGCCAGGTGTGGTGGTTCTTCGAGCTCCCCTGCTGCCTGTTGATCGTCAGTGAGACCGAAGACAGAGCAGCCATACCACCAGGTCAGGTGCGCCGGTTTTCGCCGGTGAGAAATTCCTCGATTTTCGCGCCGGAAAAGTCACTGGTCGGAGCCCCGTCCATACCGCCAGGTGTGTTAGCTTTTTCTCGGTTTTTCACGCCAGTACGTCGCCAACTCGCCTTGCGGGACCTCCGGTGATTATGTCTATACCGCCAGGTATTCTTTCAGATCTGGAATTTTGCACAGTCGTTTTTCCAAATTTCCTAAGCTCGAGCGTATGCAGTCGAAATCAATAATACCGCCATGTATAGCTTCATTTTCATGAAATCAGAGTTAGAAATTTTTTGAACTGAAACTTGAATCTCGTAAAACCCGACCGCACCGCCATGTATGATGCTTCTCTGAGTTCAATTTCCGTTTCTTGTACTATTGATTTTCGTTGAAGTGAAACCCGGAAAATGCATGTTGAAAACTAAGTCCATACTGCCAGGTATGGTTGCAAGTCTGGATTTTCCGTTTGAATCTGACCAACAGTGGACTTGAGTCGTGCAGCTGGATTCCGGCCCGAGGCAAGCCCATACCTGGCGGTATGGTCAGCTCTCGGGTCACTCTTTGGATGGTTTTAGTTTGGGTCTCGGGTTTGTTCCATACCTACTTGTATGGTCTCGGGTTCGGGTCATGGTTTCAGTTCGAGGAATTTTTCTTTATCTCGGGATTTTGAACTTCCTTTTTATGCTTTGTAGTTTGCATTTGACGATGACGCAACCTTTAAAGCCACGCGGTCATGTAGCTCCTCATGCCGAGAATTGGGTTCCCCACACGTTCTTTGCCAAAGAATGGTTTCCTGAAGGTGGGTTCAACCCAGCGAACCTCACACAATATCCGAACGAACATGTGTGGCTTCGGAGATCAGAAATCCCGATAAGCCTTTCATGCTCGTAAAAATTTAAATGTCCTGCATAACTTTAGGGCTTGATGACTTGCATGCTTGGGCCCAATTATGTATGTTGTAGCACCTTTTGGCCCAAAATCTTAGTGTTATTAATTTTAGAGTGTAACGTCGGGTTTAGTCATTTTCCCAAGGTTTTTCTCATAAAATTAGAGTATAATCTGAAAATTGCTCAAATTATGTCTCGTAAAATTTCCATGTATGCATACTTGTGATTTTTTTTTGGGCTTGACGACTCGTATCCCTAGGCCCAATCATCGTGCGTTGAGGCCCAAAATTTCTTGTGCGGTCGGATTTTTAGAGTTTAACGTCAAGATTACTTAATAATCTCGAAGTTTTTCTCATAAAAATCTAATTCTTGTTTTTAGAGTATAATTCGAAAATTTGTGATTTTCGAATTAAGTCTCGTAAAATAGAATTAAATTAAGGAATTAGGAATGTGCATATCAATATGAACTTTGACTTGGTAAATAGGTTATTTTACCATGTCGTTGCCGCATGAAAAAAAAAATGAAGTCCTAAAAATGGGATCCAAAGGCCAACCTTGCGAGTGTAATTCGAAAGGAACATGACTGCATCTTTCTGAATTTTTCTCGCCTGGTTTCTTGTTAGCCCCCAGTATTTGATGGTAGTTCTTTTCGTTTCTAGGACGATAGCATGAAGACTTGCGGTTCGATCACCAATATGATGGCCACTCTGAAAATTCGCGTTGGCCTTGTGCGAGATACCCTAGAGCACGCCGGTTTCCTCCCTTTTTATCAGTGTTTGGAGGCTTGGTTGATGCCTCGCCCTCGTCGTCCTGGTAGAGCTCTTGGTGAGCTTTTCTGGGACACCACCAATACATTTCACTTTCTGTTTGGCGAGATGGCTGTCACCCCTACAGACTTTGTGGTAATTACTGGTTTACCTTGGGGAACCCAACGCTAATACTTCAACCGGGCTTTTAGGAGAGGCACTCCCCAGGTGTTAGAACTTTTTGGCCCTATGATGGGAGGTCAAGAGTCAAACCGTCCCTTAAGCTATAAGCACTTTCGGGAGGCGATTCGTTCTCAGGGCTTCCCGGCCCTTCCATTAGCTCAACGGATGCGAATTATCCTGGCTTATTTTATTGGTGCATCCTTCTTTGCCAATCCTGGGGACGACGTCCACCTATTCTAGCTAGAGAATTTAGCGGATTTAAACAACATTCATACTTTGAAATGGGGAGAAGCGGCATATGCTTGTTTCGTACGGGGCCTCCGCATGGGATGCATGACGAATTTACCGAATAAGGAGTCCCGATTCTACAACTACGACCCTTGTTTGTGGAAGGTCTTAGACGTAACCAAACTCTTAGGACTCTTCTCACTTTTATGACACCATGATTATTTTATTAATTTATTCTAACCCCTGCAGGTATGGCTTTTATGAGTATTTTCCTGCTATAGCCCCTACGACTAGGGCGAACATGAAAGTTATTCCTACAGCGACCCGGTGGTTAAAGGCGATGATCTGTCCTGATAGGTGGGGTTCAAACACCCTCCAGAACTTGCGCGCTCTTTTGGATAATGCGACCCCGGTACGTACCCCTTCGCGTTCGGTTTTATTGATTGGATCTCGTTTCACAATTTTTTTTCCTCTTTTTTTTCTTTTTGACATCAGGAGGATGTGAATTGGAGTCCCTGGGAAGGCCTAGATGATAGGACTGGTATGAGGATCCAAGCTGATGGTATCACTACATTGAAGATCCTCCTGGAAGGTCCCTATGGCTTCGTCTGGTTCTTGGGCGAGAGAGTCTCTTCTCAAATCCTAGGTTTCTATGATCTTTGGATTCCTGCAGACCCTCCGGGCGAAATGATGGCCCCTCGATCTTTGAGTTTCAAGGACTGGGTAGCTGCATGTCACGGGACCCCTTGGGGTGTATTGGCTACTCGTTACGACGATGAGTTCCACGCCGGGGCAGTGGAGTTCTACTTAGATCGCTTGGCTCATCGACGCGTACGTGCTGCAACCCTCCCTTTATTCATTTGTTGCTTTTGATGAACTCATCTGTTCCATTTTCTTTGCAGCTAGTGGATCCCTCCCGGCAATATGAGGCCCCGGGTTTCGTCACTTTGGTTGACAGATATCCTGGTCAGGATACGGAGGTTCTGGTGAGTTTTTCTTTTTTTTTTCTTTTAATTTTCTCCACCAGTTTTTTTTTTTTTTTTTTTTTTTTTTTTTTTTGGTGACCTTTTGCTGAATATCCCCTTGTTTCTTTTTTTTTTTTCCAGCCTTCTCTTTCGAGCTTTAAGAGGATGTGTCAGCTTTGTGCCTCCTATGGAAGACACCTGCGGGGTCGATTTTCCTTTTCGGGCCGTTATCGAGGATCCCCTAATGATTCAGACTCCAGTCATAACGAGTTTCGATCTTCCGGCACTAATGAGTCTAGCTCTGAGTCACATTCTCAGGGAGGCGGTAGAGGTTATGGTTGTTCTGAGTCGCATTCTCAGGGAGGTGGTGGGGGTCATGGTGTAATTCCTCGCCATTCTAGTGTCGAACGTGATCCTCCTCCGCGTTTTCCCGAACCTCCTCGCTTTTCAATTGGAGACTTCCGCAATTTTGAGCAAGGCGAATCCTCTCGCCGCTGTGTCACCGCTGCGATCAACTTGATCACAAGACGCTCGATGACGTGCCTTTACAAGAGCGATTCCGTGATATACAAATATCCCGTAGAAGAGGTGGCATTCCTACCAACCGTTCCCAGGATGGTGGACCACCCTCTAGGTCGAGTGGTCACGGAGGTCGCAGTTCATCTCATGGTCATGGTCATTCATTTGGAGGAGGAGATCCCGGTGCCAGTCACAGTCAGTCCGTTGAACGACAGGACACCGAACTTTTACAATATTCGGATCATTCGTCTTGGGGTCGTTCTGTTGGCCATACTAGTCATAGATCGAGCCATCATCTCGAAGCGCCGCACGAGCCGCCGCCACCGTGAGAGATCCGTCGGCGTTCATCGCTCCCGAGCGCGGTGGTAATCTGTCCGATCCGTGATACCAAGTACTTGGTTCTGGCGACTTTTCAGTGCATCGAGGTTATCGATGACTCAGGTGATGCAGAGATGCTTGAGAGTTAGGGTGACACAGAGGTACTTAGGAGTTTTAGTTCTCCTCGGGACGTTCCCTCTTCATCCCAAGCCTCCTATGGGTCGTCATGGATCCGCTCAGGGCGGCTTGCCCCCTACTGCTCCAAATGGTAATGCCTTTGTGGAAGCCTTATTTGGCGCTTCTGGTGATCCAACCTGGGGCGGACAATACCCCGGAGGTGGTCCCAGTGCTGTAACTACTAGCTCAAGCTCTAGTCGTCATAGCTCTCGCGGTTCCTCTCGCCTTCGTTGATGTAGGCCCGGTTATGCAGGATGAGACTTTACATATGTATTATGAGATTTTATGTATGCATTATGAGACTTTACATATGTATTACGTATGCTGGAACCCTATGTATGAGACTCCTATTCTATGTTTTACTATGATGCATGTATGTACTTAGGCTCTGAGACCATGTATGCAAGGAGATTATTATGTACTTCTATTTTATGACTCAAAATGCTAAAATGCAGATGCAAGGTGGTGCGTGCAGCCCCTACTTCCCAAAAATAAAAAATAACAAAAGAAAATAGAAAATCCTAAGTGTCGGGATATCAATTTTGTCAATAATTTCAGGACAGGTCAAAATGAAACTTCAAGAACCATTAGGCCTTCCCTTTTTTTTTTTTGAGGAGGTGGAGAAAGATAGAAAGAAAGAAAGAAGAAAAAGAAAAAGAAGAAAAAAAAAGAAAGATAAAATAAAGTAAACAAAAAGGTAAGGAAAAAAAAAGGGAAAATAGAATATATATGTAAAAAAAATGAAAAGAATAGAAAAAATAAGAGAAAGAATAAAAAAAATAAATAATAAAAAATGAGGAGGGAAATATAAATACAAATATGTAAGAGGATAAAGAAGGGTACGGAAAAGGAAAGAAATAAAAATAAATGAGAATAAAGGGAAGAAAATAAATAAAATATGTGAGAATAAAGAGAAGAGAATAAATAAGTATAAAGGAAATAAAATAAATATGGGATAATGAAGAGAAGAAAAGAAAAGGAAAGAAAATAAATGAAAATATGTGAGAATAAATAAAAGATAAGAAAAGGAAAGAAAATAAATATAGATATGTGAGAATAAATAAGAGAAAGGAAAAAGGAAAGAAAATAAATGTAGAGGAAATAAAATAAATAAGTGATAATAAAGAGAAGAAAGGAAAAGGAAAGAAGATAAATAAAAAAACATCGGGCCTCTGATGCCTGCATGTATCGCGGGTTGGGCCTGTCCAATTCAGTGCCTCGGTTTCCATGCCCCGAAAAAAAATCTGCTGCCCCTGCCTATAAATACCTGGCGGTATTGTCCTCCAGACCCATCCTGTCGACGCCTCGGTTTCTGCATCTAAAGAATCATTATTCTGCCTAATAATACCTGCAGGTATTGTGGGCAGTGTACTTCTGCCACGAGGAGTTTTCCAAAACTGTCCCGTTTTCTGCCTCGAAAAAACGTGCCGTTCTGCCTCGATTTCCGTGCCGACACGTATGGCTTTTGAGAAGAAGCTATCTGCGTGGTTGAGTGCTCTTTCCAAGAATGAGAAGAAGGAACTCCAAAGGTACAATCTTTCACTTTTTCTGAGCTTGAAACAAGTGGTTTTGTTTCTAGACTTTCTCTACCTATGCATTGCACTGTGGGATCCTGTGATGCATGTTTTTCGCTTCGGGGAGGTTGAGTTATGTCCTTTGGTTGAAGAATGGGACGCTTTGTTGGGTGTGGATTCTTTAGTTGGCCTGCACTTCCTATCCCTCTTGACGATGCACCTTCAAAGTTCCAAGATTTGCTATGCCTGCCCGAAAAAGTCTTAGGGAGTATCTTAATTGGTGGAAAGATACACTTATTAGCCCTCTTAGAATATTTCCAATCACCTGAAACCTTGAGCCTCGGTCCCGAGATTAGGGTTAGAGCAGTGGCTTTATGCATCCTAGGACAATTTCTTTTTAACCATGGAGGGTCGGGGTTCATCCCGACTTGTTTGATCAATGTCCTGGACGATATGAGACACAGAAGAAATCCCACTCATTTGGTATTAGGAGAAACCATCATGAGTCTGGATGAGCAAGACAAAACAGAGGCATGGCGCGGGAGTCCACTTCTTCTCCAGGAACAATTTTAGCTTTTTTTTTTTGTTTTTTTTTTTTTTTTTTTTTTTGTCATGCTCGCAGGTATTGTCGTCTGTCCCGGTTTCTCTCGTTTCTGCACGACTGTCCGGTCGCAGCCACCATGCCCGTCCGGCAGTGCGTACCATCTCGGATTTCTCCGCTCTGCTTGGACAGACTGTCCGGCAGCCACCATGCCCGCAGTATGGTGCTCGCTTCATCGAATTCGCCGATTCGGAAAAACCTTTATCTTCTTTGTCTAACTTGGTTTGCTTTTGTGCAGATTTGGCTAATGGAACACCTAAGGAAGATGGCTCCTCCGTTGACAACAGTGGACCGGAAAGTTCATAGAATTCTTCACCGCAAACTTTACTTGGATGAGAAGGAGTCCATGGGCTCTTGGATTAAGCGCCTCAAGAAGAGTCCTCCTGTCGACTAGTGGATAGAGTGGTGGGAGGCCCATCATTATGTATGTCCCCAGTATGGAACTTCTCACGTGAGATTGATTAGGCTCACCCATTGTACTTATTACTTTCCTTTGAGGGTGATGCGCCAAATGGGGAGGAAGCAACTCATTCCCTTACTAGACTGTACTCCTCAGAAACTTCATGAAGTCACCGATGTGGTTGCGAAGGGTTGGGCTTCCTATTGGAGTGACATTCCTGCTATTCAAGCCCCCAAGGATAAGACACAGGTTGCCACTACCTACGTGACCAAAGCTTTCAACAAGTGGTTGACTGAGAAAGACCTTGAAGAGCGGAAGAAGCTAAAAGAAGAAGATGAGCAAGGGCAACTTTCGGTTTTCAAAAGGCTTGGTTTTGAGTATAAGAGGTGGGATGCCATGCAAAAGAAGAAGAACGAGGAGATCACTGTGAGGAAGCCCCCAGCTCGGCGCATTACCCGGGAACCTGCCTTGCCTTCCTTGGTTATTAGAGAGCCTAGGTCTTCTCCTAAAAAAGTTGAACCCAAGCCCTCTGGGAAGGGAAAGGGAAAAGAGCCTCGAGTCTATAAGGAGAAGCCTAAGAAGAGAGAGCTTCCGCCTCCAAAGGACAAAGATGCTGGTCCTAGCAAGAGACCCGGGAAAGAGAAGAAAGATTGAATTTGCTTAAGCCAATAATTATTTTTAATTTGATGCTGAATAAAGTTGCAAGTGTGTTCTTTTAATCTTTTAGGACTATTATTATTATATTTGAATTTTCTTAGTGATTTATTTCTTAAGAGGAAACTAAAGCAATGTAACGAACTTTATTATTATTAATATGAAATATCAATAATATCTAAGAATTTTATTACATCGATTTCCTTCCAACAAAAAGAAAGAGAAAATGATATGGGCCGGACCCTCGCGGGATTCCTACGTAATACCGGAGTAGAATCAGGCCTTCGTAGTTCACCTCTCCTTTTTCTAAACATTACTAAGTTTCTGGGCCGAATCCAGTGTCTTAGCTATGTCACTCAAACTCTTAAGCATAAAACTTTTTTAATTGATCCAAATTAGTTGGCTAAGACAATTCCTTGCCCTCGGGGGTGATTAAAATTACAGCTCCTGCCGGTAATAGGGTTTTGATGACGTAAGGACCTTTCCAATTTGGCTTGAATTTCCCTCGTGGATCTTGAACTGGTGCCCTCATCTCCTTTAGAACCAAGTCTCCTTCCTTAAGATTTCTAGGCTTCACTTTCTTGTTAAAAGCCCTTGAAATTCTATTCTGATAAACTTGGACATTATGCATGGCTCTCAACCTTCATTCATCAATCAAAGTTAGTTCTTCATATCGAGTTCTAGCCCACTCTGCCTCGAGGATTTGGCTTTCAACTACTATCCTCAAGGAGGGTATTGCTATCTCTATAGTTAATACGGCCTCCATCCCATATACCAATGAGTATGGGGTTGCCCCAGTAGTAGTGTGAATTGACGTTCGATACCCCCATAAAGCGAAGGGTAATTTATCGGGCCAGTCTTTATAAGTTACCGCCATCTTTTCGATGATTCTTTTTAAAGACTTGTTGGCTGCCTCCACAACGCCGTTGGCTTGTGGCCTATAAACTGATGAATTGTGATGTTGGATCTTGTATTTCTCAAGTAATTCGGTGACTTCTTTCATGAAATGTCTTCCGTTATCACTTATTATTTCATGTAGTACTCCGTACCTAAAGATGATGTTCTGCTGGATAAACTTGGCCACATGTTTAGAAGTGATTTTGGCGTAAGATGCCGCTTCAACCCATTTCGTAAAATAGTGAACAGCCACTAGCACAAATTCACGACCCCCAGTACCGGTAGGAGATATTTTACCGATGATGTCTATTCCCCACATTGAGAAAGGCCATGGGGAGGTCAACGCAGTGAGATAAGTTGGAGGTTGATGCTGTAAACTTGCATAAATTTGGCATTTGAGGCATTTTCTAACAAAAGCATGACAATCAGCTTCCATAGTTGTCCAGTAATAACCAGCTCTCTGAATCTTTTTGTTTAAGATTCTGCCATTCATGTGTGGACAACATTCTCCACTATGTATAGCCTCCATGATCTTCTCAGCTTCTTCTTCGTCGACACACAACAGAGTCAAGCCTGTGCTGGTCTTCTTGTAGAGTCTATCCTGAATTATGCAGTACTGGGCTGCCATGAGCCGGATAGCTCTTTGTGCCGTGGGTTCAAGTCCACCTGGGTATTCCCCTTTTGTCAGGTATATGTAAAGGTCATAATACCAATAGTCTGGGTTAACCTTGCACGTGTCTAAGGAGTATACATATGCTGGTTCGTTTTTCCTTTGGACTATTATAGGCATTTCCGTTATCCCTGCTGGGATGGTCACTAATGATGAGAGCTTGGCCAAGGAATCGGCCAATTCATTGCCTTCTCGTCTGTGATACGAGAAGGTGATGTAGTCAAATTCTTTGGAAAGTTTAGTTAAGTATGCTTGGTAGGTAGCCATATCTTCGTCCCTCACTTTCCAGTGATGATTAGCCTGATTGATCACAAGGTTGGAGTCTCCCGCGACCCTCAACCTCTTGATGTTCATTTCCAATGCAGCTTGCTTGCCTAGAATGCAAGCTTCATATTCGGCCGCGTTATTGGTGACCTCGAAGTCAAGCTCCACGGACATTGGTGTAAGCGTACCTTCGGGTGAGATTAGGATAATGCCAGCTCCACATCCAGTTTGGTTGGATGCACCGTCGAAGTGCATTTCCCATGTTTCGTCATCCGTATTGAAGACTTGTTCATCAGGAAATTCTAAATCCGTAGGGTGAGATTCGCTTGAGGGTGAATCAGCTAGGAAGTCTGACACAACTCTTCCCTTGATGGATTTTTGTGGTACATACTTGAGATTAAACTCAGAGAGCATCACCATCCATCGAGCCACCCTACTGTTGACTATAGGTTGTTCCAAGACATATTTGACCGGGTTCTTTTCTGCTATGATGTGCACTGTATTTGCAAGCATGTAGTGGCGAAGCTTCTTGGTAGCCCAAACGAGGGCCAGGGTGTAACAACCCACCCTAAATCACATAAATTAGGGTAATTAAATTTGTTTAATTAGCTAAAATGTGATTATTAAATTCTTTTAGTTTTTACAGTTAACTAACGGTGACAGGTCTCGGAGGAAATGGCTAAGCGGTCAATATTACCGATCGAATTATTTTCTAGTGCTTTTAAAGTTTATCATTTTTGGGACCTCATATTATTATTATTTTAGGTTCTAATGTTTATTTTTAAAATCGGTTTGATTACCGTTTCGATTTTTACGGCAAGGTGAATTTTAATAAAAATATCGATCGTTACCGTTTTTACCGTAACAATTAAATTCACTTTACAAGTTGTATTTTTACTACCATTTTATTTAAGAGAATTTTTGTACACTCTTATTAAGGGTATTAGTATTATTATTGTTATTATTATTATTAGTATTTGTTTAGTAAGGGAGGGAGTATTATAAAAGGGGGTGAGGGAGGCCAAGGGTCTTTTACTTGGTTCAAATCAAACTCAACACTCAGCTCTCCTCCCCTCTGTTCACGCAGCACCCCCTCCCTTTGCTTCTCGTCGTCGCGACTTTTCCGGCCGAATTCCGGCCGCTTGCTCCTCTTCCACTTCCACACTTCCTTGTTCATTTTTATCTCCTCTTTCAAGTGGTATTCATCTCACACCCTTTCTCCATTTTCTTTTATATAATCTGAGTTTTGATGTTTTTCAAATGTTAAATGGTTGTTTTCATCCCTTTTATTCTCCATTTACATGAATTTTAGAGTATGGTTTTGAATGGTTAAGTTTTATGGTTAATGCAAGTGTTTTCTTGATGGAGTATTCATGCTAATGGTGTAGATGTGTATGTTGATGAGAGAAATGGTGTATTATTGATTTGCATGAAGTGTTTGATGAAGTTTTTAGAGTTTAGTTTCTGTTTTGGAAGAGTAACTAAGCTAATAATATGTTAATTGGGTGTTTTATGTGCAAATAGTGATGGAAACCATGAAAATTGTGATGGAATATAAGTGCATGTAATTGGATGATTGTGCATGTGTATTATGCAATCTTAGATGGTAATTTTTGAGGTTGGATTTCTGGAAAATGGTAGTGATATGAGTAGACTTCATTTGGGTAAAGAATTAGTACAAAACTTGAATGAAAATGGAGCATGCATGTGAGCTCAAACACCCTAGTGCATTCTGCCCAAAATTCACTTTTTATAGGAGATGGTAAAATTAGTTTTTAGCCCAGATTCTTGTGTAAAAAGGTAGCCTAAGGTGTTAGCTAACACCGGACTTTTGAATTTCGGGTTTCCGACTTGTATAGCTCAAGTTAGAGTCAAAACCGTAAAGGCATGCAATTATATACGATTTTGAAGGCAGTGACTTGTTGCACATTTTTCGTCTGTGTGGAGTTTGAATTTGAAAAAGTATTCAATGTAAGAGTTTTAGGAGACCTTGCAAGCTTTCCGAAATGGTATGGTATGCGTCAACCCGACGTCGGGAGTGTGAGTTATAGAGCCCGGAAGAAGGGCTGCGAATCTGGAAATTCTGGGTATAATATATTGTTTTAAGTTTGAACCAAAAGTGTTATAGTGACCTTGTGAATTGTTTTTGGGTGCTTAAATGTGACATTATGGTTGTTAAGATGGAATTGATGATTGAGGACTATAGGAGTTGGCTTTAAGAGACCTCGATGTCTTTTATGTAATTTGATTTTATCGTATTTTATTACCGAAGTCACGCGTTTTTAAAGGAAATAAAATTCGTATCGCTCTCCAATTTTTTTTAAAGCCTCTTTGATAGAATAAGAGTACATATTCTACAAGTTTTTTTTTTCTCCTATCCATAAAGCTCCTATGGGTTTAGAGCAAGTGCATAAAATTTTATCGATTCCGTTTAAACGCCAAAACCGCAGAAAGAAAATATTTCGGTTTTCGCTGTTTCTGTCCAGAACCTTTTCCGAGCTCTTCCCATCATTTTTAGCATCTGACCCAGTTGACAAACTTATAGATGTTATTTTTCCCTTTCCGAAAAGTGCTCGTTCACTAAATTCCGAGTTTCCTAGCCCCGGTTGTAGCCAAAATACTCTTACCTCAAAAACCTAAAATTTCTTTTACATGTGTATTTCAAATCCTTTCTATGGGACGTTACGGCCCTTTTTGTTCATAGCCGTTGCACTAATTAGTAACCTTTATCGTCTTAGCTCAAAGTTTCACACCGGCCCGCGCCATTCCCCGAGCCAGATCGTCACCAAGTTCACAGCATTTTAAAGGTACGCAAATTGTCCAACCCTTATGCTTTCAGTCAAGTACAGCTTTATGGCATAGATACATTCTAATGATTTCATTGTTTTATAAGTGGTCCCGTGACGTAGTTCTACAGTAGCTAGAGTGAATCCTAGCATTATTTTACAGGCTCCTATTGGAGTAAGCTTGACTTGGCCAGTGTCGACTGCCTAGCAGTCACCCAATCCAAACTCCCGGTCGGTTTGGGCATGCGCGTGTGTGAGGTGCTTCGGCATCGATCGTAAGGGATACCACGTCTTATTATCGTTATATTTTCAAAGTAAAGCACGACATATGCATAGAATTCTTAAAGTTTAAAGACTTCATTGGTTTAGCACTAGTTATTTTGCCCCTTCCTTGTTTTCGAAATGTTTTAAAGGCCGACATGAAAAACCGTTTCGAAACGGTTTTACATGTTGGAGGTTTGTGTACTGAGTGTTTCCCCCACTTACTTTTGCGTTGTTTTACTGTTTTGTTTTAGGTGGTCCGAGCTCCACAGAAAGGGGAAAGAACGCTCAGAAGTAGTTACTCTCTAAAGTGAAAGGTAGACTTTTGCGTCGTACAGGGTTACTTATAAAGCAAGTGATAGTGGTGTATGGAGATATATAAGGATCTATAAGCGTGTGGGTCTATGTGTGTTTATGTACTGTTAAAGTTAAGCATTTTTGGCTTTTGTAAACCACCTTACGTTTGAGGATGTATTGATGTTTGTGGCTCTATTGTTGTTATTGGGTTGCCATGGTTGTTGTGCTTGGTTGATTGGTTGGTTTTGCCTTGTTCCCTAGTGGGACGGCGGTAGCGCCTCAGGCCGTTATCCGCTGCGCTAATCATGTGATTACCGTAATGTTTGGGTAATTGTGTGATTAAGGTTTTAGGGCGTTACAGTTATGGTATCAGAGCGGAGTTATAAGGAGAAAATTTGGGAATGTAGAGAACTATTAGAACATTGAAACTTTGATGTGTTTGGGTGCAGAGTATATGTGTCTTATGTGGCAAATTGGGCCTAATTAGAGGAACTGTTGCAATGGAAGCTTGAGCATGAAGCTCTCTGTTGAGATTATGTGATGTAAATTGTATTTTGCAGGTGGAAAAAAATAAGGATGTAAATTTGGGAATAGTCCTATTTACAGGGGAAATGCTGCCGAATTTTTCCTAGGAATTATGGGATTCATAATGAATGACAGGAAGAGTTAAGTGAATGATGGATGTTAAATAGGGCTATCTTTTAGACAAGGAATGAATATGTGTAGAGGTAAAAGAAGACATGTTATGTGTAAATTAACGGTTGCATAAGAAATGGAAAACAGATGGGTTAATGAGAAATTCTTTTGTTCAATTATGGATTTCATTGAAGTAAAGTTGAAAGTATATAGAGTGTTGTTGTCTTCCTCTATGAATTAAAGAATGCTCAAAAGTAATTATGACGAAATTTGGAAGTTATGTGTCTAAAGTATAATTAAGTAAATTGGAGCCAAGCTTGAAAATAAATGGGAATGAGTGGTTCCTTCATGGAATTTTAGTGGGTGGAGTCTCGGACCGTACCTTAATTGTTTCTTTTTATAGCCAGTTTTAAGGGTATAATTTATTGGAGTTTTATTTTATTGTTTTGTATACTGTAGATGGATCCCACAGGCGGTTCTTTACCCAACCCTTTTGCCATGTTCATGGACCCCACGAAAAATGTGTTTGAACACCTAAAGAAGTTGCAAGAAGCCTTCGACATGTACAGTATGGTGAACCCGAACACCGAGTATAGAGATGACATCTGGAGAGCACGATGTTTACTGGCAACGTTACCCCATGAGAAACCATGGGGGGAGATCAAGGATAGGTACCAACCACTGTTGCTTAGAGGGGATCGTGACCGGCACACGTGGTGCCTTGATTACTTGGGAGCCTGGAATCAGGTAGCTTTAGAAGCTATTATCACACAGACTGCACTTGCCCTACAAATGCACCCTTCTGATTTGGCACCGTCTTTACATGAGGTACTAGCCTTGCCTACACCCACCACAGCTTTTGTCTACCCATCCCCGGCAAAGGGAATGGAGCTCCATTTTGCGGCACCGATCAAGGGACGCCCGGTCCCCATTGTACCACCTCCGCGCCAGGAGCCTGTGGCTTCGAAGTCGGATCCCGAGGAAGAGAAAGGTCCTAAATTGGACCAAGGTAAGGGTGAGTTGGGCCAAGAGCCTAAGAATGAGGGGAATGACAGTGATGATGCAACCCCCACAGCTGTCATAATGCCTCGAGGTCCTAGAGAGGGTAAAGCGAAAGTACAAGCGGGGCCCATAATGAGGAAGACTAAGCGCAAGAGGTGTCTTCCAGTCAGGACGTATCGACTTGCTTTGGCGGACATGATGAAGCGGACGGAGCATGGAGACTCTGAAGAAGTGTCTAATACAGGGACATAAGAAAAGATTCTTCTAGGGGATTTTGTACAGGGTAGCTAGGAGCTAACCTATTCTTTTGGGTAAGCTAGTCGACCGTAATAGTTGGGCTAACCAAGTTGTTTTTGTTCAAGGTTGAACCTTGTATTTGGTCGAACTATGCAATTCTTTTGATCTTCCCTATATTTTGGCGTGGGAAGCGGGGTTGTATGCCCTTTTATTTCAAGTGTTGAACTCGTATATACTGAATTATTTTGTGGATGTAATTGCTGGGGTATCTCCCAATTTTTCTTTAGGGAGAACTCAAGATTGCTAGGAATGACATGATCTATTATAGGATTATGGGAATGTTGTGAGTTTTAAAATTATCATGTAACTTGAAGGGTACAGGTGGAAGAATGGGAGTATTCCTGCTTATGTGAATACAGGGAGAAAATTTATTGTGGTTCCAAATGAACGTTATTGATTTATATAGAATATGTATTAATGTTGAGGTACTATAAACCTTAAGGGGTGTGTATTAAAGACTTTATTGTTCGACAGGAAAGTTAAAGAAAAGGTAATTACGAATCAAGTGGTCTATTAACATTGTTATTATTGTGATATTGTAGTATGTCGCAAATGTCGAGGAATTCACCCAGGGTGAACCAGCACCAGAGACCGAAGGAAACCAGTTGGAAATTCAAGGACCCCACCCTAGTCCAGGGTTGGTATCCCTTCCTGAGACATCCTTAGGATCCGTTCCTCAAAACCCACCTGTCTACCCCGACCATTTCGGGACGTTGTTACATGAATTGCTTAAGCGTATACCAACTCCAACCACAGTACCAACGGGTAATAGGAAAGAAAATTACGCTGATCGGGTAGCAAAAAGAAACCCCCCCACCTACTCAGGAAGTTATGACCCTATCATTTTAGAGGATTGGGTACGAGATATGGAAAAGATTTTTTAGGTGATTGAAGTCCCCGAGGAGAAGAAAGTGACTATAGGGACATTCTACTTGAAAGGTGAGGCGGATATTTGGTGGAGAACTATCAGAGAGAAGTACATTGAAACCGGAAAGACATGGAGTGACTTTTTAAAGGAGCTTAGGGCTCAGTTCTATCCCATATCTCTTCGGAGGCAGAAGGAAAAGGAATTTCTAGATTGGTCGATGATTAATAAGGACATCTCAGTGTTACAGTATACGTCCAAGTTCCATGAGCTATCCCGGTTTGCACCGGAGTATGTAGCCACTGAAGGGCTAAAGATGTCTCGATACGAGGGAGGCCTAGCGCCTTACATACGCAGCCAACTGTCGTCGCACCATTTTGCCACGACGCAGGAGATGTATGAGAGGGCTGCAGAAGTAGAGCGAGTTCGGAAGGAGCTAAGGGCATTGAATCAGGGAGGTCCAACGGGCACTAAAAGAAAGTGGAACGAGCGTGGGGTACCTATCTCGCCTCCTGTACAAGCAAATCAAGTCAGGAGACCAGACTCACCCAAGGACTCACCAACCCGCCCACTAATAGGGAGCCGTGTAAGAAGTGCGGCAGGACCAATCACTCCACCACCCAGTGCCGAGTAGGCACCAACAATTGTTTTTGGTGCGCGAGTGACACAAAGTGGTGAATGCCCAAGAAGCCTAGAAGGCCCGAACCGCACGACACACGACCAACGCCGCCAGAAGGATCGCCACGCAGGAAGCGTGGGCCAGGCCTACGTCATGGGAAAGAGAGAAGCAGCTAAGTCTGGTATGGTTGTTAGCGGCACTGTTTACATTTATGCTCAACCCCTTATTGCATTATTTGACTCTGGAGCAACGCACTCTTTTATTTCCTCTAAAGCTGTATTAAATTTAGACTTACAAAAGTTAGCTCGCGCCGTAAACTTTTTAATTGGTTTACCGAATGGACAAACCATAGTTTGTAAGACTTGTTTCGAGAAAGTGCCCCTAGTTCTGAATGAAGAAATTTTCCCAGCTAACCTAATACAGATAGACTTAGAGGAGTTCGATATTATTTTGGGGATGGATTGGTTGATTTTGACTCAGGCTCAAATCAAGTGTGGAGAGGGGATAGTCGTTCTACAGAATGCCTTAGGGAAAGAGTGCCTTTTCGTTGGGGATCTAGAATTAAGCCCGTGCCCTATCATAACATATGTAAAGGCGCGCAAAATGTTGAATCATGGATGTACAGGTTATTTGTGTTCTCTAAAGGAGGTATCGCAGAGTCCGCCTAAGGTAGAAGAAATCCCGGTTGTACGGGAGTTTGTGGACGTCTTCCCAGAAGAAATTACGGAGCTACCCCCGAGGAGGGAGATTGACTTTGAAATTGAGCTAGTTCCCGGAACTAGGCCGATATCTAAAGCTCCGTATAGAATGGCCCCAGCAGAGCTAAAGGAACTAAAGATACAGTTGGAAGACCTTTTAAGCAAAGGGTTTATCAGACCCAGTTCCTCGCCGTGGGGAGCCCCAGTGTTATTTGTGAGAAAGAAGGATCGAAGTTTAAGGTTATGCATTGACTATCGGGAATTGAATAAAGTGACGATCAAGAACAAATATCCTTTACCCAGAATCGATGACTTGTTTGACCAACTCCAAGGAGCAGGAGTATTTTCAAAAATTGATTTAAGGTCAGGATACCATCAGCTTAGAGTAAGAGCAGAGGACATCCCTAAGACTGCCTTTAGGACAAGGTATGGGTACTATGAATTTACCGTGATGCCTTTTTGGGCTTACCAATGCCCCAGCAGTGTTCATGGATGTGATGAACCGTGTGTTCCAACCTTTTTGGGATAAGTTTGTGGTCGTTTTTATTGATGATATTTTGGTATACTCAAAGAGTTATGAGGAGCATGAAAGTCATTTGAGGCAAGTACGTCAGCTTTTAAGAGAAAAACAGTTGTATGCCAAATTTTCAAAGTGTGATTTCTAGCTCAAGGAAGTAGGATTTTTGGGACGTATTGTAACCAGCGAAGGCATCCGAGTGGATCCTCACAAAGTATCAGCTGTTAAAGATTGGGTGAGACCCACTACGGTTACGGAAGTCAGAAGTTTCTTAGGTATGGCTGGATATTATAGAAGATTCGTGCCAAACTTTTCCAAGATGGCATTACCTTTGACAAACCTCCTTAAGAAGACCACCCGGTTCGAATGGACCGATAAGTGCGAAGAAGCGTTTCAGACTCTAAAGGAGAGACTCACGACGGCCCCAGTTTTATCCTTACCCGAGGAAGGGAAGGAATATATTGTGTATAGTGATGCGTCGCATCAGGGGCTGGGTTGTGTGTTCATAGGAGATAAGGTAATAGCTTATGCCTCCAGACAATTAAAGCCTTATGAAAAGAATTATCCGACACATGATTTGGAGCTGGCAGCAGTGGTCTTTGCTCTCAAAATTTGGAGACACTATTTTATATGGAGTCTCCACTACTATTTTCACCGACCACAAGAGCCTCAAGTATATTTTTACTCAGAGGGAGTTAAATCTGAGACAACGAAGGTGGTTAGAGCTTATTAAAGATTACGATCTGGATATCCAGTATCACCCCGGGAAGGCAAATTCAGTAGCAGACGCTTTGAGTAGGAAGACCCAGCACGGGTCTATATCGAGTCTAACGATTCATCCTAGAATTTGGCAAGAGTTGAGTAAGGAGAACATCCACTTGGTGAGTAGAGGAGATACAGACAAGAGATTGGCTGCTATCTCTTTACAGCCGTCTATTATTGATGAAATCAAGATAGAGCAAATGAATGATCCGGATTTTAGGAGAATTGTAGATAGTCTGACCACCAAGGCAATGCCTGGCCTTCTGATCCACGATGATGGGATTTTAAGGTTTCAGAATCGACTCTGTGTACCCAACAGAGGGGACTTAAGATTAAGGGTTATGGAAGAAGGCCACAAGTCACTATACTCCGTGCATCCTGGAGGTACGAAGATGTACAGGGATTTGAGAGAGCGATTCTGGTGGCCTAACATGAAAAGGGACATAGCTAACTTCGTGGATAAATGTCTGACCTGCCAAAGGGTGAAAGCTGAGCATCAGCGACCTTCGGGCGAACTCCGACCCTTAGATATTCCCACATGGAAATGGGAGTCAATCTCAATGGACTTCATTATGGGACTACCCCTCACAGCTTCTAAACGGAATGCCATTTGGGTAATTGTCGACCGTCTTACTAAATCAGCGCATTTCATATCTATTCATGAGAGCTGGAAAGTAGATAAGTTGGCGGATTTCTACATCCGCGAGATAGTACGGTTACATGGGATTCCAAAGGACATTGTATCGGATAGGGATACAAGGTTTCAATCGAGGTTCTGGAGTGCTATACAAAGGGCTCTGGGATCTAAGCTTAGCTTCAGTAGTTCTTACCATCCAGAGAGCAATGGTCAAACAGAAAGGGTAAACTAGATTGTGGAAGACATGCTTCGCGCATGTGTACTGGATTTTCAAGGGAATTGGGATTAGTATATTCCACTCGTGGAATTTGCTTACAATAATAGTTATCAAGCCACTATTCAGATGGCGCCTTTTGAGGCTTTGTATGGCAGGAAATGTAGAACACCTTTATGTTGGAATGAGCTAGATGAAGCACTAGTCATAGGCCCAGAGTTGATTCAAGAAACAGCTGAAAAGGTCAAAGTGATTCAGCAGCATATTCGGGCTGCCCAGAGTAGACAGAAAAACTATGCCGACAAAAGGCGGAAACCACTCGAATTCCATATAGGAGATAGAGTATTTCTCAAGGTTTCCCCTACAAAGGGAATTAGGAGATTTAATATTAAGGGTAAACTAAGCCCTCGATACATCGGACCTTATTCTATTGTGGGGAAAGTTAATCCATCGGCTTATCGTTTAGAGTTACCTTCCAACCTGGGACATATCCATGACGTCTTTCATATCTCCCAGCTCCGAAAGTATGTACCGGATCCAACGCACATCTTAAAGGAAGAACCTCCTCTTCTAGCGGAAAACCTTACCTTTGAACAGCAGCAGATTCAAATTTTGGATCGTAGGGTCAAACAGCTACGTACCAAAGAAGTCCCATTGATCAAGGTCCTTTGGGCAAACCAAGAAACCTCGGAAGCCACCTGGGAGACTGAAGAGGATATGATGAAAAGCTACCCCCACCTATTTTAAGGTATTTTCCACAGCAATTTTAATAAACAACGAGTTTCGAGGACGAAACTCCTTTTAAGGGGGGAAGGATGTAACAACCCACCCTAAATCACAGAAATTAGGGTAATTAAATTTGTTTAATTAGCTAAAATGTGACAGGTCTCGGAGGAAATGGCTAAGCGGTCAATATTACCGATCGAATTATTTTCTAGTGCTTTTAAAGTTTATCATTTTTGGGACCTCATATTATTATTATTTTAGGTTCTAATGTTTATTTTTAAAATCGGTTTGATTACCGTTTCGATTTTTACGGCAAGGTGAATTTTAATAAAAATATCGATCGTTACCGTTTTTACCGTAACAATTAAATTCACTTTACAAGTTGTATTTTTACTACCATTTTATTTAAGAGAATTTTTGTACACTCTTATTAAGGGTATTAGTATTATTATTGTTATTATTATTATTAGTATTTGTTTAGTAAGGGAGGGAGTATTATAAAAGGGGGTGAGGGAGGCCAAGGGTCTTTTACTTGGTTCAAATCAAACTCAACACTCAGCTCTCCCCTCCCCCTCCTGTTCGCCGAGCAGCAGCCCCCCCTCCCCTTTGCTTCTCATGCAGACTTTTCCGGCCAGAATTCCGGCGGCCGCTTGCTCCTCTTCCACTTCCACACTTCCTTGTTCATTTTTATCTCCTCTTTCAAGTGGTATTCATCTCACACCCTTTCTCCATTTTCTTTTATATAATCTGAGTTTTGATGTTTTTCAAATGTTAAATGGTTGTTTTCATCCCTTTTATTCTCCATTTACATGAATTTTAGAGTATGGTTTTGAATGGTTAAGTTTTATGGTTAATGCAAGTGTTTTCTTGATGGAGTATTCATGCTAATGGTGTAGATGTGTATGTTGATGAGAGAAATGGTGTATTATTGATTTGCATGAAGTGTTTGATGAAGTTTTTAGAGTTTAGTTTCTGTTTTGGAAGAGTAACTAAGCTAATAATATGTTAATTGAGTGTTTTATGTGCAAATAGTGATGGAAACCATGAAAATTGTGATGGAATATAAGTGCATGTAATTGGATGATTGTGCATGTGTATTATGCAAGCTTGGATGGTAATTTTTGAGGTTGGATTTCTGGAAAATGGTAGTGATATGAGTAGACTTCATTTGGGTAAAGAATTAGTACAAAACTTGAATGAAAATGGAGCATGCATGTGAGCTCAAACACCCCAGTGCATTCTGCCCAAAATTAACTTTTTATAGGAGATGGTAAAATTAGTTTTAGCCCAGATTCTTGTGTAAAAAGGTAGCCTAAGGTGTTAGCTAACACCGGGCTTTTGAATTTCGGGTTTCCGACTTGTATAGCTCAAGTTAGAGTCAAAACCGTAAAGGCATGCAATTATATACGATTTTGAAGGCAGTGACTTGTTGCACATTTTTCGTCTGTGTGGAGTTTGAATTTGAAAAAGTGTTCAATGTAAGAGTTTTAGGAGACCTTGCAAGCTTTCCGAAATGGTATGGTATGCGTCAACCCGACGTCGGGAGTGTGAGTTATAGAGCCCGGAAGAAGGGCTGCGAATCTGGAAATTCTGGGTATAATATATTGTTTTAAGTTTGAACCAAAAGTGTTATAGTGACCTTGTGAGTTGTTTTTGGGTGCTTAAATGTGACATTATGGTTGTTAAGATGGAATTGATGATTGAGGACTATAGGAGTTGGCTTTAAGAGACCTCGATGTCTTTTATGTAATTTGATTTTATCGTATTTTATTACCGAAGTCACGCGTTTTTAAAGGAAATAAAATTCGTATCGCTCTCCAATTTTTTTTAAAGCCTCTTTGATAGAATAAGAGTACATATTCTACAAGTTTTTTTTTCCTATCCATAAAGCTCCTATGGGTTTAGAGCAAGTGCATAAAATTTTATCGATTCCGTTTAAACGCCAAAACCGCACAAAGAAAATATTTCGGTTTTCGCTGTTTCTGTCCAGAGCCTTTTCCGAGCTCTTCCCATCATTTTTAGCATCTGACCCTGTTGGCAAACTTATAGATGTTATTTTTCCCTTTCCGAAAAGTGCTCGTTCACTAAATTCCGAGTTTCCTAGCCCCGGTTGTAGCCAAAATACTCTTACCTCAAAAACCTGAAATTTCTTTTACATGTGTATTTCAAATCCTTTCTATGGGATGTTACGACCCTTTTTGTTCATAGCCGTTGCACTAATTAGTAACCTTTATCGTCTTAGCTCAAAGTTTCACACCGCCCCGCGCCATTCCTCGAGCCAGATCGTCACCAAGTTCACAGCATTTTAAAGGTACGCAAATTGTCCAACCCTTATGCTTTCAGTCAAGTACAGCTTTATGGCATAGATACATTCTAATGATTTCATTGTTTTATAAGTGGTCCCGAGACGTAGTTCTACAGTAGCTAGAGTGAATCCTAGCATTATTTTACAGGCTCTTATTGGAGTAAGCTTGACCTGGCCAATGTCGACTGCCTAGCAGTCACCCAATCCAAACTCCCGGTCGGTTTGGGCACGCGCGTGTGTGAGGTGCTTCGGCATCGATCGTAAGGGATACCACGTCTTATTATCGTTATATTTTCAAAGTAAAGCACGACATATGCATAGAATTCTTAAAGTTTAAAGACTTTATTGGTTTAGCACGAGTTATTTTGCCCCTTCCTCGTTTTCGAAATGTTTTAAAGGCCGGCATGAAAAACCGTTTCGAAACGGTTTTACATGTTGGAGGTTTGTGTACTGAGTGTTTCCCCCACTCACTTTTGCGTTGTTTTACTGTTTTGTTTTAGGTGGTCCGAACTCCACAGAAAAGGGAAAGAACGCTCAGAAGTAGTTACTCTCTAAAGTGAAAGGTAGACTTTGCTTTTGCGTGCATGGGTTACTTATAAAGCAAGTGATAGTGGTGTATGGAGATATATAAGGATCTATAAGCGTGTGGGTCTATGTGTGTTTATGTACTGTTAAAGTTAAGCATTTGTGGCTTTTGTAAACCACCTTACGTTTGAGGATGTATTGATGTTTGTGGTTCTATTGTTGTTATTGGGTTGCCATGGTTGTTGTGCTTGGTTGATTGGTTTGTTTTGCCTTGTTCCCTAGTGGGAGGGCGGTAGCGCCTCAGGCCGTTATCCGCTGCGCTAATCATGTGATTACCGTAATGTTTGGGTAATTGTGTGATTAAGGTTTTGGGGCGTTACACAGGGCCATTTTCTCTATTTCTGTATAGCGAACCTCATACTCTAGGAACTTCTTACTCAAATAATAGATGGCCCTTTCTTGCCCGTCCACTTTCTGAGCCAACATTGCCCCCATAGCTGTATCGGTAATGGTGAGGTATAGAAGTAGTGGTTCATTGGGTACGGGTGACATTAGCACAAGTGGATGTGTCACGTACTCTTTGATCTTGTCAAAGGCATCTTGGCATTTTTCATCCCATTGTGGTTTCGTCCCCTTCTTCAACTTTTTGAACAAAGGCTCGCATGTCATGGTTAGTTTCGAGATGAAACGGCTTATGTATTGAACTCTTCCAAGGAACCCTCGAATTTCCTTTTCGGTCTTAGGTGGTTTAAGGTCTTGGATAGCCTTAATCTTGGCTGGGTCTACTTCAATGCCTCTCGAACTAACCACAAAGCCGAGTAACTTGCCGGAGGTGACTCCAAAGGTGCATTTCTGTGGATTCAATCTCACGTTGTACTTCCTTAGTCGAAGGAAAAACTTTCTCAAACTGGCAGTATGTTCTGCCTGTTTCTTTGATTTGACAATCATATCATCGAGATATACTTCCACTTTATTATGCATCATGTCATATAGTAGAGTTGTAGCCGTTCTCTGGTAAGTAGCTCCGGCATTCTTTAATCCGAACGGCATTACTACATAGTGGAAGTTTCCCCATGGTGTGGTGAAGGCAGTCTTTTCCATGTCTTCTTCCGCCATCTTGATCTAATTATACCCTGAATACCCGTCCATGAAGGATAGTAACTCACGCCCACATGTGTTGTCTACTAGAATGTCGATGTGAGGTAGTGGAAAGTCGTCCTTAGGACTTGCTTTGTTCAAGTCTCTATAGTCAACGCACATTCTCACCCTTCCATCATTCTTGGGTATGGGTACAATGTTAGCTAACCAGTCTGCATACTCGATTACTTTAATAAAACCCGCTTGTTGCTGTTTTACTACCTCCGATAAAATTTTACGTGACCATTCGGGTTTCATCCTTCTGGGTCTCTGCTTGACTGGTTCGGTATCAGGATATAATGGAAGAGAATGTTCGGCTATCTCTCGGTCGATCCCTGGCATGTCCTCGTAGGACCATGCAAACACATCAATGAACTCTTTGAGCAGCTCGGTGTACTCCGCTTGTTCTTCTAATGTTAAAGATTTCCCGAGCTTCAACTCCCGAGGGTTTTCTAAGGTTCCTACGTTAATGCTTATTGTTTCCTCCATTATGGCTGTATGATTTTCATGTTGCTCGACAGCTTTTATTAATTCTGTTGAGTCCATTAATTCAGCATCATCAACGGACTTTGACTCAACAGAAGGGAAACTAGGACCAGACTCAGAAGACTCTCCTAAAGCTGTGGTGAACTCTTTTCCAGCATCGACGTCCACCCACGATATTTCACGGCAGCTTCCATCTTCAGTTATTAGCTTGCTTGGATCAAATCCTGGGTTAGAAAGGGCTGCGACAAGGATGTTGTCCGGGTCTTCATTATGACAAGCCTCTTGGCCAAACAGAAGACCAAAGATGCTACTTCCAGCTAAATGTATCCATTCAAGAGGAGGTTTCTTGTCCCGACTTGGGATAAAGTGTCCTTCCTCTAAGATCATGCAGTCATTAAAAATTTCCAAGCCAGCTACTTGGATACCTTCCTCCTTCAGATAATAAGGCTCCGGGAACCCATATTAGGGAAAGTCATTTCCCTCTTTGATCCATTGTCCATTAAGGGAAGATAGACTTCTTACTTGGATTCCCTAGAGATTGCCCCGGAAAATATCCTAAGTTCTTTAAGATTGCATTGATCTTGCGATTGGAATATAGGTCAAAATCGAAAGGGGCCTCGTTTAGACTCAGCATGGCCACAAACTCGAAGTTATGAAACTCTTCATCCATAGAGTTGTGTTAAACTTCCAGCACAGGCGTTGTTGAGGTGACAATAGCAGAAATTTCCTCGCCTCCTATAGTGATGACTTGGCCTTGAATTATCATCTTCACCTTTTGGTGCAGAGTCGAGGCAACCGCCCTATTCTCATGCAGCCATGGTCGACCCAGTGGTAGATTAAAAGAGGTCGGGATGTCGATAACCAAAAATTTGACATTTCGGGTGACGTGTTCCATGGTTATGGGTAAGATCACCGAACCTAGAGTCCTTCTCGGGGAATTGTCATAAGCCCGGAGTTGAACAATTTGTTGTGCCAGATGGTGTCGCTGAATACCTAATTTCTGGGCGGTCCTCCATGGACATATGTTGACCGCCGACCTGTTGTCCACTAGCACAAGTGGGACAACCTTGCTGGAGCACATGATGGTTAAGTATAAAGCCTTGTTGTGAGCATACCCTTCCCTTGGTAGATCTGCCTCGTCGAAAGTGATACCCGGCTTTGGTGTAGTCACAAATGCAACGAGGTCCTCGGGTGGACTGTCCGAAGGAACTTGGATTCGGTTCAGTGCATTCAGGAGTGCTTGACGATGCGTTTGGGAAGTATTCAACAGTTGCCAAATTGTGAGGTCCACTTTAGTCCTCTTGAACTGCTTAAGGAATGCATCCTCTACAAGTATTGCCTCTGTTGGCTATGCATTGACGGGTATAGGAGCAACCGGTGGTGGGAGAGTTGGGTCTTTTTGGTTGGTCCTCCCTGACCTGGTAAGAAAAGCGGCATCAGCATAGTCATCCAGCTGATGATCCTCCTGAGTGACTTTGAGGACCATCTTTGACTGTTCAGCCTCCTTGGTTAGGTTTTCTTCTTCGTCTCCAAGGTTTATCTTGAGTGATTCTACTTTAGGAGTGATCTCCATGCATGTATCCTGGGGGTTAGAATCCCAGGAAGTCATGTCAGTTTGATACACGTCCTCTTCATCGCTATCCCATACTCCATTGATATGCATGAAGTTCGGGGCGTAAACCTCAAATTTTGGAGCCCCTATATCAGTGATGAAGATGGTGGGGTCCCAACTTCCTGAAGCGTTGGATATCATGGTGACCCCGAAAAGGATTATTCTTGTTATTAGGCTTTTGTTGGGCCGCTTTGGGTAGGGGTAAAATCTGGTCACGGATCATCCCTTCTATGACAGTTTTGAGAGTAAAGCATCTCTCGGTATCATGACCTCGCATGCAGTGATAGTTACAGAACTTTCCCGCGTCCCAACTCTTTCCTTTTACTTCAGGTTCAACTTTGATAGGGGGAAGTTTAATCTTTCCCTTCTTCAAAAGACGATCTAAGGCCTCAACGTACGAGGTGTCGAGAGGTGTATAAGAGTTAAACCTTTGAATGACATGTGCTTCAACGACTTTTGGTTGCTGATTGGATGTTCCACCAACCCTTTTAGTGGAAGTGGGGTTCTTCCATCCGGACGTTGTTGCAGATTTTTCTAGCTTAGCTTCTACCATTAACCCCAGTTTCTTTAGAGTTGAGAAATCTGGAATCAACTGGCATTCCATCATGTTGGCATACCCTGGCTTCAGCCCTTGTATGAAGATTTGGATCTAGTAATCCAAAGTCACCTTATCAGTCATTAAGGCCTTTTGTGAGCTCCAACGATGGAAGTAGTTCATGAATGATTCTCCTTCACCTTGCTTGATGGCCGCCATGTCACTCATGGTTACATCAGCATCTTGGCTAGCTGCATATTGCTGAATGAAAGCCTTATAGGTAGCTTCCTAGCTCTCTTGGACATCCAGCGGTAAGGTGTAGTACCATTTTAGGACTTCATCGCTTAAAGTCCATGGGAAAACATGAGCATATAAGCTAGGATGTACTTCCTTTAAGACCATCATGCGCGCAAAGCTGCGCACATGGTGAATAGGATTCTCCATGGCCTTAAATTTCTTCTTAGGTAGCGAGAACTTGTCAGGGAGTTTGGCTTGAGGAGTGCTTGGTAAGCAGATATCCAGAAAATGCTCTCTAAATTGAGGGATTTGTCTAAGCAGGTTTTGAAGATTATCGACCCTATTGTCCCTGAATAGCATGAACTGCTCATCCCGAGGCATAGTTCTTTCAGTGTGCACGCTCCTATCATCTTCATCAGGGGTATCCTGCCCTATACCTATCTTTTCATTGATTGTTTGAATGGCTTGGACGACACCTTCCATTCTACGATCTTGTTGGTTGGCCCTTGTATCAATCAGGCTACTGATATCTCGCACTAAGGCTGAGAGGTCCGTTGCCGTGACAGGTTGGCAATAGGTTTCTTGCTCTTGATTGTTAATCTCAGCCATGAAATCAGAAGGAATGGACACAATGTCACTGTCTACGATCGAGGTTTGGGAGAAAGTATCCGAGTCTGTGTCGGTGGACGAGCTCCGGTTCGGTGTTGCAGTCGGGATCGGTGAGAAACTTGTCAGCCTTCGAGATCCAACCCTAGCCCAAGACTTGACTCTTGACTTTTTAGGTCCTATCTTCCATGTATGGAAATTTCACATTAGAACAACATCAACTCCCAACACATGCCTACCCGATGCATGCCATGACTTAATGGATGAGATTATGTACGGGGAAGATCCATCGGGCCATCATAAGATCGAGTCAACATTAAAGTTTTAATGAACTCAAATTCTAATAATGAATGGATACACTTTAAGGACCCCAAATACAGCCAAGGGTTGGACAAAGTCAAGCTAAGATCTCGGGTTTAATCAAACTTCTTTGATTTGGGCCCAAGAGAGACCTCTAGGCCTTCTTTAACTTTTGCACGACTATTGCCCAAACTAGAGCGGCGTTTGGGGGGAAGAGACCTTATGAGACCAACTCTAAAGAAAAGAAAAACATATAGCACATAATTCACATATATCACAACAAGAATGCACGTAGCATACAAAATGGGTAATTCACCTAACCGAGGTTCTATATTCATGGTTTTAAGGTCGGATACCTAAAACTAACATACTCATGTCTCTCACTCGTCACAAATTCTACGGAATTCATAGTAATGTGATTTGTGTGTTTCTCGTAAAATTAAGGGGAAAATGTGAATTCATAATCCCGAGAATTTTGGGAGTGCTTCATGAGTGGGAAAGCAATTCGCGACCTTCTCGAAATGTGGGGTTCATTCCTTGAATTCGAAAATATACTTTACGCAAAAAGGGAAATTAGGTTAACCTAGACGGTACCTTTGGGTTCATCCCAATTTATAAAAATCGAGATGGAGGTCCGTATGCGCGATGCCTAACTAAATAATAAAAATTACAAAAATTAACTTCTCCTTTTCTACTCAAAAATTTTAAAAACCGGTTTTCCAAGTTTTACCCTCTTAAAGTAAGTCCCCTGTGGAGTCGCCATTTGTGGGACCCGGGAAAATCCCCATTGGTGTCCCTCGCGGTAAACGGCGAGTCGAAAGGTGTGTCTTTTCTTTTAGAAGATTCACTTGAATTTTCGTTTAAAATAAATTAAACTTAAAATTTAAATAAATTCTTTTCTTTCTTCGAAATTTTTATTTATTCGAGGCAATAAACAGAAAACGAAAAAAGAACAAAAAAAGAAAACAAAAGAAATAAAAGAAGGCAACAAGCAGAGAGTCTCGGGACTGGGCTCGGGACGATTCACTGTAGCAATACCTGCAGGTATTGTGAGTCAGTGGCCCGAAAAAAGGGGTATTGATTAAACTCTCTTATTTTGAAAATACACCATTTTTTTAGTTGGAAATTTTATTTACTCTACAAAATAAACAGAAAACAGGAAAACGAAACCGAAGAGATTAAAAGAAAACTGCAAACAGGAGGATTCGAACCCAGGACCAAGGCTAATGTCCGCTGCGATACCTGCAGGTATCGTGGGTCGGTAATCCGGGAACGGAGTCCTGATCTGGAAGTCAGGCCCGGGCCGTGGGTCGGGCCAGAATATCGCCAGGTATTCAGTCCGTCCCGGCCTCGGAGCTGACTTCCGAACTTAGGGATCCGGACCAAGAGAAAAAAAAACTTTTATTTTCGCAATCCGTTTTCTGAAATCCGAAAAGAAAATGAAACTCGAAAAATAAATAAAAGAAAGAAAAGAGGAGAGAGTCGCCAATTAATTTTTGAACGAGAATTAATAAACTAAAAAAAAGTGACTCCACAAACCACGAACCACGAGATTCGGATCCGGGGGTAAAGTTACGGATTCGAGAATGTAAATTCCCGAATCCGCCCGTTCAATGAACGGACTTTACGAAACCGGTTAAATAAAAAGGAAGAAGAAGAGGAGAGAAGAAGAGAGTAGAACGGAGTATTAATTAGCGTTATTAGTGTTATTCAGTTACATACAAATGCGATAATAAAGCGAAAAATAAATACAAGAAATAAAAGAATTAAATACAAGCGTACCTTTATTCACGAATAATCCATATTATTTAGGTCGAGTTTAGGGTTAACTCAAGTTACAAGATAATATGAATGGAGAAGAGATAGAAACAAAGAAAATGTCAGTTAAAGTGTATGCAAAAATGAGAGAAATAAACAGGGAGAAGAGAAGATGAAATCACCAAGTGTCAATACGCTAGGGTGATTTCGGTGTGGTTGAAGTGAAAATGAGTGGGGTTTTTATAGGAGAAATGGGGATAGGAAAATTAGGTTAACAAAAAAGGGGATACCGCCAAGTAGTGTGGGCTTCTCGGGAGCCCGGCTGCTGGTGGCACGCAACCCTAGGCAGGCGGAAGAGCCTCGGGTCGGGCAGAATCCGCCCCAATACCTGGCGGTATGAGGGGCCGGATCTGCCCAACTTAGGCTATTTCCTCCTCGGGCCGCCTGCAGAGGTTGGATCAGGCTGATTTTTTTGTTTTATTTTTTTTCTTTTTTTTGCATTTCACTTTCTTTGGCATTTTTTCTAAAATAAAATAGAAAGAATAAAAATAAAATTACATAATCATGAGACACTTTTTGGGTGTCTACATGTCTTTATATGAGTTCAAACTTGAACTTACAAACTGAATGCTTTAGTAGGCGACAAGCCTTTGAACTATGTATTCTTTTGTAATGATTACAAAATCATTTGAACTCATAACTTTAATTATAGCCTTATCGAAATAGCATGGACAATTATCATAATCCTTACAAAGACCTCTTAATAACATAACCTTGTCCAAAAATTTGGACTACTTGTATAGTTACCTTGAAACAAAAGCTTATAAGATCAAAAATTTCTTTTGATTTTCTGCATTCATTTCCTTATCACTATATCTTTATCCAAGCACCTTAGATTACATAGTGTTCGATTGTGTATTTGAGGTTTATAAGTAAGGTTGTCGTATCCGCAGGGATGGTGTGTCTGGCAATAAGAAATTGGTTTGGTAGGGTTTCTGAGTCTAAAGCAATAAATAATGAAAAGCAATTAAACTAATTTAAGCATGAATTAGAAATTAAAGCTATAATGGAAATTACTATTGTTGAAATCTATCTAAAAGAACAAACAATAAAAGTAAATTATCGAGCATTGAACTAAAACACAAATTGAATAGTACTGATTTAAGGAAAGCAAAAATTAACCTGAATTTCTTTGCTTGCCTCCTTGAACTTGAATCACGAATTTCCTCCCGAACAAACGAGAAAAAGCGTGATTTGGATTACTAAAACTGCCCGAATCCTCATTCGAAGGGAGAATTTGAGGAACCTTAATCCTCCTCTTCATTAAAAATTGGATTTTTGGGTTGACGCTAACTCTAACAAGATTGAATTAGCAGACATTGAAAGCAACTAAGAATGAAAGCGAGAAGGAAAGAGGAACTAGAATTAACATGAATTAACTTAAAAGAGAGAGTAAATTACAGTTGAAGATTTGAGAGAACTAGAAAAACCTTGAAACTAAGACTAAATTTCTATTCTAAAACTAATTATCTAAAGCTAATTATGATCTTTAGGGCTAACCTTACTCCTAATATATAGTAAAACTTAGAAGGAAAACACAAATAATAATAAAAATAACCTTAATCCCAGTCGCCGGCTTTAATTAATCGTGATTTCTTGATCATCGCAGGCGCTACCTCCAACGTCGCGGGCGTTACCATTTCGGAAGAAAATTTTTGCTGATTTGCCGAATCTGGTCACGGGCGTTACCCAAGGGCGTCGCGAACACAACTCCATGTTGTCGTCGACATGACCCTTTTGGTGGAAATCTTTGTCGAATTGCCGAGCTTGGATGCGGGCGCTACCACTTTGGTCGCGGGTGCCATGACCTTCTGTTTGGTTGGTCACGGGCGCCACACTATCGTCACGGGCACTACAACTTCAGCAGAAATCAGGCTTCCTTACTGCTGCCTTGGTCGCGGGCATTACACCTAACGCCGCGCCCACACCTATCTGTGTGTTGGATTTTTGAGCTTTTTGACTCCCTTTTTCTGTTATTCTTTGATTAAGCTACAAAAATACAAAATCGTCATAACTAACTGATAATTAAGGGACTAAAACATGCAAAACACTTTATTAAGGGTATCAATTCGGCACGAAATGAGACCGAACTCCCATACAAAGTTTTGCTCGCCTTGAGCAAACTAAAACAAAGTAAAAAGAAAACTAAGCTACCTTAACTCACTTTCGTAGGAATCACGGTTGCATTTAGTGTATGCAACAAGCCCTTTAAACCCCTTGGCAGTCCAAGTGGACGAGGAAGGTCTCGTGAGGGTTTGTAGAAGTTATACCTACAAAAGCCATGAAAAGGAAGAGAAGTAAAATTACGAGAATAAGAGGCAAACTTAACAAGATAAGCACAGAAGGAGGTCTACACACAAAGCTTCGAATCTAACTACTCAAACAGTGTTTCTTAATCAGTTCAGAACAAGCTATTAAGAGCATTCAAGGCTACTTGCATGTTCGTACCAAACTTCACATTTTTCACTCCACTCATGTATATGCTCGATGGGATGGGTTCCATATGCTCAAGTGCAGTGTTTCTGGCTTACTTTAGCTTAGATCAAGGCTCAATAGGTCAGAACTAGCTACTCACATACCCATGCTTGATATTGAGTGAATTTTGTGTGGTCTCCCCCCCTATTTGGTGTCGCCCTTGGCTTGGTCTCCCTATTTGATTAATACTGAGTGAATTATAATCTATGTAGACTCGCCACCCAGAAGGCACACGTGCAGGAACTAACTCTCCTTGATCATTCTCAACAACAGTCAACCCAACTTTCTTAGGAATTACATGAATAGGGCTCACCCACATGCTATCAAATATGGGGTATATGACATCATGATCTAGCCATTTCAGAATCTCCTTCTTTACTACCTCCTCCATTTGTGGGTTTAGTCTGCTAAGGGGGTCTTTATGAGCAGCGTTCTCATCCTCCAGGAAGATTCGATGTAGAACAATGGAAGGGTTAATCCCCTTAATCCACCCCAAGGCTCCCTTGTTCTTTCTAAGAACCTCAATTAATTGGTTTTCTTACTCCCTACCTAATTCAGCAGCAATGATTACAAGGTAGGTCTCATAAGGCCAAGAAAAGCATAATTCAATTCAGCAGGAAGGGGTTTCATCTCAAGAGTGGTGGATGAAGGTGGTTCAAGCTCAACTTTCTCTGATATGGTTTGAGATGTAAACAAAGAATCATATAGCACATCACCATAAAGTATATCAGCATCACACATAGAATTCACACATTGAAGGTCAATTCCTAGTGCAGCTAATTCATCAGCATAAGACACATTCACATTCATCCCTACACAGTTAATGCTCTCACTTTCCTCATAAAAATCACTCACCCAATCAAGGGTGTTTTGCTCATTTTCATCAAAACCAATAGATGACTTCTGCAGGTTAAAAATGTTCATCTCCATGGTCAAGTTCCCAAAGGTCAGTTTCATTCTCCCATCCTTACAATTAATCCGGGCATTAGAGGTAACAAGGAAAGGGCAGCCTAGAATTACAGTGATCTCATCTCTAGTACTCTTAACTCTAGTTGTCTCTAGTGCTACAAAATCAACAGGAAATACAAAATCCATGACCAGCACATCCTCTACCACACCCTTGGGCACCCTAGTGGATCGGTCGGCCAATTGCAACACCATTCTAGTAGACTTTAGATCACCTAATCTTAGCATCTCATACACATGCAAGGGCAATAGATTCACACTAGCTCCTAAGTCAAGCAATGCCCTCTCTATCAAACTATCACCTATAGTAATAGAAATAGTGGAGCGTCCAAGGTCTTTGTACTTAATGGGCATTTGGTTTGATAGAATGGAGCTTGCATTAGAGGCCAGCAAAACCTTCTTGGGAACTTGGGTGGACCTCTTTGTGGTATAGAGCTCCTTAAGGAAACGGGCATATAGAGGGATTTGCTGGATAGCATCCAACAGAGGAATACTCACCTTAACTGAGAAAAGGTCTCCCTAATTTTGTCCAGAAATTTTTGGTCTTTATTTCCCCTTAACCTCTGAGGATAAGGTGGAGGGGGCTCAAAGGCCCATTGAGATGGTGGACTAGTTAAAGGGTTTGTCTTAAGCAAGGTTTTAGCACGCGGAGGCTCAATTGTAGCAATTGGCCTTGCTCCATCTGACTCATTCTCAACAGAAACAATATGATCAGCAGATTCATCAGTTATAGTTCTTTCATCAGACACAATAGGAGACTTCATTTGTACCTTATTATCAACCTCTTTCCCAGAACGAAGAGTAATGACAACATTCAAACTTCTAACCTGCTTAGGGTCAGAAGAGGACGAACCCGAAGCTTGCCCATTAGGGCTTGCCTCAGGTTGACCAAGAAAGGCACCTCTATCTCTATTAGCCAACATCAATTGAGAAAAGTTTTCATTCATTTGTTTCATCATCTTTTCTACGTTATTGTTCATGTTTTTCTCAACTTCTTTCAAACCATTTCTTAGCTCCCTAATCTCTCTCTCATCCCTGGATGGTGGTCGAGCTTGAGGAGGGTGGTTTCCTCGGACACCTCCACCTGGATTGGGTGGTCTCAACACATTCTGGTTCTCAGGGCCATAAGAGAGTAGGGGGTTCTTTCGATACCCCTAGTGGTAGGGTTGGTACTCGTCAGGCCTATATTGTTGATGCAGTGCATTCACATTCTCAGTATTGGCGACCAATTATTGAATATAGATTGGAAGGAAGTGTAAATATGGTCAACAATTTGGCACAAGGCACAAGACACATGAGATGGGGGTGTTGGGCCAACAGTTTGATCCCAAGAGTTAACCTGAGCACAGGTTTGTGATTGTGAAGCAAGAAGTTGTTGTTGAGTTAAGGTTTTTATCATGTTTTCAAGAGATAGGAACCTAGCCTCATAACTCGTACTGTTAGCAATATCATGCATACACCCCTAGCATTGGACAATTGGGCACCTAATGACTCATCTCTACTTGTGTCCCATTGAATTGTTCTCTCAGCTATGTTCTCTAGGAAGTCCCAAGTTCATCAGCAGTTTTATCCATGAAACCCCCCTCACACATTGATTCTAATGTGACCCTAATGTTCTGGTCGATACCCTCGTACACGATCTGACACATTCGAGACATGTCAAAACCATGGTGAAGGAATCGGGACAACAAGTTTTTAAACCTCTCAAAGACTTTCCAGAATGACTCTCCTACCTCTTGTCTAAATTTCAGGATGGAATTTCTTAATTTCAAAGCTAAGGAGTTAGGAAAATAGTTTTTCATAATGACTTTTAAAAATCCGTCCCAAGAGCTTATGGACCTTGGTTTGATGCTATACATCCACCGCTTAGCGGCGTTCTTAAGAGCAAAGAGTAAGTATTTTAATAGCACATAGTCTAATGGAGCTCTGGGAGGAGTCACCATTCTCAGGTATTCCTTATACTCTGTAGTCAATATCAATGTTAACTCAGTACCCCTGAAGAAAGGTAGGTTTTGGGTATGGTGCAGCCTAGGGTCAAAAGTCACTCCCGCAGGCAGGGTGGGTAACACAAAACATGAAGGTGGTGGGTCATAAGAAGGGTATAATAGGTCATTCCTGTTGGGTTTTAAGTTATCTATTTCCTAAACAGATACAGATTAATTGGCGGAATATTCATAATGATTATAAAATAATTAATCAACTAAGAAATAAACAATTGCAGAGGCTTTAGTAATTATACCTTATCGCCAATCCGACTAATGCAAAGGTTGACCTTTGAGAATCCAATGTAGAAATCCTCTACTCTAAGTTCACACAACACTCCGGGAACTCGATTGCTAGATCGACCCGATCGAGACAGATCTCAATCTAAAGATGTATGTATTTCGGTATAGGTGATTGTTTCAGGAAACAAGGACTGCAAATTGAGAAAGAGAGGAACTCAGGAAAGCACCCTGGTATCTCCCTGAAAGTCTCAAGCAGTTCTCTCGATAAATCTCTAAGAGAGACTCCTATTTATAGGGTTTGAATGACTTAGGGAAAGGGTTACTAAAACCCTAATGGCCGACTTACTTAACGATGCATTCTGAGGCTCAACACGGTCCGTGTTGGCCTCCTGAATGTCCTTTAAGTTGGCCCATTGTCACCACGATCCGTGGCAGATCACCACGGTTCGTGTTGGCACCAATATTGTATGTGTTAGATCAAGAGGGTCCGTGTTGAGTCCAATTCAGTCCGTGTTGGGCTAATTTCCCATAGAAATCAATTCCCAACATTCCTAAACATAATACGATATTACCTAGGTTACATACATTTTTCTAGGGCACTGACTTGTGTGACCCAGTAGGACCAAATAATATTTTTGTAATTAAACATATTTAATTACCGAATATAGAGGTCTTTTGCAAGACATATAATCACTATATTATATTGGTTTAAACTCCATCTATATCGAACATTGTCGGGACATTCATAATAATCTCCCACTTGTCCCACAAGTGTTCGATTCCTTAAATGCCCTTGTCACTTATTGTCTCAAATTCGGATAAGGTAAGCTGAACTCATCCTTATGTAAGACCCGAACATTCCTCGATCTCCGAGTTAGACTCTGAAAAATAGATGATCAACTATTGATTCATCTGAGCTCGGCCAAGCATTTTCAATCCAATCTCATCGAGTGGCCAACGAGACAACTATCCCTAATAAGGAGGACAACGCCATCTTGTTCAAATACATATTCTCACATGATCAAACTGTAACCCAGACACCGCCTTTATAGCCTACTGTTACGAAAGATGTTTGACGCGCTCCAAAGTTACAACAGACCATATAGTCTATGTATTGAACTCAGGATTTAGGAATTTTTTTTAGTGAGAGCTCTTATGACATTCCTAACTTAAAGAGCTCCCACTGCAGGTAAGTTCGGTAGTTGTTCTCTACAATACCCATGTGATTGATTTATGATGTCATTACGTTACTATGATCACGAAACTTGATCCTCACCTCAATCCTACATGATAATTGTGTTGATATTATCACTGTTCCTACGTGTACAATTAGGAACCAGGTCGACTTTCGACCAAGACTAGCGTTATCAAGTTCACTAATGGGGTTTCAGAAATCGGACCTCATCCAATTTCCCATTTTGAATTCGCTAACCTTTTTGGACATTTACATAATTCTAAACCACAATTAATGTAAATTTTGGAATCTTATTCTTAATGATGAATCAACAAGGTCACTATTCATGAACAATTCATGTAAACTTGACTTTTAATATTCAGTAATGTGTTCAATTCCTATTGCCCATGCATGTCTATCATGCTATAACTACAGTAAGGGTTTAGTACACAATACTTGCAAGGAACCTCGCACATATACCATCTCACAAATGACCTTTCATATAGGAAGTTATTTCCGGAACTCATGTTTGGATTCATAGTGAGGTTCAGTTCCTTTGCTTGAGCGATGGCTCCTATCAACAAGGCTCCATTTCTCTCACAAGGTTAGAACATCACCCAGTTCTAAAACGAACTTCACAATCCTATCAGTTTCTGTCGCAGCTTCTAAAGTCGCGCCATACTTGTCTTATTTGTAGAATCAAACACGTGTCGTGTTGGGAACCTCTTCCACTTCACCTTAAAAACAGTCAGACAGATTGTACAATTTCCTCTAACCTTTTCAAATAATCATACCTTTCTGACATAAGTGTAGCATCAATGCAACTCTTCAGACTTAGCTTTTATCAACCACTTTAGACTTAGGACACATCATTAGTTTTGCTTATACACATACAATGTATATGTTATGTTGGGCTTTGAACATCTCGTGGCATACATTAATCTCACGCCTGAAGCATGAGTTATATGTCTCATCCTTTTTAGATCGTCTGATTGCTTTGAGACAATCAGATTCCCTAAGGATATGCCATGATTTATGGAAATTAATCCAATCTCGAAGTGGGTTGAACTATTCAACACCTACTCAACTTTGATTCATGTTTAGTCCCATTTTTGGGCCTAAATAACATCTTTCGGCTTGCTATTTTGGCTCGTTCCGAGTCTTTTTCTTCGTTTTTATTAGCTTTTTAGTTGTTTTGCAGGTTTTCGCACTTTTGGAGCACAACAAGGTAAAGCTGGTAGCACCCGCTACCTGGGTGATCGCGCCTGCTACATGGGTGGTAGCACCCGCTATCTGGGTGGTCGCGCCCGCGACCTGGGTGGTCGCACCCACGACCGACTGTAATTTCACGTGATTCTGCGGCGTGAACGACAACGTTTTATATAACTTCCTTTGCTTTGTATATATACTCTAGGCTGCAATTTCATTAGAGAGGCTGGCTAGGGTTAAAATCTAGCTCTAAGCTAGGTTTTACCTAGCTTTTAGGTTGTAATTAGGAGATAATTAGTGAGTGAATAGTGAGATTTCCATTGAAATTGTTACTTTGTTTGGGTTTATATTGAAGATTATTGAAGAAGCTTCTTTTTCTCTTGTTCATCCTTGTTCTATACTTCTTTGATAGGTGTTCTCTTTCCTAATCTCTTTTATTATTACTTGTTGATTTAATTGCTTTCCTTTAATTACTTCTTTGTTGCTTTGTTGTTATTATTGCCTTTTTAATTGTTTTGATTGAGTTTTGGTTGTTTGATGCTAGAAATCATGTTTAGGGTTGGTTTTGATGTTGTTAGCTTAGTTGTGGTTATGATTAGTGGCTAGAAACCCCATGGGTTAGGGGGTAATTAAGGGTGTGAATGGGTGGTTAGGTATGAGTTAGTAATTTTAGTGAGTAATTAGATGGTAAGTCAATTTCCCACTCTTTCCCTTCCTACAAGTAGGATGTATTTTGGTCCGAAATCTCACGAATACATCTAACATTTGTGTTGGAAGGTTGGAGTTGGGATAGTTAATGCTCAGCCACGAAAGTGGAAGGAGGTTCGGAATTCTATTTCATTAACCCTCCGGGTCCGTGGTGGACTTTGAGGTAGTTAATTCGGACTATCCTCGAGTGAGGAAGCCCGGTAGGTATTTTTTAACGGAATTGCCACTTGATTTTCCCCCTTGTTGCTCTCTTATTGCAAAACCCATCTCCTTGTTCCCGTTTGCATCCCAAAAAGCCTCCGAACCCATTGTCTCACCTTGACCGACATTAGATTTTCTGCGCTCTCGTCCTTGCTTAGATTAGTTATCTTACCCTCTGACCTTTGTGACCTTAGTGATCTAGACCCGTTCTTGACCAATACCTTTAGCCAAGGCGTCTTGCTCCTCGAGAAGAAGGACAAAAACTTGGTTATGCAAACCACGTGTACACAAAATGGTGCCGTTGCCGGGGAGCTAGCGCCCCTAGCTTTAGGTTCCTTTGGTTAAGAGTAAATTAGATTGCTTTCATAGCTAGAGATCAGCTGTCTAGGTCTTTGCGTACTTGATTCCTCTTTGGCTCTTTTTCAAGTGACGCGATCATACGCTAGCTTCGAATAAGCATCTTAGGCGGCGTAGAAATCCATATGGCTCAAGGTCAGCTCGATCCACCCCGTACCCTCCTATCATACTCCGTTCCATCATCGGGTACGGGAGGCAACACTATCATCCCGCCATTACCACCCACTGCAACTTTTGAGCTCAAATCGTACCTGCTGGAAATTTTTGTGAGATGCTAATTCCACGGGGACATTGTTGAGAATCTCGTAGATCATAATCGAAGATTTGAAGATCGAATTGGTTTTGTGCATATGCCAGAGGTATCATAAGAGTTTTCGAAATTGCGGCTTGTTCCTCTTACCTTGAGGGGAAAAGCTCAGATGTGGCTCGATATGTGCCCACCCAGTACATATACTACTTGGGATGCATTGAGCCATGACTTTCTCCACCATTTTTTTCCGGTCGATGAAGCTTGTAGAATCCGGCAAGCTATTATGGGCTTCAAGCAAGAGCCGGGAGAAAATCTCTTCAATTCATGGGCAAGATTCAAAGATCTCCAAAGGCAATGTCCGCACCACAATCTACCGAATTGGTTATTGTTGCAATAGTTTTACTATGGGCTTCAAGACAATCTTAAAGAGTCAATCGACATCGCTTCTGGGGGAATGTTCCTTATGAAGACCGAGCAGCAAGCAAGTGTCTTCCTCCACGAATTATGTCAATATTCTCCCTATTTGGGAGGTGGCCGGTCAAGAGTGGGAGGTTCATCTTTGGAGACTGACCCCACAATCAAACTTCTTATAACCACCATCCATGAGATGCAACAAAATTCGGAATCTAATGGAGCAACCAACCAATTGGAAATCATGCAGGAGACTCAAGCCTCCACCCACAACATCCAAAACTATTCTTCTAGCTACCATGACCAGCAAGCTTGGAAACCCACTTATCACCAATCCATCCCTCAACCTAAGGAGCCCCAACCATCTCAAGAGTCTAACATAGAAAAGTTGCTGAAGCAGATTTTGGAAAATGAGGAAAACAATAGGGCTCGACTCGCAAGCATTAAAAACCAATAGGCCCAAATTATTCAGCACGACGATCTTCCTCAAACCTTCCCTATCCAACCAGAACCTAACCAAATGGTGTCGGTGCATTCTACTACCCTATGGAATGAGGAAGAAGCCAAAGCATTACATTTGTGGAGGATGGATGTTTAGGAGAAGAAAAAGAGAGTGAGTTGGAGATGAATGAAGAAGGGGAGGTGGTAAATGAAGTGGCCAAAAGTGAGAATGATGAAGAGTTGGGTGAGGAAGAAAAATCAAATGAGGGAGTAGATGAGTACTCAATGGAACCTTATATGCTCGAACCCTCTAGTGAGTGCCCTTTGGAGGAAACCTCTCTCGAACCAATCCAAGTTGAACCCGATGATAATGAGGCGATATTCCTCACTAATCTTGTTGATGTGATATGTACTAGCGTGGACATCCCCCTGGAAGACACTTTCTTTGAGCATATGGAGGTTCATGATTCTATTGTCAATGATGCGACATCTTCGGATTTTTCTCCCTCCCAAGTGGAGTTTGAGCCCATACCGGTCATTTTGAGCAACCTTGAAGAAGAATTCGAGGAGGGAGTTGAGAAAGAAGAAGAAATCTTAAAAGAAGATGACCGTGAGCAACCCATGCTTATTCCCGAGAGTCCAAAACTCCGGGAACCAACTAAAGTAAAACTCCAATTGCTTCCTCATTCATTTCACCCAATTCGACCCCCGGAGGAACAACTTGTTCGGTTCACAAAGGTAGTTGGAAGATGTTGGAAGAAGAGAAGGAAACGAAGGTGGAGGAAGCATAAGAAGCTATTGCCTCCTTTTTCCCGGAGGTCAGCGGATAACTTGATAGACCATCTTGACCTACAATCATGCAAACTAGGGAAATACTGGAAAAGGAGGAAAAGAAGATGGTGGAAGAGATGGAAGATGCTTCTGTCTTGTGCACCACGTCTCTCAAGGATCAAACGGGTATAGGGTCAAGCTAGGGACCTAAAACAAGCAGTATATGGGAGGTAACCCATACGTTTTTCTTTTCTTCTTCTATTTCTTTTGTTCTTCTTTCTTTTCTTAGTTAGTTTCTTTTTCATGTTTCTAATCTTGCATGCTAGGACCTAAGCATATTGGTAGTTTAATTTGCATATCCTAACCCTATGCTTGGTTCTCTTGGATCGTGAATCAAGTTGTTCTTTAATTGAAGACCTTGAGGTAACCTCATTCCGCCCTCTCTTTGAGTGTTTATATTTTTGATCCATGTTGCATGCTTGATTTTCTTTTTGGGTGGCGAGCCCCTTTGAGTGTTCATGTTGGGATTATATTGTTGTTGGAGCCGTGTGGGCTCGGGTCGCCACCACTTTTACTTGCTAGTTGTTTTTGTTTGTTTGCTTTTTGTAGGTTTTCTACCCTTCATGTGACACCTTTCCCACAATGAGGACATTGTGGTGTTTTAGTGTGGGGGGGAGATATTTATGTTTAAGGGTAAATCACCTAGCATTTTTGTGTTTTTTTTTCTTTCCTAGTTTTTGCTAAAACTTGAAAATATTTGTGTGAAAAAGGAGAAAAAAAGAGTGAAAAATCCCTTAAGTTTTCGTTTTCTTTTGTTTTTGCTAAAATTTGAAAATCCCTTAAGTTTTTGCTAAAATTTGAAAATATTTGTGTCAATGTATCGAAGACTATGTTAATCTTCTTAAAAGAAACCGTTATGAGCATTGTCGTCCCTAGTCCGGGTGTTGTCATGACTCATCTAATTAGATTCCCTTCGTTGATTGCAAAATGAGGTCCTTGTCTCTTTCACTTCCTTTTTGAAACTGTAAGACCTTAGTTGTTCACACTCAAGCTTGTTGAAAAAGTGAAAACTAATTAAAATCGAATAATTTGGTTATTTATCGGCGAAACCAACAAGGGCCGGTGTGAGTGGGCGGCACTGACACCCCTTAAGCTTCGTTTGTGTATAGAGTAGCCTGAGTTGGGGGGGTTACCCCTTTTCGGAGGGTCGTTCCAATTCCCGAAAAAACCCAACTTTAACCTAGTAAAACTAGCGAGCAGTTGGTTCACGAACGTGGTTTGACATGGGGGGTTGTGGAGCCCTCATCCCTTAAGTACCTTGTTACGTACGAAGCGAAACCACGCTGGGAGAGTAAACCCCTTCTCAAGCTGCGTTAATCTCGAAACATGCCAACTAGAAAAACAAAGTGATTAATTGAAAGAAAAGAAAAGGAAACGAAAATAACTTGTAAGAAAATAAAGTGAGGGGCCTTTCCTTGCGTCTCCTACGGCCCTCACTAAGCCAAGGGCGACACAAGCAGGGGAGGGCAACTCTTTGTTAACCCTTTTGCTTTGAAATGAGCTCGGGTGGTGATTTTTGCTTTGGATCAATCGCAATCAACTAGGATACACTAGCACTTGTACACAAAGGACTTTGTTTTGTAGGAGACATTTGGGAATCAAAAACCTTAAAGATTGGCAACACTTTGGATTAGGTGATCCCGATGTGCTCATATTGGTTCCTTTTGGTTGATTAGTATTCGTTTTCTTTACATTTGATTGCATGTCTCCTTGAGCAAGCGATTCTTTCTTTCCTTTCTTTTTCAAACCTTGTTTTGTTTTTCACTTTCTTCTCTCCTTTTTCCTTGGCTTTTGTGGGTATAGCCGCTACAAACCCTCACGAGACCCACCTCGTCCGCCTGGGCTGCAAGGGGGTTTAAAGGGTTTGGTGCATACGCTAAATGCACTCGTTTTCTCCCACGACAGAGGAGTTGGTGTTTAAATTTTAGTTTGTTTTATTTTGTTTTCTAACGGAATTGCCACTTGATTTTCCCCCTTGTTGCTCTCTTATTGCGAAACCCATCTCCTTGTTCCCGTTTGCATCCCGAAAAGCCTTCGAAGCCCATTGTCTCACCTTGAATTTTCTGTGTTCTCGTGCTTGCTTAGATTAGTTATCTTACCCTCCGACCTTTGTGACCTTAGCGATCTAGACCCGTTCTTGACCAATACCTTTAGCCAAGGCCCCTTGCTCCTCGAGAAGAACGACAAAAACTGCGTTATATAAACCACATGTACAATTCAAACGATCAAAATCTTTAATCTATCATTATAAATCTTGTCTCCAAGAAAATTCTTAGCCCCACTAATCCTTCACTTTGAAAATTATTCCCAAGTCAACCTCAATAGACGCAACATGGGAATCTTCCTCTTAGTAGGCAGTATGTCAATCACATACAATGTTAGAAATGCATTGCTCCCACTGAACTTCTTGCAAACACAATATTATTTTAGCACCTATCAATATATCAAACCTTTTGATATCATGGTCAAAAAGGTCAATGATTCCAACTCCTAGAATCTTCCATAAGATTACAAATGGTCTCTTCAAGTTTACAAATATACCAACAAAAAACATTCAATTGTGCCAAGTACACACCTTCCTTCCTATGCCTTCAGACAAATCGACTGAGTCCTAAACTTGGTTGCATACATGGAGTCCATTTAAGACCTTATGGAATCATGATTTGCTAAAGCTTCTTTGATGTAGGTAGAGTCATTACTTTCTAAAAGTAACATCTCACGCTTATCTATAGAAGATCGATATCTTTGTGGCTGACGGAGTTGTTTTCCTGACCTTGCTTGGAGTAATGTTCATGGCACCTCCTCCTCAATGTCTTGAGGAACTTCTACTGCCTCAACCTCGTTCTTAATTTCCCGACCAATAGGAAAATTGAACTAGGATCAAGTAGCGGAGTTTTAGGTGATGATTATAGTGTTTTGTGTATCATGAACTTCGGTAAGTTCAAAAACTCTCCCACTCTTTCTTTTAGAGAATAACATATTCTCTAAGAAGAAAGTCTTTTGAGACACAAACACTATCCTCTACAACAGTTTGTAGAAGTGAGTACCCCTTTCTTTCAGAAAACAGTTCAGGGACTTTTCCTCTCCGAGTCATATGTGGTGTATTACTTCAGATAATCTTTGTTCAGTAATTAGAGCTATGATTAACAACGTGTATCCCCAAAAGGTAACCGACAATGTTGACTCAACTATCATTGATCGCACCATATCTAATAAGATGTGACTCCTACTGTTAGATACATTATTGAGATGTCGTATTCTTAGAGGAGAGAGTTATGAAACAATTCCACATCTCTGGAATGGTCAGTAAAATCCTAGCTCAAATACTCACTTCCTCAACCTAATTGAAGGGTTTTTATTTTCTTGCCAAGTTGGTTTTGTATTTCACTTTGAAAATCTTTGAACATTTCAATGGATTTGGACTTGTGGCATATCCATGTCTACTAAAATCGTCACTGAAAGTGATGAATTAGTGCAATAAACCTTCTTCTAGCACTAGCGCTCATAGGCCTACATATATCGGTATGTATGCATCCCAATAAGTTATTAGCTTGTTCACCAATTCCAATAAGAGGTGATTTAGTCATCTTGCCCATTAGACATGCTTTACAAAATATCGAACTTTTCAAAGTTTTAAGTTTTCCGAAATTCTGCACTATGAAGTTTCTGAATACATTTCTGATTAATATGACTTAAGCTTATAGTGCAAAAGTTAAGTTTCATTTGAGTCATTTGTTAAAACTCTTGGCTCAACCATTAGCATTTGATCGCATCTAGGTGCTTTCGTTGCCTCGCCAAGACTATTTCATTCTGGAAATCTTCAAACTATTTTAACATTCCAGCTTCAGATGAATCTCATAGACATGAATCACCATGCCTTATTTTGTTCATCTTTGAAGAGTTGAAGTAATTCAGCCCTTGTACTTGTGCACAATTGGACTACATACATCCATATGTATGAGTGTTTGTTGACACGTACACCCTTTCTTATAAAAGGTACAATCATGCTTTCTAGACATCACATGTCTCAAAGTCTTGTTATTCAAAAGTCTATCACTGTGACGCTCCCGAATGCGCTCTAATTTGCATAACTTAATAGATAGTTACAAGATTTATGTTTGAACATGAGTTATTCCTTTTAAACCTTTTGTTTTCGATGTATTGTGTGTGTTTATCCGAGATCATCTCTCTCTAATTGAATGCATGAAATCAAATTTCTATTTATAATGAGAACATATAATCACCTATAAATTTATGTTATAAGTCTTGAGGAAACGGATAAACAACCAATTTTACATAAGGAGCTACAACTATTTGCATGTTCCTATTTGTATGCTGACTCTCATCCTTCAAAATACATCTACTCTGCTGTAGATTCTGCACAATTTCATAAATGCGAGTTTTACAGCCGGTATCTTATACTCAAAGTGGGTTTAACAAGGGTAGTGTGTATCATATACGCATTTGCCTACAAATGAAATCATATCTCAAGTCTGCCTTATAGTTATTCACACTCCCAGTGTCATACATGATCAGGTTGTTAATCGGTTGCTGTCATTAGTTGGGTATGTACAACTGTTTGTCCTTACCTTTCCTTTGACTTTTTGTCTTTGATAGATTTCTTAAATCTTATTTTCCCTTTCACTAAAAGACTATCTTTCAGTCGCCAATCTTTTGGCTAAAGGGGGATATGAGGTTTCGCATGTTTTAAAATAGTCTAATTATTTCAAAAGATGAGTGCCATCAATTGACCCTTATCTAGCTTAACCGAGACTATCTGGTTATTGGTTTCATATTTATCAATTCTAACTAGTTCGTTGAAACTGGTTTGAGTTGGTAATATTGAAATCCTCCCTCTAATCTTCAAACATTTTGAAGTTAAAGTCACATGAATACTATGACATTACATATATCCATTTGGCTTGATTGACCTCTTAATATTGATGCCTACCTCAATGTTATATCAAAGACATGTTCCTTTAATTCGCCTCCAAAACAATATTGCTTGGCAATGCCGATTAAGAAATTGATGTAATTGTTCTTCTCTTTCTTAAGGAGAAAACAATATTTGATTTAGTGGTGGATGTTTGAGTGAAAAGACATAAATAATTCTACGAGACAAAATTGGTTCATTTTAGTTATTATTCATCAAAAGAAACTAAACTAATTTTAATTTCGAATCAAAACACTTTATCAACTCTCACTTAGTATTTTAATTAACCAAGACCCACAAGACTCATAGGCTCAAATGGACTTTGGCCCAACAAAACTCGAGCCCATGTTATCTTTGGTGGATTATCTTATGATCGATCATTCAAAATGACTCTTGGCAGGAAATTTATATTGTATACGATATTTCTCTTCCTCTACTCTTAACTCAAAACTGTTTTGCTTGCTAATTTGAATTGACCTAACTCCCACACCCTACTTATTAATGATGGATAAATAATTCGCATTGGCTTTCTTTACTTTTCCATCTAAGTGGTGTTTTGGTAGGTTGAGCAATAATTCAATTTTGAGAGTAGGTTTTATTATCCTAAGCATGCAATTCTAGGTGAACTCTTTCGAAAAGCCTAAAAGGAATTTCTTCAAGAATTTTCTAATATGGTCACCTAGACTTAATAAAACTAATTTAACTAAGCCTTGACAGTTTTCAAGAATTTCTTCTTGGATTTTACAACTTCCTCGGATACGGCTCCCACTCGAATTAACACCTCCATTGCTGTTGGGCTCCCACTCGACTTGATGTCTCCAAGTACAACAAATTACAAAGTGGACCTCACCATTGAGGCCTTACACGAATTAAAATAAACTTAACAAAAAAAATTAAATTTAAAATAATTCCATGACGGCACGCAGGTCGTATTTCACCCAACCCGGTACGCAGACCAGTAAAACCGACTATAGATGGCCATACTAGAAGCACATGTAAACAAACAATATTGCAATAATTATATCAAATATAACACATGCTTTAAATAATAGATTATGAAGGCATATTTAATTGCAATATAACATATATAAGGAAACAAATACTAAATAAAGGTTTCCTAAACAGTTTGCATGAGGAATAAAATTAATAAAATTCCAAAATTTTATCTTACTTACCTAAACAGATTTAGGATTATATAAAATACTTTTACACACAGATCACCCAATTTTCCTAAAATCAAGGTGTAAAACCCCGAAAAATCCAAATGTGTTGACCGTTAGGACGTTAGTAAATTAGGTTTGACTCCGTTAATTGTTAAATATTCGTTTGTGATTATTTTGCTAATACTTGAGCTCGTAGGATCGTTGAGGGACTAACAAGGGTATGTCGGTAATGTCATGAGTTATTATTATTATTAGTATTACTCTTATTATTAGTAGTATCTCTATTAGTGTTATTGTGATTATTATAATTGTTATATGAATAATTATGTGAATATTATTTGTTATGTGATTACTATTATTATGATAACTCTTGTTATTATTATTATTATTATTATTATTATTATTATTATTATTATTATTATTATCATTATTCCAGAAAATCTGATTTTATCTATGTTAGATTTGGGTTGGATTAGGATTAGGAGTAATATTAGTTGTGCTTTATTAGATTAATATAAAAGCCAAACTCCTCTCAAAAACCCGAAGTCCAAAAACCCTAACCCTACACCTCTTTCTCTCTCTCTCTCTCTCTCTCTCTCTCTCCAACCGTCCAACCAAGCCAGACCGTCGCCACCGGGAGGCACCGGAGGACCACCGAACGGCCGCTCGTCTTTCTCTCTCTCTTTTCCTCTCCTTCTTTCCTGCCTCGGCTCGCGCCGTGCCCAGGCCGCCGCTGCACCTCCACTGCTGTTGACCACTTCCGACCCCCGCCTCTCCCTCAACGCCGTCGCTGTGCCCCGTCACCGCCTTGGTTGCCGGAAAACACCAAGTCCAGAAACCCTAATTTGTTCTTGGCTTGTTCTTGATTTGTATTATTATTATTATTATCTTTATTAATCATGATATTTCCTTGTAATCTAAATTTTTTATGTGTAAATATTATGTTATAAACTGGTGTATTAAGTATGTAATTATTGTAGTTTAATTTATTAATGTTAGATCATATGTGACGTATATTAGTTATTTCATGTAAATCATATTTAGGATTCTAGATAATACTATTCTTTTTATGTATAAAATAGGATGTGTAATTATCAAGATTAATTCTTATTTGTTTAGTTAAGTATTAACATGTTTTCTTTGATTTCTCTTATGTGTTTAATCATGTTTAATTTTGTGTTTAATCATGCTAAATTGATTTAGATTGGTTAATTATTAAAGTATGATTCTTGATTATTAGTTTGAGTGTTTATATGTTCTTTATATTTCATTCACATGTTCTCTTGTTTATTCTTGGGCCTTGATGAAGAAATTTCATGTTCTTGGATCACCCATGTTGTTATTATAGAATCTTGATAGAGTATGGTATAGAACTCATGTATAGGGTGATGTTAATGTTATTTCATGCATGCTTTTAGGGTTAGAGAAAGTATTAAAGTTGATTTCATGTTTTACAATTTGGTTTTGATGGTAGGAAGTTTGATGCTTGGACCTTGGATTAGATTAAATACCTTTAACCTTAGTCACTGTTTTAGGCCCAAATTAGGACCCCGGGATCGAATGGTGAAAGTTAAAACCAAAATTAGCAACTATATGGGAACTGTGAACGAGACTGTTTTGATAGGGTATAAAGAATGGTCACCATGAGAGATATAGTCGTCCTTTGATCGAACCCTTTGATCTAGAGGTTCCCTCAGATGTTAGCTTTCATAGGAATTTCGCGGATCAGACGTTGGAGTTGTATAAGTTGAGTTATACCCCGATTACCAAACCTGTCAGATCTGGACATTTTGGATTGATGATAGTTTTTGAGGACTTTAGAGCGTGTTTTGGGTCTTAAGTTCAATATAAGAGTTTTAGACATCATGAGGTTTCCGAAAAGTCCAAAACCAGATCAATAGCATGTCGGAAAGTCAAGTTATGACCCTTTTTATGTGAATGTTGTAATTTGTCTTGTTGATATTAATTATTAGTGAATGTGTTGTTGAGTGAAAAGGTTGTAGTAGTTTTATTATGTGATTACTTGGAATGTGTTGGGTAATTCAAGGTGTAAATTCATGATTGATGGGAACCTTATAATGTTCCTAAGGGAGGGTTAGATAGAAGGTAGTTAATACTAACTTCGAAAGGCGCGTTTTAATTAGAGTAATTATTTCTATTTTAGGTCCGATCTAGTTCACGTCGTTAGTGAGCTCAAGTGTGTTCGTCATTTGCTGTGAAGTGGAGCTAATAAGGTAATGTCTATGCCCTAATCCCCACTGGGATGCACTTTAATTATTTTGTTGATTTCTAATATGTTTTGGAATTTGCCTCCCCAACGGGACTTTATGTGGAAATGTGTGATCATCTCTTTTGGATAATGATTAGTGCTTTGATTTATGAGTTGTGGAAATTGAGATGGTCTTTCATAAGTGGTTTTATTATTGGTTTTGATAACCTGGGTTGGGTTTGACTTGAGAGCTGTGAGATGAGATTTACATAAGATACTAATAATTCAAAGTGAAACATTAAGCGGGTTTATTTTGTTGATGCCCGAGGTAGGCGAATACTTTAATGCCTGTGGTAAGCGAACTCTTTGATGCCTGTGGTACGCAAATACATTGATGCCTGCGGTGGGAGAAATCTTAATGCCTGTGGTAGGCGAACTCTTTGAAGCCTGTGGTAGGCAAATACTTTCATGCCTGTGGTAGGCGAACTCTTTGATGCCTGTGGTAGGCGAACTTTTGATGCCTATGGTAGATGAACTCTTTGATGCCTGTGGCAGGCGATGTATCAGTGATTCGATTGTTCAGTTACTTTAAGGGATGTGGTATCCCGCCCCCATAATAAAATGAATTGGTTGGGTTAAGGAAAACAGTTAGAAGGGTTAAATGTTTGTGAAAAGGTTTGACTTGTTCCCTCCCCCATAAATGAATTGAATGAACTTGAATTGTTTTTAACGGTTAGGGGTAGACATTATTGAGATTCCCCTCTCATTTTCGAAATGTTTTGTTTTCAGGTGATGAGCTATATGTTGGGGACGGGAATTAGCAGTGAGGCTTGACTCGTTTAGTTTTATTTTTAAGTTGTGTTTCAATTCAGAAAGACTTGAAGTTAATTATGTCGAGTTTGTTTTCTAAGTCTTGAAGTTGTTCAGTTTGTTTTATAGTTGAACGGTTGTTATTTTCCCTTCTCGCCTTGTATTGCTTCGGGAATACGGCAGTGACGCCTAAATAAGAGTTGAGACTTCCGCTGAAAGTTTTCCGTGAACGTTAGTTTGACTTTGACTTTTCTATAATTGAATTTTCGGGGCGTTATACAAGGGATCTAAAAGATACTATATCTTTTAAAAATATTGCAAGTTTCCTAAACTTTACAAATTTTATTAGATTTTATGCATAACAACTGATTTAGTGATAATAGGATTTGATAATTAATTTCTAAAATTAATTCTAAACCTTAAAAGCACGATTTCACCAACACTGCTGGCAACAAAGTCTGTGTTCACTCAACACGGTGTTGCTTCCCAGTGTCGGTTATTTCATGCATGAAAAACTTAAACAATAAAATATCAAAACTAACCAAACTTAAAATTCTCATATCATAGTGCTATCTAATAACCCACTATGAATTTTCCAGAATTTTATCAATTTTCATAAACTTGCAAAATTTTAGGGAATTAAACATTTTTAATTCGCCGTTAATAGGAAAATAAAAGAGAACAGTCCGATAAGTTCAAAACTCAAATTTTACAATTTTCCTATTCAGTAGAGTCATCTAACAAGCTACTGTAAAATTTTCAAATTTTTATGAAATTTCAAAAATTCGAAAAAAAATCAGAAGAGTAAACGGTTTTATTCCGCTGTAAATCTGAAAATTCAAGGAAAATTAGTTAATAATTTCAAAAATTCACGAAAAATTTATCCCCAACAGTATGGTTATTCAGTAACTTTCTGTGAACTTTTCACAAATTTTGCAAATTTCTAAAAATTTACGAATTCAGAGAACTAACGAATTTATTTCCTCCAAATCTGAAAACTAAATTAAAAAATATATTTTAATTGGATAAATACATGGAAAACTTTTTGCCTAAAAGTATGGTCATCTAGTAACCTACTGGAAAAATTTCAAAAATTTTGCAAATTTCTACAAATTTAAAAAATTCAAAGAAGTAAACCAATTTTATTTCTCTCTAGATCTGAAAATTCAATTAAAATATCTATGTTAATTTGGAAAAATTTACAAAACTTAGGGCAAGTCTAGAACACTTCCAGATACCTCCAGTAATTTGTTTAGAAATTTTCGAATCCGTTTGATATTTTATTTCTATTTTTCATTAAATTTACTGTAAATAAACTAAATAATCAGAAAATAATTCTACAAAATCATATTGTGTGAATTAGACTTATTTCATGTATTGCCTATTGTTTAAAAACATTAAACATGATTGTTTCTAAGACAATCTAAATTATACCAAGTTCGTGCTAAATTTAACAAAAAACAAGCATAAACTGATTAATTGAAGGCAATGAGAAATAATAATAATAATAATAAAGCATGAAACTTTTCAATAAAAATATCCAGATTTTATTATTTTGAGCAACAAAGATTAAACTTTCATAATGTTTCAAACTTTAAGCATAAATCTACTCTAGCACATTCATAAAATAATTCAACAATTGACAAAATTATTTATGAATTAAAGTATAACACTTTAGCATGCAATTGGTGCCTTTGATACCATTGTTGGGTTTTAGATTATCTATTTCCTAAACAAATACAAATTAATTGGCGGAATATTCATAATGATTATAAAACAATTAATCAACCAAGAAAGAAACAATTGCAGAGGCTTTAGTAATTATACCTTATCGCTAATCCGACTGATGTAGAGGTTGGCCTTTAAGATTCCAATGTAGAAATCCTCTACTGTAAGTCCACGCAGCACTCCGGGAACTCAATTGCTAGATCGACCCGATCGAGACAGACCTCAATCTAAAGATGTATGTATTTCGGTATCGATGATTGTTTCAGGAAACAAGGACTGCAAACTGAGAGAGAGAGAGGAACTCAGGAAATCACCCTGGTATCTCCCTAAAAGTCTCAAACAGTTCCTTCGATAAATCTCTAAGAGAGATTCATATTTATAGGGTTTGAATGACTTGGGGAAATGGTTACTGAAACTGTAACGCCCCGGAAATTAATTTATAAAAAAGTCAAAGTCAAACTAACGTTAACGGAAAAATTTAGCGGAAGACTCAAACTCTCATTGGGCGTCACTGTCGTAACCCCGAAGGAATACAAGGCGAGAAGGAAAACTACAACTGATTGACGACGATAAACCAACTAACAAAACTCATACTTAGAACATAAAACTTAACATCCCTAACTTCAAGTCTTTCAGAAAGAAACACAACATAATTAACAACTTCTAAAAACGTCGTCCTCACTTCTAATTCCCGTCCTCAGCATATAGATCTTCACCTGAAAACAAAACATTACAAAAATGAGGGGGAAATCTCAATAATGTCTATCCCTACCGTTAAAAACAATTCAAATTCATTTCAATTCATTTAAGGGAGAGGGAACAGGGCAAACCATTTCACAAATCTTTAACCCTTAACCGTTTTCCTCAACCCAACCAATCCATATTTTATTATGCGGGCGGGATACCAAATCCCTTATAATAACATTCGCCTACCAAAGGCATCAATACATATCATCTATCCTATACCAGGGATGAAACCCTGATCTCCTGACACATAACCCTACAGGATACCAAATCCTGGTCTCCGGGTTATCGCCTGCAAAAACATTAGCCTACCAAAGGCATCAAAACAATCGCCTACCAAAGGCATCAAAAATCATCTATCCTATATCAGGGATGAAACCCTGATCTCCTGACACATAACCCTACAGGATATCAAATCCTGGTCTCCAGGTTATCGCCCGCAAAAACATTAGCCTACCAAAGGCATCAAAACAATAAACCCGCTTAATGTTTCACTTTGAATTATTAGTGTCTTATGCAAAACACAGCTCACCGCTCTCAAGTCAACCCAACCCAGGTTATTAAAACCAATAAGAAAATCACTAATAAAAGATCATCCAATTTCTCAACTCATAAATCAAAGTATAATAATTATAAACAATTATCCAAAACAGATGGTCACATTTCCACATAAAGTCCCCTTTCGAGATGCAATTCTCAAAACAGATTAGAAAACATTAAAAGAGCATCCCGGTGGGGATTAGAGCATAGACATTACCTGATTAGCTTCACTTCACAGCAAATAACGAACACACTTGAGCTCACTAACGATTCGAACTAGCTCGGGCCTAAAATAGAATTAATTACTCTAATTAAAATGCGTCATTCGAAGTTAGTATTAACTACCTTCTATCTAATCCTCCCCTAGGAATACTATAAGGTTCCCATCAATCATGAATTTACACCTTGAATTACAAATAAATTCCAAGTAATCACATAATAAAACCAAATCAACATTTTCACTCGACAACACATTCACTAATAATTAATATCATCAAGACAGATTACAACACTCACATAAAAAGGGTCATAACTTGCCTTCTCGACATCTTATGGGTCTAGTTTTCGACTTTTCGGAAGCCTCGGGATGTCTACTAAAATGCTTATGTTGAACTCGAGACTTAAACCACACTCTAAGGTCCCCAAAAACAGTCATCAATCCAAACTGTACAGATCTAACCAAGGTCTGGTAATCGGGGTATAACTCGACTTATACAACTTCAAAGTCCGAACTGTAAAATTGCTTCGAAATCTAACATGATAAGGAACCTCCAGATCAAACGGTTCGGTCAAAGGATGACTATACCACTTAAGTTCATTTCTAACTTTCACCATTCGAACCCGGGATCCTAATTTGGGTCTAAAATAATGACTAAGGTTAATGTTTCTACCCTAAATCAACCAAGGTCTAAAAGGTACAACTTATAACCAACAATTTAAACCTTTCTATGTAAAGAACTTAATAATGACGTAATAATACTACAAGCACGTAATAATAACATAATGATAATATAAATGCATAAAGTTTAAAACTTTACGAAACATAAACATTATAAAACTTATAAAAACAATCAAAGGAGTTTTAGAATTCTCTTTAGGTAATTACAACAAAAATTTTCACAAAGAAAACCGCATAGTAACGTAATAATAATATATATACGTAATAATCAAATAGTAATAACATAACAACGTAAATTTTGAAACTTTAATAAATATAATACATTATAAAAATTTTAGAAAACAGAAGGAGGGTGTTTAGAACACCATTTGATTAATTCCAACATAACTTTTAAGTACTTACAACATAACTTTAACGTATAAAACGAATACTTAATATAAAACTAATAAATTAAATTAAAACTATAGTTAAACAATATACTTATGAATATGAATTCAAACGAGATTAAAACACAAATAATAATAATAATAAGAATAATAATAATAATAATAATAATAATAATAACAATAATAAGTTCGAATTGCAAAATTGCTCTGAAATCTAACATTATAAGGAACCTCCAGTTGAAACGGTTCGGTCAAAGGATGACTATACCACTTATGGTGACCCGTTCTTTACACATCATCGAAACTGTCCCGTTCCCGGCTCCCATATAGTTGATAAGTTCGGTTCTAGCTTTCTCCATTCGATCCCGGGGTCCTAATTTGGGTCTAAAATAATAACTAAGGTTAAAGTTTCTACCCTAAATCAACCAAGGTCTAAAAAGTACCACTTATAACCAACAATTTAAACCTTTCTATGTAAAGAACTTAATAATAACGTAATAATACTACAAGCACGTAATAATAACATAATGATAATATAAATGCATAGAGTTTAAAACTTTACTAAACATAAACATTATAAAACTTATAAAAACAATCAAAGGAGTTTTAGAATTCTCTTTAGGTAATTACAACATAAATTTTCACAAAGAAACCCGGATAGTAACGTAATAATAATATATATACGTAATAATCAAATAATAATAACATAACAACCTAAATTTTGAAACTTTAATAAATATAATACATTATAAAAATTTTAGAAAACAGAAGGAAGGTGTTTAGAACACCTTTTGATTAATTCCAACATAACTTTTAAGCACTTACAACATAACTTTAACGTATAAAACGAATACTTAATATAAAACTAATAAATCATAAAATAAAACTATAATTAAACAATATACTTATGAATATGAATTCAAACGAGATTAAAACACTAATAATAATAATAATAATAATAATAATAAAAATAATAATAATTAAAGAAGGCTTATTTTCATGAGAATAATCACCTACAAATTAGAGGCAGCGACAGCGGTAATAACGTCAGGGCAACGACCCTATTTCGGGGGCTCCTCGAGGCACAATGGCGGTTCCGGTGGCCCAGGTGGTTGTCATCGGTCGAAGGTGGGACTGCAGGCGGCCTCCTGGTGGTGTTGGTGGTTGTCGACGATGTTCGGAGAGGAGTTGGGAGGTGGCCGAACGGGGGTGGCAACACAGCAGCACGATAGTGGCAGCCCTACTTCGGGAGTCTCCCATCGCTGTTCTGGTGGTCGGCGGCTGCGATTGGTGGCTGGAGGTCGTCGAGCGTGGTGCAGGGAGGCGTCCGATGGTGGCAGGGTGGCCTGGGAGCCGGTGGTTGCCGGTGGGGGAGAGGGAGAAGAGACGGTGGATGAGGGGTTTGAAAGAGAAGGGAGACGACGGCTCGGGACTTCACTGTGTTGGGCGTGAATGATAGACGACGAAAGGGAGTATTAAGTGTATTAGCCTAGGATTTAATAAAGAGGGGTATTTATACCCATAATTAATTACAAGGAAAAATTGAAGAAATTAGAAAATTAACTTAGCTGAAACTAATTAAATATTTATAATACTAGATTTTTCAAAATCTCCAAAATGCCTTATAATTAACTAAAAAAAATACTCACATGAATAATAATAATAGACACATAATTAAATTAAAAGTAAACACATAACTCATCCAATAACATACATAAAATTACCAACATACCCCTGCTCTCGTGCAACCCCAATGCACATAGAAGATTACTAAAATACCATTGTTAGTCCCTCAATGGTTCTACGAGCTCAAGTGTTAGCAGAAATAATCGCCCATAATTTCTCAAAAATTAACGGGGTCAACCTAAATTATTAACGACGTCATACTCAACGCATTTAAATTTTTCGGGGTTTTACATCATTATCCACTAAAAGAAGTTTCGTCCTCGAAACTTAAACTCAACACCAAGGGTTTGCCAGATGGAACCAACGACAGTCCTAATAAAAAGTCAGGGTTTTACATCAAAAGAGTTTCGTCCGCGAAACTCGACGCACCTTATGTGTTGGATAGGTGCTGATACTTCGACCTCATCTCCTAATCGGCATCCTAGGTGACTTTGGTTGGGGATAGCTTGCCCTCACACTTTTACTTGAGGGACGGTCTTTCCGCGAAGCGGCTTCTTTGGGCAATCTAGAATCTCTTGCGGCTGCTCCTCGTAGGTCATGTCCTTTTTCAATCTCTGAATTTTCATCGGAGGTCTATTTCTGGTTTCAAGCCCTCCTCGGGGCTGTATTTCGTACCCACGTCGGGTTTTTAAGTCTTTCAAAGGAGTTAGAGTCTCATCCTCATAGCAACGGTTGCAATATGCCATCTAGCAGATGTCGAAACAAAAAGCAAGCACTTGCAACACATAAGGAAACAAAGGGAAAAAAAAAAACACATCCCATTCCCCAGAGGTATTGTTCATAGTTGTTCTCACAATGAATGCCCCTGGTTGAAACCATCGACTTATAACTAAGTTTAAACCCAACTTTACCCTAATCTTCTCCATCATCGATCTTCTAAAACCCCAAAATACGATCTTTAGAACACACCAAACTGATAATTACTAATTCCCAAAATGTTATAAGATCCCAATAATTACCTCTCAGAACAAATATTTTGCTTCTGTGCCAGGGTAACATAAAATAACGACAGTTTCTCAACAGTTTCCCTTGGTAACCTTATGATATAACTTCGTCAAGACGACCTTATTACCCGTATGAGAAAGACAAGTGCTCGTAGCTAACCTCACACATCAAAGCACTAACCTGGTGCTTCAAATGGTAATTAGGCCTTATGTTTTCATCAATTAGAAAGACCAAAAGCTCTACCCTACACAGGATCAATACTACAATTAATTTGTCAAATCACCATTTAGTTCAAAAACACTTAACCATGCCAAAAGAGACTTCTCACTTAACTTACAAATACTTAACAAGATCTAGCACTTGCCTATCATTACCCTCTCAACCCACCCAAAATGAGTTTCGTCCTCGAAATGCAAATATTGATACACTAACCAATGCCTCGAACAGGAATCGAGCTTAACTCGATAAACCTTTATAGTATCTGTTTGACTTCAAATATTGTCAATTCAAGTTATACTCAACTGTAACTTAAGAGTTTTCATGTACTTAAACCGTCCAAGTCATTCTTAATCACCACTGCTATTTTAGAACCACTAATTGTGAAAACAATCAATCCCACTACATGTTTCAGGCAAAAAGAGTATAGAGACCAGCGTTAGACGATAACCTTCCTTCATGTATCTCGTCATTTATTTTCCATTAATGGTAAACTCCACAACCAAAATATAAGTAACCAAGACATGATCAAACACTTCGCTCAGCTCCTCCAATATCCTAAGCACTAGGTATTCATTAGGTCTAATTTCTTCCCTAATAGTTCTGGATAATAGACATCGCCATCAACAGAAATTGACAAATCAAAGAAAGAAGTTGCTCTAATAAACATGCGATAATCAAACGAACTCAGTTGGATGGTACTCAACAGAATTAATCAAATAATGTTTCAACAAATTGATCAGATGTAAATAGAATATCCCAGAAAATGTTTAGACAAACCAAGTAGAAGATATTCAAATAGAACTTAATCAGGTGGGACTCAAACAGTGTTGTGGCCATCAGACACTTGCAACTTTCCTCATGGGTTATACCCACTTCTCATATTATCGACTCAATTCATGTACAGAATCATAAATAGAAGGCTTATAATAGGGAATAGACAGTTACGTACATAGGCTCACTTGTATGTATATATTAGGACGAAAATAACCATATATGAGACCCTGGATCGTGAATTTACAACGAAAACCCACTTTAAACATTCAAGGGAGAAATGTTAAAACAAACAGTTATGGATCAAGTATATCTCCAACTCATAGTGAATTAAACTCTTTCAAAGACATTTTGCCATTCTTAATAATTTAATCCTCCAGGTATCTTAACAACGATTAACGAATACGATGAGAAAAACTGCACTATTCCATCTCAACAATAGTGCCTCAATAATCACATAACTAGAATTTTAATTTACCGCACAGTTCCTCACATTTCTTGATTCATAGACCTTAGTAATACAACTTAAGATCCCTACAAATACAATAACCTTTAAAGATCTTTCTTAGCTCATCATTACCTTAAAAACATTAACCTACTTCAATACCTTGAAAACCAAAATTAGTTTCAATCCTTAGCTTGAAGTCTCATAATCGATATCCACAAGTCTAATTTAATCGTATGATCATCAACAAAATATTTCTCTCAACCTTTATCTCAAAATCAACGTCTTTTTCCCTTAAAAGTGGTCCTTGAAACTCGAGATCCTAACCAAAGTCAAACATAATCCAACTATTACTCTGAAGCCTTCATTTGCTCTCAATAAATCAAAGAAACTATGTTCATTCAACCTTATAGGAAGTCTCCAACTTAGCGTACCACCCAAAATCAAATTAACCACGAGATTAAGCACAAGACCTTCACTTCAACTATAACCCTCAACTCGGGCTTTACCAACATTTCCTTACAATGATTCCTTTAACCCAAGACCTCGACTTACAATGAATCTTTAATAGCAAACATTCATTTAACCCCAAAACCAAAAATTTAAATCAAAGGCCAACTTTGCATAGGAATTTTCAAATATTCTCCAGGTCCATAAGTTAAAATTGATCCCCAATCATCATAGTGCATACCCAAGACCTAATCAACACGATTTGAAGCCTTACCTAACCCAAAGTGTTTAATAGAGATATCCGAGAGATTCAACCGAACATAATATTATCAAATACTCAACATCGTACTCAAACAATAATACTAGGTTCATGCATAACGTCTCTTGGTACGGGAAAATAATAGATCGAAACAAAAGTTAAAAATAAAACACATTAATCAAAACATGAAGAAACAATCAAGCCGATGCAACCCAACCCATACCTACACTCACACTCCGATTTTAGCTTCCTAAGGTCTAACTAAACCTAAAGGACACTTAGGAGCTACTAGGTCGCAACCCAGACCTCTGATACCATTCTGTAACGCCCTGGAAATTTAATTATAGAAAAGTCAAAGTCAAACTAACATTAACGGAAAAATTTAGCGGAAGACTCAAACTCTCATTGGGCGTCACTGCCGTATCCCCAAAGGAATACAAGGCGAGAAGGAAAACTACAACTAACTGATGACGGTAAACCAACTAACAAAACTCATACTTAGAACATAAAACTTAACATCCCTAACTTCAAGTCTTTCAGAAAGAAGCGCAACATAATTAACAACTTCTAAAAACGTCGTGTTCACTTCTAATTCCCCTCCCCAGCATATAAATCTTCACCTGAAAACAAAACATTACAAAAATGAGGGGGAAATCTCAATAATGTCTACCCCTACCGTTAAAGACAATTCAAATTCATTTCAATTCATTTAAGGGAGAGGGAACAAGGCAAACCATTTCACAAATCTTTAACCCTTAACCGTTTTCCTCAACCCAACCAATCCATATTTTACTATGCGGGTGTGATACCAAATCCCTTATAGTAACATTCGCCTACCAAAGGCATCAATACATATCATCTATCCTATATTAGGGATGAAACCCTGATCTCCTGACACATAACCCTACAGGATACCAAATCCTGGTCTCCGGGTTATCGCCCGCAAAAACATTAGCCTACCAAAGGAATCAAAACAATCGCCTACCAAAGGCATCAAAAGTCATCTATCCTATATCAGGGATGAAACCCTGATCTCCTGACACATAACCCTACAGGATACCAAATCCTGGTCTCCGGGTTATCACCCGCAAAAACATTAGCCTACCAAAGGCATCAAAACAATAAACCCGTTTAATGTTTCACTATGAATTATTAGTGTCTTATGCAAAACACAGCTTACAGCTCTCAAGTCAACCCAACCCAGGTTATTAAAACCAATAAGAAAACCACTAATAAAAGACCATCCAATTTCTCAACTCATAAACCAAAGTATAATAATTATAAACAGTTATCCAAAACAGATGGTCACATTTCAACATAAAGTCCCTTTCGGGATGCAATTCTCAAAACAGATTAGAAAACATTAAAATACATTTAAAGAGCATCCTAGTGGGGATTAAAGCATAGACATTACCTGATTAGCTTCACTTCATAGCAAATAACGAACACACTTGAGCTCACTAATGATGCGAACTAGCTCGGGCCTCAAATAGAATTAATTACTCTAATTAAAACGCGCCCTTCGAAGTTAGTATTAACTACCTTCTATCTAACCCTCCCCTAGGAACACTATAAGGTTCCAATCAATCATGAATTTACACCTTGAATTACCAAAAAATTTCAACTAATCACATAATAAAACCAAATCACCATTTTCACTCGACAACACATTCACTAATAATTAATATCAACAAGACTGATTACAATACTCACATAAAAAGGGTCATAAGATGACTTCTCAACATCCTATGGATCTGGTTTTGGACTTTCCGAAAACCTCGGGATGTCTACTAAAACTCTTATGTTGAACTCAAGATAAAAACACACTCTAAGGTCCTAAAAAATCAGTCATCAATCCAAACTGTACAGATGTGACCTAGGTCTGGTAATCGGGATATAACTCGACTTATATAACTCCAAAGTTCGAACTGCAAAATTCCTATGAAATCTAACCTTATGAGGAACCTCCAGTTCAAACGGTTTGGTCAAAGGATGACTATACCACTTATGGTGACTCGTTCTTTACACATCATCGAAACTGTCCCGTTTTCGGCTCCCATATAGTTGATAAGTTCGGTTCTAGCATTCACCATTCGATCCCGGGTTCTAATTTGGGTCTAAAATAATGACTAAGGTTAAAGTTTCTACCCTAAATCAACCAAAGTCTAAAAGGTAGCACTTATAGCCAATAATTTAAACCTTTCTATGTAAAGAACTTAATAATAACGTAATAATACAACAAGCTCGTAATAATAACATAATAATAATATAAATGCATAAAGTTTAAAACTTTACTAAACATAAACATTATAAAAATTATAAAAAATGAAAGGAGTTTTAGAATTCTCTGTAGGTAATTACAACATAAATTTTCACAAAGAAAACCAGATAGTAACGTAATAATAATATATATACATAATAATCAAATAGTAATAACATAACAACGTAAATTTTGAAACTTTAATAAATATAATACATTATAAAAAATTTAGAAAACAGAAGGAGGGGGTTTAGAACACCTTTTGATTAATTCCAACATAACATTTAAGTACTTACAACATAACTTTAACGTATAAACCTAATACTTAATATAAAACTAATAAATCGTAAAATAAAACTATAGTTAAACAATATACTTATGAATATGAATTCAAATGAGATTAAAACACAAATAATGATGATGATAATAATAATAATAATAATAATAATAATAATAATAATAATAATAATAAAATAATAATTAAAGAAGGCTTATTTTCATGAGAATAATCACCTACAAATTAGAGGCAGCGGCAGCGGTAATAACGTCAGGCAACGAGCCTATGTCGGGGGCTCCTCGAGGCACGATGGCGGTTCCGATGGCCCAGGTGGTGGTCGTCGATCGAAGGTGGGACTGCAGGCGGCCTCCTGGTGGTGTTGGTGGTTGTCGACGATGTCCGGAGAGGAGTTGGGAGGTGGCCGAACGGGGGCGGCAACACAACAGCCCGATAGTGGCAGCCCTACTTCGGGAGTCTCCCACCGCTGTTCTGGTGGCCGGCGGCTGCGGTTGGTGGCTAGAGGTCGTCGAGCGTGGTGCAGGGAAGCGTCCGATGGTGGCAGGGTGGCCTGGGAGCCGGTGGTTGCCGGTGGGGGAGAGGGAGAAGAGAGGGTGGATGAGGGGTTTGAAAGAGAAGGGAGACGACGGCTCGGGACTTCACTGTGTTGCGCGTGAATGATAGACGGCGAAAGGGAGTATTAAGTGTATTAGCCTAGGGTTTAATAAAGAGGGGTATTTATACCCATAATTAATTACAAGGAAAAATTCAAGAAATTAGAAAATTAACCCAGGTGAAAATATTTAAATATTTATAATACTAGATTTTTCAAAATCTCCAAAATACCTTATAATTAACTAAAAAAATACTCACATGAATAATAATAATACACATAATTAGATTAAAAGTAAACACATAACTCATCCAGTAACATACATAAAATTACCAACATACCCCTGCTCTCTTGCAACCCTAATACACATAGAAGATTACTAAAATACCCTTGTTAGTCCATCAACGATCCTACAAGTGTTAGCAGAAATAATCGCCCATAATTTCTCAAAAATTAACGGAGTCAACCTAAATTATTAACGACGTCATAGTAAACACATTTAAACTTTTCGAGTTTTACAGAAACATTAATGACTGACTTACTTAACGGCGCATTCTGAGGCCCAACACGGTCCGTGTTGGCCTCTTGAATGTCCGTTAAGAGAGGCCATTGTCACCACAGTCCGTGTTGACACCAACACAGTCCGTGTTGACACCAATACAGTCCGTGTTGACACCAACACAGTCCGTGTTGAGTCCGATTCTGTCCGTGTTGGGCTAATTTCTAATAGAAATCAGTTCGCAACATTCCTAAACATGATATGCTATTACTTAGGTTACATACATTGTTACAGGGGACTGACTTGTGTGACCCAGTAGGACCAAATAATATAGTTATAATTAAACATATTTAATTACCGAATATAGAGGTCTCTAGTAAGACATATAATCACTATATTTTATTGGTTTAAACTCCATGTATATCGAACATTGTCGGGGCATTCCCAACAATTCAGAGTCACTCTAGGTGCGTCTTCTACCATCTTTTTAGGTGGTTCGAACGAGGGTTCCTCTTTCCTAACCAATCTATTACTACAAGGACTACGAACCCAAACCTCAGATTATTGTGTCTTTCGTGTTTTTTGTGGTTTCTCAACTTTTCTATTTTTTTGTTTGTTTTCGTTTTATACTTAATCTAAGAAAGCAGTAAACTATTCACAAAATTAATAACTTAATCCACCAATAACACCATCCCCGGCAACGATGCCATTGTTCGGTTGTGTATTGGGGTTTATAAGGAGGGTTGTCGTATTCGCAGGGATGATGTTTCAGGCAATCGGAAATTGGTTTGGTTGAGTTTCTGAGTCGAAAGCAATAAATAAAGAAAAACAATTAAACTAACCTAAGCATGAATTAGAAATTAAAGCTATATTGCAAATTATTATTACTAAAATCTATCTAAAAGAACAAACAATAAGAGTAAATTATCGAGCATTGAATTAAAACATGAATTAAATACTGAACTTAAGGAAAGAAAACATTAACCTGAATTTCTTCACTTGACTCCTTGAACTTGAATCATGAATTTCCTCCCGAACAAACAAGAAAAAGCATTATTTGGCCGGATTACTAAGGCTGCCCGAATCCTCACTCGAAGGGAGAATTCAGGGAACCTTAATCCTCCTTTTCACTAAAAGTTGGATTTTTTGGTTGAAGCTAACGCTAACAAGATTGAATTAGCAGCCATTGAAAACAACTAAGAATAAATGCGAGAAGGAACGAGGAACTGGAATTAACTTAAAAGAGAGATTAAATTACAGTCGAAGATTTGAGAGAAAACTAGAGAAAACCTTGAAACTAAGACTAAAATTCTATTCTAAAACTAATTATCTAAAGCTAATTATGATATTGAGGGCTAACCTTACTCCTAATATATAGTAAAACTTAGAAGGAAAACACAAATAATGATAAAAATAACCCTAATCCCAGCCGCCGTCTTTAATTAATCGTGATTTCTGGGTCGTCGCGGGCGCTACCCTTTCGGCTGAAAATTTTTGTTGATTTGCCAAATCTGGTCATGGGCGCTACCCAAGGGCGTTGCGGGCGCTACTCAAAGTTGTCACGGGCGCGACCCTTTCGGCGGAAATCTTTGTCGAATTGACGAGCTTGGTCATGGACGCTACCACTTTAGTCGCAGGTGCCACGACCTTCTGTTCGGTTGGTCGTGGGCACTATACTATCGTCGCGGGTGCTACAACTTCGGGGAAAATCAGGCTTCCTTGTTGTTGCGTTGGTCGCGGGCGTTACACCTGACGTCGCGCTCACGACATATCTGGATGTTGGGTTTTTGAACTTTTTGACTCCCTTTTTCTACTATTCTTTGATTAACCTACAAAAACACAAAATCTTCATAACTAACTGATAATTAAGGGACTAAAACACGCAAAACACTTTATTAAGGGGTCAATTCGACTCGAAATGAGACCAAACACATATTTATAACTTATACCTTAGAACAACCTTATAAATCAAATTAACATTTGATTTTCAATGTTCTTTGCATAACTATATCTAAATATCTTTTGGACTTCATAGTTATAACCTATCGCCTTGGAACCTTGTAAATCAAACTAACATTTGATTTTCATGTTCTTTGTATAACTATATCTAAACAACTTTGGATTTCATAGTTATAACCTTTGTCAAAATCAAAGCGTCATTTGATTTCCAATGGAAGAAGTCTCTTCCAACTTAAACTTGAACAACCACTTAAGTCTGATGGAAATTAGAATTCCATCTTGTGTGTAATTTAAACCATTACACTATTAACCATTTGCGACAAACTTGAAAACCAATATGTAATGAAACCATTACATAGCTTAACATTGAATAGGTGGGAATGAACCTCCATGATCTTGAATAATCATCTTATACTTATATGACCTCTCCTCATATGATAGAACATCATTCTAATCTGGGGTCATATCTCCTTATACATAATTAGGTCCACTTCTTAAACATTAAGCTGTGGAGCTCATATCATTCATCTCATAAGCCAATCTTACTTATGATCTAATCTACTAACAAAACCACTTAAATGCATACCAAAATAATGTATATAAGAGCCATACACGTTTCCTTTTGTAGCAAACTTAATTAAATCATGCATTTTAAACGTGCAAATTTAATTCATAGACTATTAGCAAATGAAGCCAATGATCATCCCATTTTATAACACATGAACTTAAATAAACATCATGCATTCAGAATATATGATTATGCACATAGTCCAACACGCTTACATTATGCAACTTATCTTATAGTAGATGCATATGACTTAAATTCAAACATAATGAATACTTATAATCTCATAAAATGGCGGTAAAACCAAGTACATGTATTCAACTTAAACACATGAATACATTGAATCATGATTATTCTTACATCTTACATAATCATATAATTGATAAACCATAACCATATGCCTCAATATGCATGCCACATATATTAGCATACAAACCATACAAAGTATGAACCTTTTCATAAACATTTACATATCTCATGTATTACAAAGTAAACACTTAATAACAAAATCATCTTGATAATAACAAGACCATTGAACATGAGAAGCTTGCACTTCTGAATAAATTTGTGTCTATGTTACTTATGACAAACCCATATCCAATATGCTTATAATAATCACATAAACCGTCATTATTTCTTACTATGTCATGCTAAACTTATTGAAAACTTCTTTTGCGCGAAAAACTTAATTGCAACCATGACAAACAAGAAATATACATTTCTACTTGTACTCATATGAACCAAATACCTTATTCATATCTTAATAAGAAGAAAAACATGTCATGACTAACTTATTCACGCAATACAATCAGATAAATTATCTTGGTCTCATACTTTAAGCAAAGTTAACACAAGTACTTAATTAACATCATATGATTACTTTTGAACTTGTCATGCCTCATGTTCGGTCTCGTTTCGAGCCGAATTTTAGGTCCTTTATAGGGAGTCTTGCTTGTTTTAGCCCCGTTTTATATGTTAGTTATGATGTTTTCTTAGTCTTGTAGATCAATAAGGAGTTAGAGCTAAAAATCGGGCGAAAAAGGCGAAAACGGAGCAAAGTTTCACAAGTATGGAGAGCAGCAGTAGAAATGTGAGCAGCAGGATGACTCGCCCGAGTCTATCCTTGTCATGGCCATGACCTCGACCTCTGGCCCTGTGGCATGTAAATTCCAGCTAAGGAGAAGTGAAGACCAGAAAGCTGTCACGCCCGAGCCACCTAATGGCTCGGTCATGACCAGCCTCTGTAAATTGACATTGAAGCCAAGAAAATGGCTAAGGCAAGGAAGGATCAGATGGATGTCAAGCCCAAGTCGCCTGATGACTCGGTCGTGACCTTTTCCTGTGCGACCGAGAAAAACTGCCGAATCCAAGAATCCTTCGGTGGCCAGAAGCCTGTCACGCCCGAGTCAGGACCTGACTCACCCAAGTCGTTCTGTTTTTACGCGCAAAGTATCTAGGTGAAATGCTACGTTTTGTGTAATAGATTTGGCTTTGTATATATGCCATTAGCAAAGAATTCATTAGCAGCTTAGTTTTAGTATTGTTTTTACTTAGTTTTTCATACAATTTCCTTTCAAGTTTATGCAATTACTTTCTCTCTCTTAGGTTTTCAAGCTTTCTTGTTCTCCAAGATCTTGTGTTCTTGAGTGTAATCAACACTTTCTTTTAAGTAATTTCAGCAAATTTTCTACTCCATTCCCCTTGTTGCCTTTGATTTCATTGAGTTTATCTTTGAAATTCTCTAGGTTAGCCACCAAATCATTCATTTTAGTGAAAAGGGGGATTAAGGGTCACAAATCTTACTTGAAGTGAGGATTTGAGGATCCTTAGTAAGTTGATTCACAACTTTCTAATTTGTTCAGGGAAAGTGACAAATGAAGATCAAGGATGAAGGATGAAGAATAGAGATTATGATTACTCTTCAAGGGTATGGACTTGGTACTCAATTTTGTTAATAGTTAATTCATTGCTTTGTTAATTGCTTTTAATTGCTTCTTGATTATTGTGATAGTTTTAAGTGTATTGAATGTTTTCATTGCTAGCGTTATAGTTTTCCTTTGAATCGATTGCTAGTAATTTCTTGATTAGTTTTGTGATAGCTTCTTGATGGTAGTGTCTTAGTGGCATGATTAGGATTAGTTTAATAGCTTAATTTACTTATTAATTGCTTTCCGCACTTGGACCTTTAGCAAACCGAATACCTGAACAAGCCTAACACCCATCCTCGTGGACCGACAATCCTACTCTATAAAACCACAAAAATTACAACCAAACAATGGCAACGTTGCCGGGGATGGCGTTATTTGGTAGTTTAGGAGCTTGGTTTGTTTCTGAATAGTTGTAAATAGTTTACTGCTTTGAGAACTTAAGCTTAAAATCACTAAAAATTGAAAAAAAAATTGAAAAACCAACAAAAAGAGTTAAAGAGCTACATGCCAAGGGTTGGGTTCGTAGTTCCGAGACTCATCGACTGATTCTCGCTAACTGCTTTTGGTCCCAAATCTTTGGGGTTGCTTTTTCCAATAAACGTTGGTTACATTTCTTTATGTTATTTGTACCAGTAACCGGTTTATGGATGAAAGGAGACGCCCGTAGTTGAATTGCCTAGAATGGGTGAGGAAGAACCGAGGGTGACCTTGAATGAGCAATTGTACCCTACTTACGACCCACCACCATCATGTTTTGTTTTGCCAGCCCTACCTTAGGGAGAGACCTTCAACCCATGGCAATATCATACCCAAAACCTTCCATTGTTTACGGGGACTGGGTTAGCTTTGATTTGGACTGCTAAATATAAAGAGTATCTTAGTATAGTTAACCCACTGGGAGTGCCATTGGACTATGTTTTGTTGAAGTACCTTCCATCTGCCTTACGGGACGCTGCTAAGCGCTGAATGTACAACATCAAGCCCCAATCCATAGATCGTGGGATAGCTTTCTTAAGGTATTCATGAAACAATATTTCCCGAATTCTCTATCTATCCAACTTAGGAATTCCATTATGAAGTTTAGGCAAGATAAGGGAGAGCCTTACTGGAAGGCCTTTGAGCCATTCAAGAACTTATTGTCTCAGTTTCCCCACCATTGGTTTTGCCTAGTTAGGTTGTGCCAAATAGTTTACAAGGGAGTGACTCTAGAGTCCATGTGTCAAGGGGGGTTTATGGACAAGACTGCCGAGGAAGCTTGGGATTTTCTTGAGGGTATGTCGGAGAGGGCTATGCAGTGGGGTAACACGAGGGATGAGTCGATAGGAGCCCAGTTGTCTAATGCGAAAGGGGGAGTTCATGTGGTCAGTGAAAACACGGGTTATGAGGCTAGGTTTGCATTTTTAGAGAACATGTTTAAGACCATAGCTCAGCAACAACTAGCAGCTTCTAAGTCCTAAACCTGTGCACAGGTGAACTCTTGGGAACAACCTGTTTCCCCGACCCCCCCAATCTCAATTAACTTGTGCATGGTGTCAAGGTGCGGATCATGTGTATGCTAATTGTCCTTTGTTCGTGCAACATGTGTTTTCAAGTACGGAAAATGAGAATGCGATGTACCACAATTACCAACCCGACCATTATCAGCATTACCAAAACTCAAGGATGCCCAAGCACCCTCTTCTATCTTATGGGCCAGATAATCAGAATGTTTTGAGACCACCGCTTCACCAAGGAGGAGGTTTCCAAGGAAACCCACCTCCACCTCCTCATCCTCAACTCCAACCTAGACCACCACCCCAGGTTGCTTATCAAGCACCTCGAGGGCCGCCCAACCAGTCCCAAATCGCCTAAACCCGACCACCGCCGGAGTATTCGAGTGAGGATAAGCATGATAAGAAGATTAGGGAGCTAGGGAGTGGTTTAAAGGTTGTTCAGGACTCAATTAAGGATTCTGTTAAGAATGAAGTGGAGAAAATGTTAGAGAAAATCATAAAGCACTATAATGAGAATTTTTCTTAGTTGATGATGGCTAATAGGGATAGAGGCACCATCCCTGGACAACCCGAGGCAAACCCCAATGGGCAAGCCTCTGGTTTGTCGTGATGTGACCCTAGCCAAATTAAAGGCCTTAATGCTATGATAACCCTTCGATCTAGAAAGGAAGTAGACAGTAGGGTCCAAAAGCCACTTTCTGATGTGTATGGAAAACAGTATGTGTGTGATGAGCCTATTGATGAGTTGGTATTTGTAGAGGATGAGCCCTAGAAGGAGGAGAGGCCAACTATCGTAGTTGAGCCTCCTAGTGCAAAGACCTTACCTAGAGTAGCTCCTATGCCTAGTCCACAATCGCCCGTGGCTTACAAGCCACCTCCTCCCTTTCCTCAAAGATTAAGGGGAGTAAAGACCAGAAGTTCATGGACAAGATTAAGGAGACTTTTCCCCAAGTAAAGGTAAACATTCCCCTCTTATAGATAGTCCAACAGTACCCACCTTATGCTAGATTCCTCAAAGAGTTGTACACCACGAAAAGAGCGACCCAAGTACCAAAGAAAGCCTTCTTGGCCTCAAATGTGAGCTCGATCCTTTCGAATTAAGTTACCGTGAAGTATAAAGACCCAGGATGTCCTACCATTTCCATCACCATAGGAGATAGTTTGATTGAGAGAGCCTTACTTGACTTAGGATCTAGTGTCAAACTTTTTCCCTTGCATGTGTATGAGACTCTTGGCCTAGCAGAGCTCAAACCCACCAGAATGGTGTTGCAGTTAGCTAACCGGTCCACTAGAGTTCCTAAGGGGGTGGTAGAAGATGTCTTGATTAAAGTAGGGACTTTTGTGTTTCCAGTGGATTTTGTAGTGTTGGAGACCGCTAGAGTCCATAGTGTTAGGGATGAGATTCCAGTTATCCTAGGCCGATCTTTTCTAGCTACCTCCAATGCCTAGATAAACTGTAAGGATGGACGGATGAAATTGACTTTTGGGAACCTCACCATGAAGTTGAATATCTTTGATTTGCAAAAGTCACCATCGGGATTTGATGATCATGAGCAAGGTGCATTGAATTGGGTTAGTGACTGTGTGGATTCTAGTGATGACCATGATCTTGTGGATGTGTCTTGTGTAGATGAACTGACTGAGTTAGGCATAGATCCCGATTCTGTGAATTCGTTGTGTGACCCGGATGTTTTGATGGTGATTTGTTATATGAGTCCTTGTTTACATCACAAGCTGTGTCTGAGACTGTGCAACCTGAACCACCTTCATCTTCTTCTTTAGAGTTGAATCCCCTTTCCCTCGGAGTTAAAATATTACCTTGGACCGTGTGAGACTTATCCTGTGATTATTGCCTCAGATTTAGGTGAAGACCAAGAGAATAGGTTGATTGAGGTCCTTAGGTTAAATAAGGGAGCTTTGGGGTAGACACTTGGAGATATAAAAGGGATTAGTCCATCTATTGTCCAACATAGGATCTTTTTGGAGGATGATAGTGTTGCCCATAGGGATTCCCTTAGGCGGTTATACCCTCAAATGAAAAAAGTGGTGAAAAAGGAGATTTTGAAGTGGTTAGACCATGACATCGTTTACCCGATATCCGACAGTAAATGGGTGAGTCCCATCCATGTGGTTCCAAAGAAAGTGGGTTTGACGGTTGTGGAGAATGAGCAAGGGGAGTTAGTGCCCACCCGCGTACCATCCGGTTGAAGAATATGTATTGACTATAGGAAGCTTAATAAGGCAACTAGGAAGGATCATTTCCCTTTGCCATTCATGGACCAAATGTTAGAAAAGTTAGCGGGGTATGAGTACTTTTGTTTCTTAGATGGGTATTCCGGGTACACCCAAATTTGCATAGCCACGTATGACCAAGAGAAAACCACGTTCACATGTCCATTTGGGACATTTGCCTTCTGTAGGATGCCTTTCGGTCTTTGTAATGCCCCCGCGACTTTTGAACGATGCATGGTTTCTATCTTCTCGGACATAGTTGAGGACTGTGTAGAAATATTCGTGGATGACTTTTCAGTGTTTGGCACGTCCTTTGATGCATGCTTGGCCAATTTGAGTCGTGTGTTGAACCGTTGTCAAGAGAAGAATTTGACCTTGAATTGGGAGAAGTCCCATTTTATGGTACAAAAGGGAATAGTTTGGAGCCATGTGATTTCAAAAAAGGGAATTGAGGTGGATAAGGCAAAAATCGACCTAGTTAGGAACTTGACTCCTCCAACTTGTGTGAAGGAAGTTAGATCTTTTCTACGGCATGCCGAGTTCTACCGTAGATTCATTAGGGATTTTAGCAAGATAGCTAAACCTTTTTCTGCTTTGTTGGCCAAGGAGGTGCCTTTTAATTTTTCCGATGAAGGTTTGAGGGCTTTTAACATGCTTAAAGATGTCCTAACATCACCTCCTATCCTCAAGCCTCCCACCTGGGGAGAGCCGTTTGAGTTAATGTGTGATGCTTCTGATTTTGCTATTGGTGTGGTGCTTGGTCAACGAAATGAAAAGAAACCGGTAGTGATTCATTATGCTAGTCACAGACTGAATGAGGCCCAACTAAATTACACCGTGACCGAAAAAGAATTCTTAGCTATTGTGTATGCATTTGAAAAATTTCGACCCTATTTGCTTGGTGCTAAGGTCATTGTTTGTACGGATCACTCAATTATTAGATACTTGATGGAAAAGAAAGACTCGAAACCGAGACTTGTTAGATGGGTCTTGTTGCTCCAGGAGTTCGACTGTGAGATTAGGGATAGAAAGGGAGCTGAAAACCCCGTAGCAGACCATTTCTCTAGGATAGTACTTAAGAATGAGAACGCGACTCCTACTGATGCTAGTTTTCCTGATGAGCAGATTATTAGTGTGGGAGTTGAGCCATGGTTTGCTGACATAGTCAATTTTAAGATGACTGGGTGTTCGGTCTCGTTCCGAGCCGAATTCTTCTCTTTGTTAGAGTATTTTTACATGTTCTAAACCCGTATATCATTTAGTTATGAGGTTTTTCTAGTCTTATAGAAAAAATGAGAGATTGAGCCAATATTGAGCCAATATGGAGCCAAAATGGAGCTGAACTCATCAAACGGAGGAAGCAGCAGCATGAAGGGAAGCAGGATGACTCGCCCGAGTCATATCCTGGCTCGCCCGAATCCACCATCTGGAAGCCTTGAGGCATGTAACTTGCAAAATTCAGTTGAGCCAAGGAGAAGTGAGAGGCAAAAGGCTGACTCGCCCGAGTCACCCTCTGGCTCGGGCGAGTCAAGCTTCTGCGGGCCGCCATGAAACTCATGAAATTTGGCTAAGTCAAGGTGTGACCAGAACGATGACTCGACCGAGCCATCTGCACGACTCGACCTAGTCGACTGCCTGTACAGTTGAAGAAGACTAACCAAGAAGACATCACCTAGTGGGCCAAAAGCCTGACTCACCCGAGTCAGGGGGGTGACTCGCCCGAGTCACCCAGCTTTTCTGCGTTTAATTGAGGATTGAAATGATGCGTTTTGTATAACAAATTGGGCTTATTATATATACTCTCAGCTATAGTTTTAGCATGAGTAGTCTTTTAACCTAGTTTTAGTTGTTGATTAATTAGCTTTCAATGCTTTTCAAGTTGTAATCTCTCTCTCTCTCTCTTAGGTTTTCATTGTCTTGTTCTTCAAGCTACTTTGTAATCAACTTTCAATCAATCCATTTTCAGAGTTTTCTTCATTGTCTCTTTCATTTTATGCTTTCATTTTTAGTATTACTTGTTTTGATTATTCTTATTTAGCCACAAAAACATCCAATCCAACTTTTAGTGAGGAGGAGGATTAAGGATCGCAAATTCCGCTCTTAAGTGGGAATTTGAGGATCCTTAGTAATCCAATTCACGCTTTCTTATTTATTCGGGAGGAAGCTCAAGTTCAAGGATTCAAGAGAAGTTTTAGTCAACAAAGGTATAATTTCTTGTTTTCATTTGTTTGGTTATTATAGCTTACTTGATTGTTTTAGTGCTACTTGCTTTGCTTAGTGCTTTTATGCTTTATATTACTTGCTTTAATTGCTTTTTGGTAGTTGATTGGTTTAATGCATATCTAGGATTAGTTTTAATTGCTTATTTTACTTGATTTATTGCTTACTGCTTTGGGAAACTCTTGACATACCATAATCCTAAGAATACCAGACACCCATCCCTGAGACCGACAACCTTAACTTAAAACCACAAAAATTGCAACCGAACAATGGCTCGTTTCCGGGGATGGCGTTATTTGGGATATTAGGTTATTGAGTTGTTTGTGCATAGTGTGAATAGTTATTTGCTTTGATTGATTAGAGTTACGTTAAAACCTCTAAAAATTGAAAAATAGAAAAACCAAAAAGAAAGAAGGTGCGTCGACCTTTAGGATAGGTTCGTATTCCGGAAACAAATATATCGGTTAGATTAGAGACACCTTTAGTTGACTTGCCTAGCATGGGTGAGGAAGAACCAAGGGTGACTTTGAGCGACCAGCTTTACCCTTCATACGACCCGCCTCCATCTTGTTTCGTATTACCAACCTTACCTCCAGGGGCTACGTTCGATCCCCGACAATACCATACTCAAAATTTACCTCTTTTCATTAGGATGGGGTTAGCATTGATATGGACAGCGGAGTACAAGGAATACCTTAGTATGGTCACACCCCCAGGAGTGCCATTACATTATGTCTTGCTGAAGTACTTGCCTTTCGCCTTGCGTGATTCCGCCAAACGATGGATGTATAGTATTAAGCCTAGGTCATTAAACTCTTGGGAGAGCTTCTTGAAAGTGTTTATGAAAAGGTACTTCCCCAACTCTTTGGCAGTTCAATTAAGAAATTCCATCTTGAAGTTTAGACAGGATAAGGAGGAGCCCTATTGGAAAGCATTTGAGTGCTTTAAGAATCTTCTATCTCAATTCCCTCATCATGGGTTCGATCTTGTGAGATTGTGTCAAATAGTGTATGAGGGGGTAGATCACGAAACCCGGGTGACCTTAGAGTCTATGTGCTTAGGAGGGTTTATGGATAAGACGGCGGAAGAAGCGTGGGATTTTTTGGAGAGTATGTCCGAAAGGGTTATGCAGCGGGAAATACTAGGGATGAGTCGATAGGAGCACAATTGTCCAATGCAAAAGGGGGAGTTCACGTCGTGAGTGAGAGTACGGGGTACGAGGCTAGGTTTGCTTCCTTGGAAAACATGAAAAAAACCTTAGCTCAGCAGCAACTTGCGTCTTCTCAATCCCAACCTTGTGCACAAGTGAATGCCTTAGAACGACCAGTTTCCCCAACCCCTCAATCTCAATTGATTTATGCGTGGTGTCAAGGACCAGACCATGTTTATGCAAACTGTCCTTTGTTTATGCAACATGTGTCTTCAAGTGTAGAAAACGTGAATGCCATGTTTAACCATTATCGGCCCTACCAACATTCCGGGGTGCCAAAACATAATTTCTTATCTTATGGACCGGACAATCAGAATGTCTTGAGGCCTCCAATGCACAAAGGAGGAGGTTTCCAAGGAAACCCACCTCCTCTTCATCAACCTCATGCCCCAGTTAGACCACCCCCTCAGGTTGCTTATCAAGCACCACGAGGGCAGACTATTCAACCTCAAGTCGCACATACCCGACCCCCACCGGGGTATCCATGTATGGACAAGGGGGATAGAAAGTATAAGGAGTTAGAATCTGGTTTAAAATAAGTTCAGAATTCCATGAGTAGTATGGAAAAAATGATGAAACAGTTGAATGAGAGTGTAGCGCAGTTAATGATGTCGAATAGGGATAGGGGTACATTCCCTGGACAACCCGAGGCAAACCCCAATGGGCAAGCCTCCGGTTCGTCCTCTTGTGACCCGAACCAGATTAGAGGCCTTAACGCTGTGATCACTCTTAGGTTCGGAAAAGAAGTAGATAATAAGGTTCAAAAGCCAACCTCTGATGTGCATGGTAAATAAGCTGTGAGTGTTGAACCTAATGATGAGTTAGTGTCAGTTGAGGATGAGCCATACGAGGAGGAGAGGCCAACTAACTTAGTTGAGCCTCCGAGCGTCAAGACTTTACCTAGAGTACTTCCCGTGTCTAGTCCTTTACCACCTGTGGCATACAAGCCTCCCCCACCTTTTCCTCAAAGGTTAAGGGGGAATAAGGACCAGAAGTACCTAGAAAAGATTAGAGAAACATTCTCTAAGGTTAAGGTCAATATCCCTTTGTTAGATGCCATCCAACAGTGCCCATCCTATGCTAGGTTTCTTAAGGAGTTGTGCACTACCAAGAGAGCAACCCAAGTCCCTAAAAAAGCCTTCTTAGCTTCTAATGTGAGTTCAATCTTGTCTAGTCAAGTTCCGGTGAAGTATAAGGACCCAGGATGCCCGACCATTTCTATCACCATCGGGGAGACCCAAATTGATAGAGCTTTGCTTGACATAGGGGCAAGTGTCAACTTGTTACCCTTACATGTTTATGAGACTTTAGGCTTGGGTGAGTTAAAACCTACGAGGATGGTTCTTCAATTAGCTGAGCGATCTACGAGGGTACTTAAGGGGATAGTTGACGATGTTTTGATTCAAGTAGGCACCTTTGTGTTTCCGGTAGATTTCGTTGTGTTAGAGACTGCGAGAGTTCATAGCACTCGTGATGACATAGCGGTCATTTTAGAAAGACCTTTCCTTGCCACATCCAATGCTTGGATAAATTGTAAAGACGGGAGGATGAAATTAACCTTTGGGAACTTGACCAAGGAACTGAACATATTTGATTTACAGAAGTCTCGCTTAGGTTTTGATGAGCGAGAGTGTAATGCTTTGAATTGGGTGAGTGATTTTGAGGATAGTGATCATTCTGATCTTGCTGATGTTTCTAGTGTGGATGAGCTTGTTGAGTTAGGATTTGACCCAGATTGTGTGACTTCATTATGTGATTCTGATGTTTTTGATGGTGAATTGTTGTATGAATCATTGTTTGCCTCTCAAAATGTGCCTGAAACAGTAGAGCCTGAGCCACCATCTTCCAAAACACTTGATCTTAAGCCCCTTCCATCTGAATTCAAGTATGTGTTCCTTGGCCCTAGTGAAACCTATCCGGTTATCATTGCCTCTAACCTAGGTGAGGATCAAGAGACCAAACTGATTGAGGTTCTTAGGGTAAATAAGTGAACCCAGCTCCAGCACCTGTCATGGGCATGGTTCCTGAGAGTGACCCAAAGGAAGATCCAGAGGAAGATCCAGAGGAGGATTCTGTGCAGGGTTCTGAACCCGAGGTAACCTCTAGAGTTACAATTGCACCTGTCGATGAACCCGAACAGGAGACCGAACCCGAGGATGAGGTTATGGTGGACTGGGAGACGGAAGAAGACCCCGAGGAGGACTCGGGGAATGAGTCCGATGATCCAGAGTGGACTCCAGTTTCAGCTAGGAAGAACCCTCTGTGTAGGAAGGTCATATGAGTGGGATAGTAACAGTAGTGTTAGGATTGGGTTGCTATAGTTGCTTATGCGTGGTTATTTGACTTTGATATATTCTTGAGTGTGGTGTGCTGTTTTTCTTGTGTGTTTACCCTAGATAGGGGATAGTTATACATACTACTACGCGGGTGTGCAAGGATGTCGGACACAAATGGTTCTCACGCTAATAACGTTACCTGAGAACGTACACCAGCTGCGGCCGAACAGCGCCATCAAACCGCTACTAAACTGCGCCAACGTTTGGCTCACTTGATACCAGGGTCGAGTACAACAACACCGGGGAACGACCTTTCTAGCATGCTGATAATCGAGATGCTGAAGAAGCACGAGGACCTACTGAAAAAAGTGGCGGATCGACAAGGAGGAGGAAGAGAAGATGATCCCTCCGCTCTTCTCCAAAGGTTCAATAGCTTCAACCCGCCCACTTACAGAGGGGTAGCTGACCCCAAGGTCTTTGAAGATTGGGTTAGAGAGATTGAAAAGATTTTCGACACAACCCGTTGTCCCGAGGAGCTAAGGGTCGACTTTGCTGCATACTACCCGAAGGAGGAGGCCGACCTATGGTGGGCCAGTGTGAAGGAGATACGGACTGAACCGGGTTTTGACTCGAACCATTTTAAGGTTGTGCTGAAGGATCGGTTTTATCCTATGTCCCTGAAAAAGACGAAGGAAAAGGAATTCATGGACTTAGCGTGCTTTCCTCCTACCAACATCATGTACGCCAGTGCCCTCAACAGCCGTCGGGGGGCCATAATGGTGGAAACAAAGGGAATGGCGGGAACAACGGAAACTGGAGAGCCACGTAGTGAACTTATCAAAATCGGGGAGGCTACAACGGAAACCAAAGGTCGCAACAGTAAAACCGGGGTGGTCCCGGTGGGAATCAGAACAACCAAGGGAGGCGGCAAACCCGCCTCGTCAACAACAACAACCGTCGCGTAACGCAGGAGGGCGAGTATATGTGATGAGGAAGGATGAGGCTGAGAATGAAGCAGACGTCGTGACGGGTACCTTCTCTCTCCACCTCTACAATGTCTCTGTTTTATTTGATTCTGGCGCTAGTCATTCTTTTGTTGGACGAGCTACAGTAGAAAAGGCTAAGATGAAACCGTCGGAGGATAGTAAGCCTATGTCGGTAGCCCTACCTACCGGGGATACCATTAGATGTGGAGAGTTATACTGGGGATGTCCTATAGTGATAACAGGTCAGGAATTTAAGGCAGACCTTTATATGTTTGACCTAATGCAGTTTGATGTTATTTTGGGAATGGACTGGTTAGCAAAATGTAGAGCTCAAATAGATTGCTACAAGCAAAAGGTGACCTTAGTAGGACCGAATGGAAAGAAGGTAGTGCATTAGAGTGATAGGCATCTTCAGAGTGTACGGATCATCTCTGCTCTCAAGGCTCACAAGTTGTTGGGCCAAGGTTGTGAAGGGTTTTTATGTAACGTAATTGACACTAAGGTAGAGGAGCCTACGATTGAAAACATTCCGATAGTCCGGGATATTCCTGACGTCTTTCCGGAAGACATTCCGGGAATGCCTCCACCCAGGGAGGTGGATTTTTGCATTGATTTGGAGCCCGGGGCTGCTCCTGTTTCAAAAGCCCCATATCGAATGGCGCTCGCAGAGCTTAAGCAGTTGAAGACTCAGCTGGATGAGCTGCTAGAAAAGGGATACATACGACCCAGCACGTCACCATGGGGAGCACCCGTACTGTTCATGAAAAAGGACGGTAGCATGAGGTTATGCATCGATTACCGAGAGTTGAACAAGATTACCATCAAAAATCGGTACCTCTACCTCGCATTGATGATCTCTTTGACCAATTGCGAGGTGCAACGACGTTTTCGAAGATAGACCTGAGATCGGGTTATCACCAGTTAAGAATCCGAAAAGAGGATATCTCTAAAACCGCTTTTCAAACTCAGTATGGTCATTACGAGTTCGTAGTAATGCCGTTTGGACTCACGAATGCCCCAGCCGCTTTCATGGATTTAATGAACAGAGTGTTCAAGCCGTTTCTGGACAATTTTGTGGTGGTGTTCATCGATGATATTTTGATATACTCCGGGTCACGGGAGGAACATGCAAACCACCTGAGAGAAGTGGTGGCAACCTTGCGGAGCAACGAGCTCTATGCGAAGTTTAAGAAATGTGAATTTTGGTTGGAGCAAGTGGCATTCTTAGGACACGTGGTGTCTAAGGAAGGAGTAGCAGTGGATCCTCAAAAGATAGAGGCTATCACTAAGTGGCCAACACCAAAGAATGCCACTGAGGTTAGGAGTTTTCTGGGTTTGGCAGGCTATTATAGGAAATTCGTTCAGGATTTCTCGAAGATTGCTAACCCGTTGACCAATCTGACTCGGAAGTCAATAAAATTCACGTGGTCGGAAAAATGTGAGCAAGCATTCCAGGAGTTGAAAAAGAGACTTACCTTGGCACCTATTCTCGCTCTACCTCAACGGAACGAGGGATTTATCATCTACAGTGGCGCATCACATGGTGGATTGGGTTGTGTACTCATGTAGGATGGGAAGGTGATTGCGTATGCATCCAGACAACTGAAGACACATGAGAAGAACTACCCCACTCATGACTTGGAGTTGGCAGTAGTAGTTTTTGCACTTAAGATTTGGAGGCATTACTTTTATGCAGTATACTGCGAGGTATTCACCGACCATCAAAGTTTGAAGTTCCTTTTCACACAGAAGGAGCTAAACCTTAGGCTGACTCGATGGTTGGAATTTCTGAAGGACTTTGATGTGAACTTTCAATATCATCCTGGGAAGGCAAATGTAGTAGCTGATGTCCTGAGTAGAAGACCTTATCCTGCTGTGAACCACTTGATGATGATGTCGCACGAGCTGTGCGAGGAGTTTAGGAGATTGGAGCTTAACGTGGTGACACCAGGAAGGTAAGTTGTATTAAATGCTATGGAGTTGCAATCTACTCTCATGGAGGAGATCAAGAGGACTCAAGAACTGGATTTGCAGCTTGTCAAGATACGGGAAGAAGTTTTACAAGGGAAGGCCCCTGGTTTTGTGATTCACGAGGATGGTACATTACGGTTCCATAACCGCATCTGTGTACCTAATATGGAGGAGCAGAAGAGGAAGATTTTAGAAGAGGGGCACAACACACCATATTCTGTGCACCCAGGGGGAAATAAGCTTTACAAGGATCTGAAGCAGATGTTCTGGTGGAGTAATATGAAACAAGAAGTGGCAGACTTTGTGGCGAAATGCCTCACATGCCAACGGGTCAAGGCAGAACATCAACGACCTGCCGGATTTCTGCAACCGCTGTACGTTCCTGAGTGGAAATGGGACTCGATATCAATGGACTTCGTAGTGGGTCTCCCAAAGACCAGGCGGAAACACAATGCGATATGGGTAATTGTAGATCGATTGACCAAGTCGGCTCATTTTCTAGCCATCGCCAACAACTGGTCCCTGGACCAGCTAGCTCAAGCTTATGTAAGAGAGATCATAAGACTACATGGAGTCCCCAGTTCTGTAGTCTCGGACAGAGACACCAGATTCCAGTCTGGTTTTTGGAAGAAGTTACAGGAGGCGTTTGGTACCAAACTCAAGTTTAGCACCGCTTTCCACCCAGCTACTGATGGGCAGACTGAAAGGACTATTCAAACCCTCGAAGATATGCTGCGAGCATGCGCACTAGATTTCAAAGACTCGTGGGATGACGAGTTGACTCTTATTGAGTTCTCTTACAACAACAGTTATCACGCTAGTATTGGGATGTCACCCTTCGAAGCTTTATACGGGAGGAGATGTAGGACTCCCCTATGTTGGCAAGACATCGATGAAGCTCTAACGATCGGACCGGACCTAATACAGGCCACTACTCAGAAGGTTCGGATCATTCAAGATAAGATGAAGGCCGCACAAAGTCGACAAAAGAGCTATGCTGACAGGAGGAGAAGACCTTTAGAGTTTGAAGTAGGAGAATACGTCTACGGGTTTCACCTACAAAAGGAGTTATGAGATTTGGACATTCGGGGAAGTTGACACCAAGATTTATCTGGCCGTATCCAATCTTGGAACGCATTGGAGAAGTTGCTTACAAGTTACAGCTGCCGGGAGAACTTCCAAGAGTGCATAATGTCTTTCACGTGTCACAACTCAGGAAATATGTCCCAGACCCAACTCATGTGATTGATCCTGAGCCGCTTCAGCTACAAGAAGATTTGAGCTATGAAGAGCAACCGCTGGAAATATAGGATCGCAGAGCAAAACAACTTCGAAGGAAAGTAGTTCCCCTGGGGAAAGTACGATGGGCAAATCATGCCACAACAGAAGCAACCTGGGAAACAGAAGAGGAGATGAGGACGAAATACCCTCACTTGTTTCACTCTTAAAGGTACGTCAAGTTTCGAGGACGAAACTTCTTTTAAGGAGGTAATGATGTAAAACCTCGAGTTTTAGGAAGAATGGAACCGTTAGGTTTGTTACCGAACCGTTAGGTCTAAGTTAAAGTTTCGAGGACGAAACTTCTTTTAAGGAGGTAATGATGTAAAACCTCAAAAAATCCAAAGATGTCGACGACGCCATCAGAACGAAGAACCGAGGTTCCTGTAGTGTAATCGTGCGGACCCTAATTGATGTGACTCAACCACGCCACCAACACCACCCGGGCCACCTCCTGACCGGCCGCCACCCCCGTCACCGCCCTGGTCGCCGGAAACCACCATCGAGAACCCTTTTGACGTAAACCCTAAACCTATTTTGAAACTTTCCTTTCTTTATTTCTTTATTTTCTTTTGTATTATTATTATTATTATTATTATTATTATTATTATTATTATTATTATTATTATTATTATTATTATTATTATTATTTCTTGTTTTAAATCTTGTAATTTTGGGTAATCAAGATTGTAAATTATTAAGTTGTTATTTGTAACTAATTTGTTTTTGTATTGTTTTTATTTACTTGTAAGTTATCTAATTCACTATATGTAACTTTTATGTTTTAATTGGTGTATCAGGGTTTGTAATAATTGTAGTGAAATTATTAATGTTCAATTGTTTAATGTACCTTAATTTCTTGTGAAGCATGTTTAGGGTTTTTAGATAATATTATTATTGTATGCACGAATTAAAGAGTTTAATTATCTAGGTTAATTCTTGATTAAATCTTGTAAAAGAGATTAGTAGTTTAAATATTATATGTACTTTATTTTTTTTATTCATATGTTCTGTAAGTTCTTTCTTGAATCTTGATTAAGAAATTCGTATTTACAATTACCCTTTGTAATTCATATAGGTCAAGCATGTTTAGGGTTATTGAAGTTATGTTTTTTTATGCATGATTAGGGTGTTTGGTTATCAAAGTTTTATCCTTGTTTTATTAAGCAAGTAATTACATGTTTTTTTGCGTTGTGATATGTTATATCATGGTTAATGTTGTGTGTAATTAAGTTAGATTGGTTAAAGTTGATTCTAGTGAATTTTAATTATAGAACTATGAAGTTTGGACCTTGGGTTGGGTTAGGTTAAAGACTTTTAACCTTAGTTACTGTTTTAGGCCCAAATTAGAACCCCGGGACCGAATAGTGAAAGTTAGAACCGAAATTATAAATTAAATAAGAATCGGGATCGGGACAGTTTTGTTAGTGTCTAAAGAATGGATCACCATGAGAGTTATAGTCATTCTTTGATCGAAACCTTTGAACTGGAGGTTCCCTTAGATGTTAGCTTTCATAGGAAGTTTGCGGAACGGACTTTGGAGTTGTATAGGTCGAGTTATACCCCGAATACCGGACCTAGGTCAGATCTGGACAGTTTGGTTTAATGATCGTTTTTGGGGACCATAGGAGGTGTTTTTGGCCTCGAGTTCAACATAAAAGTTTTAGTAGACATCCTCAGGTTTCTGAAAAGTTCAAAACCAGACCCATAGGATTCAGAAAGTCAAGTTTTGACCCTTTTTATGTGGATGCTGTAATCTGTTTTGTTGATGCTTTTTATTAATAAAAATGTTGTTGTGTGAAAGTGATGTTTTGATCTGGTTATGTGATTACTTGGAATGTGTTAGATGATTTAGAGTGTAAATGCATGATTGATGGGAACCTATAGTGGTTCCTAGGGGAGGGTTAGGTAGAAGGTAGTTAATACTAACTTCGAAGGGCGCGTTTTCATCAGAATAATTTCTCTTATTTTAGGCTCAAGCTAATTCGCTTCGTTAGTGAGCTCAAGTGTGTTCGTCTTAGCTGTGAAGTGAAGTTAACCAGGTAATGTCTATGCTCTAATCCCCACTGGGATGCTCTTTAAATATGTTTTAATGTTTTCTAATCTGTTTTGAGAATTGCATCCCGAAAGGATACTTTTGTTGAAATGTGACCATCTGCTTTGGATAACTGATTTTATTTGTTTGTGCTTTGATTTTATTGAGTTGAGAAATTGGATGGTCTTTTATTAGTGGTTTTATTATTGGTTTTGATAAACCTGGATTGGGTTTGACTTGAGAGTTGTGAGCTGAGTTTGAATAATATACTAATAACTCAAGTGAAACATTAAGCGGGTCTATTCTATTGATGCCTTTGGTAGGCGAGTACTTTGATGCCTTTGGTAGGCGATTATTATTTATGCCTTTGGTAGGCGATTATTGATGCCTTTGGTAGGCGATTGTTTATGCCTTTGGTAGGCGATTATTGATGCCTTTGGTAGGCGATTATTATTTATGCCTTTGGTAGGCGATTATTGATGCCTTTGGTAGGCTATTATTATTTATGCCTTTGGTAGGCGATTATTATCTTTGATGCCTTTGGTGGGCAAATGTTCTTGATGCCTTTGGTAGGCGATGTTAACTTATGGGATTTGATATCCCGCCCGCATAATAAAATGAATTGGTTGGGTTGAGGAAAACAGTTAAGGGGTTAAAGGTTTGTGAAAGGTTTTGACTTGTTCCCTCTCCCTCAAATGAATTGAAATGAACTCAACTTGTTTTTAACGTTAGGGGTAGACATTATTGAGATTTCCCCATCATTTTTGAAATGTTATGTTTTCAAGTGAAGATCTTTATGCTGGGGACGGGAATTAGAAGTGAGGACGACGTGTTTAGAAGTCGTTAAATATGTTGCTTTTCTTTTATGAGAAACTTGAAGTTAGTTTTGATGTTTATTTTCTAAGTATGAATTTGTTAATTTGTTTTACCGTTATCAGACAGTTGTAGTTTCCTTCTCGCCTTGTATTCCTTTGGGAATACGGCAGTGACGCCCAATAAGAGTTTGAGTCTTCCGCTAAATTTTGTCTGTTAACATTAGTTTGACTTTGACTTTGCTATAATGGAATTTCCGGGGCGTTACAGTCTATCTTGGATGTTTTATCATTTTGTCATGACCAACTATATGGGGGGCATTTTTCAGGGAAGAAAACGGCATACAAAGTCTTGCAATGTGGTTTCTATTGGCTGACCATCTTTAGGGATGCCCATAACTACGCTAGGCGGTGTGCTAGATGTCAAAGCCTAGGAAGGATATCTAGGAGGGATATGATGCCTCTGCAACCCGAAATCTTTGTAGATGTCTTCGATGTGTGGGGTATAAATTTTATGGGTCCATTCCCGACCTCCTTTTAGAATGAGTATATCCTGCTAGTAGTAGACTATGTGTCTATATGGCTAGAAGCCATTCCGTCAAAGAGAAATGATGCAAAAGTAGTGACTAAATTCCTTCGGGAAAATATCTTCTCTAGGTTTGGAGTGCCTCGAGCGATAATTAGCGACCAAGGAACCCATTTCAACAACCGATATTTTGCGGCTTTGCTTAGGAAGTATTCTGTGGAGCATAGATTGACCACCGCTTATCATCCCCAATCAAATGGTCAGGCTGAGGTGTCCAATAAGCAGATTAAGCAAATCCTTGAGAAGACAGTGTCTAAGAATAGAAAAGACTGGTCTATCAAATTAACCGATGCTTTATGGGCTTATAGGACGGCCTATAAGACACCCATAGGAATGTCTCCGTACAGAGCGGTTTTTGGAAAGCCATGCAATTTACCAGTTGAACTTGAACATAGAGCTTGGTGGGATTTGAAAGCCTTGAATCTTGACCTTTCGGAGGCTGGGGATGTTAGGAAGTTTACCTTGTGCGAACTAGAAGAATTAAGAAGGGAAGCATATGAGAACGGGAGATTGAGCAAGAACGATCTAAGGTTTTGCATGATAGAGTTATTCTTCGGAAAACCTTTGTTCCGGGGCAGAAAGTCCTTCTTTACGACTCACGTTTACATTTGTTTGCGGGTAAACTGAAATCTAGGTGGATGGGACCTTTTATTGTGACCACCGTGTTTCCATCAGGAGTTGTTGAGATTAAGAACCCCACTAATGAGTCTGTGTGGAAAGTTAACGATCACAGGTTGAAACCTTTCTTGGAGCTTCCGGAGAAGGTGGATGTGGAATGTGTGACATTCCACGATATGTCTATTGGTTGAAGGAAGGTATGTTAACATTCTTGTATATATTGTAAATTAGTTTCTTTTCTTAGCTTGTTTTCTTGTTTACTTCTCCTAATTATGCACTAACAAGAGGAAAGGATCAATTTATTGTGCGTATGTGCATCATTCGTGGCTTGTATAATCAATCTCCATTTACAAGTCATGCAAAGATTCAATTATAATCCAATCAGGTATCATCTTTCCTTATTGTTTGAATTTAGTTAGTGAGAAGTTCTTTTTCATTTCTTTGGTGAGATTTTTTTGTTGTTTCTTCTTTTAGGGTGCTTGTTTTCCTTGCTTTTTAGTCACAATGAGGACATAGTGTGACCTTTTTGAGTGGGAGTGGGGAGGCATGCATGCCGTTTTTTTTCTCTTCCTTGTAAAAAGTTTTGGGGTAGTTATTTTCTTAGGTTTAGCATGTTTTTTTTGGTTTTATTTTGCTTTAGTCTTTAGTTAAGATAGTTCTTAGTTAGAATTTTTGATTATTAGGTAAGTGTTTTGGGTTTTAAGGTGCTCGGGGAGGTTTTAGAGTGTTGAGAGTTTAAAAAATTTTAGTGGAAATGAGAGTTACATACATAGTTTATTTTGAGAAAATAAACTAACTTTTTTTCAATTTTTGGGCAGGAACCTGACTCGGGCGAGTCACAATTAGGCACGCCCGAGTCAATCCACTGAGCTAACTCTGAAACTCAAAAAGAAAAGAAGGGTCAGAAGTTCCAGAAGCATGACTCGACCGAGTCAGTTGTTGGCGCGACCGAGTCAGTTCACTGGGCTTAAAGGAAATTGAGATAGTCGCCAAGGCAAGATTAAACTCAGAAGAGAGGCGCGGGCGAGCCATTCAGACGACTCGGTCGAGCCGTCGTGCTGCCAGTATTTTCCAAGGCGCACAGAAACACGACTCGGGCGAGCCGTTTGGACGAGTCGGTCGAGTCGTCTCCGGATCTGCGATTTATCAGGGCGTTAATTTCAGATTGGTCTCACTTCTTTCATAATTTCTCACTTGTTTTCTCTCTCATCTCACTCTCTTACTCCCCCCAAACCCTAGAACTAAACCCTATCTCTCAATCTTCACTAATCTCTTCTCTTTCTTCTCAGATTTTCAAAGTTTTGTGCCCTAATAGTGCGATTTCCTGTCTGTGCGTTGTTCACAAGAGTTCTTGGCAGCAGTTGTGTGCCTTAATAGTGCAGTCGTGCGATTGTGCTTGTGGGGTGCAACCTTCAACTCAAAGAGGGGTGGTGCAAATCCTCCCTTGGTGCTTCAAGTTTTTGGGTGTTTGATTGTGCCTAGTTGATTTGGAGTCATTGGTGCTCAAATTGGGGCTCAAGATTTCAGCAACTTTCTCCTTTTGTGCTTGTTTGGAAGGTAACCTCCAATTTTGGTGCTTTAAGTTCAAATTTCAAAGTTAAGTTGGGTGTTGCTTGTGAATTGTTCTTGGCAATTAGGACTTGAGTGCTTGTGTTCATTTGTTGCTGTTTGGGTGCTCTAAAGTTCACTTATATTACACCAAGTCACGAATATGGTTCGATCTAAGCGTGCACGCAATGATGAGGAACGATCTCCTTCACCTCCACCTGAATCCTCTTCGGCCGTGGACAAGGATCGTTACAAAGCACAACCACCCACACTACTTCAAGCTGCAACGGTGAGAGTCACATTTAGGGATGCCCATCATAAAGAAAAATATGAGCTATATCAACGTCGGTACCAAAATACAATACCTATACGCCGTTGGATGTTTCTTACTCTCAGGCTCTCGACCATCTAGTCAAGAAGGGTATGTTGGTCTTGCCCTTACCGAAAGAAGAGCCAGAAATCAAAGGCGGAAACTGGGATGCCAACCAATTCTGCCGCTATCACCGTTACCGAGGGCAGGACACTGAGAAATGCTGGACTCTCAGGAACAAGATAGAAGATATGATAAGGGCGGGGACACTGCCAATGCCAAAAGCTGCCAAGAAACCAAACAATCAAAGTAATCCTATGCCTGAGCATGCAAATGCTATTTTCTGTGCGGGGATTTCAGCTTCGACCCCTCCTCTTTGATTGTAGAAACAGGTCAACCTACCCCCGAAGTATTTGGGTTTCCTGAAGGTATGTTCATCCACGGTATTTGGGATAGAGATGAGGATGACGAGCATGAGCACTTCGAGACAGAATGGATGGGGACAGATCAAACAGGTGATGTGGCGTTTCTCACTTGGTTCGGCTGCCACAACCTTAGGAACACCACCACCCCAGTGGTTGTTCCTAACCCTACACCAACGGTCGGCAACGACAATCAGGCCTTCCCTGAAGATCCTCTTCTTTCTCAACTCAAAAAGACCAGGGCGGAGGTCACCATATGGCAACTCATATGCACATCGCATGCCCACAGACAGAAGATGTTGATGCCCTTACGGCACTCACAGTACCTCCTACGACGACTCCTGAATCGTTGGTTGCTCATGTGACCACCCAACAAGAGATGATTACTTTCGGGATCGAGCACCTGGTGTTTAGACCCGATTTCGTGTCTAAATACCGCCTAAATCCTTAAGCTTTTGACTTGTTTCACAGTTGCTTTAATAACTTTTAATGCGTTTTAGTTATTTTTGTAGTTTCCGAAGGGTTTCACTGAAAACGATTCTAAATGGGCCAATTTTGCACCAATCTTGGGAATCCCGAGATTCCCTAAGATTCCACGAGCCCTGGATGTGTCAAAGGCAGTGAATTAGAAGGGCCGGTCATGAAGAAAGGCAGCGGAAGCGGAAGCAATGGTTGAAGAGCCTCCTGAAGAAAACTATGGCCGAGAGACACCGTGGCCATGGTCACCTTGACCATAGTCACGGTGTGATTGAGCCATGACCTAAGGAAGAAGCCTTGCAACCGAGATAGGTCGTGGTCATGGTCACTTTGACCGTAGCCACGGTGGGATCCTACCCTGGCCAAGGAAGAAGCTGGTCGAACTAGACCGTAGCCACGGTCTCCCATGACCGTAGCCACGGCGGTGCGAAGGAGCGAAAAGTTGGCAGCCCTAATCGCCTAGATCGTGACCAAGGTGCTTGGGGACCGTACCCACGGCGGTGCGAAGCGAAGAGGAGAAATCGCCTGCCTTACGCAGGACCGTAGCTACGGTCACCCTGACCGTGCCCACGGTCCCCTGCGGGCCAGTTTTGTCTGTTGTGTAAAATGATGAGTTTTGAGTAACATCCTTGATTACTATTTAATGTACTTAGGTCATTTTAGATTAGAGGGGGGAAGAGACAGCAATTTTTATCTATCTTTTATGATACTTTAGCACTCTTTATCACATTTTGAAGTATTAGATTAGGGAGATTTAGGAAGATCTTCGCTGAGGTTATTGGTTCTTGTACTGGATTCTCTTGATTATTATTGGAAGTTTGAAGATTATTCTCAACTTTGGAGCATTGGAGCTTGATTATTCTGAAGTTTTCCCCCTTGTCATCACAATCCATGAGCATTTCTTAATGCCTCTCTCTAATTTATTGTTTATTTATTAATCTCTGTTTTTTATATTGTTGTTGTTGTTGAGTGTTTATTGTTATCTTGTTTACTCGATTAAGCATGAATGAAGTTGTTAATGTTATTATCATGATAGTTAGGATGTTTAGCGGCTAGAACTTTAATGGGTTAGGGAGATATTAAGGGTGTGAATGGGTGATTTGGTTTGGGTTAGCATTATTAGTGAGTAACTAGTTAGGAAATCAACTTCCTAATCCTATCCTTCCCTCAAGTGGAATGTAATTGGGTGCGAAAGCATCCCGAATACATCCAACTCTTGTTGGACGGTAGGAATTAGGATAGTTAGTATTCTAGTTCGCGAAAGCGAATAGAAACTAACTAGGAAATTCCGTTCTATTAACTTTCCCGGGTCTGTAGATGGATTTGGGGAAGTTATTCCGGACTATCCTTGAAAGAGGAAGCCCGGTGGGTATTTTCTAACGGAATTACCATTTGATTTCCCTTTCTCGTTACTCTCTTGTTGCGAAACCCATTTCCTCATTCCCGTTTGCATCCCGAAAGTCTCCCGACACCCATTGTTTCACCTTTTTGACTGAACATAGTGTGTTTGTGCCGTTTTTACCCTAAATTCTATCATCCTTTCATGATCGTAAACCATACCTAGAGTCAACTAGCTGCAGCTAAGGCCCCTAGCTCCTTGTGGAAGAACGATAAAACCGTGGTCTTACAAACCACTGGACTAACAAAATGGCGCCGTTTCCGGGGAGCAAGCGCACCTAGCTTAGGTCTTTGTCTTTAGGTTGTTTAAAGATCATTTCACTGCTAGAGATTTTGTTATCCTTGGTTACTGGAAATTTGATTCTTCTGTTTGTTCCTTTTGTGCATGCGAACTCGCTCTCGACGAGGCCAAACTCCTGTAACTCCACCGAACCCCAATCCGGAGAGTATTATTCGACAAGCTAACGCCGGTTCGAGACGAGCTAGACAACAAAGGGAGTGAGGGACGATCGAAATTCCAATGGCTGACGGAGAGCAAATTCCACCCCGTACCTTAGCATCATATTCCTTACCATCGTCGGGTACGGGAGGCGATCCCATTACATTACCAAAATTACCACCGAATGCATCGTTCGAGTTCAAGCCATATTTATTGGAAATATTTGAGAACACCCCGTACCATGGAAGAGAGCATGAAAATCCTATTGACCACATCAACAGATTCGAGCAACGCATCGGCTTCGTACAAATGAATGGAGTTTCCGCCGAATACATGAAGCTGAAGTTTTTCCCTCTTACCTTGAAGGGGAAAGCATTATTATGGCTCAACACGTGTCCGCCCGGAACTTATTCAACATGAAACGTGTCGGTTGAGGCAAGCCATCATGAGCTTCAAGCAAGAGCCCGATGAGTCGTTATTCGAAGCATGGGGGAGATTCAAAGGTCTCCAACGGAGGTGTCCACATCATAATCTTGAGGATTGGTTATTATTGCATCACTTCTATTCCGGATTGAGTAGCTCTTTGCGAGAATCCATCGATCATGCCTCGGGGGGCATGTTCCTCAAGAAGACGGCGGAGGAAGCAAACGTATTTCTTCACGAGCTATCTCAAAACTCTCCTCATTGGGGAGGCGGCCGTAGTCCAAGAGATGGTCCTCCTCTAGAAAGCAACCCTACCATTAAATTTCTCATGAATGACGTTCTTGAGATGCAACAGAAGGCAGCTTTGGAGGAAACTACAAGGCAAGTAAAGGCGGCCCAAGAAGTACCTATGCTTATTCCGGATGCACGAGTCTTGGTTTGTGATTTTTGTGGAGGGTCACATTCTTCGAAGCGATGTGAAGAGTATCAAACCGAGCAAGTCCAAGCCATCTATCCCAACAATAACCTCTCCTATACCAATCAAAACCCCATTCGTCCCCGTGGGAATTACGCCTACAACCAACAAGCTCCCCTAAACCAAAACCCACCCCCCGGTTTCCCAAATCAAAATCGCCGCCAATACCACTAAAACCACCACCAAAATCCTCACCAAGGTCAATCTTCCCAAATGCCCAAACCATCACAACAAGAAACCCTTGACCAAACCCTCCAAAAGTTGGCCTTAACTCAAGAGAAGATAACCTTATCTCAAGAAAAGATGGCCTTAGACCAAGAAAAAGACCAAACTCACATTAAGAACCTCGAGTTACTATTGGCCCAATTGGCACAACAATCTCAACCTATCCAATCTTTGCCTAGCCAATCCCAACCTAACCCAAAAGGGAAACTTAATGCGATTACTTTGAGGAGTGGCAAGGAGATTGCTGGACCTAGAATGATGGGAGAGGAGGTTTTGGGTGACAAAGAAGGTGACGTGGTGGATATCTCGGACGAGGAAGATTTGTTGAAGAAGCGGGAAAGTGAGTTAGTATTAGGTGAGGAAGTTGAGAGAGCACATGAGGATGAATTGGGAGAGTCTAGTAAAGAACAAGAGGAGATAGAGAAGTTAAGGAAAGGGAAAGGAAAAATGGTGGAAGAAGAACCAATCCAGATTATTGAGAAGCCAAAGCTACCACCGGTCCCTTTTCCCGATCGGTTAGCAAAACCAAAATCTGATGCAAAGTTTTCAAAATTCATTGAGATGCTCAAGAAGCTTCAAGTGAAAATTCCATTTCTTGATGCCATCTCTGATGTTCCGTCCTTCAAGAAGCATTTGAAGGAGCTTCTCACGAGCAAGAGAAGAATTGAAGAGAAATCTACAATCCATTTGACGGCGGATTGTAGTGCAATTATCGATAACAAATCACCGGAGAAATTAGCCGACCTCGGAAGTTTTTCTATTCCATGCACCATTGGTGATATGCGGATTGGTCGTGCCCTTTGTGATCTAGGAGCAAGTGTAAGCGTCATGCCTTATTCGATTTGCAAGAAGTTAAATCTCGACGATCTTGCTCCTACAACAATTAATCTTCAATTGGCCGACCGTTCCGTGCGAAGACCATTGGGAATATTGGAAGATATCCCGGTCCAAGTGGGCGATTTTTAATTCCTTGTGATTTTGTGATTTTGGAGATAGAGGAAGATAACAACATCCCTATTAATTTGGGAAGGTCATTCCTTGCTACGGCAGGAGCCATTATTGATGTGAAGAATAGAAGTATGTCGTTGAATGTCGGGAATGAAAGCATAATTTTTCAACTTGAGGGGTCATTGAAAGGTCCTTCATATGGGGACTCATGCTATGCCATGGATATGATGGAGTTCCTTGTTGATGAGTATATTGAGGACTCCCATCTTCTTGAATTTATTTGCGATGATCCCATGGGAGCTTGCTTATTGGATTCCTTCCAATTTGAGACCGACGGCACCGATATTACTTTCTTCACCAACCTTCTTGACTCTTCACCCATGCATAAGGAGATTATTATTGATGACCCTTATATGGAGTGTATGGAGATTCAAGATGCGATCTTTAAAGGTATGTCTTCCTCTCAAATTCAATCTTCTACTCCTTTAGAGTTTAAAGCCTTACCCCCTTCCCTCCAATATGCTTTCTTGGATGATGAGAAATCTTATCCTGTCATTGTGAATGCGAATTTGAATGATTTTGAATTGTCTAAGTTGCTTGATTTGCTTAGGAAACATAGGGGTGCAATGGGTTATAGGATAGAAGACTTGAAAGGTTTATCCCCTTCCATATGCATGCATTCGATTGATTTGCTAGAAGATGCCAAGCCTACCAGGCAACCCAAACGTCGTTTAAATCCCAACATGCAAGAAGTGGTTAAAAAGGAGGTAGCAAAGTTGCTAGCTGCTGAGATCATCTTCCCCATCGCAACTAGCGAATGGGTAAGCCCGGTTCAGTGTGTGCCCAAGAAGGGTGGATTGACCGTAATTGAAAATGACAAGAAAGAACTAGTTAGTACCCGGACCGTCACCGGTTGGCGGATGTGTATCGATTACCGCCAATTAAACAAAGTAACAAAGAAGGACCATTTCCCCCTTCCCTTTATTGACCAGATGTTAGAACGGTTGGCAGGTCATTCGCATTTTTGCTTTTTGGATGGGTACTCGGGTTTCTTTCAAATTCCAATCCACCCCTCACATCAAGAAAAAACCACATTCACTTGCCCATATGGGACATTTGCTTATCGTCGCATGCCATTTGGTTTATGTAATGCCCCTGGGACTTTTCAACGTTGTATGATGGCTATTTTTAGTGATTTTATTGAAAAATGCATGGAAGTCTTTATGGATGATTTTTCTGTGTACGGTAATTCTTTCGATGACTGTTTGCTAAATTTGGAGAAAGTGTTAACTCGTTGTGAGGAAGTGGATCTAGTTCTGAATTGGGAGAAATGCCACTTCATGGTGGAACAAGGTATCGTTCTGGGTCATTTAATTTCTTCTAAGGGCATCGAAGTAGATAAGGCCAAAGTTGAGGTTATAGAGCGCCTACCACCCCCAGTTTCCATTAAGGGGGTGCGTAGTTTCCTTGGCCATGCCGGCTTTTATCGCCAGTTCGTCAAAGATTTTTCAAAAATTGCTCGACCTCTAACTGACCTCTTGTGCAAAGATTCCCCTTTCATTTTCACTGATGAGTGCCTTGAGTCGTTTTATAGGTTGAAGCAGGCTTTGATTTCCGCTCCGGTAGTTCAACCTCCGGATTGGACGCAACACTTTAAGATTATGGCCGACGCGAGCGACTTCGCCGTAGGAGCGTGTTTGACCCAAACAGTAGAGAAGAAGCCAAGGGTCATCTATTACGCAAGCCATGCGCTTGATAGCGCCCAAAGGAACTACACTACCATGGAAAAGGAGCTTTTGGCGATCGTTTTTGCGCTCAACAAATTCCGGCAATACCTCATGTTCTCTAAGGTGGTAGTCTACACGGATCATGCCGCTATCAAATACTTGATGGGAAAGAAGGAGACAAAACCGAGACTTATACGGTGGGTCTTACTTATGCAAAAATTTGATTTGGAAATCCGCGATAAGGAGGACACAAAGAATGTCGTAGCCGATCACCTTTCGAGGATTCTTGTCAACTCGGAAGACACCCAACCGATTGTAGACGCTTTCCCGGACTAGCAACTCTTGGCTATCAACTCGTATCCTTGGTATGCGGATATTGTGAACTATTTGGCAAGCGAAGTGATCCCTCAACATTTGAACTATCATCAAAGGAAGAAATTCCTCCACGACATGAAGCATTTCTTTTGGGATGATCCGTTCCTCTTCTGTCATGGAAATGACGGGATGTACCGGCGATGTATTCCCGAGAGTGAAGTGCAGTCTATTTTGACCCATTGTCATGAATTTCCGGTGGGAGGTCACGGTGGCCCCCAAAAGACGACGGCAAAGGTTTTGCAAACCGGCTATTGGTGGCCGACTCTTTTTCGTGACGCCCATCTGCATGTCAAGCAATGTGACAAGTGTCAAAGGTCCGATAACATCTCCCGGAAGAATGAAGCGCCGTTGAACTATATTCTCGAGGTGGAAGCTTTCGATGTATGGGGATTGGACTTCATGGGTCCTTTCCCGTCGTCAAGGGGTTTCCAACACATCCTAGTGGCGGTAGACTATGTCACAAAGTGGGTCGAGGCCATACCATGTGTAAGATGTGATGGGAAATCCGTTTCAAAATTCTTGAAAAAGACCCTATTCCCAAGATTTGGCATTCCACGGGTCATCATTAGTGACAACGGTTCCCATTTCATCGAAAAGAGATTCGAGTCTCTCTTGGAGAAGTACGACATCAAGCATAAGAAGGGACTTCCTTACCATCCACAAACACAAGGTCAAGTGGAAATCTCCAACCGTGCCATCAAGGAGATCTTAGAGAAGACGGTTAACTCTTCAAGGAAAGATTGGGCAGAAAAATTGGATGAAGTTTTGTGGGCATACCGCACCGCTTTCAAGACACCGATTGGCACTACTCCTTACCGTCTTGTCTACGGGAAGGCATGTCACTTCCCCGTAGAACTTGAGCACAAAACCATGTTGGCAATTAAGAAGTTGAACTTCGATCTCAAAGCGGCTGGAGGTAGTCGGTTATTTCAATTAGAAGAACTTGAGGAGTTGAGGCGTCATGCATATGATAACAACAAGATCTACAAGGAGAGAACGAAGGCATGGCATGACAAGAGGTTGAACCGACGTGAGTTTGTGGTAGGCGATAGGGTTCTCATTTTCAATTCAAGGCTGAAGTTGTTCTCTGGGAAATTGAGATCACGGTGGTCCGGACCATTCGAAATAGTGAGAATTCTTTCCGCCGGAGTAGTTGAGTTGAAAGATGCCCAAGGGAAGTGTTTCAAAGCAAACTCATCGAAACTCAAACCATACATCATGGGCGAGGAATATGTCGGGACAGTTGTGACATACCTCGCGGATTTTGGAAATTGAAAAGCATTGGAAAAGGTCGAGCTAGGACCTACAAAACAAGCACCCGGGAGAGGTATGAACTACTTCCCCTCTTTTAGTGTTTTCTTTCAATTTTTAGTTCTTTCATTTTTATTTCCTTTATTTTAGTGCTTTTCTTCTTCCTTTGTTCTACTTTAAAAAAAAATCGTGAGTGGTTCTATGAGAGTTGGGGTTTGAAAGTGTTTTTGAGCGATTGGAGAGAGTCCTTGAATGGAAATTGACCGAGAAAGAAAAGGGAGTGGATGACAAGAGGGTAGATTTTAGGACTTAACAATTTTTCTCCAAGTTTTTGAGCCTTGTAGATGCTGGAGATGAACCGAAAGGGACCGTGCCCACGGTGGGAGTCACCGCAGCCACGACCAGCATACTCAAAGTTGGTCCCAGTTTAGCCAAGCCGAAGATCACCGTGCCCACGGTTGAAGTCACCGTAGCCACGGTCTCATCGCAGCATGACTCTTGGAAATTTTGGTCCCGACCATGACCGTGACCACGGTGAAGTTTACCGCAGCCACGGTCTCCGCCCTGCTTTATCCCTTCTTTTTTCCCTCACCCGAATCACACCGTGCCCACTGTCAAATGGACCGTGGCCACGGTCTGTCGAAAACCTGCAATATGTCGGGGGTTCCATGTCATTTCCCCCTCATTTCTCTCTCACTTTCTTCCTCACTCTCACCTTCGAAAACCCTCCCCAAACCCTAAAACTCTAACTCTCTTCCAAAATTCGACAAACCCACCACCAATTCCTCCATTTCTCCCACCTTTCTTCTCCATTTCGTGCCCTAGCTCCCTGTGGAAGAACGATAAAACTGTGGTTTTACAAACCATTTCGTGCCCTAGATGTTGTGTTCGCCATTTCCGGCTCAATTAAAGCAAGGTTCTGGACCTTTTCGTTCCTTGTGGGGCTCGAATCTCTCAAAGGAAGCTCTCAAAGTCTTCAACTCAGGTATTCCTTGAATATGGGTGCTTAAATTTTTTATTCCCTTGCGTTTTTGGGTCGAAATTCGGCGCCAATTTTGTGCATTTTTTGGTTAATTGTGTGTTTTGGATAGAAATTGATTGTTGGGAGTGTTATTGGTGAACTCTTGGTTGAATTTTATGTGAATTGCTTTTGGGTTTGGTTGGATGAATTGATTGAGTTTGGAGTTTGAATTTTTGGTGGATATTTTCGTGTTGGGAGTGTTATTGGTGAACTTTTGGATTGAATTTTGTGGTTGGTTGTGAATTCGTGCTGCTCGGGATTGTTGGGTATTGTTTGTGCTGTGTTTTGTTGTGTGGTGGTTGCTTGTGTTGCAGTAACTCTGATGGGTCGAGCAAAACGTGCCTGGATTGAGCCGGAATCAACCCCCGCCCCATCAGCCTCGGCTGAGCCTGACAAAACCCGGTACAAGGGTCAACCAGCCTCAATTATTCAATACGACCCGAAAATTAAGGTAAATTTTCGGGATGATATGCACAAGACACGGTATGTGAATTCTTATCATGATCCATCGCATGCTTGGTTTTCTTTTGGGTGGCGAACCCCAATGAGTGTCTGTGTTGGGATATCTATTGTTGTTGGAGCCATGTGGGCTCGGGTCGCCACCATTTCTACCTGCTAGTTGTTTTTTGTTTGTTTGTGTTTTGTAGGCTCTCTACCCTTTTCATGTGACACCTTCCCACAATGAGGACATTGTGGAGTTTTAAATGTGGGGGGGGGGGGAGATATTCTATTTTAAGGGTAGATCACCTAGTCGTTTCGTTCTTTGTTTCCTAGTTTTACTAGTTTTTGCTTAAATTTTAAAAATTTTTGTGTGAAAATGGAGAAAAAAGGGAGTGAAAACCTTTTCGTTTTTCTTTTCGTTTTGTTTTTGTTTTGCTTTGTTTCCTAGATCTCGTGTTCGAAGTTGAGAAGTCGTTCTTAAATTTCCTTCTAAAAGTAATCGGTTGGAGCATTTTCAATCCTAACTTGGGTTCTAGTCGAGACTTATCCTAAATAGACTCCCGTTCCTTTCTCACTTTGTTGGGAACCCGGAGATTCTAAGGGCTTGTGTCTGAGTTTGTTTTTGTTTCTCGTTTAGCAAAAGCAAAAAGTGCAAAAAGAAAAGAAAAGAAAGAAAAAGGAAAAAGAAAGAAGAAAGCCTTCTTAAGATATAATAACCTGAATAAGTGGAGCGTGTCGCTGAAGACATTAACCACCATACACTTAGCCAACCTACACGGGCCCGGTATTCGTGGTACGACACTGGATACCCGTTAACCCTCCTCCTACATCGCTGTGCGACGGAGAGGCGTATGGAAAAGACCGTGTTGGGAGGGTATACCCCTTATATGGGCCGTCCAATTCCCGAAAGTAAGGCTAATACCGATTTTTTAAAAAACCAAAAAGAAAGAAAAAATGAGAAAAAGGAAGAAAGAGAAGAAAAATTTTGCTTCTAAAAAGAGCGGGGCCTCCCCTTGCATCACCTACGGCCCTCACAAAGCCAAGGGCGACCAAATGCGAGGGAGGGCAACACTCCTTTCGGTTGTTCGTTGTTTTCAAATTCGGACGCAAGTTTTTAAAGTCTTTTGGTTCCCGTTAAACCCTTGTTATATTTTTGCTGCGGGGTTTCGCCTGTTACAAGGTGTAGGGAGTTAAAAACCTTCAAGATCGACCTTTTTCTGAGTTTTGTGTTTGTGAGATGCTCCTAACGGTTACTTTGGGAGGTTTAATCGCGTTTTCTTAGTTTAGATTGCGAGATCTTGTGAATCATAGCCCTTAGTCGTTCTTTTTGTTTTCTTCGGTTTTGTTTTCACTTTCCCTCTCTCTTTTTTCTTTGGCTTTTGTGGGTACAGCCGCTACAAACCCTCACGAGTCCATCTCGTCCACCCGGGCTGCTGGGGGGTTCAAAGGGCTTGGTGCATACGCTAAATGCACTCGTTTCTCTCCCACGACAGAGGAGTTTGTGTTAGTTAGTTTTGTTTCGTTCCGTTTTGCTCGGGATGAGCAAAGGTTTAAGTGTGTGGGGGTGTTTAGACCCGATTTCGTGTCTAAATACCGCCTAAATCCTTAAGCTTTTGAATTGTTTCGCAGTTGCTTTAATAACTTTTAATGCGTTTTAGTTACTTTTGTAGTTTCCGAAGGGTTTCACTCAAAACGATTCTAAATGGGCCAATTTTACACCAATCTTGGGAATCCCGAGATTCCCTAAGATTCCACGAGCCCTGGATGTGTCAAAGGCAGCGGATTAGAAGGGACGGTCATGAAGAAAGGCAGCGGAAGTGGAAGCGGAAGCAATGGTTGAAGAGCCTCCTGAAGAAAACTACGGCCGAGAGACACCGTGGCCACGGTCACCTTGACCATAGCCACATTGTGATTGAGCCATGACCTAAGGAAGAAGCCTTGCAACCGAGATAGACCGTGGTCACGGTTACTCTGACCGTAGCCACGGTGGGATCCTACCCTGCCCAAGGAAGAAGCTGCTGAACTAGACCGTGGCCACGGTCTCCCATGATCGTAGCCACGGTTGTGCGAAGGAGCGAAAAGTTGTCAGCCCTAATCGCGTAGACCGTGACCACGGTGCTTCGGGACCGTACCCACGGCGGTGTGAAGCGAAGAGGAGAAATCGCCTGCCTTACGCAGGACCGTGGCCACGGTCACCCTGACCATGCCCACGGTCCCCTACGGGCCAGTTTTGTCTGTTGTGTAAAATGATGAGTTTTGAGTAACAACCTTTATTACTGTTTAATGTACTTAGGTCATTTTAGGTTAGAGGGGGGAAGAGACAGCAATTTTTATCTATCTTTTATGATACTTTAGCACTTTTTATCACATTTTGAAGTCTTAGATTAGGGAGATTTAGGAAGATCTTTGCTGAGATTATTGGTTCTTGTATTGGATTCTCTTGATTATTATTAGAAGTTTGAAGATTATTCTCAACTTTGGAGCATTGGAGCTTGATTATTCTGAAGTTTTCCCCCTTGTCATCACAATCCATGAGCATTTCTTAATCCCTCTCTCTAAATTTATTGCTTATTTATTAATCTTTGTTTTTGATATTGTTGTTGTTGTTGAGTGTTTATTGTTATCTTGTTTACTCGATATTGTTATCTTGTTATTATCATGATAGTTAGGATGTTTAGTGGCTAGAACTTTAATGGGTTAGGGAGATATTAAGGGTGTGAATGGATGATTTGGTTTGGGTTAGCATTATTATTGAGTAACTAGTTAGGAAATCAACTTCCTAATCCTATCCTTCCCTCAAGTGGAATGTAATTGGGTGCGAAAGCATCCCGAATACATCCAACGCTTGTGGGACAGTAGGAATTAGGATAGTTAGTATTCGATTTCACGAAAGCGAATAGAAACTAACTAGGAAATTCCGTTCTATTAACTTTCCCGGGTCTGTCGATGGATTTGGGGAAGTTAATCCGGACTATCCTTGAAAGAGGAAGCCAGGTGGGTATTTTCTAACGCAATTACCATTTGATTTCCCTTTCTTGTTACTCTGTTGTTGCGAAACCCATTTCCTCATTCCCGTTTGCATCTCGAAAGTCTCCCGACACCCATTGTTTCACCTTTTTGACTGAACATAGTGTGTTTGTGCCGTTTTTACCCTAAATTCTATCATCCTTTCATCATCGTAAACCATACCTAGAGTCAACTAGCTGCAGCTAAGGCCCCTAGCTCCCTGTGGAAGAACGATAAAACCGAGGTCTTACAAACCACTCGACTAACACTTGCCTCCAGGAGGAGCATCCCACAACAAAGCCTTGTACCTTACAGTGCAATGCTCCAATAAAACTATCCCATTAGTTCTGGTCGACAATGGTTTAGCTGTAAATGTATGCCCTTGGAGGACGGCACAAAAGTTGGGAGTTCAACAACAACACTTGGCTCAAAACGGTGTACAACTCAGGGCCTATGACAATTCACCTCGGAGATCAGTCGGATCTATATTATTTCCCATTACTACTGGCAATGTCACCAGGAATGTAGAGTTTGTGGTGCTAGACATTTTAGCCTCCTTCAATTTGCTACTAGGGAGGCCATGGCTCCATGAGTGTAATGTCATAACTTCCACCTTGCATCAAAAGGTGAAAATGCTGATTTAAGGTCAAGTGTTCACTATCTCGGGAGAATCTATCAATGTTGTTTTCACCCCCAAGCAATCAACCTTGAAGTGGAGCACGGTTCAATGGATGAAGAACTCCAAAACTTTGAGCTTGTAGCAATGATGAGCGAGGACGAAGCTCCTTTTGATTTCGCCTTACTCAAATCCCAAGGTGCACGCTATGCTCAAGCGACAAGGACATTTCCCTCGGATGCCGCCAGGAAAGAATCCGAAAAATAAGATTCCTCCGATGTTCAAGACCTTTAAGTAGAAGGGAAGATTTGGCTTAGGCTACAAGCCAACTGAGAAGGAGGTGAGGCTCGCAAAAATGGTTATAACTGAGCAGAAAAGGATAGACATTCCTCCCACTTTAATCCAAATGAAGCCCTATCCACTTACTCTAAATTGGCAGTTTGTTAGGGAAGGTGATGACTTCCCCTACTATGGGTTCCAGAGCAATTTTATCTTAAGAACAAAAGATTTCAAGTCGCTGGACTAGAAGTCTTCAATGATTGCTCCATTAATATGGCTACTGTCTTTGTTCCCGCTCAGGAGAAGCAGCCTCCATTAGAATAAACTCATCTTACTAGGAGCAACATTTTTGGCATGTTGTTTGGACAATAAGCTGTCCAAGAGAAGTTTGAAGCTGATGTTGTTATTGCTGCATTGTTCAACCCAAGCTTTGACCTGAGTCTCATGATCTTTGAAGGAGAAGAAGTTAAGGTGGTCTCGTGGGTTGATGCTAAGGAGAATAACTTTGTTTTATCTGTAGGAGAGTCTGTTCTTAAGGGCATAGGTTTAGGTCTTAAGGGTCTAGAGTCAAGTGAGTCTGGTCTTGAGTCTGCTGGCGATGTATTCCTTTCTGCATTCAACAAGATGAACCTTTCTGCTTACTCTGATTCTTCTGTCCCTTCTTCCCTAAACTGTTGCGCCAATAATAATCTAGAACTTAATCAATCCTTAAAAGAATTTTCTAATGAACATGAGCATAAAATGGCGGTGTTAGAAGACACCATCACCATAAATGTGGGCACAGAAGAACAACCTCGCAGTTGAAGTTAGGTAGCTCACTCACAACAGAAGAACAGGTAGCATTCACGGAGCTTCTCAAGGAATTTGTTGATGTATTCGCATGGTCTTACGAGGACATTCGTGGGATTGACAGGGAAATTGCGGAGCACACCATGCCTTTGCTTCCTAATGCAAAGCCAGTTTGACAAAAGGCTAGGAAAATCAAGCTCGAATGGGCCAAGAAAATTAAAGAAGAAGTGATCAAGCAGCTTAATGCTAAGTTCATCAAAGCAGTCCAATATCCTAAATGGATTGCTAACATTGTCCCCGTACCCAAGAAAGATGGGAAAGTACGCATGTGTGTAGATTTTCGAGACCTCAATAAAGCTAGTCCCAAGGATAGTTTCTCGTTACATCACATCGATGTATTAGTGGATAACACTTGCGGGCATGAGCTCCTGTCCTTTATGGATGGATATGTCGGTTACAATCAAATCAAAATGGCAGAAGAAGACATGGAGAAAACTTCATTCACTACACCATATCAAAAATGTCGGAGCGACATATCAACTAACTGCCAACACCCTACTTCATGACATGATGCACATATAGGTAGAGGTTTATGTGGATGACATGATTGTTAACTCCAAAACGAGGGAGAAGCATATTCCTAACCTGCGCAAGTTCTTTCTACGACTTCGTAAGTACAAGATGCGGCTTAATCCAGCAAAGTGCACCTTCGGTGTTACCTCTGGAAGCTGCTAGGTTATGTGGTTAGCCAACGGGGCATTGAAGTTGACCCTTCAAAGATAAAGGCTATCCTAGAGTTGCAACCGCCTAGGACAGAAAAAGAGATAAGAGGCTTCCTAGGACGAATTCAATACATCAGCAAGTTCATCTCAAAGCTCACCATGACTTGTGAACCTTTATTCAAGAAACTAAAGAAAGGAAGCAAAATAGAATGGGACGATCAATGTCAAGCGGCCTTTGATAAAATCAAGGAGTATTTGCAACATCCTCCAGTCCTCATGCCGCTAGTACCAGATGAGCCTCTATTCCTTTACCTTACTGTGACTAGCTCTGCAATGGGGGCTATGCTAGGTCAAAAGGTAAAAGGTCAAGAGAGTGACATCTACTACTTGAGTAAGAAATTCCTAGACTCGAAAGTACGCAGACATAGAGAAAATGGCTCTCACATTAGTTTGGGCCACCAAGAAGTTAAGGCATTACATGCTTTCACATACAATATATGTCATAGCTGAGAATAATCCTATCAAATTCATCATGGAGCAACCTGCCATCAACAACCGCATCCCTCGATGGGTGGTCATGCTTTCAGAGTTCAATCTTCAGTACTTGCCTCAGAAGTCTATCAAAGGGCGAGTTGTTTCAGATTTCCTTGCTGCTTCACCACCACAGGAACCTCCAAGCACTCACTTGGAATTCCCAGATGAAAATGTATTTTTAACTGATGAGATTACATAGAAATGTACTTCGACGGAGCTTCTAACCAAATGGGCTGTGGAGTGGGAGTTTTATTAATCTCTCCAGAAGGGGTACACGTCCCTATATCTGTAAAGTTCGATTTTGATGCTACTAATAATGCAGCAGAATATGAAGCATGCATTAGAGGTTTGCAAGCTGCCTTAGCTCTAGGCATACGCCATATAAAGGTCTTTGGAGATTCTAGCCTTATCATTAATCAGGCTAAAAATATATGGAAAGTTCGGAATGAATGCCACATGGCATACCAGCAGAAGCTTTTGGGACTTGCTGTCCAATTTGAGCAAATTAGCTTCCAGTACCTTTCTAGGGATCACAATGAATTGGTCGATGCTCTAGCCAAGTTGTCTTCAATGATATCAATCCCATCAAGCACGCTCTAACTACCAGTAGTAGTAGAGCGACAGTCTAAACCAGCATACGTCTGCAATATGGAGACACAGAAAGAGGAAACCGAGGAATGGTTCCATAACATATACAATTTTCTTCAGAAAGGAGTATATCCAACTGAGTTGGATGCTCGAGGACAGCGAGCGATCAGGTCTCTAGCAGCACAATACTGCTTGATCCAAGATCACCTTTACAAGAAATCACCTACGGGCATTAATTTATTATGCATCGATGCTAAGAGTTCAAAGGAGGTCATGGCTACTGTACATGGCGGAGAGTGTGGGCCTCACATGAATGGGCGCATGCTGATGAAGAAGATTCAAAGGGCAGGTTATTATTGGTCCACTATGGAGGCAGACTGCTTAGAGTTCGTTCGAAGGTGTCACAAATGCCAAGAGTATGCCAACCTACGACATCAACCCCCATCGTATCTAACTACTTTAACATCCCCATGGCCGTTCTTAGTATGCGGTATCGACATCATTGGGAAGATACACCCAACCGAAACAGAAGGGCATGAATACATCTTGGTCGCCATCGACTACTTCACTAAATGGGTAGAAGCAGCGTCTTACGCCAAACTCACATCCAAACAAGTGGCCAAATTCATTCACCAAAACATCATATGTTGATATGGAGTGCCTCATGAGATCATTAGTGATAATGGAAGCCATTTTCGGAAGGAAGTAGAAACTTTTCTCGCCACTTACAAAATTCAGCATCACCGGTCTTCGCCATACTGACCTTAAACTAATCGAGTTGTAGAAGCGGCCAATAAAACAGTGGCTGGAATCATCAAGAAAATGGTTATCACTAACAAAGATTGGCCTGATAAGTTGGCATTTTCCCTGTGGGGATACCGAACTTCTATATGAACTGCTACAAGTGCAACACCATATTCTCTGATATATGGAATGGAAGCAGTCCTGCCGATTGAAGTAGCAATCCCTTCGCTACGGATAGTAGCAGAAAGTCAATTGCCAGAAGCAGAATGGGCTAGGGCAAGGTTCGAGGAGTTAATGTTGATGGACGAAAGGCGATTGAAGGCGTTGGATAATGTACAAGTGTACCAAAGTAGGATCACTCGTGCTTTTAATAAGAAGGTGAAAAGTCGTTCACTACAAGTAGGTGATTTGGTACTTAAGGAGATGAGGGCACCTATACAAGACCAAAGGGAAAAATTTGCACCTAATTGGAAGGGTCCTTACATGATTAAGGACATTTTGCCAGGAGGAGCAGCTCGGCTTGCTACTATGGATGGAGAAGACGTAATTCAACCTACGAATTTGGATCAGCTCAAGCGATATTATGCTTAATATAACCAAGCAACTGGAAAACCAATTTTCAGACACTTAGTGTATATATATTCGATAAATGCTCATGTATATAAGAAAAATAAAGTTTGCAAGAATACAATGATTGTGAACAATATCTCTTCTTTTATTAATTAATAAGGCAAGTACAATGCTTGTAATTAAGAAAATTCACAAGGCATAATTAAATAAAAGACTTCATTCCCGTCCATCTTCTAGTCTTCTTCACTTCTCTACTTCGCCAGTGGTCTCATGGTCAATCTTCATGTCTCTCTGTCCATTAGGGTCTTTGCTTTGTCTTTGAGCTTATAGACCCGCCTACTTGGTTTTCGTGTCTCCACTCTCAGACCAAGTCTGCCTTTCACCGAATCGTTTACACCAAGGCGGTCCTTTACTGGTGTGCGAGGACCCAATCTTTCCTTCGCAGATGCTTGTCTTCTTCTCGCCCCTCCAGCACGGAGAGATTCAATAGCTGCAATTAGCCATTCGTGGTAGCCGACATCAGCAATTTGAGATACGTGCGCTTTTGGAAGAGCTTTAAGAGTTGGCCTTCTTTCCCAATATTTTAGCCATGACTCTATCACCGAGTTTCGAAGCTTCATTTGCTCGGGAACTTCACACAACAGCTCGGGGATATTTTGTTTGCGGCCCATTTGCCGCCTCACACGTGCCGGAAAATAAAAGGTCATGTGCGTCAAACCGACAAGGCACACATAGGCGTTACGTGAATCATGGGTCACATACTCGGAAATGTGCCACTGTTCGATCCACAACGTGATGTCAAGAGTTCCTTTAAGAATGCGATCCATTCCGTTACCGAGTGGAGATCGGTGTACTTTCTCTTCCTTTGACAAAAGTTCGCCAATGCCGAAGAGGTTCGGGGTTCTTCGATGAGGTCCAAGTGTTCCATCAACCAGATCTGTCCGTAAATTAGCCAGGGTAAGATTGCATGCCAATTATCCCAAACAAACGAAAAAAAAGGTGTAAAACCCGCACGGGTTTTATAGTCAGTGGAGACAGAAACAAAACAGAAGAGAGAAAGAAGAGTGAAATACCTGAAGTAACAGGGGGCTTCCCCGAAATTCATGTTCTGGATTCGGATCGTCCAAGCCCATCATGGTCTCTGCTAGCATTAGTGGTACGGGATTGTAGCCTCGAGACATGTCTTCAACAATTTGAATCAAGTTTGCCAGTCTGGTTCTCTTGCCACCGTGGTAGAAGCAAAACTCGCTGAGGAGACATAATACGAGCGCTCGCACTCGTATCACTTGGCCATATTCCAAGGTATCGGGAGATTGGAAATATTCAATTATGGTTTGAAAGTGTACCTTTTCGCCAAATATTGCACTTCCGATGACCCGAGAGGGAAGACATAACAGCTCTTTGTATTGGGGACATCAGTTGGTGTTGGAGGTGACGTCGGTCGGGCAAAATGATTCGTCCATAGGATTGAGGACCACTCCTCCGGAAGTGGACATAACTCCTTCAAAGTGAACCGAAAAACGTGCATCTTCGAGTCCCAAAAAGTCTCCGCCGCTCGGAGAAAGTGGGTCATGACCCTCACTTGTCGAAGGCTCAACAAGCTCGTCAACTTGTACCTTCCGAGCTCTTTCTTCTCTTCCTTGGACAAGGTGCTCATCCAAGTAGCAAGCTTCTTCTCAAAAGCCATGAGAATTAGGAGGTTTTCTTTTTTTGCGTTTTTGGAGAATATGTGATAAAGACTTCAAAGTGAAGATGATGGGTATTGATTAGTGCATAAGATGAGGTATTTATACACCTTCATCTATGATCAAAATGGGGCAAAGCAATCCGCCAACGATCACATAGCCGTTATCTTTCATATCCCAGGATTTCAGCCCAATCATCAACGGCTAGCAAAAAAAAAAAAAAAAAAAAAAAAAAGAGGAAAAAAAATCAAAACCCGCGCGGGTTTTGATGCTCCCAGACCCACGCGCGCGCCTGACCAAGCCCAGGCTTAACGCCTGCTGAAGAGAAAATTCGCGTGGGTTTTATGGCGAGTTGGGCCCGCCTTCAATGATCAGGCTATCAGCCTATCCGCCTTCTGACTTTAGTTGGGCCTTGCTTCTTGTGAATTAAATCAGCCTGTTCATGTATTTTTAATGTTTTGGGCCTTGTCGTTGGCCCAGTGATGCTCGGTTCTGAAATTTTTGCTCGAGTGTACTCTGACACTTAAGTTTTATGTTTTCTTTTATTTTCTATTCTTTTTGAGGAAGCGGGAATAATTTGGGATTAACCCCGTCATATAGAAAATCATTCAAACATGTAGTCGTGCATTCATCGAGTCTTGCATATAAAATAAAAATAAAATTCATAAAGAGTCTTGCATTAAAATTAAAATAATAAGTGCAAAAATAGTCTTGCATACAAAAGTTTAAAGTGCATAGAGTCTTGCTTAGTGTCAGTTTGGTCACCACAAGGAGCCCGAATCGCCGCTATCTTCAACCGGATTGTTACCAGCATGTGAAGTCCCAGCATGGGAAGTGCCAGCCGTACCAAAATAGGTGTCTCAAGAATAGTAGTCGAGACTAGAAGCAGTCTGCACAGGAGGCGATCGCTCGGACAAGGGGACTCCAGAAGGATGTACGCTCGATGGGGACGATAGAATGCTCCTGTGAAGCGGCTAGCCATGAATGGTCAGGAACATGCCACTCGACAGAACGGGTAGGCCATACAGGACCAGTTCCATAACCGGGGGCTGGCCAACCAGAAGAAGCAGATCCTCCCAGCCAAGAGTGTTGAGGTACAAACCACTCTTGCATACCCGTAGGCCATGAAGGACCCATCCCAGGAGCAGGAAAAGGCCATCCAACAGAATGAGAGTCGGAGCCAAAAGAGGAAGCATCGTAGGGTGCAAGACGTGAAGTACCCTACGGATGCACCTGAGTCATGGTCCCTCACCACTATCTCCCGACCACGGCGAGCGGAGCGCACTGAGGCTGGAATACGACGAGAATGAGAGGGCTGGTAGGTGGCGCTTGACTCTGAAGCATCTTCCACCCAATAGGAATGGGGTTGAGTATCACCAACATACCCAGCACTGTGATACGAGCCCCCTGACCAAGTGGCTCCTCCAAGGACATCTTAGCCATGTCTTCTTCCATATTCGGAGGACGACGATCTCTGCTATCGGATCTGCTACAATGAGCCCCAGTTGAGTGGTGACCCTCGATCATAATGCCTTTGTCGCGACCCTCTGGCACAACTTCTAGGGGAGGACGAGAAGATCCACCAACTTCTTCTCGAGATCGGCCTCGAGAAGAATATTCCCCTACCGAAGAACGGCGTGGGGGCTCGGTGCGAGGGGCTCCCGCAGTAGAAGGTCGAGGTAGCTCCCGGGGAACAGACTCCGCATCGGCCTCCATGTCATCCCTTCCAATGGTATTGCCGTGATATCTACCTGAGCCGGTGAATGCCCAGTCAATATACTTCCTCGTAGTGCTCCACTCCTTAGTTGACGGAGAAAAGCCCATCTTGGCTGAAAGATAATAAGACTAAGATTATACATGCATAAGTGACATGTGAGATAAAAAGGAAGCAACATGAAATGAAGAATTACCGGTTTCCGAACGAATGCTTGAAGTGTAGAACACTCGCTGTTGTTTTCCACATCCAAGAAGCCGCCAATCTTTCTCCTCGCTGGTGGGAGCTCCACCTCAGCGGCCTTAGTATAAGGCCCCATCTGTAAACTTTATGGTCAGGGATCAGCCAAAACATGACAGAGATAAGGGAAGAAGATACATACCACCCGGGGAGCCAAACAGCTCAGATAACGGTGGAATTCCACATTGAACTGCTCCTGCGGAACATCATGCACAAAGTTGTCAAAGTCATGACCACGAATCAGATCTCTCAGAACAACCGGGTCGACACGCCTTGGCTCGAACATATGCTCTGGAGGATCCTGGGGAATAAGACCGGGATATCCCCCCAGGATTTGCCTCGAAGCTCTCTCTCCCAAGTACCACACGAAGCCCGAGGGTCCCTCCATCAGAATACGGAGACGAGTATCATGTTCCACCAATTGCAAAGGGGTGGGCAACCCACCCAAGTTGAATTCAACCCAAGGACGCCAATTCACTTGATCCTACGAAAGAAAGAGAGTCATTTCAAGAATGGAGGAAAATAAAAGAAAGATGTCATGCACAAAGAAATACCGGTGTAAGGTCATCCAACACACAACGAATATGGTCGAGACTTCCTGGCTGGAATTTCTTCCCATGGCCTCAGCACTCCAGCGTTCAGCAGCCGAGAAAGTCTTATCTTTCTTTGAGCGAATACCCAAAGGCAGAATGTACTCGTACACCCACGACTGCATGAACATAAAGTCAAAGAAAGAACAAAAGACTAGCAGTACTACAAAGAGAAGAGTCTCGGGTACATACCTCGAGCATCTTTCACAGAGCAGAACCACACTAGTAGCGAGTATGACTCGCATGGAGGTAAACTGGATCATTATCCAGTGAAAGTCTAACACCGCAGCGAAGCCAGAGAATGAAGTTCGCATAAGCCGCTTTACCCCAGTTCAAGTTCCGAACATTATTTAGGTCCAGAAGATTCTGAAACCATGTCAGGGTGATGTTGTCCCCACGGTTGGCGAAAAGGGTGGCGGAAATAATGTAAGCTAACAAGATAAAGCAACGTTGCTCCCCAGGAAAATTTTGGAAGTTGGCATCACGAATGGCCGCTTCGAAATGTGTATAAGAGAGGTTCGAAAGACCTTGCCCCTGGCCAAAGCGCGCTAACATCGGACCCAACCTGTCCAGGACCATCGGCAGAATCTCGGCATCAAAGACTACGTCGCGCCCATCCCAAAGAAGGCCGGTGATCATAGCGAAATCTGTGGGAGTGACAGTCATTTCACCCACAGGCAAGTGAAAGGAGTTGGTAGTGTCTCAAAAACTTTCAGCCATAGCACGACCAATGACGTGGAATGTTCGACCTCTCCAGGTCACAAACATTTCCAAAACAGCATAAGACCTGCCGCGGTCAATGTGTTACTGACAAAGTCTCCAGGAATTGATTCAGCTACTTTAAGAGGATCTTTTAGGGCGTCGGGTGTCTTCAAATTATCCTCCTAAAGACAAACGAATTTTCAGGATGCTATTCAAAACGGGGGGCTAATTTAAAACTTTCGGCTTAAGGACAATTTTTGGGCCCATGCTGGACCCAGCACAGGCACTAGGCTCACAGCCACGGCCTGTAAAATAAAAAATGGCCCAAACAACCCGGCCCAGGGACGACAAAACCCGCATGGGTCTTTACTCAGAAAAAAAACGGGTCGCGCCTCAGGCCCGCAGCAAACTGACGGCCCTTGTAACAACAAAACCCGCGCGGATTTTCCTATGCGGGCCGCCCCCCCCCCCCCTGTCGACTGGGCCGAGCATGCATGGGCCGGGTAAAATAAAACCCGCGGGAGTTTTCTCCAAACTATGGGCCATTTTCAGATCCATTTTACGAATTGGGTTCTCGGTCGGAATGCATGAATAAAAAGGGCCATCATAGAGTCATATATACGCATCAAATTAAAGCATGCTTAAAATAATGAAAATCGACAAGACATGAAAAATAAATTCGTGCTTGCTCATTTTTACATTAAACTAAGCATAAAAAGAGGTTTCGGAAATTACCTTGCCATGGGATCGGTAGAACAAACCATGGTTCCAAAATTGAATGGTAAGATCCGAAGCGTCAGCGTTTGCACCAGGGATGAAGTTGCGCCGTGAAGACATCTTATGGGGCCATGCCGCCGCATGAGGAAGAGGAGGATTTCTATGGCCGCGGGGATGCATTTTCTAAAAAAGTCCAAACTATCTTCAAAGAGTAATTTTTTTTCTAGAGAGAAGAAGGAGCTAGAGAGATGGGGAGGAGTTGAAGATGTAAATGAATGAAATGAATGAGAGGCATGGCATTTATAGAAATATTGAGTGAATATGAACCGCTCGTTTCTAGGACCCGCCTTGAGATGCCAAACACGTTTCATTGATCGGAAATCCAAGGGTCATCACTTTGTCACCCAAAGAGTAGACATGGCTGCATGGCACATCCTCATCCACACAATGACGGGACCCACATTGATTCCCTTCACGAGGAAAAGAAAAAGAAAAACAAGAAAAGGCGAAAACCCGCGCGGGTTTTTATGGTTTCTATAGGCCCAGCTTCGCGGCCCGGCTCATCTCATCGGCCCAATAAAGGTTATAAAACCCGTGTGGGTTTTATTCTGACTAGGGCTTGATTCCGCGGGCCATGGTCCTCTTAGTCCATTCAAAGCAAATCATGCGACACAAAACCGATGGCACAAAGACTACGGCCCAGGGTTTCCAAAGTTCAGGTAAAAGTTTGAACCCTCCTCACATGTCGATAAAACTAATATTTAATTTCTTGTGATTTTCAGGTCACCGCTAAAAAGGGACCATACATCATCCGATAGCCACCTAAAAGAGCACCATCATCAGCAACAATCGTCCAACGGATGCCACTTAAAGGTCTCCGACGACATCATCATCAACAGTCGTCCAACGGATGCCACTTAAATGTCTCCGACGACATCATCAGCAACATTCGTCCAACGGATGCCACTTAAAGGTTTCCGGCGATATCATCAGCAACAGTCATCCAACAGATGCCACTTAAAGGTCTCCGACGACATCATCAGCACCAGTCGTCCAACGGATGCCACTTAAAGGTCTCCGACGAGATCATCAGCAGCAGTCGTCCAACGGATGCCACTTAAAGGTCTCTGACGACATCATCAGTAGCAGTCGTCCAACGGATGCTACTTAAAGGTCTCCAACGACATCCTCAGCATCAGTCGTCCAACGATTGCCACCTAAAGGTTACCGACGACATCATCATAAACAACATCATTTGGTCGCCAAATAAAAGAGCACCGCCAGCATCAAGATAGACATCATGCAGGCAGCAGCATCTCAGGCTACTTTGACCGTCGTCCTATTCGGACTCGATCAAAGTGGGGGCTCTCTATAGACACCGGGATTTGTACCGACATAATCCCGACCCGTCAAAAAAATCCAATAAATCATTTGGGCCGGATACCAAAATGGGTCATTAGGCCCATGTAATTGACGGAGCATGCATAGCTATGTGAAGCGGCTAACTATTTGGAATAAAACCTGCACGGGTTTTATTTAATCAAAGGCGGCCTAGAAATAACGTGGCCTAGAAGCGGAACTGGCCCAGCAGCTACAAAACCCGCGCTGGTTTTCTCTTGACCAAGGCGCGTCGTTTTGATCAGTCCATGTCAGCGATCCGTGTGAAGAATATAAAACCCGCGTGGGTTTTCTCTCCAGAAGCTGGTGCCAAAATCTTGATTGTCACCCCTTGATATTAGCCCCATGTGTTTTGACTTCTTCCCTTGACCTGCCAAAACCCGTGGGGGTTTATGATTGCATGGCATGATCATGGGGATGTGTCCCCATTATTTTCTCTCCAAATCACTACCTCCTCACCTATAAATACCCCCCCCCCCCCTCCATTCCATTCATTTTCATCAACTTACACTATTACTCTACCCAAACTCTAACCAACTATCATCATTTTCATATTACCATTACCCTTACTCTACCAAATTTTCATCAAATCACCACTCATATATTACCTTTCTATCATCCTCACACTCACCTTTCCATCCACCAAGTCAAGGCGAAGTTAAGAATCTCGACCGGCGCATTTGGGCTTCCAAAACTAAAAGAGGTTCGCTTTCATTTCGTTATTGTTATTTACTCATGTAATTTGTACTTTAATTCCATTACTTGTGCATATTTTGTAAAACAAAAATCCCATTTTTATATTGCATGATGAGAATAAAATTTCGTGAAATTAATTAAACTTCTCCCCGCTCTTTTTCGTTTTAATGTCGATTTTAGTAGCGTCTGTTTTCTAACAGGCAAATTCGAGAGTTCTTATAATTCTCGAATTCGTAACCTTACCCTCGGACTTAGAATCGGGTTTCGTAGACAGGAGTCACTTTTCATTCTTTTATGGTTTGTCGATTTCCTTAAATCGGCTGGCGACTCTTTATTACTCTTTTTACAAATCCTTTTGGTTATTTAAAATAAAAAATAATTGTACAAAAATAATTATAAATAATTTAGTACCACTTTTTTTTTCTTATTAATCTAAGGCCACCCAAGAGAAAACGGGCCAGAAGACTAATAAAACCCTCACGGGTTTTGTTAATTTTCACTCCTTTTCTCTGGGTCGAAGATGCATAGGGCCCGGCCCATAGCACCATAAAACCTGCGCGGGTTTTAGGGTCCCATGTCGGTCCTTTGCCACTTCTTGGGCCCGGACAAAATAGTGAGTCAGTACTAAAATTATTAGTAAATTATTTTAGTGTAATTTTGCGTATTTTAATAATATAAAAGAGTCTGTAAAATAAATAAAGTTTAATCACCCCGAAAATGATTTTCGAAAATAAAAATATCCTTATTTAAGGATTAAGCAACTTTAGTCGGCTCCCGCTCATTAAGTAGCGCATCACGGGGAAGAGCGGTCGCTTTTTTTCGGGGTCCTACAGGTGCTCAAGTTTTGGGTGTTCAAGCGCGTGAATTGATCTTGTGGGTTCTTGGGAGCTCGTTTGGCATTCAACAATTCAACACCCTTTTGCTTTGTGATTTCTTGGAAGGTAACATTCAGATTTGGTACTTCAAGTTCGATTTTAAGACTAAGTTGGGTGTTGCTTGTGTTGATTTATTTCTTGGAGGCTAGGGTTTGAGTTGTTTGGATTGTCACGGTTGGGTTTTGCTTGAGCTCACCTATATTGCACTAAGATACATTATGGTTCGATCGAAACGTGCACGCACCAATGAGGAGCACTCTCCCTCACCCCCACCGGCATCTTATTCTACTGTTTCGTATAAGGAGGGATACAAGGCACGACCACCTACTCTTCTTGAGAGTAGTCCAAAGGCTAGAGTGACCTTTCGGGATGAACATCATAAAGAGCGATATACCGTGTTCCAACAGCGTAAAATTTGTGCAACAAATATTTATGATGAGACAACGATGAAATCGCTTTATTGCAAGTCAAGTTTCGACCATATTATCTGAGTTTTGGGGTAGGGAACGTTTATTCAGATCGACGAGTTCATCTATGATCAACTGGCTTTGGAGTTTTTGATTTCTTTACAAGTGGAAGATGACGGAAAACTGTGTGCATGATTTTGATATCGGGTTGATAACAAGGAGAGAGCTTGCACTGTGCAAGAATTTTGTCGACCACTTGGTTTACCGGTAGATGGGATGTACTATGAAGAGTGTGCTCATTTTGACGAGCAAGATGCAATGAAGCGGTTGACATGTTGGAGAAGGAAAAATCATCGGGGAAGGAGTCAAGATACGAACTTTCATAATCCGAGAAATTCAAAAGCCCGGGATCTAACCTGGCAGTGAGAATCTTTCATAGGATTGTCTCGAGCTCGGTATTTGGAAGAGATGACGGAAGGGCGAATGTTCGGAGAGATGATTTGATCATTATTTTTAACACTCTCCAAAGTAAAAGGGTGAACACAGGGTTTTGCGTAATTCATTGCCTACACGAGATCGCCTCCAAGAACTAATTGACGACTATTGGCATGGGGCGTATATTATATGCCATTTATTGAAAAAGCAAGGGTTCGGCGATTATTTCCGCAAGTTTACCCCGCGGTATTTTCCTGAACCAATCGATGGCGTTCATTTGCAACTGATGGAAATTCTAGAGAAGCACCGCACGAAACACATCTACGTGTACGGCTCAAATAAGAATAGGACATACATTCATTTGGATCATGAACGAGCCGAACGTTGGTTGGATGTGACCAATGAGCATAATTGGTCGTGCGGGCAACGGCTGGAAACCCAACGAAGGGTAGGAGGTCCAGATCACCCTAGTGATGATGAGGAAGAGGAAGAGGGTGAGGAAGGTGAAGAGGAAGAAGAACAAGGGCAATATGGTGAAGCAAGCGGAAGCGGTTCACAAGAGGTTTCGATGGGATATCTTAGTAACCAGCTGGAGCAATTGAGTGTTGGTTTCTAGGAGCAACGAACTTTGCTCCAAAGCCAACACAACCTTTTGGAGAGTTAACAAGAACTTCTACGTGCCCAATAATCAACCCTTCAGAGGCATGAGGAATATTTCCAGAGGCACGAGGGGTATTTCCAGCGTTACGAGGATTATTTCCATCAACAAAACCAGTATTGGAGAGACTGTGGATACTATAATTACTCCGTGGCCGATCATCCACCGGCGGCGCCTGATTATGTCAACCAGTATTACCCGACGTACTTTCCTTATCACCCCTACCCTCCTCTAGGAGGAGACGAGCAGTGATTGTAAGCATTCCGGCCCCTTTCATCATTTGCATTGGATTCCTTGATTTATATCTTGTGATAGTACACATGTGGGGGGTGTGTATGTGTGTTGTGGTGGAAAGGTTCTCCGATATGGTTTTGCATGCTTGAGATGTTGGAAGTTGAATGTAGCTTCACTAGCTTGGCCATGATTCACTAGTTTGGATGTATGACATTGATAGTTTGATAATCACTTCTTGGGTTGGATGGTGGAGGTTGTATGGTTTGCGTTTGATTTCGTCATTCGTAGGACTGGGTAGTTGGCAAGGTATCTCACCCTCAATTCCCGCCTCACATAATGAGATTCGGGGTTGAGGTTAGTCATTGGCAATGTATATATTGTGAAAATCTTTAGTTTTCTTTAGTTAGTGAGTCTTAAGTGTCTGGTGTAGCTTATTTTCCCTTTTTGATCTAGCATGTAAACATTTCACAGTATGTTCTTTCTTGTTCATATCTCTAACCTATCGTGTGATGTTCGTGGATCGTGAATTGGGTATGCGTTTATTGAAAACCTTTAGGTAACTTCATTCTACCCTCTCTTTTTGATGTGAATATATCGATGATCCATGTTGCATGCTTGGTTTTCTTTTGGGTGGCGAACCCGTTGAGTGTGAATGTTGGATATATATTGTTGTTGGAGCCGTGTGGGCTCGTGTCGCCACCATTTTATTTGTTTGTTGCTTGTTTGCGAGTCTTTTGTAGGTTTTCTACCTTATTTGTGACACCCTTCTTCTCACAATGGGGACACTGTGAAGTTTTGTGCGGGAGTGGGGGGTAATACTTCCATTTGCCATGGGTAGATCACCTAGTTTTGAGTCTTTCATTTTGTTTTTCATAGTTTGTGTCTAAAATTTGAAAGATTTCTGTGAAAAAGGAGAAAAAAGGGAGTGAAAAACCTTAAAAGTTATTTTTTATTTTATTTTTTTGTTTTTGCTTCGTTTCTTAGATAGTGTTGTCAATGTTGGGAAGACTTTCTTAATCTTCTTGAAAGAAGACGGTTTGAGCATTTTCGACCCTAGCTTGGGCGTTTTCATGACTCATTTATCTAGACTCCCTTCAGTGAAGGCCTAGCGAGATCTCTGTTTTATTTCACGCTCTGGTTGAAATTGTGAGACTCTAGTTGGCCATATCCGAGCTTGTTGAAAAAGTGAAAGCTAATTAAATTATTTAATCTGACCTGTAGTTAAGTTAGTCTACCTACACGGGACCGGTATTAGCGGTGCGGCGCTATTACCCCTTAAGCACTTCATTTTCGTAACGATGAGGCGTATGGAGTAGCTCGTGTTGGGAGGGTAAACCCCATTATGGGTCATCCAACTCCCGAGAAAATTAACACCAATCTCGTTGAGCTTTCTCAAGCCAATGATAATCAATGAATCTTTAATAATTGTCTCACCTTGCGTTTCCTGCGGCCCTCACCAAGCCAAGGGCGACATAAACAAGGGAAAGACCTCGCTTGAATAAACCCCTTTTCGCTTTGATTCGAGCTCGGATGTGAGTTTTTCTTGGGAATCGATCGGAATCACTCAGAACCCACTAAGCACTTGTGTACATGAGATTTAGCTTTTCATGAGATGTCGGGAGTCAAAAATCCCTAAGATTGACAATTTCTTGAGTTAGGCGTGTTCGTGGTGCTCACAACGGTTCCTTTTGGATTATTAGTATTGTTTTCTTGATTGCGATAGCATGATTCCATGAAGCAAGCTATTTTCTCTTTTCTTTTTCGTTTCCTTGTTTTGTTTTTCACTTTCCCTCTCTCCTTTTCTTAGGCTTTTGTGGGTATAGCTTCTATAAACCCTCACGAGACCTTCCTCGTCCACTTGGGCTGCCAAGGGGTTTAAAGGGCTTGATGCATATGCTAAATGCATCCGCGATTCCTGCGAAAGTGAGTTAGGGTTTTAGTTTCTTTTTCTCTGTTTTTATCTTTGTTTTTAGTTTGCTCGGGGCGAGCAAACTCTTGTGTGGGAGTGTTGTTCGGTCTCGTTCCAAGCCGAATTTTAGGTCCTTTATAGGGAGTCTTACTTATTTTAGCCCCATTTTGTATGTTAGTTCTAATGTTTTCTTAGTCTTGTAGATCAATAAGGAGTTAGAGCCAAAAACTGGGCGAAAAAGGCGAAGACGGAGCAAAGTTTCACAAGTATGGAGAGCAGCAGAAGAAATGTGAGCAGCAGGATGACTCGCCCGAGTCTATCCTTGTCACGGCCGTGACCTCAGCCTGTGGCATGTAAATTCCAGCTAAGGAAAAGTGAAGACCAGAAGGTTGTCATGCCCGAGTCACCTAATGGCTCGGTCGTGACCAGCCTCTACAAATCGACATTGAAGCGCCAAGAAAATGGCTAAAGCAAGGAAGAATCAGATGGATGTCACGCCCGAGTCGCCTGATGACTCAGTCGTGACCTTTTCCTGTGCGACCGAGAAAAATTGTCGAAGACAAGAATCCTCCGTGACGAGCTGTCACGCCGAGTCGGGACTGACTTCGCGAGTCGCTGTTTTTACGCAAAGTCTCGGGTGAAATCTTTGCGTTTTGAATGTGATTTGGCTTTGTATATATACCATTAGGAACGAATTCATTAGCAGTTTAGTTTTAGTATTGTTTATACTTAGTTTTTCATACAATTTTCTTTCAAGTTAATGCAATTAGTTTCTCTCTCTTAGGTTATCAAGCCTTTTTGTTCTCCAAGCTCTTGTGTTCTTGAGTGTAATCAACACTTTCTTTCAAGTAATTTCAGCAAATTTTCTTCTTCATTTCCCTTGTTTCCTTTCATTTCATTGAGTTTATCTTTGAAAGTCTCTACGTTAGCCACCAAATCAATCATTTTAGTGAAAACGGAGATTAAGGGTCACAAATCTTACTTGAAGTGAGGATTTGAGGATCCTTAGTAACATGATTCACAACTTTCTAATTTGTTTGGGAAACTGACAAATGAAGATCAAGGATGAAGGATGAAGAATATAGATTATGATTAGTCTTCAAGGGTATGGACTTGGTACTCAATTTTGTTAATAGTTAATTCATTGCTTTGTTAATTGCTTTTAGTTGCTTCTTGATTATTGTGATAGTTTTAAGTGTATTGAATGTTTTCAATTCTAGCGCTATAGTTTTCCTTTGAATTGATTGCTAGTAATTGCTTGATTAGTTTTGTGATAGCTTCTTGATGGTAATGTCTTAATGGCATGATTAGGATTAATTTAATAGCTCAATTTACTTATTAATTGCTTTCCGCACTTTAACCTTTAGCAAACCGAATACCTGAACAAGCCTAACACCCATCCTCGTGGACCGACAACCCTACTCTAGAAAACCACAAAAATTACAACCGAACACCTCAAACATAAATAAAAGTCTATATAACATGATTGATTGATAATTTGACATGCATACTAGCATATTTGAAACTTAGATCAATCAAGAAATTTTATCAAGGCAAACTTGCATAAGTGCTAATCAAAATATATAACATGGGTACGAGTACTTGTCAAGTACTTATAAATATATGATTGTCAAATCATAAAACACATTAGACAATCAAACTTGAACTTGAGAGAAACATGCAAACACTTAAATTAATAATCAACTAATTAGGAATTAAATCACATGAATTCTTCTTGAAATAAATTACCATGAATCCATATTCTTACAACTTATAAGTTTTCATGTCAAACTCATACATGTCATGAATACTTGCACCTTATTCATATTATAAATTCTTAACAAGACATGAAATAAACAAGACAATACAAGTATATATCTCAAACCCTGATATACTAATGAAATAAGAACTTCCATGAATAAACATTGTCTTAACTCAAGCATGCTTTTATCTCTAGCAGAGAATAACACTAGACATGTACATAAACTTAAACATGTGAATCATATAGATTGACATATATACTTGCACATGTACATATATGACTACTTAAAAACATTCATGCTTGTCATTCCATCAATTAACAACAAATTGATAATGCCAAACATTCAAATATAAATAATCATGATAAACTTAATCAAACAATTATCATGCTTTATATTCAACAAGACAACTTCTATACGTACACCACATATGTATATTTAACCATGGAAAAACATGTCGTACAAATCATAAACTCACTTAACATGGCAATTTGTGATTTACTTGAAAATAATAAAATCACTCTTATAAACTTGGCAATAGGAATAATGTCAAAGAAATATGTACTCATAGAACACCTTAACACACCACTTTCTTGGAAAAAAAACTTTTAAGGCGTATAAATAAATGTCGACATGTTTCTAATTTTCCCATTTGAATTAATCCAAATTATACCAAGATAACTTATGTCACTTAATTCAAATAATAAATGTTAACTTAAAATGAACAACTTATCTCAATGAAGGCAATCTCATCATACTCCTTAAATCTCTTGAGTACAAACATCAACCACCACTACAACAAAATATAGCTTTAGCAACACACCAAAAGTGTTACTAGATGCTCAAATAGTGTTACCTTAGGTTTATAGCAACATTTTGCAAAGTGTTACATTAGACGTGTGTTACAATAGGTTATTGTAACACTTTTTAGGCTATTGCAACACTTGCTGGAAAAAAAAAAAAAACATTACCATAGACATTTAGGCTATTGCAACACTTCAAAAAGAATGTTATCTTTAGTATTTAGACTATTGCAACACATACAATAAAAAATGTTGCCTTACATATTACCAAAGGCACTAATTCTAGTACATCCTATAACACTTTACAAGATGTGTAATCTTTTAATCTTGTCTGTTGTAACACAATTTCTTGACCTATGCCAACAATTTGCCCTTTTTATCTCTTCTTATAAGAAAAATTACCAAAATATAATAAATTATATTTGATATATAAAAGTAAATTCCATTACACTAACATTGGAATAGAGAATAATTACAACTATAAATCATCCAACACTATACAACATTTTAACATTCTCAGAAGACAAAATATAATGACCCTTTACACTTAAATAATTTGTACTTCCTCACTCAAAAGTTTATCAAAAATGGTTTTTATGTTTGCAAAATATGGACAAAATGCATGAATGTAGCTCGTCATTGAACTTAAACTTGATCGTGAACTTCATTGTCCAAAAGCGTTGTACAATATCCAACATCAACCATAATAACCTGTAAAACAAAATATAAAGTAAATAAGTAATACAAAGTATAAGGTAAATAAGTTTCCCTCTTGAATTTCAATGTCTCTTTCATATAAGGTAAATCATTAGTAGTACATAATATAAGGCAATAAGTTGCCCTCTTAAATAAGTACTACTTATTCTTTAGATACCAGAAGTTTAACATGACAAGGAAATTGTCATTACCATCAACAAGATTCCCATAAAATGTACCTCCAAACCATATATGACTTCATAATTATAAATGAGCTATATGTAAATCCAGCAATTTTCTAGTGCACCTTTAGTAGGAGCTCCTAATAGAATTTTTTCGAAACCTATCTTCCAATTTGGTTTGGCCCAGAGTTCCTTGTCAGAATGGAAGATAAATGTCTCCGTTTAAGCAAGTAGTTAAACAAGACCAGAAAGGATCTATTACTAAACAATCAGTATAACTAACCCACAAAGACAAACAGACAAATAACTAACACGAGCATAGCAAAAGAATTCAACAATGTAATATGTAAAGGACTACCTGATAATCCCATCCCATAATAATTTTACTAGCTAAAGAATCAAACATAACAAATTGGAATCAGATATCTGACAGGCCCTAAATGTGATAAGCGTCTACCGCAAGTGTACAGGTCTGTGTAGTACATAAAATATCGTTCTCTCTCAGGGATTTGTGTTCAACTATGCACTAAACTAGTTCACTACAAAGGATGCTAGGTTGATCGAAGAGTTATGGGAAACGATTCAGAAAACTAAACTAAGAAAGTAGGAATTTTCAGGGTTTTATCAGATAATTAAAAGCGTTCAGGGGAGTCCACTCTAGTAAATTAATTAACTAATCAACAATCCCGGTGTAAAGCGATAAAAGGATTCGGAGTCTATAACCTTTCTAGGGCATATCACAGCAATCTGTGGATTCCAAGTGAGCTACAGTGATTAGACTAAACACCTATTTTCATGGCTATTTAACCTAATCAAGATAAGTACTAATTATAATTCACCCTAAGCAAGAAATCATTATTTCTAACTTTTTTTCTAGCCTATTCAATCTACGTCTTTCCGATCCAAATTTAAACTTTCGCTATGTTATTAACAATCCAATACCAAGCAAAAGGCGGTTAGTCAAATTTTACTATGACAGACAAATGACGAAGATTAAAAGATTAAAAGGAATAACTTCACACTGAGATTATATTTAAAATCAATCGAAGGACATCGAGTTTATCCTCCAAACAAAAGTATTTAGATACTCATAATGCTAGAAATAAACAACACATAAACTGAATTAAAACTAGAAAACATAGAGAAAATAGAAGTAACCAAGTGTTTGATGTAGCAGAATCGATTTCTTCGTGTCACCCGAATCGATCTTCTTCATATCCATCAATCACTTACAATTATTTAAACTACTAATAATCTTGAAGAGCTAAACTTTAATGAAAAACTATAAAGAAAAATAAGAAGTATCCTCTAAAAGCTCTCTAAAATATTTGATGTCTTTTAACTTGGTGGTGAGTCTTTTATAAGGCTCGATTAGCGAAGCGCGGCGTCCTATGGGCGTGTCTGGCGTGGAAGATTTTTTTTCTGTGTCTCAACGCTGGTAACGTTTGTTTTTCTCGGGCAGCGCTCAAGCTTTTCCACTTCACATGTTTTCCCTGCCAGGGGCCCTGGCAGCATCTCCATCATCCGCCCACGTTTGGGGCGGGCCTTGAGCTTGGGTCGTTCTCCACCTCTTTAATCTTTCTTCCTTCAACTCTTTTTCAAATTTCTCCCTTTTTCTATCAAATCTTCATGCTTTTAGGTGTATTTCCAATATTCCCTACAAAATGCACTAATCTCGCAACCAAGTGAAGAATTCACTGAAATTGGTATACAAATATGAAATTTCGGATATAAAAGGGATGAAAAACATGTGTTTGAGCCCGAAAAAATACTATATAAAAGACACTTATCAAATCCCCCCATGCTTAACTCTTGCTTGTCCCCAAGCAAGTCAGAATTAAAAACAGGAGGAAAGGGCTCAAACAGGAAAAACAGGACTTAGGAAGAAAGAGGAGTGATAGGAGACAATGATAGGGTTAAAAAGAACAAAATTAAACACCCCCTCAGGCTAACCAATCAAACATATCAGTTCAACAAGTGAACACCAAGATCAATCTGGAAGAGAACAAAAATCAGTTCAAAATAGATAGGATAAAGTTTTCGAAACCAAGAAAAGAGAACAAGTACTTCAGATGTACAAATCCGACAACAGTCTCAAGATTAATGCAAATATGTGCGGTTAGTTATGGACGTAAGCCAGTCAAAAGAGCAAACCTCACTTTAGGAAAGAATATGAACACTCAAACACTCAAATTTTAAGATATGTGGGTTTTTCTCATACTTGGACCAAAAGAAATAATCTACCATAAGCTTGGTAAGAATCTCGCTCTCCACAAATGGTATACAATGCAAAAGTGAAATCAAGAGGCCTTTCGGGGTTGTAATGAGGCTTAGGTTAGGGGAAGGAGTGGTAAAATTTAGGTTTGAGGAGTTAAAGAGCCATGCTTGGATTGATTTTCAACAAAGACTTGCTCTCAACTCACCTTCTTGCTTAATGTATGCAAGGAACTCACTTCATCTAACTTTACAACCAGGTCAAAAGTTTTCAAAACTTTTAAATTGAATCTCCCTAATCACCCTTTTCTTTTTGGAATTCTTTTTTTTCTCTTTTTTTCTCTCTTTTTTTTTTTACATCTTCTCTTTTTGGTGGGTAATCAAGGGAGAAGATAAACATGGAAATAGCTTTGACCTCAATATGATATGCGAACAACATAACCAATCACTACTAACCAAAAGATGGAAAATTCAACTTTTCCCAATTTATAATAGTGATCACAATCACTCCCTAATCTTCATTTTCATTCAAAATACACCAAACCAAATATTCCATTCAGAAATAACAAACTCTCACACATCCAAGCAAGGCAAAGGATAGGAATTATTAGAGGTCAAGGCTTGTATTGTCAGGGTTCAATCAAAAAAGAAGGATAAACAAAGGCTAGGCGGGGCAAAAAGAACGGTAATTATAATGTCAGGGAGGCTATTCAGCTATATATAGGAAAATTGGATTCTAATAATCCATACTTTTGCAAATTGGATGGCAATAATCCCTACATTCAATTTGTATTCTGGTAGTCCCGAAAAAATAAAATTGTATTGTAGTGGAAAATATCATACATTTTGTGTTGCATTTGATTCAAAACTTTGTATAACACTTTACCACGATTTTTAATGAATTTACAGCATTTCTCCCAATTTTTTTCAATTTGTTTTCTATTTTTTATGATTTTTTCAATTTTATTCCTTTTAAAAAATCACTAGTGGCACTGCCCGTGCAATGCACGGGCTACGCTTGTTGTTTACAATAAACAGACGGATAAAAGAATTTGTATATACCTGTATAATTGTACTCTTGATAATTATAAGCAGAGAACATCTTCAATATATTTCACTACGTAATATTACAATATCATTGTTCATCACACTAACAACCAAAAGCATTATGAAGTGTGCAACACAAACACAAATTTGGTCTTGGATACATCATTCTCACGTCTTGTATAATTGTACACTTGATAATTATAAGCAGACTACATTGCAAAACTTATCTAACTGTTTTATATACCTCTTCACTAATATAGGGCTCCAAACTTTTGCCATATTTGTCATTGAACAGAGCCCTAAGATCTGGTAATTCAGGCAGATCTGCAAATCTAGTCGCTGAGTATAGAAAGAAAGAGTACCTTCAATTGTAAAACAGCCGACCAAAAAAGTAGAAAACCAGAATATTAGGATTATCTATATGGAACTCAGCTGCTGCTTCTGTAACTAGTTGACTATGATTAACTGATCTGCAAAGAGATATTTAAACCCAGTAACTTAGAAACAATAAAAATAAATGACAAGGAAAATAAAACATTGCCCAAAATCGAGCGGAAAATGAGTGCAGGGAAATTTGCATATGGTGATAAGAAACCAAATCGCTGGTCATTATGGAGGATAATGAAACATAGAAGCAGAAGCCGTCAAATAACAAAACGATGAAAAAGATGCAGTCAAAATTTAGGTGGAACAACCAATTTCTAGATTTTGATTTGTAGCAAGCAAATAAAATCGAAAAATCCAGCGTCAAGGTTGGGAAAAATTCGACCAAAATTAAGATAATGCAATAACCAATTCACTGGATTTCAATTTGCAACAAGCAAGTAAAATAGAATAGCCCGAAGGCTTCATGCTTATGAGTGTAAGGCCCTGCCAACAAAATAAATGTACACTACCTCCCTATCCTTGTTCGCTATCTCTACTGCCTCCATTTCTCCATTCATGTCGTTCCTCCAAGAAACAAAATTTAGTCAAGCCATGGAATTTTGTAGGGACAACAACAAATTCTAATGAAACTATAATCTCAGAATCAATTAGAAAGAGAATAATGAAAGGGGTAAAAGGACAACAAAAAAAGAAAATTAATTAAAGGAAAATACAAACACTTCAAAGCTCAAACAATTACCATCACCAGGGAGTCCTTCAAATCATATAAGAGACTCATCCTTCAACTATTTAAAGATTCAGGTTTTTCTCTTCTGTGTCCTTTATTTTTCCAATCTTCTAAGAATTTTGGAGGAGACAAAGAGTTTCTCAACAGGCAAGCTATCCAGTAAAAATTGGAAACATCGACTTGCATATAGTATGTAATCCGATTCTATTGCATAAATTTCTTAGAGTCTGAGACTGAGATCAATCTGATTTATATCTGGAGTCTGATCTATCATTATAGAGATGGGATGATTGAGCTGCACACAGGCATGTACATTTTGAGGCTCACAAACAGGCTGTCGTTAGGCTCAGTTAAGTCAGGGATTTCATCGAACACTTGGTAAGCGTTAACACAAACAAGCAAACATCAACGTAAATTAGTGAAATTCAGTCAAGCATTTTGTCAGACAGTTGGTGGGCATGACAGCAAACAAACATGGATCAATAAGAAAATGCAAGTGAACGGTTCTATGAGATTATATTGACAAACTTATACAATTAGATTTACCCGGAACAGTGATTGCGAACCGTTTTCAGGTAACCACTCGTCCAGAACGGGGCCGGGTCGCCGATTGAGTGACGGCGGTAGCGGCAACAGCAGGGGGATCCACTGAATTGCATTGAGAGATTCAAACCCAGTAAAGTAATAAAATCAGAAAATTTAGAAGCATATTCAATTGAGGGAAGATAGAAAGAAGAAAACAATCATACCTGTTCTAGGGTTCGATTTTAGTCGATTTTTGGAGATGACAACTGAGGAGGGAGGAGCATGGGGTCCAAGACGAGAACTGAGGGGGCTTGGTTTTTGGAGATGAGAAATTAGCAGAAACTGAAGGATGAGGGTGGAGTTGGAGATTATGGTTATGTGCAACGTGTCTTTCTCGCGGTAACCATTGTGGCTGTCTCCAATTGGACGGATACTACAGCAGTCAGGATATGCAAGGACACAAGCAGGCTGCAAAACAAAGGGGGTCACAACAAAGGTTATATTCTCTTTTCACACCGAGTAAATCATAATAATTGCTTGGAATCTCAAAAAAATAATTTTAAAAAATATTTTAGTAACTATACTTCATTATCTATTTGGGATAGGAATGTAAAAAATAAAAACAATATGGGATAGGCATGAAAAAAATAAAAAGAATATGGTAATGGATTTGATACCACTACAATATAATTTTATTTTTTTTTTGGACTACTAGAATATAAATTTAAAATAGGAATTATTTTCATTCAATTTGAAAAATTAGGGATTATTAGAATCCAATTTATATTTTATTTAAAATATTTGGTACAAAATCTAGGATCTATACTGATAAACACTTGAATCAAATCTAAGTATATAATCAAGTAAACATAAAATATCTATACCACTGCCGCTACATTGTACGGGTACTATAGTAAAGTCATAGGTGACTCATCACTAGATTTGTACCGCTATCTTTACTAATAAATTGCATCAACGACGGGCGAAGAGCGAAAAGCAATCAGAATAATATTTTCATTGAATGATCTCCAATTGTTTCACCAATGCCTCAGTTTCTATATCTTCATCTCTATTTCACAAGTAGATTTACTTATAACCACCACAATACTAGTTAATGTCACCGGACATAAGCCTATTTTTCAACCATTTTCGCTACTATCTGCCCTCTTTTTATCGTTGAAAATACTTTGACCTTATTATCCATCATAATTATAAAGAAGAATAAACGCAAATGAGTATGTAATGTCCAAACATGATTTATTTTGGTAGATAAAAACTACGATTGGGAGTCAAACGATATTAATAAATAGTATTATAAATGTACATAATCTTTAATTTTATTGACTTGAGGAATGAGTAGGGCGGTTTCGAATTTGGGTTAGGTTTGGATCCTTTCATTAATTTTCAGGTTTTCCAGGTTTGGTTAATTTTCGGTTTCGAGTTGAGAAATCGTGTTCAAAAAATATAGAATTTCGGAGGGATTCGGGTAAGAGTTTTGGGCCAGTCAATTTGTGCAAAGTCTAGGTCTACATTAGTCCACAACTTATATTGTTTACTGTTGGGTTGCTGGCCCATTGGATCCGCTAAGGTCCAAAACGACAAAGGATACAGTTTGAATCTAATTCTAATTCCCTGTTCAAGTCAGATTCTACTTGTTGTTATTTGAGTTTTAATCTGACTCTATTTGTCTCCTAGCCGCCCTATATATCGAGTTCAGTTTTCTCAACCAAAATCACCAGAGCAAGAGAGAGAGAAAATATTGACAGAGAGTGAGTCTCACCAATATTTTCCAAGTGTATCATGAGAGATTGTGAGTTGAGTGTGAGAGAGATATTTATATTGTAATCTCCTTTGGTGATCGCATCACACCCTGTGATTGATCAAGTTGTACTCCTCCTTTTTCATAGTGGATTATTTTCTGATTGTCGTTGTCCGTGGGTTTTTCTCCGAGTTCTTCGGTTTACCACATAAATTTTGTGTTTGATTTTATCGTTCTTATTTTCGCTCCTAAATTTGTCGTAATATCCGTCATCTCAATTTATTTCGCTTCCGCTATTATCTTGCTTATTTCCTAAAAGGTGGTATCAGAGCAAGGTGGAGATGACTTCAATCATGAAGTGTGATATTGTAAAATTCGATGGAACGAGGAGTTTCACTATGTGGAGACTGCAGATGAAGGTGGTCCTAATTCAGCATGGGTTATGGGATGTGATTCAGTATCTCGACACGAAGACTGATGAAACGATGAGCGATGAAGATTTCAAAAAGCTCCAGAAGGATATCAAGGGCAACTTGAGTCCAAGGGAGTGGAAGAAGTTAGAAGGTAAGGCCCTGACAGGAATTCAGCTGTGTTTAGCAAAGCATATTCAGAGAGAGGTGATGCATATTGAGAAACCTCGGGAGCTTTGGACCAAATTGGAAGAGTTGTACATGTCAAAGAGTCTTGCGAACAAGTACCGAATGAAGAAGAAGCTCTATAGGCTGTGAATGCCCACAGGTAATTCTATGCAAGCATATCTTAGTGAATTTGATTCTATTATTACTGAGTTAGAATCAATGGATGTAAAACACACTGATGAGTATAAGGCTTTACATTTAATCATGTCCCTTCCTGCATCACATAAGCAATTTAAGGAGATCATGTTGTATGGGAATCGTGGTGTCCTTAACCTTAGTGAAGTAAAGGCTAGTTTACTGCATGTCTAAGGAGAAATTTGATACCAAGGGCCTGATGACCAGGGTAGTGATGCTTTGATTGTAAGGGGAAGGAGTAATGATCGTAAGAAAAACGGGTCTAGAGGGAAGTCTAAACACCGTTCAATATCTAGGAATCCTCACTAGAACAAGAAGTGTAACTACTGTGGTAAGATGGGGCATATAGAGAAGGATTGTTGAAATAAGCAGAGAGACCAAAAACAGGGTAGTAAGGATAATCACACCAAAACTATACCTCAAACTGTGTTGAGTCCGAGTTAGATGGTTGATAAACCTCATTTTTACCGCTTGTAACCTTGGTTTCTTGGTTTGTTTTGGCGCTATTTGACCTATTTTGGCAACAGATTTGACATGGTTTAGATAACTTTGTCTCATTTAACTAATGTAATGAATCTTGTTGAATTGTAGGCAAATTTTGGTTTAAATAGCAAAATCTCGGGATCTTGGCATGTAAAGTGTGGAAGCCGAGATGAAGACGGTATGTGAGAGAACGTAAAGAAAGTGTTCGCGAGTAACTATGCAAGCTAGCACAACCTAAGAGGGAGATCTTTGAAGTCTTCTAGCCAACACACACTATAATTGGTGAAAATACAGTTTTTTGGGATTGGCACAGGCACCTGTGCCGATTGGCACATCCACCCGTGCTAAAACCCCTGAATGTCAATTTTCGTGTTTTATTGTCTGAAAAACGGCGGTTTTTATCTATCTAGTTTTCGGATGAAACTTTTCTAGGGTTCTTAGGAGAGTTCTCTGGGAATACTTGGAAGTAATTAGTGAACTTAGCATTGAAGATTATTACTTTTGGATTCCAATTACCGATTAATCTCAAGATTGGTATCAATTTCTCTTCTCTCTTCTCTGCTTGGGTTTGTTCATGGCTGTGTAATTTTTCTGCTTGTTTCTCCATGAATATGAGTGGCTAAATTCCTAACTTGGGTTGGGAATTTGCCACTAGCATTTATAATTAAGCATAATTGTTTATCCCCACACAAATTCATGCTTGTTTATCAAATTTCTTTCAAGTTGCTAGGTGTTGTTGATGTGAGGCTCGAGAGAGTCCCATCTTGGGCTAATTAGGGTTTATGTTACCTTTGAGAAAAGGAATTTAGGCCTAATGCAACTTGTTTCGATGATTACAACTTAGATATGAGAATAATTTTGGTTGTAGTTAAGGGAAAAATCGGTATCTTGTAATTCCTTTGTTTTAGTTTGTGTGAGAACAACAATTAATACAATTGAGTTAGCTTAATGACCTTCGAGAGAAGGCTTAGATGGTCCGAAACGAATCGATTCCCTAATCCGATGTGTGCATGATTAGTGTAAGGTTCATAATTCATGATGATTGGCATGCTAGTTGGTGAATTCCTTGCCTGAGGTTTGTACCCATATTTGTTCTTTTTCATTTTTATTGTGTTATTTGAGTCCAAATCATCAATGTTGGTTATTTGCTTTAGTCGAGAGGACATTGCTCTTAGTTTTACGTGAGACCTAGCTCCCTGAGATCGACAACCGTACTCCCTAAAGTACGACAACAAAAATGGCGCCGTTGTCGGGGAGCTAGCGCCACTCCCTTAGTCTAAGAGTCGTGACACTTTAGATTAAAGCCTTTTCTTTTCTTTTATTTCTTTTGCTTTTGTCTTAGCTTGAGCCTGCTTACGCTTGGTGTAGTTGCTTGTGTTGAATGCACAGGAGGAGTCATAGAGGCGACAAATTACTGCCTTTTGATCTTGAAATCGAAGCAACTGTTCGTAAATTAAGCGGCGCAGCTCGTCGACAAAGAAAAGCACAAGCCATGGCTGGCCAACCACCACCACCACCCCGTACTCTCCAGTCCTATATTGCCCCTACCACGGGTACGAGAGGCTCCGCAATTATTCTACCAGATTTACCGGAGAACACCAATTTTGATTTCAAGCCCGGGTTGATAAGCCTCATCGAGCATAACCAATTTAGAGGTTCACCTGCAGAGAACCCCATCAAGCATGTGAATTCATTCCTTAAGCGTTGCGGCATGATCAAGATGCTAGGGGTGACTGACGAGTACATCAAGCTCAAGTTTTTCCCCTTCTCTCTCACTGATAGGGCGAAGAGTTGGCTTGAAAACTGCACCCCCGACTCCTTCAAGACTTGGGATGAATTATGCAATGCATTCCTCAACCGATTTTTCCCACCTAAGAAGGTATCGAAGTTGCGACTTGACATCATCCAATTCAAGCAACATCCTGGAGAGTCTTTGTTTGAGGCATGGGAGCGTTTCCGAGGGTTGCAGCGAGAGGGGCCCTACCATGGTGTTGAACCATGGATGCTTGTTTAGATTTTTTATGAGGGGCTACTGGGACCAGTGCGACAGTCTGTGGAGAATGCTTCAGGGGGTACTTTCATGAAGAAGACACCGGAGCAAGCTGATGCTCTATTGGAGGAGATGGCTTCCAATGCTTATAACTGGAGCGCTGGAAGAGATGATCGAGAGCGTGGGAAGCATAATGTTGATGCAATACCTCTTTTAGCGGACCGAGTGGAGGCCTTGACCACGCAAATGGAGAAGTTCGTGTTTAACCCTTCATTCGGGCCTTCTTCCTCCTCCAATACTCCGGAGCCAGGGTACTCTTGCGAGGCATGTGGAGGTCCTCACCCTCATTTGGAGAGTCAGCCTGACCTCTCTGCACCTGAGCAGGTCAATGCTTACCAAAATTACTCTCACAGACCTCCAAAAAATGACCCTTATTCCCAAACTTATAACCCTGCCTAGAAACATCACGCAAATTTCTCCTACCGAAACAACAACCCACAACCTCACCAAAGCCCATCCCAACCACCCGGTTTCCAACCACCATCACACACTCATCATCCACCACCACAAAATCGCCCACAGGTCCCTTACCAACAACCACCTCCACAAAAGCCAACCCTTGAGTCTATGATGGAGAGCTTCCTTCAATCCCAGGCTAAGACCACCGAGCAGCTAGCTTCTCAACAGAAGATGTTGGAGACAGGCCAGAAATTTCTAGAAACTCAGATAGCCCAAATTGCTCAACAGGTTAGCAACCTAACCCAGTCACAAGGGAAGCTGCCCAGCCAGCCCGAGCCAAATCCCAAGGGGCATATGAATGCCATCACTTTGCAGAGTGGGAAAGAACTAGAGGGTCCTAGGCACCCTACGATAGCCCATGAGGCAATACAGATGGAGGTGATTGATGTGTGGGAGGAGGATGTAGTTGTGGATGAAACTCCTATTGATGAGGGTGCTAAGGAGAAAGTGCAGGAACTAGTTGTGTGTAACGCCCCAACCTTAATCACAAGATTAAGACTGGGGCGTTACAGTTGTGGTATCAGAGTCAAAGTTTGATTAAGTATTTGGGGATTTTGGAATTTCTTAAGTCATGGATCCTAGTTTAAGGAGAAAGATAGGCATGTGAGTATAAGCCTCTCTATGGGTAGTATAAGTATGATAAGTGATATGTTGGGAATTGTTGATGAGCATGAAGCTCTAAATATTGGTTTAGTATGTAAATTGTTCTTCTTTGCAGGTTTTCAACCTTAATCACAAGATTAAGACTATACTTAAAAATCCCAAACCTGTGATTAAGGTTGGGGCGTTACATTGTGCAAGAGAGTCCTTGTATGGGTCCATCACCCAAGCCTTACAAGCCCCCTATTCCATTTCCACAGCGGCTTGTGAAGGCCAAGGAGGAGAAGAAATTTGGTAGATATATGGATATGTTGAAGAAATTGCACATCAACATTCCCTTCCTTGAGGCCATCACAAATATGCCTTCCTATGCCAAGTTCCTCAAGGAAATGCTTTCTAACAAAGGGAAATTTCTTGAGCATGCCACAGTGTCTCTCACCGAGGAGTGTAGTGCCATTATCCAAAACAAGGTACCACCGAAACTTTCTGATCCGGGTAGCTTTTCTATTCCATGCTCCGTGGGTGATGTTGTGATTAGTAGGGCACTTTGTGATCTCGGTGCAAGTGTTAGCCTTATGCCCTACTCTATATGGCAGAGGCTTAAAGTAGGAGAGTTGAAGCCTACTACCATCTCCCTACAACTAGCAGATAGGTATGTCAAGTTTCTTGTGGGGATTTTAGAGGATGTGCCTTTGCAAGTGGGAAAGTTTTTCATTCCTTGTGATTTTGTAGTCATGGAGATGGCGGAAGATGCACATATTCCCATCATTTTGGGAAGGTCGTTTCTGGCTATCGCGGGGGCCATGATCGATGTGAAAAATGGCAAGTTGTCATTACATGTCGGGGATGAGAAGGTGGAGTTCAATCTTGCCAAGACTATGTCCACACCCCTGCCCTCGAGGATACATGTTGTAGGGTGGATGTGTTGGAGCAAGCTATTCACGATGAGTGGTTATCCCATGGGTTTGTGAGGGACCCCTAGAGAGATGTTTGGTTGGTGATAGCTCTAAGGACCAATGTGAGGAGGTCGCAGCTTACACTGAGTGTCTAGATATGTCTCCCCTGTTCATGCCAAAGTAAGGGACTGTGGATATGTGCAACGTCGAGATCAAGGAGACCGATGACACCAAGGAGAATGCAACTCATGTTCCAAAGGTAGAACTCAAACCTCTACCTTCCCATCTCAGGTACGAATTTCTTGGTCCTAATGAGTCATTTCCCGTGATCGTTAATGCTAAACTACATGGCACCGACCTTAAGAACCTTCTTGATGTGCTTCGCAAGCATAGGGGTGCCATTGGTTACAGCATCGATGATCTCAAGGGAATTAGTCCCTCCTTTTGCATGCATAAAATCGATCTTGACGAAAGTTATAAGCCCTCTAGACAACCTCAAAGGAGGTTGAACCCCAACCTTCAAGAGGTCGTCAAGAAGGAGGTTGTGAAACTACTTGAGGCAGGAGTCATCTATCCTATTGCTAATAGTGATTGGGTGAATCCAGTCCATGTAGTTCCAAAAAAGGGGGGGCATGACAGTCGTCAAGAATGAGAAAGGTGAGCTTATCTCTACCAGAACTGTCACTGGGTGGCGGATGTTTATTGATTATAGGAGACTAAATCAAGCCACCCGGAAAGATCATTTCCCTCTCCTATTCATTGACCAAATGTTGGAACGGTTGGCGAGGTATTCTTACTTTTGTTATCTGGATGGGTATTCTGGGTTTTTCCAAATTCCCATACATCCGGATGACCAAGAGAAGACCACTTTTACTTGCCCCTACGGTACGTTCGCGTATCGTATGATGCCTTTTGGTCTTTGCAATGCCCCCGCAACGTTCCAACATTGCATGATGGCTATATTTTCTGACTTTATTGAAAACATCATGGAGGTCTTTATGGACGACTTCTCAGTTTACAGTAGCACGTTTGACTTATGTTTGCAAAATCTTGAAAAAGTGCTACGTAGATGTGAAGAGGTCCATCTTGTACTGAATTGGGAGAAGTGCCACTTTATGGTATAAGAGGGCGTGGTCTTAGGTCATGTTGTGTCAAATCGGGGCATCGAAGTTGATCGCGCTAAGATAGAGGTCATTGAGAAGCTGCCTCCCCCTAACTCTGTTAAGGGGGTGAGGAGTTTCCTTGGTCATGCTGGCTTCTAACGCCGCTTTATCAAGGATTTCTCCAAGATAGCTAAGCCTCTAACTCAGCTCCTCATCAAAGATGTCCCGTTTGTCTTTACTGACGAGTGTCATGAGGCCTTTTGCAGGATCAAAGACGCTTTAGTCTCTGCACCTATCATTCAGCCACCTGATTGGGATTTCCCTTTCGAGATTATGTGTGACGCTATCGATCATGCTGTGGGAGTGGTGTTGGGGCAGAGACGAGATAAGAAGCCTTTTGTCGTTTATTATGCAAGCAAGACACTAAATGGGGCGTAACAAAACTACACCACCACAGAGAAGGAGTTGTTAGCAGTGGTGTATGCCATTGAGAAGTTCCATCCCTATCTCCTTTGCTCTAAGGTGATCGTGTTCACCGACCATGCTGCTTTGAAGTACTTGCTTGAGAACGAAGATGCCAAACCACGACTTATCAGATGGATTCTTCTCTTGCAAGAGTTTGATTTGGAGATAAGGGACAAGGCAGGGGCACAGAATGTAGTCGCGGACCATTTGTTACATGTTGCATTCCATACTCGATGCCGACACACGCGCCGACCCTGCAGCTATGCTTGCCCACCACCTTTCGAGTGTCGCTACCTCATCCAACAAGGGAATTGCCATAGGGGGTTATATCACGCACTTAGCACGCCAATTCGGCTTTAGACCGCCTAGGAACCCCACTGACCTTGTCCGGGTAGCACGATTCTAGATGGAGAGCAATGCAATTCTTTTGGTTTGTACAAATTCGACAAAGACTCGCGTTGTCTTTTGGTATATCCCAACAACGCTAGGTTTCCCGTCCATCACCCTCATATCTCACCTCAAGTTGCTGAAAACTTACTTTGGATGCCACCCTTTCCTGAATTTGATCTAGAGCCTGAGCCGAAATCCACCTGACCCTCAACCCAAGCAACCTCAGTTAGACTATGAAGCGCGCTTTCGCGACTTCCAGACCTCCATTGACTGGACTGAGCACCGTGTGAACAAGTTGCGGGAGAGTTTTGCTGAGTATATGGGTCAATCTGACTTGCCTTTTGACCGTCTTGACGAGTCGATCACCAACCTCACCGGCCTTATCCAGGCCATGTTTGATCAATCCTTGCCACCACCACTAGGACCGAGCCATACCAACCCTTCCCCACCGACCGAGGATCCTTGATCCTTTGCCTGCCCTTACCCTTCATCGTTGTCTTCTGCATTGAGGACAATGCACATTGGGGGGTTGAATATTTCACTTCTGTGAATATTTTTCTTGTTTCTCTATTTTTCGTTTATTTTTCTTTTATTTTCGTCTTTCTTTTTTTTCATGCTTATTTTTCAATTTTTTTTGTGATTTTCCTATTTTTGTGTGTTTCTTTTATTTGCTTGTTCTTATTTTAGCATGCTTTTTAGTTCTTAGCTTGATTGTTTTCTTTCTATTTGAGCTTTTAGTTGTGTTTTCCTTAGTTGTTCTTTGATTTCTTTCTAACTTTCTTAAGTTTTTCTTCTAGTTTTAAAATTGCATCCACCTAGATTGCATTAGTTAGAAGCATATAGATCTTTCTCTTATTTCTTTTCCTACTTTGTTTCTTTTTCTTTCTTTTGCATTCACCCTATTCAAAAAAAATAAAAAAAAATTAGAAAAAGACCAAAAAATTAGAAAAGACAAAAACCCAAAACAAATTTAGGATAGGATTATGAATAAAATCGGAAACACCTTTGGTGATGATTTGTAAACCCTTCTTACTTTCAGTTTAGCTTGCTTCGCTTAGAAAAGTCCGGATGAGATCTCAAAAGTTTTTGAAACCTTTTTCCTTCAAATCTTCTGATTTTGAGTCAACCTGCGAAAGTTGTATTTGATTGCTTTGACTATCTTAGAAAGTATAAATGTGCGTGTCGTAAATCTTTGGGCTAAGTTTAGTTGATTGAGCCCCATCCCGTGAGTCCACATTACCAAATTTATGAATTGATCACTTTTATCAATTCCATGATTCCCTGAGTGACTCACCCATCAGTTGCATCTCTAGAACTTGCTTTGCATCTTGCTCAAGACTACATATTTGCATTGCACGCTGTGACAAAGTGATTAAGGCATTCATTTTATTTTTGTTAAACTACACAACCAAATAGTCTCCCTTACATTATATTTACCGTTCTTTTTGCCCCGCCTAGCCTTTGTTTATCATTCTTTCATGATTGAACCCTGACAATACAAGCCTTGGCCTATAATACTCCTTATCCCTTTGCCTTGCTTGGTTAAATGAGAGTTTGTCGTTTTTTGGAAGGAACAGTTGGTTTGGTGTGTCTTGGACGGAATGTGAAGTTTGGGGATGTTTTGTGCTTATTGATCCAAGTTGGGAGAAACTGAAACTCCCACCTTCTGAAAATTGGTGTTTGGTTATGTTGTTCATACATTATATTGAGGCCAAAGTTACAATTCCATGATTTTCCTCTCTACAATCACCCATCAAAAAGAAAACAAAAGCAGTATAAAATAAAAAAAAGGGAGAAAAAGAATTCCAAAAGAAAATGATGATTAGGGAGATTCAATTCGATTTCTGAAAGCTTTGACCTGGTTGTATTCAGTTGAGATTTTGATATTGTTGAGGGTGAAAGGTGAAATTCCTTGCATACATTAAGCAAGAAGGTGAGTTGAGGGTATTTTATTCATTGAAAATCAATCCAAGCATGGCTCTTAACTGCTCACTCCCAAATTTTACCGCTCCTTACCCTTAACTTAAGCCTCGTTACAACCCGGAAAAGTCCTTTGGATTGTCACTTGTGCATTGCATACCAGTAGTGGAGAGCGAGGTTCTTACCAAGCTTATGGTAGTTTAATTCTATTGGTCTTAGTATGAGAAAAACCCACATACATATTCAAATTTGAATGATTGAGTGTTCTTATTCTTTCCTATGTGAGGTTTGCTCTTTTTGACTGACTTACGTCCATAACTAACCGCGCATATTTGCATTATTCTTTGGACTGTTGGCGGATCTGTACATCTTAAGTACTTGCTCTCTTCTTTTTGGTTTCGAAAATTTCTTTCTTTCTCTTTTGAACTGAGTTTTAATCTTGTCCAGACTGATCTTAGTGCTTGCTTGTTGAATTGATGTGTTCGAATGGTTAGCCTGAGGAGGTGTTAAATTTTGTTCTTGTAACCCTGCCGGAAACTCTTTCTGTTTCTTTTTCTTCTTAAGTTCTGCTTTTCCCTGTTTGAGCCCTAATCCTCATGTTTTCAATTCTGACTTGCTTGGGGACAAGCAAGAGCTAAGCATGGGGGAATTTAATAAGTCGTTTTTATATAGAGTTTTTAGGGCTCAAAACACGTTTATTTCATGCTTTTATATCCGTAATCCCGTATTTTTATGTCAATTTCTGTTATTTATACACTTGTTCGCGAGATTGGTGTGTTTTGTAGGAATCATTGGAATTATATCAAAAAGCATGAAAAGTTGAAGGAAAAATGGGAAAAATCAAAGAAAATAAAAAAAAAGTTGAAGAAGAAGAAAGAGAGAAGAGAAAGCGGCCCAGATAGGCCACGACCCAACCCAACCTGGACGGAGCAACAAGGCGTGGCCAGCGTTCTCCAAACACTGCCAACACCTTGTCTAGAGACTTTAGCAGCTGAGCAAAGCCAAGACGCTACCGGTGCTTTTTGGGCGCTGCCAGCGCCAAGACACGGAGAATTTCAACTTTGCACTAAATGCGGCCAGCGTTTTTGGAAACCCTGCCAGCATTTTGTGCCCTAATCTGGTACTATATAAGGGGTTGTAATCTGCCGTTTCAAGAGAGTCGAATTTAATTAGTTCTTGGGGTAGTTTTAGACGAAGGTTTAGAGAGTTTTTTAGGGTAGATTTTAGATAGTTTTCTTTTCAGTTAATTCACAAACATTGTTATTAGTTTAGATTGTTGCTTGTGATCGAAGAACACGAAAGAGATCCATTCGGGTGACATGAATAGATCAATTCCTCAAATTCGAACACGGTTATTTCTATTTTATTTTCATGTTTCCTTGTTATTATTCAGCTTTTGCAATGTTTATTTTCAGTAATATGAGTAGCTAATTTCCTTTGTTTGGGGGATAAACTCGATGTCTTTCGATTGAATTTGAATACAGTCTCGGTGTTAGATTATCTTTTTTATTCGTTTAATCTGCGTGTATTGTATGTTAAGGTAAAATCTGGCTAACCGCCTTTTACTTGGTATTAGATTTTTGACAACAGAACAAAAGTTTGAGTCTTGAATTGGAAAGACGTAGATTGAATAGGTTTAGAAAATAGTTAGAAATAATTATTCTTGCCTAGGGTCAATTTATAATCAATTCTTTATCTTTGATTGGATTGGATTAAATAGTTAGAAATAATGTTTAGTTCAATCACTGTAACTCACTTTGAATCGAAACAATTGTTGTGATAAGGCCTAGATAGATTATAGACCCCGAATTATCTTGTTACCTGCACTGGGATTGTTGATAATTTGACTGATTGACTAGAGTGGACTTCCCTGAACACCTTTAATCATCTGTTAAAAACCCTACAAATTCCTGCTTTCTTAGTTTAGTTTTAGAAAACTTTACAACAAACCTTGGATCGACCTAGCATTCTTTGTAGCGAACTAGTTCAGTGCGTGGTTGAATGCAAATCCCTGAGAGAACGATATTTATTACTACACAGACCCGTACACCTGCGGTACACAGACACCTTATTAGTTTAGGTCTGTCACTTCTAGGGACATGTCTCTTATAAAGAAGCTGAAATCTCAACTCAACCAGGAGTTTGAGATGAAAGACCTCTGAGCGACAAAGAAGATTTTGGGAATGAAAATCCAGAGAGCTAGAAAGGCAGGGAAGTTGCTCTTGTCTTAGAAGAGGTATCTAGAGAAGGTGTTGGATTGATTCAACATAAGACAATCAGTCAGCTGTGAGTGTGAGAGAGATTTATATTGTAATCTCCTTTTTTGGTGATCGCATCAAACTTTGTGATAGTAATCAAGTTGTACTCCTCATTTCTCATATAGTAGATTATTTTCTGGTTGTCGATGTCTGTGGGGTTTTCTCCGAATTCCTCGGTTTCCCATGTACGTAAATCTGGTGTTTATTTTATCTCTCTTATTTTTCCGTTCCTGAATTTTGCCGTAATATCCGTCATCTCAATTTATTTTGCTTCCACTGTTACCTTGCTAATTTCTCTCACATTTACATTAATCTTTAAACTATTATTAGCAGCCAAAAATTGACCGATATCACTTTGAGAGGTTGCTTCACTCGTAATAAGATAAGAGAAAAATCTCTTGCAAGATGGAAATATCAAGAGAAGACGATGAATTTTATTTGGTTAGTCAAGGTGATGACTAATAAAGATCTGTAAAATCATTATGTAATGATGAATGTTTTGAAAAATTAGAAAAAAATACAGTACAAGATTCCATAAAAGTATAAATCACGTGGTGATGTTGGGAGGGTAAAGGCACAAATTTTTGGTTATGATGTAACCATAGTAGTCCAAAAAAACTTCTTTTAATTGCTATTATTAGTATTAGTGAAGTGCGGTATTGTTGCCATAACAACTGGATAGTGTAATGTATTTTGCATTAATTAGAAAATTACTATTTTTTTTAACAAATTATATGTCAGAGATATAAATTTTATAACAAATAGGTGGGTGCCCTGGAAGTTGAACATGAACTTGAACCGCAGGTAAAGGTAAGGTTCCTAGTTTTAGCACAGGGTACCCGAAATGACTTGCCCCTATTAAATATTAATAACTCGTATATCACTCTAAATGTTCTTTTTCTTTTTTGTCAATACTAGCAGCATTATGCGCGCGTTGCGTACAGTTAACGTTATGCATTCTAATTTGTGAGTTTAGCACTTTGTGTTATAATTTTTGAGTGCGGATAAAATATTTCTTTATGTAAAATTTTTGATTAACTTCAATGTTGTAAATACAAATGATCTACAAACGAATCTATTGCACAATCTAATTCAGGTGGGACAATTTGTCAATGACTAAAGAATCCATGATAACTTCACTCTTGTCAAGCATGGTGTCATATACTCAAAAGGACCTCTATAAATATACCCTGATCTCTCCTCTTCAAGTGATTTCTTGACCAGAGCCCCACATACATCTTTACTAACACAGAATGCAAAAGGTATAATTCACCTGGACCATAAAAGATGTTGAGAAAACATAGAACAATCACAAACTTTAATTTCATCCAATCTTGAAAAAAGGTAGTCCAATCCAGAGTCCTCATAAAAGCATGGATTCCTACCTCTTTTTGTTGGTTAAGTATAGTTATGCTACATAATAAGGAGAATCCGACCTCTTTTTGTTGTTTAAGGAGCTTCAACTTCAAATACATAGATTGTTTCCTCTAAAGCTCCACTCACAAACTCTAGAGGTTAGTAGCAACTGAATGCTACAAAACAAACAGCCAACCTTTATTTGGAGTATATCATATGATCTTACAAAACAAAAGCTAATAAATTGAGTCTTTCCTTATCTTAATATAATTTTTTATTAGTTGTAGTTTGCATTCAAATGTTCAATTCAATGTACATAATCATTGATATCAATATGTAATAGACATGACAAAGGGAACCTAATGCCATGTTCCATACCTCAGCCAACTCTTGCAAAGGTATTCCCCCAGAAGAGTAATGCATAACAAGGCCCCGAGGGAGAAATGAAGGGGGGATTGCTATGCAAGAATCAAACCAAACCAAACAATCCAAAATGTGACCACCAGATAAGATACTTTGACCAGATTCTTACACTTATATAATGTTTTATGAAAGTTTTGTAGAGTTATGAAATAGAAGATAAAAGTTTCTTTTAGTTATCAAAGTCGACATTATTTCTATAATGAGCTTATTGGACCTGATACCCAAAAACTCACTAAAGTTATCCCATTTGCTTGAAAGGAGTCTATCATTAAGCATATCACCCAAGTCCTCAATCAATATACCATCATATCTGAATTGGTGCTGATATAACTTGAGATACTTACCTTTAAAGCTGGTTTTGTATCACCCATCGACATAAGGTGCACCGTGACTGAATTTGAACTATGGCTGGCATTTTTCAGGAGCATTTATGTTGCCCTTATTCCATATCATTTTTGCTGCCAAATAACTAAGGAGAGGAGAAAGGAAGGAATCTCAGACTCCTTTAAAAACAACATTGCAGGTTAGAGATATGATTAATTAAAAGTAATGTAAGACAATAAAATTTTTCCTGCCCATGATAGGTTGAGCACGAAAACCAGAAACATTCACATAATGTAACACAGACAAGAGCACCTTAAGGAAGCGAATAATGAAATCTTTAATCATCCAAACCAGAGCATAGTGTGAACAGCCTATGCAGACTTAACCATGCCATCATTCACCTAATATAGGTAATATAAAATGGATGAGACACTCTCAAGAAGCTTCAAGCTTGTATGGGGAATAATCCATTGGCATTTGGCCCCCCTCCACAATTTGCCAACAAATACTATTACTTTTCATCATATATTTCTAAATCAAAGTCGTAATAGGCTGAAATCCCCCACAATATACATTCACACCATGGACAATGACAAAATTTCAGTCTGGAGTTTTAAATCAAATTGGATTTGTTGCAAAAATTGCTAAAACATCCATTTTTTAAAATCTAGACAACCATAGTGCAATTATGTTGCATAGCAGAGAGATTCCTAACATAAGTATGATGTTATTCTTACATCCCAATTACTGTTTCTACCAGTCCCAACACCCATAGTCCCCACAATTACACAAACAAGGGAACATGTACATGAAAATAGTGAAGATAGTTTTTATGCGGCAAGTAAAATGCATAGTCCCCACAATTACACATCCAAATTGCTAAACATGTATGATATATACCTGAAGAAGTTTCCAAAAATGCAAAATTCAATCAATTAGATGAAATTTGATATTATAAAGAGAAAAGAGTGTCACCGTTTAATCCAAGCCCAAACTTTGTGCTTTAAAAATCACTTTTGCACCAGTTAAAGATACATAACGGAAGAATGATAGAAGACTGGCAGCACTCAACGACCTGACAAATTTCAGTGCATTTCCCATATTTATCTTCGTAGCAAATCGTGATCATTTATGCAATAGCCTCATACTAAACATTAAATTTGGTGTACGAGGACAACAGTGACAAAACCATTCTGATTTTTTTACCTCAACACATGTGTACAAAATATCAAAGATTGTAAAGGAGTGTATTATGTTAGAAGTTATGCACTTGGGCCTGTAGCTCTCCTATTCCCAAGTTTCTTCTTGTATTCCCCTTAATTCCAGTTCAATATGAATTGAATAATAGTCAAACAATCTCTCTCTCTTCTTTTATTTTCCTCTTACTTACAAAATTTCAACATATTCTGGGTAATTTGAACATCAAGAACAAAAGTAATGAACAATTATGAACAATTAGAAAAGAAACGATGTCCCAACCCAATATATTCTGCTTAATCAAAGATTAAAAAAAGTATTTTTTGCCCAGAAATGGCCACAATTTCATCTAAAATTGCATGCATGTATCTCATAATCAAGAAAAAAATATTTCCTACCTTCACAAAAACAGTGAAAATATCATCATGATGGTGATGACTTGCAAAATTCAGCATGCAAGATCGGTACCTTTGCATGTATATGCAAGTGAAACAAGAAAATTAAGAAAAATTAACATTGTAGTTTTCAGAAAAAGAGCATTAGTCCCAACACATGACACAGACAGAGAGTGGGAACTGGGACGGTAAACATTTGGGAGAAAAAAAATATGGATCTAGACAGAAAATAAAAATTAATTAAATAACTAAATATTTTACGAAATGAACATCTACACTAATCAAATTCTTGCAACCAATTAACCGCATAAAGTCATGAACAACCTTAATTGAAGAAAACCTTATTGAAAAAAATAAAGAAAAATACCTGCATGCAACAAGTCATTTTTGAAAAATTTAAAAGATATAAGAAGCCACAATTGAAACGTGCTGCAGTCTGCAACAATCTTTAATTGCAAGTAGAACCAATTTAATCCTCTTTCTAATTAAGCTTGCCCTCTCAAGTTGTGATGCTCGCTTATCTTCCTCCAAAATACGAACAAAGCAACATGTTCTTGGAGAAAAATCCATGGAAGAGAGGTCGGGATCAAGAGATACTTGAAAGGGTCGCTCAAAGGAGACATGCAATCTCAAATTGAAACATTAGGTTTTACTTTGAAATTTGAAGAATAGAAGAGAAAGGGGAGGAAGATACAAGCACAACAAGCGTGCGAAACATCCGTGATAAGGGAAGTTGAGAGGCACCTCAATTAGAATGTCAGACCCTCATTTTTTACAAAGCAACACTGCCCTCCCAAAATATTATGCAAAAAATGCCCTTAGAACACTGTTCATTGGACACAGTAATATTATTACTATTCATTTGAACAGTACCAATCCTAAAGGAGAGGTTTTGTCATTTTAGGTATACAGATTATAGTTATGAATTTAACAAATTGTGGTTGTTTGGAATTTGCTCTGAAAATTACCACACTTCCTAAATTATTTTTTTAGGTTTGGATTTTACTTAGGAACTTGTGCTTTAATAATATATAAATGAGTGAAAGACTCGATCTTAATCACTTTGGATAATGTTGTGTCCAAAACTTATCTTTACATACCACTTTTTAGGGTGAGTTTAGAAAAATGGTAGGAAAATTTCTTATGGGTAAAGCATTCTTAGTAAAAATTTATTGTGAAAGATTTTCATAGAGAAACATCAAGTTATAGTGTTTGATTTATACTTAAATTCCTTGAAAAATATACAGGAAAAGTTTTATTGTGTTTGATTTCAATTAAAAATTTCGTAGGAAAATGAGCTAAATGTCCAAACTGTTTGTAATATCGTGGCCTCTACCGATAATTGGTTTGAGAATTGACGACTGGCCTCACCAATCACCACGAGTCTTTCCAATGTGTTTCTTTCTCACTCACACGCTGCAGGGAAAACTTAACAAGAGGTCACCCATCTTTGGACTACTCCCAACCAAGCACGCTTAACTGAGGAGTTCCCAACGGATGAGCTACCTAAAAGAAAGGTACACCTTTATTATATAAGTAGTCATTTCAATCTTTTTAAGCCACACTTAACATATATCTGAGTGTTATAATCACCCCATTTAAGCGCACAACGTCCTCATTGTGCCACAATCCATTCCAGAATCTTTGCCCTGCTAGGTGATACCCATGGATATCCTTTCCACTAGCACAGCTTACGGCCGCAGGCCTTTGATACCATTTGTAACGCCCTGGCCCCTCTCGGATCGCGGACATTACCAATAATTGCTTCAAGTATTGGCGACTAGTCCAACAAATCATCATGACTCTTTCCAATGTGCTTCGTCCTCGCTCACACGCTGCCTCGGAAAGCGTCCCAGGAGGTCATCCATCCTAAGACTACTTCCAGCCAAGCACGCTTAACTAAGAAGTTTCCCTCCTGGGCTGAGTGTTTAACGTGAACCTGGGGGTTAGGAACACGATCGTACTGATCCAAGGAGTTGGGGTTCCAGCCTAAGAATCTCTCAAGAGCACTCACCATTAGGTGTGGAGGTCGAAGTTCGAGGTGGTTGAACTACTATTCTACAGTCAAGAAAGAAAAGTATAGAAGAAAGGTAAAGGCTCAGGGGTAGTACCGGGCCAACCTAACGAAAAACTAAGCACAGAAACTGTGGTTTTAGGGGAGATTATGTTTGATAATCAAGTGTAAGGATTGTGTTGATACCAAGCTAGCACCGGCTATCCTTGCTAGGGCATTAAGCCGATATTCGCTTCCTATGCACTAGCTAGCATCGATCCCCTCCCACCCTCCCCCCCCCCCCCCCGGCGCACCAGAACGATGAATCGAGGTTGTACTTCCCAAAGTCTATCATCACTCTCGTGCATGATAGGCTTTGGTAGTATGGAAACAAATCCTAAGTGATCTATTCCAATTCCCTCTCGCTAGAGTAAGGAATCGAAACCGATTAAACCTCCCAAGAGTTCCAAAAGTGATGGTTGAAAAGATCCATAGGCTCCCGGCCCCCAGTATCTTTCACCCATCGCATGGAAATCTAGGGCGAAACCCTAATCATCTCACTAATCACCCTAATCCCGTTAATTCAGACTTAATCCTTTATTAGGAGCCCTAATTACCCCGTAACTCTGAAGAAACTACTTACACATAAGCCAAAAGTAATTCATAAATCAAAACAAATCTTAACGTGAAAATAGCAAAAAAAAAAAAGGAAGAATAATTATCAACACTAACCAAACTAATCAAGAACGTAAGCAAGATAATCAAACAAGAAGTAAATCAATTGAAAGCATAAAATAAAGGAAGAAGAAGAAAACCTGCTGGAAATTAGGTATAGATTGAAGGCTTCAAAGTAGAAAGAACAAGAATGAAAGATTCAATTACAAAACATAAACCTAATCTAATTACAAGAAAATTAAACCTAATCTAGTTAAAAACTAATCTAAGGGTTAATCCCTAAAACTATAACCTAAACTCTAGAATAAAATGTTGCCCTAAATAAAGGGTAGAGTTTAAAATATATAGGTGGGAGGAAGTGAGGGCAAAACACATTCGTTTTGCTCGAAAAATAAGTCAGCGAAACTGGGAGGTCATAGTCGTGAGATGGGTGGTCACGACTAGGGGTGGAAACGGTGCGGTGCGGTGCGGTTTCGGTGCGCTGAAGCGGTGCACCGGATGAAACGGTGCGCAAAAACCATAAACCGGAACCGGAACCGAATCACCCGGTTTTTAAAAACCGGTGCACCGGCTTTAACGGTGCGGTTTCACCGGTGAACCGGAACCGCATAAATTTCTATCAAACATCAAAAAATCTCTATTTAATCAAAAAAAAATCTCTATTTAATAAAAAAAAAGTCCAACCCAATAACACATTAACATCTAATGTTCTTTTTTTTTTTAACTAGTTAATTTATATTATTTTTGTATTAATTTTTGGGTTGAATTTTTTTTAAACCAAAATTTATATATTATATGTATTTAATTATATTAACGGTGCGGTGCCCGTTCCCCGTCGGTGTGAATATCCCAAATCGGAACCGCCCCGTTTAGTATCCGGTTTTTCCGGTGCGGTGCACCGGATTTTTAAACTGGTTCGATGTTGCCCGTTCCCGGTTTTTTTTATCCTGTTTCCGGTTCGGTGTGCCGGTTCCGGATTTTTCTTCCACCCCTAGTCACGATCGTGAGGTAGGTTCTGTCCAAAACCCAGTTTTTTCACTTTTTGGGGCCTCACGAGCATGACCCAGGGGGTCATGGCCGTGAGGTGGGTGGTCACGGCTGTGACCCCCCTGCTCTCCGAAAACCATATCTTGTTTTGGCCATATCTTCCTCGTCCGACGTCCGATTAACTTGATTCTTGACTTTTCTGAAAGCTTTAGGATTATACTTTCCATTGACATAGGCCTCAAAGTCATAGCATATGTGTTGAAAATATGGTGACCGAAAGAGTGGACATATGTCGATTTTCACACACTTATTGCCATCATACTCATAATTCTTTCATCTCAACTCGGAATGGACCTTATGATATGTCATCAGAAAGCTCTTATAATGAGGAAGTAAGAAATGGGTTTGAAGTATGCAGTTCGTAGCACTGATCCTCATCTATCCTTGAATTCGTTCCGGTTTTGCCTCTTTTTGCGCACTTTCTCTCAATTTGTATATTATTGGCAAAGAAACTTAAAAGAGAACAAAAGTAACATAAAAATACTATAATTATTCATGGAACCGAGGAAAATGTCAAGGTAAAGAGATGCATTTAGGCTCAAAATCAAGCCTAAACACAAAGGCATTACAGTCTTTACAAATAACTGATTCAAGAATCGACAACTAACCTCTAAGATCACCGCAGGTCCTTTCAGCGTGCTTTGTCCTCACTCGCAAACTACCTAGGAAAACTTCCCAGGAGGTCATCCATCCTAAGACTACCCTTAGCCAAACACGCTTAATTGAAGAGTTCCCAATGAATGAGCTTCCTAAAAGGAAGGTGTACCTTGGTGATATAAGTAGTCATTTCAAACTTTAATACCCAGGGAATTATAATCAACCCCCACTTTTGCACACAACGTCCTTATTGTGTCTTAATCTAATCAAGAATCTTTGCCTTGCTAGATGACTGCCCATGGATCTGTTATCCACTAGTGCAACTGAAGGTTGCGGGTCGACTCTGGTGCCATTCTGTACGCCCCAACATATCCCTGGTCGCGGAAATTACCGATAATTGCTTCAAGAATCGACAAATGGATCCAAAAATCACCACAAATCTTTCCAACGTGCTTCGTCCTTGCTGACATACTGCTTGGGAAAACTTCCCAGGAGGTCATCCATCCTGAGACTACTTCCAGCCAAGCACGCTTAACTAGAAAATTCCCTCCTGGGCTGGGGCATTACAAATAACTACTTCAAGGATCGACGGCTAACCTCACAGATCACCACGAATCCTTTCAACGTATTTTGTTCTCACTCACACACTACCTGAAAAAACTTCCCAGAAGGTCACCTATAACGCCCTGAAAATTCAAAACTCCAAATAAATAAATTCCTAAGGTTTTTGTAGTGGAAAAATAACAATCGGGCATTATTGCCGTATCGCTAGAGAAATACAAGTCATGCAGTACAAATTGTCTCAACTACCAAGTCAAACAACTAGAAATAAAACTAATCAAACCGGATTACAACAAGTTAATCCTTATTCTTAAAAAGCAACTAATAAACATTAGAGCGGCCTCACACTATGCCCCGACATGTTCAACATACTCAATACCTGAAATCAAAACATCTTAAGAAAATGAGAAGGAACTCAATAATGTTTACTCCTACCATAAAAACTTCATTTGAAATTCAATTTCAAACATTTTAGGGAAAGGGAGAAAGTCAAACCATTTTTAAATGAGTAGTTTCCAATCCAAGTAAATTCAAGAATTTAAAACATTCAAACTTTCATTTAAATTACTTCATTTATTAGCGGGTGACTTATCAGAGGTCTGACCTTTCAAGGTCAAATTTACAATAATGGGCCATTGCTCCCCATCATTAAATGTGACTGATACTTCACTCAAAGTCTCTCCACATCGCCTTCGACGATCGAATGTGCACATCTTATCCCGGGGAAACAACCAAAAACAAGTACAACCATCAGGCATGCGCAACCTGATCTTGGGCCAATATTCCTGTATGAACAAATCCTGGTCTCGGGGATAACACCCGTCCCAGTGTAAAACTTTCTTTCCACTTGTATAATTGCTAACTTTTAAACAAAATCAAGTTAACATTTTCAAATTTAGTTTTCCACCCAAGTTTCAAAGGAACACTTGAAATCAAATGGTTAAACATGATCTCTTCTCCTTACCTGATAATATAAAATCACAAGTCCAACATAAAATTGACCAATGAGAATATGTTAACTTCACATAAGGTCCCCAACGAGGTGCACGTATGATAAGGACATTCAAAATCACAAAACAGTTAAAAGACACGCAAAGGGAGTTAGGACATAAATATTACCTGAATCGCGTATACATTTCCTAAACTTGACTTCGACTACTACTGCTCTACACTCAAATGGATCATGACCTTATCAAAGTATTTTTATAATAAATGAACTATTTATACAAGTAACATAGAATGTTTTATCACTTGTCTAGATGATTAGATGTAATAAAAAGTTTTCACATAAATTTATTTACATTATAGTTTTTTCAAATATATTATTTTTGAAATTTAACATTAAAGTGATGTATTGCAAACTATAATAAGGCAAAGGTGACAAAAAATAAATAATAAAGATAATATTATTATAATTATTTAAGAATAAATTAAGAAATAAAACAAAACATAAAAAAATCAACAATAATATATAAAATCCTAATCGTACAAAAATTAATTTACAATTACATGATTTATAAACAAAATTTTTATTTTATAGCGAATATCCGTTTGAAACTTGCATATTTTTATATACTCCCTCTATTCCATATTAATTGTCATAATCTTAATTTTCATGGTCTTCAATGTCACCTTTTGATTGATAATTTCTTACGTAATATGTTATATTAACAATTGCAATATTATACTTTTATGATAGTATTTTCGTTACAAATCTAATGGTGGTAATTCTATATAGCAACTCATTGTATATAGGATTTTTGGACGCTAACATACTGAAGTTTTGAGGTATTGGACAATAATGCACTGAACTTTGACCTTGGAATAATGCACTGAACTTTGAGGGGTGTTGGACCATATACACCCGAGACAATTTTGATAGTGGCGAACTTGGTGATAATCTTACGTGGCAGACCGAGAAGATGAATATGCTAAATAATATTTAAGTTTGTGACAAGCTACATAGGATTGTCACCAAGTTAGCCACTGTCAAAATCATACTGAGTGCGTTATTGTTCAACACCCCCAAAGTACAGTGTATTATAGTCCAAAGTCAAAGTTCAGTGCATTATTATCCAATACCCTAAAAGTTCAGTATATTAGCATCCAAAAACCCTTGTATATATTGAGAAATATATGGTCAAAATTTTTATAATTTGGCCGCACGATTTTCAAATACGACAATTGATATGGAACAAGGAAGTATTAATTTGATTAAATGAAAGGTGGTGACATTTCACTATTTTAATGATGGTAGTGATATTTTTGACTTTTTGAAAAAGTTGAGCGACATTTTTTACTTTATTACAAAGTTGAGTGGTACCTCTATCCGAACAATCTATATTAATCGATTCACAACACTCTATAACAGATTTCATTGATATTTTTGACTAATTTGAAAAGTGGGCGACATCAATGGTCAATTTTAAAAATCAGTGGATATTTTCACCAAAATGAAAACTTGAGTAGCATTTTTATTCAAATACTCGAGGAGATGAACCACTTTTAGGATTTTTTTTGGAATTTTATCATAGATAAATTTACCATCATAGATTGTAAAAGATTTTCTCTTAGCCTCATTTAAAAATTTTTCCCCTAATTTCATTGTAAAATTATGGATCTCACGTAATAGTTTCTCAATCATTTTAGACAATCAAAAAAAAAAAATGATAACCAGATAACATTGAGCAACTTTCCTAGGTAAATGTTACTATATGAGTTCTTAGTTGGGATGGCACTAGGCCAGGTCTGGGACGGGTCTAGCTAGACCTGGACCCGGACTCGCCCCGACACTCAATGGGTCCTAAAATTCAGACTCTGACCCAGACTCAGCGGATTCTTAATGGGTCCAACCCTATTATCCATTTTTTACTAGATTTATCATTCTGTTGGGTTAATTTTGTACTTGTACACATATATATTGGACAAAAATAATACTAACTTTGGGGGTATTGGCCGATAATAATACATACAATTTTGTTGGACACTAGCAGTACCAACTATGGACCTATTTTCCAGCAATAGTACACGAGAAATTTGGTAGGTTTTTACTACGCAGAAAGATTATATATCGCCTAATTATGCATTAAGAGTAAGTTGAAAAAACGTTAATGGTCACTTTTTTTGCCAATTAAGCAACATTAACAAACTTTGCTATACAATAATGTAAAAACAACAATTTGATTGTTTTCTAGATAAATTGATCAATACTTCTTAGATGGCAAAAAAATTGGCGGTCGACATTTTTTCCACTTGCTCGACTTCAAGCTCGAACAATTAGCGACAACTCAACTTTTAATCGAGTTAAACACCTATCAACTTGGCAGCGTCTTCTACCGTAAATAGGTCCATAGTTGATACCACTGGTTTCCAACAAAATTGTTGGTATTATTATCGGCCAATGCCCCCAAAGTTCGTATTATTGTTGTCCAATAACCCATTATAAAATAATAACTATTATCATTAAATACACTTATATGTAACATAATAAAAACATTTCAAAAGAAAAAAATAGTCTACTAAGGTTTTAGAAAATAGAAGCCAACACTTCAATAGGCCTAATATTCTCAGGAGTTCCAGTAGACGTCAGACAGTAATGTAGTAATTGAGTTTTTATTTATTCAAAGGAAAAAATTATATTTGTTTATATTTTAATGGGTCCATGAGTCGGGGCCATGGGTCTATATTGAACTCGGACCGGGACCCGCTATTTTTTCTAGACCCAAACCTGCCCCAGATCCATCAAATCTAAAATTTTTGGACCCAGACCCGTCTTGATGAGCCGGGTCCATGACCCACTGACATCCCCAGTTGTTAAGTTGCTTTTGACACTTGCCGAGCGCCGAAAAAATTGTAATCCGAGCAGCAGCAGCTAAGACTTGTTAAAAGGAAAAAAGAAAAGAAAACATGGGAAAATTTTGTATGGTAGTCGCTAGTCGGTCTTCCCCAATTCCCACCACATATATAATTAATTAATAAATTGAAAATGATAAGTAAATAAAAGTAGTACAAGAGGAGGTGTCCGACAAGATGAGTAAAATTAGGGTTATCAACTGGCATATGCAATTGGGTTTTAATGGTTTCTTAGCCACCCCCCCCCCCCCCCCAACTCCCCAACATTTACAAAACCCCTACGTATTCCAATGCCCCACTTGCGTAGCGTAGTCGGCAGGCACCCAAAACTAACCACATACAAATTTATTATTATGATTTTTCTATTAGAAAATGATAAACATCTTGACACAAGATGACTCTTGACCATCTTGCATTTCTTCAAAATCACTAATAGAGTGAAATGTAAGTGTATTTAAAATATTCTAAAGGTATGTTTCATCATTTTCAAGGTTACTACAACTTATAAACAAGTTAAAAATAATTATTTATTTATGTTTATTTCGTAAATATAAAACTATGTATAAAATGTGGACTTTCTACTATGATTGATAAAATTAGGCTATTATTATATTTTTTCACCTACCTAATAAGTTTTATAATATTATAATTGATAAATATATATAATTATTAAAGAAAATATTAATAAAAGTTACAAAAATGTAAAATATGAATAACTCAAGATGGTTAAGAACCATCTTGAGTCAAGATGGTTATCATGGTCCTTTTCTATTATTATTCCTTTTAACACAAAGCTCGTTCAAAGCATGTAATTCATGCTATGATAAAAGAAATTTTGAAATTGAATAATCCAAACTTTAAGACAGTTTGGATACGAAAGAACTGAATTTAACATTTCATACTCGATAAACTATACTTAACATTTATTCCATTAAATTGAATGAACTTTAATCGATTTTAACTCGTCGAAAAAATGTTCTGACAATGATAACTCACTACAAAAAAAAAGGTTAAAATTACTGAAACTTATTACTCCTTCAATATCTATTCTTTTTACTTTTTATTACAGAAACTTAAAGAAGTACTCAAAATTTAAATTTATAAACATCCCCTCCTAAATAGTAAAATAACGAAAAGAAAAGAAAAACATAACTCACAACAGCTAAAAGAGCCAACAGTGTGACAACCTTAGGTAGGGTTTGGAAACTCTAAAGGTAGGAATTGGGGTACTTCAATCTGCATAATTTTAATTGAAGATTCAAACCCACTTGACAAAGTCTCTTCTTGGAATAGGAAAACATCCTTTTTTTTTTTTTTTTTTTTTGCAAAACCTTGCCCACGCAACATTCAATATGGACCCATTATACAACCATCCATATGAAGGCTTTTATAGCATTAAAACCCACTTGTTTATTCCTGAAACGAACAAACCCACTTCTCTTATCATTCCTTCCCGAATTGTTTACAAGTGAGTCAGATTGGATTGTTTTCATTTTGCACCCTGAAGTATAGGGTAATTAATTTTTGATCCCTTAGTTTTCAATGTTAATTTTTTGGACCTTTAGGTTTAATAAAAATGACCTTAAACTTTGTACAGTGAAAAAGGCCCCTCTCATGTTCTTTTTGTTTTCTTCTCATATTTGAATTTCTTTTCGATTGACGCCAAACTTAAGAACCAAGGGTCTAAGTAGTTTTGACATTAATAAGAGAGGTGTATTATAGCTACAATATTAGTTTGAACCTGAGTCTTGAAGTTTGGCATCAATCGAGAGAGCAATTCAAATATGGGAAGAAAAAGAAAAACGGCTCACAGACCTTTTTTCAGCCAACAAATTTTACGGTCTATTTTTATTCAGCTCATAAACTTTAGGTGCAAAAAATAACAATCAAAACCAAAGGTCCAGAAAATAAATTATCTTATATTTTGGGGTCCAAAATATAAAATACCCTCTAACAATAGTTAATATAATAAGAAAAAATAATTATAAAATTACTTAAATCGATAAAAACTAGTTATGAAGAATAGATTTGGAGAATATAGATACAAAATTGGTTAAAATAAAAAATGTAAAATAATTAATAATTATAAACAAGAAAAATTAATATATAACCCTAAAATCTAAGCATTTCATTTGCAGTGCAGAATAGTATGGAGAAAATTACTCTCTCTGCCCCTCTCCCCCCCTTATAAATACACTACCCTTCCCTACCACATGATTCCCACATACATCAATCTCAGCTCTTACTTTTTCAGATCTTCCCACTTCCATTTTCTTCCATGGTGAGTAGAAACTAGAAAGTATGGAAGAATCTGTTAAGCTCAGGAGGGATAGCGCCATGAATGGAATTCTGTTGGAATTCAACTCAATTTCATAGTTAAAAAACTTAAATGTGTGGCGCTATCCATCCTGAGTTTCATGGCTTCTTCTTGCTCTTGATCGATTCAACCTTCTTAGCTACCTTAGCCTCTTCTCATCCAATCCAACTCATCAGGCTATCATTTTCGGTATGTTTACACACACGGATCATCACCCTAACCTTGCTAATTTTCTTCCACTTTTTTTCTTTGGAATTTCTCACTTTTTGGTCCATTTTTAGTCGTTATAACTTATTGGATTACGTACAGTACGTACAAATAGCTAGACAACTTTTGGTTCCTTTATTGTTGACAAAAACAGACAATACACTGCAAGGTAAAAAATACACTTCACTAATCACCTCAAAAAAAGAAAAAAAAAAAAGAGTACACTCCACTAATCAACTGTGGTCATTGGTGAATTTAGAATCAGCTGTGGGTTTCATGTGTATGATAATCTGTAAAAGCTGCTGTTAATTAACCCATAGACTTCAAGAAAGATAATATGAACTACTGGTACTGAGCTAACTAGGGTTTGATATTTTGGGCTTTTGTTCGGATCTTCTCTATTCAAGCTTCAACGGCATAGCTTGCAATCCTAGGGATACGTCGTCGTCTTCCTCCTGAATAACAAACACTAGAACTAATTAAGCATACATATATATATATGGATGTATTTATCATGTATGTATGCATATATTAAGCCTCTTTTTCAGCTTTGTTTTTCTGTCAGGAACTGCATATGTATATATCTGGTAAAAACTGCTTGAGTTTCACAAAATATCTGGACCCTTCAGGAGCACAAGATGATTAATTATGTGCTGTATTGACTTTCATGGCCTATGATATTGGATCCAACTTGTCATAATTCATTTTATTATTTTTCATTTTAGTTTGGGGAGGGTTTATAGTTTAGGAAAATTGAATTCTAATTATTTCAATTTTTGGTAATTGGACAATAGTAAGTTATATTTTATTTTTGTAGCCAGCGATCTCAATAAATATAAAATTTCCTTTTTTGGCACTACATATAGCTCTATAACTTTGGCCTTTCAAATTTCACCCTTTTCTAATTTTTTTTTATTCATGTCCCCAAAAAGTTATAAAGTGTGGTTATTAAAATTTTTTTAAGATTTTGTTTCTAGAATCCAAATAATTACTATGATTATTTTAAGAAATAAAAATGGAAAAATCATAAAAAATTAGAAAGTTAATCAAAAAATATGGGACAAAGTTTGTATATTCACTAAAAATTGTGTGGAAGTGATGCATTAAGTTTGGGAGCGCATAATATTTAGGGTATACACTCAGTGGTGCTCCAAATAAATACAATTGTATTTTTGAGACTGATGACGTACAAAAATAAAGTAGGAATTTTTACCCTCCAATTCCTATATTTTGGATTATTAGAATTCAATTTTGCTATAATTTAAACATATATACTACAACAAAATTTCTGTGGGAGTCTCACTTAAACAAGATTGAGGATCTAAATTTAAAAATTCAATTTCCATACATGAATTTGCCATTTAGAATTTTAATATCCGTATATTAAAATTTAAATTGGACGTTATTACTAGATAAGCTGGAAGCATATATTTAAAGGTTAGCACTGAAAAATCAGTTTATATTTTCTCAACATACATTATTAATATAACTTTTAAAAATACATGACTTGTATACATGGTTGAGTAGGAGGACGTGGTTATCTTCCGCCCACTTTGTCCCTAATTAGCTCTTAAAAGTTTTAGTACACAAACTTATGTTAGACATATGTTTCGGATACGTTGGATGTTGTTCACTAGCACTATTGTGAAATGTACATGTATAATTGTGGTAGGTCATGTATATTCACGTGTTTAGTTGAGATAGATTTCAAGTCTCCATGGATATCAAACCTTACTTAAAATTGGCTCTTGTCAATTTCATCAACTATACCCTCTTTTGCAAGATATTAATTATGTACCATTGATGAATATATATTTCACCTTTAGAATGCATCATTGCCGATAGCTTTTCAAACTTGATCAGAAGAAACATATTTTGATTAAACAAATTCATTTTGAAAAATCAAAGTTAATTGAGGCTTTAATATTTGACACTACTTTAGGGTGCAAGTTGTGTGAGTGTTGTAAGGGGACAAAGGAACACATGGCTTATCTATGGCTGACATCTAAAATCTCCCTTATATACCTTATTGCTAGAATAATACTTCAATAGATATGAGCATATAATTTAAGATTTGTTCATGATTTTGTTTCCTGTGAACATATATGGTGGGAACTGGGAACTATACCAAAATAGTTGCTTCCATTAACTTTAATTATGTTGTTCCTTGGCCAAAACAAACATGGAGGCCTCAATAATATTGATGGTTTAATTCTCTCTCTCTCTCTCTCTCTCTCTCTCTCTCTCTCTCTGGAGTCTTTGCTAGTTTTGTATCCTAGCTCTCCCGTTCACTTAGGTACTACACAACTTCAAAGGATTCTTTTGCATTTTGAATCCAAGGTTTACCTCATTAATTTTTTGGAGCCTTGATTTATATTTTTAAATTTTTAGACTCTAAAGTTCATGGGTTAAATAAAAAAAGGACATTAAAGTTTGTGGCTGAAAAAAGTTCGTGTACCATTTTTTTTTTCTTCCCATATTTGAATTTTTTTCTCAATTGGAACTAAACTTTAGGACTAAGGTTAAAATTGATATTAAAATTATAATACACCTCTCTTATTCATGTCAGAGCTACTTAGACCCCAAAGTACACTTGGGAGTAGCCCAAATGTACTTTAGGTCCAAGGGTCAAATACGGATCAATTAAAAATGGATTAATAAGTAAGATGACCTTTATAAAGTGTATTATAGCTTCAACACTAGTTTTAACCTTAATTACTTCTTTCCATATTATCTATCACTTATTAAATATTTTATGGTATCTAACAAGTTAATTTTACCAAACATGGCCTAATTATTAAAACATATTAAATAGCAATTGGCACCAAACTTGAGGACTATGGTTAAAACTAATGTGAAACTATAATATGCTTTGTAATGGTCATCTTACCTATCAGTCCCTTTGTAATTGATTCGTATTTGACCCTTGGACCTATAGTACATTTTGGGTTACACCCAAGTTACTTAGGGATCTAAATAGTTCCGATATGAATAAGAAAAGTGTATTATTGCTTCAATATCAGTTTTAACCTTAGTCATAAAGTTTGGTGTCAATCAGGAGAAAAATTCAAACGTGGGAAGAAAAAGAAAAATGATACACAGACTTTTTTTTTCAACCCGCAAACTTTAAGATCCTTTTTTATTAAATCCATAAACTTTAGGGACCAAAAAAATAACAATGAAAACACGGGTGTAGAAAATTAATTATCCTAAACTTTGGGCTTCAAAATGCAAACAAAATTGTTTGAATATAGTTACGTTAATTAGTCAAAATCACGAGAATTTCACCCCCTAACCTGTAAAATTAAAATGTATAGGACGTTTTAGCACAATAATAAAAACTCCGCCATGAATGGATGGAGGTAGGCATGCATGGGCATTCAGATATGATGTTGGCAGAAACAGAAGCTGTGGCTGCGCAGCAATAACGCTGACGCTGAGAGCCTATTAAAGTGGGTAATACCCAGCAATGGCAATAGCAGTAGCAGTAGGTATAGCATCAGTGTCAGGGTTCAGGGATTCCAGGGAATACATTTACTGCATTACCATATATTTGTGTGTCTTCACTTTAATACTATACCACTGGACAGTGGTCCTACTTCCACTCTACTCCTGCTCCTATACTCCCTATTCCCACCACCATCGCAGCCTTGCCACCTGAGTAATGCCATGGTCAAACCTTCATCACAATCTTCTGATCAGTCTTCCTCCCACCCACCCACTACTTTCTTTTTTCTTTTTTCTTCAATCTTATTGACCTCTTTCGTCAATTTCATTTTTCTTTTTTCTTCAATCTTATGAAAAGTAGAACAGAGATGTATGTACAAATAGTTTAATATTAATTATATTTCACTAACTTTTCACACAATACAATACCCAACTAACTGATATTATTAATTTTTTAAATTTTGTTAAATGGACAAATAATTTGGGAAGGAGGTCGTAATTGTTGACTATTTGAAAACTGTTATTTTTTAGGTTAGTTGTTTCAATTAACTATTTGTAGGAAAAATGTTTGATAAAATTAGTTGCTCGTGAAAAGGTAACTTTGGTGAAATAGTAATTGTTGACTATTTGATATCTATTATTTTTTTAGATTAGTTGTTTCAATTAATTATTTGTAGGAAAAAATGTTTGACAAAATTATGCTCATAACATCGCCATTTTTTATGCTCATAACAAAATTAACTAGTTGTTCGTGATAAGGTGAATTTGGTGAAATTTCAATTATGCTCATAACATCGCCATTTTTTATTGTATAATTGCATGTATATCAAAATGAATTTTAAATTTATGATTATGAAATAAAATTTTCTTTACTATACTTTTGTGATATTTAACATTCCGTACTATATTATTTTAATGCCAACTATATTTTTCTTGGGTAATTTTGGAATTTATAATACACAAATTCCACTGTATGACTAAAATTAATAAAGTGATTTATTAACCCTATGAAAGTTTTTAATTAAAAATAACAAAATCGTATAACAATACATGCAACTCTTGTTCAAACAATTAATGAAAAATAAATAACAATTGCAACAACCATTATATGGTATTTAGTGAAACTTTATTAAAAGTATCAAGATATTGAAGTAAGTATCATGCATGTTGAAAAGTTAAAGCTCTCTCAAAAAGTAACAAAAATTACTGTGAAAAATTGTTTACCAAACAGTTCAATAACTTTTGAACTTTAAAAACAAAAATTAATGACCCTAAAAAAAACCATATCATATATATCTAGGTCAAACATAGATGGAAATATAAGTTTCCAATTAGAGGGTTTTAAGTAAATTTAATAAACTAATCATATACTAATTATGTCCAAGTAATATATTAAAAGTTGAGTATCCTCAGTATATAAGTGATGCGTTAGGTGTCATATAGAATACCATTTGGGATAGAAGAAAACAATAGTTAATGAGAAACTCATGTTGGCGATATAAGATGCCATCCATGTAGGAAATAATATGGAAACAATAGCTGTTAATGGGAAAAAAACACACTGTGCTGTGGACATAACCATTGCCTTGAAAACGAATTTGGCGTGACTATAGTGCAAATTGACAACGCCGATCATTCCCCTAAGGTTAATACAGTTATCCCCAGATTTGTGCACTTGAGGCTAGGAGGTTGGATTATGTATAGCAGCAATTGTCCAGGAAAAATTGTGAGAGAAGAGAATGAGGAAGAAGGACGTGCACTATGTCAAAAAAGAATGCAACGCAGGGTATTTATGATATAGATATTAGCCGATTTTATGAGTAATCACAACTGAAAAAGAGGAGGAAATCGGGGGAAATGGGGCAGAAAAACCAGGAACGTTCAATGACGAAGTCAAATGAATATTAAACAACAAAACTTACCCCATAAAACCATGGGTAAACCTAATAAAAAGAATGTAGGAGGGACCCACGACCCCGTGGCACACGCCGCCAACCCAGCTCAGACAAGCAAGCAGCTGCGGCGGCACGCGCGTGCCCTTGGTGGTCCAAACCAAAACTTACCCCATAAAACCATGGGTAAACCTAATACATAAGGCCCAAGGAAATGGGAGCTTTTAAACCTAATAACAACCCCCCTAATCCTACTATGTGGGACAAAAGGGAGAGAAACAAAGATGGAAAATAAGCTATGTATGGCGTTACATTCAAAAATCCCCTACTAATGGCATACGGGACATGAAAAGAAGGAAAAAGGGCAAAGGGAGAGTAAGATACTTAAGCATCAATGTCTTTCGATTGAATTGATACATAGTGAGGTGAGACAACATCCATCCCTAACAAGTGAACGAGTCTTGAATATCCTAAATATAGGATGGGACCCCCACAACAAATATCAACCTTCAAGATATTGCATAATCCGCGACACACAATAGATATCCCCTTTATGGCCATGCGCACACCTCGGGTCTAGTAAGTGCACTAGAAAAATGTCTGAAAATTTTCATTAAAGACGGCGAAACCTTCACACTTACAAAGGTAATTCCATCAAGTCTATCTTAATCTAGGCCTCCAAAAGTATGGCTATGGAACTATTAAGAGCGTAGAAATGTTCAACCACACATAGGCACAATACGGTGAATCTACCAAGCGCGTCTCAATAGCACCCCCACAATGGGTATAAATTCATTAAGAGCTAAGCTCAACCTCATCAGCACTACCACGCACCATAGGGATAGGGAATTTAGTGCGTCTTGAAGTTTGGCATGGTTTCGTTTGATCCCAAACAGGTATCCACCACACCACTCTAAGTTATGGGCCTTAGCCCTATCCTCCTCGATGCTTCCAAGATAACTCGCCTCGTCAACCCTTTGGTAAGAGGATCCGCCAGACTCTTCTCGGATCTCACATATTGGAGGGAGATGACAACATGCTTCAGTAGTTTGTCTTACAACACCATGCCTGATGTGGATGTGCCTCTTCTTTCCATTATAGACACTGTTATGAGACACTTCAATGGCTGCTTGCGAGTCACAATGCAAGGAAATGGGTGTTTCTTGCTATCCCCATAATGGCATATCTGCTAACAAGCATTTTAGCCATTCCGGATCTTGACCTACCAACTCAAAAGCAATAAATGCAGATTCCATGGTGGAGCGGGCTATGCAAGTCTATTTAGCAGACTTTCACGAGATAGCCCCTCCAACCAAGGTAAAAACATAACCACTAGTAGCACTCACTTCATCATTATCAACAACCCAATTTGCATCACAAAAACCTTCTAACACAATTGGAAATTTGTTAAAATGCAAACACCAATCAATGGTACCTTTTAGGTACTTAAGTAAACGAAGAAGTAAGTGCATCCAAATGAACTTGGCTAGGGTTATGTGTGTACCAACTCAGTCTACTCACAACATAGGCAATGTCAGGACTAGTAAAATTAATAAGAAACATCACACTTCCTATAATCTTAGCATAATCAGATTGGACACACTAGGTCCTTTGTTCTTTTGAGGTGTATACTCAGGTCATATGGGGTTCTCACTAGTACCACATCGAAACTATTGAATTTTCTCAATATTTTCTTGATATAATGAGACTAACACAATGAAAAGCCAGAACTGGTCATTCTAATTTTGATCCCTAGGATTGTTTAGGCTCGGTTTTGATCCTACATGTATCCATGAATAACTATAGTTTTTTTTATGTTACTTCTTCTCTTCCCTTTTAGGTTTCCTTGGCAATGATATGCATGTGGGGGAAAAGTGCGCAAAAAGAGGCAAAAAATGAGATGATTTGAAGAAGGTCGGAATCCTAATGAAAATCTCGAGAAAACCCGGCCCGAGAAGGTGGGAGGCCAAGCCTTGGCTATAACAAGACTCAAGAGAACCCAATAGAAGCCTCACGGTCGTGAGCCACGTTCGGTCTCATTTCGAGCCGAATTGATACCGTTAGTAAAGGGTTTTTGCTTGTTTTAGTCCCCTATTTATGAATAAGTTATGATGATTTTGTGTTTTGTAGGTTTAAATCAAAGAAAAGCGGAAAAAGAGAATCAAAAGTGCTGAAAAATCCAACACCCGCGACAAAAATTGGTCCAATACGAACCATGTTAGCCAACACGGAACATGTTGGCCGGCTGAGCTTTAATGGACGAAAACGAAACAAACAGCACGGACCACGGGCAGCCCGTGGCAGCCACCACGGACCGTGTTGGCTGGCTTATCCTTATTTTTTTCGCGGCAGCTGTTAGGGTTTTTGGAGAGAGTGTTATTTTTATTTCCCTTCCTAAACTTTGTTATATATGCATTATTCATGAAACATTAGAGATTATCATAATTCATTAGACATTAGCTTTAGTTTTTAGTTTAGAATAGAGTTTTTCTTAAGTTTTCTTTCAATTTCTCGATTATAAGCACATTTTCTTTCAAGTTAATTCAAGTTCTTGTTCTTTCTGTTTTTACTTTCTGTTTCACTATTCTTAATTTCATTAGTGTTAGTTCCCACAAAGTCCACCTTTTTAGTGAAGAGGAGGATTAAGGTTCCTCGAATTCTCCCTTCAGGTGAGGATTCGAGCAGTCTTAGTAATCCAAATCACACCTTTCTTGTTTGTTCGGGAGAAAGATTGGTGATTCAAGATTCAAGGAGAAGAAGATCGGTAGAAAGAAATCTACAGCCAATAATGTTTTCTGATTTTAATTCAGTAATTAGTTTAGTTTTTTACTTTCATAATTCTTAATTGCTTTCTTGAATATGCTCTTGATTACTTGTTTAATTTCTTGTTCTTGTTCTAGTAGTTAGGTTTTGTTTTCAATTTCATGTTTTCTTTAGCTTCCATTGTTTTCAATTCATAATTTGTTTAGTTTAAACTGCTTCCCGCAATTTGAAACCCTAAAAAGCCAATTTCCTATTAACCTGACACACCATCCATGCGGATACGACTACCCCTACTTAGAAAATCCCAATTTACACAATCGAACAATGGCGTCGTTGTCGAGGATTGCGTTATATGGTAGATTTGGTTATTGGTTTTGTAAATAGTTTATTGCTTTCTTAGTTGTAATTTAAATTTTTTTTTAAATGTGAACATAAAAATTGAAAAAATAAAAAAAATAAAAAAAATAAAAAAAGAGAGTTATTACAGATGTTAGGGTTCCACAATTTGAGCAAGAAATATTTTGGAGATATTTTGCTAGATTACATGATTATGTTGCTCAATGTGAATCATATGGTATCTCATATGATACATTAGATATCATGGGTATTGTGTATGAGGGAGTAAATTATGAAACTCGTAATCTCTTAGAATATTATGAGTTTTCTAATTTAGGAGAAGATGAGGCTCTGAAATTTCTTGAATGGTTGTCTAGGGATACTTATGAATGTGAACAACAAAATTCTCCCTTTGACTCCCATATTTCAAATTTTGCATCACCCTCTGAGACTTTAGCTATACCATATCATGAGTACTCCCAAAATCTGAATGCTCAATCTAGTGGTGGGGAGTATATGGAAAATTTTGTGAATCTTGTCAATGCCCCAATAGCGAGGTTCCTCCTCAGTGTTTTGTATGTCAAGCTAGGGGTCATTTATTTGATGCTTGTCCTGAATACCCTGCTTTTAAAGCTTTTATGGATGGATTTGAATCTGTTAAATCTAAATTGAATAATACTCGTGTGTGTGAAATGGAGGCTGAGGATGATGGCCCAATGTTTATATTTACCAAACCCCCTTCCCCTTCACCTGTTGAAAGTAGAGAAGAATCATGTGATACCGAGTTTGATCAGGTTAGTTAGCCCACAAGTGAGAATACACTTGAGGATGAGACATCATTAATGGAGAAAGATTCCGCAAATAATAAATCAGTGTGTGATGATGTTGTGCTGCATGAGAATATGCTTAATGAATCATTAGTCACACCCTTGTCCATGCCATTGTGTGAGGAGAGGAGTAAAGTTTCTGATTCTAATTCTGATACATCTTTTGAAGATGAGGAGTCTAGTGCTTGTTCATTGCCACATCCTATTGATCTACACGTTCAATCTCCATGTGTTGATCAATATGAGGATTCATCTATAGTTACTCCTTCCCTCTCTCTTCTAACTCAGGATTTTAATTTCCATTATACATCTGTGTGTGAGTATGAGTCTTTCACGATAGGTTATGACCCTGGACATTCTATTTTCACTTCTGATGATGCTTTGAATGATGCACATTTGTCTTCTTATATTGATAGTTCATCTGATGAGTCTAAAATTGATGAAGATGATGATGTACCTTCTAGTAATGTCGAGAGTGTTGTGATGTGGTATAACCCTACCTTTTCCTTATCATCCACTGATGAATATGATGAATTGGATGAAAGTTGTGAAGTGGAATCAATATTTGATGAAAATTGCATGGAGGTTGAGTGTGAGGATTCTATTGTGTGTTATAATGAAATTGAATTTGTTTCCCCATCTTCCCTTCATGTGATTTGTTTTCCTACACTCATTTCCCATGAACCTGAGTTCATAAAGTCCCTAGGTCTTTTAGGAGGTTATAATTTCCTCACTAATCCCTATAGCACCTACCTAGAGGACTTGCCTAAGAAAATCAATCTTGTGCATTCATTTCATTATTTACTGATTATTCCAAGGCATTCGATAAACTGTTGAGAGCACTAACGTTTGCTGATGTACTATTGAGATCGTGCTCTTATGTTCACCACTTGGAGATGCATGCTAGGATGCATGACTTGTTACAACGGGCATTGAATGGTTCTGAGATGGTGCCCAACATCTTAAGGTGAGATGGAGCGATTGATGCTCCAAAGGTGGTTATTTTTATTTCATCATTTGGGTATACTTAGTACTCAACCAGGTAATATCGTTCCCCTATCTTTTTAGTACGGTTAGTGAATTTGAATTCTTTATTTTTCTTTATTTTTCTTGGTGTGTTTCTTGATTTCTTTGGTGTGCTTGATTACTTCTGTTTCCAATGAGGAAATTGTTGGCCTTTTTGTGTGGGAGTGAGGGTAGCATGCATGTCGGCTTGTGTTTTTCTTTTGTGTGATCTTTGTTTTTCTGTTGTGTGGTGTCACCTTAGTCACAATGAGGACATTGTAGAGTTTTTGTTTGGGAGTGGGGTGGCACAAGCTAGTTCCTTACCAGTTTTTGGAAGAGAAACAACTTTAGTATCATGGAAATTAGGCGAAAATTTTAAAACTTTTATCGGCTAGAGGTAGTTTATATGTATGGTTGTGTCGTTGATTGCTAGAATAGTGCAATTCCTTAGGAATAGTTAGTGAATGCTTGATAGGCTTTAAGCTTGATTGTTGCTTTTCCTAAACATAATAACCTCACCCATATTCGCAACCATGTGGTCTCCTTAGAAATTCACTTCTAGGTTGGTTAATGTGATGGTCTTGGTTTAGGAGGAAAGTTTTAGCTTCTTGAAAATCCATGCTCTAAGTAATAAAAGCTAAAAAACAATGGAGAAATAAAAAGTTAATACACCTACACGGGTTGGTATGAGTGGTACGGTGCTCTTACCCCTTAAGCACTTCATTTGTGTATGGAGTAATCTGTGTTGGGAGGGTAAACCCCATTTAAGGGCCGTTTATTTCCCGAAAACACTAACGCAAAAATAGTGATCTAAGAAATTCTGAAAATGTTGGTTCACCCACATAGATCGGTATGAGTGGTGCGGCACTAATATCCCTTAAGCACCTTGTATGTGTATGGAAAGGATCTATGTAGGAAGAGTAGACCCCTTTCAGGGCCGTTCAATTCTCGAAAAACCCAACACCAAAAAGATTAACGGTAATAAATGTGGAACCTTTATCTATGTAACCTGCAGCCCTCACCAAGCCAAGGGCGACACAAAATAGAGAGGGGAACCACCAATAATTCATTAAATAACAAGCATGGGTGTTTGAGTAAGTTATTTCTAATCGACTGAGCCTTGACTTAAACAAAAACTAGCCAGAAACACTGCACTTGAGCACGAGGAACCCATCAAGCTTATGCATGAGTGAGGTGAAAATTGTGAAGTCTAATAACAGTCTTGCTTGTTGCCTTGATAGTGCTTGTTAACTGTTCTGATATGAGTGAATGCGTTGTTAGAGTAGTTAGCTTCGCGACCGTGTGTGTGAACCTCCTCTGTACTGACCCTTTTCTCAAATTTCGCCTCTTTATCTCACAAAGTGTTTCTCCTCCTTTCTTTAGTTTTGAGTTTCCTTCCTTCTCTTTTCATTGTTCTTTTCTTTTGTTTCTTCTTTTCTTTTCTTCTCCATTGCTTCTGTGGGTATAGCGTCTATAAACCCTCACGAGACCTTCCTCATCCACTTGGGCTGCCAAGGGGTTTAAAGGGCTTGTTGCATACGCTAAATGCAACCGTGATTCCTACGAAAGTGAGTTAGCGTAGATTCGTTTCTCTTTGTTTTTGTTTTAGTTTGCTCGAGGCGAACAAATCCTTGTGTGGGAGTGTTGTTCGGTCTCATTTTGAACCAAATTGATACCGTTAATAAAGAGATTTTGCTTGTTTTAGTCCCCAATTTATGAACAAGTTATGATGATTTTGTGTTTTGTAGGTTAAATCAAAGAAAAGCGGAAAAAGGGAATCAAAAGTACTGAAAAATCCAACACCCGCGACAAAAATTGGTCCAACGCGGACCATGTTAGCCAACGCCGGTTGAGCTTTAAAGGACGAAAATAGAACAAACAACACAGACCACGGGTAGCCCGTGGCAGCCACCACGGACCGTAGTAGGCCAACACAGATCGTGTTGGTTGGCTTCTCCTTATTTTTTTTTGCGGCGGCCGTTAGAGTTTTTGGAGAGTTTATTATTTTTGTTTCCCTTCCTAAACTTTGTTATGTATACATTATTCATGAAACATTAGAGATTATTAGAATTCATTAGACATTAGCTTTAGTTTTTAGATTATAATAGAGGTTTTCTTAAGTTTTCTTCAAGTTTTCTTTCAATTTCTTGATTGTAAGCACATTTTCTTTCAAGTTAATTCAAGTTCTTATTCTTTCTCATTTTTACTTTCTGTTTCGCTATTCTTAATTTCATTAGTGTTAGTTCCCAAAAATCCCACCTTTTTATTGAAGAGGAGGATTAAGGTTCCTCAAATTCTCCCTTTAGGTGAGGATTCCTTCAGGTGAGGATTCGAGCAGTCTTAGTAATCCAAATCACACCTTTCTTGTTTGTTCGGAGAGAAAGACTGGTGATTCAAGATTCAAGGAGAAGAAGATCGGTAGAAAGAAATCTGCAGCCAGTAATGTTTTCTAATTTTGATTCAATAATTAGTTTAGTTTTTACTTTCATAATTTTTAATTGCTTTCTTGAATATGCTCTTGGTTTCTTGTTTAGTTTCTTGTTCTTGCTCTAGTAGTTAGGTTTTGTTTTCAATTTCATGTTTTCTTTAGTTTCCATTGTTTTCAATTCATAATTTGTTTAGTTTAATTATTTACTGCTTCCTGCAATTTGAAACACTAACAAGCCAATTCCCTATTAACATGACACACCATCCCTGCGGATACGACTACCTCTACTTAGAAAATCCCAATTTACGTAACCGAACAAGCCATCATGTCACAGTTGTAACCAATACCTCCCAAGTCTAGCTAATTAAGATGGTGTCACGACCATGACATAGGTCCTCACAGTCGTGACACATCAAATTAAAGAAGAAATCTAGGTTCAAGACAAGAGATGCCTCATGGCCATGACAAAAATCCTCACGGCTATGACAAGTAGAGATAAAGAGCAGCTCCAGAACAAAAGGTGTGTCACGGCCATGACACAGGCCCTCACGGTCGTAACATCAGTCCTCACGGCCATGACACATCAGAGAGGAAAACCTAGGTTTCAGACAAAATGTACCTCACGCCCGTGATGCCCTATTTCCGCCGACTTGAATTCGAGGCCAAAACGACTGAATTTTGACCCCTTTCCTCCATTTTATAAATAGGGAGTTTCGATTATTTTCCCGCAAGCATTCATTATTAGGTCATAGGTTTGGCTTTAGGTTTTTAGTTCTTAGTTTTAGGTAGGATTAGATAGGGTTTTTTCTCAATTCAAGATCATTAAGCATCAATTTAGGGTTTATCTTTGTATTTGAATTCATTCTTCGTTGTTTCTTTACTCTTGGAGGATCAATTAATACTAAATTCTAGTTGATAAACCCTGGTTTTACAACCTTAAACCTTATTTTTCTAGATTTGACACAAAATCGACTTGGTTTAGATCATCTTCGCTTGTTGTAGCTAAAATGTTTCACTTTGTCAATTTTAGGTGAATTGTGGGTGGTTCGCGGCGTTTTAATGATTGTTGAATGAAAGATGAGAACGCCATGGAGAAATCGGAATGAAAAGAGTGTGTGAAAGATCCCAGAGGAGGTGTATGGAAGCAATCACGCGAAGTAACACAACCTAAGGGATGTTTTTGAAGTTTTCCAAACCCGCACACCTAGGCGTACACCCGTGCGCCAATCCAGAATGAAGTAGAAATTCAAGAACTGGCGCACACCCAGGCGCACACGTGTGCGCATGCATGTGCACGACTCTAGAATTATAATTTCACCTTTAATTATTTCAAAAACAACAGTTATGTTATATTCTATCTTCTCTCAAACGTTTAGAGTATTTTTCTCTCTAGCCTCTCTAGAGGCTTTTAGGTTGGTTCTTAGATTTAATTTGTTTTTCTATGCAAAGGATTCATGGATTTCACTTTTAGTTCCATTATTTAAGACTGATTTTTTTCCTTTTCCTTTTCTTTTTCTTTTTCTTTTTCTTTTTCTTTTTCTTTCTCTTTCTCTTCATGTTTATTTATATTCTTTCTAGATTCGTTTTGTTTCTCATTAATTCATTTAGTATGTTAATTAGTTGTTAATTTTGGGTTGTTGGGTTGTGATTGAATTGTTTGATGGCTAATTGATCTTGTTTAGGCCTAATCTATCCAAATTCAGCATGTAGTTAGAGGTTTTCTCATGCCCACCACGTGTTTGATGAAATACTCAAGAGAGTGTTCATATGTATTTTTAGGCAATTGATTTATGCTGAGAGGTGGGGTCAATTTGCTAGCATGGGTAGAGAAATAGTTAGAGTTTTTTATATGAGAATAGTCAAATTCTAACAAGGTTTAGGGTTGATATTTGTCGTAGTTTAATTAGACTAACTCTACAAGAATTGACAGTTAAAATAGTTAAGCTAGCCTCTGATCCTCGAGAGATGGCTTTGGCGAGTCCCTGACCCTCGAGAGATAGCTTTGACGTTCTTTAGTTTTGCAATCGATCCCTATTAATTGCTTGTTTAGAATTGGTAGATTAGGTTATTCATATTGATTAGTTGTTGAATATTTATAACGCAACCTGAGTTTTTTCTATTGTTTTTGTAGTTCATTAGTTTCCTGTTTGGTTGTAATTTTTGTGGTTTTATGAGTTAAGGTTGTCGGTCCTCAGGGATGTGTGTTAGGCTAGATTAAGGTAATTGGTTTGCGTTGGAGGGTTTTTCTCAAATGCGGAAATGCGGTAAATTATATAAAGGAAAGCAATTAAATCTAACCTAGGCATGAATCAAAGAAAGCAATGAAAGCATGAAAGCAATTATTGGAAAGCAATAAAAGGAAAACAATAAAAAGCATAAACAATGAAATTAGGGAAAAGAAATTATACCTTTGATGAACAATCTTCAATAAAACCTCAATCTAACTTGGATTTCTCCCGAACAAATAAGAAATTCGTGAATCGGATTACTAAGAATCTCCAAATCCCCACTTGAGAGTGGAATTTGTGACCCTTAGCCCTCCTCCTCACTAAAAGTGGATTGAGTGTTTGTACCGCCCCGAAAATTTATATTCTAAACTTAACGATCAAGGTTAAACATTTACTAACATTAACAGCGGAAGACTCATTTTTTTTTTCTTTTTATTAACTTGGGCGTTACTGCCGTATCCCCGAAGGAATACAAGGCAAGAAAGAGGAACTAACGACTACTAATTATTTACTTCAATTTTAAAAACGGAAGAAACTCAAATTTTAGAGACAACACATACTAAACATTTATCGACTTCAAATCTAAAACACGTACAAAGCTATATTCTCAAAACTTCTAACTTCAAGACTAACGTCCTCACTTCTAGTTCCCGTTCCCATCACAGAACTCTTCACCTGAAAACAAAACATTTAAACACATGCGGGGGATAACCTCAATAATGTCTACTCGTAACAGTCAAAACATTATACAATTCATTTCAACACATTTTAAGGGAAGGGGAAACGAGTCAAACATTTTAAAATATTTTTAACCAATCAACCTTACCTGTTTCCATATTTTAAAGCGGGCGGGGCTTCCGTATTGCCCCTCGGAGTCCAAAAGACTCGCCAAAATATTCACAATACTTTCCAATCTCAGTCAATCGCACGGATGACCATCGCAATCATTCTTTTCTCATTATAATTCACGGATGGCCATCGCAAACATACTTTCTCATCATCATCACAATCACATCCCGGATGGCCATCGCAAACATCAATCCCAACTACCAGGCGTAACCTGGTCCCTTGACAGTCTCACTCACAGGTATTCGACCTGGTCTAGGCGAGACTGCTCGGACCCGCATTTTTCTCATAGCCTTTATTTAATCAAGTTTGCATGTCCATCTCTTTCCAGTAATAAATCAACATTTCAAAATCCAATATTTCCAAAACCAACACTTCCAAACCAAAATTCCAAACCAACACACTTTCAACACAAATACCAAAGGACTGTCCATACTTTATGAATCAAAGAACAAAACTTTTTTAAACAAAATAGATAGTCAAGTTTCAGATAAAGTCTCCTTCGGGATGCAAGTTCCGAAATCAATATAGAAATCAATAAAACCAGTAAAGAGCATCCAAAGAGGATTAGGGCATAGACATTACCTGATAGCTTCTCTTTATTGAAATCACTTACACACGGGAGGTAACTATCGCGTCGTCTCGCTCGCACCTAGAATTCGAATAAAAACTTCTAAAATTAAAACTCGACTTCGACGAAAGTTAGTTACGCACTAATCCTACCATACCCCAACCTTAGCCTTTTCTTATACGTTAATTAACGATGTATCGAGTGTAACTATTAAGAAAACATGAACATCACAACACACATTTTCTAAAGGTAAAATAATAAAATCGATACGATACATTTAAAACCATAACTCGATACTAATACTTTTAATAATACTATTAATGTAGGGTTTTTGAACATAATAATCATATTACCACATGAAAACTTTATAAAATTTTAATACCAAAGTATATGAAACTTTTAATACCACGACATATGAAACTTTGATGCTAATATTGTGAAACTTTTAATACGAATCATATGAACTTTAAAACAATTACATGGAACTCCATAGTAATAATAATAATACGAAACTTTGTAATAATAACACGAAACCTTATAATAATCATAATAACATGAAACTCCAATAGCACGAACTTTATAATAATAACAGGAAACTTTAAAATAAAATCATGAAACTAATAATAATAATAATAATAATAATAATAATAATAATAATAATGTGAATCTTTAAAATAATATGAAAATCTAATAATGTTACGGAAACTTTATATTAATAATATCAAACCTACAATAAATAACGTGAACACTTAATAATGATAAGAAACTTAATACTAATATTATGAAATACTTAAAATTGATAATATGAAACATAGTAATAATATGAAACCTTAGTAATAATAATAATAATAGGAAAACTTAATAATGATAATAATAATAATAATAATATAAAAGAACATCATCATAATAATAATCCTAATCATAACACTACACTAATGAAAATAGTATATAAAACAACACACCCACTTAAGCACCCTAACACCAGATTTCACGCCTAACTAAGACAGATTAGGAGGAGCATTAAGTATGCTTATGGTACTAACATTAGATTATGAGAGATAACAATACTCCTATTAATAATAATAATAAAAATCTGAATTATCACATAACCATAAACACAATACTCAGGAAAACAAGGGAAAAGAAGTAAAACAGGGGGTGAGGCTTTACTGGGCAAAACGGACGACGAACATCGGAGGTGGCGAGGGGGTCGGACGGCCAAGCGGCGTTGGTGGAGCTCCCAAGTGGCGGCTTGGTGGTTCCGACGGTCGATAGCAAAGCGTGGCTTGATGGCGGCACAATAAAGCGAACAGAGTTGGGTGGTCTCGTTGGAACGGGGAACAGTCGGCGGCGGCTTGGTGGTTGCCTAGGGTTCGCGAGTCGACAAGGATGGTCTGGCGGCAGTTTCCGACGTCGGGGATAGTGCTGGTGGCGGAACCGGTGGCGTTGGTGGCGGGTTTCTGGGTAGTCTAACAGAGCATAACAGGGGGTTTTTGGGCGGGTTTGGGGCGTCGGTAAAGGGCGGTGGTGGTCGGAAAAAGGCGGGGTGGCGGCCGGCGTCGAAGTACCGGTGGAAGGAGGCGGCGTATGGTGGTTGGTGTGGTGGTGCGTGGTGATCGGGGTGAAATAGAGGGAGAAAGGGAGGAGGGAGAGAGACGGGGAAGAGAGAGAATATTATAACAACTTTGGCGGCTGAAGATAAAATCTAGGGTATTTGTTTATTGGGGTAGGGATCCAAATAGGGTATTTATAGGGGAAGAAATTAGGGTAAAATTAATATAAATTAAACCTAGGTGTTAGTAACACCCTTCCAAAATTAATCTTTTCCTAAAACAACACCTTTCTTTAAACGATTTTTACCAACTGATCCCAATTAATTTTATCCGATACCCAAAAAGTCTCTAACTGATATTTTTATGACTCTAAAAATTTTAACAAACGCACTCGTGGTCCTAAAAGCTCCGTGTGATAACATATCATATAAACCAACGAAAAGTAACGCACGTAAAAAATTTTAACGGTAATAATAATCGAATTTTTAGGGGTTTTAGAGTGTTTATCACTAGAAAGCTTTTAAATCAACATCAATGGAGATTAGAAAGAGAGAGAGACAGAGAGAAAGCTTGAAAACTACAATGGAGAATTGCTTGAATAAAGAAGGCTTGAAGAAAGTTTAATACAATTGCAAGAAATCAATTAAAGCTTGAAGAACAAGAAAGAAGATTTGAAGAACAATTAAAGAGAGATTAAAGCAAATAAAGGAAAGCAATAAATCTAATTTAATCTAATTCTACTCCTAAACTACCTAGGCTATCTCCTACATAAGCTGAATACAAGTGGGTATTTATAGAAGAAGGAAAAGTACAACCCAAAACCCTAGAAATAAATCGCAGCACGCGCGTCAATTTTTACGCAGACAAAGTGACTCGGGCGAGTCGCCAACGGGCGCGGGCGAGTCGGCCTACTGTCCGCAGCTCATCCGTCAACATTCAGTCGGGTTCGCGGGCGCTACCCTGTAGGTCGCGGGCGCGACAGGCGCACGACTCGGGCGAGTCGCCAACGGGCGCGGGCGAGTCGGTCTACAATTTGATCGTCAAATGTCGCTGCCCAGCATAGGTAACGGGTGCTACCAAAATGGTAGCGAGCGCCAAAGAGACCTGACTCGGTCGAGTCAGCGTTTGTCGCGGGCGAGTCACATGTCCGCCTACCGTCCACAAGACTCAAAGACAGTACCGGGCGCTACCAAAATGGTAGCGGGCGCTACCCTCAGTTTATAGCGTGTCTTGGCTTGCTTCAGCAGTGCGTCTCGGGCGAGAGTATCAATGACTCGGGCGAGACTTGGTTTGACTCGGGAAATAGCTCGGAATTCCCTAAAAATCCTCAATTAAGCCCAAACTTCTTCTAACTCCTTATTTTCCTCCAAAGACGAAATCGTCACATATAATATATACAAAGGGCTAAAATAAACACAAAAACTCTATAAGGGAGATAAAATTCGGCTCAGGACGAGACCGAACAACACTCCAACACAAGGGTTTGCTCGCCCCGAGCAAACTAAAAACAAAGAAGAGGTCTAGAAAGAAAAACTAAAAACCGTAACTCACTTTCGCAGGAATCGCGGATGCATTTAGCACATGCATCAAGCCCTTTAAACCCCCCGGTAGCCTGGGTGGACGAGGTAGGTCTCATGAGGGTTTATAGCAACTATACCCACAAAAGTCAAAGAAAAAGGAGAGATGGAAAGTGAAAAACAAAACAAGTTTGAAAAGAAAGAAAAGAAAACTACTCATTCCATGAATCAAGTTGTTTCAACTAAGAAAACGATGTTAATCCTCCAAAAGGAACCGTTATGAGCATCTCCAATACACCTAATTCAAGCAATTGCCAATCTTAAGGGTTTTCGATCCCCTACACCTCATGTAAAGCTAAATCCCATTTGTGTAAAAGTTTGGAGAGTTCTAACTGATTCCGAACGACCCCAAAGACTCACGCCCGAGCTTAAAACAAACGAACAACTGAAAATAAACAAAGAGTTGCCCTCCCCCGCATTTGGTCGCACTTGGCTTGGTGAGGGCCGCAGGTGATGCAAGGAAAGACCTCTCACTTTATTAACACTTCAAACTTTCTTTTACTTTTTGGGCTGGGTATTCACAACAAATTTTCTTTCTCTTTTTTTTTTTTTTTTACTTTTTAATGGTTGGTATTAGCCTTACTTTCGGGAATTGGACGACCCAAAATGGGGTTTACCCTCCCAACACAGTCGTTTCCATTCATCTCTTCGTCGCGAATGATATAGAAGGAGGTTTAAGGGGTAATAGTGCCGTACCGCTAATACCGGGCCCGTATAGGTTGGCTAAGTGTATGGTGGTTGATGTCGTAAAGCCGACACGACCCACTTAGTCAATTTATTTAATTTTGCTTCCTTTTTCTTTCTTTTGCTTTTGCTTTCTCTCTCTCTCTCTCTCTTTTTTTTCTTTTTGGAAAACAAGCTCGGATATGAATCCCTAGAATCTCCCAGTTTCAACCAGAACATAAAAAGGAAGAAATGGGATCTCACTAGACACTCAATGAAAGGATCTAATTAAGTAAGTCATGACATTCACTCGAGATAAGGTCGAAAATGCTCAAACCGGTTTCTTTTAAAGAAGATTAAGAACGGCTTCCCAATTTTGGCGGAAAAATCCAAGAAGCGAAGCAAAAACAAAACAAAACAAAACGAAAAACAAAAACTTTTTAGGTTTTTCACTCCCTTTTTCCTCCTTTTTTCACACAAACATTTTTCAAACTTTTAGACACAAACTAAGAAAAAACGAAAATAAAAGACTCAAAAAATCTAGGTGGTCTACCCATGACAAATGGAAAATAACACCCCCACTCCAACACAAGACGTCACAATGTGTCCATCGTGAGAAGGGTATCACAAGCAAGGTAGAAAACCAAGAAGAAAAAATATACAAAACACTTATCACATAAAAAGTGGTGGCGACCCGAGCCCACACGGCTCCAACAACAAGGTATCCCAACATTCACAATCCAGGGGTTCGCCACCCAAAAAGGAAAATCAATCATGCATCATGGATCCATGATATATTCACATAAAGAGAGGGTAGAAATATGTTACCTCAAAATCTTCAATTAAATGCACTCAATCCATGATCCAACGAACATCACACCATAGGTTAGAAATAAACAAGAAAAGCATACTATGTGTGATGGTTCACATGCAAGATCAAAAGGAAAAAACAAACTATATAAGACACTAGGGACTAAAGAACTAAGAAAACGAACTGAAATATTTACAAAACGACTCTCACTTTTTTTTTTTTTTTAAACTCAAAAACCGGAATGCATACTACCCTCCCACTCCAACACAAAGAGGTTGCCGTGTCCTCAAATGGAAACAGAAGTAGGTAAGCAAGCACCCCAAAATAAAAGAAGACACACACAAAAAAGAAAATAAGAGAAGAAAGAAAATCGACTCACTAATTATACACAAAAGGTGAGGAAGGATATTACCTCGAAGGCATCTTATCAAGAAATTCACTCCTTCTCACCTCAAGATATCGGGCACCACGTTAGAACCATTCAACGCTCAACAAATCATGCATTCTCTCATGCATCTCAGAGTGATGTAAGTAAGAGCACACTCGCAATAGCACATCAACAAACATTAGTGCTCTTAACAGTTTATCAAATGCCTTAGAAAAGTCAAAGAAATGATGAAATACAGGAATGTACACAACTTTTCTAGGCATGGTGACGTGAGACATGACAAATGAGTCCTCATATTGACTCGTAAATGGACATTAGGTATACAAATCAATGGAAGGAGGCAATACAACACAATCCTGAACATGCTCATGCGGAGACTTGGATGCAAACAATGATTCACACTCAATATCCATGCAATTTTCTTCAAACACAAATTTCAAATCACCACTCTCATCCAAACAATCATTATAATCATCCATGGGTGATAAGGAAAAAGCAAGGTTAGACCACATCATAACACTCCCAAAATCACAAACAGGCACATCTTCATCTTCATCAATATCAGACTCACTATAAGAACTATCAACATCAAAAGACAAAGGTGCATCATCTAAAGCAACATCAAAAGTGAAAGTGGAAGGTTCAGGGTCATAACTCATCATGAATGACTCATAAAGCATATCATCATTACAAGCATCATCGTCACAAACCAAGTTCAAACAATCATGATCATTCCCCAAAGAATTATGCTCATCATCACAAGCATGCACATCAATGGACTCATATACAAGGGTAGCTAATGCCTCACTAATGCAATGATTCTCAATGAAAGTGAACAATTCGGCATCAAGCACACATTCAATTTCATTCTTACCAAGATCATCATAAACATCATGGCATTCAATAGACTCAACTTTTTCTTCACACAAGGGCATGGACAAAGGTGTGGACAATGGTTCATCATCAAGCATGTATTCATCAAGTTCTACATCGTCGCACACAGAATCAACAATGTTCTCATGCTCACTAGGTGGAGCTAGAGCTAAGGAATGGCTAAGTAGTCTAAGGCATGGTCGGTCATAGTAGTCATCATCCTCATCATACACAGAAGAATCAACTTGCATTTCAGGACTCAAAGATGAATGACCTATTTCAACATTCGAATCAACCATTTGTGAAGAAGGAGTTTCTACCCTATGATTACTCTCATGGAAAAATTCACGCATATACTCAGTCATTGTCGCACATGATTTTTCCACTTCCACAATGGTAGCTTTCAAACAAGAATCAGAACTATGGTACGGTGAATCACAGAGGTAGCACACAGGATGAGACTCAACATCGACACATTGGGGAAGGTCATAACAATTTTCCACATAAACCCTATTATAAGATTGATCATCAACATACATAGGGTATTCACATGATTGTTCAGGAAAAGTCCCAGAGGGTGGTGCATAAGGAGGTTGGAAGCTAGGACTAACACTTTGTTGCTCAAACTCATAGGAATCCCTAGACAACCATTCAATAAATTCCCAAGCAACATCTTCACCTAAATTAGAAAACCCATAAAAATTGAAGAGATTACGAGTTTCATAAATTATACCCTCATAAACAATTCCCAACATATCCAATATATCATAAAAGATACCATATAGTTCACATTGAGCACGGTAATCATGTAATCTAGTAAAATATTTTCAAAATGCTTCATGCTCAAATTGGGGGAATTGGGGACTATTCATAACTTTTTTTCCCTATTTTTTTTTTCTATTTTTCTATTTTTTTCTCTTTTTTTTCCGATATTCAATTTTTTTGACAACATTTTTCTAGCTTAATCAAGAAAGCAATTAAACTATTTACACACAAACCAATTACCTAATCTACCAAATAATGTCATCCCCGGCAACGGCGCCATTGTTCGGTTGTAATTTTTGTGGTTTTATGAGTTAAGGTTGTCGGTCCACAGGGATGGGTGTTAGGCTTGATTAAGGAAATCGGTTTGCGTTGGGGGGTTTTTCTCAAATGCGGAAATGTGGTAAATTATATAAAGGAAAGCAATTCAATCTAACCTAGGCATGAATCAAAGAAAGCATGATAGCAATTATAGGAAAGCAATAAAAGGAAAACAATAAAATGCATGAACAATGAAATTAGGGAAAAGAAATTATACCTTTGATGAAGAATCTTCAATAAAACCTCAATCTAACTTGGATTTCTCCCGAACAAACAAGAAATTCGTGAATCGGATTACTAAGAATCCCCAAATCCCCACTTGAGAGTGGAATTTGTGACCCTTAGCCCTTCTCCTCACTAAAAGTGGATTGTGTGTTTATCACTAGAAAGCTTTTAAATCAACATCAATGGAGATTAGAAAGAGAGAGAGAGAGAGAGAGAGAGAGAGAGAGAGAGAGAGAGAGAGAGAGAGGGAGAGAAAGTGAGAGAGAAGGAGAGAGAAAGCTTGAAAACTACAATGGAGAATTGCTTGAATAAAGAAGGCTTGAAGAAAGTTGAATACAATTGCAAGAAATCAATTAAAGCTTGAAGAACAAGAAAGAAGATTTGAAGAACAATTAAAGAGAGATCAAAGCAAATAAAGGAAAGCAATAAATCAAATCAAATCTAATTCTACTCCTAAACTACCGAGGCTACCTCCTAAATAAGCTGAATACAAGTGGGTATTTATAGAAGAAGGAAAAATACAACCCAAAACCCTAGAAATAAATCGCAGCACGCGCGTTAGTTTTTCCGCAGACAAAGTGACTCGGGCGAGTCGCCTACTGTCCGCAGCTCATCCGTCAACATTCAGCCGGGTTCACGGGCGCTACCCTCTAGGTCGCGGGCACGACAGGCGCACGACTCGGGCGAGTCGCCAACGGGCGCGGGCGAGTTGGTCTACTGTTTGATCGTCAAATGTCGCTGCCCAACATAGGTAACGGGCTCTACCAAAATGGTAGCGGGCGCCACAGAGACCTGACTCGGTCGAGTCAGCGTTTGTCGCGGGCGAGTAACATGTCTGCCCAGCTTTGTCCCTCAGCACTCAGCAGAGGTAGCGGGCGCTGCCAAAATGGTAGTGGGCGTTACCCTCAGTTTGTGGCGTGTCTTGGCTTGCTTCAGTAGCGCGTCTCGGGCGAGAGTATCAATGACTCGGGCGTCACTTCGTTTGACTCGGGAAATAGCTCGGAATTCCCTAAAAATCCTCAATTAAGCCCAAACTTCTTCTAACTCCTTATTTTCCTACAAAACACGAAACCGTCACATCTAATATATACAAAGGGCTAAAATAAACACAAACACCCTATAAGGGAGATAAAATTCGGCTCGGGATGAGACCGAACATTTCCCTTGATCTCCATCACAATCACCTGTTTATTCACCAAGCTTGAAATACTTGAGTTAGTTCTGAGTGCCTGGAACACAACTCTTTGTGGATACGACAACCATACTTCAAAAATTATGACAACACTAGCAAGTTCTTCTTTTTCTCTCTTAATTTCAGTTTCAATTAGTTTAAATTACTTGTTTGATTATGTTGTTCATGGTTTTAATTAGTTGTAGCATTTTTATGTTAGATTTTGATAGAATCATGTTGAACTTTGCTTTGATTGCTGATTAGTGGTAGTTGTGATTATGTGTTGCTAGTTCCCCTAGGGTCAGGGGTATTTAAGGCCCCTTATGGCGGATTAGGATTGGGTTAGTAGGATTACGGTGATTAATGAGGTAATTTAGTGTTCCTCCCAAGATTTCCACTCAAGGTGCCGGGAGGTTATGAATCCTTCCCCTAACATTGAGTTGGGAATATAGGGCAGAGTAATCGGTTCATACTCGTAAATCTGGCAAGAGGGATTTTGGAACTGATTAGTTTGGATTGGGTTCGAACATTATCAAAGACCACCATACACGAGACTGATGACGAGCTTTGGGAAGTATGCATCAGTTTACCACTCAGGAGAGGGAAATTGATGCTAGCTATCCTTACAATCCTCACACTTAATAACTGAACACCGATCATTCTTAAAACTAAGAAATCCAGGCTTAGGTTAGGTTGGGTAGTTTCAGATGATTCGTTCAATTGTTTAACAGTTCCTACCATACTGTACACGTGGTTTGTATGAACCCAAGTTTGAAAAGGATCACAATGCAACAAATAAAACTAAGGTCAGCAAGATGAGAAAATGGGCTTCGGAGGCTTTTTGGGATGCAAACGGGAATGAGGAAATGGGTTTTGCAACAAGAGAGTAACAAGAGGGAAAATCAAGTGGCAATTCCGTTAGAAAATACCGAACGAGCTTCCTCTCTCGAGGATAGTTCGGATTAACTTCCTCAAAGTCCACCACAGACGCGGAGGGTTAATGAAACGGAATTCCCTAGTTAACCTCCTTCCACTTTCGAGGGTGAGCATTAACTATCCCAACTCCCACCTTCCATGACAAATGTTGGATGTATTCGGGAGTTTTCAAACCCAAATACATCCCACTTGTGGGAAGGACGAGAGTGGGAAATTGATTCTCCTACTAATTACTCACTAAAATTGCTAACCCAAACCTAATCACCCATACACACCCTTAATTACCCCCTAACCCATGGGTTTCTAGCCACTAATCATCATCAAAACTAAGCTAACAACATCAAAACTAGCCCTAAGCATGATTTCTAACATCAAACAACCAAAACTCAAGCAAGGAAATTAAAATAGCAAGTAAAGAGGCAAGTAAGGCAATTAAACAAGTAAGCAAAGTAATTAACAAAGTAAAGGAGAGTTTAAGGGAAGAGAAAACCTATCCAGGCGATTCCAGTGTGCGCAGGGTCGCGGGTACGACCTACCCTGTCGCGGGCGCGAAGGCTTGCTGGCCAGGCTAGGCGATCAGTGCTGGCGCTGTGTAGCGGGCGACACATTGTCTGTAACGGGCGCGACTAGTGTTGGTCATGGGCGGCGCAGTTGAGGTAGCACCCGCGACACTCTTTTGGCTTCCTTCCCTTATCTTCCTTCCAAAGGCTGTAACGTCCGCTACAAGGATTGTAGCGGGTGTTACGCTACTGTTTTGCACCAAAGATGGGGAAGAGATTCCCGGATAAACTCCGCTTTACTCCTCGGCTACGCTGGGCTCGGAAAATCATTTCAGGATTCCCTAAAAAGCCTCAATTTAGCCTATAATCCTTGATTTCGCTGCAAAAGTGCGAAAACCTGCAAAACATCTAAAAAGCTAGTAAAAACGATGAAAACAATTGGAATCGAGCAAAAATAGCAGGCCGAAAGGCGTTATTTAGGCCTAAAATTGGGCCTAAACACATACCTCTCCATTATATGTCGATACTCTTGATGCCAGGAGGTGATAGATTATCCCTCAACATTGAATTGAAGGGTTATGGATGGGTTAATTGGACACTAATATATATTGGCGTGTGATTAGTGTCTGATTAGGAGAATTAGGCGAGTATGCTATCTAGAAACCATCCCTATGGGAATAGCGGTGGAATTTGGAGAGTAAGCATCGAATCCTATCTTTGGCGAGAATGATTCGATGCTAATTCGTTTGCCTAATTCCCGTGTTGAATAGCTTGCCTACGAATCATTCCCAAACCTCTTCACCGATTCGTTTTCTCTCGTTAGGAGGCCCGATAATACCCCTGAGCTCTTTTCCCTTTTTGATTGTAACTTTTCTTTTGTCTTATAGTCCATGTGTCTACCAAACACTCAACACCTCAAACATCAAGCCTAGTTGGTGGGTGTTTGATAGATTCTTAGGTTCCGAAGCCCCAACTCCTTCTGAGTACGACAATTACACCCGCACTATATTGCGATCGAACAAGGATCAGATCAGCTTCTCCTAAGTCCTTCATTTCAAACAAGAAAGACAACAAGCTAGCTTTTAGTCTCATTAACAACATGCAAGCTAGTACTAAAAATTAACATGTCATCAACATATAAAACTATTATCACACTGTTAGATGCAATAGTTTTTGAATAGATACAGGAATCAAAAGTGTTGACAATGAACCCACTTTGAACCAATGACTTGTCAAATATTTCATACCATTGTTTAGGTCATCTTTCATACCATATATGGATTTTTTTCAGTATGCAAACTTTTTCCTCTTTTCTTGGGACCACACAACCCTCAGGTTGGCTCATATAAATTTCTTCCTCTAAGTCACCATTAAGAAAAGCTGTCTTGACATCCATCTGATTCACCACAAGGTCAAAAATTGCAGCTTAGGCAACTAGAGTTCTAATAGTGGCAATTTTGGTCACAGGCGAGTATGTGTCAAAGTAATCAATCTTGTTTTTCTTGTCAAAGCCCCTTATGACTAATCTGGCCTTGTACTTATCTATGGATCTATCAGGTCTCAGTTTCTTTTTGAACATCCATTTACTACTAATAGGTCTTCAATGCTTGGGTAAGTTTGTCAATTCCCATGTTTTCTTAGATTCGATTGAATGTATTTCACTTTTAATGGCCTCTTTCAAAAATGCAGCATCTATTGACCTCATAGATTATTGGTAGGATTTAGGATCTTACTTAATCAAGAAAGTGGACACAAATTCCTCAGATAAAACATCAACATTAACGTCACTCAAGTTATCAAAGGATTCCACCAAGAAGGAGGTGACGAAGTCAGGTCTAAAGCTAGTCTGAATTCTACGTCTCTTGCTCCTTCTAGGTTCAATTTCTAAATCTCTACAGCCAGAACTAGAGGAAGACAAGTTCACATTCTCAGACACAAGTTTAGGCACAATTTCAAACACATTCTTATTTAACGTTTTCATAATGAATTAGGACAAAGATCGTTATCACTCGAGGAGTTGGGGCCCTTATATTCAAGTTTGGTCTTTGGTCTCAACGGAGGATCTGTAAACCAAGTTAGGATATAGTTTCAAGTAAGGTTTGATCAAATAAGGAGAAACAAGGGCTCGAGGGTAGAACCGGGCCATCCTAATGTAGACAGTGGTTTGTGAGACCTCGGTTTTGTCGTTCTCTCTCAGGGAGCTAGAGGCCTTGGCTAGAACTAATCGACTTTAGGTGAGGTTTAGGATCACAAGATAACAAGAGGTTTATGGTGACAACAGAACAAACACAACTATGGTTTAGTCAAATGGAAACAATGGGTGTCGGGAGATTTCGGGACGCAAACGGTAATAAGGACAAGGGTTCCGCAACTAGAAAGAAACAAAATAGTAGAATCAAGCGACAATCCCGTTAGAATAAACCAACCGGATTTCCCTTTTCAAGGATAATCCGGATTAACTTCCTAGAAGCCCACCACGGACCCGGAGGGTTAAAGAAACGGGACTCTCTAGTTAGCTCCTATTCACTTTCGCGAATATAATACTAACTATCCCAATTCCAACCTTCCAACTCAAGTGTTGGATGTATTCGGGATCTTTTGTACCCCAATTACATCCCACTTGAGGGAAGGATAGGAGTGGGAAGTTGATTCCACTACAAATTACCTCCTAAAATTGCTAACCCAATCCAAATACACCATTCACATAGTTTCTCCCTAACCCATAAGGGTTCTAGCCTCTAATCATCTTATCTAACATGCTAACAATAATAATAACTTCATTCATATTTAAAATGAGAGTATCTAGATATTCAAAGCAACAATAACAACAATCAACAAACACTAAGTAATCTAATAACAAAAACAGAGATTAAAGAGTAATTAGAGGAACTAAAGAGAGTAAGAGTTAAGAAATGCTCATTAATTTGATGCCAAAGGAAGATGCTCCAGAATAATAAGAATCCAATGCTCCAATAATAAGATAAGTCTTCAAAACTTCAATAGAAATCCAATGAAATCCAGTGCAAGAGCAATAATCCAACTATAAACTCTCACTAATCACTAATTAATAACTCTAATTAAAAGCTAAAATGTTCTAAATGTGATAAAAAATAATCCCCCCCTGAATTCTCTCTGCTAAAAAACCTAAAGGCAAATATATACAAGCAAAGTTAGTTACTCAAAACTCATCACTTCACTCAGCAGAAAAATTGCGTAACTGTAGGGGCCCATAGGTACGGTCTATGGGACCGTAGCTACGGTCCTGCGTAATATCCTGCAGATTTCTCTCTTCTTCGCTGCACCGTAGGCACGGTGTGTCATGACCGTGAGTACGGTCTAGCGATTTAGGTCAGGCGAAACTTCTCTCCTTCGCATCGTCGTAGGTGCGGTCTCCCAAGACCGTGGGTACGGTCTCACTCGGTCACTTCACCTTCAGCTCATGCTTTGCACCCACCACAAGTGCGGTCATCAGGACCGTGGGTATGGTCCAGCTCGGCCGCAATGATGTTCTAGGTGTGGCGCCCGGTACAAAAAGGGTGACGGGGGCTACTCTTGGTGCATGTAACAGCGATTGGGCGCGAGGGAGGGTAGCGCCCGCAACATTGAGCGTGGCGGGGGCTACGCCTAGGCAACCTTCAGCAGAATTCTATCTTTTGATCCGCTCAATATGTCCGGCCTTTCCTTCGCCTTTTGTCTCGACCATGACCCGGGAAGTCTCGGGATTCCCAAAATAGCTGCAAAATGGCCCTTTTTACCATGTTTTGAGTAAAAAACTCGAAAATCTACAAAAAAACCAAAAACGTATTAAAAGTTACTAAATTAAACCACGAAACGTGTCAAAAGCCTAAGGATTTAGGCGGTATTTAGACACAAAATTGGGTCTAAACACCCCCCCCACACTTAAACTTTTGCTCGTCCCGAGCAAAACAAGACAAAAACTACCTAACTAACACAAACTCCTCTGTCGTGGAGAGAAACGAGTGCATTTAGCGTATGCACCAAGCCCTTTGAACCCCCCGGCAGCCCGGGTGGACGAGATGGACTCGTGAGGGTTTGTAGCTGTTGTACCCACAAAAGCCAAAGAAAAAGGAGAGAGGGAAAGTGAAAACAAAACCGAAGAAAGCAAAAGGAAAGAGAAACAAAAGCTTCAGTTCAAAAGATCTCGAAATCCGAATCAGGAAAACGTTATTAAACCTCCAAAAGGAACCGTTATGAGCATCTCACAAGCACCCATCCCAAGCAAAAGTCAATCTTAAAGATTTTCGACCCCCTATACCTCATGCCAAGCAAAACCCCATGTGCAAATGTGCTAGTGGGTTCTAACCAAATCCAAAAGACTCCAAAGATTCATGCCCGAACTCAAAAACACCGAAACAAAACAAGAGAAGCGTTGCCCTTACTCGCATTTGATCGCCCTTGGCTTGGTGAGGGCCGTAGGTGATGCAAGGAGAGGCCCGACACTTTATTAACGCTTAAACTTTTCTTTTCGGGTTGGGTAATCCCAACAAAATTGCTTTTTCTTTTTCTCTTTTTTTTTTCTTTATGTTTTTAAAGGTCGGTATTAGCCTTAATTTCCGGAATTGGACGACCCATAATTCGGGGTTTACCCTCCCAACACTGTCTTTTCCATACACACCTTCGTTGAGAATTCGATATGGGAGGATCTTAAGGGGTAATTGCGCCGTACAGCTAAAACCGGGCTCGTGTAGGTTGGCTAAGTGTATGGTGGTTAATGTCATTCAGCAACATGCTCCACTTAATCCGATTATTATAGCTTTGCTTTCTTTTTCTTTCTTTTTGACTTTGCTTTTGCTTTTGCAAAAAAAAGAAAAGCTCGGACACAAACCCCTAGAATCTCCCGACTTCAACCAGAACGTGAATGGAATCGGGGGTCTCACTAGACACTCAATGAAGGACATCTAAGAAGGTTAGTGATGACTAGCAACCGAGTTAGAGTCGAAAACGCTCAGACCGGTTTCTTTTAAAGAAGTTTAAGAACGACTTCTCAATTTCGACGACAAGATCCAAGAAACAAAGCAAAAACAAAACGAAAACGAAAACCGAAAGAAAACTTTTAATGCTTTCACTCCCTTTTTTCTCCTTTTTCACATAAAAATTTTCAATTTTTAGGCAAAACTAAGAAAACAAAAAAAAAAATGCAAGGTGATCTACCCTTTAAAACAGAATATCTCTTCCCCCCCCCCCACACTTAAAACGCCACAATGTCCTCATTGTGGGAAGGTGTCACAAGAAAGGGGTAGAGAACCTACAAAAACAAACAAACAAGAACAACTAGCAAATACAAGTGGTGGCGACCCGAGCCCACACGGCTCCAACATCAAGATAATCCCAACACAAACACACAAAGGGGTTCGCCACCCAAAAGAAAATCAAGCATGTGACAGATCATGATGATAATTCACATAGGAAGGAGCAAGGTGGAAAGATATTACCTCGAACTCTTCATAAGTGTTCAAGCCGTCATCCGAAGTCGTCGTTAAAGTGAATCACCACGATATTAGAGCAAAAGGACGACCTTATACATGACAAAATCCACATGCTAGATCGAAAACAAGATCAAAGAAAAACTAACTAACTAAACTTTTAAACAAAAAAAAAGAACTAAAAAGAAGAAAAACTATAAACAAAATGTACATTGCGAAAGACATGCCTTATCCCCAAATCTCACTCATTGAGGCGGGAAATAAGGGTGAAACTCAACTCAAACTGACCAAACAAACTTGATTCATTTCATTTCATTAGAACAACCATTCGTTACATAGCCATCTTAACCATCCTTGCCCAAAATACAATTGACACCAGGTAAAATAAACAACCACCAGCCAAAAGAGCAACCAACAACCAACCAAGACATCCCAACTACAACCAAAAGACAACCAAAATACAATCAAAAGACCACCACAAGCCATGTCAAGCCGACTTTGAGAGCAACACCAAAACAAGCCAAAAGGACCCGAGACACCAACACGCCAAAACAACAATGCCTTCCCGTCCAACCCCCCCGATGAGGCACCCCGATGAAGCACCCCCCTACACTTATATTCTACGCAGTAAAATACGTAAAGATAATGAAAAAGATCGAGTGGGGGCGGGGACGCTTACAAATAATCTATTAAGCGGATCCTTCCGGAGGAGGATGGGGTTGGAGTTGCGATTGAATACCAACAAGGATTTCTTGTTGCGCTTCAAGAAGCTCTTGTAAATTCTCGATCAAGCTTTGTTGGTTTTGGATGAGTTCTCATTTCTCTTGGAACTCATTGTGTAGCTCTCGGAGTTGATCACAAATACATTCCAAAGTAATGTCTCCGGCTGTGCTTGGTCCTGCATCCTCTTGCTCTTGTTCTTCTTCGTCCTCATCTTCCTCGGCTTCCTCTTCACTCTCCTCTACTGGCTCAAAAGGACCACCCCCATGCTCTTTTCCACATGACCAAGTGCGCCGGTCAGTGACATCTAACCACTCTTCAGCATGATTGTGACTCAAATGGATTGCAACACCGTGGGAGTCGCACCCGAGGCGATAGAGTGTTCGAGTCTTCTGCTTATCCAAGAATTGCTTGAAAACTACAATGGAGAATTGCTTGAATAAAGAAGGCTTGAAGAAAGTTGAATACAATTGTAAGAAATCAATTAAATCTTGAAGAACAAGAAAGAAGATTTGAAGAAAAATTAAAGAGAGATCAAAGCAAATAAAGGAAAGCAATAAATCAAATCTAATCTAATTCTACTCCTAAACTACCTAGGCTACCTCCTAAATAAGCTGAATACAAGTGGGTATTTATAGAAGAAGGATAAATACAACCCAAAACCCTAGAAATAAATCGCAGCACGCGCGTTAGTTTTTCCGCAGAAAAAGTGACTCGGGCGAGTCGCCAACGGGCACGGGCGAGTCGGCCTACTGTCCGCAGCTCATCCGTCAACATTCAGCCGGGTTCACGGGCGCTACCCTCTACGTCGCGGGCACGAGAGGCGCACGACTCGGGCGAGTCGCCAACGGGCACGGGCGAGTTGGTCTACTGTTTGATCGTCAAATGTCGCTGCCCAGCATAGGTAACGGGCGCTACCAAAATGGTAGCGGGCGCCACAGAGACCTGACTCGGTCGAGTTAGCGTTTGTCGCGGGCGAGTCACATGTATGCCCAGCTTTGTCCCTCAGCACTCTGCAGAGGTAGCGGGCGCTGCCAAAATTGTAGTGGACGTTACCCTCAGTTTGTGGCGTGTTTTGGCTTGCTTCAGTAGCGCGTCTCGGGCGAGAGTATCAATGACTCGGGCGAGACTTGGTTTGACTCGGGAAATAGCTCGGAATTCCCTAAAAATCCTCAATTAAGCCCAAACTTCTTCTAACTCCTTATTTTCCTACAAAACACGAAACCGTCACATCTAATATATACAAAGGGCTAAAATAAACACAAACACCCTATAAGGGAGATAAAATTCGGCTCGGGATGGGAGCGAACATTTCCCTTGATCTCCATCACAATCACCTGTTTATTCACCAAGCTTGAAATACTTGAGTTAGTTCTGAGTGTCTGGAACACAACTCTCTGTGGATACGACAACCATACTTCAAAAATTATGACAACACTAGCAAGTTCTTCTTTTTCTCTCTTTATTTCAATTTCAATTAGTTTAAATTACTTGTTTGATTATGTTGTTCATGATTTTAATTAGTTGTAGCATTGTTATGTTAGCTTTTGATAGAATCATGTTGAACTTTGCTTTGATTGCTGATTAGTGGTAGTTGTGATTATGCGTTGCTAGTTCCCCTAGGGTCAGGGATATTTAAGGCGCCTAATGGCGGATTAGGATTGGGTTAGTAGGATTACGGTAATTAATGAGGTAATTTAGTGTTCCTCCCAAGATTTCCACTCAAGGTGCCGGGAGGTTATGAATCCTTCCCCTAACATTGAGTTGGGAATATAGGGCAGAGTAATCGGTTCATACTCGTAAATCTGGCAAGAGGGATTTTGGAACTGATTAGTTTGGATTGGGTTCGAACATTATCAAAGACCACCATACACGAGACTGATGACGAGCTTTGGGAAGTATGCATCAGTTTACCACTCAGGAGAGGGAAATTGATGCTAGCTATCCTGACAATCCTCACACTTGATAACTGAACACCGATCATTCTTAAAACTAAGAAATCCAGGCTTAGGTTAGGTTGGGTAGTTTCAGATGATTCGTTCAATTGTTGAACAGTTCCTACCATACTGTACACGTGGTTTGTATGAACCAAATTTTTATCGTTCTTCTTAGGGAGCGAGGGGCCTTGGTCATAGAATCTAAATCAAGGTTAGGTTCAGATTGCAAGGGTAAAGAAACAGGTTGAAAAGGATCACAATGCAACAAATAAAACTAAGGTCAGCAAGATGAGAAAATGGGCTTCGGAGGCTTTTCGGGATGCAAACGGGAATGAGGAAATGGGTTTTGCAACAAGAGAGTAACAAGAGGGAAAATCAAGTGGCAATTTAGTTAGAAAATTCCGAACGAGCTTCCTCTCTCGAGGATAGTTCGGATTAATTTCCTCAAAGTCCACCACAGACGCGGAGGGTTAATGAAACAGAATTCCCTAGTTAACCTCCTTCCACTTTCGTGGGTGAGCATTAACTATCCCAACTCCCACCTTCCATGACAAATGTTGGATGTATTCGGGAGCTTTCAAACCCAAATACATCCCACTTGTTGGAAGGACGAGAGTGGGAAATTGATTCTCGTACTAATTACTCACTAAAATTGCTAACCCAAACCTAATCACCCATACACACCCTTAATTACCCCCCAACCCATAGGGTTTCTAGCCACTAATCATCATCAAAACTGAGCTAACAACATCAAAACTAGCCCTAAGCATGATTTCTAACATCAAACAACCAAAACTCAAGCAAGGAAATTAAAATAGCAAGAAAAGAGGCAAGTAAGGCAATTAAACAAGTAAGCAAAGTAATTAACAAAGTAAAGGAGAGTTTAAGGGAAGAGAAAACTTAACAAAAGCTAGAAATGAATAAAGGAAAGCAAAGGAAATGATGATTCAACAATCTCTCAATTGATTGAATCCTCAAATCTTCAATACAACACCAAAATCCTCTAAATCCTAGATTAATCCAAGCTAAAACACTCTAATCAAACCCTAATCTCTCTCTAAAATTTAATGAGAACCTAATTCACTACTCCCTCCGTTCCAAAATAATTGTCATATTTCACAATTTTACATATACCAATGTATAACTAAACTTCCTGGATAAATAAATGTCACTATTTTCTAAGATATTTTTCGCATATCAAGGTGTGGATAGTGAGAGAATGTGAGTAAGAGTAGTTTTATTGATTGGAAAAGTAAAAAGTTAACATAATTATTAAAGTTAAAATAATTAAGTTATGTATTGGGAAATAGAAAGTGACAATTATTTTGGAACCAAAAAAAGTTAGTTTAAGTGTCAATTAATATGGAACGGAGGGAGTACTTCGTAATCATAAAGTCGTCACTTTTGGTATTTATACAAGGCATTCTTGTTACTCAAAACACTATCGTTTTAGCCAAAGAAATGCGCAGGAAAACAGTAAGTCGCGGGTGCGACCTCCTTGGTGATGGGGGCGACCGAGAGAAACCTATCCAGGCGATTCCAGTGTGCGCAGGGTCGCGGGTACGACCTACCCTGTCGCGGGCGCGAAGGCTTGCTGGCCAGGCTAGGCAATCAGTGCTGGCTTTGTGTAGCGGGCGACACATTGTCTGTAACGGGCGCGACTAGTGTTGGTCGTGGGCGGCGCAGTTGAGGTAGCACCCGCGACACTCTTTTGGCTCCCTTCCCTTGTCTTCCTTCGAAAGGCTGTAACGTCCGCTACAAGGATTGTAGCGGGTGTTACGCTACTGTTTTGCACCAAAGATGGGGAAGAGATTCCCGGGTCAACTCCGCTTTACTCCTCGGCTACGCTTGGCTCGGAAAATCACTCGGGATTCCCTAAAAAGCCTCAATTTAGCCCATAATCCTTGATTTCGCTGCAAAAGTGCGAAAACCTACAAAACATCTAAAAAGCTAGTAAAAACGATGAAAACAGTTGGAATCGAGCAAAAATAGCAGGCCGAAAGGCGTTATTTAGGCCTAAAATTGGGCCTAAACACATACCTCTCCATTATATGTCGATACTCTTGATGCCAGGAGGTGATAGATTATCCCTCAACATTGAATTGAAGGGTTATGGATGGGTTAATTGGACACTAATATATATTGGCGTGTGATTAGTGTCTGATTAGGAGAATTAGGCGAGTATGCTATCTAGAAACCATCCCTATGGGAATAGCGGTGGAATTTGGAGAGTAAGCATTAAATCCTATCTTTGGCGAGAATGATTCGATGCTAATTCGTTTGCCTAATTCCCGTGTTGAATAGCTTGCCTACGAATCATTCCCAAACCTCTTCACTGATTCGTTTTCTCTCGTTAGGAGGCCCGATAATACCCCTGAGCTCTTTTCCCTTTTTGATTGTAACTTTTCTTTTGTCTTATAGTCCATGTGTCTACCAAACACTCAACACCTCAAACATCAAGCCTAGTTGGTGGGTGTTTGATAGATTTTTAGGTTCCAAAGCCCCAACTCCTTCTGAGTACGACAATTACACCCGCACTATACTGCGATCGAACAAGGATCAGATCAGCTTCTCCTAAGTCCTTCATTTCAAACAAGAAAGACAACAAGCTAGCTTTTAGTCTCATTAACAACGTGCAAGCTAGTACTAAAAATTAACATGTCATCAACATATAAAACTATTATAACGAATTAGGACAAAGATCATTATCACTCGAGGAGTTGGGGCCCTTATATTCAAGTTTGGTCTTTGGTCTCAACGGAGGATCTGTAAACCAAGTTAGGATATAGTTTCAAGTAGGGTTTGATCAAATAAGGAGAAACAAGGGCTCGAGGGTAGTACCGGGCCATCCTAATGTAGACAGTGGTTTGTGAAACCTCGGTTTTGTCGTTCTCTCTCAGGGAGCTAGAGGCCTTGGCTAGAACTAATCGACTTTAGGTGAGGTTTAGGATCACAAGATAACAAGAGGTTTGTGGTGACAACAGAACAAACACAACTATGGTTTAGTCAAATGGAAACAATGGGTGTCGGGAGATTTCGGGACGCAAACGGTAATAAGGACAAGGGTTCCGCAACTAGAAAGCAACAAAATAGTAGAATCAAGCGACAATCCCGTTAGAATAAATCAACCGGATTTCCCTTTTCAAGGATAATCCGGATTAACTTCCTAGAAGCCCACCACGGACCCGGAGGGTTAAAGAAACGGGACTCTCTAGTTAGCTCCTATTCACTTTCGCGAATATAATACTAACTATCCCAATTCCAACCTTCCAACTCAAGTCTTGGATGTATTCGGGATCTTTTGTACCCCAATTACATCCCACTTGAGGGAAGGATAGGAGTGGGAAGTTGATTCCAGTAAAAATTACCTCCTAAAATTGCTAACCCAATCCAAATACACCATTCACATAGTTTCTTCCTAAGCCATAAGGGTTCTAGCCTCTAATCATCTTATCTAACATGCTAACAATAATAATAACTTCATTCATATTTAAAAAGAGAGTATCTAGATATTCAAAGCAACAATAACAACAATCAACAAACACTAAGTAATCTAATAACAAAAACATAGATTAAAGTGTAATTAGAGGAACTAAAGAGAGTAAGAGTTAAAAAATGCACATTAATTGGATGCCAAAGGAAGATGCTCCAGAATAATAAGAATCCAATGCTCCAATAATAAGATAAGTCTTCAAAACTTCAATAGAAATCCAATGAAATCCAGTGGAAGAGCAATAATCCAACTATAAACTCTCACTAATCACTAAGTAATAACTCTAATTGAAAGCTAAAATGTTCTAAATGTGATAAAAAATAATCCCCCCCTGAATTCTCTCTACTAAAAAGCTAAAGGCAAATATATACAAGTAAAGTTAGTTACTCAAAACTCATCACTTCACTCAGCAGAAAAATTGCGTAACTGTAGGGGCCCATAGGTACGGTCTATGGGTCCGTAGCTACGGTCCTGCGTAATATCCTGCAGATTTCTCTCTTCTTCGCTGCGCCGTAAGCACGGTGTGTCATGACCGTGGGTACGGTCTAGCGATTTAGGTCAGGCGAAACTTCTCTCCTTCGCATCGTCGTAGGTGCGGTCTCCCAAGACCGTGGGTACGGTCTCACTCGGTCACTTCACCTTCAGCTCATGCTTTGCACCCACCGCAGGTGCGGTCATCAGGACCGTGGGTATGGTCCAGCTCGGCCGCAATGATGTTCTAGGTGTGGCGCCCGCTACAAAAAGGGTGACGGGGGCTACTCTTGGTGCATGTAACCGCGATTGGGCGTGAGGGAGGGTAGCGACCGCTACGTTGAGCGTGGCGGGGGCTACGCCTAGGCAACCTTCAGCAGAATTCTATCTTTTGATCCGCTCAATATGTCCGGCCTTTCCGCTTCCTTCGCCTTTTGTCTCGACCATGACCCGGGAAGTCTCGGGATTCCCATAATAGCTGCAAAATGGCCCTTTTTACCATGTTTTGAGTAAAAAACTCGAAAATCTACAAAATAACCAAAAACATATTAAAAGTTATTAAATTAAACCACGAAACGAGTCAAAAGCCTAAGGATTTAGGCGGTATTTAGACACAAAATTGGGTCTAAACACCCCCCCACACTTAAACTTTTGCTCGTCCCGAGCAAAACAAGACAAAAACTACCTAACTAACACAAACTCCTCTGTCGTGGAGAGAAACGAGTGCATTTAGCGTATGCACCAAGCCCATTGAACCCCCGGCAGTCCGGGTGGACGAGATGGACTCGTGAGGGTTTGTAGCGGCTGTACCCACAAAAGCCAAAGAAAAAGGAGAGAGGGAAAGTGAAAACAAAACTGAAGAAAACAAAAGGAAAGAGAAACAAAAGCTTCAGTTCAAAAGATCTCGAAATCCGAATCAGGAAAACGTTATTAAACCTCCAAAAGGAACCGTTATGAGTATCTCACAAGCACCCATCACAAGCAAAAGTCAATCTTAAAGATTTTCGACCCCCTATACCTCATGCCAAGCAAAACCCCATGTGCAAATGTGCTAGTGGGTTCTAACCAAATCCAAAAGACTCCAAAGATTCATGCCCGAACTCAAAAACACCGAAACAAAACAAGAGAAGCGTTGCCCTTACTCGCATTTGGTCGCCCTTGGCTTGGTGAGAGCCGTAATAACTGTGATAAAAAATAATCCCCCCCTGAATTCTCTCTGCTAAAAAACCTAAAGGCAAATATATACAAGTAAAGTTAGTTACTCAAAACTCATCACTTCACTCAGCAGAAAAATTGCGTAACTGTAGGGGCCCATAGGTACGGTCTATGGGTCCGTAGCTACGGTCCTGCGTAATATCCTGCAGATTTCTCTCTTCTTCGCTGCGCCGTAAGCACGGTGTGTCATGACCGTGGGTACGGTCTAGCGATTTAGGTCAGGCAAAACTTCTCTCCTTCGCATCGTCGTAGGTGCGGTCTCCCAAGACCGTGGGTACGGTCTCACTCGGTCACTTCACCTTCAGCTCATGCTTTGCACCCACCACAAGTGCGGTCATCAGGACCGTGGGTATGGTCGAGCTCGGCCGCAATGATGTTCTAGGTGTGGCACCCGGTACAAAAAGGGTGACGGGGGCTATTCTTGGTGCATGTAACAGCGATTGGGCGCGAGGGAGGGTAGCGCCCGCAACATTGAGCGTGGCGGGGGCTACGCCTAGGCAACCTTCAGCAGAATTCTATCTTTTGATCCGCTCAATATGTCCGGCCTTTCCGCTTCCTTCGCCTTTTGTCTCGACCATGACCCGGGAAGTCTCGGGATTCCCAAAATAGCTGCAAAATGGCCCTTTTTACCATGTTTTGAGTAAAAAACTCGAAAATCTACAAAAAAACCAAAAACGTATTAAAAGTTATTAAATTAAACCACGAAACGAGTCAAAAGCCTAAGGATTTAGGCGGTATTTAGACACAAAATTGGGTCTAAACACCCCCCCACACTTAAACTTTTGCTCGTCCCGAGCAAAACAAGACAAAAACTACCTAACTAACACAAACTCCTCTGTCGTGGAGAGAAACGAGTGCATTTAGCGTATGCACCAAGCCCTTTGAACCCCCCGGCAGCCCGGGTGGACGAGATGGACTCGTGAGGGTTTGTAGCTGTTGTACCCACAAAAGCCAAAGAAAAAGGAGAGAGGGAAAGTGAAAACAAAACCGAAGAAAGCAAAAGGAAAGAGAAACAAAAGCTTCAGTTCAAAAGATCTCGAAATCCGAATCAGGAAAACGTTATTAAACCTCCAAAAGGAACCGTTATGAGCATCTCACAAGCACCCATCCCAAGCAAAAGTCAATCTTAAAGATTTTCGACCCCCTATACCTCATGCCAAGCAAAACCCGATGTGCAAATGTGCTAGTGGGTTCTAACCAAATCCAAAAGACTCCAAAGATTCATGCCCGAACTCAAAAACACCGAAACAAAACAAGAGAAGCGTTGCCCTTACTCGCATTTGATCGCCCTTGGCTTGGTGAGGGCCGTAGGTGATGCAAGGAGAGGCCCGACACTTTATTAACGCTTAAACTTTTCTTTTCGGGTTGGGTAATCCCAACAAAATTGCTTTTTCTTTTTCTCTTTTTTTTTCTTTATGTTTTTAAAGGTCGGTATTTGCCTTAATTTTCGGAATTGGACGGCCCATAATTCGAGGTTTACCCTCCCAACACAGTCTTTTCCATACACACCTTCGTTGAGAATTCGATATGGGAGGAGCTTAAGGGGTAATAGCGCCGTACCGCTAAAACTAGGCCCGTGTAGGTTGGCTAAGTGTATGGTGGTTAATGTCATTCAACAACATGCTCCACTTAATCCGATTATTGTAGCTTTGCTTTCTTTTTCTTTCTTTTTGACTTTGCTTTTGCTTTTGCTAAAAAAAAAAAAGCTCGGACACAAACCCCTAGAATCTCCCGACTTCAACCAGAACGTGAAAAGAATCGGGGGTCTCACTAGACACTCAATGAAGGACATCTAAGAAGGTTAGTGATGACTAGCACCCGAGTTAGGGTCGAAAACGCTCAGACCGGTTTCTTTTAAAGAAGTTTAAGAACGACTTCTCAATTTCGACGACAAGATCCAAGAAACAAAGCAAAAACAAAACGAAAACGAAAACCGAAAGAAAACTTTTAATGCTTTCACTCCCTTTTTTCTCCTTTTTCACATAAAAATTTTCAATTTTTAGGCAAAACTAAGAAAACAAAAAAAAAAAAAAAATGCTAGGTGATCTACCCTTTAAAACAGAATATCTCCCCCCCCCACACTTAAAACGCCACAATGTCCTCATTGTGGGAAGGTGTCACAAGAAAGGGGTAGAGAACCTACAAAAACAAACAAACAAGAACAACTAGCAAATACAAGTGGTGGCGACCCGAGCCCACACGACTCCAACATCAAGATAATCCCAACACAAACACACAAGGGGGTTCGCCACCCAAAAGAAAATCAAGCATGTGACGGATCATGATGATAATTCACATAGGAAGGAGCAAGGTGGAAAGATATTACCTCGAACTCTTCATAAGTGTTCAAGCCGTGATCCGAAGTCATCGTTAAAGTGAATCACAACGTTATTAGAGCAAAAGGACGACTTTATACATGACAAAATCCACATGCTAGATCGAAAACAAGATCAAAGAAAAACTAACTAACTAAACTTTTAAACAAAAACAAAAGAACTAAAAAGAAGAAAAACTATAAACAAAATGTACATTGCGAAAGACATGCTTTATCCCCAAATCTCACTCATTGAGGCGGGAAATAAGGGTGAAACTCAACTCAAACTGACCAAACAAACTTTATTCATTTCATTTCATTAGAACAACCATTCGTTACATAGCCATCATAACCATCCTTGCCCAAAATACAATTGACACCACGTAAAATAAACAACCACCGGCCAAAAGAACAACCAACAACCAACAACCAACCAAGACATCCCAACTACAACCAAAAGACAACCAAAATACAATCAAAAGACCACCACAAGCCATGTCAAGCCGACTTTGAGAGCAACACCAAAACAAGCCAAAAGGACCCGAGACACCAACACGCCAAAACAACAATGCCTTCCTGTCCAACCCCCCCGATGAGGCACCCCGATGAAGCACCCCCTACACTTATATTCTACGCAGTAAAATATGTAAAGATAATGAAAAAGATCGAGTGGGGGCGGGGACGCTTACAAATAGTCTATTAAGCGGATCCTTCCGGAGGAGGATGGGGTTGGAGTTGCGATTGAATACCAACAAGGATTTCTTGTTGCGCTTCAAGAAGCTCTTGTAAATTCTCAATCAAGCTTTGTTGGTTTTGGATGAGTTCTCGTTTCTCTTGGAACTCATTGTGTAGCTCTCGGAGTTGATCACGAATACATTCCAAAGTAATGTCTCCGGCTAAGCTTGGTCCTGCATCCTCTTGCTCTTGTTCTTCTTCGTCCTCATCTTCCTCGGCTTCCTCTTCACTCTCCTCCACTGGCTCAAAAGGACCACGCACCACATAACGACCCCCATGCTCTTTTCCACATTACCAAGTGCGCCAGTCAGTGACATCTAACCACTCTTCAGCATGATCGTGACTCAAATGGATTGCAACACTGTGGAAGTCGTACCCGAGGCGATATTGTGTTCGAGTCTTGTGCTTATCCAAGAATTGCTTGAAAACTACAATGGAGAATTGCTTGAATAAAGAAGGCTTGAAGAAAGTTGAATACAATTGCAAGAAATCAATTAAAGCTTGAAGAACAAGAAAGAAGATTTGAAGAACAATTAAAGAGAGATCAAAGCAAATAAAGGAAAGCAATAAATCAAATCTAATCTAATTCTACTCCTAAACTACCTAGGCTATCTCCTAAATAAGCTGAATACAAGTGGGTATTTATAGAAGAAGGAAAAATACAACCCAATACCCTAGAAATAAATCGCAGCACGCGCGTTAGTTTTTCCGCAGACAAAGTGACTCGGGCGAGTCGCCAACGGGCGCGGGCGAGTCGGCCTACTGTCCGCAGCTCATCCGTCAACATTCAGCCGGGTTCACGGGCGCTACCCTCTAGGTCGCGGGCACGACAGGCGCACGACTCGGGCGAGTCGCCAATGGTCGCGGGCGAGTTGGTCTACTGTTTGATCGTCAAATGTCGCTGCCCAGCATAGGTAACGGGCGCTACCAAAATGGTAGCGGGCGCCACAGAGACCTGACTCGGTCGAGTCAGCGTTTGTCGCGGGCGAGTAACATGTCTGCCCAGCTTTGTCCCTCAACACTCAGCAGAGGTAGCGGGCGCTGCCAAAATGGTAGTGGGCGTTACCCTCAGTTTGTGGCGTGTCTTGGCTTGCTTCAGTAGCGCGTCTCGGGCGAGAGTATCAATGACTCGGGCGTCACTGCTGACTCGAAATAGCTCGGAATTCCCTAAAAATCCTCAATTAAGCCCAAACTTCTTCTAACTCCTTATTTTCCTACAAAACACGAAACCGTCACATCTAATATATACAAAGGGCTAAAATAAACACAAACACCCTATAAGGGAGATAAAATTCGGCTCGGGATGAGACCGAACATTTCCCTTGATCTCCATCACAATCAGCTGTTTATTCACCAAGCTTGAAATACTTGAGTTAGTTCTGAGTGCCTGGAACACAATTCTCTGTGGATACGACAACCATACTTCAAAAATTATGACAACACTAGCAAGTTCTTCATTTCCTCTCTTAATTTCAGTTTCAATTAATTTAAATTACTTGTTTGATTATGTTGTTCATGATTTTAATTAGTTGTAGCATTGTTATGTTAGCTTTTGATAGAATCATGTTGAACTTTGCTTTGATTTCTGATTAGTGGTAGTTTTGATTATGTGTTGCTAGTTCCCCTAGGGTCAGGGGTATTTAAGGCCCTTAATGGGGGATTAAGATTGGGTTAGTAGGATTACGGTGATTAATGAGGTAATTTAGTGTTCCTCCCAAGATTTCCACTCAAGGTGCCGGGAGGTTATGAATCCTTCCCCTAACATTGAGTTGGGAATATAGGGCGGAGTAATCGGTTCATACTCGTAAATCTGGCAAGAGGGATTTTGGAACTGATTAGTTTGGATTGGGTTCGAACATTATCAAAGACCACCATACACGAGACTGATGACGAGCTTTGGGAAGTATGCATTAGTTTACCACTCAGGAGAGGGAAATTGATGCTAGCTATCCTGACAATCCTCACACTTGATAACTGAACACCGATCATTCTTAAACCTAAGAAATCCAGGCTTAGGTTAGGTTGGGTAGTTTCAGATGATTCGTTCAATTGTTTAACAGTTCCTACCATACTGTACACGTGGTTTGTATGAACCCAATTTTTATCGTTCTTCTTAGGGAGCGAGGGGCCTTGGTCATAGAATCTAAATCAAGGTTCGGTTCAGATTGCAAGGGTAAAGAAACAGGTTGAAAAGGATCACAATGCAACAAATAAAACTAAGGTCAGCAAGATGAGAAAATGGGCTTCGGAGGCTTTTCGGGATGCAAACGGGAATTTGGAAATGGATTTTGCAACAAGAGAGTAACAAGAGGGAAAATCAAGTGGCAATTCAAGCTTCCTCTCTCGAGGATAGTTCGGATTAACTTCCTCAAAGTCCACCACAGATGCGGAGGGTTAATGAAACGAAATTCCCTAGTTAACCTCCTTCCACTTTCGTGGGTGAGCATTAACTATCCCAACTCCCACCTTCCATGACAAATGTTTGATGTATTCGGGAGCTTTCAAACCCAAATACATCCCACTTGTGGGAAGGACGAGAGTGGGAAATTGATTCTCCTACTAATTACTCACTAAAATTGCTAACCCAAACCTAATCACCCATACACACCCTTAATTACCCCCTAACCCATGGGGTTTCTAGCCACTAATCATCATCAAAACTAAGCTAACAACATCAAAACTAGCCCTAAGCATGATTTCTAACATCAAACAACCAAAACTCAAGCAAGGAAATTAAAATAGCAAGTAAAGAGGCAAGTAAGGCAATTAAACAAGTAAGCAAAGTAATTAACAAAGTAAAGGAGAGTTTAAGGGAAGAGAAAACTTATCAAAAGCTAGAAATGAATAAAGGAAATCAAAGGAAATGATGATCTAACAATCTCTCAAATGATTGAATCCTCAAATCTTCAATACAACACCAAAATCCACTAAATCCTAGATTAATCCAAGCTAAAACACTCTAATCAAACCCTAATCTCTCTCTAAAATTTAATGAGAACCTAATTCACTACTCCCTCCATTCCAAAATAATTGTCATATTTCACAATTTTATATATACCAATGTATAACTAAACTTCCTGGATAAATAAATATCAGTATTTTCTAAGATATTTTTCGCATATCAAGGTGTGGATAGTGAGAGAATGTGAGTAAGAGTAGTTTTATTGATTGGAAAAGTAAAAAGTTAGCATAATTATTAAAGTTAAAATAATTAAGTTATGTATTGGGAAATAGAAAGTGACAATTATTTTGGAACCAAAAAAAGTTGGTTTAAGTGTCAATTAATATAGAACGGAGGGAGTACTTCGTAATCATAAACTTATCAAAAGGCTAAAAATCCTCAATTAAGCCCAAACTTCTTCTAACTCCTTATTTTCCTACAAAACACGAAACCGTCACATCTAATATATACAAAGGGCTAAAATAAACACAAACACCCTATAAGGGAGATAAAATTCGGCTCGGGATGAGACCGAACATTTCCCTTGATCTCCATCTCAATCAGCTGTTTATTCACCAAGCTTGAAATACTTGAGTTAGTTCTGAGTGCCTGGAACACAATTCTCTGTGGATACGACAACCATACTTCAAAAATTATGACAACACTAGCAAGTTCTTCTTTTTCTCTCTTAATTTCAGTTTCAATTAGTTTAAATTACTTGTTTGATTATGTTGTTCATGATTTTAATTAGTTGTAGCATTGTTATGTTAGCTTTTGATAGAATCATGTTGAACTTTGCTTTGATTGCTGATTAGTGGTAGTTGTGATTATGTGTTGCTAGTTCCCCTAGGGCAGGGGTATTTAAGGCCCCTAATGGGGGATTAGGATTGGGTTAGTAGGATTACGGTGATTAATGAGGTAATTTAGTGTTCCTCCCAAGATTTCCACTCAAGGTGCCGGGAGGTTATGAATCCTTCCCCTAACATTGAGTTGGGAATATAGGGCGGAGTAATCGGTTCATACTCGTAAATCTGGCAAGAGGGATTTTGGAACTGATTAGTTTGGATTGGGTTCGAACATTATCAAAGACCACCATACACGAGACTGATGACGAGCTTTGGGAAGTATGCATCAGTTTACCACTCAGGAGAGGGAAATTGATGCTAGCTATCCTTACAATCCTCACACTTGATAACTGAACACCGATCATTCTTAAAACTAAGAAATCCAGGCTTAGGTTAGGTTGGGTAGTTTCAGATGATTCGTTCAATTGTTTAACAGTTCCTACCATACTGTACACGTGGTTTGTATGAACCCAATTTTTATCGTTCTTCTTAGGGAGCGAGGGGCCTTGGTCATAGAATCTAAATCAAGGTTAGGTTCAGATTGCAAGGGTAAAGAAACAGGTTGAAAAGGATCACAATGCAACAAATAAAACTAAGGTCAGCAAGATGAGAAAATGGGCTTCGGAGGCTTTTCGGGATGCAAACGGGAATGAGGAAATGGGTTTTGCAACAAGAGAGTAACAAGAGGGAAAATCAAGTGGCAATTCCGTTAGAAAATACCCAACGAGCTTCCTCTCTCGAGGATAGTTCTGATTAACTTCCTCAAAGTCCACCACAGATGCAGAGGGTTAATGAAACGGAATTCCCTAGTTAACCTCCTTCCACTTTCGTGGGTGAGCATTAACTATCCCAACTCCCACCTTCCATGACAAATGTTGGATGTATTCGGGAGCTTTCAAACCCAAATATATCCCACTTGTGGGAAGGACGAGAGTGGGAAATTGATTCTCCTACTAATTACTCACTAAAATTGCTAACCCAAACCTAATCACCCATACACACCCTTAATTACCCCCTAACCCATGGGGTTTCTAGCCACTAATCATCATCAAAACTAAGCTAACAACATCAAAACTAGCCCTAAGCATGATTTCTAACATCAAACAACCAAAACTCAAGCAAGGAAATTAAAATAGCAAGTAAAGAGGCAAGTAAGGCAATTAAACAAGTAAGCAAAGTAATTAACAAAGTAAAGGAGAGTTTAAGGGAAGAGAAAACTTAACAAAAGCTAGAAATGAATAAAGGAAAGCAAAGGAAATGATGATCCAACAATCTCTCAATTGATTGAATCCTCAAATCTTCAATACAACACAAAAATCCACTAAATCCTAGATTAATCCAAGCTAAAACACTCTAATCAAACCCTAATCTCTCTCTAAAATTTAATGAGAACCTAATTCACTACTCCCTCCGTTCCAAAATAATTGTCATATTTCACAATTTTACATATACCAATGTATAACTAAACTTCCTGGATAATATCACTATTTTCTAAGATATTTTTAGCATATCAAGGTGTGGATAGTGAGAGAATGTTAGTAAGAGTAGTTTTATTGATTGGAAAAGTAAAAAGTAAACATAATTATTAAAGTTAAAATAATTACGTTATGTATTGGGAAATAGAAAGTGACAATTATTTTGGAACCAAAAAAAGTTAGTTTAAGTGTCAATTAATATGGAACGGAGGGAGTACTTCGTAATCATAAAGTCGTCACTTTTGGTATTAATACAAGGCATTCTTGTTACTCAAAACACTATCGTTTAAGCCAAAGAAATGCGAAAGAAAACAGTAAGTCGCGGGTGCGACCTCCTTGGTGATGGGGGCGACCGAGAGAAACCTATCCAGGCGATTCCAGCAGCGCAGGTCGCGGCACGACCTACTCGCCGCGCGCCAAGGCTTGTTGGCCAAAGCTAGCGATCAAGGCGGGCGCTGTAGCGGGCGACACATTGTCTGTAACGAGCGCGACTAGTGTTGGTCGTGGGCGGCGCAGTTGAGGTAGCACCCGCGACACTCTTTTGGCTCCCTTCCCTTGTCTTCCTTCCAAAGGCTGTAACGTCCGTTACGCTACTGTTTTGCACCAAAGATGGGGAAGAGATTCCCGGGTCAACTCTGCTTTACTCCTCGGCTACGCTTGGCTGGGAAAATCACTCGGGATTCCCTAAAAAGCCTCAATTTAGCCCATAATCCTTGATTTCGCTGCAAAAGTGCGAAAACCTGCAAAACATCTAAAAAGCTAGTAAAAACGATGAAAACAGTTGGAATCGAGCAAAAATAGCAGGCCGAAAGGCGTTATTTAGGCCTAAAATTGGGCCTAAACACATACCTCTCCATTATATGTCGATACTCTTGATGCCATGAGGTGATAGATTATCTCTCAACATTGAATTGAAGGGTTATGGATGGGTTTATTGGACACTAATATATATCGGCGTGTGATTAGTGTCTGATTAGGAGAAGTAGGCGAGTATGCTATCTAGAAACCATCCCTATGGGAATAGCGGTGGAATCTGGAGAGTAAGCATCGAATCCTATCTTTGGCGAGAATGATTCGATGCTAATTCGTTTGCCTAATTCCCGTGTTGAATAGCTTGCCTACGAATCATTCCCAAACCTCTTCACCGATTCGTTTTTTCTCGTTAGGAGGCCCGATAATACCCCTGAGCTCTTTTCCCTTTTTGATTGTAACTTTTCTTTTGTCTTATAGTCCATGTGTCTACCAAACACTCAACACCTCAAACATCAAGCCTAGTTGGTGGGTGTTTGATAGATTCTTAGGTTCCAAAGCCCCAACTCCTTCTGAGTATGACAATTACACCCGCACTATACTGCGATCGAACAAGGATCAGATCAGCTTCTCCTAAGTCCTTCATTTCAAACAAGAAAGACAACAAGCTAGCTTTTAGTCTCATTAACAACATGCAAGCTAGTACTAAAAATTAACATGTCATCAACATATAAAACTATTATCACACTGTTAGATGCAATAGTTTTTGAATACATACAGGAATCAAAAGTGTTGACAATGAACCCACTTTGAACCAATGACTTGTCAAATATTTCATACCATTGTTTAGGTCATCTTTCATACCATATAGGGATTTTTTTCTGTATGCAAACTTTTTCCTCTTTTCTTGGGACCACACAACCCTCAGGTTGGCTCATATAAATTTCTTCCTCTAAGTCACCATTAAGAAAAGCTGTCTTGACATCCATCTGATTCACCACAAGGTCAAAAATTGCAGCTTAGGCAACTAGAGTTCTAATAGTGGCAATTTTGGTCACAGGCGAGTATGTGTCAAAGTAATCAATCTTGTTTTTCTTGTCAAAGCCCCTTATGACTAATCTGGCCTTGTACTTATCTATGGATCTATCAGGTCTCAGTTTCTTTTTGAACATCCATTTACTACTAATAGGTCTTCAATGCTTGGGTAAGTTTGTCAATTCCCATGTTTTGTTAGATTCGATTGAATATATTTCACTTTTAATGGCCTCTTTAAAAAATGCAGCATCTATTGACCTCATAGATTATTGGTAGGATTTAGGATCTTACTTAATCAAGAAAGTGGACACAAATTCCTCAGATAAAACATCAACATTAACGTCACTCAAGTTATCAAAGGATTCCACCAAGAAGGAGGTGACGAAGTCAGGTCTAAAGCTAGTCTGAATTCTATGTCTCTTGCTCCTTTTAGGTTCAATTTCTAAATCTCTACAGCCAGAACTAGAGGAAGACAAGTTCACATTCTCAGACACAAGTTTAGGCACAATTTCAGACACATTCTTATTTAACGTTTTCATAACGAATTAGGACAAAGATCGTTATCACTCGAGGAGTTGGGGCCCTTATATTCAAGTTTGGTCTTTGGTCTCAACGGAGGATCTGTAAACCAAGTTAGGATATAGTTTCAAGTAAGGTTTGATCAAATAAGGAGAAACAAGGGCTCGAGGGTAGTACCGGGCCATCCTAATGTAGACAGTGGTTTGTGAGACCTCGGTTTTGTCGTTCTCTCTCAAGGAGCTAGAGGCCTTGGCTAGAACTAATCGACTTTAGGTGAGGTTTAGGATCACAAGATAACAAGAGGTTTGTGGTGACAACAGAACAAACACAACTATGGTTTAGTCAAATGGAAACAATGGGTGTCGGGAGATTTCGGGACGCAAACGGTAATAAGGACAAGGGTTCCGCAACTAGAAAGCAACAAAATAGTAGAATCAAGCGACAATCCCGTTAGAATAACTTCCCTTTTCAAGGATAATCCGGATTAACTTCCTAGAACCCCACCACGGACCCGGAGGGTTAAAGAAACGGGACTCTCTAGTTAGCTCCTATTCACTTTCACGAATATAATACTAACTATCCCAATTCCAACCTTCCAACTCAAGTGTTGGATGTATTCGGGATCTTTTGTACCCCAATTACATCCCACTTGAGGGAAGGATAGGAGTGAGAAGTTGATTCCACTACAAATTACCTCCTAAAATTGCTAACCCAATCCAAATACACCATTCACATAGTTTTTCCCTAACCCATAAGGGTTCTAGCCTCTAATCATCTTATCTAACATGCTAACAATAAAAATAACTTCATTCATATTTAAAAAGAGGGTATCTAGATATTCAAAGCAACAATAACAACAATCAACAAACACTAAGTAATCTAATAACAAAAACAGAGATTAAAGAGTAATTAGAGGAACTAAAGAGAGTAAGAGTTAAGAAATGCTCATTAATTTGATGCCAAAGGAAGATGCTCCAGAATAATAAGAATCCAATGCTCCAATAATAAGATAAGTCTTCAAAACTTCAATAGAAATCCAATGAAATCCAGTGCAAGAGCAATAATCCAACTATAAACTCTCACTAATCACTAAGTAATAACTCTAATTGAAAGCTAAAATGTTCTAAATGTGATCAAAAATAATCCCCCCCTGAATTCTCTCTGCTAAAAAACCTAAAGGCAAATATATCCAAGCAAAGTTAGTTACTCAAAACTCATCACTTCACTCAGCAGAAAAATTGCGTAACTGTAGGGGACCATAGGTACGGTCTATGGGACCGTAGCTACGGTCCTGCGTAATATCCTGCAGATTTCTATCTTCTTCACTGCACCGTAGGCACGGTGTGTCATGACCGTGGGTACGGTCTAGCGATTTAGGTCAGGCGAAACTTCTCTCCTTCGCATCGTCGTAGGTACGGTCTCCCAAGACCGTGGGTACGGTCTTACTCGGTCACTTCACCTTCAGCTCATGCTTTGCACCCACCGCAGGTGCGGTCATCAGGACCGTGGGTATGGTCCAGCTCGGGCACAATGATGTTCTAGGTGTGGCGCCCGCTACAAAAAGGGTGACGGGGGCTACTCTTGGTGCATGTGACAGCGATTGGGCGCGAGGGAGGGTAGCGCCCGCTACGTTGAGCGTGGCGGGGGCTACGTCTAGGCAACCTTCAGCAGAATTCTATCTTTTGATCCGCTCAATATGTCCGGCCTTTCCGCTTCCTTCGCCTTTTGTCTCGACCATGACCCGGGAAGTCTCGGGATTCCCAAAATAGCTGCAAAATGGCCCTTTTTACCATGTTTTGAGTAAAAAACTCGAAAATCTACAAAATAACCAAAAACATATTAAAAGTTATTAAATTAAACCACGAAAGAGTCAAAAGCCTAAGGATTTAGGCGGTATTTAGACACAAAATTGGGTCTAAACACCCCCCCACACTTAAACTTTTGCTCGTCCCGAGCAAAACAAGACAAAAACTACCTAACTAACACAAACTCCTATGTCGTGGAGAGAAACGAGTGCATTTAGCGTATGCACCAAGCCCTTTGAACCCCCCGGCAGCCCGGGTGGACGAGATGGACTCGTGAGGGTTTGTAGCGGCTGTACCCACAAAAGCCAAAGAAAAAGGAGAGAGGGAAAGTGAAATCAAAACCGAAGAAAACAAAAGGAAAGAGAAACAAAAGCTTCAGTTCAAAAGATCTCGAAATCCGAATCAGGAAAACGTTATTAAACCTCCAAAAGTAACCGTTATGAGCATCTCACAAGCACCCATCCCAAGCAAAAGTCAATCTTAAAGATTTTCGACCCCCTATACCTCATGCCAAGCAAAACCCCATGTGCAAATGTGCTAGTGGGTTCTAACCAAATCCAAAAGACTCCAAAGATTCATGCCCGAACTCAAAAACACCGAAACAAAACAAGAGAAGCGTTGCCCTTACTCGCAATTGGTCGCCCTTGGCTTGGTGAGGGCCGTAGGTGATGCAAGGAAAGGCCCGACACTTTATTAACGCTTAAACTTTTCTTTTCGGGTTGGGTAATCCCAACAAAATTGCTTTTTCTTTTTCTCTTTTTTTTTTCTTTATGTTTTTAAAGGTCGGTATTAGCCTTAATTTCCGGAATTGGACGGCCCATAATTCGAGGTTTACCCTCCCAACACAGTCTTTTCCATACACACCTTCATTGAAAATTCGATATGGGAGGAGCTTAAGGGGTAATAGCGCCGTACCGCTAAAACAGGGCCCGTGTAGGTTGGCTACGTGTATGGTGGTTAATGGCATTCAGCAACATGCTCCACTTAATCCGATTATTGTAGCTTTGCTTTCTTTTTCTTTCTTTTTGACTTTGCTTTTGCTTTTGCTAAAAAAAAATAAGCTCGGACACAAACCCCTAGAATCTCCCGACTTCAACCAGAACGTGAAAAGAATCGGGGGTCTCACTAGACACTCAATGAAGGACATCTAAGAAGGTTAGTGATGACTAGCACCCGAGTCAGGGTCGAAAACGCTCAGACCGGTTTCTTTTAAAGAAGTTTAAGAACGACTTCTCAATTTCGACGACAAGATCGAAGAAACAAAGCAAAACCAAAACGAAAACGAAAACCGAAAGAAAACTTTTAATGCTTTCACTCCCTTTTTTCTCCTTTTTCACATAAAAATTTTCAATTTTTAGGCAAAACTAAGAAAACAAAAAAAAATGCTAGGTGATCTACCCTTTATAACAGAATATCTCCCCCCCCCCCCCCACACTTAAAACGCCACAATGTCCTCATTGTGGGAAGGTGTCACAAGAAAGGGGTAGAGAACCTACAAAAACAAACAAATAAGAACAACTAGCAAATACAAGTGGTGGCGACCCGAGCCCACATGGCTCCAACATCAAGATAATCCCAACACAAACACACAAGGGGGTTCGCCACCCAAAAGAAAATCAAGCATGTGACGGATCATGATGATAATTCACATAGGAAGGAGCAAGGTGGAAAGATATTACCTCGAACTCTTCATAAGTTTTCAAGCCGTGATCCGAAGTCGTCGTTAAAGTGAATCACAACGATATTAGAGCAAAAGAACGACTTTATACATGACAAAATCCACATGCTAGATCGAAAACAATATCAAAGAAAAACTAACTAACTAAACTTTTAAACAAAAAAAAAATAACTAAAAAGAAGAAAAACTATAAACAAAATGTACATTGCGAAAGACATGCCTTATCCCCAAATCTCATTCATTGAGGCGAGAAATAAGGGTGAAACTCAACTCAAACTAACCAAACAAACTTGATTCATTTCATTTCATTAGAACAACCATTCGTTACATAGCCATCATAACCATCCTTGCCCAAAATACAATTGACACCAGGTAAAATAAACAACCACCGGCCAAAAGAACAACCAACAACCAACCAAGACATCCCAACTACAACCAAAAGACAACCAAAATACAATCAAAAGACCACCACAAGCCATGTCAAGCCGACTTTGAGAGCAACACCAAAACAAGCCAAAAGGACCCGAGACACCAACACGCCAAAACAACAATGCCTTCCCGTCCAACCCCCCCCCCCGATGAGGCACCCCGATGAGGCACCCCCTACACTTATATTCTACGCAGTAAAATACGTAAAGATAATGAAAAAGATCGAGTGGGGGCGGGGACGCTTACAAATAGTCTATTAAGAGGATCCTTCCGGAGGAGGATGAGGTTGGAGTTGCGATTGAATACCAACAAGGATTTCTTGTTGCGCTTCAAGAAGCTCTTGTAAATTCTCGATCAAGCTTTGTTGGTTTTGGATGAGTTCTCGTTTCTCTTGGAACTCATTGTGTAGCTCTCGGAGTTGATCACAAATACATTCCAAAGTAATGTCTCCGGCTGTGCTTGGTCCTGCATCCTCTTGCTCTTGTTCTTCTTCGTCCTCATCTTCCTCGGCTTCCTCTTCACTCTCCTCCACTGGCTCAAAAGGACCACCCACCACATAACGACCCCCATGCTCTTTTCCACATGACCAAGTGCGCCGGTCAGTGACATCTAACCACTCTTCAGCATGATCGTGACTCAAATGGATTGCAACACTGTGGGAGTCGTACCCGAGGCGATAGAGTGTTCGAGTCTTGTGCTTATCCAAGAATTCCATCTTCCGCAGTCGAACACCGTCAATAGGGTCAGGGAAATACCGTGGAGTCCATTTGGCAAGGTAGGACTTAAAGCCCTGCTTCTTGAGAAAGTGACAAATGATGTGTCCTATGCTAATGGTCATATTACGGGTTTCAAGACTGATTTCCCGATGGCAGTGAAGAATGCAAGAGCCGGTGTTGACACGACGGTCGTTGATTGCGTTATAGATAACAAAGAGGTCGTCCTTGTGAATGTTTGACTGTCCAGTGTCGCGGCCGAAGACAGAACTCGAGATGATCCGGTGGAAGAGGCGAACACTCAAGTTGCAAAAATCTCGGGCTTTTGAATTGCTCGGGCTATGGACCTCCAATTTACAAGTCCGAGACTTGGGATATCGTCTCCGGCAATAGGTGAGAGCCTTCACCGTTTCTTGCTCGTCGAATTTGACACATTCACCATAGAAAAGCCCATCCAAAGGAAGACCTAGAGTGGTGCAAAGATCTTGAACCGAACACTCCACTTCTTTCTTGGCAACTAGGTAAGTAAAAGTGGCATTGGATGTGCCATCCTCCCTAACCACAAAAGAGCTCAAGAACTCGAGCACCGGTTGGTCGACAATAGGCTCATTGATAGTGGCAAAAATTTCCCAACCCATGACTTTAATGAAGTAATCCATGCTCGGCTTGCAATATACATCCTTCGCCGTTTCCTCATGATATAAATCAGGAGCACTAATTTTCCGTTACTTTAACCGTGTATACCGCTGCTTGTGCATATCATCCTTAAAGGTGACCTTCACCTTTGGGTCGCATTGGATTAAAGAAGCGGGTTGACCTTTGTAATGGGACTTATCAAGCTCTTCCGTAGTAGATGGAAGAGGGGTCGATTCAAGCTCAGTTCGGGCTCGCTTGGCTCTACCCATTGGTGCAATGGAAGAGCAACAACAACCACAACAACAACCACAATAGGCACAAATATGTCTAAACTCCTAGGGTTTCCACCAAGAACGTCACAAACCACACTCCAAACACAATTTTGCAACCAACCTCCACCAAATCTGCACCCCCAAGCCTGAATGGAGAACTTGGAGACGTTGGTCTTGCAATTTTCGAACCCCAACAATGAATAAAACCCATAATTTATACTTGAAAATGCCTCAGAAGATTCGAAAATGGAGAAGTGGCATAGTTAGGGCACGGTCTTCTGAAATTGGAGAGTGGGGAAGGGGAATTTGTGAAGGATTTGAGCAATTAGGGCAAGGGATTTAGGGTTTAGAGTGGGGAGAAGGGTTTTTCGAATGAGTGAGAGGGAAAAGAATTGAGTGAAAATGAGGGAGACGTGGGTTACAAACCCTGACATATTTTGCTGCAGCTCGACAGACTGTAGGTACGGTCCCATGGATTGTAGGTACGGTCTCCTTCGGCAAAAATTCTGGGACAAAAATGTTGTTTTGCGACCGTGGGTGCGGTAACGTCGACCGTAGGTGCGGTTCAGTTTCTGGGCCAAGAATTTGGAAAAAATGAAATAGCACGACCGTAGCTGCGGTTTGGACCATCGCAGGTGCGGTCTTCTTCGGCCTCTCCCCTGCACCTACAGGACGCAAAAAATAGAAAACAATGTCAAGTCTAAAATTCTACTCTCTCATTATTAACCCTCTTTTCTTGCTCACTCAACAACTTTCAAGGACACTTTTCAACACTCAAAACCACCATGTATCACTTCCTTCACAGATCTTCTTTTCACCCTCGATTTTTTTCAACTTTCTAATTTTTTTTTTCTTTTTCAAACTTTAACAAAATGAAACGAAAAACGCTAAGGCAAAAGAAATAAAAATGCAGAAAATAAAAGAAAACACTAAAGGTAGGGGAAGTAACTTGTACCTCTCCCGGGTGCTTGTTTTAGGTCCTAGCTCGACCTAAACCACTCTTTCACCTTTCAAAGTTGGCGAGGAACACCACAACCGTCCCCGCATACTCCTTTCCCATGATGTATGGCTTAAACTTTAATGAGTTGACTTTGAAACATTCCCCCTTTTCATTTTTAAGTTCAACAACCCCGGCGGGAAGATCCTTACTATTGAAGATAAGGACTCTATCACCCACCACAAACTCGCGACGGTTCAATCTCTTATCGTGCCATGCTTTCGTTCGCTCTTTGTAGATCCTATTATTTTCATAGGCATGACGTCGCAACTCCTCAAGCTCCTCCAATTGAAATAGACGACTCGTCCCGGCCGCCTTGAGATCGTAATTCAATTTCTTGATCGCCCACATCGTCTTATGCTCAAGTTCTATGGGAAAATGGCATGCTTTCCCGTAGACTAGACGGTACGGGGTAGTCCCAATTGGAAATTTGAAGGCGGTGCAGTATGCCCACAAGACATCGTCTTATTTCTCTGCCCAATCCTTTTGTGAAGAGCCAACCGTTTTCTCCAAAACCTCCTTAATGGCATGGTTTGAAATCTCTACTTGCCCTTGTGTTTGGGGGTGATAGGGAAGTCCCCTCTTATGATTGATACCATACTTTGCTAGGAGGGACTCAAACTTCTTCTTGATAAAATGAGATCCGCTGTCGCTTATAATAACCCTTGGAATGCCGAATCTTGGGAATAAAATCTTCTTCAAAAATCTTGATACCGCTTTGCCATCGCACTTCGCACAAGGAATGGCTTCAACCCATTTCGAAACGTAGTCTACCGCAAACTTAGTCTACCGCAAACGTAGTCTATCGCACAAGGAAAGGGACCCATGAAGTCCAACCCCCATACATCGAAAACCTCTACCTCAAGGATGAAATTCAATGGCGCTTCATTCTTTCGGGAAATATTGCCAGACCTTTGGCATTTATCGCATTGCTTGACGTGAAGATGGACATCGCGAAAGAGAGTCGGCCACCAATAGCCGGCTTGTAAGACCCTCGCTGCCGTCTTTTGTGATCCACCATGACCCCCAACCGGGAACTCATGGCAATGTGTCAAAACAGATTTTACCTCGCTTTCGGGTAGACATCTTCTGTACATCTCGTCGTTGCACAACCGGAATAGGAATGGATTGTCCCAAAAGAAGTGTTTTACATCGTGAAAGAACTTCTTCTTTTGATGAGGGGTCAGATTTTGAGGAATCACCTCGCTAGACAAGTAGTTTATGATGTCGGCATACCACGGGTGAGAATGCATGATGGCCAAGAGTCGCTCATCGGGAAAAGATTCTACGATCGGTTGGGTATTCTCCAAATCGACAAGGATCCTTGATAGGTGATCGACTACTACATTCTTCGTGCCGGCCTTGTAGCGAATTTCCAAGTCGAGCACTTGCATAAGCAAAACCCACCGAATAAGCCTGGGCTTCGTTTCTTTCTTCCCCATCAAATATTTAATCGCAGCGTGATCCGTGTAAACCACCACCTTGGAGAACATAAGGTATTGCCGGAATTTATTGAGAGCAAAGATGATTGCCAAAAGCTCCTTCTCCGTGGTCGTGTAATTTTTCTGTGCGGTGTCAAGGGCATGGCTTGCATAGTAGATGACTCTTGGCTTCTTCTCTATGGTTTGGGCCAAACATGCTCCCACGGCGAAATCGCTCGCATCCGCCATGATTTCGAAGGGTAATGTCCAGTTCAGAGGTTGAACTACTGAAGCGGAAATCAAGGCTTGCTTTAATCTATAAAACGACTCAAGGCATTCATAAGTAAAAGAGAATGGGGCATCCTTGCACAAGAGATCAGTTAGAGGTCAAGCGATTTTGGAAAAATCCTTGACGAACCGGCGGTAAAAGCCGGCATGGCCAAGGAAACTACGCACTCCCTTAACGGAAACCGGGGGTAGTAGGCGCTCTATAACCTCAACTTTAGCCTTGTCCACTTCGATGCCCCTCGAATAAATCAAATAACCCAACACAATACCTTCTTCCAGCATGAAGTGGCATTTTTCCCAATTCAACACTAAGTCAACTTCCTTACAATGGATTAGAACTTTCTCCAAATTCAGCAAACAATCATCAAAGGTATTACCATAGACAAAAAAATCGTCCATACAGACTACCATGCGTTGTTCAATGAAATCACTAAAAATAGCCATCATACAACATTGAAATGTTCCCGGCGCATTACACAACCCAAAAGGCATACGTCGAAAAGCAAAAGTACCATACGGGCAAGTGAAAGTAGTTTTCTCTTGATGTGCGGGGTGGATTGGAATTTGAAAAAAACCTGAGTAGCCATCTAAAAAATAGAAATACGAGTGACCCGCCAACCTCTCCAACATCTGGTCAATAAAGGGGAGAGGGAAATGGTCTTTCTTTGTTACTTTGTTTAATTGGCGGTAATCAATGCACATCCTCCAACCGGTGACGGTTCGGGTACTAACTAGTTCATTCTTTTCATTCTCAATCATAGTCATCCCACCCTTCTTAGGTACACACTGAACCGGGCTTACGCATTGCTATTTGCGATGGGGAAGCTGATCCCAACAACTAACAACTTTACTACTTCCTTCTTAATAACCTCTTGCATATTAGGGTTTAATCGACACTGTGGTTGCCTTGTCGGTTTTTCATCCTCTAACAAATCAATTGAATGCATGCATATAGAAGAGGATAAACCTTTCAAATCCTCTATTTTATAACTAATGCACCCCTATGCTTTCTAAGCAAATCAAGCAACTTGGACAAATCAGAATCATGTAGTTTAGCATTTACAATAACAGGACAAGACTTCTCATCATCCAAGAAAGCATATTGTAGGGAAGGGGTTAAAGGTTTAAGCTCTAAAGGAGTAGAGGATTTAGTTTGAGAAGAAGACATACCCTTGTAGATCGCATCTTGAATCTCCATGCACTCAATATGAGGCTCGTCAATAATAATCTCTTCATGCATGGGTGATGAATCAAGAAGATTGGTGAAGAAGGTAATATCGATGTTGTCGGTCTCAAATTGGATAGATTCCAATAGACAAGCTCCCAAAGGATCGTCGCACGTAGACTCAAGTAGATGAGATTCTTCAATATATTCATCAACAAGGAACTCCATCATATCGATAACATAACACGAGTCCCCATACGATGGACCTTTCAATGACCCCTCGAGGTTAAAAATGATGCTTTCATTACCGACATTCAACGACATACTACCATGCTTCACATCAATTATTGCTCCCGCCGTGGCAAGGAACGACCTTCCCAAAATGATAGGAATGTTGTTGTCTTCCTCCATCTCTAAAATCACAAAATCACACGGAATTAAGAACCCACTTGGACTGGAATGTCCTCCAATATTCCCAAAGGTCTTCGCACGGAACGGTCAGCCAATTGAAGATTAATTGTTGTAGGAGTTAGATCGTCGAGATTCAACTTCTTGCATATAGAATGAGGCATCACGCTTATACTAGCTCCTAAAACATAGAGGGCACGACCAATCCGCATGTCACATATGGTGCAAGGAATAGAAAAACTTTCGGGGTTGGCTAACTTCTCCGGTGATTTGATGTCCATAATAGCACTACAATCCGTCGTCAAGTGGATAGTAGATTTCTCTTGAATTCTCCTTTTGCTTGTGAGAAGCTCCGTCAAATGCTTCTTGAAAGATGGAACCTCGGAAATAGCATCAAGAAATGGAATGTTTACTTGAAGCTTTTTGAGCATCCTAATGAACTTTGAAAACTTCGCGTCGGACTTGGGCTTTACTAACCGCTCGGGAAAAGGAACCAGCGGTAACTTCGGCTTCTCAATGACTTAGATCGGCTCTTCTTCCACCATTTTTTCTTTCCCTGTCCTTACCTTCTCCATCTCCTCTATTTCTTTACTAGCTTTTCCCAACTCCTCCTTATGAACTTCATCATCTCCCTCGCCCAAAACAAACTCACTCTCCCGCTTCTCTATCAAATCCTCCTCCTCCGTGACATCTACCACATCACCCTCTTTGTCACCCAAAACATCCTCTTCCACCATTCTAGGCCCTTCAATCTCCCTACCTCTCCTCAATGTAATAGCATTAAGTTTCCCCTTAGGGTTTGGTTGAGGTTGGCTAGGAAGAGATTGGGTGGGTTTAGATTGTTGTGCCATTTGAGCCAATTGTAACTCAAGATTCTTTATGCGTGCTTGGTCTCTATCTTGGGCTAAGGACATCTTATCTTGAGTCAAGGAGATCTTTTGTAGGATTTGCTCAATGGAAAATTCTTGTTGTGGTGGTATGGATACTTGGGAAGTTTGACCATGGTGGGGGTTTTGTTGGTACTGGCGGCGGTTTTGATTTGGGAAACCGGGGGGTGGGTTATGGTTTTGTGGAGCTTGTTGGTTGTAGGCATAATTCCTACGAGGACGAATGGGAGTTTGATTGGAATAGGAAAGGTTATTGTTAGGATAGATAGCTTAGACTTGCTCGGCTTGATACTCTTCACACTGTTGCAAAGAATGTGGCCCTCCACAAAAATCACATACAAGAACTCGGACATCCAAAATAAGCACAGATACCTCTTGAGCTGCCTTTACTTGCCTCGAAGTCTCTTCCAAGGCCTTCTTCTATTGCATCTCTAGAATGACATTCATGTGAAATTTAATAGTAGGATTGCTTTCTAGAGAAGGACCTCCATCTCTTGGACCACGACAGCCTCCCCAATGTGGAGAGTTTTGAGATAACTCATGGAGAAACACGTTTGCTTCTTCCGCCGTCTTCTTGAGGAACATGCCCCCCGAGGCATGATCTATGGATTCGCGCAAAGAGCTACTCAGTCTGGAATAAAAATGATGCAATAATAGCCAATCCTCAAGATTGTGGTGTGGATTCCTCCGTTGGAGACCCTTGAATCTCCCCCATGTTTCAAATAACGACTCATCGGACTCTTGTTTAAAACTCATGATGGCTTGCCTCAACCTATACATCTCATCATTGGGGAAAAACCTTTGAAGAAAGTCACGGCTAAGGGCGTCCCATGCAGAATAGGTTCCCGGCGGACACGTGTTGAGCCACAATAGTGCTTTCCCCTTCAATGTGAGAGGGAAAAACTTCAGCTTCATGTATTCGGCGGAAACTCCATTCATTTGTACGAAACCGATGCGTTGCTCGAACTTGTTGATGTGGTCGATGGGATTTACATGTTCTTCTCCATGGTACGGAGTGTTCTCGAATATCTCCAACAAATACGGTTTAAACTCGAACGATGCGTTTAGTGGTAATGCAGGTAATATAATGGGATCGCATCCCGTACTCGACGATGGTAAGGAATATGATGCTAAGGTACGGGGTGGATCTTGCTCTCCGTCAGACATTGGAATTTCTATTGTCTCTCGCTCCCTTTTTCGTCTTCCTCGTCTCGAGCCGGCGTTACCTTGGCGAATAATACTTTTCGGATTCGGATTCGGTGGAGTTATAGGAGTTTGGCCTCGTCGAGATGGAGTCCCCATGCACAAAAAGAACAAACAGAAGAAACAAATTCCCAATAACCCAGGATAACAAATCTCTAGCAAGTGAAATGATCTTAAACAACCTAAAGACAATAAGCTAAGCTAGGTGCGCTTGCTCCCCGGCGCGGACACCATTTTGTGTAAAAGTGGTTTGTGAGACCTCAGTTTTGTCGTTCTCTCTCAGGGAGCTAGGGCCCTTGGCTAGAACTAATCGACTTTAGGTGAGGTTTAAGATCACAAGATAACAAGAGGTTTGTGGTGACAACAGAACAAACACAACTATGGTTCAGTCAAATGGAAACAATGGGTGTCGGGAGATTTCGGGACGCAAACGGTGATAAGGACAAGGGTTTCGCAACTAGAAAGCAACAAAATAGTAGAATCCGAATTAACTTCCTACAAGCCCACGACGGACCCGGAGGGTTAAAGAAATGGGACTATCTAGTTAGCTCCTATTCACTTTCGCGAATAGAATACTAACTATCTCAATTCCAACCTTCCAACTCAAGTGTTGGATGTATTCGGGATCTTTCGTACCCCAATTACATCCCACTTGAGGGAAGGATAGGAGTGGGAAGTTGATTCCACTACAAATTACCTCCTAAAATTTGCTAACCCAATCCAAATACACCATTCACATCCTTAGTTTCTCCCTAACCAATAAGGGTTCTAGCCTCTAATCATCTTATCTAACATGCTAACAATAATAATAACTTCATTCATGCTTAAAAAGAGAGTATCTAGATATTGAAAGCAACAATAACAACAATCAACAAACACCAAGTAATCTAATAACAAAAACAGAGATTAAAGAGTAATTAGAGGAATTAAAGAGAGTAAGAGTTTAAAAATGCTCATTAATTTGATGCCAAAGGAAGATGCTCCAGAATAATAAGAATCCAATGCTCCAATAATAAGATAAGTCTTCAAAACTTCAATAGAAATCCAATGAAATCCAGTGCACGAGCAATAATCCAACTATAAACTCTCACTAATCACTAAGTAATCACTCTAATTGAAAGCTAAAATTTTCTAAATGTGATGGAAAATAATCCCCCCTCCCGAATTCTCTCTCTGCTAAAAAACATAAAGGCAATATATACAAGCAAAGTTAGTTACTCAAAACTCATCGCTTCACTCAGTAGAAAAATTGCGTAACTGCAGGGGACCGTAGCTACGGTCTTGCGTAATATCCTGCAGATTTCTCTCTTCTTCGCTGCACCGTAGGCACGCTGTGTCATGACCGTGGGTTCGGTCTGGCGATTTAGGTCAGGCGAAACTTCTCTCCTTCACATCGTCGTAGGTGCAGTCTCCCAAGACCGTGGGTACGGTCTCACTCGGTCACTTCACCTTCTGCTCATGCTTTGAACCAACCACAAGTGCGGTCATCAGGACCGTGGGTACGGTCTAGCTCGGCCACAATGTTGTTCTGGGCATGGCGCCCGCTACAAAAAGGGTGACGGGGGCTACGCTTGGTGCATGTGACAGCGATTGGGCGCGAGGGAGGGTTGCGCCCGCTAGGTTGAGCGTGGCGGGGGCTACGCCTAGGAAACCTTCAGCAGAATTTTATCTTTTGATCCGCTCAATATGTCCGGCCTTTCCGCTTCCTTCATCTTTTGTCTCGACCATGATCCGGGAAGTCTCGGGATTCCCAAAATAGCTGCAAAATGGCCCTTTTTACCATGTTTTGAGTAAAAAACTCAAAAATCTACAACATAACCAAAAACGTATTAAAAGTTATGAAATTAAACCACGAAATGAGTCAAAAGCCTAAGGATTTAAGCGGTATTTAGACACAAAATTGGGTCTAAACACCCCCCCCACACTTAAAATTTTGCTCGTCCCGAGCAAAACAAGACAAAAACTACCTAACTAACACAAACTCCTCTATCGTCGGAGAGAAACGAGTGCATTTAGCATATGCACCAAACTCTTTGAACCCCCCGGCGGCCCGGGTGGACGAGATGGACTCGTGAGGGTTTGAAGCGTGTGTACCCACAAAAGCCAAAGAAAAAGGAGAGAGGGAAAGTGAAAACAAAACCGAAGAAAACAAAAGGAAAGAGAAACAAAAGCTTCACTTCAAAAGATCTCGAAATCTAAATTAGGAAAACGTTATTAAACATCCAAAAGGAACCGTTATGAGCATCTCACAAGCACCCATCCCAAGCAAAAGTCAATCTTAATGATTTTCGACCCCCTACACCTCATGCCAAGCAAAACCCCATGTGCAAATGTGCTAGTGGGTTCTAAACAAATCCAAAAGACTCCAAACATTCATGCCCGAACTCAAAAACAACGAAACAAAACAAGAGAAGCGTTTCCCTTACTCGCATTTGGTCACCCTTGGCTTGGTGAGGGTTGTAGGTGATGTAAGGAGAGACCCCATACTTTATTAATGCTTAAACTTTTTTTTTCGGGTTGGGTAATCCCAACAGAATTGCTTTTTCTTTTTCTCTTTTTTTTTTCTTTTTGTTTTTAAAGGTCGGTATTAGCCTTACTATCGGGAATTGGACGACCCGTAAGCTTGGACACAAACCTCTAGAATCTCCCGACTTCAACCAGAACGTGAAAAGAATCGGGGGTCTCACTAGACACTCAATGAAGGAAATCTAAGAAGGTAAGTCATGACTAGCAGCCGAGATAGGGTCAAAAACGCTCAGACCAATTTCTTTTAAAGAAGTTTAAGAACGGCTTCTCAATTTCGACGAAAAGATCCAAGAAACAAAGCAAAAAAAAAACGAAAACGAAAACCGAAAGAAAACTATTAAGGCTTTCACTCCCTTTTTTCTCCTTTTTCATATAAAAATTTTCAATTTTTAGGCAAAAACTAAGAAAACAAAAACAAAAATGCTAGATGATCTACCCTTTAAAACAGAATATTTCCCCCCCTCCCCCCACACTTAAAATGCCACAATGTCGTCATTGTGGGAATGTGTCACAAGAAAGGGGTAAAGAACCTACAAAAACAAACAAACAAGAACAAGTAGCAAATAAAAGTGGTGGCGACCCGAGCCCACCGGCACCAACATCAAGATAATCCCAACACAAACACACAAGGGGGTTCGCCACCCAAAAGAAAATCAAGCATGTGACGGATCATGATGATAATTCACATAGGAAGGAGTAAGGTGGAAAGATATTACCTCGAACTCTTCATAAGTGTTCAAGCCGTGATCTGAAGTCGTCATTAGAGTGATCACAACGATATTAGAGCACCAACTTGATTCATTTCATTTCATTAGAACAACCATACGTTACATAGCCATCATAACCATCCTTGCCCAAAATACAATTGACACCAGGTAAAATAAACAACCACCGGCCAAAAGAACAACCAACAACCAACCAAGACATCCCAACTACAACCAAAAGACAACCAAAATACAATCAAAAGACCACCACAAGCCACGTCAAGCCGACTTTGAGAGCAACACCAAAACAAGCCAAAAGGACCCGAGACACCAACACGCCAAAACCACAATGCCTTCCCGTCCAACCCCCCCCCCCCCCCGATGAGGCACCCCGATGAAGCACCCCCCTACACTTATATTCTACGCCGTAAAATACGTAAAGACAATGAAAAAGATCGAGTTGGGGCGGGGACGCTTACAAATAGACCATCAAGTGGATCCTCCCGGAGGAGGATGGGGTTGGAGCGGAAAGAATGATGGGTAGTAGGGATTTACATAGCCCGAAGGTGCTGGGATATGGCCCTCAACGGTGTAGTGGTGAAAACCCCAATCTCGCATGAAGTGGTTTTGTAGGCGGAGGTACTCTTCATGACACTGCAGATGTTGTTGGATGTTCACGATCTCTTTTTGTTGATCCTCGAGCATCGTTACTTGGGAACGGAGGAGTTTGTTCTGCTCACGAACATCAACACTCAAGCTTTTTATTGAAGAAATAACTCGTTTCAGATTACCATGCTGTGCTGAGCTCCCTGGCATCTCTTTATGATCACTCTCCTCAAACTCTTCCAACAAACTAGAAATAGGAATAGGTGCACCACCAATTTTCCTCGGCCAACCATAAAATTGTCCGCACGACCAATTATCAGTATTTGGAATATCGAACCACTCCTCAGCATGAGTGGGGTCGAGAGGAATGCGGGTTCTCTTATCGTCATAACCATGGTGGTAAACGGTGCGTGATTGGCGCTCAGAAATTATCTCCATTTGGATCAACAATCCCCTATCAATGGGGATAGAGACATAGTGTGGCTTCCACTTAAGAAGGTAGGCACTAAACCCTTGTTTCTGGAGGAAATGACATATAACATGACCCATTCCCAAGTTGATGAAGTTATCCGTCCTACTCATCTCCCATAACCAGTGCAGAATGCACGAGCCTAAGTTCACTCGGCACCCCTTCAAAGTATTGTAGATTATGAAAAGATCTCCTTTACGGACACTCGAGAGTTCCTTATCTCGCCCAAACACTGAATTAGAAATTATCAAATGGAATAACCGGACAGTGGGATTACAGAAATCTCGTGCTCGAGATTCTTCAGGGCAATAGAATTTCGTCTGGCTTCTTCTGAATCAACAGGTTCTCCTCTCCAACAAGTCAAACTCTTCCATGCTTCTTGTTCGTTGAAGTCCTCACACTCCCAGAAGTATACCCCATCCTCTGGCAATTCCAAAGCTTTGCAAAACTCTTGAACAGAACAATCTATCTCCCTATCATCCACTCTATAGTTGAAAATTGCCTCAGGATACCCATCGGTAAAGACTTGAATTGAACTCATGAACTCAAGCATGGGCTGGTCTATAATTGGTTCCTTGATGTTGAGAAGTGTTTCCCAACCAAGTACATGAGTGAGAACGTCGAAACTAGACCGACAATAGAGAGTATTGATTGTCTCATCATTGCAAATCTCCGGAGCGTAGAATTTTCGCTCTTGGAGTTCATCATAGCGAGTCTTATGTGGCTCACCACGAAAGATAACCTTAGCACGAGGGCAACTCCTGATGAATGTAGCTAGTTGGGCTCTTCTCAATTCGAGAGAAGATGACAAATGGGGTGTTGATGGAGAAGGCTTATTAGGTCGAGCCCTTTTTGGTTTCACCATTCTAGTGTATAACACTCAAGAACCCTAGGTCTAGACAGAGAAATGTGCACACAACACCCAAAATTAGCAAGAAAAATGAACTTTGATGCACAAAGAAACCAGGGATACCTGAGTTGAGGACTTAAGAACCTCTCCTTGGTTTTTTTTAACCCCAACAAGAACACTACCCAGAATTTACACTTGAAAAACGCCTTAGAAGATTCGAAAATGGAGAAGTGGCACAGCTAGGGCACGGTCTTGCGAAATTGGAGAGTGGGGAAGGGGAATTTGTGAAGGATTTGAGCAATTAAGGCAAGGGATTTAGGGTTTAGAGTGGGGAGAAGGGTTTTTCGAATGAGTAAGAGGGAAAAGAATTGAGTGAAAATGAGGGAGAAGTGGGTTATAAACCCCGACATATTGCGCTGCAGCTCGACAGACCGTAGGTACGGTCCCATAGACCGTGGGTACGGTCTCCTTCGGCAAGAATTCTGGGACAAAAATGTTGTTTTGCGGCCGTGGGTACGGTAACGTTGACCGTAGGTGCGGTCCAGTTTCTGGACCAAAAACTTGGAAAAAAATGAAATAGCACGACCGTAGTTGCGGTCTGGACCACCGCAGGTGCGGTCTTCTTTGGCTTCTCCCCTGCACCTACAGAACTCAAAAACTTGAAAACAATGTTGAGTCCTAAAGTTCTACTCTCTCATTATTAACCCTCTTTTCTTGCTCACTAAACAACTTTCGAGGACACCTTTCAACACTCAAAACCACCATGTATTACTTCCTTCACAGATCTTCTTTTCACCCTCGATTTTTTCAACTTTCTCAATTTTTTTTTCTTTTTCAAACTTTAACAAAACAAAACGAAAAACGCTAAGGCAAAAGAAATAAAAATGCAGAAAATAAAAGAAAACACTAAAGGTAGGGGAAGTAACTTGTACCTCTCCCGGGTGCTTGTTTTAGGTCCTAGCTCGACCTAAACCACTCTTTCACGTTTCAAAGTTGGCGAGGAACACCACAACCGTCCCTGCATACTCCTCTCCCATGATATATGGCTTAATCTTTGATGAGTTGACTTTTAAACATTCCCACTTTTCATTCTTAAGTTCAACAACCCCGGCGGGAAAGATCCTTACTATTTCAAAGGGTCCAAACCACCTTGATCTTAGCTTCCCGGAAAATAGCTTGAGCCTCGAAATGAAGATAAGGACTCTATCACCCACCACAAACTCGCGACGGTTCAATCTCTTATCGTGCCATGCTTTCATTCGCTCTTTGTAGATCCTATTATTTTCATAGGCATGACGTCGCAGCTCCTCAAGCTCCTCCAACTGAAATAGACGACTCGCCCCGGCCGCCTTGAGATCGTATTTTAATTTCTTGATCGCCCACATCGTCTTATGCTCAAGTTCTACGGGAAAATGGCATGCTTTCCCGTAGACTAGACGGTAGGGGTAGTCCCAATCGGCGTTTTGAAGGCGGTGCGGTATGCCCAGAAGACATCGTCTAATTTCTCTGCCCAATCCTTTCGTGAAGAGCCAACCGTTTTCTCCAAAACCTCCTTAATTGCACGGTTTGAAATCTTTGCTTGCCCTAGTGTTTGGGGGTGATAGGGAAGTCCCCTCTTATGATTGATACCATACTTTGCTAGGAGGGACTCAAACTTCTTCTCGATAAAATGGGATCCGTTGCGCTTATAATAACCCTTGGAATGCCAAATCTTGGGAATAAAATCTTCTTCAAAAATCTTGATACCGCTTTGCCATCGCACTTCGCACAAGGAATGGCTTAAACCCATTTCGAAACTTAGTCTACCGCCACTAAGATGTATTGAAAACCCCTTGATGACGGAAAGGGACCCATGAAGTCCAACCCCCATACATCGAAAAACTCTACCTCAAGGATGAAATTCAATGGCGCTTCATTCTTCCGGGAAATATTGTCAGACCTTTGGCATTTATCACATTGCTTGACGTGAAGATGGGCATCGCGAAAGAGAGTCGGCCACTAATAGCCGGCTTGTAAGACCCTCGCTGCCGTCTTTTATGATCCACCATGACCCCCAACCGGGAACTCATGGCAATGTGATGTATGCAAGGTCCTAAGATCAGAGTATTGACCTCACAGTACACCATATTAACACATAACACACACAATCTGATCCACAATATAGAATCAAACACAAATTCACCCAAAACAGTCCTCAACACAGAGAAACAACTATAACCTCCTCAAAACAGAGCACAAACACCAAAGCACAAATGGATGAAATGGATGATGTTGAAATGATGATCGGAGGGACAAACTTACAAAGAAACAGTAACCGAAGATAGTCTTGAGGCTCGAGCTGATACAGGCCCACCACAGCTAGAACTTCAAGGGCAATGGACTGGATGACCTCAATGGATACAGGCACACCACCATCAAGATTATCCAGCTCTACACCCACTACAAGGATTGCCAAATCCTTGCTACTGTAGTAGAATTAACAAAAATGAGAGTTTAACGTCACTCACAAACAAGAGGCTCAATCAAGGAACTCAAAATGCTATTAAATTCACTGATAGATGATCCTCACAAGCTGCCGATTACAAAATATAGAAAGCTAGGGTTGAGCTAGATGATTAAGGGTTTCCCCTTGCTCAAGAAACTTTCCTAATCCGACATTAAGCTACTTAACTAGCTTAGTAAGCTAATTAAGGCTCATTACAAACTGGATAATATCAAAATAAAATGAAATAAAAGACAACAAACGCGTTTTCTTTATTACAAACAGTTATATCACCTCACAAGCTGGAAATGACCTCAACAGCTCGGAAGTGAGTCTTCATGGAGGACCTCAATGCAGGATCGCCTCATAGAATTGGAATATCCTCAACAGTTCAGAAGTGATGACTTCAAAGAGGACCTCGGAACTGGCAAAATATCTCCACTGAGCTGGAAAGTCCTCAACAGCTCTAAAGTGAAGTCTTCAAACATGGGTGAGGACCTCAATCCAAAGATATGGAATTGAGAAATAACCTCACTGGCTGGCTGCTGTTGATGTTGATATTGTTGCTACTGGATGACCTCATGACCTGCTGAACCATCATGAAACACTCCTGGATGTCAGTGTTTGATGCAGATGATGGTTAGGTCGTTGCTGCTCCTGATGCTGGCTCCTGATCACTTGGTGCTGGACTTTGTATGTTTGATGGAGGATCTCCATCATCCTCCCCAGGTTGAGGAAAGTTTGTCCTCAAACTTGGAAGGTCTTCATGATCCGGAAAATAAGGCCTTAAATCTGCAACGTTGAATGTAGCACTGCCTCCATAGTCTTTAGAAAGGTCTAACTTGTAAGCATTGTCTCCAATCCTCTCTAACACTTCAAAAGTCCCATCTGCTTTTGGTGTCAACTTTCCCTTCCTCTTTCTTGGAAATCTATCCTTTCTTAGATGAATCCACACTAAATCTCCTGGCTTGAAAATCATCTTCCTCCTATGCTTGTTTGCTGATGTAGAAACTTGCTCAGAATACTTGATGATCTTCTCCTTGACTTGCTGATGAAGCTTCTTGATGTCCTCTGCATGTTTACCTGCTTCATAACTAAACCTCACAGAATTTGTTAGTGGTGATAAATCCAATTGAGTTATAGGATTTCTACCATAGACAACCTGGAATGGGGAAAGGCCAGTTGCCTTTGATGGTGCTCTATTGAAAGCAAATTCAGCATGAGACAAGAGGGTGTCCCATCCTGTTTTGTTTGTGGATATCAGTGACCTCAATAGTGTTCCAAGTGTCCTGTTTGTGTCCTCTGTTTGCCCATCAGTTTGGGGGTGACAAGCTGTGCTATACTTCAATTGAGTACCCAACTTCTTCCAAAGAGTAACCCAAAAATGACTTAGGAACTTGACATCCCTATCTGAAACCATGCTCCTGGGAACTCCATGTAACCTCACTACCTCCTGGAAATACAATTCAGCTACCCTCACAGCATCATAGGTAGTATGACATGCAATAAAGTGAGCCATTTTGCTGAATCTGTCCACAACTACCATGATTGAATCTTTTCCTCTTTGAGTTCTTGGTAGACCAACAATGAAGTCTAGGCTGATGTCCTCCCAAGGACTGTTTAGTACTGGCAAAGGTGTGTATAGCCCTTGAGGTAAGCTATGACTCTTTGCAATCTGACATGTAGCACACCTCCTGACCCAATGCTCAACATCCTTCCTCATTTTAGGCCAACAATAATGTTCCTTCAGCATAAGAAGGATCTTCTCAATACCAAAATTCATGCCATACAACCTCCATGAACTTCAGAGATCAACAACTCTCTAAAACTGCTCCTTGGAATACATAACCTTGCTCCTTTGAAAAGAAATCCTTGGTCTATATGGTATAGACTTTGAGGATGTCCCTGATATTTCTGGTACAACTCTCCAAAATTTTCATCATTCTCATGCAAAGCTTTCAACTATTCAAAATCAAGCACTCTTGCATCCAAATCTTGCAACAACAAATACCTTCTGGATAATGCATCAGCTCCTTTGTTAAGCTTCCCAGATTTATGATGGATCACAAAATGAAATTGCTGCATGAACTCCACCCAAGTAGCATGCCTAGTGTTGAGTTTATGCTGCCCCTGAATGAATTTGAGGGCCTCATGATCACTGTGAAGAAATAAATTCAGCTCCAATAAGATAATGCCTCCAATGTTGCAAAGCTCCAATGATGGCATAGAACTCCTTATCATATGTACTGTACTTCCTCTTGGCCTCATTGAGTTTCTCACTAAAATAAGCTACTGGTTTGCCTTCTTGAGTCAACACTGCTCCAATGCCCACGCTTCAGGCATCACACTCCACTTCAAAGACTTTGGCAAAACAGGGTAATGCCAAAACTGGTGCTGAGGTTAACTGTTTCTTGACCTCCTCAAAAGCTTTCTGTGCAGCTGGTGTCCAAGTAAAGCTCTTCCCCTTCACTAATTCAGTCATAGGAGCCAAAATAGTTCTGAAGTTCCTCATAAACCTCCTGTAAAAAGATGCTAAACCATGAAAACTTCTGATTTGCTGGATTGATGTTGGAACTGGCCACTCTCTGATGGCTTTAACCTTCTCTTCATCTACTTGAATACCCTCTGATGTCATAATATAACCAAAGAATATAACATGGCTGGTGAAGAATTGACACTTCTTGAGGTTCCCATACAACTGCTCTCTACTCAAGATCTCCATAACACTCATCAACATAAACAACAACACATTTCCCAATCAAAGGTTTCAGAACTTGGTTCATAAGCCTCATAAATGTTGAAGGTGCATTTGTCAAACCAAAATGCATGACTAACGACTCATACAGACCTCCCTTAGTTTTAAAGGCTGTCTTCCACTCATCTCCCTCATAAATTCTGATCTGGTAATATCCACTCCTCAAATCAATCTTTGAAAACACAATTGAGCCATGGAGCTCATCAAGTATATCCTCAAGTCTTGGAATAGGATATCGATACTTGATAGTAATCTCGTTGATAGCTCTACAATCAATACACATCCTCTGACTTCCATCTTTCTTAGGAACCAATAAAGTTGGCACTGCACAAGGGCTCAAGCTCTCTCTGATCATTCCTTTCTCCAACAACTCATCAACTTTCCTCTAGATCTCATTGGTTTCAGCTGGGGTCATTCTATAGGATGGTTTGTTTGGTAGGACAGATCCTGGGACAAGGTCAATTTTATGCTGGATGTCTCTTTTAGGGGGTAAACCTGATGGCATTTCTTCTGGAAAAACATGTATGTACTGGTTGAGGATGGGTTGGAATAATTGATGGATATTTTGTGGGGCTGGTTCATTTTGTGAGGCTGGTTCTTCATCGAGGATAAGCAAAAGAAACTCCTTCTGTTCCCAGAACTCATGATGTTCAGCTGGTAAGATCACATCAAGGGATGGTTCAACAATGAGGTTCTGGGTTCTGGGTTCTTTTGGCTCTTCCATCATGGTTAACAGATCTATCAAACAATCAAGGTCTTCCCAACAACAAATGACATGCATCCATAGGTATAACATCACACCACACTTCATCTTTATAAACAGAACCAATTGAAAAATTCACAAGGCGTCTGGATTAAATTTGGATACCTTTGCTTTGACTCAACCACTGGATGGTGTAAGGTGCTGGATGAGGACATGTTTGCAAATTCACCTTTTGCACCATAGTTTGTGAGGCTGCATTGGTACAGCTGCCTCCTTCAATAATCAAGGAACAGATCTTCCCATGAACAGTGCATCGAGTGTAAAAAATATTCTCCCTCTGCTCAGCTTCCTCATCAACTGTTAAACTGCTAAGGACCCTCCTGATCACCAACATTTCACCTTCATCAGGTCTGGCCTCAACTTCTTCTTCATCATACACAGGATCCCCTTCAGGTTCATCAAACTGTTCCTCCTCAACAACTGTCTCAGGTTCAACAAACAGTGCTGCTTGATATTCTGCTAAGGTCACTGCTCTTCTGTTTGGACATTCTGAGGCTAGATGTCCAAGTCCTTGACATCTATCTCCTCTCAGGGAATGGTCGATTAGTAGGGACTGGGGTTCTTTGTGGGGGATTTTGGGAATGTGTTTGAGGTGGTTTAGGGGCTGGATATCTGGTTTGTGGTTGTGGTCATGGATAGGTTCTTTGAGATGGGTTATAGGATCTGTGGTAATGGTCAGATTTGGCTTGAGGGTAGGTTTTGGCTGGGTACTTGCTTCCAAACTCCTTCCTTTGGGCCTTCTTCTGCTGTTCCACCTTGTGAGCCAATGAACTCAGCTCATCAAGTGAATGATACACTTGCAACTCAACAACATTTCTGATATTGTCATTCAATCCTGCAAGATACCTCACATAGGTCTGAACTTCATTCTCCTTCATGTTACATTTCCACAGTAGATGCTCAAACTCCTTGGTGTACTCCTCAACAGACTTGCTGCCCTGGACCAAGTGTTGAAGCTTGAAATAATTCTTCTTCATATAACTTTCAGGTAGAAATTTCTCCTTGAGCTTCTGCCTCATTTCAACCCATGTACTGACCTTAGGTTCATCTATCTCTTCTCTCCTCCTTTGCATGTTATTCCACCATGTAGATGCATATTTCTTAAATTTTAATGCAACCAACTTCACCTTGTTCTCATCAGTCAACTCCCTCAAATCAAACACCCTCTCCACAGTTTGTAACCAATCCAAGAATACATCATAATCTAACTCCCCTCCAAACTCAGGAATATCTATTTTGAAATCCAACTTCTCAGCTCTTCTATTTTCTCTTCTTTCTTCTCTTGTACTCCTATTCCCAGATTCTCCTCCACTACTCCTAGGTGACCTTCTTACATACCACCTTATTCTATGATATCTAGGTCCTCTGCCTCCTCTCCCAATTTCACTAAAAGGGTTCTCCTCTGCTTCTTCTTCTTCAAATTCCACATCAGATTCTCCATTAAGCCTATTTCCGTGCAACCTCATATAATATTACAACTGATCACTCACAAATTTCAGTTTCCCGTCCAATTCCTCCTTCTCCCTCAAGGCTTGTTCTGCTACTTCCTGAGGTGTTTTACTACAACCCGACATTTGGAACTACACAAATAACACAAACAGACCTTCCTCCAAGATGAAACTCAGCTATGATACCAATTATGATGTATGCAAGGTCCTAAGATCAGAGTATTGACCTCACAGTACACCACATTAACACATAACACCCACAATCTGATCCACAATATAGAATCAAACACAAATTCACCCAAAACAGTCCTCAACACAGAGAAACAACTATAACCTCCTCAAAACAGAGCACAAACACCAAAGCACAAATGGATGAAATGGATGATGTTGAAATGATGATCGGAGGGACAAACTTACAAAGAAACATTAACCGAAGATAGTCTTGAGGCTCGAGCTGATACACGCCCACCACAGCTAAAACTTCAAGGGCAATGGACTGGATGACCTCAATGGATACTGGCACACCATATCGAGATTATCAAGCTCTACACCCACCACAAGGATTGCCAAAGTATATAAGGCTCATTACAAAGTATATAAAGCTAGGGTTGAGCTAGATGATTAAGGGTTTCCCCTTGCTCAAGAAACTTTCCTAATCCGCCATTAAGCTACTTAACTAGCTTAGTAAGCTAATTAAGGCTCATTACAAACTGGATAATATCAAAATAAAATGAAATAAAAGACAACAAATGCATTTTCTTCATTACAAACGGTTATATCACCTCACAAGCTGGAAATGACCTCAACAGCTTGGAAGTGAGTCTTCATGGAGGACCTCAATCCAGGATCGCCTCATAGAATTGGAATATCCTCAACAGTTCAGAAGTGATGACTTCAAAGAGGACCTCGGAACTGGCAAAATATCTCCACTGAGCTGGAAAGTCCTCAACAGCTCTAAAGTGAAGTCTTCAAACATGGGTGAGGACCTCAATCCAAAGATATGGAATTGAGAAATAACCTCACTAGCTGGCTGCTGCTGATGCTGATGTTGTTGCTGCTGGATGACCTCATGACCTGCTGAACCATCATGAAACACTCCTGGATGTCAGTGTTTGATGCTGATTATGGTGAGGTAGTTGCTGCTCCTGATGCTGGCTCCTGATCACTTGGTGCTGGACTTTGTATGTTTGATGGAGGACCTCCATCACAATGTGTCAAAACAGATTTTACCTCGCTCTCGGGCAGACATCTTCTGTACATCTCGTCGTTGCACAACTGGAATAGGAATGGATCGTCCCAAAAGAAGTGTTTTACATCGTGAAAGAACTTCTTCTTTTGATGAGGGGTCAGATTTTGAGGAATCACCTCGCTAGACAAGTAGTTTATGATGTCGGCATACCACGGGTGAGAATGCTTGATGGCCAAGAGTCGCTCATCCGGAAAAGATTCTACGATCGATTGGGTATCCTCCAAATCGACAAGGATCCTTGATAGTTGATCGGCTATTACATTCTTCGTGTCGGGCTTGTCGCGAATTTCCAAGTCGAACTCTTGCATAAGCAAAACCCACCGAATAAGCCTCGGCTTCGTTTCTTTCTTCCCCATCAAATATTTAATCGCAGCGTGATCCGTGTAAACCACCACCTTGGAGAACATAAGGTATCGCCAGAATTTATTGAGAGCAAAGACGATTGCCAAAAGCTCCTTTTCCATGGTCGTGTAATTTTTCTGTGCGCTGTCAAGCGCATGGCTTGCATAGTAGATGACTCTTGGCTTCTTCTCTATGGTTTGGGCCAAACATGCTCCCACGGCGAAATCGCTCACATCCGCCATGATTTCGAAGGGTAATGTAATGTCCGGAGGTTGAACTACCGGAGCGGAAAGGAAGGCTTGCTTTAACCTATAAAACGACTCAAGGCATTCATCAGTAAAAGAGAATGGGGCATCCTTGCACAAGAAATCTGTTAGAGGTCGAGCGATTTTGGAAAAATCCTTGACGAACCGGTTGTAAAAGCCGGCATGGCGAGAAACTCTACGCACCCTTAGCGAGCAGGGGTGGTAGGCGCTCCATAACCTCAACTTTAGCCTTGTCCACTTCGATGCCCCTAGAAGAAATCAAATAACCCAACACAATACCTTCTTCCAGCATGAAATGGCATTTTTCCCAATTTAACACTAAGTCAACTTCTTTAAAACGGATTAAAACTTTCTCCAAATTCAGCAAACAATCATCAAAGGTATTACCATAGACAAAAATCGTCAATAAAGTATTCCATGCATTGTTCAATGAAATCACTAAAAATAGCCATCATGCAACGTTGAAATGTTCCCCGCGCATTACACAACCCAAAAGGCATACGTCGATAAGCAAAAGTACCATACGGGCAAGTGAAAGTAGTTTCCTCTTGATGTGCAGGGTGGATTGGAATTTAAAAAAAAACCTGAGTACCCATCTAAAAAACAGAAATACGAGTGACCCGCCAACCTCTCCAACATCTGGTCAATAAAGGGGAGAGGGAAATGATCTTTCTTTGTTACTTTGTTTAATTGGCGGTAATCAATGCACATCCTCCAACCAGTGACGGTTCGGGTACTAACTAGTTCCTTCTTTTCATTCTCAATCACAATCATCCCACCCTTCTTAGGTACACACTGAACCGGGCTTACCCATTCGCTATTTGCGATGGGGAAGATGATCCCAGCAGCTAACAATTTTACTACTTCCTTCTTAACCACCTCTTGCATATTAGGGTTTAATCGACGCTAGGGTTGCCTAGTCAGTTTTGCATCCTCTAACAAATCAATTGAATGCATGCATATAGAAGGGGATAAACCTTTCAAATCCTCTTTTTTATAACCTAATGCACCCCTATGCTTTCTAAGTAAATCAAGCAACTTGGACAAATCAGAATCATGCAGTTTAGCATTTACAATAATAGGACAAGACTTCTCATCATCCAAGAAAGCATATTGTATGGAAGGGGGTAAAGGTTTAAGCTCCAAATGAGTAGAGGATTTAGTTTGAGAAGAAGACATACCCTTGTAGATCGCATCTTGAATCTCCATGCACTCAATATGAGGCTCGTCAATAATAATCTCCTCATGCATGGGTGATGAATCAAGAAGGTTGGTGAAGAAGGTAATATCGGTGCCGTCGGTCTCAAATTGGAAAGATTCCAATAGACAAGCTCCCAAAGGATCGTCGCACGTAGACTCAAGTAGATGAGATTCCTCAATATATTCATCAACAAGGACCTCCATCATATCGATAGCATAACACGAGTCCCCATACGAAGGACCTTTCAATGACCCCTCGAGGTTAAAAATGATGCTTTCATTACCGACATTCAACAACATAATACCATGCTTCACATCAATTATTGCTCCCGCCGTGGCAAGGAACGACCTTCGCAAAATGATAGGAATGTTGTTGTCTTCCTCCATCTCTAAAATCATAAAATCACAGGGAATTAAGAATCGACCCACTTGGACTAGAATGTCCTCCAATATTCCCAAAGGTCTTCGCACGGAACGGTCGGCCAATTGGAGATTAATTGTTGTAGGAGTTAGATCGTCGAGATTCAACTTCTTGCATATAGAATGAGGCATGACGCTTATACTAGCTCCTAAATCACAGAGGGCACGACCAATCCGCATGTCACCGATGGTGCAAGGAATAGAAAAACTTCCGGGGTCGGCTAACTCCTCCGGTGATTTGTTGTCAATAATAGCACTACAATCCGTCGTCAAGTGGCTAGTAGATTTCTCTTCAATTCTCCTTTTGCTTGTGAGAAGCTCCTTCAAATGCTTCTTGAAAGATGGGACCTCGGAAATAGCATCAAGAAATGGAATGTTTACTTGAAGCTTTTTGAGTATCCCAATGAACTTTGAAAACTTCGCGTCGGACTTGGGCTTTACTAATCGCTCGGGAAAAGGAACCGGCGGTAACTTCAGCTTCTCAATGACTTGGATCGGCTCTTCTTCCACCATTTGTTCTTTCCCTTTCCTTACCTTCTCCATCTCAAGATTCTTGATGCGTGCTTGGTCTTTATCTTGAGCTAAGGACATCTTATCTTAAGTCAAGGAGAGCTTTTGTAGGATTTGCTCAATGGAAAATTCTTGTTGTGGTGGTTTGGATACTTGAGAAGTTTGACAATGGTGGGGGTTTTGTTGGTACTGGCGACGGTTTTGATTTGGGAAACAGGGGGGTGGTGGGTTATGGTTTTGTGGAGCTTGTTGGTTGTAGGCATAATTCCCACGAGGACAAATGGGAGTTTGATTGGAATAGGAAAGGTTATTGTTAGGATAGATAGCTTGGACTTGCTCGACTTGATACTCTTCACACCGTTGCAAAGAATGTGGCCCTCCACAAAAATCACATACAAGAACTCGGACATCCAGAATAAGCATAGGTACCTCTTGAGCTGCCTTTACTTGCCTCGTAGTCTCTTCCAAGGCCTTCTTCTGTTGCATCTCTAGAACGGCATTCATGAGAAATTTAATAGTAGGATTGCTTTCTAGAGAAGGACCTCCATCTCTTGGACCACGACCGCCTCCCTAATGTGGAGAGTTTTGAGATAACTCATGGAGAAACACGTTTGCTTCTTCCGCCGTCTTCTTGAGGAACATGCCCCCCGAGGCATGATCTATGGATTCGCGCAAAGAGCTACTCAGTCCGGAATAAAAATGATGCAATAATAGCCAATCCTCAAGATTGTGGTGTGGACACCTCCGTTGGAGACCCTTGAATCTCCCCCATGCTTCAAATAACGACTCATCGGACTCTTGTCTGAAACTCATGATGGCTTGCCTCAACCTACACGTCTCATCATTGGGGAAAAACCTTTGAAGAAAGTCACGGCTAAGGGCTTCCCATGCAGAATAGGTTCCCGGCGGACACGTTTTGAGCCATAATAGTGCTTTCCCCTTCAAAGTGAGAGCGAAAAACTTCAATTTCATGTATTCGGCGGAAACTCCATTCATTTGTACGAAACCGATGCGTTGCTCGAACTTGTTAATGTGGTGGATGGGATTTTCATGTTCTCCTCCATGGTACGGAGTGTTCTCGAATATCTCCAACAATTATGGTTTAAACTCGAACGATGCGTTTGGTGGTAATGCGGGTAATATAATGCTAAGGCACGGGGTGGATCTTGCTCTCCGTCAGACATTGGAATTTCGATCGTCTCTCGCTCCCTTTGTCGTCTTCCTCGTCTCGAGCCGGCGTAAGCTTGGCGAATAATACTTTCCGGATTCGGATTCCGTGGAGTTATAGGAGTTTGGCCTCGTCGAGATCGAGTCTGCATGCACAAAAAGAACAAACAGAAGAATCAAATTCCCAATAACCAAGGATAACAAATCTCTAGCAAGTGAAATGATCTTATACAACCTAAAGACAATAAGCTAAGCTAGGTGCGCTTGCTCCCCGGCAACGGCGCCATTTTGTGTAAACAGTGGTTTGTGAGACCTCGGTTTTGTCGTTCTCTCTCAGGGAGCTAGGGGCCTTGGCTAGAACTAACCGACTTTAGCTGAGGTTTAAGATCACAAGATAACAAGAGGTTTGTGGTGACAACAGAACAAACACAACTATGGTTCAATCAAATGGAAACACTGGGTGTCGGGAGATTTCGGGACGCAAACGGTAATAAGGACAAGGGTTCCGCAACTAGAAAGCAACAAAATAGTATAATCAAGCGACAATCCCGTTAGAATAAACCCATCGGATTTCCCTTTTCAAGGATAATCCGAATTAACTTCCTACAAGTCCACCACGGACCCGAAGGGTTAAAGAAACGGGACTCTCTAGTTAGCTCCTATTCACTTTCGCGAATAGAATACTAATTATCCCAATTCCAACCTTCCAACTCAAGTGTTGGATGTATTCGGGATCTTTCGTACCCCAATTACATCCCACTTGAGGGAAGGATAGGAGTGGGAAGTTGATTCCACTACAAATTACCTCCTAAAATTACTAACCCAATCCAAATACACCATTCACATCCTTAGTTTCTCCCTAACCCATAAGGGTTCTAGCCTCTAATCATCTTATCTAACATGCTAACAATAATAATAACTTCATTCATGCTTAAAAAGAGAGTATCTAGATATTCAAAGCAACAATAACAACAATCAACAAACACCAAGTAATCTAATAACAAAAACAGAGATTAAAGAGTAATTAGAGGAATTAAAGAGAGTAAGAGTTTAGAAATGCTCATTAATTTGATGCCAAAGGAAGATGCTCCAGAATAATAAGAATCCAATGCTCCAATAATAAGATAAGTCTTCAAAACTTCAATAGAAATCCAATGAAATCCAGTGCAAGAGCAATAATCCGAGTATAAACTCTCACTAATCACTAAGTAATCACTCTAATTGAAAGCTAAAATGTTCTAAATGTGATAGAAAATAATCCCCCCCCCCCGAATTCTCCCTGCTAAAAAGCTAAAGGCAATATATACAAGCAAAGTTAGTTACTCAAAACTCATCACTTCACTCAGCAGAAAAATTGCGTAACTGTAGGGGACCGTGGGTACGGTCTATGGGACCGTAGCTACATTCCTGCGTAATATCCTGTAGATTTCTCTCTTCTTCGCTGCACCGTAGGCACGGTGTGTCATGGCTGTGGGTACGGTCTGGCGAATTAGGTCAGGTGAAACTTCTCTCCTTCGCATCGTCGTAGGTGCGATCTCCCAAGACCGTGGGTACGGTCTCACTCGGTCACTTCACCTTCTGCTCATGCTTTGCACCCACCGCAAGTGCGGTCATCAGGACCGTGGGTACGGTCCAGCTCGGCCATAATGAAGTTCTGGGCTTGGCGCCCGCTACAAAAAGAGTGATGGGGGCTACGCTTGGTGCATGTGACAGCGATTGGCCGCGAGGGAGGGTAGCGCCCGCTACGTTGAGCGTGGCGGGGGCTACACCTAGGCAACCTTCAGCAGAATTCTATCTTTTGATCCGCTCAATTTGTCCGGCCTTTCCGCTTGGTTCGCCTTTTGTCTCGACCATGACCCGGGAAGCTCTCACTAACTAGGTGCAGGAATCGATGGTTTTGGTGATTAAAGTACTATCCTAAGGTTGAAAAGGAAAAGTATATTAGAAAAGTAAGGGCTCGGGGGTAGTACCGGGCCTCCCAACGAAGGACTAAACATGGAAATTGTAGTTTAAGGGGAAAACCCCACAAAAGAGCCTTTTTTTTTACCCCTTTTCATCCCTTGTCATCCACTCTTCTATCCTTAACTTTGGTTCTATTTTGGCATCTTCAAAAGGAGCATTCAAGGCTTCAAATCATGTCTTCAACTATGAGACTCAAGCATTCCAAGAAAGGCTAGGCAAGGCTTCTCCTAAAGACATCATGTAGGTACTTTTGTGTATTTCTTTCATAATGTAAATTGTGTATATATTGTAATTCTTTCATTCTTTTGCATTTTAATGAAATAATCATGTAAAGTTTCAATATTTTTCCGTCCAAACTTTATTAAAAGCACACTTTATAACTTTTAATAGAGTCTTTCCTTTTGTAAGAGGTGAACTCAAAGGTTTTTAACTTTCGAGTTCGTAGCCTTACCCCTAATATACTTCTTCTTAGATTCGTAAGCTTTACTTTTAGTAGAGTCTTTCCTTTTGTGAGAGTCTTTCTAGTTTTTCCTTTTGGTTTTGTCTTAGCATTTTTCACTTAAAAAAGTCATCCTTTCAAACTAAAACACATCAGGATTGCCTAAACTGTACGTGTCTAACATGGTTTTACAATGTGTAGACACCGGTTTTGCCCCAACAAATACATCGGACCCAAAACAGGCCGCCAAGGCCCCTAGGCCTGGGCTAACACGAGGCCCAAAAGAAACAGCAACGACAGCCCGAAAAAAACAAGCCAAGGTCCAGGGGCCTTTGCTGACATAAACCTGGGTCCAATACGCGAATCTGGCCCAAGAAAATTTACCAAGGCCGCAGGGCCTTGGCAGAGAGAATAACCCATTTCTTGCCTCGACGTCAGCAATCCGCGTATTCTTCTGCTAATAGGCTGCAGGGCCTTGACATTACGAATTCGATTTTGCGCTCAAGATTTTCCCCTATGCCATGCAATACCATGATCGATGCCAGCAGCTTTGACTCATGCCATGTCGTAGGCCCTGCAACCTTGATATTAACCATGAGGGGCATGATCGATCTTTAGATCATGCCTCCCCTTCTTTCCATCATCCTACCTCTCCCATCACCTATAAATACCACTCCTTTCACCACCAAAATCATCAATTTCTTCCATTAAAAAGCACCATTAACTACTACTATTCACTCTCATCATTCACACTTTCCATAAACCCACATCTTTACCATTATCGCCATCATAATTCCACTATCTTCCCTTCCCTCTCAAACACTTCTCATTTCATCTCCATAAATTTCCAAGGGCGCGCGACATTCGAGTTCGTCATCACATGGTTTCTACCTCCTCTCCACCTATACCTATAAACATGCAAGGTTTGGTCGCCTTTATTTATTCATTATTTCACAACCATGTAATTTATTCTTGAAAACCGCATTAGTGTAATTTCTAAGTGCACATCACATTCTTTTCCATGTTTCGAATATAATCTTCTGAATTATTTTTAAACTTCTCCTCGCTCTTTTTCATTTCAAGTTTGGTTTTAGTCGAGTCTGTTTTCAAAACAGGCGAATCCGAGAATTCTTTAGTTCTGGAATTCGTAACCTTACCCCCGGGCTCGGAATTTGAGTTCACAAACCGGAGTTTCTCTCTTTTTTCGTTCTTTTTGGTTCGTTGATTTCCTTAACTCAACTAGCGGCTACTTTTTCTTCCTAAACTCACCTAAATCTACATTTGCCACGACAAATTAAAAAAATGGATCGGTAAAATTTCTAATCATTCACATTTGGGTCGACCCGTGAAAAATGGGTAGAATTTGGCATAGGCCCTGCGGCCTTGGCCAGACTCCATGCCCATTTTCACAGGCCTGAAATAACGGGCCCAGGTTGGGCATTCACCAAGGCTGCTGGGCCTTGGTGTCAGCCTAGTGACCCATCGTGTCGTTCTCGGCCCAAATGCGAAGCACGGTGTTACTGATGCATTATTATTTTGACGTGACCCTATGTGAATCGGAATGAGTTTGGTCTTTAAAAAAAGCAAAAAAAAAAAGACAAAAAATGACTCGGAGATACCCTAATATTTGGGGAAATTATTTTTCGGTACCCCAACTTTTCAAAAACTCATTTTGAGGTACCCTTAATTTTTGGGTTAGTAATTATTAGGTGTTTTTCCGGTCATCAATTTTTTTTAAGTGACCGATATACCCTTGTTCTCCCATGCTTGAAGAAATACCCTTGAAGAAGAAGAAGAATAAGGGTATTTCGGTCACTTACCAAAATTGACGGACGAAAAAACACCAAATCATTATTAAGCCAAAAAGTTAGGGTACCTCAAAATGAGTTTTGAAAAGTTGGGGTACCGAAAAATGATTTCCCCAAATATTAGGGTAGCTTCGAGTAATTTTTTGAAAAAAAAAAAAGAGTTTTCTTAAAATTAAAAATATTCTTATTTGAGGATAAGCAACCTTAGTCGGCTCCCAATCACAACCTAAGTAACGCAATGGGAAAAGGAAAGGTGTGCAACCTTTTCCTCTCTTTTTTTGGGGTCTTACAAATTGGCGACTCCACTGGGGACTTAAACTTAAAAAGATGGTGAAACTTGAAAAAATCGAGTTGTTTGAAATTGTAAAAGGGAGAAAGTTGATTGGTTTTACAATTTTATTATTCTTTTAGGCATCTTGCATACCAGGCACTCTTGGGGCTTTTGACAGGGGAGCACAAAAGCGATGATCTAGGATTAACCTAAGATTTGTCCCGAGAGCGGGCGGTCACTACTTGTGTGATGCACTCTACATTACCAACCATTCGGTCTCTACTCTCACCCATGTTACACTCCAAGGCTTCCTTGAAATCCAACGAGCAACACCTCACACACTTTACCAATAAATTTTATATAGGTAAAGTGCAACGAGGCAAGAACATGTGGTATCTCATCCAATTCCAAACTTATTAATCCATGAACATGGAGCCTTGGTTTAGGGTACCCTATCATGTTGTATGCTATGCGAATTCGTGTTTTCTTTGTTGTTGTAAGGAGTCGACCCTAGTTTAGAGGTGTTGTTCTAGTCCATGTAGGAATCGTTAGGCTGAGAAGAGACATGCTTAAAAACTAGGCTAACTAACCTCAAATATTATGGTTAACTCAGTGGTGGAGCCCATTTATGTCTAAAGGTTGATTATCCTAGTCCATAAAGTAAACTCAACTCGTCCTTGATGATTTTACATGATTCTTTACAATATTCTCTTAACAAAACCTAACTAAAGTAAAACAAAGTTAGTGGATAATGTCCTAGACTGCGTAACAGTCACTAGGCTTGAGTAAATTAATTTATCAAATTGATTGTTGAATCCATCACCCCTATGCCTGACCCGTTGTTAGCCCAACCATACTGGATTTGGAAGTTAAGTCTATAAATTAGTTATAAGTCGCCTATTAATGGCTTTATTTTGTGCTTTACAACATCCACTTTCTTGGAGATAAAATAAATTGATGTGTTGGGTCACAAAAAAAAGGAAAAGAAAAAGAAAGAGAGTGCGACTGCTAGAGTGTTGATTATTATTCTAGTATGCATAATAGGCGTTTTAGCTTGAGTTAACACAAGTTTGTTAGTAAGGTGACAGATTCTCCTTAAAACGGTCGGCTTGTGGTTTAAGCCCATTTGAATTGAGACACACTCACTTGCGCTTTCCAACTTATGTCGACTCACTATGTTTGACTTTATTCGGCCCTTTCTCATACTCTTGTCATAAAAAAATATTGTTGTCCGTATTAGGCCCATATAGAGTTAGGCCATGCACTCTTGAAGAGTGGGTGAGTCATCTTTGTGTCTATATGAAGGCGTTGAGTCCATTAGGGTCTCATATAGGTCCTCTAAGACATGCATGCATTGGGTAGAAAGTGTCAGAGTTGATTACCAAATCACTAACTAATTTCCATGTATGCACGATAGGAGATCGACTCCAGGCCCGCATAAGAGATTCGCACACTGGCCATCTGATTCTTAGTCCAAGCGACGATCCGTCCGCCGCTCAAGACTACATCATAGCTGAGGAGCGATTTCAGGAGATCCCCGTCCAGAGTACCGAAGCTAACATCACAAAACAGCCGGAAGAGTTATAGGGCAGTTGTGGCCTTTTTTTCTCGTCGTTCACACTTCTGAACATCCACGAGATGGGATTCGGAGGTTTGTGTTGGGGTTTAAATTTAAAAAGTTCTTTAACGGATTAATTGCACATTTCATGAATAATAGTTGTAAAATCACTTTCCCTTTACTTTATGCATTTCGTGAGTAATCAAACTAAACCTCTAAGAGTGAACATCCACTTGTTCCAACTCTTCTAAAGTTAATTCAATTTGCTCACAAGACGTTGGGCTCGGAAGAAAGCAATTTAGGCAAATATTATTTAAAAATATACAAAGAATACCTTAAAGTTGCATCGGTACATTGTAAAACCATGTTAGACATAGTTTAGGCAATACCGATGTATTTTGTTTCGAAAACGAGTCGCCACCCGACCTTTTTAAGGGAAAGCCAAGACAAAACTGAAAAGAAAATAAAGAAGACACCGCCTACGAAACTGAGAATGGATTCAGGGATAAGGTTACGAACTCGAAAGGTAGAAACCTTAAAAATTTGCCTCTTACAAAAGGAAACACTCTACTAAAAGTTATAAAATGTGATTTATAAAGTTTGGAAGGGAAAAGAACTTTATAGAATTATTTCATTCAACATACATGCATAATGAATTAAGGAAAAGAAGTACATATACAACACTTTATTTACATGAAAAGAAACATATAAAGCTTACATTGTGACCTTTCTTTAGGGAGAAGCCTTACCTAGCCGTTGTTGTAGTGCTTGAATTTCTCACTTGATTTAGCCTTTTGATGCCCTCTTGAATATGCCAAAATAGGACCAAAAGTGTGGAGGGAAAAGTGAATAAAAAGGGATGAAAAGGGGTAAGAAAAGGCTCTTTGTCGTGGGGTTTTTAGGTAGTATTTAGTTAGGCTTTTTTGTGTGGTTTATGGAGGGATAGTGAGATAGGATAAGACTAGTATATTAGAGGTTTAGGAGGGTATACAAATGGTGAGAAAAGGGATGGAAATGGATAAGAAAATGGTAGGGAAAATGGTCTCTTTTTGTATGTTTTTAGGATAGTTTTGTGGTTTTTTGGGAGGTTTTATGGGAGATTTATATAGGGATAAAGGAGGATAGGATAAGAGTATTGATTAGAGGTTTAAGAGGATGAATACATAGAGACTAGGATGGCATGGGAATGGTTGAAAGATGATAGAAAAGAATGGTAGAATGATGATAAGAATGGAGAGATTAGAGAGATTAGATTGAGAGATGGAGAATGAGAGTGTAGGAGGAAGAATGAGTGAATGAGTTGGTGAGTGAGTGAGTGTTTTGGCTTCAACAAGAGGGGTTTTTATAGGCTTTGGAAGAACTTAAGATACATGCATATACATGTACATACATCACATACAATTACGCAGTCAACTTGGCACAGATGGCAAGGTGCAAGGGGAGTGTTCTTGGTGGTCGGTAGAGCTGTGTGAATGAATCTGGGGTGTGAACAAGCTAAAGTATGATCGGCCTTGGGAAAGGGGAAGATTGACTCGAGCTTCGTTCATGTATTCTTAGACGGTGAGGGTGTGAATGATTTGCATACGAAGTCAGCTTGTTCACACTTGGACAGTGGAAGCTTAATTGAACTTAAATGAGTGTTTTTATGAGGTTTCAATCTTAAGACTTCTTGAAGGCTTTTGCAGATGCTCTTTACATAGATTTTGCATGGATTTCATGGCTGCATGAAGCTTACTTTCTTAAGTAAAGATTGTGCTTGCAATGGAGTAAGTTATTCACATTTAACGGTGCATGTGTTTTCATCCGAACTAATGTATGTAGAGTGCATGCAAGCAGTGTCTTGGCTTGGAAATTCTTGGAGAAAAATGCTTGCATGGAGGCTTGAACTTGGGACCTCTTGTGGCTCCTTGCATATTACTTTTACGTAGCTCATGCATAGCATGCATGGCTAGGATTTAGTCATTTTTACTTAAAAGTTGTGCATGCAATTTCCCACGTAATCTTGACCATGTAGAGTGCATGCATGCAAGTCTTTTGGCTTCGGTTTTGACTTTAGCTTTGGCTTTAGCTTTGGCTTTGGCTTTGGCTTTGGCTCCCTTATTTCCTAATATTCTAACTAAAATATATATAAAGAAATAATAAAAATTACATTAAAAATGTACAAGTACAATGCTAAAATCCGGTGTCTACAGATAGCCCCCACTTCGATTGAGTCCTGGATAGGATGAGAATCAAAGTAGAAGTGATTTGTTGGACACCGGTTCAGGATATGACTTTGTAGAGTGCAAATCCTGGGCGACACTTGGAAGCTCGAGTCCTGCACCTAACTGTTGACGACTTGCGTCTTCTGGGGTGATCTCGATTAATTTGATGCCCTACTAGATTGCTGGTGAATTTGTGCCGTTTACGGCTGATCTCGAGCAAGAATGATGCTCTACTTGATTGAAGTGGAGGGGTGAGATTTTGTTGATCGTCTCGAGTAAGAATGATGCTCTACTTGAGAGGATGGATGATCTCACGGTGAAAATGACGCGTTACTTGAAGTGGTGAATGATCTCAGGTGAGAATGACACCCTACTCGAAATTGCAGATTTTGATCTCAGGCGAAAATGACGCCCTACTTGATGGTGGTCTCAGGTGTTTGACGACATGCACCTTACTTGGAGTGATCTCGGGTGTTGATGACATCCCTACTTGAAGTTGTGGGATGACACTTGGAAGCTAAGTCCTGTGTCGTGGTTGGCGACTTGCGCCTTCACAGTGATCTCAGGCGAGAATGGCGCCCTACTTGTTGGGGAGACTTCACCGGGCGCGATGTCGATGGCTCTGGAGTTTGATTTTAATAAAAATTCAATGCCAAGGGACTTCACTGATGCTCTGCCGATGGCCTTTGGGGGTTAAGACTTCACCGATCGCAATGTCGATGGCTCGGGTTTTGATGTTTGATTTTGATTTTGATGGTAATTCAATACCGAGAGACTTCATCGGACGCGATACCGATGGATCTTATTCTTGAGATTTCATCGAACTCGATGTCGATGACTTATTTTTCTTGTAAAATGAAATATGTTTTTGTCAGTTTAATGAAACTTAAATTTTGATCCAGATAATTTACCTCAGATTGCATCAGCATAATCGTTGGAAAATGCTCTTATTTGGGGACTGGATTCTTCAATCTTGAGAAGACCAATTTTATTTTATTAGCCATAACAACCGAGCTTCCTTTTGTCCTTCTTCTTATTTTCTGGAATTTCTTCTTTTTTTGGTATTTTTGGCTTTTATTGAAAAGCGATTGCGTCTTGATGGAGGGGACATCGTCGTGCTACTCAGCCAGCTGTAATGAACGTCCGTATGCAAGGACGGTGCAGAGAGAATATCCCAGCAGGGAATTTAGGCTAGCGCAGTTGGTTTTTCGACAAGATGAGCAGGCGAGGCTCTTCCGTTCTCACACCTCAGTATGCTTTATTTCTGCTACAAGCATATTATCATTGAGATGACTTGCATGTTGCTGCTTGTTTTAACACTGTAACTTGAATTTAAAGTCGATGACACTCTAAATTTTGCTTTCAGCGCATAAATGCCACAATTTCTTTGTTCATTGTTGCATGAGTTTAGAATTCCAGTGGGAGAAAGGGATTCTTGAATTTCGCCCAGCCGTTGATCCGCTTCTGTCATCTGTTTCTGACTTTGACAATCCTGTCATTCGCGTCTGACAGGTGCCATTGGTGTCTGAAGATTCTGCCATTCGTGTCTGACAGTCGCCATTTGTGTTTGGCTGATGAAGATTCTGTCATTCGTGTTTGACAGTTGCTATTCGTGTCTGGCTGAGCAAATTGATTCGATTGGTCGTCCTAAGTATGATGTGGTTGCGCATTCGGATCTTGTGATGGCTCATTAGGCGCCGACTTGACCTGCTAGAGTTGGATCAGAGATTGCTCTAATCTTGCTCTTAGTGATTGAAAACCCTACTTGAATGAGATGACATATGGGCTTAACAAGGCCCCAGTGTTGAGTTCTAGAACAAATATGTTGCACTTCTTTGGCTTTTTTTTTCTCTTTTATTTTTTCATTTTTCTGACATGCAGGTATTCATGCGACTAGTCTACTAGACTCTTACACAAACAATGCATTTTTTTTTGTTTTTTTACACAAGTATTTATGAACTTATGCATTTATGCATGACTATGGACTTTATGCATGGAAAACTGACTCAATATGACCTTAACATGACTTATGGATGCAATGCATGCCTACTATGCTTAGAAGGACACACGCATGATGCTTTATGCTTCTATAAATACAAGTCTACATGCAGGTAACCTCCCGACTCCATATCTAGACAATTACTTTCTATGACAATGCTTTCATAAGACGATGACTTCCTAAGGATCAAGGCCACTTATGGGGAATTTCAATAAAGTTTAGGATGAGTAATATTTCAATCTATGGGACTGGGAATGATGGTGGAGGCGATAGGCTTGAAGGATTTGCTTCTTGAATGCTCATATAAATGGCCTTCATTGCTTGCAAATCTATGCTGATGTACGACAAGCCCCCGGTTTTCCGTAGACTCTTGATGACATCGCCCTGCTTTGGAGGACACACTAGTGGTTTACAAGCTCCCAATTTCGTGTGGACTGACGATGTGATGTATGCAGACCATGGAATTAAAGGAGGCACTGCTTCCTATATTGTACTGATGAAGGTATGTCCTTAGTTGTATGTCTCGATCTCTCCTTTTGCCTAACTTGCTCAGAGGGTTTTCAAGTTAGCCTCTCTTTTCCTTTCTTTCTTCCTTTTTCTTTCTTTTTTTCTTCATTTTTCTTCTTTTTTCTTTCTTTTTTTTTCTATTCTCTTTTTTTTCTCTTTTTTTTTTTTTTGAGACCACTATTAGGACATCAATGAAAATGAAGATCCAAGACCTTGTAAGATAGGGAGTAGGTATCTCTCTTAGACGCTATCTCTGATAAATGTCTTGAATAATGTCATGGGTAGCACAAGCCCCCAGTTTAGAGTAGCTTGTCTCTAAGTCTGTTCATGATCACGTATGTTGTTGCCGACTAGCCGCTGATCTTATATGGACGACTTTTTGCTCTTATTGGGAAGTGAGTCACACTCAGGTGTGCTGAGAGTGGGCACTAAGAATGGAACCTCATACTTGTATTAATGACCTAGTTGAAAAGTCCTCAAAGGGTGAGATATGATGAAAAGGCTCAAAATGGTTGGAAGAAGATGTTTGGTGAAAGGGATGGTGGATGAAATGAAAATTCCTCATACTTGTAGTAATGACCTAGTTGAAAAGTCTTCATACTTGTAGTAATGACCGAGTTAAAGAATATACTTAAGAATGACCGTGTCTTGAAAGGGAGAAGAGATGGTGAAAAGGGGTAGACATCATCTATTGGGAAAAAGGTTGGAACATGAGTGTTGGAATGATGTCCAAGTCTGACAGAAGGGAAAATGGAGGGTTGATGATGATGATAGATGATAGAACCCATGGTTTCCTCTCCTTTTGCCTAGCCCGCCCGAGTGGGGTTTTTAGACTAGCTTCTTTTCTAATTCTCTATTTTTTTTATTCGCTCAAAGACCAATTTCGTCAATGACGAACGCTCTCTAAAGTGAAAAGGTATCGGTCGGGCCTCGAAGAGGTTCTCCTACGTATCCAAGGTGGAATCAGGCAAGTCGTAGTTCTTTAGGCGCAACTTTGAAGGGTTAGTACCTCGAGGAAGGCTTAATGGTTTAAAAAGATGGTTTTGAAGGGTTGAAGGGTTCATATGCAGATTATGGATGGTAGTGAAGGCTTGAGGATTATTGAAGGCTAAAAGGTTTGATGAGGTGTATGGATGATGAGGTGAAGGTTTTGGGATCAATGAGATTTTCTCTGGTGTGCATGACTCTTATTTCCGCCTTCAGTTTCTTATTCTCCCCTCTTTTTTTTCTTATTTCCCTCTTTTTTCTCTTTTCCTCCTTTTTTTTCTCTCTTTTAATGTGTTGGCATGTTTTGAGATATTGACAGCCCAAAGGGGGTTTACTCTCCTAGCATAGATTTTTCCATACACAAACGAAGTGCTTAAGGCAAGAGTGTCGTAACACTCATGTCGACCCATGTTGGTGGACAAACTAAGAACTCTCTCTACTCTCTCTCTCTCTTTTTTCTTTTTTTTGCTTTCTTATTTTGTTTTGCTCTCATTTTTTTTTGCTCGCTCTTTTTTTTTTTTTTGCTCTTTTTTTTTTGAACTTCTTCATAGGCTGCCTCCCGTTATCCTTCAGTCATAACACACCTTTTGGATCTAGTTAATGGAGGAAGGGGTTTTGAAAAGGGTTGAGGCTTGATGGGAAGGCCATCAATGTAAGTGGTAGGTGGTAAGACGAGATCGGATGAAAAGATGAAGGTAATGTGGGTGGTGAAATGAAGGCGATGTTGAAGCCCCCAGTCCTCAGCACATACGGTTGAGCTGCGAGATTTCTAATGAAGAGCGCTCACTTTAGAGAGATTATGGGTTTTGGTCTTTCCTGAAGACATTCTCTCCTCTTGCTCAGCCTGTTGGATGGGAGCTGCACGCTGATTTCTCTCATCAATCTTATTCTCTCTTTTACCTTGTTTTCCTCAATGAGGTTTTCAAACCGGCCACTCTATAGTTTTCCACTCGTTTTTTTTACTTCTTTTTTATGTTCTCTCTTTATCCCTCTAACCCTGGATTCAAGAAACTGAATGATGGGAATGATGTATATGACAAAAAATGGAAAGATAAGAGAAGGTGAATTTTTTCAGACTTGGTTTGAAAGAATAGCAAGTGGATGAGAGAACTTTTCAGCTCAAGTTAAAAGCACAAGCATGAAATTATGTTTGATCAAATAGCAACCACAGTAACTGAATGAATTAAGAACTGACTCTCAACTCTAACAGACTCTGGAAAGGAAACGTTTGACAACCAGGATCGTTGCTAATTCTAAAGCTCTTTTGATGTAGTGCCCTCCCTATCTTTGTATGGGGAATCACTTAACTCATCTTTTGTATTGCTTTTGGTAAAGGTGGTTTCCCTGATTGGATCATGTCCTCCATCTTATTCTTCAAAGCCTAACAATTCTCCGTGTCGTGCCCAGGATCTATGGTAGCTGTAGAATTTCCCGTCATCCCAATATTCCCTTTAGTGCTGACGCAGGCCTTGACCTTGACACTTGACAAACAAAGAAAAACCCATCCCAATGCATGTATGACCTATATGACCTATCCGGGACTTCTTAAAATGAAAAACGCCTATATGCCGACTCAGGAGAGAATCACCAAGGACATGGGTTTGAATGTGCTAATGGGATTGCCTAAAAAAAATGAAAGACACTTTTATGCTGACTCGAGAAACGACCCACCCATGAAATGGGTTTACATATGCTAACAGACCTATATGGGACTTCCTAGGATGCAGGACTTCTGCATGGTGGCTCAAGGAAAAGACTCACCCATGACATGGGTTTGCATTGGACTTTCTAAAATAAAAAATGAAAGACACACGTTGACTCAAAAAGGAGACTCACCTATGACCCAAACTCTATATAATACCTTCTAAACAATGAAAGACACTTACATGCTGACTCTAAAACAAAGACTTACCCATGGTCTTGGTCTACTAGACCATATATGAGACTTTCTAAAGAATGCAAGACACTTACATGCAGACTCTAAAACAAAGATTCACCCATGACTTGGGCTTGCATGCCCTAAGGACCTATATGAGACCTCCTAACGTGTAAGACACCTATATACTTACTAAGGAACGCCTAACCTCTATATGATCCTAAGACAAACAACAACACTTTTTACAACAAAAGCATTATAAGTCAAACATTGCGTGTCGACATAAGTTGGAAAGCGCAAGTGAGTGTTTCTCAATTCGGATGGGCTCAAACCACAAGCCGACCGTTTTAAGGAGAATCCGTCTTTTGAACTAACAAACTTATGTTAACTCAAGCTAAGTTGGCTATTATGCAGACTAGATAATGCTTAACACACTGACAGTCTGACTTTTATTTAGACACTCTTTTTTATTTAACGACCCAACATGTTTATTTACTTAAATCACGAAAAGTGGATGATGTAAAGGACCGAATAAAGCCATCAAAAGGTAAGCTAAAACAGACTTATAAACTCAATTATTAATTCCACCATGGATGGGCTTACCAAACTGCCGGCCATGGATTTTTGAGACTTAATAATCAAGTTTATAAATTTATTTTCTCTAACCTTGTGACTATTATGCAGGCTAGAACAACACACACTGACCTTGTTTAATTATTATCAATTTTCTTTGGACCCTAAGTAAGAGAATACTTAGAATGGCCGAATAAAATCATCAAAGGTGAGTTAAAATAAATTGATAAACAATGGTAATTAACCTTTAAAACGGATGGGCCTCACAACTAGGCCGACCATAAAATTTAAGGTTGATTAACCGAGTTTATAAACTCATTTCCTCTCAAACCCAACGATTATTATGCGAACTAAAACAACACCTCGAAATTAGGTCCGACTTTAATGAAGACTCGACAAATACAAACACATAGAACAACAAGATTTATTTATTTACCCAGGGAAAGTGGATAATGTGAAGGACTGAATAAAGCCAACACAGGGGAGTTATAACTAATTTATGGACTTAATTACTAAATCCAGCATGGTTGGGCCAAACAACGGGCATACCATGAGTGCGGTGGATTCAATAATTAATTCGATAAATTAATTTTCTCAAGCTAGAGACTATTATGCAGTCTAAGACAATACCCAATAACTTTGTTCGATTATTAATTAGATTTTGGATCTTTTATTAGAAGAATATTGTAAAGAGCCATATAGAATCATCAAGGGAGAGTTGAGTTTACTTTATGAACTAGGATTATCCACCTTTATGCATAAATGGGCTCAACCACTGGGATAACCATAATATTTGAGGTTAATTAACTTAGTTGTAAACATGACTCTTCTTAGCCCAACGATCCTTACATGGACTAGAACAATACCTCTAAACAAGAGTCGACTCTTTACAACAAAAGAAAACACACATCCACATAGTATACACATGAAAAGGACACCCTAAACCAAGGCTCTATGTACTAAAGAGGGTTTATTGCCTGGATAAGGCTTATCGACTCATGTCTCGCCCCGGTGCATTCTTTTGACTCGAATGTGTGGGGTGTTGCTCATGGAGGCTCGTGTGGAGACCCCGTAGAGTAATGCATGAGTGGATGTGGTGACTAAGGCTCAGACCGGTGTAAATGCTCCAGTCGAGTACAGCCGGTCTGGCATCCCATGGGTTATTTTTTGTGGGATAAAAAGAAAACCTAAACTGTCGCTTTTAATGCAACCAAGCCAAAATTCATGGCAAAGTGGTAGCTCGGTATATGCAATGTATTTATGCCTAAAAAGGAATTACATAATAATATAAAGTAAAAATTTATTTTCCTTCCAAAAATTTTAAAACACACTAAACTTTTTTCAAGTATTACCCACTTTAGAAAACTCCCCAGTGGAGTCGCCAAAAGTCCTGTGGACATTTTTTCTCGTTGTTTAGACTTCTAAACATCCATGGGAAGAGATTCGGAGGTTTATGTTGGGGTTTAACTTTAAAAAGCTCTTTAAGGGATTAATTGCACATTTCATGAATAATAGTTGTAAAATCACTTTCCCTTTTGCAGCGTATCGGGCGAGGACCCAAACTTCAAATTATGTGTTTGCAAAACCTTCCCACACAACCTTTGAGAATTACGAACGAATTCACTTCAAGGTTGGGTGCGGGGTGCATTTTAAGGTGGACCTGGGACCTTGGAGGCATATTCGGACCATCTTTGGGTGTGGTATTTACTTCAAATGGGACCCCGGACCATAGGAGTGGAGCTACGGGTCCTCATCGCGACCTACTTCAGGCCTTTAAAATGGTTCAGAGTCTTTCGGAAAGAATAAGCCGAAAAGGGTCAACATAGGTTGTTGGAATGGATGTACCTTCACTCTTTAAGTCATAACTCCTTCAATATAACTCTGATGGATCTCAAATTTTGGAAGCTTAAAGTACACACCAAGAGCTTTCCATCAATATCTTATTGGCCTAAAATGGAGCCCGGATGAAGAAGTTAAGTGCATTTGAAGTCAGCAGGAAAAACTGCCCAGAAGGCAGTCACGCCCGCGACCCATATGGTCGCCCCTGCGAACACCTTCTGCCCAAATGACGCTCCTGTATCCAGAAGGGCGTCCCACCCGCGACGTGTGGTGTCGCACCCGCCACCCTCCCTTGTCCGATTCTTTGCGTGCGTCGTCCGTCTGCGTGGCGCCGCCATGACGCCTCTGATCCTGCCCGTGTTTTTTGTGTTAAATGTTGTGTTTTACTGTTTTACCCCCATTAGTATATATACCCCCCAGCTTATTTTCTAGATAGTTTTTGCTAAATATGAATGTGATGCTTAAGCATTGTTAAGGTTTCTCCCTTGTTCTCTCAAAAATCTTGTTATCTTTATCCAATCAAGTTTGGTGGTGATCCAAGTCATTCCTTTAGTGATTATTTAGTGGATTACTTTGGATAATCATGGTGGGGTGTTACGCCTAGAGTCGTGGTTCTCCTTGCTCAAAGTCATATCCATCCTTTGGGTGTTCAAGGCCCTTGTTCTTGTTGATTATCGTTCATCCATCATCACTCAAGCTAATCTCGTCATCCCACCACGACGGTAACGCTCCATTTTGGTATCAGAGCTTTGGTTTTTTATTTAGCTTGAGTTTGTTCATTGTTCTTGCTAGAATAGTGTTTAGACCCAATTTTGTGTCTAAATAACACCTTAATTCTTAGGCTTTTGACTCGTTTTGTGCTTAATTTCATGGCTTTTTAGTATGTTTTTTATTATTTTGTAGGTTTTGGCGTTTTACACAAAAACGTAGCAAAAAGGGCCATTGTAGAGCATTTTTGGTGATTTCCCGAGTCGAGCCGGACCGAGAGCCGAGGCGGAGTTGACCCGAGACCACCTTCCTTTCATTTGGTGCAAATTAGTGAGGTAACACCCGCTACGACCCTTGTAGCGGGCGTTATATGCCTTGGAAAGAAGGAAGGAACAAAGGGAAGAAGACAAGCAGGGTAGTCCCCGACACCCTGGGCGTGGCACCTGCTATCCCTGGCTGCCGTCTCTCGAAGCTCAGAATCGCCAAGGTAGATTTCGTAGGGTAGCGCCCGCCACACTTATCAAGGCACCCGCTACCTCAGCTGGGCAGGGGAAGACAGTACCTGCAGTCGGACGGATCGCACATGTGGTCGATCGAAGCTCAAAATCGCCTGAGAGTCTTTGCAGGGTAGCGCCCGCCACCCTGCTGGTGGCACCCGCTAACATCGTTGGATAGCCAGAGACCGCGCCTGCGGTCTCCTACTTTCTGCGCATATTGTCGGCTTGAAATGCTGCGTTTTGGCCAACTGTTTTGCCTTGTTTATATACTCCTCTTTGATGATTTCTTGAGGGTTTAGCTCCTAGGGTTAGACATTATTTTCCAGCTTTGTATTAGTGAGTTTTAGTGAGAGATTAGGCTTAATTATTCTAGGGTTTTGGTGGATTTTTGGTGTAATTCAAGGATTGAAGATTCAAACAATTGAGAGATTGTTGGATTATCATTCCCATTGCTCTTCTTTGTTTGTCGACAACATTTTGATAAGTTTTCTCTTCCCTTAACTCTTTCGTTAATTGCTTTTTGCTAATTACTTTCCTTGTTATCTAATTGCTTTGCTTGTTATTTCATTGTTCTTGCTTGGTTTGCGTTTGTTGTTGATAGAAATCATGCTTAGGGTTGGTTTGGATGTTGTTAGCTTAGTTTTTATCATGATTAGTGGCTAGAAACCTTATGGGTTAGGAGGTAATTAAGGGTGTGAATGGATGATTAGGTTTGGGTTAGCAATTTTAGTGAGTAATTAGTTTGGAAATCAATTTTCAACTCCTTTCCTTCCCTCAAGTGGGATGTATTTGGGTCCGAAAGTCCCCGAACACATCCAACACTTGAGTTGGAAGGTTGGAATTGGGATAGTTCGTACTTTTCTCATGAAATTGAATAGAGGCTAACTAGGGAATTTCGTTTCTTCAACCCTCCGGATCCGTGGTGGACTTTGGGGAAGTTAATCCGAACTATCCTCGAAAGAGGAAGCTCGGTTGGTATTTTCTAACGGAATTGCCACTTGATTCTCCCTCCTTATTATTCCCTTGTTGCAAAACCCATTTCCTCATTCCCGTTCGCATCCCGAAAAGCCTCCGAAGCCCATTTCCTTTCCTTGACCGACCTTAGCTTTGTTTCTTGCATTGTGACCCCTTTCAACCAATTTCCTTACCCTAGCAATTTCATCCTGACCTTAGACCGAGTTTCTATGACCAAGGCCCCTAGCTTCTCGAGAAGAACGATATAAAATTCGGGGTACAAAAACCACGCTACATAAAATGGCGCCGTTGCCGGGGAGCAAGTACCCCTAGCTTAGTTTCTTGGTCTTGAGTTGTTTAAGATTGCTTTCATGCTAGAAACTAGTTTGTTCCAAATCCAATGAATTTGATGCTTCTTCATTTCTTGTAGGAGATTTCGAGTTCTGATGGCAGAGGGCCAAGCAGGTTCACCCCGTACCCTTCTATCATATGTCGTTCCATCATTGGGTATGGGAGGCAACCCTATAATTTTACCACCATTACCACCCGACGCGGCATTCGAGTTCAAGCCGTGTCTTCTTGAAGTTTTTGAAAGTAACCCGTTCCATGGAGATATTTTCGAGAGCCATATTGCTCATATGGAGAGATTCGAGAAGCGCATCAGTTTCATGCATATACCTGGGATATCTTCAGAGTATTTAAAGTTGAAGTTCTTTCCTATGACTTTGAAAGGAAAAGCTGAGATGTGGCTTGATATATGCCCACCTGGATTTTATTCCTCATGGGAGGCTCTCTAGAGAGATTTTCTTCAAAGATTCTTCCTGACTGATAAAACATGTAAACTCCGGCAAGATATTATGAGCTTCAAGCAAGAACCCGAAGAGACACTTTTCGAAGCATGGGGGAGATTCAAAAGTCTTCAACGTCAGTGTCCGCACCACAATCTACCTAACTGGATGCTACTTCAGCACTTCTATTGTGGACTCTTTGAATCTCTCAAAGAATCAATCGACATTGCATCTGGAGGGACATTTTTTAAGAAGACTGTGGAGGAGGCTAACAAATTCCTTCATGAGCTTCCTCAATATTCTCCCGATTTGGGAAGTAGTCGATCAAGAGGAGGAGGTTCATCTTTGGAGACCGACCCCATTATTAAACTTCTCTTGGCTACCGTCTATGAAATGCGAAGAGAAAGAGCGAATGAGGAAGTTCCAAATCAAATAAGAGTGGCCCAAGGTGTGCAAACCATTATATCTACTTTTATTCCTAAAATGCATACTTGTAAGTCGTGTTTGGGTCCATATCCCGAGCATCAATGTGGGGAGTTTAATCAAGTAAAGCATGTGAACGCTATCTATCCTTCATATTTCAACCCACTTTTCTCCCATTCTTTTGGAGAGCATGCTTATTACTATACCACGTTTATCAATCCTACATTCAACCCCATTTCTCAACCTTATGACCACCACTTATTTATCCAAGAAGAATCATTCCATTCAACTCAACAAGACATTGTACCACCCCAAATTTCTCAACCACCCTAAGAATTCTCAACTGAGTTGATGTTGAGGAAGATGATGGAAGTCCAAGAGAAAAACGAAGCCTACATTCAAAGTCTCGAACTCAAACTAGCTCAAGCCACCCAATCTTCACCGACTCCAATGGTACAAGTAAATTCTGTCGATCTAGGGACTGGGGAAGAGGTTGATGAGTTTTCTTGGGTAGAGGATAGTGTGTTGGAGGAAAAAGTAGAGAATGAGATGGAGATGAACGTTGATGAGTTATGGTTGCAGAAGCTAAGGTTGAAGAAGAGAGGGTGTTGGATAAGGAAAAGGAGGAAGAACAACAAAGAGAAGAGATTTCGGGAGGAAATATCAATGAATGCTCCAAAGAGCAATTTGATCCCCACCAAATGCAAATTCCACTCCCCGAATGGTTGATTCAACACTTGATGGATGTAGTGCATATAGATCTAAAGCATGATGTTCCGATTGAGAAACCTTATCTCAAGTTGTTTTGTGTGGAAGTCAACAGGATAGACACAGTTGTTCATGAGCATAAAGAGGAGATCTATATTCTTGAAGTGGAACCCGACAATAGGAATGAAAATGATCATTCCAAGACCTCATGTCCCAAACCCGAGGTTATTGAATGAAGATGCATCTCATGAAGATTCCCTCAAAATTGTTCCATTGAGGAGGGAAATTTCATTGGATGAAGTTTATATTGATGGCGTAGACAGTGAGGAGATTGTTCCCAAGTGTTTGAAACTTGGAGAACCACTTGAAGAAGAACCCAAGTTGTTTTTTCATCCTGATCACCAAGTCAAACCATCAGAGGAGACCCTTGTTCTATTTGCGGAGTTGATGAGGAGGTGTTGGAAAAGGAGGAGGAAGCGACATTGGAAGAAATCAAAGATATCATCACCTCTTCCCCGTTCATGGTCAATTAGACGACCGGAAGGACGACTTGACTTGAGGTTGTCCAAAGATAGTAGGAGTTGGAGAGGAAGGAAGAAGAAGCGATCATGGTGGAAGAAGCTAATTATGTACCTCTCATGTGCACCACGTCTCTCTAGAATCAAACGGGTATTTAGGTCGAGCTAGGGACCTAAAACTAGCGCTCTATGGAAAGCATCCCATAATTTTTGAGTTTCTCATTTCTAGTTTTTAGTTTTTACATTTTTATAATTTTATTTCTTTTTCTTCTCTTAAATTTTTCTTTTTAGTTTTCTTTATTTTTTTCTATTTTTCTTGTCTTTTTAGTTTTTTTTTTTATTTCTTTCACTTGTAACTTTAGGTATTAGTTCTAGGTTTAAAAGAAAAGGTAGAAAAAAAAAAGAGAAAAATGAGGTGAAAAATAGAAAAAGTAGAGTTGAAGAAAAAATAAATAAAAAAACTGAAAGTTAGAGTGAAAGAAGTAACTGTGGGTGAGTAAGTTTTGAAAAATATATGAGTGCTGAGAGAGTTTGAAAATTAGAAAATTTTGGATTGAGTGTGGGAAAGTATAGAAATTTTGAGTGTTGAAATGTGGGAATTTTTAAGATGTTGGAGTATATTTTGGGAGTGTTGGAAATTTTTATGTTTGATTTGTTAGCAGAGGTAGCAGGTGCTACCGTGCACTCTACACCCGCTACCATGCACACAATGACAGATACGAGTTCCAAAGACAGACACACTCAACTACACTATCAAGTGTTTACTCTAAACCTTGACTCTATTCTCATTTTTTTCCCATTTCTCTTCTCACTCCTTCGACTCCTTCTCTAACAACCCTAGACCTGCGAAAACTCTCACCCACACAAAATCTTCTCTCTAAACTCTCAATTCGATTCTCTCTTTCTCTCCATTTCCGATTTTAAGCCCTAATCCTCTTCCATTGTTGCTCTAATCAGTTGCTAGGGTTCGATTTCTGCCCAGATTCAGTCCAAACGTGTGGCATTGTTCAAATATTAGTTCTACACATTTAAGTGAGGTATTTCTTGTATCATTGTGCGAAATTCTTTCTCTTCTTATCTGAGTTTGGTTCGTTTGTCATTATTTTTTAGTTAGGGATTGATTTTGTCAATTTTTGAACATAATTTTGCCTCACTATATGTTGTGTTTATGCTTTTCTATGTTGTTGAATTCGAATGCTAGGTTCTTGTGAAGTGTTTGTGCGATTTATTGTCATTTTTCATCTATTGAAACATGCACATTGAATTTACTGAGAGTTCTTGTTGATTTACACACACACCCACACAGTGAATTGTTTAGTGCGCTGTTTTGGTATACTTTGTGTTTATGCTGTGCTAATTCATTAGTTTTTTGTGGGATTAATTGTTGCACTTCATTTTTCAAAGCACAAGTATACTAGTTGCACTAAGAGCTCTTGTCGATCTTCATACACATTCACACAATAGATTGTTTTAGTGCTTTATGTGAGAAATGTTGCATATCATTTGTCAAAACACACACACACTCTAGTTGCACTAAGAGCTCTTGTCGATTTTCACACACATTGACACAGTGAGTTGTATGAGTGTGCTATTCTTGCATTCTGTTTGTGTGTGCTGTGCATTTTAGCTCATTTTGTCAAGCAAGAACTCATCTCCCTTACTGAATCCATGTTCTAGCATTGATTTGTAAGTGTCCCCGCTCCCACTTTACTCTTTTCATTGATTTCATTTACACTGTTAGTGTTAGATAAGTGTAAGGGGTGCTTTATGGGAAAGTTGGGGAGGTGTGTCGGTCAGTTGGTTTTGTTGAGTTCGTTGCTCCTTGGTTAGAGTTATTTTGCATCTATTGCTTCTTTATTGGTAAGGCCAGTTATGAGAATTATTTCACCCTCAATTCCCGCCTCAAATTAGTGAGATTCGGGGTTAAGGTTAGCGAGTGTCAATGTATATATTGTAAATATTTTCGCTTTTCCTTAGTTTATAGTCTCTAGTGTCTTGTTTATTTTTCTGTTTTTGTTCTTTTTTTTCTTTTGTGCATGCGAACACTCACATTTATTATGTTTTTCTTGTTTATTCCTAACCCAAGTGTGATGTTTTCCTGGATCGCGGATTGGTTCTGTTCTTTAATTGAAGACCACGAGGTAACCTCTTTCCGCACTCTTTGAATGTGTATATTTTGATCCTTGTTGCATGCTTGATTTTTCTTTTGGGTGGCGAACCCCTTTGAGTGTTTGTGTTGGGATTATATTGCAGTTGGAGCCGAGTGGGCTCGGGTCGCCACCATTTGCTTGATAGTTGTTTTTGTTTGTTTGTTTTTGTAGGTTCTCTACCCTTTTTCATGTGACACATTCCCACAATGAGGACATTGTAGCGTTTTAAGAGTGAGAGGGAGATATTCTGTTTCAAGGGTAGATCACCTAGCGTTTTGTTTTTGTTTTTCTTAGTTTTTGCCTAAAATTTGAAAAGTTTTTGTGAGAAAAAGGAGAAAAAAAGGGGAGTGAAAACCTTAAAAGTGTTCGTTTTCGCATTGTTTTTGCTTTGTTTCTTGGATCTTGTTGTCGAAATTGAGAAGTCGTTCTTAATCTTCTTTAAAAGAAACCGGTCTGAGCATCTTCGACCCTGTCTTGGGTGATTGTCATGACTCACCTTTATAGATTTCCTTCATTGAGTGTCTAGCGAGACCCCTGATTCCTTTCATGTTCTGGTTGAAACCGGGGGATTCTAAGGATTTGTGTCCGAGCTTGTTTTTCCAAAAAGTAAAAGCAAAAGCAAAGTCAAAAGTAAAAGCAAAAGAAAGAAAAGCTAAATAATCGGATTAAGTGGGGCGTGTCGGCTGAACGGCATTAACCACCATAAAGTTAGTCGACCTACACGGGACCAGTATTAACGGTACGGCGTTGATATCCCTTAAGCTCCTCCTATATCGAATACTCGACAGAGGTGTGTATTGAAAAGACTGTGTTGGGAGGGTAGACCCCAAATTTTGGGCCGTGCAATTCTCGAAAAACTAGCCTCGACCTTTAAGCTTTAAAAAAATTGTTGGGATTACCCAATCCTAAAAAGAAAAGTTTAAGTGTTAATAAAGTGTGGGGCCTTTCCTTGCATCACCTGCGGCCCTCACCAAGCCAAGGGCGACCAAATGCGGGGGAGGACACCTCTTTTCTTTCCTTGTTCGTTTTGGTTTTTAAGCTCGGGCGTGAGTCTTTGGGGTCGATCGAAATCAGTTAGAACCCACTAGCACTTACGCACATGGGGTTTTGCTTGGCATGAGGTATAGGAAATCAAAAACCTCTAAGATTGACATTTGCTTGAGATAGGTGTTTGTGAGATGCTCATAACGGTTCCTTTTAGAGGATTAATATCGTTTTCTTTATTGAGATTGCATGATTCTTTGAAGCGAAGCTGTTTTTCCTTTTTCCTTTGTTTTCTATGGTTTTGTTTTTCACTTTCCCTCTCTCCTTTTTCTTTGGCTTTTGTGGGTATAGCCGCTACAAACCCTCACGAGTCCATCTCGTCCACCCGGGCTGCCGGGGGGTTCAAAGGGCTTGGTGTATACGCTAAATGCACTCGTTTATCTCTCACGATAGAGGAGTTTGTGTTAGTTTAGGTAGTTTTCGTTTTGTTTTGCTCGGGACGAGCAAAAGTTTAAGTGTGGGGGGGTGTTTAGACCCAATTTTGTGTCTAAATAACGCCTTAATTCTTAGGCTTTTGACTCGTTTCGTGCTTAATTTCATGGCTTTTTAGTATGTTTTTGGTTATTTTGTAGGTTTGGCGTTTTACACAAAAACGTAGCAAAAAGGGCCATATTAGAGCATTTTTGGTGATTTCCCGAGCCGAGCCGGACCGAGAGCCGAGGCGGACTTAACCCGAGACCACCTTCTCTTCATTTGGTGCAAATCAGTGAGGTAACACCTGCTACGACCCTTGTAGCGGGCGTTACATTCCTTGGAAAGAAGGAAGGAACAAAGGGAAGAAGACAAGCAGGGTAGCCCCCGCCACCCTGGGCGTAGCACCCGCTACCCTTGGCTGCTGTCTCTCGAAGCTCAGAAACGCCAAGGCAGATTTCATAGGGTAGCGCCCGCCATCCTTTGCGTGGCACCTGCTACCTCAGCTGGGCAGGGGAAGACAGTACCTGCGGACGGACGGACCGCACCTACGACAATCGAAGCTCAAAATCGCCTGGGAGTCTTCGCAGGGTAGCGCCCGCCACCCTTCTGGTGGCATCCGCTACCATCGCTGGACAGCCAGAGACCGCACCTGCGGTCTCCTACTTTCTGCGCGTATTGTCGGCTTGAAAAGCTGCGTTTTGGCCAACTGTTTTGCCTTGTTTATATACTCCTCTTTGACGATTTCTTGAGGGGTTAGCTCCTAAGGTTAGACATTATTTTCCAGCTTTGTATTAGTGAGTTTTAGTGAGAGATTAGGCTTAATTATTCTAGGGTTTTGGTGGATTTTTGGTGTGATTCAAGGATTGAAGATTCAAACAATTAAGAGATTGTTGGATTATCATTCTCATTGCTTTTCTTTCTTTATCTACAGCATTTTGATAAGTTTTCTCTTCCCTTAACTCTTTCATTAATTGCTTTGCTAATTACTTTCCTTGTTATCTAATTGCTTTGCTTGTTATTTCATTGTTCTTGCTTGGTTTGTGTTTGTTGTTGATAGAAATCATACTTAGGGTTGGTTTGGACGTTGTTAGCTTAGTTTTTATCATGATTAGTGGCTAGAAACCCTATGGGTTAGGAGGTAATTAAGGGTGTGAATGGATGATTAGGTTTGGGTTAGCAATTTTAGTGAGTAATTAGTTGGGAAATCAATTTCCCACTCCTTTCCTTCCCTCAAGTGGGATGTATTTGGGTCCGAAAGTCCCCAAACACATCCAACACCTGAGTTGGAAGGTTGGAATTGGGATAGTTAGTACTCTTCTCACGAAAGTGAATAGAGGCTAACTAGGGAATTCCGTTTCTTCAACCCTCCGGGTCCGTGGTGGACTTTGGGGAAGTTAATCCGGACTATCCTCGAAAGAGGAAGCTCGGTGGGTATTTTCTAACGGAATTGCCACTTGATTTTCCTTCCTTATTATTCCCTTGTTGCAAAACCCATTTCCTCATCCCCATTTGCATCCCGAAAAGCCTCCGAAGCCCATTTCCTTTCCTTGAGCAACCTTAGTTTTGTTTCTTGCGTTGTGACCCCTTTCAACCAATTTCCTTACCCTAGCAATTTCATTCCGACCTTAGACCGGGTTTCTATGACCAATGCCCCTAGCTCCTCGAGAAGAACGATATAAAAACTGGGGTACAAAAACCACGTTACATATAGTTTTTTAGTGTTGGTTTTTGTGGATTGTATGCATATGTTGGTGATCCCCGCTCCCTTTGCAATCCAAGATTATTGGAATCCATTGTATTGTGTTTGTATTTGGTGTATTTGAAAGATTTTGGAGCTTGGAGGAGAAGTTGAAAAATTGTGCACACAAGGTGTTCGATGAAAAGTCTGAGTGAGAAAAACACAAAGAACCCATAGCCAAATACTATCCAACTACAAAAGAACCCCAAACTCCACAAAAACAACTCAAACACAATTTGTCCTTCACCCATGCTTTTGTTATGGCCCTCATGCCGAGACTTGAGAGTCGATTCACGAATATTCAAAATACTCTTGAGGCCCTCGTGACTCAAGTAAGCAACATAGCCAATAACCTTCATAATCAACCCCATGACGAACGAAGGAGGTCCATTAGAAGCCATATCTGTCCTCCTCCCTCCTACGAGTCGAGTGACGATGATAGAGGCTCATTTCAATGCCATTGTCGACGGGAAATGGTTAAGGAGCCCCCACAGGATGAATTCTATGATACCAAGATCAAAATTCTGAAATTCAATGGCAACACCGACCCCGAAGATTATCTTGTATGGGTCCAAATCTTGGATAGGATTTTTGAAGCTGAGGATTATAGTGATGAACAAGCCTTCAAGATTGCGAGATTAAAACTCACCAAGGTTGCATCCCTTTGGTTTGAGAATGTCAAGGCACAAAGAGCTAAGAAGGGTCGAGCAAAAATCACCTCATGGACAAAGCTAAAGCGATTGATGAATCGGCGATTCTTGCTTAACACTTACAAGCGAGAGGTTAACAATGAACCCATTTCATCACTTGATGGGCAAAGAAGAAGAGAGGATTCCTCCCGGAAGAAGCCATTCCACTGTTCCCCACTAACGACCTTTACGTCCCAAAAATGTGTTAAATGTAGACGTTTGGGACACGATTCCTTGCAATGTCCAACGATGGCTATGGTTGAAGCTTGGATTGAGGAATCTTTTGATGTGGAGGAGCATACAAGTGACATAGTAGAAGGTGTTGATGAGCAAAACTTTCCTTCCACACTTGAAAAAATTTGAAAAAGTTGAGAAAGAGAAAAGTTCAATGAACGGGGTTATTGTCCTTGAGGCCGTTGAAGGGAAACCTCTTGAGCTACTTAAAGTACATAGTGAGCTTAATAAAGTTCCAAGCCAAGAGGAGGATGCTAACGTTGACCTTGCCCTTCCTCTTATCCTTGTTGAAAAGGCCCAAGAAGAAACTTCTTTAGTTTTATCATTGCCACAAGCCAAGGGATTAAACAACCATGGTGATTACTCTCCTTCCCTTCTACTCATGGGCACTCGGACTCTTCTCCATGCGAAGAATGAGGTAATTTCAAAATCACCTATGAAATTCATTGAGACTTGCTTGGAAGTTGATGCTGCAACATAGAGTCTTTGGGTGAGTCGTGCATGACCTTTGGGAGACATTGGTTGTTTGAGAATATTTGTTGGCATGATAAGTTGCATGATGAGCATGTGATGTCCTCGATCGAAAATTCTCTATGCTTGGAGTGGAATGCTAAGAATCTTGGTGTTTGTTTTGTGTTTAGTGGCGAATTTGGGATTGGTGATGCCTTGATTCTAGTTCAACCTAAGTATTTGAGCTCTTCATTTGTGTCGTCCATCGATGAATATTTCATGCATGTTGGTCGTTGTGATGTGAACTATTTGAGTATGTCATACATGATATTTAGGCGTCATTAGTTATTCGAAAATGTGTTGTTGCTTGGGTGCTTTTGGAAGTTTGGTATGCGATGGTTGTGGGAGTGTTTATTGCATGAAGATCATTCTTTTGAATGTGATTACTTGAATTCTTTAAATCCACATCGAATCAAAACCTGGGTAGGAAGTGAGCTGAGGAACCTTCTCATGTTGAGCGAAACACGGGATGAGTGTGCTCTTGGTGAGGACAAACGATCTATAGCTTTGTTTTTACCTTGTAGCAAACCAAGTAACAAAGAGTGTTCCCAAACTCAACAAAATATTCCCGTTCCTTCCCTTAATCCCTTATCTCCACACAACAAGCCTCCAACCACGCTCTTTTATTTGGATGATGGATATATAGTGGGTTTCGAAGCTTGTTGGGTGCCTCATGTGATTGTTCACGGCGATCGGATTGTTTAGAGTTCTAGGGTGCTAAGTTGTGGAGAGGGCCTCGATTTTTACTCCCAAGAGTTGAGGATAACTCTTTTTCAAGAAGGGGTGTATGGAGCATATCGGGCAAGGACCCAAACTTCGAATTATGTGTTTGCAAAACATTCCCACAGTACCTTTGAGAATCACGAGCGAATTCACTTCAAGGTCGGGTGCGCACTTTAAGGTGGACCCGGGTCCTTGGAGGTAAATTCGGACCATCTTTGGGTGTGGTATCCACTTAAAATAGGACCCCGGACCATGGGAGTGGAGCTACGGGTCCTCATCGGGACCTACTTCAGGCCTTTAAAAGGGTTCGGAGTCTTTCGGAAAGAATAAGTGGAAAAGGGTCAACATGGGTTGTTGGAATGAACATGCCTTCACTCTTTGGGACATAACGCCTTCAATACAACTCTGATGGGTCTCAAATTTTGGGATCTTAAAGAACACACCGAGAGCTGTCCATAGTTATCTTATGGGCCAAAAACGAAGCTTGGATGAAGAAGTTATGCGCGTTTGATGTCGACAAAAAAAACTGCCACAGAAGGTAGTCGCGCCCGCGACCCATATGGTCGCCCCCGCGGCCACCTTCTGCCTAGATGACGCTACTGCATCCAGAAGGGCATCGCACCCATGACGTATAGTGTAGCACCCGTGACCCTCCCCTGTCCAGTTGTTGCGGCTGCGTCCGTCCGCTGCGTAGTGCCCGCGACAGGCCCGTGCCGCCCGCGTCACCTCTGATCCTGCGCGTGTTTTTGTGTTACATGTTGTGTTTTACTGTTTTACCCCCATTAGTATAAATACCCCCTTAGCTTTTTTTCTACATAGTTTTTGCTGAATATGAATGTGATGCTTAAGCATTGTTAGGGTTTCTCCCTTGTTCTCTCAAAAATCTTGTTATCTTTATCGAATCAAGTTTGGTGGTGATTCAAGTCATTCCTTTAGTGATTATTAGTAGATTACCTTGGATAATCATGGTGGGGTGTTAGGTCTAGAGTTGTGGTTCTCCTTGCTCAAGGTCATATCCCCTTTGGGTGATCGAGGCCCTTGTTCTTGTTGATTATCGTTCATCCATCATCACTCAAGCTAATCTCATCATCCCACCACGACCGTAACGCTCCACCTTTACTTTATGCATTTCTTGAGTAATCAAACTAAACCTCTAAGAGTGAACATCCACTTGTTCTAACTCTTCTAAATTTAATTCAATTTGCTCACAAGACGTTAGGCACGGAAGAAAGCAATTTAGACAAATATTATTTAGAAATATACAAAGAATACCTTAAAGTTGCATCGGTACATTGTAAAACCATGTTAGACACAGTTTAGGCAATTCCGATGTATTTTGTTTCGAAAAGGAATCGCCACCGATTTTTTAAGGGAAAGCCAATACAAAACCGAAAAGAAAATAAAGAAAGACTCTGCCTACGAGATCGATAATGGATTCGGGGGTAAGTTTACGAACTCGAATGGTATGAACCTTAAGAGTTCGCCTCCGACAAAAGGAAAGACTCTACTAAAAGTTATAAAGTGTGCTTTATAAAGTTTGGAAGGGAGATAAATAAGAACTTTATATAATTATTTCATTAAACATGCATAATGAATTAAGGAAAAGAATTACATATACAACACTTTATTTACATGAAAAGAAACACATAAAGCTTACATTATGACCTTTCTTTAGGGAAAAGCCTTGCCTAGCCTTTGTTGTAGTGCTTGAACTTCACACTTAATTTAGACTTTTGATGCCTTGAATACTCCTCTTGAATATGCCAAAATAGGACCAAAAGTGTGGAGGGAAAAGTGAACGAAAAGGGATGAAAAGGGGTAAGAAAAGGCTCTTTTTTGAGGGGGTTTTAGGTAGTATTTAGTTAGGCTTTTTTGTGGGGTTTATGGAGGGATAGTGAGATAGGATAGGACCAGTATATTAGAGGTTTAGGAGGGTATAGAAATGGTGAGAAAAGTGATGGAAAAAGATAAGGAAAGGGTAGGAAAAAGGGTCTCTTTTTGTAAGTTTTTAGGATAGTTTTGTTGTGTTTTTGGGAAGTTTTATGGGAGATTTATATAGGAATAAAGGAGGATATGATAAGATTATGGATTAGTTGTTTAAGAAGATGAAGACATGGAGATTAGGATGGTAAGGAAATGGAGGAAAGATGATAGAAAAGAATTGTAGAATGATGATAAGAATGGAGAGATTAGAGAGATTAGATTGAGAGATGGAGAATGAGAGTGTAGGAGGAAGAATGAGTGAATGAGTTGGTGAATGAGTGAGTGAGTTTGGCTTCAACAAGATGGGTATTTATAGGCTTAGGAAGAGCTTAAGATACATTCACATACATGCACATTCAATTACGCAGTCAACTTGGCATACAAGGTGCAAGGGGAGTGTTCTTTGTGGTCGGTAGAGCTATGTGAATGAATCTGGGGTGTAAACAAGCTAAAGTCCGACTGGCCTTAGGAAAGGGGAGGATTGACTCGAGCTTCGTTCATGTATTCTTGGACGGTGAGGTGTGAATGAGATGCATACGAAGTCAGCTTGTTCAGACTTAGACGGTGGAAGCTTAATTGAACTTAAATGAGTGCTTTTGTGAGGTTTCGATCTTGAGACTTCTTGGAGGCTTTTTCATGTGCTCTTTACATAACTTTTGCATGGATTTCGTGGCTACATGAAGCTTAGTTTCTCGCGTAAAGGTTGTCCATGCAATGGAGTAAGTTATTCACATGTAACGATGCATGTGTTTTCATCGGAACTTATGCATGTAGAGTGCATGCGCGCAAGTGTCTTGGTTTGGAAATCCTCGGATAATAATGCTTGCATGGAGGCTTGAACATGAGACCTCTTGTAGCTCCTTGCAGGTTACTTTTATGTAGCTCACGCATGTCATGCATGGCTAGGATTTAATCAGTTTTTTGTAAAAGTTGTGCATGCAATTTCCTACATAATCTTGAGCATGTAGAGTGCATGCATGCAAGTCTTTTGGCTTCAGTTTTTGCTTTGGCTTTGGCTCCCTTATTTCCTAATTTCTAACTAAAATACATAAAAAGAAATAATAAAAATTACATTAAAAATATACAAATACTATGCTAAAATTTGGTGTCTACAGCAGCCGAAGATACCACATCCAGAACTTCAGCACTAAAGGAGAGGGAGGAAAACATGGAGGTTACCTGACCCTTCGATTCGTTACATCAGGTTATGGAGGAATTTAAGATAGCCATGAAAACCCTCAGCAGAACGATGACCACCACGTAGACCGCAAAGACTTCAACCAGTTCGACCAGCAGAGTCCAGATGGAATACAACCGAGACTATCTTCGGACCGCCAAAAATTGTCGGTGACCACCTGAACCACCGAGAGATCGCTACGAGCGCCTATTGGCCACTATAGAAGGCTGTGACAAACCAAAACACTGCAGGGAGCCAAAACCGGAGCCACCACATAGTAGGGCGGTGACACGGAGCAACGCCCGCCACCTGAGAGCCAGGCACTAGGGATCGCAATGGGTAGGGTCTGGGACAGGTCCAGCTGGACCCAGACCCGGACCCATCAAATTTTTATGGATCCAGACCCGCCCCGAGACCCGGTGGGTCCCAAAAACTTGGACCGGACCCGGAGTCGCCATGTCTGCGAGTCCATAACGGTCCTTATTGGGTCCAGCACTCCCATGTATGTTTTTACTAAATTTATCAATATTTCGGGTTAATTTTATACGTGCGTAATTGTATAATAATAACTATTCTATTTAATTACACATATTTTCAATATAAGAAAAACATCTAGTTCAATGTATGAGGCTATGAGTAAAATTCAACATAAAAAGATTACAAAAATCATCAAGCATCAACTCTAAGAATGCAATTATACAACTTAAAATGCAAAAGAAAAAAAAAACAAACACAAAGTTCATAATTATCGCACTGTAGAACTCTATGAATACAAATACACTAGGGTTTTCATTATATAAATATATAATTTGACGGGTCTATAGGACGGGTCCATGGGCCCGTGTCTAGACCTGGACCCCCCAATTTTTTAGTGGACCCAAGACTCTACCCGGACCCAATGGATCCAAATTTTTTTTGGACCCAGACCCGCCTAAATGGGGCGGGTCCGAGCGGGTCTGGGGCGGGTCCAGGACCCATTGCCATCCCTGGCAGGCACACAACCACGAAAGTAACTTATACTGATCTTCAAGCTTCCCCATCGAACATTCTCACATACTACCTCGCCCTCTAATACTGCATGTAGCTTACATTTATGCCAAACTCAAGAATCACTTCCTTCAAAATCTCGGTAGGAGAGTAGTCATGGATGATTCTGACTTTTCCATCAACCAAAGACCAAGCATTGATGCTCGAATCCACTTTTTGTTCCACTTCCCCAAGTTACAATCATCACATGCAATATGTATATGACCCCCTATAAATTCCTTAGTATACATTCCATCACTCTGTAAGCAACTCCTAGCCCAAACATAAATGGGACAGCAGGATATAGTGTACTCAAACAATAATCCACTGATGACAGTTCCTTGCATAATTTTACACAAACCTATGAACCATATCATATTTAAATACACTTTTCCCTTAACCTAAAGGCTGAAGTACTTGGGAACAATTGCCCTTTACCAAATAACACATTCCTCCACGCAATCATTCACTTTTCATACACCTCAAACAATGCCCTTTGTTGAGCCCATAACATCCTCCCACCTTCATGTTCACTGTCATCGTTTGGGCCATCTGTCCCATACAGATCATCAAAGTCCGATATTAGAGAGTCATCCATGTACCCGACACGACTTGGAAACTTTGATTTATCTACGCTCTTTTATTCTATATTGTCGCCCCAACATTGTCAACAACCATAAAAAAGTTAACTATAATGGTTCCCTTCCCTTCCATGAAAATCATGCAAACAAATTTACATCTTACCAATACATTCAGTCCACTTACCTGTTCGCACTCAAGCTTGCCAATTCGCCATCTGCCACGCTTCACCCTACGAACTCCTTACATGAGCCCGTTTCGAACCGCATGCAAACTCTCCCACTGGAACTTCCCTCTTCTCACCCAGCGTCAAATCTGTCAAATTAACCACTTCACAACCACCAACATACAAATACCCGACATCATCATTTCTAGGAAACATCTTTGTCACATCATCATCCCTGCGAAACGACATCAGTAGCGTTCGATCAAATTATAGACTATAGCATAATTGTCTCCCCCAACACACTCCCCAACGACATCCTACACCAAGTTAACAACATCCATATCCCTCATCCGAGCTTCTATAAATATACACCCTTTGTGCCTACCTTTGTTGCCCCCACTACGGAACCCCTCATTGACGTTATCATCCCAACTCCCAAAATACGTACATCGCAAGCTCGGGCATGCAACCTTCCCCTCCTATAAAGCAACCATCAATCATCTACACTTGCACCACAGAATTCGCACAAACATATATCTCTCAAATAATAACAACCACATCATGTACGCCCGTCACATAACAACATCAAACACAAATTTTCATTTCACTAGCAAAATCACATTCTACTTTGTATATTAAACCTAACATATCATGTTGTACATAACCTCCAAATTTCAACTTCAGCTAAGCCGAGTAACATTGCAATATAAATCACAATAGCCTCCTTCTACATCAATGTACCGGCAAAAACTATTCATCCATAATGCTCATACATATTGACACCAACAAACATACTATAATGACAATCAATTAACAACCCACAAATTCACCATTTTCACCCCTCCTAATTCAACTTATGGTTGCACCCATCTTCCCCATAATGAATCAAACCGCTACTCCATCCTTTCCCAAAACTCAAATTATGCCTTACAATCAACATACAGAACTACAACCAAGTATCACACTTCTTTTAATCTTAATTAATTACAAATTGTTTTCACTCATATACTTCTACCTCCATTTTGAGGATACCACACCTGGTACACGCTTACGCAATAAATGAGTTACTTCACCTCCACCCCATACTCCATCCAATCGAACTCCTGTCAATAAAACCAAAAAAAAAAAAAAACTCCAAGAAACAACTATTACATCTATAACAACCCCGTATATTTATGGTTTAAGCAAAGGAAATTCAACAACTTACTCAGTTTTTCTGTTGTGTCAAGCGACCAACCCTTCTTTGACGTCCAAACTTACAACCGACAGTTACGATAGAGCCTCAGTGGGAACTTCAGAGACTACCTCCTCACCACCGCATACAAATCCATTAACATACACTCATATGAATCACTCAAACAACCAGCTCCCGCTCATTGCTTTTGGCCTCCACTCACCACTTCACGCCTACAGTTCTCTCTCCCCTACCCACATACATTGCTAATGACAAAACCATGAAAAAAAATTATTTACAACTATTACTCAATAAAATAAACGACAATAGCTTGCCGCAACGTACAACTTACGCTAAAGAAAAGCAAAATTAAATTGTTAGTCAAACACGCATTGACTAGTAGCGACACCTAACCGAATGAGCTTTCACTCTAAAAGTACTTCTCTAGGCAATACCATTGCATAATTTATCTTAATTTTTTATTTACCATTCCATACATATCCTTACACTAACATACCTAATTTTATTAATTTGACTGATATTATTTAACTTATTCGCGATAATTTATTAAGAATATAAAATATAAATTTATATATTTATATATTTAAATGATGTAATTGATGTATTACCTTACCTAACAACCTATTTGGTTATTAAAGGGGGAGGGCAGGGGAGGGTAAGGAAGGGGAGAGAAAGAGCGGGGTCATATTTGTACCTTGTTTGGATTATAAGTGAAAGAAATGAGGAGTAAAAAGGGTTAATTGTTGTGTTTGGATTAGAAAAGAGACAAAAAAGGGGAGGGGAGGAAAATGAACTTGTTATTATATTAATGAAGTTTTTTTTTAATGCGTAATGATTTCACCTCCTCACCATTAACTCTGATATTGGCGGTTAATAACAGAGGGGGTTAATGGAGGAAAATGGAAGGAAATGATTCTCCTTGTCTCCTAATTATTTTTCCAAACAATGGTAAAGAATATTGAAATAACCCTAGAGGGGGGGTGAATAGGGTTGTCTAAAAATTCTGCACTTAATAAACACAAGAACATTAATAGCACTTATATATCTGAATAATACTTCTTTATTGATAAACTTAAAGTGCTAGAAAATAGAGGAGGTTACAAACTCGGCACTGTCAAGGACTGTGAGGTCCTTAACAGATGCTTACAAGGGCATAAGATTCAAGATGAACTACTACAATAGTGGCCTCACAACTGAGGCAGGAAGAATGGCTTGAACTCACTAAAGTAAGATCACTCACTCACTTTAGGTACACAACTCTGAGATCCTCACCAGAACACACCTTCTGGTTACACAACTCACTACTCACAACCAAGTAGCTACACTCGAAATTTTCTAGCACAAAATTCCTACACACAATTTATCTTGCTTGAAAACGTTATTTTGAGAGAGGAGGACAACCAAGCTTTATATAGATGCTTGAGGTTCCAATATAACAACTACTTTGAAGTTTCCTTAGTTCTTGATCCTTTCCATCTTTGTGTTGATCTTCTAATATTGATTCTTTAGGATCTTTACGCTTGTCGTCCATATATGCTAGATCTTCAGAAGATATGCTTAACCATTATATATGCTTGATCCTTTTCATCTTTGTGTTGATCTTCTAATCTTGATTCTTTAGGATCTTTAAGCTTGCCATTTTGTAATGATCTTCTACAAAGATACACATCACAATCAGTAGATATTATTCTGGACATATGCTGGAAATATTTTAGAGATTTTCAGGATACTTCCCTAAATTTGCTATTTCAAACAAAAGTATTGCAGCAGCGGCGGAGGTCGTCACTGAACTGGCTATGGAGGGCCTCAGAGCTGGGCTGTGTTTCTTCAAATATAATTTAATTTCTTCCCATCCTTTCCCGTCACTTCCCGTCCATTACTCCAATTCAAATATAATGGAAATTAACATGGTTAATTTCGTACCTTATTTTCTAGTATTTTCTGTATCTACCTTGTATTTCTCTATAGGGTTCATACGAGCCCAATGGATCCAAAGGAGGAACAATCCATGAACCCCACCAACCCCTCCAACTCCGACTAACTATTACTCCCTTCACTTTGTATTAATTGTCATAATTTTAATTTTTACAGTCTCTAATGTCACTTTTTTATTAATACTTTTTACGTAACATGTTATTATCAATTGCAATATTATACTTTTATGATTGTATTTTTTGTTACGAATCAAATTATCGTAACTTTATATAGTAACTCATTATATATATTCAGAAATTTAAGCTCAAAAATTTTATAAATTTGACTGCATAATTTTCGAAGACGACAATCCACGTGGAACCACTGGAACAAAGGAAGTACTACCCTAAGTTTTACTTATCGCTGATACCCAATTACCCAATTTATTAATTTACTGATACTCGATTGCCCAATTCATTAATTTACTGATCTCTCAAAAGAAAATGATAAAATATAACAAATTAAAAATAATAAAAATAAAAGTAAATATTAAATGACATATTCACAAACTTTACAAAATTTCACATCATCATATAAATATGACACGAAAGGAGCTCTTCCTTCTTTCTAAAAAGCTCTTAGTTGGGGGTTCTTAGTCTCCTTGTTTCGTTAAGTTAGGTGGAAGTGCGTTCGATTAGTTTGGGGTGCTTGTTCTCCTTGTTTCATTCAGTTGGGTGGAAGGTGCGTTCGATTACTTTGGTTGTGCAGTGTTCCAGAGGGGAGGTCCCTGGGTGCTTCATCTGGAGGTTGAGATTGAGTTTTGGGGTTGAGTCCTGGGTTGGCGTTGAAAACTTCCGGAACGAGGAAGTAAGGCGTAAGTGTATGGTCAACTTGGAAAGTTGATTGTTCGAAGGGTAAGGTGGTCGGGGATTGCGAGTAGGTTGACAGCCGGGAATCCTTTATGTGTCTGGTGGATTGGAAGCGGTGTTCTCTTGTTTCTGGTGGTTAGTGTATTTGTTGAAGTTTTCTAGTGAGGAACATTCGAGAGCTTGGGGAGAAAGTTGGGTTGAGGTGAGGAAGGGGCTAGTTGTTGGGCATTTCTGGGCCTTAGTGAGGCAGGTTATCTGTGTGGAGGGGTGACGTAATGTTAGTGGGTCGTAGTAAGCGTGGACTGGGATAGCGTGTGTGGATTAATTGAGTTTAAAGTGTAGTGGAGAAGGCTGGGTAGTTGATAGGGGATATAGGGGAGGCTAGGAAGCTATTATTCTGACAAGGGTGGATTTGGGCTGAAGAAGGAGATTTCCTCTGTGGGTTCAGGTTGATGTGATAGTGGCTTTAATAGAGTAGTTAGGAAGATGGGGAACGCCTCAGGAGAACGCGAAGACAGGAGAATGCGAAGGACAGATACTCAAGCGGCTTTTTTCTATAAAAGGAAGGGAAGTCGAAAGGAGTATCAGTGTCAATTCTCATATTCTAGAGGGAGTTCGAAGCAGTTAGGGTATCAAAAGAAAGTGCAGAAAAGTAAGTACTTCAATCAAAGTCTGAGGGGGAGAAAATGGAGAGGGATTTTAGGAGGAGGAATACTGTGAGTTTTGCGTCAGGCCCTAGGATGGCGGCTCGGGTGGATCTTAGCCCTCCTCCTTTAGGGGTTGAGATAAGGCTGGATAATACGTTTATTGGGTATGTTACCGATGGGAAGGAGTGGGATGAGGGGGCGTTACAACGTTTGGTGGATGCAAACTGGATGTTAAGGAGCTCGGTGTCAGTGAAGAAGGTGGGAGACCGGAGGTTTTCCTTTTGGTTTACGCATCCAGAAGACTATCTGGATATGCTGGCCCAATGATCGGTGAACTTCAATGGTTCGTTGATGGCGCTGCAGAAAATTACGGCTGATATGCGACAGAGTGAGGTAACCTTCCGATCCATATCTCTGTGGGTGCAGATCGAAGGGTTACCTTTTCGCCATAAGTGGGCAAGTTCGGCTATTAAGCTGGCGCGCCTGATTGGAGACGTTCTGGATGTTGACATTCATGGAGTTGTCGACCTTTCGTTAAATAATGCTAGGGTTCTTGTTAGAATGGAGTTGGCGAAGCCACTAGTGCCAGGGGCTTATGCGAGAGATGATTATGGGAATGTGTTCTGGGTGTTCTTTAGGTATGAGAATGTTTTTGTGTTTTGTTGGAAGTGTGGGAGAATCGGCCACCATGATTTTGACTGTGTGTTACCAACAGTAGTGGCGCGGGAACAAGTCAAATCGAGGATCCTGGAGGCAGCGCAGAAGGGGTATGCCATCATTCCTGGGGAACGGGCATGTTATTCTGGGAAGGTGCGTGCGTTTCCTATCGAAAGAGGCTACCTTATACTCGGCTCAGGATGGGACAGCGCCAGCATCCTGCCTGAAACTGATCCGGAGCTCCATTATCCGGAGTTTTTCGAGGTGGAGGAGTATGTGGGGGAAGTGTTTGGACCTGTTATTGATATATCCTCGGAAGAAAGAGGGGAACCGAGTAGTGCAAGGAGAAGAAGAGGGGGACCAGAGGGAGGACATGGTGGGGATGATGTAGGTCATCATGGGATAAGGAGGAGGAGTGGAGATGGACCAGTGGTCCAAGTCTCTAGGGATGAGGGGAGTGGAAATGAGATAGAGGTTCTTATGGAAGTAGATGGCGAGGGAGGGGTGGACGGTGAGCTTGGGGGGGTTCAGGGTACAGGAATTGCGGGAGACGGGGTGGATCCCATGGAAGCAGTGGGAGGGGAGGAAAACGATCAGGAGGATGCAGAAGAGGAGGATGGGGGGATGAGGATGAAGATCCGGATCAAATGAGTGATCATAGCGAAAATTCGAGTGATGGAGGAGACGACGGAAGAGATGAGGGAGGCGAAGGACAAGGGATGGCGGGAGGAGGAGGGGGCAAGTGGTGACTTTGCACAAGAGGGGAACGAAGCTGCGGATGTGGGGAGTCAGACCGGCGGGGATGGAGGTTCTGGTAGCAGCTACAGGCCGGGTACTCCAGGTAGTGCAACTAATCAGGCTGAGTACTTCTATAGTGCATGCATGGGAAGCTCTGAACAAAGCATGCAATCACGTACTATGAGCACTTTAAGTGAACTGCTGGAGCGAAGTGGGGGCCCAATGGATTTTTCCCCCAATAATCTGCCAAGGGGGCCCGTCTCCCCTCAAGAACCATCTGCTGACCAAGGTTACATTATTCGTGAGGCGATTCGGAGGTTGTACTCAGTGGGGAATTCGTCAGGTAACCCTCTTGAGGACAATTCAGTCTTTTCTTTTAATTATGTGGACAGCTGTTACCCCCATTTCTTTTCGTCTTCCTTCCCACATGGGGACGGGTCTTTTTCAAGGGGGAGGTTGGGGAACCCTTTAGGATAACCTTGTCGCCCTCTAGGGGAGTTGGAACAGGACATTTATTGGGGGCAATTTATGCAAATCTCCAACTGCCTTTGAACAAATTAGGGGAAGGGGAATTGTATATATATGAGAGGGGGGAGCCTAGTTCTTTGGGCTCTAGAGATCTGGAAAGTGGGGAGTTTGTGGGGGAAGATTATCTTGGGTATGTTCCAAGTCTTTTCCAGGTGTCGGATTCCGAACAGGAACCGGTTCAGTGGTTTCAGTATACTCTAAATCACCGTCATCAGAGGATACTCTGAGTATGGGAGGGGGTGGTGGAGTGAGTCTTGAGGAGGAAAATTTGAGTTGGCCTCCTGTGTTTGATAGAGTGGGGGATAAAATCAGGAAGGAGAAGGGGGAGGAGCAGGAAACTTATGTAGGGTTGACCAAAACTATAACCTTCAAACCTTCTATTTCCTCAAAGTCTAGTTCTTTGGACTCAACTGTGGGCAGGGTGGAGATTTTTTCAAAGAAACGACAGCGACGAGCCAGGAGCGAGGAGCTGGATGGGGAGGATCAAGGGGATGAAGCTCTTCGGCTTTTGCTGAGGAAATCCTCCAGGTTCGAGCTAAGAGACAGCGGCGGGAGCAAATGGTGATGATCTTACAGAAGGAGTTTGAAGCTTTTTTGAAGGTTGAAGAAGAGAAGAAAGGAGGTCAGTGGTGGGAGTTGCTAGCTGAAAGGGTGACGCAGGCAGCCCAGAAAATGCCTCCTCCACCGCCATGATTGTTGCAGCTTGGAATTGCAGAGGTTTGGGGAAGGCGGACCTCTCTGCAATTCCTTATGTCCGCTGGGTATCGTCTTTTTTGCATTTGGATGTAATTTGTCTTTTTGAGTCAAATTTGTCTTTAGACAATGCTAGGGGTGTTGTTAAGCGTATGGGGTTCCCCTGCTCTTTTGGGGTGGATGTTGCGGGTAGGTCAGGGGGTATCATTGTGGGTTGGAAGCAGTGGGTTGGAAGCAGGAGTCTGTTGTGATGCAAACTTTGTAATCTTGCAATCGAGTGGAATGAATGTTGCTTTGTGGTACATTGTGTTTGTGTATGGGTGCCCTGCTTATCAAGGCAGACAGGATGTATGGGATCGTTTGGCAGGGGCTGTAATGGGTTTACAAGGACCTGTTGTCGTCATGGGTGTTTTTAATCAGATTGAGGATAGCACTCAAAAGGCAGGGGGATCGGCCAGAGTAAGAGGGGAACAACAGTTCTGGGACTGGAAAACCATGCTGGACTTGTATGATATTCCTTTCACTGGGGCTACGTTCACATGGTCTAATAAAAGGAGGGGTGAGGAGTGCATATGGGAACGGCTTGACAGAGCCTATGGGTCCTCTCAATGGATGACTACATTCCCAAATTCGTTTGTGCATAACTTTCCAATCATCTTCTCTGATCATGCATTGGTGGCCTTGCATATCAAAACAGAGGATAAACCTAAAAGAAAATTTTTTAGGTTGGACCCTTGGTGACAAAGTGGACTTAATTCAAGTTTGAGGTTGAGAAACTTATTCAGTCCAACCATATTCAAGGAAGTGCGTCCTTTCGGTGTGTTACCTGGTTGAGGTTAATACGGCAGCTGGGGAGGGAGCTTTTGTTTGAGTCAAAGAAGACACAATTTCAACCCACTACAAATGCGATTGAAGAGCTGAAGGAGTTGTAGCATAGAGTAGCTACGTTTGGTATGGGAGAGTCTGCTTTTGCTAGGGCAATGCAAAAGGAGGTGATGCAAAAGGAGGAGTCTGTGGAGACTTTGATTCGGGAAATTCATGAATTCTGGGTCAATAGGAGCAAAATCAAGTGGGCTGGGCTTGGGGACTAGTCTACGGCCTTTTTCTTCCAGAAGTATAGAAAGCGACAGGCTTATAATCGGATCCAATGTTTGACGCTTACTAATGGGCTGCAATCCTTTAATGAACTGGATTTTGTGGGAGAATTTTATCGGGAGTTCTCTGCGCTGTTTAGGCCCACAACATCCTTGGCGCAAGTTCGGAACTCTGTTATGGGTCAAATAGTGGGGAATATTAAAAAAGCTCTTACGGATGAGGAGAAAGCGGGGCTCCTACAACCCTTTTCTCGAGCGGATGTGGAAGAGGTTATCTGGAGTTTGAAGCCGGGGAAAAGTCCGGGTCCGGATAGCATTCCAGCTGAATTCTTCCAGAATTGCTGGAGTTTGGTTGGCGACAATGTTGTGGAGACGGTGTTGGAGGCGGTTAATCATGGTGCATTTATGGAAGAATTGAACAACACCAATATTTTTCTTTTGAAGAAGAAGCTGGAAGCGCAGACGGTGGCCGAGTTTCGCCCAATTAGCCTTTTATGTTGTGTATCGAGTCATTGCAAAGTGCTTGTTTGGGCGCTTGAGGAGAGTTATGGGGTCCTTAGTTTCTGATGTTCAAGCAGCATTTGTTCCTGGCCGGCTGAAGGAGGACAATATCCTGGTGGTACGTGAGGTTCTTCATTACTTGGCCAATAAGCATCAGGGTATACAATACGCCGCTTTAAAAGTGGATATGAGTAAGGCCTATGATAGGATCCAATGGTATTTCCTTGAAGTAGTTCTCAGGAAAATGGGGTTTCCAGATAGGTTGGTCTTTATCCTTATGAGGTGCGTGACTACTGTCCGATATTCTGTGCTTGTGAATGGTATTCGATCTGATCCGATTATCCCAACCGTTGGGCTAAGACAAGGCGATCCTCTATCGCCTTATCTCTTCCTCCTGTGTATGGAGGCTTTATCTGCCACGATTGAGGAGGAGGCTCGAAATGGGAGGGTGAGAGGTGTTAAGATTGCCCGGGGGGCTCCACCGATCACACATCTGTTTTTTGCGGATGATGCGTTGTTTTTCACTGAGCTGGAGGCGGGTTCCTGTCTGGCTCTGAAGAGTGTTATTGATAAGTATAGCTTAGCTTCGGGCCAAGTTATCAATTTACAGAAGTCATCGATGTGTTTCTCTAAGGAGATTGGGCAAGAGGACAAAGAGGGGATGAAAGTGGTATTTGGATATCCGGAGGGAGGGTATTTTGAGAAGTATCTGGGGGTACCTTCCACTGTTGTCAATTTGGGTTTATGGTGGACGAGATTCTTCGATGGCTTGACTCTTGGAGATTTCACATGTTGTCAATGGCAGGGAAGGTGATCCTCATTAATGCTGTTTTGGTAGCTCTTCATCAACATGTTTTGAGTGTTTATTTGATTCCTCAGACCGTGGTCAGCAAGATCAATTCTATCATTCTTAGGTTTTTATGGGGGAAGGTGGATGGGAGTCGCTCCATACACTGGAAGGATAAGCAGACAGTATTTAAACCGAAAGGAGCGGGAGGGCTGGGAATTAGGCATGTGGGGGCGTATAATAAGGCGTTATTACTTAGCTGTGCCAAGACTTACCACAATCAGGAATTACTGATTTCCAGATTGTGGAAGGCTAGATACGGCGTTTCTTCTCCTATTGATTACCAGGAAGGGGCTAAGGTCAAAGGGAATTCCTCGACAGTGTGGAGAGGGTTGAGTTCAGTGGCTGCTGCAGCTAAAGGACGCTTGCAGTGGAGTGTGGGAGATGGCAGGAGAAACCTATGCTAGATCAGAGATGGCTTCCTGGGGGGGGCTGTTCGTCTTAGGGAGGAAATAGAGGTTGGAGGTCTATCGAATCTGACGGTGCATGACTTAGTGGAGTGGGGGGACAGGGGAAATGGCATCTGGAAATGGGATATGTTAGATAATTTGTTTACTGCTGAAACGGTTGATAGAATTGCTAGGGTGTATCCGCCTCAGCAAGGGATCCAGGACTTGCTTGGTTGGCCTGGGAAGAATTCCTCTTTCTATTCGGTAAAGAGTGGTTATTTTGAATTCCTTATGCAGGGGATGTATATGCAAAAACCGACTGAGGAGGAGACTAGATTCTGGAAAATTATTTGGCATTGTGATGCTCCTCCTAGAATAAGAACCTTCGTCTGGAGGGCAACCGTTGATGCTCTCCCGACTGGGGTGAATAGGAAAAAGAGGAAACTGGCGGAGGAGGAGGGATGTTGGTGTGGAGGAGCGGCGGAGGATTTGGGGCATTTGTTTAGGTTTTGTACTATTGCTAAACACATATGGAGAGGAGCACGATTAGGGATTTGTTCGGAGGTTAATCAACATGTAGGCTGGTGGCAGTGGATAAAGGATTGGGTGATGTATCTCGCGAAAGGAAAGGAGGATGGGAGGGAAAAAGTTGGTGACTTCTGCTGCACAATGTGGGCCATATGGAAAACAAGGAATAGGGTGAGTGTAAATGATGAGAGGGTTTCATCTTGGCTTTTAAGTGAGTCTTTGGGGAAGGAGGAGAAGGAGATGGGATGGTGGAGGAAGGTTCAAGAATGGAACAAGAGGAGTAAAAAAGCAAGTGTGCACAGGGTGCCTTGCTCATACAAGTGGGGGAATCAGGAGGTTCGGGAGGAGAATGGTGTTTTTTTGGTGGATGGAGCCTATAGGAAGGATGATGGTAAGTTAGCAGCAGCTTGGGTATTGTTAGGCTCAGGGGAGCAGGCCCAAAGTGAAGTCTACATGGGTGTGGGGGAGTCGGCTTTGGTTAGTGAGCTGCTGGCCCTTCGGTTGGCTTTGCAAGAAGGGAATAGAAGAGGTTTGAGTTCTATTGTTATCTGGACGGACTCGGCTATGTTTGTTGAAGCCCTATTCGATGTTCATCGGGCGCCTATTAAGTGCAGAAGTCTGGTGTGGGCTTGTAAGTTGGAAATCAGCAAAATTGATAGCGGGCAAGTCTTAAAGGTGCCGCGCATAATGGTTCAACCAGCACATAGGGTGGCAAAAAAGGCGGTTCGTGGAGGTGGTGTGACTTAGATGTTCGCGTGGGTAGTGTTAGGTGTCGTTTGTTTTTGTGTTTTTCGTTTGTTTTTGTGTTGTTGTTCTGTCTCTGTTGGCAAAAAATATATATATATATATAAATATGCACACCAAAATAAATTGAAATTTCACATTAACTAAATATTTATACCTTAAGCTTATACTGATACCCAATTACCCAATTCGTTGACTTACACTTTTTGTTTATTAAAAAAAAAATTGGTACCCGTCCGTCCTAATTAATTTGTTCAGGTTACTGACGGTCTTCGATGCAACATTTTGACCGCTAATTTTTCATATTTTATGTCAGCAAGACTAATAATATTGTATTCAAGTATAATAATATTTTTCATCACAAATCTAACAGTGCTACTGTGGTAGTCTTATATAATAACTCAACATACAATTTGATAAATTAAAGGTCAAACTTTAAAATTTTAATCAAACTTAGGCGATTTATTTAGGACGGAGGGAGTACCATTTAAGGGTTTTCGGATTGGTACTAAATTGGACACCCTTATTATATTTTTTGGGATTTTTTTTTACGATGTCCACCTGTTCCAATTAAAAAAACTTCTTCGAATAATACTATAGAATCACGAATTTTTGTTTTGCTAGGGTGTCCCTACATTAGTTATGAATCCGCCCATGTCTGCAAGTGCTTATGTTTTGCTCTTTCTATCTTCATCATCACCCGTCGACGTTAATGGCGATGATGATGGTGATGAGTCTTTCCTATTGATTATGATGAGGATGATCAAGGTAGCAATTTCCTCTGTTATCTTTCCTCTTCCCTCTCGTATGATGATTTAATGTAATCATGTGTTTTCCATTGACAATTGGAGTATTTTGATTGTTGCTGACGGTCGAATTGGAGAAATATCTTATTTAATTGAAGAGAAGGATCCCGATACGCTTTTAAATTTGAATTCATTGGAGCGGTTGATTCAATTGATTGTATGAGTGGTTTTATTAGGTAGAATTGCTGGAGCATTAGTAGAGATAGTTATATGCTTATAAAAAGTTTTGTTTTTAAAAAAGCTTCAGGTTCTATGAGCAAAATATTCATTGGGGAAAAAATCTGCTTCACCATTGACTGTGCAACAAGTTGGGTACAGAGTACAGTACCTAGTCACAGTAGGAAGATCATAAACTGGAGGGAATACACAAAGAGGTACATAATTTAAAGGAACGTCTTTAGGCTAATGAGGTTAATTATAATCAACATTGAGGAAGGTCCAGTGGGGGAGGCTCTACGGACTGCAGTTGGCCAACACCGTTCTCAACCAAGAAGGCCATAGCTAATCCCCAGCCAATATGAACATCCAAGTGACAATGCATTAGCCAAATCCCTGTTTGGTTAGTGTAGATGAAGAGAAAGATTAGCAACAAGTTATTGGCTGTAGTGGAGAAGGAGAGAAACTGATAAACTCTTAAGCAAGTAGAGATTGCTTTTGAAGTGGTAATATATTACCTGGGTTATCAGCGACAAATCGAATGGCAACCCATCCTCCAGGAGACGTACCAATTGTGTTCCTTACTGGTGGATCAACTAGATTGAACATTGCCGGATCTCTGTGTGGGTTGAAATTGCCTGAACCTGAACCAACCACGTGGAAATGATAGCCGTGAAGGTGCATTGGATGATCCTCAACTGTGAAGATGCTTGTGTCCTGCAAGATGATTTGTACTCGAGATCCAAACTTCAACTTGTATAGTTTAGTGCCTCTAGTTGGTGTCCACAATCCTCGGCTTACATTGCCTGTGTAATCAAATTGCAATGGGGGGAAAGGAGGGAAGTCTGTAGTGAACACACCAGGTGTATTTTGGTACATGGCTTGCAGTATTGAATTCCTTCTTGGCAATACGAAGGATACGTTGTTCATGCTAGCTGTGAATCTAGTGTTATTAGGACCTTGACAGCGGAAACTTGGGCGCGAACAATTAACTAACCCAAGGCCTACTGTGAAGAACAGGTTTTCGTCAATCTCAAGGGGGACCTTTCCCTTGGAAATGCCTCTGAATTGGGCTGTGAATTGTTTTGCAGTATTGGTGTCATTCCAGGCTGGCAATCGTGGAAAGATTGGTCTTGGAGCACTACCGGTTTTGGAATCGCAAGGTGCTGACTTGTATTGGAGTACTGCAGTTGTGGTGGTGTTGTCAAAAGCTACTCCAGGAGCACTGGCATAGGCTGTAGCTGCCATGTAGTAGTGACCTGGAGGTTGATCTGCAGTAACTAGGACATTGGTTGTTTGACCTGGTCCGATCATGATAACATTAGTTGTGAAGGGTTTGGCATAAGCAGCATCAGCTTCGACAACTGTCATTTTGTGATTGGCAATCGCGAAGAAGAGCTGTTGATTGAGTGCAGCATTGATGATACGAAGGAGAATTGTTTCACCAGCTACCACAGGGAATACCACTGTATCTGCAATGTGATTATGGCAGCCATCAAAATCGGCGAACTCAGGAATAATTGCTTCATAATATGAAGAACCCCCCCCCCCCCCTTTTTTTTTCTCCCAGGTTTGGGTGTACTCCCCTCTCATATTGCTCTAAACTGGAAGTGTGTCTCCACTCATAAAATTTAATTAATGATCAAATTATATTGGCATCCTTGTTCAGATTCATGATAAATATTGATGGGTAAATTCACGTTTCCTATGTTATATTCCCAATTTTAGGACTTTCTTTCAGGCAATTAGGTGGATATTTGTACCTATCACATATTGCAACAAACACCCCAATACCACAGAACACAACCTACTTACTAAAGCCCAAAAGGGGAAGCTTGGGTTTGAAACATTTTTACAGTTACAGTTCGTAGTCTCTTTTCACAACAGTGATGTAGGAGAAATGCCCCTTACACGTTCACTCAGACTTGGAGTGGTACGATCGTACTTTTTAAAATAATCAAGGATTGTATAATCTTTGCATTTCTTTAACTATTAAGAGCCGAGCTTTGATTTCACCTTGTACCCTACTTCTGACTATATTGATTATATGCATAATCTTTCCTATATACTCATAGTAAAAGAGATGGACAGACATAATTAAACCAAACCTTTGTTAGAGCATATGTAAAGATCACCAGGTTGACCGTTGATAGTATATGCATCAGACACATTTGGAGCTGCTCCTGTTATGGTCGCCTGTCTGAGGACATCCATGGGATCTCTGTTCCACCATTCCCCTGTAAAAACATCATTCAACTGTCATTCTTTAATTTGAGTGATATTAGTTCATGTTTCCATTTGCATGTCAAATTATTTATGTTGTAGTTGCATACCTAGGAGAAGAGGATATTCTTTTGCAGGCTTTAGGAAGGGATATGAAGATCCTAGCTTTGGATAAATAACTAAAGCCCCATATACAGTAGCTCTCAGCCATTTGCTGTGAGCATGCCACCATAAAGTCCCCTCTTGGTTTTCAATGGTGAACCTGTACGTGTATGTTGCTCCTGGTCTAATTGGGCACTGTGTTACATACTCTGGTCCATCAGCCCAGGGTGTCCGCATTTGACGAACTCCATGCCTGGTTAATAAAAATGGTGAAACATAGTTTGAGGGTCAGATCATCATCCTTAAATATTGTAAAACAGAACTGTTAAAACAGTGCAGATGCATTCTGTACTTACCAATGGAGAGTGATGTTATATTTTCCTGCATTCGTAACTTTGATAAATAAAGTGTCCCCGTTGCGTGCCTCCAAGGTTGGACCTGGAAACTGACCATTCACAGTCATAATGTTTCGGGTTTTGCAGAGCCTCTGCACTGGTGCTGGTTGAATCTGTTGCATTTCATCCACCATACATATTTTTAGTACATGGAAATGAAAGGATATTGGATGTACAATACTAATAGAAAGGATGGCATACCATGAAGTCATGATGAAGGACCTCTGCATTTACTAAACTGACCATGAACGCACAATATATGGACAATTTGAGGAAGATTCCACATTTCATATTGTACAACTCCATATTTATTTAGATTTTTGAAGAAATGAAGTATATATTTGAGGTTGTGTGGGAGTACAGGGATTATGTTCAGTATTTATACATGCAAGGATGGATGATGATCCAAGCACAGAAACATTATATTTTAAGAAATGTGTTTGAATTAATATAAAGAAAAGTAATAGTGTTTGAATTAATATGTTATTGAGTGGTATTGGGAAAATTAGGTTTCACAAAGCACTCAATCCAACAAAGAAGAGGATTTGGTGCACCAGATAGTTGTTCCATTTTTTTTTTTTTTTCTACTTCTATTTTCAAAGATTGTGCTCAAGTAACAGTACGGAAACTCTTAAGGCAGTTTCTTATGCTTGTAATGAATAAATTTATTTTAATCTTTCTTAGGGTTGACATTTCCTTGTAGTGAATGCAGGTGATCTTCAGGTATTACAGTGACTGAGTGAGAACAGCAAAACGTGATGGAAATTTTTATTGCAAGCTCACATGGTATATTTTGAATTTGACATTGCTTGTAACAACAATCGAAGGCAAGTGATGTGAAATAATGGACTTGAGCCCAATTCAGCCCCAAAAGCTAGCTTAGGAGGTTGAGGTACCCAAGCCATTATAAACACCACAATATGGGTGTCAAAGGCCGATGTGGGACAACTCAATACGCCCCCCTTACCACGAGGGGCAGACAACTGCGGGCGCGGCCCCAACATCAATGACCCTGGCTCTGATACCATGTAAAATAATGGACTTGAGCTCAATTCAACCCCAAAAGCTAGTTTAGGTGGTTGAGGCACCCAAGCCATTATAAACACCACAATATGGGTGTCAAAGGCCGATGTGGGACAACTCAACAAGTGACAATACATGGCATAAACGCATAACCATTCTTCTAATGCTCTTGTGCTTCTCCAATAAATGCTTGGATGGTGGACATTTCTTTTCTCTCCAAGAATTCTACCGGCTGCTTCAGTTCATGTTTTGCTGGCAATGTCATGTAAGTCCTATAACATACTCAAACTTGGCAGTTGGACCATCCGTTTGATGATTCACTGAGATTTGATATAAATTAGGCGTTAGTAGATCTAGTAAAGTTGAATTGTACCTAGTTATCCTAAAGGAAAACCCAATTTTGCTCGAACCTAAATAAGCTTATCTCAATTGGATGCTTTTCTTACTTTGATGAGAAATCTCTGGGACTAGCCAGCAAACCCAATTACAAGCTGACCTAGTGAAGATCCTTTGACCCAAAATGAACCTGATTTGAAATTAATCCAAGTAATGAATGATTTGATTTTATGGTCCAGATGTGAGGGACTAGTGTTTAACTACTATATGAAATTAGTAAATTTCATAATATGTGACGGATTAGTCAATGGCTAGTAGATTAATCCTTTTGGAATTCTGTTTACTATGGCTACTCCAATAATAATTGAGGTTAACAAATAAAAAGCAGCTTCCTCTTTTTTTTTTTTCTTCTTTTTTTTTTTTTTGGGGGGGGGGGGGGGGGGGTGTGGTTTGGAGGGTCTACTGTCTTTAGAAATGCGTCTAAATTAAAAATGATATGAAGTACAAATTAACGGCATATTAGGTTTGAGGTGAAGGAATCTGTCTGCCCACCAATAACGAGGATTTGGTGCATCATTTGTTTAAACCAAAAGTGATGTGCTTTGTGTTAGGGCCTATTCTCAAGGCATATTGTTGAGAGTTAACAGTAATAAGTGATTCAAATCTAGTGTCTGTTAGCCCTTGATTGAAAGAGTTGATGTATTACTTGCTTCAGTGGCTTTCAATCTAGCCAACTGTCTAAACTCTAAAGTGATTGCATTTCATAGCTATAAACAAATATTTGTAATATTGAATGTTTCAATTGTTTTCTACCATTCATATTCAGTCTGGCTTCTTCATTGTTTCTTACTACGTGAGATTTGCTAGACAAACTTCAAACTTTCTCTTTGACCTCAGTTCTTATTTGAGGTTGATTGGAGCTCGCCCATGATTAAATGGTGATATATAGCATTTGTGAATGGATTATTATGTACGCAACAAGAAACTGCATTCAGATGCGGTGGTCCGTTGATTTCTTTGTTTCATACTTTCACTTGGCTTCCTTGATTTCTCAATTGATATTCAAACGTTGGGTGTGTCTTATTAAGAGTTTGGGCTATTTATGTAGACTATTTATGCTCCATATTGGAGTTTTATGTAATTATATGAAAAAAATAGATTGAGAATTCTACAATGGTGTGGAGTAAACAAGAAACTAAATGAGAGAATCACAAAGATTTAACGTGGAAAATTTCAAACTGGGGAAAAAACCACGAATGATGCACTAATCAAAGGGACTTTACAATTAAAATTTTACAAAGTTTATTCAGAGAGCTTTCAAGAATAATCCTGAACCCTGTTAGAATAATCATTCTAATTGTCAACCATAAACCTTCACTCTCAATGGTCCTCTTCAGGAGACATCCGTTCCAACACTCCTTCAATACTTTTCATGGTTGACTAGTGTTCTCTCCATTAGACACACCTAATAACCTTCAACAGCTTAGGTATTTATAGAGAGGCTAACATTGGTCACTCAGCTATCAAAGAAAGCCTTGGCCATCAAGCCACAACCAAACGTTGACCTCTCCAGTTATTTACCAAATTTAATACAATTAGGAAACTCAAAGTAGTAAGGAAACATAATTAGGAAACAAATCAAATGGTCAATCTGGGAGATTTTTTAACATAATCGTAACAAGTTCTATATCATAAGAGTTTGGAATCACATAGTGGCGCTGATTCACTCGTAGATGTTGTCTATGACAGAAAACTATGGACGGAGGAAGCAGTGGCAGATTATGTCCTGCAAACTATTGTCTATACCAAAGAAATCACAAGGCACAAACACAAATTTAATGTTTTATAAACAAGAGATGTAACCAATAATGCATACTATAACAGCTGTGACTGAAAAAACTGTGTTTCTAAACAACTTAACCGGATGGAATCTAGGCATCTAGCTATTCAAGCAATTTCTCCTCTAAATCTAGGCCACTCAGGTTCAGGTATACTTCCAAACTACTGCGCATATAGGCAAATAACCTCATTTCTCGGTATGACTTTTACCTTTTGCTGTCACTAGTGCATTGGTTAGATTAGTTTGCTTTCCTAAGTGGTTATGTTTGGTGTCTTTTATACTTATGCTGCTGACCTGTGGTTCTCAGATTTAAAATCTTGATAGTTTCAGATTTCAAATCCAACTCATTAGATCGGCGTGCTTATTGAAGTCAGTAGCAATGATTGTTACTGTTACTGTTTACTGTTACTGTTTACTGTTATTAGCTTTACTGTTTACTGTTACTCAACTAACCATCCCAAATATGAAAAAAAAAAATGAGCTTAACTATTTAAAAAGAAGGGGGGGCTGTGGCACAAAAAAGTAAATCACATAAACAAGATCTAGTGCAAAATGGAGCTAGATCCTGATCTACTTCTGGGAACAAAATTCAAAGTATGCAAAATGGATACATTGGGTAAATGTGCTCTCTTAGACTTATGACTTGGCAAAATAAATATTTTTTTTTTCCTAGTCAGTAGTGCTCCCATCCTTGCTTTGAAGGTCTTACTGTCCTCAGCAGTTCAGCATGGAGGAAGGTCTGGTGGGGGAGGTTCTATAGTTTGCAGTTCACCTACTCCGTTCTCAACCAAGAAAGCTGTAGCCAAACCCCAGGAGAGATGATTATCAAGATGACAGTGCATGAACCATACCCCTGCTTAGAATCAGCAAAGAAAGAAACATTATTAACCCCTCAATGGTCCGAGTCTAAAAAAAAAAAAAATTAAAAGCAAAAAAAAAAAACGAAACAATGTAGTCATTAGGAAGGTTGCATGACGTTACCTGGATTATCAGCCACAAAACGAATGGCTACCCATCCTCCCGGTGATGTTCCAATTGTGTTCCTCACAGGTGGGTCAAAAAGATTAAAATTAGACGGATCTGTTTGCGGGTTGAAGTTCCCTGTACCTGTGCCCACCACAAAGAAATGGTACCCATGAAGATGCATGGGGTGATCCTCAATTGCAAAGATATTTGTGTCCTGTAAAACCATCTGCACACGAGATCCAAACTTCAACCTGTATAGCTTAGTTGCTGAAATGGGTGTCCACAAACCTCGGGGTACATTGCCAGTATAATCGAATTGCACTGGTGGAACTGGAGGGAAGTCTGTAGTGAAGACACCAGGGATATTTTGGTATGCAGCTTGCAGTAGGGAACTGGTTCTAGGCAAGGCAAAAGATATGTTGTTCATGCTGGCAGTGAACCTAGTATTGTTTGGGCCTTGACACTGGATACTTGGTTGTGAACAATTGATGAGCCCTAGGCTGACCGTGATGAGTAGATTTTCATCAATCTCTAGTGGGACCGACCCCTTGTTATTAGGAAGACCTCTAAACTGAGACGTGAACTGTGTTGCAGTGTTTGTGTCATTCCAAGCTGGCAGCTGGGGGAGCATAGGTCTCAAAAACCTACCTGATCTACCTCCGCAACCAGCAGACCTATATTCTAGGATGGCTGTTGTGGTGGTGTTGTCAAAAGGTACACCGGGAGCACTGGCATATGCTGTAGCTGCCATGTAATATCGACCAGGTGGTTGGTTAGCAGTGACTAGGACATTGGTTGTTTGACCAGGTCCAATCATGATTACATTAGTGGTGAAAGGCTTGTCGTAAGCTGCATCTGCTCCAACAACAGTCATTTGGTGGTTGGCAATTGCAAAGAAGAGCTGCTGATTCATTGCTGCATTGATAATCCGTAAAAGAATTGTCTCTCCTTGTTCCACTGGAAACACTGTCGTATCTGCACTCAAACAAAATCTTCGATTATGCTCTTGTCTGGGTATGTTTATAATTTCCACATCGACATAATTATTCCTTGCCTCAACTTTATTGCTCATATTAGATGTCTTTTAGCTTCCAGAAGTTCGATTATCCCTCATTAATTTTGATCATGATTTATGGCTTGTCTTAAAAGAATGATACATGGTTATTCAAAGTATAAACATTTGAGTTGTTCCCAGTTAAAAGATAACTAACTAAATGGCTACTCCACTATAGTCCTGAACACCAGTGGTTTTAGTGCTTAATCTCAACCGGGTCTCTATCTGGTTACTTCGTCCTGATCCAAAGAAAGGAAAAGAAAAACAGCCATCTAGCATGATGAGTGTAGGAAAGAAAAACTGAAAAATTTCTCACTGTTGGATGTTCAAGGTGTACACAGTCATACACTGATGTAAAAACCGAGAGGTTCTTATGTAGACATTCATTGTTCTTTGGTATGTTTTGTCTTTTAGCCTCCATGTTACATGATAATAGGACATAGTTAGACATCAGTTTAGTGTCGCACTTTAGATGCATGGAACATAAAAGATAATATCAAACCTCTGCTGGAGCAGACATAAAGATCACCAGGTTGACCATTTATCAAATATGCATCAGACACATTTGGAGCTGCTCCTGTTAGCTGAGACTGTCTCAGGACGACCATGGGGTCTCTGTTCCACCACTCCCCTGTCAAGAAAAAAAAAAAAAAACCATGTTCTCCTTGAAACTGCTTCTTGATCATATGACGATATGTTTATTTTTATATTATCAAAAGAAAAAGTTCACAGTGTTTGTTTTACCTAGAATAACAGGATACTCCCTGGCAGGCTTTAGGAAAGGATATGAAGATCCTAGCTTTGGGTAAATAATTAGGGCTCCATATACACTAGCTCGCATCCATCTGCTGTGGGCATGCCACCATAGAGTCCCCTCTTGTTCCACAATTGTAAATCTGTATGTGTAGGTCCCTCCTGGTTTGATTGGGCACTGGGTCACGTACTCTGGTCCATCTGCCCATGGGGTTCTCATTTGACGCACACCATGCCTAGTCAATCGTAAATGTAAATCAAAATTATACCAATACTTCTCCCTACTTGACTTAAGATTTGGTTGATTTATGCCACATGACTTCAGCTACAGTCACTGAAATGGGTACATGTTTAGGAGCCACACTTAATCCTTAACAAATCTCTTCATACTGGGGTCAAAAATGAGGTGTCTAGTGTCTATTCTTGGAGATTTCAGTAGTTTTCAGTCCAAAGTAGTCTGAGTTCTGCATGTGACATAGTTGAGAGAGAGAGAAGTAGCCATGTAGGCAGAGTTACCAGTGCAGGGTGATATTGTATCGTCCAGCATTAGTGACTTTGATTACCAGGGTATCACCGTCGTGTACCTCCAGAGTTGGCCCTGGAAACTGACCATTCACTGTAAAAACGTAGTGGGTTTTACACAGCCTCGTCACTGGGGTTGGCTGAATCTGTTTCATTACCGGAAAAAAAAAAAGATAATGAAGTGTTTTATCATGCATGGAAGTAAAAGTGTAAACAAAACTATACAAAAGGGGAACATACAACAAACTCGTGATATTGTATCTCTGCATTTGTTAAACTAGCTTTGAGAGTAAAAAATAAGGACAATCCAAGTATGATGCCAAACTTTGAGACGAGGTACCCCATCATACTTATTTTATCTTGAGAGTTCTTTAGAGGGTTATCTGTGAATGGTAGCAGGAAAGCATTCAGTATATATACAAGTAAATGTGAGCACTTGCTACTTCATTTTCAAATGATGTAATCAGAGTCAACATGGTTTGGACTTAAGGACTGGATTAGCTTATTAGGTCTTGACTCACAAGTACCTCAGTTCAACCAAAGGAGCATTTGGTATACCCACCAACCCTATTTTACTTTTCGATAAAAAAAAGATTGAAAAAAAAAAAACAGATTATGTGGTGGTTCAATATTAAAGTTAATTCTATAATAGCATTTTTATCTCCCCTATAATCTGTAAATTATTTTATTTTAACATTTCCTTGCGTAGTATGTAGTGATTTGTGTGAGAGGATACTTTGTTACATGGACTTGGGATTGCTTAGCTCCTGGCACATCAAGTCGCAATTTTTCTGAGTATTATTGTAGTTTTCAATGCAAGTCTAAATTCTTTCTTACTTTAAAAGTAGTCTGGTTTGATTTAACCCAGTGCAATGGTTGTTCAAGGAAGTTTCCAAGGTAGAAGTGTCTCAACGGATTTGATCCAAAGTAGTATGCTATGATTGGTTACACGAACCAAAGTGCTACTCTTGATTTTAGAATCTTCAGAATTTTATAAGTGTCAATCACAAACTTGTAAGGTTGTCAGTTAAAACAATTTACATCTTTTTCAAGAAGAGTTTTTCCTAATCCTTTGGTTGACAGATGCCTGTGACAGTGGTGAGCTCTGTGCAATTCTGCCTCTGTTCTGCAAAGTATTATACTGTTCTCTGTTCATGTTCTAGCTGTTGGGTGACATTCTGTTAATAAATTGATTTAAGGAATATAACTGCAAAGTATTTATGATCAAAACTTTTGAAATTTTACTGCACGATTTCCAAAGACGGCAATTAATATGGAACGGAGGGAGTAGTTGTGTAAAAGACAGCCAAGTATAGTCATTTCAATTAGGTACTGAGTATGTTTTTTAGGATTGTTAGCATCATTTAGATTTTGAGGGTTTACTTGGGCTCTAAGGATGTAACAGGTTTGCCTGATATACTAGTACATACCCCCCATTTGTGGTCATGAGAGCTTTGTACCAGTTGCACAGAAAAAATCTTGAAATCCAAAGGTTTAGGGCTAATTGTTGTTTGGCAGAATATTGTGCTTGTCACTGCATAATTATCTGAAGACATCAAGGTCAATTAGGAATGACTTAAATTCAATGTTGGATTACATCAGACACTCATGCACCTTCTACAGAAATTTCTTGATTCAGATGGTAGTACAGTAAGCAGTTCGTTTGCCAAACAGTTAGAAGCCTCCAATTACACGGGAGAATTTACACTTTTACACACTCATCCAAGGAAACCTTCCATGCTGGTGACCAACTTAAATCTTTTCTGGCTTTTAACATCTTTTACTATTTCCCTGTCTACTATCCTTACATAATATAAAGAGGCTTATGTGGGGGGGTCTTTTGCCCTCATATATTTATAATAAGTGGGTTAAATACATATTAGGTGTATATTTAAATAAGGTAAATATGGGACCGACATATTTCGGGTTCGTGTAAATACGAGTTAGATGTATTCCGGGTTCAAGTAAATAAGAGTTTACGTGTATTTAAATACGTATTACGTGTATATCTAGATAAGGTAAATACTGATTTGACATACTTCGGGTTCGTGTAAATATGTGTTAGGTGTACTTCGGGTTCCAGTAAATATAAGTTTACGTGTATTTCGGGTTTGGGTCAATACGAGTCGTATATTTTGAAATCGGGTAAATATGGGTTGAATATTATTTGACAATAGAAAAGGCTAAAAGTCTTAACATATTATAATTTTTAAAGCGTCATAATTTTTATGAGTATGCCAACTAGCTTTGTATTTGAAAAATGAACATAGTATTACATATAAAATTATAAATATTTGTATTGTTGTTTGTAATTTTTCTACTTATTGAAATCCAAGGAAAAAATATGATTAATAAAATATATTTTATGTGCATTATTACACCAAATATATATGATAAAAGTGTAATTTTTAACTCGTGGTACAATAATTAAGGAGTTTAACAACAAATAAATCTTTATGTCCAAACCAATCAATTCGGGAAGTGGGTTAAATATGTGTCGATATTATATCTAAATAAGGTAAATACGGGCTCGATATATTTCGGGTTCGGGTAAATACGAATTAGGTGTATCTTGGGTTCAACTAAAATATGGGTTAAGTGTATTTAAGGTTCGAGTCAATACGGGTCAGGTATCTTTTCGGAACAAATTAAATGCAAGTTGTATATTATTTGACAATAGAAAATACTCAGAGTCTTAATATATGACCATTTTTAAATCATTATGATTTTTACAAGAATGCAAACTAAATTAATGTGCATTGTTTTTAAAAATGAACATAGTATTACATATAAAATTATAAATACTTATATTATTGTTTATAACTTTTCATACTTATCAAAATCTATGCTAAACTAAAATGTGTTTAATACAATATATTTTATGTGCATTAGTACACCAAATATATATAAGAAAATTGTAATATAATTGGCGGGAGGGACAGGTGGAATAGAGTAGGTGGATAGGACAGTGATTGAATCTAAATCGCATCAGTCACATCATTTAAGTATATGAATTTTAAAATATATCGTTTATAATTTTTACTAAGATATTGTGAGTAAGGCAAATCATATCAGTAATATTATTTATTAAATATATGAATTTTTAAGAAAAATTGGATTCTTATAATCCCGACTTTTATGAATTGGACAACAATAATCCCCACTATCAATTTACATTCTGGTGGTCCAAAAAAAAAATTAGATTGTAGTGAGACATCGAGAGTATACCCCAAATATCATGGATTTTGTGTTGCATTTGATCAAAACTTAGTATAACACTTTACCATGATTTTTAATGAATTTACGGCGTTTCTCCTGATTTTTTTCAATTTTTTACGATTGTAAACACAAATTTCTAGTCTAAAATAAATAAAGACAGGAAATTGAGAAACAAATTAATTTGTATTAATATTTGAAGGTATGCGGGTACAATCTCTATATTAAATACAATAAAGAAGTCCTCTGATTCGATCTCCTGAAATTTGGGTGAATCGAGGGCGCGGACGCTTGATTTCGACCTCGAATGCATGTTTAACTGAAGAATTCTTGTAGTAGTTCTTGGGCTGAAGGCCTTGAGCTTTGATCTCCTTAGTGCTTGGTAGCTGGAGGCTGCTCGAAGGTTGATCGTTTGCAGGTTGACTGTTAGTTGCAGTTCTTCAAGTTCTGGGATGCGAGGACTTGAATGCTTGGTCTCGATCGATGAACTAGAAGAAGAAGATGATTGGTTTGATGTGAAGAACATAAGTTATTGAACTAGCAGGCGTTGGTCTTTGGCGCTTGATAGCTGGAGGTCGGTTGTATTTTGATCTTTTGAAAGGCTTTGCAGGTCTTGTCGAAGAATTCTGTAGCAGTCTTGATCTTGACGCGGTAGAGGTTTGGAGACTCGATCTTGAGCTTTTGCAGACTTCAATCCTTGGCGCTTGGTAGCTGGAGACTGCTGATAGTTTGATCTTCTGAAACCTCTAGAGTGCAGAATGCCGAATGCCGCCGGGGGAGTTAAAAATGAAGGAGGAGGAGTCCTATTTATAGTCTCTGAAGGCCTAAACCCTAGGGTTTCCGCTGGGCTTTGGGCTTGGACCCAAATTAATTAATTATTCTTTTAACTTTAAATTCAGAAATAATTAGTATTTTTGCATCATCTCTGACACATGTCACGATGTTATTAGTCAGGATGTATTTCCATTTAAAATCCAATTAAATGGAACGTCGTAATTAACTTAACACACGGCGGATAATAATTGCCCGAATAAATTTAATTTATTTTCCACGTGTCATTTTTTAATTGGTCGACAAATTTTTGCCTCCTACAATGATTTTTCCACTTTTATTTCTTTTTAAAAAAATCATAAAAATTGCTCGGGATTTCAAAAAATAATTTAAAAATTGTTTTAGTAACTACAATTCATTACCTTTCAGGGGAAAGGAACGAGAAAAACAAAAACAATATGGGGTATGGATGAATAAAATAAAAAGAATGTGAAGGTGGATTTTCTACCACTACAATCCCTTTTTTTTTGGACCACCATAATTCAAATTGATAGTAGGGATTATTATTGTTCAATTCGCAAAAGTCGGGATTATTAGAATCCAATTTTTTTATTTTTAAATAGATATTATGTAAAATAGGTAAAAATGAATTAATATCGTGAAAAAGGTGGAATAATATAACTAAGAATATAATAGATAATATAAATTTAACACACATTACAAAAGAACAGGATGTAACCCGTCCGTAGGACGGGCCACAAATCTAATCTTCTATCTATACAATATAGGCCACAACCCCAAAAAAAGTTTGATTTTCTTATTTCATCGCTTCTCTTCTAATCTCATCCCACCTTTTTTTTGGTTCCTAGAATTTAATATTTTTTTTATGAAACCAAGAAAATCTATATATTATAATAGAAATCATTGTGGGTCCCACGAAATAGAGCAACGGGAGTGACTGTAGGGGAATTGGCCAATCACAACGTAGAAAATTATTTATTTTTTTTTTTTTTTTCAATCCAGATTTTATGTTTAAAAAAAAAACAGAAAGTATTACTAATCCTTGACTACTTTGGGCTCTGAATTAAAAACATTTGGTGCAAATAACAGTAATTATTTTGGTGTTGCCTATAATAATAATAATATTTATAATATTAATAATAATTATTATTATTATAATTATAATAATAATAATTATTATTATTATAATAATAATAATAATCTATATATTATAATAGAAATCACAGTGGGTCCCACGAAATAGAGCCATGGGAGAGACTGTAGGGGAATTTTCCAATCACAACGTAGAAAATTTTTTTTTCTATTTTCTATTTTTTATTTTCAATCCGGATTTTATTTTAAAATTAAAAAAACCAGAAAATATCACTAATCCTTGACTGTTTTGGACTCTGAATTGAATTATTTTGGTGCAAATAACAGTAATTATTTTGGTGTTGCCAATAATAATAATAATAATAATAATAATAATAATAATAATAATAATTATTATTATTATTAGTATTATTATTATTATTTTTATTATTATTATTATTATTATTATCTATATATTATAATAGAAATCATTGTGGGTCCCACGAAATAGAGCCATGGGAGTGATTGTAAGGGAATTGGCCCATCACAACGTAGAAAATTATTATTTTTTCCTATTTTCTTTTTTTTTTAATTTTCAATCCAGATTTTATTTTAAAATTAAAAAAAAACAGAAAGTATAACTAATCCATAACTGCTTTGGACTCTGAATTAAATTATTTTGGTGCAAATAACAGTAATTATTTTGGTGTTGCTTATAATCTATATATTATAAAAGAAATCATTTTGGGTCCCATGAAATAGAGCCACGGGAGTGACTGTAGGGGAATTGGTCAATCACAACTTAGAAATTTATATTTTTTTATATTTTTAATTTTTTTATTTTCAATCGGGATTTTATTTTAAAATTAAAAAAACAGAAAGTATATCACTAATCCTTAACTGCTTTGGACTCTGAATTAAATTATTTTGGTGCAAATAACAGTAATTATTTTGGTGTTGCCTATAATCTATATATTATAATAGAAATCATTGTAGGTCCCACGAAATAGAGTCACGGGAGTGGCTGTAGGGGAATTGGTCAATCACAACTTAGAAATTTATTATTTTTTCTATTTTCAATTTTTTTTATTTTCAATCCGAATTTTATTTTGAAATTAAAAAAACAAAAAGTATCACTAATCCTTAACTTCTTTGGACTCTGAATTAAATTATTTTGGTGCAAATCACCATAAATATTTTGGTGTTGCCTATAATAATAATAATAATCTATATATTATAATAGAAATCATTGTAGGTCCCACGAAGTAGAGCCACGGGAGTGACTGTAGGGGAATTGGCCAATCACAATGTAGGAAATTATTTTTTTTTTCTATTTTCAATTTTTTTTATTTTCAATCCGGATTTTATTTTACAATTAAAAAAACAGAAAGTATCATTAATCCTTAACTGTTTTGGACTCTGAATTAAATTATGTTGGTGCAAATAAAAGTAATTATTTTGGTGTTGCCTATAATAATAATAATAATAATAATAATAATAATCTATATAATATTAATAGTAAAGTTTTTGGGTCTCGCTGAATGGAGAAAGAAGATTAATTGTAGGGATTTCGACCAATCAGAAGATAGATAAATACTGAATTAAATTGTTTTGGTCTAAATATCAGTAATTATTTTGGCAAAATAGTAATAATAATAATAATAATAATAATAATAATAATAATAATTATTATTATTATTATTATTATTATTATTATTATTATATGGTACACCATGTAATACCTACTTATGTCTACTAAAGTGTTAAAATTTTCTTAATAAATTTATCATTAGTTATTATAAAATTCAATGTAAATTTGTCAATATTTTGTTAAAAATTCATCGATATTTTTTACTTAAACTCCTTACCTACATGTATTTTGATTGTTGTAGTTAGAATCTTGATTGTTATTGTACGTTTTTTAACTTAAACTCTTGACCTACATGTATTTTTTATTTTATATATTTTTATTTGAACAACTTTTCGTATTTTTAATTTAATTATATAATTTATGTTGTGGTCGTTTTAATTTATATGTACAATAATAATTTAGGTTCTTTTTTGTTAAAAATAATATTTACATTATATAATTTTTTAATAAATTATATGTACAATAACAACATACCCAGTAATCAAGTATGAATGTTCTCTTTTAATTTTTCAATAAAACGGCGAATTAAATTAGTTTAATTCTCTAAATTTTACAAGTTTGTGTAAATTTGATAAAATTTTGGAAAATTTCATAGTAAATTATTAGATAACTCTATGATATGAGAAATTTAGTGTTGGTAAGTTTTAAAATTTATTGATATTTTATTTACATTTTCATGCATGAAATAGCTGAAACTGGAAAGCAACATGGACCGTGTTGAGTCAACACGAACCGTGTTGCCCGCTGTGTTGGTGAAAACGTGTCTTTTAGGGTTAGGAATTAATTTTTGAAAATTAATTATCGAATCCTACTATTACTAAATCAGATATTAGGCATAAAATCTTATAAGAGTTTGTAAAGTTTAGGAAACTTACAATTTGAAAAGATATAGTATCTTTTGGAACACTTAATTTTAGGAAAATTGAGTAACTTGTATGTAAAGGTATTCTATAAAGCCTAAATCCGTTTAGATGTCTAAGATAAAATTTAGAATTTTGTTATTTTGTCAATCATGCAAACTATTTAGGAAAGTTCATTCAGTATTTGTTTCCTTATGTGTGCTATATTGCAATTAATTATGCCTTCATAGTTTGTTATTTAAGCATGTGTTATATTTGATATAATTATTTACAATATTGTTTGTTTGCATGTGCTTCTAGTATGACTATAGATACTCGGTTTTACTGGTCTGCATACTGGGTTGGGTGAAATAAGTTCTGTGTGCCGTTATTGAATTATTTGAATTTAAATTTTCAGTTGAATTTATTTTAATTTATGTAAAGCCTTTTTGAGAGGTCCCTTTGTAATTTTATTGTACTTGGAGAAATCGAGTCGAGTGGGAGCCCAACAGCAATGGAGGTGTTGATCCGAGTGGGAGCCATATCCAAGAAAGTTGCAAAATCCAAGAAGGAATTCTTGAAGACTGTCAAGGCTTAGTTACAATTAGTTTGATTAAGTCTAGGTGGCCATACTAGGGGTTTTATTTTATGCTTTAATTTGTTATAGCATGTTGTTTTATCATGCCTTTTATGCTTTTCGAAAGAGTTCACCTAGAATTGCATGCTTAGGATAATAAAACTTACTCTCAAAATTGAATTATTACTCAACCTACCGAAACACCACTTAGATGGAAAATAATATCGTCAAACCGAATTATTTGTCCATCACTAATAAGTAAGATGGGAGTTAGATCAATTCAAATTAGCAATCAAACCGGTTTTGGGCTAAGAGCAAAGAAAGAGAATTATTGTATTTGATACAAATTTCTTGTCAAGAGCCATTTTGAATGATCGATCATGAGATGATCCACCAAAGGCAACATGGGCTCGAGTTTTGTTGGGCCAAAGTCCACTTGAGTCCATGAGTCTTGTGGGTCTTGATAAAAATTAAAACACTAAGTGAGAGTGAATAAAGTGTTTTGATTTGAAATTAAAATAGTTTAATTTCTTTTGGTGAATAATAACTAAAATGAACCAATTTGTCTTGTATGTAGAATCAAGTATGTCTTTTCACTCAACCATCCACTAATCAAATATAGTTTTCTCATTGAGAAAGAGAATAACAATTGCACCAATTCCTTAATTGGCATCGCCATCACTAGATTGTCTTGGAAGCGAACAAAAGGGACATGCCTTTGATATAACATTGAGCTAGACACTGATATTAAGAGGTCAGTCAAGCCAAACGGATACACGTAATGTCATAGTATTCATGCAACTTTAACTCAAAATGTTTGACGATTAGAAAAAGGATTTCAATATTGCCAACTCAGAGTTGATAAATATGAAACCTATAACCAGATAGTCTCGGTTAATCTTAGATAAGGGCCAATTGATGGCGCTCACGTTCTGAAATAATTTGACTATTTTAAAACATGAGAAACCCCAGATCCCCTCTTTAGCCTAAAGGTTGGCGACTAAAGATAGTCTTTTAGTGGAAGAGGAAATAAAATTTAAGAAATCTATCAAAGACAAGTAGTCAAAAGAAAGGTAAGGACAAATTAAACAGTTGTACATACCCAACCAATGACAGCTACTGGTTAACAACCAGATCATGTATGACACTGAAAGCGTGAATGTCCAAACTACAAGGAAGACTTGAGATGTAGTAATATGATTTCATTTCTAGGTCAGTACGTATATGATACACACTAGCCTTATTAAACCCACTTTGAGTATTAGATACCAGTTGTAAAACTTGCATTTATGCAAATGTGCAGGATCTACAGCGAAGCAGATGTGTTTGGAAGGATGAGAGTCAGCCTACAAATAGGAACATGCAAACTGTTGTAGCTGCTCATATAGAGTTGGTTGTTTATCCGTTTCCTCAAAACTTATAACATAAATGTATAAGTGATTCTATGTTCTCATTATAAAGTAGAAATTTGATTTCAAACTCTCAATTAGAGAGAAAGGATCTCGGATAAGCACATCTAACACATCGAAACCAAATGTTTAAAAAGAACTCATGTTCAAACATAACATTGGAACTATTTATTAAGTCATGTCTACAAAGCATGACTGTACCTTTTACAAGAAAAGGTAAACGTACCAACAAGCATTCATGCATACATATGCATATAGACCATTGAGCACAAATACAAGTGATGAATTACTTCAAATCTTCAAAGATGAACTACATAAGACATGGTGATTCATGTCTATGAGATACATCTGGAGCTGGAATGTTAAAATAGTTTAAAGATTTTCAAAATGAAGTAGTCTTGGTAAGACATCGAGATCACCTAGATATGATCAAAGGGTACTGATGATTGAGCCAAGAGTTTGAACAAATGAATCAAATGAAACATATCTCTGGCACAGTAAGCTTAGTCATATCAATCAGAATTCAGAAATGCATTCAGAAACTGTAGAGTACAAGACTTCTGGAAATCTCAACTTCGAAAAGTTCAATGTTTTGTGAAGCATATCGGATGGGAATGATGAATAAATCACCTCTTACTTGAATTGGTGAAAGAGCTAATGACTTATTAGGATACATACATACTGATGTATGTGAGCCTATGAGACTATTGCTAAAAGAAGGTTTATCATACTATTTCATCACTTTCAGTGATGATTTTAATAGATATTGATATGTCTACTTAATACGCCATGAGTTTAAATCCTTTGAAATGTTCGAAGAGTTTTAAAGTGAAGTACAAAAATCAACTTGGCAAGAAAATCCTAACCCTTCAATTAGATTGAGGAGGTGAGTGTTTGAGCCAAGATTCCACTAACCATTCCAGAGAGTGTGCAATTGTTCAACAACTCTCTCCTCGAGGAACACCATGGCACAATGGTGAATTTGAAGTGAGGAATCACACCCTATTAGATACAGCGCGATCGATGGTAGTTGAGTCAGCATTACTAGTTGAATCACACCCTATTAGGACACACGATATTTACCACAACTCTAAATACTAAACAAGAATTATCTAAAGCACTAGAGAAAACACCATATATGATATGGAGAAGAAAGGTTCCTGAACTGTTTCCAAAAGAAAGAGGTATCACTTCTACAAACTGTGGTAGAGCATAGTATTTGTATCTCAAAATGCTTTCTTCTTAGAGAGTGTGTTAGTCTCTAATAGAAAGAGTGGGAGAGTTTTTGAACTTACTGAAGTTCAAGAGACACAAACACTATAATCATCACCTAAAATTCCGCTACCTAATCCCAGTTCAAAATTTTCCTATTGGTCAGAAAATTAGGAACAAGTTTGAGGTAGTAGAAGTTCCTAAAAATTTGAGGAGAAGGTGCCATGGACCCCACTCTAAGTAAGGTCAGGTAAACAACTTCGTTAGCCACAGAGATATCGATCTCCGATCCTATGGATGAGCGTGAGATGTTACTTTAAGAAAGTAATGACTATACTTACAAAAAGAAGCTTTAGCGAGTCATGATTCCATGAAATCTAAGATGGACTCCATGTATGAAACCAAGTTTAGAACTTGGTTTACTTGCTTGAAGGTGTGAGTCATCAGGCATAAGAGCGGTTTTAAGGCAAAACATGGGTTCATTAAGATAGATATCAAGACCACCTTCAAAATTAGATTTGGAAGGAGGATGTGTGCTTGACACAACCAAAGGGTTTTGGACGGAATCCTTGTAAGCTTCAAAATACCATTTGTGGTCTTAAGGTGCTATTAGGAATTGGAATCATCAATCACTTTGACCAGGACATCAAAAGATTTGATGAACTAAGAAGTGCTAAAATAATTTGTGTTTACAAGAAGTTCAATGTGAGTAATGAGTTCCTGATGCTATATGTGATTGACATACTGCCTATTGAGAAGAAGATGTTTATGTTACAATCTACTGAGGTTGACTTGGGAATCATTTTCAAAATGAAGGATCGGTAGGGCTTAGAATTTTCTTGGAGGAAAGATCTATGATGATAGATTAAAGATTTTGATTGGTTGAATCAAAGTTGATAAGGTGTTGAATAGTTCAACCCGCTTCAAGAATAGATTAATTTCCATGAATCAGGACATATCCTTAGGTGAATCTGATTGTCTTGAAACAATCAGGAGACCTAAAAAGGATAAGACATATGACTCGTGCTTTAAGCATGGGATTACAGTATGCCAAAAGATGTTCAAAGCCTAACATAACATATGCATATTGTATATGTATGAACAAAACTAAGGATATGTCCTAAGTCTACAGTAGTTGATAAAAGCTAAGTGTAAACAATTACATTGATGCTACATCTATGTCAGAAAAGTATGATTATCTGAAAGGTCGAAGAAAATTGTACAATTTGTCTGAATGGTTCTGAGCTGAGCTGCAAGAGGTTCCCAACATGACACGAGTTTGATTCTACAAATACGAAAAGTATCGTGCGGCTTTAGAAGCTACGACAGAAACTGTTAGGATTGTAAAGTTCGTTTTAGAACTGGGTGTTGTTTCTAGCCTTGCGAAAGGAATGGAGCTTTGTTAATAGGAGCCATCACTCAAGAAAAGGAACTGAAGGTCACTACGAATCCAAATATAAGTTCCGGAGTTATCACCCTATACGAAAGGTCGTTAGTGGAGATGATATAAAAATGTGCCAGGTCCATTGCAAGTATTGTGGACTAAACCCCTATTGCAGTTAGAGCATGATAGTCATGCATGAGCAGTATGTATTAACCATATTCTGAAATGTGAACAAGTCAAGATTACATGAATTGTTCATGAAATATGACCTTGTTGATTCATCAATAAGAATAAGATTCAAACTTTATATCAATTGTGGTTTAGAATTATGTAATGTCCAAAAAGGTTAGCGAATTCAAAATGGGAAATTGGATGAGGTCTGATTTCTGAAACCCCATTAAGTGAACTTGATAACACTAGTCTTGGTTGACACTACCTGGTTCCTAATTGTATTATCACGTAAGGACAGTGATAATATAAACACAATTAGCATGTAGGGTTAAGGTGATGATCGAGTTTCATGATCATGGTGATGTGGTGACATCATAAATCAATCACATGGGTAATGTTGTGAACAACCACCGAACTGACCCGTAGTGGGAGCTCTTTGAGTTGGGAATTTCATAAGAGCTCTCGCTACTCAAGGAGAATTCCAAAATCTTGAGTTCTTTACATAAACTACATGGTATGTTGTAACTTTGGAGCGCGTCCAATGCCTTTCGTAACAGGAGGGCATAAAGGTGGTGTCTGGGTTACAGTTGGATCATGTGAGAATAAGTAGTTGAACAAGATGGCATTGTCCTCCCTATTAGGGACAATTGTCTCGTTGGCCACTCGATGAGCTTAGACTGAAAATGCTTGGGCGAGCTCAGATGAATCACATAGATAATCATTTGCTTTTCAAAGTCTAACTAGGAGATCGAGGAACATCGGGTTTGACAAAAGGATGACTTTAGCTTACCTTATCCGAACATAAGACAGTAAATGACAAGGGAATTCATGTAATCGAACACTTGTGGGACAAGCGGGAGATTGTTTGGAATGACCCGACAATGTTCGATATACTTAGAGTTTAAACCAAAATAATATAGAGATTATATATCTTGCTAGAGACCTCTATATTTGGTAATTGAATATGTTTAATTACAACTATATTATTTGGTCCTACTAGTCGCACAAGTCAGTGCCCTGGAACAATGTATATAGCCTAAAATAATAGCGTATTATATTTAAGAGTGTTGGGAGTTGATTTCTTGGAGAAATCAACTCATCACGGACCGTGGTGAGTTTGATGCGGATCGTGTTGAGTCCAATCGACTTAAAACAGATTATGGAGGCCAACACGGACCATGTTGGGCCTCAGACGGCGTTTTTGAGTAAGTCGATTATTAGGGTTTTAGTTAACATTTCTCCAAGCCACCCAACACTATAAAAGGGAGTCTCTTTGAGAGATTTATTCATCCTAGCTGTCTGATACTTCTGGAGAGACTCCAGGGTGATTTCCTGAGATATTCTCTCTCTGAAGTTTACAGTTATTGTTTCCTGCAAAAATTCACGATATACCGCAAACACATACATCTTAGATTTAGATTAGTCTCGATCGGGTATATCTAGCAATCGAGTTCCAGGAGTGTTGCGTGGATCTACAGTAGAGGATTTCTCCATTGGAATCTTAAAGTTCAACCTCTTCATCAGTCGGATTAACGATAAGGTATAATACTAAGCCTGTGCAATTGTATTCTTTCCTGGGCGATTAATTATTTTGTAATTATTATGAATATTTCGCCAATTAATCTGTATCTGTTCACTTAAAACCCAACAGAATAGTCAAGTAAAAAATAAACCAAAATAAGAATTGAATTTAAAAAAGAAACAAAATTGAATTGTAAATTTTAATGAATTAATATTTCAGCAATAGTAACATTGTTATCATCCGGTTGAGGATGAGACAATCAATATTCACTCTTTTTCACCCTTTGACAGGTCACAAGAATATATTAAATTAATTTTGCTAATCCTCTAATTTAATCTTTTCCGGTACATGAAATTATTTTTATTTTAAAATTCACATGACTATTTTAAATTTGTAAAGCATATAAAAATATCATTCATGGAGATAAAAATTAATAAAATGTCTAAGTGTTAATATTTATTAAGATAATTAATTTTTAAATTGAGTGCGGGTTATTGGAAATTGATGCAAGTAAATGGAGATTGATACAAGTTGGTACAAGTAGGTGCAGGTTTATACAGGTACAAGTTGTCAAATGGCTTAAAGAACAAGTTATAAGTTCTAATCTTATATTCCCAAGATCAACATGTTATGTTCATATGAACATGGGCGGATCTTAAGGGGGGCCAGCCAGGGCCATGGCCCACCCCATGATTTTTTTTAAAAAAAATTAAAATTAATTATTTTACTATCTATAAATAAAATTAGAATTAACAAATATAACTTTACTTTTCCATATAATATAGATACGAAAACACAGAGTATTGTAACAGTAACTTATCAGTTTTGGAAACTAAATAAAATTTCAAAGTACAATTCTCTCTCTATATATCACTAAGTTGTCCATAAATCTCGATGTCTTTGTTATCCACGGATCAAGTATGAAGTACTTCCTCTTAAAACTAGCCTCACCCTTAATATGGAGCGTAATCAAAGAATGGTCAGAGAAAATAATTGGGTAATTGTGGATAAAAGAGCGAGAACTGCCCCATCCAATCCATCGAGGCATAAGCCCTATCCAATCTCTCCCAAATCTGATCCGCCCCTTGCCGTTTATTTGTCCAGGTATAAGACACCCCTATAAAGGGAATATCCACCACCCCTAACTCCTCTTTCAGCTTTAAAAAAGACGACTCACCCCTTATTGTTGACACTCCACCCACTTTCTGTGAAGCATCCTCAATCTGTTAAAATCCCCTATCTTTACATAACCCAACTTCCGTCGCCCCCTAATTACCATCACCTATCCAACTTAAAGTCGTCCACCCCGTCAGAACCAAATTGACTTCAAAGACTTCTACAGGAGCTCTACGAGGAAACGAATCCCCTAAGGCCCACAACTCAAATGGACACCCCACTTATAACCCTGCAGCCTCAGAGTAAAACTCAACCCAGCCCAGCCCCAAAAAAACAAAACAAAAAAAACTCGTCCCTGTCACCAAAGAGACCCCCTACAGCCCACTCACCACAAACTATGCAACTTATGCAAGAACCTTCTAGACTTCGTCTTCCTCCTCAAAGCAGACTCATAGATAGATCCAGCAACTCACCAGCACAACTAGAAGAAAACACCCCAGCACCCAAAGCAACCCCCCCCCCCCCCCCCACCCCCCAAAAAAAAAGAACGCTAATCAGATGAAAACTCCGCCCTTACCATCAATTAACAAAGAGGCATTGAACTAAAACAGAGCATACCAGACTGGACCAGCAAGAGTTTACAAAGCTTTACTCCTAACCTCAACCTTTGGAACGCAACCTTTGGAAATCTGAGATCCTTTGAATCTTCGACCGTTTCTCCACACCGATCTTTGCATCTTGTTGCATTAACAAATCATTTTCTCCATGTTTGTCCTCTTTATCTTGGTTCTTGGATACAATAAACGGGTATTTTCCCAAAAGGAATGGGAAATATTGGGTAAATTACGTACTCGTTATTTTTATTTTAATTTCAAATGATGTTGTATTGTCGTTCAACCCCGAAGCTTCATTTCTAGTGGTCACAGTATGGGTGTTTCATTTCACCCCACCAACAAACCAAATGAAACATGCTTCTGCTGGTGTATTGTGAGTTTTTTAAAAACTAGTGTGATTCCTTAAACTACTATGTGAATATTAATTGTAAGACATCATCATTTGTTTGAAGAAAAAAAAAAAAGTATTTTAAAACTAGCTTTAATAATCAAAGTTAGATCTAATAAGAATGGCTAAGTCATAAGAAAAAAAAAAAATATCGAAAATATTGTTTCGGATCCTTACTTGAAAGAATCTGAATCGGCCATTGATCTAACATGAATGAAACCTTAAGTTCATGGACACAAACAATCAATAACCATAGTATATTCCAGTTAACATCTCCATCCATGTACACAGCTTGTTAGGTGCAATTTTATATGTTGTAAGTAGTTGAGAATATGTAAATAAGTTTCAAACACAATGAAAGCTACAAGTCAAAGGATAAAGGGACATCTCTTCATTTCAAACTACTTCCCCCGTTCCATATTAATTGACATATTTCAAAAACTTTCGCATATCAAGGTTTAACTAAAACAACTTTCCACATAATTAAATAGTACTATTTTTCAAGGTGTTATTTCGGATACCAAGGGGTAGTAGTGAAAGAATGTAAGCATGAGTAGTTTTTATTGATTGAAAAAGTAAAAAGTTAACAAAATATTAAAGTTAAAATAATTAAATTAAGTATTGAGAAATGGAAACTGACAATTATTTTGAAACAAAAAAAGTTAATTTAAGTATCAATTAATATGAAACGAAGGGAGTATTAATTAAGCGTCCAAATTGTCAACACATGGCATTAAATGCCTTGTTTTTAACACAACTAATCAGCTGGGAAATCTTCCAACCCCACTACGTAATTAAGTTGAAAAATGCTAATTCGGGCTAACCAAAGAGTTTTAGATGCCGGCATTGATGCTCACAGTAACAAGAGAGTAGCTATAGCCTATAAGAGCTAGAATTGGAAAGTACAGAAACATATTAGGTGGCCAGCCAAGTTGAAATCGTTAACTACCTTCTAGGGATGTAAAACTGTAATCTTACATTCATAGTTATCTTTTGACAAGCCCTACCAAATTTTGTGGATAAGCTTTTTGATTAACCTGCTTCACCAGTTCAAATTAATCGCCATTTCCATGCTTAAGACTATTACTCGACTGTTCAGAGACGAAGTCGACATCAGCCAACCACCAGCGGCATCAATTCTACAAGAGGAAGCATTCATGATTTGCCTTGAAAGTCGCCTCTACATTGGATCTTCGATCCTGTTTGCTGCAAAGAGCAGAGACCAACAGACATCACATGGAAACAAGTCATGAAACAAGTTTAGGAGGTTGTCACTAAAGTTAGGTTAAAAGCTGGAACTAGAGTTATCCGCAAAAATTCTCCCACAAAAAGAGAAATCTTTCTCAACACTCACTAAAATCAATTCATTATGTTTTATTGCTAATGTACATGTTTAACAATCAAAAACCTCCTCTGCAGACAACACCTAAAACTAAACAAGGGATTTGGTGACCAGAAAATCCCACTGTCATCTGTATCATGTGAATGTTTCAAACTTAGGAATGAAAGTGAAAGAATGGAAGCACAAAATACAGCTGCGACTTCAACATTGTGTGCTCTGGAACAGCAGGAGGAGAGGATCAAATGTGCCAGCCAGGGTGACAAACCAATCACACCACAATCATACAAAAGATAACCAGCAGTCGGTATTCTGCTGGTAAACGCCCCCTATATTTGCTGTTTGACTGCATCCAATGACTTGAGTCTAGAGTTGCAGATTTGCAGAAAGTCACTCATCATCCTACGCTGTCCCCTGATCATCTTCCTGGCAACATGTGTTGGACTCCAAGACTTAATGGCTTGGAAGATCCGACTGCCCAGTTCAGCTTCACTGGCATTAGATATGAAGTCTTTCAGAAAGTTGTAGATCTTCCCAGGACCTTCAGTGGGTCCTCCCTCGAGAATGGCAAGGGACTTGTCCAGAGCCTCATCCTCTGTTCTCTTCTTCTCTTCTTCTTTCAGCCATTTTGCTACGATTTCCACCGTCCCATAAAGAGACAAAACCGAACCGCGAACTGCCTGAGACAACAAAGAATTTGCAGCATCTGCAGCTCCAACTTTCTTTTTCCTTTTCCCAAGAGGAAGAGATGCACGAACATAAGACTGAAGTACTAGACTATGCCAAGCAACAGGTTCTGCAATTAATTGCACTAGAACCTGAATATTGCCTCTTGGAGAACATAACAAAGGACCTGTTTTTTGGACCTCATGCTCTACGCACTTTGCCAGCAAAGTATTCACCATGGACCATCCGTCATCCAGTGAGGTTATGGGTTCATGGGCACCCAAGCTCCACGCATTAACAAAAACAGCCAAGTTCATCCAATCAATCAGTTCAGAACCAAAAGCCTGTAAAAGGAGTATGTCAAATAAGGCATTTTGGAAAGTACAGCACTAAAATGTGATAAATATACGCTAGATTTAATGGATTGCAAAAACTCACACATACATGAGATAGGTAGGATGTGTAGCCAAGACAGAAGAAACCAGAAGGAATTGCCAAGATAGGTAAGACGCACAGAATATTTTAACACAAGGTAGACAGAGCAAACTGGGGTTTGTGCCTTTCTTTCACTACAGGTCTGACCAAATAAGGTTTTCTACTTTTTTTTTGCTTGGGGTTTTCTGTGCCTTTCTTTCACCCTTGGTTTGATCAAATACTAGTTGACAGCCAGCCAGGTGATGGGTCCAGTAGCACGGACAGGCCACAATTCAGAAATTTATTCCTCGAATGACAAGGTCCCACAAATTTCTCTAGGGAGTATGCTCTTCTCTTGACCTGCTTGCACAGCCCTGCCATCCATCTAATTTCTCCCAGTTATCTTAGGTATGATCATTACCCTGCCTTTTGTAAGATCATTACTTTGCCTAAAACTGCAGCACATGTTATCAACATGTATCAACAACTAGGTTTATTCACAACACTAACGTCTGTCCACTAGTCAGGACCGATACCAATAATCACCATGCATCTGAAAGATTTTGAAGTTTAGGATATGGCATTTCTCCAGAGCACTGAGGCGAGAGATGACTAGGGCAATGACCTAGAGACATTCTACATGCCCACTTGAATTTAGCTTCCTGCTTATGCCCTCATCCAACCAAGGGCTAACATGTTTCACCAAGAGATCACATATCAACACTGTGAATTGATCAGTCAGCAAAATTATACCAATGAGGACGAATAGTGTGAAAGTATCACTCGTGCAGCAACGTACATTCATACAATGAATCTTTAAAAGGCAAAGCATGCAGGCAATAACACCAAATGGAGAACAATGAAATAACTGGGATTTCCAGGACACACCTCCAAAGACTGTTTGCCCTCAGCCACACCCAGCAGAACCTTCAAAGCATCACACAATGAAAACCCAAGAAGCTTAGCATAGCGCTCTAGCATAGGTTTCATCTCTAGTTGAAATTCAGAGTCTGATACAGAGCCATTGACTTGAGGGTTCTCCTTGACAGAAGCAGAAACACATTGAACAGACAAATAGATCATCCTAGGAAGAAGAGATCTCCTCTGAGCAGTCTGCTGCACTTTTCTTTCCCAATCTTTCTTGTAGTCTTGCTGCACAATCCATGCGACCATAATCAATATGGATGGCTAAGAAGGAATTGGTTTGAGAAAGCAAGTAAACAGATTAGACCTATACCATATGTTCCTTAGGACGCCAGACTTCATCAAAAGGTCCTGCCATGAAGAAAACATTACCTGATGAGTACAGAGATTACATTTACACAAGCACACAGCTCCTCGCTCAATTTCAGAAATGTTGCATTTTCATACTAGAAAAGCAACTATAAGGCTTTTCAGTGAGGAAAAGAAGAAAGAGCAATTAACTAATTTGATTCTCAGAGAATATAAGACCACCAGACAATGTATTACAGAGATCCACACTGGCTGGTAGGCCCGTCAATTCAAGTGGCCAGGTAAACTACAGGCCAGATGTATTTCGGTTTCGGCAGTTTGGGTCGAGTTTTCAGATCGAAACTTCTTACATATTTCCAAAGAATATAAAGTTATCTCTGAATACTTCAATTGGTTCAATATACTCTGAATTTAGACAAATTAAACATAAGCAACTATAAGGCTTTTCAGTGAGGAAAAGAAGAAAGAGCAATTAACTAATTTGATTCACAGAGAATATAAGACCACCAGACAATGTATTACAGAGATCCACACTGGCTGGTAGGCCCGTCAATTCAAGTGGCCAGGTAAACTACAGGCCAGATGTATTTCGGTTTCGGCAGTTTGGGTCGAGTTTTCAGATCGAAACTTCTTACATATTTCCAAAGAATATAAAGTTATCTCTGAATACTTCAATTGGTTCAATATACTCTGAATTTAGACAAATTAAACATACATATTGTGACAATCTCAACACGGTAAATTAAAAAATAGTCTGACTTAAAACTTACATAAACAACATATAATTGAATTGTATTTGTGGTCTTATGGTCAAGAATTAATAATCCAAAATAAGCGTTCTGTCATTAGGGCAATCGAATTCAAAAATCAAAACAATGTGGGATTAGAATCAAACCATGCTCATATTTCATTATTTTTTTTTTGGGAAAATTGGATGCCAAAAATCCCTACTTTGTTTTTGTATTCTAGTGGTCGGGGAAAAAAAAATTGTATTCTAGTAGGATACTATCGAGTGTATACCTAAATATCATAGATTTTGACTTGCATTTGATTCAAAACTTAACACAACACTTCCCCGTGGTTTTTAATGAATTTACAACGTTTGCCAATTTTTTTCGATTTTTTCACTTTTATTCCTTTAAAAAGAATCATAAAAATTGCTCAGATTCAAGAAAAAATAATTTTAAAATTCTTTTACTAACTACACTTCATAACCTTTCTCGGGGCAGGAATGAAAAATATAAAAAACATATGGGGCAAGAATGAAAAAAAAATAAAAAAAATGTGGTGGTAGATTTAGTACCACTATAATACAATCTTTTTTTTTTGTACCACTAGAATACAAAAACAAAGTAGGGACCACTAACATACAAAAAGCTGAAAGCAAGGATTATTAGAATCTGATTTTCCTTTTTTTTATAGAATTCCTTAGTTTCCATTGATATTGACTTTCAACAAAACACATCATATATTTTTCTAAAAACCATGTTCGCTAATATAAAAAGGAAATTCATAAAAAAAATATTCAAACCAATGTCAAATCACAGAACCATCACCTCCATTTCTAATGCCACAATCCTATACAGAACATTACCTTTCATCAATATCAGATTACTCAGCAAGACCCATTTATCAATATCGATGAGTCCCAAGATGAATCATTGTGTTAATGAGAACTTGAATAGTTTCACTGAATGACCTTTAGGGTTGGGAATAGGGTGAATAAGAATGGATATTATCTATACCCACATTTTATCCATAGATTAGAGAACCCTACCCAAACCCACCCATGTCCTGACACCCACATGGGTATTACCTAGAATAATACCCACTTGCGTATGTACCATATGAATATCACCCATTGGGGATTCATAGATATTGTGTATTTGCACACTCATCCAAGTATCCTAGACCTGGCAAACAGCTGAATTGGTTCGGGTTTGAGTAAAGATCAAGTCGAGTTCCAGTCTAGGCCAACTTCGAGTGAGTCTTATTCGGGTTGATTCACGTGAAGTTCGTTCAGATTGGGTTCTGGTTCGATTTGGGGTCATTTGAGTGTGAATCTTAATTAGGTCACTTTTCAGGTTGAAGTTCATATCGGTTTCGGGTTAGGTCTTCTTCCAGTTCGAGTCAAAGATTGGATCATCCATCCGGGTGTCGATTCGGTTTTACCCTGTCTAAAGTATCCAACTGAACACTTTTATTTTACATTTTGACGTTTTAGTTGATAGTCTTCAGCATTATTGACCAATTGTATTCTAAAGAGTCCTACAAATATTAGTCGTAGATTAATAAAAGAAAAGTTGGAAAAAGAAAAGGAATTTTATTACTCACTTCAGTTAATTTTAGCGTTGAAAATGTCAACATAAGTGGTGAATTGGCTATATATGTTATGAGATGAAAATATTTGGAACTCAAAATTCATATTTGAACTTTTCTTAATTTGTCCTATTATATTATAAAGTTTCGATCTAACCATTGAATTTCAATTTTGCTCTTACATTTCGATTTCAATTAGTTTTAGCAGTAAAAATTTTCTACATATATGGTTACCAATGAAAATATTTAGAGCTTCAAATTGATATTTGAGTTTTTTTACTCCAACCTATCATATCATAAAGCTTCAATTCAAACCGTTAAAATTAAATTTGTTTATATATGCCATGATATATTTTACAAATAAAACATTTAGAGCTCAAAATTCATATTTAAAATTTTTTTAATCTATCATTTCATATTATAAAGTGTCGATCCAAACCGTTGAATTGAATTTAGCTCTTAAATTTCCGTTTCAATTAGTTTTAGTAGTGAAAAATGTTTACATATGTAGCAATATATGTTACAAATGATAATATTTAGAGCTTAAAAGTCATATTTGAGCTTTTTGAACTCCATCCTATCATATTATAAATTTTCGACTCAAAAACGTCGAAATTGAATTTTGCACTAAAGTTTGAGTTAGTTTTAGCAAAAAACAATTATTTATATATATCGCGATATATGTTATCCAATAAAAATATTTGGAGCTCAATATTCGTATTTGAACTTCTCTCAATCTATCCTATCATATTATAGAGTTTCGATCCACCCCGTTGAAATTAAATGTTGATCTTAAATTTCAGTTTTAGTTAGGTTTAGCAATGAAAGATGTCTACATATATATGATATATGTTACAAGTAATAATTAGAACTTAAAATTCAAACTTGATCAGTTGAGCTTTTTTTACTCCATCGTATCGTATTATAAAATTTTGATTCAAACAATTGAAATTGAATTTTGCATTAAAGTTTCAGTTAGTTCTAGCGGCAAAAAATATCGATATAGCTTGCAATAAATGTTCTCAGATAAAAATACTTATAGCTTAAAATTCATATTTGAACTTTTCTAATCCATGCTATCACATTATAAAGCCTCAATCCAAAATGTTGAAATTCAATTTTGCTATTAAATTTCAGTTTTTGTTAGTTTTAGCAGTGAAAAATGTCTATGTACGTAGAGATCTATGTTAAAAATGATAATATTAAGAGTTTAAAATTCATATTTGAGCTTTTCTTGCTTCATACTATCGTATTATAAAATTTTGATTCAAACAATTGAGATTGAATCTTGCTCTGAAGTTTAAGTTAGTTTTAGCAGCAATAAATGTTTATATATATCGACATATGTTATCAAATAAAAATATTAGGAGCTCAACATTCGTACATTAAGCTTTTTTTTAATCAATATTATCGTACTACAAGGTTTCGATTCAAACCATTAAAGTTTGATTGCGCCTTAAATTTCAGATAAACACAATGTCACTTGCAGACTCGGAATTTTCCTGACCCGACCCGAACCCGCCCCGGAATTTTCTGGGTTTCGAACATGATTTTCTCAACTAAACCCGAAATACATTGAACCCCAAAATTAGAGGGTCAAACCCGACCCACCCGTTTGACCCGAAACATTAATATTTTAAGTTTAACTTTATTAGAATTTATGGCTTTTAATTGTAATTTTTCACTATTAAACTACAAGTACAACTTGTTTATTTGTTATTTCTCTAATTTAAGTTAAAGTAGTTACAATAATCTATCGTTACTAGAAGATAATTATATTTTATTACGTATATTGTACAAAAAGTAGTATTTAGAGACTATTTATTTAAAAGAAAAAAGGGAAAATGATTGCAATCATAACCCGTTGGGTTGACCTGAAACCAAAATACGCATCCCGTATTTTAATCGAACCCGAAATACACCCAACCAGTATTTACCCAAACCCGATATACGCCCAACCCGAAACCCGCCCGACAGACCGAATTGACAGGTCTACTCACTTGATATCAAGTCCCACAAGGTTAAGGCATCAATTGTATATGGATATACCCACACTAAATTGTGGGTAATTCACACCCACCCACACATTACCCATTACCCATTTTTAATGGCCATTATCCATCCATTATGCATGGGTAAGGGTGGACACCCATAGATGGGTACCAATTCCCACCCTAACAACCTTTACCAATCCCACCATTACATGCCTCCCTCGCTATATCTCCTCCACATCTCAATCCACGAACAATATTACTTATGCTTCAACTCGAAGTACAAAAACATAAAAAATATAACAGTAAAAGAACATGAAAAAGGCACAAAAGCATCATTCTTATTGCCTTGACCCAACAGGTTGGTGGTTCCAGGATCGGTTCAGGTTGCATCCAGATTTTTCAGGTTCGATTTATTTTAGGTTTGGATCGAGAAAGTCGTGTTCACGACTGTCAAGCTTTCGGTCGGGTAAAGGTTTGCCAGGTCTACTCGCTGATCTTCTGTTGTATAAACAGAAGGGACCAATATCAGTAACCTTCCAGACTTAAAATTCAAGTGCAGAAGAGATATTGACAATCTTGAAACTAAGATTGACCTATACCACCATCACACAACAAAACAAAGGGAAACCAGGTACGCATTAAGTATATGTGGAAATTTGGTTGACTGCATTGAAGAAAAGAATTCCATGCAAAGACAGGCATCATTGCAACAAAGAAGCAATACTGCTTACCCAAAAGAAGATTCTTTATTGGTGTTGGTGTCCACCACGGCCTTAACTGAAAATCTTCATTGAAGGTCAAGGACTTGCACGAAGTCTCACTTGCAAGCTCTAAAACTTGTGTCCCGCATTTTAAGCTTTCAAGAGCATGCTGAGGAAAAGATAACAGTCATTCATTGTTGCTGAAATGCAAAGAACACACCATGGCATGCACTAAAAATGCAATACTACCTCCTCCTCCTCAATACTACATGCCTTCTCCTTCAGTCTTAAAATAGCCAATTCAAGCCTAGCAATCAAATATTGATTAGAGTGTTCTAGTCGCTCTTTGAACTGGACAAACTCGATCACCTGAAAATCAAGAGGCAAAAAATATTATAGCTCACTAATGCAATATATATTTAATGGACTTCAAATTGACCATCTTACAGCAGGTCAAAAGGCCCAGTTTGTAGTCATGAATAACTTAAAACAATGGGAAACAAAACCCAGCGCCAATCAATAAGTTCAATCTAGAACACTACTGTAAAATCAAGTTGAAGCAGCAGTTTTGCCAAAAAAGAAATCCACCAGATAGCAAAAAAGAGGGAACATGGAGAAGATTGGGGCAAGCAGAAGTACATGTGTGAACAGCATCTTCATACAAGAAAAAATTAACCAAATCTAAAAGAGAGCTTACTTTTGAGTAGTTTCGATGACGATATGCAAGAAACGTAAGGTCAGCAGATTCTCTGAGATAGTCATCCATGAACTTCAGATAATCCCTCAAAAGATCATTTAAATCTTCCCAAAGAGGAGACGTTAACATCTGTGGCAATATTTGGTGTGAAACAGTCTCTAGTAGGATATTTTTCACATCCAGAGTTCGATACCTACCAACAAAAATAAATAAATGGACAAATATCATATCTACGCAAGAGTACAACATGAATCACATGATCAACTGAAAAATATAACATGAAATCATAAAGAAAATAGAACTTTCCAATAAATTTGACACTGCTTATTTATACTAACCATTCATAAGCCACAGGAAGGGCACCCAAGTGAGAATATAAGTGCAGTAATAATATCTTGTACTGTGACACAAATCTGCAGAGTACCACAAACAATAGTAATGTAGTAATGTTCAACTCCAATTTATGGAACAGGAACAAAAGGACTAGATGCAGTCGACATCATCAATTTGGCCAATAACCTAATCATGCTAAAAGGAAGAAAATGTATCAAGTCATTTTGAGAAAAAGCACATAAAACTCCATTAGCTATTTGGTTCAAGCATTTACTGTGAAGGATGTGTTGGTGGCTTGGAGCAAAACTTTAGCTATTTGGTGGGTCAATGGGGAAAACTTGATGAATATTCAAGAACAAAGCTTTGCCCCTTGATGATCATTGCAAGCTCTACTTTTTTAGGATATTGTCGAGTTAAGAGTATGGTGCTTAAGGGTGACAGAAATTTGCATTGTTTGAATTGTCAATAATATTCATGAAAGCTTGAGGCCTTGATGATCATTTCAAGCTCTACTTTTTGAGGATATTTAGAACTTAAGAGTATGGTGCTTAAGGGTGACAGAAGTTTGAATTTGTTTGAATTGTCAATAATATTGATGAAAGCTTGAGGCCTTGAGGGCATAGTGTTTCTGTATTTGTCCCTTTTTGTACATGAGTGACATACACTTGGTGTCCGTGCAATATAATTACCTATCAGAAACAATACAAATCAGATAAGAGAACAAGCAAAGAGATTGTATTTGAAAACCACAAACCTTCTTATACTTAAACCTAGTTCGAGCAACATAACAGCCTCCAACAAATAGCCACTATTTTCCGTTCGCCAATATAACTGACAGCAGCAAAAGTAGTTCAAAAATCATGAGAATGGACAACCAGATGTCATAGAATTGCCGAGAAAAAGGAACATGGGAGGAGAAGCATATAACAATAGCTGAATGTATTGAACCATAAACAGACACGTAAAGAAGGAAGATGCTTAGAACATTGGATATGCAAAAATAAATGCAACTGTTCATATCAAAAAGAAAATATAAACACAACAGTTACACATTACGCAAGCACCCAACCAACAACAAATTTGTTATGCTAATTTTCCTCTTGGCCACGACAACTCTAACATGCTGCTTACAGAAGATGTGGTCTTTACAGACAATCCAATTACAGTCTTAGTTTAGAAAAGCTCAAGCACGTAAGCGCAAAGGCTTTTGGGCATTGTGGCTTGGGCTCAAGGCAAAGGCTTTTCAAACATGATTTTAATTAAAAACAAATGCTTAAAGGCTGACCCATAATATTTTGACAATAAGTTGGATATAGTGTCAAATAAGTCATTAGACATTATTACAACCAAGAAACACACCACATACTCTTGCCTGCTTTTGCACCCAGAGGAATAGAGAGACACAAAGAGGATGGCCACCTTCAAGTGATCCCCCCCCCCCCCCCCCCCCCACCCCCCCCAAAAAAAAAAAGAACCAAAAAACACCCAATTGCATTTGATAAATTGCACACTTGTCTTGCTTTAAGGTTTGGCCTAAACCACAAAAAAAAGGTATGGTTCCACTTGCAAGGTGCAACAGGATGGCCTATGGGCTTTTGTGGACCTCAAATCACTTTCTAAGTAAGATTACAGTATAATTGAAAGATGGCCATAAGAAAGCAACAAGAGTTGCTTAAATTTCATAACAAAATACATCAATATATCACAACCCTTGAACAGCAAAGTACGATGTATGTTCACCAGAGAGCGTTGCCTCAGCAGTTTCAATCCCACCCTCACCCTTGCAGGTGATTGTCCCAGATGCAACACAAACCATTGTGGCAGGAGCTTAGCTACAAGCATCAAAGAAATCCAGTCTTCTAGTTGTAAACCACAGAGAAGATACCTGGACCAATATGTTCGAAGCCATGGATAAAAGCTCTTCACCATGCATGCTCTCTTGTGGATCCAATTCCTTCGAAAGAGGTAGGCTCGCACAATACATATGAACCATATGTATTGCCAAATTCTCAAGCCCTGAGAAATATAGCAGATAGTCAGTCTCCCCTGAGTTACACTGCTAGAAAGACAAAAGCAAGTAGACAAAAAAGGTATTTCATTTTTTTATTTAAAATATTGTTTTAAAAGACACCAAGTGGATGTCACCCGTCTACACAAAAAGGCAATCACAAAATAGCATCATGCCCTCTCAATTCTCATCAACAAAATCTAAAAGAGTCAAATTATGGAATCTCAATATTCTATGTTCACATACAAGGTCGAAAGGACAAAAAACATACCCATGGAAGGCAGTATACAGTCATTGCCAATTTGCATCGATAACTTTTGAAGGCTTATTGATTGACCAAGAGATTTTGTTTGCACCAATGATGTGGATTTGGAACTCTCCCTAAGTTTTTCTAGCAGTTTTGACTTGTCATCGGCATTTAAGATGTCAAGAAACACTTCGATATCAGAGCAGAAACATGCCAAATAGCCAAATCTGCATAGACATAGCCCAAAAGGGGGGAAAGAAAGAAAGAGAGCATTATCAGTTGCCTACGCCAGGAGGTCCTCTATTTGAGTAAAAAGATATGTGTATGAAACAGTAAGAACAGACTGTATGTGAGCAGCTGAGGAGTGAGCTTATAAGGAAAGCATAATACCACTTCAAACAACAAAAACCTAACATTTTGATAAGGTCAAAAACTTAACGTTAATAACATTTTTTTCTATGGAAAGACATGATGTGAATAAAAAATGACAAAAGGCACACCAAGGTGCAAAGGATCCTGAGGTGAAAGGCCGAGGCACACACATCACAGATGCCAGACAAACAATTCATAAAATGTGTGAAATCCAACCATGAAGCATCTCTATTTTTGTGTGACAAAAAAGGACAAGAAATGACATGCGTCATTTGAAACCAGAAAGTACTCAAAATTCAAAGCTGGGCAGATTTGGCTTCTACCGGGTACACTCAAACTGTTTGATCTGAATGACATACCAAACAAACTCCAAATTTGGACATGTGATAGCTTTATGGAAAGCTTATTCAAAGTCCCATAGGGCTACAAACAGACCTCTAAATTAAGAGATATACACATAAACAGATTAGGTACCAAACTGGACGAATGATACTCCAAACTGTTTGTAACTTGCTTGACTTCTTGACTGCAAAATAGCATGTTTGCACCAATGTAACCTCCATGTAACCCGGAAGGCCCCCATTGCAAAGCATGGTTGATTTCCAACATTGGAAATGCAAAATGATGGAGGGCTGGTTAGATCTCCATCATCAACTTTCAACCAATGTTTTCTCAATTGTTTTCAAAACAGAAAAAAAACAAAGGAAACCCCCCGTTAGTCTATTCAGACAAAAGAAATAAAGATGAGAAGCATATTTCATCACTCAAAAGATAGATGAGTGGGCAGTGGGCACCAGCAATGACCAGCCACAAGCCACCAAAAAAGTATGGGAAACATTGCTGCTAGCCTGCAAACACCATGACACTTTGACTAGAGCAGAATCCTTGGTTAGTTAAGGTTTTCAAATACTATATTTATTCAACTGAGTAACTCCATGCAATTAATTGACAGCAGGAATTGGATTGGATCATATAAATAAAGCTTCAGATGAAGGAATTTTCCTTACAGGCTTTCGTAGTCAGCCACTCAGCCCCCCCCCCCCCCCCAAACACACCAATACATATCACATGCACCAGGAGCATGTGCTCCGAATAGATATGAGTGAACAATTATGTTATTGGGAGTGAACAATGCATAGATATGAGTGAACAATTATGTGATTAAGAGTGAACAACCGATAGATATGAGTGAACAATTATGCAATTGAGAGTGAACAATTACTATATTTGGAGCACATGCTCCAGGAGCATGTAATAAGCTCCGAATAGATATGAGTGAACAATTATGTTATTGGGAGTGAACAATGCATAGATATGAGTGAACAATTATGTGATTAAGAGTGAACAATCGATAGATATGAGTGAACAATTATGCAATTGAGAGTGAACAATTACTATATTTGGAGCACATGCTCCAGGAGCATGTAATAAATTGCACCAACACACCCACGCACGCACGCACGCACGCGCGCGCACACACACACACACACAAACACAAAATCCTAACTTTCATGTAAAAACCACTCACCAAAGGTACAATGACATGTGTGATTAAGGTAACCTCATATAGCCACTATGCCCAAGAAGGGTCCAGCTGGAAGGCACATCCAATCCAATGTACCCAATGAAGAGGCATACATAATGTGCTTAACATGACCAGCAAGCAATCACTCAGCATTTCTAAATTTTCTATCCATTATATACAATAGAAATTAAACAAGAAAAAAATCAAAAGCAATCAACAAAAAATATCCTGGCAGAGCTTTGGCAGTAGTATTCATTGGATGCACAACAAACCTCCCCCCTCCCCCCCCCCCCTAAAAAAAAAAAAAGGAAAATAAATATATTAATCAGAAGAGTTAATTTCAGCTAAGCTCCATAACTGTATCAGATGCTAGACAACATTTGATTTTCTAAGGCAAGGAACAGGTTCTCATCATAAACCCAACCAATTTTGACAATCTTCAGTGTTTCACTTTTGCAGCATCAATCTATCAAAATGAGGCCTTCGGCAGTAACCAAAATACAAATGGCAACAAATACCTGGAAAAGTATTGCGATAAGGCATCTATGAACTTCTCCTTATCCCCCTTCCCATGTAAGTGTTTCCTCCTATAAATCTCAAGATAAGCCAAATATGGACCCCTTTTGGGATCAACTTCTGCTTCTTTCTCTAACTTCTCCACAAGAGCCACCGCATCTTCCATACGATAATCAAACTGCATTGAGACCACAAAAATTCAGGTGAAAAAGATTAGACACAAATGACACAATTCTAGGTTAGCTAACACGAGGATGACTAAACAGTCACAATTGTAAATTTGTAACTGAATTACAATACCAATAAGATACATGAAACATAGTATACTCTAGCACAACATAAAGGAAAGCAAACATATGAGAGATCAACAAGCACCCAAAGAACTTATACAGGGCTGAGCATTCACAAAATTGCTTTGATGAGTGCACAGAAAAGCAGATCACTCACAACATCATCTGTGACATGCGAGGGCTTAACCACAGATTTTGGCGGACTCCTTGCCTCATTGTTTGACCCATCACACCAGCTTTGGTCATCCTCCAGTAAACAGCCTAGATAATGTAAGAAACACTCCCAATCGTCTGGGCTGTCATGTCAAACATGAAAATCACATGTAAGCAGATAAAGAATGTTGATTAAAAAAAGGCACAAAAGAACACAAAAACAACAAATACATTCCAGCCAGCCCAAAAATAGTTGGTCCAAATTCAAAGTTAGAAAAATGTACAGTCATGGTTACAAGGGTTGGGGAGCACTCTTAGATCAACAAACAGATTCGGGACAGCAATAAGTCATCATACTAGGACCTTGGAAAGTGGGAGTAGATTTTTGGATCTTAATTCATTCTTTGAAATTATTTGGTTGTCATTTTCAAAAGTTTTCTTTAATGGTGTGTTTGGTATTAGGACTTTCCCATGTTTGAGAGCAAAAATGGGTTGGGAAAATTTTTAAGAAGGGCCCACTATTTTCCTATGAACTATGGGGAAAACTTTCCCAAGGGGGGTGTGGGAAAGTTTCTTCCCCAAGTGAATGGGAAATATCAGCAAAATTGAGTTACCCAAAATACCCCCAAAAAATTAGAAAAATGATAAGAAAGGTGGGGAAATGAAAATAAATAAGGGTAGTATAGACATTTCAAACATTTTTCTGTAGGAAAGTTAAAGTTTCAACCAAACACTGTAAAAACATTCCTACATACTTTCCTAGGATTTCAGATGTAAACCAAACACAGTGAAGTACACTTTCCCAGGAAAATTTTTCCCATGAAAAACTTTCCTGGTAAAAATTTTCCTAGGATTCTACCAAACGCACCATCAGATTGTCTGTCGTAATAACTTGGCATCACCATATCATGTAACTCCCACAATTTAAATCACAGAGACATTATAATCTAGAACAGGATCCCAGGTGTGTGCACTGAGTTACATGATCAACTAGCCAACTAAGCGAAAGGGCCCCTCTAACGAACAGGATCCAGATAATCATAATGTTCAATAGAAAGCAAGCCAAACAACTTTAGTCACCTGATATTTACAACCAACCCCTATTATTCCCAAACCCAGCTTAGGACCGAGGAAGGATTTCGATGTAAACAGTAATCTGGTAGTCCATAAAAGGTGAAATGCAGAGAGCTTATTCCCCTTCGATCATGTAGTTTCCATTCTTACTTTGGGATTGGCCGATTGGGAAATTTCCATGCTTGATGCCGTCATCTTTCCAGGCGATGCATGAGGCCATGACATCACAACAGTATCGAAGTATCACACAAAAACTTGTAATAATGGCTAGCATGGCACAATAGCTCTCAACTAACAGCTTGTTTTCCCAACTTACCAAAATTTACCTGAACTTTTCTCATGGTTATATTCACCCTACCCAACCTGCCCCACATAAAAAAAGGCCCTTAGTTCCCTTAACCTACACATTCATTCATTGAAGCATAGAAAGTTACCCTTAATCTTTTAGGTGTTATCATGGATTCAAAAACTTTGGTCAATCTAAACTGAATCAGCTTCATCGGAAAGATTTAAGAGTTTCGTCAACCGCATATTCACCGCACGAGCAGTACAATATTTGCCACGTTTTAGTGACTTTTGCATACCCTGACTGGAGCTGCATTTTGAATCATTGGTTTTATTTATGGCACATGCCACCCACCTTATCTGACACCATCATCCTTTCTGGCAGCACAGGCAACCAAACCCGAATTTTGTAATCAAAACCCACCTAATACAACACACAGCTGCACCATTGACTAACTTTCACCCATCCTAGAATGCTGGATGTAATCATGAACAAGGAGATGGATTTTACAACAGAAACTAACATGGTGAGCAGATACATGGTGACCATCTTTTCGCCACTCAGATGGTCTCATGGTCTACAAGTCCAAAACTTCATACAACATAAAATTACATTATCAAGAAGGTACAATTCAAGCTGAGAGACAATGTCTATAACAGATCTGTGTTTGACAAGCTTCGGTATTGATATTACCATGCATTAGAAGAAGAGTATGTCTACAGTAGATACAGAAAAGAAACCATAATATTCATATAATTACATTTATCTTGTGTTACGTGTAACATACAATATAAAATTAGATGGTACACAGTATTGCATTGTACAAATGACTGCTTCATTCAAACATCAATATACATACAATATAAAATTAGATGGTACACAGTATTTCATTGTAGAAATGACTGTTTTATTCAAACATCAATATTCTAGCTGTTTCAGAAAACTTGGACTACTTGTATAACACAAACTCTAGCATAAGATTGTCTCACATAAGAGTTACCATGGCATAAACTCCCTTAGGTGTACTTCTTTTTGAGTTTTTATATGACTAATAAGTCAAACTAGAGTGACTTTAATACCAAGATGACTAATAATTCACCCTTTATACTATATTAATCAAAAGTGACCACCTCACAATAAATTTTAGGTGAGACAGTCTCACATAAACATCAGTTCTAGAAGGTACACAAGACTAAACTTAACTAGAAAGACTTATTCCTATGTGAACTAATCAAACAAAATGGATTGGGACAGGTGGGCCTATAGCTGAGATCCTACTAATTACTAAACAATAAACACAATGCCTTAATCCCAAGAAAACAATCTACAAAATTAAAACTTCCAAAAGAGAGGAAAAATACCACTTTACCAAAAAACAGGAAAAGAACTTTGATCCTGTACATGTTGAGTGTCTTTCCACATTATTAAGACATCATCCATTCCCCCCCCCCCCCCCCACACACACACACAAACAGCAAAAAAAAATTCACAAATGTAAGAGTGTTGGGGCTGGGGACGGCTATCAGACAGCCAGCACAAGGAGCAGTTTTACTAAACATACTTGAAAATCATTCCCAATATTTAATGAAAAATTAGAACATAATATCAACTAGTTACTAAACATAATTTTGAATAATAATAACTTGTTGGCAGGTAGTGATAATATAACATTGAATCACTATATGTTGCTGCAAGTTTGTACTCAAACATAACTTCTTTGCAAATTATTACATTTAAAAGTTACTGAGTACCAAGAAGGGATATTGAATCATAATAAGATGTTTGAGAATTCAAAATGAACTTCCTACTTCCCCGAGATGCAAAGTTTCCATATAAAAATCATGTTAATCAATTTTTTCCAAATTTGTACCTATAAAAAGGTTAAAAGAATCACTTGCACAATATAGACCTTTACATTTAGCCTAAGACAGCCTCTTCCAGCTCGTTGGAAACTTGGTTTAAAGTACCAAAAAGCGCGAGCTTTTCCTATTGAAGCGCAATGGTTTAGGCTTCAGGCTTTTCTAAGCCTAGGCGAGCCTGAGGCAGGCGTTTTTAAACTAAGGTTGGAAACCCTCACATTTACAGGGTAAGCGAAGAGGATGAAGAAGATGAGGAGGAAAATGAAGAAAACATGGAGAAAAACGATTCAGCAAATGGTATACCTGAAATTGAGGCTATCTCTACCAACAACAACCGCCGGAGGGCCATGCACCAGCTCTTCCTGCCGCATGAGGGTGCGTATTCCAATACAACTTGAGATTTATGAATTAAGGTTTGTAAGGAAAATTGGATTCTAATAATCCCTACTTTCACCTTTTGTATGTCAATAATCCCTACTTTGTTTTCTGTATTCTAGTGGTCCAAAAAGAATAAAAATTGTATTCTAATGGCACAAAATCTACCTCCACATTTTTTTTAAATTTTTAAATTCCTGCCCCATATTGTTTTTATTTTTTCATTCCTACCCCCCAAAAAGGTTACGAAATGTAGTTACTAAAAGAATTTTTAAATTATTTTTTTTGAGAAACCAAGCAATTATTGTGATTTTTTTTAAGGAATAGAAGTGAAACATTCGTTAAAAAACAAAAAAAAAATCGAAAACTTGGGACAAACATTGTAAATTCACTAAAAATCGTAGGGAAGTTTTGTGTTAAGTTTTGAATCAAATGCATGTCAAAATCTATTATATTTAGGGTATACACTTGGTGGTGGACCAGCATAATTAGACCTGTCAATTCGGTCGGGCGGGCGGGTTTCGGGTCGGTTGTATATCGCGTTTAGGTAAATACGGGTCGGGTGTATTTCGGGTTCCGGTAAATACGGGCGGTATATTTCGGTTTCGAGTCAACCCAATGGGTTATGATTGCGACCTTTTTTCATTTTTTCTTTTTAAAAAATGGTCTCTAAATATTACTTTTTGTACAATATACATAATAAAATATGATTATCTTCTAGTAACGATAGATTATTGTAACTATTTTGACTTAAATTAGAGAAATAACAAATAAATAAATAAATTGCGCTGATAGTTTAACGTTAAAATTTACAAAGAAAAATCACAAATTCTAATAAAGTGAACTTAAAAAATTAATTTTTTGGGTCAAACGGGCAGGTCGGGTTTGACCCGCTAATTTTCGAGTTCGGTATACTTCGGGTTTAGTTCAAAAAATCGTGTTCAAAACCCTGAAATTTCAGGCGGGTTATTGGGTCGGGTCAGAAACTACTAGGTCTAAGCATAATACAATTTTTTATTTTTTTAAACCACCAGAATACAAAAACAAATAGTGATTATTGGCATACAAAAGGTGAAAGTGTGGATTATTAGAATCCAATTTTCCGGTTTGTAAAGTAAAGAATAGATGGACTAAATCGAATGCAATTGATAGAACTTCTGCACAAATTTGCCAATAATGATGTGCAGAGCCGGAGAGGTTCTGATTCGGAGAAATTGGCTATATGCCACCATGAAATGTTGTAGGGCACAGAAGAGGACTTGCCTTCTGCTAAGCTGACGCATAACCCTTCCTGGGCTTTGGAATGGCTTGTTCTTAGGGTCACAAGCCGTTCGTCAATGATGACATGGAGAAGTTCCAATTAGCAGATGTGAAAACTTTGGTGACTAATTTCTAAAAATTTTCTATCTGCCACCACGAAGTGTTGTAGGAAACAGAACAGGAGCTGAGGCGCAGCCCTTCCTGGGCCTTCAGAATAGAATGGGTTGTTCTTGGAGTCACAAGCTGGTCAATCGCCTCACTTAGGCATGCCCCAAGCACTTTCTTAGACTAGGGTGAATCCCACATCTATCATCTGGATGCACTAACTGTTTTTCCCAAATAGCATGGCCTACTAACTAACAATGTGTTTGGATTCATTTTAGAGGGGGGAGGGGAGCGGAAGGGAGGCTAAGGTAATGGAGGGGAGGGGAAGGGAAGGGAGGTGATTGGGGTTGAACTTGTTTGGATATATTAATGAAGGGAAGGGAGGGGGAGTATTAAAATTGTTCCTTTCCCCCTCCCCTCACCCTCTATTTATTTTCCCAAACATAAAAAACTAGACAACTCCCCTCCCTACCCCTCCCCTACCCCTCTCTTCCCTTTAATACAAACGGAATGTAAGAGTCATACATGCACAAAACAATCGCATGCACATGCACAAAACGAGGGGTTATAGACAATACTTCATACATTCATAGCAAGATGATGCCATTGTGTAAGAATATCATAATTGTCATAAACTATCAAAAGGACTGCACAAGCATACCATAATTCTAGAATTTTCTTGAATGTAACGGCAGCAGCAGCATTGTCACCTGACTTAGCAAGAAGCCTACCCTGCCAGCTTAAGTCAAAGCAAATAAGTTAACAAGAGCATCTATCCAACAACAACTAAATCACCTGATAGTAAACCCCAAGAAGAATACAAGTAAAGGCTTTTTATTATGTACTTGAACACTTCACATCTATAATCTATAATCTATAATCTATCTATAACCTTATAAAAGCTCAAATCACTACTTGCAAATTCACTGTAGATTGCTACAGTTCCATATGAATATGGATGGATGGGTATTATGGTCATTTGCTACGGGCTTGTTTGTGGCTTTGTGCAGACAGCTAATTTTGTCCTCTCAAATCCCAGGGATTCTGATTCTTGTCTCTTATCTCTCTTCTGATTCTTCTCCCTCTCTGCCTTCCTCTCGGCTCAATGGAACCTGCCATCGCTGCCTCCCATTACTAAAATCACCACTGGAAATTACTCATATCCTTCAAATCACCCTCACACTCCTATTTTTAATTGTTTGAAAACGGTGTTTGAAAACGGTGATTGGTATCACCATTCATGCATGTAAGGTCAGATTTTACACCTTCAAACGGTGCACTCATTTCTGCGTTTGGGAGGATGATTTGTCAAGGAAAGATACAACTTGGAAGGTTCTCAACTCAGATCGACTTAGAACAGAAGAAAATATATGTGAATTCGAATTCAAATCTGTTCGAAGGCTGAGTATTCTGATCTTTAACACAATTTCTTTTTCATCAGTGAAAAGGTATATCTTTGTATTTTCTACTTCTTTGCAAAGAAATTGTCATTAATTTTGGTTCTTATTTCTTACCTTAGTCATTGAACCTCCTAAACGCAATTTATTTGAGATGGCGATGTTCTTTCGATCGTAATTTCTCAATCTAAATTGCCACATATTTTTGGGTAGATTGTTCTTTTCATTTTGTTTCCTTTTTATTGGGGAAGGAAGCAATGGTGTATTGTATTTTATCATAGTTGATCGGTAATTTATCCAATGAGGAAACGGGTAAGAAATCGGCTGCTTTGGTTCAAACTTTGAAGGGGAACATCACTGGAAACGGGTACACATAATGATAAGCATACACACAACCCATGGATAGAAACAATATTGTTTAGAAAAAAAAAAATCGTTCTTTTTCATATGTTTAGTTCTACCAAAGTAGAGGTCGATAAATGTTAGGGCAAAGAGGAAAATCAGTGGACTCACAATTAGGAGTTTAGAGGTGCAGGTGCTTTTATTCTCACCAGTATAAGCTAGATCAAGTTTCATGTGTGGAGTTTTTAAAGGACTTTATCATGGCTTTGTTTGCCCGTCATGAATTTTTGTTTTCTTGTTCTGAGCAAAGATCTAGCCATGTGTTATAGCGCTCTGGGCAAATGACATGCGCCTTTTGTTTTGGGTAATTTCATGATATGTGAGTTTGATTGATATTGAGAGGAGGTTTATAGAGGTATGTGGTTCAGTGGTATATTTTTCTAGCCATATGTGTGATTTCAGATTCAATTTAATTTTTAACGTGGCATTGAAGCTTATGTTTGCTGTTCTAAATGAAAAATCCATGGCTTGTCATATGACTGGGTGTTTAAGTTAGTTCCAACATGTATGTGGTCCAGATTATCATTATGTTGGATGGTGTTTTAAACAAGTAGATATTGTTGTCTTACAGGAAGATGACAGGGATAGAGTACATGCTGAATGAAGTTATTGAGCCTAATCTGTTTGTAATACGAAAACAGAAGAGGAACAGTCCTATGAGAAAGTTACACCAATTTTGACCTACTATGTCTTGGATGGTTCAATTTACCAAGCGCCACAACTCTGCAATGTTTTCTCTGCCAGAATTGTAAGTTATCTCATAATCTTCTACCTTCCATATCCTCTTTGTATGATGCGTCCACTTATCAGAATATTGACTTGCATCTAAAATTCCAGATTGCACATTTGGCTTTGCAGAATGTTTCTTTATTGTAAAATCTTTGAAATTCAAGAATTTGGAAATTAGTGCATCCACATTTTAGATTTCTTACTCGTTTCCTCATCGGATAAATTACCGATCAGCTATGATAAAATACAATACACCAATGCTTCCTTCCCCAATAAAAAGGAAACAAAATGAAAAGAACAATCTACCCAAAAATATGTTTAGAAAAAAAATCGTTCTTTTTCATATGTTTTGTTCTACCAAAGTATAGGTCGATAAATATTAGGGCAAAGAGGAAAATCAGTGGACTTGACACAATTAGGAGTTTAAAGGTGCAGGTGCTTTTATTCTTACCAATATAAGCTAGATCAAGTCTCAGGTGTGGAGTTTTTAAAGGACTTTATCATGGTTTTGGCTTTAGTTGCTTTCCTATTTTGGTTTAGGATGTAGAATTCCTAAAGGATTCCTAAGTATCTACATTGTTTAGATCAATCTTTTGTAATCCCTTATGCATAAATTTTCTGTTCTCTTTTATTTTTAATGAGGCATCCCAATTTTGCTTTTTAGTGACAATGTTGAGTAGAATAGTTGAGTTGTTTGATATGTCTTTGTAGATATGCTTAGTGTCAGGGTATTTGTAGTTAGGTAAACGACCATTTAAATGTGCTAATTTCTTTTGAATCAATCTCATGTTCAATTTAGATTTGGTGGGTGTATTGCTTATAGTTTTGCTTTTGGCTTCACTGTAGGCAGTGGACTATGGAGTTCATAAACTATGGGAACATCGCAAGGAATGAGGTAGCTATCTATTATCTTTCCACTATATGAGTTGAATTTTTGTTGGTTCATGTTAGATATTGTTTAGATTTTGTTGGTTATTCTTATTATCCCAAATATTTAAGCATTAGAAATGATCTCTATCTTATTAGAACTTGTACAATGGTTATTTAGTTGTTTCTCGCTGCTCTATCTTTTAGCTACATCCATTCGAATAACCTAACTCTCTCTTTATTCAAGCCCACACCTAGGCCTGGCAATTTTTGACCAATCCGATAACCTGACCCGAACCCGCCTGAAATTTCAGGGTTTTGAACACGATTTTTTCAACTAAACCTGAAAATTAGCGGGTCAAACCTGATCCGCCCGTTTGACCCCAAAAGTTAACTTTTTAAGTTGAACTTTATTAAAATTTGTGACTTTTCATTGAAATTTTTAACCATTAAACTATAAGCGCGACTCATTTATTTGTTATTTCTCTAATTTAAGTTGAAATAGTTACAATAATCTATCATTACTAGAAGATATTCATATTTTATTATGTATATTGTACAAAAAGTAGTACTCAGAGACCAATTTTTTAAAAGAAAAAATGGAAAAAAAGGTCGTAATCATAACCCGTTGGATCGACCCGGAACCGGAATACACCGCCCGTATTTACCCGAACCCGATGTACGGCCGACCCGAAACCCGCCCGACCGACCGAATTGACAGGTCTACCCACACCCCATAAGCAATATGAAAAGTTTATCTGTTTACGACATACTTGATAGCATTTAATAATAGGAAGACCCTTTTGATCAAACAATCAAGCAAACCTATTTACTACTCTTGAAGGCTAATCCTTGCACCTGGCTCCTACACCTTGCTTTGATAAGACCATTTCGACATCTGTTATGTTATGTTCCCCTAGATTTTGTCTTTGCCTGCTCATTCAGGGTTGTTTTTGAATGTAAAGATTGGAATTGGCAGTATGATAATATGCTTGATGGATATAGTATGCAAACTAATGCAAATGTTCACTATAGATGGTGGTTGGTGTGTAGGATACTCAATTGTGTAACTTTGATTTTCCTTACTTTTGAAGTGATATATCTTGAATTTTCTTTGCACATGGCTTGTGTGCAACAACATATCATGGATTGGGTAAAAGGAGGTCATGATAGCTAAAAGGACTCAGACAGCGGTCGCTTTGCATGAATTGGATCCTCTTTCTGGAAGAGAATTACTGGTTAGAGTTTTTTCCCCCTCTTTTTCCTCGTCATACTAGCATTTAGCTTTACAACTCCCCCCCCCCCCCCAACACACACCTTTTTTTTTTACATAAATGTGTTCCTTTTGATGCTTAATTTGATGGTAAAGTAGATAGAGTTTAAACACCCCACACTTATAAGTATTGTCTTCATATTCCAACATTTGAAGCAAACCCATTAGAGGATGTCATGTAAGTAGGTTCTTTTAAGTGTAGTTAATCAAAATTAAGTTCTTATTATTCAGACCATTCACATGTTTGAACAACTTCTTGCATACAAGGAATACAAAATCTTTGGTGTCTTTGGGTTCAACAACACTTGAAACAAATGACAGTTATTGTACAAGAGAGAGGAAGGCAAAATCTTGCTCGTGCCGAAGGGACCTGATAGGTGTCTCTCTGAGCTATTTGGTTGTTTAGAAGTATTATTGTTCCTTAGAAGTATCGCTATTTGGTTGCTCAGATCAAATTTTTTTTTTTTTTAAACCAATTTTTTTGCAATTGGTTAAGAGATTTAAGGTTTACTAGGAGATTATTGGACAAGTTTGAGGTTGCCCGAAACAGAAAGGGGTAGTCAGGTTGGTTAAATTCGAGTTTAATTTAGGTGGTTTGGTAAGCTTTTATTCCTCCCTTTATTTTACAGTTTCATTTCATATCTTGGATTTTTTCAATTTTTGAGTAATGACAGTCAATTTTGGTTATTAAGTTCGATTTTTTTATAGTTTTGTTTTCAATTTTTTTCAAGCTATTTGGGATTTTCATGTGTTTGGTTTGGAATTGGATTTTACTTCCTGGTTCCTGTTTTGGACAAGTTTTGTATTAGGGCTATTAGATTCTTGCCATCATCAGTTTTTTGAGAAGCAACTTTCTTTTTGTTCTTCATCCCTCCAACCTTACTGCAATCCTATAGTTGTCCCATCAGCCTCTTTTCCTGGACCTTTACGAATGAGTTTCTCATTTGATTCAACATGTGTATCTTGTATGTGATCAAATTGGCACTGTTGAACTTATTTTTGTTATCTCCCTCAATTCGTAATCCATATGTAAGTAAGATACAAAGGTTTAAATTTAAATATGGAAGCCTCTTAATAGAGATTGTTTTAAAGGGACCTTTGTTTGAAAATTGAAAATGAAACTCTTTAATTTGAATGTACTGGATGTGCAAGAAGTAAAGACACTTTTTTTTGGCATTTGTTATACGTAAGTATGATAACATCACCAACAATGTTGTAAAAGTCTTTTAATTAAACTAACACTTAATTAAAACTAATTTGGTAGTGAGTTAACTTCTTTGAAACGTAGAATTGGCTGCAAAATATGCTTGTTTTCAATTTGGCTTGTGCAATAACTTATCTTTAGACCAATTTCTTTACTGGTGCAACAACGCTTTTAAACACCTTATAGGTCAATGTTTCAAAATGTTTAGATTTTTCATCAGAGCATTCTTTAGTACCAAGTTCTCCAATTTCATGTCGCATTTACACATTTGGCAATATTTATTGCAATCTAAAATTCTTCTTGATCAATTTGCAGTCTTATATGGTCATGGGAAAAGGATGACCCACATTTTGATTTTACTAAGATTGTCAAACTGTAGGTTTTTGTTTCAACCATAAGTCTGTGTTGGGTTGGTTTGTCAATATACTTTTGCTGCTTTTGTACGATGCTTGTTTGAACGATAAATTTATTTTTCATTGGATTATGCCTTTATATTTGCTTCTCTTATAGGATGCTTTTTTTAAAAAAAATAATTTCACTTTTTGGGTGTAAATGGTTAGCCATGATTTTACATGATCAAGATTGTGCTAACTGATCTGTTATCTGCATTAAAAAATAGCCCACCTCCTTTCAAAAAACTCACCTCAAAATGTATCTATATAAAAACAGGACTCCAGCCGGAAACTGTATGTCTAATTAAATAGAAGTGAACTTTATAGCATATAGTTGATTAGTCAATCAGTGATCAAGCCCTCTTAGAAAAGACAATTAAACATAATTGAGCATGACAATCAGAACCTGAAATGATGCATGATTGAATTATACTCCTGCTAATTTGAATGGAGAAATTTGAGCACAGTATGTCTGTGAACTTATTAGTACCATCTGATGACCTAAATGACCCTTATTTGGTTGTAAATATGTTTAGTCATGCTCTTTCATAAACATAAATAATATGTGCAGTACCTTTTTGACAAAGGAGAAATGCAAGGATTCTGCTCTGTCACTCAGCTATGATTTAGGAGGATGAATGTTGCATTCTTTTAGCTTTTGGAATGGTAATTTCTCGATTCTGAACTGGATACCTTTTTTTGAATTATTTATCATATTTGTATAAAAGACCTTAGGATTGTGAACTAAGTATAATAATTTTAGGTTTTGAGGTGAATTGCAGCAAAATATGGCATTGATATGCCTCTGCTGACAAACTTGTATTGCTGACCTACTGTGAATTTTGTACAATGATTTGTATTTTTGCCACTCCTTGAAGACAATTCCTTGGAGGAAGAATCTCCTTTCTTGTAGTTGGGGTTACAAGTGATTTTTTCTTTTGCACATGTCTTGATATTTATTTGTCGTCCTTACATTTTGAACTAGAGTTTACGATACTCATCTGTCACCTACTTTATTTGAAAAGACACATGATTGGTTGAACTTGGCTATTGTAGTGCTTGCTTACCCAGCTTCATGAATATACTCTATTAAACCTAACATCATTCCACTATTGATTAGCTGGGCCCGTGGAGATTCAGAATCATTCTACTAACATTGCTTACAGCTTCACGAGTGGCCATAAGTAAGTGAATTATGCATATTTCTGTTGTCAAACAAGTCATTGTGTGTAAAATCTTTTGTTCACGCTATTGCAGCTGTGTGCTACTGCCTTCAATCTATTCCAACTGTGTGAGCTTGGCAATCAATCACTATTTAAAACAAGCCCTTATTATATATGATTGAAATCCTATTTTAACTTGAAGAATGAACTACAACAATAAGTTTAGAAATTTGAGAGACATTCCTTTGTTCTACTTCAAGCTTCTGCAGTTAATTACTTTGTTTCTGTGAGTTTATTTTCAGGTCCTAAAGTGAATGGCGGGCATATTATGGCAATCGCTATTTATTTGCCGATGAACTTGTATTGTTGAGTGTGAATTTTATACACTGATTTGTATTTTTGCCAATTGATTATATTATTTAGTTTGAGATTTTTACATATTGTTGATTGAAAGTTATTGTATTGTTATTAGTTTGACCTGATGATTTCTGGTATAATGATATTAAATTGTTTATTTGTCTCTCTGGATTGTCGTCAATTGCTACTCTTGAACGAGCTTGCAAGTGTGCTTTGCCACTCTCTGAATACAATCCTTGGAGAAAGAATCCCTTGGATTTGGTGTTGCAAGCTTTTTTTCTTTGTGTATCTTGGTATTTATTCATCGCCATTACATTTTGAATGGGGTTTACCATACTAGTATGTGGTCTATTGTTTCGAAAAAGACATGATCTGACTGGTTGAACTTCGATGCTGTAAAACTTGCTTACTCTGTTTTACGAATATACTCTGTTAATTCTAACTTCGGATCCACTGATGCGCGCACATTATAGCTAGTTAGACCAAAAGCCCACAAAATCCCTCAGAGCGAATTCATATCTAGTACATCGACCCATATCTATCTCACACACTCGTACCCAGATAATTCAGCAAGAGTGTTTTCAGAACAATTAGAGTGTCCTACCACAATTGGACAACTAGTGCCTAATAAACAGTAATGAGTAACGACTTTTTGGTTGTAGAAGTAATTAATTAAAAAATGCGTAGACATCTATGCCTAGGAAGTTCATTAATTATTTCCCCCAGTCTTAAACAGATATAGAATGGTAGCGATAGACAAGTTGCACTGACTCAGAAGTCATATAAACAGCATCAGAAAATACCTGCAAGCGCAACCGATCAACCTCAATTAGAATCAGTGACCCTAATGTTCCAGATAAGACCTCTAATGCATCTCCATACTTGCCCTGCTGCTCCAGCAGAGAAATGTACACACTAAGAGCTGCAGCATGCATCATCATCCTGTCACTGTCAGACGCCATAAAATATACTGTGATAAACTGAGGAATACACGAATCATCCAACACAAACCTTCTGGTTCATGCAAGCTGTTAGTAGAAATATGCTTTTTAAGTAAACCTTCCGCTAAGCCCAGCAACTTCTCTCCCCCTTGGCCACAACTAACCTGCAGAGGAGCCAGACAACAAACTAAGCAGCCAAAAAGCGAGTAAACTGCAACAGCGTAAGCTATCAGATATCTCATGATAATAGCAAAAACAAGTCAGCTATCAGATATCTCCACAACCAAACACACACACACACACACACACACACACACACACACACACACACACACACACACAGATCAACTGCATCAGCATAAGCACCCACTCAAAAACAGAAGAGGTACTTACAAGTCAGATATTAAACAATGAAATACTATGAGTTGGATATGTTGCAACTATTGGACTGCACCAATAATAATATGCAGTAAAAGAAAGATAGCAATAATAATATGCAGTAAAAAAACATCATTAATAATATAAAGTTGTGATACATTAATCAATTGAGGGCAGAAGAAAATTATGTGTCGTGAAAATAAATTCTTTTCATAGTGACAACCTGCACTGGAATCCCATTGACCATAATCTAACCAAACCCACAAGAATGCCTGCCATCTAAGCATCCTAAGCCAAATTTTTAATTGTAAACAGAATACTCAAAGCAATTCAATGTGCACTCAAGATTATGCCTCTTCATTTCACTCAGATATCTCAGCTCTCAAATCAACAAGATATACAGAACATAAGAGAACAGTGCTGACTAATCTCTGACAATAATAAAGACATAGTATACACGATATAGAAAGCATAAAGGCAGTAAAAACCTGTAACTGTATGCTACAAACTGCCCAGAGCAAGAACCTTTCTTCATTAGCAAGCTTGTACATTTTGATAGCTGTCTGGAAGGAAATTAAAAAAACATACAATCATTATAACCACAATCCAGAGTAGAAAATTCCAATTAAGCTAACAATAAGTAAAGGATGCTACTAACCTGTTGCTGTTTCACATATGCGTATTCACGAACATAGCAATTAAAAAGTCCCATCATTAGCTCCAGATTGTTTGGAAATTTTACACAGGCATAATCATACAAGCTAGTGGCCAAATCCACTGCTCCAAGAAAGAAATAAATTAGACACATATATACAGTACAAGAAGATATAAAAAAAAATCAATAAAACTAAACTTACAGCGACCAAGTCTTTGAAAGACAATCTGTAATGTACTGAGAGTCAGATCATCCATTAGCAACGTCACGTTATTCTGCAACAGTTCTTTTGCTTGTAGGCATAGAGACAGAGCTTCTTCTGGTTTCCCCATTCTTTCCAAAATCAGGGCCTTTAGTGCCTGCAGATTTTTAAAGATGAGAAAAGTTTAAAAAGGAAAGAAGATGGGAATGTTGGGGAGTAATAGAGAGAACTGACCATAGCATAGGGAAGATTGGGGTATTTGGAGAGAAGAGAAGAAGAAAGTTTGAGGGCGTTCTTGTATTGTCGAGAGTCGATAGCATCCCATATCGGACGAACTTTGCGTTCGGGGATGCCGCCGGCGTACCCAAATTTTCCGGCAAGGGGATTCGACATAGCAATGGAGTTGGAGGCCGACTTTACCGCTGGGTTCCAATTTCCAAAACCTAGTTCGGTACTTCCGTGTCTAAGGAATTTCGACGATACGCTACACCGCCGCTATAAAATACGAGCTAACAAAAAAGAAACTAATCCCTCCCTTCATTTTTTGGGGAAATATGAAAAAAAATCTCGTTTGCTTTTCATCGTCCCCTTTTTACTAATATCGCCCACTTTTTCATAATAATTTTCAATATTGTCCTTGACCCTTCACTCTCTAACTTCTCTCTAGTTTCTCTCTCTAATAATAATAATAATAATAATAATAATAGTATTAACAACAATAATAATAATAATATTTACAAAATTTTATGTTTAAAAAAAAATAATAAAAACACGGTTGCAGCCGCATTTTTTATGCGGCAACCGTGTTTTCTAGGTTTTTTCAATTAATTTTTTTTAAATAAAATTTTGTAATATTAGTATTATTATTATTAATATTATTATTATTATTACTAATATTATTATTAAAGAGAGAAATTAGAGAGGAGTGAGGAGGGAGAGAGAAGTGAAAAAGGATAGGGTTAAAATAGTCATTTGAGGAGGCGACGTTAAGCAATGCTCAAAAAAATTGATACGGTAGCAAAAAAAAATTGATGGGAGGTGTCATATATTTTTAACAATTGACTAAAAGGGGACCTTTTTTTATGCACTCCGTCTTCAAAGAACTGATTGTTGGGTGATTTTCCGATTATTTTGACTGAATTCCGACAATGTATATATGATAGAAATACCTCTATGCTTTATCAAACAATTGCTGGGAGGTGTCGTACATTTCTAAAAATTGATTGGATGGGACCACTATTTTCACACCTTTCTGCCCACTCTCTCATCCCCCAAATATCAATACAACTCAACCTATCAAAACGATAAACAAACTCATCTTCTTCTCCTTCTTCATTCGACCACCACTTCACTACCAGCACAACCATCAGTCCAACCACCAACAACACCACTATCTCTCAAATCGACACTCAACCACCACCAAGAACCACCACAACTATTTTAAATCAAACTACAATCTAAGTTTGACACAACCAAATACAAATCTCTTTCTTCATTCCATCAACATGTCAATTTCTCAATATGTTTTTTGTTTTTGGGTCTTAATACAACCCATCAAGATCTAATATCAAGCAAGCAAAGAGAGAGAAGGAGCAATCGCGTAAGGTGCGGCATTTGGTTGTCGTGGGTTTGGGCGTTGGTCAACATAGGTCGCTAGCAGCGGCCTCGACGACAGCTGCGGTTATGGTCGCGCGAAATAGATGAGAAACGGGGATGATTCATGATTGAATTCGGGTGGCTATGGGTGTTTTTGGGTGGTTGGTGTTGCTTTTTCTAGCGATATTTGGGATGCAAAAATGGAGTCTGATTGGTGGTTATGGTGTGGGTGTTGAATTCGATCAGTTTGAAACAGGGAATGGGAAAAGGGATTAGTGATTGGTTGTGTTAAACTTAAGATTGGGATTTGATTTAAAACGGTCATCGTTGTCCTCAGTGGTGGCTGAATGCTGAAGTGTGGTGGTGGTTGGACTGGTGGTAGTGGTGGTGGTCGGGTGGTGGACGAACGAAGAAAAAGATGAGTTTGTTTATGGTTTTGATAGGGTTAAGTTGCCTTAATATTTGGAGGAGGAGAGAGAAAGTGTAGAGAAGAGATGTGAAATGGTTGTCCCCGTCCGGACAGTTTTTAGAAATGTATGACATCTCCCAACAATTGTTTGATGAAACATAGTAGTATTTCTGTCTTTTCATATATACATCGCCGGAATTCAGTCAAAATGGTCGGAAAATCACCCATCAGTCAATTCTTTGAAGATGTGGTCCCCTTCAAGTACATTAAAAAAATGGTCCCCTTCTAGCTAGTTGTTAGAAATGTGTGGCACCTCCCAACAATTTTTTGCATACTGTAAGGTATTGGAAAAAATATAATCTAAATTTACAACTTTGTCGTAAATGAGCTTACTTTCAATCCCTATTATTGTGAGCATCTACCATCTAGCTAAATTTATCCGAAAAGTGATGTGGGGTAGCGATATTACACATAAAGGATATTTTAACTTGTTTTTGAATTGTAAAAAGTTCAACGTATAATATCGTCACTAGCACGTCACTATTCAGACTAGGCTGTATATGCTAAAAATAATAAGGGTTAAAGTTTAAATGATATAACTTTGTTATAAGTTCATATTATTTTTTCCAGTATCCCCGAAGTGTATACTATTTTTTTCCAATTTTCCTTATTTTTACTAGTTTTTTCTCGTTCTTTCAAGCGGAAATCTATTTATTTAAGTAAATGAAAAAATTGATGTAGAGATGTAAATAAAAAAATATCAAAGAATAATATAATATTGATGGATATAAAGTTTTAATCCAACCAAAATAATAATTATAATGGAAATTGTATAACATTAAAAAGTTATGGGTTGCAAAGTAAAAATATGTAGTAATGATAAAGTGCTAATTGATCTTAAATTTGTATTCCCCTCCCATAAAGTTGGACAGAGAAACTTGGACATGACATAATTGTTGGATCTAGTAGGAATTTGAGCAACAAAAACAAAGCCAACTGTAACAACACAGGTGACACTGCCAACACCTTCAATGCATTATCTCGCACATGTTAAAAAAATTCAAATATCTATTACAAATATAGTTATATAGATATGATAGTGTATTAAAAGAATAATGAAAACATTATTTAAAAATAATATGGTATATTAAAAGAATAATGTAAAGATTATTTAAAAATCACTTAAAATATTCATCATTTATCTCAACAGGATAGTCGTAGCGATCACCTCCATATAACTAGTACAATCTTCTTTTATTTAATCCTGCTTATTTAAATTCTTTCCACCAATATACTACATCAAAGCCATGAAAAAACAAAATATATATAGTTTATAAATTTAAAATTTTGAGTATTGTCGCTACTGATAATGCAATGAAAAATCATACCTTCATTTTGTGAATTTTATCATATATAATGAAGTTTTCTCATTAAAGTATCATTTCATATTATCTCTCTTTCCAAATATATTTTCCTCTGAAATATATTTGGATCATGATACCCTGACACTAGCCCTATGGGTCAATGGTGGGATCAATAGGTCATTAGCCAAAGAATGAGATTGGGAGAGGCTCATATAATAGTGTTCTCTGAGGAGTGTTTACCCTTATCCCTTGTCACTAACTTTTGAGATGTTAATCTTAGTCTGTAAATTTTGCTTCAATTAAACAATCTTATGTTCATTGTATTTAAGCCTTTTAGTTTTCCCTCTTCCTTTTGTTGTGTTGAAGTGGTGGTGGTGGCAAGAGATGGTGTTGTGTCGGTGCTAATGATCGAAGATGAGGGAAAATAGATAAGTTGTGTTGTATGGTGGCAACTACTGGCGAGTGGTAGCATTGCTTAATTACTTATTAATGGAGGAGAGAGAGAGAGAGAGTTGTGAGGTATAGATGGATGAAATTTTCATTACTAATTTTGCAAAAATTTGCTAGAAGATCACAATGATTTTTGTATACTAACAGTCTAGTCCATAATTTTGATTGTGGTAGAGGGAGGAAATGGACATCAAGGATAAATTAAACGGAAAAATAAGGGGTATTTTGTAGTTGCTTTTGACATTAAAAAGAGGTTTTTTAAAAAAAAAATTAACGTATGAGACAAAGACTTCTTTAGTCTTTCTTTAAAATTAAAAAAAAATTGAAACTGAAACTAAGAGTAGCGTGTTTGAATTAGACATGTTCAAGTTGGGTCTTTGGTCGACCATCAACTTGGAGATGACTTGACCTGACCTATGACTGTGGGTCGTGTATCTTTGACACTAACCCTGACCCACGGACAAATCTCTACCGTGGTTGGGTATGGTCATATCCACCTTTAATACAAAAAAATAAAATAAAATTTCATATACCCTAGGGTAAAAAGGATGGATTATATGTTATAAAACGAGTGTCACAATATATTGGGAACTCCTAATTTATAAGTCTAGATTTGTTAGACTGCAACTGTCCTAACCCTGTGGGTCACAGATCAGGTCAGACAATCAACCAACCATAAAATTTGAAATTAACTACAATTTTATCTTTTCATGATTTGCATTTGTAAAAAAAAAAAAAAGAATCTTTATTTCTCTAAAACCTTCTTTTGCTAGATTCTCAACTGAACATTAGCCAACAAGAAAAGGGAAAGAGGATGACTAATAACGTAATTCTGGCAATGCAAATTTGTAAATTTATGGAGATTTTGATGCTTCGGAACATTTTCTCAAGATACAAATAAATTAGACTTCATAGACAAGATCGGTGGCTCCTACTGAAGAGATGAATAATATGAACAACCATACTATTTAACACTCTGTATTTGTGGCAGCAAAGCATTAGAAGGTTACTCCTCGTTTTTTTTTCAAATATGTTTTGGAGGTGGTGGGAGAAAACCAATATCACGGAAAATTATACAATAGTTAATAAGAAAATTACGTAAATATCATCAATTAAAATTAATTTTTTGGGTTTTATTCAATTATGTTATCGGAAAAAAAGTAGTAATCAATATGGAGTGCTTGGATCAAAATGCCCCTAGACTTTACGATTTAGTCAAAATTACCACTGAACTTTAAAAATACTCACAAATACCATTTGACTTTCCATCACTACAAAAAAAAAATGTCTTTTGCCAACATGGCTTATCTGTTGGTAAAAGTACAATATCTGTTAGTAAAAAGTCAACAGATATATTTGTCACTAGCCTGTTGGAAATAAACCCGATTGTAAAAGTATTACCAACAGATAATTAATGCCAACACTTTTGTTCTGTTGGTATTGGGAATTTGATACCAATAGTTAATATTTGTCGGGGATAAGTAACATATACCAACATCTTTAAATGTTGGTAAAACTATTACCCACACACTTTATCTATTGGTACATTTTCCGTCAAATTTCAAAACATTGTCCAACAAATATATCTGTTGGTAATACAATTGGTACAATTTTACAACATAGATATCTATAGGAAATAGTGAAGATCGTCTAATACAATTTATAAATATATCATTACAATATACTGTACCTGTTGTGTTAGGATCAAGATAAAATATAGGGTAGCCTAGTATTTGCAACGGAAGAGATAATTATCAGAATGTATAAATTGAGAAGAAATATAATAAGATCATTAATTAAAAGATAGAGAGTATAAAGACACACGCTTTACGAGGAAACCCAAATCGGGAAAAAACCACGGACGGCAACGGAGCAATAATCCACTAGTATAAGGGGAGAGATTACAAGAGAGATCCCAAGGGGCTATATAACGCAAGGGGATCGACGGCCAGATCACAAGGGGTTAATAGCACAGGCTATATAACGCAAGGGGATCGATGACAAGATCACAAGGGGTTAATAGCGCAACGGGATATACTGAAGATAAAATAACTCTCTAAAGGACTCTCACAACCTAGGGATGGGTAGAGGTGAAGAATGCTCTGTGTGTGTTTGTCGTATGCCGTAAGTGTATAGGTTGATAACAACCTATATTTATAGGAAAAACTCCCTATAAACCTAACTTGACTCCCACTCCAAATAAATTTGGAATCTAATACAATTAGGAAACCTAACATAATAAAGAAACCTAAATAATATCCTAATACAATTAGGAAACAAATAATTATGGGATCAAGAGACTGATTTTGGGCCATAAACCCAACATGTTGTACACAAACAATTAAAACATTGACAATATCATAAAAACCTTAACTTTCATTCATTGGATGATCTAAATTGTAAACAATACATGTCTAAATTGAAATTTTACTAAATGAAGTGCAAGGTATCAAAATGAGACCAAATAGTTCTTCAGATCGTAGTTGCTGATATTCAAGAGTAATATTGTAAACATGAATTTAGTGTTCCCCGTTTACATTTTCTTCAACGATGTGTCTTCGTAATCAGCATCAACATCGCCATCGGCATCATCATCGTCCTCTGCTATCGTCTTCAAATAAATTGCGAAGACCTTCCAATATCTCCTGCGAATTTAAAGAACTTAAATTCATAATAATAAGAAAATTTTTGCTTATGAAAATTTTCAAACAAACAAAACAATGTTTGAATGAACCAGGAATCAATATCCCTCGGTGAAAAAAAATTGCAATACAAGATATGTTAAGTTTCACCCAATTTGGGGAAACTAAAGAGCGAAGAGGGAGAGAGATTGGAGAAATGATGTTATTGATTATCTCAACTCAATTACAAATGAAGGGAAGGAAGGCTTTATATAGCCAATTTCCTATCCTAACAAACCAAGAAACAAAACAAAGAAACAAAGAAACCAATACAAGCTTTGCTAATTCTAACACCCCCCCTCAAATTGGAGGGTGGCAAAACTCCAATTTGCCAACAATTTCTAGCAAAGCTGAACGACAAGGTTGCTATCACTGCCAATAGAATCAACGAAGGGCAGTGCAACCTTGAAATCTTGAACTCGAACTCCAGTAGCTTCCTCGCCATCACCACAACTCCTAATAGCGGGTGAAATGGACGTAGACACGGAAGAACTTCGTGCAGCCGAATGACGAGAGAAAGAAAGATTGATTGTTGCCGAACTTTTCCAGGTATTGAAATTGTCTCCGGCGAATACTATGGCCTAATAGAGACTTTCACTTGAAAGCCATCAGAGACTAAGGCTGGGAATTGTAATCCAGAAGGAAACGTTGAAATTGTTGCTGATGAAGGTACTTCCCCGACCTTTAAATCTGGCTATTTTGTTCCCGAAACAGAAAGAAAAAAAAAGTCCACGAATCAGAGTTATCTGAACAAAGAATGATGGGAGCATATCATCACCCCTTTGATCAAAAGAATCTTCGATCCGACGGTTTCAAAATTTGAAACAAACACATCAAGCTCTCACCAACGCTCAACATTGCACCAGCATTATCAAATTCACCACAATAGTTGGGGGGCAGAGAAGATAGTAACCAACTGTCTGTCAGCAAAGAATTCATATCCATCCTCCACAACCTGATGAGCACAACAAAGATGACTTTCTTGTTGACTATGCGAATGCCAAGTTCTTTGTCATAAAGTCTTACAGTGAGGATGACGTGCATAAGAGCATCAAGTACAATGTCTGGTCATCTACTCCAAATGGGAACAAGAAACTCAATAATGCCTCTCTCTGCGTTCATAGTGCTTGGTGCTCCTCAGATGATCGATTGCATACCAGTTATCAAGGCACGGGATATCGTCCGGCCCAGCAGTTGTGTTGCAGAGTTTCCAAGTTAACAATTCCTTCTACTCCGAATCCGACCCCTTTTTGTGCTTCTGTTTCGTTCTTTGACTCCGCAGCCTGAGTTGGGAAAGACCCGTTTTGAGTTGTAGTCTCTTTAAGAAGCTCCGCTTGTGCCCCAGAAGGGTACACCTCTTTAGAAGGGCTGAAGAAGAACGCAATCTGGGGCAGCGAGGAGGGAAAACCAGACCCCAAGAAGGCACCGGGCTTGAATTCGATCTCCGGAACTCTCGGAATGTGATATGATTTCAGCGGCATCGTAACACTAACCCTAGATCCAACAACCTCCAGTTTCCCCTTCAATTCGTCGTCATCTTCGGCTAAATCGCCGCCGATTGAAACGGAAGAGGCCGATTTGACGGCGACTTGGCAAGAAACGCACCTGAATGGTCGTCTGGCCAAGAAAAGCGAAGCGGTGGCGAAGGTGGAGATGGACGAATCCCAAGCAGGATGATCCGCCATGGTTGAGACCGAGATCTGGCCAGGGTTCGGAGATTGGCAGGAAACGGAGACGAGCCTCGAAGATTGTCTGGAGTTAGACGAAAATGAAATTGAGAACAAGGAATACAAGAATCGGCGATGGAGATTGGGATGCAGAGGGGAAGAGAGAAGGACCAGAAGATGTGGAGATTTAGTTTGTGTTGGAGGAAGAATAAAAGTGAATCAGGGGGGAAAAGGAAGACGAAGGAACTAGGGGTGAGCAAAATTTTCGGGACTCCCGGTCCCGGTGAAGTCCCGGTCCCGAAATTCCGGTCCCATTAGAAATGGGACCGGGAGTGGGATCAAAAACAAAGTCCCGGTCAATTACGGGACCGGGAATGGGACTTAACCTCAACTCCCGATCCTAATCCCGACTCCCGGTCTTATAATATATATATATATATATATTTATATATATATAATTATAAATTTCACTGGACACTATCTGATTATATACTTAATTTAAATTATTAAGATTTTGTGATTTATCCCACACAATGGCACAATCACGTCCATTTTAGTCCAATAGCCTAGTAAGCCCACACCCAAATTAAACATGTACTGTGATGAATCATGTGATGATAAATTGATGATGATGATGAGTAGTTAACCAGTTTTTATTTGCAAACAATGTTAAATGTACTGGAAGTGGAGCTACTCTGCTTAATGTTTTCCAATATGAAAGTTATGTTTTTTTTTTTAATTTTTTGTGTTGGTCCTTTAAGGAAATAAATCCAAAACTAATTGCAAATAGGTTAGAAAGCCGGGACTAGAAACTCCCGATTCATTTCCCGGTCCTGGTGGGACCGGAAGTGGGAGCAAAAGCTTGCTCCCGGTCACAATCGGGACCGGGAATGGGAGCAAAAACTTGCTCCCGGTCACAACCGGGACCGGGACCGGGAGAAACAAAAATGACCGGGATCCCGGTCCCGCTCACCCCTAGAAGGAACAGATATATGAAAATTAACCATGCTCTGATACCATGTTAAGTTTCACCCAATTTGGGGAAACTAAAGAGAGAAGAGGGAGAGAGATTGGAGAAATGATGTTATTGATTATCTCAACACAATTACAAATGAAGGGAAGGAAGGCTTTATATTGCCAATTTCCTATCCTAACAAACCAAGAAACAAAACAAAGAAACAAAGAAACCAATACAAGCTTTGCTAATTCTAACAAGATAAGAACCAGGAACCAACTTCCCTTATATAACATAATTTCATTTCAAATTGACTATAAGCTCCGAGCATGTATGAGTGAACAATTATGTGATTCAGCTTATAATATATCGTCGGAAAGCTCTCTGAATGATGAATCAAGAATATATGTTAAATTTGGAGTTCATATCACTAATCTGCACAAATTGAACAAAACACACAAAACTCAGTTAAGATAGTGAAATAAGATCATAAAAGATCAATTAAGCATATTAATCCCCAAATTTCACTATCGGAATCTTCCAAAAACTAAGTCAATATATGCCCTCATCAAATTCCCCCATGCTTAGTTATTGCTTGTCTCCAAGCAAGTCCAGACTCACTTGTTGGAGCCCAAGAGGGGGGTGAAGTTCACAATTAAGATCTACACACTAGGTAAGGACATTAGAGCAAACTTCCTTGGTTTCAAGCCAAGGATCAAAACACAGTGTAACTGAAATACCTCATTAGATTTATAACAATCAAAGAACAAGTTACACTTACAAAACAAAACAAGAAGTAACACCAAGGCGATTCGATAGGATCACCGACCAAGACCGAATGTCCTTGAGTCACCATAAATAAGGATCGTCGTAGGAAAACCCTAGCGCGATTTGGAATACGATGGATTACATCAAGCACAAACACACACGCCTTAGTCCGCTGGCTCTGCTACACACCATTTCTCCACCACGTGTGGACACAACGAATGCTCACCAAGGTCCTTGGCTATACCTTCACCAGAGGTCCTTTACTGGCTACCTTCACCACCGAACCATTGGTTACACACTCGGAGAAATCCCACCGGATTTCTTACTCCGCGATTACTTCCGTGGAATCGCCTAAGTTCTCAGAACTTCAATCGTCCTTTTTATAGAGGGCTTTGGATGCTTGAACTTGAGCCAATCCAACGGTAACTTGCCTTCATTATTGATTCTTCCCTTTTGTGTTGATGCTTCCTCAATCATCAATCATCCAACTGATTCTTTCCTTTTAGTTTGTATTTGATTGCACAATCCTCTTGATTTGTTTTCCTTATCTTTCCTTATGATTTATATTTACAAATAAATCACACAATCAAAATATATCCGAATATATATTATATAATCAGAATATATAATATAAGGCAACTTCCCTTTTCCGGATTTTGGCTTTCATCAAAACATAAGGTCCTTCAGGATGCGTGAAGGACCTTGACCATGTCTTCAACAATCTCCCCTTTTGATGAAAGATAAAATTCAACAACAATAAATCTTTTTTTTCCTTTTGGATTATCACAAGGTCAATAGGAATATCCCGCTTGATATAACATCTAGTATGTTTTAGAGGTTGTCTAGAAATCAGAACGCTTGATAAACTTCACATTAAGAGAGAGTCCTCCCTCAATTCATGCTATAATTCAATTTGTTCAAGAATGTTTTGTAAATGACATACCTCAAGGTTTGTGCGGATGAAGGACATAAGAAATATGATTTAATTTTTACCTCACAATGTCCTTATGGCTAAATGCATCTACATCCGTGACTTACCTTGTTGTTTTCACTATCCCCGTGATCTTTCCACAGAGCGATTAGTCTCTTCTTGAGTGGACTCGCCTGATACCACTTGTTGGAGCCCAAGAGGGGTGAAGTTCACAATTAAGATCTACACACTAGGTAAGGACGTTAGAGCAAACTTCCTTGGTTTCTGCCAAGGATCAAAACACAATGTAATCAAATACCTCATTAGATTTATAACAATCAAAGAACAAGTTACACTTACAAAACAAAACAAGTAATGTACCAAGGCGATTCGATAGGATCAATGACCAAGACTGAATGTCCTTGAGTCAGCTACAAATAAGGATCGTCGTAGGAAAACCCTAGCGGCGATTTGGAATACGATGGATTACATTGAAGCACAAACACACACAGTCTTAGTCCAATCAAGGCTCGCTACACACCATTTCTCCACCACGTGTGACACAACGAATGCTCACCAAGGTCCTTGGCTATACCTTCACCAGAGGTCCTTCGCTACCTTCACCACCGAACCATTGGTTACACTCGGAGAAATCCCACGATTTCTTACTCCGACATTACTTCCGTGGAATCGCCAAGTTCTCGTAACTTCAATCGTCCTTTTATAGAGGGCTTGGATGCTTGAACTTGAGCCAATCCAACGGTAACTTGCCTTCATTATTGATTCTTCCTTTGTGTTGATGCTTCCTCAATCATCAATCATCCAACGGATTCTTTCCTTTTGGGTTTGTATTTGATTGCACAATCCTCTTGATTTGTTTTTCTTATCTTTCCTTATGATTTATATTTACAAATAAATCACACAATCAAAATATATCCGAATATATATTATATAATCGTAATATATAATATAAGGCAACTTCCTTTTCCGATTTTGGCTTTCATCAAAACATAAGGTCCTTCGGATGACGCGGTGAAGGACCTTGACCATGTCTTCAACAATCTCCCTTTTGATGAAAGATAAAATTCAACAACAATAAATCTTTTTTTTTCCTTTTGGATTATCACAAGGTCAATAGGAATATCCCGCTTGATATAACATCTAGTATGTTTTAGAGGTTGTCTAGAAATCTAACGCTTGATAAACTTGTCGATTTTAAGAGAGAGTCCTCCTCAATTCATGCTATAATTCAATTTGTTCAAGAATGTTTTGTAAATGACATACCTCAAGGTTTGTGCGGATGAAGGACATAAGAAATATGATTTAATTTTTACCTCACAATGTCCTTATGGCTAAATGCATCTACATCCGTGACTTACCTTGTTGTTTTCACTATCCCCGATCTTTCCACAGAGCGATTAGTCTCTTCTTGAGTGGACTGCTCGATACCACTTGTTGGAGCCCAAGAGGGGGTGAAGTTCACAATTAAGATCTACACACTAGGTAAGGACGTTAGAGCAAACTTCCTTGGTTTCTGCCAAGGATCAAAACACAAGTGTAATCAAATACCTCATTAGATTTATAACAATCAAAGAACAAGTTACACTTACAAAACAAAATAAGAAGTAATGTACCAAGGCGATATCGATAGGATCACCGACCAAGACCAATGTCCTTGAGTCACTACAAATAAGGATCGTCAGAGGAAAACCCTAGCGCGATTTGGAATACGATGGATTACATCAAGCACAAACACACACACGCCTTAGTCCGCAAGGCTCGCTACACACCATTTCTCCACCACGTGGACACAACGAATGCTCACCAAGGTCCTTGGCTATACCTTCACCAGAGGTCCTTATCGCTACCACCACCGAACCATTGGTTACACACTGAGAAATCCCACCGATTTCTTACTCCGCGACATTACTTCGTGGAATCGCCTAAGTTCTCGTAACTTCAATCGTCCTTTTTATAGAGGGCTTTGGATGCTTGAACTTGAGCCAATCCAACGGTAACTTGCCTTCATTATTGATTCTTCCCTTTTGTGTTGATGCTTCCTCAATCATCAATCATCCAACGGATTCTTTCCTTTTGGGTTTGTATTTGATTGCACAATCCTCTTGATTTGTTTTCCTTATCTTTCCTTATGATTTATATTTACAAATAAATCACACAATCAAAATATATCCGAATATATATTATATAATCAGAATATATAATATAAGGCAACTTCCCTTTTCCGGATTTTGGCTTTCATCAAAACATAAGGTCCTTCGCGGATGCGCGGTGAAGGACCTTGACCATGTCTTCAACAATCTCCCCCTTTTTGATGAAAGATAAAATTCAACAACAATAAATCTTTTTTTTTCCTTTTTGGATTATCACAAGGTCAATAGGAATATCCCGCTTGATATAACATCTAGTATGTTTTAGAGGTTGTCTAGAAATCTGCAACGCTTGATAAACTTGTCAGTACTAAGAGAGAGTCCTCCCCCTCAATTCATGCTATAATTCAATTTGTTCAAGAATGTTTTGTAAATGACATACCTCGGTTTGTGCGGATGAAGGACATAAGAAATATGATTTAATTTTTACCTCACAATGTCCTTATGGCTAAATGCATCTACATCCGTGACTTACCTTGTTGTTTCACTATCCCCGTGATCTTTCCATGAGCGATTAGTCTCTTCTGAGTGGACTCGCCTGATACCACTTGTTGGAGCCCAAGAGGTGAAGTTCACAATTAAGATCTACACACTAGGTAAGGACGTTAGAGCAAACTTCCTTGGTTTCGCCAAGGATCAAAACACAAATGTAAATCGAAATACCTCATTAGATTTATAACAATCAAAGAACAAGTTACACTTACAAAACAAAACAAGAAGTAACAGCCCGAAGGCAGTTACTGATAGGATCACTGACCAAGACTGAATGTCCTTGAGTCAGCTACAAATAAGGATCGTCGTAGGAAAACCCTAGCGGCGATTTGGAATACGATGGATTACATTGAAGCACAAACACACACAGTCTTAGTCCGTCAAGGCTCTGCTACACACCATTTCTCCACCACGTGTGGACACAACGAATGCTCACCAAGGTCCTTGGCTATACCTTCACCAGAGGTCCTTTACTGGCTACCTTCACCACCGAACCATTGGTTACACACTCGGAGAAATCCCACCGGATTTCTTACTCCGCGATTACTTCCGTGAAATCGCCTAAGTTCTCAGAACTTCAATCGTCCTTTTTATAGAGGGCTTTGGATGCTTGAACTTGAGCCAATCCAACGGTAACTTGCCTTCATTATTGATTCTTCCCTTTTGTGTTGATGCTTCCTCAATCATCAATCATCCAACGGATTCTTTCCTTTTGGTTTGTATTTGATCGCACAATCCTCTTGATTTGTTTTCCTTATCTTTCCTTATGATTTATATTTACAAATAAATCACACAATCAAAATATATCCGAATATATATTATATAATCAATATATAATATAAGGCAACTTCCTTTTCCGATTTTGGCTTTCATCAAAACATAAGGTCCTTCGAGGATGCGCGGTGAAGGACCTTGACCATGTCTTCAACAATCTCCCCCTTTTTGATGAAAGATAAAATTCAACAACAATAAATCTTTTTTTTTCCTTTTTGGATTATCACAAGGTCAATAGGAATATCCCGCTTGATATAACATCTAGTATGTTTTAGAGGTTGTCTAGAAATCTGCAACGCTTGATAAACTTGTCAGTACTAAGAGAGAGTCCTCCCCCTCAATTCATGCTATAATTCAATTTGTTCAAGAATGTTTTGTAAATGACATACCTCAAGGTTTGTGCCAGATGAAGGACATAAGAAATATGATTTAATTTTTTACCTCGTCAATGTCCTTATGGCTAAATGCATCTACATCCGAGACTTACCTTGTTGTTTCACTATCCCCGTGATCTTTTCCACAGAGCGATTAGTCTCTTCTTGAGTGGACTCGCCTGATACCACTTGTTGGAGCCCAAGAGGGGTGAAGTTCACAATTAAGATCTACACACTAGGTAAGGACGTTAGAGCAAACTTCCTTGGTTTTGCCAAGGATCAAAACACAGTAATCAAATACCTCATTAGATTTATAACAATCAAAGAACAAGTTACACTTACAAACAAAACAAGAAGTAATGTACCAAGGCGCATCGATAGGATCACTGACCAAGACTGAATGTCCTTGAGTCAGCTACAAATAAGGATCGTCGTAGGAAAACCCTAGCGGCGATTTGGAATACGATGGATTACATTGAAGCACAAACACACACAGTCTTAGTCCACAAGGCTCGCTACACACCATTTCTCCACCACGTGTGGACACAACGAATGCTCACCAAGGTCCTTGGCTATACCTTCACCAGAGGTCCTTTACTGGCTACCTTCACCACCGAACCATTGGTTACACACTCGGAGAAATCCCACCGGATTTCTTACTCCGCGACATTTCCGGAATCGCCTAAGTTCTCGTAACTTCAATCGCCCTTTTATAGAGGGCTTTGGATGCTTGAACTTGAGCCAATCCAACGGTAACTTGCCTTCATTATTGATTCTTCCCTTTGTGTTGATGCTTCCTCAATCATCAATCATCCAACTGATTCTTTCCTTTTGGGTTTGTATTTGATCGCACAATCCTCTTGATTTGTTTTCCTTATCTTTCCTTATGATTTATATTTACAAATAAATCACACAATCAAAATATATCCGAATATATATTATATAATCAGAATATATAATATAAGGCAACTTCCCTTTTCCGGATTTTGGCTTTCATCAAAACATAAGGTCCTTCGAGGATGCGCGGTGAAGGACCTTGACCATGTCTTCAACAATCTCCCCCTTTTTGATGAAAGATAAAATTCAACAACAATAAATCTTTTTTTTTCCTTTTTGGATTATCACAAGGTCAATAGGAATATCCCGCTTGATATAACATCTAGTATGTTTTAGAGGTTGTCTAGAAATCTGCAACGCTTGATAAACTTGTCAGTACTAAGAGAGAGTCCTCCCCCTCAATTCATGCTATAATTCAATTTGTTCAAGAATGTTTTGTAAATGACATACCTCAAGGTTTGTGCCAGATGAAGGACATAAGAAATATGATTTAATTTTTTACCTCGTCAATGTCCTTATGGCTAAATGCATCTACATCCGTGACTTACCTTGTTGTTTTCACTATCCCCCGTGATCTTTTCCACAGAGCGATTAGTCTCTTCTTGAGTGGACCTGCTCTGATACCACTTGTTGGAGCCCAAGAGGGGGGTGAAGTTCACAATTAAGATCTACACACTAGGTAAGGACGTTAGAGCAAACTTCCTTGGTTTCAAGCCAAGGATCAAAACACAGTGTAACTGAAATACCTCATTAGATTTATAACAATCAAAGAACAAGTTACACTTACAAAACAAAACAAGAAGTAACAGCCCGAAGGCAGTTACTGATAGGATCACTGACCAAGACTGAATGTCCTTGAGTCAGCTACAAATAAGGATCGTCGTAGGAAAACCCTAGCGGCGATTTGGAATACGATGGATTACATTGAAGCACAAACACACACAGTCTTAGTCCGTCAAGGCTCTGCTACACACCATTTCTCCACCACGTGTGGACACAACGAATGCTCACCAAGGTCCTTGGCTATACCTTCACCAGAGGTCCTTATCGCTACCTTCACCACCGAACCATTGGTTACACACTGAGAAATCCCACCGGATTTCTTACTCATTACTTCCGTGAAATCGCCTAAGTTCTCGTAACTTCAATCGCCCTTTTATAGAGGGCTTTGGATGCTTGAACTTGAGCCAATCCAACGGTAACTTGCCTTCATTATTGATTCTTCCCTTTTGTGTTGATGCTTCCTCAATCATCAATCATCCAACGGATTCTTTCCTTTTGGGTTTGTATTTGATTGCACAATCCTCTTGATTTGTTTTCCTTATCTTTCCTTATGATTTATATTTACAAATAAATCACACAATCAAAATATATCCGAATATATATTATATAATCAGAATATATAATATAAGGCAACTTCCCTTTTCCGGATTTTGGCTTTCATCAAAACATAAGGTCCTTCGCGGATGCGCGGTGAAGGACCTTGACCATGTCTTCAACAATCTCCCCCTTTTTGATGAAAGATAAAATTCAACAACAATAAATCTTTTTTTTTCCTTTTTGGATTATCACAAGGTCAATAGGAATATCCCGCTTGATATAACATCTAGTATGTTTTAGAGGTTGTCTAGAAATCTGCAACGCTTGATAAACTTGTCAGTACTAAGAGAGAGTCCTCCCCCTCAATTCATGCTATAATTCAATTTGTTCAAGAATGTTTTGTAAATGACATACCTCAAGGTTTGTGCCAGATGAAGGACATAAGAAATATGATTTAATTTTTTACCTCGTCAATGTCCTTATGGCTAAATGCATCTACATCCGTGACTTACCTTGTTGTTTTCACTATCCCCCGTGATCTTTTCCACAGAGCGATTAGTCTCTTCTTGAGTGGACCTGCTCTGATACCACTTGTTGGAGCCCAAGAGGGGGGTGAAGTTCACAATTAAGATCTACACACTAGGTAAGGACGTTAGAGCAAACTTCCTTGGTTTCAAGCCAAGGATCAAAACACAGTGTAACTGAAATACCTCATTAGATTTATAACAATCAAAGAACAAGTTACACTTACAAAACAAAACAAGAAGTATGACCAAGGCGATTATCGATAGGATCACCACCAAGACCGAATGTCCTTGAGTCACTGAATAAGGATCGTCGTAGGAAAACCCTAGCGGCGATTTGGAATACGATGGATTACATTGAAGCACAAACACACACAGTCTTAGTCCGTCAAGGCTCTGCTACACACCATTTCTCCACCACGTGTGGACACAACGAATGCTCACCAAGGTCCTTGGCTATACCTTCACCAGAGGTCCTTTACTGGCTACCTTCACCACCGAACCATTGGTTACACACTCGGAGAAATCCCACCGGATTTCTTACTCCGCGATTACTTCCGTGGAATCGCCTAAGTTCTCAGAACTTCAATCGTCCTTTTTATAGAGGGCTTTGGATGCTTGAACTTGAGCCAATCCAACGGTAACTTGCCTTCATTATTGATTCTTCCCTTTTGTGTTGATGCTTCCTCAATCATCAATCATCCAACGGATTCTTTCCTTTTGGGTTTGTATTTGATTGCACAATCCTCTTGATTTGTTTTCCTTATCTTTCCTTATGATTTATATTTACAAATAAATCACACAATCAAAATATATCCGAATATATATTATATAATCAGAATATATAATATAAGGCAACTTCCCTTTTCCGGATTTTGGCTTTCATCAAAACATAAGGTCCTTCGAGGATGCGCGGTGAAGGACCTTGACCATGTCTTCAACAATCTCCCCCTTTTTGATGAAAGATAAAATTCAACAACAATAAATCTTTTTTTTTCCTTTTTGGATTATCACAAGGTCAATAGGAATATCCCGCTTGATATAACATCTAGTATGTTTTAGAGGTTGTCTAGAAATCTGCAACGCTTGATAAACTTGTCAGTACTAAGAGAGAGTCCTCCCCCTCAATTCATGCTATAATTCAATTTGTTCAAGAATGTTTTGTAAATGACATACCTCAAGGTTTGTGCCAGATGAAGGACATAAGAAATATGATTTAATTTTTTACCTCGTCAATGTCCTTATGGCTAAATGCATCTACATCCGTGACTTACCTTGTTGTTTTCACTATCCCCCGTGATCTTTTCCACAGAGCGATTAGTCTCTTCTTGAGTGGACCTGCTCTGATACCACTTGTTGGAGCCAAGAGGGGGTGAAGTTCACAATTAAGATCTACACACTAGGTAAGGACGTTAGAGCAAACTTCCTTGGTTTCAAGCCAAGGATCAAAACACAGTGTAACTGAAATACCTCATTAGATTTATAACAATCAAAGAACAAGTTACACTTACAAAACAAAACAAGAAGTATGACCAAGGCGATTCGATAGGATCACTGACCAAGACTGAATGTCCTTGAGTCAGCTACAAATAAGGATCGTCGTAGGAAAACCCTAGCGGCGATTTGGAATACGATGGATTACATTGAAGCACAAACACACACAGTCTTAGTCCGTCAAGGCTCTGCTACACACCATTTCTCCACCACGTGTGGACACAACGAATGCTCACCAAGGTCCTTGGCTATACCTTCACCAGAGGTCCTTTACTGGCTACCTTCACCACCGAACCATTGGTTACACACTCGGAGAAATCCCACCGATTTCTTACTCGACATTTCAGTGGAATCGCCAAGTTCTCGAACTTCAATCATCCTTTTTATAGAGGGCTTTGGATGCTTGAACTTGAGCCAATCCAACGGTAACTTGCCTTCATTATTGATTCTTCCCTTTTGTGTTGATGCTTCCTCAATCATCAATCATCCAACGGATTCTTTCCTTTAGGTTTGTATTTGATTGCACAATCCTCTTGATTTGTTTTTCTTATCTTTCCTTATGATTTATATTTACAAATAAATCACACAATCAAAATATATCCGAATATATATTATATAATCAGAATATATAATATAAGGCAACTTCCCTTTTCCGGATTTTGGCTTTCATCAAAACATAAGGTCCTTCGCGGATGCGCGGTGAAGGACCTTGACCATGTCTTCAACAATCTCCCCCTTTTTGATGAAAGATAAAATTCAACAACAATAAATCTTTTTTTTTTCCTTTTTGGATTATCACAAGGTCAATAGGAATATCCCGCTTGATATAACATCTAGTATGTTTTAGAGGTTGTCTAGAAATCTGCAACGCTTGATAAACTTATCGATCTTAAGAGAGTCCTCCCCCTCAATTCTTTCTATAATTCAATTTGTTCAAGAATGTTTTGTAAATGACATACCTCAAGGTTTGTTCCAGATGAAGGACATAAGAAATATGATTTAATTTTTTACCTCGTCAATGTCCTTATGGCTAAATGCATCTACATCCGTGACTTACCTTGTTGTTTTCACTATCCCCCGTGATCTTTCCAGAGCGATTAGTCTCTTCTTGAGTGGACTGCTCGATACCACTTGTTGGAGCCCAAGAGGGGTGAAGTTCACAATTAAGATCTACACACTAGGTAAGGCGTTAGAGCAAACTTCCTTGGTTTCAAGCCAAGGATCAAAACACGATGTAATCGAAATACCTCATTAGATTTATAACAATCAAAGAACAAGTTACACTTACAAAACAAAACAAGAAGTAACAGCCCGAAGGCAGTTACTGATAGGATCACTGACCAAGACTGAATGTCCTTGAGTCAGCTACAAATAAGGATCGTCGTAGGAAAACCCTAGCGGCGATTTGGAATACGATGGATTACATTGAAGCACAAACACACACAGTCTTAGTCAAGGCTCGCTACACACCATTTCTCCACCACGTGTGGACACAACGAATGCTCACCAAGGTCCTTGGCTATACCTTCACCAGAGGTCCTTTCGCTACCTTCACCACCGAACCATTGGTTACACACTCGGAGAAATCCCACCGGATTTCTTACTCCGCGATTACTTCCGTGGAATCGCCTAAGTTCTCAGAACTTCAATCGTCCTTTTTATAGAGGGCTTTGGATGCTTGAACTTGAGCCAATCCAACGGTAACTTGCCTTCATTATTGATTCTTCCTTTTGTGTTGATGCTTCCTCAATCATCAATCATCCAACTGATTCTTTCCTTTGGTTTGTATTTGATTGCACAATCCTCTTGATTTGTTTTCCTTATCTTTCCTTATGATTTATATTTACAAATAAATCACACAATCAAAATATATCCGAATATATATTATATAATCGAATATATAATATAGCAACTTCCCTTTTCCGGATTTTGGCTTTCATCAAAACATAAGGTCCTTCGGATGCGGTGAAGGACCTTGACCATGTCTTCAACAATCTCCCCCTTTTTGATGAAAGATAAAATTCAACAACAATAAATCTTTTTTTTTCCTTTTTGGATTATCACAAGGTCAATAGGAATATCCCGCTTGATATAACATCTAGTATGTTTTAGAGGTTGTCTAGAAATCTGCAACGCTTGATAAACTTGTCAGTACTAAGAGAGAGTCCTCCCCCTCAATTCATGCTATAATTCAATTTGTTCAAGAATGTTTTGTAAATGACATACCTCAAGGTTTGTGCCAGATGAAGGACATAAGAAATATGATTTAATTTTTTACCTCGTCAATGTCCTTATGGCTAAATGCATCTACATCCGTGACTTACCTTGTTGTTTTCACTATCCCCCGTGATCTTTTCCACAGAGCGATTAGTCTCTTCTTGAGTGGACCTGCTCTGATACCACTTGTTGGAGCCCAAGAGGGGGGTGAAGTTCACAATTAAGATCTACACACTAGGTAAGGACGTTAGAGCAAACTTCCTTGGTTTTGAAGCCGAGGATCAAAACACGATGTAATGAAATACCTCATTAGATTTATAACAATCAAAGAACAAGTTACACTTACAAAACAAAACAAGTATGACCAGGCGATTCACGATAGGATCTTGACCAGTGAATGTCCTTGAGTCAGCTACAAATAAGGATCGTCGTAGGAAAACCCTAGCGGCGATTTGGAATACGATGGATTACATTGAAGCACAAACACACACAGTCTTAGTCCGTCAAGGCTCTGCTACACACCATTTCTCCACCACGTGTGGACACGAATGCTCACCAAGGTCCTTGGCTATACCTTCACGGAGGTCCTTTCGGCTACCTTCACCACCGAACCATTGGTTACACACTCGGAGAAATCCCACCGGATTTCTTACTCCGCGATTACTTCCGTGGAATCGCCTAAGTTCTCAGAACTTCAATCGTCCTTTTTATAGAGGGCTTTGGATGCTTGAACTTGAGCCAATCCAACGGTAACTTGCCTTCATTATTGATTCTTCCCTTTTGTGTTGATGCTTCCTCAATCATCAATCATCCAACGGATTCTTTCCTTTTGGGTTTGTATTTGATTGCACAATCCTCTTGATTTGTTTTCCTTATCTTTCCTTATGATTTATATTTACAAATAAATCACACAATCAAAATATATCTGAATATATATTATATAATCAGAATATATAATATAAGGCAACTTCCCTTTTTCCGGATTTTGGCTTTCATCAAAACATAAGGTCCTTCGCGGATGCGCGGTGAAGGACCTTGACCATGTCTTCAACAATCTCCCCCTTTTTGATGAAAGATAAAATTCAACAACAATAAATCTTTTTTTTTCCTTTTTGGATTATCACAAGGTCAATAGGAATATCCCGCTTGATATAACATCTAGTATGTTTTAGAGGTTGTCTAGAAATCTGCAACGCTTGATAAACTTATCGATCTTAAGAGAGTCCTCCCCCTCAATTCATGCTATAATTCAATTTGTTCAAGAATGTTTTGTAAATGACATACCTCAAGGTTTGTGCCAGATGAAGGACATAAGAAATATGATTTAATTTTTTACCTCGTCAATGTCCTTATGGCTAAATGCATCTACATCCGTGACTTACCTTGTTGTTTTCACTATCCCCCGTGATCTTTTCCACAGAGCGATTAGTCTCTTCTTGAGTGGACCTGCTCTGATACCACTTGTTGGAGCCCAGAGGGGTGAAGTTCACAATTAAGATCTACACACTAGGTAAGGGCGTTAGAGCAAACTTCCTTGGTTTTGAGCCAAGGATCAAAACACATGTAAGCTGAAATACCTCATTAGATTTATAACAATCAAAGAACAAGTTACACTTACAAAACAAAACAAGAAATAACAGCCCGAAAGCAGTTACTGATAGGATCACTGACCAAGACTGAATGTCCTTGAGTCAGCTACAAATAAGGATCGTCGTAGGAAAACCTAGCGGCGATTTGGAATCTGATGGATTACATTGAAGCACAAACACACGATCTTAGTCCGTCGAGGCTCTGCTACACACCATTTCTCCACGTGTGGACACAGCGAATGCTCACCAAGGTCCTTGGCTATACCTTCACGAGAGGTCCTTTCTTGCTACCTTCACCACCGAACCATTGGTTACACACTCGGAGAAATCCCACGGATTTCTTACTCGCGATTACTTCCAGTGGAATCGCCTAAGTTCTCGAACTTCAATCGTCCTTTTATAGAGGGCTTTGGATGCTTGAACTTGAGCCAATCCAGCGGTAACTTGCCTTCATTATTGATTCTTCCCTTTTGTGTTGATGCTTCCTCGATCAATCATCCAGCGGATTCTTTCCTTTTAGGTTTGTATTTGATTGCACAATCCTCTTGATTTGTTTTCCTTATCTTTCCTTATGATTTATATTTACAAATAAATCACACAATCAAAATATATCGAATATATATTATATAATCGAATATATAATATAAAGGCAACTTCCCTTTTTCGGATTTTGGCTTTCATCAAACATAAGGTCCTTCGCGGATCTGTGGTGAAGGACCTTGACCATGTCTTCAACAATCTCCCCTTTTTGATGAAAGATAAAATTCAACAACAATAAATCTTTTTTCCTTTTTGGATTATCACAAGGTCAATAGGAATATCGCTTGATATAACATCTAGTATGTTTTAGAGGTTGTCTAGAAATCTGCAGCTTGATAAACTTATCGATCTTAAGAGAGTCCCCCCCCTCAATTCATGCTATAATTCAATTTGTTCAAGAATGTTTTGTAAATGACATACCTCAAGGTTTGTGCCAGATGAAGGACATAAGAAATATGATTTAATTTTTTACCTCGTCAATGTCCTTATGGCTAAATGCATCTACATCGTGACTTACCTTGTTGTTTTCACTATCCCGTGATCTTTTCCACGAGCGATTAGTCTCTTCTTGAGTGGACTGCTCATACCACTTGTTGGAGCCCAAGAGGGGGTGAAGTTCACAATTAAGATCTACACACTAGGTAAGGACGTTAGAGCAAACTTCCTTGGTTTCAAGCCAAGGATCAAAACACAGTGTAACTGAAATACCTCATTAGATTTATAACAATCAAAGAACAAGTTACACTTACAAAACAAAACAAGAAGTAACAGCCCGAAGGCAGTTACTGATAGGATCACTGACCAAGACTGAATGTCCTTGAGTCAGCTACAAATAAGGATCGTCGTAGGAAAACCCTAGCGGCGATTTGGAATACGATGGATTACATTGAAGCACAAACACACACAGTCTTAGTCCGTCAAGGCTCTACTACACACCATTTCTCCACCACTTGTGGACACAATGAATGCTCACCAAGGTCCTTGGCTATACCTTCACCAGAGGTCCTTTACTGGCTACCTTCACCACCGAACCATTGGTTACACATTCGGAGAAATCCCACCGGATTTCTTACTCCGCGATTACTTCCGTGGAATCGCCTAAGTTCTCAGAACTTCAATCCTTTATAGAGGGCTTTGGATGCTTGAACTTGAGCCAATCCAGCGGTAACTTGCCTTCATTATTGATTCTTCCCTTTTGTGTTGATGCTTCCTCGATCATCAATCATCCAATGATTCTTTCCTTTTAGGTTTGTATTTGATTGCACAATCCTCTTGATTTGTTTTCCTTATCTTTCCTTATGATTTATATTTACAAATAAATCACACAATCAAAATATATCCGAATATATATTATATAATCGAATATATAATATAAGGCAACTTCCCTTTTCGGATTTTGGCTTTCATCAAAACATAAGGTCCTTGCGGATGCGGTGAAGGACCTTGACCATGTCTTCAACAATCTCCCTTTTTGATGAAAGATAAAATTCAACAACAATAAATCTTTTTTCCTTTTTGGATTATCACAAGGTCAATAGGAATATCCCGCTTGATATAACATCTAGTATGTTTTAGAGGTTGTCTAGAAATCTGCAACGCTTGATAAACTTATCGATCTTAAGAGAGTCCTCCCTCAATTCATGCTATAATTCAATTTGTTCAAGAATGTTTTGTAAATGACATACCTCAAGGTTTGTGCCAGATGAAGGACATAAGAAATATGATTTAATTTTTTACCTCGTCAATGTCCTTATGGCTAAATGCATCTACATCCGTGACTTACCTTGTTGTTTTCACTATCCCCCGTGATCTTTTCCACAGAGCGATTAGTCTCTTCTTGAGTGGACCTGCTCTGATACCACTTGTTGGAGCCAAGAGGGGGTGAAGTTCACAATTAAGATCTACACACTAGGTAAGGGCGTTAGAGCAAACTTCCTTGGTTTCAAGCCAAGGATCAAAACCTGATGTAACTGAAATACCTCATTAGATTTATAACAATCAAAGAACAAGTTACACTTACAAAACAAAACAAGAAGTAACAGCCCGAAGGCAGTTACTGATAGGATCATGACCAAGACTGAATGTCCTTGAGTCAGCTACAAATAAGGATCGTCGTAGGAAAACCCTAGCGGCGATTTGGAATACGATGGATTACATTGAAGCACAAACACACACAGTCTTAGTCCGTCAAGGCTCTGCTACACACCATTTCTCCACCACGTGTGGACACAACGAATGCTCACCAAGGTCCTTGGCTATACCTTCACGGAGGTCCTTTCGGCTACCTTCACCAGAACCATTGGTTACACTCGGAGAAATCCACCGGATTTCTTACTCCTCATGATTACTTAGTGGAATCGCCTAAGTTCTCGAACTTCAATCGTCCTTTTATAGAGGGCTTTGGATGCTTGAACTTGAGCCAATCCAGCGGTAACTTGCCTTCATTATTGATTCTTCCCTTTTGTGTTGATGCTTCCTCGATCATCAATCATCCAAGATTCTTTCCTTTTGGGTTTGTATTTGATTGCACAATCCTCTTGATTTGTTTTCCTTATCTTTCCTTATGATTTATATTTACAAATAAATCACACAATCAAAATATATCTGAATATATATTATATAATCAGAATATATAATATAAGGCAACTTCCCTTTTTCCGGATTTTGGCTTTCATCAAAACATAAGGTCCTTCGCGGATCTGTGGTGAAGGACCTTGACCATGTCTTCAACAATCTCCCCCTTTTTGATGAAAGATAAAATTCAACAACAATAAATCTTTTTTTTTCCTTTTTGGATTATCACAAGGTCAACAGGAATATCCCGCTTGATATAACATCTAGTATGTTTTAGAGGTTGTCTAGAAATCTGCAACGCTTGATAAACTTATCGATCTTAGAGAGTGCTCCCCCTCAATTCATGCTATAATTCAATTTGTTCAAGAATGTTTTGTAAATGACATACCTCAAGGTTTGTGCCAGATGAAGGACATAAGAAATATGATTTAATTTTTTACCTCGTCAATGTCCTTATGGCTAAATGCATCTACATCCGTGACTTACCTTGTTGTTTTCACTATCCCCCGTGATCTTTTCCACATAGCGATTAGTCTCTTCTTGAGTGGACCCTCACGATACCACTTGTTGGAGCCCAAGAGGGGGTGAAGTTCACAATTAAGATCTACACACTAGGTAAGGGCGTTAGAGCAAACTTCCTTGGTTTCAAGCGAGGATCAAAACAGATGTAATGAAATACCTCATTAGATTTATAACAATCAAAGAACAAGTTACACTTACAAAACAAAACAAGAAGTAACAGCCCGAAGGCAGTTACTGATAGGATCACTGACCAAGACTGAATGTCCTTGAGTCAGCTACAAATAAGGATCGTCGTAGGAAAACCCTAGCGGCGATTTGGAATACGATGGATTACATTGAAGCACAAACACACACAGTCTTAGTCCGTCAAGGCTCTGCTACACCATTTCTCCACCACGTGTGGACCTGACGAATGCTCACCAAGGTCCTTGGCTATACCTTCACGGAGGTCCTTTCGGCTACCTTCACCACCGAACCATTGGTTACACACTCGGAGAAATCCCGGATTTCTTACTCATGATACTTAGTGAAATCGCCTAAGTTCTCAGAACTTCAATCGTCCTTTTTATAGAGGGCTTTGGATGCTTGAACTTGAGCCAATCCAACGGTAACTTGCCTTCATTATTGATTCTTCCCTTTTGTGTTGATGCTTCCTCAATCATCAATCATCCAACGGATTCTTTCCTTTTGGGTTTGTATTTGATTGCACAATCCTCTTGATTTGTTTTCCTTATCTTTCCTTATGATTTATATTTACAAATAAATCACACAATCAAAATATATCCGAATATATATTATATAATCAGAATATATAATATAAGGCAACTTCCCTTTTCCGGATTTTGGCTTTCATCAAAACATAAGGTCCTTCGCGGATGCGCGGTGAAGGACCTTGACCATGTCTTCAACAATCTCCCCCTTTTTGATGAAAGATAAAATTCAACAACAATAAATCTTTTTTTTTTCCTTTTTGGATTATCACAAGGTCAATAGGAATATCCCGCTTGATATAACATCTAGTATGTTTTAGAGGTTGTCTAGAAATCTGCAACGCTTGATAAACTTGTCAGTACTAAGAGAGAGTCCTCCCCCTCAATTCATGCTATAATTCAATTTGTTCAAGAATGTTTTGTAAATGACATACCTCAAGGTTTGTGCCAGATGAAGGACATAAGAAATATGATTTAATTTTTTACCTCGTCAATGTCCTTATGGCTAAATGCATCTACATCCGTGACTTACCTTGTTGTTTTCACTATCCCCCGTGATCTTTTCCACAGAGCGATTAGTCTCTTCTTGAGTGGACCTGCTCTGATACCACTTGTTGGAGCACTATTGGGGGGTTTAGTTCACAATTAAGATCTTCACAGTAGGTAAGGACGTTAGAGCAAACTTCCTTGGTTTTGAGCGAGGATCAAAACAGATGTAAGCGAAATACCTCATTAGATTTATAACAATCAAAGAACAAGTTACACTTACAAAACAAAACAAGAAGTAACCCAGGCGATTCGCGATAGGATCACCGACCAAGGCGAATGTCCTTGAGTCAGCTACAAATAAGGATCGTCGTAGGAAAACCCTAGCGGCGATTTGGAATACGATGGATTACATTGAAGCACAAACACACACAGTCTTAGTCCGTCAAGGCTCTGCTACACACCATTTCTCCACCACGTGTGGACACAACGAATGCTCACCAAGGTCCTTGGCTATACCTTCACCAGAGGTCCTTTACTGGCTACCTTCACCACCGAACCATTGGTTACACACTCGGAGAAATCCCACCGGATTTCTTACTCCGCGATTACTTCCGTAGAATCGCCTAAGTTCTCAGAACTTCAATCATCCTTTTTATAGAGGGCTTTGGATGCTTGAACTTGAGCCAATCCAACGGTAACTTGCCTTCATTATTGATTCTTCCCTTTTGTGTTGATGCTTCCTCAATCATCAATCATCCAACGGATTCTTTCCTTTTGGGTTTGTATTTGATTGCACAATCCTCTTGATTTGTTTTCCTTATCTTTCCTTATGATTTATATTTACAAATAAATCACACAATCAAAATATATCCGAATATATATTATATAATCAGAATATATAATATAAGGCAACTTCCCTTTTCCGGATTTTGGCTTTCATCAAAACATAAGGTCCTTCGCGGATGCGCGGTGAAGGACCTTGACCATGTCTTCAACAATCTCCCCCTTTTTGATGAAAGATAAAATTCAACAACAATAAATCTTTTTTTTTCCTTTTTGGATTATCACAAGGTCAACAGGAATATCCCGTTTGATATAACATCTAGTATGTTTTAGAGGTTGTCTAGAAATCTGCAACGCTTGATAAACTTATCGATCTTAAGAGAGTCCTCCCCCTCAATTCATGCTATAATTCAATTTGTTCAAGAATGTTTTGTAAATGACATACCTCAAGGTTTGTGCCAGATGAAGGACATAAGAAATATGATTTAATTTTTTACCTCGTCAATGTCCTTATGGCTAAATGCATCTACATCCGTGACTTACCTTGTTGTTTTCACTATCCCCCGTGATCTTTTCCACATAGCGATTAGTCTCTTCTTGAGTGGACCTGCTCTGATACCACTTGTTGGAGCCCAAGAGGGGGGTGAAGTTCACAATTAAGATCTACACACTAGGTAAGGACGTTAGAGCAAACTTCCTTGGTTTCAAGCCAAGGATCAAAACACAGTGTAACTGAAATACCTCATTAGATTTATAACAATCAAAGAACAAGTTACACTTACAAAACAAAACAAGAAGTAATGACCAAGGCGATTCTTGATAGGATCATGACAAGGCCGAATGTCCTTGAGTCATTTCTGAATAAGGATCGTCGTAGGAAAACCCTAGCGGCGATTTGGAATACGATGGATTACATTGAAGCACAAACACACACAGTCTTAGTCCGTCAAGGCTCTACTACACACCATTTCTCCACCACTTGTGGACACAATGAATGCTCACCAAGGTCCTTGGCTATACCTTCACCAGAGGTCCTTTACTGGCTACCTTCACCACCGAACCATTGGTTACACATTCGGAGAAATCCCACCGGATTTCTTACTCCGCGATTACTTCCGTGGAATCGCCTAAGTTCTCAGAACTTCAATCGTCCTTTTTATAGAGGGCTTTGGATGCTTGAACTTGAGCCAATCCAACGGTAACTTGCCTTCATTATTGATTCTTCCCTTTTGTGTTGATGCTTCCTCAATCATCAATCATCCAACGGATTCTTTCCTTTTGGGTTTGTATTTGATTGCACAATCCTCTTGATTTGTTTTCCTTATCTTTCCTTATGATTTATATTTACAAATAAATCACACAATCAAAATATATCCGAATATATATTATATAATCAGAATATATAATATAAGGCAACTTCCCTTTTCCGGATTTTGGCTTTCATCAAAACATAAGGTCCTTCGCGGATGCGCGGTGAAGGACCTTGACCATGTCTTCAACAATCTCCCCCTTTTTGATGAAAGATAAAATTCAACAACAATAAATCTTTTTTTTTCCTTTTTGGATTATCACAAGGTCAACAGGAATATCCCGCTTGATATAACATCTAGTATGTTTTAGAGGTTGTCTAGAAATGCAGCGCTTGATAAACTTATCGATCTTAAGAGAGTCCTCCCCCTCAATTCATGCTATAATTCAATTTGTTCAAGAATGTTTTGTAAATGACATACCTCGAGGTTTGTGCGGATGAAGGACATAAGAAATATGATTTAATTTTTACCTCGTCGATGTCCTTATGGCTAAATGCATCTACATCCGTGACTTACCTTGTTGTTTTCACTATCCCCGTGATCTTTTCCATAGCGATTAGTCTCTTCTTGAGTGGACTGCTCACGATACCACTTGTTGGAGCCCAAGAGGGGGTGAAGTTCACAATTAAGATCTACACACTAGGTAAGGGCGTTAGAGCAAACTTCCTTGGTTTTGAGCCAAGGATCAAAACCTGATGTAATGAAATACCTCATTAGATTTATAACAATTAAAGAACAAGTTACACTTACAAAACAAAACAGAAGTAATGGCCGAAGGCGATTCTTGATAGGATCAACGACCAGACCGAATGTCCTTGAGTCACTACAAATAAGGATCGTCGTAGGAAAACCTAGCGGCGATTTGGAATCTGATGGATTACATTGAAGCACAAACACACACAGTCTTAGTCCGTCAAGGCTCTACTACACACCATTTCTCCACCACATGTGGACACAATGAATGCTCACCAAGGTCCTTGGCTATACCTTCACCAGAGGTCCTTTCGGCTACCTTCACCAGAACCATTGGTTACACATTCGGAGAAATCACCGGATTTCTTACTCGCGATTACCAGTGGAATCGCCTAAGTTCCCGAACTTCAATCGTCCTTTTATAGAGGGCTTTGGATGCTTGAACTTGAGCCAATCCAGCGGTAACTTGCCTTCATTATTGATTCTTCCCTTTTGTGTTGATGCTTCCTCGATCATCAATCATCCAATGATTCTTTCCTTTTGGGTTTGTATTTGATTGCACAATCCTCTTGATTTGTTTTCCTTATCTTTCCTTATGATTTATATTTACAAATAAATCACACAATCAAAATATATCCGAATATATATTATATAATCAGAATATATAATATAAGGCAACTTCCCTTTTCCGGATTTTGGCTTTCATCAAAACATAAGGTCCTTCGCGGATGCGCGGTGAAGGACCTTGACCATGTCTTCAACAATCTCCCCCTTTTTGATGAAAGATAAAATTCAACAACAATAAATCTTTTTTTTTCCTTTTTGGATTATCACAAGGTCAACAGGAATATCCCGCTTGATATAACATCTAGTATGTTTTAGAGGTTGTCTAGAAATCTGCAATGCTTGATAAACTTGTCAGTACTAAGAGAGAGTCCTCCCCCTCAATTCATGCTATAATTCAATTTGTTCAAGAATGTTTTGTAAATGACATACCTCAAGGTTTGTGCCAGATGAAGGACATAAGAAATATGATTTAATTTTTTACCTCGTCAATGTCCTTATGGCTAAATGCATCTACATCCGTGACTTACCTTGTTGTTTTCACTATCCCCCGTGATCTTTTCCACAGAGCGATTAGTCTCTTCTTGAGTGGACCTGCTCTGATACCACTTGTTGGAGCCCAAGAGGGGGGTGAAGTTCACAATTAAGATCTACACACTAGGTAAGGACGTTAGAGCAAACTTCCTTGGTTTCAAGCCAAGGATCAAAACACAGTGTAACTGAAATACCTCATTAGATTTATAACAATCAAAGAACAAGTTACACTTACAAAACAAAACAAGAAGTAACAGCCCGAAGGCAGTTACTGATAGGATCACTGACCAAGACTGAATGTCCTTGAGTCAGCTACAAATAAGGATCGTCGTAGGAAAACCCTAGCGGCGATTTGGAATACGATGGATTACATTGAAGCACAAACACACACAGTCTTAGTCCGTCAAGGCTCTGCTACACACCATTTCTCCACCACGTGTGGACACAACGAATGCTCACCAAGGTCCTTGGCTATACCTTCACCAGAGGTCCTTTACTGGCTACCTTCACCACCGAACCATTGGTTACACACTCGGAGAAATCCCACCGGATTTCTTACTCCGCGATTACTTCCGTGGAATCGCCTAAGTTCTCAGAACTTCAATCGTCCTTTTTATAGAGGGCTTTGGATGCTTGAACTTGAGCCAATCCAACGGTAACTTGCCTTCATTATTGATTCTTCCCTTTTGTGTTGATGCTTCCTCAATCATCCAACGGATTCTTTCCTTTTGGGTTTGTATTTGATTGCACAATCCTCTTGATTTGTTTTCCTTATCTTTCCTTATGATTTATATTTACAAATAAATCACACAATCAAAATATATCCGAATATATATTATATAATCAGAATATATAATATAAGGCAACTTCCCTTTTCCGGATTTTGGCTTTCATCAAAACATAAGGTCCTTCGCGGATGCGCGGTGAAGGACCTTGACCATGTCTTCAACAATCTCCCCCTTTTTGATGAAAGATAAAATTCAACAACAATAAATCTTTTTTTTTTTCCTTTTTGGATTATCACAAGGTCAACAGGAATATCCCGCTTGATATAACATCTAGTATGTTTTAGAGGTTGTCTAGAAATCTGCAACGCTTGATAAACTTGTCAGTACTAAGAGAGAGTCCTCCCCCTCAATTCATGCTATAATTCAATTTGTTCAAGAATGTTTTGTAAATGACATACCTCAAGGTTTGTGCCAGATGAAGGACATAAGAAATATGATTTAATTTTTTACCTCGTCAATGTCCTTATGGCTAAATGCATCTACATCCGTGACTTACCTTGTTGTTTTCACTATCCCCCGTGATCTTTTCCACAGAGCGATTAGTCTCTTCTTGAGTGAACCTGCTCTGATACCACTTGTTGGAGCCCAAGAGGGTGAAGTTCACAATTAAGATCTACACACTAGGTAAGGGCGTTAGAGCAAACTTCCTTGGTTTTGAGCGGATCAAAACGATGTAATGAAATACCTCATTAGATTTATAACAATCAAAGAACAAGTTACACTTACAAAACAAAACAAGTAATGCCAGAAGGCGATTCGATAGGATCCTTGACCAAGGCCGAATGTCCTTGAGTCAGCTACAAATAAGGATCGTCGTAGGAAAACCCTAGCGGCGATTTGGAATACGATGGATTACATTGAAGCACAAACACACACAGTCTTAGTCCGTCAAGGCTCTGCTACACACCATTTCTCCACCACATGTGGACACAACGAATGCTCACCAAGGTCCTTGGCTATACCTTCACGGAGGTCCTTTGCGGCTACCTTCACCACCGAACCATTGGTTACACACTCGGAGAAATCCCACCGGATTTCTTACTCGCGATGCCAGTGGAATCGCCTAAGTTCTCAGAACTTCAATCGTCCTTTTTATAGAGGGCTTTGGATGCTTGAACTTGAGCCAATCCAACGGTAACTTGCCTTCATTATTGATTCTTCCCTTTTGTGTTGATGTTTCCTCGATCATCAATCATCCAATGATTCTTTCCTTTTGGGTTTGTATTTGATTGCACAATCCTCTTGATTTGTTTTTCTTATCTTTCCTTATGATTTATATTTACAAATAAATCACACAATCAAAATATATCCGAATATATATTATATAATCAGAATATATAATATAAGGCAACTTCCCTTTTCCGGATTTTGGCTTTCATCAAAACATAAGGTCCTTCAGCGGATGCGGTGAAGGACCTTGACCAGTTCTTCAACTATATCCCCATTTTTGTTGAAAGATAAAATTCAACAACAATAAATCTTTTTTTTTTTCCTTTTTGGATTATCACAAGGTCAATAGGAATATCCCGCTTGATATAACATCTAGTATGTTTTAGAGGTTGTCTAGAAATCTGCAACGCTTGATAAACTTGTCAGTACTAAGAGAGAGTCCTCCCCCTCAATTCATGCTATAATTCAATTTGTTCAAGAATGTTTTGTAAATGACATACCTCGTGGTTTGTGCCAGATGAAGGACATAAGAAATATGATTTAATTTTTACCTCGTCGATGTCCTTATGGCTAAATGCATCTACATCCGTGACTTACCTTGTTGTTTTCACTATCCTGTGATCTTTTCCAGAGCGATTAGTCTCTTCTTGAGTGGACCTACTCGATACCACTTGTTGGAGCCCAAGAGGGGTGAAGTTCACAATTAAGATCTACACACTAGGTAAGGGCGTTAGAGCAAACTTCCTTGGTTTTGAGCGAGGATCAAAACAGATGTAATCAAATACCTCATTAGATTTATAACAATCAAAGAACAAGTTACACTTACAAAACAAAACAAGAAATGCGGCCGAAGCGATTCGATAGGATCACCGACCAAGACCGAATGTCCTTGAGTCCTGAATAAGGATCGTCGTAGGAAAACCCTAGCGGCGATTTGGAATACGATGGATTACATTGAAGCACAAACACACACAGTCTTAGTCCGTCAAGGCTCTGCTACACACCATTTCTCCACCACATGTGGACACAACGAATGCTCACCAAGGTCCTTGGCTATACCTTCACCAGAGGTCCTTTACTGGCTACCTTCACCACCGAACCATTGGTTACACACTCGGAGAAATCCCACCGGATTTCTTACTCATGATGCCAGTGGAATCGCCTAAGTTCTCAGAACTTCAATCGTCCTTTTTATAGAGGGCTTTGGATGCTTGAACTTGAGCCAATCCAACGGTAACTTGCCTTCATTATTGATTCTTCCCTTTTGTGTTGATGCTTCCTCAATCATCAATCATCCAACGGATTCTTTCCTTTTGGGTTTGTATTTGATTGCACAATCCTCTTGATTTGTTTTCCTTATCTTTCCTTATGATTTATATTTACAAATAAATCACACAATCAAAATATATCCGAATATATATTATATAATCAGAATATATAATATAAGGCAACTTCCCTTTTCCGGATTTTGGCTTTCATCAAAACATAAGGTCCTTCGCGGATGCGCGGTGAAGGACCTTGACCATGTCTTCAACAATCTCCCCCTTTTTGATGAAAGATAAAATTCAACAACAATAAATCTTTTTTTTTCCTTTTTGGATTATCACAAGGTCAATAGGAATATCCCGCTTGATATAACATCTAGTATGTTTTAGAGGTTGTCTAGAAATGCGCTGAACGCTTGATAAACTTATCGATCTTAAGAGAGTCCTCCCCCTCAATTCATGCTATAATTCAATTTGTTCAAGAATGTTTTGTAAATGACATACCTCAAGGTTTGTGCCAGATGAAGGACATAAGAAATATGATTTAATTTTTTACCTCGTCAATGTCCTTATGGCTAAATGCATCTACATCCGTGACTTACCTTGTTGTTTTCACTATCCCCTGTGATCTTTTCCACAGAGCGATTAGTCTCTTCTTGAGTGGACCTACTCTGATACCACTTGTTGGAGCCCAAGAGGGGGGTGAAGTTCACAATTAAGATCTACACACTAGGTAAGGACGTTAGAGCAAACTTCCTTGGTTTGAGCGAGGATCAAAACAGATGTAAGCGAAATACCTCATTAGATTTATAACAATCAAAGAACAAGTTACACTTACAAAACAAAACAAATGCTGACCGGCGATTCGATAGGATCATGACGAGACCGAATGTCCTTGAGTCATTTCTGAATAAGGATCGTCGTAGGAAAACCCTAGCGGCGATTTGGAATCTGATGGATTACATTGAAGCACAACACACGGTCTTAGTCAGTCGAGGCTCTGCTACACACCATTTCTCCACCACATGTGGACACAACGAATGCTCACCAAGGTCCTTGGCTATACCTTCACCGGAGGTCCTTTCGGCTACCTTCACCACCGAACCATTGGTTACACACTCGGAGAAATCCCACGGATTTCTTACTCATGATGCCAGTGGAATCGCCTAAGTTCTCGAGAACTTCAATCGTCCTTTTATAGAGGGCTTTGGATGCTTGAACTTGAGCCAATCCAAGCGGTAACTTGCCTTCATTATTGATTCTTCCCTTTTGTGTTGATGCTTCCTCGATCATCAATCATCCAATGATTCTTTCCTTTTGGGTTTGTATTTGATTGCACAATCCTCTTGATTTGTTTTCCTTATCTTTCCTTATGATTTATATTTACAAATAAATCACACAATCAAAATATATCCGAATATATATTATATAATCAGAATATATAATATAAGGCAACTTCCCTTTTCCGGATTTTGGCTTTCATCAAAACATAAGGTCCTTCGCGGATGCGCGGTGAAGGACCTTGACCATGTCTTCAACAATCTCCCCCTTTTTGATGAAAGATAAAATTCAACAACAATAAATCTTTTTTTTTTCCTTTTGGATTATCACAAGGTCAATAGGAATATCCGCTTGATATAACATCTAGTATGTTTTAGAGGTTGTCTAGAAATCTGCAGCTTGATAAACTTATCGATCTTAAGAGAGTCCTCCCCCTCAATTCATGCTATAATTCAATTTGTTCAAGAATGTTTTGTAAATGACATACCTCGAGGTTTGTGCCAGATGAAGGACATAAGAAATATGATTTAATTTTTTACCTCGTCAATGTCCTTATGGCTAAATGCATCTACATCCGTGACTTACCTTGTTGTTTTCACTATCCTGTGATCTTTTCCACGAGCGATTAGTCTCTTCTTGAGTGGACCTACTCGATACCACTTGTTGGAGCCCGAGAGGGGGTGAAGTTCACAATTAAGATCTACACACTAGGTAAGGGCGTTAGAGCAAACTTCCTTGGTTTTGAGCGAGGATCAAAACGATGTAATGAAATACCTCATTAGATTTATAACAATCAAAGAACAAGTTACACTTACAAAACAAAACAAGAAGTAACGGCAAGGCGATTCTTGATAGGATCACGACCAAGGTGAATGTCCTTGAGTCACTCTGAATAAGGATCGTCGTAGGAAAACCTAGCGGCGATTTGGAATCTGATGGATTACATTGAAGCACAAACACACGATCTTAGTCCGTCGAGGCTCTGCTACACACCATTTCTCCACCACATGTGGACACAACGAATGCTCACAAGGTCCTTGGCTATACCTTCACGAGAGGTCCTTTCGCTACCTTCACCACCGAACCATTGGTTACACACTCGGAGAAATCCCCGGATTTCTTACTCCGCGATTACTTCCGTGGAATCGCCTAAGTTCTCAGAACTTCAATCGTCCTTTTTATAGAGGGCTTTGGATGCTTGAACTTGAGCCAATCCAACGGTAACTTGCCTTCATTATTGATTCTTCCCTTTTGTGTTGATGCTTCCTCAATCATCAATCATCAATGATTCTTTCCTTTTGGGTTTGTATTTGATTGCACAATCCTCTTGATTTGTTTTCCTTATCTTTCCTTATGATTTATATCTACAAATAAATCACACAATCAAAATATATCCGAATATATATTATATAATCAGAATATATAATATAAGGCAACTTCCCTTTTCCGGATTTTGGCTTTCATCAAAACATAAGGTCCTTCGCGGATGCGCGGTGAAGGACCTTGACCATGTCTTCAACACTCACAAAAGAAAAGAACACAAATACATAAAAACACGGGACGAAAGACTCAATAACAAAACAAAATACTCAAAATGACAGCAAAGATTTTATTTACAATCCTCCTTAGGGAAGCATCTATAGGATCATTCAATCAACTAAATATAATCTAGGCACCCTAAAAGTGAATCAAAGTCCATGTACAAGAGAAGGAAAAGCATTGGAAAGATTTTCAAGCACTACATTTCTCAAGTTGAAATCAATCACCCCCTATTCAAAGCAGGCACATAAATAAGTATGAAACTTGGTGAATTGAGAGTAACCTCACATTTGGGAATGTGGAAACACTTCTCTTATGTGTTTGAAAATAGAATAATCAACGAAAGTGCACTCAATACTCAATCCAAAGCAACATCCTACCATAAGCTTGCAAAACATCTCAATTCTCTACCGCTTATATGCAATGGAATTTTATGCGCCTCACAATCACATCAACAGAAGTTGGTGAGTGCATACAACGAATTGACCATCTCAACCACGATGACCCCAGAATCCTTAGTCGCCCATGTCACATCTAAACAGGGCATTATCACTTTTGGAGATGAGGATTTACCCCGATGAGGAGTCTCTCATAACAAAGCATCGTACCTCATAGTTCAGTGCTCAAACAAGACTATCTCACTCGTGTTAGTGGACAATGGGTCAGTTATAAATGTATGCCCATGGAGGATAGCACAAAAGTTAGGGGTTCAACAACAACATTAAATCAAAACAGAGTGCAACTCTATGCATATGACAATTTGCCTCGCAAATCGGTAGAGTCCATAGTACTACCTATCATCATGAACTACATCACTCGGAACTTGAAATTCGTGGTGCTTGATATCCCAGCATCCTTAAACCTACTAAAAAAGATCAAGTTTTTAGATAACCTAAAATTTGGAAAGGCTGATTTTTGCTAAAAATTGTGATAATCAAGCAGTGCTACATATTGCCAACAATTATATTTATCATGAACGCACAAAGCACATCGTGATAGACTGTCATTTTGTTTGTGAAAAGCTTGAAATTGGTTTGCTCTTCGCAAGATTCATACTAAAGAAGAACCAGCTGATATGTTCACTAATACTACAACAGAACAGGCCTACGACGACCGTTAATATCGGTCGCAATGGGGCTCTATCGGTCGCAAGAGAGGGCGGGCGACCGATATCAGCGACCGATACGTATCGGTCGCTGTATATCCGTCGTTTTACGGACCGAGCGACCGATATATATCGGTCGCCAAACTTACGTCCGATAAACGACACGGCGACCGATACACTATCGGTCGCAAATTATGCGTCGCAAAATAGCGACCAATCTTTGTATCGATCGCCGTATAATGATCACTAATAATGGTATTACTCGTAACGGATACATATCGATCATGATTTTAATTTTTTTAAAATAATTCTGAATTGATATCGACTAGGTTCTAATCATACTGTATTTATTGAATTATCGGTCGCTGCTATTATTATATTATCCACATATATATATATATTTATATATATATATATATATATATATATATATATACATATATATATAATATTCAGCTGCGTATTTTTCTACCTGTCAGTTTCATACATAACATAATTAAACATATATAATATTAAACATTCATGCATAAGTTTCATAGATAAGCTAAGTTTCATACATACATATGTTTCATACTTAATATCCATACATATATATAATAACTAAAAGTTCATAAGTTCAAGGTTGGGGAGGGAATTGCGGGGATCCTGACAAGTTCAGATATTGAGATGGGGAAGAAGAACTACCGCCTTGTTGTTGATGTTGGAAAACTTGTATCAGTTGGCTTTGAATCTGGGAGAGGGCGGATGAGTGGGCAGCAAGTTGATCACGCATAATGGCATCGGTGGAGGGAGTTGCGCCGGAATGCCTCGACGAAGAACTACCCTGGGCGGGGGGTGGAGTATCATAGAAGTACGAGGTCCCACTCCCAAGACCATATACAGCTTGGTCTTTGGGTTTGTACCCCCCATCAATTGGAGGTACAACTCCCTAGCTTCCGGGGAGTTCTCCATTATGTCACGCTCCTCACACTTTTGGCGAAAAGTTTCATGCAAGCATTCATACATAAGTAGCAAACACAATAAAAAACGGGCATAAAACATGCACGACCACACGTCGTAGTTCAAATTCAATCCAAACACAACTTTACACATGCACGGCCACACGCTGGAGTTCAAATAAGTTTCAAACACACATAAAACATGTACGGCCACACGCCGTAGTTCAAATACAATCCAAACACAACTTTAAACATTCACGGTCACACTTCGTAGTTCAAATACAATCCAAAACTAACATTAAACATGTACGGCCACATGCCGGAGTTCAAATAAGTTCCAAACACGCATAAAACATGTACGGCCACACGCCGTAGTTCAAATACAATCCAAACACAACTTTAAACATTCACGGCCACACGCCGGAGTTCAAATTCAATCCAAAAGAAACTTTAAACATGCACGGCCACACGCCGGAGTTCAAATAAGTTCCAAACACGCATAAAACATGCACGGCCACACGCCGTAGTTCAAATACAATCCAAAAACAACTTTAAACATTCACGGCCACACGCCGTAGTTCAAATACAATACAAAACTAACATTAAACATGCACGACCACACGCTGGAGTTCAAATTCAATCCAAAACACATATTAAACATGCACGGCCACACGCCGGAGTTCAAACATAATCCAAAATACACTTTAAATATGCACGGCCACACGCCGGAGTTCAAATACAATCCAAAACTAACATTAAACATGCACGGCCACACGCCAGAGTTCAAATTCAATCCAAAACACATATACTAAACATGCACGGCCACACGCCAAAGTTCAAATATATTCCAAACACACATAAAACATGTACGGCCACACGCCGTAGTTCAAATACAATCCAAACACAACTTTAAACATTCACGGGCACACGCCGTAGTTCAAATACAATCCATAACTAGCATTAAACATGCACGGCCACACGCCGGAGTTCAAATTCAATCCAAAACACATATACTAAACATGCACTGCCACACACCAAAGTTCAAATATATTCCAAAAGAGACTTTAAACATGAACGGCCACACGCCGTAGTTCAAATACAATCCAAAAACAACTTTAAACATTCACGGCCACACGCCGTAGTTCAAATACAATACAAAACACATATACTAAACATGCACGACCATCACCAAAGTTCAAATATATTCCAAACACACATAAAACAGGTATGACGACACGCCGTAGTTCAAATACAATCCAAATACAACTTTAAACATTCACGGTTACACGTCATAGTTCAAATACAATCCAAAACTAACATTAAACATGCACGGCCACATGCTGGAGTTCAAATTCAATCCAAAACACATATACTAAACATGCACTGCCACACACCAAAGTTCAAATATATTCCAAAAGAGACTTTAAACATGAACGGCCACACGCCGTAGTTCAAATACAATCCAAAAACAACTTTAAACATTCACGGCCACACGCCGTAGTTCAAATACAATACAAAACACATATACTAAACATGCACGACCATCACCAAAGTTCAAATATATTCCAAACACACATAAAACAGGTATGACGACCGTGTAGTTCAAATACAATCCAAATACAACTTTAAACATTCACGGTTACACGTCATAGTTCAAATACAATCCAAAACTAACATTAAACATGCACGGCCACATGCTGGAGTTCAAATTCAATCCAAAACACATATACTAAACATGCACTGCCACACACCAAAGTTCAAATATATTCCAAACACACATAAAACATGTACGGCCACACGCCGTAGTTCAAATACAATCCAAACACAACTTTAAACATTCACGGCCACACGCCGGAGTTCAAATTCAATCCAAAAAACATACATTAAACATGGACGGCCACACGCCGGAATTCAAATAAATTCCAAACACAAATAAAACATGCACGGCCACACGCCATAGTTCAAATACAATCCAAAACACAAGTTAATGTTTATGAATATGTGTAAAGGAAACTTACATCGAGTGTGGCATCATGTGGGGAACTCCACACCAGATTCCCCGTAGGATCTCGCCACAGTGAATGTAAGCGTGGACTTCAGACAGGGTCATGAATTTCCCCTCGACCATCTACAAGTTAAAATAGTAAATGCAAACAATTGTTTAGAGAGTTCTTAATTGTTAATGTATACATATAACTTTAATTTATTAATTGTTCCAGTATAGAATTTACCTTCTTCTTCATATGACTTGCTGCCGAAACCGAGCCGACGTGCGTAATGCAATTGGCGGAGTTTTCATTGTTCCTGTTTACTTTGGTGGCATTGGACCGCCGAATGAAATCCTCGGTTTGGGATTCCTCCTCTATTGCATCACGGTGCTCATCACTCTGGTGAGGTACAAGGTCCGTCCTCTTCTTGGTCCTGACCTTGTACCTCGTATCAGTAGCCCGGTCGCACAATTTTGTGTGCCACCCACTAAACACATCTCTTGTTAGTTCTTCATCCCACACATAATGCCGTTGTATAAAGTAATTTATTAGTGATTAGTTAAACGACTATTACGTAAAAGAAAATCATAACCCAATTTGCATAATTACTTACACAGAAATCCCCCCACAAAGTTGTTTTCTCTTCTTTGGACCATGTGGAAGGAGGCTTCGGATTTGGATGGGAACGAATTTGCCCTCCAACAAACCGTGCCAAACGGGTATCGGCGAACCTATGCAATCGTTACGAAAAAACAAATAAAGTTAATAAAACCAATTCTAAATAAATGTACATAGGATTTTATGTGATCATCTCACCAATCCTCCCCCCGTTCAAGTCGTATACGGTTGGGGTATAGAGTAGGGTCGATTGGAGTAGCTCTTTGCCAAACATTATGTGGATGTCTCCCCTAATATAATAGTTAATATCAGGTAAAATCAAAACACAAGTCAGTTCCAAACTTATATATATATATATCAAAAATAGCATGCGTACGAGTAGAATGCATTGGCTTCAACTAAGTACGTGAAAAATTTGAATCAAGTTGTGAATATAATAAAAGTTCAATGACTAGTAATGTATATTGACATGATAATAGAATTCACTACTCATACTCCTCTTCATCCTCACTACGAATTTGGACGAAAGCCGTGTTTGTACAAATGTAGCTTCACCGTATCCTCGTCAACGTACTTCAAGTTTTTGCATTTGCTATAAGGACACCTAAGTTTCCCCAAACTACTCCATTGTTTTGCAACAGGTATAAATTCTTCATTCACCCTACGTACGAATTCCACAATAAGATATTCACCATCATGTCTTTCATACATCAGTTTTCTACTGCTCTCCATTATGTATTTAGCTGCATACAATTTATATATCATTGTAAGGGATTAAGTCACAATTAATTAAAGCAAATACATAATTTCATACATCCATTTTCTACTTCAAGTAAACTTTTTTTGGACATCTATAACTAAGTTATGTTACCAGTCAAGAGAATCCTGCTATTATTCAAGTAGAGTGTGTTTGTTCCTGTTAATCTATGATTGAAAATGACTTTCATGAGTCTACGACTCTCCTTTATATTGTCTGGTTCACCAAAAAGTAGCACAATCTCAGCAGTGAAATTGCGCGAGGTCTATAGTGCTTTGGGAGTTGGAAGCGTATCAGTTGATCTGATGCGGTGTTTATTGTGCGACTGGTGGGCATCAAGATAAGGTGGGAATGAAAGAGAAGCTTATAGTAAAGGGTCTAATAGAAATCGTGTTGGGCTTTTTTGCATGTAAGATTCATAGATCCATCAAAGCATCATGTCTTACTTTGATAGACCTATGAATCTTACATGCAAGAAAGCCCGACACGATTTCTATTAGACCCTTTACTATAAGCTTCTATTTCATTCCCACCTTATCTTGATGCCCACCAGGCTGCACAATAGAAATACTGTATTGTACTGAATCTGAGACGCTTCTAACTCCCTAAGCACTATAGACCTCACGCAATTTCATTGATGAGATTGCGCTACCTTTTGGTGAACCAGACAAATAAAGGAGAGTCGATACGACTCGTGATAGTCATTTTCAACCATAGATTTTCATATCACAAACACACTCTACTTGTACACTAACAGGATCCAAACTCAACCTCTTTTCATGATATCTACAACTAAGATACTAAAGCTATAAATTAACCTACTTACTACTATAAACTACCATGACTAATAACCTATATTATTATGTAGCAACTGTTTATTGAGTACTTAAGTTAGTAAATGGATGTGACATAATTAATAATAATTAATGTCTTCATTTGGAGTTATGAGTAATTAAGTTAACAATTAGGTTGGATTAACAACAAGTTTACGCTACCAACTTCGTTGGATAACTTAATCAAAGGCAAGTCTCCAAATGTCAATTAAACCTTGTTGTGATGAACAAGCTGTCAAAGTTATAAGTATGAGTGATCCACCGCTTGTGACGTAGCAAATGTCGATCGTTGTGCATTTAACATCTCATTCCCCAATAAGACGAACACCCAAGAAATCAAGATTGAGTTCTTGGGTGTTCATTTTATAAGTGGTTGGGATGCTAAATACATAACGATCCACATTTGCTACGTCACATGCGGTTGATCACCCATACGTATAACCCCGACAACTTGTTCATCACAGCAAGGTTGAATTGGCATTTAGAGACTTGCCTTTGATTAAGTTATACAACGAAGTTGGCAGTCGCGTAAATTCATTCCTAATCAAACATAATAACTAACTCACTTACTAATAACTACCAAAATCATCCAAACTCGACACTTTTTTATGACATCTACAACTAAGCTACTTAAATGGTTGTTGAGTACTTACGTAGCAACTTATTGTTGATTACGTAAATGGACGTGACATAATTATTTACAATTTATGTCTTCATTTGGAGTTATAAGTAATTAAGTTAGCAATTAGGTTGGGTTAGCAAACAATTTACACTACCAACTTTATAGGCTAACTTAATTAAAGGGACGTCTTCAAAAAGTAGATTCATAGTTCTTATGGGGAACAATATGTCTAAGTTTTATAACCATGTCATCATGGGCTGTTTAAAGACATCCCCTTAAATTAACTTAACCAACGAAGTTGGCAGTCGTGTAAATTTGTTTTTAACCAAACATAATAACTAACTTATTAATAACTACCAAAACCATTCATACTCAACCCTAACTTATAACATATAAAACTAACCCACTTAAATTTGAATAACCATAAAAATTCTCAAGAGTTATTTTAACTTCATTTAACTAAATATATAATTAAACTTAACCCAAATTTATAACTAAATTAATTTAACTTAACTAACCAAACATATACAATCAATTAACCCTAACCACAACCCTAACCCATACAAACATCCTATAATTAATTAAACTAATTAAACTAATTATTCATAACCTTGTAAACCCTAAATTACTCAAGTAAATTACTCAAATACGACAACATATATGAATTTTACAATTAAAAATAAACAATTTCAACGACCGATACTCTTACATTAATAAACAACAATATTATAATTTTAATTTCAAGCCCTAACAACATTTAAACCCTAATTATTTACATTCAAAACATACACTATTCTAAATTTGAATTTCAAACCATAACCACACTAAAATTACTCAAGTAAATTACTCAAATACAACAACATATATGAATTTTACAATTAAAAATCAACAATTTCAACAACATATACTTTTACATTAATAAACAACAATATTCTAACATTAATTTCAAGCACTAACAACATAGTACTATAATAAATTATAAGCATTCGTAATAAACCCTAAAAATTTACATTCAAAACATACACTATTCTAAATTTGAATTTCAAACCATAACCACACTAAAATTACTCAAGTAATTACTCAAATTCACCCTAAAAATTTACATTCAAAACACAATTCTAAATCGAATTTCAAACCCTAAACTTGACTAACACTAAATACTACCCTAAATTTGAATTTCAAACCATAATCACACTAAAATTACTCAAGTAATTACTCAAATTCACCCTAAAAATTTACATTCAAAACACAATTCTAAATCGAATTTCAAACCCTAAACTTGACTAACACTAAACACTACCCTAAATTTGAATTTCAAAACCATAACCACACTAAAATTACTCAAGTAATTACTCTAATTCACCCTAAAAATTTACATTCAAAACACAATTCTAAATCGAATTTCAAACCCTAAACTTGACTAACACTAAACACTACCCTAAATTTGAATTTCAAAACCATAACCACACTAAAATTACTCAAGTAATTACTCTAATTCACCCTAAAAACTTACATTCAAAACACAATTCTAAATCGAATTTCAAACCCTAAACTTGACTAACACTAAACACTACCCTAAATTTGAATTTCAAACCATAACCACACTAAAATTACTCAAATAAATTACTCAAATACAACAATATATATGAAATTTACAATTAAAAATCAACAATTTAACTACAAAAATAAATTAGGGGACTCACATTGGTGGTTGCCGGAGATGTTGGCGTCGGTGGTTGCCGGAAAAGTGCGCACGGTGGTCGTCTGTGGTCGCAGCGTCCGCCGACATCGACGGTAGTGGCCGGAGTGAAGGTGGTTGGGGTCGGGGTGTGAGAGAGACCGAACGAGATGGAGAGAGAGAAAGTGAAAGTGCAGTGTTCTATAGTATTCTGCCCATTGAATCATTAAATAGGGCCGACGACCGATAGCGAGTCAGATGTATTAAATGTTACCGTAGTCGAATTTAATTGAGCACCGCGACCGATACCCGAACGACCGGTATAGTATCGGTCACAAGCTCAACGACCGATAAAGTGAGCACTGCGATCGATACTATATCGGTCGCTAATTAGCGACCGATATGGTATCGGTCGCTGCCTGTCGATCGCCCGTGTCGATCTGAGCGACCGATACATATCGGTCGCCTGGGTCGGTCGCCGTAGACGTTTCATGTTGTAGTGTAAGCCGCTAAGCCGAGATCAATTCACTATCTGAAGTCCAAGTTGGACATTCTAGACCATCATGCTCCAACATGAGGGGGTTAATAACAATAAAAATCTTTTAATTCGTATCATAGTAAGATTAGAAGTCAATGTAGCTGTTGGAGTCAAATTGTTTCAATTCATATCCTAGTAGCATTAGAAGTCAGTGTTGGTGTTGGAGTCTGTGTCCCGCAGTCCCAAGTTTCTATTTTCTAGTAAATATCTTTTTTAGCTATATCTTGTACTATATATAGTTCTTGCATGATCAATGAAAGGAGTAGAGAAATGAACGATAAACATGATCTATTTTGCATTCCTTTAGTTCTCTGTTTCATTTTCTTCAAGTATAATTACCTTTTATTTACTTCTAACAAAAAGAGATGGGTATTGCTTAACGTCGCCACCCTTTTTACTATTGTCGCCCCCCCCAAAAGACGTTTTTGCCCCTCATATTATTATCTCTCCCCTCCCACTCACCTCACTCTCCTCCCACTCTCTTCACTCTCCTCTCAGTCTCCACTATTATTATCTCTCTAAAACTTTGATTTGTTTTTGAAATTTTACCTAAAATGTTAAGAGAAGCTGATAATTCAAGTGAAGGAGAAGAGGTTAGTTTGTAAATTTCAAATTTGAAAAAAAAAACAATTTTTTTTCGGAAACTCCCGGAATTTTAATTTTAATTTTTCAAAATTTTTATAAAATGTTAATATTATTGTTTATGTAAAAAATATTATTTATGTATTTATATTAATATTATTAAGGTAATCAATGTCGTTAATTATAATTGTTATGTTAATTATGTTAAAATTATGTCAAAACATATTATTATAAATAAGTTGTTTATAAGTGTTGTTATTATTATTATAGTATGTTAATTATGCTAATTATTATTGTTAATATTATTATTTATTTATAATATTATTATTAATGATATCAAAGTTGTTAATTATAATTGTCAATTAATATTATTATTACAAGTTGTTTATAAGTGTAGTTATTAATATTATTAAGTGTTGTTAAAATTATTATTTATTTATTTAATATTGTTAGTTGTTATTATTATGTTCCTTATGTTACAATTATTTATTTATGTATAATATTGTTATTATTATGATAATTAATATTAGAATTCTATGTTAATTATTAATGTTGAAGCTACTATTATTATTACGAATTAGTATCCCAGTTATTATTAGTATAATAATAATTGTTTCTATTGTTTGTAGGTTTTTTTGGAGGACTTTGGCGGGGACGGCGTTGATTATTCCACTCATTTTGTAATGCAAAATATTTTTGACAGTATTGACGCATTGCAAGAATGGGCTAATGGAGTTGCTGCGAGAATAAGTTTTAGGTTTGTACGGGCTTCGTACAAGAGAAAAGATGCGGAGAGTCCATTAAGGTGTTACTTGAAGTGTTGGAGGTACGGAAAATATCGTGGGAAATTGAATAATCTCGATGATGCGACTCGTCGGAGAACGTCAACGAAGGCGTGCCAATGTAAATTCGCCATTGTTGCGTGGATTCGCAACGAAATGGAATGGCGAGTTCGTGTGTGCGATGGTGACCGGGCGAAACACAATCATGCCTTCATCGTGTACGAGGAAGGTCATCGTCACGGACATCCATTAACCTCTGAAATGAAAGAACATGTCCGGGATATGACCAACACGGGGTGCACACCGGCCACGATCCAAACGTCGTTGAAGATTAGGTTCCCTGCCTCTGCGATAAACGTGAAGCAAGTATACGACGAGCGGGCAAAGTTGCGAACCGAGGAAATGGATGGTAGGACAGCCGCGGGACAATGTCTGCACATGGCGAAACTCGGCGGGTACGTCTCATTTGTTGATTATGATGATGATGCCGAGCTTCGTCAGGTTTTTTTATGTCATCCTTACTCGTTGAAGTTGCTACGTACGTATCCGAATGTCATTCTCATTGACACTACGTACAAGACAAATAAGGCAAAGTGGCCTTTATGTGAGCTGGTAGGCGTGACACCGACAAACCGCAACTTCCAGATTGCTTACTCGTTCATGCGGGACGAGAAGATGGAATCATATGAGTGGCTGATGTGGAGGGTGTATGAATTGTTGGGTCCTGATGTTATTCCATCCGTGTTTGTGACCGACAAACAGGATGCTTTGTTGGGGGCTGTTGCCAAGGTTTACCAAAATTCGCACCAACTTTTATGCGTGTGGCATATTGGGAATGATGTTGAGAACAAAGTAAACAAACTCACTGGGGGCCCTAAGCTCGGACTCGGGCTTCATTTCAGACATCATTTCTGGAACGGCATTGTACATGCGAAGACTGTTGGAGATTTCAAGGTGAAGTGGAACGACGTTGTTAACGCGTGGATCGGGCAAAACAAACCGATAGTTGAGTATATTAATGGGACGTGGCTGAGTCATAAAAATTTGTTTGTGCTTGGACCGACAATGTACCTCACATGGGGAACACAGCGACTTCTAGAGTTGAGAGCCAACATTCTTCACTGAAGTATTATATCGGCAGTTCCAGAGGCACCTTCGATCGTGTGTTTACGAAGATTCACCATCACTTGGAGAATCAACATACGGAGATTAAATGGGAGCTTGAACAGTCAAGGAGCACGCACAGGCATTTAGGTCACTCTCATTTCTTTAAGAATCTGCACGGAAAAGTATCTCATCACGCATTGGACCTTTTGTCGTATGAGTTCAATAAGATGCTGGCGATGAGGTATGAAGGAGAATGCTACTTATGCGATCACCTGGTGTCGAGAACCCACCTCCTACCGTGCGCGTGTTCTATGATGGAAGTTTACGCAGCTGGAGAGCCAATTCCGCTGACATGGATAAATATGTTTTGGAGACAACTGACAGTGATTGGCGATGGTGAAACTCCTTGCTCAAATGATGTTCCATCAGGTACTGACTTAGAACAATTTAAGGAATATGCTAAACAGGTTCGGGAGAGTGACCCAGCAGTTGTACGACACGTAAACAGTGTCCTAAATGGAGAGTTGAATCCCGAGAGTCAGTATATTCCTGATCCACAAACAAGCCCCCCACGCCCCGGGAGACAAAAGACTTCAAAATCAACGCGACACAACCCCAGTGCGTTTGAGTACGGACGAACATCGGGACGGGGTAGCAAGACTACAACGAACTCCTCGAAGAAAAAGGGAACTAGTTCTTCATCAGTTGGGATGGGTTCAACAGGTGTGCATATCTTAAACTTTATAGACGATGTTTAGGGTTTTCATAATGACTACATATTGTTGTTTATAACTTAAGATAATATGGTGCGCAGGTATCAACCGGATGTCTCAAGATCCGTTCCCGTTCGAGGACGCTTTGCCACATTTCATTATGCCATACATCGTTGGATGGACGGATGTTCTCGGTGATGGCAACTGTGGGTTCAGATGCGTAGTCGAGGTATGTTACGGGGATGAGAAATTGTGGTCAATTGCTAGGTGGTCAATGGGCACTGAGTTACAGGCGTGTGAAAATGCATATGTTAATGCGTTTTTTAACAGCAAGGAGATGTTCCTTGAATCCTTCAGAAGGATACAAGGCCACTTGGAAGGGCCAGCCCCGTATGAACATTGGATGTTGACTCCAAATTATTTATTTCCAGCTGCGACAGTGACGAATATGATGTGGATCTTCTTGTCAACCACTACTAGTCCACGATCGCAGACAGCTGAGCTATGCATATCAATATTACCCATACGAGGTGGGCCTAGACGTACGGCACCAAAGAAAGTTCAGGGAATTGTGCGAGTGAACAACCACTTCATGCTTATCCATCTACGGGATGACTGCCCTCTACCGCCGATTCATATTGGATGGCAAGCAGCTAGAGACGTATCTGTTCAAGGTTGGGATGAGCCTTTCCAGGCTCGTATTGATAGATGGCAGGCTATGAGGGCCGCTCAACGCCAATGATGGTTGTAGTTGTACCCTTGTCTTTATATGAATTGCTAATTATATTTATATTGAAACTCATGCATTTAATTGGAACATAACACAAATTAACACAAATTAACACAAATTACCATCGAAACGCAATGTCACGGTTGATACAACACAAAATCAGTTAATCAGTTCAACACAAATGAACACTAAGTTTAGGGAACATTAAAAACAATGAAATTGGGGCAAACTGACGCTACTCCTCCTGCTCATCATCATCTTCCGGCTCGGGGACCTCGATATGCATCTGACGGCACCAACGCTCGCGGTAAGTCGACCATCTCATCATACCACACACGACTCACTGTCACTGTCTCTTCGTCCGGTTGGGGTGGGTGTCTCCCTCGCTCCAATAGTCCGACATAGATGTAGGACCACTTTCATAAAAAATAAAAACACAAAATAAAGAAGTTAGACCAAACATTATATCAACCATCCTAAACAAATCAGATAAACAAAATATTAAATTATCTTTGAGGGTTTAGGTACTGTCAGCGACGGTTGATCATCGACTGTCAATTGGCTGGCAGAGGCGTTGTTTATCAAAAACTTGTGTGAATGTGCCGCAAACCAATCGGTGTAAGCGACATCCGCTTCCCACGACACATGTTTCGTGTGGGCCACATCACTCACTAACATTTTGCAGCATATCGGAAACCTCGCCCAGTCAGCGCTGACGTTAGCATCGACAAATTCCACTTTGTAGGGGCCCTTGGTCGTCGCTCGCTCTTGATCGATAATCTGCGTGGGATATGTTGTAGGTGCCCTAATCGACGGACGACGCGATCGGGCATGCTCTTTCGGTGAAGTCGTATGCGAATCGCCCCTATATAACATCCTGCCGCATGACTTATGCAGGCGGGACCATACGGCCCAACTCACACGATCCGTCACAACGCATCCAGAGGCCCTCGTAGGCGCTGTACCGAACTCGGCTGGCGGATGGGGAACCACCTGCTCGCGCAAGGCCCATTAACCGGCTGCTCCACGTGTGGCCTGAAATCAGGAAAGTACTCATAGATCCAGGCCTGCAAAAGGGTCAAACACCGGCCATCTTGGCTGTCCCGGCCCTGCTCGCCATCCCTAACTGGCGGTAAAGGAACGCCAAGGTCACCATACCCCAAGCAATGTGATCAACGATAATGTCAGTGCTAGGCCACGGATGCGGCCTAATTCTATCCCTCGATTTGTCCACGAGAATAGTGTTTCCCAACATGCTCAACAACCACGCCCTTATCCTATGGGGAATGGGAAAACTGGTCGATACACTAATCGACCTCAAATGGGAGTCAGCTATGCCAACCTTATCGTGAATGTTCTCGACCTTCAGCTCCGCCATTCCTTTTTCAAAAATCATGGGCACGTACTGGTTAACCACTTCCCAAGGAAGTCCTTCAGGCATCAGACCATCAACTGCAATACCCAATATATGATGCACGTCATGCAACATGATCATCATTTCACCGAAGGGAAGGTGAAATGTGTTTGTGTCGGGTTGCCACCTCTCAACGAACGCTGAGATCAACGTCATGTCGATGTGGTCGTACATCAACTCCATTAAACTGGTTATTTAGATCTTTCCCAGTGTAGCTTGGCATGTGGGATCCATCGTGGAATGTACTGCCCTCAATTCCCTTAACGTATTCTTCTTCGTCACACAATCAAGAACAACATTGGGCGAACGCTCGCGACCCTCCCATAATACCCGAGCAATGTGACCTCCAAAGCTCGGTATAACTGAGGGAATTGCAGGTCCCCCGGGCACGTTACCTTCAATGATCCAGGAGTTGTCGCCGCTTCGCCTCCTTTTCTGATATCTGCTACTAGACCCAGCTTCACCAGTAGCAGAACTGCTTCCCTGCCCACCTTGTCGAATTGGGGCAAACTTCCCCGCTGCATCCCTCATCGGCATGAAACCTGTTGGCCTGGAAACTCTCCCACTAGGTTGCGCGACTGAAGTCGAGATCATCTCGCTGGGCTCCTCAGTATCATCGCCCCCAGATGTTTGAGCCGTTGACTCATCCATGGCTGGTTGAGATGGTCAACGAAATCTCGCGTTGTCGACTCCGTGTCCTCGGGCCGCCGCCATTGCATCACTTGCACACTGCAGACCACGACCAGCACGGCGAGTTGACGCAGTCACATTGCGTCTGTGGGGGTCCCCAGACTCACCCCCCCTCCAACCACTCACAAGTCGATTTGCCCGGTCCAGAAGTCTTCCACCCTTGCCCTTCCCTACCATTTTAGATCACCTGCAAAATGAAGACATACATTAACATAATTCCACTTTCCTAAGCTACCATCACAAATAACTAACCATTACAAATAACCTACCATCACAAATAACCCTAAACTTAATCCTACATCAAAATTACAATTTTTTCTAACACAATTAATCACTAATATTAACACATGCTTAATCACTAATATTAACGCATAAAACATTAACAACGAGTCACTAATCACTAATAATTGTCATATTAATCTAATTTTCATAACACAATATAAATAATACTAATACAATTAATCATTAATAATTATCATATTAACACATAATTAACAATAAAATTAATAATAACACTATTAATAATTATTATATTTACTAATAACAATAATAATACCAGTAAAAATAATATGTAATTTTTAATTATTATTTAACAATAATAATATTATTAAAATTAACAATAATACTAATAATATTAATAACAATAATAATATTAATAAACATAACAATAATAATATTAATAAACATAACAATAATAATATTAATAAAAATAATATTTAAAAAAATTAACGACCACGTGAACGCAAACGCAGCGCCACCACCAATGCACAGATCCGGCAACAAAAAACGGAAAAAAATTATGCGGACGCAGCCATGAAAGCGCATGCAAGCAAATCGCCAGGGAGTTATTTATTTATTTTTTTTCGTTTTTCTTCAAATTACAAAACTACAAAACATAAAACCACAAATTCAAAACACAACTTCGAAACATACCTCAATTTTGTCGATTCAATCCCGGTATGTGGTGGTCGATGGTTGAGAGCGTTTTCTAGAGAGATAAAGTAGAGAGAGAGTGAAGAGTGAAGTTATGAGGTTCAAGGGCGTGGGTTGGAAATATTATGCGAAATGTGGGCGACAATAGAACTCCGGGGTCATCTTTTTTCTACGCCTTGTGTTTGGTCTCTCCTCCAAATCCTGCTGCCAATTCTCTTCTCCGATCCCAATCCCAATCTCCAACAACTCTTTCTGCTCACCGTCGCCGGCAATCTGTCCGGCGATCACCATTTTTCAACCAATTGAAGGCAGATTCGTTTTTTCCTGGTTCGTTAATTTCTACAATCTTTTTGGTACTTGCTCATTTCAGTTGTTTCTGGAACAACAATTATCTATCAAATTAGGGCAGAATCGGGGAACTTTGTTCAATCTAATTTGGGTCATCGTGAATAGAAATTGAATTCCGAATAAAATGATGGGCTCTGAGAGCGAAGGAGCTCATCCACTTGCTCCTAGCGATGAAATGGAAACCCTAGTTCTTGATGACCCATTATCATCTTCTAAATCATATGCTAATTACAGAAGTGCGATCTCGACTTTATCTGACTCGCATCACCACCCCCTGGCGGAGCCAGCTGATTCCGATCCATTATTCTCCCCTGCGCAAGACAGGGATCTGAAGAGCTCTAGGGTTCATGATAGTTCAGACATTGAGGATTCAGAATACTCTGATTTGTTTGTTACTCCAACTGGGGAGGTTAATGGTGGAGATACTAATGGTATTGGGAGCCCGAAATCAAATGCTATGAGCTCCAGTGTGTTTGGGAGATCGGAGTCTTCAAGCTCATTAGGTTCTGAGTACTTGAAAATTACAGTGTCAAACCCTCAGAAAGAGCATGATGTTTCGTCAAATTCAATTGTTCCTGGTAATAACACATACGTGACATATTTGATAACTACAAAAACAAATATGCGGGGTTTTGGTGGGACGGAGTTTAGTGTCAGGAGAAGGTTCAAGGATGTGGTAACACTGGCAGATAGGCTATCAGAGTCCTATAGAGGGTTTTTCATACCTGCTAGACCGGATAAGAGTGTGGTGGAGAGTCAAGTCATGCACAAGCAGGAATTTGTTGAGCAGAGGAGAGCAGCATTGGAGAAGTACTTGAGGAAATTGGCAGCTCATCCTGTGATTAGGAAAAGTGATGAGCTTAGAGTGTTTTTACAAGTACCAGGGAAACTTCCTCTGCCCACGAGCACTGATGTGACATCAAGGGTGCTTGATGGAGCTGCCAAGTTACCGAAGCAGTTGTTTGGAGATTCAAGGAGCATCGTAGCTCCTCATGAAGTAGTCCAACCTGCAAAAGGAGGAAGGGACTTGTGGAGATTGTTTAAGGAGTTGAAGCAGTCTGTCACAAACGACTGGGGAAACTCAAGACCACCAGTTGTTGAGGAAGACAAGGAATTTTTAGATAAGAAAGAGAAACTTAATGCTTTTGAGCAGCGGCTCACTGATGTATCCAAGCAGGTCTTCTTGCTCTCTGCTTCTTTTTTTCCATTCTGCTTGTTCCTTTGTTTGAAATTGATGATTGCCTAAGAGTCATCTTGTTTGATAGTTTGCTATTTGATCACCTACAGGCCGAGTCACTTGTCAAAGCACAACAAGATATGGGGGATACTATGGGAGAGTTGGGGTTATCATTTATCAAATTGACAAAGTTTGAGAATGAGGCAGCAATTTTCGAGACGCAAAGAGCACGTGCTGCTGAAATGAAGAATATAGCAACAGCTACTGTCAGAGCCAGCAGGATATATCGGGAATTAAATGCAAGAACGGTGAAAAACCTGGTATTATTCACTGAGCTGTTTTCTATTATGGCCTTCATACATTTCATTAATAACAAGTATGAGGTTGTGCCAGAAACACATATTTTCATAATAACAAAAATCCTGGTTTTGTTGCTTTAGAAATGTTAGTGTCTGTCGCTAACTTAAATCCAGGCACACACTTTTGTCTCTGGAGTTGTGAACTTCTGAGTCCTGGATTTCTATTTATTGGAAGGAAAGATACCTGCTGACAGTATGTTTTGTTTTGTTTCCTTTTCTTTTCTGTATTTTTATTACAGGACACCATCCATGAATACCTTGGGGTTACGTTAGCTGTTCGCAATGCATATACCGATCGTGCAAGTGCTTTGCTGACAGTGCAGACTCTTCTATCAGAGCTCTCCTCGCTGCAATCCAAAGCTGAAAAACTTGAAACGGCATCATCTAGGGTGTTTGGCAGTGATAAGTCAACAATTCACAAAATGGAAGAGTTGAAGGAGACATTGAGGATAACTGAAGACTCAAAAAATTGTGCAGTTGGAGAATATGAGCGGATCAAGGTATGAATGACGTTTTGAAGTTGGTCCTAAATGCTTGCTTTGTATTTGCACATTGAAGCATATAAACTATTTATTCCCTGCAGGATTTTGCATAGTGCATCTAGGTCATGATCGTTTCTATGGAATGAATCTCATACTTCTCATACAGCAAGTATCTTTGTGTATGCTATTCTCCTGCTGCTGTATTTTTGTTGCTACACTGCTTATCATGTGGTGTGCTACCCCCATTCTAATAAGGAACAACTGACGATGCTAGAACATATATCCTTAACTCTCTACTTCCAACTGCTTTTATGTATGCCATTCCTCTGTTTCAATGTCTGTGCTACATTGCTGCTCATGAATGGTGACACCTCTATTCTTCAGTCTTCATCATTCATGTTAGTGATGGCACATAAACTGACATATGTATGATTTTTCAGCCATTTTTTTTATGTGTGTAGTGTGTGCTGGTATCCAACCTGCTTGCCAATTTTTTCAATTGAGACTCAACATGTAAAATGTGATGTTGATCCTATTAGATTGGCTGGTACATTCTCTGTGGGGTGAAACATGTGGGTTGTAATGATGGCATTAGATCTAGTAATAAAGGAATGAGAACCGAGACTTTGAAGTTTAATCATGTTCCAAGTGTGCATCTTAGTTCTTAATATGATGTTATCATTCTTTGTCGGAATTGTCGCTATTGCTTATATGGTTGAGATGGTATCAGTGCCGAGTATAATGATACGTGGAAACAAATTTTGGTTTCAAGAATCCTAGGATTGGTTTTTCTTTTTGCTGCTGCTGAATTTTTACCCTTTAATTTAATTCCTTTTTTTTTTCCATTTGGGACATGGAAGGGATCTGGTTCTGAATACATAGCCTTGCTGTGGCCGTTGCCTTTGCTTTCTAGGGAGAAGCCTTTCCTTTTGGAGGAACATTGGACACGGGTGTCTGACACGGACACAGATCCAAGGGTCCGACATCACATCCCTAAAAATTACGGACACAGTGACATGGTATCCAAGGGTCCGACATGGCAGGGGAAACACGACCCCTAAGTTGCATAATGTATTTAGTTGCAATAGAAGTGAAATATTATTATTTTTCAAAGGCATCCTTAAAAGTTGTGAACCCAAGGACACCTTAGTTTAAATTGATTTGACCTATATAGAGAATATATTCAGTCCAACTCTTAAAAATCCCAAAAAAATTTGCTTCCACTTTAATTTTTAAATATGCAATGGTGAGTTTAAATTCGACTCATTGCTGATATGGCATAAGATGAGAATGAAATAAAGTCGTGTAGGACATTTCAGCGGTGAGAATGAGACTCGTCTCGCGAGAATCTCGCTGTCAGTCTCGCGAGACGAGTTTGAAAGCGAGTTTAACACATTAATATTTTAATAATATTTTTTTTCTCTCTCACCTCATCTACATCATTTTTTATCAATATAACCAAATTAATTATATTATTAAGTAGGACCCATTTACTTTTTTAATTAATATAAATCAAACTCATGCTCACCATTGGAAAGCTAGCTAAATAAAGGGATAAATTTTGACTCTTTTGATAGGGGTCCACATATTCCACATCATCCAATTAGCCAAACTCAACCTCACTGTTGCGGGTGCTCTAATCAAATAAAAAAGTGGAAATGATCCAAAAGAGAACCCTAGGCCCAACTCCATTGTATCTTATGATGGCATAAGGCTGTTTATGCTCCCCCCCCCCCCTCTTTTGCTCTTTCCTTTTTTTTTTCCCTGGAGTTTAAAGCACCATAACCCCAGTGCCAAACTGAAAACACGTGCCACCTCTGCTCCTTCCCCCTTTCTCCTCTCCCATCTCTATCCGGCACCGGAAAGTCATCCCTGCCACAAATGGTCATCGGAAAGTCCTCTCTGGCACCACCGCCGAGGCCCCTGCCCTAGTTGTCAGAGTTGTCCACCACTTCCACGACGAGTTTCTCGGTCTCTATGCTTCTCTAACAGCAGCCAACGTTCCACCACCATGTCCGGCCATTCTCAGCGTATCAGACCCGTGTCCCGTGTTAGGATCAGTGTCGGGTCGTGTCGACCTTGGAATGGCAACCCTTACAGGTGAGTCTGAGTAACGTAGCAGAAATAATGAAACATGGTTGTTGGGGAGACTGGGAGTGACGTCTACAGGAAACATTAGGATCTATTATAAGCAACCTTTCTTCCACCTTTTGCACTTCCAACTCTTTTGTGATGAGGTACAAGTTCTTGATCTTCGTAAATATATGATTGAATAATAAAGTAATGAGTTAAAGTTCATGCTTGTGTACTTGTGCAAATTTATTTAACCTTTAGCGTGTCGAAAAGCTGAGTTGATTCAAGGACTTGATTGCTGTGCGGTGGAAAATCTAAGGAAAAGAAAGCCCAAAATTTTCTCTGTAACTTTGTTGGAACATTCCCTGACCCTCTACCTTGTTGGAAGGTGGAATAGTTCCACACTTCCACTAGACTACCCCTTTGGTGCTTTACTTTCCCCCATACTTTTTAGCCTTATACTGTATTATCTTAGTGATACTGAGGTTGAATACCATCAGAAGCTGTTAATTTCAAATGGCTTTGGTGCTCTGGTAGTCTACATGAGTTAAAAGTCAAGCTTGATCAAATATTTTGTATTTAAAACATTTTTGTTCGTGGTTGTTAGTGCATTGTTAAACTAATTCATAAATAGGCATGTTTTAAAAAGCTAAATCCATAAGGATGTGTTTGGGCTGCGGAAAAGGGGTGGGGAAAAAATATGTGGGGCAAAGAAAAGAATGTCAAAGTATGTTTTTTTTTTTTAAAAAAAACTGTTTGGTTTAAATAAAACCTTGAAGGAAAAAAAATTGACGTTCCACTCAATTGTTTCCCTTATTTAGTTTATGGAAAAATTGAATTTGCATGGGGAATAGTGAATAGCAAATTTCCCCTTTTCTGGATCATTTGACGTGATTTGGGGGGGGGGGGAGAGGGGACAATCGAGAGAGAATGTGAAGAGAGAGAGACGATCGAGAGAGAATGTTGAGAGAGAGAGAGAGAGAGAGAGAGAGAGAGAGAGAGAGAGAGAGAGAGAGATTAAAATTGAGGCGCACGAGAGAGAGGGGGTGGGGAGAAATCGAGAGAGAATATTAAGAGAGAGAGAAAGAGAGAGGGAGGGAGGTAAAATTGAGAGAGAATATCAAGAGAGAACGACGTGAGAGATAGAGGACAAAAAGGTCGGGCTTTAGATTCAAATTTTTCCCTGAGCTTTCCTGTCCTTTTTGAGGGTAAAGTTTTTGTCTTTCTCATCGCAAATTTTCCATCTACTTTTGTAACTATTTTTTTCTTTTCCCTTTTCTGGAAACATTTTTTTTCATTGTTTTTCTTTCCACTCCTTTTTCTACTGTCCAAAGTCCAAACACACTCTAAAGGGAGATGTTGGATAACAATGGGACATACAGATTGCATCAAATGAGATGCCATGTAAAGGGTTATATTATATTATAATATTGATTTTCATAGTGCTATACCCGTTCTTTTATACGGCTGGTTGCGGTGTGGAGCGGTGCGGTGTGGTGGAATTGTGGTGAATTGTGGTGGGTTTGGAAAAGTTCTGGTGGTGGATTGTGGTGGCCGGTGGGTTGTGGAAAGTTTAACTTTTAATAAAAGGATGAATTAAATTAGAAAAAGTAGATTGTGGTGGGTTGTGGTGGAATATGGCAAGTTGCGGTGAGGTGTGGCACCACAGCCAGCCAGCCGCATAAAAGAACAACTCTTAAGTTTGAGGTTTCTTGCAAGATCTTTCTTGGATAGTATCTCAATTATTTGCTTTTCCTGACTGATTAGTGTTTACTGTAGGCACTTATTCAAAACTATTTGCTTTCCTGACTGATTACTGTAGTTGCTTATTCAAAACTGACATTCCTGCAGGAAAACAACCGTAGTGAACTAGAACGAATTGAAAGGGAAAAGCATGCTGATTTTTTGAATATGTTGAAGGGGTTTGTCAGTGATCAGGTACATCTCTGTTCTTTAAAAATTGTGACTATGTTGCGGGTTCTTTGATGCAATACAAGGAAGGAAAATATCAAAAATATCATACTTATTAGTTGATATTAGGAAGCTTTTTTATTTTTATCACATAATTTTGTATTCATGTTATCCTATAATTAAGATAGTCTAAATAAAAAGATTTAATATTAGATTTATATGTTTTATCCTGTTCTATGTTACTCCGACTCTTCATTTTCCCTACCGTACCCGTGTCGGACCCTTGATACCCGGACAAGGGTACGACACTCGAAACTTCAAATTACAATGAAAATGTATAAAATTTATTTAAAATAGCCGAGTCTGACACCCGTATCCGTGTCCGATAAGGACATGTGTACCCGAGTCCGAGTAACATAGATCCTGTTATAGTTTCTATAGTATCTTTAGGATATCTTTAGGTTTCCTAATTCCCCTAGTATTCCTAGCTATATAAACCCCTTTATGTAATTGAGGGAGGCAAATTATTACGAATAAGAATTATTATTGATTATTAAGTTAAATTCTTTATACGAGATCCCCTTCTCATCGGTATTGCTCGCCGAGCACCCACATCAAATTGGTATTAGAGCAAATTAATCTTTTTCGCTTTGATTTCTTTCCCCTCATTTTCCTTTTCACTAATAGCCAAATTTCGTTCACAGAAAAAAAAAAGGAAACATAGAACCAATAAAAAAGGAAAACGTAGAAAATAAAAAGAAAACCCCGAATTTCATACTGACTGCTTTATTCCTGATTTTGTTTTTTTTTAATTCTTTTTTTTTTTTAAGAAACAACCTATATCCAATGCTTGCATGGTGCCTAATGTTGGAGAAGGTATTGAGCTTGGTGTTTCATTAAGGGTGCAAGGCTATCCGATCCCTTTTTTCTATTGCCATTTTCAATCCCTTTGCATTTCAAAAATCAGAGAAAGATTTTTTTGCCCGCTGGGGGAGAATGATGCTATACTAAGATTATCCTAAATACGAGGGATAATATCTAAAATATCATTTATTAGGTGATATTAGGAAAATTTTATGTTTCATTACATTATTTCGTATATTTAGTTTATCCTATAACTAAGGTAGCCTAAGAGTATTAGGTTTATATATTTTATCCTGTTATCATTTATAGGATATCTTTAGGTGTCCTAATTCCCCTAGTACTCCTAGCTATATAAAGTATAAACCCCTATGTGATTGAGGAGGGCAGACTATTACTAAGTGAAATTCTCTGTATGAGATCCCCTTCTCGTAGGAATTGCTTGCCAAGAGTCCTACTCAATCCATTGTAGGAATTGCTCGCTGAGCGTCCTACATCATTCTTTTTCTTCTGTCTTCTTTTCTTTTGTTTTAGGTCCAGGGGGTGGGGGTGAAGAAGGCTTCCCCTCCTGTTCCTGTGCAGTGTTTACCCATCAGTGCAAGGGTGAAAATATCTAGTGCGGCCCACTGGCCCCTGATTCTTACACAACGCTATTCTCTCCTCTCTCATATCCATGCACCTACAGATTTGCAGGGCAACTCTTTTGCATGTTTGTTTTTTTATCTTGCATAAAAACTGCTATGCTAGTTATGGCTCATTGTAAGTTTTGATACTCTGAATTCAATAGGTAAGCTGCGCTGAGAAAATGGCTAATTTGTGGTCAAAGGTTGCGGAAGATACCAGAGGATATTCAAAAGAAGAGAGTTCCTCAAAGTAGGCTTCTATTAGCTGTAAAGCAGAAAAGAGAGGATCCTTTTATGTCGTTTCTTCTCTGATTTTTCTCTATGGTGTTTCAAATAGAGTTTAGGTTAACAACTTGTTGATACCACAGACAAGAAATGGAAAGAGAGTGTTACTCGGTAGGAACTTTTTTTTTGTGTTGTGTTGATGAACATTGAGTTTGTGTAAAAACCCTGTAACATTTTCCACTTGGAGGCTGCCATTTTTCGACTTTTAAGAGCTGTATTGTATTTGAGCATTTGACAAACGAATAAGAAAATAAAATGGTACTCCAGGATCATTTGGGGTCGGAGTTTTTTCATTCCCCCCTTGTATTTCTTGCCATCCATCTACAGGCCAAGGCTGTTTTTCTTTTTGTTTTCCTTTTCCTTTTCCTTTTCCTTTTCCTTTTTTCTTTTCCCTAGGGATTGGGAATTGATTGATGAGCGGAAAATATGGCATCAACTGACTAGTTGAGTTTATAGGCAACATATACTTGTGTTGCGTATAGCATTATTCAAGGAATTGATGAAATTGTGAAGTTACAAACATGACTCCTTTACAACACTGAGAAAGAAATACTGGTAGAAGCTAAAGAAACTTGGTTCAGACCATGGAGATTACATTCTGCACTGCAGCAGAGGGTGATGCTACAGAGTCCCTATTGGGAATGGAAAACAGGCCAGCTGGAGACAGTTGTTGTCGGCCATCGAGAAACATGTGTTCAGGATCTCTAAAAGCAGCATGAATGCAAACGATCACCCCTGCTATCAGGGTAGCTGACATGAGTAACGATCCAACACTTGTGAAGAACACAACTAGAATGGTGACTGACACCAGGGCGGCCAGAGTCTGATTGTTTGATAGGGTATGGCCAAAGATAATGAGGGGTTGTTCGGGTGGCTTAAACAGGTAGAGAAAAAGCCAAGCAGAGAGGAGAATGATGAGAGAGATTAGGGAGAGAGGGTGAGAGAGGAGGAAGAATGCAAGCACACCACCAACAACAGCAAGGTAATTGATACGGAAGTAGGAGAGGTTCTTGTGGATTCGGACTGTGGCATTGGTGGGAGATTGAGGCCGGGAGAATGCAGACAAATCAAAGAGCTCTTGCCATGGACGCCGTTTGGAGAATGCACGGTGGAGGGACTCAGTGGTGCGGGATATGAACGCTCGGAATGAGGGTGTCAAAGAAACACTCTTTGGGATCTGGAGTAACAGAGGGGAGGACATGCTCATGCTGTTTTGGTTTGGTTGCTTCAAGTTTTACTACTCTAAGACTTGAACTAGATTGGAAACCGGTTGATTGGAAAGTTTATTAAAATAGTAGAGATGTTGATTGTTGATGCAGTAAGGTGAACCTTCTCCCTTTGCTTGTACCACTAGTAACCATCCAATTAGTGTGTGGAGTGCATGCTTATCAATTGCTAATGTTGAGATCCCAAGTGAACCCCCCCTCCCCTTTTCTTCTTCTTGCGTATGAAGCCAAACTCCAGTATGAATTCCTTTGTTGATTAGGTCGGTAGCATTATATCTGGATTGGAATCTAACAATTCTTTTACCAACTTTTTTAAATCCATAATATAATTTACCATTTCATTAATAGCAGGAATCACTCCACATTTATCTGCTCAGAAAGAGTATACCAATTACAGGAATACAGGAGTGAGTTTCAACTTTCAAGTGGATAAAACATTAAAACTATTAAACTAGTAGGGCAGAGGAGGCTCTTACTTATTGGAGGCAAAACTGTAATTAATCATGGTCGAATATTTATTGGAGGAAGAAGTGGATTAAACATTAAAACTATTATCTGTTCTTTTATGCGGTACTGTAAGTTACTGCACCTTACCACAATCCACCATAATCTACCACACCTTTCTATTTACCTTTTTAAATAAAATTCCACAAATTCAAATAATCACTTTTCCATTTTAATAACCATTTATTATTTCCACTGTAACTTACTGCAATTCACCACAGCTCACCGTAAATTACCGCACCGCAAACTTACCGCATAAAAGAATGGAGCCTAAAGTATTTTAAGCTTAAGGACATGCTCGAGAGGGGGTTATAAGAGTAGTAAATAAGAGTAAGTGTTTGTAAGATTAGAAAAGAATGAGAGTGGGTGAGTTTGCACGGGTAAGAAATTTAGGCCCTGTTCGGCAAAAATAGCGGATTTAGTAGTAGATAGCGATTGGGGTGGCGGATAGCGATTAGAGTAGCGGATATCGATTACAGTTTAGCGTATAGCTGATGGCTGTTTAAGTAGTCACTTGTATAAAATATGTTCGGTAAAATCAGCAGTTACATTAGCTGATGAATGTAGAATGACCGAAAAGGACATTATTATTATTATTATTATTATTATTATTATTATTATTATTATTATTACATCTATACATTTTGATAGTGTATTATAATTATTATTATCAACATAATATAATTTTGTATTATTATTGTTTATTATTGCTTACTATTTTTATTATTATTGGGCAAAAGTTTGGGACGTAGCGGTGGACATACAAAAGGGTTGTGTAACCATTATTAAAATTTTTGATGAGCTGAGGGAGCATGCATGCAATATTACTGGAAAGCTTGTAATATATTGAATATAATTTGGAAAGGGTAGCCACGAAATTTCAAGGCGTCAAACGCTACCCTGCTACTCAAACGTTACTATGGGTAACGTCTTGGCTAAACCTTCAAACGCTATGGTAAATGCTAATTTAAAACACTACTTAACTGAACACTCATGATATAATAAAATAGTATTTTGACTCGGTCAAAATGCTAAACGCTACTCCAAACGCTGTTGCCGAACACAGTCTTACTCATATTTGGTAAGTCCTTTTTGAAACTGTAATTTATATATTAAATATATTATTATATTACTAAATTTTTCTTTACACCTCAAATTGGAGTCCTTTTTTAAAATTTAGAGAGTTTTTAAGAATACGTTGTAATTTATATATTATGTATGCTATTACTCCCTCCATTCCATGTTAACTATCGTCTTTGAAAATTGTGCAGTCAAACTCCAAAAATTTTGACCATAAATTTCTCAATATATACAATGAATTGCTATATAAAATTACTATCATTAAATTCGTAATGAAAAATACTATCATACAAGTATAATATTGCAATTGTTAATAACATATTATACAATAAATTATCAATCAAAGAGTGATATTGGAGACCGTGAAAGTCAAAATTATGACAATTAATATGGAACGGAGGGAGTATATTACTAAACTTTCTCTTACATCCTAAATTAGGGTGTAAAAAAAAAGGAGGATTAGAGACAGTATGAACGAGTAAATTACATTTACCTACTTGACATTTGTGGTAATAATTTTTGCACACCTGATATTCGTAAAATAATTTTCACCTTACCTGACTTTAAGTGAAAGTGATTTTTAGTGGCAAAATCCGGTTACTTCTCATCGGAAATGAGAAAATACAATAATTCCCTTCTATGACTATGTGAATGTACCATGTTGCCCATAATATTGGGAAGGAAATGACTTAAATAACATTTTTATTGTTTTGTATGGAAAAAAAGTGTCGAAACTCCAAATAAAAAACACCAACAATCGATTCCTCTCACATTACCCTTCTTCAATACTCCCCTATTAATGTCATATGAATTAATATTAATGGTAAAAGTGTCCATTCATATTTAATCCAAAGTCATATAAATAAATATCAGGAGTAAAAAAGTCAATTCATATTTATTTTTTTAATGTTACGCCAGAAAATCCAACAAAAATCAATTATAAAATATCTTAGGAGGTTTAAATTTATGAACACTTAATGTCAGGTAAGGTGAAAATTATTTTACAAATGTCGGGTGTGTAAAAATTATTACCACAAATGTCAGGTAGGTAAATGTAATTTACTCCACTGGGGTAAATTTCATCCCTCACTACTTCCCCCATTCTTTTATACAGTACCGTACGGTGCAGTACCGCAAGTTACCTGAACTTATCGCAATTCACCACAATTTACCACAACTTACCATTTACCTTATAAAATAAATTTCAAAATGTTTTACATAAATTTATTATTTCCACCACAACTTACAACTTACCATTTACCTTATAAAATAAATTTCAAAATGTTTTACATAAATTTATTATTTTCACCACAACTTACCACAACTAACCGCAACTTACCGCAGTCTACTACACCGCAACTTACCACACCACAGCGGTACCGTATAAAAGAACAGGTAATTCAATTTACCATCTTTTTAAACTAAGGTAAAAAAGAGTGAAGACCCTTAATAATACTTTGTTAACCCGTTCATACCTTCTCCCCAAATAAACCCGAAGCGATGAGTGACGACAGCCAGCGGAATCAGATATCTGCTTATGTTTCCCTAATTCCCTTGCACAGTTGCACCTGCCATAATCTTGATTTAATTGTTGGAAAAATCAAGGCTGCTAGGAAAGAAACGAATCAAGGCTGTGGAGAACACAAGAAAACTGAGCCGTGGAAGAACCACTGCCTTGAAAGCGATTACGGCCCGACCTCGGTGCCAATCGGAACTGCCGGTCGCTCCCCAAGGTTAACTCAGATTATCCCGGGACACGTGCACTTGTGGCCAAGGATATGGAGTATGCAAAACTGTGTGCCCAGAAGGGAAGAGGAGAGGAGAGGAGAAGAGAATTGTATTCGATGATGGACACAGTCCTCCAGAGGCTCCAATTTATAGGAGAAATTGGAAGCCAACAGCCACAAAAAACAAGAACTAAAAAAAAAAGGTAAAAAGGGAGAACCACAAAAAAAGACTAACTAAAAAAGGAACATGACTAATTGTAGCCATTACCAACAAGGTGACTAAAAAAGGAAAACAGCTAAATTTAGCCATTACCAACAATCCCCCACTAATGGCTTACAAAGTAGTCAAGAAAAGGAAAAAACTGGGCAAAACAGGTCAGATACTTAGGTGTCAATATCTTTCGATTTGAATTGACACATTAGTGATGTGAGGCAACAGTCAATAATCTAACAAGTGGACTAGCCCTTGAACTTGGAAGACTTTGATTGAGACCCCCACAACACGTATCAACCTACAGAAAAACATACTCCGCGATAACAACATTTGCGCCTTTATGGCCATGCGCACACCTTGGGACTCATAAGTGCTCTAGAGAGATAGCCCAAATCTCTCATAGAAGGCGGCCAAACCTTCACACTTACGTAGGTAATTCCATCAAGTCTATCTCAACATAGACCACCACAAATGTGACTATGGAATTATTAAGAGCAATTAACTCATCCTTACAATAAACAATCGGTGAATCCTTGGTCAAATATGTCTCACAAGCACCCCCCACAAAGGGCGTGGATTCATTAAGAGAATAATCTCAACCTTAGAAGCACTACTTTGCACCATAGGGATAAGGATGTAGTGCACCTCGAAGATTAGTATGGTTTCGTTGGACCAAATAATTGGTATCCACCATACCTCTTCAAGCCATAGGCTTAAGCCCTATCCCCCTCGATGCCTCTAGAACAACTCGTCTAGTCAACCTCTTAGTGAGAGGATCCGCCAAATTCTTCTCGGATCTCACACACTGCAAGGATATTACTCCATGCTTTAGCAATTGTCTCACTGCACTGTGTCTAACACGGATATGTCTCCTTTTCCCGTTGTAGACACTGTTATGAGCCACTCCATTCTTTGCTGTGAGTCACAATGTATAGAGATAGGTGTCTCTTGTTTCTCCCATAGTGGCACGTCTGCTAAGAGACCTCTAAGCCACTCTGCTTCTTGACCTGCCAACTCAAGAGCAATAAACTCAGATTCCATGGTAGAGCGTGCTATGCAAGTATGTTTCGCAGACTTCCACGAGATAGCCCCTCTACCCAAGGTAAAAACATAACCACTAGTAGAACTAACTTCATTATTATCAGAAATCCAATTTGCATCACAATATCCTTCTACAACAGTAGGAAATTTATTAAAGTGCAAACACCAATCCATTGTACCTTTTAGATACTTAAGCAAATGATGAAGTGCATTCCAATGTTCTTGACTAGGATTATGAGTGTAGCAACTCAATCTACTCACAGCATAAGCAATATCAGGACGAGTAAAGTTCATCAAAAACATTACACTTCCTATAATTTTAGCATACTCAGATTGAGACACACTAGGACCGTTGTTCTTCTTTAAAGGTATACTGGGATCGTAGGGAGTTCTAACAGGTGTCACATCAAACATGTTAAATTTCTTTAACACTTTCTCAATATAGTGTGACTGACACAAAGCATAACCAGAGTTGGTTTTCCAAATTTTAACCCCTAAGATCACATCAGCTTCACCCATATCTTTCATTTCAAACAAAGAAGACAACAACATTTTAGTCTCATTGACTACAAGCAAATTTGTACCAAAGATCAGCATATCATCAACATATAAGCATATGAGCACACAATCTGATCCTATCATCTTGGAATAGACACAAGAATCAGACAAATTTGCAACAAATCCATTTTTCAATGGAGAACTATTAAACTTCTCAAATCACTGTTTAGGAGCTTGCTTTAGGCCATAAAGAGATTTTCTCAATCTGCATACTTTATCCTCCTGACCTGGTACTTCACAACCCTCAGTTGGGTCATATAGATTTCTTCCTCTAAGTCACCATTAAGAAAAGCTGTCTTTACATCCATTTGATGCACAACAAGATCAAAAATCGCAGCTAACGCAATCAACGTTCTAATGGTGCTTATTTTCGTAACAGGAGAATAATTGTCAAAATAATCTATCCCTTTCTTTTGGTCAAAACCTCTAATGACAAGTCTGGCCTTATATTTATCAATTGAACCGTCAGACCTCAATTTCTTTTTGAAAATCCATTTACTACTAATAGGTCTACAACCCTTAGGCAAATTAGTTAATTCCCACGTTTTATTAGACACTAGGGAATCTATTTCACTTCTAATGGCTTCCTTCCAAAAGGTTGCATCAATAGATCTAATAGTCTCAGCATAGGTTTTTGGATCTTCATCAATTAGAAATAAAGTCACAAAATCCTCAGTCAAAGCATCCACATCATAGTGATTAAAAACTTCAACTAGAAAGTAGTAACAAAATCAGGTCCAAAAACAGTTGTAGTTCTTTATCTTTTACTTCTTCTAGGCTCAATTTCCACATTTTTAGTACTAGAACTAGCAACAGGCAAGCTCACATTTTCAGGTACTACATCAGACACTACATCAGTTACCACATTAGGCACATTCTTTTTCAACGGAAACACTTGCTCAAAAAATTCAGCATCTCTATATTCAGAAATTGAATAATCACTCAAAGACATGAAATGATAGGCAGCACTGTTTTGAGCATATCCAATAAAGACAACATCAAAGGTTTTTGGGCCTATGTTGGTACGCTTATGACTAGGTAAAGCCACTTTAGCCAAACACCCCCACACTTTCAAATAATTCAAATTCGGGGCATATCCTTTCCAAAGTTCATATGGGGTATGATCCCTCTTTTTATGGGGAACTCTATTGAGAATAAAACAGGCAATCAAAACAACTTCCCCCCCACATGTTATCAGGCAATCCAGAACTCAGAAGCATAACATTCATCATTTCCTTAAGGGTACGGTTCTTACGTTCTGCTATACCATTTTGATGAGGGGTGTAAGGAGCGGTAGTCTCATGAATAATACTATTTTTCTCACAGAAAACAGCTAAAGATGTTGAGTCATATTCACCACCCCTATCAGATCTAAGCCTCTTGATTTTCCGGTCTAGTTGATTCTCAACTTCTGCCTTATATTTTAATAACACTTCTTCAGCCTCGTCTTTAGACCTCAAAAGGTAAACTTTTGTATATCTAGAGAAGTCATCTACAAAGGTAATATACCATTTCTTTCCTCCTTTGCTAAATGTGTTCTTAAAGTCGGCTAGGTCTGAATGAACAAGTTCAAGCAACTGAGTTGATCTCGTAGTTACTGACTTAAAAGGTTTCTTGGCAAATTTTGCCTCAACACAAACATCACATTTAGAACAACTTTCTGTGCTAACATTTGGAATTAATTTCATGTTCTTTAGTCTGTTTACGGAAGCATAATTCACATATCCAAGTCTACCATGCCAAAGGTTAACAGATTCAGCAATATAAGCAGAAATCAGATGCAACATTCAGAACATATAAGCCATTACTACGATACCCCTTCCCAACAAATACCATTACGAAGGATAACAATTTTTCCAGCCTTTTGGTTCACCTCAAAACCAGCAACATCAAGGAAGCTACTAGAAACTAGATTTCTACGAAGGGAAGGGACATACAACACATTGTTCAAGCATAAAGGTTTTCCAGAAGTAAATTTAAGGAGAACTTTCCCTTTACCTAGTACCGCAGTAGTGGAAGAATTGCCCATGAAGACATGTTCACCATCAGGAACCTCTTCAAAGTCATGCATCAGATTCTTGTTGGTGCAGAAATGTCTAGTTGCTCCATTGTCCAGAATCCACTCGTTGTTGTTAGTCACGAGATTAGCTTCCACGATTCGCGGAATACTTGATCTCCTCGGTCATTAGCTTGATTACTATTCCATGAAGTTCGTGGGTTTGAACCGCTCCTTTGCTCGACAGACCGATATGCCTTGTGGCCAGGTTTGCCACAGACATAACAGAGAACCTTCTGCTTCTGGATTTTAGTATTAGGCTTGTTCAATTGTTTCTGATGCTTGGATTGCTTCTGATCCTTCTTATTCTTTCCTTTAAACCTGTCTTTATTAGCAGGAACAGAAGATTCAACCAGGTTAGCTTTAACAGAATTCAAAGAGAGAGAAGACATCTTATCTTTCAAACGATTTGCTTCCTCAGTTCTCATGTGGATGATTAATTCTTGAAGGGTCAGATTCTTCTTCTTGTGCTTGAGATGATTCCTATAGTCACTCCAGGATGGTGGTGTTGGTGCTTCTGGATCTTCAAGATGAGGCGAGGACAACACATAAACAATCTCTAACTGTTCAAGACAGAGCAATAACTTTTGGGACCATCGTTTGAAGGTGGTTCCATCGAAAGGCTCAATTTTGTAGATCTCAGCGAGGGTTTTAAGAGGAGCAGCCATTGATACTAATCGCTTTCAAATTGTTGGAAAAATCAAGGCTGCTGGGAAAGAAACGAATCAAGGCTGTGGAGAACACAAGAAAATTGAGCCGTGGAAGAACCACTGCCTTGAAAGCGATTACGGCCCGACCTCGGTGCCAATCGGAACTGCCGGTCGCTCCCCAAGGTTAACTCAGATTATCCCGGGACACGTGCACTCGTGGCCAAGGATATGGAGTATGCAAAACTGTGTGCCCAGAAGGGAAGAGGAGAGGAGAGGAGAAGAGAATTGTATTCGATGATGAACACAGTCCTCCAGAGGCTCCAATTTATAGGAGAAATTGGAAGCCAACAGCCACAAAAAACAGGAACTAAAAAAAAAGTAAAAAGGGAGAACCACAAAAAAAGACTGACTAAAAAAGGAACATGACTAATTGTAGCCATTACCAACAAGGTGACTAAAAAAGAAAAACAGCTAAATTTAGCCATTACCAACATTAATGGCTGCTAATAATTGAGAGTTGATGGGCTGTCATTTGATAATCTGATCAACATGGTTCAACAGTTTTCATTGGGTAGTTAACATAGTGGGAGATTTTGTTACTATTACTTTTGACCAAGTCCAAAGATAAAAGATTAAAAGTCATCCTCATTCGTTGTTTGATGAAAGTTGTCTTCATTTGCCCACGTCATTGTTTTTGCCCGTTTAATGCCGGGCTCATCATATTCAACGCAACCTCGTGAAACCAACACCTTCAAATCAAATTTGTTCCTAGATGTCACAAGAGTAACATGAACAATTCACCATCAACTCGTAGCTCTATGCTCTCTCCTCTTTTTATTTGTTATTTTGGAAACAAGTGGAGAAGTTAATTTAATACAAAACTTAGCTAAAAAATATCAAAATGATCAAAGTGTTCTAAGTTGTTGATAAGTTATTGGTTCTAATGTGTAATTTATTAAAAATAAAATTGTAAAATTGTTATTGAAAATATAATTGTAGCTATTAATTAGGAAAAAAAAGTTAGTTAAGTGGACAAATAATTAGGAATAGAGAGAGTACATTAAGGCCCGATTCTTTAGAAAGATAAGCGAGAAGGAACATAAGTAAAGTATGAAAGGTAAGTAATGTTAGATAACTATTGATAGGTAAAATAGTGTAAATAAAGTAAATAAAATCAATAACATCATTTAAATATATGAATTTATAAATATGTTTTACAATTTTTAATAATTGAAAAACTCTAAATCATTTCACAAAAATTAGTCACATCAATCATATCACTTAGGCCCCGTTCTTTTGTACGACTGGCTATATGCAAGGCCACAACCTACCATACTTTGCCAAAACCCATCACAACATACTAATCCACCACAATTTACCACAACTCACCAAAAAACAATACAATATTTCAAATCACTTTTTCCAGTTACTTTTTCACAATTACCAATAAAATTTTTAAATTTATAAAAAAAACCCACCACAACTTACCAATAACCCACCACAATTCCACCACACCGACCACAATTCCACCACACCACACTGCGCCATACCGTAACCAGCCGTATAAAAGAACAGAGCCTTAATATACAATTTTCAAATATATATACTCTCTTCATCCTTTTTTATTTGTTACTTTAGAGGATTGGAGAGAACTAAGATAACCACTAAAATTAGGGAGAAAATTTATAAAATTATTTAAATAAGTAAACATTAACTATGATGGATGAAGAATATAGATGTAAAATTGATAAAATCTATATTGAGAATGTAAAATGTCAAATAATTAACACAATAAAAATTAGTCAACTGGACAAATAAATAGAGATAAGGACAATATCTTATAAGGTATTTTAATGAGTAAATTACGTTTATCCTACCTGACATTTGTGGTAATAATTTTTGCACACTCGACATTTGTGAAATAATTTTCACCTTACCTGACATTAAGTGTTCATAAATTTAAACCTCTTAAGATATTTTATAATTGATTTTTGTTGGATTTTCCGGAGAACATTAAAAAGATAAATATGAATTGACTTTTTTACCCTTGATATTTATTGATATGATTTTCGATTAAATATGAATTGACGTTTTTACCCTTAATATTAATTCATATGACATTAATAGGGAAGTGTTGAAGAAGGGGAGTGTGAGAGGAATCGACAGTTAATGCTTTTTATTTGGAGTTTTGACACACCTTTTTCTATAAAAAACAATGAAAAGGTCATTTAAGTCATTTCCTTATCAATATTATGGGTAGCATGGTACATTCACATAGTCATATAGGGGCATTATTGTATTTTCTCATTTTCGATGAGAAGTAACCGGATTTTGCCTCTAAAAATCACTTTCACTTAATGTCAGGTAAGGTGAAAGTTATTTCACAAATGTCGGGTGTGTAAAAATTATTACCACAAATGTCAGGTAGGGTAAATGTATTTTACTCATATTTTAATAATATAAGTAAACTAGCTGAAAATAGATAAAGTAATTAAGAAAGATAAATAAGGGCTTAGTTATCTCTGTAAAAAGTAAAAACTATGGCATTAAGCACCTTTTGGTTAAGATGAAACGAAAACCTTGAGATGAAATTGTTTTGAAGCAAGATGTCCTAAATCTTGCCCTGAAATCCTTTGGTTTGGATTTGAAGTTTAGAAAAAAAAGAGAGGGAAGGGGAAGGGGAAGGGGAAGGCAGATAGGAAAAATCCAAAAAGAAAAGAGGTGTGCGGCCACTGCAACTATTACTACTTTAATTAATAGTAGTAGTCTACCAGGCAGACAGGGAGGCTTTCACGTTTTCAATCGGCCGCAGCTTCCGCCTTCTTCACCTCTCATTTCCCTCTTTCCTCTGAACCCCACCACCTTTCCTTCTACACCCAAAACCGCGTCTGTCTCATCTCATCTCCTTTTTTTCTTTTTCTTTATCCAATTAATACGCATTCCATTACAGAAACTGAGAAACACATCATCCCCAACTCTGAATCATCCTCAAATCCCTTTGAACATTCCACAAAACCCCAATTCTAATCCACGCCATTTTGAATTGAGAATTATCAACTCCCCCTTTTCATTTCAATCTAATTAACAAAATAAAAAAGGAAAAAGGAAAAAAAGAAAAAGAGGTGAATAATAATGAGTGAAAACAACAGCAACGGAGGAGAGGAGAAGCTGATAGCAGTGGCAAGACATATAGCCAAAACCCTTGGCCATTCCGATTCCATGACCGACGACATCCTTCAGATCTTCTCCACCTTCGACGGCCGTTTCTCCCGCGAAAAGCTTTCTGACTCTTCCAGTGCTTCCATGGCGGCCGGAGATCCCTCCACGGCACTGGACGGCTGCCTGACCTCCATCCACGCCCAGATCTCCCAGTCCCTCTCCTCCGATCGACCCATCTGGCTTGACCCCGCCGAGTCCTCCGCCTTCCTGGACGCCATTGATGACCTCATCGCCACCATCCGCGACTTCACACCCCTTGCTCACGATAACAAGGCTGTCGCTTCCGCCTTGGACCGCGCCGACGACCTCCTCCAGCAAGCCCTCTTCAAGCTCGAGGACGAGTTCCGATCTCTGATTCACCGTGGCACTGACTCCTTTGACTCCACATCTCTTCAACCTTCCGATTCCGATGATTCCGACGGAGACGATGGCCTCCCTGTGGCGCATCCCGTCACTGATTTCAACATCATCATCGACGCCTTGCCCTCTTCCACCATCAACGATCTCCACGAGATCGCCAAGCGGATGGTCGCTGTTGACTACGGAAGAGACTGCTCCCATGTCTACAGCTCCTGCAGGAGGGACTTTCTCGAAGAGAGCTTGTCCAGGTTGGGCTTACAGAAGCTGAGCACCGAGGAAGTCCAGAAGCTTCCATGGCCGGAGCTCGAAGATGAGATTGAGCGCTGGTGTAATTCCGCCGTTTTCTCTCTCCGGATCCTCTTCCCCTCGGAGCGCCGCCTCTGTGACCGCGTCTTCTTTGGATTCCCGGGCACCGCCGACTTTTCTTTCATGGAGGTCTGCCGTGGGTCGGCGACGCAGCTGCTTAACTTCGCCGATGCGGTTGCTATATCGAGCCGGTCGCCGGAGAGGCTGTTCAAGGTGCTTGATGTTTATGAGACATTGAGGGATCTGATGCCTGAATTTGAGCTTTTGTTCTCAGATCAATACTGCGTTGTATTGAGGAATGAAGCCATGGCCATCTGGAGGAGGGTTGGTGAGGCAATTCGTGGGATCTTCATGGAGTTGGAGAACTTGATCCGAAGAGACCCTGCAAAATCTGCTGTTCCTGGTGGCGGACTTCATCCTATAACCCGGTACGTGATGAATTACCTCCGAGCTGCATGTAAATCTCAGCAGACCCTGGAGCAGGTGTTTGAGGAGGATAGGGAGCGTGGTATGGCTACCACGGGGTCACTGTCTGTTCAAATGGCCTGGATTATGGAGTTGTTAGAGAGCAATTTGGAGTCCAAGTCTAAGATTTATAGGGATGCAGCTCTGAGCTCTGTGTTTATGATGAACAATGGTAGATACATTGTGCAGAAGGTGAAGGACAACGAGTTGGGGATGTTGTTAGGAGATGATTGGATTCGAAAACACAATGCTAAAATCAGGCAGTTCCATGTCAACTACCAGAGGAGCTCATGGAACAGGGTTATCGCGGTTTTAAAGGCCGAAAACAACTCCACTTCTGGGGGACCCAATTCCAATTCGAAGCCATTCAAGGAGAGGTTGAAGATGTTTGTTATGCACTTTGAGGAGACGCTAAAGGCCCAATCTTCTTGGGTCATCTTTGATGATCAATTGAGGGAGCAGTTGAGGATGTCTGTTTTAGAAAACCTATTGCCTGCCTACAGAAACTTCCTTGGCAAGTTCCAGAGCTCTCCAGAAGCTGGTAGGAACCCCGAGAAGCACATCAAGTATAGCATCGAAGATGTTGAAATTCGGATCAATAACGATCTGTTCCAGGGAAATCCAGGGAGGAAATGAAACCCAGTGGGTAATTAACACTATGCTCATTGTTTTTGTACTGCTTGTAGAACAATGTACTATTTGTTAAATATTAACTATGTATGTAATTGGGCATGCTATGTGGATTCATGGTAGTTGTAGGTAGTTCTCTCCCAAATTTTTGATGGTAAACTGTTGTAGTCTCATCTATTCTGCACTGCAACGCTTCAACTACGACTCTCAACTGATCATTTCATATGCAGTTAGTGTTCCTCCTCATTCATCAGCATATAAAGGAAAATACTGGCTTTCATGCTGATATACTTTTGTGTCGAATCAGTGGAATGCATGGTTCAATCTAGCTATTTTTGATTTTATTTGTAGGGTGAAATGTGCAATTTATTGTCTAAACTGTTTGATTCTGGAGATATAATCTGTCAGGAACATGCTGCTGCAATTGCCTACGCCATCCAATGTAAGTTAAGCATGTATTACATGCGTTTTGAGTTTTGAGTGTATTACCTGGTTTTCATAGGATACTCTGTGTTGATCAGCTCCTGCTTTTTAGTTTTTATCAATCACTTGGGCCGTATAGCATGAGTAAACTCAGCTGTTACTTGAGTCTACCATTTTGATCTAGTTAAAATTCTGATTGAATAAATATTTGAACGTTTAATGGCTCAAGTAATGTTTTCTCAAATGTCAGTAAAGTTTTATTTATTTGTTTTTTAATGAAAAGTCAATAAGGTTAGCCTTTAACATTTGGAGTTTGTTTCATACTTTTTTAATAAAAAGATGCTCTTTGAAATTTTTATGTTTGGAAATTATCCATAATCTTTTATATTAATTCACACTAATCCGTAAACACAACTGTTAAATTTGTCTAACACAATTTTTATTTGAATAACTATTCACCGTATGTTCTATCTACGTCATCATATGCAAACTCATCTATTAAATTTGTCAAACACAATTTTTATTTGAACAACTATTCACTATCTGTTCTATCTACATCACCATATACAAACTCAGCTATTAAATTTGTCGAATACATTTTTTATTTGAACGATTATTCACTATCTGTTCTATCTACGTCACCATCTGCTACAAACTGCTATTTTTGTTGAATATGGTCTTCGAATGCTTAATTTTATGGCAACCATCTATTCTATTTGCAATAATCAAGTTATATAGTTAGTATATTTTGAGGATTGCATCTCATCAGTCATCAAGCCATGAGTCATAATGTGCTGTGTAGCAGCGACAACAAAGCTTAAGTTATAAAAGCGTTAAATGGGTAAATTCGAACTCTAAGGGGGCGTTTGGTTGAAAAACTTTCCCGGGAAAGTTTTTCAACTTTTCCAAGTTGAAAATTTTCCCATGTTTGGTTCTGTAAAATATATAGGAAAGTTTTGATATGGGACATATTATTTCCCTCACAAACTCAGTAAAAAGTTTCCCGGGGGGATTAGAGAAAGTCTTTCCCGGGAAAGTTTTTCTTGGGAAAGTCTTTTCCGAAAAATTATTAAACGCACCATAACATGTTAGCAACCAGTTGTGAATTAAGAGATTCAAAGCCAATTCATGGTACATTAGTACCATTTAACTCATTCATGAGATCCAACTTCCAAGTCAACGATGAACACAAAAGAAGTAGCATAAGGTCATGTTTTTTCGTAGGTAAGTAAAAATGTATAGTTTCCAAGTCAACGATTTTTTTTTTTAAAAAGAAGAAAACCGACTATATTAACTTAAAACAAAACCAATACATTCGGGTGGCCATGCATAAAAAACGCAGACATAGCCACCATTCTAAGCCCTCAGACGAGGCTAGCTAAAGGAAACCTAAAAACTACAATAATACAACCATTGTTCTCCTTGAAAATCCTACCCTTATACAAAACCAAACACTTGCCATCCCAGGCAAGCCAAAAGAGGGTAATATACTTACCAACAAAAACATTAGACTTGTCCCTTCTCCAAAACCGACCCAGCCACCATTAAGGGTGGTCCAAGCACTCTCCCAGAATCCCAGCTAGTCAGAGTCATGAAAATCAGAATCCCTTTCCTCCAATATTTGCTGAACTTGTTTGTCATAAAAGTAGGTCTTGATGTCCAGATCCATTGCCATACTAACACTTTGAGGTGTCTGGTTATGGACAATGACAGTCTCTTGCTGGTTCACAAACTGCTCAGCCAAGATAGTAGGAGTTAAGTTGACATATCTCTGGACCAAGTTGAACTCAACCATCCAATCCCTTCCCAGGATATCCTTTATATCCTCAATAACTTCGAGGAGTTGGAGCTCAAACTCCTTAGGAGGGTCTCTGAGGGTTTTGATGATTGTTTCCTCTAAGTCAACCTCCAGCAGAGTGATGCCTCTCTCCCAAGCCAAATGCAAGATTTCTCTCAAAGTCAACATCATGGAAGGTGTACTGTCATTAGTGAAGACACGAGAAGTGATCCCCACCACCCAGTGCATATCACTGTCATGGATAATGGCTGCTCCCACGTGGCTAGCAGTCTCTCGATCCCTACAAACTTCAAGGTTGATCTTGTAGGTGTGTGATCTTAGAGGCTTCCAACCAAGGATTTTCTCATTGCTTGAGAAGACATAGTCCTGCCATTTCTCATATAGACAGCAGTTAGTCCAACAAACAAAGAAAGTAGAATTAAAATTACCCGATTTCTGTTGCATGACATGTTTGTTTCTAAAAATCCAGATAGCCCAAGCAGTAGTAGAGAAGTAGATTTTCCAAGTCAACGATGAACATGAAAAATGTAGCACAAGTAAGGTCATAATCTTTTCCTTCATAAGTATAGAGTAAGTAAGGTAAGTAGAGATAAATAAATCACGTAGAAATAAGCAAAATAAGTAGAAAATAGTAGAATGTATGCTGAGTAATGTAAGTCACATCAGTTACATAACTTAAATATACAATTTTTAAATATTTATTTCATAATTTTTAATAAGATATTGACGTATTATGAGTAAGGTAAGTCACATTAGTAACATCACTTATTAAATATATGTATTTTTAAATATATATTATATGTAACATAGTTAAAGTAGTGTAAAATAGATAATGATGGAGACCATCCAACAATTCAAGCATCTCCAGCAAGTTCAGACCAGGAGATGGGAGATGATTCAACCACAGCAGCAGCACGAGCAACTTTTACATCATCTTCATCACCCAAGGAGGCTACACCAAAGAGGCGGCATTATCACATCGGTAGCCTTGGCATGCCAAACTCGAGAGTCGTTGGAGCAATTCTAGCAGAAACAACAGGCTTCTAACCCCGAGAAGATCAAGGAGACTTCAGCAGCCACTAACCCACCAACATCATCCATCCAGGCTTGCTATGCCTTAGTAAGGCAAGTCCTGGCCAGCACAGCCATCCGTCCCACCAACATTGGCCATTCAGGTCAAATCCAGTTCCCAACAAAACCAGTCAAAGCAGGCATCTTTCTCAATTCTGTATCTCTAGATTGAGTGAGAATCAGCCAAGGATCCCTAGGAGATTTTTGTTCTTTGACATGCAATTTTCAAGTTCCAAGCAAGTTCCAGCATGTTCAAGCAAGGAGGCATTAAGTTGCAAGCTTCAGAACAAGCAACCCTGCAATGGTTGTTTGTTATCAGCTTTTCCAGAACCTCAGTTATGAGGCTAAGTTATTTTGTTCAGCTACAATGAGGGTTATTTAAGTCTTTCCCTACCTTCCTTAAGCTGTTGAGATTACATCCATCTTAGGAAAGGCCCGGGAAAGTTACTGAGGTCACTTAGAATTACCCTCTCAGCTAGGAAAGGTTCTGATTGGTCAGAATTGCCAACATTTATGGTTTTGGTCCAATCAGAAGGCAGCTTTGTTTTTCCTTTTATTTTTCAATGTATCTGGTTTGTATTAGTTAGTATAAGTTGTAATTTGATGTATTTGGTTTAGTTCAACAACCAGATTAGAAGGGAGATTAGCAGGACACTTTAATTAAGTGCCTCTATTCAAACTGTTTAGAATTAGCTATATACAGGGATGTATCCAGCAGCTTGCAAACTAATCAGTGATATTTTCAATAGCATTTTAAGTGCCTTAGTTGAGCCTCTCGTTTGTGAGTGTCAGCAAACTCTCGTTTAGGTTGAATATACTTCAGGAGTTGGCATTCCTAGTGGTGTGTGTAGAGCTTACTTGCTTCAGTGGTGGTGTGACTGTATCTGCTGAAGTAACTAAGTCCTTTGCCCTTGTGTTTATTCTGTGGTGTGCCTGTATCAGAGTGAATGTAAGCCTATCAATTTATTTCCTTGTTGGGTTGTCATCTATTCCAGCTAATTGTTTCCAATTAGCTTTGTGTTAAACAATCAGCATTGTGTGTGAGTTTCTGTGTGGTGTACTGTGAGGACAAACTCTGATCTTTTTGACCTTGCATAGATCATCTTGGTATCACAGATGTGTTCTATCTTGGAGTGTGTTGTTGTGATAGTTTGATATGACCGGAGCAAGTAGAACACCTCAGGAAGTCTTAGAACAAACCTTGAAAGAAAAAGAAGAAATGGAGCAAAAAATGAAATTTTTGAGTGAACAACCGCAATATTATATGAGATTGCATAGAACTGAGCTTAATAAGGAGACTGATGAAGAATTGGAGGAAGGAGAAGGTAAAAATCCTTTTAGTAGGTAAGAAAGAGGAGAAGATATGTTAGGAGATCACCTAGGATCAGTGAACCTGAGGAACAGAGTGAGAGTGAAAGGGAGGAAAGAAGGGAAGATAGGAGGATAGAGAAGTTAGATTTCAAGATTGATATACCTGAGTATGCAGGGGAGCTAGATCCTAATGTTTTCTTAGATTGGTTACAGACTGTGGAGAGGGTTTTTGACTTGAAAGAAGTTTCAGAAGAGAATAAGGTGAAGTTAGTTGCCTTAACATTGAAAAAGTATGCTTCTACTTGGTGGACTAATCTACAAAGGAGAAGAATGGAGATTGGTGAAGATAGGGTGAGCACTTGGGTTGAAATGAGACAGAAGCTGAAAGAGAAGTTCCTTCCAGACAACTTTATGAAGGAAAATTACTCTAAGCTACAACATCTGGTGCAGGGAAGCAAATCTGTAGAGGAATATACCAAAGAATTTGAGCACCTACTTTGGAAGTGTAATGTGCAGGAGAATGAGGTGGAAACTTATGTTAGGTACCTTGAAGGTTTGAATGACAGTATCAAGAATGTTGTGGAGTTGCATGTTTATGATTCACTTGATGAGCTAAGCTCTTTGGCTCATAAGGTGGAACAACAAAAGAAAGCTAGAGTAAAGGAGTACAACAACAAGTACCCAGCCAAGCCCTATGTCCAAGCCAAGCCAAATCCCTACAACAAGCCCTACAATCCCCCACAAAGAACCTATCCACCCCCACCCCACCTCAAGGCAGATATCCAGCCCCAAGACCACCTCAAAACTAGCCACAAAATGCCCCACAAAGAACCCCAGTCCCTACCATCAAAGCCTTCCCAGAAGGAAGATGCTTCAAGTGTCAAGGTCTTGGACACATAGCATCTGAATGTCCAAACAGGAGAGCAGTCACCTTGGCTGAGTTTCAAGCAACTCTTTTGCTTGATCCTGAGCCCTTTGAGGAAGAAGACCAGTATGAAGCGTTCCATAGAGAACCTGTTTATGATGGTGAGGAGGTTGAAGCAGGCCCTGATGAAGGAGAAATGCTTGTGATAAGGAGGATCCTAAGCAGTTTTACAATGGATGAAGCAGCACAACAAAGGGAGAACATTTTCTACACCAGGTGCACAGTTGGTGGGAAAATCTGTTCTTTGATCATAGATGGAGGCAGCTGCACCAATGCAGCCTCTGAAACCATGGTGAAGAAGCTCCATTTGGCCACTAGCACCCATCCAACACCCTATACCATACAGTGGTTGAACCAAAGTAAAGGTATCAAGATTTCTTCTGGATGCCTGGTCAATTTCTCAATTGGTTCAGCTTATAGAGATGAAGTTTGGTGTGATGTGATTCCTATGGATGCCTGTCACCTATTGTTAGGGAGACCTTGGATGTATGACAGGTCTGTTAGCCATAATGGGAGAGCAAACACATATTCCCTTTGCCTAAACAGCAAGAAAATCACCCTTACCCCTCTTAGACCATCCCAGCTCACAAAAAGACCCAAAAACCTTATTGTTGAGCCAACTCTTGATGTCCGTTTGCCAGCTGAATAACATGAGTTCAGTGAGTAAAGTGGTATCATCTTGCTTGACATTGAGGAAGACCTACCCTCACAAAATGACCACCCCCTATTTCATCCTATCCTAAACCAGTACCTACATGTCTTTCCTGAAGAAATGCCCCCAAGCCTACCCTCTAAGAGAGACAACAACACAAGATAAATCTTATCCCAGGATCTATCTTGCCAAACAAACCTGCCTACAGAATGACCCTAGCTGAGACTAATGAGATATAAAGACAGGTTGATGAGTTATTAAAGAAGGGTATGATAAGGGAGAGTTTGAGCCCCTGTGCAGTACCAGCCTTATTGGTGCATAAGAAGGATGGCAGTCAAAGAATGTGCATTGACTGTAGAGCTATTAACAAGATTACTATTAAGTACATGTACCCAATCCCAAGGCTTGAAGATAATCTAGATGAACTGCATGGCTGAGTGGTGTTTTCCAAGATTGATATGAGAAGTGGCTATTACCAGATCAGGATTTGTGAAGGGGATGAATGGAAGACAGCTTTCAAGACTAAAGGGGGGTTATTTGAGTGGTTAATCACGCCTTTTGGCCTGACAAATGCACCATCCACATTCATGAGGCTGATGAACCAGGTTCTAAACTCATTGATTGGTAAGTGTGTTGTTGTCTATTTTGATGACATACTTATTTACAGTCAATCTGAGATGGAGCATATTGACCACCTAAAGAGTGTGATGGAGATACTGAGCAGGGAGCAGTTGTATGGGAATGTAAAGAAGTGCTAGTTCTTTGCAAGCCAAGTCTCTTTTCTTGGCTATATTGTAACAGCAGCAGGGATTCAGGTGGATGAGGAAAAGGTCAAGGCAATCAGGGAGTGGCCTATTCCTAGTTCAATTCAGCAAATTAGAAGTTTTCATGGTTTAGATTCATTTACAGGAGGTTTGTTAGAAATTTTACACCATCCTAGCACCTATGACAGAGCTAGTGAAGGGCAAACGTTTCTCTTGGACACCAACAACACAAAGAGCATTTGAAGAGATCAAGAGGCAGCTTACATCAGCCCCAGTCCTGGCTTTACAAAGTTTCTCTAAGGTTTTTGAAGTGGAGTGTAATGCTTCAGGTGTTGGCATAGGAGCAGTTCTGACCTAGGAAGGCAAACTTGTTGCCTACTTCAGTGAAAAATTGAATGATGCCAAGAGAAAGTACAACACCTATGATAAAGAGTTCTATGCCATCATTAGAACTCTTCAACACTGGAGACACTACCTAATTGGAGTAGAATTTATATTGCATAGTGATCATGAGGCCTTGAAGTTCATTCAAGGGTAGCACAAACTCAACACCAGGCATGCTGCTTGGGTAGAGTTCATGCAGCAGTTCCATTTCATGATCCACCACAAATCAGGGGAGCTGAACAAGGGAGCTGATGCTTTATCAAGGAGATATTTATTGTTGCAGGTCATAGATGCAAGGGTACTTGGCTTTGAGCAGTTGAAATCCTTGTACAAGGAAGATGAGGATATTGGAGAGATTTTTCAGAAGTGTCAGGGACACCCTCAGAGTCTGTATCATATAGACCAAGGGTTTCTTTTCAAAGCATCAAGGTTGTGTATACCTAAGAGTAGTTTCAGGGAGCTACTACTTTCAGAAGTCCATGGAGGATGCTTAGCAGGCCACTTTGGCATTGAGAAAACTCTTCTCATGCTGAAAGAGCACTATTGCTGGCCTAGAATGAGGAAAGATGTAGAGCATTGGGTGAAAAGGTGTGCAATCTGTCAAGTAGCAAAGAGTCATAGCCTTCCTCAGGGGCTATACACACCATTGCCAGTCCCTATAAGTCCATGGGAAGATGTAAGCTTGGATTTCATTGTTGGTCTGCCAAGATCACAGAGGGGAAAAGACTCAATGATGGTGGTAGTAGACAAATTCAGCAAGATGGCCCATTTTATTCCATGCCATACCACAAATGATGCAGTAAAAGTGGCAGAGCTATACTTTCAGGAGGTAGTGAGACTTCATGGAGTCCCTAAGAGCATGGTGTCAGATAGGGATGCCAAATTTTTGAGTCATTTCTGTGTGACTCTATCTCTATGGAAGAAGCTAGGGACAAGGCTCAAATACAACACATCATGCCACCCACAGACTGATGGGAAGACAGAGGTGACCAACAGGACACTTGGAACTCTATTAAGATCACGGATAAACACAAATAAAACAGGATGGGACACTCTTTTGCCCCGTGCTGAATTTGCATTCAATAGAGCCCCTTCAAAGGCAACTGACCTTTCCCTATTTCAGGTGGTATATGGGAGAAATCCTATCACTCCTTTGGATTTATCTCCACTAACAAATTCTGTAAAGTTCAGTTATGAAGCAGGTACACATGTAGAGATGATCAAGAAGCTTCATCAGCAGGTTAGAGAGAAAATAATCAAGTATTCTGAGCAGGCAGCTACTTCAGCCAACAAGCACAGGAGAAAAATGATTTTCCAGCCACAAGATCTTATGTGGATACATCTAAGGCAGGACGGGTTCCCAGCAAAGAGGAGAGGCAAGTTAGTTCCAAGAGCAAATGACCCATTTGAAGTCTTGCAGAAAATAGGAGACAATGCCTACAGGTTGGACCTTTCAGAAGACTATGGAGGGAGTGCCACCTTCAACATTGCAGATTTAAGGCCCTATTTTCCTGAGCATGAAGACCTTCCAAGTTTGAGGACAAACTTTCCTCAACCTAGGGAGGATGATGGAGACCATCCAGCAGTTCAAGCATCTCAAGCAAGTTCAGACCAGGAGATGGGAGATGATTCAGCCACAACAGCAACACGAGCAGCTTCTACATCATCTTCATCACCCAAGGAGCCTACACCAAAGACCCTCAAGAAGAACATTATCACAGTAGCCTCATTGTGCCAAACTCAGCAGCTGTTGGAGCAATTCCAGCAGAAACAACAGGCTTCCAACCCCAGCAGCAGATCAAGGAGACTTCAACAGCCACCAACCCACCAACATCATCCATCTAGGCTTGCTATGCCTTAGTAAGGCAAGTCCTGGCCAGCACAGCCATCCATCCCACCAGCATTGGCCATTCAGGTCAAATCCAGTTCCCAACAAAACCAGTCCAACCAGGCATCTTTCGCAATTTTGTATATCTGGATTGAATGAGAATCAGCCAAGGGTCCCTAGGAGATTTTTGTTTTTTGACATGAAATTTTAAAGTTCCAAGCAAGTTCCAGCATGTTCAAGCAAGGAGGCATTAAGTTGCAAGCTTCAGAACAAGCAACCCTGCAATGGTTGTTTGTTATCAGTTTTTCCAGAACTTCAGTTCTGAGGCTAAGTTATTTTGTTCAGCTACAATGAGGGTTATTTAAGTCTTTCCCTACCTTCCTTAAGCTGTTGAGATTACATCCAGCTTAGGAAAGGCCCGAGAAAGTTACTGAGGTCACTTAGAATTACCCTCTCAGCTAGGAAAGGTTCTGATTGGTCAGAATTGCCAACATTTATGGTTTTGGTCCAATCAGAAGGCAGCTTTGTTTTTCCTTTTATTTTTCAATGTATCCGGTTTGTATTAGTTAGTATATGTTGTAATTTGATGTATTTGGTTTAGTTCAACAACCAGATTAGAAGGGAGATTAGTAGGACACTTTAATTAAGTGCCTCTATTCAAACTGTTTAGAATTAGCTATATACAGGGATGTATCTAGCAGCTTGCAAACTAATCAGTGATATTTTCAATAGCATTTTAAGTGCCTTAGTTGAGCCTCTCGTTTGTGAGTGTTAGCAAACTCTCGTTTGTGTTGAATCTACTTCAGTATCTAGGAGTTGGCATTCCTAGTGGTGTGTGTAGAGCTTACTTGCTTCAGTGGTGGTATCTGCTGAGGTAACTAAGTCCTTTGCCCTTGTGTTTATTCTGTGGTGTGCCTGTATCAGAGTGAATGCAAGCCTATCCATTTATTTCCTTGTTGGGTTGTCATTTATTCCAGCTAATTGTTTCCAATTAGCTTTGTTTTAAACAATTAACATTGTGTGTGAGAACCTGTGTGGTGTACTATGAGGTCAAACTCTGATCTTTGTAACCTTGCATACATCAGATAAGGTAAAACAAGGCCCCGTTCTTTTATGCGGTAACTTGCGGTGCGACACCGCATCACACCGCACTACTCAATATTATACAACACTTCACCACACTCCACCAAAGTTTACCCCAATCATTACCAAAATATCTTCTTAATTTTTCTCTCTCCTCACTTTTCTCCTCTACTTTTTACATTCTCTCTGCTCACCTACCCCACCTACCACAACTCCCACCACAACTCACCACACTTCACCACACTTTTTTAAGTTCCACCGCACCGCACCATTACCACACCGCACTGCACCGTAAAAAAGAACCGAGCCTAAGAAAAAATAGATAAGCTAAGTGAAAATTGGCAAGGTGTAATGCCCCGGCCCCTCCCGGGCCACGGACATTACCGGAAACGATTTCATGGATTGTTGACTGGCCCCACAAATCACCACGAGTCTTTCCAGCATGTTTCATCCTCGCTCACACGCTGCTTGGGAAAAAATTAAGCCAAACACGCTTAACTGAGGAGTTCCCAACGGATGACCTACCATAAAAGAAGGTGCACCTTTGTTCGGTCTCGTTCCGAGCCAAATTTTATATCTTTTATAGGGAGTCTTGCTTGTTTTAGCCCCGGTTTTATATATTAGATATGATAATTTTGTGTTCTGTAGGAAAATAAAGAGTTAGAAGGAAACTGGGCTTAATTGAAGGGTTTTAGGGAATCCTAAAGGGATTTCCCGAGCCGACCTGAGTAAACCCGAGCCGAGAACTGAGGCAAGACCGAACCGGGAAACCCTTGTCAAGCTTGGCGCAAAATAGGGGAAAGAAGACAGAGGTATGTCGCGCCCGGGTTACCCATTGTCGCACCCGTGACAAGCCGCCGCGTCGCTGCCAAGCATCGCACTGCATAAGGGTCGCTGGCGATCTGATCGCCGCGCGACCGGCACACATAAGAAGGGAAAGGTCATGACAGAGACCGGTCGCGCCTTCTACGGACACTGTCGCGCCCGCGACCGAGTGCGATAGCGCTTGCGACCACCGATGGGAAGCTGACGGTGCAAAAGGAGCAGAGCCTGGTCGCGCCTGCGACCAAGGCTGTCACGCCCGCGACCGTCGATTTCTGCAGAACAAAACGCGCGGCGCTGCTGTGTTATTTTTAGGGATTTGGGTTGTATTTTTCCTTCTTCTATAAATACCCAAATGTAATTCAACATATCTATCTTAGCTTTTGAGTAGTTTTAGGGTAGAGTTAGGTTAGATTAGGTTTATTGCTTTCTTTAATCTTGCTTTAATCCTTTAATTTTCTTCAAGTTTTCTTTGATTTCTTGCATTTGTATTCAAACTTTCTTCAAGTTTTCTCAATTCAAGCAAGTTTCCATTAAAGTTTTACAAGCTCTCTCTCTCTCTCTCTCTCTCTCTCTCTCTCTCTCTCTCTCTCTTTCTCTCTCCCCTTTCAATTGCCATTGATGTCTTGTTTTCAAGCTTTCTAGTGATAGCCACAATCAATCCACTTTTAGTGAGGAGGAGGGTCAAGGGTTACCAATTCTACTTTCTAGTGAGAATTTGGGGATCCTTGGTAATCCAATCTACAATTTCTTGTTTGTTCGGGGGAAATCCAAGTGTAGATTGAAGAATTAGTGAAGATTTGTTCATCAAAGGTATAATTTCCTGTCCCAATTTCATTGTTCATTCTAGTTTTTTATTCATTGCTCTTAATTACTTTCTTGATTTCATGCTTTATTTTATGTTTTTATTGCTTTCTTGAATCCATGTCTAAATTAGCTTAATAGCTTTATTTACATAATTTACTGCTTTCCGCACTGAGAAAACCCTAATGCAAACCGATTTCCTTGTCAAGCCTAACACCCATCCCTGCGAATTCGACAACCCTTACTCTATAAAAACCCAAAAATACGCAACCGAACAATCTTGGTGATATAATTAGTCATTTCAATCATGTTAAGCCACACTTTAACCACATATCTGGGGTATTGTAATACCCCAGATATGTGGTTAAAGTGTGGCTTAACATGATTGAAATGACTAATTATATCACCAAGGTGCACCTTCTTTTATGGTAGCTCATCCGTTGGGAACTCCTCAGTTAAGCGTGCTTGGCTGGGAGTAGTCTCAGGATGGGTGACCTCATGGGAAGTTTTCCCAGGCAGCGTGTGAGCGAGGACGAAGCACCCTGGAAAGACTTGTGGTGATTTGTGGGGCCAATCAGTAATCCTTGAAGTCGTTTCCGGTAATGTCCGTGGCACGGGAGGGGCTGGGGCGTTACAGAATGGTATCAGAGCTCTGGGTTACGACCTGGTAGGTCCTAAGTGTCTATTAGGTTTTAGTTAGAGCTTAGGATGTTGCGTTCGGAGTGATGAGTGTATACTGGGGATGAGAATTAGAAGTGAGGATGACGTGATTAGAAGTTGTTATTTATGTTGTGTTCCTTTTCTAAAGACTTGAAGTTAGTGTTGAGTTTTATTTCTAAGTTTTGAGGTTGTTTAGTTGGCTTACAGTTGAACAGTTGTAGTTCTTTCCTTTCTCGCCTTGTATTCCTTCGGGGATACGACAGTGATGCCCAGTTGAAAAGAAAAAAAAAAGAGACTTCCACTGAGTTTTCCGTTAACGTTAGTTTGACTTTGACTTTTTCATAATTGAATTTTCGGGGCATTACACAAGGTAAGTAAAACTTTACTTATATCATAATTTTATGTTGTGGTACCTGATCAACTGAATAAGGTATTCTATTAGATAATGTAATCAACAAGTTAGCTCCCTAGAAACAAGGTTTTGAAGGTTGAAGATGGGTAGCTTCATACTTCCTGATTCCTAGCTTGCTCTTTGAGCTCCACTAGCAAAGTTTGAAAGGAAGCAGCCAAATACTCTTAATTCTTTCTTTTTTCCACTTATGTTATCGTACACTTTTTAGTCTTTTTTTTTCGCCTCAAAATACCTGTGTTAGAAATTCAACACGAGGGAGGACATAGATGTGGCCACTCTACACTCCATTTTTCAAAAAAATGTAAGAAGTTTTCAAAACATAGTCTAGTCTAGCACAACTCCCATGTCAAATCCTTTACACTTTGATATGGGTATAACCGAGTGTATGCATCATACATTCTGATTGGGGGATGGACCAATGTCACAATGAGAAGGGTTAACAACTTGTGCAATTGTCTTTTGTGTAATTGCTTTAGAAGTTTAAATTTGACGGTTAAGTATTACGTATGAATCAGTATGTAATAAGAAATTGAGCCCTCAATTGAATAAGGAACAACCCTACATGGCTATAGACACTGGGTTTTGGTACGTAACTATATAGCATATCTATATAAGTACAATGCGGAAATAAAGAAGAAGAAGCCTAAAAATAAAGCTTAAATACATGCGCTTTACATGTACATTACTCTCTTAAAGCCACATGCATGATCACATGTAAGGTTAGCTAGCTGCATGTACACTTTTACGTAAAGAATCAAGCCATGCAAGCCATGCAAAGCCATATAAACACATGCAAGGAGGTCACAAGCTCGAAACCTCACAAAGGCACTCAAAAACACCTCAATAAGCTTGCAAAGAATGGTATTACGGTATAGTGTGAAACACCACTTCCCAAGGTGGATGTATTCCCACTTCACCGTCCAAGCATGCATGGACGAGATCAAATAAATCCTCCCCCCCTCTAAAGGCCGATCAGACTTTAGCTTAGTCCATACGTAGGTTAATTCACCATGAGCTGCCGCCCACCCAAGAACACCCCCCTTTGATGCCTAGGAGTCTGTTCCAGTTGACCTCCGATTGCATGGGTGAATGTATGTGCATATGTGTTCATGAATCTCTATTTCCTCCTTCAGCTATAAATACTACTCCTCTCAAAGCCAAACTCACTCCATCATTCAATCATTCACTACCTCATTCTTTCACTCAAACTCACCAACTCATTCACTCATTCTTCCCCCTACACTACTATTCTCTCATTCTAATATCTACTAATCTCTATTCTAGTATCATTCTATCGTCTTTTTCTATCACCTTTCCACCACTTCATTACCCTCCTAATCTCCACTTCTTCATCCCCTTTAAACATCTAATCCATACTCTTATCCCATGTTCCCTTATCCCTACATAAATCTCCCATAAAACCTCCCTAAAACAGCACAAAACTATCCTAAAAAACCTACAAAAAGTATCCTTTTCCCTACCCTTTCCATACTCTCTTTCTATACCGTTTTGGCATATTGAGAGGAGGCACCTAAGGTCACCACAAGGAGAACTTTTGAGCAACTTCAAGGCTAGGAAAGGCTTCTTCTTCAACAAGCACAATGTAAGCTTTAAGTGTTTTCCTTTCATGTAAATAAGTGTTGTATATGTACCTTATCTTTCTTACAATTCATGGTGCTTGATCAATGAAATAATTCTATAAAGTTCTTATTTATCTCCCTTCCAAACTTTATCAAAAGCACATTTATAACTTTTAGTAAAGTATTTCCTTTGGTGAGAGGCGAACTCTTTAGGTTCCTCATACCTTTCGAGTTCGTAGCCTTACCCCCGGATCCTTTCTTAGGTTTCGCAGGCGGAGTTTTCTTTGTTTTCTTTTCGATTTTGTCTTGGATTTTCCCTTAAAAAAGTCGGGTGGCGACTCCTTTTCGAAACAAAATACATCGGGTTGCATAAACTATGGTAAGACATGGTTTTACAATGTGCCGATGCAACATTAGGGTTTTCTTTGTATATTTCCAAATAATATTTGCTTAAATTGCTTTCCTCCGAGCCCAACATCTTATTAGCCTATTGAATTGAATTTATAAGAGTTTGGAGTAACTGGATGTTCACTCTTGTAGGTTCAATTCAATTACTCATAAAATGCACAAAGTAAAGGGAAAGGAATTTTACAACGTGTTACTCTTGAAATGTGCGATTAATTCCTTCTAGGTTTTTTTTAAAAGTTTAAACCCCAGCACAAACCTCCAAACCCCAATCCCGTGGGCATTCAAGAAGTATGAACAATGAGGAAAAATGTCCACATGATTTTTGACGACTTCACTGGGGAGTTTGTTAAAGTGGGTAAAACTTGAAAGAAGTTTAATGCGCTTTAAAATTTTTGGAAGGAAAATAAATGTTTACTTTATATTATTAAGTCATTCCCTTTTAGGCATAAATGCATTGTATATACCGAGCCACTCCCTTGATATGTAATATGTTGTAGGAGCACGTCAAGCGGCGGTTTATGTTTTCTTTTTTAAACCACAAAAATAACCCATGGGATGCCGGACCGACTATACTCGCTTGGTGCATTTACACCGATCGAGCCTTAGTCACCACATCCACTCATGCATTACTCTACGAGGTCTCCACTCGAGCCTCCAAGAGCACCACCCCACATATTCAAGTTGAATTCACAACAAGAATGCACTGGGGTGAGTACATGAGCCGATAAACCTTATCCAGCCAATAAACCCTTTTGTACATAGAGCCTTAGTTTAGGGTACCCTTGTTCATATGTATGCTATGTGCTATGTGTTTCTTTGGTTGTAAAAGAGTCGACTCAAGTTGAGGGATATTTTCCTAGTCCATGTATTAATCATTGGGCTAAGAAGAGTCATGTTTATCAACTAAGCTAATTAACCTCAAAAATCATGGTTAACCCAGTGATTGGGCCCATCTATCTAAAAAGGTTAATTATCTTGGTTCACAAAGTAAACTCAACTCGCCTTTGATGGTTCTACATGGCCCTTTACAAACATTCTCTTAACAAAAGGTCCAAAAAACCTGACTAAAGTCGAAACAAAGTCAGTGGATAAAGTCTTAGACTACGTAATAATCACCGGGTTTGAGTAAATTAATTTATCGAATTAATTATTGAGTCCATCATATTATGGTCGGCCCGTGGGTAGGCCCAACCATATTGGATTTGGCAATCCATAAATTAATTACAAGTCGCCCGTTGTTGGTTTTATCCAATCCTTTACAGTATCCACTTTCTTGAGAAAATAAAATAAAAGTGTAGAAAGTGTAGACTTTCAGTCTTGTCGATCATTATTATAGTCCGCGTAATAGTCAGTATGGCTCGAGTTGGTCTGAGTAGGTAGTCCAAGTTACGGATTCTCCTTAAAATGGTTGACTTGTGGATTGGGCCCATCCGAATTGAGAAACACTGACTTGTGCTTCCTTACTTAGACGTGATTCGCCATGTTTGGCTTTATTTGACCCTTTATAATGATCAAATGTCCTTAGGTTCATATAGAGTTAGGTAATGCAGACCGTGTCCAGGGTGAGTCAACTTCTGGAGTCGGCATATAGGTTATGCATCTTAGGTGGTCTCATATAGGTCAGTTAAGTTATGCATTCATCTGGATGGGTTGTTAATGAAAGGACAATCTCTTAATTGTGTGTTGTTTTCCCTAGTCAATATAAGATACTCAAGTCTAGCTTGGATCCCTGGACCGTCAGGCCGCTTGATTCGTAACCCAAACTACGTCCCCCCAACATATATACCCAAGGCCTCTCGCCGTCTACAGTTCGACATGTCTGCAAATGAGAACAATGGTGATGACTTGGCCCACTCTACACTGGCTAAGTATCTAGAAGAGAAATTCAACAACGTGGAAGGCTCAATTACCTTCCCCACCTTGCAACAAGAAAAGAAGGTTGAGGAGCACACCGCCAGACAATGGGAACTCATCGAACAACAAAACAACCGCATAGAACAGTAGCAAGAGACCTTGAATGGGGTCTTGGAAGCTTTACACCACATCAACATGCATATAGGGATGGGTGACGATGAAGATGCTATGGAAGTTATTCCTAATCATGTGTCTGCTGTTGACAAAGGGAAATGAAAGTTAGGGGAAGGTTCTAGTACAGGAGTGGTCATTTATGTACCAGATGACCCAACAGCTAAGCCACCACCGTCAGTGGCTACCCCTCAGACCATCCCGGTTAAGACTGAGACCAAGCTGCAGGATGATCCCATCATCCAGGAAATAAAGGCACAGTTGAATGTATTCAAGAATGTTGTGAGCCAAATGCCGGCCTTTACTAACAAGTTCGTTGAATTCGAACCACCTGCCGAGATTAACATCGGTATAACGGGAAAGATGGACATACCTCTTAAGAAGTTTAGTCTTTCTGAGAACCCAACTCATCACGTATGAGAGTTCAACCAAGTGATGCCACTCCGGGGCATAGGCAATGAACATTACAAACAGGTCTTCCCATCATCGCTGAACGATGAGGCATTGAACTTGTACTATACCCTTCCTTTGGAAACACGAGGGGATTGGACCGCCATGCACAGGGCATTCATCAAGCATTACAACACGATTCAAAAGGACAAGGTGACTTTATCTGATATCATGGCGATCCTCTAGGGAGATGACGAACCATTCTTAGCTTATTACGAAAGGTGGCATGCTAAGTTGTCCCAAGTGACCAACATCATCCCGACGGAGATGTAGCTAGACTCATTTGTTCGCGATTTAAAGCCAAGCCTAGCGCAACAATTAGACTTCCATGTGGTAGAGAACTTCGAATATCCAAAGCTAGAAGCGCGGAAGGAATGGAATGCTACATCCCAGAGTTGGAATGGTGGCAGCACATGAAGGAGGACCATTAATGCTCCAAAGGCGACTGAGACAAACGCCTTCCAGAATGTGAACCATGGCCCGTCTCCAAAGCTAACATTCTTTCAGTATGATTCATATACTCCGTTAGATATGACCTATGCTGAAGCGTTAGACCGGCTATTATAGACAAACATGATCCATTTGCCTACCCTAAGACGGAGTTTGAGAATAAGGGACCTGGGTGGAATAACTCTATGTTCTGTAAGTACCACCGCATGAGGGGTCATGACACCGAACAATGCTGGACACTCAAGAATCTCATCGAGAAAATGATTCGCTCTAGCGAGCTGCCATTACCCAAGACAACAAAGAAACCCAACAACAAAAGTAATCCTCTCCCAAATCATGCCATCTTTATAGGAGAGGGTACTTTTGACCTGTCTAAATGTATCACCGACGAGGGAGCACCTGTACTCCCCCTTGAAGACTTGACACCATTTAATGTCAACAACATATAGGCGAGTGATGATGAAAGTAATGACGATCGTGGGAATGTAACTCAGTAGCGCCTGGATGATCTGAAAAACAACATGCATGATCTAACCATGCATATAACTATCCGTCAAGATAAAAAAAATTCCGGGAGCACCTTGAACGTCAAGATCACCAAAATAGAGCAACAACGAGAGGCTTTGGATAATGCATTGGAGGAGCTTCAACACCTTAAAGCTTGCTTTGGTGAGCAAGCTCCGCTGCAAAAGAAGAAAAAGAAGCTGACCCAGTGGTTGCTGTGTTGTCCAATCCTGAATTTGATCCAAGCGCCATGATCTCTACTGATGGAGGTCGCCGCAAGATGTCCTGGGTCGATTATGTGAACAGTAAATGTACCCTAGTGTTAGAAGAACCTTGTAAGGTCCAGTCTGAGTCAAGCACTAGTGGTTCTATAGTAGAGTTTGAATCAATTGGGATTAGCCCCGAGTCTGATGAGTCTGTATTCATTTCTGCATTCAATGAAGTAAACCTTTCTGAGTATCTCTGTTCTCATTCTCTTTCTCTTAATTGCTGTGCTAATAATTACAAATTTGATGTCGAACCTTTAAAAGATTTTAATGAATTAACACAAGCTATGAGCAAGCATGAGAATCACATGACACCAGTTGAGGAAACCATCGCCATCAATGTGGGGACACCTGAAACTCCCCGGGAATTGAAAATTGGCAAATCATTAACCTTGGAGGAGCAACAGGAGTTCTCCGCTCTTTTGAAAGAGTTTGTTGACATTTTTGCTTGGTCTTATGAAGATATGCCCGGGATTTATAGGGAGACCACCGAGCACGCTATTCCCCTTTATCCGGATGCCAAACCGGTACAGCAGCGACCACGTCGAATCAAGAATGAGTGGTCAGACAAAATTCACGATGAAGTCCGAAAACAGCTAGAAGCCAAGTTCATCATAACGGTGGAATTCTTGGAGTGGGTAGCTAACATCGTCCCGATATAGATACATATTAATTGATTGTGCTTCTTTTGAGACTTTGTTGGGTTTTTGGTGATCTATTTCCTAAATAGATACAGATTAATTGACAGAATATTCATAACAATTACAAAACAATTAATCACCCAGGAAAGAGTACAACTGCATAAACTTAGTATTATACTTAATCGTTAATCTGACTAATGCAGATGTTGGCCTTAGAGATTCCAATGGAGGAATCCTCTATTGTAGGTCCATACAGCACTCCGGGAACTCGATTGCTAGATCGACCCGATTGAGACTAATCTTAATCTAAGATGTATGTGTTTGCGCTACTTTGTAGGTTGTTTCAGGAAACAATATTGTGAACTTTATAGAGAGAATATCTCAAGTAATCACCCTGAAGTCTCTCTAGAAGTCTCAGATAGTTTAATAACAAATCTATCAGAGAGACTCCCTTTTATAGTGTTGGGCGGCTTGGGGAAAGGGTTAACTAAAACCCTAATAGATCGACTTATGCACAAAACGTAGTCCGAGGCCCAACACGGTCCGTGTTGCAACAACACAGTCGGTGTTGAGCTTCAGAATGCATTTTAAGTCAGTTGGAATCAACACGATCCATGTCAGGCCCACTGCGGACCGTGTTAACCCCAACACGGTCTGTGTTGAGTTGATTTCTCCAAGAAATCAACTCCCAACACTCTTAAATATAATACGATATTATTTTAGGCTACATACATTATTCAGGGCATTGACTTGTGTGACCCAGTAGGACCAAATAATATAGTTGTAATTAAACATATTAAATTATCGAATATAGAGGTCTCTAGCAAGACATATAATCACTATATTATTTTGGCTTAAACTCTAAGTATATCGAACATTGTCAGGACATTCCCAATAATCTCCCACTTATCCTACAACTGTCCCATTCCTTTAATTGCCTTATCACTTACTATCTAATGTTCGGATAAGGTAAGCTAAAGTCCTCCTTATGTAAAACCCGAATGTTCCTCGATCTCCGAGTTATACTCTGAAAAGCAGATGATCATCTATTAATTTATCTGAGCTCAGCCAAACATTTTCAGTCTAAGCTCATTGAATGGCTAACGAGACAACTGTCCCTAATAGAGAGAACAAAGCCATCTTGTTCAAGTACACATTCTCACATGATCCAACTGTAACCCAGACACCGCCTTTATGGCCTCCTATTACGAAAGGTGTTAGACGCGCTCCAAAGTCACAACAGATCATGTAGTTTATGTAATGAACTCGGGATTTAGGAATTATCCTTGAGTGACCAGAGTTCTTATGATATTCACAACTTAAAGAGCTCTCGCTACGGGTCAGTTTGGTAGTTATTCTCAACATTACCCATGTGATTGATTTATGATGTTTGTACATCACCATGATCATGAAACTTGATCATCACATCAATCCTACATGCTAATTGTAAGGATATTATCATTGTCCCTGTGCGACAATACAATTAGGAACTAGGTCGACTTTCCACTAGGATTAGTGCTATCAAGTTCACTTAATGGAGTTTAAGAAATTAGACCTCATCCAATTTCCCATTTTGAATTCGCTAACCCTTTTTGGACATTTACACAATTCTAAACCACAATTGATGTAAAGCTTGAATCTTATTCTTATTGATGAATCAACAAGGTCGTAATTCATGAAAAATTCATGTAAACTTGATTTGTTCACACTCTGGAATGTGTTTAATACCTATTGCCCATGCATGACTATCATGCTTTAACTGCAATAGAGGTTTAGCCCACAATTCTTTTGATGAACTTTGCACATTTTTATATCATCTCCACTAACGAGCTTTCGTATGGAGTGATATCTTCGGAACTCATATTTGGATTCGTAGTGAGCTTTAGTACCTTTGCTTGACTGATGGGTCCTATAAAAAACGGTTCATTCCTCTCGCAAGGCTAGAAACAACACCCACATCTAAAACGAACTTCACAATCCTAACAATTTCTGTCGCAACTTCTAAAGTCACGCCATACTTGTCTTATTTGTAGAATCAAACTTGTGTCATGTTGGGAACCTCTTCCTCAAAACCACTCTAATAGATTGTACAATTTTCTCTGACCTTTCAGATAATCATACCTTTTTGACATAGATGTAGCATCAATGTAACTGTTTACACTTAGCTTTTATCAATTATTGTAGACTGAGGACATATCCTTAGTTTTGTTCATACATATACAAAATGTATATTTTATTTAGGCTATGAACATCTCGTGGCATACTTTAATCCCATGCTTGAAACACGAGTTATATGTCTCATCCTTTTTAGGTCTCCTGATTGTTTCAAGACAATCAGTTTCTCTTAAGGATATACCATGATCATGGAAGTTAATCCATTCTTGAAGCGGGTTGAACTATTCAACATCTTATCAACTTTGATTCAACCAATCAAAATCTTTAATCTATTATTATAGATCTTGTCTCCAAGAAAATTCTTAGCCCCACCAATCCTTCATTTTGAAAATTATTCCCAAGTCAACCTCAGTAGATGCGATATAGGAATCTTTCTCTCAATAAGCAGTATATCAATCACATACAATATCAGAAACGCATCGCTCCCACTAAATTTCTTATAAACACAATATTATTTTAGCACCTCTCAATATATCAAACCTTTTGACATCCTGGTCAAAAGATAAATGACTGCAACTCCTAGAAGCTTCCTTAAGACCATATATGGGCTTTTGAAGTTTACAAGTATTCCAACCAAAACCTTTCAGTTGTGTCAAGTACACATCCTCCTTCTAAATCTAATTTTGAAGGTGGTTTTGAAACCTATATGCCACATCTCATAATCATACTATGAAATTATGGCTAGAAGTATCTTAATGAACCCATGTTTGATGGCTCACACCTTTAGGTAAGTCAACCAAGTTCTAAACTTGTGTTTCTTTCATGTAATCCATGTTTGATTTTATGGAAACTTGACTTGCTAAAGCTTCTTTGTTGTAGGTAGAGTCACTATTTTCTAAAAGTAACATTTCACGCTTATCCATAGGAGATCGATATCTCTGTGGCTGACGGAGTTGTTTACCTGACCTCGCTTGGAGTAGGGTCCATGACACCTCCTCCTAAACATTTTGAGAAACTTCTATTGCCTCAACCTCGTTCCTAATTTCCTGACCAATAGGAAAATTTGAACTAGGATCAGGTAGCAAAGTTTGAGGTAATGATTATAGTACTTATATCTCTTGAACTTCGGTAATTCCAAAAACTCTCCCACTTTTTCTCTTAGAGACTAACATACTCTCTAAGAAGAAAGCATTTTGAGATACAAACACTATTTTCTACAACAGCTTGTAGAAGTGATACCCCTTTCTTTCGGAAAACATTTCAGGAATCTTTCCTCTCCATATCATATATGGTGTCTTCTCAAGTGCTTTAGATTATTCTTGTTTAGTATTTAGAGTTGTGGTTAATAGCGTGTGTCCCTAAAAGTTAACTGGCAATGCTGACTCAACCACTATCGATCGCGCCATACCTAATAGGGTGTGATTCCTCACTTTAGACTCACCATTGTGCCATGGTGTTCCTGGAGGAGAGTGTTGTGGAATAATTTCACACTCTCTTGGATGGTTAGTGAAATCTTGGCTCATATAGTCACCTCCTTGATCTAATTGAAGGGTTTATATTGTCTTGTCAAGTTGGTTTTGTACTTCACTTTGAAACTCTTCGAACATTTCAAAGGATTTCGACTTGTATTGTATTAAGTAGACATATCCATATCTACTAAACTCGTCACTGAAAGTGATGAAATAGTACAATAAACCTTCTTCTAGCACTAGGGCTCATAGGCCCAAACACATCACTATGAATGCATCCTATCAAGTCACTAGTTCATTCTCCAATTCTATAAGAGGTGAATTAGTCATCTTTCCCATCAGATACATGCTTCGCAAAACATCAAATTTTTCGAAGTTGAGGTTCCCAGAAGTCTTATACTCTGCAGTTTCTGAATGCATTTCTGATTAATATAACTAAGCTTACTGATCCAGAGTGAGTCATTTGTTCAAACTCTTGGCTCAATCATCAACACCCTTTCGATCTTATAGGTGATCTTGCTGTCTTGCCAAGACAACTTCATTCTGGAAATCTTAAACTATTTTAACATTCCAGCTCCAGATGTATCTCATAAACATGAATCACCATATTTTATGTGGTTCATCTTTAAAAATTTGAAGTAATTCATCCCTTATAACTGTGCACAATGGTCTATAGACATCTGTATGTATGAATTCTTGTTGGCACGTTCACCTTTTCTTGTAAAATGTACAATCATACTTTGTGGACATGACCTAATAAATAGTTTCAAGATTCTGTTTGAACATGAGTTCTTCCTTTTAAACATTTTGGTTTCGATGTGTTAGATGCGTTTATCCGAGATCCTCGCTCTCTAATTGAGAGCTTGAAATCAAATTTCTACTTATAATGAGAACATAGAATCACCTATAAATTTCTGTTATATGTTTTGAGAAAACGGATAAACAACCAACTCTATATGAGGAGCTACAACTGTTTGCATGTTCCTGTTTGTAGGCTGACTCTCATCCTTACAAACACATCTACTTTGCTGTAGATCATGCACTTTTGCATAAATGTGAGTTTTACAGCCGGTATCTAATACTCAAAGTGGGTTTAATAAGGGTAGTGTGTACCATATACGCACTATCTTAGAAATGAAATCATATTACTACATCTCAAGCCTTCCTTATAGATTGGACATTCACGCTTCCAATGTCGTACCTGATCTGGTTGTTAACTGGTACCTGTCATTGGTTGGGTATGTACAACTGTTTGTCCTTACCTTTCCTTTAATTTCTTGTCTTTGATAGATTTCTTAAATCTTGTTTCCCCTTTATGTGTAATCTTATTTCCCCTTTATGTGTAATTGATAACTGTATATTTTATAGTATTTATTAGGTATCTAACTTGTATACTTTAGTTAATTATGTAATATAATCCAACCCTTTTATATCATATTCCGTGATATTCTTCACTTGGTTGGAAGATTGGTATGATTTGCAGGAATTAGTGAAATCTCCCTAAAAAGCTAAGAAAATGATGAAGAAATTGAAAGAGAAGAAAAAAAGGAAAGGAAAGAGTTGAAAGAGAGGAGAAGAAAAGATGGAAACAACCCACTTGTAGTGGCCCGACCCAAAATATTGGACGGAGCCGTGAGGCGCTGGCAGCGCCTGCCCCCACACTACCAGCGCCCAAGTTAGTAGCTTCCCCAACTTTGCACATCGATGAACGCTACCGAGGGGAGAAGCAATTGAACCAGCGCCCAACCACGAGAAGACAAGGCGGAGGCACCAGACGCGGCCAGCGCCTCCAGCCCCGCTGCCAATGTCTGGTGCCCTAATCCAATACTATAAAAAGGCTCTCGCCCTGTCGTCAAAAAAGACTTATCTTTCATTATTCTATACAATTCCGTAGTAGTTCTCTTAGGTTTAGTTTTAGATTAGAAATATTTTAGAGATTGTAAGAGTGATTGAAGAGGAGAAGGAGATCGAATCGAGTGACACGAAGTAATTGATTTCGCCGCTTTGGAAACTCGGTTATTTCTATTTACATTATGTCTTGCAGTTTGAATTCAGTTGTTATGTTGTTAGTTTCTATTATTATGAGTAGCTAAATCCCTTTGTTTGGGGGATAAACGCAATTTCTTGTGAATGATTATGAATGCGATTTTGGTGTGAAGTTTTATTTAATCGTTTAATCTTCGTGTTATGTATGTCATAGTAATAGAATGATTACCTCTTACTTGGTATAGATTCTTAATATCAGTTTGAAAGATTGTATTTTGAATTGGAAAGATGAAGATTGAATTGGCATAGAAAATAGTTAGAAATAATGGTTTCAAGTTTAGGGTCACGTTATAACCAGTGCTTATCTTTGATTAGATTGAATAGCCATGAAAATAGATATTTAGTTTAATCACTGTAACTCACCTCAGATCGAAAGATTGCTGTGGTAATCCTTGGAAAGGTTATAGACCCCGATAATTCTAATACCTTTTCACACAGGAATCGCTGATTAATTAGTTGATTGACTAGAGTGGATTTCCTTGAACTTCTTTAAATACCTGGTAGAGCTCATAAAAATTGTTGCTTTCCCGCTATTTTATATATTTACTCTTTCACTCGACAATTTGGCAAACCTAGCATCCTTTGCAGTGAACTAGTTTAGTGCGTAGTTGACACAAGTCCCCGAGAGACGACCTTGATACTACATCGCACCCGTACACTTGCGGAGAACCTATCAGTAGTTTAAGATGTATGTGTATGGAGCAACTCTTGTTCGAGGGTGACCCCCGCTTTGGGCCATAAGGTGATCCCCTAGAAACCAGTAAAAATAAATTGGAAATCGTTGGAATCACCAACATGGTCGATGTGAGCGGTGCGACGCTTTCATCCCTTAAGTACTTTATATGTATGAAGAGGACCATGATTGGGAGAGTAGACCCCATTATGCATGAGTCGTGCAATGATCTCGACAAAACCAATGCAAAAAGAAAACAAAAGAGAAAAAGAAAAAAATGGAAAAAGTGCAAAATAAAAGAAAAAATAAAATGAAAGTGTTGAATAAAAGGTGAAGTTTTCCTTTAATTGCAATAAAAATGAGCTTGAGTGTGTATATAGTGTTCGGTTGCATAGTTTGTGGTTTTTCAAGTAAGGGTAGTCGTATTCTCAGGGATGGTGTGTTAAGTTTTTAGGAATTGGTTTGGTAGGGTTTTCAATATGCAGAAAGCAGTAAATAATTGAAAAGCAATTAAACTAATCTAAGCAAGAAATTGAAAACAACAAACACTAAAGAAAGCATGAATCTATAAGATGAACTAACCCTAATTCAACAAGGAAGAAAACTATAACTAAGAATGCAATTAAAAGCGATAAATGATGAACTAAAACTAAAGCGAATAGTGAAATTGAGAGCAAGAACTTAAACCTCTAATGCATAAAATTTAACTCTATCTCGAAATTTTGGAACCTTCATCTTGAACTTCGTCTTGATCTTCATCTTGAACTTTCTCCCGAACAAACAAGAAAGTTGTGATTTGGATTACTAAGAATCCCCAAATCCTCACTTGGTGGGAGAATTTGTAAACCCTTAATACTCCTCTTCACTAACAGGATTTGAAGTTTGGTGAACCAACACTAAAAGGATTTGAATCAAAGTAACAATAAAAACTAGAGAGAACAAGAACTTGGGAAATTTCTTGAATTGATTGAAAGAGTTGATTACAAATTGACATAGGAAGAGAAACTAGAGAACACTTAGAAATAAAACTAATGCTTAATGTAAAACCTAATTGATTCTAATAAGAAAGATAAGCTAATGAAAAAGATAAAAAGATGATAAAAAATAAGATAAGATGATTCTAATGTTAAAAAGCTTAGGTATTTATAGAAGGAATAAAACAAACCCCTAAACCCTCATTAACTTCATAACCGCCACAGTAATTTCACGCACATTAGACCTTGTCGCGGGCGCCACCATCCGGTCGCGGGCGCGACAGAGCGAAAAGTGTTGGGCGATACTCTTTTTCACGATAGGTTGCGGGCGGCACAGGCACGGTCGCGGGCGGCACAGAGTGAAAGGCATCCAGGCGATTAGGGTTCCGCGCTAGTTCGTGGGTGGCACCAGTATGGTCGCGGGCGCGACCTTGTGCTGGAGCATTTCCCATCCATGATCTCCTAAGTTCATTCGCGGGCGCCACTCAAATGGTCGCAGGCGCCACATAAATGGTCGCAGGCACGAAGTCGCTCTAGACAATTTTCCATCCGAGACTACTCAAAGCTGGTCGCGGGCGCCACAAAACGTGTCGTGGGCACGACCTCTCTCTGCTCAGCTGTGACGGATGTGACGTTAGTGGTAGCGGGTGCTACACCTGTGGTTTTGGGCTGTTTTTTGACTCTTTTGGCTCGATTTTCCTTCTAACTCTTTATTATCCTACAAAAACTCAAAATCATCATAACTAATACATAATCAAGGGACTCAAACAAGCAAAACACCTTATAAATGATATCAATTCGGCTCAAAACGAGACCGAACAACACTCCCACACAAGGGTTTGCTCGCCTCGAGCAAACTAAAACAAAGAAGAAAAAGAAACTAACAACCCTCACTCACTTTCGTAGGAATCACGGTTGCATTTAACGTATGCAACAAGCCCTTTAAACCCCTTACCAGCCCAAGTGGACGAGGAAGGTCTCTTGAATGTTTATAAATGCTATACCCATAAAAGCAAAGAAGAAGAAAAGAAAGAAAAGAAAGAAAAGAAAAAGAAGGAAACTCAAAATTTAAGAAAAGAAAGGAGGAGAAATACTTGTGAGATAAAGAAGCGAAATTGAGAAAAGGGTCAACACAAAGGAGGTCCACACACACGGTCGCGAAACTAACTACTCAAACAAGGAATTCACTTAACTTAGAATAGTTAGCAAGCACTATCTAGGCAACTAGCAAGATTGCTACCAGACTTCACTTTTTTTTACCTCACTCATGCATAAGCTTGATGGGTTCCTCATGCTCAAGTGCAGTGTTTCTGGCTTGTTTTTGTTCAAGTCAAGGCTCAGCCGGTTAGAAATAACTACTCAAACACCCATGCTCGATATATAATGAATTATTGGTGGTTCCCCTCTCTATTTCGTGTCGCCCCTGGCTTGGTGAGAACCGCAGGTTACATGGATAAAGGTTCAACAATTATTACCATTAATCTTTTTGATGTTGGGCTTTTTCGAGAATTGAACGACCCTGAAAGGGGTCTACTCTCCCTACATAGATCCTTTCTATACACATACAAGGTGCTTAAGGGGTATGAATGCCGCACCACTCATACGGATTTATGTAGGTGAACCAATATTTTCAGATTTTCTTGGATCACTATTTTTGCGTTAGTATTTTTTGGGAATTAAACGGCCATAAATAGGGTTTACCCTCCCAACACAGGCTACTCCATACACAAACGAAGTGCTTAAGGGGTAAGAGCGCCGTACCACTCATACCAACCCGTGAAGGTGTACTAACTTTTTTATTTTTCATTGTTTTTCAGCTTTTCTTACTTAGAGCATGGATATTCAAGAAGCTAAAACTTTCCTCCTAAACCAAGACCATCACATTAACCAACCTAGAAGTGAATTTCTAAGGAGACTACATGGTTGCAAATTCAGGTGAGGTTATTATGTTTAGGAAAAGCAACAATCAAGTTTGAAGCCTATCAAGCATTCACTAACTATTCCTAACTAAGCAATTACACTATTCTAGCAATCAACAACACAACCATATAAGCAAACTACCTCTAGCTGATAAAAATTTTAAAAATTTCGTCTAATTTCAATGACAACTGAAAGTTGTTTCTCTTCCAAAAACTTGTAAAGCACTTGTGCCACCCCACTCCCACACAAAAACTCTACAATGTCCTCATTGTGCATAAGGTGACACTTCACAAAGAAAAAACAAAGATCACACAAAAGAAAAACTCACAAAAGAAAAGAAAAAACACAAGCCGGTATGCATGCCACCCCACTCCCACACAAAAACGCCAACAATGTCCTCATTGGAATAGAGATAAGCAAGCACACAAAAGAAAAGAAAAAGAAACACACAAAAAGAAAACAAAAGAAGAAAAGAAAGATAAGGAAGGATATTACCTGGTTGGTTATTGAATATACCCAAACAATGAAGTCTTAGAATAATAAAAGCAATTATGGAGCATCAACCACTCCATCTCACCTTAACGCAATTTTCATCAAATACAGACTCCAATTCACAACTTTCATTTAATTCATCACAATCATCAGTGGGTGATAAGGAAAAAGTAGGGTTATACCACCTTACAACACTCCTAACATTACAAGAAGGTACATCTTCATCTTCATCAATTTCAGACTCATCAGAAGAACTATGAGTATCAGAAGACAAAAGTGCATCATTCAAAACATCGTCGAAAGTGAAAGTGGAGAAGGAGTAACCCATCGTGAAAGACTCATACTCACACACATATGTTTCATGGAAATCAAGATCCTAAGTTAGAAGAGAAGGAGGAGTAACTATAAATGAATCCTCATATTGATCCACACATGGAGATTGAGCGTGTAGATCAACAAGATGGGCCAATGAACTAGCACTAGACTCCTCGTCTATGAAAGATGTATCAGAATTAACATCAGGGCATTCAATCCTCTCCTCACATAATGATATGGACAAAAGTGTGACTAAGGATTCATTAAGAGTATTCTTATTGAGCACAACATCATCACACACTTCAGAATCACATAGAGGATTCACATAATTCGGATTAATTCTTAATGTAGTCAACTCATCAGCCCAAGACACATCAAGCAAGTCAGGGTTCTCACTATCATCAACAAAATCACTTATCTAATTAAGGGCAGTCTGCTCATGCTCGTGAAAACCTAAGGGTGACTGTTGCAGATTAAAAATGTTCAAATCCATAGTCAAATTCCCAAAGGTCAATTTCATTCTACCATCTTTACAGTTAATCCAGGCATTAGAAGTAGCAAGGAAAGGGCGGCCTAGAATAACGGGAATCTCATCCCTAATACTCTGAACTCTAGCAGTTTCTAGTACTACAAAATCAACAGGAAACACAAACTCCCTAACCTTAATTAAGACACCTTCCACTACCCCCTTAGGTACTCTAATAGACCTGTGAGCCAATTACAACACCATCGTAGTAGGCTTTAGTTCACCTAATCCAAGCATTTCATACATATGCAAAGGCAACAAATTCACACTAGCACCTAGGTAAGCAATGCCCTTTCTATCAAACTATCACCTATGGTAATAGAGATAGTGTGGCATACAAGGTCTTTGTACTTAATGGGAACTTGGTTCGACAAAATGGAACTCACATTCGAGGTTAAGAAAGCCTTCTTGGGCACTTGAGTAGCCCTCTTGGTGGTACAAAGCTCCTTAAGGAAACGGGCATATGGGGGAAACTGCTGGATGACATCTAAAAGAGGAATGTTCACCTTAACCTGAGAAAAAGTCTCACTAATTTTATCTAAATACTTTTGGTCCTTATTCCCCCTTAACCTCTGATGATAAGGCGGAGGAGGCTTGTAAGTCCCTTGAGGTGGTAGACTAGTCAAAGGGTTAGCTTTAGACAAGGTTTTGGTGTTAGGAGGCTCAACTGTGGTAGTTGGCCTCACTTCCTCTATCTCATCCTCAACAGAAACAAAGTCATCAACAGGTTCATTAATCACATTCTTTTTACTACACACATAAGAAGATTTCATTTGCACCATATTGTCTACCTATTTCCCAAAACGAAGAGTAATAACAACATTCAAACCTCTAATCTGACTAGGGTCATAAGATGACGAGCCTGAAGCTTGCCCATTGGGGTTCACCTCAGGCTGTGCAGGACAAGATCCTCTATCCCAATTGGCTAACATCATTTGAGAAAAATGTTCATTCATTTGTCTTAACACTTTCTCAATATCACTCTTCATGGTGTCTGTAACCTCTCTCAAGCCATTTTTCAACTCCCTAATCTCTCTTTCATGCTTATCCTCATTGGTGTACCCTGGTGGAGGTTGGGTTTAGGCAATCTAGGATTGGACAGGTGGCTCTCTTGGAGCTTGATAAACTCCCTAGGGTGATAGTCGAGGTTGAGGAGGATGGTTTCCTTGGAAACCTCTTCCTTGGTTAAGTGGTGGTCTCAACACATTCTGGTTCTCAGGGCCATAAGAAAGTAAGGGGTTCTTGCGAATCCCTTAGTGTTGGTAGGGTTGGTACTAGTCAGGTCTGTAGTTATGATACATAACATTCACATTCTCAGTACTAGTGGCCAGTTGTTGAATATAGAAAAGACAAGCAGAAATAACATGGTCAACACTTTGGTACAAGGCACATGACACATGAGACTGGGGGTTAGGGTAACTGGATGATCCCAAGTATTAACCTGAGCACATGTTTGGGGTTATGAGGCAGCTAATTGTTGTTTGGCTAAGGTTTTGATCATGTTTTGAAGGGAAGCATAGCCTCATAGCTTGTACTCTCACTCACAGCATGTACACCCCCTAGCATTTGATAGTTGGGCTCTTAAGGACTCATATCTAGTTGTACCCCATTGCATAACTCTCTCAGACATGCTCTCTAGGAAATCCCATGCCTCTTCAGCAGTTTATCCATGAAACCCCCTTGACACATTGACTCTAGAGTGACCCTAGTGTTCTGGTTGACACCCTCGTACACTATATGACATAGTCACACTAAATCAAAACCATGGTGAGGAAATTGGACAGTAGGTTTTTAAAACGTTCAAAAGCTTTCCAGTAAGATTCTCCTACGTCCTGTCTAAATTTCAAAATCGAGTTTCTTAGTTGGACAACTAAAGAGTCTGGAAAATACCTTTTCATAAAAACCTTTAGGAAACTATCCCAAGAATCAATGGACCTAGGTTTGATGCTATACATCCACTGCTTAGCTGAGTCCCTCATGGTAAAAGGCAGGTATTTCAGAAGCACATAATCCAATGGAACTTGTTGGTCGAGTGGTTTGTAAGACCACGGTTTTATCGTTCTTCCACAGGGAGCTAGGGGCTATAGCTGCAACTAGTTGACTCTAGGTATGGTTTTCGATTATGAAAGGATGATAGAATTTAGGGTAAAAACAGCACAAACACACTATGTTCAGTCAAGAAGGTGAAACAATGGGTGTCGGGAGACTTTCGGGATGCAAACGGGAATGAGGAAATGAGTTTCGCAACAAGACAGCAACGAGAAAGGGAAATCAAATGGTAATTCCATTAGAAAATACCCACCGGGCTTCCTCTTTCAAGGATAGTCCGGATTAACTTCCCCAAAATCCATCGACAGACCCAGAAAGTTAATAGAACGGAATTTCCTAGTTAGTTTCTATTTGCTTTCGCGAACTAGAATACTAACTATCCTAATTCCTACCTTCCAACAAGCATTGGATGTATTCGGGATTCTTTCGCACCCAAATACATCCCACTTGAGGGAAGGATAGGATTGGGAAGTTGATTTCCTAACTAGTTACTCACTAATATTGCTAACCCAAACCTAATCACCCATTCACACCCTTAATATCTCCCTAACCCATTAAGGTTCTAGCCACTAAACATCCTAACTATCATGATAATAACATCAACAACTTCATTCATGCTTAAAAGAGTTAATAAGATGACAATAAACATTCAACAATACCAACAATATCAATGATAACAAAAACAAAGATTAGTAAATTAGAGAGGGAAAGGTTAAGAAATGCTCATTGATTGTGATAACAAGGGAGAAAACTTCAGAATAATAAAGCTCCAATGCTCCAAAGTTCAGAATAATCTTCAAACTTGCAATAATAATCAAGAGAATCCAATACAAGAACCAATAATCTCAGTAAAGCTCTTCCTTTATCACTCTAATCTAAGGCTTAAAATGTGATAAAGAGTACTAAAGTATCATAAAAGATAGATAAAAGCTGCTGTCTAGATCCCCCCTTTTGCTAAAATGACCTAAAAACATTAAATAGTAATCAAGGTTGTTACTCAAAACTCATCATTTTACACAACAGACAAAACTGTCCTGCAGGGGACCGTGGGCAGGCGATTCTTCTCTTCGCTTCGCATCACCGTGGGCACGGTTCCCATGCACTGTGGGCACGGTCTAGGCGATTAGGGCTGACAACTTTTCGCTCCTTCGCATCGCCGTGGTTACGGTCAAAGGAGACCATGGCCACGGTCTAGTTTGGCAAGCTTCTTCCTTGGGCAGGGTAGGATCCCACCGTGGCTACGGTCAAAGTGACCGTGAGGGTAATCTCGGGTTGCAAGGTCTCTTCCCTTGGTCATGGTTCAATCATACCGTGGCTACGATCAAGGTGACCGTGGCCACGGTCTCTCTCGACCACCGTTTCCTTCAGAGTACTCTTCAGCCGTTGCTTCCGCTTCCACTACCTTTCGACATGACCGACCCTTCTAATCCGTTGCCTTTGGCACGACCAGGGCTCGGGGAATCTTAGGGAATCTCGAGATTCCCAAGATTGGCGCAAAATTGGCCCATTTAGAATTGTTTTTGAGTGAAACCCTTCAGAAACTACAAAAGTAACTAAAACGCATTAAAAGTTATTAAAACAAACTACGAAACAAGTCAAAAGCCTTAGGATTTAGGCGGTATTTAGACACGAAATCGGGTCTAAACATCCCCCCACACTTAAACCTTTGCTCGTCCCAGCAAAACAAAACAAAACAAAACAAACTAACTAACACAAACTCCTCTATCGTGGGAGAGAAACGAGTCCATTTAGCGTATGCACCAAGCCCTTTGAACCCCCCGGCAGCCGGGGTGGACGAGATGGACTCGTGAGGGTTTGTAGCGGGTGTACCCACAAAAGCCAAAGAAAAAGGAGAGAGGGAAAGTGAAAACAAAACCGAAGAAAACAAAAAGAACAAAAAACAAGGGCTTTGATTCACAAGATCTCGCAATCTAAACTAAGAAAATGCGATTAAACCTCCCAAAGTAACCGTTAGGAGCATCTCACAAACACCAAACTCAGAAAAAGGTCTATCTTGAAGATTTTTGACTCCCTACACCTTGTAACAAGCGAAACCCCGCAGCAAAACACAACAAGGGTTTAACGGGAACCAAAAGACTCTAAAAACTCGCCTCTGAATTTGAAAACAATGAAACAACCGAGAGGAGTGTTGCCCTCCCTCGCATTTGGTCGCCCTTGGCTTGGTGAGGGCCGTAGGTGATGCAAGGGGAGGCCCCGCTCTTTTTTAGAAGCAAAACACTTCTTTTCTTTCTTCTTTTTCTCTTTTTTTTTCTTTTTGGTTTTTAAAAGTCGGTATTAGCCTTACTTTCGGGAATTGGACGGCCCATATAAGGGGTATACCCTTCCAACATGGTCTTTTCCATATGCCTCTCCGTCACAAAGCGATACATGAGGAGGGTTAAGGGGTATCCAGTGCCGTACCATGAATACCGGGCCCGTGTAGGTTGGCTAAGTATATGGTGGTTAATGTCTTCAGCGACACGCTCCACTTATTCAGATTATTATATCTTATGAAAGCTCCTTTTTTTCTTTTTCCTTTTTCTTTCTTTTCTTTACTTTTTGCGCTTTTTGCTTTTGCTAAACGAGAAACAAAACAAACTCAGACACAAGCCCTTAGAGTCTCCGGATTCCCAACAAAACGAGAAAGGAACGGGAGTCTCACAAGACACTTAATGAAGGGAGTCTATTAAGGATAAGTCTCGACTACAACCCGAGTTAGGGTCGAAAATGCTCCAACCGATTACTTTTAGAAGGAAGTTTAAGAACGAATTCTCAAGTTCGAAAACGAGATCCAGGAAACAAAGCAAAACAAAAACAAAACGAAAAGAAAAACGAAAAGGTTTTCACTCCCTTTTTTCTCCATTTTCACACAAAATTTTTTAAATTTTAAGCAAAAACTAGGAAACAAAGAACGAAACGACTACGTGATCTACCCTTGAAATAGAATATTCCCCCCCCCACACTTAAAATTCCACAATGTCCTCATTGTGGGAAGGTGTCGCATGAAAAGGGTAGAGCACCTACAGAAACACAAATAAACAAAACAACTAGCAGGTAGAAAATGGTGGCGACCCGAGCCCACACGGCTCCAACAGCAATAGATATCCCAACACAGACACTCATAGGGGTTCGCCACCCAAAAGAAAACCAAGCATGCGACGGATCATGATAAGAATTCACATAAAAAGAGTAAGGTGGAAAGATATTACCTCAAGTTGTTCATAAGCGTTGAAAATAGCGATCCGAAGTCGTCGTTCAAGAGAGTCGGAATAATGTTAGAATAAAAGACGACTTTATAACTATAGAATTCGCATGCGAGACCAAAAGCAAAAGAAGGGAAAATCTAACTTAAAAGATTATGAAAAGAATTTGAAAAGATGAAAAACGAAAAAATATGAACAATATATACATTGCCAATGACTTACCTTATCCCCGAATCTCACTCATTGAGGCGGGAAATAAGGGTGAAATTCGATACACACTAACCGAAATAACTTAATCATTGCATTCATCACAAAAAACATTCGGTTACATCCATCAATGCCCAAAATACAAACGAGAAATGCTTAAACAACAGTCCAACTCACCAAAAACAACCGACAAACAGCCATAAGACAACCATCAAACAACCAACCAACAACCCTAAGACAACCATATATGACAAACAAACAAGACAAGGAAAAACTCGAGCAACCTAGCCTATCAATCCCCAAAATATGCTAGCACATGCCAAATGAAATCGAGAGACCAACAATCCAAAACCACCAGACATCGCATCCAAAACCCCGAAGAAGCACTCCCCCACACTTATACTTTGCAAAATAAAGTAAATAGAACTATGATAAAGGTCGGGTGGGGGTGGGGTGTTGACAAACTGTCCTCAAGCGGACCCTCCCGGCGGAGAACGGGGTTGGAATTGCGACTTGATGCTAGCCAGCGTCTCCTGTTGGATCTCGAGTAATCCTTGCAAGTTTTCGATCAAGAGTTGCTGGTGTTGGATGAGCTCCCGTTGGACTTGAAACTCATCATGAAGTTCCTGGAGTTGCTCGTTGATACGCTCAAGAGCGGTGTCCCGTTGTTGAATCGGCTTGGCTTCATCCCCTTGTGCTTGTTCTTCTTCCTCATCCTCTTCGTCCTCGTCTTCTTCGTCTCCTCCTTCACCTTCCTCAGCTCGATCCCTGGGACCACCCACCACAAATCGATCCCCAAAGGTTTGGCCACACGACTAATTGCGTTGGTCGGAGACATCTAGACGCTGTTCGGCATTGTCGTCGCCCAAATGAATCACGACGCTGTGGGGTTCGTTCCCGTGATGGTATAATGTTCGCGTCTTGTGTTTCTCCAAGAATTCCATCTTTCGTAGGCGAACACCGTCGATAGGATCGGGGAAATAGCGGGGAGTCCACTTGCTCAGATAGGACTCGAACCCTTGCTTCCTTAGGAAATGGGTGATGATGTGACCCATACCAATAGTCATGTTCCGGGTTTCGAGGCTTATTTCCTGGAGGCAATGTAGGATGCATGAGCCAGTGTTGACCCGGCGACCGTTGATCGCATTATAGAGGACGAAGAGGTCGTCTTTCCGGATGGTTGAACGCCCGGCGTCACGGCCAAAAACAGAGTTCGAAATGATGCGGTGGAAGATGCGGACGCTCAGATTACAGAAATCCCTAACCTTAGAGTTGCTTGGGCAATAGTACTTTCTCGTTGTGATCGAACCCTCGGGTAACGTCTCCTCCAGCAAGTGAGTGCTTTCATAGCTTCTTGTTCATCAAATTTAACGCACTCGCCGTAGGGTATGCCGTCTTCGGGAAGGCCTAGAGCATTTCATAAGTCTTTGAGCGTACATTCGACCTCTTTTTTGTTCACGATGTTTGAAAAAGAGGCGTTGGATGTACCGTCTTCCTTTACCCCCAAAGAGCTGAGGAATTCGAGCACCGGTTGGTCGATGATCGGTTCGTTGATTGTGGCGAAGACTTCCCATCCCATGACTTTGATGAAGAAGTCCATGCTCGGTTTGCAAAAATATCCTTTGCCGTCTCCTCATGATAGAGATCCGGAGCACAAATTTTACGCTTCTTGAGCCGCTCATACCGTGCCTTGTGCATATCATCCCAAAAATTAACCTTAATTTTCGGGTCGCATTGAATAATCGAGGCCGGTTGACCCTTGTACCGGGTTTTGTCAGGCTCAGCCGAGGTTGATGGGGCGGGGGTTGATTCCGGCTCGGTCCAGGAACGTTTTGCTCGACCCATTGGAGTCACGGCAACATAAGCAACCACCACACACCAAAACACAACACAACCAATACCCAAAAATCCCGAGCAACAAGAATTCACAATCAACCACAAGATTCAATCCCAAAAACAAGCAATACACTCCCAATCTCAGCAATATCAACCAAAAATTCAAACCTCTAACTCAATCAATTCATCCAACCAAACCAACAAGAAACTCACATAAAATTCAACCAAGAGTTCACCAATAACACTCCCAACAATCAATTTCAATCCAAAATTCCAACCCCAATTCAACCTACTCGTCCAACCAAAACCCAACAAGCAATTTGAACAATATTCAACCCAAATAAACAAGAAATCGAGTGTTTAAGCACCAATAAAGCAAGGAATACCTGGATTGAAGTGTTGGGGAAGGTGGAGACTGAATTTCGAATCCCACTAGTGCAAAAACTCAGAACTTTGCTTGAAGGAGTCCCGAAAATGGCGAGCTTCAGCGGCTAGGGCATGATTTGCAGGAAAGACTTGGGAGAAAAGGAGAAATTTGGTGAGAGATTTGTCAAATTTTGGAAGGGGTTTGGAGTTTTAGGGTTTTAGGGAGGTTTTCGAGTGTGAGGGTGAGGAAGAAAGTGAAAGAGAAATGAGGGGAAATGAGAGTTTAACCCCCGACAAATCGCAGCTTTTCGATAGACCGTGGCCACGGTCCACTTTACCGTGGGCACGGTGTGGTTCGGGCAAGGGAAAAAGAAGGGAAGAAGCTGGGTGGAGACCGTGGCTACGGTAATTATACCGTGGTCACGGTTATGTTCGGGACCAAAATTTTTCAGGAATGAGTTGTGATGAGACCGTGGCTGCGGTGAATCTCACCGTGGTCACGGTGATCTTCGGTTTGACAAAACTGGAAGCAATTTGTGTACGCTGACCGTGGCCACGATCCTGGCTACCGTGGGCACGGTCCCTTTCGGTCCATCCTCAACACCTACAAGGCTCAAAACTTGGAGAAAAAATGTTAAGTCCTAGAATCTACCCTTTTGTCATCCACTCCCTTTTCTTTCTCGCTCAATTTTCATTCAAGGACACTCTCCCAATACTCAAAAACACTTTCGAACCCCAACCTTCATAGAACGACTCTCGATTTTTCTTCTTTTCAAACTTTTCTGTTTTTTTTCTCATTTTCATTTTTTTCTCAATCAAATTTTTTTCTAAAATAAAACAAAGGAAGATGAAAAGTACTAAAACAAGGGAAATAAAAATGAAAGAACTAAAATTGAAAGAAAACATTAAAATAGGGGGAAGTAGTTCATACCTCTCCCGGGTGCTTGTTTTGTAGGTCCTAGCTCGACCTATTCCGATGTTTCTCAATCTTAGAAATCCGCGAGGTATGCCACAATTGTCCCAGCATATTCCTCGCCCATGATGTATGGTTTGAGCTTCGATGAGTTTGCTTTGAAACTCTTTCCTTGCGCATCTTTCAATTCAACCACTCGGGCGGGGAGAATTCTTACAATTTCAAATGGCCTGGACCATCTTGATCTCAATTTCCCAGAGAATAACTTCAGCCTTGAATTGAAGATGAGAACCCTATCGCCTACCACAAACTCACGTCGGTTCAACCTCCTGTCATGCCATGCTTTCGTTCTCTCCTTATAGATCTTGTTTTTCTCATATGCATGACGCCTCAACTCCTCAAGTTCTTCTAATTGAAATAACCGACTACCTCCGGCCGCCTTGAGATCGAAATTCAACTTCTTGATTTCCCACATGGTTTTGTGCTCAAGTTCTACGGGGAAGTGACACGCCTTCCCATAGACAAGACGGTAAGGGGTAGTACCGATCGGTGTCTTGAAAACGGTGCGGTATGCCCACAAGACTTCATCTAATTTTTCTGCCCAATCTTTCCTTGAAGAGCTAACCGTCTTCTCTAAGATCTCCTTGATGGCACGGTTTGAGATTTCCACTTGACCTTGTGTTTGTGGATGGTAAGGGAGTCCCTTCTTATGCTTGATGCCGTATTTCGCCAATAGAGACTCGAATTTCTTTTCAATGAAATGGGAACCGTTGTCACTAATGATGACCCGTGGAATGCCAAATCTTGGGAATAGGGTCTTTTTCAAGAATTTCAAAACGGACTTCCCATCGCATCTTACACATGGTATGGCTTCGACCCACTTTGTGACATAGTCCACCACCACTAGGATGTATTGGAAACCCCTTGACGACGGGAAAGGACCCATGAAGTCCAATCCCCACACATCGAAAGCTTCCACTTCAAGAATATAGTTCAATGGAGCTTCATCCTTCCGGGAGATGTTACCGGACCTTTGACACCTATCACATTGCTTGACATGCAAGTGGGCGTCACGAAAAAGAGTCGACCACCAATAGCCGGTTTGCAAAACCCTCGCCGCCGTCTTTTGGGGGCCACCGTGACCTCCCACCGGAAATTCGTGACAATGGGTCAAGATAGATTGCACTTCACTCTCGGGAATACATCGCCGGTACATCCCGTCATTGCAAAGACGGAAAAGGAAAGAGTCATCCCAAAAATAATGCTTTATGTCGTGGAGGAATTTATTCTTTTGATGATGGTTCAAGTGTTGAGGAATCACTTCGCTCGCCAAATAATTCACAATATCCGCATACCAAGGATGTGAGTTGATAGCTAAGAGTCGCTCGTCCGGGAAAGCATCTACAATCGGTTGGGTGTCTTCCAAATCGACAAGAATCCTCGAGAGGTGATCGGCTACGACATTCTTCGTGCCCGCCTTGTCGCGGATTTCCAAATCAAATTCTTGCATAAGCAAGACCCACCGTATAAGTCTCGGTTTTGTCTCCTTCTTTCCCATCAAGTATTTGATAGCGGCATGATCCGTGTAGACTACCACCTTAGAGAACATGAGGTATTGCCGGAATTTGTTAAGCGCAAAAACGATCGCCAAAAGCTCCTTTTCCGTGGTAGTGTAATTCCTTTGGGCGCTATCAAGCGCATGGCTTGCGTAATAGATGACCCTAGGCTTCTTGTCTACTGTTTGGGTCAAACACGCTCCCACGGCGAAGTCGCTCGCGTCGGCCATAATCTCGAAAGGTAGCATCCAATCTGGAGGTTGAACTACCGGAGCAGAAATCAAACCCTGCTTCAACCTATAAAACGACTCAAGGCACTCATCAGTGAAAATGAAAGGGGCATCTTTGCACAAGAGGTCAGTTAGAGGTCGAGCAATTTTTGAAAAATCCTTGACGAACCGGCGATAAAAGCCGGCATGGCCAAGGAAACTACGCACCCCCAATGTGTCAGTGGCAGGCGCTCTATAACCTCAACTTTAGCCCTGTCTACTTCGATGCCCTTAGAAGAGATTAAGTGACCCAGAACGATACCTTGTTCCACTATGAAGTGGCATTTCTCCCAATTCAGAACTAGATCCACTTCCTCACAACGAGTTAACACTTTCTCCAGATTTAGCAAACAATTATCGAAAGAATTACCGTACACAGAAAAATCATCCATAAAGACTTCCATGCATTTTTCAATGAAATCGCTAAAAATAGCCATCATACAACGTTGAAAAGTCCCAGGGGCATTACATAAACCAAATGGCATGCGACGATAAGCAAATGTCCCATATGGCAAGTGAAGGTGGTTTTTTCTTGATGAGAGGGGTGGATTAGAATTTGAAAGAACCCCGAGTACCCATCCAAAAAGCAAAAATGTGAGTGACCCGCCAACCGTTCTAACATTTGGTCAATAAAGGGAAGGGGGAAATGGTCCTTCTTTGTTACTTTGTTTAATTGGCGGTAATCGATACACATCCGTCAACCGGTGACGGTCCGGGTACTAACTAGTTCTTTCTTGTCATTTTCAATTACGGTCATTCCACCCTTCTTGGGTACACACTGAACCGGGCTTACCCATTCGCTACTTGCGATGGGGAAGATGATCCCAGCAGCTAGCAACTTTACTACTTCCTTTTTAATCACTTCTTGCATGTTGGGATTTAAACGACGTTGGGGTTTCCTAGTAGGCTTGGCATCTTCTAGCAAATCAATCGAATGCGTGCATATGGAAGGGGACAAACCTTTCAAATCTTCTATCCTATAACCTAATGCACCCCTATGTTTCCTAAGCAAATCAAGCAACTTGGACAATTCAAAATCATTCAAATTCGCATTCACAATGACAGGATAAGACTTCTCATCATCCAAGAAAGTATATTGGAGGAAAGGGGGTAATGCTTTAAGCTCTAAAGGAGTAGAAGATTGAATTTGAGAGGAAGACATACCTTTGAAGATCGCATCTTGAATCTCCATGCACTCCATATAAGGCTCATCAATAATAATCTCCTTATGCATGGGTGAAGAGTCAAGAAGGTTGGTGAAGAAAGTAATATCGGTGCCGTCGGTCTCAAATTGGAAAGACTCCAATAAGCAAGCTCCTAAGGGATCATCGCAAATAGATTCAAGAAGATGGGAGTCCTCAATATACTCATCAACAAGGAATTCCATCATATCAATGGCATAGCATGAGTCCCCATACGAAGGACCTTTCAATGACCCCTCAAGTTGAAAAATTATGCTTTCATTCCCGACATTCAACGACATGCTTCCATTCTTCACATCGATAATTGCTCCCGCCGTAGCAAGGAATGGCCTTCCCAAAATAATAGGGATATTGTTATCTTCCTCTATCTCCAAAATCACAAAATCACAAGGAATTAAAAATCACCCCACTTGGACCGGGATGTCTTCCAATATTCCCAAAATAATAGGGATGTTATTGTCTTCCTCTATCTCCAAGATCACAAAATCACAAGGAATAAAAAACCACCCCACTTGGACCGGGGTTTCTTCCAATATTCCCAAAGGTCTTCGCACAGAACGGTCGACCAATTGGAGGTTAATTGTTGTAGGAGCTAGATCGTCGAGATTCAACTTCTTGCAAATCGAATAAGGCATGACGCTTACACTTGCTCCTAGATCACAAAGAGCACGACCAATCTGCATATCATCAATGGTGCAAGGAATAGAAAAACTTCCGGGGTCGGCTAACTTCTCCGGTGATTTGTTATCGATAATTGCACTACAATCCGCCATCAAATGGATCGTAGATTTCTCTTGAATCCTCCTCTTGCTCGTGAGAAGCTCCTTCAAATGCTTCTTGAAGGACGGGACTTCAGAAATGGCATCAAGAAATGGAATGTTCACTTGAAGCTTCTTGAGCATCTCAATGAATTTTGAAAACTTTGCATCGGATTTTGGCTTTGCTAACCGATCGGGAAAAGGGACCGGCGGTAGCTTTGGCTTCTCAATAGTATGGATTGGTTCTTCTTCCACCATCTTTCCTTTCCCTTTCCTTAACTTCTCCATCTCCTCTCTTTCTTTACTAGATTCTCCCCATTCATCCTCATGTACTCCCTCAACTTCTTCACCCAAGACTAACTCACTTTCCCGCTTCTCCAACAAATCTTCCTTCTCCGAGATATCCACCACATCACCTTCTTTGTCACCCAAGACTTCCTCTCCCACCATCCTAGGGCCATCAATCTCCTTGCCACTCCTCAATGTAATAGCATTAAGTTGTCCCTTCGGGTTAGGTTGGGGTTGGCTAGGCAAAGATTGGATAGATTAAGATTGTTGTGCCAATTGGGCCAATAGAAACTCGAGGTTCTTAATGCGAGTTTGGTCTTTTTCTCGGTCTAAGGCCATCTTTTTTTGAGATAAGGCTATCTTTTCTTGAGATACGGCCAACTTTTGGAGGGTTTGGTCAAGGGTTTCATGTTGTGATGGTTTGAGTGCTTGGGAAGATTGACCTTGGTGAGGATTTTGGTGGTGGTTTTGGTGGTATTGGCGGCAGTTTTGATTTGGGAAACCGGGGGGTGGGTTTTGGTTTAGGGGAGCTTATTGGTTGTAGGCGTAATTCCCACGAAAACGAATGGGGGTTTGATTGGTGTAGGAGAGGTTATTGTTAGGATAGATGGCTTGGACTTGCTCGGTTTGATACTCTTCACATCGCTTCGAAGAATGTGGGCCTCCAAAAAAATCACATACCAAGACTCGGGCATCCGGAATAAGCATAGGTACTTCTTGAGCCGCCTTTACTTGCCTCGTGGTTTCCTCCAAAGCTGCCTTTTGTTGCATCTCAAGAACGACATTCATGAGAAATTTAATAGTAGGATTGCTTTCTAGAGGAGGACCATCTATTGGACCACGGCTGCATCCCCAATGAGGAGAGTTTTGAGATAGCTCGTGAAGAAATACGTTTGCTTCCTCCACCGTCTTCTTGAGGAACATGCCCCCCGAGGCATGATCGATGGATTCTCGCAAAGAGCTACTCAATCCGGAATAGAAGTGATGCAATAATAACCAATCCTCAAGATTGTGGTGTGGACACCTCCGTTGGAGACATTTGAATCTCCCCCATGCTTCGAATAACGACTCATCGGGCTCTTGCTTGAAGCTCATGATGGCTTGCCTCAACCGACACGTCTCATCATTGGGGAAAAACCTTTGAAGAAAGTCGCAGCTAAGGGCATCCCATGTTGAATAAGTTCCGGGCGGACATGTGTTGAGCCATAATAATGCTTTCCCTTTCAAGGTAAGAGGGTAAAACTTCAGCTTCATGTATTCGGCGGAAACTCCATTCATTTGTACAAAGCCGATGCGTTGCTCGAATCTGTTGATGTGGTCAATAGGATTTTCATGCTCTCCTCCATGGTACGGGGTGTTTTCAAATATCTCCAATAAATATGGCTTGAACTCGAACGATGCATTCGGTGGTAATTCTGGTAATGTGATGGGATCGCCTCCCGTACCCGACGATGGTAAGGAATATGATGCTAAGGTACGGGGTGGAACTTGCTCTCCTTCAGCCATTAGAATTTCGATCGTCTCTCGCTCCCTTTGTTGTCTAGCTCGTCTCGAGCCGGCGTTAGCTTGTCGAATAATACTCTCCGGATTCGGGTTCGGTGGAGTTACAGGAGTTTGGCCTCGTCGAGAGCGAGTCCGCATGCACAAAAGGAACAAACAGAAGAATCAAATTTCCAGTAACCAAGGATAACAAAATCTCTAGCAGTGAAATGATCTTAAACAACCTAAAGACAAAGAGCTAAGCTAGGTGCGCTTGCTCCCTAGCAACGACGCCATTTTGTTAGTCGAGTGGTTTGTAAGACCACGGTTTTATCGTTCTTCCATAGGGAGCTAGGGGCCTTAGCTGCAAGTAGTTGACTCTAGGTATGGTTTTCGATCATGAAAGGATGATAGAATTTAGGGTAAAAACAGCACAAACACACTATGTTCAGTCAAGAAGGTGAAACAATGGGTGTCGGGAGACTTTCGGGATGCAAACGGGAATGAAGAAATGGGTTTCGCAACAAAAGAGTAACGAGAAAGGGAAATAAAATGATAATTCCGTTAGAAAATACCCACCGGGCTTCCTCTTTCAAGGATAGTCCGGATTAACTTCCCCAAAATCCATCGATAGACGCAGGAAAGTTAATAGAACGAAATTTCCTAGTTAGTTTCTATTCGCTTTCACGAACTAGAATACTAACTATCCTAATTCCTACCTTCCAACAAGCATTAGATGTATTCGGGATGCTTTCGCAACCAAATACATCCCACTTGAGGGAAGGATAGGATTAGGAAGTTGATTTCCTAACTAGTTACTCACTAATATTGCTAACCCAAACCTAATCACCCATTCACACCCTTAATATCTCCCTAACCCATTAAGGTTCTTGCCACTAAACATCCTAACTATCATGATAATAACATCAACAACTTCATTCATGCTTAAAAGAGTTAACAAGATGATAATAAACATTCAACAATACCAACAATATCAATGATAACAAAAACAGAGATTAGTAAATTAGAGAGGGAAAGGTTAAGAAATGCTCATTGATTGTGATGACAAGGGAGAAAACTTCAGAATAATAAAGCTCCAATGCTCCAAAGTTCAGAATAATCTTCAAACTTGTAATAATAATCAAGAGAATCCAATACAAGAACCAATAATCTCAGCAAAGCTCTTCCTTAATCACTCTAATCTAAGGCTTAAAATGTGATAAAGAGTAATAAAGTATCATAAAAGATAGATAAAAGCTGCTGTCTAGATCCCCCCTTTTGCTAAAATGACCTAAAAACATTAAATAGTAATCAAGGTTGTTACTCAAAACTCATCATTTTACACAACAGACAAAATTGTCCTGCAGGGGACCGTGGGTACGGTCAAGGTGACCGTGGCCACGGTCCTGCGTAAGGCAGGCGATTCTTCTCTTCGCTTCGCATCACCGTGGGCACGGTTTCCATGCACCGTGGGCACGGTCTAGACGATTAGGGCTGACAACTTTTCGCTCCTTCGCACCGCCGTGGCTACGGTCAAAGGAGACCGTGGCCACGATCTAGTTCGGCCAGCTTCTTCCTTGGGTAGGGTAGGATCCCACCGTGGCTATGGTCAAAGTGACCGTGACCACGGTCTATCTCGGGTGGCAAGGTCTCTTCCCTTGGTCATGGTTCAATCATACCGTGGCGACGGTCAAGGTGACCGTGGCCACGGTCTCTCTCGGCCACAGTTTCCTTCAGAGTACACTTCAGCCGTTGCTTCCGCTTCCGCTGCCTTTCGACATGACCAACCCTTCTAATCCGCTGCCTTTGGCACGACCAGGGCTCGGGGAATCTTAGGGAATCTCGGGATTCCCAAGATTGGTGCAAAATTGGCCCATTTAGAATCGTTTTGAGTGAAACCCATTGGAAACTACAAAAGTAACTAAAACGCATTAAAAGTTATTAAAACAAACTACGAAACAAGTCAAAAGCTTAAGGATTTAGGTGGTATTTAGACACGAAATCGGGTCTAAACAGAACTCCAGGGGGAGTCACCATACTAAGATATTCTTTGTACTCTGCGGTCCATATGAGTGCTAACCCAGTACCCGTGAAAAGTGGTAGGTTCTGGGTGTGATATTGCCTAGTGTCAAAGGTCACTCTTGTAGGTAGGGCGGGTAGCACAAAACATGAAGGTGCTGGGTTATAGGATGGGTATAACTGGTCATTAAGGGTCACCCTAGGTTCTTCTTCTTCTCTAGCCATCCTAGATGATTCTACTAGGGTTTCTCCTTCCTAACCAGTCTATTGCTAATAGGACCACGAACCCAACCCTCAGATTGTTGCACTTTTCTTTTTCTTGATTTCTCAATTTTTCAATTTTTAGTTGTTTTTGATTTTTAAGACTAATCTAAGAAAGCAATAAACTATTCACACATAAACCAATAACCTAATCTACCAAATAACGCCATCCCCGACAACGACGCCATTGTTCAGTTGCGTATTTTGTGGTTTCTCAAGTAAGGGTAGTCGTATCCTCAGGGATAGTGTGTTAAGTTTTTAGGGATTGGTTCGGTAGGGTTTTCAATATGCAGAAAGCAGGAAATAATTGAAAAACAATTAAACTAATCTAAGCAGGAAATTGAAAACAATAAACACTAAAGAAAGCATGAATCTAAAAGATGAACTAACCCTAATTCAATAAGGAAGAAAACTATAACTAAGAATGCAATTAAAAGCGATAAATGAGAAACTAAAACTAAATCGAATAATGAAATTGAGAGCAAGAACTTAAACCTCTAACGCATAAAACTTCACTCTATCTCGGAATTTTGGATCCTTCATCTTGAACTTCGTCTTGAACTTCATCTTGAACTTTCTCCCGAACAAACAAGAAAGTTGTGATTTGGATTATTAAGAATCCCCAAATCCTCACTTGGTGGGAGAATTTGTGAACCCTTAATCCTCCTCTTCACTAAAAGGATTTGAAGTTTGGTGAACTAAGACTAATAGGATTTGAATCAAAGTAACAAAAAAAACTAGAGAGAATAAGAACTTGGGAAATTTCTTGAATTGATTGAAAGAGTTGATTACAAAATTGACAAAGGAAGAGAAACTAGAGAACACTTAGAAATAAAACTAAAGCTTAATGTAAAACCTAATTGATTCTAATAAGAAAGATAAGCTAATGAAAAAGATAAAAAGATGATAAAAAATAAGATAAGATGATTCTAATGCTGAAAAGTTTAGGTATTTATAGAAGGAATAAAACAAACCCTAAACCCTCATTAACTTCATAACCGCCTTTGTGATTTCACACGCATTAGACCTTTTCGTGGGTGCCACCGTCCAGTCGTAGGCGCGACAGAGCGAAAAGTGTCAGGCGATTCTCTTTTCCGCGGTAGGTCGCGGGCGACACAAGCATTGTCGCGGACGACACATGCACTGTCGTGGGCGGCACAGAGCGAAAGATAGGCAGGCGATTTGTGTTCCACGCTAGTTCGCGGGCGGAACCACTATGGTCGCGGGCGCGACCTCGTTCTGGAGGATTTCCTATCCATGATCTCCCAAGTTCATTTACGGGCGCCACTCAAATGGTCGCAGGTGCCACACAAATGGTCGCAGGTGCCATAAAATGGTCGCAGGCGCGAACTTGCTCTAGACAATTTTCCATCCGAAACTACTCAAGGCTGGTCGCGGGCGTCACAAAACCTGTCGCGGGCGTGACTTCTCTCTGCTCAGATGTGACGGATGCGATGCTAGTGGTAGCGGACACTACATAATGTATAACTGATGCAAAGCTAGGGTTTATGATCAATTACACATCAAAGTGGGGGGGGGGGGGGACGTGAACAAACCTAGGGTATAGGGTAGTTCACGAAAACTAGGGTTTTGTTGGGAAAGTTCAGAAAGATCGAAACTTGGGATAGTTTAAGGGAATCAAACTTGATACAGAGACGACCACAAGTTGAATCCCTGGGGGTCCTTGTTCTTCTACTTAGTTACAGAAACACCTTCTAAGTATTGGAACAAGCTCTACCTCTCCACTTGAATAGCCAATTCAAGATACAATAATAGAAAAGAAAAGAGAAAGACTCTCAAGGATGAGTAAAACTCAGTTTGTATTCTTAATTCAAAAGCTGTGTTTAAAACGATTACAAACCTCCCTATTTATACTAGACTAAGTCCTAATCCTATTAGGACTACTAACTTGACGCCTAAGTAGCCTAAATCCTTCTAAGATTTGGTTATCCTAATCATAATTGGATCAGTTACAATATGACGAATCCTTGTAGGATTTGGCTTTCCTAATCCTAATTGGATTAGTTATAAAATTAGCCATCCAAGACTAGGAGTGCTAATATTGACGCTATCCTTCCCCTAATTGACGTCCACACCTATTAAATATTACTTGGCTTTATGCCTTACAACTTAATTACTAATAAGAAAAATATCTATAACTAACTTTCCTACTAATAAGGAAAATACGAATACTACTATAACAAACTTATCTAATAATAAGGAAATACACAAATACTATTTAAAACTTCTTGAGACTTCTTTTTTTCACGTGACTTGTAGAAGTTCTTTCACGTGACTTTGCTCCCCTCTAGCTTGCTTGGACGTCATGTACCCTGCATGAACCTAGGGTCCCCAAAGGTAAGACTAAGGTTAGGCAAATCTCCATCATTTCTATGAACCTTGGGTCCCCAAAGGTGAGACCAAGGCTAGGTGAATCTCCATCATTCTCTGTGAACCTAAGGTCCCCAAACGTGAGACCAAAGCTAGGAAAATCTCCATCATTCTCCCCTTGTTGCAAAGAGTTTGTCCTCAAACTCGGTTGAATGAATTGGGCCTTCTTATTCGGTGAGCGGGGCTGATTTCCATCATTCTCCCCTGGTTGCAAATAGTTTGCCCTCAAACTCGATTTGATGAATTGACTCTTTATAGGCATAAAGGTGGTTTCCTTCCGGTTGGGTATGAAGGTGTAAGTATTTGTGCGTCCATCATGAGGTATGGCTCGATCAAATATCCATGGCCTGCCATGTAAGACGTTGCAAGCATCTATAGGTACAATTTCACAGCAGATTGAATCATGATAAATGTTACCTATAGGGGGTTGCTCCAAACATCTTCTGGTCTCATAAATGCCCTCGCTTTGATGAACAATGGCCTCTCTTGGATCTTCTTGTTGTTCTTCTAACTCCACAAGATTTTCCTCGTCATCATACTCATTAAAGATTGGAGGTTGGTCAAAACAATTGGAGCTTTCATCAAATCTTGGAGGAAGATTAAAATTGGCCTCTGACTCATCTTTTAAACATTGAACATCAAAAGGCTCAAAAGGGATCTTGCCAACTTTTGCAGCAACATCAACTTCTAGAGGGAGATTAATCTCTGGTTCCTCTTGAACTTGATGTTCCCCTTCATGAACCAGAGGTGGTTCATGTGACTTCCTGGAATTATATTCAGTCCAAGCCATCTCGAATTGTAGCACCGCGAGTTCAAGGAGTGTAAACTCCCATCTCAATCTCCTCAATCTCCTTTCCTTCTTCGAAATCTGACCACTCTCTTGAGATGAAGGTTTGCTGGGTGTTTAGACCCAATTTTGTATCTAAATAATGCCTTAATTCTTAGGCTTTTGACTCGTTTCGTGTTTATTTTCATGGTTTTTTAGTATGTTTTTGGTTATTTTGTAGGTTTTGGTATTTTACACAAAAACGAGGTAAAACGGGCCATTTTAGAGCATTTTTAGTGATTTCCCAAGTCGAGCTGTACCGAGAGCCGAGGCGAAGTTGACCCGGGTCACTTTCCCTTCATTTGGTACTAATTAGTGAGGGAACACCCGCTACGACCCTTGTAGCAGGCGTTACATGCCTTGGAATGAAGGAAGGAACAAAAGGAAGAAAAGAGGAGGGCAGCCCCCGTCACCCTGGGTGTGGCACCCGCTACCCCTGGCTGGGCGAAGAGGATCGTACCTACGGTCCTAGAGACTGCACCTGTAGTAGCCGCTACGCTTGCATAGGAAGCTAAGTCCCCGAAGAAGACCGCACCTACGGTCAGTGAAGACCGCACCTGCGGTTTTATGAAGGAAGAATCGCCCAGCAGTTTTCACACGTAGTACCCGCTACCTTCCCCGGGCAGCGAGAGACCGCACCTGCGGTGTACAAGACCGCACCTGCGGTCTCCTGCTTTCTGCGCGTGTTTTCGGCTTGAACTGCTGCGTTTTGCCCAACTGTTTTTCCTTGTATATATACTCCTCTTTGACGATTATCTTGGGTATCCAATTCTAGTTACTTAGACTCTATTTCCAGCTTTGTATTAGTGAGTTTTAGTGAGAGATTAGCTTTAATTATTCTAGGGTTTTGGTGAATTATCATTCCCATTTCTTTTTTTTTGTTCATCTACAGCATTTTGATAAGTATTCTCTTCCCTTAACACGCTTATTAATTGCTTCGCTAATTACTTTCTTGCTTCTTTAATTGCTTTGCTTGATATTTCAATTGTTTTGCTTGTTTATGGTTGTTTGATGTTAGAAATCATGCTTAGGGTTGGTTTGGATGTTGTTAGCTTAATTTTTATCATGGGTAGTGGCTAGATCCCTAATGGGTTAGAGGGTAATTAAAGGTGTGAATGGGTAATTAGGTATGGGTTAGCAATATTAGTGAGAAATTAGTTGGGAAATCACTTTTCCCACTCTATTCCTTCCCACAAGTGGGATGTATTTGGGTCCGAAAGTCCCCGAACACATCCAACACTTGTGTTGGAAGGTTGGAATTGGGATAGTTAGCACATTACTCATGAGAGTGAGTAGAGACTAACTAGGGAATTCCGTTTCATTAACCCTCCGGGTCCGTGGTGGACTTTGGGGAAGTTAATCCGGACTATCCTTGAAAGAGGAAGCCCGGTGGTTATTTTCTAACGGAATTGCCACTTGATTTTCTTCCTTCTTGCTCTCTTGTTGCAAAACCTATCCCCTTGTTCCCGTTTGCATCCCGAAAAGCCCCCGAAACCAATAGTTTCACCTTGACTGACCTTAAATTTATTTGTTGCTTTGTGACAACCTCTTTCAACCCATTGCCTTACCTAGCAATCTTAACCCGACCGTAGATCGAGTTTCTTAGCCAAGGCCCCTATCTCCTCGAGATCAACGATATAAAAACAAGGGTACAAAAACCACGTTACACAAAATGGCGCCGTTGCCGAGGAGCAAGCGCCCCTAGCTTAGTTTCTTGGTCTTGAGTTTTTTAAGATTGTTTTCGTGCTAGAAACTAGTTTGTTCCAAATCTAATGAATTTGATGCTTCTTCATTTCTTGTAGGAGGTTTCGAGTTCTGATGGCGGAGGGCCAAGCTGGTTCACCCCGTACCCTTCTATCATATGTCGTTCCATCTTTAGGTACGGGAGGCAACTCGATCACTTTACCACCATTACCACCCGATGTCGTATTCGAATTCAAACCATACTTACTTGAAGTATTTTCGAGCAATCAGTTTTATGGAGACAAATCCGAGAGTCCTATTGCACGTATCGAGAAATTTGAAGATCAGATTAGTTTCGTGCAAGTTCCCGGTTTATCTTCTGAATTTATGAAATTGAAGTTCTTTCTTCTAACTCTTACGGGGAAAACAAAGACATGGCTTCAAACATGTCCTCCAGGCACGTATTCTTCATGGGAGATACTTAGATGATATGTCCTGCATAGATTCTTCCCAGCGGATGAAACTTATAGACTCCGGCAAGTTATTATGTCTTTCAAGCAAGAACCCGGAGAAGAACTTTTTGAGGCTTGGGGGAGATTCACAATTTGCTGGATGTGATGCTACTTCAACAGTTTTATTATGGGCTTTGCGATTCATGCAAAGAATCTATTGATCGTGCATCCGGAGGGATGTTCTTAAAGAAGACTGCGGAGGAAGCCAACATTTTTCTTCATGAGCTATCTCAGAATGTTCCTAGTTGGGGAGGCGGCCAAAATTAAGGAAATGGGGATTATTCTTTGGAACACAACCCCACTATCAAGCGCCTAATGGCTACCATTCTTGATTTGCAAAAGAAGATGGTGAATGACGAGGTTTTCAACCAGTTAAACTTAGCCTGAGTATGCAAACCTTTGCATCCACTCCTATTCCTAATATGCATACTTGTAAATTGTGTTTTGGTTCACATCTCGAGCATCAATGTGTGGAGTATCGTCAAGTAGAACATGTGAATGCCATTTATTCCAACCAGCTTTATTCCCATTCTTATGAGGATTATGATTCTAGTTATACCACATTTGTCAACCTGGCGTTTAACCCTATTTCTCAACCTTATGACCATCATGCATATTTTTAAGAAGAGTTCTCACATCAACCCACCCCACAACCTCAAATTTCTCAACCGTCCTAAGATTCTATGATTGAAAAGTTGTTGCAACAAATTGTAGCTAATCAAGAAAGTGAGGGTGCTCACCTTAGAGACCTTGAAACTCAAATGACCCAAGTTGCTCAACAAATATACCTTTCTCAACTCATTCAACCTCAACCTATCCAAGGGGAGAAAGTTGATGCTATTACCATAAGGAGTGGAAGAAAAATTGAAGAACCTATGGTAGTGGAGGAGAATGTGGAAGTGGAGAGATCTTTGGGAGAGAATGAGGAAGATTGCGGTGGATAGTAGTGAAGAGGAGGATTTAGGAGTTGAGAAAAACATAGTTGAGGAGAAGGAGGATGATATTGTGATTAATGAGTCCGAGGATGAGGAAAAAGAGAAGTTGGAAGAGAGGGTAGAGATTGAGAAAAGACGAGAGAAAGGAAAGGAAGTCTTGAGGGAGGATATTCATGAAAACCTTTTGGATAAACCTATTTCATATAGACCACCAGTACCTTTTCCTGGAAGATTGATTCAATATAAAAATGAGGCGAAGTTTGAGCGATTTATTGATATGTTGAAGAAGCTCCAAGTCAATATTCCTTTTCTTGCTGCCATGGCGGAGGTCCCTTCTTTCAAGAAACATCTTAATGACCTCTTGAGAAACAAAAGGAGAATCAAAGAGTCGTCGACCGTTATTCTCAATTGCAATGCCATTATGGGGAGCAAGACTCCCGAGAAACTTGCCGATCCGGGTAGTTTCTCCATACCGTGCTTAATTGGTAATATGAGGATTGATAATGCATTATGCAATTTGGGGGCAAGTGTGAGTCTCATGCCACACTCAATTTGTAAGAAGTTGAACCTTGACGACTTGACCCCTATAGCTATTAGCTTGCAACTTGCTGACCAAAGTGTTATGAAGCCCTTGGGAATATTAGAAGACATCCCGGTTCAAGTGGGAAGTTTCCTTATCCCTTGTGACTTCGTTAATTTAGAGATGGATGAGGATTGGAGAAACCCTATTATTCTTGGTCGACCTTTCTTAGCCACTGCGGGAGCAATTATTGATATAAAAAGAGGTCGTTTGTCTCTTCATGTGGGGAGAGAACATATTGATTTTGATCTTGATCCTTCAAGGAGGAACCCTCACAAGGAGTCACGCTTCAAGGTCAATGTAGTGGTTGGTATTATGGATGAGCATCAAGAAGAATCGTGCTTACTCATTGTGGAACCGGATGATTGGAGTGGAGAAAGTCACCCTAAATCTATTCATTTCGACCTTCATGGAGATGGTTTCACCTTCCATGGAGATTTCCTCAACACCGTGCCTTTGAGGAGGGAGATTGCCTTGGGTGAAACATATATGGAAAATACAAAATTCAGAGAGATGGCTTTCCAAGGCCCGAGACCTGGCACATCACCGAACATCAAGCCGGGGTTATCTTCTCTTTCTATCCAGCCTATCAAGTCTTCAAAGAGGCATGCTCCATATTTGCGCAAGAAGAGGAAGCGATGGAAAAGGAGGAAGAAACATTGGTGGAGTAAGATGAGGAGGCCATTACCTTTGATTCCTTCGGAGTTAACTAGACCACCGGAGGATCATCTTGGATCTTTCATGAGTTCTATTAGAGTGCGCGGGAGGAGAAGGAAGAAGAGTTGGTGGAAAAATTTAACCATGCTTCTTTCTTGCACACCACGCCTTTTGAGAATCAAGTAAGTAATTAGGTCAAGCTCGGGACCTTAAACAAGCGCTTTATGGAAGGCAACCCATACTTTTATTTCTTTCTTTTGAGTTAATTTCTAGTTTTTCTTTGTTAGTCTCTTTTTCATGTTTCTAATCTTGCATGCGGATCTTACGAGCTTTGGTTGTTTTTACTTGAAAATCATAACCCTTTGCATGGCTATCACGGATCGCGGATTGAGTAATCATTTGTTTTGAAGAGCTCGAGGTAATATCTCTCCGCTCTTCTCTTTTTGAGTTGAATATCTTATGATCCATGCCGCATGCTCGATTTTTTTCTTTTGGTGGCGAACCCTTAGTTTGTGCTTGTTGGGTATTTCTTGTTGTTGGAGCCGTGTGGGCTCGGGTCGCCACCACTTGCTTGCTAGGTGTTTTATTATGCTTTTTGTGGTTGTTCTACCCTTTCTTGTGACACCCTTCCCACAATGAGGACATTGTGGCGTTTTAAGTGTATGTGGGGGGGGGGGGGAGAGTTATATTTGCTTCAAGGGTAGATCACTTAGCTTTTTATTTTCTTTTTATGCTAAAATTTGAAATTTTTTTTGGTGTGAAAAAGGAGAAAAAAGGGAGTGAAAAACCTTAAAATTTTTCGTTTTTTGTTTTGTTTTTGTTTTTGCTTTGTTTCTTGGATCTTGTTGTCGAAATTGAGAAGTCGTTCTTAATCTACTTTGAAAGAAACCGGTCTGAGCGTTTTCAACCCTGTCTCGGGTGCTAGTCATGACTTATCTCTTTAGATGTCCTGCATTGAGTGTCTAGTGAAACCCCCGATTCCTTTCACGTTCTGGTTGAAACCGGGAGGCTCTAGGGGTTTGTGTCCGAGCTTGTTTCTTTTTCCTATTTAGCAAAAGCAAAAACAAAGTCAAAAGCAAAAGCAAAAAGAAAGAAAATGAAAGCAAAAGTTTAATAACCTGATTAAGTGGGGAGAGTCGGCTGAACGACATCAAACCACCATAAAGCTAGACGACCTACATGGAGCCGGTATTAGCGGTACGACGCTATTGCCCCTTAAGCTCCGCCTATACCGAATTCTCTACGGAGGAGTGTATGGAAAAGTCTTGTTGGAAGGGTAAACCCCGCATTATGGGCCATTACAATTCCCGAAAAATAAGCCTCGACCTTTAAAAAATTTCGTTGGGAAAACCCAACCCAAAAAGAAAAGCTTTCAGCGTTAATAAAGTGTGGGGCCTCTCCTTGCATCACCTACGACCCTCACCAAGCCAAGGGCGACCAAATGCGAAGAAGGGCAACTCTTTTTCTTTCCTTGTTCGTTTTGTTTATTTTTGAGCTCGGGCATGAGTCTTTGGAATCTTTTGGAATTGGTTAGAACCCACTGGAATTTGTTAGAACCCAATTCTAGTTACTTGGACTCTATTTCCAGCTTTGTATTAGTGAGTTTTAGTGAGAGATTAGCCTTAATTATTCTAGGGTTTTTGTGGATTTTTGGTGTGATTCAAGGATTTAAGATTCAAACAATTGAGAGATTGTTGGATTATCATTCCCATTGCTTTTCTTTGTTCATCTACAACATTTTGATAAGTATTCTCTTCCCTTAACTCTTTTATTAATTACTTTGCTAATTACTTTCTTGCTTGTTTAGTTGCTTTGCTTGCTATTTCATTTGTTTTGCTTGTTTATGGTTGTTTGATGTTAGAAATCATGCTTAGGGTTGGTTTGGATGTTGTTAGCTTAATTTTTTTCATGGGTAGTGGCTAGAACCCTAATGGGTTAGGGGGTAATTAAGGGTGTGAATGGGTAATTAGGTATGGGTTAACAATATTAGTGAGCAATTAGTTGGGAAATCACTTTTCCCACTCTATTCCTTCCCTCAAGTGGGATGTATTTGGGTCCGAAAGTCCCCGAACTCATCCAACACTTGTGTTGGAAGGTTGGAATTGGGATAGTTAGCACTTTACTCATGAGAGTGAGTAGAGACTAACTAGGGAATTCCGTTTCATTAACCCTCCGGGTCCGTGGTGGACTTTGGGGAAGTTAATCCAGACTATCCTTGAAAGAGGAAGCCCGGTGGGTATTTTCTAATGGAATAGCCACTTGTATTTCTTCCTTCTTGCTCTCTTGTTGCGAAACCTATCACCTTGTTCCCGTTTGCATCCCGAAAAGCCCCCAAAACCCATTGCTTCACCTTGACTGACCTTAGATTTATTTGTTGCTTTGTGACAGCCTCTTTCAACCCATTGCCTTACCTAGCAATCTTAACCCAACCGTAGACCGAGTTTCTTAGCCAAGGCCCCTAGCTCGTCGAGAAGAACGATATAAAAACCAGGGTACAAAATCCACGTTACACCGGACAACATGGCTAAAGTTCTTTTGTGGGGGAGGGGGGAATGATTGTGTTTGGGCTGAAGCGGAATCAAGGATTAACCCACAAGGAGGGTAGGTTAGCTCTGATACCAATTTTGATGTATAACTGATGTAAAGTTAGGGTTTATGATCAATTACACATCAAAGTGGGAGGGGGGGGACGTGAACAAACCTAGGGTATATGGTAGTTCACGAAAACTAGGGTTTTGTAGGGAAAGTTCAGAAAGATAGAAACTTGGGATAGTTCAAGGAATCAAACTTGATATAGAGACACCACAAGTTGAATCCCTAGGGGTTCTTGTTCTTCTACTTAGTTACAGAAACACCTTCTAAGTATTGGAACAAGCTCTACCTCACCATTTGAATAGCGAATTAAAGATACAATAGTAGAAAAGAAAAGAAAACGACTCTCAAGGATGAGTAAAACTCGATTTGTATTCATAATTCAAAAGCCGTGTCTAAAACGATTACAAACCTCCCTATTTATACTAGACTAAGTCCTGATCCAACTAGGACTACTAACTTGACGCCTAAGTAGCCTAAATCCTTCTAAGATTTGGCTTTCCTAATCATAATTGGATTATTTACAATATGAGGAATCCTTCTAGTATTTGGCTTTCCTAATCCTAATTCGATTAGTTACAAAATTAGCCATTCAAGACTAGGACTCCTAATATTGACGTCTATCTGTTTGACCCAATTTTGTGTCTAAATAGCGCCCTAATTCTTAGGCTTTTGACTCGTTTCGTGTTTTAATTTCGTAACTCTTAATACGTTTTTTGGTTATTTTATAGATTTTGGAGTTTTTACTCAAAACGTGGTAAAAAGGGCCATTTCAGAGCCATCTTGGGAATCCCGAGGTTTCCCGGATCTTGACCGGGTCAAACGCGAAGTGAAGAGGAAGATTCAAGCCAGCCGAGGAGGACCGCAGCTGCGGTCCCATAGACAGCAGCTGCGGTGATCGACCAAGGCTGGGCAAGGAAACAAGTTACCGGAGAGGGACCGCTTGCGAAGGGAGAAATCAAGAATCGCCTGAGTTCGGAGGACCGCACCTGCGGTCTTCTTCGGGAATCAGAAAAGCTGTTATACGAAGTGCTGTGTTTTGAGTAACTAACTTGAGTTGTATATATTCCTCCTGATCGATTAGGTTTAGGGAGAGCTTTTCTATTGTAATTTGAACACTTTAGCTTTCAATTAGAGAGAGATTAGTAGGATTTCTTAGTGATTAGTGAGTAATTACACTTGGTTTATTGCATTTGGTGTGGATTTTATTGGAATTCCATTGAAGTTCTAAAGATTTATCTTATTCTTGGAGCTTGGATTTCTTATTATTCTGGATCATCCTTCCATTGGCATCAAATTAATGAGCATTTCTTACCCTTACTCTCTTTAATTCATCTATTTACTCTACAATCTATGCTTTTGTTCTTTAAGTGGTGATTGTTATTGCTAGATTGTTGCTTGATTATCTTCGTTCTCTGTTTTAAGCATGAATAGTGAAGTTATTATTGTTGTTAGCATGATATTTAAGATGATTAGAGGCTAGAACCCTTATGGGTTAGGGAGAAACTAAGGATGTGAATGGTTGATTTGGATTGGGTTAGCAATTTTAGGAGGTAATTCGCTGTGGAGTCAATTTCCTAATCCTATTCTTCCCTCAAGTGGGATGTATTCGAGATCGATAGTATTGCCTATTACTACCGGCAGCGTCACTCGGAATGTGGAATTTGTGGTGCTAGACATTCCAGTCTCTTTCAATTTACTGTTAGGGAGGCCATAGCTTCATGAGTGCAACGCAATAGCATCTACTCTACATCAAAAGGTGAAAATGCTGGTTCAAGGACAAGTAATCACTATCTCGGGAGAGTCTATCAACGCTGTTTTCACTCCTAAACAGTCAACTCTAAAAGTAGAGCACAATTCGATAGATGAAGAACTCCACAACTTTGAGCCGGTGGCGATGATGAGCAAGGATGAAGCACCTTTTGACTTCGATCCCTACTCAAATCCCAAGGTACCTGCTATGCTTGAGAAAAAAGGTTATTTCCTCGGAATGCCACTAGGGAAGAATCCGAAGAACAAAATTCCGCCCATGTTCAAGACCTTCAAACAGCAGGGAAGGTATGGCTTAGGCTACAAGCCAACTGAGAAGGACATCATCCCCATCGTAAATAGCGAATGGGAAACCCCAGTTCAGTGTGTGCCAAAGAAGGGCGGGATGACAGTTGTTGAGAATGACCAAGAAAGACCATTTCCCTCTCCCCTTCACTGACCAAATGTTAGAGAGGTTGGCGAGTCATTGTTTAGACCCAGTTTTATGTCTAAATAATGCCATAATTTTAGGCTTTTGACTCGTTTCGTGTTTATTTTCATGGTTTTTTAGTATGTTTTTGGTTATTTTGTAGGTTTTGGTATTTTACACAAAAACGAGGTAAAACGGGCCATTTTAGAGCATTTTGGTGATTTCCCGAGCCGAGCCGGCCCGAGAGCCGAGGCGGAGTTGACCCGGGACCACTTTCCCTTCATTTGGTACGAAACAGTGAAGTAACACCAGCTACGACCCTTGTAGGGGCGTTACATGCCTTGGAATGAAGGAACAAAAGGAAGAAAAGAGGAGGGTAGCCCCCGCCACCCTTGGCGTGGCACCCGCTACCTCAGCTGGGCAAAGGGAAGAAGACAAGCATGGTAGCCCCCGCCACCCTGGGCGTTGCACCCGCTACCCCTGGCTGCCAGAACAATCGCATGTGGTTTTCGCAGGTACGCCGCTACATCGGCCGCGCACCCGCTACTCCAGTGGCGCCCGCTACCATATAGGTGGCACCCGCGACCTCCTGGTCCAGAAGAAGACCGCACATGCGGTCTCCTAGACCGCACCTATGGTCTCATGAAGCTCAAAATCGCCTGGGAGATTTCGTTGAATAGCCAGAGACCGCACCTGCGGTCTCCCCAATTCTACGTGATGTTTCGGCCTTGTACGCTGCGTTTTGGGCAGCACCTATGCCTTGTTTTTATTGCTCTTTTGCTGCGTTTTCTCAGGGGGACCCCCATTCTAGTACTTAGACTCAATTTTCAGCCTTGTATTAGTGAGTTTTAGTGAGAGATTAGCCTTAATTATTCTAGGGTTTTGGTGGATTTTTGGTGTGATTCAAGGATTGAAGACTCAAATAATTGAGAGATTGTTGGATTATCATTCCCTTTGCTTTTCTTTATTCACTACAACATTTTGATAAGTATTTTCTTCCCTTAACTCTTTAGTAATTACTTTGCTAATTACTTTGTTGCTTGTTTAATTGTTCTTGCTTGTTATTTCAATTTCTTTGCTTGTTCTTGATTGTTGATGTTAGAAATCATGCTTAGGGTTGGTTCGGATGTTGTTAGCTTAGTTTTTATCATGATTAGTGGCTAGAAACCCTATGGGTTAGGGGCTAATTAAGGGTGTGAATGGGTGATTAGGTTTGGGTTAGCAATATTAGTGAGTAATTAGTTGGGAAATCAATTTTCCACTCCTTTCCTTCCCTCAAGTGTGATTTATATGGGTCCGAAAGCTCCCGAATACATCCAACACTTGTGTTGGAAGGTAGGAGCCGGGATAGTTAATGCTCACCCACGAAAATGGAAGGAGGTTAACTAGGGAATTCCGTTTCATTAACCCTCCGGGTCCGTGGACTTTGGGGAAGTTAATCCGACTATCCTCGAAAGAGGCTCGTGGTATTTTCTAACGGAATTACCATTTGATTCTCCCTCCTTGTTATTCTCTTGTAGCAAAAACCCATTTCCTCATCCCCGTTTGCATCCCGAAAAGCCTCCGAAGCCCATTTCCTTTCCTTGACTGACCTTAGCTTTGTTTCTTGCGTTGTGACCCCTTCAAACCGAATTGCTTTACATAGTGATCTTAACCCGACCGTAGATCAAGTTTATTAGCCAAGGCCCCTAGCTCCCTGAGAGAGAACGACAAAACCGGGGTATGAAAACCACGTTACACAAAATGGCGCCATTGCTGGGGAGCAAGCGCCCCTAGCTTAGTTTCTTGGTCTTGAGTTGTTTAAGATTGCTTTCATGCTAGAAACTAGGTTGTTCCAATTCTCGATAAATTTGATGCTTCTCTATTTCTTATAGGAGGTTTCGAGTTCTGATGGCTGAGGGCCAAGCCGGTTCACCCCGTACCCTTCTATCATATGTCGTTCCATCATTGGGTACGGGAGGCAACCCAATCACTTTACCACCGTTACCACCCAATGTTGTATTCGAATTTAAACCGTACTTACTTGGAGTCTTTTCAAGCAATCAGTTTTATGGAGAAAAATTTGAGAGTGCTATTGCACACATCGAGAAATTTGAAGATCGGATTAGTTTCATGCAAGTTCCCGGTTTATCTTTCAAATTTATGAAATTGAAGTTCTTTCCTCTAACTCTTACGGGGAAAGCGAAGACATGGCTTCAAACATGCCCTCCCGACACATATTCTTCATGGGAGGTACTTAGAAGGGATTTCCTATACCGATTCTTCCCAGCGGATGAAACTTATAGACTCCGACGAGTTATTATGTCATTCAAGCAAGAACCCGGAGAAGATCTTTTAGAGGCTTGGGGGAGATTTAAAAGCCTTCAATGCCAATGTCCACATCATAATTTACCGGATTGGATGCTACTTCAACACTTTTATTATGGGCTTTGTGATTCATACAAAGAGTCCATTGATCGTGCATCCGGAGGGATGTTCTTAAAGAAGACTGCGAAGGAAGCCAACATTTTTCTTCATGAGCTATCTCTGAATGTTCGTAGTTGGGGAGGCGGCCAAAATTCAGGAAATGGGGATCATTCTTTGGAACACAACCCAACTATTAAGCTTCTAATGGCCACCGTTCTTGATTTGCAAAAGAAGATGGTGAATGATGAAGTTTCCAACCAGTGAAACTTAGCCCGAGTATGCAAACCTTTGCATCCACTCCTATTCCTAATTTGCATACTTGTAAATTGTGTTTTGGTCCACATCTTTAGCATCAATGTACGGAGTATCGTCAAGTAGAACATGCGAATGCCATCTATTCCAACCAACTTTATTCCCATTCTTATGAGGATTATGATCCTAGTTATACCACGTTTGTCAACCCGGTGTTTAACCCTGTTTCTCAACCATATGACCATTATGCACATTTTCAAGAAGAGTTCTCACATCAACCTATCCCACAATCTCAATTTTCTCAACCGTCCCAAGATTCTATGATTGAAACGTTGTTGCAACAAATTGTGGCTAATCAAGAAAGTGAGGAGGCTCGTCTTAGAGACCTTGAAACCAAAATGACCCAAGTTGCTCAACAAATATACCTTTCTCAACCCATTCAACCTCAACATGTCCAAGGGGAACAAGTTGATGCTATTACCCTAAGGAGTGGAAGAAAAATGAAGAACCTATGGTAGAGGGGGAGAATGTGGAAGATGAGAGATCTTTGGGAGAGAATGAGGGAGTCGTGGAGGATGAAAATGAAGAGGAGAGCTTAGGAGTTGAGCGAGCCATAGTTGAGGAGAAAGAGGATGATGTTGTAGCTAATGAGGCCGAGGATGAAAAAAAGGAAAAGTTGGAAGAGAGAGTGGAGATTGAGAAAAGACGAGAGAAAGGAAAAGAAATCTTGAGGGAAGATAATCATGAAAACCTTTTGGAGAAACCCGTTTCATATAGACCACCAGTACCTTTTCCTGGGAGATTGATTCAACATAAAAATGAGGCGAAGTTTGTGCAATTTATTGAGATGTTGAAGAAGCTCCAAGTCAATATTCCTTTTCTTGATGCCATGGCGGAGGTCCCTTCTTTCAAGAAACATCTTAATGATCTGTTGACAAACAAAAGGAGAATCAAAGAGTCGTCAACCGTTCATCTCAGTTGCAATGCCATTATGGGGAGCAAAACTCTAGAGAAACTTGTCGATCTGGGTAGTTTCTCTATACCATGCTTAATTGGTGATATGAGGATTGATAATGCATTATGTGACTTGGGGGAAAGTGTTAGTGTCATGCCACACTCAATATGTAAGAAGTTGAACCTTGATGACTTGACCCCTACAACTATTAGCTTGCAACTTGCTGACCGAAGTGTTAGGAAGCCCTTGGGAATATTAGAAGACATCCCGGTTCAAGTGAGAAGTTTCCTTATCTCTTGTGACTTCGTTATTTTGGAGATGGATGAAGATTGGAGAAGCCCTATTATTCTTGGTCGACCCTTCTTGGCCACTGTGGGAGCAATTATAGATGTAAAAAGAGGTCGTTTATCTCTTCATGTGGGGAGAGAACATATTGATTTTGATCTTGATCCTTCGAGAAGGAACCCTAACAAGGAGTTACGCTTCAAGGTCAATGCAGTGGTTGGTATTATGGATGAGCATCAAGAGGAGCCATGCTTACATATTGTGGAACCGGATGATTGGGGTGGACAAAGTCACCCTAAATCTATTCATTTTGAGCTTCATGGAGATAGTTTCACCTTCCATGGTGACTTTCTCAACACCGTGCCTTTGAGGAGGGAGATTGCCTTGGGTGAAACATATATTGAGAATATGAAATTGAGAAGGATGGCTTTCCAAGGCCCGAAACCCGGCACATCACCAATATCAAGCGGAGGTTATCTTCTCTTTCTATCTAGCCTATCAAGTCTTCAAGGAGGCATGCTCAATTCTTGCCCAAGAAGAGGAAACGATGGAAAAGGAGGAAGAAATATTGGTGGAGTAAAGCAAGGAGGCCGTTACCTTTGATACTTTCGGAGTTGGCTAGACCACCGGAGGATCATTCTGGTTTATTCATCGGTTCTATTAGGGTGCGCGGGAGAAGAAGGAAGAAGAGTAGGTGGAAAAAGCTTACCATGCTTCTCTCATGCACACCACGCCTATCGAGAATCAAGTAAGTAATTAGGTCAAGCTCGGGACCTAAAGCAAGCGCTTTATGGGAGGCAACCCATACTTTTGTTTCTTTCTTTTGAGTTAATTTCTAGTTTTTGTCTTAGTTTCTTTTTCATGTTTTTAATCTCGCATGCGGATCTTACGAGCTTTGATTGTTTTTACTTGAAAATCCTAACCCTTTGCTTGGCTATTACGGATCGCGGATTGGTTCTGTTCTTTAATTGAAGACTACGAGGTAACCACTTTCCGCACTCTTTCAATGTGTACATATATTGATCCTTGTTGCATGCTTGATTTTTCTTTTGGGTGGCGAGCCCCTTTGAGTGTCTGTGTTAGGATTATTTTGCTGTTGGAGCCGTGTGGACTCGGGTCGCCACCACTTTTATGTGCTAGTTGTTCTTGTTTGTTTGTTTCTGTAGGTTCTCTACCCTTTTCTTGTGACACCTTCCCACAATGAGGACATTGTGAAGTTTTAAGTGTTGGGGGGGGGGAGATATTCTGTTTCAAGGGTAGATCACCTAGTTTTTGTTTTTGTTTTCTTAGTTTTGCTTAAAAATTGAAAATTTTTTGTGTGAAAAAGGAGAAAAAAGGGAGTGAAAGCCTTGAAAGTTTTCTTTAGGTTTTCGCTTTCGCTTTGTTTTTGCTTTGTTTCTTGGATCTTGTTGTCGAAATTAAGAAGTCGTTCTTAATCTTCTTTAAAAGAAATTGGTCTGAGCATTTTTGACCCTATCTCTGGTGATTGTCATGACTTATCTCTTTAGATTTCCTTCATTGAGTGTCTAGTGAGACCAATGATTCCTTTCACGTTCTGGTTGAAACCAGGGGATTCTAGGGTTTTGTGTCTGAGCTTGTTTTTCCAAAAAGTAAAAGCAAAAGCAAAGTCAAAAGCAAAAGCAAAAAGAAAGAAAAAGAAAGCAAAAGTTTAATAACCTGATTAAGTGGGGAGAGTCGGCTGAACGACATCAAACCACCATAAAGCTAGACGACCTACATGGAGCCGGTATTAGCGGTACGACGCTATTGCCACTTAAGCTCCCGATTCCTTTCACGTTCTGGTTGAAACCGGGAGGCTCTAGGGGTTTGTGTCCGAGCTTGTTTCTTTTTCCTATTTAGCAAAAGCAAAAACAAAGTCAAAAGCAAAAGCAAAAAGAAAGAAAATGAAAGCAAAAGTTTAATAACCTGATTAAGTGGGGAGAGTCGGCTGAACGACATCAAACCACCATAAAGCTAGACGACCTACATGGAGCCGGTATTAGCGGTACGACGCTATTGCCCCTTAAGCTCCGCCTATACCGAATTCTCTACGGAGGAGTGTATGGAAAAGTCTTGTTGGAAGGGTAAACCCCGCATTATGGGCCATTACAATTCCCGAAAAATAAGCCTCGACCTTTAAAAAATTTCGTTGGGAAAACCCAACCCAAAAAGAAAAGCTTTCAGCGTTAATAAAGTGTGGGGCCTCTCCTTGCATCACCTACGACCCTCACCAAGCCAAGGGCGACCAAATGCGAAGAAGGGCAACTCTTTTCTTTCCTTGTTCGCTTTGTTTATTTTGAGCTCGGCATGAGTCTTTGGAATCTTTGAATTGGTTAGAACCACTGGAATTTGTTAGAACCCAATTCTAGTTACTTGGACTCTATTTCCAGCTTTGTATTAGTGAGTTTTAGTGAGAGATTAGCCTTAATTATTCTAGGGTTTTTGTGGATTTTTGGTGTGATTCAAGGATTTAAGATTCAAACAATTGAGAGATTGTTGGATTATCATTCCCATTGCTTTTCTTTGTTCATCTACAACATTTTGATAAGTATTCTCTTCCCTTAACTCTTTTATTAATTACTTTGCTAATTACTTTCTTGCTTGTTTAGTTGCTTTGCTTGCTATTTCATTTGTTTTGCTTGTTTATGGTTGTTTGATGTTAGAAATCATGCTTAGGGTTGGTTTGGATGTTGTTAGCTTAATTTTTTTCATGGGTAGTGGCTAGAACCCTAATGGGTTAGGGGGTAATTAAGGGTGTGAATGGGTAATTAGGTATGGGTTAACAATATTAGTGAGCAATTAGTTGGGAAATCACTTTTCCCACTCTATTCCTTCCCTCAAGTGGGATGTATTTGGGTCCGAAAGTCCCCGAACTCATCCAACACTTGTGTTGGAAGGTTGGAATTGGGATAGTTAGCACTTTACTCATGAGTGAGTAGAGACTAACTAGGGAATTCCGTTTCATTAACCCTCCGGGTCCGTGGTGGACTTTGGGGAAGTTAATCCAGACTATCCTTGAAAGAGGAAGCCCGGTGGGTATTTTCTAATGGAATAGCCACTTGTATTTCTTCCTTCTTGCTCTCTTGTTGCGAAACCTATCACCTTGTTCCCGTTTGCATCCCGAAAAGCCCCCAAAACCCATTGCTTCACCTTGACTGACCTTAGATTTATTTGTTGCTTTGTGACAGCCTCTTTCAACCCATTGCCTTACCTAGCAATCTTAACCCAACCGTAGACCGAGTTTCTTAGCCAAGGCCCCTAGCTCGTCGAGAAGAACGATATAAAAACCAGGGTACAAAATCCACGTTACACCGGACAACATGGCTAAAGTTCTTTTGTGGGGGAGGGGGGAATGATTGTGTTTGGGCTGAAGCGGAATCAAGGATTAACCCACAAGGAGGGTAGGTTAGCTCTGATACCAATTTTGATGTATAACTGATGTAAAGTTAGGGTTTATGATCAATTACACATCAAAGTGGGGGCGCGGGGGGGTGGGGGGGGGGGACGTGAACAAACCTAGGGTATATGGTAGTTCACGAAAACTAGGGTTTTGTAGGGAAAGTTCAGAAAGATAGAAACTTGGGATAGTTCAAGGGAATCAAACTTGATATAGAGACACCACAAGTTGAATCCCTAGGGGTTCTTGTTCTTCTACTTAGTTACAGAAACACCTTCTAAGTATTGGAACAAGCTCTACCTCACCATTTGAATAGCGAATTAAAGATACAATAGTAGAAAAGAAAAGAAAACGACTCTCAAGGATGAGTAAAACTCGATTTGTATTCATAATTCAAAAGCCGTGTCTAAAACGATTACAAACCTCCCTATTTATACTAGACTAAGTCCTGATCCAACTAGGACTACTAACTTGACGCCTAAGTAGCCTAAATCCTTCTAAGATTTGGCTTTCCTAATCATAATTGGATTATTTACAATATGAGGAATCCTTCTAGTATTTGGCTTTCCTAATCCTAATTCGATTAGTTACAAAATTAGCCATTCAAGACTAGGACTCCTAATATTGACGTCTATCTGTTTGACCCAATTTTGTGTCTAAATAAATACCTAATTCTTAGGCTTTTGACTCGTTTCGTGTTTTAATTTCGTAACTCTTAATACGTTTTTTGGTTATTTTATAGATTTTGGAGTTTTTACTCAAAACGTGGTAAAAAGGGCCATTTCAGAGCCATCTTGGGAATCCCGAGGTTTCCCGGATCTTGACCGGGTCAAACGCGAAGTGAAGAGGAAGATTCAAGCCAGCCGAGGAGGACCGCAGCTGCGGTCCCATAGACAGCAGCTGCGGTGATCGACCAAGGCTGGGCAAGGAAACAAGTTACCGGAGAGGGACCGCTTGCGAAGGGAGAAATCAAGAATCGCCTGAGTTCGGAGGACCGCACCTGCGGTCTTCTTCGGGAATCAGAAAAGCTGTTATACGAAGTGCTGTGTTTTGAGTAACTAACTTGAGTTGTATATATTCCTCCTGATCGATTAGGTTTAGGGAGAGCTTTTCTATTGTAATTTGAACACTTTAGCTTTCAATTAGAGAGAGATTAGTAGGATTTCTTAGTGATTAGTGAGTAATTACACTTGGTTTATTGCATTTGGTGTGGATTTTATTGGAATTCCATTGAAGTTCTAAAGATTTATCTTATTCTTGGAGCTTGGATTTCTTATTATTCTGGATCATCCTTCCATTGGCATCAAATTAATGAGCATTTCTTACCCTTACTCTCTTTAATTCATCTATTTACTCTACAATCTATGCTTTTGTTCTTTAAGTGGTGATTGTTATTGCTAGATTGTTGCTTGATTATCTTCGTTCTCTGTTTTAAGCATGAATAGTGAAGTTATTATTGTTGTTAGCATGATATTTAAGATGATTAGAGGCTAGAACCCTTATGGGTTAGGGAGAAACTAAGGATGTGAATGGTTGATTTGGATTGGGTTAGCAATTTTAGGAGGTAATTCGCTGTGGAGTCAATTTCCTAATCCTATTCTTCCCTCAAGTGGGATGTATTCGAGATCGAAAGCAGTTGAATACATCCAACACTTGTTGAAAGGTGGGAATTGGGATAGTTAACGCTCGCCCACGAGAGTGGAAAGAGGTTAACTAGAGAGTCCCGTTCCTTTTACCCTCCGGGTCTGTGGAGGACTTGTAGGAAGTTAATCCGGATTGCCTTGAAAAAGGGAATCCGATGGGTTGTTTTAACGGGACTGTCATTTGATACTATTGATTTATTGCTTCCTGATTGCGAAACCCTCGTTCTGATTGCCGTTTGCATCCCGAAATCTCCCGACACCCATAGTTTCCTTCTTGACTGAACTTTAGCCGTGTTTGTGTTCTGTTTTGCGCAGTCCTTACCTGAAGACCTCTTATCGTCTAGTGATCCTTAAACCTTACCTAAAGCCAGACTGCCATAGCCAAGGCCCTTAGCTCCTGAGAAAGAACGGCAAACAAAACCGGGGTACAAAAACCACGTTACACAAAATGGCGTCGTTGCCGGGGAGCAAGCGCACCTAGCTTAGCTCTTTGTCTTTAGGTTGTTTAAGATCATTTCATTTGCTAGACATTTGATATCCTTTGTTGTTGGTACTTGATTCTTCTATTTGTTCTTTTTGTGCATGCAGACTCGATCTCGACGAGGCCGACGCCTAAAACTCCATCGATTTCGAATCTGGAGAGTATTATTCGCAAGGCAAACGCTAGCTCGAGACGGGAAAGGCGACAAAGGGAGCAAGTGAGAGTTGAAATTCCAATGGTTGCGGAAGAAGCAAGTCCACCTGTACCTTAGCATCATATTCATTACCATCGTCGGGTACGGGAGGCGATCCCATAATATTGCCTACATTACCGCCAAATGCATCGTTCGAGTTTAAACCATACTTACTGGAGATATTCGAGAACACTCCGTACCATGGAGGAGAACATGAAAATCCCATCGATCACATGAATAGGTTCGAGCAACGTATCAGTTTTGTAGACACCGGGATTTGCATCGATATAATCCCGGCTTATCAATAAGTCATTTGGGCCATGTAATAAGTGAAACAAGCAAAGCAAACCCAAGTCGGCCCAGTACCAGAAACAAAACCAGCACAGGTTTTGGTTAAAATAGTCGGCCCAGAGCCAGAACCAGCCCAAGGCGCGCCCCGGCCTAGACACTACAAAACCCGCGCGGGTTTTGTATTCTCTGAGCGCGTCATTTTGCGTTGCTTACGTCAGCAATCCGTGTGCATGATTAATGAAAAGCCGCGCGGGTTTTATCTTGAAAAATCCGGCGCCAAAAACATTGATCACCCTCCCTTGATTTTAGCCCACATGTTTTGACCTTGGCCTTGACTTGGAAGCTACGTGATTGCATGGCATGATCATGGGGATGTGTCCCATGATTCTCCCTCCATTTCCCTCCAAATCCTTCACCTCATCACCTATACATACCCCCTTCCATTCCCTTCATTTCTCATCAACAACTCTCAAAAACCACCTCCATTATACTCAAATCACCAACTATCATCATAATTCTACCCTTACTCTTCTAAACTCTCTCTATCCATCCTCTTATTATCACTCTCCTACTCTACCAAATTCTCATCACATCGCTACACATATATCACCTTTCTATCATTCTTATACTCATCCTTCATTCGCCAAGTCAAGGGAAGTCAAGGCATTTCGATCGGTGCATCCGGATTCATAAACCAACGAGGTTCGCCCTTACGTTTCTTTCATTATTGTTATTTTAATTATGTAATTTGTATTTCATTTTCATTACTTGTGCATTTTTTGTAAATAAAAACCTTGTTTTATAATGTATGCTAAGAATTTAAAGTTGTGAAATTAATTAAACTTCTCCCTGCTCTTTTTCAATTTAATGTCTATTTTAGTAGAGTCTGTTTTCTAACAGGCGAATTCGAGAACTTTATAATTCCCAAATCCGTAACCTTACCCCCGGACTTAGAGTCGGGTTTCGTAGACCGGAGTTTATTTTATTAATTTTATGGTTTGTCGGTTTCCTCAAATCGGCTGGCGACTCTTTTATTCTTTTTATAATCTGTTTAATTATTTAATCTTGAAATTTACACTAAAAAAAATATAATTAAAGATGATTTAAACATCTCCCATTCCACACATTCAAGGCCAAAGCCGAGAGAAAATGGGTCATGAAACCATAAAACTCGCACAGGTTTTATTGTTTTTAACTCATTTTCTCTAGCCCAGGAAAATAGGCGGCCCAGCCCAAGATCAGTCAAAACCCGCGTGGGTTTTGACCGTTCTTGGCTGTCCGATTACTTTCTTTTGGGCACGAGTTGGTAGTTTGGGACGATTTTAAATTATATTTAATATATTTTTTGGGGTAATTTCAATATTTAAATAATAAAAAAACAGATTTGTAAAATAAATAAAATTTCACCACCCCGAAAATGAATTTCATAAAATAAAAATATCCCTATTTAAGGATTAAGCAACCTTAGTTGGCTCCCGATCAATTAAGTAGCGCATCATGGAAAAAGGGTCACTTTCTCCGGGGTCCTACAGATTGGCGACTCCACTGGGGACTTAAACTTAAAAAGAGGGTAAAACTTGAAAAAACCGAATTAATTTGAAATTGTAAAAGGGAGAAGTTGATTTATTTTCGCGATTTTATAATTCTTTTTTTTAGGCATCCTTTGCATATCGGGCCACTAATCGCGTCTTTTGACATGTTAGCACAAAGGCGACGGATAAGTTATACCTAGGTGATTCCCTCGAGAGCGTGCGGGCCACTACTTGTGGGATGCACTCTACATCGCCAAGCATTTGGTCCCCTCTCTCCCCGCGTTACACTCATAGGGATTCCTTGAAGTTCTTTGAGAAATACCTCACACTTCCTACCCTCGGGTACAGAGAACGGAGATGAAAACGTGTGGTAGGCCATGAAATCAAAAGTGTGCTACCCCCTTCCTCTTTTCCTTTTGTTTTAGAGTCGACCCTAGTTTAGAGGTTTTGTTCTAGTCCATATAAAATTCATTGGGTTGAGAAAATAATTACTTATTAATTAGAATAATTAACTCCAAAGGCATCATGGTTAGCCCAAGTGGAAGGGCACATTCATGCTAGAAAGGTGATTATTTTAATTAATAAATAAAAATCGACTCACCCTTGATGATATTATATGGCCCTTAACAAAATTCTCTTAACAAAGGTCCAAAAAAAAAGTGAATTAAAAGGTCCAACAAAATTAATGGATAACGTTTTAGATTGCATAATAATCACTAAGCTCGAGAAATGGGTTTGTCGATTTAATTAATAAATCCACCATTTGTTATGGTCGGCCCGTTGTTAGGCGCAACCTTATTGGATTTGTTGATTAAACCAATAAATTAATTATGACTCGCTTATTGTTGATTTTATTCAATCCATTACAATATCCATTTTCCTTGACAAAAAAAATAAATAAAAAGGAAGACAAAAGAACGGGTTGTCAGTCTTGTTGAGCATTATTCTAGTCCGCATGATAGTCATTATGGCTTGAGTTGTCTAAGTTGTTGGGCCAAGTTACGGATTCTCCTTAAAACGGCCGACTTGTGGTATGAGCCCATCCGAATTGAGAAACACTGACTTGAACCCATCAATTTATGTCCCGCTCGCTATGTTTGACTTTATTCGGCCCTTTATTATGCTTTGTCCATAGGTTCATATAGAGTTAGGTCATGCACTCCCGAAAAGTGGGTGAGTCCTTTGTGTAAGCATATATGTGTCAAGTCAGTTAGGATCATATAGGTCTTGGGGCATGCATGCGTCGGGTAGTATATGTCAGAGTATGTCATCGAGTGTTCTAACTTTGAATTTCCATGGAGGCATCATTGGTGATCGACTCCGAGCCCGCATTCGAGATCCACGAACTGGTCGTTTGATTCCGAACTCACATTACGATCCATCTGTAACTAGTGACTGCATCATGTCTGGAGAGAAATTCCAAGAAGTCCCGGTCCAAAGCACCGAAACCAACATCACGAAGCATTTAGACGAGCTCTATACCAAAATGCAAGGTCTTGTATTCGCTAATACCCTAGAGTAGGAACAAAAGATGAGCAAAAGGTTGAGTGAACAACAACAAGTAATGGATGGTATGCTGCAAGCCATCACTAAGATCAACACTAAGTTAGGGTTGAATGTTGAAGAGGATGACAAAGAGATGTAAGAATATGAATCCGAACCTAAAATCATCAAGACATTCTCAGATTCTGGAGGAATAGGGATATCTAAGGCTAAGGTTAACACGCCTGAAATGTCAAAACCTACAAGGGACCCCGCTGTTAAGGCCCTTGAGCAGAAGTTAGAAAGCCTCACCAAAGCAATGAGCTCTGTGCCGGCCTTTGTTGACAAATACTTGGAAGTTCCATTGCCTATTCAACCAACCCTGAAGGTAGCTGACAAAGTTGAAGTGCCAAATATTAGGTTCAAACCTTCTGATAACCCTATTCATCATGTTGAGGAGTTCATGAGGTTGGCACCTTTGAATCGGATTGATACCGACTTATACTCTACTGTCTTTCCATCCACCCTAGATGGAGAAGCAAAGGTATGGTATCATGCACTGTCACCCTAAATCAAAGCCAATTGGAGTGAGCTATTCAAAGCTTTTATCCACCATTACACTCGCATCCAGAAGAAGCAAGCTACGGTGGATGACTTAACCGCCATGAAGCAACGGGATGATGAGTCCTTTATGGATTACTTTGAAAGATGGCATACAAAGTTGTCCCACATCAACGAGACAATTCCTCTCCGCATGCAGTTATCTACCTTTAAGCAAGGACTCAAGTGAAGTCTATCCAAGCATTTGGGGTACCATGTCGTAAAGGACATTGATTACCTAAAGGACATTTGTGTCCAATTAGAGGCGACGCGCAATGATAAGACCGCTTCGCCTGGATGGAAAGGGTCCAGCTCCAACAGGAGGGCCACTAGTGCGGCTAGCCACCCTCCTAAGATTATGGAGACTAACTCTATCCAGCGCAATGGGCCCTATGTACCAAAGTATGAGACTTATACGCCTTTGGATGTTCCTTACTCTCAAGCTCTCGACCGTCTAGTCAAGAAGGATATCTTGGTTTTGCCCTTACCGAAAGAGGAGCCGGAAATCAAAGGCAGAAACTGGGATGCCAACCAATTTTGCTGCTATCACCGTCGCCGAGGGCATGACACTGAGAAATGTTGGACTCTCAGGAACAAGATAAAAGATATGATTAGGGCAGGGACGTTGCCAATGCCAAAAGCTGCTAAGAAACCAAACAATCAAAGTAACCCTATGCGTGAACATGTAAATGCTATTTTCTATGGCGATTTCAGCTTCGACCCCACTACTTTGATTGTACAAGAAGGTCAACTTGTCCCCGAAATAGTTGGGTTCTCGGAAGGTCTGTTCGTCCATGGTATTTGGGATAGTGACGAAGATGATGAGCCTGAGCATCCCGAGACAGAAGGGATGGAGAAAGATGAACCAGATGATGTTGCATTTCTTACTCGGTCTGGTCGCCATAACCAAAGGAACACCACCACCCCAGTGACTGTTCCTAACCCAACACCAACGGCCGGTAATGACAATCAGGTCTCCCCTGAAGATCCTCTTCTTTCTCAACTCAAAAAGACAAGGGCGGAGGTTACCATATGGCAACTCATATGCACGTCATATGCTCATAGACAGAAGATGTTGTATGCTCTTACAACACTCACTGTATCCCCTACAACTCCCGAAACGTTGGTTGCTCATGTTACTACCCAACTGGAGATGATTACTGTTGGGATTGAGGATCTGCCTCAGGGAGGAACGTCTCACAACAAAGCCCTATATCTTACAGTGCAATGCTCCAACAAAAACTATCCCACTGGTCCTGGTTGACAATGGTTCAGCTGTAAATGTGTGCCCTTGGAGGACGGCGCAAAAATTAGGGGTTCAACAACAACACTTGGCTCAGAATGGTGTACAACTGAGGGCCTATGACAATTCGCCTCGGAATAAGTCGGATCTATAGTATTGCCTATTACTACCGGCAGCGTCACTCGGAATGTGGAATTTGTGGTGCTAGACATTCCAGTCTCTTTCAATTTACTGTTAGGGAGGCCATAGCTTCATGAGTGCAACGCAATAGCATCTACTCTACATCAAAAGGTGAAAATGCTGGTTCAAGGACAAGTAATCACTATCTCGGGAGAGTCTATCAACGCTGTTTTCACTCCTAAACAGTCAACTCTAAAAGTAGAGCACAATTCGATAGATGAAGAACTCCACAACTTCGATAGATGAGCAAGGATGAAGCACCTTTTGACTTCGATCCCTACTCAAATCCCAAGGTACCTGCTATGCTTGAGAAAAAAGGTTATTTCCTCGGAATGCCACTAGGGAAGAATCCGAAGAACAAAATTCCGCCCATGTTCAAGACCTTCAAACAGCAGGGAAGGTATGGCTTAGGCTACAAGCCAACTGAGAAGGACATCATCCCCATCGTAAATAGCGAATGGGAAACCCCAGTTCAGTGTGTGCCAAAGAAGGGCGGGATGACAGTTGTTGAGAATGACCAAGAAAGACCATTTCCCTCTCCCCTTCACTGACCAAATGTTAGAGAGGTTGGCGAGTCATTGTTTAGACCCAGTTTTATGTCTAAATAATGCCATAATTTTAGGCTTTTGACTCGTTTCGTGTTTATTTTCATGGTTTTTTAGTATGTTTTTGGTTATTTTGTAGGTTTTGGTATTTTACACAAAAACGAGGTAAAACGGGCCATTTTAGAGCATTTTGGTGATTTCCCGAGCCGAGCCGGCCCGAGAGCCGAGGCGGAGTTGACCCGGGACCACTTTCCCTTCATTTGGTACGAAACAGTGAAGTAACACCAGCTACGACCCTTGTAGGGGCGTTACATGCCTTGGAATGAAGGAACAAAAGGAAGAAAAGAGGAGGGTAGCCCCCGCCACCCTTGGCGTGGCACCCGCTACCTCAGCTGGGCAAAGGGAAGAAGACAAGCATGGTAGCCCCCGCCACCCTGGGCGTTGCACCCGCTACCCCTGGCTGCCAGAACAATCGCATGTGGTTTTCGCAGGTGGCGCCGCATCACCGCGTGGCTACCCAGCAGGTAGCGCCCGCTACCATATAGGTGGCACCCGCGACCTCCTGGTCCAGAAGAAGACCGCACCTGCGGTCTCCTAGACCGCACCTATGGTCTCATGAAGCTCAAAATCGCCTGGGAGATTTCGTTGAATAGCCAGAGACCGCACCTGCGGTCTCCCCAATTCTACGTGATGTTTCGGCCTTGTACGCTGCGTTTTGGGCAGCACCTTTGCCTTGTTTTTATTGCTCTTTTGCTGCGTTTTCTCAGGGGGACCCCCATTCTAGTACTTAGACTCAATTTTCAGCCTTGTATTAGTGAGTTTTAGTAAAAGATTAGCCTTAATTATTCTAGGGTTTTGGTGGATTTTTGGTGTGATTCAAGGATTGAAGACTCAAATAATTGAGAGATTGTTGGATTATCATTCCCTTTGCTTTTCTTTATTCACTACAACATTTTGATAAGTATTTTCTTCCCTTAACTCTTTATTAATTACTTTGCTAATTACTTTGTTGCTTGTTTAATTGTTCTTGCTTGTTATTTCAATTTCTTTGCTTGTTCTTGATTGTTGATGTTAGAAATCATGCTTAGGGTTGGTTCGGATGTTGTTAGCTTAGTTTTTATCATGATTAGTGGCTAGAAACCCTATGGGTTAGGGGCTAATTAAGGGTGTGAATGAGTGATTAGGTTTGGGTTAGCAATATTAGTGAGTAATTAGTTGGGAAATCAATTTCCCACTCCTTTCCTTCCCTCAAGTGTGATTTATATGGGTCCGAAAGCTCCCGAATACATCCAACACTTGTGTTGGAAGGTAGGAGCCGGGATAGTTAATGCTCACCCACGAAAATGGAAGGAGGTTAACTAGGGAATTCCGTTTCATTAACCCTCCGGGTCCGTGGTGGACTTTGGGGAAGTTAATCCGGACTATCCTCGAAAGAGGAAGCTCGGGTGGTATTTTCTAACGGAATTACCATTTGATTCTCCCTCCTTGTTATTCTCTTGTAGCAAAAACCCATTTCCTCATCCCCGTTTGCATCCCGAAAAGCCTCCGAAGCCCATTTCCTTTCCTTGACTGACCTTAGCTTTGTTTCTTGCGTTGTGAGCCCTTCAAACCGAATTGCTTTACATAGTGATCTTAACCCGACCGTAGATCAAGTTTATTAGCCAAGGCCCCTAGCTCCCTGAGAGAGAACGACAAAACCGGGGTATGAAAACCACGTTACACAAAATGGCGCCATTGCTGGGGAGCAAGCGCCCCTAGCTTAGTTTCTTGGTCTTGAGTTGTTTAAGATTGCTTTCATGCTAGAAACTAGGTTGTTCCAATTCTCGATAAATTTGATGCTTCTCTATTTCTTATAGGAGGTTTCGAGTTCTGATGGCTGAGGGCCAAGCCGGTTCACCCCGTACCCTTCTATCATATGTCGTTCCATCATTGGGTACGGGAGGCAACCCAATCACTTTACCACCGTTACCACCCAATGTTGTATTCGAATTTAAACCGTACTTACTTGGAGTCTTTTCAAGCAATCAGTTTTATGGAGAAAAATTTGAGATTGCTATTGCACACATCGAGAAATTTGAAGATCGGATTAGTTTCATGCAAGTTCCCGGTTTATCTTTCAAATTTATGAAATTGAAGTTCTTTCCTCTAACTCTTACGGGGAAAGCGAAGACATGGCTTCAAACATGCCCTCCCGACACATATTCTTCATGGGAGGTACTTAGAAGGGATTTCCTATACCGATTCTTCCCAGCGGATGAAACTTATAGACTCCGACGAGTTATTATGTCATTCAAGCAAGAACCCGGAGAAGATCTTTTAGAGGCTTGGGGGAGATTTAAAAGCCTTCAATGCCAATGTCCACATCATAATTTACCGGATTGGATGCTACTTCAACACTTTTATTATGGGCTTTGTGATTCATACAAAGAGTCCATTGATCGTGCATCCGGAGGGATGTTCTTAAAGAAGACTGCGAAGGAAGCCAACATTTTTCTTCATGAGCTATCTCTGAATGTTCGTAGTTGGAGGCGCCAAAATTCAGAAATGGGGATCATTCTTTGGAACACAACCCAACTATTAAGCTTCTAATGGCCACCGTTCTTGATTTGCAAAAGAAGATGGTGAATGATGAAGTTTCCAACCAGTGAAACTTAGCCCGAGTATGCAAACCTTTGCATCCACTCCTATTCCTAATTTGCATACTTGTAAATTGTGTTTTGGTCCACATCTTTAGCATCAATGTACGGAGTATCGTCAAGTAGAACATGCGAATGCCATCTATTCCAACCAACTTTATTCCCATTCTTATGAGGATTATGATCCTAGTTATACCACGTTTGTCAACCGGTGTTTAACCCTGTTTCTCAACCATATGACCATTATGCACATTTTCAAGAAGAGTTCTCACATCAACCTATCCCACAATCTCAATTTTCTCAACCGTCCCAAGATTCTATGATTGAAACGTTGTTGCAACAAATTGTGGCTAATCAAGAAAGTGAGGAGGCTCGTCTTAGAGACCTTGAAACCAAAATGACCCAAGTTGCTCAACAAATATACCTTTCTCAACCCATTCAACCTCAACATGTCCAAGGGGAACAAGTTGATGCTATTACCCTAAGGAGTGGAAGAAAAATGAAGAACCTATGGTAGAGGGGGAGAATGTGGAAGATGAGAGATCTTTGGGAGAGAATGAGGGAGTCGTGGAGGATGAAAATGAAGAGGAGAGCTTAGGAGTTGAGCGAGCCATAGTTGAGGAGAAAGAGGATGATGTTGTAGCTAATGAGGCCGAGGATGAAAAAAAGGAAAAGTTGGAAGAGAGAGTGGAGATTGAGAAAAGACGAGAGAAAGGAAAAGAAATCTTGAGGAAGATAATCATGAAAACCTTTGGAGAAACCTGCTTCATATAGACCACCAAGATCTTTCCCGAGATTGATTCAACATAAAAATGAGGCGAAGTTTGTGCAATTTATTGAGATGTTGAAGAAGCTCCAAGTCAATATTCCTTTCTTGATGCCATGGCGGAGGTCCCTTCTTTCAAGAAACATCTTAATGATCTGTTGACAAACAAAAGGAGAATCAAAGAGTCGTCAACCGTTCATCTCAGTTGCAATGCCATTATGGGGAGCAAAACTCTAGAGAAACTTGTCGATCTGGGTAGTTTCTCTATACCATGCTTAATTGGTGATATGAGGATTGATAATGCATTATGTGACTTGGGGGAAAGTGTTAGTGTCATGCCACACTCAATATGTAAGAAGTTGAACCTTGATGACTTGACCCCTACAACTATTAGCTTGCAACTTGCTGACCGAAGTGTTAGGAAGCCCTTGGGAATATTAGAAGACATCCCGGTTCAAGTGAGAAGTTTCCTTATCTCTTGTGACTTCGTTATTTTGGAGATGGATGAAGATTGGAGAAGCCCTATTATTCTTGGTCGACCCTTCTTGGCCACTGTGGGAGCAATTATAGATGTAAAAAGAGGTCGTTTATCTCTTCATGTGGGGAGAGAACATATTGATTTTGATCTTGATCCTTCGAGAAGGAACCCTAACAAGGAGTTACGCTTCAAGGTCAATGCAGTGGTTGGTATTATGGATGAGCATCAAGAGGAGCCATGCTTACATATTGTGGAACCGGATGATTGGGGTGGACAAAGTCACCCTAAATCTATTCATTTTGAGCTTCATGGAGATAGTTTCACCTTCCATGGTGACTTTCTCAACACCGTGCCTTTGAGGAGGGAGATTGCCTTGGGTGAAACATATATTGAGAATATGAAATTGAGAAGGATGGCTTTCCAAGGCCCGAAACCCGGCACATCACCAATATCAAGCGGAGGTTATCTTCTCTTTCTATCTAGCCTATCAAGTCTTCAAGGAGGCATGCTCAATTCTTGCCCAAGAAGAGGAAACGATGGAAAAGGAGGAAGAAATATTGGTGGAGTAAAGCAAGGAGGCCGTTACCTTTGATACTTTCGGAGTTGGCTAGACCACCGGAGGATCATTCTGGTTTATTCATCAGTTCTATTAGGGTGCGCGGGAGAAGAAGGAAGAAGAGTAGGTGGAAAAAGCTTACCATGCTTCTCTCATGCACACCACGCCTATCGAGAATCAAGTAAGTAATTAGGTCAAGCTCGGGACCTAAAGCAAGCGCTTTATGGGAGGCAACCCATACTTTTGTTTCTTTCTTTTGAGTTAATTTCTAGTTTTTGTCTTAGTTTCTTTTTCATGTTTTTAATCTCGCATGCGGATCTTACGAGCTTTGATTGTTTTTACTTGAAAATCCTAACCCTTTGCTTGGCTATTACGGATCGCGGATTGGTTCTGTTCTTTAATTGAAGACTACGAGGTAACCACTTTCCGCACTCTTTCAATGTGTACATATATTGATCCTTGTTGCATGCTTGATTTTTCTTTTGGGTGGCGAGCCCCTTTGAGTGTCTGTGTTAGGATTATTTTGCTGTTGGAGCCGTGTGGACTCGGGTCGCCACCACTTTTATGTGCTAGTTGTTCTTGTTTGTTTGTTTCTGTAGGTTCTCTACCCTTTTCTTGTGACACCTTCCCACAATGAGGACATTGTGAAGTTTTAAGTGTTGGGGGGGGGGGAGATATTCTGTTTCAAGGGTAGATCACCTAGTTTTTGTTTTTGTTTTCTTAGTTTTGCTTAAAAATTGAAAATTTTTTGTGTGAAAAAGGAGAAAAAAGGGAGTGAAAGCCTTGAAAGTTTTCTTTAGGTTTTCGCTTTCGCTTTGTTTTTGCTTTGTTTCTTGGATCTTGTTGTCGAAATTAAGAAGTCGTTCTTAATCTTCTTTAAAAGAAATTGGTCTGAGCATTTTTGACCCTATCTCTGGTGATTGTCATTATCTCTTTAGATTTCCTTCATTGAGTGTCTAGTGAGACCAATGATTCCTTTCACGTTCTGGTTGAAACCAGGGGATTCTAGGGTTTTGTGTCTGAGCTTGTTTTTCCAAAAAGTAAAAGCAAAAGCAAAGTCAAAAGCAAAAGCAAAAGCAAAAAGAAAGAAAAAGAAAGCAAAAGTTTAATAACCTGATTAAGTGGGGAGAGTCGGCTGAACGACATCAAACCACCATAAAGCTAGACGACCTACATGGAGCCGGTATTAGCGGTACGACGCTATTGCCACTTAAGCTCCTCCTATACCGAATTCTCGACGGAGGAGTGTATGGAAAATCCGTGTTGGGAGGGTAAACCCCGCATTATGGGCCGTTGCAATTCCCGAAAAGCTAGCCTTGACCTTAGATAAATTCGTTGGGAAAACCCAACCCCAAAAGAAAAGCTTTCAGCGTTAATAAAGTGTGGGGCCTCTCCTTGCATCACCTACGGCCCTCACCAAGCCAAGGGCGACCAAATGCGGGGAAAGGCAACTCTTTTCTTTCCTTGTTTGTTTCGTTTGCTTTTGAGCTCGGGCGTGAGTCTTTGGAGTATTTTGGAATCGGTTAAAACCCACTAGCACTTATGCACATGGGGTTTTGCTTGGCATTAGGTGTAGGAAATCGAAAATCTCAAAGACTGAATTTTGCTTGGGATAGGGGATTGTGAGATGCTCATAACGGTTCCTTTTGGAAGTTTAATAACGTTTTCCTAATCGAAATTTCAAGATCTATTGAAGCGAAGCTTTTGTTTTTCTTTTCCTTTGTTTTCTTCGTTTTTGTTTTCATTTTCCCTCTCTCCTTTTTCTTTGGCTTTTGTGGGTATAGCCGCTATAAACTCTCACGAGTCCATCTCGTCCACTCGGGCTGCCAGGGGGTTCAAAGGGCTTGGTGCATATGCTAAATGCACCCGTTTCCTCCCACGACAGAGGAGTTGGTGTCTAGTTTTTCTTATTTGTTTTTGTTTTGTTTTGCTCGGACGAGCAAAAGATTAAGTGTAGGGTGGTGTTTAGACCCAATTTTGTGTCTAAATAACGCCTTAATTCTTAGGCTTTTGACTCGTTTCGTGTTTATTTTCATGGTTTTTTAGTATGTTTTTGGTTATTTTGTAGGTTTTGGCATTTTACACAAAAACGAGGTAAAACAGGCCATTTTAGAGCATTTTTGGTGATTTCCCGAGCCGAGCTGGACCGAGAGACGAGGCGGAGTTGACCTGGGACCACTTTCCCTTCATTTGGTGCGAAACAGTGAAGTAACACCCACTACGACCCTTGTAGGGGCGTTACATGCCTTGGAATGAAGGAAGGAACAAAAGGAAGAAAAGAGGCGGGTAGCCCCCGCCACCCTTGGCGTGGCACCCGCTACCTCAGCTGGGCAAAGGGAAGAAGACAAGCATGGTAGCCCCCGCCACCCTGGGCGTTGCACCCGCTACCCCTGGCTGCCAGAACAATCGCATGTGGTTTTCGCAGGGTAGCGCCCGTTACATCAGCCGTGGCACCCGCTACCCAGCAGGTAGCGCCCGCTACCATATAGGTGGCACCCGCGACCTCCTGGTCCAGAAGAAGACCGCACCTGCGGTCTCCTAGACCGCACCTATGGTCTCATGAAGCTCAAAATCGCCTGGGAGATTTCGTTGAATAGCCAGAGACCGCACCTGCGGTCTCCCTAATTCTGCACGATGCTTCGGCCTTGTAGGCTGCGTTTTGGGCAGCACCTATGCCTTGTTTTTATTGCTCTTTTGCTGCGTTTTCTCAGGGGGAACCCCCATTCTAGTACTTAGACTCTATTTTCAGCCTTGTATTAGTGAGTTTTAGTGAGGGATTAACCTTAATTATTCTAGCGTTTTGGTGGATTTTTGGTGTGATTCAAGGATTGAAGACTCAAACAATTGAGAGATTGTTGGATTATCATTCCCTTTGCTTTTCTTTATTCTTCTACAGCATTCTGATCAGTATTCTCTTCCCTAAACTCTTTATTAATTACTTTGCTAATTACTTTCTTGCTTGTTTAATTGTTCTTGCTTGTTATTTCAATTTCTTTGCTTGTTCTTGATTATTGATGTTAGAAATCATGCTTAGGGATGGTTTGGATGTTGTAAGCTTAGTTTTTATCATGATTAGTGGCTAGAAACCCTATGGGTTAGGGGCTAATTAAGGGTGTGAATGGGTGATTAGGTTTGGGTTAGCAATATTAGTGAGTAATTAGTTGGGAAATCAATTTCCAACTCCTTTCCTTCCCTCAAGTGGGATGTATTTGGGTCCGAAAGCTCCCGAATACATCCAACACTTGTGTTGGAAGGTTGGAGCCGGGATAGTTAATGCTCACCCATGAAAGTGGAAGGAGGTGAACTAGGGAATTCCGTTTCATTAGCCCTCCGGGTCCATGGTGGACTTTGGGGAAGTTAATCCGGACTATCCTCGAAAGAGGAACCTCGGTGGGTATTTTCTAACGGAATTGCCACTTGATTCTCCCTCCTTGTTATTCTCTTGTTACAAAAACCCATTTCCTCATCCCCGTTTGCATCCCGAAAAGTCTCCGAAGCCCATTTCCTTTCCTTGACCGACCTTAGCTTTGTTTCTTGCGTTGTGACCCCTTCAAACCGAATTGCTTTGCCTAGTGATCTTAACCTGACCGTAGATCGAGTTTCTTAGCCAAGGCCCCTAGCTCCCTAAGAGATAACGACAAAACCGAGGTACAAAATTCATGTTACAGTCATTCATACTTTTGCTTTTTAGATGGGTACTCAGGTTTTTTCCAGATTCCAATCCATCCCGCGCATCAAGAAAAGGCTAATTTTACTTGTCCATATGATACATTTGCTTATAGACGTATGCCATTTGGTTTGTACAATGCGCTTAGAACATTTCAACGATGCATGATGGCCATTTTTAGTGACTTCATTGAGCAATGTATGGAAGTTTTTATGGATGATTTTTCTGTCTATGGTAATACCATTGATGATTGTTTGGCTAACTTAGAGAAAGTTCTTATTGGTTGTGAGGTTGTTTTCTTAGTTTTGAACTGGGAAAAATGCCATTTCATTGTAGAAGAAGGTACTATTTTGGGGCACTTAATTTCTTCGAGGGGCATCGAAGTTGACAAGGCAAAAGTTGAAGTGATAGAGCGCCTACCACCCCCGATTTCCGTTAAAGGGGTGCGTAGTTTCCTTGGCCATGCCGGCTTTTACCACCGGTTCGTCAAGGATTTTTCCAAAATCGCTCGTCCTTTAACTGATCTCTTGTGCAAGGATGCCCCATTCTCTTTTACTGATGAATGTCTCGAGTCCTTTTTCAAGTTGAAGCAAGCTTTGATGTCTGCGCTGGTTGTCCAACCTCCGGATTGGACATTGCCTTTTGAGATTATGGCCGATGCATGTGATTTCGCAATTGGAGCATGTTTGGCTCAAACCAAAGAGAGGAAGTCGCGGGTCATCTACTATGCAAGCCATGCGCTTGATAGCGCACAGAAAAATTATACGACTACGGAAAGGGAGCTTGGCCATTATCTTTGCTCTAAACCAATTTCGCAATACCTCATGTTTTCCAAGGTTATTGTGTACACGGATTATGCCGCAATCCAGTTCTTAATGGGGAAGAAAGAAACGAAGCCAAGACTCATTCGTTGGGTCTTGCTTATGCAAGAGTTCGACTTGGAGATTTGTGATAAGGCCGGGACTAAGAATGTTATAGCCGACCACCTATCGAGGATCCTTGTTGATTTGGATGATACTCAACCCATTATGGACTCTTTTCCGGATGAAGACCTTATTTCTATCAAGCATTCTCACCCATGGTACGCCGATACCATCAACTACTTGTCTAGTGAGGTGATTCCTCAAAATTTGACCCCGCATCAAAGCAAAAAGTTCTTTGATGACGTGAAACATTTCTTTTGGGACGATCCATTCTTGTTCCGTTTATGCAATGACGGAATGTATAGAAGATGCTTACCCAAGAGTGAAGTGAAGTTCGTGTTGACACATTGCCATGAGTTCCCGGTTGGAGGTCATGGTGGATCTCAAAAGACGGTTGCGAGAGTCCTACAAGCCAGTTATTTTTGGCCGACTCTCTTTCGAGATGCTTATCTTCATGTCAAGTCATGCGATAAACGCCAATGGTCCGGAAATATTTCCCGGAAAAATGAGACGCCACTGAATTTCATTCTCGAGGTGGAAGTTTTCGATGTGTGGGGGTTGGATTTTATGGGTCCCTTCCCGTCATCCAAGGGTCATCAATACATTCTTGTGGCGGTAGACTATGTATCGAAATGGGTTGAAGCGATCCCATGCGTGAGATGCGATGGGAAGTGCGTGTCAAGATTTTTGAAGAAAATGATTTTTCCAAGATTTGGAATTCTGAGGGTCATTATTAGTGACAATGGATCTCATTTTATTGAGAAGAGGTTTGAGTCCCTCTAAGCAAAGTATGGTATCAATCACAAAAGAGGACTCCCTTACCACCCGCAAACGCAAGGTCAAGTAGAGATTTCAAATCGTGCTACTAAGGAGATTTTGGAGAAGACGGTTAATTCCTCACGAAAAGATTGGTCGGAGAAATTAGATGATGTCTTGTGGGCATATCGCACCGCTTTCAAGATGCCAATATGTACTACACCGTACCGCCTTGTCTACGGGAAAACATGTCATTTTCCCGTAGAACTTGAACACAAGACGATGTGAGCGATCAAAAAGATGAATTATGATCTCAAGGCGGCCGGGGCGAGTCGTTTGTTCCAATTGGAGGAGCTTGAGGAATTGAGATGTCACTCCTATGAAAACAATAGGATTTACAAGGAGCGAACCAAGGCATGGCACAACAAGAGATTGAACCATCGCGATTTTGTAGTTGGTGATAGAGTCCTCATCTTCAATTCGAGGCTCAAACTGATGTATAATGAGACCAAGGATGATCAAATTATACAAAAGCTAAGGATCTTTAAAAACCAAGATAAGAATCTTGCTTCTCAAAGTACTTAAGGACCCAAAAATGAATGAAAAAGGATCCTCCTCATCTTCTTGAGGTTTTCTCACAAATGTTCTTCCCTTCTTGAACGTCCACTACTTTAAGCATCCTCCTCATCTTCTTGAGGTTTTCTTACAAAAGAATCATCACGCATCTCTTTATGTTGAAGATGCATATACTTCTTTAATTGACCGGTGAGGGTAACGATTTTTTGCTTCATGAATTCTACATCTTCTTGAGAAGCTGTAGGAGACTTCGTAGGAGAGCTTGGACCAGCCATTAGAAACATTCTTGATGCAAAAAGATCACAAGAAACTCACAAACTTGGGATTAGTACATGGGGGACGAATGGGGATGTGTTTTTGGTTCGATTGTGTTTAGGCTACAAGTTCTTTGTGGTGTTCTTGGTGGATGTGTTATGGAGGGATGGTGGGGGATGGATTTGTGATGGAAAGATGGTAAAAAGATAGTAAAAGATAGATCAAGAACTAAGAGAATCAACTCCTAAGCTCTAATACCAATTTTGATGTATAATGAGACCAAAGATGATCAAATTATACAAAAGCTAAGGATCTTTAAAAATCAAGATAAGAATCTTGCTTCTCAAAGTTCTTAAGGACCCAAAAATGAATGAAAAAGGAAGAAGATAAACGAAAAGATGGTGGAATTCGTTTACCAAGAATGAAGATCAATTGATGTTTTGATGAATGGAATGGGGACTTGGATGGATGAACGAGTGATGAACGTTTGATGAATGATGACACCTTGAACGTTTGTTGGATGAACATGGAATGGACGAATGGTACTTGAGAGAATGAGTATTGATTGATGCTTGAAAGATCAATCAAAAATGGATGAATGATTGAATGAACGAATGGAATGAATGAATGATATAGTTTGGCTTTGAAGATTCTTGGAGGATACAACCACACCACCTTTGCATATCGGTTCAATCTCTTCCTATCACCACATAGGACGCCACCCTAAGCTAGAAGAAGAAGATAGGATCGAATCTCCCTCAAGAGAAACGAAATACTAGCAAAAGCTAGAGAGAAAACAACACCTGTATTTGATTTATTGAATTGAAGGAGATTACAAGGCACCCAAGGGGTCTATTTATACTAAATGGAAGCCCCCCTTGGCGTGTAAATTCAAGAATTACAAGCCATCTAGCTTACATCATCCTAAACTAGTATGACATCATAAAGAAACAAATGAACTAAGCTAGATTACAAATGATGATAACTCCTTCGTTTCTTATCCAAATCTCAAGATTCTTGAACCAATTGAAAGCTCTTTGAATGTAGAATAATCCACTCTAGGACGTCTTCCATGATAGCTTTATGGTCTTTGAAATAAGGAGCAAATTACGTGAGTACCCTTGTAGAATTCTACCATAGTAGAGAGATATGTAAGAGACTTGAACTCGTCTTCCATGTAGGTGATTATTTGATGTCTTCCTTGGTGTCCTTGATGTATATGGCCATCAAATATACATCATACTCCCCCGGTTGAAAAAAAAGTTTGTCATCAAACTTTGAACAGCTACTCTCTTGCTCACCTCCTTCATAAGAAATTACAATCCTTCTTCTTAAATGCTTTGAAGTCATCATAGACTCCCTTACAAAACTTCCTCAACTTCTTCCAAAATAACCCAATGGCGCTTTTGGACTTTGATTCTCGATACTCCACTATGGATGTTGGAATTCCATGTAACTCCAAAATTTCAAAATCTACAATTTAGCCGTCATCATTTAATATAAAGCGATCTACTCTTGAATGATCACCCGTGACTATAATCTCTTGTCTTCTTTGAATCCTTGGTACTTCAGCCATAAGATTCAAGTGGATATCTCTAGGGTGCACATGATAGATACGTTCCATTGGAGAATTCAAAATTGGATGGTTGCTTGTTTTGCTTTCCTCCAAGTTTGCAAAAACAAGACCCTTATGCTCTTCATACCCATGATATTCCTTCTTCATGTTTGTTACAATGCTATTCTCATCCTCCTTAGGCTGAGGGTTAGAAGATGGTGGTAGAGGTGTCAAAGTGATCTTCTTTTGATGGAGGGTGAGAGTGTAAGTGTTGGCCCTCCCATCATGTATGACACTTCTATCAAACAACCATGGTCTTCCCAAAAATATCAAGTATCCATAGGAATTATATCACACCATAATGAATCTTTATAATTCTTTCCAATTGAAAGACTTACCAAGACCCTTTGATCCAAACGAATGCCTTGTCCTAGGCTTAGCCATTGTATAGTGTAAGGTGTGGGATGAGGGCTAATCTTCATTTGCAACTTCTCAACCATTGTTGTAGAAGCGGCATTGGTGCAACTTCCTCCATCTATGATCAATGAGCATACTTTCCCTTTGATGGTACAACGAGAGCGAAAGATAGCCTCCCTTTGTACTTGATCATTCGGCACATGAGCTACATTTGAGGCCCTTCCTACCACAAGTAACTCTCCATCATCCGGCTCCTCTACACATTCCTCTTCGATATTTTCTTCCTCATTCACGTCAACTCCTTTTTCTTCTTCACTCTCATTTTCATGACACTCCGGTTCTACATACAAAGCACTTTGATATTCCACCAAAGATACTACCCTCTTGTTTGGGCACTCCGAAGCATAATGTCCTAAACCTTGGCATCGAAAACATCTTCTTGATGCTAGGAATTTGGTTTCTTGGACGTGGGGTTTTGGGATGGATGGGGGCTGATTTTGTGGAGCTTTTGTGTTTGGGGGTTTGGTAGGGAATGTGGAATTTTGTTGTGGCGTGCGTGGGAATGTAGGGTGGGATGATTCTTGTGGAGTTTGGTACTTGTTTAGGACTTCTTTACCCTTATTTCTCCTTTGCCTCTCAACTTTAAGGGATAAAGAACTCAATTCGTCCAAAGTTTTGTATGATTGCAACTCAACAATGTGTCTAATCCAATCATTAAGACCAAAAAGATAACGTACCAAAGTTTGTGGTTCATTCTCCTTGATATCACAACGCCAAAGAAGATGTTCAAACTCCTTTGTGTACTCCTCCACACTTTTGCTTCCTTGAACCAATCGTTGTAACTTGTAGTAGTTATCTTGGAGATAACTTGGTGGTAGAAATTTCTGTTGGAGCTTCTTTCTCATCTTATCCCACGTTCTAATCTTGTCCTTGCCCTTAGCTTGCCTCTTCTTTTGCAAATTGGCCCACCATATGGACGCATATTTTCGCAATTTAAGGGCCACATACTTCACTTTCTTCTCATCATCAACTTCTTTAAGATTAAAAATACGTTCAACAGTTTGCATCCAATCTAAGAAGTTTTCAGGATCAAGATTACCATTAAATTCCGGAATCTCCACTTTGAAACCAAAATGTTCTTCCCTTCTTGAACGTCCACTACTTTGAGCATCCTCCTCATCTTCTTGAGGTTTTCTCACAAAAGAATCATCACGCATCTCTCTATGTTGAAGATGCATATACTTCTTTAATTGATCGGTGAGGTTAACGATTTTTTGCTTCATGAATTCTACATCTTCTTGAGAAGTTGTAAGAGACTTCGTAGGAGAGCTTGGACCAGCCATTAGGAACATTCTTGATGCAAAAAGATCACAAGAAACTCACAAACTTGGGATTAGTACATGGGGGACGAATGGGGATGTGTTTTTGGTTCGATTGTGTTTAGGCTATGGGTTCTTTGTGGTGTTCTTGGTGGACGTGTTATGGAGGGATGGTGGGGGATGGATTTGTGATGGAAAGATGGTAAAAAGATAGTAAAAGATAGATCAAGAACTAAGAGAATCAACTCCTAAGCTCTAATACCAATTTTGATGTATAATGAGACCAAGGATGATCAAATTATACAAAAGCTAAGGATCTTTAAAAACCAAGATAAGAATCTTGCCTCTCAAAGTTCTTAAGGACCCAAAAATGAATGAAAAAGGAAGAAGATAAATGAAAAAAATGGTGGAATTTGTTTACCAAGAATGAAGATCAATTGATGTTTTGCTGAATGATGGATGAATGGGGACTTGGATGGATGAACGAGTGATGAACGTTTGATGAATGATGACATCTTGAACGTTTTTTGGATGAATATGGAATGGACGAATGGTACTTGAGAGAATGAGTATTGATTGATGCTTGAAAGATTAATCAAAGATGGATTAATGATCGAAAGAACGAATGGAATGAATGAATGATATAGTTTGGCTTTGAAGATTCTTGGAGGATACAACCACACCACCTTCAAGAATGCTTCAATCTCTTCCTATCAACACCTAGGACGTAACCCTAAGCTAGAAGAAGAAGATAGAATCGAATCTCCCTCAAGAGAAACGAAATACTAGCAAAAGCTAGAGAGAAAATAACACCTTGTGTTTTTATTTGATTTATTTAATTGAATGAGATTACAAGGCTCCCAATGGGTGTATTTATACTAAATGGAAGCCCCCCTTGGCGTGTGAAATTCAAGAACTACAAGCCATCTAGCTTACATCATCCTAAACTAGTATGATATCATAAAGAAACAAATGAACTAAGCTAGATTACAAATGATGATAACTCCTTCGTTTCTTATCCAAATCTCAAGATTCTTGAACCAATTGAAAGCTCTTTGAATGTAGAATAATCCACTCTAGGACGTCTTCCATGATAGCTTTATGGTCTTTGAAATAAGGAGCAAATTACTTGAGTACCCTTGTAGAATTCTACCATAGTAGAGAGATATGTAAGAGACTTGGACTCTTCTTCCATGTAGGTGAGTATTTGATGTCTTCCTTGGTGTCCTTGATGTATATGGCCATCAAATATACATCACAAACTCTTTTCCGACAAGCTAAGATCGAGATGGTCGGGGCCCTTCGAAATCGTAAAGATCTTTCCCGCCGGAGTTGTTGAGCTTAAAAATGCGAATGGAGATTGTTTCAAAGTCAATTCGTCAAAGATCAAGCCATACATCATGGGAGAAGATTATGCGGGGACAGTTGTGGTGTTCCTCGTCGATTTCAATAGCTGAACGGATGGGTTAGGTCGAGCTAGGACCTAAAACAAGCAACCGGAAGGAGGTACTAGTTACTTTCCTTTTCTTTTAGTGTTTTCTTTTATTTCTTGCATTTTCTTTTCCAATGTTCTCGTTCTATTTTTGTTTGAGTTTGAGGAAAAAGAAAGAAAAAGAGTGAAACAAAAATCATAGAAAAGAAGAAAGAAAAAAATTGAGAAATACGAAAAATTCGATTGTGAGAAAAAGACATGTGAAGGAAAAGATTCATCGAGGTTTCGAGCGTTGAAAGTCGTTCTTAAATGTTGTTGAATGTGTAAGAAAAGATGGTTGATAATGATAAGAGTAGAATTTTAGGACTTTACATTATTTTCAAGTTTTTGAGTCTTGTAGGTGCAGGGCATATACACGAGAAGACCGCACCTGCGGTGCGTAGGACCGCCGGTACAGTCCTACTATGACAACTCGTGAAATGTAAGAAGAAGATGCGCGTGCTATGTATTTTTTATTTGATGCCTTTCCTTTTTAAATTTAGTAAGACAAAAATGTAACGAAAAGATGTACTTCTTTTATTAAGAGGGGAAGCAATATATATATATTACATTTTCATTTTATAAGAATCAACACAAACTATAATCTTCTTCTTCTCGATCTTCCACCATTTTTGAAGGAATGTCTTCAACCACATTGCTTTATTCTCTCCTTTTACCTAACTTGTCCCGAAGGATTTTCAAGTTAGTCTCTCAGTTTTCTTTTTTTTCTTCTTTTTTTTTCTGTTCTTTTTATTTTTATTTTGTACTCTCTTTTTGCTCGATTTATCTCAAAGAGATTTTCAAATCGACCTCTCTATAGTTTTTCGCTCTTTTTTTTCTCTTTTTTTTCTCTCTTATTTTTCTCTCTTATTTTTCTCTAGCATATTGGCAATTTGGTTGCTTACTTTTATAAGATAATACATGCTCATATGGCTAAGGACATATCAACCACTAGTAGCTTAGGCGTAATATCTTTTAAGTTGATTGAGGTTCACATGCTGAATAACTTCTTCTCCTTCTGGTGTTCACAATCAAGCAACACCTCCTGGGGAGATAGAGATAAAAACATAAGGACCCTTCCAATTGGGAGCGAATTTTCCTCGAGGGTCTTGGCGTCCAGACCTCATCTCTTAAAGTACTAGGTCTCCTTCTCTCAATTCCCGATCCTTGAATTTCTTATTGAATGCTCGGGAAATCCGACTCTGGTCAAGTTGAATATTGTGCAAGGCACGAAGTCGGCATTCATCTAGCAAAGTTAATTCTTCATATCTAGCTCGAGCCTGTTCAGCTTTAGGGATCGGGCTTTCAGCAATGATTTGCAATGAAGGGACAACAATTTCTACAGGCAAGACTAATTCCATTCCGTACCCTAAGGAGTATGGCGCAGCCCTAGTCATAGTACGAACCAAAGTGCGATATCCCCATAAGGGTAAAGGGAGTTTGTCAGGGCAATCCTTGTAGGTAACAACTATTTTCTTGATAATTTTCACTAGAGTTTTGTTCATGACCTCAACTGCACCGTTGGTTCGCAACTGATATGGAGAAGCATGGTGATGTTGGATCTTGTACTTAGCTAGGAGAACTGCAAATTCACCCATGAAATGGCCCCCGTTATCACTGATCACCTCATGTGGCACCCCATATCTACAAATAATTTATTTCAGCATAAACTTAGCCACATGTTTTGAAGTAATCTTTGCGTACGAAGCAACTTCTACCCATTTAGTGAAATACTCCTGTTTAGACCCAATTTTGTGTCTAAATAGCGCCCTAATTCTTAGGCTTTTGACTCGTTTCGTGTTTTAATTTCGTAACTTTTAATACGTTTTTGGTTATTTTGTAGATTTTAGAGTTTTTACTCAAAACGTGTTAAAAGGGCCATTTTAGAGCCATCTTGGGAATCCCGAGGTTTCCCGGGTCTTGACCGGGTCAAAGGCGAAGTGAAGAGGAAGATCCAAGCCAGCTGAGGAGGACCGCAGCTGCGGTCCCATAGACAGCAGCTGCGGTGATCGACCAAGGTTGGGCAAGGAAACAAGTTACCCGAGAGGGACCGCAGCTGCGGTCTCCTACGGGAATCAGAAAAGCTGTTTTACGAAGTGTTGTGTTTTGAGTAACTAACTTGAGTTGTATATATTCCTCCTGATCGATTAGGTTTAGGGAGAACTTTTCTATTGTAATTTGGACACTTTAGCTTTCAACTAGAGAAAGATTAGTGGGATTTTTTAGTGATTAGTGAGTAATTACACTTGGTTTATTGCATTTGCTGTGGATTTTATTGGAATTCCATTGAAGTTCTGAAGATTTATCTTATTCTTGGAGCTTGGTTTTCTTATTATTTAGGATCATCCTTCCATTGGCATCAAATTAATGAGCATTTCTTACCCTTACTCTCTTTAATTCATCTATTTACTCTACAATCTCTGTTTTTATTCTTTAATTGGTGATTGTTGTTGCTAGATTGTTGCTTGATTATCTTTGTTCTCTATTTTAAGCATGAATAGTGAAGTTATTATTGTTGTTAGCATGATAGTTAAGATGATTAGAGGCTAGAACCCTTATGGGTTAGGGAGAAACTAAGGATGTGAATGGTTGATTTGGATTGGGTTACCAATTTTAGGAGGTAATTTGCTGTGGAGTCAGTTTGATTCCATAGTCTACCAAAAATATCCTGCCCTCTGGATCTTCTTCCCTAACATTCTTCCATTCATATTAGGCCCAAATTCTCCTCCTGGATCGATCTCATCAATTCTCTAGCCTCATCTTCATGCACACACAAAAGGTTAATCCCTGTAGCGACCTTCTTGTACACACGATATTCAATAATACAGTACTGTGAGGCCATCAATCGGATAGTCCTCCGAGCTCGGCTCCCGGTATCTGGAGGATATGCACCGCTCTTCAGAAAGGTATAGATGTCGAAGTACTATGCATCAGGGTTAATGGAGCTTATTACTAAGGATATATGATGAGAAGGTTTAGTTTTTCTCTCCACTACTACTGTTAAGCATTGATCTTTCTCTAGCATAACTACCATGGATGATAATTTGGCTAATGTATCGGCCAACTCATTGTGACTTTGCAGTAGATACTTGAAGTCAATGTGTTTGAACTACCCAGCTAGGTCGGACAAGTACTGTTGATATAATGTTTAGGATTCACTTTTCACTTTCTATACATTGGTAGGTTGGTTAGTAATTAGACTTGAATCTCAAAATACTCGCAGTCGCTCGATACCTATCTCCAGAGCCGTTTGCATTCCCAGGACACAAGCTTCATATTCAGCAGCATTGTTGGTGGCGTCAAAATCTAGCTTAACCGCCAAAGGAAAATGTAGACCTTCAGTAGAAATCAATAGAGCCTTAACTCTACATCTCATTTGGTTTGCAGCACCATCAAAGTAGAGCTTCTAAGCTTCTTCTTCTTTCTGAAAGACTTGTTCGTCACTAAATTCCAAGCCCCCGGTTTCAGAATCCTCTGCTGGAAGTTCAGCCAGAAAATCGGAGATTACTCGACTCTTTACAGAATGCTAATGTTGAAAGCGAAGATCAAACTCGGATAACATGACAACCCATCCAGCGATCCGGCTGTTGATAGTAGGATGCTCCATGATTTATTTGACCGGATTACATGTTGCGATCACATAAACAGTATGCGAGAGCATGTAATGACGAAGCTTCTTTGTAGACCAGACCAATGCTAAGGCCATCTTCTCAATCTCAAAATAGCGAGATTCACACCACGAGAACTTCTTACTAATATAGAACACGACCTGTTCCAAACCATCGATTTTCTGTGACATCATAGCACCCATGACACTCTGATTAATAGTAAGATATAGCAACAAAGGTTCTCTCGGAACAGGCAGAATGAGTACTGCAGGATTGGTCAAATCTGCCTTGATTATGTCAAACGCTACCTGACATTGGTCATCCCATTCAACTTTCACACCTTTCTTCAACTTCTTGAACAATGGTTCGCATGACATGGTGAGTTTTGAAATAAACCTGTTGAGATATTGGACCCGACCTAAGAAACCACGAATCCCCTTCTCCGTGTGAGGCGGAGGCATTTCCTGAATTGCCTTGATCTTAGACGGATCAACTTCAATTCCTTGTTGACTAACGATATATCCTAGCAACTTCCCCGAAGTCACTCCAAATGCGCACTTCTGTGAATTCAACCTCATATTATACTTGCAAAGTCTAAGGAAGAACTTGCACAAGTTGGGAACATGATCTTCTCGCCTTTTTGACTTGACAAACATATCATCCACATACAGCTCTAATACCTTGTGAATCATGTCATGGAGTAACATGGTAGCAGTGTGTTGGTAAGTAGCACCAACATTTTTCAGACCAAAAGGCATAACCACATAGCAAAACATTCCCCATGTGGTGATTAATGATGTTTTGTCCATAACTTCTTCAGCTATTTTGATTTGGTTATGGCCAGCATATCCATCCATGGATACTAAGAGCTCGTGTCCACAAGTGTGATCGACCAGCACATCAATGTGTGGCAAAGGAAAGAAATCCTTTGGATTGGCCTTATTTAAGTCCCTAAAGTCAACGCACATCTGCATTTTTCCATTCTTTTTCGACACGAGGACAATGTTGGCTACCCACTCCGGGAACTCTACGATTAAGATGAACTTAGCCTCCAATTGTTTCCGAATCTCATCATGGATTTTGTCTGACCACTCATTCTTGATTCGGCGTGGTCGTTGTTGAACTGGCTTGGCATCAAGATAAAGGGTTATAGCATGTTCGGCGATCTCCCTGTCAATCCTAGGCATGTCCTCGTAAGACCAAGCTAAGACATCGACAAATTCACTTAAAAGCTTAGAGAACACCTGTCGCTCCTGCGGGGTTAATGATTTGCCAATTTTCAATTCCTAGAGAGTTGCAGGCGTCCTCACATTAATGGTGATAATCTTTTCAACAACCGCCATGTGATTTTCATGCTTGTTCATAGCTTGTCTTAATTCATTAAAATCTTTTAAAGATTTGACATCAAATTCGTAATTATTAGCACATCAATTAAGTGGAAGGAAATGAGAATAGAGATACTCAAAAAGGTTAAGTTCATTGAATGTAGAAACGGATACAAACTCATCAGACATGAGGCTAATCCCAGCTGACTCAAACTCGACTATAGACTCACTAGTGCTTGACACAGACTGGACCATACAAGGTTCTCCTAACACTAGGTACATTTATTATTAGCATAATCGACCCAGGACACTTCATGGCGACCTCCATCAGCAGAAATCATGGTGCTTGGATTAAATTCAAGATTGGACAACACAACAACCACCGGGTCAGCTTCCTTTTCTTCTTTTGTTGCTTCTTGGCAAAACAGCAGGCCAAACACACTTCCACCGGCAAGGTGAGTCCACTTAAGAGGTGGTTGCTCATCTGGTTTCGGCTTGACAACCCCATTCACCGAAGTATCACAGTCGTTGAAGATCTCCAAACCAGGAACACAAACACCGTTAACATAGTGAGGCTCCGGGAATTCGTAACAGGGAAAGCCATCCCCTTGGCTTATGGATTGTCTATTCAAGATCAGCGAGTATGGCTTGGTCTCCATCAGCGTAGGAGAATTGAATTTATTCCTTTGTCGAGCCAGAGAGGCCTTGGTGAGATAGAGCTTCCTAGTTGGTTGGCTTGTAACCCTATTTCCAAAAGACATTCCGGTAAAATACCCCTATTTCTTTATAATAGTATGGACTTTCAGGTTGGAGTAAGGATCGAAGTCAAAAGGTGTTTCATCCTCTATAACAACAATCATCTCAAAGTTATGGAGATCTACGTCGGTTGAAGTAAGCTCTATCTCTAACACAGGTTGCTTGGGCTCGAATGTACCGGAGATGGCTCCTTCTGAAAGGGTGATCACTTGGTCATGGATGACCATCTTCACTTTTTGATGCAAAGTTGATGCCACCGCGTTACAGTTGTATAGCTATAGATGTCCTAACAACAGGTTGAAAGTAGTTGGAATATCAAGGACCATGAACTCTACATTCTGAGAGATGTGATAAAAAATGATGGGTAGAGTCACCGTACCTAGTGACTCCTGGATGAGAGGCTCATCCAGCACATTAGTCACAGTCTTGACAGAAACAGTTTGAGGGATAGCTGTTAATGGTGGTTGCTTTGGTGATGGGTCATATGGCACATGGATGACCACTCTAAAACTGGAACCTTCGCCTAGCTTTCCTTTACCCTTATCAATAGCAGATGTATCGTTTGGGACAACATTTTCTTCTTTCATAATCAACCATCCCTACATGCATCTTGATGCGCTGCAGAGCTTCCAACACCCCATTCAAGGTCTCTTGCTGTTGTTCTATGTGGTTATTTTGTTGTTCAATGAGTTCTCGTTGTCTGGCGGTATGCTCTTCAACCTTATTTTCTTGTTGCAAGGTGGCAAAGGTAATCGACCCTTCCACCTTGTTGAACTTATCTTCTAAATACTTAGTCAATGCAGCATATATGGATCTGGTTATCCCCACTCTCTTTAGTAGCCATGTCGAACCGTAGAAGACGGGAAGCTTTGGGTTTAGGTGTTGAAGGAATGTATTCCGAGTTGCGGACTAGACGACCTGACGGTCCTGGGATCTAAGTTGCACTCGGGTCTCCTATTCTGACTAAGGGAATCAAAGATTGACCTCAAAAAGGAAATCAGAACCCAACCTGATGAATGCATGACCTAATTGACCTATATGAAACCTACATGTTGACTCGAGGAAAGGACTCACCTGGGACACGGGTTTGCATGATCTTACTATACATAATCCTAAGACAACAGAATATTATAAAGGACTGAATAAAGCTAAACATAGCGAATTAATCATAAGTTAGCTAGCACAAGTCAGTGTTTCTCAATTCGGATGGGCTCCATCCACAGGCCGACCATTTTAAGGAGAATTCTAACGTGGGCTAACGAATTTAGACAACTCAAGCTATACTGGCTATCACGCAAACTAGAATAATGTTCAACAAGACTGATAGTCTACACTTTCTACGTTTTTTATTTTATTTATTTACTCGAGGAAAATGGAGATTGTAATGGACCGATAGAGGGAACAACAAGCGAGTTATAACTAGTTTATAAACTTACTTGCCGAATCCAATATGGTTGCGCCTAAACATGGGCCGATCACAAATGTGACGGATTCAATAAATAAATTTATAAACTAATTTACTCAAGCCCGGTGACTATTATGCAGCCTAAGACATTATCCACTAACTGTGTTTTGAGTATAGTCAGATGTTTTGGACCTTTGTTAGGAAAGTATTGTAAAGGGTCATACAAGATCATCAAAGGTGAGTTGAGTTTACTTTATGGACTAAGATAATTAAACTTTATACATAAATGGGCCCTAACCACTAGGTTAACCATAATATTTGAGGTTAATTAGCCTAGTTGTAAACATGACTCTTCTCAGCCCGACGATCCTTATATGGACTAGAACAATACCTCTAAACTAGGGTCGACTCTTTACAACAAAAGGAAAACACATAGCACATAACATACACATGAGAAGGGTACCCTAAACCGAGGCTCTATGTACAAAACAGGGTTATTGGCTGGATAGGCTTATCGGCTCATATCTCACCTCGGTGCATTCCTTAGACTCAAATGTATGGGGTGTTGCTCTTAGAGGCTCGTGTGGAGACCTCATAGAGTGATGCATGAGTGGATGTGGTGACTAAGGCTTAGATTAGTGTAAATGCATCGTTCTGAGTATAGCAGGTCCGGTGTCCCATGGGTTATTTTTTGTGGGTTACAAATAAAACCTAAACCGCCGTTTTTAGTGCAACCAAGCCAACATATGTGGCCAAGAGGTAGCCCGGTATATGCAATGCATTGATGCCTAAAAAGGAATGACTTAATAATATGAAGTAAAAAATTTTTTCCTTCCAAAAATTTTAAAACACACTAAACTTTTTTCTAGTTTTACCCACTTTAGAAAACTCCCAACTAGAGTCGCCAAAAATCCTGTGGACATTTTTTCTCGTCGTTCAGAGTTCTGAACATCCACGGTATTGGGGTTTGGAGGTTTGTGTTTGGATTTAACTTTAAAAAGCTCTTTAAGGGATTAATTGCACATTTCATGAATAATAGTTGTAAAATCACTTTTTCTTTACATTGTGCATTTTTGAGTAATCAAACCTTAAGAGTGAACGTCCACTTGTTCCAACTCTTCTAAATTTAATCAATTTGCTCATAAAATGTTAGGCTCGGAAGAAAGCAATTTAGACAAATATTATTTAGAAATAAACAAAAAATACCTTAAAGTTGCAATTTATACATCGTAAAACCATGTTAGACACAGTTTAGGGAATCCCAATGTATTTTATTTCGAAAAGGTGTCACCACCCAACTTTTATAAGGGAAAAGCCAAGACAAAACCAAAAAGAAAATAAAGAAAGACTCCGCCTACAAAACTGAGAATGGATTCGGGGGTAAGGCTACGAACCCGAAAGGTAGGAATCTTAAGAGTTCGCCTCTCACAAAAGAAAAGACTCTACTAAAAGTTTTAAGTGTATTTTTGATAAGATTTTGAAGGGAGATAAATAAGAACTTCATAGAATCATTTCATTCAACATGCAACATGAATTAAAGAAAGAAGAAGTACAATATGTACACTTTATTTACATAAAGGGAAATACTTAAAAGCTTACATTGTGCCTTTTGAAGAATAAGCCTTGCCTAACCTTTGTTTTAGCATGTAAACTCCTTGAAGATGCCTTATAACACTCCTCTTGAAAAAGGTACCAAAGTAGTATAAAAAAATGGATAGGAATAAGGCATAAAAAGGTAGTAAAGAGGGCTTTTTTTGTAGGTTTTTTGGAGGGATTTAGATGAAGCTTTTTGTGGTTTTTGATGGAGCTTTGAGTGAGGATAAAGATAGGTGGTATAGGGGTAAAGATTAGAGATTTAAGGTGATGAAGAGATGAAGATAATGGTAATGGAGATTAGAGGAATGATGAGGGAATAATAGGATTAGAGAGAATAAGATTAGAGAATAGAAGTTTAGGGGGTGGGGGGAGAATGAATAAGAGCCGGTGCGTCTTTGGCTTCGACAAGAGGGCAGTATTTATAGGAAAATGAGGGCTTCAAGAGAGGATGAACATGCATGCATTCACCTCATTCACGTAATCAAGGAATTAAAGTTCGATCAGACTTCAAGGTGGGCAAGGGGATGAATATGGTAGTCGGTAGCTCGTGGTGAATGAATCTGGTGTGGATGTAGCTAAAGTTCGACTGGCCTTCACACTTGGGGGGGGGGGATGCATCCCAACTCGTTCCATGCATCCTTGGTGAACGTATTTGCCTCGAGAATTGGTGATTCACACTATGGACATCAATTGTATTTTAGGAGCTTTAGGGAGTGTTTTTGAGATGCTTTTGTGAGGTTTCGAACATGTGACCTCCTTGCATGTGTTTACGTAGCTTTACATGGCTTGAATGGCTTAATTTCTTAAGTGAAAATGTGCATGCAGTTAGCTGATCCCTCATGTGATCATGCATGTGGCTTTAAGCAAATAACATACATATAAGTGCATGTATTTACGCTTTATTATCCGACTTCTTCTTCTTTATAGCGGTTTTATGGTATATAGTCTATGCTATATATTAATATGCTAATACCCGGTGTCTACAAAATGACAAATAAAAACTAGAAAAAGAAAAAAGAAAACCATAAACAAACTAAAAGGGAAAATCAAAGTAAAACAAAACAAGAAACTAAAGAAAACCAAAGTAATTCAAAAACTAAGACTAAACGAAATAAGAACAAAAATTAAAAACTAAACTAAAAAGAAACCTAAAGTTCAAAAACTAATACTTAAAAACTAAAAACAAAATGAAAGCTTAATAATAAAAGAAAATCAAAGTAAAAGAAAATCAAAATAAAACCACATATACAAAGATGAGGACACAATTTTTTTCAAGTTACCCCTCCCCCCCCCCTAAAGCTCGGATAAAGCATTGTCCTCAATGCATAAATCAGTATAAATTGGCATGAAGGGGTAACAAAAATAGTCTTTGGGGCGGAGGAGGAGGGTAGGGTTGGTGGGGATGCCAGTTTTGAATATTGGGTAATAAAACTATAATCTGGGTTTGGTTTTCTTTTAACCTAGTCTGGGAAGACTGAAGACATGCAAACTCAGACTCACAATATGAACGCAAAGAGGCTTGGGTGGCCATAATAGAGTCAAACCTCGAGTCAGAGGTAGATTCTTCCGCTTGACCATAATCATCACCACCATCGCCAGCCACAGGGGCTGGTGGAGCAGCTGGATGGGCATCCTCATTTCTTGGAAGGAAAAGGATGTAGGGTACATGCATGGTCAATACTCGAATAATCATGGGACAAATGTACCACAACATGGTTTGAGTAAATCCAATAAATCCCTTTCAGCAGACACTTGCAAATTCTCATAACCTCAATCGTTTTAGCATCTGACCTCTCGGATCCCAACATTAAGTCATCATCATGACCTGCGTGATCCCACTCTAAATGTCTAGCAATCACAGTTATTAAGCCAACAACTTCGTGGAGGAACGAGAAGTAACATGAGCGAAATGGGATGCAAGCAAAGCAGCGGGTTGGGTATTCACTTCATTGTAATACATACCCCATAACAAATAAATATCATGCAACTCCATCACGTTCATACTATCCCCCCTCCCAAACATGCCACAAGACAAAATCTGCTATGCATATCGGAAAACTGGGCTGCGGACAAACGTACACTTTGAGTTACTCGGGTCGTAATCCTCCCTAGTGGTTAGGAACCACCAAAAATCAACTGGGTTCTATAACGTAGTGTCAAGATGAATTACCCTCCGATCGGGATCAGAAATTGCATGGAGAGAATAGACTTGGGCCAACTCTAATAATGTGAAAACATGCTCATCGCCTAGCAACCTAAACTGAATCCTACCATCTACTATAGTCAAATCCACGTGGAAGGAGATCAAAAACTCAAGCGTCTAAGAACGATACGTTCGCTCCCTCATCATGGCGAAATTAAGTAACCCACCATTTTCTCACAACCAAGTAATGTCTTGTGACATACCAGTTGTTTCCAAAAAAAAAAGTTCATCTAAATACCTAGTGGGTACAATATATCTTTGATTAAGTACTTGATAACATGCAATTTCATCAGGGTTACTAAAGCGGAAAGGGTTGTTACCTCTCAAGTTCCCAGAACTTGAAGTTTGTGCTTGATTTCCTATAGCCTTATCTCCTTCTTTCCTCTTCCTAGAGACTTATCGTTCTTGAGCACCAGAAGTCCTAACCATCTTTTACATTTACACAACCAATTTACACAAATTATTGAACATACATCAACACAAAAATTAAGCTACTAAATGAAATTAACAAAACTAAAAACAAACTAATCTAACTTAAAAGGAAAACTAAACAAAGCTACACTAACTAACAGTAGAAAATGAAAATATAAAAGTGAAATGTACATAACACTAGGAACTAAGCCAACCATTAACTAAAAACTAAATGAAACAACTAAGCTAGAAAGCAACTAAATTAGGATCTAAGCTAGGAACTAAATTAGCAAATAAAAAACTAAACAAAAGTTAATATACTACTTACATATATATATACATACATACTTAACTAAAACAACTAACACTTTGCTAAAACAAAGAATTAAGGAAACTAAATCTAAAAACAAACACTAAACTACAACAACAAATTAACTAAACAGCAAATAAAAAGAAAATAGCTAACCTATGTAATTTACAACAGAAAATACAAAATTAACAAGGAAGTATAAGAAAAACACAAATACCGACCTTTGGAGGTGTTGGATTGTAATATACCAACCTTTACTATTGGACAACAATATCCCTAACCTTTATACCTAGGTGACATTATTATACCAACAGTAACTAAGGGGGTGGTGAATTGGTCTCCATGTGCGCTAACCTAGCTGGCGAAGGGATAAAAACTGTCACAGGACAATAACCCCATTAACCCCTTAGTTTCTCTCACTAACCCACATTACAAGACAATGGTTGGTTGTGTGTCACATCAGTATGAAGACTGGCTCACCACCCTGTTAGTCACTATGTTAGAGCCAAATTTTTTTAACGTGGGTTAGTGAGAAAAACGGATGAGTTAATGTGGTTGCTAGGCAAGAGTTGGTTATTTTCCCTCAGCCTGTCACGTCAAAACATAGACCAGTTAACCAGTCACCACCCCCTTAGTCATTGTTGCTATAATAATCTCACCAAAATATGAAAATCAGGAATATTGTTGTCCAATATTAAAGGTCGGTATATTACAATCCAATACCCCCAAAGGTCGGTATATTGTGATCCAATATCCCTAAATAAAAATCAAATTACACTAATTAAACCAAATTAACTAAAATGAAGCTAAAACATAAAAAAAACATAAATAAATATGAAATAAAATAAGTGAAAGCAAAGCTTGTACAAGTGAAAGGAGGAAGAAAATGGAAGCTTTGAAGCTTTTACAACAATGGAGGTATTGAGTAAAAATGGAGGAAGAGAGAGAATGGTCGAATGGAAGTATGAAATGATGAAGAGAGTTGAAAATGGAGAGGAAATGGACAAGAAAGAAAGAAATTTGGAAGATCAATGGTGAAGAAATAGTGAAATGGGAAGTAAATAACAATGGAGGTTGAGAAGGTTAAAGGGTTGAAGAAGAAGAAGAAGAGAAGGGGTGAAGGCTGAAGAAGAAGAAATAATGAGGTCTTGGGGCAAAGAAACAGGCAAAACAATGTATTATATAAAAACTTGAGCCCGTGTTCAAATTTAAAAAAGATACCGGTGACTGAGATTCACCACGGTCCGCGATGTCCCTTACCATGGTCCTTGTTGGTATGCCACGGTCCGTGTTAGGTGGGGGCAAAATTTCTTTCATTTCCATATTTACATCACCAAGTTCATGACCTTTATCAATAATAAAACCAAAAGGATTTTCCACAAGATTATTATGAGATTTTTCAAGTTTTTCACTCTCTTGAACACGCACACACTCATCATCTTCTTCACAAACAAACTCACCAACATTCTGATCTTTTTCACAAGCACATCAACACCAAAGCAAGGGGAAACTTCACGTGACACAACATCACGGAATAGATCAAATTCAAGCTCATGTTCCGTTGTTCTAAACTTCATCTTTCCAAATTGTACATTAGTAACACATCCCATAGTGGCTCAGAAAGGTCTCCCCGAAAAGATTCGAGTCCTGGAATCCTCGGGCATGTTAAGAATGGCACATAACAATCACCTACCTCAAGGGGAAAATCCTCCAAGATACTCTTAAGGTAGTAAATGGAACGATTCGTCATTTGCAATGACATGATAGTGGGTCTTAATTCTCCTATGTTCAACCCTTTATACAAAGAATAGAGCATTGAGCTTAAACTTGAACATACACATCACAAAAATCTCGGTTAGCGGTCAAGCTACCTAAGCCACATGGTATATTAAAGTTTCCCGGGTCCTTAAGCTTAGGAGTAAGCTTGTTAAGAACTACGGAACTAGACTCCTTATTCAAACCAACTTCCTCAATCTCATCAATTCTCTTCTTTTTAGAGAGGATTTCTTTTAGAAACTTTGCATACAAAGGCATTTGAGATAAAGTATCAACAAACGACACATTCACATTCAATTGCTTCAAAACATTTAAGAACTTGTCAAATTTAGCATCTACCTTAGCCTTAGAAGGCTCACTCTCATGGTCTTTCTCTCTCTCATCCTCATCAACCTTCCCACTAAGCTTTTCACTCTCATTGTCAACCCCTCCCCCCCTATGCTTAGCATTTAGCATGCTTGGTCCCTCATATTGTGTCCCACTTCTCAAAATGGTGGCATTACAATGGGCTTTAGGATTAAGGAGGGGTTGTCCGGGAAGTGATCCTGAAGGAGGGGTAAAGGTGCTAGCTTGGTTAGCTAATTGCGTCTCCAACATTTGGTTTTGGGAGGTCAAAAATTCAACTCTAGTAGCCATGGCTTTGATAACCTCACCTTGCCTTTGTTGGTGTTCAAATTGTCTTTGTTGGGAGTGAAGGACAATTTCTATCATGGCTTCTAAGGTAGGGTTTTTGGGATTAGGATTGGACTTGGGGAGGTCTTTGGAAACCGGGGCTAAGGCTCTTTGTCATTGGGGTTGTCCTTGTTGATTATTGTTCCAATAAGAGAAGTTAGGGTGAAATCTCTAACCAGGGTGTTAAACATTGGAAAGTCAAAGGGAGATCTTTGGTTAGGATTACTAACATAGTTGGCTTGTTGGGTCGGGTCTCTATTAGCCTCAACACTAGGATAAAACAAGGTTTCATGCTCAAATGAATGACAACATGAACATTGAATTTGAGGGGGAGGGGTAGTATTCACATTCAACTTCTCCACTTTCTCAGTAACAGCGTCGAATTTAGTGGATAAAAGGGTCATAGCATTTATCTCATATTTACCTCCCGTTCGTGCAGAACAGGGCTTTGACCATTGATAGCTATTCAATGACATCTTCTCGATGAGTGCATGAAGCTCGTCCAGGTCTTGCTCATAATATTGCCTTCCGCTGCCGCCAAGATGTTGGCTCTCAAATTGTCATCTACCCCGTTATAAAATGCTTAAATCGGCACCCATGATTCGAATCCGTGTTGGGGCATTGCCTCAAGAGGTCATTGAACCTCTCCCACGCATTATAGAAGCTCTCTTCCAGCTCTTGAGCGAACATGGAAATTTGGTTCCTCAAACTCGTCAACTTGATAGGTAGAAAATATTGTGATGGTGTCGGTCACCGGTGGGGAATCTAGTCATTCCCATGCCTTCTCCTATAGCGAAAATGCAAATAAGCGGAGCTTGATGGTGTCCTTAGTGGCCCCATTCGCCTTGAAGGTATCACAGGCTTGACGAAAGATGCGGAGATGCCGATTGGGGTCTTCATTGGGAAGGTCATGAAATGGTGAAGCCTTCACCAAGTTGATAAGGGAGCTCTTCAATTCGAAGTCATTTGCGTTCACTCCCGGTGTGTTGATGGCGGTGGGATGATTTGCAATTGGTGGTGTCACGTATTGCCCAAAAGTTCGTCATTCTCTAGCCATATTTGATTTCTCCTTGGCTTCTTCTTGTCACCTTCTTACTTCCTCTATTATTTTCCTCTTCCGCCTTGAATGAAAATTTTTCTCCATCTCCGGATCGAACACAAACAGCGGTGCCTTTTGCATACACCAATGGAAAACCTCGTAAGAGACAAAAACAAAAACAAAAACAACCAAGGAAGATCAAACAGGAAAAATAAAATTTTAAAAAATGATATAGTCGATCTAAGGATATTCCTTCGGTGGTGGCAAGGGACAAAGTCCCCAGCAACTGTGCCAAAAACTTGATACACCGCAAGTGCATGGGTGTAGGTGTAGTAGGTATTAAGGTCATTCCCATAGGGACTTTACTAAATTGCACACCAAACTTGCCTCTAGGGGTGGGCATAACAGGTTAACCGCATTTGCGGTTAACCGCTTTTGAGAGTTTTGGATTTTGAAAACCTAAACCGCAACCGCAATATGCGGTTAACCGCTTTTGAAATATGGAAACCTAAACCAAACCTCGAAACCGCAATTTAGAAGCTGCCACGGTTTATGATTAACCGATTTCCTGTAAATTTACAATAACATTTATGCAAATAAATGCAATCATATTACTAATAAATTCTTATTCCGATACGACGATACGCGTTTAAATTAAATTCATGTTACTAATAAATTCATTTTTTTCACCTTAATTTTGAGCGATTAACCGCGGTTAACCGTTTCATGAAAATCCAAAACCTAAACCCAAACCGCTTATAGCGGTTTGGTTAACCTAAACCGCTTTTATGCAAAAATCAATTCGATTAACCGCATTTTGCGGTTTGGTTTATGCGGTTTTGCGGTTCAATTTGCGGTTTAGGTTTATGGTGCCCACCCCTACTAGCCTCCTATATAATCGGTAAATTGATCGGGTTCTGTTTGAATTATTTAAAAATACTTCTAGTCACTATTCACACAATTAACCAGATTAATCAATGTGAAAAAGACGTTCAGGCGATAAACCTAAGTTAATCTATGAATTAATCAAGCGGATTGAACATGTATGTCAATAACTTGGTACATCTATGGTCGATAATCACATAATGTCTTTCGTAGCGAGCTTTTGGCAATGAAACAGATTTCTTATTAAAATTAATCACCTACTTTTGTGGTTATTTCAATTTTAACTAAGTTAAAGATCAAATTATCACAAGACCCCTAATTACAAAATCGTCTATATCTAATTCATTTCATAATCAATTAAATTCTAAGGGTTCTGATTATCGAATTTCTCCGTTCGGTACTACACTCAATAATTTAATTCCATATTTTATGGCCTATCCAAAACAATGACGTACATAAGTAAAGGATAAATAAAATGCATTCGAACTAGATTAACACTTGTTCAATCTAACAAAACTCAATCCATTAAAGCAACTAAATGGGTTTATCCCCTAAACTAATAAAACTACTCACTACTCATGTTCAAATTACAAAACATATAAAACTCTATACTAGAAAGCATGAAAAACTATAAGAAAGAGAAATAAATCGAGATGGAAATCGATCCTTACTTGAGTAGCATTGGGGACTTTTGCTCCTTCACTTCTACGGAAGTCTTTAAAATCGATCTTCAAAACCTAGCAATACTTCTCAATTTTGCACACTTATGAATGTGGATAGGAATATGGATGAAGTGGGCATGAATGTGGCTATAGGAGAAGATAATGATAGACTTCAATGATCATCAAAACTGCTGAAAATAGCTATTATATAGCAATTAAGAGCATCTGAAATGACAAAACTCAGCAGTCAGCCTTCACCACGGTCTGTGTTGCATCACCATGGTCCGTGGTGTATTGTCGTAGATCGTGGTGGACATAGCGCCTCAATTCAGCTTCTCTGGAAGTTGAAACGGATCGTGCTGGTCTTCCTTGCATTCGTGTTGGCTCTATTACAGATTTACAGCTACTTCGACACTTTGGGCCTTAGTTTGGGCCTTTGGGGTTGATTTATTCTTCTCTTCTTGAACATGTGAGCTTTAGATGTACATACTTGACTTAAGCTTGGTTTTTATCTCCATTTCTCCTCAATTTCCTATAAAAATATAATAAACTCCAACCAAGCATAAAATGGAGAATTCGAATATAAAAATAATACAACATATCTAAAATCACACAAATTAACTCCAAATCAAGTCCAAATCATCCAAGATAACATGTAAATAAAATACACTTTTCAATCCGCGATTCCAGCGAAAGTGAGTTAGTTGCTTTTATTATGATCTAGTTTCCTAGTTTCTTTTTTTTTTTTTTTTTTGCTCGTGACGAGCAAAAGTCTAAATGTGGAGGGGGGATGGGTGTTTATTCCATATTTGACATTCTTATCTCCCCTTTATCTATGACCTTCTGCTTGTTTTCAATAATTAATTTAGATAATTTTTATTGGGTTTTTATTCATTTTTTTTATGTTTTTAGTTTTAAATCTCAAATGTATTAAAAATTATGAAAAAAAAGTAGGAAATCAGAAAAATAGAAACAAATGAAATAAAACCCAAAACTAAACTACCTAAGGCCAAAATGCTCCTCCTCGATCATATCGCTACTAGCCCAGCATCTCGTTTCTCTTAACACAAACCCTAGTACCCGACAGCCCAAAAACTCGAAAACCCTTACCCGTTTCCCCACTTCCCTTACCCTTGAGTTGAATACTACCCCCAACCCAAATCATATACACTACTAGAATTTTGTTCATTTGTGAAGGGAAATTCTGTCACAAAAAGTGTAGAAACCCATTGTAAAACGTTATCTACGATGGGAATGAGACCTGTCGGGCGCCGTCGCAAAAGCTTTCGCCGTAAAAAGTTTATTACGACCACTCTGTCGTAGAAGATGGGGACATCAATTACGACGGGTTATTTTTCCCATCGTAGATGTCTTTATCACTTTCGTCTGAATTTTTGTCCCTTCTGTAAATTATTTGCCATTTACGACGGGTTTTTTCCCTTCGTTAAATGCTCTATCTCATTTATGAAGGACTTTTTCTCATTTATGACCAGTTTTCTGGTCCATTTCTTCAATTAATTTTCACATTTACGACAGTTTTCTTTGTCCCTTCCTTAAATATTTTTTCTCATTTACGACGGAATTTTTCTCATTTATGACAGGTTTTTTTGTCCCTTCCTTAAATCTTTTTCCATTTACGACGGGTTTTTTCACCTCGCCTCAGTTAATTAGTCACCTAAAATTGATTATTACCAAAACATTTCTTCCACTATTTTTTACCATTTGTGAAACTTGGACATTATATAATTAATTTGAAAACCAAAAATGGCTCATCACCCCTAAAAATTTGAAATAGCATACAAGTCATATATTTCCCTGTCAAAATCAAAACCAACACACATATAATAAAATATTCTCCATGTTATAGATATGTAGTACATATTAAAGTCTGAATCATAAGTCATTCATAAGACGGTAAATGTAATGTTTACACCGGTAAATTTGAATCGTAACATAACCAAAATACATGCAAAAACCAATACATCCAGAACCCCAAAACACATCCTGTTAGTTGATGTACTTGATAATATCCATAAATCCAATATCTTATGTACCCCAAAAAATTCTGTAGATTATATGTAGCTGTTAGCGACCAAAATGTCCATATCTACTCTTCATGCATACCTGCAAATATGATCGCAAAAAGATTTTATAATTAACTCTTTGTACATACATACCTGCAAATATGAAACCAAAATGCCCCACTAATACTGTGTTCTAAAAACATCAAAAGGGTTGCTTGCATACTACCTTTTGTATCTTTTGACTTTAATCAACTCTCTGGGCACAAAATAAACACATAATAATACCGACTACCCAAAATTACAATTTGGCAGCACTTTAAAGAAAATACTATTCCACCAATTACACAAAAATCAAAAGGCCTACTTCCATAATTCCATTTCTTAAGAAACTCACAATTCACAATCAGAAAAACTACAAAGATTTACACAGGCTAACATATCCCAGCAGGGTTAGAACCAAGATTCATTAGTTTGGATAGTAGAAAACAAGTGCAAAACATAGCTCAACAGGGTTAGAATTACCAACAGGGTCCAATCAACTTGCTCACCCCATCCCCCCCCCCCCCTTTTTGTATTTCCTTCTTATACCCCTATTGCACAACCAGTGAAGATGACAACAAATTAGATTGCACTGGAACTGGTTTTGGGGAGGAAAATGTCAACAAAGACCCTGCTACTGTGATGCACAACAATTATTGTCAATTGTGTCACTTCTACATCTCCAAACACAGTAGAAAACAAGTGCAAAACACAATTTACTACCTCATCAAATTCAATCCAAATTACTCCCAAACAAATTTGAAACACTCCACTACTCACTCAAGCACAACCCAACACCAAATATATACCAAAACACCTAGCTTACGGGGGATGTTTGGACCAAAAAATGTACAACCCTAGAAGAAGAGAGAAGGTGCACTTACCTAATTCATCACCAAAACACTAAGTAGGATTATAAAGATGGCGACCGGTTGATTGACCTTGATTGATAAGGTCCTTCATCATCTTGATTTCATTGTAAACTAATCCCATATTTTTTTCGTGAGTTGCTTCAAGATCAACAATCTTTTTTTGATGCATTTCTTCACGACCCTCAACATAGGCCAGTCGTTCTTTCATCTAAGCAATGATTTGGTCCTTTTGTTGATGCTCTGCTCTTAATTCTGCCTTACATGGTAGAGGACCCCTAAAGTCCCGAGGTGTCACCCCTTCTCCGAAGCAAATGACACGACCCTTTGTTTGAAGCCCAAAACAATTCTCCACCGTATTAATAACAGAAGTTGTCGGATTCTTTTCAGATTCTTGCTGAATTTTATCCTATATTCAAAGTACAATATACAAAGATAGATGCAAAATGAAAATCCAATGCTAAGAGTAGTATGACAAAAAAATGTAGCAAATGACAAAGTTTAAATAATACATGTTTTGTTGCTGCGTCTTCAGTCAATGTACCATCCTTCCTTCTCCGGGTTCTTTTGAAGACATCGGCAAGGCTTGATACCTTCCCCTCCTTTCCCCCCTAATATGAAGATGTGAAAGACAATTAAAGAATGCTTCAAAAATACAATGTACCAAAACATCTTAAAATAAACCATTGCGTCTCGGAAGATGGTATATATACCAACTCATCGTATATAATTTGCCGGATAGGCTTGCTGTCGGTGCAAGGAAGCATAGTCAAGTTAGCTCGATTCTCAGAGTTTCTAGTACTCTTTATCTACAATCCACACAATTTGATGAGTTATTCAAGATGGTATATAAGACAATGACCCCTTCCCCCCAAAACATAAAAAAAAAAAGTAAAACTGAAACTAATGACTACACAAAATTAAGTTATCATATTATCGAGTATGTAAAATAAACTCCGGGTCTAAGTAATGCTCAATCACCAACCATTCTCAATCTTCTTTAAGTAAACCTTTAGGAATGTTCTCTGGTTTGAGTGCATCATCAATATTGACCGCATGTTTCAGGTGTAGTTGACTCATTTTCCCACGCCATTTGTTCCATGCAGTCTTAGCCTTGCTCATAATGCTTGTACGACGTTGTTTGAGACCACCTTCTCCTTCAAACTTATCATGTTACACATATATAATATGAACCCAAAACCCACATAACAATAGACGAATATGGCGGGCTATCACTAAAACATTTATTTATCATATTATATGGGGATTGAGAGACGAATTTTGGTTTCTTACCTCAATGGCTCTCCATAATTTATCTTTATCTGCAACATCTATTTCACTCCAGCTACGCACTTTAATCGGTAGCATGTTTTGATCACGGACAAGCTTGTCGATATGCCTTGAAAAGGGGCATTGGTTGTCACCCACTGGACCATCATTATAGAAGGCTAGTTCAAGTTTTTGGCCAGGCTTAAGGGTTGCTACTTGCCTAACCTTGTTCCTTCCCCTTCCTTTGGTATTCCGTTTTCTTTTTCTTGTTTCACCAATACCACTATCGTTAGCCTGAATCACATCTACACGAAATTTGTTCCAAAATCAGAAGCAACATGAAAAGGAGGCAATGAAATATATATGTTGATAAATAGTTCTATTTGAGATAAAATGGAGCCATGATGCAAAATGAAGTGAAATAAATCCTACAAAGGGAGTGAGAAATTAGAAAGCATACAACAGGAAAAGTAAATGGATGAAATGGCAAAAAAGTAAACAACCCCTTGACATGCAAGGATGCCTATGTTTAAATTACCTGAAGTATGCTTCCACAGACTTCACACTAGAGATTGTTTTCATTGTTAGCTTGTATGGGTTTAAACGCCAATTCAGGTATAAAATGCAATAAACAAGTGAACAAATACTATTGGGGATATTCAATATTTTATTTATTAACTTGGTTTCGAGCAATGATCTTAAGCAATCTGTCATGTGTAGGGATTTAACTAGGACAACCAGCTATTGTATAAACTGGAGTAACAAATGCTAAAGAAACAAATGGTCATCAAACCTTCAGTCCTCTACTGTGATTTATTAGCATCTCCTGTAGCTATTACTTGACCATCTCCATTCACAGAATGTTCCTCTGACCCATTCTAATGCCAAAAGAAATTAAGTAAACACATGGTTTATCATTATGAAGGCATATAAATCAACCCAAAAAATTAATGTTAAGGGAGAAACTTACCACATCCTCGTTGTGGATAACATGTCCACCATTCACCTCCTGTGACTTTTCCCCATTCTTCATCTTAAGCGGTTCTATAACATCACGTATGACCCTAGCCACAATTACAAAAGCCTTGTCATTTGTAGAACTTTTATGACAAAGTATTTCACTTGAGAAGGCAAGTATATCTTGATTACCATTCTGGAATTTCCATGAACTTGTATGGCAAACCTTGTACCTCATGTTGCACATTTGCCATTTGTCCATGTATATTCACACCATGTTCGATCGATCCATCTAATGCAAAAAACAGTTAAGCACACAAATGGTTATCGATATATAAGCATACAAAGTTTACCTACAATTCAACCAAATAACTTAATGGTAAGAGAAAAACTTACCACATTCTTCTCATGTAAAGCATGTCCACCATCCATCTCTTGTGACTTTTCCCCATTACTTGCTTTAAGAGGTTCCTCTTGTTGTGCATCTACCACGTGAGACTTTTCCGCTCCATTTCCCCCATCATGCGATCTTGAGTCCCCCAAATTCGTTGACCTTGTTTGTTTTAAGCCCAACAGTCGGCCTCGAGAAAGTAAACCAGGAGCCAGAAATCTCGATTTTGCTGAATATTTCCCTTGAGGTGCCATAGTCCCTATTCGGGGATAAACAAACACAAAACATCAACCAAACATCTTACCATATAAATCAGGATATGAAAAGCAACATGAACATATAGGGAAAAGAAAAAAATAAAAGAACTTCTTACATAATGACATTCGCACCAAAATAAAAACGAAAATTACAAGAATGAGTACACAAGCCAAAATAATAACATCATAATTATGTCATGATACACAACCATACAAGTTTTGGAACTCATTTCCGCCTAGATTTTTTGGATTTTCTAGCCAATAAAGATACATCAACAACATCAACTTAAGCATCAATAACAGGGCAAACATTTGTATATTCAAAGTCATCATTGTAGGCAAGTGTAGCAAGTTGGGTAGTAAATTAAGCATTCTCTTGATAAGCTTCATTATCATCTTCATTTGCTTGACCGTCAACCCTATTGAGAGTTGGCTCGTAGGAATCTCGAGGTTACACCTTCACCACAACACGCCAACCCTTTTGACTAACATCATTCACATAGAAAACTTTTGATGCTTGAACTTCCAACACAAAAGGATCATTTATTTTGAGAAGGCGCAGAGAATTTACACTCACAAAGCCAAACTTATCGACCTTAACTCCCCTTTTTGGATCTATATCCCACCAATTACACCGAAAGAATACAATCTCATTCCTCCCCGTGTACTCTATAGTGAAGATCTCTGTGAGTACCCCATAGTAGTCAATATTAGCTCCTCCATCCCCAATATTACCAACCACCAAAACCCCACTGTTTTGGGTCTTTGCACCAGTATCTCTATTTAGTGTGTGAAATTTATAGCCGTTAGTAATACAAGCGCTATAACTTTTCACATATGGCATAGGCCCTTGAGCTAATGATAATAGCTCTTTTCCATGGGGACATGCTCCTTTTTGGTCCAACTCCTCTACCTATATAAGCAAAAAGGAAAAATATATATATAAGACATCAAATAGATCACATCAAAGGAAATAGTAACACTTTATATCAAGTAATTAGCAATTCACTTCGACCTTAAACCACTTCACTAAGTGATAGTTCTTTTCAACTTGGGTCATTTCCGTCGAATAATTCTCCAACAGAAGATCATGTTCTCTAAGGAATGATTAACATTAGTATTTGCTTATGATACTTGTAATCCGTAAGAAATACATATGAAAGATGTAACTTACACTACAAATGGTAGAACTTCAGGGCAATTCATCAAAGCATACATATGTGCTTGATCTTTTTCCCGCTCATCCAGGTCCAACAGTTTTGGAGCTCCAAGTAGCCTACTAGGATGTGAAAAAATATCTCATTTCACACTTATCGTTTCTCTCTCTTCATTCTCCCCCTCTTTCTCATCCTTCCTTGTCTCTTTGTCGTCTTTTGTAGTATAATGGGTTTGTATACCCAGTTTTTGTCGTTCTTCTCGAGTAGCAAGGGGCCTTGGCTAAAGGTTTTGGTCAAGAACGAGTTGAGATCGCTAAGGTCGCAAATGGAAGGTGAGGTAACTAAACTAAACGAATCAAAGGACACAGAAAACGTAAGGTTCGGTCAAGATAGGACAATGGGTTTCGAGGGATTTTTGGGACGCCAACGGGATCATGGGAGCAGGTTTTGCATTTAAGAAGAAATAAGAGAGGAAAATCAAATGGTAATTCCGTTAGAAAAGCCCACCCGCCTCCCCCTTTCGGGAGTAGCCCGGATTAACTACCTCAAAGTCCACCATGGACCCGGAGGGTTAACGGAACGAAATTCCCTAGTTGATCTCCTTCCCATTTTCATGGGCGATTACCAACTATCTCATCTCCATCCTTCCGTGACAAGTGTTCGATGTATTTGGGAGCTTTTGGACCCAAATACATAGCACTTGAGGGAAAGATGGAGTGGGAAGGTGATTTCCCACCTAATTACTCACTAACAATACTAACCTACCCCTAATCTCCTATCCACATCCCTAATTACCCCCTAACCCATGGGGTTTCTAGCCATTAATAATGACATACACTCAGCTAAGAACATCCATTCCAAATGAAAGCATGAATTCTAGCATAAGAAACAACAAACAGGAACAATAACAATGAAAGCAATGCAATTAATAAAAGGAGAGTAGAGTTAAGAGAAGAAAACACTTATCAATTGATGCCACAATAAAGGATGGACAATGAAAAGGATACATCAAGCAATACTCCAATCAACAAGTCTTCAATCTTCATTATAAACCCAAATGAAGAAGGAATCCAAGTACAAATCTCTCTAATTACCCAGTAATTATCTCCTAATCACTACCTAAGAGCTAGGTAAAACTTACCTAAGAGCTAGATACCAACCCCCCACCAAAAAAATCGATACTCAAGGTATTTATACTGAAATACCCCGGCCCAAAAAAAAAGGGGCTCTATTAGTATTATTATTTATTTATGTGACCCGTTTATAATTTTTAAGGGAGACTCAAACCCTAAACCTAGACCTCCTATCTATGTAGTCGTCATGGAACAATTTTGTGCCTCCAACCGTTAGATAACGTAATTAAGAGATGGAAAAGGAAACATTAATCGACGAGATAAAGGTTAGTATTCAGATTTCCTCTTTACCATTCAAATGTGTCGTTGGGATTATAGATAGTCAATTGGTTAATTATTATTGTGATGTCTATAATTTTTGAATTACGAAGGGAATGCAAGTATACATATGTGGGTTGATACAAGATCATGATTAATTGTTAATAGATACAAAAGGATGGTGATGATTTAGTTACATGATGATGTTACAAAATTAGGAGTGAGAAATTGAGAGATATTAAGAGATGGATTAATACCAGTGTTATGGAAATAGGGATATATCATATATGGGTGTACATTTAATGATTATGATCTAAATTAAATCTTGCTAGTGGCTATTATTTTATGATGAGGATGATGATGTTGAGGTCATGCGACTATTAGGGGAAAAAGAATGTAGTAGCGTCGTCTTTGGCCTAGCCATTCGATACACATAATTGGACGATGAGGATTCAATTGGTGGTGGGGGATTAGTAGCTTAATTAGTTTCCTTTTATTTTGTTTATACGGTTCTATGATAAAATATCCAGGATTATTTGTTAAGATTATTCTTTTATATTTATTTTGCTATATTGGTTTTTCATTCTAGTTTCGTAGCTTCGAGAGTGAGGACTACTACAATTATTTTTAGGATGATTTGGATTGGTAATATGGAAGGCCGACATGGATTTTGGGTATTGTCCGAATGATGGAGTTGTCACATTTTGAGTAGCATTTCAGGTAAGTGGTGTGATACTCTTTTAGTCTTCCTTCGTGCCCAAAATATTATTTCGTAAAGTCCTTTTCGTAAGGTAATTTTATTGAATTTGGTTGGCATGCTACTGTTTAAGTATATTATGTTTGATAATTATATTCATGTCCAAAAGATTTGATTGACTCCGTATTGATTTGTGTGTTTACCAATTAAGTGAGCCTTTCGATGTCAAGTTTATAAGTTACATTCGTATTTTGACATATATATAATTTTGGAACCCTTGGTATTGATTCTAATTTAGAATTGCAAGTACTGTTACTAAGTTGTTTCCGTACTTTTGACCAACTAACACGTGTTTACATAGTTTCCCCTCTGTTGATGTTAATTTTATAAGTTGCGTTTATTTTGCCAGTTATACACCAAGAGAGTTTTTATGACTTTTTGACTAAATTATTTGCATATTAGCTATTTCGAATAATAGTTTTGGTGCTTGATTTATTTGAACCTTCCATTTGTATAAGTGACTTTTGTGCGTCTAAGTTATTGTTATTTGAAATTACTTGACTGGGTAATGTTTTTATGTTTTGATGTTCAAGTTTACTAGTTTTGTTTTTGGGCTACGTCTTCTGCCTTAGCCAGTTAAGGTATGCACTGGACTTGTCGATCGACTTGTATGCGCGCTATTGTGTATTCCGATATACGTACGTGTTCCGTTGGGCCCAATCCTTTGTTGCCCTGCCACTGGGTCAATAGTGGTACATCGTTGCCCCGCCATTGAGTCAATAGTTGCTTATCGTTGCCCTTGTCACTGGGTCAATAGTGACCTTAGCCCTAACCATTGTGATTTTGATTGCTATGTTTTGTTATACACTGTGTTATTTTGACGGAAACCGTTTTATCAATATTATGATCTATTTTGGGAGTTTCGAGTTGAGTAAAATATTTGTAAACCCAGTCATATTTTTGTTATGTGTTTATTTGTGAACTATGACCTAGCCTATGTTTTACCCGCATGATCAACCCAACTAAAGGAGTATTATGCTACTTATTGGGCTTTCGAGCTCATCCTTTCATCTTCCTATTTTTTTTCAGGTTTGATTCTTGACCTCTTGGTGGCATCTCAATTATTTTATGATATCAGAGTAACGCAGCGGAAGCGTAGTGGGCTAGGATTTCGAGTAGTACTTGTGTCTCCTATTTTATCTTCCTATTCAATGGCTCATTAAATCTATAAGCCTTGTCGCGATTCGTCATAACTTCCTCTGTATAGTTAAGTATATTTCTTAGTTGACTATTCAATCAAGTACTCTATTCGAAGTTTAGTGTATTTTTGTATCTTGGGTTTGTTTATGTCTTTTGAGCCTTGCATGCTTATGGGATCTTGTCCTACAGGTGTGCGGCGTCTGTCATACCCTGGGTTCGAGGCGTGACAGATTAAGTGGTATTAGAGCCAGGTTCTCGAAACTTCTTTGGGGTCTAAGTGATATTGGAGAATTAATTACTTTTATGAATTGAATTTGAGGTGTGGTTTATAGTTTGGAGTAGAAGCCTTTTGTTAGGGAGCCGAGTTTTCAAATTCTATTATGTGAGAGTTTTATTGAAGAGTCACTTTTGGGGATCAAATTTCATTTGTGGTACGTTGTCTGGAGTATGACGCTTTTGACTGGGACCCAGGTTAGTGAAATTCCTATTGCCTTAGGGTTGTCTTAAACAAATAATTTTGGGATTTGAAGTCCATGTGCAAAACACTTGGGGTTACAAATTCCAATTCTAGTCACTTTAGGTTTGTTATGGCTCTCTGAAGTGTGAGTATGTTATAAGAATTATTTTGAGAAAGGAATTTGTTGTGTCCTGTCATATTTGGGTATTGTAGTCTTCTGTTAGGAACAAAAGCTATGATCATAGACTCAAATCTCTTGAAATTTCGTTCCCTTCTAAATTGTGTTTTGGCATTATCGTTCTTCAATTCTATCTTTTCGACCTGCCATTGTAGTCTTTTCTAATGGTTAGACACACTTATGGTTTCAGCCTAGGTGAACTTTGATACATTCTATAATCTCAACTAGTGTGTGTAGTCTATGATTTGATAAGTTTTGGGCACTTGAGGCTTTTGGCTCGTAAAGTTTTTAGGGAATTCTTTGAGGCTGACATGGATTGTGTTTGAGTTTTGATTGTTGAAGTAACCTCTCATATTTGGGTTAGTATAATGACCCTTTGATCTAACGTTCTTGTGCCCAAACCTAAAAACTAGTGAAACTTTTGGCCCATATTTGTTGCTACAGAATTCTTTAAGATCTATTGTGAGAGATGTCTTCTTTTATTTTGGTCTTGATCATTGAAGCTACCTTTTACCTTTAGATGGTTATAAGCGACTTCTGTTTGCCCTTTCATTTCGTAGATATGTACTACTTTGATCTTTCCAAAATCTCATCAAGTTTAGTTCCTCCCGACCGACATTTTCGGTGTTCATTTATGTATTCTATTTTCTTGAGCCTATTGATCTATATAGTGTAATATTTTTATCTAAAGGTTTGCTAAAGGATCTTGGAGCATTGTTGGACATATATAAGTTCAGTGTTTTATTATAGGGATATAGTTTGAAAGGGTTGGGTGTATGGTTAAGTTATCGTTGATTAAAGGCCTCAGATAATAGACCAACCTGTTGGGTTACTCATGAGATACTCATGCAAGATTCTTAGAAGTCTATATAATTATTTTTGGTAGAGCATTAATGGTTAGCTAATTAAATATTATACGTATTAGAGAGATCGGTGGTGCAATTTTGTTTGATATTTAAGATAAGTATGAAGTTTATATATTTGTACATGTGCATTCCTTAAAGGTATTTTTGAGATCCCTTGACAATAGAGGTATGGTAAATTAAGATTTGCTTTATATATTTGGTTGTTGTGGAGTGTCTAATGATAAGTTCCGTTTGGATTATATAAGAGTTTCTAGGCGTGGATGTCTAAAGTTTGTAGCTTATGTCATTGTTGATGGACCTCTTAAACTTCTTGGAGACATGACAATTTCTAATGTATGAATCTCCTTGGGCAATTTATGGGTTTTAAGGCCTTGAAATTTTATATTTTAGTACTACTTGGGTTGTTTGCCTAGACATGGTTATACCTTGCAATTTTTGAAGCAAAGACTGATCTATAAAAGTCTAAATTTAATAGTGCAAGCTCTTTATTGTTATGTTGGATATATGTGTGTTATTTGGGTTGTCGTTGAAAGAATTTGATTGGAGGGATTCTCGCATGTAAGCTTCTTTGCTCTATATATTTTATGTGAGGTCAAGAAATTTTTGATTTTTGGCAATTTTGGTACAAATGTTCGACATCATTTGGTTAAGAGTTATAATTAAAAGTTGTCACCTAGAATTGGATAACACAAGAAGATCATACAGTGGAGGTTCATGTTTGGGATTTAACATTACAACTTCATTCTGGGAGTTTGGAAGTTTGATAAGATTACGGATACACCTACAGTTATCTCAAAAATTACGGGTTTATGAGAGTTGTACTTGTGCGTTCACGTCGTTCCTGCGATATTGATAAGTTTTGAGGACAAAACTTTTTAAAGGAGGGAAGGATGAAATACCCCGACCCAAAAAAAAAGGGGGCCCTATTAGTATTATTATTTATTTATGTGACTCGTTTATAATTTTTAAGGGAGACTCAAACCCTAAACCTAGACCTCCTATCTATGTAGTCGTCATGGAACAATATTCTGCCTCCAACCGTTAGATAACGTAATTAAGAGATGGAAAAGGACACATTCATCGACGAGATAAAGGTTAGTATTCAGATTTCCTCTTTACCATTCAAATGTGTCGTTGGGATTATAGATAGTCAATTGGTTAATTATTATTGTGATGTCTATAATTTTTGAATTACGAAGGGAATGCAAGTATACATATGTGGGTTGATACAAGATCATGATTAATTGTTAATAGATACAAAAGGATGGTGATGATTTAGTTACATGATGATGTTACAAAATTAGGAGTGAGAAATTGAGAGATATTAAGAGATGGATTAATACCAGTGTTATGGAAATAGGGATATATCATATATGGGTGTACATTTAATGATTATGATCTAAATTAAATCTTGCTAGTGGCTATTATTTTATGATGAGGATGATGATGTTGAGGTTGCGGCGACTATTAGGGGAAAAAGAATGTAGTAGCGTCGTCTTTGGCCTAGCCATTCGATACACATAATTGGACGATGAGGATTCAATTGGTGGTGGGGGATTAGTAGCTTAATTAGTTTCCTTTTATTTTGTTTATACGGTTCTATGATAAAATATCCAGGATTATTTGTTAAGATTATTCTTTTATATTTATTTTGCTATATTGGTTTTTCATTCTAGTTTCGTAGCTTCGAGAGTGAGGACTACTACAATTATTTTTAGGATGATTTGGATTGGTAATATGGAAGGCCGACATGGATTTTGGGTATTGTCCGAATGATGGAGTTGTCACATTTTGAGTAGCATTTCAGGTAAGTGGTGTGATACTCTTTTAGTCTTCCTTCGTGCCCAAAATATTATTTCGTAAAGTCCTTTTCGTAAGGTAATTTTATTGAATTTGGTTGGCCTGCTACTGTTTAAGTATATTATGTTTGATAATTATATTCATGTCCAAAAGATTTGATTGACTCCGTATTGATTTGTGTGTTTACCAATTAAGTGAGCCTTTTGATGTCAAGTTTATAAGTTACATTCGTATTTTGACATATATATAATTTTGGAACCCTTGGTGTTGATTCTAATTTATAATTGTAAGTACTGTTACTAAGTTGTTTCCGTACTTTTGACCTACTAACACGTGTTTACAAAGTATCCCCTCTGTTGATGTTAATTTTATAAGTTGTGTTTATTTTGCCAGTTATGCACCAAGAGAGTTTTTATGACTTTTTGGCTAAATTATTTGCATATTAGCTATTTCGAATAATAGTTTTGGTGCTTGATTTATTTGAACCTTCCATTTGTATAAGTGACTTTTGTGCGTCTAAGTTATTGTTATTTGAAATTAATTGACTGGGTAATGTTTTTATGTTTTGATGTTCAAGTTTACTAGTTTTGTTTTTGGGCTACGTCTTCTGCCTTACCCAGTTAAGGTATGCATTGGACCTGTCGATCGACTTGTATGCGCGCTATTGTGTATTCCGATATACGTACGTGTTCCGTTGGGGCCAATCCTTTGTTGCCCTGCCACTGGGTCAATAGTGGTACATCGTTACCCCGCCATTGGGTCAATAGTTGCTTATCGTTGCCCTTGTCACTGGGTCAATAGTGACCTTAACCCTAACCATTGTGATTTTGATTGCTATGTTTTGTTATACACTGTGTTATTTTGACGGAAACCGTTTTATCAATATTATGATCTATTTTGGGAGTTTCGAGTTGAGTAAAATATTTGTAAACCCAGTCATATTTTTGTTATGTGTTTATTTGTGAACTATGACCTAGCCTATGTTTTACCCGCATAATCAACCCAACTAATGGAGTATTATGCTACTTATTAGGCTTTCGAGCTCATCCTTTCATCTTCCTATTTTTTTTTCAGGTTTGATTGTTGACCTCTTGGTGGCATCTCAATTATTTTATGATATCAGAGTAACGCAGCGGAAGCGTAGTGGGCTAGGATTTCGAGTAGTACTTGTGTCTCCTATTTTATCTTCCTATTCAATGGCTCATTAAATCTATAAGCCTTGTCGCGATTCGTCATAACTTCCTCTGTATAGTTAAGTATCTTTCTTAGTTGACTATTCAATCAAGTACTCTATTCGAAGTTAAGTGTATTTTTGTATCTTGGGTTTGTTTATGTCTTTTGACCCTTGCATGCTTGTGGGATCTTGTCCTACAGGTGTGCGGCATCTGTCATACCCTGGGTTCGGGGCGTGACATATACAAGGCAAGGGAGTTGCTCAAAACGCAGTCGTTTAAGCCGCAGAAAAACGTTTAATCCAGGGTCGTCAAGGGCGCGACGCCTACCGTAGCGGCTGCTACGCTCTCCTGTAACGGGCGCGACGGATCGAAAACTTGGGAGGCGATTTTGATTCACACGCCGAAGCGGGCGTGACGACCAGCGTAGCGGGCGCGACCATTCTGGGCAACTCAACAGTAGCGGGTGCTATGTCCTCTTGTCCCTTTCCCTTCCTTAATCCTTACTCCTATGGGTATAGCGCCCGCTATAAAGGTTGTAGCGGGTGATACGACCTTGTTTTGCTTCAATTGTGGGGAAAGGGTTCTCGGGTGCAGACACCGAATTTTGTACCAGTATAATCCCGACTCATCAAATAAAATATATAAGTCAGATAGGCCAAGTAATAAACGGGCCATTAAGCCCAAAGGATCAATAAACCAAGCCCAAGAGAAACAAAGCAGGTCGCGAATAATTATTAAAACCTATTGGGGTTTTAGCATTTTATTCACAAGCCCATGCAGAGGCAGGCCCAGTCGCGCGCCCCAGCACAGGGAGCTCAAAACCCGCCTAGGCTTTGAACGAAGAAGCAGACGACGCCGTTTAGCGCCACGTCACGAATCCGTGTGATAATAATCTCAAAGCCCACCCAGGCTTTGATGATTCTGGCGCAAAAAAAAAAAATAATCTGCATGCATGCAATCCCTTGATCATAGCACACGTGTTTGACCCCCTTGACCACCCCAAAACCCGCCTAGGCTTTGGGCTCTGATGACGTGAGTTTTGGGGTATGTCCCCCACCTTTTCCCTCCAAAATCCATACTCCTTCACCTATAAATACTCCCTCCATTTCACCAACAACCATCATCTAATACACTTACTCTACTCTCCCACCATATTATACTTCCACTATCTCAAATTCTCTTCATCTCCTATCATTATTCTATCCTCCTATTATCTCCAATATTATATTTCCATCATCCTCCATCACAAAATCATCTTCATACACCACATCCATATTATACTACTTTTCATCTCCCATAACCCCTTTCTCAAAACATATTCTTCACCACCATACAACCATCCACATACCATTCTTTTTTCCTACACCACCCACGTCATCTCATCCGGGTTTCAAGTCAAGGGCAACTCAAGGGATCAAATCCGCCGTCGCTACATCTTAAGTAAGGTTCGATCCTTTTGTTTAAATTATTATGTTTAATCATATAATCCTTTATTTAATTCCGTGCTTGTACATATTTTGTAAAATAAAAACCGCATAGTTTTATATTGCATGATTTGAATAATAATTTCGCGAAATTAATCAAACTTCTTCCCACTCTCTTTCATTTCAATGGTGATTTTAGTAGAGTCTGTTTCATCACAGGCGGATTCAAGAGTTTTTATAACTCTCGAATTCGTAACCTTACCCCCGAATCTAGAAATCGGGTTTGTAGACTGGAGTCTTTAAATCGGCTGGCGACTCTTTAAAACAATTTATAAATTCGTTTAATTGCTTAAATATTCATTTTTTTACATAAAATAATTTTAATAAATAATTTAATTCATCCAATTTGTTAATTCAGGGTTGGAACCGAGGGAAATGGGCCAGAAATTAATAAAACGTAGGCGGGTTTTATTAATTTCAACCCATCTCCTTTCAGCCCAGGATGGAAATGGCCCAGCCAAGGGTCTGCTAAAGCCTAGGCGGGTTTTAGTAGCCACTGGCGGCCCATTTGCTCCTGTTTGAGCCTGAATTTAGCAATTGGGCCGGGATTAAATTATTGTTAAATTAATTTGTGTAATTTCGGGTAATTTAAATAATAAAAAACGGATTTGTAAATAAATAAAGTTTCATCACCCCGAAAACGAATTTTCAAAACTAAAAATATCCTTATTTAAGGATTAAGAAGCCTTAGTCGGCTCTCGATCACTTAAGTAGCGCATCGCGGAAAAAGGGTTACCTTTTTCCGGGGTCCTACAGATTGGCGACTCCACTGGGGACTTAAACTTTAAAAAGAGGGGTAAAACTTGAACAAATCAAATTGATTTGAAGAGTGTAAAAGGGAGAAGTTAATTTATTTCGCGACTTTATTATTCTTTTAGGCATCCCTTGCATACCGGACCACTAATCGGGTCTTTTGACATGTTAGCACAACGGCGACGGTTTAAGTTACCTAAGATTTCCCTTGAGAGCGGGAGGCCACTACTATGGGGATGAACTCTACATCTCTAAGCATTTGGTCGCTCCTCTCTCGATGTCACACTCCGAGAGCTTCCTTGAAGTTCTTTGAGAAATACCCTAACTGCTTACCTTATGGTATGAAGAATCGGGACGAAGGCATGCGGTAGGCTATATACCCAACCATAAAAATCCATGAATTTAGAGCCTTGGTTTAGGATACCCTTCCATGTGTATGCTATATGGTATGTGTATCCCTCCCCTTTTCTTGTCTTTTGTAAACAGTCGACCCTAGTTTGGAGGTTTTGTTCTAGTCCATATAAAATTCATTGGGTTGAGAAAAGGATTATTTATTAATTAATATAATTAACTCAAAGGCATTATGGCTAGCCCAAGTGGAAGGACCCATTTATGTTTGAAAGTTGATTATCTTAATTGATAAATAAAAATTGACTCACCTTTGATGATATTATATGGCCCTTTATGAAATTTTCTTAACAAAGGTCCAAAAAAAATTAATTAAAAGTCTAATAAAGTTAATGGATAGCGTCTTAGACTGTATAATAGTCACTAGGCTTAAGTAAATTAATTTATCGATTTAATTGATAAATCCATCACACTTATGGCCGGCCCGTTGTTAGGCTCAACCATATAGGATTTGTCAATTAAGCCCATAAATTGATTATGACTCGCTTATTGTTGACTTTATCCAGTCCTTTACAATATCCATTTTCCCCGAGTAAAAAAAAAAAGCATAAAAAGGAATAGGTCAAAAGAAATGTGAGTTGTCGGTCTTGTTGAACATTATTCTAGTCCGCATAATAGCCAATATGGTTTGAGCTGTCTGAGTTATTGGGCCAAGTTACGGATTCTTCTTACAACGGTCGGCTATGTTGACTTATGACCCGCTCGCTATGTTGACTTTTATCCGGCCCTTTATTGTGTTCTGTTTTTAGGTCCATATAGAGTTAGGTTATGTACTCCCAAAAAAGTGGGTGAGTCCTCTGTGTCAGCATATATGTGTCGAGTTGGTTAGGATCATATAGGTCATCTAGGTCATGCATGCATCGGGTAGAACGTGTCAGAGTATGTCTTTGAGTGTCTTAACTTTGAATTTCCATGCAGGCATCATTGGTGATCGACTTCGAGCCCGCATTCGAGATCCACGAACAGGTCGTTTGATTCCGAACCCTTACTACGATCCATCTGCAACCAGTGTCTACATCATGTCTGGAGAAAAATTCCAAGAGATCCCGGTCCAGAGCACCGAAGCCAATATCACGAAGCATTTGGATGACCTCTACACCAAAATGCAAGGTTTGGTATTTGCTAATACCTTAAAACAGGAGCAGAAGGTGGGCAAAAGACTGAATGAACAGCAACAAGTGATGGACGGAATATTGCAAGCCATTACTAAGATCAATACCAAACTGGGGTTGAATGCTGAAGAAGACGATGAAGAGATACAGGGATATGAGTCCGAACCTGAAATCATTACGATATCCCCGAATTTTGGAGGAAGTGGGATATTCAAGACAAAGGTCGATACCCCTGAGGCATCTAAATTTATAAAGGACCCTGCTGTTAAGGCCCTTGAACAGAAATTAGAAAGCCTTACCAAAGCAATGAGCACTGTGCCAGCCTTTGCTGACAAATATCTGGAAGTGCCATTGCCAATTCAGCCAATTCTGAAGGCAGCTGATAAAGTAGAAGTACCAAACATCAGGTTCAAACCCTCTGAGAACCCAGCTCATCACATCGAAGAGTTCATGAGGCTAGCACCTTTAAACCGGATTGATGTCGGTTTATACTCTACCGTTTTCCCATCCACTCTAGATGGCGAAGCCAAAGTACGGTATCACGCTTTACAACCTCAAACTAAGGCCGATTGGAATCAATTGTTCAAAGCCTTCATCAATCACTACAGTCACATCTAGAGGAAGCAAGCTACGGTGGATGACTTGACCACCATGAAACAACGAGATGACGAATCATTCCTGGATTACTTTGAGCGATGGTATACCAAGCTGTCTCACATCAATGAGACAATTCCTCTCTTCCTGTAGCTGTCTACTTTCAAGCAAGGGCTAAAAGGCAGTTTATCCAAGCACTTGGGATACCTCGTCATCAAAGACTTTGACTACTTGAAGAATATTTGTGTCCAACTAGAGGCAATGCATAATGATAAGTCCACTTCGCCTGGGTGGAAGGGATCTAGTTCCAACAGGAGGGTCACTAGTGCGTCTAGCCATCCTCCTAAGATCAGGGAAACTAACTCTATCCAGTGCAAGGGGCCTTTCATACCAAAGTATGAGACTTACACACCATTGGACGTCTCTTACTCACAAGCTCTTGATCGATTGGTCAAGAAGGGTTTTTTAGTCCTACCTTTGCCAAGAGAAGAATCAGCAACAAGAGGAAAGAACTTGGATCAATTCTACCGCTACCATCGTTGCCGAGGACATGATATTGAGAAATGCTGGTCACTCAAGAATAAGATAGAAGATATGATAAGGGATGGGACGCTACCCACGCCAAAAGCTGCCCAGAAGCCTAACAATCAAAGCAACCCGATGCCCGAGCATACCAATGCTATCTTTCATGGAGCTTGTGGCTTTTATCCTTCCACTTTGATTGTTGAAACGGGTCAACCTATTCGCGAGGTGTTTGGCTTTTATGAAGACTTATCCATTCATGGTATTTGGGATAGTGATGACGATGAGCAACATGAATACCCCATGTCGGAATGGATGGAGACAGATGAGCCAACATCAGACGATGTAGCATTTCTCACTCGATCAGGCCGCCATAACAATAGAACACCACCACCTCAGTGACTCTTTCTAATCCTGTGCCAATGGCTACCAATGATGACCATGTCCCACCTGAAGATCCTCTCCTTACACAACTCAAGAAGACCAGAGCTAAAGTTACCATCTGGCAGCTGATTTGCACCTCACAGGCACATAGACAAAAGATGATGGATGCCCTTACTGCATTAACGATATCACCTGCGACAACTCCAGAATCTTTGGTTGCTCATGTGACTACCCAGCAGGAGGCTATCACCTTTGGGATTGAAGATCTGCCTCAAGGAGGGGCACCCCACAACAAAGCACTCTACCTTACAGTGCAATGTTCCAACAAGACTATCCCACTAGTTTTAGTCGACAATGGCTCAGCTGTGAATGTGTGCCCTTAGAGGACGGCACAGAAATTGGGAGTCCAACAACAACACTTGGCTCAAAATGGTGTACAACTAAGGGCTTACGACAATAATATTCCCCATCACTATAGGCAATATCACTCGGAATGTGGAGTTCGTAGTGCTAGACATTCCCGCCTCCTTCAATCTGCTACTAGGGAGGCCATGGCTTCATGAATTCAATGCTATACCATCTACCTTACACCAGAAGGTAAAGATGTTGGTCCAAGGACAAGTTATCACCATCTTGGGAGAATCCATCAATGATGTCTTCACTCCCAAGCAAGCAACCCTTGAAGTGGAACACAGTTCTATGGACGAAGAGCTTCATAACTTTGAACTTGTGGCGACTTTGAGCCAGGATGAAGCTTCCTTTGACTTCGATCCCTACTCAAATCCCAAAGTGCATGCTATACTCAGGAAACATGGATACTTTCCGGGAATGCCGCTAGGAAAGAACCCGAAAAACAACATTCCTCTTGTGTTTAAGACGTTTAAGCAGAAGGGAAGGTTTGGCTTAGGGTACAAGCCAACTGAGAAAGAAGTTATACTCGCCAAGATAGCCATAGCTGAGCAAAAGAGGATGGATAATCCTCCTACCTTGTTCCAAATGAAGCCCTATCCACTCACTCTGAATGGGGAGTTTGTTAGGGAAGGTGATGACTTCCCTTACTATGGGTTCCCCGAACCATACTACCTGAAGAAAAAGGGAGTTCAAGTTGCTGGGTTCGAAGTTTTCAATGATTGTACCATTAATATGGCTACTATTTTTATCCCCGCTCGGGACAAACAACCACCATTGGAGTGGACTCATCTAACTGGGAGCAACATATTTGGCATGCTATTCGCACAAGAAGCTGTTAAGGAAGAGTCTGAAGCTGACGTTGCTATTGCTGCATTATCCAACCCAAGCTTTGACCCAAGTCTCATGATCACTGAAAAAGAAGAAGTCAAGGTGATCTCGTGGGTCGATGCTGAGAATAATAGTTTTGTTTTATCTGTAGGAGAGTCTGTTCCTATGGACATAGAGTCTGGTCCTAAGAGTCTAGAGTCAAGTGAGTCTGGTCTTGAGTCTGTTGGTGATGTACTCATTTCTGCATTCAATAAAATGAACCTTTCTGCTTACTCTGATTCTTCTTTCCCCGCTTCCCTGAACTGTTGTGCTAATAATAATCTGGAATTTAATGAACCCTTAAAAGAATTTTCTAATGAACATGAGCATAAAATGACGGTTTTGGAAGACACCATCACCATAAACGTGGGCACGGAAGAACAACCTCGGGAGTTGAAGTTAGGTAGTTCGCTCACAGCAGAAAAATGGATGTCCTTTACAGAGCTTCTCAAGGAGTTTGTGGATGTATTCGCATGGTCTTACAAGGACATGCCGGGGATTGACAGGGAAATTGCGGAGCACACCATACTTTGTTCCCCGATGCAAAGCCGGTTCGACAAAAGGCTAGGACGATCAAACCTGAATGGGCTAAGAAAATTGAAGAAGAAGTGATCAAGCAGCTTAACGCTAAGTTCATCAAAGCAGTCCAATACCCTTAATGGATTGCTAACATTGTCCCAGTACCCAAGAAAGATGGGAAAGTGTGCATGTGTGTGGACTTCCGAGACCTTAACAAAGTCAGTCCAAAGGATAGTTTCCCTCTACTTTACATCGATGTATTAGTGGATAACACCTGCGGACATGAGCTCTTATCCTTTATGGACGGGTATGCCGGTTACAATCAAATAAAAATGGCAGAAGAAGATATGGAGAAGACTTCCTTTACCACACCATGGGGAACATACTGTTATGTCGTCATGCCTTTCGGTCTTAAAAATTTCGGAGCAACATACTAGAGAACTGCCAATACCCTACTCCATGACATGATGCACGTCGAAGTAGAAGTTTATGTCGATGATATGATTGTTAAGTCCAAGACAAGGGAGGGTCATATTCCTAACCTTCGGAAGTTCTTTCTGCTATGCAAATACAAGATGCGGCTCAACCCAGCAAAGTGCACCTTCGGTGTTACCTCTAGGAAGCTACTAGGCTATTTGGTCAGCCAACGGGGCATTGAAGTTGATCCTTCAAAGATCAAGGCTGTCCAACAGTTACAACCACCTAAGACAGAAAAGGAGATAAGAGGTTTCTTGGGCGGAATCCAGTACATCAGCAGGTTCATTTCAAAGCTCACCATGACTTGTGAACCTTTGTTCAAGAAGCTAAAGAAAGGAAGCAAAGTAGAATGGGACGATCAATGTCAAGCTGCTTTTGATAAAATCAAGGAATATTTGCAACATCCTCCAGTTCTCATGCCGCCAATACCAGATGAGCCTCTACTCCTTTACCTTACAGTGACTAGCTCAGCCATGGGGGCTATGCTGGCTCAAAAGGTGAAAGGTCAAGAGAGCGCCATCTACCACTACTAAAAATTTGCCATATTGCGACGGAATTTGCGACGGAATTTATCAAAGCTGCGACGGAATTTTTGGACAGAGCGACGGACCTTGCGACAGAATTTTTTCCGTCGCATTTTGCCTCGTCGCAAGGCCTTTGCGACGGTCCTTGCGACGGACCTTGCGACGGAATTTAGTTCCGTCGCACTGCCTCACGATAAATTCAAAAACCAAAAAATAAAACAAAAAAATATCTTGCGATGAACCTTGCAATGAACCTTGCAACAATTTTTTTTTTGTTTTTAGCAGTTTTCAAAATGGTTATTGTAGTGCTGTTTTCTCGAGTTTGTTTACTGCAGTTTATTTTTTAATTATAAAAGTTATATATATATATATATATAGATATATATATATATATATATATACACACACACACACACTCACACACTCACTCCATAGATATTAATTGGAATCAGTTATATTTAAATAAGTATATAGAAAATACAAGTGTGAATCATTCATACACTTAGTTTGACTAGACTAAGTAAATTAAAGGAAAAAACACATGGCGTAACATTTAATTGAAAAAGTAACCATAAAAATTCAGAAATAAATTTAATTTGGACTACACTTGGATCATGTCTTTCTTCCTTTTCAGGCTCTTGATTAAAGTTTTCCTGATAGACAAGATAGCATGGAGTCTGTTAGCAATCCCCGCAGCATACAGCAAGTATCTAAATATGCTCATCTTAAGAAGCATAGGAGCCAATAATTTGCTGATAGTTGAGACCCTCACATAAGCAGAGAAAAATCATAGGATTTTTACCTGAACAACATCCTGTCCCTTGACAACTCTTCCAAAGACACTGATCTTCTCATTGAGATCTGGAATGGGCGCAGTTGTTATAAAAAGCTCAAATCCCCCATTCTCGTGCTTTGCTTTAGAAGTTCCAAGCATAAATGCCTCATGCTTTACACTGCAAGTACTGACAATCTTAGTTACATGGGCATACCACTTGATTACAATGACCATTGAAGAATTTCAATTGTTGAAAAATTCATGAACACCCTCAACCTTTATACTAACTTATGGATACACATTAATTCCTGATACGATGATTAAAAAGATCTACACATGGGGCTGCAACTCTCAGACCAAGTAATCTACAACAATTACATGCTAATGACAAAAATATGTATGGAAATATCAAGCACCAATGCAATATTTGTTTACTAGCCGCTTCACTGAGTCCACCAGCCTAAACATAGATTGACATAACAGCAGATATTTGTCACCATGAAATATTGTCCAAACCCCAATAGTAAAAGAGTCACACTCTACTTTTGCAATCATAAATCAAGGTTTCCAGCCAGCATCCAATATTCAGAAGAACCCCTCCAGGATTCAGGCACAATCAGATATCATTTTTAAAAAATGAACTAATCATAAAGAAAACTGCCACAATTTAACTTCACCAAACCCAAATCAAACTGAAATTTTTAGAATTTCAGGCAAGAATAGACTACCAAGCTAATACCTACAAATGATTACTCTCTGCTAACTTGGGCCGACCAAAATTCAACATTTTCAATCAAAACAGACAATACAAGTAAAATTGAATAAAAGAGATTACGAGCATAAAGTTGGATAAAGCTGTAAACAAGGAAAGTGCAATGGTAATTCAAGTTGTATCCTTCCACCAAGCCATCCATCAATCAACAATCATGATTTTCAAACCGAAAACCAATCCAGGCGCAGTAAGAACCCAAATTGGATCGAAACATTTCAAATTTCAGCCATAATCAGATGAACAACAAACAAAGAAACAACAGGCATAATCAAATTTGTACATGTGAGAGAAATGCCGAAAGGTTGAAAATGAAGAAGAGACCTATCAAAACAATCAGGCCAAACAAGATGATAGTCGTGGCGCTGATTCGACTCAGCACCTTCTTCTTTTTACTCTGCGTAGAGGAATAGCAAGACCCCAATTTTTTGTAAGAAATATAAGAGGAATAGCAAGATCCCAACCAAAACCCTTCGTAGCAATGAAAGAGGAGAGATGTCGATGGCCAGTGCGAAGAGCAGCACTGAAGCGAACTTCAGGGAAGAGAGAGGCAACGGAGGGGTTTGCGCATCTCGACCTTCAGTGGGCGGTGGTCGAGAGTGCGGTGGTTGCGCTCCGGCGAGCAGGTGGTTTGCGCATCGGCTGTCGAAGAATGGTTTCTTGACATATACAATTTTCTTCGGAATGGAGAATATCCCGCTGAGTTAGATGCTCGAGGACATCAGGTCTCTAGTAGCACAATACTGTTTAAACAAAGATCGTTTGTACAAGAAGTCGCCTACAGGCATCAATTTGTTATGTATCGATGCCAAAAGTGCAAAGGAAGTTATGGCTACTGTGCATGGAGGAGAGTGTGGGCCTCACATGAATGGGCGCATGCTAGCGAAGAAGATTCAAAGGGCTGGTTACTATTGGTCTACTATGGAGGCAGACTGCTTGAATTTCATTCGGAGATGCCATAAATGTCAAGAGTATGCCAATCTGCAGCATCAACCTCCTTCATATCTGACTACACTGACCTCTCCATGGCCATTCTCGGTATAGGATATTGACATCATTGGCAAAATACACCCAAGCGGAACAGGAGGACATGAATACATCTTGGTCGCTATTGATTACTTCACTAAGTGGGTGGAGGCAGCATCTTTTGCCAAACTCACATCCAAGCAAGTGGCCAAATTCATCCTTCAGAACATTATATGTTGATATGGAGTGACTCATGAGATCATCAGTGATAACGGGAGTCATTTTCAAAAAGAAGTGGAAGTTTTGCTCACCACTTACTAAATTCAGCATCATCGGTCTTCACCTTATCGACCTCAAGCTAACGTTGCCGTAGAAGCAGCCAACAAAACAGTGGCAGGAATCATCAAGAAGATGGTTGTTACTTACAAAGATTGACCTGATAAGTTAGGATTTGCCTTATGAGGATACTGAACCTCAATTCGAACTGCCACAGGAGCAACACCATATTAATTAGTGTATGGGATGGAAGCAGTCCTGCCGATTGAATTAGCAATCCCATCATTACGAATATTGGTTGAAAGCCAATTGCCAGAAGCAGAATGGGCTAGGGCAAGGTTCGAGGAGTTGATGTTGATGGATGAAAGGCGACTAAGGGCATTGCATAATGTTCAGGTGTACCAAAGTAGGATCACTCGCGCTTTTAATAAGAAGGTGAAAAGTCGTTCACTTCAAGATGGTGATCTAGTGCTTAAGGAAATGAGGGCACCAATACAAGACCCAAAGGGAAAGTTTGCTCCTAATTGGAAAGGTCCTTATATGGTTAAGGAAATTTTACCGGGAGGAGCAAATTTCGACTACCTATGGATGGAGAAGATATGATTCAACCCATAAATTTGGATCAGCTCAAGAGATATTATGCATAATATAGTCAAGCAACTGGAAAACCAATTTTCAGACACGTGGTTAATATTCGATTTATGCTCATAAAAACAAAGAAAGATAAAGTTTGCAAGGACACAATGATTGTAAACAATAATTCTTCTTTTATTAATAATTAAAATGCAAGTACACTGCTTGTAAATAAGAAAATTCAAAAGGCGTAATTAAATAAAAGTTTATTCTAGCAAAGGAGTTCAGTTCCTTCGCTTCCGTCCATCTTCTAGTCTTGTTTCACCTTCTCTATGTCGCCAGTGGTCTCATGATCAATCTCCATGTCTTTAGGCTCGTTTGGGCCCGTCTCTTTGTTTTTAGGCTTATAGGCTCGCTTATGTGATTTCCGTGTCTCCACCCTCGGACCAAGCCGATCCTTTGCCGTCACCTTCGCACCGAGACGATCCTTTATCGTGGAACGAGGACCCAACGTCTCCCTCATGGATGTTCGACTTCTTAGCGCCTCTCCAGCACGGGGAGACTCGATAGCCGCAATCAACCACCCGTGATATCCAGAGTCAGCGATTTCTGGTACATGTGCCTTTGAAGGAGCCTTAAGGGTCGGCCTTCTAGCCCAATACTTCAGCCAAGACTCTATCACCGCCACGAAGCTTCAATTGCTCGGGGGCTTCACATAGTCGCACGGGGATGGTCTGTTTGCGGCCCATCTGTTGCAATACCCGCTCCGAAAAGTAGAAATTCATGTGTGTTAAGCCGACGATTCACACATAGGCGTTGGGATAATCACTGGTCACATATTCAGGAACATGCCACCACTCGATCCACCACGCGATGTCACGAGGTTCTTTCAGAAAGGCGATCCATTCAGTTACCGATCGGAGCTCGGTATATTTGCGCCTCCTTTGACAATAATTTGCTAGCGCCGAGGGGTTACATGGATCTTCGATAAGGCCCAAATGCTCCATTAGCCATATCTGCCCATAAAGTTAGCACGGGTTATGATTGCATACCAATTATTCCCCCAACTAATGAAAAAAAATAATAATAAAAAAAACCAAAACCCGCCTAGGTTTTGAAGGCAGTAGGAAGATTTGAAGAAAAATGAGGAAAAGAGAGGAAGGAGGAAATGTACCTGAAGGAGTAGGGGGCTCCCACGAAGCTCATATTCCGGATCCGGATTGTCCAAACCCATCATAGTTTCCGCCAGCATCAACGGCACTGGATTAAAACCTCGAGCCATGTCTTCAACAATCTGAATTAAGCCCACCGGCCCGGTTCTTCGCCCGCCATGATAGAAGCAAAATTCTCCAAGAAGACATAATACGAGTGCTCGCACTCGTATCACGGGACCATATTCCAACATGTCAGGTGATTGAAAGGATTCGACAATGGTTTGAAAATGTACCTTATCACCGAATAGTGCGCTTCCTATGACTCGGTTCGGAAGACATAGCAACTCTTTGTACTGTTTGGTGTTGTCGGCAGCAGTTGGAGGTGATGTCGGCCGTGCCAAAATGATTCATCCCGAGAATAGATGACCACTCTTCGGGTAGTGGACATAGCTCCTTCAAGAAAAAAACGGAAAACATGCATCTTCGGATCCTAAAAAGCTCCTGCTGCTTAAATAAAGTCAGGGTTGACTCTCGCTTGTCAAAGACTTAGCAATCGTCAGGCTATATCTCCCCAGCTCTTTCTTCTCGTCTCTGGACAAAGTGTTCATCCAAGTAGTGAGCTTCTTCTCGAAGGCCATGATAGGAGGGTTTTTGTGATTTTAGGAGGCTCTTTTAGATGGAAGATGCAATTGAAGATGATGAGTGATATCCATGGCAAAGGGTGAGGTATTTATACACCTTTATCCATGATCAAAATGGAACCAATCGGCCAGCAAACAATCACATAGACATTGCCATCATATCCTATGATTCAAGCCTTTCTTCAACGGCTAGCGAAAAAAAAAATATATATTATAACGCGCCTGGGTTATAATTTCGCCAGACCAACACACGGCGCGACAGCCAGCCCAGGCCCAGCTCTCCAGCCGCTTAAAACACACCTAGGTTTTAAGCGGTCCAGGCCCAGCGCCTCGCTTCCGTGGCCCATCTCCTTGAAGGCCAGTCTTAGGCCTCTCTGTTTCGGTTTCAACTGGCCCATTCGTGTATTTTTGATGTTCCGGTTTCTGTTATCAACCCAGTGATGTCCAATTCTGAAATTTTCGCTCGAGTTATCTCCGACACATAAGTTTTTGTGCTTTTTTATTTTATTTTCTTTTTTGGGAAGCGGGATTAATTGGAATTAATCCCGTCATGTAGAAAATCATTCGAAATTGCATTAAATAAAAGAGTCAAAGTTGTGCATACACCAAGTTCGAGTCTTGCGTAAAATAAAAATATATATTACAAAGAGTCTTGGATCAAAAGTAAATAATAAAAAAAAGAGAGTCTTGCATCGCATAAGTGTGATCACCACAGGGAACCAGAATCGCCGCTGTCCTCTGTCAAGTTGCTCCCTGCATTTGAAGCTCCGGCCGTGCCAAAAAGGTATCCCAGGAATAATAATCAGGTCTAGGAGCAGTTTGTACAGGAGGCGATGGCCCAACCAAGTGCATTTCCGAAGGATGCACACTCGATGGTGAAGACACAGAATGCTCCTACGAAGCAGCCAGCCACGAATAACCAGGAATCCGCCATTCAGCAGATGGAGTAGGCCATACCGGACCAGTTCCATAACCGGGGACGGGCCAACCGGAAGAAGCAGATCCACCCAGCCAAGAGTGTTGAGGCACAGACCACTCAAGGAACCCATAGGCCATGACGGACCCGTCTCAGGAACAGGGATAGGCCATCCTGCAGAACCAGAACCAAAAGATGAAGCATCAAAAGGTGCAGGACGTGAAGTAGTGTCATCCGCTAGGGCTGGACCGCCAGGATACCCTACGGATACACCTAAGTCGCGGTCCCTCACTACCATTTCCCGACCACGACGAGCAGAGCGCAAGGAAGCTGCGGTATGATGAGAAGGAGGAGACCGGTGAGTGGCGCTTGATTCGGAAGCATCCTCCACCCAGTAAGAATGGGGCTGAGCGTCAATTCCATAACCAGCACTGTGATATGACCCTCCATGACCCAGGGGCTCCTCCAAGGACATCTGAGCCATGTCCTCTTCCATGCTCGGAGGGTGGTGACCTCTGCTACCGGACCTACTACGATGGGATCCGGTGGATCAGAATGCCTTTGCCCCGACCCTCTGGTGCAGCTGCTAGGGGAGGACGAGAAGAACCACCAAATTCCTCCCAAGATCGACCTCGAGAAGAATATTCCCCTTCTGGCAGCACCACCTTGATATCTCCCCGAACCGCTGAAGCCCCGATCAATGAACTTCCTCATGGTGCTCAACTCCTTAGTCAGTTGCCGGAGAAAAGCCCATCTTGACTGTGAAATTGCAAGACGAGGGGTCATTCACAAGTGGTATACGGATAAAAGGGAGGCAACGTAAAGCAAAGACTTACCGGTTTGTGATCGAATTCTTGAAGCGCAAAGCACTCGCTTCTGTTCTCCACATCCAGGAAGCCACCGATCTTTCGTCTCTCTTGTGGAACCTCCACTTCGGCAGCCCTAGCATAAGGTCCCAGCTGTAGACTTTTCGGTTAGAAAGTGGCCTAAACTTGACAAGGACGAAGAAGGAAGATACATACCACTCGAGGAGCCAAACGGCTAAGATAACGCTGGAACTCTTCATTGAATTGATCCTGGGTAACATTGTGCACAAAGTTGTCAAATGCTTGACCTCGAACCAGATCCCTCAAAATGACCGGGTCGACCCGCCATGGCTCAAACATGTGTGCTGGAGGATCCAGGGGAATGAGACCAGGGTAACCTCACAAAATTTGCCTCGAGGCTCTCTCCCCTAAATACCACACATAACCATAAGACCCGTCAACCAGAAGACGAAGACGGATGTCGTGTTCCACCCGATCCAGAGGTTGTGGTAACCCTCTGATGTCGAAATCGGCCCAAGGACGCCAATTTATTTGATCATGCAAGAAGAGGGATGCATTTAAGTATGGCATACAAAGAAAAATGGGGAAAAAGTGTCAGGAATAAGGAGATACCGACCGCAAGTTATCCAAGATGCTGCGAATGAGGTCAAGACACCCCGACTTGTACTTCTTATCATGTATGCCTTCGATGGTCCAGTGTTCAGTAGCCGACATCGTCTTGTTCTTCTTTGACCTTATTCCCAGGGCCAAAATGTACTCATACGCCCACGACTTCATGCACAATATGTCAATTGAGGACTGAAAGATGAACAAGTACATTAAAAAGTTCGAGCACATACCTCGAGCACCTTACAAAAGGAAGGACCATACTGGTAGCGAGCCTGGGCCGCATGAAGGTAAACCGGATCCGCATCCAACAAAAGACGAACGCCACGATGGAGCCAATGGATGAAATTGGCATAGGCCACCTTACCCTAGTTCAGGTTTTAGATATTATCAAAGTTGAGGAGGTTCCGAACCCATGTCAGGGAAATATTATCCCCATGGTTGGCAAAGAGGGTGGCAGAGATGATATACGCCAAGAAAATGAAGCGGCGTTGCTCTAGAGGTAGGTTTTGGAAATTCGCAACGCGAATGGTCATCTCAAAGTGCTTATAGGAAAGGTTAGGGAGACCTTGACGTCGTCCCAAACGCGCACACACTGGAGCCAGCAAATCTAGAACTACGGGAGGAACATCTGCGTCGAAGACCACGTCCTGCCCACCCCAAGGAAGACCGGTGATCATGACAAAATCTTTAGGTGTGAATGTCATCTCACCCACGGGGAAGTGGAATGAGTTAGTGGAATCCCTCAACCTCTCCGCCATCGCTCGACCAATAATGCGGAACGTCATTTTCTTCCAAGCCTCCAAGCATTTCCAGAAAGGCATGAAGCCCACCGTGGACAAAATTCCCCGGGATTGATTTCGCTGCCTTAAGTGGCTTTGTTAAGGCACCGGGAGTTTTCACGTTATCCTCCTAAAGGGCAGAATTCCAACACATCATTTTAAATGGGGGCTCAAAGCTTAATGTCACAGGCCCAAGCTGGACCTAGCACAAACACTGGGCTCACAGCCATGGCCCATGAAGCAAACAAACAAGACCAAATATCACGGCCCGAGCCGGTTTAGCAACAAAATTGAGGATATTTGAGTTCAAAACCTGCCTAGGCTTTGACTCAATCAGGCCCAAAGTCACGGCCCATGAAGCGGCCCAGCAAAAGGGGGAATACGCGAGTCAAAACCCGCCTAGGTTTTGACCTCGCCAGGCCCAGTTGACTGACCCAAAATGCGCGGCGACCCAGTAGGCCGGGCATAAAACCCGCCTAGGTTTTATTCCGCCTAGTGGGCCGCTACTCGGGTAATTTGCCCAGAACGCATGCAAAATATTTTTGGTCCATTTTGGCAAAAAGCGATTTTCAGATTTTTTTTTCGGTCAAAATGCAAAAAATGGGTCACTCTACATCCTAACTTGCGTACTTAAAATAGCTAAAATCGACAAAGTATGAAAAATAAATTCATGCTTGCTCATTTTTACGCTAAACTAGATACAAGAAGAAGGTTTAAAGGGTTACCTTGCCATGGGAACGGTAAAACCAAGCATGGTTCCAAGATTCAACAAAGAGATTAGAGGGAGCCACTTCCATGCCGGGAACAAAGTTGCATCGCGAAGACCGCTCATGAGGCCAAGCCGCCGCATGAGGAAGAGGAGGATTTTTGTGGCTTCGGGGTTGCATCTTTTCAAACCCAAGAAATACTTCAAAAGAACAAGGCTTCTTTTCTAGAGAGATAAGGGATGAGCTAGAAGGAAATGAGAGAAAAGCATTGAATTTATAGAAAGGGTGGGTGAGTGTGAGCCGCTCGTTTTTAGTAACCGCCTCGAGATGCCAAAAGCATTTCATTGGTCGAAAATCTGAAAGGTTATCCTTTTGTACTCAAAAGAGAGGCACGGCGACGTGGAGGATTTATGACCGCAAGTGGGACAGACCCCACTTTGATTCCTTCAGGAGGCGAAAAAAAAGTAGAAAAAAATGCACAAAACCCGCCTGGGTTTTGTTTGGCCCAGAGGACGCGGTCCAGGCGCAAACACGACCCAATGGAGGACGCCAAAACCCGCCTAGGATTTGTAGCACCTACAACCCAAATTCTCGGCCCACAGTAGGAGCCCACACTCAGGCTTTTTGGCCCGCAGGTGAAAATCAAATCTTCTTAATTTTATTTCAATAAAACTAATGCTCGATTTTTTCATGATTTTCAGGTCACCGACAATGGGACCACCATCACTCAGCTATCGCACAAGAGGTCACAGCCATTAGCATTATTCTGGACCATCGGCAAAGCTTCGATGCAGTCCCAAGCCACCGATATCACGCCCGGTGAAGTCCCAATCTCCGAGCCATCGGCATCGCGACTGATGAAGTCTCGACCCCCAAGGCCATCAGCAACGCGACTGATGAAGTCCTTTGGCATCAAAAATGCCAACCAACATCGACACCGGGAAAGACTGGAACCGACACCGGGAAAAACTGGAACCGACACCAGGAAAGACTGGAATCGACACCGGGAAAGACTGGAAAGATCAATATCGACACCAGGAAAGACTGGAATTGACACCGGGAAAGACTGGAACTAACACCAGGAAAGACTGGAAAGATCAATATCGACACCGGGAAAGACTGGAACTTACACCGGGAAAGACTGGAATCGACACCGGGAAAGACTGGAATCGATGCCGGGAAAGACTGGAAATATCTATATCGACACCGGGAAAGACTGGAATCGACATCGAGAAAGACTGGAACCGACACCGGGAAAGACCGGAACCGACACTGGGAAAGACTAGAAAAGTCCCATCAACCATCGGCATCGTGTACGATGACAAGTAAGGCATCATTTTTGCCCGAGATCAGCTCAACGGGGGCGCATGCCACCCGCAACCGCGATGCAGGACTCAACTTCCAAGCATCAAACCAAGCTTTGCAAACCAAAGTCATATCCTCAGACTACTTTGACCTTCGTCCTATTCGGAATCGATCAAAGTCGAGGCTCTTTGTAGACACCGAATTTTGTACCAGTATAATCCCGACTCATCAAAAAAAATATGCAAGTCAGACAGGCCAAGTAATAAACGGGCCATTGGGCCCAAAGGATCAATAAACTAAGCCCAAGAGAAACAAAGCAGGCCGCGAATAATTATTAAAAGCCACTGGGGTTTTAACATTTTATTCACAAGCCCATGCAGAGGCAGGCACAGTCACGCGCCCCGGCCCAGGGAGCTCAAAACCCGCCTAGCCTTTGAGCGAAGAAGCAGACGACACCGTTTAGCGCCACGTCACGGATCCGCGTGATAATAATCTCAAAGCCCGCCTAGGCTTTGATGATTCTGGCGCCAAAAACAAATAATCTGCATGCATGCAATCCCTTAATCATAGCACACGTGTTTGACCCCCTTGACCACCCCAAAACACGCCTAGGCTTTGGCGTCTAATGACGTGATTTTTGGGGTATGTCCCCCACCTTTTCCCTCCAAAACCCATACTCCTTCACCTATAAATACCCCCTCTATTTCTCCTTCATTTCACCAACAATCATCATCTAATACACTTACTCTACTCTCCCACCATATTATACTTCCACTCTCTCAAATTCTCTTCATCTCCTATCATTATTCTCTCCTCCTATTATCTCCAATATTATATTTCCATCATCCTCCATCACAAAATCACCTTCCTACACCACATCCATATTATACTACTCTTCATCTCCCATAATCCTTTTCTCAAAACATACTCTTCACCACCATACAACCATCCACATACCATTCTTTTTTCCTACACCACCCATGTCATCTCATCCGGGTTTCAAGTCAAGGGGCAACTCAAGGGATCAAATCCGTCGTCGCTACATCTTAAGCAAGGTTCGATCCTTTTGTTTAAATTATTATGTTTAATCATGTAATCCTTTATTTAATTCTGTGCTTGTACATATTTTGTAAAATAAAAACAACATTGTTTTATATTGCATGATTTGAATAATAATTCCGTGAAATTAATCAAACTTCTCCCTACTCTCTTTTTTACAATGTTGATTTTAGTAGAGTTTGTTTCATAACAGGCGGATTCAAGAGTTTTTATAACTCTCGAATTTTTAACCTCACCCCCGAATCTAGAAATCGAGTTTGTAGACCAGAGACTTTCTTTTATTTTATGGTTTGTTGGTTTCTTTAAATCGGCTGGCGACTCTTTAAAACAATTTATAAATTCATTTAATTGTTTAAAATATTCATTTTTTTACATAAAATAATTTTAATAAATAATTTAATTCATCCAATTTGTTAATTCAAGGTTAGACCCGAGGGAAATGGGCCAGAAATTAATAAAATCTAGGCGGGTTTTATTAATTTCAACCCATTTTCTTTCAGCCCAGGGATGAAAATGGGCCAGCCCACGGTCTGCTAAACCCTAGGCGGGTTTTAGCAGCCTCTAGCGGCCCATTTGCTCCTCTTTAGGCCTGAATTTAGCAATTGGGCTGGGATTAAATTATTGTTAAATTAATTTGTGTAATTTTGGGTAATTTAAATAATAAAAAACGGATTTGTAAATAAATAAAGTTTCATCACCCCGAAAACGAATTTTCAAAACTAAAAATATCCTTATTTAAGGATTAAGAAACCTTAGTCGGCTCCCGATCACTTAAGTAGCGCATCGCGGAAAAAGGGTCACTTTTTCCGGGGTCCTACACCGGGTCATCTGAATTCACTTCTCGGCTCGGCTTGGCTCGGGAAATCCTCGGGAATTCCCTAAAATGCTATCAAAAAGCTCCTTTGCGTTGTTTTATCCCTTGAATGCAAGAAACCTACAAAAGAACTAAAAACTAAGTAAAAAAAATGAAAGTAAACCAGAATCGAGCCAAAAGAACCTGTCAAAGAGCGTTATTTAGGGCTAAAAATGGGCCTAAACACCCCCCCAACTTAAACTTTGGTTCATCCCTAGCAAAACAAAACAAAAACCACCTAAACTAACAACTACTCCACTATTGTGGGAGGAAACGAGTACATTTAGCGTATGCACCAAACCCTTTAAACCCCCTGGCAGCCTATGTGGACAAGGTGGGTCTCGTGAGGGTTTGTAGCGGCTATACCCATAAAAGCCATGAAAATGGAAAAAGGAGAGGGGAAAAGGTGAAAAACAAAACAATGGTTGAAAAAAAAAAAGAAAGAACGAACTGTCTATTAATAGAATCATGCAATTAACTATAAGGAAGGCAATGCTAATCGACCAAAAGGAGTGGATATGAGCACATCAAGAACACCTAATCCAAGGTATCGCTAATCTTAGAGGTTTTCAACTCCCAATCGTCTCCTACAAAACAAGATCCGTTGTGCACAAGTGCTAGTGTATCCTAGTTGATTCCGATTGATCCAAAGCAAAAATCACCACCCGAGCTCATTTCAAAGCAAAGAGGCAACAAAGCGTTGCCCTCTATTGCTTGTGTTGCCATTGGCTTGGTGACGGCCGCAGGAAACGTAAGGAAAAGACCAACATTTTTATACGCTTACTAAGCTATTTTTTTTTCTTTTTCTTTCTTTCATCTATACTTTTTTTCTAGTTGGCATGATTCGCGATTGCACGCGGCCCATGAAGGGGCTACTCTCCCGGCGTGGTTTTACTCCGTACGTACATTTATTAAGGGGACAAGGGTGTCGCAACCACCCACATCAAACCACGTTGGTGAACTGTTTAGTCGGTATTTTGCATGATTTTTCCCGTCTATTATCTTACTTTTTTTCTTGTTTTTAATAATTAACTTAGACTTTTTATTATATTCTTACTTATTTTGCAATTTTATTGGATTTTATCTCTTTTTATTATTTTCATTATTTTTGTCATTAAAATGAAGTAAAAATAAAAAAATTGATAACAAAAATAAAAACCCATTCTAATCTTAATTATACCCCAGCCCAAATTCCCCTTCTTCCTTTTCTCCCTTATTCGGCCCAAACATTTTCCAGTCCAAAATCCAAATCCTAAAGCCAGCTAACCCATTTGCCCACGACCCAAACCCGTACCCTAATCCAATTCCTCTTTTGTTTCAGTCGAATATAATCTCCCTCCCATCAACCCTAATTCTGATTCTCATTTTCCCCTTTCTCCCTCTTCCCGTCTCTCCTCCCTCCCTCACTCCCTCTCTATTCTCTTCTTCTCTGTTTTGCGCAGCACACCACCAAACACACTATAACCTATCAACTCCATTTCATCTCCTTCTCTCTTCTCTTCATCTCTTCTCTTCTTCTATTCCCCTTTCTTAGATTTTCGCAATATCTTGTGATATCTCACTTACACTTCTTCTATTCTCTTGTAACAGATTCGATTGAGAAGATGAGTACGCAAGCATCATCGACGACACCACCATCGTCATCATCTTCACACTAACTAACCAAACGCATCTGGACCGTTCGAGATTGAGAAGAATCAAGGGTGGAGATTGAAGAGGAGAGCACGAATTCGAGTATAAAAGGAGAAGAAGGAGCTCAGTTGCGAGTTATGGGGGTTTCAGCCTTCATCTAAGGTTAGTTTTAGGATTAGGATTTTATTTGCAATTAGATTTAAGTTTGATTTTGATACATGAATGATTCTGGGATTTTGATTTTGAATGCTTTGTTAAGTTGGAATGGGTGTACTGCACGAATTTCTGGGAATGTTATGGATATGAATGCGTTGGGTTGATTTGTATAGTTTTCTGTGTTTGAATTTGATTTCAGTTTGATATTGATGCAACGTTCGAATTGTTAGTGAATTATTCTGGGTTGAATCTGAGATTGTTGGTAATTGCTTTGGTTTGATCTTGATATTTCTGTGTGATTTAGTGTTGGTGTTTGTTTTGTCTCGGCTCACTACCTCTTTAATTTCCTTTTTCTTCATCTTTTACATTCTTCGTTTTGGGCAGTAGGGATCCACCTGAGTCGCGGTCCTTCACTACCATTTCCGACCACGACGATCAGAGCGCAAGGAAGCTGTGGTATGACGAGAAGGAGGAGGCTGGTGAGTGGCGCTTGATTCGGAAGCATCGTCCACCCAGTAAGAATGGGGCTGAGCGTCATCTGCATAACCAGCACTGTGATATGACCCTCCATGACCCAGGGGCTCCTCCAAGGACATCTGAGCCATGTCCTCTTCCATGCTCGGAGGGTGGTGACCTCTGCTACCGGACCTACTACGATGGGATCCGGTGGATCAAAATGCCTTTGCCCCGACCCTCTGGTACAGCTGCTAGGGGACAACGAGAAGAACTACCAAATTCCTCCCGAGATCGACCTCGAGAAGAATATTCCCCTTTTGGCAGCACCACCTTGATATCTCCCCGAACCGCTGAAGCCCCGATCAATGAACTTCCTCATGATGCTCCACTCCTTAGTCAGTTGCCGGAGAAAATCCCATCTTGACTGGGAAATAGCAAGACGAGGGGTCATTCACAAGTGGTATACAGATAAAAGGGAGGCATTATAAAGCAAAGACTTAACGGTTTGTGATCGAATTCTTGAAGCGCAGAGCACTCGCTACTGTTCTCCACATCCAGGAAGCCACCAATCTTTCATCTCTCTTGTGGAACCTCAACTTCGGCAACCTTAGCATAAGGTCCCAACTGTACACTTTCTGGTTAGAAAGTGGCCTAAACTTGACAAGGACGAAGAAGGAAGATACATACAACTCGAGGAGCCAAACGGCTAAGATAACGCTAGAACTCTTCATCGAATTGATCCTGGGTAACATTGTGCACAAAGTCGTGAAATGCTTGACCTCGAACCAGATCCCTCAAAATGACCGGGTCGACCCGCCATGGCTCAAACATGTGTGCTGGAGGATCCAAAAGGAATAAGACCAGGGTAACCTCCCAAAATTTGCCTCGAGGCTCACTCCCCTAAATACCACACATAACCATAAGACCCCTCAACCAGAAGACGAAGACGGGTGTTGTGTTCCACCCGATCCAGAGGTTGTGGTAACCCTCTGATGTCGAAATCGGCCCAAGGACGCCAATTTATTTGATCCTGCAAGAAGAGGGATGCATTTAAGTATGGCATACAAAGAAAAATTGGGAAAAGGTGTCAGGAATAAGGAGATATCGGCCGCAAGTTATCCAAGATGCTGCGAATGAGGTCAAGACACCCCGACTTGTACTTCTTATCATGTATGCCTTCGATGGTCCAGTGTTCAGCAGCCGATACCGTCTTGTTCTTCTTTGACCTTATTCCAAGGGCCAAAATGTACTCATACGCCCACGACTTCATGCACAATATGTCAAACGAGGACTGAAAGATGAATAAGTACATTAAAAAGAGAAAGTTAGAGCACATACCTCGAACACCTTCCACAAGGAAGGACCATACTGGTAGCGAGCCTGGGCCGCATGAAGGTAAACCGGATCCGCATCCAACGAAAGACGAACGCCACGACGGAGCCAATGGATGAAATTGGCATAGGCCGCCTTACCCTAGTTCAGGTTTCAGATATTATCAAAGTTGAGGAGGTTCCGAAACCATGTCAGGGAAATATTATCCCCATGGTTGGCAAAGAGGGTGGCAGAGATGATATACGCCAAGAAAATGAAGCGGCGTTGCTCTAGAGGCAGGTTTTGGAAATTCGCATCGCGAATGGTCATCTCAAAGTGCTTATAGGCAAGGTTAGGGAGACCTTGACGTCGTCCCAAACGCGCAGACACTGGAGCCAGCAAATCTAGAACTACGGGAGGAACATCTGCGTCGAAGACCACGTCCTGCCCACCCCAAGGAAGACCGGTGATCATGACAAAATCTTAAGGTGTGATTGTCATCTCACCCACGGGGAATTGGAATGAGTTAGTGGAATCCCACAACCTCTCCGCCATCGCTCGACCTATAATGCGGAACGTTCTTTTCTTCCAAGCCTCCAAGCATTTCCAGAAAGGCATGAAGCCCGCCGCGGTTAAAGTCTCTTGGACAAAATTCCCCGGGATTGATTTCGCTACCTTAAGTGGCTCTGTTAAGGCACCGGGAGTTTTCAGGTTATCCTCCTAAAGGGCAGAATTCCAACACATCATTTTAAATGGGGGCTCAAAGCTTAATGTCACAGGCCCAAGCTGGACCTAGCACAAACACGGGGCCCACAGCCACGACCCATGAAGCAAACAAACAAGCCCAAATATCACGGTCCGAGTCGGTTTAGCAACAAAATTGGGGATATTTGAGTTCAAAACCTGCCTAGGCTTTGACTCAATCAGGCCCACAGTCACGGCCCATGAAGCGGCCCAGCAAAAGGGGGAATACGCGAGGTCGCCAGGCCCAGTTGACTGACCCAAAATGTGCAGCGACCCAGTAGGCCGGGCATTAAACCCGCCTAGGTTTTATTCCGCCTAGTGGGCCGCTACTCGGGTCATTGGCCAAGAACGCATGCAAAATATTTTTGGTCCATTTTGGCAAAAAGCGATTTTCAAATTTTTTTTTCGGTCAAAATGCAAAAAATGGGTCACTCTACATCCTAACTTACGTACATAAAATAGCTAAAATCGACAAAGTATGAAAAATAAATTCATGCTTGCTCATTTTTACGCTAAACTAAGTACAAGAAGAAGGTTTAAAGGGTTACCTTGCCATGGGAACGGTAAAACCAAGCATTGTTCCAAGATTCAACAACGAGATTAGAGGGAGCCACTTCCACGCCGGGAACAAAGTTGCGTCGCGAAGACCGCTCATGAGGCCAAGCAACCGCATGAGGAAGAGGAGGATTTCTGTGGCTTCGGGGTTGCATCTTTTCAAACCCAAGAAATACTTCAAAAGAACAAGGCTTCTTTTCTAGAGAGATAAGGGATGAGCTAGAAGGAAATGAGATGCGAAGGAAATGAGAGAAAAGCATTGAATTTAGAGAAAGGGTGGGTGAGTGTGAGCCGCTCGTTTTTAGTAACCGCCTCAAGATGCCAAACGCATTTCATTCGTCGAAAATCCGAAAGGTTATCCTTTTGTCACCCAAAAGAGAGGCATGGCGACGTGGAGGATTTATGATCGCAAGTGGGACAGACCCCACTTTGATTCCTTCAGGAGGCGAAAAAAAAAAAGAAAAAATGCACAAAGCCCGCCTGGGTTTTGTTTGGCCCAGAAGACGCGGTCCAGGCGCAGACACGACCCAATGGAGGACGCCAAAACCCGCCTAGGATTTGTAGCACCTACAACCCAAATTCTCGGCCCACAGTAGGAGCCCACTCTCAGGCTTTGTGGCCCGCAGGTGAAAATCAAATCTCTTTCATTTTATTTCAATAAAACTAATGCTCGATTTTCTCATGATTTTCTGGTCACCGACAATGGGACCACCATCATTCAGCTATCGCACAAGAGGTCGCAGCCATTAGCATTATTCTAGACCATCGGCAGAGCTTCGATGCAGTCCCGAGCCACCGACATCACGCCCGGTGAAGTCTCAATCTCCGAGCCATCGGCATCGCGACTGACGAAGTCTCGACCAAGGCCATTAGCAACGCGACTGATGAAGTCCTTTGGCATCAAAAATTCCAACCAACATCAACATCGACACCGGGAAAGACTGGAACTGACACCGGGAAAGACTGGAATCGACACCGGGAAAGACTGGAAAGATCAATATCGACACCAGGAAAGACTGGAGTCGACACCGAGAAAGACTGGAACTGACACCAGGAGAGACTGGAAAGATCAATATCGACACCGGGAAAGACTAGAACCGACACCGGGAAAGACTGGAATCGACATCGGGAAAGACTGGAATCGACACCGGGAAAGACTGGAAATATCAATATCGACACCGGGAAAGACTGGAACCGACACCGAGAAAGACTAGAACCGACACCGGGAAAGACCGGAACCAACACTGGGAAAGACTAGAAAAGAACCATCAACCATCGGCATCGTGTACGATGACAAGTAAGGCTTCATTTTTGCCCGAGATCAGCTCAACGGGGGCGCATGCCACCCGCAACCGCGATGCAGGACTCAGCTTCCAAGCATCAAACCAGGCTTTACAAACCAAAGTCATATCCTCAGACTACTTTGACCTTCGTCCTATTCGGACTCGATCAAAGTCGAGGCTCTTTGTAGACACCGAATTTTGTACCAGTATAATCCCGACTCATCAAAAAAAATATGCAAGTCAGACAGGCCAAGTAATAAACGGGCCATTGGGCCCAAAGGATCAATCAACTAAGCCCACGAGAAACAAAGCAGGCCTCGAATAATTATTAAAACCAACTGGGGTTTTAACATTTATTCAGAAGCCCATGCAGAGGCAGGCACAGTCGCGCGCCCCGGCCCAGGGAGCTCAAAACCCGCCTAGGCTTTGAGCGAAGAAGCAGACGACACCGTTTAGCGCCACGTCACGGATCCGCGTGATAATAATCTCAAAGCCCGCCTAGGCATTGATGATTTTGGCGCAAAAAAAAAATAAACTGCATGCATGCAATCCCTTGATCATAGCACACGTGTTTGACCCCCTTGACCACCCCTAAACCCGCCTAGGCTTTGGGCTCTAATGACGTGATTTTTGGGGTATGTCCCCCACCTTTTCCCTCCAAAACCCATACTCCTTCACCTATAAATACCCCCTCTATTTCACCAACAACCATCATCTAATACACTTACTCCACTCTCCCACCATATTATACTTCCACTCTCTCAAATTCTCTTCATCTCCTATCATTATTCTATCCTCCTATTATCTCCAATATTATATTTCCATCATCCTCCATCACAAAATCACCTTCCTACACCACATCCATATTATACTACTCTTCATCTCCCATAATCCCTTTCTCAAAACATACTCTTCACCACCATACAACCATCCACATACGATTCTTTTTTCCTACACCACCCACGTCATCTCATCTGGGTTTCAAGTCAAGGGGCAACTCCAGGGATCAAATCCGTCGTCGCTACATCTTAAGCAAGGTTCATCCTTTTGTTTAAATTATTGTGTTTAGTCATGTAATCCTTTATTTAATTCCGTGCTTGTACATATTTTGTAAAATAAAAACCACATTGTTTTATATTGCATGATTTGAATAATAATTCCGTGAAATTAATCAAACTTCTCCCTGCTCTCTTTCTTTTCAATGTTGATTTTAGTAGAGTTTGTTTCATAAAGGGCGGATTCAAGAGTTTTTATAACTCTCGAATTTTTAACCTTACCCCCGAATCTAGAAATCGAGTTTGTAGACCAGAGTCGTTCTTTTATTTTATGGTTTGTCGGTTTCCTTAAATCGGCTGGCGACTCTTTAAAACAATTTATAAGTTCGTTTAATTGTTTAAAATATTCATTTTTTTACACAAAATAATTTTAATAAATAATTTAATTCATCCAATTTGTTAATTCAAGGTTAGACCCGAGGGAAATGGGCCATAAATTAATATAATCTACGCGGGTTTTATTAATTTCAACCCATCTTCTTTCAGCCCAGGGATGCAAATGGCCCAGCCCATGGTCTGCTAAAGTCTAGGCAGGTTTTAGCAGCCTCTGGCGGCCCATTTGTTCCTCGTTGGGCCTGAATTTAGCAATTGGCTGCGATTAAATTATTGTTAAATTAATTTGTGTAATTTCGGGTAATTTAAATAATAAAAAACGGATTTGTAAATAAGTAAAGTTTCATCACCCCGAAAACGAATTTTCAAAACTAAAAATATCCTTATTTAAGGATTAAGAAACCTTAGTCGGCTCCTGATCACTTAAGTAGCGCATCGCGGAAAAAGGGTCACTTTTTCCGGGATCCTACACCCTGTCATCTGAATTCACTTCTCGGCTCGGCTTGGCTCGGGAATTCCTCGGGAATTCCCTAAAATGCCATCAAAAAGCTCCTTTGCGTTGTTTTATCCCTTGAATGCAAGAAACCTACAAAAGACCTAAAAACTAAGTAAAAAGCATGAAAGTAAACCGGAATCGAGCCAAAAGAACCTGTCCAAGAGCGTTATTTAGCGTATGCACCAAACCCTTTAAACCCTCTGGCAGCCTATGTGGACAAGGTGGGTCTCGTGAGGGTTTGTAGCGGCTATACCCATAAAAGCCATGAAAATGGAAAAAGGAGAGGGGAAAAGGTGAAAAACAAAACAATGGTTGAAAAAAAAAAAGAAAGAAAGAACTGTCTATTAATAGAATCATGCAATTAACTGTAAGGAAGGCAATGCTAATCGACCAAAAGGAGTGGATATGAGCACATCAAGAACACCTAATCCAAGGTATCGCTAATCTTAGAGGTTTTCAACTCCCAATCGTCTCCTACAAAACAACATCCGTTGTGCACAAGTGCTAGTGTATCCTAGTTGATTCCGATTGATCCAAAGCAAAAATCACCACCCGAGCTCATTTCAAAGCAAAGAGGCAACAAAGCGTTGCCCTCCATTGCTTGTGTTGCCATTGGCTTGGTGACGGCCGCAAGAAACGCAAGGAAAAGACCAACATTTTTATACGCTTACTAGCTATTTTTTTTTCTTTTTCTTTCTTTCATTTATATTTTTTTTCTAGTTGGCATGATTCGAGATTGCACGCGGCCCATGAAGGGGCTACTCTCCCGGCGTGGTTTTGCTCCGTACGTACATTTATTAAGGGGACAAGGGTGTTGCAACCACCCACATCAAACCACGTTGGTGAACTGTTTAGTCGGTATTTTGCATGATTTTTCCCGTCTATTATCTTACTTTTTTTCTTGTTTTTAATAATTAACTTAGACTTTTTATTATATTTTTACTCATTTTGCAATTTTATTAGATTTTATGTCTTTTTATTATTTTCATTGTTTTTGTCATTAAAATGAAGTAAAAATAAAAAAAATTGTTAACAAAAATAAAAACCCATTCTAATCTTAATTATACCCCAGCCCAAATTCCCCTTCTTCCATTTCTCCCTTATTCGGCCCACACATTTTCCAGTCCAAAATCCAAATCCTAAAGCCAGCTAACCCATTTGTCCACGACCCAAACCCGTACCCTAATTCATTTCCCATTTTGTTTCAGTCGAATACAATCTCCCTCCCATCAACCCTAATTCTGATTCTCATTTTCCCCTTTCTCCCTCTTCCCGTCTCTCCTCCCTCCCTCACTCCTTCTCTATTCTCTTCTTATCTGTTTTGCGCAGCACAACACCAAACACACCATAACCTATCAACTCCATTTCATCTCCTTCTCTCTTCTCTTCATCTCTTCTCTTCTTCTCTTCCCCTTTCTTCGATTTTCGCAATATCTTGTGATATCTCACTTACACTTCTTCTCTTCTCTTGTAACAGATTCGGTTGAGAAGATGATTACGCAAGTACCATCGACGACACCACCATCGTCATCATCTTCACACTAACTAACCAAACGCATCTGTACCGTTCGAGATTGAGAAGAATCAAGGGTGGAGATTGAAGAGGAGAGCACGAATTCGAGTATAAAAGGAGAAGGAGGAGCTGAGTTGCGAGTTATGGGGGTTTCAGCCTTCATCTAAGGTTAGTTTTAGGATTAGGATTTTATTTGGAATTAGATTTAAGTTGGATTTTGATACATGAATGATTATGGGATTTTGCTTTTGAATGCTTTGTTATGTTGGAATGGGTGTACTGCTCGAATTTCTGGGAATGTTATGGATTTGAATGCGTCGGGTTGATTTGTATAGTTTCTGTGTTTGAATTTGATTTCAGTTTTATATTGATGCAACGTTCGAATTGTTAGTGAATTATTCTGGGTTGAATCTGAGATTGTTGGTAATTGCTTTGGTTTGATCTTGATATTTGTGTGTGATTCAGTGTTGGTGTCTGTTTTGTCTCGGCTCACTACCTCTTTAATTTCCTTTTTCTTCATCTTTTACTTTGTTCGTTTTGGGCAGTAGGGATTTAGATCCCTTTTCTTTCTTCCTTTCCTTTCTTTCCTTCCCTATTCTAAGTCAAGTGCAGTAGAAATTAGGTTTGTTTTCACCTTTTCTTTTCATTTCATTTGTTCTCCCTTTCCCCTTGGTCAATTGAGTATTGGGTAGTAGTTTGTTAGTTTTTTAGGGTTTATTAGGGTTTGGTAATGGTCCTTGGTAAAGGTCAGTCCTAAGGTTTTAGTTGTGTTACGATTTTTAAGGTTTATTTTGGTAGGGTTTGCTTAGGGTCTGTCAATAGGGTTATTAGGTTGTGGTTGGGTTGGGTAACCTAGGGTTTATTTAGGTCAGTAGGTGTGTTTTACGGTTTTCTATTAGGGTTTTGTTCTTAGGGTTATTGGATGTCATTAGGGTTAAGTTTAGGGTTTTTATTAGGGTTTTATTTGCTGCCTAATATGATTAGTGGCTAGGGTTCTTTGGGGTTAAGGGAGTGATTAAGATTGTAATGGATGATTAGTTATAGGGGTTAGTGAATTAGGGGGTAATTAGTGATACAAATCTAATTCTCGCCTTATTCCTTCCTTCAAGTGGGGTGAATTAGGGATCGAAAACTCTCAAATTCACTAATCACTTGTTAATGGAAGGATAAGGAGAGATAGTTAGTACTCGCTCTCGATAGTGAGAAAGAGACTAACTAGGCAGTGCTGTTCGATTAACCCCTGGGATCCATGGTGGATTTCAGGGAAGTAAATCTGGACTACCTTCGGAAGAGTGAGTCCCGTGGCCATTTTTCTAATAGAATTCTCATATGATTTATCCTATCTTTTTGCTTCTTAACCACAAAACTCACATAACCATGAATCCTTTGGTTGCCTAAAGCTCCTGAAACCCTTTCCTTCCTTTGTGTGATTTTGATTGGTTTTCTTTGTGTTTGCCTACAAATCTCTTGAATGATAATGAACCTTAAACCTAGTAGGTGAAAATTCGGAAAAGGCATTTGGGTTTAGAAGCCCCAACTCCCTGATAAACAATGACAATTATCGGGTATACAAACTCATTGCACTACAAAACGGCACCGTTACCGGGGAGTTGCGCCTTTTAACATTTTAGTTTATTTCTTGAGTTTTCCCTCTAGGTTGTTAAAAATCTAAAAAAAAAGAATTGAATAATGAAATGGCATGTTTTGACTTCCCTCAAAATGAACAAGAAATGTTTTGTGATTAATGGGATAGATTAAATGACTATTTTTCTTATTGGGCTCATCATGGATAAATGTTTTCTGATTGGGAAGTGTTGGTTGTTATTAATGAGGGTGTGAATTTCGAGACTCGTAATCTGCTTAATAATTTCAATTTTTATATGGAAGATGATTATGAGGCTTGGGAATTTCTTGATTGGTTGACCGATGATTCTCGTAGATTTAAGGAGAGTTGTCATTCATCACATTCAAAGCACATAATAGAATCATCAACCTCCTCAACAAAATCATCACAAACAAGTCCCAACCCAAGATTATCATCTAATTCATTAACGTCATCACATCTGGGCAAAGAAAAAGTAGGAGTACTCTCCAAGGCTACACTCTCAACATCGCGTAAGGTTTCATCATCATCAATATCAAAGGTGAAAGTGTAACATTTAGGTTCATAATCCATAACAAATGATTCATACTCACACACATATGCATCATGAGGAATAGTTTCTATATCATGAGAGTGTGGCACACAAGTTAAAGACGGAGAAAGCGAGTCATTATCACCATTTTCACACAAAAGAGGATCGACATGAATATCAAGGAATAATGGGGAAAAAGACCCAACTCTACTTGAAGCACATTCCTCGAGAGAGGAAGGTCTTAACATATGAGCATGCTCAGGCCAGGTTTCACACATCATAGAAACTACCAAATTAAGCTTTCTGTGAACTCCCTACTCTCTCTATCTAGTTGTTGCACATAATCCATGATATATTCACTATAGGTCGGGTCAACAACATGAGTAAAAGAGTCGGAAGAATGAATAGATGATTTAAATTGATCACAAAGGGAGGGGATATGCATAGGAATAGAAATAGGAGAGGAAGGAGTACTCACATATGAATCTTCGTAGCCCGTTTCCCTCGGTTGATCCACAAATTGAGATTGAGTATGCAAATCATCACAAAGGGAAGGGGGACAATCATCCATACATTTAAATCGAGGATATAAAAAACATAGATCATTAAAATGATAACCTCCCAATCATGTAATCCCCATTCATTCATTATTGATTGCTCCCTCACCCAACCATGCGTGCTTGAGTCTCTAGGTACCTTTAGAGGGTATGCTCCCCTCCTTGACCCATATCATGTTTACCTGGAAGACTTGCCTAGAAAATCATGTTCTTTTACTTCCATCATCATTTTAGTGATTTTTCTAAGGCCTTTGATAAGATGGTGAGAGCACTCACTTATACTGACTTTTTCTTTTTTGTGTTCTCATACATCCATGATTCTGAAATGCATTCGAGGATGCATGATCTTCTCCTACGGGCATTGACTTCTTCCGATCTTGAAGGCCCGAATCTTGAAGAATAAGGAGTGCCTGATGCTCCATGGTGATCGAGGTTAACCAAGTGCATTTCTTGGTTTTATTGAAGACTTTATGGTAACCTTGTTCCACCCTTTTTCTCTTTTGTAAATATTTCTTTGTTTTTGTTTGTATAGTTTATTTTCTTATTGCATGCTTGGTTTTACTTTTTGGTGGCCCCCTTAGTATGCTTTGTGTTGGGTTTTCCTTATTGTTAAAGCCGTGTGGCCTCGGGGCGCCACCCCTTTTCTATGTGCTAGGTGTTTGTATATATGGTTTTCATAGTGTTACTACCCTTCATGAGACACCCTTTCCACAATGAGGACATTGTGGCATTTTAAGTGTGTGTGGAGAGGAGGGGGAGATCTTTATGATTCAGGTAGCTCACCTAGCATTTTAGGTCCCTTGCGTTCTTTCTTTCTTAGGAAAAAAAATAGTGAAAAAAGTACTAAAATCTAAAAAAAAAAGGTGAAAAAGGTTGTGAAAAATGAAAGAGAAAAGGGACAAAGTTGTGAAAAAACCCCAAAAAGTGTTTCATTTTTCTTTAGGTGATATTCTTGTCCATAATAGTGTAGATAATTGTTTAATTGACCTAGTTAATCGTTTGGAAGCACCAATATGTTCAATAGTAGGCCTTAGATTGAATTGTTGTCAAGACTTACCTTTATTAAATCCCTTCATTGAGTGTTAAAGCAGAATCCTTTCTTTTTACATGCCCAATTGTATTTTTTCTTTCTTAAAGTTGGAAAGTCTTGTTTAATGCTCTTGCTCTCCTTAATTAATAAAGTCGGATTACCAATGAGGGCTGGTGTGAGTGGACGACACTCACATCCCTTAAGTACAATGGTTACGAATGGAGCAACCCGAATTGGAAGGGTAACCCTTTGCAAAGGCCGGTTCAATTCTCGAAAAAACCGACATCCCTAAAACATGAAGAAAAACATAAGAGAAAGAAAAAGCTTGAAGAAAAAGAAAAAAAAGAAAGAGAAAAAAAGAAAAAAAGGAAAAAAAAAAGACGAAAGTTGAATAAGAGGGTGACGCATAGTTTGAAAGTTAAGTGATAAAACCCGAGCTTGAACATGAAAAGATCAGTTAGGGCCCACTTGCACTTGTACATGAGAAATATGCTTTTCATGAAATGCTTGGGGTTGAAAATCTCTAAGAATGACAACTCTTCGACCTAAGTATCTTTGTTTGTTTATATTCGCCCCTTCCTTGTGATTGATAAAGTCTGTTGAGCAATTAGATGCGTTGTTATGAATGTGAATATCTCCTTTTTTCTAATTCTAGTTTTGTTTTTTACTCTCCATTCCCTTATCTCTTCCATTTCTTCTCATGGATTTTGTGGGTAGAGTCGCTACAAACCCTCGCGAGACCCACCTCATCAACCTAGGCTACCGGGGGGTTTAAAGGGCTTGGTGCATACGCTAAATGCACCCGTTTCCTCCCATGAAAGTGGAGTAGTTAGGTAATTTTGTTCTGTTTTGCTCAGCACGAGCAAAAGTCTAAGTGTGGGGGGTGTTTATTCCGTATTTTGAATGATTTTTCCCCTCTATTATCTGACTTTTTACTTATTTTTAATAATTAAATTAGACTTTTTATTATGTTTTTACTCATTTTGCAATTTTATTGGATTTTATGTCTTTTTACTATTTTAGTTGTTTTTCTCATTAAAATGAAGCAAAAATATAAAATTGATAAAAAAATAAAAGCCCATTCTAATCTTAATTATACCCCAGCCCAAATTCCCCTTCTTCCATTTCTCCCTTATTCGGCCATCACATTTTCCAGTCCGAAATCCAAATCATAAACCCTGCTAACCCATTTGCCCACGACCCAAACCCGTACCCTAATCCATTTCCCCTTTTATTTCAGTTGAATACAATTTCTCTCCCCTCAACCCTAATTCTAATTCTCATTTTCCCCTTTCTCCCTTTTCCCATCTCTCCTCCCTCACTCCCTCTCTATTCTCTTCTTCTCTATTTTGTGCAGCACACCACCAAAACACCATAACCAACCAACTCCATTTCACCTCCTTCTCTCTTATCTTCTCTTCTCTTCTTCTCTTCCCTTTTCTAATATTTTGCAATATCTCGTGATATCTCACTCACTCTTCTTCTCCTCTCTTGTAATAGATTCGGTTGAGAAGATGAGTACGCAAGCACCATCGACATCATCTTCGCTGTAACTAACCAAACGCATCTGGACTGTTCGAGATTGAGAAGAATCAAGGGTGGAGATTGAAGAGGAGAACACGAATTCGAGTATACAAGGAGCATGAGGGTCTGAGTTGCGAGGTATGGGGGTTTCGGCCTTCATCTAGGGTAAGGTTTAGGATTAGGATTTTATTTGCAATTAGATTTCGGTTTGATTTTGATTCATGAATGATTATGAGATTTTGATGTTGAATGCTTTGTTCTATTGAAATGGGTATACTGCTCGAATTTCTTGGAATGTAATGGATTTGAATACGTTGGGTTGATTTGTATAGTTTTATGAGTTTGAATCTGATTTCCATTTGATACTAATGCAATGTTCCAATTGTTAGTTAATTATTCTGGGTTGAATCTGAGATTGTTGGTAATTGCTTTGGTTTGATCTTGATATTTGTTTGTGATTTGGTGTTTGTTTAGTCTGGGCTCACTACCTCTTTTCTTTCCTTTTTCTTCGTCTTTTTCTTTGTTCGGTTTGGGCAGTAGGGATTTAGATCCCTTTTCTTTCTTCTTTTCCATTCTTTCCTTCCCCTATTCTCAGTTAAGTGCAGTAGAAATTAGGTTCGTTTCCACCTTTTCTTTGCATTTGTTCTCCCTTGCCCCTTGGTCAATTGAGTATTGGACAGTAGTTTGTTAGTTTTTTAGGGTTTATTAGGGTTTGGTAATGGTCCTTGGTAAAGGTCAATCCTAGGGTTTTAGTTGTGTTACGATTTTTAGGGTTTAGTTTGGTAGAATTTGCTTAGGGTCTGTCAATAGGGTTATTAGGTTATGGTTGGGTTGGGTTGGGTGACCTAGGGTTTATTTGGGTCAGTAGGTGTGTTTTAGGGTTTTCTATTAGGGTTTTGTTCTTAGGGTTATTGGATGTCATTAGGGTTATGTTTAGGGTTTTTATTAGGGTTTTATTTGCTGCCTAATATGATTAGTGGCTAGGGTTCTTTGGGGTTAAGGGAGTGATTAAGGTTCTAATGGATGATTAGTTATAGGGGTTAGTGAATTAGGGGGTAATTAGTGAGAAAAATCTAATTCTCGCCTTATTCCTTCCTTCAAGTGGGGTGAATTAGGGATCGAAAACTCTCAAATTCACTAATCACTTGTTAATGGAAGGATAAGGAGGGATAGTTAGTACTCGCTCACGATAGTGAGAAAGAGACTAACTAGGCAGTGCTGTTCGATTAACCCCCGGGATCCATGGTGGATTTCGGGGAAGTAAATCTGGACTACCTTCGGAAGAGTGAGTCCCGTGGCCATTTTTCTAATAGAATTCCCATATGATTTATCCTATCTTTTTGCTTCTTAACCACAAAACTCACATAACCATGAATCCTTTGGTTGCCTAAAACTCCCGAAACCCTTTCCTTCCTTTGTGTGATTTTGATTGGTTTTCTTTGTGTTTGCCTTCAAATCTCTATTGAATGATGATGAACCTTAAACCTAGTAGGTGAGAATTCGGAAAAGGCTTTTATGTTTAGAAGCCCCAACTCCTCGAGAAAGAACGACAATTACCGGGTATACAAACCCATTGCACTACGTAAACCAACTTTTTTTTCACTATGCTTCCAATTTTTAAGTCGGGTTTTTCGGGAATTGAAACGGCCCTCCGAAAAGGGGTAACCTTCCCAACTCAGGCTACTCCGTACGTAACAAAGTACTTAAGCGATGTGAGTGTCGCCCACTCACATCGGCCCTTGTTGGTTTAACTGAAGTTTATTAACCAACTATTCTACTTTAATTAACTTCCGCTTTTTCAATGAGCTCGAGGGTGAACAACTAAGGACTCACGATTTCAAAAAGGACGTGAATGAAGCAAGAACCTCATCATTTTGCAATCAACGAAGGGAATCTAAATAGATGAGTCATGGCGACACTCGGACTAGAGCCTACAATAATCATACCGGCTTCTTTTTAGAAGATTAACAAAGCCTTCGAGCCATTGATTACGCGATTCTAAAATTATAACAAAAACTAAAGAAAAACAGAAAACTTTAGGGGTTTTTCACAACTTTTTCTCCTTCTTTTTTTCATTTCCACAAAAAGTTTCAAATTCTATAAAAAAAAATTAAGAAAATCAAAACAAAATGCTATTCTAGATGATCTACCCTCAACATGAATAACTCCCCCCCCCCCACACTTAAAACGCCACAATGTCCTTATTGTGGAAAGGGTGTCTCATGAACGGTTGAAAAACTAAGATAAACACAAATAAAAACACCTAGCATGGCAAAGGTGGTGCCTCGAGCCCACACGACTCCAACAACAAAATAATCCCAACACAAAGCATACCAAGGGGCGCGCCACGAAAAACAAAACCAAGCATGCAGACGAATCACAAATATATACATTTAAAAAGGAAGAGAAGAGCAGAAAGAGGTTACCTCGAAACCTTCAATTATGAACAACTCAATCTGCGATCCACAATAACCAAGCATAGGGTTAGGATATTCAAGTAAAAGAAAACTAAGCTCGTAAGTCTCGCATGCAAGATTTGAAAAGGAAAAGAAACGAACTAAAATGAAGAACTAAAACATATGTACAATATATACATTGACCAAGACATACCTCAACCCCGAATCTCATTCATTGAGGCGAGATTTGAGGGTGAAACTTGGGGAAATGACTAGTGGGATGAGGAGATGAGATGGGAAAAGAGAAGGGAAGAAAATGAGGAAGAAGGAGGAAAAGAAAGGAGTTAGAACTTACAGTCAGTGGTGTAGCGGGTGCTATGCCTGTCGTAGCGGGTGCTACGACACTGGAATTCCTGGACAAGCTTGTTTTATTCTCTGTAGCGGGTACTACAATTGTTGTAGCGGGTGCTACAGTTGTTGTAGCACTTGCTACGCCCTGCATCCTCCAAACCACAGATTTCAGCTTCAAAAATATTCTAAGTCATAGAACTCCACAATTCATCCCCTTTTGAACTCATTCTTCCTAAACTTCACTAACACTTCTAGAATTACTTCAAACTTCACTCACTCTCCCCCACACTTATTCTCTTTCACTCCTTTCACCCACACACTTAATTTTTCCCTTTGTTTTCATTTCTTTTTACTCTCCCTTTTTCTTTTCCTCTTTTTTTTCTTGAACCTAGAACTACTACCTCAAAAGAAAGAAGAAAGAAAACAAAAGAAGAAGAAGAAGAAAAGAAAAGGTATGGATTGCCTCCCATATAGCGCTTGTTTTAGGCCCCTAACTTGACCCACATACCTACTTAATTCTTGAGAGATGTGGGGCACATGATATAAGCATCTTCCACCTTTTCCACCATCTTTTTCTCCTCCTTTTCCAACATTTCCTCACTTTGCATGATTGTAGGTCAAGATGCCTTATCAAGTTCTTAGTTTACAACGGGGAAAGAGGAGGCAATGGCTTCTTACGTTTCTTCCACCTTCGTTTCCTCCTCTTTTTCCAACATTTCCCAATTACCTTCGTGAATAGAACATGTTGTTCGTGAGGAAGTCGAATTGGGTGTAGTCAATGGGGAAGCAAATTAAGATCTTCTTTAGGTGGTTCCCTGAGTTATGGACCCTCGGGAACAATCATGAGTTGCTCACGGTCATCTTCCTTCAAGATCTCTTCCTCTTTCTCAAATCCCTCCTTGAATTTTTCTTCCTCAAGATAGCTCAAAGTGGGCGGTATGGGCTCAAGCTCCACTTAGTGAGGAGAAGAGTCTGAAGATGCCTCATCGTTGATAATAAAATCTCGAATCTCCACACGCTCAAGGAGAGGCTCCTCCAAGGGAATGTCCTCTCGAGTAGGTGTCACACCAAAACGTTTGGTGAGGAAAATAACCTTACTGCCATCGGGCTCGAATGGGATTGACTCCAGTAGACTTCCCTCCAAAGAACACTCATAAAGGGATGCAGGCGTATGAGACTCTATCAAGTACTCATCTGCTCCCTCATTGAATTTTTCTTCCTCTCCCAACTTCTCCTCATTCTCGCTTTTGGTCACTTCAATTACCACCTCCCCCTCTTCATTCATCTCTAACTCACTCTCTTCTTCCTCTCCCGAAGGTTCCTCCTCCACAAATGTGGGTACATTGGCTTCTTCCTCACTCTGTAGGGCGATAGAACACTCCAACACCATTTGGGTAGGTTGAGGTTGGATGGGGAGGGTTTGAGGAGGATATTCTTGCTAAGAAATTTATGCTCATTAGTTTTCAATGCTTGCGAGGCGAGCCCGATCATTCTCCTGGTTTTCCATAATTTGCATCAGCAACTTCTCTATGTTAGATTCTTGAGGTGGTTGGGACTATTGAAGTTGAGGGATGGGTTGGTGGTTGGTATGTTGCCAAACTTGTTGATCTTGGTAACTGTGAGAGAAATGTTGGATGTTTTGAGTGAAGGATTGAGTCTTCTGCAAGGTTTCCAGTTGGTTGGTTGTTTCATCAGATGCCATCTTCCGTTGCATCTCAAGGACGGTGGCCATAAGGAGTTTGATTGTGGGGTTGCTCTCCAAGCCAAACCCTTCCTCTCTTGAGCTTCGGCCACCTCCCAGATGAGGAGAATGTTGAAATAGTTCGTGAAGGAAGACACTAGCTTGCTGCTCGGTCCTCATGAGGAACATTCCTCCAGATGCAATATCGATTGACTCTTTAAGAGTATCTTGAAGCCCAAGGTAAAACTGATGCAACAATAACCAGTCCGGCAAATTATGATGTGGGCATTACCTTTGGAGACTTTTAAATCTCACCCATGTTTCCAAGAGGGTTTCTCTCGGCTCTTGTTTGAAGTTCATGATGGCTTGTCGGAGCGTATACGTCTCATCGGCTGGGAAGAAATAGTGGAGAAAATCAAGACTTAATGCATCCCAAGTAGTATATGTGCCGGGTGGGCAAATGTCGAGCCACATCTTAGCCTTTCCCTCCAAAGTGAGAAGAAAGAGCTTCAATTTCAAGAACTCTGATGATACCTCTAGCATATGCACAAAACCAATCCGGGTCTTCAAATTTTCTAATATGATCGACGGGATTCTCAAAGACGTCCCCATGGAGTTGGTGTCTCTCAAAAGCATCCAGCAGGCATGGTTTGAACTCAAAAACTGCGGTCGGTGGTAGTGATGGTAAGGTGATGGGATTGCCTCCCGTACCCAATGATGGAACGGAATACGAGAGAAGGGTATGGGGTGGATCGAGCTGACCTTCAGCCATCGGGCATTCGATGCCGCCTAAGATGCTCGTTCAAAGCTAGCATATAACCGCATAACCTGAAAAAGAACCAAAGAGGAATCAAGTACCCAAAGACCTGAACAACTGATCCCTAGCGCGAAAGCAATCTAAACTACTCTTAATCAAAGGAACCTAAAGCTAGGGGCGCTAGCTACCCAGCAATGGCGCTATTTTTTAGTACAGTAGGTTTGTATACCCGGTTTTTGTCGTTCTTCTCGAGGAGCAAGGGGCCTTAGCTAAAGGTTTTAGTCAACAACGAGTCGAGATCGCTAAGGTCACAAAGGGAAGGTGAGGTAACTAAACTAAACTAATCAAAGGACATAGAAAACCTAAGGTTCGGTCAAGATAGGACAATGGGCTTCGGGGAATTTTCAGGACACGAACGGTATCATGGGAGTAGGTTTTGCATGTAGGAAGCAACAAAAGAGGAAAATCAAATGGTAATTCCGTTAGAAAAGCCCACCTGCCTCCCCCTTTCGGGAGTAGCCCGGATTAACTACCTCCAAGCCCACCATGGACCCGGAGGGTTAACGAAATGCATTTCCCTAGTTGATCTCCTTCTCATTTTCATGGGCGAGTACCAACTATCTCATCTCCATCCTTCCATGATAAGTGTTCGATGTATTCGGGAACTTTCGGACCCAAATACATCGCACTTGAGGGAAAGATGGAGTGGGAAGGTGATTTCCCACCTAATTACTCACTAACAATACTAACCTATCCCTAATCTCCTATCCACATCCCTAATTACCTCCTAACTCATAGGGTTTCTAGTCACTAATCATGATTTACACTAAGCTAACAACATCCATTCCAAATCTAAGCATGAATTCTGGCATGAGAAACACCAAACAAGAACAATAACAATCAAAGCAATGCAATTAATAAAAGTAGAGTATAGTTAAGAGAAGAAAACACTTATCACTTGATGCCACAATAAAGCATGGACAATGAAAAGGATGTTTCAAGCAATACTCTAATCAACAAGTCTTCAATCTTGATTACAAACCCAAATGAAGAAGGAATCCAAGTAGAAATCTCTCTAATTACCCACTAATTATCTCCTAATCATTTCCTAAGAGCTAGGTAAAACCTAGGTAAGAGCTAGATTCCAACCCCCACAGAAAAATCAACACTCAAGGTATATATACAAGGTAAGGGAGTTGCTTAAAACGCAGTCGTTTAAGCCACAGAAAAACGCGTAATCCATGGTCGTCGCGGGCGCGACGCCTGCCGTAGCGGGTGCTACGCCCTCATGTAGTGAGCGCTACGCCTGTCATAGCGGGCGCGACGGATCGAAAACTTGGGAGGCGATTTTGATTCGCGCCGCGGGCGCGACCATTCTGGGCAACTTAGCAGTAGCGGGCGCTCCGCCTACCGTAGCGGGTGCTATGTCCTCCTGTCCCCTTCCCCTCCTTACTCCTATGTGTATAGCTTTCCGCTACATAGGTTGTAGCGGGGGCTATGACGCTGTATTGCTACAATTGTAAGGAAAGGGTTCCCGGGTCATCTCCGCTTCGCTTCTCGGCTGGGCTTGGCTCAAGAATTCCTCGGGAATTCCCTAAAATGCCCTTAAAAAGATCCTTTGCGTTGTTTTATCCCTCGAATGTGAGAAACCTACAAAAGAAATAAAAATAAGTAAAAAGCGTGAAAGTAAACCGGAATCGAGACAAAAGAACCATTCCAAGAGCGTTATTTAGGGCTAAAAATGGGCCTAAACATGTTCCCATGAAATGCAAGCCCCAAGTGCTCCTTTCTTTACTCATTTTCTCACTCAAATTTCTCCCCCATCCTCCTCATCTCTCTCACTGCCCGATTCTTTCACTCATTCAATATCTCTCTCTGGCTCGCTCTTTCTCTTTCTTTATCTCTGCCATATCATCGAGAATCCACAGAACGAAGAAATTACAAGAAGGCAATGTATACACCACCAAGTCGAGCAATCCACAGACCCGAGCTTGGGGGTACGCCCAAGGGGCGAGCGCCCAAGGCCCATAAACTTTAGTCAATTGCTAAAATTTGCTATATTTACTATTGCTGGATTATAACTAAATAAAAGTATGAAATTATAAAATAGTTATTTTGATTGTAAAAATTAGGCCACTTGTTAATATTGGCCCAAAAATATTTCAAGAATTGAGAAGGCCCAATGTGTAGATCGAGTAGGTTTGGAGTAGAATATACTTTTGTTTCGAGGTTGTAATTACGTTTTAAGGTCATATATAACAAATAAGCAAGAATAATAAATGGAAATATGATGGCCACTACTGCTCAGCTCGGAACAAAGTGTTTGGGGCATGGTTTCTTGGCAGGAGTCTCTGGGGACACTGTTCACTAGACCTCCCTGGACCCTTAAAACATATACTTGTAGCTAAGTATTTTTGGTTTAAGTTGCTCAATACGAGTGCTGCTGATATGTGCTGTTGATATATGTGATTTTTAGAAGGTTTTCCGGTGCTTGATTTTTTAATTCAGCAAAGAACATCTTTTATTTATTTGACTTTAGTTTTTTTACTAATTACATTTTAACATTGATCTTTTTCTCAAATTTTAACTAAATTCTTAATACCGCTGTTTAGTATAAACTTTGACACATTTTTTAAAAGGACCCAATCTACTAGTTGGTTGACTATATAGCTCGGGGCCCCGAAATTGCCAAGACCGAGCTTGGCAATCCACCACCACCGTGCATGGAAGAATGACCTAAAAGAGCGCAACCGTCCAAGACAAAGAAGATCGAAGGGAATAGATGCAATCAAGACGATGAGATCGAGTATAAATGGAAGCTTTTGAGGAAAAATCGGGGATGGTTGGTTTATGGGAGTGACAGGCCCAGGCTGATGTGTAACTGGATCAAAGACGAGGGTTTTGATCAATTACACATCAAGGGGTGACGTGCAACCAATCTTAGGGTTAGGGAAAGTTCACGTGAAGGTTAGGTTTGAGAGAGAATCACGTGAAAGATGGAGGTTTAGAGAGGTTTTGAAATAGCCTTAGGAAATCAACAAGATAGATAGGAGAACTGGATAGTTCAAGAGAATCAAACTTGATACAGAAACGTAACTTGTTGAAACCTTAGGGCTCTTCCTCTTAGTTACAAAAACACCTTCTAAGAGTAGGAAACCAGCTCTTTCTCACCACTTGATTTGCCAAATCAAGATACAATAGAAGAGATCAAATGAGAGAGTAGAAAACACTCAAGGATAAGCAAAAGTTTGTTTGTATTCATAATTTAAGGTTGGTTGTTTCCAACGTTACAAGCATATGCTCTATTTATACTAGACTAAGTCCTAATCCTACTAGGACATCATACTTGACGCCTAAGCAACCAAATCCTCCTAGGAGTTGGTTTTCCTAATCCTAAGGGAATTAGTTACAATAGTATGAATCCTTCTAGGACTTGGATTTCCTAATCCAAGATGGATTAGTTACAAAATTAGTGAACCACAACTAGGATTCCTAAGCTTTGCATCCAAGCAACACTCTAGACGTCTTCTAGATCCTTCTAGATTATTCTAGACTCTTCTAACTTGATGTCCAAGCTATTAAATTTTAGTTGGCACCACACACAACTTAAAATAATAAAATTACAATAACAAACTTGATACTAATAAGAAAAACACGAAAAATGTGAACTTCAACTTGAAAATGCCAAAATTGTGAAATTCATCTTGGAAATGCCAAAACTTTGAAATTCATATTGGACTTGTACTCGGGCCTCTTTGGACGTGAACTTGGGATTTTAAGACGTTTGGACGTTCTCCTGGAATAATGAACATACCATATGGGTTGGCCTTTGGGCCTCCACAATAGATCCTTCCTCTATGGCCCTTTCTACCTCCTTGTAGATGAATTGGATCTCCTTTGTTGGGCTTGGGGTGGACGTATTTCCATCATTCCCCCCTTGTTGAGAATAGTTTGTCCTCAAACTTGGAAGGTTATCTTCTTCATCATAGTAGGGTTTCAAGTCAGCTACATTGAATGTTGCACTTCCACCATAGTCATCACTCAATGAGAACTTATAAGCATTATCTCCAACCCTTTCTAAAACTTCAAACGGTCCATCAGTCCTAAGAACCAGCTTTCCTTTCCTCTTGGAGGGGAACCTCTCCTTCAAGTGAACCCATACTATGTCTCTTAGCTGAAATATAACCTTCTTTTTCTTCTTGTTAGCTAAGTCTAAAACTTGTTGAGTACACTTAGCTATTCTTCCCCTTACTTCCTCATGAAGCTTTTGGATCTCTTGGGCTCGTTTGCTTGCTTCATGACTGTACCTCATAGCAGTGGTGATTGGCGTGAGGTCCATGAGAGTATTAGGGTTTCTCCCATACACTACTTGGAAAGGTGATCGTTCAGTTGCCTTGCTAGGAGCACGGTTGAAGGCACATTCAGCATATGTGTAACGCCCTGGAAATTCGATTCTAAACTTAACAGTCAAAGTCAAACGTTGACTAACATTAATAGCAGAAGTCTCATTTTTTTTTCTTTAATTGGGCGTTACTACCGTATCCCCGAAGGAATACAAGACAAGAAAATAAAGCTAATAACTAATCATTAATTACTTCAATTTAATAAACAAAAGAAACTCTCAAATTCTAGAACAAGATAAACTAAACCTTAACTAACATCAAATCTAAAACATAAACGAAACTTATCCTCAAAACTAACTTCGTCGTCCTCACTACTAGTTCCCATTCCCATCACATAACTCTTCACCTGAAAACAAAACATTTAAAAACATGAGGAGGACTCAATAATGTCTACCCCTACCCGTCAAAACAGTTTTAAAAAAAAATCCATTTCAATTCATTTTTGGGGGAGAAGTGAACAAGTCAAATCTTTTCATAAACTGTTTTCTTTCCTAACCAACCATACCCGTCTTTCAGAATTATTAAGCGGGCGGACCTTGCTTATTTGGCCCTAGAGGTCAAATGACCTCGCTATAATCATATCTCAATCACAGTCTCAATCTCAGTCTCATTCCAATCAATCACAATATCAAACATACGGATGGCCATCCATTTCACACACGTGCATAAAACTAACCCCGGGGAAGTAGCACCTATCAGGCATCCCTGATCTCTTGACAACCTCCCTGCAGGAACAGATCCTGGTCTATGGGGCGTTGCCCGAACCCGCATTTACGTCTCATTTGAATTATTAGTCCGGTTTAATAACACACCTTTCCAACTCAATCAGTCCACTCCCAATTTCCAAAACCATTTCCAAATCACACATAAAAGACTGTCCACATTTCATCAACTCAAAAACATAACTCGACATCCGAAACAGACAGTCAATTTTCACCATAAAATCCCCTTTCGGGATGCAAATTCCAAAATATAATCAAAACCATAAAACATGTAAAGTGCATCCCAGTGGGGATTATGACATAGACATTAACTGAATTTCTTCACTTCACTTCACTTCCACGAGCACACTTGAGCTCACTAAAACGAGTCGATCTAGATCGCGCCTATAAATAGAATAAATTCTATAATTAACAACATCTCTCGAAGTTAGTACTCACTACCATATACCTCACTCCACCCTAGGAACACTATAAGGTTCCCATCATTCAAGTAATAATATTTTAAACATATCTCATATATTCTAAACCATCACATTTTACAAACATTTAACATATTAAAAATAAATAAATAATTCACACCCATGACAACACATTTATTCAAAAAAAAAATGCAAATTGGATAGCTTGCATCACTCATATAAAATAAACCATAACTTGACTTCCCGAAATCCTATGGGTCTGGTTTTGGACTTTCCGGAAATCTCGGGATGTTTACTAAAACGCTTATGTTGAATTCGAGAATAAAAACACACTCTAAGATCCTCATAAACGGTCATCAATCCAAACTGTCCATATCTGACCTAGGTCTGGTAATCGGGCTATAACTCGACTTATACAACTCCAAAGTCCGATCTGCAAATTTCTAAGAAAGCTAACACACTAAGCTACTTCCCGGTCAAACGGTAAAGCTAAATACTAACTATACAATATATGGTGACCGATATCATACGACTCATAAATTCTGTCCAAACTGACCCGTTTCTATTTTTGGGTTTTTCGATTCTAATTCCAATCAAAGCACTCTGAGACTCTAACTTAGGCCTCCAAACAGTTCATTTAAGTCCGATATACCCCCCTCACTTCCCTAACACCATAAGGTCAACCTACCCATAAACTAACACAAATTCTCACATAAACAATTAAACCTCTCTAATTAAACACTTTTCTTTAAAACAAAACTTAGGAAAAAAAATGCTCATAATTCGACATCAAACCAGATAACCCAAAACACACAATAAGTTAATTCACCATGATAACATTTGAATATTGCTAAATAAAGGAAACCCGATAAACCTCGTAATAATGGATATAACATACGATAATAAATTAAGATAATACAAAATCTATCTAAGCTTAGCAGAAGATATCATGCATAATAGTACTAAACATCATCAAATTATAGGAATAACTAAGCTTAGCAAGTTAGGGTTTGCGTAAGGAGTCACTGGATAGAATCAGCGGTAGTCGGAGCGGGGGTCGGTGGCGACGGCGTCGTCGAACGGTGAGGTACGTCGGGATGAGTGGCAACAGTCATAAGAGCGATTCTGGCAGCGTCAGTCCGTGGTCAGTGGTCATGTATGACGTATGGCGGCCAATGGTTGTTCTACTTTGTGGCTTGGTGGTGCGACAAAATCGAGGGTGTTCACGGCGGCGTCAGGCGGCGCTCATCTGGGCAGTTATCGAACCCGGACCACCGTAGTTGTATGAGTTGCACCTGCATTAGCAACGTCGGTTGCTGCCTTTCCGCGGATTTGATGGTGCGACGGCGTCGGGACTTTCACGACAGCGTAAGCCGGCGAGGGCGGTGGTCGGAGGGTGGCGCGACTGGCGGTGGTATCTGGGCGAGAGAGCAAGAGGGACGAGAGAGAGAGAGAGTTATTGACGGTGAGCGCTAGGAAGACAGAAGATAGCAAGGGACGACGGCGTTTAGTGGAGGTGGCCTGGTCGTCGGCGAGGCGGCGATGGTTACGAGTTGGCGGCATTAGGGCATGGTCAGGCGGCAGCACAGATGGAGGAGGAGAGGAGAGGCTAGGGTTTTTGTTTAGGGTTTACTAATAATAATTAACTATTTATACCAAAACAAACTAAACTAAAAATAATAATTTTGAAAATTGAAAATAGTATTTCTGCTTCTAATAATAGTATAGGAAAATTAAAATCAATTTTACTTTTCTAAATAATAATAATAACCACAAAAAATAATCCAATTAAACACATACTTCACAAATAATAATTATTAAAAAAAACACATGTAATCATACAACATTAATCACATAAAATTACTAAATTACCCTTGCTTTCTTGCACATAGAAAATTATTAAAATACCCTTGTTAGTCCCTAAACGGTCCTACGAGCTCAAGTGTTAGCATAAATAATCGCCAATAAAATCTCATAAATTAACGGAGTCAACTTAAGTAAATAACGACGTAACAGTAAATGCTTTCAAATTTTTCAGGGTTTTACAATATGGGAGTAGAGTATCCAACCCCTTCTTATCTTTATTCACCAAGGACCTTAGTAATGAACCAAGGGTCCGGTTGGTGACCTCCGTCTGCCCATCAGTTTAGGGATGACATGCAGTACTGAACTTGAGTTTGGTTCCCATCTTCTTCCATAGAGTAACCCAAAAGTGACTAAGGAACTTTGCATCCCTAATAGAGACCATAGTCCTTGGTGTACCATGAAGCTTAACAAACTCTTGGAAGTATAACTCTGCAACTCTAACAACATCTTCAGCGGTGTGACATGGAATAAAGTGAGTCATCTTTGAGAATCAATCAACAACCACCATGATAGAGTCTTTCCCACGTTGAGTTCTCGACAGTCCCACAATGAAGTCGAGACTCACATCTTCCCAAGGATCTTCAAGGATTGGTAATAACGTGTATAAGCCTTGAGGAAGCACGTGACTCTTGGATAGGTTGCAAATAGAACACCTCTTCACCATATGCTCAATATCTCTAATCATGTGAGGCCAATAATAATGTTCTTTCATCATAAGATAAGTCTTCTCAATACCTAAGTGCCCTGCAAGACTTCCTCCATGAACCTCTAAGATAAGAAGTTCTCTAAGACTGCTTTTGGGAATACACAGTTGATTCCCATGGAATAAGAAGCCTTTCTCCACGTGGTAGTGATCGTGGGTATGCTTCTTGCATGCTTCATAGATCTCCTTCAAATCTTCATTTTCAGGATAGATCTCTTTGATATGTTCAAGCCCTATTACTCTTGAATCAAGGACTTGGAGCAATAAATACCTCCTAGATAGTGCATCTGCTCCCTTGTTCAAGTGGTCGGCCTTGTGTTGAATAACAAAGTGATAGGCTTTCATGAATTTAACCCACTTAGCATGGCATGGGTTTAGCTTGTGTTACCCTTGAATATACTTCAATGCGTCATGATCACTATGCAAGATAAACTCGTGGCCAATAAGATAGTGCCTCCAATGTTCTAGGGCATGAATAATAGTATAGAATTCTTTGTCGTAGGTGCTATACTTCTTCCTTGCATCACTGAGCTTCTCACTGTAGTAGGCTAAGGGGCGGCCCTCTTGAGATAGAACATCTCCAATACCAACTCCAGAAGCATCAAACTCAACTTCAAACTTCTTATCAAAGTTAGGTAAGGCCAATACAGGTGCGGTGCATAGCCTTTCTTTGATGATGTCGAACGCTTGTTGGGCAGCTCGAGTCCATGAGAACTCCTTGGATTTCAATAGCTCGGTCATAGGAGATAAAATAGTACTGAAATTCTTCACAAACCTCTTATAGAAAGAGGTCAAGCCGTGGAAGCTTCGAACATCATGAATTAATAGGAGTAGACCACTCCTTGATTGCTTTGATATTCTCTTCATCAACTTGTATCCCATTAGCCAAGAGTACATAGCTAAGAAACAATAATTTGTTGGTGAAGAAGTGACATTTAGATAGATTGTCGTACAGCTTCTCGTGAGCCAAGATCTCCAAAACATATTGGAGGTGAAAAACGTGATCTTCCTCACTCTTGTTATATGCAAGTATATCATCAAAGTAGACAACAACACACTTGCCAATAAGGGGCTTCAAAACCTAGTTCATCAATCTCATAAAAGTAGAGGGAGCATTAGTTAGACCAAAAGGCATGACTAGCCATTCATAGAGACCTCCTTTGGTTTTGAAAGCAGTCTTCCATTCGTCCCCTTCTTGAATTCGAATCTCGTAGTACCCACTTCTTAGATCAATCTTTGAAAAGACTTGGGCACCATAAAGCTCATCCAATAGATCTTCAAGTCTGGGAATAGGAAACCTATACTTGATAGTAAATCAATGCACTTACATTGGCTTCCATCTTTCTTTGGCACCAAAAGGGCAGGGACGGCGCATGGACTAAGGCTCTACCTGATCATACCCTTTGCTAGAAGATCATCAACTTGCCTTTGAACCTCTTGAGTGTCAAATCAATGCACATACGTTGGCTTCCATCTTTCTTTGGGACCAAAAGGGCAGGGACGGCGCATGGACTGAGGCTCTCCCTAATCATACCCTTTGCTAGAAGATCATCAACTTGCCTTTGAACCTCTTGAGTGTCACTAGGGTTCATGCGATACGCTGGCTTGTTAGGCAAGACAGATCCAAAAATAAGATCAATTTTGTGTTGGATATCAAGCTAGGTGGGGGGCAATCCTGGTGGCATCTCTTTTGGGAACACATGAGAATATTGTTCCAAAAGAGGGGTGATGAGAGGGTGGCTTTTTGTGGGGTTTTCGCGGCTAGGTTTTTCATTCGTAGGTTGTTTGGGGCTAGGGTTTGTGTTTAGGTCTAAGAGAATGATCTATTTATGCTCACTAAACTCATGATGTTCAATGGTCAAAAAAGTGATGAGATTTGGATCACTGACTGACCTAAAACGTATAAGGTGTCTGTGTACCGCAAGTGTACGGGTCTGTGTAGTAATAAAAATATCGTTCCCTCTCAGGGACTTGTGTTCAACTACGCACTAAACTAGTTCACTACAAACGATGCTAGGTCGATCAAAGGGTTGTGGGTTGTGATTCAGATAATTAACTAAGGAAGTAGGAAATTAAAGGATTCAATAAATAATTAAAAGAGTTTAGGGGAGTCTACTCTAGTGAATCAATTAACTAATCAACAATCTTGGTGTAAATTGATAAAAGGATAATTCGGAGTCTATAATCTTTCTAGGCCTTTTCATAGCAATCTTTCGATTCGAAGTGACTTGCAGTGATTAAACTAAACATTATTTCTAACTATGTAATCTAATCAAAGATAAAAATTGATTATAACCGACCATAGGTAAGAATCATTATTTCTAAATATTTTCTAAACCTATTCGATCTACGTCTTTCCAATTCAAGATTCAAACTTTCATCATGTTATCAAGAATCTAATACCAAGTAAAACGCGGTTAGCCAGATTTTACTATGACAAACAATATACGAAGATCAAACGAATAAAAGGATAATTTAACACCGAAACTGTATTAAAAATTCAACCAAACGACATCGAGTTTATCCCCCAAACGAAGGGATTTAGCTACTCATGATAATAACTAAGAAAACAACAGTAAAAATTGAATAACGAAGCATAAAGTAAAGAGAATTTAAATCGAACGTCCGAGTCGTCGAATTAGATCTCTTTGTGTCACTCGATTCGATCTCTTTCTTCTCCTCTTTTGTCCCTAATCTACCGGAACGGCTTCCCAAAGGGAGGAAAATACAAAGGAAACCCCATACTAAACGGCGGAAATAAAACTCGGAATAGTGGATTGTGTCTCAAACTGAACGACGAAGAAGTCCTTTTATAATGCACGATTAGGGAACAAAGTGCTGGCAGCGTTTAGTTCAAAAAGAATGTTCTACTTTCCTTGGCGCTGGCAACGTTTTAAAAACGCTGGCAGTTCTTTGCAACTTCTTCAGCATCGAAGTCCCTGAAGGAGGCGCTGGCAGCGTTTTACTGTTCCGCCCAAATTTGGGCTAGGCCTTGGCTATTTCGGGCTGCTTCTTCTTCCTTTTCTTCTTCTCATCAACTTTCTTTTTATTTTGTTGTGAATTTTCCCATTTTTCCTCAATTTCTCATGCTCTTTGATGTATTTCCAATATTTCCTGCAAAATGAACCAATCTCGCAACCAAGTGAAGAAATCACAGAAATTGATATAAAAATACAGAATTTCGGATATAAAAAGCATGAAATGAATATGTTTTGAGCCCTAAAAACACTATATAATAATCACTTATCAAATCCCCCATGCTTAGCTCTTGCTTGTCCCCAGGCAAGTCAGAATTGAAAACAGGAGGATAAGAGTTCAAACAGGGAAAACAGGATTTAGGAAGAAAGAGAAGCGGAATGATTTTTCGATAGGGTTTAAAAGAACAAAATTTCAACAGTCTCTCAGGCTAACCAATCGAACACATCAATTCAACAAGAAATCACTATGATTAGTCTGGACAAGAACAAAACTCAGTTTAAAATAGAAAGAAAGAAATTTCCGAAACCAAAAGAAGAGAACAAGTACTTCAGATGTACAAATCCGCCAACAGTCTCAAGAATAATGTAAATATGCGCGGTTAGTTATGGACGTAAGCCAGCCAAAAGAGCAAACCTCATATTAGGAAAGAATTTGAACACTCAAACACTAAAATTTGAATATGTATATGGGTTTTTCTCATACTCAGACCCAAAGAAACGATCTACCATAAGCTTTGTAAGAAAATCGCTCTCCACTACTGGTATATATGCAATGCACATGTAACAATCAAAAGGACTTTTTGGGGTTGTAACGAGGCTTAGGTTAGGGGGAAAGGAGCGATAAAATTTAGGCATGAGGAGTTTAAAGAGCCGTGCTTGGATTGATATTCAATAAAAATTTGCTCTCAACTCATCTTCTTGCTTAATGTATGCAAGGAACTCACTCTCTTCCCTCCTCAGTATCAAACACCTCAACTGAATACAACCAGGTCAAAAGCCTTCAGAACTTCATATTGAATCTCCCTAATCACCCTTTTCTCTTCCTTTTTTTATTTTTTTTATTTTTAATTTTTTATATTGCTTCTTTTTTTGGTGGGTGATCAAGGGAGAAGAAACACGTATGTATAAACTTAGGTTCGACCCCAATATATCAAAAGAACATCATAACCAATTGGCTAATTCTAATAATTGGGAAATTTAATGTGTCCCAACTCAATTAAAATCAAAATTCACACGCCAACATCTCAATTCCATTCACAATAACACCAAACCAATTTTCCCTCCCGGAATAATGAACTCTCACAACATCCAAGCAAGGAAAAGGATAGGAATTAATAAAGGCCAAGGCTTGTATTGTCAGGGTTTCATCACAAAAAGAAAGGTAAACAAAGGCTAGGCGGGGCTAAAAGAACGGTAATTATAATGTAAGGGAGGCTGTTTGTCTATGTAGTTTAACAAAATAAAAATAAATGCCTCAATCACTTTGTCACAGCGTGCAATGCAAATATGTAATCTCAAGCGTACAACTAATGGTGGAGTCACTCAGGAAATCAAAGAATTGATAAAAGTGATCAACTCAAAATTTAGGCAATGTGGACTCATGGGATGGGACTCAATCAACTAAACTTAGCCCAAAGATTTGGGCACGCATATTTATACTTTCTAGGATAGTCAAAGCAATCAAATACAACTTTCATAGCTTGACTCAAAATCAGAAGATTTGAAGAAAAAGGTTTCAAAAACTTTTAAGTTCTCATCCAGACTTTTCTAAGTGAAGCAACGTAAACTGAAAGTAAGATTGGTTTACAAATCATCACTGAAGGTGTTCCGGATTTTAATCCTAATCCTATCCTCTTTTTTTTTTGGTTTTTTTTTAGTCTTTTCTTTTTTTTGTTTTGGAATAAGGTGAATGCAAAAGAAAGAAAAAGAAGACAAACTAGAAAAAGAAACAAAAGAAAAATCTAACATGCTCTTACTAATGCAATCTAGGTGAATGCAATCCTAAAACTAGAAAGAAAAACTAAGAAAAGAAAACTTAGAAAGGAAAACTAGAAACAATCAAAGAAAATCACACAACTAAAAACTTAAACAAAGGAAAACACAGTAAAATAAGAAAATCACACTAAAAGTTGAAAAATAAGCACGAAACAAGAAAAAGAAAGACGAAAATAAAAGAAAAATCAGAGAAGTAAAGAAGAGATATTCGCAAAGTGGATATATAACCTCCCCCCCCCCCAATGCTTAAACATTGCATTGTGCTCAATGCAAAAGACAATGGTGGAAAGAGTCATTTACGCACGTCCTAACAACCACAAAACATCATCAATCATACCACAATCAAGTAGGAAGCATTTATGTAAATATCTGGTCGGGATAAGATTGCGTTTGGATAAGGAGTCATACCTCTCCTTTGTCGCTCCATCGAAATTGAAGGGGTTGCTAGACTGCGTCTCCCTAGAAGTGGTTGCTTTTGCTTTCCCTTTTTCCGCAACCGTAGCTTTCCTTTTTCGGCTTCCTCCGGCTCCATCATCGTCGGATCACCGGCAGTGAGACTTGGGTTCTTCGTTCTTACCATCTAAACATCAATTGAATGTGAGTGTTCAAACATAATAATCTTACATACTTAGATACCCCCATGCTTGCTTGATACTTAGAGGGTACCAAATCAAGATCAAGCAAGCACAAAAGCAAAGTAGAGTAGTCAAATTCGCTCAACAGTCCACATATAACCAACATTTAGACTCAAATTTCAACACTTTAAGCTTATCATGTTCAATGTTATAAAATTTCACCCACCAAAGCAACAAAAATATGATTTTTGATTATATTTACTCATCCTAGACAAACCACTAGCATCAAAAACAAGCTTAAGAAAGTTTCTTGACATCCTAGAGCAAGAACATGGTGTATCAAGTAAATCCAACAAGGTTCTTGAGAATTCATGCATAATGACACCACAAAACACTAGTGTTTGACTGAGAGAGATGAAGTGAAAATTATAACAAAGTAGAAACGAGTTCAAGGTGAAATCTCAACAAGAACTACCACCATTGACAATGTGTTCAAAGCCTGAAATTTTCACTGAATAATATCCACAACAGTCCATAATCCTCCAATACTTGCACATTATCATCCCACGTCTGAAACATCCAACTCTACTACTCAAAGACAGAGCATCACATTTCCAAACAGAGGTTCACATATTCTAACATCCAACTCTCAAAATTCGTCTCTTTCACTTCCAAATACAACAACATTACTGCCAATTTGCATAACAATCAACAAGATACCAAATATCCCAAATCACACAATCCTAAATTACTAGTTAGTATCAAAAATCACTCAAGTAGTGCACCAAACCTAACTGTGAACCATGGTGAATTCAAACAAAATTTACATGCATAACTCATGAAATTCGCATAAATACACCAAGAAATAGTAGCAAGTAGCAAGGGAGGTGAAAGACAAGTAAGAATCATACCTTGAATTTGTTGAATGCAAGTGAAAGTTTGAAATTGCAAGTGAATTAGAAAATTAAATTCGAGACCTAGGGTTTGGACTAGAAGGAGTTCTGTGGGGTATTAGGTGAGAGGGATGGTTCGAAGGAGTTAAGGGGAAGTAGAATGGAGATGGAAGGGGAAGAAGAACGAGGAAGAAGAAGAGAAAGGGCGAGGAGGGAGTAGCGTTGTGGGCAGTGGGGTCGAGGGTGTTGGGGGAAAGAAGAGGGAGCAAAGTTTTCAATTGAAAATAAAAGGTAGGGGTCGACTAAAATCAAAAGGCGGGCAAACTTAATCGGAAAAACATAAAAGCGCTGCCAGCGTTTTTAAAAAAGCGCTAACAACGTTTCGCATAACCCTCGTACCTAGACTTTCTGGGAGAGACTGTTGGATAATTTCAAGTGTATGATAAGTTTAGTGACTCGGTTTTATCTAAGTTAACTCATAAGATAGGATATTGGGTATAAGGAAAAGTCGGGTAGACTTTTCGGGACCTAATTAGCCCTATTAAGGGTAACACATGCATGTGTTATCAAGTAAGGAGGTAACTTTGATAATATTTAGTCAGTTTTATGCATGGATTATTTAAGCATGTTTTCATACATTTGATGAGTGGATAATAATGAATTAATTATTTTATTATCTATATTATCCAAAGATGACAAGGATAATCTTATCCTTAATCTTATCCTTATGACAATGCTAAATCTCATCCATATCCACCCTATACAAGTGCCTCTTCATGCCTTATAAATAGGGTTGATATGATGCCATTTCAAGGGGATGTAAAATGGTGCCAAGTCTAAGAATTCCATTTGCAAGTTATTGACATAGGACCCATCATATTCATTCCAACGAGAATCCCATCTCCTTAGTTTTTGGTGGCCATAATCTCTAAAGGTTGACATGAGAGTACGAGTCTAAGTTCCTATAAGGCAAGTGTTTTATCCTGCAGACTATATACGGCAGTTATATAAGTCGAAGGAGAGAAGGTATGCCTTCGACTCACTTGAATACCCGAGTAAATTCCCATCCTACACCGAATTTACATCAACAGTCTTCGACTTATATATGATCGGGTTTTGAATCGGGGGCATGACAAGATCAAGATCAAGTATTGAAGATGTTCTTGTATGAATTTAATCGATCCGGGTTTGACTGCATTTGATTACGCAAGTACTGATTTCATTTGCGGTTGTCTTCAAGAGGGTGGAATGAGACAAGACTATGGAGGTTTTAATTTTAGATATGTTCTTTCCTAAATTTCTTGGACTAGTGATTTCCGGAATGAATGATGTGTAGATAATTCATGATTAAAGTTCAATGATTGCAAGAGTCTAACCGCCATAGTTTTCAAGTTTTATCATTGACCATTAATGCATGATAATTACACCATTTACATGATAGATATACATGGCATGTTGGCTAGTGTATGTTCGAGGCTTATGTGTACGTGGAAAGTAATCAACATATATATCCATAAGCAGTTTTATATGCGGTTATATATTTGCTTTGGCATTATCCAATTATTGATCATGTTTATTTTTGTTATAAATTTTTGGATATGTGATTATCAAGTTTAAGTTGTATGATTTATTTATACTTGTCATATCCATGTTACAATTTATTATGTTGCATGATTTTAATAATACATATGTTAAGTTATGTAGACGATAATTTTATGATCATGCGATAAGTTGACAATATGTGTGGTATTGTTTTATTTGAGTACGTACAAGATGATCATGATATAAGTGTATAGTCTATGAATTAATTAAGTGTTATATATATGTATTGTTCAAGTATGCATGTTCAAGTATAAGTTTTGCTACAAGAAAAGAAATGTACATTTTATGTACATTTGAAAAAATTATAAGTCCATGACTATGTTATTATAGATGGATTTAATTAAGTTTAAATTGGCCAAGTGTACGATTTTAGATCCATAGTTATTTATTTTGGATATAGTCATGAAGAGAATATTTCATAAGTAAATGTGAAGGTTTATTCACATTATAAGTTAAATAGTATTCTCTATAAGATGATATGGCCATATAAAGTAAAATGTAATTAATTTTAGTTACATATTTTGTAGCAAATGTCCAATATGTAATAGTTTAATTACATATATGAGATGGAGTTTTAAATTCTATAAGAGTACAAGTAAGGATTTTATTCTCCATGATAACTTAATAAAGTTTATATTAAATTTAAGTTATAATGGTTTAACTACATGTCAAGATTAAGCTTACAAGTTAATTATGGTTCCAATAAGTACAAAATTTAATGTGAGGTTATTCTTAAGGAGCCTACAATATTGATTATTATACTAGTCTACAATATGATAGTTTAATCATATTGATTGCTAGATAATATATCTACAATATTGATTGCTAAGGAGCCTACAATATTGATTGTCAGGAGCTTACAATATGATAATTTAATCATATTGATTGCTAAGACCTACAATATTGATTGCTATAAGCCTACAATATGAAAACTTAAGTCATATTGATTGCAAGTAAAGTTTTATTCGAGGTCATTGCCTACAATATAATTGTTTAATTATATTGATTGCAAAAGTTAAGTTTCTTTTTCAATGGCGAAATGTAATACAATGGTTTAGTTGTATGGATATCGATATCGAGCTATAATACAATGGTTTAGTTGTATGTATTGTCGATATATTTAAGTATGCAAGTTTAAGTTACAAGTGTTATTAAGTATGACTACCTTCAAAGTTTAATAATGATCATAGAAAGATATGGTTTTATCTAGTGAGCCTTATTGGTCAAGAATGAAGTAGGTCACTGTTTTCGAGATCTTCAAGTTGTTTAAGTAAGACCTCGGTTTAATCCTTTGGTTAAAGGACTAAACAAGGACTTGATAATTTTATATTATCAGGGGGCGTAGGAATAAGCCCAATTTTAACTAACACTAATAATAGTGCCTCTTTTAGATACTTGGTTTGATGCCAAGCTCTAGGAGTGTGACTCTACTAGATAGTGTTTGTGATAGCACAAAATTCTAAAACTATCCCAAGGTTAAGAGTTATGCTTAAGCTGTAATGTACAGAGGTTGAGTGTTTACTCTTAATAGATTGTTTAAGGATGGGGGCTCAATTATAGGAGCATATAAGTTTCAGTCTACCTATGTGAGCAAGAGGTGTAGCCGCCTCAAGGAGCTAATGGGCTTGGCTTCAATTTGCTCACGAGAGGATATGTGACACAAGGCGGATAATAGTGTCGTAAGTTCAAGGAATCTTAGTTGATGAGTGTGTCAGTGAAATGTATCCAAATGGTCAACAAGGATGTGAAGTTCAATGCTTAGTCAACTATCACGTTCAGACATTTGTAATTATATTCACTACATGGAAGTTCAAGTCGCAAGACACTATCCATGATACATAACAATTCCTTACTCTCTTGGTGATTCAAGTTGTGTGTTTATGATATGTCACAAATGGCGGGGGTGTTGGAATATTGGTTAATAATTCTATACACTCGAAATGGCGGGGGATTGTTGGATAATTTCAAGTGTATGATAAGTTTAGTGACTTGGTTTTATCTAAGTTAACTCATAAGATAGGATATTGGGTATAAGGAAAAGTCGGGTAGACTTTTCGGGACCTAATTAGCCCTATTAAGGGTAACACATGCATGTGTTATCAAGTAAGGAGGTAACTTTGATAATATTTAGTCAGTTTTATGCATGGATAGTTTAAGCATGTTTTCATACATTTGATGAGTGGATAATAATGAATTAATTATTTTATTATCTATATTATCCAAAGATGACAAGGATATCTTATCCTTAATCTTATCCTTATGATAATGCTAAATCTCATCCATATCCACCCTATCCAAGTTCCTCTTCATGGCTTATAAATAGGGTTGATATGATGCCATTTCAAGGGGATGTAAAATGGTGCCAAGTCTAAGAATTCCATTTGCAAGTTGTTGATATAGGACCCATCATATTCATTCCAACAAGAATCCCATCTCCTTAGTTTTTGGTGGCTACAATCTCTAAAGGTTGACATGAGATTACGAGTCTAAGTTCCTATAAGGCAAGTGTTTTATCCTGCAGACTATATACGGCAGTTATATAAGTCGAAGGAGAGAAGGTATGCCTTCGACTCACTTGAATACCCGATTAAATTCCCATCCTACACCGAATTTACATCAACAGAGACGCTGCCAATGTTTTTAAAGCACTGGTAGCGTTTCTCAAAACTTGCGTACCTGAAGCCTCTGGGAGAGGCGCTGCCAGTGTTTTTAAAGCACTGGCAGCGTTTCTCCACCTGATGATAATTATTCAATTTTTGGCCTATTTTGCTTTGTCTTCCCCCATTTCTTTGTTTCCTTCTTGCTTTCCATACAATTTGACATACCAAAAATCCCTACAAACATCTACCAATTCAAAAATTGTTAGGTTAGAGATAATAATTTCAATAATAACCAAAAAATTGACTAAAAATCTAAGGAATCTAATTATCAAAGAAAAAATCAGAAATGAAAACGAAATTTAGCAAAATCGAACAGAAATTAAAAACTCTAGAAAATTAAAATAGTCTCAGTTAGAAGGTTATGGTCTCCATTCCAGATGACGTCAAGGCCCTTAGTAGCTTGTCAAACTCTTCTCCATGCGGTCCGCAAGCTAACAAGTTAGTGATCAACTGAAAACTTATAAAATAAAACATTAGTAAAGTTCTCAGTAATAAATCAAATTTGCTAGAAAAATCAAAAGATTCAAAGTATTTGATCCACACAATTTTTCTAGGATAGTCCTCTAGGTATATATTATAAGGATCAAGGAAGGTGTAATAACCTTTAAACTTACATAAGGACAATTCATTAAAAATATCACAGATTTCACAAGAATTTAACTTATCTCCTTTATTAACATGATCATCTAAGGTCCTTTGATTAGGTATAGGTTCCTCAAGGATCCCTGGCGAAACCGGAGTTGGTAAACAAGGAATTGGATCATCGAATAAATCATCGGGATCAAAGAGTACAAGTTCAGCAAGATCCTGGCTTGGAAATTTTACTTTACTAAGAATCTCATCGCTAGGTTCCTCATGATAAAATCGACTGACTCATAATGAAAATCATCTTCATACCTAGTATCTAACCCAATAGGTTCATTCACCTCGTATCCCGTCGTATTGTTGAGTTTTGCTTTAGCTAGATAAGCTTTGACTAGATTTTGAGGAAACGGTATGGGCGGTATATAGACTCTTTGGCTAGTTACTGGTCGGTCACCTTGTTCTATCTTTATCCTTTTGGATAGCAACATCTATTGAAGGTTCTTTTTGTAGTTCAAGCTCTCTACTCTCAGGCTGGTTTCTCTTGGGTTCATATAATTGTTTTCCGCCCCTAAGAGTCAAAGCATTACAGTGTTCCATTGTATTCACAGTAGGAGAGAGAGGGAAGGTGTCCGGTTTAGTTAATTGACTCTCTAGATTTTTGTTTTGATGGGTCAGAACCTCTATCTTTTCCAAAAGATTGTTAATAGTCTCTTCTTGTTCCTATTGGCTTGACACAAGACTTTTTACTAGAGATTCTAAGTTCGAGTTTCGGTCAACAGAGTGGACTTGTTGAGTTTGGTCGTTACATGCTATTCCCATAGGACATGCTGAATTCTCATTCTTGGTCGAGTTACATGGTGAAAGTGAGGGTGCAGGTGAGTCCATACGGTCTATTTTTTCACCAAAGTATCCAGTTAAGCAGTTAATAAAGAAATCGCATCAATATTTTGCTTACCTCCCGCACTATGGCGGGATTCTGACCATTGGCGTGAGTTGTTCGCTACATTCTCTATCAAGTCCGTAATTTGAGGTATAGTCTTGTTCACGATATTGCCTCCAGCTGTTGAGAGGATGCTTGCTCTCGTCGACTCGTATATTCCGTTGAAAAATGATTGGATTGGAACCCAAGGTTCAAATCCGTGTTGAGGACATTGTCGGAGAAGGTCCTTGAATCTATCCGAAACTTCATAGAGTGACTCGTCAGGTTCTGAGGCGAATGTCAAAATTCGGTTCCTCAAGCTAGTAAGCTTGCTGGGAGGAAAGTATCTTGCCAAGAACATACTGGCGAGTTCGTTGAACGTGGTGATTGACTTGGGAGGGAACGACTCAAGCCACTCCCATGCTTTACCTTCTAAAGAGAATGGGAAGAGTCTTAGTTTGATTGCGTCTTCTGAGACGTTGTTGGCCTTGAAGGTATCACAGGCTTGGTGGAAGAGGCGTAGGTGGCGGTTTGGATCTTCGCTTGGATGTCCATGGAAAGGTGTCTTGGACACTAAGTTGATGAGCGACTGTCGCAGTTCGAAGTCATCAGCTGCAATAGCGGGGACTGCGATAGCGGATTGGGGGTTAGTGAGTGTCATATACTATCCCAGTGTTCACGGTTTATCGGCCATCTCTTCCGCTTCGCACCTAGCTTCTACTTCTTGTTGTTGTTCTTTCTCCAGTTTTTCGCTTTTTACTTCTTTCTCGCAGGGTTCGCTCAATTTCGGGGTTGAGTCCGAATGAGAAATCTTTTTATGTAAACCTGGAAAAGGACAAAAACAAGAATACTAAGCGTAATAAAAAGTGATAATAAAGAAGATAAAGAAAATATATTGAGGCAAATCAAGAAAATCAAGAATTGCAATTTTTTTTGATTTTAGAAATTTTAAACTTTTATTTGATTTTTTTAGGGTTTAAAGAAAAGCAATAAAAACCTAGTGAACCAAAGTGCGTTCGTTTAATGGAAATTGTGGAAACAAGTCCCCGGCAACGGCGCCAAAAACTTTACAGACCTAAAACGTATAACGTGTATGTGTACCGCAAGTGTACGGGTCTGTGTAGTAATAAAAATATCGTTCTCTCTCAGGGACTTGTGTTCAACTACGCACTAAACTAGTTCACTACAAAGGATGCTAAGTCGATCGAAGGGTTGTGGGTTGTGATTCAAATAATTAACTAAGGAAGCAGGAAATTAAAGGATTCAACCAAATAATTAAAAGAGTTTAGGGGAGTCTACTCTAGTCAATCAAATAACTAATCAATAATCTTGGTGTAAATTGATAAAAGGATAATTCGGAGTCTATAATCTTTCTAGGCCTTTTCACAGCAATTTTTCGATTCGAAGTGAGTTACAGTGATTAAACTAAACATTATTTCTAACTATTTAATCTAATCAAAGATAAAAACTGATTATAACCGACCCTAGGCAAGAATCATTATTTCTAAATATTTTCTAAACCTATTCGATCTACGTCTTTCCAATTCAAGATTCAAACTTTCGTCATGTTATCAAGAATCTAATACCAAGTAAAAGGCGGTTAGCCAGATTTTACTATGACAAACAATATACGAAGATCAAACGAATAAAAGGATAATTTAACATCGAAACTGTATTCAAAAATCAACCAAACGACATCGAGTTTATCCCCTAAATGAAGGGATTTAGCTACTCATGATAATAACTAAGAAAACAATAGTAAAAACTTAATAACGAAGCATAAAGTAAAGAGAATTCGATCTCTTCGTGTCAGTCGATCCGATCTCTTTCTTCTCCTCTTTTGTCCCTTATCTATTGGAACGGCTCCCCGAAGGGAGGAAAATACAAAGGAAACCCTATACTAAATGGAGGAAATAAAACTCTGAATAGTGTATTGTGTCTCAAACTAAACGGCGAAGAAGTCCTTTTATAATGCACGATTAGAGCACAAAACGCTGGCAGCATTTAGTTCAAAAACAATGTTCTCTGTGCCTTGGCGCTGGCAGCGTTTTAAAAACGTTGGCAGTGCTTTACAACTTCTTAAGCATCGAAGTCCCTGGAGGAGGCACTGGCAGCGCTTTGGAGGCACTGGCAGCGTTTTGCTGTTCCGCCGAAATTTTGGTCGGGCCTTGGCTGTTTTGGGCCGCTTCTTCTTCCTTTTCTTCTTCTCATCAACTTTTTTTTTATTTTCTTGTGAATTGCCCCATTTTTACTCAATTTTTCATGCTCTTTGATGTATTTCCAATATTTCCTGCAAAATGTACCAATCTCGCAACCAATTGAAGAAATCACAGAAATTGATATAAAAATACGGAATTTCGGATATAAAAAGCATGAAATGAATATGTTTTGAGCTCTAAAATCACTATGTAAAAATCACTTATCAATCACTCTCCTTGGGTTGGGGCGCTTTGGATGCTTTTAGTGAAGCTAAGGTTATCTTCTTGTTTTGGATCACAAAGGTGTAGGTATTAGCTCTTCCATCATGCATCACACTCCTGTCAAATAACCATGGTCTCCCAAGCAGAATATGAAAAGCATCCATAGGCAAAATGTCACACCATAAAGAATCTTGATAAGACTTGCCAATGGAAAAGCTTACCAAACATCGTTGATTTACTTGTAAACCTTTGCCCTGATTGAGCCGCTGGATGGTGTATGGCGTGGGGTGTGGACTAGTTTCCAACTTGAGCTTGTTCACCATAGTAATTGAAGGTACATTGGTGCAACTTCCATCGTCAATAATTAAAGAATAGACCTTGCCTTTGACAGTGGAACGAGAATGAAAGATGGCCTCTTTTTGTTGTTGATCTTCAGGAACAATAGAGCTACTAAGAACTCTCCTCATAACTAGCATCTCCCCTTTATTTGAATCTTTACTCTCCTTTCGTTGTAGATGCTTGTATCGTTTGAGCTGTGATAAAAGATACTCCACTTGCTTTTCTAGCTCTTCACGAGTGGGCATAGGATCACCACTTCCGCCACTTCCACTGGCAATGAGAGGGTTTGGGACATGTTTTGGAAAGGTTGGGAGTGTGTTTTGGACGTTGGGATAGTGTTTGGGGTTGCACTGAGAAGAAACCTAAGCTCTGATACCAATTTTGATGTATAACTGGATCAAAGACTAGGGTTTTGATCAATTACACATCAAGGGGTGACATGCAACCAATCTTAGGGTTAGGGATTGTTCACGTGAAGGTTAGGGTTTGAGAGAGAATCACGTGAAAAATGGGGGTTTACAGAGGTTTTGAAATAGCCTTAGGAAATCAACAATATAGATAGGAGAACTGGATAGTTCAAGAGAATCAAACAAGATACAGAAACACCACAAGTTGAAACCCTAGGGCTAGTTGCTCTTTCTCTTAGTTACATAAACACCTTCTAAGATTAGGAAACAAGCTCTTCCTCACCACTTGATTTGCCAAATCAAGATACAATAGAAGAGATCAAACGAGAGAGTAGAAAACACTCAAGGATACGCAAAAGCTTGTTTGTATTCCTAATTCAAGGTTGGTTGTTTCCAACGTTGCAAGCCTAGTCTCTATTTATACTAGACTAAGTCCTAATCCTACTAGGACATTATACTTGACACCTAAGCAACCAAATCCTCCTAAAAGGTTGTTTTCCTAATCCTACGGGAATTAGTTACAATAGTATGAATCCTTCTAGGATTGGCTTTCCTAATCCAAGATGGATTAGTTACAAAATTATCCAACCACAACTAGGATTCCTAAGCTTGGCATCCAAGCAACACTCTAGACGTCTTCTAGATTATTCTAAACTTTTCTAACTTTATGTCCAAACTATTAGATATTACTTGGCATCACACACAACTAAAAATAATAAAATCACAATAACAAACTTGCTACTAATAAGGAAAACACCAAAAATGTGAACTTCAACTTGAAAATTCCAAAACTGTGAAATTCATCTTGGAAATGTCAAAACTGTGAAATTCATCTTAGACTTGTACTCGGGCCTCCTTGGACGTGAACTTGGGCTTTTAAGACATTTGGACGTCCTCCTGGAATAATGAGCACACCATATGGGTTGGCCTTTGGGCCTCCACAATGGATCCTTCCTCTATGGCCCTTACTACCTCCTTGTAGATGAATTGGATCTTCTTTGTTGGGTTTGGAGTGGACGGATTTCCATCATAGGCCCTCCACCTAATCTAGGGTTTGTTCTTGTTTTTACGGGCCGTTTGTTTAATGGGAATTGGTACTTGGGAATAGGAATAAAGGGGTGGAGATTACAATTACCATGTTTGTTTCATGGTAATAAAAAAAAAATTGGGGAATGGGAATGGGAGTAGAAAGGGTGAATTCCCAAGAATCTATTACTATGGGGGGTGTGGTAATTGATCTTGGAATTCATTAGTCTATTTTGAATTACAATATTACCCTTAATATAACTTTCCCTAATTTTAAAAAAGAAACCAAAACGTTTTATGATTCGCAATATTGTTTAGAGTAGTCGTTTGATTCTCCTTTCCTATTATTATAAATATTTTTAGCAATATTACTCACCCTAATGTTTTTTTAAAAAAAACTCACGTTTTAAAAAAAAAATTAGCATGTTAATTACTCACCCTAATTTAAAAAAGGAAAATTGGAATCTAATAAACCAAACTTTTGGTCCATTTTGATCTAACAAACCAAACTTACATTTTTGCTAATGGCATACCATACTTAACATTATATTTTTTTGATTGAACCTCCACCACTTTCCGGTCACTGAAAAAATGATGCGGAATTTTTTTATGCTGAGGTGGACTATTTTATAGCCAAAAAATAAAAGAAAAATGTTGATAGTTTGTGTTTTATGACTTGACAGCCCTCTCCCAATCTGACTCAGGTTCAATCAAAAAAATATAATGTTAAGTATGGTATGCCATTAGCAAAAAGGTAAGTTTAGTTTGTTAGATCAAAATGGACCAAAAGTTTGGTTTATTAGATTCCAATTTCCCTTTAAAAAAAGTAAACCTCATGTTTTAAAAATCTTTATGAATTTTATTTTTTTTTCTATATGGTAATTGATTTTCTAGAAGTAAATGTGTGTCAATTATGGCTTTCCATCGATTTTAATTTATTAAAATATTCATAAATTAATAAAAAGGGCATTTTAGTAAATGTATTTTTATTCCCAATATCAATTACCATATAACAAACAAGAAGGTTGGTAATTCATAAAAACATCTTAATTTCCATTCTCATTATGAATTTCCATTCCCAATAGCATTATGAATTCTCATTCCCATTTCCAATTCATACCAAACGGCCCCTTAGAGTAATTTTAGGATTAGATTAGTTTTCATTATTGCTATACTTCATGCTTAGATCTTGTTTTGCTTCTTAGTTTTAGATTAATTGTGTATTTTGCTTCATGCATTTACAGTTGGTTGAGTTCAGTGTAATTAAATTATTCTTGTTCTTCCCCTTTCTCTCCTTAAATATTAGATAGTTACTAATCATTATTTTCTGGGATTTTGAGTTTTTGCATTGATTGATATTAATCTTGGTTTGAATTGGGTTTTTGTTGTAGTTAATTGGTAGTTTATTAAATCTCTGTGTTTTCTATATATTCTGTTCCATTCCCTTTCTCGTATGACTCTGTTCTCCTTGTGCTTTGTTTCTGTCTCATTTGTTTTATTTTTGGTCCCCTGTTTCGATCCTCCTTCCTTGTCCATAGTTCCTCAGTTTCTTTCTTTATCTTCCCCTCTCTTGTTTTCTTCTTCCTTACTCTTTTCTTTTCTTTTCTTCGGTCAGTTAGCATGTTAGATCTCTCTAACATACAATTGGAGAGTTGGATAGAGTAGTTGGAGTTATTAAATCGAAAATGTCAATAGTTCTAACTAGGGAACTTTGCACATTTTACTTTCGAGGTTCATTATTATGAAAATGATAATGGGTTTCGAAAGTTAATCTGGAGGACCCTTGAAATAGGACCTATAGAGGTTTATTCAAGCAAATGTCTCAATTGATGGTCTTGGTTGAGTTAATCTTGTCTATCGAGTCCTAAAGTTTGGTGTTCGTTGGTTGATTCGAAGCTAGAACCCCCCAAACATATTCCTTCTTTTAATTCCAATATTTTTTTTATCAAAAAATTACTTAGAGGTACCCTAACTTTTGAAGAAACAATTTTTTGGTACACTAACTTTTCAAAACTAATTTTGGGGTACCCTAACTTTTAGGATTAGAAATTACTAGGTGAATTTCCGGCGAAACTCCGATTGATTCAAATCATTTTCGTCCACGAAAACAAATGGCATTTTCATCCACAAAAACACTTAATCAATTTCCCGCCTAAAACTCACCGTTAAATTCAAATAATTAGCTGAAAATTCACCTAATTATTTATAATTCTAAAAGTTAGGGTACCCCAAAATTAGTTTTTAAAAGTTGGGGTACCAGAAAAATATTTCACCAAAAGTTAGGGTACCCCTAAGTAATGTTTTGTTTTTTTATTGTGTCTTTTTTTAATAATAGTTTCTAAAAATCTAAAGAATATGAAAATTCAGTTAAGTTGGTGAGAGCTCAAATATTTTAAGGTCTGAAATACCCAACTCCATGCGAATACGACAATTAAACCCGACTGTACTGTACCTTGAACATATCCAAAAGTTTACTCGGAGGTACCCAATATTTAAAGAAACTATTTTTCGGTACCCCAACTTTTCAAAACTAATTTTGAGGTACCCTTACTTTTTGGGTTAGTAATTATTTGATGTTTTTCCGGCCATTAATTTTATTGAGTGACCGAAATACCCTCATTCTTCTTCTTCAAAGATATTTTTTCAATTAGGAAAGAACAAGAGCATTTTGGTCACTTAATAAAATTAATGGTCAAAAAGTACCAAATAATTACTAACCCAAAAAGTAAGGGTACTTCAAAATTAATTTTGAAAAGTTGGGGTACCAGAAAAACATTTCACCAAAAGTTAGGGTACCTCAAAGTAATTTTTTGTAACATATCCCCTCTTTGGCTTTACCACATCAATAAGGGTGTTATTATCAAGGGTTCGTAGGAAACAATTGTTATACACGCGTTCGTAGGAAAATACTTCAATTCTGTACAATTCATAATAATTAGGTCAACAAAATGAGTGTCAAAACCCAAAACCCTCATCATACCATGGATGAAGATCCATTTAACATGATCATATGACTTGCTCATATTTAGATTTAGAGTCATATTTCCCCCTTGAACAATTTTTTGTCTCTTTCTAAGAAAATAGATTAACTCAAAGCCCACAAGTATGTTATTAATAATATGACGACCAGAAACAAAGACACTTTGAGGCTGGTGAATCACACAAAAAAAAAAATCACTAGCTTAGTCTATTTGCAAATGTCTTGTTAATAAGCTTATAAACCACATGCACTCATCGATAGGGGGAAAATCTTTTGTAGGGAGTGAATTTTTTGACTTTAGGAATCAGGTTAAAACAGCTTTGGTTTGCTTTTTACAGAGGCTCACCATCATTAGGAACACAAAATACACAAGAAATAACATTAGGGTGAATAATATGTTAGTAAGATTGAAATAAAAGCACAGGGATACCATCATGTGAGAGGCCTTAAGAGGGTATCATATTCTAAATTTGATTCACGCATTCCTATTAGATTTTTCTAATTATATACTGCCCTTAGCCCTCAACAATCTGGGTTGTTCAAATCGGATGAAAAGTCAACGTGTGATATTCATTTTTTGTGGTTCATTTTAGGTTGGATAAACTTGGATCAGTATAAAATCGAATTTAAATAATACAAATAAGAAAAAATATTTTATTTGACCAGTGAGTCAATATCAAAATGCTGACGAAAAATTGATGACCATATACGATTATTTCCACGTCGTACCTAACTGAGATATCAAGTTGGATAGTTTTTAGCAATCGTAAATTCCCTGCATAATTTCAGGAGGGAAGAAACCTCTTTAAAAATGAGGAGAAAATAATGCATGAGGTCTTCATTTCCTTTGTAATATTTTTTTAGGTGAAAGGAAACAACTTATGTGGTGCATAAGACAGATAATTTAAGTCGTATAAAATGAGTGAACACATGTTTGTTCATAATAAAACCCTGCTTTATTAGCTGTCGATGGAAACTTAACTCAACCAAAGATTGGTGGCAATGTTAAGAATGGGCACATGATAGTAATGATTGTTTACTTCTCGTACTGCCCGCATAGTAACTTGTTAATGCATACAAAAGATTATAGAAAAGGGGGGGGGGGGCCTGTACTAACTGATTTTTGGTTCCGTACCTAATCGCCCTGATTCCACTCTTAATTGTATGCCAATACTTTAATTACTTATTATTCTGCTTCCAATACTTCGCCATTATTCACGATTACTTTTCCACGTTATGCTCATTGCTTTTGTTGTGTGCCCCACACAACATCATCCTAACCCTTCTTAATCATTAATAATTACAATCCTGTCATAAACCACAAGCCTCCTTTTCACCCTTCTAATTTTCGGAGAGGATTAATGCAGTTTTAATAGGTGAGCGTCAAAAAAGTCCTTGTAGGACTTTGAGATTTGACTAAATATTATTTATATTTAGATCCAATATTTTGGATAAACATTTTTTTTAATCAAATATAACGATTTCATTAGTAGCAAGTCATACGGCACTTATAATGAAAATGCTGATTAAACAATTATAGATCTAAAACACAGATATAAAATTCAACTTCCAAATAACTAATACTAATCTTACTGACGTTTGGCTCCGATTTCTTCGATGACTCTGCATCTTTCTTCGATGACTTTGCATCTTTACAATTGATGGAGAATCTCACTATCCGTGCTATAGCGATTTGAAAGTCAATCTTCATCAACATATTAGACCACACCAACTGAACAAAACTCTAGAAAGAGAATAAAAACCCTAAATAAGCATACAAAAAAACTCCTATAAAAGAAGAGACTAACTTTCTTTGCGTAATGTAAAACCAAACAAATAATTGAGGTAGATATCAATCAAATTGGGGCTTAACATCGACGGAAAAATCGATGACAGTCTCTCCAAGAAAATGGAGGCTAAGGTGTTCTTGGATAAACATTTTGGGGTTAAATTTGTTTGTGTAAATATTGTCTTGGCTTATTTTTTATTATCATTTCATTTCATTACCTATATTAATGGCATGTTAAATTCATGGATAACTTCAGTTTATCCAAATTTATTAGCTTTTGCTTAAATTTATCATAAATTATCAAAATTATCAAAGTTAAAAAATAAAGGGAAATTGGATCTGAATAATCTGCACTTTGGGTCATAGTAGACTAAATAATCTGAACTTTTGATTTGGTTCTAAATAATCTGAACTTTAGCACCCTTGGATTCTAGTAGCACGCCACCGAATTAAGTTGAATTTAACTCGATGACGGGATGACGTGGCGACGGAGGCACGTGCCTTGGCTTTTTAGTTGTGCCATACTGCCATGTCAGCTTATTATTGACATCCCGCCGTCGAGTTAAGTTCAACTTAACTCAGTGACGTGCTACTAGCATTCAAGGTGGCCAAAGTTCAGATTATTTAGAACCAAATCTAAAGTTTAGATTATTTAGTCTACTCTGACCCAAAGTTCAGATTATTTAAATCCAATTTCCCAAAAGTAAAAATAAATAAATTTTGATACTACCTCCGTTTTTATTTATCTGTCGCCTAGGAAATTGTGAAAAAACTTTGACCGTTAATATCTTAATTTATATAATAATTCATCATATAAAATTAATGTCATTAGATTTGTAATGAAAAATACTATTTAAAAGTATAATATTATATTTTTTTATAAACATTTTATATTAGAAATTATTGATTAAAGATTGACACTGAAAATCGTAAATGACAAATAAAAAAAGAACAGAGGGAGTATAACCAAAATTTTGCAAAAGTTACCAAAATTTAGCAAAAGTTACCAAAATTTATCAAAATTTGACTTTTACCCAAATAATTTTTACATATAAATTTGACCCCCAGGGAGAATCCCCTCCAAAGTCTTGTTGTCATTGTGAAGAGTGCTTGCTTGCTTAGTTAACTGCTTGGTTACATTCACATTTATTATTATTTTTATTTATACCATTTTCTTTACGGTTTTTACTAATTTGCCAAGCTGGTCAATTAGTGTTCACCTGCTACTTGTGTTTTGTAGTTGAAATTACAAACTCGCCCTTTCCTTCACTGTAAAGTATAAAGCATTAAATGAGTAAATTATATTTACCCTACTTGACAATTATGGTAATAATTTTTACACATCCGACATTTGTGAAATAATTTTTACTTTACCTGACATTAAATGTTCATATATTTAAACCTACTAAGATATTTTATATTTGATTTTTTGGATTTTCCGGCGAATATTAAAAATATAAATATGAATTGAGTTTTTTACCCTTGATATTAATTCATATCATTTTTCATTTTCATTATAAGATGTTTCTTCCATTATAATTGATTTTTACCCCTTAATACTTTTTATAAGACATTTTATAATTGCGTTTTCATTTTTAGAATGAGGAGGATTGGGTTTTCGAAGAAATAAAGTAGAGAAAAGGTTGGAGTTCAAATGCCATGTGAATTAATATTAAGGGCAAAAACGTCAATTTGTGTTTAATTGAAAGTCATATGTATTAATATGAAGGGTAAAAAAGATCAAATCATATTTATATTTTTAATGTTCGCCGGAAAATCCAACAAAAATCAATTATAAAATACCTTAGGAGCAGTGGCGAAGCCAGGACTCGAACGAAGGGGTGTCAAAATAAAATTTAACAAAAAAAGACAAATTTTATTAGAAGGAATTATGAAAAGTTAACATATTCAAATAGCATAAAGTTTAGCCGCATTAGTTTTGGAAATAAAAATATATACCTTGGACATATTTTACTATTAGAAATCAATAATTAACAATAACACGATTTCTATATCACAACAATATTTGAATTTGTAACCAATCAATGGAAAAATTCTAATCTGAATAATTATAATTATAAATATTTGAACAAAATAAAAACCAAAAACCCTAATTATTATGTTCATGAATTATATTTTCATCACTAAATTAACAAATCTACTACTAACTCCGTCTCAAAATATTTGTCAAAATAACTAATTCCTTTGTCCAAATTTGTTTGTCACTTTTATAATTCCAACGATTGTAATTCCAATTTTGCCCCCAATTAATAACTTTATTTATCACTTTTTACAATCCCAACAACTATTATATCAATAAATATAGGGGCAATTTGGGTAAGGTTTAAACTTTTTACCTCAATCCGTTTTTTTTATCTGTCATTCACGCTTTTTGAGAACCATTTTTAATCAATAATTTCTCACATAATATTTTCATAAAAAAAATACAATATTATACTTATTCAATAGTACTTTTTATTATAAATCTAACGATATCAATTTTGTTTGATGAGTTATTATACAAATTAAAATATTAGCGGCCAAAATTTTTGACCCAATTAACCAAGACTAATAAATTATTCATTATAATTGAGGTGCGTCAAAAAAGCATGTATAAGAGCTAACATGTCTAGGTATTAGAGCAAGTAAAAGAGTAAATCACAAGGGAGTATAAATTAAAGCTGAATTGCTGCTGGCAGCCATCGAACATCTAACCTCTATGTTCTTCGCAGGCACCTGAGGGATAAGGGAGGAAGAAACATCCAGCCAACATCACTTTCTTGCAGCATTAAGCTACAATTGTTTTTATATCCCTAGTTTTAACTGTCAAACAGTTCAAACCCAAATTTTTTTCTTTAAAAAAGCTGGGGGGGGGGTCAATTGACCCACCTTGACTCAAGGTGGCTTCGCCCCTGCTTAGGAGGTTTAAATATATGAATACTTAATGTCAAGCAAGGTAAAAATGATTTCACAAATGTCGGGTGTGTAAAAATTATTACCACAAGTGTCAGGTAGGGTAAATGTAATTTACTCAGCATAACATACTACTATTACTTTGAAAGAGCGGAAAAAATAATTAAGAAAATTAAAATTACTATATAGTAAAGTTATTTAAATTGGGAAAAGTCATTTATGAAGAATGGAAAATATAGCTATAAATTTGATATAAGTTGCATTATATTGAAAATGTAAAATAACAAACAATTAGCGACCTATCAAAGTAATTAAATAGACAAATAAATAAAGACATAGAAATTACAATAATTCTTTTTCTAAAACTTTTAGGTGAAATATAGTCATATACTGGACTACATTGTTTGTCTCAATTATTTATCTCTTTGGCCAACTTTTTTCTTTCTATGTGTTTAGGAAAGGTGTAGGAGAGAAAGGTAAGAATATAATGGATATGTAAAAATAAGTTAGTTTTTATATATTTTGTTGGGAAAGTGTGGGTGTGTATTGTAGATGTTATATGTAAAATAAGTTAGGTAAATAATTGAGGTAAAGTAAGTAAAATTTTTTGCTTACCTTGTAAAAGAACGGATTCTTCAAATATTTTCTTAGTATCGTTCAAAATTAGTAATGAGATGAAAAAGTTATAGAGTACTTAAATTAGCCTTTATAATCCCTATTCCCTAAGCCAAAGAATATGAAGACTTAAATGCTCTATTTGATAGGGATAAATTGATATATATAATAATTATTGAAAATTTAAAATTTGAAAATAAAAGGCATGACAAAGGTATTGATAGTGACGAAAAAAGTTATAACAAAGGGACTATTATGCTTCTAAAATTATAATGAAAAGAAATAAGTTTTCAAAAGAAAATAACATCCTAGCATTTTGCAAATGAATAGAATCAAAACCCAGTCCTTCTGACGGGCCTTATCACTAGTCTAAACAAAAACAAAAACAAAAAAAAAGAATTGATGCATTGTAGCTACCAAAATGCCATGTCCTTTTGCTCTCCGTGTGTGTTTTATTCATCACCAATAAAGAATATCTGTCCAAGGCACGAGCTATAAATTATATTTTTGCAATATAAGTTTGGTGCAAAAATATACATTAAATTTATTATAGTAAGTAGATATTATTTTAGATTATAATAAATATGAGAAATGACAAATAATAATAAAATATTATGTAATTTATATATAGTATTATATTTTATTTCCAGATACGATGTACAATAATTTAGTTTCCATATAAAAATAAAATTCTTTGAAGATTGTCGTATGTTAAGAAACTTTTACTCTCAAAGAACATCTGACCCGTACTTACCTGAATTAGAAATACATCCGATCGTATTTACCTAAACTCGAAATACACTCAGGTCATGTTTTTAGAGTGAAATTTACCTGATACCAAAACATACCTGACTCGTATTTACCCTAAAAAGATATTTTTACTATCAAAGAACATCTGACTCGTATTTACTTGAATTTGAAATACTCATGAGAAATGTTTTTAGAGTAAAATTTACCCGAAATCAAAATATCCCCAATTCGTGTTTACCCTAATCAAATATACAGTCGACCTATATTGCTTAGTTATTGTGCTCTAGGGTAAAAGAGTAAATTCGTGTGTGAACACATACTAAAGGCAAGTTGCTAATTAATTATTATATCCAAGGATAAAATAGTAAATTTGTGTGTAAACACAAGAAAACAAGCCGGCAGAACAACAAAACACAAAAATGAACTTCCCACATTTATTATAGAGATATAAAATAGTAAATTCATGTGTGAAAACAAACAAATAAACAAGCAAACAGGCAAAGCAGTAAAACACAAAAATGAACTTCTCATTTTTATTATAGAGTATATGATATGATATGATATAATATAATATGATATGAAAAATATTCTTCTAGGTGAACATTTCGAGGGCGCCAACAAACACAAACATACTGTTTGATTTTATTTTTGTATTCGCAATACACTTTGATATACTAAATTGGAAAAAAATTATTTAATCAAGATTTTCTAATATATAATCAATATATATATAATAAATAATTTAATTTTAATCAGTTTAATACAGATAAATCTCAATATTGAATAACTAGCAACCTTCCTGTGTATTGCATGGGATATACAACTCTAATAAGTTGTTTATTGAGTTTGCGGTCATAACTTTCTAAATTATATGCTTCATGTACAGATTCCACTCGGGAACTCATACACCTTCCAGTAACTCCAAATGATAACATGTTATTGATTATGTTTCATTTTTATATTAGCATTCTCTGAGACATATCACCAATTGATTAACTGCGGGGGTTATGTAATTTTTAATACATGCAGTTTCTTTTCTACTGAAGGGCATATTCTTTAGAGCATTTAACAAGGTATAATTTATGAATAATTGTAGATAAATGTGAATAAGTGCAAGTTAATACAGTCATACGCAGGTAGTTACAGGTTGGTGTAGATAAGGACATATTCCACTCGGGAACTCATACACCTTCGAGTAACTTCGAATGATAACATGTGTAACACCCCCAGGTTACTAACCACTAGATTAATATGATGATTCACCTAACCCAATGATTAGCAGCGGATAAACACTTGAGAGAATTACTGCCGTCCACAGAGGTGGACAAGGCTATAACTAAACCCAACAAAAGCAATCAACCATAAACCAACTCCAATCATGCATCATCAATATAACCTAACTTGAACCACCTCAAAACAACATAAAACAACCCAAAAGAAATTATACAAGCCATTAAATCACAATTTCTTTTAAATCCTTCACGGAGAGCCTCTAATCACCTTCAGATTCCTTAGGGTGCTCTAGGGTTTCGTCCTCCCAAGGCTTTTCCATTCTTCTTTGCCGAGATTCCTAAAACGAAAACATAAAACTTCGAAATGTGAGTTAAACTTAGTACGTACACCCCTAACATGTAAGAATCTTTTCGTAATTCGTTATAGTTCTTTAGCGCGGTTCCAAAAACATTAAAAACAACGAAATAACAGTTAAACAATAAGAGTGACATAACGTACTTAGCTTGACCATAACTTAACCTGAGCATGAAGAAATATAACTGAACTTGTACTTAAATCACAACTTAAATGAAAATATTTATGAGTTCTTCCTGTTAAAGGTAACTGGATAATCATAAACTTGTTTGAAATCAAATAAAATCATGCATGAATTGACATAAACACACACATGAAACCTTCCCATAAATATGACTTCAACTTCCATAAAACAAAACTTATAATCCTTGGTAAGTAACTGAAGCAGCTTTACTTTGATCCTAGTAATTTGGAAAACTTATGTAACATAAAACTTGGTATATCATACCACTTAATGCGTGACACAAACCGTACTTGGAACACATGACTTAGAAAGTGACAAGTAACTTACGTCACAAAACATGAGTTAAATCGTATACCCAACATATAGCATAAACGGTTACTTCAAACTAATCATAAAGTGTGACTTATAACACGTCGTAAAAATATACTTAAAACCATAAACAAGTCTTATAAGACTTAAACCCTTTGCTTAAATCCTTGAAGTACTTAGTTACTTAAAACTTAGTTACCGTATTATTATCCTGAAGGTCCCCTACTTGCGATCATCGGCTAAGCCTCCGTATGCGCATACCCGGACCGATCGGGAGATCCGGATGGTGGATAATTATCCTTTACTGGCCAGGTTTCCATGGTGTGCATCTAAGGCACTTCAGTTATATTTTCTTTGGGTGCACTAAGGCACGTATATAATTACCTTGGGGTGCACAAAAGCACATAAGCATATTTTTCCTTTGTGTGCACTAAGGCACCATAAACGTGGTGTGCACTAAGGCACCATAAACAGGGGCGGGGCCTTTATTAATTTCTAAAACTTGAAAACTTAAGCCTTGAAACCTTGACCTTGGATTCTTAATAAAACTAGTTCCTTAAACTACCCTTTTTCCAATCATAACTTAAAGATATAATCTTATAATGTCCTTGAATAAGACTTGTACTTGTAAAAGGGAATTTAATCATGAAACGACTCAACCAACCAAAGCATAGAGTTATCGTAAAAGTTTATAACATAAAGGGTACATCACATAAATACTTAGAAACAACTGTGAAATTATCTTGATAAATCGACTTGAATTACTTAAAAATCCATGAGAACTTGAATATATTTTGTACATAAATCATGATACTTTACATATAAACATGGATAATATAAAATAAATTTAGAACTTAACATAAATGATTAATTCATGATATTATTCATAAAAGATCAGGCAAAATACATACCTGAAGACTTAGGAACACGCCTGGACGGGCAGAGACTTGAACAGTAGTGCAACGATCTCTTGGAGGGGCTTTGCAAGAAACGAAAATCATAAATTATGAATTAACTTAGGTGGTAGCATGAGAGAATAACTTAGTGAATTTTCTAAAAATAACAATAATGAACTCGAGTTCTAAGGCGTACTTATAAGATCATAACTTATTCTTCAAATATCAGATCATGTCATAAGAGGACTTTTCGGAAAGCTTAGAACACACCCTCCAACTTTGTAGTTGACCATGAAGGCTAGAAACGTGCTTAAGGAGGGTAAAACTAACATATTTACAAGCTGCCCAGAATGATAACCATTTAAACTTCAATTATTCGAAAAATCGTAACTCAAGTTCTACTTATCGGTTCAGAAAGGGTGAGCTGTCTATAGAAAGCTCGTAATGCATACTTCAACTTTTATTAACTCCAAGTTGATTTGAGCAAGAGAAAGGGTCGAATTTCAGCCCAGAACAGAAGCAGCCACAAACATTTTCTGGAAAACTCAGACTTTTTCCTCTCACATAAAAGCCCATAACTCTCTCTCCCGGTATCCTATGAACGTATAATATACCTTTCTGGAAAGCCCAGAGTGTCCCCTACAACTTTCATGTAGACCACTAATTGATTTGGACATGGAAAAGGGTCGGAATTTAGCCATGAACATCAGATCATGAAACTAATTTTCTAGGTAACTCAGATTATTACCCCATATTCGAAGACTCATAACTTTCATTTCTGACATCCGATAGTTACAAACTTTACCATTCTGGAAAGCTTAAAGAATGGTCTAAAACTTTCATGTTGAACATTTGTATCAAAAGGGTCTCTAAATAGAGAACAACATGCATTTAATTACTGACCTCAGAACACGTATATAATCACAACACTTTACAGTTTTGGTCATAACTCAAGTTATACACATCGAAACGATGAACCGCAAAAGCCGGGTGTTAGCTAACACTTTTATCTACCTATTCATACCATCAATTAACCCAGAACCACATTCCTTCTTTTCTGGAAAAGCAATTCCCCAACCAGATTGCAATATTCATGATAAATCATAGATATGCATACTTAAACTCTTGTGATTGGGCCTAAAACCTCTCCTAAAACTTAAATTAACAATCACATGCATAATTTCCAGACCTAAACCATCCAGGAAACTACCTTTAAAACCATCTTAAGTCCATGCAAGATCACAACATCATCTACTTCTTAAATCCTCAACTTAAACTAACATACATCTCTCAAAAGCTTCATATTACTTGTTCTAAAACTAGTCTACAACTATGAACAACACTTAAATCAAATTTTCCTTCTTCCATAGAGAATTAAGTTACTAAAAGTCACATGCATACTCATTATACAAGGATTTCACTTAATCAACACTAAGATAGCCAAGAATTATTAAAACTTACCCAACTTTCTTGCTTGGAAACTTGGATCCTTCACTCTTCCTTGGCTAACTACTAGAACCACAAAATCCCCTATGAAAACAACATAAAATCCTCAAATATTCAGATTCTAACCAATATTTACTTGTGAGAAAAGAATGAGAAATCAAGATAGGGAGTTTACACTTGAAAGAGAGAGAGTGAGAACTTGAGTGATTACATTTGAATCCCTAACATAATACTTCCTCCCCAACTTGATATACATATATAACTCTCTTCTATGTAGCCCAAAAATAAAACACTCCTCCTCTCTTCCTCTATTTGGCCGGCCCATATGGCCCAAATAGAACAAATTTTATCAATTTTAATCCTCCCCCCTTATACTCATATCTCCCTAATTTCCCAAATTACCGAAATTTATTAATCCGAAAAAGAATGTTATTGGTAACTCAAATAAATAAATCCAACACCTCCCATAAAATTCCTCATATTTATAACCTTAAAAATAATTCGGATAAAGAAGGACCCGGTACATAGGTCTCGGTAAAAGAATTTATGTACGATCAGAATCACCGTAAAAATTATCAGTAGCGATTTCTCAAGAAAGGAAAAATAAATTGATCCGTTGACAATCGTTGTATTGTTCAAGTCCTGCAAAACACACACTTGGTTAGGAAAATAAAATTTTGGAACACGCGCTTTACTTATTCGTGATTTATTATTAACCTTGATCAATTAAACTAATTAATACGTATTAAGGGAGGGATTTTCTTCGGGTTATTACAACATATTATTGATTATGTATCATTTTTATATTAGCATTCTCTTAGACTTATCACCAATTGATTGACTTCGGGGGTTATGTAATTTCTAATACATGCAATTTCTTTTCTACTGAAGGGCATATTCTTTAGAGCATTTGACAAAGTATAATGTATGGATAATTGTAGATATACGTGAATAAGTGCATGTTAGTACAGTCATACGCATGTAATCACAGGTTGGTGTAGATAAGTGCATATGACATAATGTAAGTGTATGTTAGTGCAACTTAAGAATGTGTTGAGGACTTTTTATTACTTTATTAATATTTTATATAGTTTAAAAGAACCCTAGAGGGGGGTGAATAGGGTTATAAATATTTCTGCACAAATACTCATTGGTAAAGGCGTTAGGGTCTTAATCTTCTCAGATTAAGATTCAACTTTAGATAAACCAAAGTAAACTTGAAATAAAGAATAATAGAAAAGATAACTGAATAACCTCCTTTATTTCGTTGGAACAGAATGCAGATTGAATTGCCTAAGGTAAATGTCCTCAGGGTTACAATCGAACAAAGTGCCTTGCACAGGACACTTCGAGAAGGATTTCTGGAAAAATATACACCAAACTCTGTTTTGGTGCAAACACTAATCGAACCTAAGTCCGTCTAGGATTTGATTACAATCAAACAAATCAAAATCTAACTCCGTTAAGGAATTGATTATACTCAACCAAGATTCTCACAAAGAACACACTTTCTTCGCAGAGAAAGATTAAAAAACCAAGCACTCTCTGATTTTTGTATCACCCGATTACTTCCTTGGAATCGTTGAGTCTCTTCAATCAACAAGTCTTCTATTTATAAGTGCGTATGTATCAGCAGCATAGAGACGTTGGAGTTTGATTCTTCCTGATTCCTTCCTTCTTCGTGTTCTACCTTTCCTTCCAATTTGCTCTTGATTTGCTTTCCTTTTTGTGAGATTTCAAGAAATTGCAATCTAATCTTTGATCCAATTTCTTCACGATTGTTTCCTACAAAGTAGATATCATAATCGATTAGTCTGATTAGAAATATGGATAGAAAGATTAGATATTAATTTTCCAGAAAACTTCTCTGTTTTGACTGCACTTTTATCTTTCGCATCAAAGCTTCTCGCTTAGGGTGAACGTCCTTATGATCCCTTGGGTGAACGTCCTTATGATGCCCTAGGTGAATGTCCTTCTGCTTTCTTTGAGATTTCTCTTCTTACGCATCATATCTTTTCTGGCTATTCGAATTTTGGCTTTCATTCAAAACTGATCCAGTCGCCAAGGTCCTTGAGCCTGGGTCTGTCAATGTCCTTGAGGAGTTCTAACAATCTCCCCCTTTTTCATGAGAGACAAAATTCATTTGCAGCACTTCTCCCCCTTTTTAACTTTGATCAAAAAGTCTAGAGAGCTTCCCCTTAATATTGTAACCATCTCCAATAATCTGTAAGACTCAATGAACTTGTTAGTCCTAAGTCAGGGTGCGACTAGGGAGAGAGGGAGAGGCTGAGGAAGAGGAGTCAGTGCAGGGGAGCAGAGATGTGTTTCAGCTCTTGTGATCACTGTTCATCCCAGAAAAAAATTAAAAATAAGCCCAAAATAAAGGGAGGGAGTCTCATCCAAGTTTTCAGTTATTTACATTTACTAAACATGAGTTATTTACATTTACGCCCTTTATTTGTGGGTCAGTTTGGTTCAACAAGAAAGGAACGGAATGAAATGAAATTTAAGAGCACATCCATCGCGAAACTATATTAATGAAATTTGGGAAGTGTTCCTCTGAATTTGCTGCACCCAAGAATGGAAAATGAGAGTAAAAGTGGGTGAGGGAAAGGATGCCCTCAGATAAACATGAGTTATTTATATTTACGCACTTTATTTGAGGACATGCTTGGTTCAACTAGAGAGTAAAGGAACGGTATGGGAGCGGCATCCCTTCGTCACTCACATCTTTATCGTTGACAATCACCTCGGTCTCGTCTTGAGCCTTTCGAAGCTCATCCTCATTTTCATGGGTTTCTTGGATAGTCAAGGTCCGGCGGTTTGGGCAATCCGCTTGATAATGGCCATACCCATGACATTTAAAGCACTTCTGGCCTTCCATTCGTCAAGGAGGTTCCATGGGAGTAGACACGGTATTTCCCTTGCCCTTGTCGATCGTAGGAGTGGACCTAGGAGTCTCACTTTGCTTTGGAGTGCCAGAGTAGGGAGAAGGCGGGTATGAAGGCGAGACGGTGGGCTTAATTGATGGCTTGGAGGTGGACTTCTCATTTCTTCGCCTCTCAACCTTAAGAGCAAGACTACACAACTCATCCAACGAGTGATAAGGTTGAACCTCAATCTTTTTGGCAATAGAGGGATCCAGCCCGTTTGAAAATCACATCATAGTTTGCTCATCGGGTTCTCGAAGGTCGCTTTTGATGAGGAGTTGTTCGAACTCCTGAATATAGTCGCTCACAGACCCTTTGCCTTGAGTGAGGGTGTAGAGTTTCCTCAAGACATCCTGCTTGTAAGTGTTGGGCAAGAAGCGACAGTTCATCAATTGCTTCAACAGTGCCCAAGAAGCAATTTTGGAACGACCTTCGCTAGCCCGTTGCGCCTTAACATTCTCAAACCAAAGTGAAGCGGCTTTGGTGAGTCTCAAACTGGCGATCTTGAATGCTTTCTCGTCGTTGTACTCCTTAGTTTCAAAGATCCTTTCCATCATTTGGACCCATTCAAGATAGTCGTCGGGGTCATTAGAACCATTGAACTCCGGGATTTCGATCTTGACATCTTGAAAGTGGTCATGAGGTGGCCTAACACGCATCTTCCGACGAGGACGACGTCGAGGAGAACCTCTATCATTGTCACTCGACTCAAAGGTAGGAGGAGGATGGATAGGGCTTTGGGAACGCCTCCGACGTTCATGTCGAGGTGGACCTTGGAGGTTCAAAGCAATGTTGTTCACCTGAACCACAAGGTTCTCAATAGTTCGCTCTCGGGATGTAAGCCGATTCTCCACACTTCTAGCTCGAGGGATACTCCGGTGGCGTCTTGCTTCTCGATTGAAGCTAACTTCCTCGTCCATATCGAGAGAAAGGTGAAGGACAATATGTGTTTGGGCTATTTTTGAGAGTTTGGGGGTTCTTTTGTAGTTGGCTAGTATTTGGCTAAGGGTTCTTTGTGTTTTTCTCACATTGACATTTCATCGAACACCTTCCGAGCACTAATCTCCAACTTCACCTCAAAGCTCCAAATTGCTTCAAAAACACCAAATACAAACACAATACAAAGTATTCCAATACTCTTGGATTGCAGAGGGAATGGGGATCACCAATATTTGCATAAAATCCACAAAAACCAACACTAGAGAACACACTAGCAAGAACAATGGAGAAAACTAATGCTAAATGAAAAACCAAAGCTCTAGAATCAAGATTTAGTTGTAGTTTTATTGCTTTCTTATTTCTTGCTCTTAATTGCTTTCTTCTTTCTTGTTGATTAGTATTAATTCATGTGATTATCCATGCTCTCTTTAGTGTTGATTGTTTTGAATCCATGTCTAGATTAGTTTAATTCCCTTTCAATTATTTACTGTTTTCCGCACTTGAAAGAACCCTTACGCAAACCGATTCCTTGTCTATCCTAAACACCCATCCCTGTGGACCGACATCCCTACTTAGAAAAACCCATAAAATACGCAACCGAACAATGTCGCCGTTGCCGGGGATGGCGTTATTTGGTAGATTAGGTTATTGGTTTGTGTGTAAATAGTTTATTGCTTTCTAGATTCATCTAAGAAAAATGTAGTTACAAAAATTGAAAAATGAAAAAATATATACATATAAAAGAGAGAGTTATGCCTAGTTCCTAATTTCCTCAATTTGAGCATGAAATATTTTGGAAATATTTTGCTAGATTACATGATTACCACCCTCAATGTGAATTGTATGGTATCTTTTATGATACATTAGATCTTTTATGAATTGTGAATGAGGTTGTGAATTATGAGACCCGAAACCTCTTAGATTATTATGGGTTTTCCAATTTAGGGGAAGATAAAGCATGGGAATTGCTAAAGTGGTTGTCTAGGGATTCTTATGAATTTGAGCAACAAAATGTTACTCCTAGCTTCCAACCTCCTTATTATGCATCACCCTCTGGGATCGTAGCTGAACAGTCATGTGAATATCCCTTATATTTTGATGATCAATCTTATGGTAGGGATTATGTAGAGAACTCTTATGATCCTCCCCAATGTGATGTTGAGTCTCATCCTTTGTGCTTGCATTGTGAATCTCCATATCATGACTCCGACTCTTGTGTCCAAATTGAAATAGATAATTTTCGTGCTGAAGTGGATGATTTTCAGCTGAAATGTGTGTGAAAATGAATGAGTGCATGCAAGAATTTGTACATGTGCTTAAAACTGGGGTAGAAACTTTTTCTTCACAAATAGTTGATTGATAGTTGAAGTAGATCATTCATCATCTTTGAGTCCTGAAATGCGTGTTGATTCTTCTTTGTAGGATTATGACGAGGATGATGACTACTATAACCGACCTAGTTTTGCGTGCTTCGGGCTTAGCAATTCCTTAGCTTTAGCTGCATCTAGTGAGCATGAGAAATATGATGATCTTGTGTGTGATGATGTAGAACTTGATGAAAACATGCTTGATGATGAACCATTATCCACACCGTTATCCATGCTTTCATGTAAAGAAAAGGTTGAGTTTATTGAATGCCATGTTACTTGTGATGTAATTGAACATGATCTTGTTGAGAGTGAAAATGAATCTTTTGTGATTAAATGTATGCTTGATACCGAATTGTTCACTTTCATTAAGGATCAATGTACTGATGAGGCATTAGCTACCCTTCCTTGTGAGACTATTGATATAAAATCTTGTGATAAAGAGCTTGAGTATTTGGGGAATGATCCTAATTGTTTGAACTTGGATTGTGACAATGATATTTTTGATGATGATATGCTTTATGAGTCATTCACGATGGGGTATGACCCTGAACCTTCCACTTTCACTTTTGATGTTGTTTTGCATCAGATGTTGTTTTGAATGATGCACCTTTAACTTCTGATGCTGATACTTCTTCTGATAAGTCTAAAATTGATGAAGATGAAGAGGTACCTTCTTGTGATGTTGGGAGTGTCATGATGTGGTCTAACCCTACTTTTTCCTTATCACCCATTGATGATTATGATGAATTTGATGAAAGTTGTGATTTGGAATCGGTGTTTGATGAAAATTGCATGGAGGTTGAGTTTGAGTCATTGTTTGCATCCAAGTCTTTGCATGAGCATGTTCAGGATTGTAATGTATTGCCCCCTTCCGTTGATTTGCATATCCAATCTCCATTTACAAGTCCATGGGAGGAATCATTGTATTGACCTGGAGACGATGCATAGTGATTATGAATCGTACAGAAGAGAGATGGAGGCAAAGCAACGGGAGGACGGTCAACCAGAAACTCCCATTATGTCTGGAGAGGAGTTCTGGTTGGACAAACAACTGCAGAGTCGGGGAAACGTCGTGGGCATGGGGGTTGTGGGGGAAGCTATGAAGACGCAGTTCCCCCACATCTCATTGAGGAGACGTCCACGACGTCGTAATAACACCGATAGCGTCGACGTCCGAGCCTCTATTACGGAGATGAACAGAGAGCTTCAGCGTCAACTCGAGGAAGATAGGCAACAACGCGAACAAGATAAGCGCATGCTGCAGGAACAATTCCAGAGACAATTAGAGGAACAACAGCGCCGATCTGACGTAGCCATTGAGGAAAAGGTGAGGCAACAAGTAATGCAACAAATGTTGCAAATGCAAAGAATGTTCCACCAGCAAGCAAGTCAGAGCTGGCAAGCCCCTTTCATCGCTGGATCTTCCTCTGGAAGTCAAGTGCCACACACTGGACAGCCTCCTCCACCGCCGCCCCGCCACCGCAGTACTTCTCGTCAGACCCCCGTCTCTCAAACCCCACAACCTCCGCCCACCGTTCCTCCCGAGGACTCGTTATATGCTTACCCAGGTAAGCATATTTTTTCCATAAACACAAAATTAAATTACTAATTACACGTTCCAATAATTACTTAATTCATTTTGATTGTATTTCATACCTTTCCAAATTGTCGTTGTATCCCAGGAGGCCAATACCTATTCCATAGCCTCGAAGAATTGACACAACGCCAGAATCAGGGTGATGATGGCAACGATGAGGAGGAGAGCGAAAGCGATGATGACGATGCCGCCGTGTGACAAACCCTAAACATTTAAACTCTTTCTTAATTACATTCGTACTTATTAGCTAGTACATTATTTAATCCAATCATCGAAATTGTTTTCATTATGTTTGCGCACATAGGTACAAATTAATTAACTTAATTAACATATATATATAATAACACGTACGTATACATGAGATTAATTGTAATTAACAACATAATCGACAATGAAACATATATATATAAGTTAAATTATCTACCTAGAAAAAATTAGAATATAATTAACAATAATAATAATTAATAATTAACTATACCTAAAAAATATATACATATATACATCATAATTAGTTATAACTAAAATTAAGAATATATAATAGTAATAGTATCAATAATAATAATAATAATAATAGTAATAATAAATTAGCGCGCCCACCATGTATCGAAAATTTTCAAAAAATTTAGCCAAATTAGGCGTCTATTTTCCCGCCTAACAGACGCCCAAATTACTGAAAGTGAAAATGGCGTCAGTTTGGCGGGAAAACAGACGCCATTTTTGACAGCGCCTATATAAACCAAAGCCCTCAAACTTCCCTCCGAATTTTTTCCCTCCCATCTCCATTTCATTTCTCTTATCTTCTCTCATCAATTCTCTCATTTCCTCTAACCTTCAAAACACCACAAATCCATCCAAGATTGATGAATTGAAAATTTTACAATTGAAGAATGAACATTGGAGAGTGAAGATTGAAGATACAAGATTGAAGATTGAAATATCAAGATTGAAAAATATTGAAGTCATATATTAATTGTATTTTAGGTTTTTATTTTGTTTGTATCATTTAAGTTAGTAAAAATCATCATTAATAAAGTTGTATTATATATTTTTTTATTTGTTAAAATATATATTCATTATCATTTAATTGTTGTTATTTCTAAAAAATGTATATATATATATATATATATATATATATATATATATATATGAAATTGTACATTCATGAATTGCAAATATATATCATTTATTATTATATAAAATGTATTTATTTTCATTATTATTTTCATTATTAATGTCTCCATAATTCTTATTAAAAAATTTAATTACAAATACAAAAATTTAATTTTTACGCTTTATTTTATAATTAGAACACTCAAAATATACTATTTATTCTAATTATTTTCATTAATGAAATTCACGTTTTTTTTTTATTTTCTGTAACCCAAAATCGGCGTCTGTTTGGGATGAAACAGACGCCGTTTCTGCATAAAAAAAAACGGCGTCTGTTTTATGCCAGACAGACGCCGATTTTGGTCTGAAACAGGCCTCGTAGTCTGCAATAATTTTGGCGTCTGATTCAAATAGACGCCAATTACAGACGCTTTCTTAAAAAAGGCGTACTAGGTTTTGGCGTCCGTTTTAATCAGACGCCAAAATCATTTTGGCTTCTGTTTACAACCTTATCAGACGTCAATTCCAGACGTTTTTGGGCACCAATTCTACTAGTGTATCCTTTCTTCCACCAAATTTATTATTATAATGTATTAATCGTAATATAAAATATAATTTAAAGTAAAACTAAGAGATATTAAAGGGTAGAACTCCAAGGAAAAAAACCTATATTATTATTCTGTATTTTCATTTAAAAAGAAAATAAAAATTTTATTAACATTGTGATAAAAAAAATTGTAAATGAATATCTCTTTGTTGTGAAAAACAAAGTAGTGCAACTTTGTTTTGATTTATGTCGTGATTGTTGATATATGCTTAAATTTTAGAATTAATAACTATTTATTAATGTGATTATTAGTTACTTATTACTAAATACCAATGCTTTGTATTTTCTCCAACCTTTTTAATTTATGAAAATTTTCATGTTTATTTAATAAAAACAAGTTTCCAACAACATTATGTTTATAATGTATGCAGAAAGTTTCTATTATCTTAATAATTTATTCACATGTTTAAGATTAAATACTTTTTTTGGATGCTATTGACAAATATTAGAAGCAAATTATAGTGTTCTTGCATTTATTCAAATTCGCTTGTAAATTTTTTTTACTATTGTTCTTTATTATAGATAATTAAAACAAGATTGAAAATAGAGTGGATTTTAGTATCATTCCACTAATATATTATCAAATTTAATTTTGAAGATAATTTCTACAAAGAAATAAATAAATAATGATACTACAAATGTTGTATAACTTTTTATTAATTTATATTATTATTTGAATTGATATTTGTTAATTACTTCAAAAAATAAATTACATACAAATACTGAAAAATTTTCCATGCATCGCATGAGATATATAATGTTAGTTTTTATTTAAAATAAATGATATCTTAATTTTTTTTAATGTTTATAAAACTATTACTTATTAGGATAAGAATAGATAAAATTTATAAATGTTAGTATGTATTAACATAATTAATTTTTTGATTGAGAGCGAGTAAGTGCACTTGTATAAATGTAGGTGTGGGTTGATGCATGTAAGTACAGATTGGTGAGCGGTTGATGCATGTTAATGCAGGTGGATAGAAGTGTAGATGCAGATTGACCAATGACTTAAAATAGACCCTAAGCATTGACACAACTAGCTATCAAAAATTTTGTCATGACTCGAGGAAGTAGGGCATGGTTAAAAATATTATGTCTAAATTTTAACATTTTTCAATTTTATTGAAATTCGGACATAATATCTTTTCTTATTTTCATTGATTAAATTTAATTTCGACAACTCATATGTGTCTGAATCATCCAACCCATTTCAAAATAATAATTTAGGGTGAAAGACATCAATTTCTTGTTATAATTTAAATAAACCAATATACTCCCTCCGTTCCATATTAATTAACACTTTGTCAAAATTTTGATCGTTACGTTAATTATTTACAAATTACAATGAGTTACAATATGAAACTACAGTATTTAGAAAGATACTTTATTAAAAATTACAATGGAGGTGATTTAATCTTGTAACTCATTATAATTTGTAAATAATCAATTCCAAATGGTAGGCACCAACTATTGCCTATTCCAAGTGGTGAACATCTTTTTTATATATTTCAAATGGTAGGCTTAATTACCAAACAATTCCAAACCGTAGGCATACTTCAAACCTGCTGTTAGAATATCATTAAAAAAAAAAAGAAAAAAAAATTAATGTTTTGAGCTGCCATTGTTGTCGACCACCATGTTTATCTGGTCAAGAAATCCATCAATACCCGGGTGAGATTGCAATTGCAATGAATAATCTGTATTACCCAGTACATTCTTCTCTTCCTTCACGGGTCTGCATTACCATATCCCCCCAAACAAACCACAAAATCAGTGTCCAAAAACAGGAGAGATGACCAAAAAAACAGAGTACAGAGAGAGGGGTGGAAAAGCCTGTTGAAGAGGAGAATATTGGAGGGGGGAATTGAGCTTGAACTGCCATGTCGATTCTGTTGTTGTTGGTTGTCGTTCTTGTTGTTGGAGGAGGAGAATATGAGTTTGTAAATAATGGAAACTTGGAACAGTGGCTTCATGGAGATGTAGGTCTTGTCAGTCCCCTTACATGGGAGATAAGGATGAACATCATTCTAGGCACAGCAAAAGGGTACAAATTAAAGGTGTTCACCACTTGGAATAGGCAATAGTTGGTGCCTATCATTTGGAATTTCCCTTTAATTAAAGTGCCAATTAATTAATATAGAAGGAAAGTTGTATAAAATTTATGATTGAAGCAACGGACTGGAGACCTTAACATTTTACTGAGTATAATGGAGCAAATCAATAATTAAGGGCATCTAGGAATTTGGATAGTCATCGTTAAATCATTACTAGTAGTTTTTATTTTTTTATTGATAAACTTTGAGCATTCATTTATTTATTGCCTAATTATTGTATTCATTAATAGGCTTACTTAATGTACGTCATACACGAGGGTCGTTTTCTTTTTGCTTATATAAGCAGCGAACTGCAATTTGTGATCCCACCATCACCATTCACCGATTCGTTCCGTTGATATTTTCCTCTTCTTCTTCTTCTTTCCCCAACTCCGAAAACCCAACGATTTTCAGTTAAAGTAAATAATCAAAGATTGAAGACACAAAATGGGGAATAGCCTAAGGTGCTGTTTGGCATGCGTGATCCCCTGCGGTGCACTAGACTTGATCCGAATAGTCCATCTCAACGGCTACGTAGAAGAGATGACTGGACCTGTAACTGCTGGGGAATTCCTGAAAGCCTATCCAAACCAGGTATTAACCAAACCTTCTTCTCAAGGGATGGTTCGTAAAATACTGATACTATCACCCGAAACCCAACTCAAACGTGGCAGCATATACTTCTCCATCCCTCAATCTTCCATGCCTTCTAATCACCGTAAGCATTCTCAGAAAACAAATCTTCCTAACAAATCTCAGAAATTAAATGATGATGTCACAGTGAATAAATCAGAGGAAGTAAATTCCAAAGATATAGAGTTGTCCATGTTGGGCGGTAGTAAAGCTGCGGTGGTATCTCACACCAAATCTCAATCCAAATCAAAATCCGGGGGACATCCAAGGAGAAGGAGCAGTCGTGGTAAAAGTGGATCTTGGCACCCTCAGCTAGACTGTATTACAGAAGTTTAATTTCTTATCTCCATCTTCTTTTTTTTTCTTTTTCTTTTTGCCGTTTTCCATCCTCATGGAAGATGCGACAATGCAATTGCTTTTCTTTTTTTTTGGTATTAAATCTTCCCCCCCCCCCCCCTTTTTTTAATACCAACAAGGATGTCAAGGGGGTATTATCGTTATCGATTTTGTTGATACACCTTTTTTTTTTTTTTTTCGTTTTAGACTTGTTGGAAGTTGTAATAATTGATGGCAAATTTGGAATCTGTAATATCTAATTAGTAGTATATGACAAAAACTGGTTTGAACAAAGGAAAAATTACGTGTATTGGTTGGACCAGTTTGGTTTATTGTATATATTTGTATGCATTTCCCTTGATCTCGTTATACTTTAGCCAGGTAAAATTTATCAAGATATTAAGGTCATCTGCAATAAGACAATTGTTATCTCATTTTTTATCACATTATCAATTTGCTCTATCTAAGGCCCTGTTTTTTAACTTGTTAGTAGGGTAGAAGTCAGGGTTTCACATTGGGGGGGAATCATTCGACAGTTAACTTTATTAGTTTATAGTCACAAATTATCAAATTAAAAAATAACATTATAGATATATAAACAATAATCGTAGTAGATATTACATAAAAGAAAAATAATTCAACTATAACTATTAGGTACTCCCTCCGTCCCAAATTTAATTGACACTTTGATTAAATTTTGACCATTAATTATTCATAAATTACAATGAATCACAATATGAAATTACATCCATTGTAATTTTTAGTAAAGTATCTTTCTAAAGACGGAAATTTCATATTATAACTCATTGTAATTTGTGAGTAATTAATGATCAAAATTTAGTCAAAGTGTTAATTAATTTGGGACAGAGGGAGTATTAAATAAAATCAAGCAAATATCAAGTTTAGGTATCATAAATAAATTCCTAAAGAAGTGCCCTACGGTCTCTTAAATCACGAAAATCATCTATAATAAAACCTATATCAAACCTCTTAGCTATCTCAAGTGGCGAAGCCAGGACTCGAACGAAGGGGTGTCAAAATAAAATTTAACAAAAAAAGAAAATTTTTATTAGAAGGAATTATGAAAAGTTAACATATTCAAATAGCATAAAGTTTAGCCGCATTAGTTTTGGAAATACAAATATATACCTTGGACATATTTTACTATTAGAAATCAATAACAATAACACGATTTCTATATCACAACAATATTTGAATTTCTAATCAATCAATGGAAAAATTCTAATATGAATAATTATAATTATAAATATTTGAACAAAATAAAAACCAAAAACCCTAATTATTAAGTTCATGAATTATATTTTCATCGCTAAATTAACAAATCTACTATTTATTAATTACTCCCTCTGTTTTTTTTTATCTGTCATTCACGCTTTTTGAGAACAATTTTTAATCAATAATTTCTCACATAATATTTTCATTAAAAAATACAATATTATACTTATTCAATAGTACTTTTTATTATAAATCTAATGATATCAACTTTGTTTGAGAAGTTATTATACAAATTAAAATATTAGCGGCCAAAATTTTTGACCCAATTAACCAAGACTAATAAATTATTCATTATAATTGAGGTGCGTCAAAAAAGCATGTATAAGAGCTAACCTGCCTAGGTATTAGAGTTAGTAAAAGAGTAAATCACAAGTTATTAATTACTCCCTTCGTTCTTTTTTATCTGTCATTCACCCTTTGCCATTTTTAATTAATAATTTCTCACATAATATTTTCATAAAAAAAATACAATATTATACTTATTCAATAGAACTTTTTATTATAAATCCAACGATACCAATTTTGTTTGATGAGTTATTATACAAATTAAAATATTAGCGGCCAAAATTTTTGACCCAATTAAACAAGACTAGTAAATTATTCATTATAATTGATGTGCGTCAAAAAAGCATGTATAAGAGCTAACCTGCCTAGGTATTAGAGCTAGTAAAGAGTAAATCACAAGTTATTAATTACTCCCTCCGTTTTTTTTTATCTGTCATTTACGCTTTTCCATTTTTAATTAATAATTTCTCACATAATATTTTCATAAAAAATACAATATTATACTCATTCAATAGTACTTTTCATTATAAATCCAATGATATCAATTTTGTTTGATGAGTTATTATACAAATTAAAATATTAGTGGCCAAAATTTTTGACCCAATTAACCAAGACTAATAAATTATTCATTACTACAATTGAAGTGCGTCAAAAAAGCATGTATAAGAGCTAACCTGCCTAGGTATTAGAGCTAGTAAAAAAGTAAATCACAAGGGAGTATAAATTGAAACTCAATTGCTGCTGGGAGCCATCGAACATCTGACCTCTATGTTCTGACAGGCGCCTGAGGGATAAGGGAGGAAGAACCATGCAGCCAACATCACTTTCTTGAAACATTAAGCCACAATATTTTTATATGACAAGTTTTAACTGTCAAACAGTTCAAACCCAAATTTTTTACTTTAAAAAAGCTGGGGGGTCAATTGACCCACCTTGACTCAAGGTCGCTTCGCCCCTGGCTATCTCCCTTTCAATATAGACCAACATACACTTTTCAAGAAAATCATCACCCATGTTATTCCTAAGCTTTGTCTTGAAAGCATTTATTTATGAAAAAGCTCGCTCAGTGCTAGTTGTAGAGACTCGAAGAGTAAGAACAAGCGTAATCAATCTATAAATTAGAGGATAAATATCACTTTTTTTTTGTTTCCACGAGCCAATGAATTTTCAAATCATTCTTCTCTACCTCTATGAAGTCCTCAGGATAGAATTTGTCAACTAGATTGTAAATACCTACAATCTTAATTAAAGGACTTAAATTCATCTCTTGGATCCAAAGCACACATTAATCGAAGTAACTCCATTACATTTCCATTGAATCTACTTTCCAACTCCTGCATTTTAAAATCAATGGTGGCATTAAAGATATCAACTCAATAATGATGCTCAACTATAAATTGATCATGTTGGTGACGAGCACGACCCCCTCTAGTAATATAAGTAGAACTGAAATCTGGGAGGTCAATATTATGACACTCGCAAAATGACTTTACATTGTCCAAAAGAGGATCTCATCCATCATCTCTTAATTTCTGAAGTAATACTTTTGTGCTTGAAACTAGTTGCAAGGCATTTAAAATATCTTGGGACTTCCGCTGTAGAGATTGACAAAGCATATCGATGATCTCCATAATGGCATTCATCATATGCATGGTAAAGATAAAGTCAAAATTGGTCATGATTTCATATGCACCATCTGCCTCACCTCTCTTAGTTGAAGTACTCCCTTCTTCAATTAGCTTGAGAAGCACAATGCATGTAGGACTAAACATTTTCATCAAACTTGATATTAATCTCAAATGAGAGCCCCAACGAGTATCTCTAGGTCGTTGTAAAGTCCCAATTTGATTAAGACCAGTGCCAGTTTCAATCTCACCATTATAAACCAAATAAGCAATCTCTTCAGCATAAGCAGTCTTTAACTCATCATTGCGCTTATATGAAGCTAATACAATGTTGATAATGGTATTCAACTGAGAAAAGAATTTGTACACCGGCTTAACTTCTTTGTATGCAACAACTAATGCCAGCTGCAAACGGTGGGCAAAACAGTGGACATAGTAAGCATAAGGGTAGTCTTTGCTGACAAGAGCTTGTAGTCCATTCCACTCTCCACGCATATTGCTTGCACCATCATACCCTTGCCCACAGATTTTTTGGATATCAAAGGCATAAAGAGATAATTTAGAGTAAATTGCATCTCGGAGAGTGACCGCAAAAATATCTGTAACATGGACAATGCTAAAAAATCTCTCTCTAACAATGCCTTGACTATCAACATAACGTAAGACAATGACCATTTGCTCTTGATTTGAAACATCACCGGCTTCATCAACGATTATACAAAATTTTGAATCACCAATTTCATCACGGATGACTCTCTTTACTTTCTCTCCCATGACTTGTAAAATATCCTTTTGAGAATTAAGTGATGTATAGGAGTACTCCCTCTGTCCCTTTTTAAGTGTCAACTTAACTACTTTTACAAAACCTAGGTGTGTTGGAAATAGAGTGAAAATGTTATGTATGGACAAGTATACCCTTCATTAAAAGAGAGGAATAAAAGAGAATTTTAAAAGGTAAAATAAAAATCTTATTCATTAATGAAGGGTAATATGGATATTTTAGTTATTGGAAATGTAAAATTGACAAATAAAAAGGGACAAGGTAGTTAAAAAAATTGACACTCATTAATGGACGGAGGGAATAATTTTTAGGAGCATTTTCCAATACAACATTTGCAACTCCTGAATTACAAGAAGCCAAAAGTTTCACGAGTTCAATAAAATTCTCGCGATTTAGAGAGTCTTTGCTTTCATTACGACCTCTTAGAGCACATCCTTAGAATACCAAATAGAGAATTGCATCAATTGAAACCTTCAAAGCAACCTATTTTCTTGAATTTGCTTGGAAGATTGTTTTCCTAATATTTGGGGCATGTGTTGCCTTTGATTCAATAGGTCTTTTATACTTTGCTCAGTCTTTTTGTGGGTAGAGTTTGGTTGTTTGCCCACATGATTTAAAAAGGCGCAATCTTTTCCACCTACTTTCTTCTAGTTTTGAAAACCCTCAATTGTAAATGCTTTGGAACCAGATGGATTATCTTCCTTATTAAAAAGGTAATAAGGCAAACAAATAACAACATTCTTCGTAGGAGAATATTCTAACCAAGAAGGATAGTTTTTGTACCAGGAAGACCGAAATCGACGAAGATGACCTGCATGCTCAGTTTGCGGAAATTTTTTGACAGGTTGGTAGGGACCTGCTTTCATATAAGCTCTTCGAATTTCATCCAGCAACTCTACAGGGTATTCCCAAATTTATCTTCTTTTTCTGGGATCACGCTCTAATGGCACATCAATGTTTTCAACAATAATATGGGAGGAAATATCCAGAGGACAAGTTGATGTATTAGATGCTCCACTAGGTTTCTTGGCGTTGCCTCATATTCATTGGTCGGTGTTGACTCATTTTCGCACGTAGATGCATCTGCTATAGTTTCTTCTCAAGTCTCCTCTCTTTTTCTTTTAAACATCAAATCAATTTTGCCTTGTGTTTGCCTCTTCATCTTATTTATATAAATATCTAAAAAAATACACAAGATTATATTTTCAACTAATCAGTAATTATTTAAATATTAAATATATATCAATATTTATAAAATATAAAATTCATCTATTGATAGTTCAACATACTTCTATCTTAGTATCTTACTATGCAAGTGTATAATTAAACTAATTAAGTAATAATTAGAATAAGAAGACAAATAATAATTATCTAATTGTTTAACTAGCATAACTTAGAAATAATTATATAAACTAAGTGAATATTAAAATACTAACAACTCACATCAAACATATTTACATGGTATATGGACAAAAGTCAATAGATTTAAAAAAAAAATGAGACTGGGCTAATCTTAAAAAATATAAAATAAAGATTCAAAATTTAATTAAATTCATATGCGACATGGGGAATTGGGGGTAGATGAATATCATGAATAGATGGGTAGTAGAATGCGGGAGGGAGGGGATTAGAGGGAATTCACATAGATTGAAATGAAAGAATCAATAAAATATAATAACTTACTCAACCAATTGGGAAAATGCTATAACTCTGTATCCAATTATTTACTTTTGCAAGACTTCAACTATGTAGCCATGTAGGTCTGTACTTTGTAGGTTGTAGGCTGTAGCATTGTAGCAAATCAGAGTAATTGGGGAAAGGCGAAAAGTAGAGTTAAAACGTAACTGAGGCAGAGAGGCGGTTAATGAGGAAAAGAAGTAAAGTAGGGTTTATTTTTGACTTGTACAAATAAATTGATATTTATTTTAAATATATTATAATTTATTTTTTTTGGGGGGGGGGGGGGGCAATTGCCCCCTCTTGCCCTACTATGCGTCCGTCCCTGCTTGTTAAGACATGTTTATCTTATATGACCTAACCTAATCTTATTTTACCTTACCATTTGAAAGAACATGACTATACTTTAAGAAAATTTATTTTAAAAATTTTTTAATTAACCATAAATTTATTTAAAAATAATAAGTGATGAGAGAGAAAAAAGAAATAAAAGGGAAACAGAGCTGAGATTGTGAAGAGGAACGTCGAAGCGTTCTTTTGGAAGTGATGAACATAAGAGAGACAAAAAAGTGGAAAGAAAATAAAGGAGTGAAATAATGGGGAGTATAAGTTCACTTTGGCCAAAAGCAGCAGGCGTGCCATTCACAGCCTACACTTGCAATCATTTTCTCTTTCTTTCTTCAGATGTTATACTGTAGTCCTGTGGGAGGAGGGGTGTCAAATGTAGTCCCGCTATTTCCATTTGTAGAGATGTAAAAGCGCATACCAACTAATTTGAGTTTGTCATGTTGGTTGTGTGGTTGGGTATAAGTAGACTATCCCGTTGGTTTTGAGTTCAAAACCCCTTGTTTCTAATTCTTATGCTTTCTTCTTTTATCCAATCTATTTGATTTTTTTTTATTCCAACAATTCATTTTCCACTTGAATGTTTTTTGCAACTTTCAAAATTTTTAACAATAAAAAACTATTTTTTTTTAAAAAATAGCATAAATCTAGTTTTTATCATTGCTATTCATTATCTCATTTTCGTTAAATTTAATATGTTTGCACTCAACCCCAAGAACCTCCTGTAGACCTTGAGGCGCGCTACCGCGATCTCCAGATAGCTATCAACCGGACCAAACCCGTGTGAGTGAGCTGCAGGAGTATTTAGTTGAGTCGAGCAGTCAGTCTGACATGCGTTTTACCCGTCTCGATGAGTCGATTGCCCATCTTTCTGGCCTTATCCAGGCCGTGATTGACCGAACCTTACCATCACCACCTTCAAAGCAAATCGCCCCATCCCTATCGAGCAAGGATGACTGATCCTTTGCTCCGCTCTTACCCTCTTCATCTTTGTCTTCTGCAATGAGGACAATGCAGTGTTTAAGCATGGGGGGGAGGGGGTTATATCACTTTGTGAATATTTCTTTTTACTTCTCTGATTTTTCTTTTATTTTCGTCCTTCTTTTTCTTGTTTCATGTTTATTTTTCAATTTTTAGTGTGTTCTTGTTTTTAGTGTGTTTCTAGTTTGATTTTTCTTACTTTAGTGTGTTTTCTTTTAATTGAGTTTTTAGTCATGTGATTTTCTTCACTTGTTTTTAGTTTCCTTTTCTAAGTTTGCTTAGTTTTCCTTTTAGTTTTTAGATTTGCATTCACATAGATTGCATTAGTTAGAGCATATAGATTTTTCTTTTCTTTCTTTTCTTAGTTTGTTTTTCTTTTTTTTTCCCTTTTGCATTCACCTTATTCAAAATCCAAAAAAAAAATTAGAAAAAGCCAAAAAAATAGAAAAGATAAGAAAAAACCAAAACAAATATAGGATATGATTAGGATTAGCCTGTCCGGAACACCTCCGGTGATGTTTTGTAAACCAATTAGACTTTCAGTTTGTTTTACTTTACCTTGAAAAGTTTGGTTGAGAACCTAAACGGTTATGAAACTGTTTTTGCAAATCTTCTGATTTTGAGTCAAGTTATGAAAAGTGTTTTGAATTGCTTTGACTATCTTAGTAATTGTAAACATGCGTGCCGCAAATCTTTGGGCTAGGTTTAATTGATTGAGTTGTATCCCATGAGTCCACATAGCCTAAAATAATGGATTGATCATTTTTATCAATTCCTCTATTTCTTGAGAGACTCCACCACTAGTTGCACCTCTAGAACTTGTTTTGCATCTTGTTTGAAATTGCATCTTTGCATTGCATATTATGACAATTTGATTGAGGCATTCTATTCTATATTAATTAAACCACATAGCCAAACAGCCTCCCAAACAATATTATTACCGTTCTTTAGCCCCGCCTAGCCTTTGATTACCTTTCTTTTTGTGATGAAACCCTGACGATACAAGCCTTGGCTTGTAATAATTCCTACCCTTTGCCTTGGCTTGTCATTGTTTTGGGAGCGAGAAACTGGTTTGGTGTGCTATGAATGGAATTGAGATGTTGGGGGTGTGTATTTTAATTTTAATTGAATTCGGACACATTACATATCCCAATTATTATGAGTTAGCCAATTGGTTATGATGCTCCTTTGACATATATTGTGGAAGAAACCAAGTTCATATTTTTATATTTCTTCTCCTTTGATCACCCATAAAAAAGAGAAGTAGAAAATTTTTTTAAAAAATTGATGAGAAAAGAATTCAAAAGAAAAGGGTGATCAAGGATATTTATTTGAGATTTGTTGAAGTCCTTTGACCCAGTTGTAAGGTTTTGTTAAGATATTTGATATCAATGAGAGACAAAAGTGAGTTCCTTGCACAAATTAAGCGAGAAGGTGAGTTGAGAGCGAGTTTTTGTTGAAAATCAATCCAAACATGGCTCTTTAACCCCTCATACCCAAATATTACAACTCCTTTCCCCAAACCTGAGCCTCATTACAACCCTAAAAGTCCTCTTGATTGCCACTTATGTATTTTCATATTAACAGTGGAGAGCGAGATTCTTACCAAGCCTATAGTAGGGTGTTCCTTTTGGTCTGAGTATAAGAAAAACCCACATACATATTAAAATTTGAGTGTTTGAGCATTCAATTTTTATCCTAAAGTGAGGTTTTCTCTTTTGATTGGCCTACGTCCATAACCAACCGCGCATATTTGCATTTATCTTAAGATTGTTGGCGGTTTTTCGCATCTGAAGTACTTGTTCTCTTCCTTTGGTTTCGAAAACTTCATTCTTATTTGTTTAGAACTGAATTTTGTTCTCGCCTTGGCTAATCTCGCTGTTTGCTTGATGGGCTGATGTGATTTGTTTGGTTGTGGTTTTTTTGGTTTTAATAAGTTAGGGTTGTTGGTCCACGAGGATGGGTGTTTAGGCTTGATTAAGGGAATTGGTTTGTGTTGGGGTTTTCTCAATTGCGGAAAGCGGTAAATTATGTAAAAGAAAGCAATAAAAGTAACATAGACATGGATTCAAGAAAGCAATAAAAGCATCAAATCAAATTAAGTAATTAAAGTAATGAATGAAAGCTAGAATGAACAATGAAATTAGGAGTAAGAAATTATACCTTCGATGACCAAATCTTTAATAATCTTCAATCTACTCTTGGATTTCCCCTGAACAAACAAGAAATTGTGGATTGGATTACTAAGAATCCCCAAATCCCCACTTGAGAGTGGAATTTGTGACCCTTAGCCCTCCTCTTCACTAAAAGTGGATTGGGTGAGATTTTCACTTGAAAGCTTTGAAATCAAGTCAACAATGGAGATTAAAGAGAGAGAGAGGGAGGAAGAGAGAGAAAGAGAGAGAAAGCTTGAAAACTTCACGGAGATTTGCTTGAATTAAGAAACCTTGAAGAAAGTTTGAATACAAATCAAAGAAAACTTGAAGAGCAATTGAAAACTTGAAGAACAATTAAAGAGAGATTAAAGCAAATAAAGGAAAGCAATAAACCTAATCTAACCTAATTCTAAGCTAATACTACCTAGACTACTTGATAAAAATGCTGAATACAAGTTGGTATTTATAGAAGAAGGAAAACAAAACCCAAAACCCTAAATTAAGCTCCGCATCACGGATTATAATTCCGCTGAAAACAGAGTGACTCGGGCTAGTCACTCCTTGACTCGGGCGAGTCGGCATTCTGCCCTACTCCCTTGGCCTATGTCTTTGCTACTTCAGAATCTGGTCACGGGCGAGTCATTTCATGACTCGGGCAAGTCAGCCTTCGGGACTTCCTCCTCCTGAGCTGATTTTTGCATGACTCATAGGTTACAGAAACATGTCACGGGCGTGAACAAGATTGACTCGGGCATGACCCTTGTCTGTCCAACACTTTTGCTCTGTTTTGCTTCGGTTCTCGATTCGGGTCTCGGGTTAGCTCGAGAAATCGCTCGGGATTCCCTAAAAAGCCTCAATTAAGCCTAAAGTCCTTCTATCTCCTTATTTTCCTACAAAACACAAAATCATTATATAGATATATAAATCGGAGTTAAAATAAGCAAATATACCCTATAAAAGAGATCAAATTCGGCTCGGAACGAGACCGAACACCACTCTCACACAAGGGTTTGCTCGCCCCGAGCAAACTAAAAACAAAGATAAAAACAGAGAAAAAGAAACTAAAAAAAACCCTAACTCACTTTCGCAGGAATTGAGGATGCATTTAGCACATGCATCAAGCCCTTTAAACCCCCTGGTAGCCTAGGTGGACGAGGTGGGTCTCGTGAGGGTTTCTAGAAGCTATACCCACAAAAGCCAGAGAAAAGGAGAGAGGGAAAGTGAAAAACAAAACAAGGAAAAGAAAAGAGAAAACAACTTGCTTCAAGGAATCATGCTAACGCAATCAAGAAAACGAAATTAATCATCCAAAAGGAACTATTGTGAGCACCACGAAAACGCCTAACTCAAACAATTGCCAATTTTAGGGATTTTCGACTCCCGACATCTCATGCAAAGCTAAATCCCATGTGCACATGTGCTTAGTGGGTTCCGAGTGATTCCGATCGATTCCCAAGAAAAACTCACATCCGAACTCGAATCAAAGCAAAAAGGGATTTATTAAGCGATGTCTTTTCCTTGTTTATGTCTCCCTTGGCTTGGTGAGGGCCGCAGGAAACGCAAGGTGAGACTTTATTAACGATAACATGATTTAGCGTTGGGTTTTAGAATTTAAGGCCCAACATTTTCGATTTAGCTTAATAATATTCGGCGTTAGCTTTTCGGGAATTGAACAGCCCATAATGGGGTTTACCCTGTCAACATTGGCTTTTCCGTATGCCTCATCATCACGAACGATGGAGGTTTAAGGGGTAATAGCATCGCGCCACTAATACCAGTCCCATGTAGGTCGACTAACTTTATGGTGGTTAATATCGGGTTAGACCGACACAAATCAATTAATTCAATTTAATTAGGGTTCACTTTTTCAACAAGCTCGGATGTGGCCAACTAGAGTCTCATAGTTTCAACCAGAACGTGAAATAAAACAGAGATCTCGCTAGGCATTCAATGAAGGGAATCTAGATAAATGAGTCATGACAACGCCCAAGCTAGGGTCGAAAGTGCTCAAACCGGTTTCTTTCAAGAAGATTAAGAAAGTTTTCCCAACATTGACAACACTATCCAAGAAATGAAGCAAAAGCAAAACGAAAACTTTTAAGGTTTTTCACTCCCTTTTTTCTCCTTTGTCACACAAAGATTTTTCAGAATTTAGACAAAAACTACGAAAAACAAAAATAAAAAGACTCAAAACTAGGTGATCTAACTATGAACAAGAAGAATATCACCACCACTCCAAAACATCACAATGTCTCTATCGTGAGAAGGGTGTCACAAATAAGGTAGAAAACCAAGAAAAGCATATATACAAAACACTTATCACATAAAAAGCGATGGCGACCCGAGCCCACACGGCTCCAACAACAAGATAATCCCAACAATCACACTCAAGGGGTTCGCCACCCAAAAAGAAAATCAAGCATGCATCATAGATCAATGATATATTCACATAAAGAGAGGGCGGAAAGAGGCTACCTCAAAATCTTCAATTAATGCATACCCAATTCGCGATCCAACGAACATCACACCAAAGGTTAGAAATAAACAAGAAAGGCATACTATGTGTGATGTTTCACATGCAAGATTAAAAAGAAAAACAAACTATACAAGACACTAAGGACTAAAGAACTAAAGAAAAACTAAAATATTTACAAAACTACTCTCACTTTGTTTTTCTTTTCTTAAACTCAAAAATCGGAATGCAAACTACCCTCCCACTCCCACACAAAGAGGTTGCCATGTCCTCAAAGGAAACAGAAGTAGGTAAGCAAGGACCCCTAAAAGAAAAGAAAAAGAAACACACACAAAAATAAAATAAAAGAAGAAAAGATAACTATCTCACTAACTGTATTTACAAGAGAAGGGAACGATATTACCTGGTTGGGTACTGAGCATACCCAAACAATGAAATCTCAGAATAATCAAGCTATCCATGGAGCCTCAGCCACTCCATCTCACCTCAAGACGTCGGGCACCAAGTCAGAACCATTCAACGCCCGGAGTAACAAATCATGCATCCGTGAATGCATCTTAGAACGGTGTAGATAAGAGCACAATTTCAAAATTACATCAACAAACATTAGTGCTCTCAACAGTTTATCGAATGCCTTAGAAAATTCATAGAAATAATGGAATGTAGGAATACACAAGACTTTCCTAGGCATTTTAAAACGAGACATGAAAAATGATTCCTCCCACTGACTTGTAAATGGAAATTAAGTATGCGAATCAACGGAAGGGGGCAATACAACACAATCCTGAACATGCTCATGCAAAGACTTGGATGTAAACAATGGTTCAAACTCAATATCCATGCAATTTTCATCAAACACAAATTCCAAATCACAACTTCCATCCAAATCATCATCATAATCATCAATGGGTGATAAGGAAAAAGCAGGGTTAGACCACATCATAACACTCCCAACATCACACACAGGCACATCTTCATCTTCATCAATATCAGACTCATCAGAAGAACTATCAGTATCAGAAGACAAAGGTGTATCATTCAAATCAACATCAAAAGTGAAAGTGGAAGGCTCAGGATCATAACCCATCGTGAATGACTCATAAAGCATGTCATTATCAAAAGCATCAATCCCCAAAGAATTAGGCTCATCATCACAAGATTTCTCAATGGGTTCACATGCAAGGGTAGCTAATGCCTCACTAATACAATGACCCTCAATGAAAGTGAACAAATCGGTATCAAGCTTACATTTAATCACAACATATTCAAATTCACTCTCAACAAGATCATGTTCAATTGCATCACAAGCATCACGACATTCAATAGACTCAACTTTTTCTTCACACAAAAGCATGGGTAATGGTGTTGACAATGGTTCATCATCTAGCATGTTTTCGTCAAGTTCTTCATCATCACACACAAGATCATCATGTTCCTCATGCTCACTAGGTGGAGCTAGAGCTAAGGAATCGCTAAGCCTCCATACAAAACTTGGTCCATTACAGTAGCATCATCATAATCATACACAGAAGAATCGACATGCATTTCAGGACTCAAAGATGAATGATCTACTTCAACATTCGAATCAACCACATGTGAAGAAGAAGTTTCTACCCTAATACTAGCCTCATGTAACAATGCACGCATGTACTCAGTAATTTTCGCACATAATTCATCCACTTTAGGTTGAAAACAAGAATCAGGGTCATGGTATAGAGAATCACAAATTGAGCACAAAGGATGAGACTCAACAACATCACACGGGGGAAGATCATAAGAATTTTCTACATAATCCCTACCATAAGATTGATCATCAAAATGCGAGGAATAATCACATGATTGTTCAGGCAAGGTCTCACAAAAATTTTCCATATACTCCCCACCACTAGATTGATCATAAAGATTTTGGGGGTACTCATCATATGGAATGGCTAAAGTCTCGGAGGGTGGGGCATGATAAGAAGGTTGGAAGCTAGGACTAACATTTTTTTCTCAAATTCATAAGAGTTCCTAGACAACCATTCAATAAATTCCCAAGCAACATCTTCACCTAAATTAGAAAACCCATAAAAATTGAAGAGATTACGAGTTTGATAATTTATACCCTCATAAACAATTCCCAACATATCCAAAGTATCATAAAAGATACCATATAATTCACATTGAGCACGGTAATCATGTAATCTAGCAAAATATTTCCAAAATGCTTCATGCTTAAATTGGGGGAACCGGGGACTAGCCATAACTCTTTTTTTTTCTTTTTTTCTGTTCTTTTTTTTTTATATTCAAATTTTTTTACTACGTCTTTTTCTAGCAAAAATCAAGAAAGCAATAAACTATTTACACATAAACCAATAACCTAATCTACCAAATAACACCATCCTTGACAACCACGCCATTGTTCGATTGTGGTTTTTGTGGTTTTAATAAGTTAGGGTTGTCGGTCCACGAGGATGGGTTTTAGGCTTGATTAAGGGAATCGGTTTGTGTTGGGGTTTTCTCAATTGCGGAAAGCAGTAAATTATGTAAAAGAAAGCAATAAAACTAACCTAGACATGGATTCAAGAAAGCAATAAAAGCATCAAATCAAATTAAGCAATTAAAGCAATGAATGAAAGCTAGAATGAACAATGAAATTAGGAGCAAGAAATTATACGTTCGATGACCAAATCTTTAATAATCTTCAATCTACTCTTGGATTTCCCCCGAACAAACAAGAAATTGTGGATTGGATTAATAAGAATCCCCAAATCCCCACTTGAGAGTTGAATTTGTGACCCTAAGCCCTCCTCCTCACTAATAGTGGATTGGGTGAGATTTTCACTAGAAAGCTTTGAAATCAAGTCAACAATGGAGATTAGAGAGAGAGAGAGAGAGAGAGAGAGAGAGAGAGAGAGAGAGAGCGAAAGCTTGAAAACTTCAATGGAGATTTGCTTGAATTAAGAAAGCTTGAAGAAAGTTTGAATACAAATCAAAGAAAACTTAAAGAACAATTGAAAACTTGAAGAATAATTAAAGAGAGATTAAAGCAAATAAAGGAAAACAATAAACCTAATTTAACCAAATTCTAAGCTAATATTACCTAGACTACTTGATAAAAATGCTAAATACAAGTGGGTATTTATAGAAGAAGGAAAACAACACCCAACACCCTAAATTAAGCTCCGCAGCACGCATTATAATTCCGTAGAAAACAGAGTGACTCGGGAGAGTCACTCCCTGACTCGGGCGAGTCGGCATTCTGCCTTGCTCCCTTGGCCTATGTCTTTGCTGCCCCAGAATCTGGTCACGGGCAAGTCATTTCATGACTCGGGCGAGTCGGCCTTCTGGACTTCCTCCTCCTGAGCTGATTTTTGCATGACTCATAGGGCTGTTCTTAGTCCAGTCCGGACCGAAAAATGGACTAGACCGATCGACCGAGATCGAATCGATCCGGACGAATTTAGTTCGGTCCAGTCCTCGGTCCAAAAATTATGGAAGTTTGGTCTTCAGTCCAAGGACTGGACCGAACTCAAAGACCGAACTTCGAACCGAGGACCGATCAATAATACTCCTAGGGTTTTAAATTTTTTAGTCAAGCTGACTTTTTTCTCCACAGTGTCTACTCTCATCGTTGCTCTCTGTCTGTTTTCACCGTCGCTCTTAGCCTCTCACCGTCGCCGGCAGCTTCTCTGCTCACTCGCTGTCCGGCATCCACTCTCGTGAACTGCAGAAGTCTAGTGCAAAAAATGACAGCAGACTGACCCTTAATTCGGTCCACTTCGGTCGGTCCAGTCCGGGACCGAAATAACTTCGTCCCACTTCCAGTCACCCATAGTTCGATCTTCGTCCACTTCGTCCAGCCTCGGTCGATCTGGACCGATGAATGTTCTAATGACTCATAGGTTACAGAAACAGGTCACGGGCGTGAACAAGACTGACTTGGGCGTGACCCTTGTCTGTCCAACACTTTTGCTCTGTTTTGCTTTGGTTCTCGATTCGGGTCTCGGGTTGGCTTGGGAAATCGCTCGGGATTCCCTAAAAAGCCTCAATTAAGCCCAAATTCCTTCTAACTCCTTATTTTCCTACAAAACACAAAATCATTATATTTAATATATAAATCGGGGTTAAAACAAGCAAATATACCTTATAAAAGAGATCAAATTCGGCTCGGAACGAGAACGAACATGTTTGATTGGTTAGCCTGAGGGGGTGTTCAATTTTGTTTTTAACCTTATGTTAACCTCCATCAATCCTCTTCCTTTCAGTCCATTTTTCCTGTTTGAGCCCTTACTCCTGTTTTTGATTCCGACTTGCTTGGGCACAAGCAAGAGCTAAGCATGGACGGATTTGATAAGTGATTTTTATATAGTATTTTTAGGGCTCAAAACACATGTATTTCATGCTTTTTATACCCTAAATTCCATGATTTTATATCAAATCCTGTGATATTCTTCACTTGGCCGAGAATTGGTATGTTTTGCAGGGATTATTGAAAATGCACCAAAAAAGCATAAGAAATCAGAAGAAAAGTGGAAAAATTGAGAAGAGTTGAAGTGGGGAATAAAAGAGGAAGAAATTTGAAGAAATTGAGAAGAAGAGAAAGAGAATTGAAGCTGGCCCAACCCACGGTAACCTCGGCCCACAACACAGCTCACCAAGGCTACCCCCTGCCAGCGTCTCTTCCCCCCTCACCAGCGTCTAGGTCAGGATGCTCGTATTGAAGGCAAAAATTGAGGCGTTGGTGGCGTTTTTGGACGCTGCCATCATCTTCTCTTTCCATATAAAAGAAACGCACGCTGTTCAATTTAGGGCATCGAAAAATTTATCAGTCTATTTCACATGCCGTTTAGTCATAGGTTTTCCTTGTACCTCCCTTCGGGGAGCCGTTCTAGTAGATTAGGAACAAAAGAGGAGGAGAAGGAGATCGAATCGGGGACATGAAGAGATTGAATTCGACAACTCGAACGTTCGGTTTAATTTCTATTTAATTTATGTTTCGCTATCAGTTTTTACTATTGTTTTCCTAGTTTTTATTACTATGAGTACTTAGATTCTTCGTTTAGGGGATAAACTCGATGTTCTTCGATTAATCTATAGCGTATGATTTCAGTTTTAGGTTTTAATATAGTTGTTTGATCTTCGTATTATGTTTGTCATAGTAATTGATTAGATTCTTAACAACATGACGAAAGTTTGAGTTTTGAATCGGAGAAACGAAGATTGAATAGGCTAGTAAATAGTTAGAAATAATGATTCTCGCCTAGGGTCATGTTATAATCGATTTTTATCTTTGATTGGATTAAATAGTTACAAATAATATTAAGTTTAATCACTGTAACTCACTTCGTATCGAAAGATTGTTGTGAAAGGTCTTAGAAAGATTATAGACCCCGACGCCACCAATATTACCTAGAACTAGAATCACCACTTAATTGATTAAGATCCTAGAGTAGACTCCCCTGAACACTTTTAATTAATTGGTTAAAATCCTATAATTTCCTGCTTTCTTAGTTAATTATCTAAATCATTACAACAACCATTTGATCGACCTAGGATCATGTGTAGTGAACTAGTTTAGTGCGTAGTTAAACACAAGTCTCTAAGAGAGAACGATATTTTTATTACTACATAGACCCGTACACTTGTGGTACACAGACACCTTATACGTTTAGGGCCTGCCAGCAACCCACGCGCCTTCTCTTTGGCCTTGATTTGTCAATGGGTCGGTGTTAGGCCATTAGTAAAATATTTTTGCGTAATTTCGGGTGTTTTAATAATAAAAATAGGTTCGTAAATGAATAAAACTCTCTCACCTCGAAAACGTTTTATAAAATAAAAATATCCTATTTTAAGGATTAAGCAACCTTAATCGGCTCCCGATCACTAAGTAACACACTCGAGGAATTGGGTTTTTACCGAGGTCCTACAGATTGGCGACTCCACTAGGGACTTTAACTTAAAAAGAGGATAAAACTTGAAAAAAAATCGAGTTGTTTTGAAATTGTAAAAGGGAGAAAGTTGATTTATTTCACACTTTTATTATTCTTTTAGGCATTTTGCATTCCACGCTACTCTCCGGGTCTTTTGACACGGGAGCACGAATGCGATGGTTTAGGTAACCTAGGATTTTACCCGAAAGCGGGCAGCCACTACCTGTGTGATACACTCTACGTCGCCAAGCATTTAGTCTCCTATATCATCCATGTTATACTCCAAGGCTTCCTTGAAGTCCGACGAGCAACACCTCATACACTTTACTTATAAACTTTATATGGGTGAAGTGCACCGAGGCGAGAACATGTGGTACATCATCCAATCCCAACCTTAGTAATCCATGGATGTAGAGCCTTGGTTTAGGATACCCCTCATGTTGTATGCTGTGTGAAGATGTGTTTCCCTTCCCCTTTCTTCATTACAAAAGAGTCAACCTTAGTTTAGAGGTTTCGTTCTAGTCCATATAAAGTTCATTGGACAGAGAAGAGAAGTGTTTATCAGTTGGAGCAATCAATCTCAAACATTATGGTTAACCCAGTTGTCGGGCCCATTTATGTAAAATGGTTTGATTGCTCTAATTCGTAAAGCAAAACTTACCTCGCCTTTGATGATATTATATGGCCCTTTATGATGCTCTCTTAATGAAGGTCCAAAATCTGACTAAAGTCCTAACAAAGTTAGTGACTAATGTTTTAGACTTCATAATAGTCACTAATCTTAAGTAAATTAATTTATAGATTTAATTATTAAATCCATCGTATTTTTGGTCGGCCTGTTGTTAGGCCCAACCAAATTGGATTTACCAATTAAACCTATAAACTAATTATAACCCGCTTATTGTTAGCCTTATTCAGTCCTTTACAATATCTACTTTCCTTGAATAAATAAAAATAAATAAAAGAAGTGTGTCAAAAAGCATAGGTCGTCGGTCCTACCGAACATTATCTTAGTTTGCATAATATCCAGTATAGCTCAAGTTGTCTAAGTTCGTTGGTCCAAGTTATCGATTCTCCTTAAAACGGTCGGCCTATGGATTGGGCCAATCTGAATTGAGAAACATTGACTTGTGCTCTCTAACTAATGATCAGTTCGTTATATTTGACTTTATTCAGCCCTTTATAATGTTCTGTCGTTAGGCCCATATAGAGTTAGGTCATGCACTCCCAAAAAGTGGGTGAGTCTTTTGAGTATCAGCATGAAGGCATCGAGTCTGTTAAGGTCTCATGTTTGTCTCTTAGGGCATGCTTGCATCGGGTAGAATGTGTCAGAGTTAATCATCGAGTTTCTAACTAATTTCCATGCAGACATGATTGGAGATCAACTTCGAGCTAGCAATAGAGATCCGCGCACCGGTCGACTAATTCCCAATCCAAGGTATGATCCACCTGCTGCTCAACACTGCGTCATGGCTGAGGAGCTATTTCAGGAAATTCTCATCCAGAGTACTGAGGCTAACATCACGAAACAGTTGGAAGAGCTTTACACCAAGATATAGGGTCTAGCCTTCGCCAATTCTCTAGAGCAAGAATAGAAGACTGGGAAAAGCTTCCATGAGCAACAACAGGTAATGGATGGTATGTTGCAGGCCAATGACAAGCTAGGTTTGAACACTGAAGAAGATGACGAAGAGATCCATGGGTACGAGTTCGAACCTGAGCTCATTAAAATATCGACCAAGTCTGGAGGTATAGAATCGTTCAAAGGAAAGTCTAAGTCATTCTCGGGGGTTCTAGAATCTGTTGGAGGATCCCGTTGTTAAGGCCTTGGAACAGAAATTAGAGAATATTACCAAAATGATGAGCATTGTGCCTGCCTTCGCTGACAAGTACACAGAGGTGCCTTTGCCTATTCAGCCTGTTCTGAAGATTGCTGATAAGATTGAGGTGCCAAACGTCAGGCTCAGGCCATTTGAGAATCCCATTCATCATATTGAGGAGTTTGTGAGACTGGCGCCGCTTAATCGAATTAATGTAGGCTTATACTCCACAATCTTCCCATCCACCCTAGACGGGGAAGCCAAAATGTGGTATCACGCCTTGCCACCTTAAGCCAAGGCTGATTGGAATGAGCTATTAAAAGCCTTTATCAATCACTACAGCCGCATTCAGAAGAAGCAAGTCACGGTGGATGACCTGACCACCATGAAACAAAAGGACGATGAGTCTTTTCTGAATTATTTTGAGAGGTAGCACACTAAGCTATCCCACATTAATGAAACCATACCTCTACACCTACAATTATTTACTTTTAAGCAAGGGCTCAAGAGTAGCTTATCCCGTCACTTAGAGTATCATGTCATCAAGGATTTCGATTACTTTAAGGACATTTGTGTCCAACTAGAAGCGATGAATAATGACAAGACTACAACACCCGATTGGAAAGGATCTAGCTCCAACAGAAGGGCCACTAGTGCACCTAGCCACCCTCCTAAAATTGTTGAGACTAACTCCATCCAATGCAAGGGTCTCTTATTGCCAAAGTATGAGACCTATACTCCTCTAGATGTTCCTTATACTCAGGCTCTCAATCGACTAGTCAAGAAGGGCATCTTGGTATTGCCCTTACCCGACGCCGAACCTGAAGTTAAGGAAAAGAATTGGGACGTTAACCAGTTCTCCCGCTTTCATCATTGTTGGGGTCACGACACTGAAATGTGCTGGTACCTTAAGAACAAAATCGAGGACATGATAAGGGCAGGGAGACTCCCTATGTCGAAAGCAACAAAGAAGCCTAATAATAATGATAACCCTATGCTAGAACACACAAACGCCATCTTCGGTGAAGCTTCGCACTTTGACCCTTCCTCCTTGATAGTTGAAGTGGGCCATCCTATCCCTAAGATATTCGGAATTCATGAAGGGTTATCCATACATGGCATTTGGGACAATGATGAGGATGATGAGTATGAGCACCCCGAAGAATACTAGGTCGAAGAAGATGAACATGCTCCAGACGGTGTAGCATTCCTCACCCGGTCTGGCCGCCACAACAACAGGAATACCACTACCCCTGTGGTTGTCCCTAAATCTACTCTGGTGAACAACGATAATCTGACTCCCCCGGAGGACCCTCTACTTACTCAGCTCAAAAGGATCCAGGCAAAAATCACTATCTAACAACCGTTGTGCACATCCCAGGTCCACAGGCAAAAACTACTAAGTGCTTTCAACGAGATGACTGTCTCACCAACAATGATCCCTGAGTCTTTAGGTGGCTTACATGACTGCCAACCAAGGAGTGATCTCCCTTGGAGATGAAGACCTACCCAAAAGAGGGGCATCCCATAATAAAGCCTTGTACCTCACAATGTAGTGCTCTAACAAGACTATTCCTTTGGTGCTAGTAGACAATGGATCAGCTGTAAATGTGTGCCCTTAGAGGACGACACAAAAGTTAAGATTCCGACAACAACATCTGATCCAGAATGGTGTGCAACTCCAGGCTTTTGACAATTCTCCCCGGAAATCAGTTGGGCCCATCATTATGCCCATAACTATGGACCGCATCACCCTGAATATTGAATTCGTGGTACTTGACGTCCCGGCTTCTTTCAACCTACTTCTGGGAAGGCCATGGCTTCACGAGTGCAACGCAATCACGTTCATACTGCTACAAAAAGTGAAGATGATGATCCATCTCGGGACAGCCCATTAACATTGTTTTCACCCCCAAACAACCTACCTTGGAAGTAGAGCACAGTTCCACGAATGAAGAGCTACATAACTTTGAAGTGGTAGTGGTACTGAGCAAGGATGAAGCCTCATTCGACTTCGATCCCTACTCAAACCCCAAAGTCCTCTTTAACCTTAAGAAGCTGGGTTACTTTCCCGGAATTTCGCTAGGAAAGAACCCGAAGAACAGGATTCCCCCTGTGATGAAAACCTTCAAGCAAAAGGGGAGGTTTGGCTTAGGATATAAGCCTACTAAAAAGAAGGTCAAGCTTACAAAGATGGCCATGACTGACTAAAAGAGGGTGGACAATCCTCCGACACTATACCAAGTAAAGTTGTATCCTCTTACTCTGAATGGGTAATTTGTCAACGAAGGATACGACTTTCCTTACTACGGTTTCCCAGAGCCAATCTACCCCAAAGGCCAGGGAGTGCAGGTTGCTGGATTGGAGATATTCAAGGACTTCTCCACTGACGTGGCTACTGTTTTGATCTCAACTCGGGACAAACAACCACCACTAGAGTGGACTCACCTCGCTGGACGTGGCATATTCGGCATGCTGTTCGGACAAGAGGCTACACTAGAGAATTCTGAGGTCGATGTTGTCATTGTTGCGTTGTCCAACCTGGGGTTCGATCCAAGCCTCATGATTGTTGAAGATGGAGGATCATGAGTAAGATTGGCTTACAAAACAAATGATATGAGTTTCACGATTTAATGTTTAATAAGTGAATATAATCATATAAGGAGATATGACCCCAAATTAGAATGATATTTCATCATATGAGAAGGAGGTCATATAACTATAAGATTATCATTCAAGATCATGGAGTTTCATCCTCACCTAGCCAATATTAAGACGTGTAATAGCTTAATTACATATGGTGTTCAAGTTTGTAGCAAATGGTCAAAAGTGTAACAGTTTGAGTTACACATAAGATGGAATTTTAATTTCCGTGAAACTTAAGTGATTCTTCAAGTTTAAGTTGGAAGTTGTTTTTCTTCCATGTGAAATTAAATGTTGTCTTTCATTAGTACAAAGGTTGTAACTATGAAACCCAAAGTTGTTTGGATATAGCTATACAAAGAACATGAAAATCAAATGCTAGATTAATTTACAATGTTCTTAGATTGTAAGTTATAACTATGAAATCCAAAAAGTTATTTGGATAAAGTTATGTAAAGAACATGGAAAATCAAATGTTAATTTGATTTATAAGGATGTTCTAAGGTATAAGTTGTGGCTATGTAATCCAAGGTGCTTGGATAAAGATATATTTATAAGGAAGAGAATGCGGAAAATCAAAAGAAATTTTAATTTTATATCTTTCAAGGTAACTATACAAGTAGTCCAACATTTTCGACAAGGTTATTAATTGTTATGTTATTAATGGGTCTTTGTAAGGATTATGAGAATTTTCCATGCTGAAGAAACAGAGTTCATCTGTAAGGACCTCCACGGTCAAATCACTGAGGACCTCCACAGCGACAGCAGTACTTTTGATTGAAAGACAAATTTGAAGATATAAAATCAGGGAAGTTTCCTTTATATAAATATTTCTTATCTTCCCTAGATATCTATATTTATCTCATAATCTCTGATTTGATTTTATTTATCTCATAATCTCTGATTTGATAAGTTTCCTTTATATAAATATTCCTTATCATCCCTAGATATCTATATTTATCACATAATCTCTGATTTGATTTGATTTATCTCATAATCTCTTATTTGATTTTATTTGATTGAAGGAATTAATTAAGAGAAGAAGTCATTTGCCTAAATAACAAGATTATAGATCTACTCCCAAGATGGAAACAATCCTCACATTCGGAAAGCATCAAACAAATCCTTGGACACTCAAACTTTAAATAGAGTGGTCATTATCTTCAAACACTACGAATTTCCAAGAATGTAAATCAGAGTAGGAACTTTGGTTATAAAGTTCTGAGTTGTAGGAATATTGGAGTGATAATATTCTGAGTTGTAGCCACTATATTGAGTGGTGAGTTTTGTAGCCAGTGAGTATTCTGGTGAGGACTTTTAAGGTCGAGTATTTAAAGTGAGAAAGTGTTCTCGCTTTAAGGTTGTTCCCCCCTTGCAATCGCCTCTTCTGTGAGGCCTCAAGTGCAGAAGACATCTGTGAAGTCCTCTGCTCCCGTAAGCCTGTTAAGGACCTCCCGATCCTCAATTGAGCCGAGTTGTAACCTCCTTCTTGTAACGCCCCGAAAATTCAAAGATAGAAAGTCAAAGTCAAACTAACGTTAACAGACAAAACTTAGCGGAAGACTTCAAATTTAGTTTGGGCGTCACTGCCGTATTCCCGAAGGAACACAAGGCGAGAAAGGAGAACACAACTGTCTGCTAACGGTAACCACTAACAACTCAAAACAAAACATTTCAAAAATGAGGGGGAAATCTCAATAATGTCTACCCCTAACGTTTAAAACAGTTTAAGTTCATTTCAATTCATTTTTGGGAGAGGGATCAAGTCAAACCATTTCACAAACCTTTGAACCCTTAACTGTTTTCCTCAACCCATTTAATTCATATTTTAAATCGCGGGTGGGATATCAAATCCCAAAAAGAACATCGCCTACCAAAGGCATCATAACAACTATCCTATATCAGGGATGCAACCCTGATCTCCTGGCACATAACCCATACAGGCATCGAATCCTGATCTCGGGGTTATCACCCGCATGAATATTAGCCTCTCAAAGGCATTAAACAATCGCCCATCAAGGGCATCATAACCTCTATCCTATATCAGGGATGAAACCCTGATCTCCTGGCACATAACCCATACAGGCATCGAATCCTGATCTCGGGGTTATCACCCGCATAAATATAAGCCTCTCAAAGGCATCAAACAATCGCCCATCAAGGGCATCATAACCTCTATCCTATATCAGGGATGAAACCCTGATCTCCTGGCACATAACCTATACAGGCATCGAATCCTGATCTCGGGGTTATCACCCGCATGAATATTAGCCTCTCAAAGGCATCAAACAGTCGCCCATCAAGGGCATCATAACCTCTATCCTATATCAGGGATGAAACCCTGATCTCCTGGTACATAACCCATACAGGCATCGAATCCTGATCTCGGGGTTATCACCCGCATGAATATTAGCCTGTTAAAGGCATCAAAACAACAACCCGCTTTATGTTTCCACTTTGAATTACTAATTCATTATTCACACTCATCTCGCAACTCTCAAGTCAAACCCAACCTAGGTTATCAAAACCAAAAATAAAACCAATAATAAAAGACCATCCAATTTCTCAACTCAATAAAATCAAAGCACAAACAAATACAATCAGTTATCCAAAGCAGATGGTCATATTTCCACAAAAGTCCCCTTTCGGGATGCAATTCTCAAAACAGATTAGAAAACATTAAAATACATTTAAAGAGCATCCCGGTGGGGATTAGAGCATAGACATTACCTGATATACTTCACAGCACAGCAAAAAGAAGAACACACTTGAGCTCACTAACGTCTCGCACTAACTCGGCCTAGAATAAGAATAATTATCTAATCAAAACGCGTTCTAACGAAGTTAGTATTAACTATCAACTACCTGACCCATCCCCTAGGAACACTTAGGTTCCTATCATTTATGGTTTACACTTAACACATTCAAGGAACAAGTTCACACATAACATTTACTCAACAGTTTTTCATAAATAAAAGCAAACAGAGGACAGATTATAACGTTCACATAAAACGGGTCACAACTCGATTTCCTGACATCCTATGGGTCTGGTTTTGGACTTTTTGGAAACCTCGGGATGTCTACTAAAACTCTTAAGTTGACGACTAGCCCATATCAGCCTTGAAAGACTCTAAAAGTACCAAAACTTCCAACTGGTCCAGTTCCAATAGGTTCTAGTAAAACGACTATAACTCGAGCTATACAACTCAAAAGTCCGTTCCGCAAAATTCCTATGAAAGCTAACATCTAGGGGAATCTCCAGTCCAAAGGGTTCGATTAAACGACAACTATACTAATCGTGGTGATCCGATCTTTAGGCACTAACAAAACTGTCCCGATCCCGGTTCTTATTTAATTTATAATTTCGGTTCTAACATTCATCATTCGGTCCCGGGGTCCTAATTTGGGTTTAAAACAGTAACTAAGGTCCAAGGTAATTAGTTTAAACCATCTAAGGTCCAAACATCAAACCTTCTATCATCAAAACCAAAATGTAAAACATAAAATCAACTTTAATATTTTCACTAACCCTAAGAGCATGCATGAAATAACAATATCATTACCCTAAACATGAATTCTATAACATACTACTTCAAGATCCTATAATTACAACATGGATAATTATAAAATACGAATTTCTTAATCAAGATTCAAGAAAGAACTTAAAGAACAAATAAAGTACATATAATATTTAAACTACTAATCTCTTCTACAAGATTCAATCAAGAATTATGAATTAATAAACAAGAATCGAAAGTAATTCAAACAACCTAACTTATTTATCAAGATTAAACATAAAATTAAACGTGATTGAACCCTAAAAGAATTTAAAGAACATGTGAATACTTAACTAACGATCCAAGAATTTATCTAGGTAATTAAACTCTTTAATTCGTGCATACAATAATAGTGTCATCTAAAACCCTAACATGATTCTCATGAAAACAAAGCATATCATATAATCGAATATTAATAATTTCACTACAACTATTACAACCCTAATACACTAAATTAAAACATGAAAGTTACATAAAATAATTTAGACAAATTACACGTAAATAATACAACATAAGAACAATTAATTACAAATAACAACTTAATAAAAATTACACCCTTAATTACCCATATTACAAGATTTAAAACAAGAAAATAGTAATAATAATTAATAATAACAGAAAATAAGAAAAACAAGGAGGAAAGTTTGTAAAAAACAAAATAGGGTTTTACGTTAGGGTTTAGGATGGCAGTTTCCGGCGACTGGGAAGGCGGAGGTGGAAGCGTCGGGCGGTGGTCGGAGCGGCGAAGGGTGGCGCAGGTAGTGGTTACAGGGGCTGGGCGCGCACGGAAACAGTAGCACTTCACTGTTCCTCGCAAGTCTGGCCTGTTGGTGGTCAGCGCGACGACGTCTGGAAACGAGGGAGGTGGTGCGACGGCGACGCCTGGTGGATGCGGCGGAGGGCGCGAGAGGTGGAGCACAAATATGAGAGAGAGAGAGAGAGAGAGAGAGAGAGAGAGAGAGAGAGAGAGAGAGAAAGAAAAACGGTGATGGTAGTTGCGGTGGCTGCCGGTGGCCAGTGGCGCATGGTGGCCGCTGGAGACAAACACAGGGAGAGAGAGAGGGAGGAGGTTAGGGTTTGGTTTGAGAGGAGATTAGGGTTTTGAGAGAGAAACTTAGCTTTTATACTAATCACAAGGTTAAGGCCCAATTAGTATTATTCCAAATCCTAACCCAACCCAACACTAACAATTAGAATCTGATTTTTCTGAAAAACAACTAATAACAATAATAATAGTAATAATAATAATACTAATAATAATATCACTAATAATAATCACATAACAAATAATAGTCACACAATTACTCATATAACAATTTTTAATAAACACAATAATATTAATAATAGTTAGAGTAATACTAATAATACTAAACCCACGAAATTACCGATACACCCTTGTTAGTCCCTCAACGTTCCTACGAGCTCAAGTGTTAGCAAAAATAAACGCAAACGAATAATAATAAATAACGGAGTCAAACCTAATTTGCTAACTACGTCACGGTCAACATCTTTGGATTTTTCGGGGTTTTACATCATTACCTCCTTAAAAGAAGTTTCGTCCTCGAAACTTAAACTCCACGCCAACAGTCTGCCAGATGGAACTAACGGTGGTGCTACCCAAAGACTCAGGTTTTTACATCATTACCCTCTTTAAAAGAGTTTCGTCCTCGAAACTCGACGCAACTTATGTGTTGAAAGGGTGCGAATACTTCGATCTTATCTCCTTCTTGGCTTCCCATGTGGCTTCAATTGTAGCATGGCTCGTTCATCACACTTACTAGAGGGACGGTTTCGATCTCTTCGAAGCTACTTCTCACAGCAAATGAAAATCTCTAACAGCTGCTCCTTGTGGGTCAGGTTCTCTTTCAGCCTTCGAATTCTCATCGAAGGTATTCTTCTGGTTCTAGGCCCTCCTCGGGGCTATATTTCACATCCTCCTCGGGATTTAGGTCTTTAAGAGAAGCTAGAGCCTCGTGCTCATAGCAGACGCCACAGTATACCATCCAACATATGTCAATAACAAATAAGAAGGCAATTTCAACACAAAATGAAATAAGGAAAAAGACACACACCCCATTCCCCATAGGTATTGCTTATAGTCGTTCTCACCATGAACGTCCCTAGTAGACTCAACAACTTATAACCAAGTCTAAATCCAACTTTACCCTAATCTTCCCATTATTGATCTTCTAAAATCATGAAATAAGATCTTTAGAACACACCAAACTGATAATTACCAACACCCCAAAGGTTATAAGATCCCAATAATCACCTCTCAAAACAAGTCTTTTGCTTCTGTGCTAGGGTAACATAAAATAACGATAGTTTTCAATAGTTTCCCTTGATAACTCAAGTAAGACCAAAATTTCTAATTTTCCTCTAATGCAACTGTACAATTTTCTTCCCTTCCAATGACGAGATCCCCATTATGTCAACCACCACAAGACTATTTAATAATATGTAACCATACGACATAACTTCCTTGAGACAACCTTATTATCCGTAAGAGAAAGAGAAATTCACATTAATAATGTCGGATCACTAACCTGGCGCCTCAAATGACACATAAACCTTATGTTTTCATCTAATAGAAAGACAAAAAGCTATGATTGACAACCCAAGACATGATTAACACCGTAATTAATTTACCAAACCACCATTTAACTCCAAAACACTTAACCACGCCAAATGAGACTTTTCCCTTATCTTACATATGCCTAATAAGAACTAGCACTTGCCAATCATTACCCTCTCAACCCATCCAAAATGAGTTTCGTCCTCGAAACTCGAATAATGTTACACCAACCAATGCCTTAAACAAGAATCAAGCTTATCCTGATAAACTTTTATAGTATCTATTTGACTTCAAATATTGCTATTTCAAGTTATACTCAACTGCAACTTCAGAGCTTTCATGCACTTAACCATCAAAATCATTCTTAATCACCACTTCTATTTGAGAACCACTAGTAATGGTAATTATCAAATCCACCACGTGTTTCAAGCACAAAAAGTACAGGGACCTGTGTTAGACAATAACCTACTTCGTACGTCTCATCATTTATCTTCCATTGACGGTAATCTCCCTAACCAATATAAGTAACCAGACATGATCCAACACTTCACTCAGCTCTTCCAATATCTTAAGTACTATATGCTCATTATGTCTAATTTCTTCCCTAATAGTTCTAGATAATAGACGTCACCATCAACAGAGATTGACAAATCAAGGAAAGAAATTGCTCTAATAAACATGCGATAACCAAACGATTCAGTTGGATGGTACTCAACAGAATTAATCAAATAATATTTCCACAGATTCACCAAATGTAAATAGATTATCCCAGAAAACATTCAGACAGGCCAATCAAATGATATTTATACCAAACTTAACCAGATGGGATTCAGACAGTATTGTAGGCATCAAATACCTGTAGCTTTCATCATGGGTTATACCCACTTCTCGGACGATCAACTCACTTCATGTACACAATCATAAATAATAGGCTCGCAATAGGGAAGAGACAATTACGTACATAGACTCACTCGTTTGCATGTATATGAATGGCATTAAGTATATATGAGACCATGAATCGTGAATATACAACAGAAACTCACTCTGAACATTCAAGGAAGAAATATTAAAAACAAATAGTTACGGATCAAGTATATCTCCATCCCATAGTGAATAAAACTCTTTCAAAGTAACACTTTGCCATTCTTAACAATCTAATCATCCAGACAACTTCTCAGCCTGTAGATAACATAATAATAATTTCACCATTCCACTTCAATAACAGCGCCCTCAACCATCACATAACTAGAGATTTTGTTTTTCACCACAAAGTTCCTCACATCCTTGATTCATGACCTTAATATAACTTAAGATCCCTATAATTACAATAACCTTGAAAGATATTGCTTAGCTCAACATTACCTTAAAAGTATTCACTTACTCCAATACTCTAGGAACCAAAATTAATTTTAATCCTTAGCTCGAAGCCTCATAATCGATATCCAAAAGTCTAGTTTAAACGTACGATCATCAACAAAATGTTCATCTCAACCTTTATCTCAAAATCAAGTTCCTTTTTCCTTTAAAGTGGCCCTTGAAACTCGATACCCTGACCAAAACCAAACATAATCCAAATATTACTCTGAAGCCCTTCATTTGCTCTCAATACTTCAATGAAACAATGTTCATTCAAACATACAGAAAGTCTCCAACTTACCGTACCACCTAAAATCAAATCAACCACGAGATTAAGCACAAAACCTTCACTCCAACTATACCCCTCAACTCAAGCATTAACCTACACTTTTCTTACAAAGATTCCTCTAACCCAAGACCTCGTCTTAGGATGAATCGCATTTAATCACAACAGTCATGTAACCCCCAAACCAAAGTTTAAATCAAAGGCCAATTTCGCATAGGAATTTTCAAGTATTCCCCAGCTCCATAAGTCAAAATTCATCCCAATCATCATAGTCCATACACCAAAAACCCATAAATACAATTTGAAACCTTAATTAAACCCAGAGTGTTTAATAGAGATACTCGAGAGATTCAATCGAACATAATATTCCCAAATACTCAATATCATACTCCAACAATAATATTAACTTCATGCATAACACCTCTTGGTACGAGAAAATAATAAATCGAAACAAAAATTTAAAATAAAACACATTAATCGAAACATGAAGGAACAATCAAGCCGATACAACTCAACAAAAAAAAAATAATCAAGCACGCACTTGCAAGAAATCCAAGAAACAGACAAACATTCCATACCCCCATCCTACACTCATCACTCCGAACGTAGCATCCTAAGGTCTAACTAAACCTAAGGGACATTTAGGAGTTACCAGGTCGCAACCCAGAGCTCTGATACCGTTTTGTAACGCCCCGGAAATTCAAAGATAGAAAGTCAAAGTCAAACTAACGTTAACAGACAAAACTTAGCGGAAGACTTCAAATTTAGTTTGGGCGTCACTGCCGTATTCCCGAAGGAACACAAGGCGAGAAAGGAGAACACAACTGTCTGCTAACGGTAACCACTAACAACTCAAAACAAAACTTTAAGACATCATAACGAAAACAAAATAAAAAGATTCAAGGGCTTCTAGACTCGTTGTCCTCACTTCTAATTCCCGTCCCCAGCATTCAGATCTTCACCTAAAAACAAAACATTTCAAAAATGAGGGGGAAATCTCAATAATGTCTACCCCTAACATTTAAAACAGTTTAAGTTCATTTCAATTCATTTTGGGGAGAGGGAACAAGTCAAACCATTTCACAAACCTTTGAACCCTTAACTGTTTTCCTCAACCCATTCAATCCATATTTTAAATCTCGAGCGGGATATTAAATCCCAAAAAGAACATCGCCTACCAAAGGCATCATAACAACTATCCTATATCAGGGATGCAACCCTGATCTCCTGGCACATAACCCATACAGGCATCGAATCCTGATCTCGGGGTTATCACCCGCATGAATATTAGCCTCTCAAAGGCATCAAACAATCACCCATCAAGGGCATCATAACCTCTATCCTATATCAGGGATGAAACCCTGATCTCCTGGCACATAATCCATACAGGCATCGAATCCTGATCTCGGGGTTATCACCCGCATGAATATAAGCCTCTCAAAGGCATCAAACAATCGCCCATCAAGGGCATCATAACCTCTATCCTATATCAGGGATGAAACCCTGATTTCCTGGCACATAACCCATACAGGCATCGATCCGATCTCGGTTATCACCCGCATGAATATTAGCCTCTCAAAGGCATCAAACAGTCGCCCATCAAGGGCATCATAACCTCTATCCTATATCAGGGATGAAACCCTGATCTCCTGGCATATAACCCATACAGGCATCGAATCCTGATCTCGGGGTTATCACCCGCATGAATATTAGCCTGTTAAAGGCATCAAAACAACAACTCGCTTTATGTTTCCACTTTGAATTACTAATTCATTATTCACACTCATCTCGCAACTCTCAAGTCAAACCCAACCCAGGTTATCAAAACCAATAATAAAACCACTAATAAAAGACCATCCAATTTCTCAACTCAATAAAATCAAAGCACAAACAAATACAATCAGTTATCCAAAGCAGATGGTCACATTTCCTCAAAAGTCCCCTTTCGGGATGCAATTCTCAAAACAGATTAGAAAACATTAAAATACATTTAAAGAGCATCCCGGTGGGGATTAGAGCATAGACATTACCTGATATACTTCACAGCACGGCAAAAAGAAGAACACACTTGAGCTCACTAACGTCTCGCACTAACTCGGCCTAGATTAAGAATAATTATCTAATCAAAACGCGTTCTGACGAAGTTAGTATTAACTATCAACTACCTGACCCATCCCTTAGGAACACTTAGGTTCCTATCATTTATGGTTTACACTTAACACATTCAAGGAACAAGTTCACACATAACATTTACTCAACAATTTTTCATAAATAAAAGCAAACGGAGGACATATTATAACGTTCACATAAAACGGGTCACAACTCGACTTCCTGACATCCTATGGGTCTGGTTCTGGACTTTTCGGAAACCTCGGGATGTCTACTAAAACTCTTAAGTTGACGACTAGCCCATATCAGCCTTGAAAGACTCTAAAAGTACCAAAACTTCCAACTGGTCCAGTTCCGACAGGTTCTGGTAAAACGACTATAACTCGAGCTATACATTTCAAAAGTCCGTTCCGCAAAATTCCTATGAAAGCTAACATCTAGGGGAATCTCCAGTCCAAAGGGTTCGATTAAAGGACAACAATACTAATCGTGGTGACCCGATCTATAGGCACTAACAAAACTGTCCCGATCCCGATTCTTATTTAATTTATAATTTCGGTTCTAACTTTCATCATTCGGTCCCGGGGTCCTAGTTTGGGTTTAAAACAGTAACTAAGGTCCAAGGTAATTAGTTTAAACCATATAAGGTCCAAACATCAAACCTTCTATCATCAAAACCAAAATGTAATACATAAAATCAACTTTAATATTTTCACTAACCCTAAGAGCATGCATGAAATAACAATATCATTACCCTAAACATGAATTCTATAACATACTACTTCAAGATCCTATAATTACAACATGGATAATTATAAAATACGAATTTCTTAATCAAGATTCAAGAAAGAACTTAAAGAACAAATAAAGTACATATAATATTTAAACTACTAATCTCTTCTACAAGATTCAATCAAGAATTATGAATTAATAAACAAGAATCGAAAGTAATTCAAACAACCTAACTTATTTATCAAGATTAAACATAAAATTAAACGTGATTGAACACTAAAAGAATTTAAAGAACATGTGAATACTTAACTAACGATTCAAGAATTTATCTAGGTAATTAAACTCTTTAATTCGTGCATACAATAATAGTGTCATCTAAAAACCCTAACATGATTCTCATGAAAACAAAGCATATCATATAATCGAATATTAATAATTTCACTACAACTATTACAACCCTAATACACTAAATTAAAACATGAAAGTTACATAAAATAATTTAGACAAATTACACGTAAATAATACAACATAAGAACAATTAATTACAAATAACAACTTAATAAAAATTACACCCTTAATTACCCATATTACAAGATTTAAAACAAGAAAATAATAATAATAATAATAATTAATAATAACAGAAAATAAGAAAAACAAGGAGGAAAGTTTGTAAAAAATAAAATAGGGTTTTACGTTAGGGTTTAGGGTGGCAGTTTCCGGCGACTGGGAAGGCGGAGGTGGAAGCGTCGGGCGGTGGTCGGAGCGGCGAAGGGCGGCGCAGGTAGTGGTTACAGGGGCTGGGCGCGCACGGAAACAGTAGCACTTCACTGTTCCTCGCAAGTCTGGCCTGTTGGTGGTCAGCGCGACGACGTCTGGAAACGAGGGAGGTGGTGCGACGGCGACGCCTGGTGGATGCGGCGGAGGGCGCGAGAGGTGGAGCACAAAAATGAGAGAGAGAGAGAGAGAGAGAGAGAGAGAGAGAGAGAGAGAAAGAAAAACGGTGATGGTAGTTATGTGGCCGCATGGCGCAGATGCGACAGTCACGGCTGCACGACACAGGGAGAGAGAGAGAGGGAGGAGGTTAGGGTTTGGTTTGAGAGGAGATTAGGGTTTTGAGAGAGAAACTTAGCTTTTATACTAATCACAAGGTTAAGGCCCAATTAGTATTATTCCAAATCCTAACCCAACCCAACACTAACAATTAGAATCTAATTTTTCTGAAAAACAACTAATAACAATAATAATAGTAATAATAATAATAATACTAATACTAATAATAATATCACTAATAATAATCACATAACAAATAATAGTCACACAATTACTCATATAACAATTTTTAATAAACACAATAATATTAATAATAGTTAGAGTAATACTAATAATACTAAACCCACGAAATTACCGATATACCCTTGTTAGTCCCTCAACGTTCCTACGAGCTCAAGTGTTAGCAAAAATAAACGCAAACGAATAATAATAAATAACGGAGTCAAACCTAATTTGCTAACGACGTCACGGTCAACATCTTTGGATTTTTCGGGGTTTTACATCATTACCTCCTTAAAAGAAGTTTCGTTCTCGAAACTTAAACTCCACGCCAACGGTCTGCCAGATGGAACTAACGGTGGTGCTACCCAAAGACTCAGGGTTTTACACTTCTGTTTTAGCACTTTATATTCAATCAATAAAGAAGTTTTATTCAGTTTATAAAAGTGTTGTTAACCAATTTGTTTTGATTAAGTGCAACTTTTTTATACAACCCAATTCACCCCCCTCTTGGGTTATTTCAATTGGTATCAGAGCGGGTCTACAAATTCAAGAGTTTAACCACTCGTGGAAAAGATCATGACCGTTATCAACACAAATGAAGCTCTTCAAGGACGCTCATGGACAATAGCTCCACTACTCACTCGAGAAAACTACAGGTCGTGGAAAAGACAACTTCCTCAAGGACTAAGATGAGGACATCTGGACTGTAGTTACCGAGGGAGATTATCCTACTACCAGAAGAAGAACACTGTTGGTCAAGATGTCCCAAAGAAAAGATCTGAAATGATCAATAAAGAGTTGGAGCCATTGAGAAAAAAATACTCATGCCCTAAACTTGATCTATTGTAGTCTAATTTCAAATGATTTTGAACGTGTATCTAACTGTGAAACTGTGAAACAGGTTTGGGATTATTTGATAACCTCATATGAAGGCACAAGTCTAGTCAAGGACACCAAAGTAGATATCCTTGTCCAAAAGTATGAGACCTTCAGAATGGAAGAAAATGAGACTATTGAAGAGATGTTCAAAAGGTTCAGCAGCATCACCAACCACCTCATATCACTGGGAAAAACCTACCCAAATGAGGAACAAGTTAGAAAGGTCCTCTGATGCCTGCCTAGAAGAAAATGGGGTCCAAAAGTCACAGCCATTGAAGAAGATAAAGATCTCAAGGCCCTCAAGCTGGAGGAACTCATTCGAAAACTATTGGCCCATGAGATCCAAATTGAATAACCTCTCAGAACCGAAGAGAATTGCCCTCAAGGCAGTACGTGAATCTGACATTGAGTTAGATGATGATGAGGAATATATAATGACAATGATAGCTAGAGTGTTCAGAAGATTATACAAGAAAAATCCTACCTTTCGAGAATACGTCAAGGATGGACAAAACAGAAAGGCAACCTCAAAAGGTAAGGCCTTAATAAAAGAAGAATTTAACCCATTTATTTGTTTTAGTTGTGGCAGCTCAAAACACCTTGTGAAGGACTGCCTTCATGCGAAAAGAAACAAAGACAAGAGAAGCAGTTGGCCTCAACAGCAAAACCATAAGGCAAAGATGGCAACATGGAGTGATAGTGATTCCAGTGAAGGCCACAGTGAGGTAGAAGAAATAACAAATATATGTCTGATGGCAAACGCAAGTGAGGATCAAGATCCAACCTCATCTCATGACGAGGTAAACCTTGATGAGCTCCTCACTCTTCCCTCTTCGCACCATGCTCACAAATTATTTCATCTCTTCAAATATTCTAGATCTTTAATAGAAAGAGCTAAGCATCTCACGAAACATGCCAATCATTTGAACGAAACCAGATGACCTCTTAGAAACTGAAAATGTTAGAATGTCCATAGAGGTCAAAGACTTCTATAAGGACATCACTCAATTATCCAATGAGGCAGTCAAAATTCTCATCCATACCATAGAAAGCCCATCCTTCCCACACCCAATACACCACCTCTCAAAAACTATCAGTCCAAAAGTTCTCCCTTCCATACCAACAAAGGACCTCTCCTTCCTATCCCAAATATTCCGCCTCTCCGATAAAGCTATCATAGAGGACCTCCAACAGAAAATAAAATAAGGACCTCACCAACTCCTCTATCTAAAGGAACTAGACCTCCGTGCATTACTAAAATTTGGGTCCCAAAGACCTCATTGCAAAGATCTCATCCTTGGTTAGAGACCAAGAAAGGTATGGTGTCCTCTACTGCAGGTATGCCTCATATACATTACCAGAGATCCAGCCAAGTTCTACAAACTGAAAAGCAACAAGATTTGAAGAGTGAACGTTCAAAAGCCAAGACAATATCTTAGACATTGGGAAGGTTGCGAAACAACGCCACCCGCACCATCTGAGGGGGAGCCTTCTATCATGAGGACCTCAACCTATGTATAAGCTGTCAAATTGAGGGGGAGTTCTATCATCCCTTTTCCCTACATGTGGTCTCTCTCCTCATCCCAGGTTCGTCAACTCACTGCATGCTTGGACCTCTGATGTCCTCATCTGCATGTCCTTTCAGGCACCTCAAAATTTAAACTGGGTCCAGTCAAGACGTCTGACTACTCTTCCATAGGTAATTCAGATCTTGCTCTTTTAAAATCTGCCCAACATCATTTCTCCTATTTCTCCTCCTTCCTCTCTCTTCCTCTATTTATTTTGGCCACACTCTTTAGTGCTTGTACTCTCTTGTTTCCTCTTTGTCTGAAAGACAAAAAGGGGGAGAACTATGAACTGCTCTATTGTATGTCCTATATACATATGCTACTACTTGGTTAGATTCTATGCTTGCAATTTTGTCTTTCAAACAAAAATGGGGAGATTGAAGAAACACAGTTCAGCTCTGAGGACCTCCACAGTCAAATCACTGAAGACCTCCACAATGACCGCAGTACTTTTGATTGAAAGACAAATTTGAAGATATAAATTCAGGGAAGTTTCCTTTATATAAATATTTCTTATCTTCCCTAGATATCTACATTTATCTCATAATCTCTGATTTGATTTGATTTATCTCATAATCTCTGATTTGATAAGTTTCCTTTATATAAATATTCCTTATCTTCCCTAGATATCTATATTTATCTCATAATCTCTGATTTGATTTTATTTGATTGAAGGAATCAATTAAGAGAAGAAGTCATTTGCCTAAATAACAAGATTGTGGATCTACTCCCAAGATGGAAACAATCCTCACATTCGGAAAGCATCAAACAAGACGTTGGAGACTCAAACTTTAAATAGAGTGGTCATTATCTTCAAACACTACGGATTTCCAAGAAAGAAAATCAGAGTAGGAACTTAGGTTAGAAAGTTCTGAGTTGTAGGAATATTGGAGTGATAATATTATGAGTTGTAGCCACTATATTGAGTGGTGCGTTTTATAGCCAGTGAGTGTTCTGGTGAGGACCTCTAAGGTCGAGCATTTAAAGTGAGAAAGTTTTCTCGCTTTAAGGTTGTTCCCCCTTGCAATCGCCTCTTCTGTGAGGCCTCAAGTGCAGAAGACTAAGGATGGCAATAAACCTCGTACCCGCGGGTACCTGCCTCTACCCGCCCC